>OV702285.1:34136167-38985756 GCA_916181665.1 Avena sativa | reverse complement strand
TTCAATATGAATCCAACGGTACTAATTATGTACAATATAATCAAGATTTTGTTGCTCAATTCTTTTGGTCAAACTTTGCTTTGCAAAGCGTGTGCGCCTTAAGCTTTGAAACGGAGGTAGTAGCAAATAAATTCCATCTGCTTTCCGTTAAAGAGAGGGAAAATTTAAGACGTTTTGAACAGCCGTGGAAGAAAAACTTTACCTTCTACTGTTACCCAACAACCCGGGTATAGCATGAACGTTCACTCGCCTTTGAAATAGGTGCAAATAAAGGAAAGGACAGATACGAAAATAATCACTTCACCCGACCTGGAATGCATAATTCTAGACCCTCCTGTAGTGAAGAATCAGCAAATGTTTGTTGGTTCATAAGACTAAGAGAAGAAACATCCTTATCAGATTTAGCATTATTTGCAATACCACATGCAAAGCAAGTACTAATGACAATTTGGCATGCACACACATACACACACGCTCGCAAAATGCTCTCGGAAAAATTTCCAACAGCCTCCTACCAAAACATCCTAAGCAATAAATCAGTACAAATTGCACATAAACAAGTCGCTCGTCATTGAAAATCTATAAGTAATGGGAAGTAAGTCCACCAGGAGCATGCATACTGGTACTACCATACTACATGAGTTTCAGATCAGCACATTAAAATATAGATTTCAAGCTTTGGTCTCTGGACGGTCCACTAGAACTTCAAATTAACCCATCTTTACTGCCAAGCAGCCCAGAAGTTGCATGACGAGATAGAACCAGAAAAAATAGAGGTTATCAGACTATTAGTGTAGCTAGCTCAAGCAGCTCAGACAGTTTCAGAGGCCAGAGCACATATAATTACTAACAGCCTGGTTGTTCGATTTCCTAAAATTTCTCTTCTTCCGGTGGTGAGCAATGATGGAGATACATACCAACACCTTTTAGCATCCGTAACTGACCAGTAAACGATATTTATGATCATTATTTTTTACCGATAAAGTGAAACTCAAATACTAAAAAAATACCATAGAAGTTGTGTATACTTGCATTAACATAACGTGAGTTGTGTCCAATGGGAAAGGTATTTCTGAGCATGTGTGAGGTCGCTGGATAAAAAAGGCTCCATCCATTCAACTTTTTTTCGGAGTTTCCACCGACCTATTAATAATCAGCAGCAACGGTACAAGAAATCCCATGCAATTTTTTGCGCAATTTACAGGTCTCCGAGCTTGTTGAACGAAACTAAGCATAGTTTCGCTATGTCATACATTCACGTGTGCTGAAGTTAGGACATAATGCTTAGGCCATGTAAAATGCAAGTTGTTTATAGAGGTATTTAGTAAAATAACCTGATTTTTGTTTAAGCACCAATATTTATTTATACATGATTTTTTAACTATATGTACATATACTGTATAAATAAACAGCAGTGATTAAGGGAAAATGCTTTATTCTCTTGTGCACTCATAAAACCATTGCATTGTAAATGGCCTTATAGTTTTAGTCTTTAAAAAATTGAATTCAATTTTTTGTGTTACTTTAGTTCGTAAAATACTGGTAGCCGGATCCTATGCCCCTACCCCGGGTAAAAAAATAAGATACAGGGAAACAAAAAACTTGGAGAGAGTAGACGAGAGATCCCAAAAGAAGAACTAGTTGAAATAGCGAACTACCAGTTTAAATCAAGGACATATCTTAGATAGTGTGGCATTGTGGAACTGGGCATTGACCAGTTGGCTACCAGCGTGGAGTTAAACTATGCGCGCTGCATGCAACCCGCGTTTGAGCAGACGAGTATCCAGCTCGGCAGGTTTTGCACCCTGAGGTCTTCTTAGAGCATGTAAAAAGCAAAGTGCTTACGACGATACTTACAAAAATTAACCGATTTGTTTTTAAACACCGGTGCTTATTTATACTAGGTAGATGTCTAACTAGACACCTTATAAATAAGCACCAATACTTAGCAAATTGGTTATTTATTTTTGTAAGCACTCCTCTAAGCACCTCCCATAGAACATGCTGTTAATAAAATGCGGCAGCAGGTTCCTTCCTTATTGGTCTAGTTTTATGATAGTGTGGCCTTGATCTTCAGATCCGTGAAAGCGATGTATACTGCTACACGGGGCTCAAAGTGAATAGTCTCCAATTTTCCTTGTTTTTACAATAGCATCCTTAATAGCAGGTCAAGCTTGCTAGGTCCATGGGTATTGTTGGTTCTAAGCCTTGAACTAGTAGATCTAGTAGCCAGCGATACCAACAACCCTCCAACGTGTTGAAGTGGACTCGTTTGGCTGTGTAGTGCATACAATAGGGAGAAGAGACCTAGAGCATGCTAGGCTCTCTGGATCTTTTGGCTAGGTAGAGCAAAGGGTTGGCGACAAAACGCCAAGGTACAAGGCGAGGGTGGGCGCACAAACTTGCACGCTACAAAAAGCTCTGCCTTCTGTCTCACTGTAGAGCCCCCATACACATGCATTTCAATGAATAGCTGCAAGCATAGGTAAATATTATATCCGCGATGCCTCCTATGTCCACAATTGGACGAAGTAAAAAAAAGGAAGAGAACAATATCTCCCAGCCTACCACTTGCATCAGCTAACACTTGCTATAAATTGAGTGCCGCAAGACTGGCCTCCTCTCTCTACTGAATTTCACTTACTTGATTGAACTAGCTATTGAAACACTGTATATATGTATATGCCTCGTCGATGTATTCCTCCGGTTATCATTTATAGCCGCTAGCAAATAAACTCTCACTTCTAGTTAATAAAGAGACGGGAATTTAAGACGTTTTGAACAGCCGTGGAAGAAAAACTTTACCTGCTTCTATTATAACCCAACAACCCAAACTTCTTGTTAGTAGTATATATATATGCCCGTAGTATGAATGTTCACTGGCCTCAGAAATCGGTGTGAAGAAAGGGAAGCAGCAAATAATCACTTCACCTGAGTAGGAATGTGTAATTAATTCTAGATCGCCTGTAGTGAAGAATCAGCAAATGCTTGTTGGTTCATAATACTAAGAGAAGATAAGATTGTCTGTTTCTTCTTATTATATTTAGCATTATTTGCAATACCACATGCAAAGCAAGTATTATTGAAAATATGGCGCAGACACACACAAACAATGCTCTCATAAATTTTTCCAACAACCACCTACCAAACATCCTAACCAATAAATCAATACAAATTGCACATAAACAAGTTGTTGGTCCATTGAAAACCTACAACTAATGGAAACAAAATCCACCAGGAGAATGCATACTACTACCTTATAGGAGTTCCAGGTCAGCACACTAAAATATAGATTTCAAGTTTCAGTATCTTGACGCTTCACTAGAACTTCAAATTCACCCATCTTTGCTGCCAAACAGCCCGAAAGTTGCATGACGAGATAGAACTAGAAAAAATAGTGTTATCAGACAAACTATTAGTGTAGCTAGCTCAAAAAGCTCAGACAGTTTCAGAGGCCAGGAGCACATATAATTACTAACGGCATGGTGATACGTCGGAAACGTATCTATAATTTTTGATGCTCCATGCTTGTTTAGTATCTATTTTGCTTTGCTTTGTCTACACTTTGAGGTGTTTTTATATATTTTCTAGAACTAACCTATTAACAAGTTGCCACAGTGTCAGTTGCTTGTTTTCTTCTGTTTTTGGTTCCAGAAAGGCATAAAATCAATATTCTCGGAATTGGACGGGACAAAAGCCAAAGTCAATATTTTACCGTGGGCGACACGAAGTCCAGAGGAGAGACAGAGAGGTGAACCAGGGCAGCCAAACCACCTAGGCGCGGCCAGGGGTGGGCCCATGCCAAGGCAGGGTGTGGCCATCCTAGTCGCCTCCCAGCCTCGCCTCTTCGCCTATAAGAAGCCCCGATGCAGAAACCCTAGGCACCCGATCAAAACTACACAAAAAACCGTCTATATCCCCCGCCACCATCGTCCCTAGATCAGGGGGATCTGAAGTTCTTCCCGACACCCTGCAGGAGGGGAGATCATCCCGGAGGCCTTCTTCTCCGGCATGATGCGTGAGTAGTTCACCTTGGACTATGGGTCCATGTAGTAGCTAGATAGTTATATCCTCCTTGTGCTTTCATGTATAGATCTTGTGAGCTTCGTTCACGATCCAGATCTAATCTATTTGTAAGCATGCATGTTGTGTTTGCGGGGATCCGATGGATATTGAGATTACTATGTCATATTGATTAATGGTTTTGTGTTTATGATTCTATCATGTCTGTGTTTTTTGTGATCTTGCATGCTCTCCGTTGTTAGTAGCTATCTTGGCCAAGTAGTTGCTAGTGACTCCAAGAGGGGGTATTTATGCTCGATAGTGGGTTCATGCCTCTAGTTTCCCAGGGAAGTGACAGAAATCTCTTCGGTTGTAGATGTGATGTTGCCACTAGGGAGAAAACAACGGTCTCTTGTTCATAGAACAAGTGGATTGTTTATCTTACACACTTTGCTTAAAGCAGTTGTCTATTGCTTGCAACTTAATACTGGAGGGGGTTCGGATGATAACCTGAAGGTGGACTTCTAGTCATAGATGCAGTTGGATGGCGGTCTATGTATATTGTTGTATTGCCCAATCGAATCTCATAGGATCTTTTTGTCTATATTGCATTGTTATGCCTTGCTTAGTTCCTGTCAATTGCCCTGCTGTAATTTGTTTACCCTTCATGCCATGTTGTTTATCTAAGGAGAGCACCTCTAGTTGACTATGGACCCCGGTCCAATCTTTACCATTGATACATCTTCCACTGTTACTTGTTTGCTTGTTGCAAAGCATTACCTTCCACACCATACGTTTAATCCTTTGTTACAGCAAAACGGTGAGCTTGACAACCTCACTGTTCGTTGGGACAAAGTCTTGAGTTTGTGTTGTGCAGGTCACCGCGTTGTTTGCAACACCTGTGTGACGTTTCCTTCCTCCTTCTGGTTCGATAACCTCGGTCTCTACTGAGGGAAGACTTGCTGTTATGCTCATCACACCTTGCTCTTGGGGTTTCCAACGAAGTGCTCCACGTCAAGCACCAACAATTTTTATGGTGCCGTTGCCGGGGAGGCTAAGGATGTCTTCACAAGGGGAGTCCTCCACTTCCTTTCTCTTTACTTTTTTTTTAGTTTGCTTAGTTTCTTTTGTTTGGTTTTGTTTGCCTCTTTTTATCAAAAACTCCAAAAAATTAGTCTAGTTTGGTTTGCTTTCTCTATTCAAAAACACAAAAAAATTAGTTCCTACTCTAGTTGCCACCTTGCTCTAGCTCACCATGTTGTTCCCTAAGTTCGCCCTGAAAGACCTTTCAATAGGTAGTGGCTCCATAATTGGGAAAGATAATATTGAAGAATTCTTTAATCATGTTACCAAGCATGAAGATATTGAGGATAGTCTATAGCAGAACTTGCTCCCAGTTATGAGATTGCTGCAGCTTCTTTAGTTCATATGCTGGAGGCTAGGTTTTTTAGCCTTAACCCCATGATGCAAATTTTGTTCCTAAAACTAAAAGAAGAAAAGAATGTTGAAAAGAGAGAATTTATTCTTGAAACTTTTCTTAAAGAGTTCCATGATGTTGCTAAGGAATCCAAAAAAGTCTTTGAGCGTTTCAATATGCTAGGCTCAAGTGTAGATGTTGTGGGTACTTCTGATAAAACTAAGCCTAGAGAGGAATTTAATATACCCATACCCTTTAAGCTTGTTGGAATGCATGAAGCCTTTGAAAAGAATTTTGATTGGATTGTTCCTGAAAATCCTTTTGATGAAAGTAGTAAACCAAAGAGAGATGAGAAAGGATCCTCCAAAACTCATTTGGATGAGATACCTTTCATAGTTCAAGATTTTGCAAGTATTGATGTTAATGCTTCCTCATTTGAAAATACTTGATTTCTTGCTTCTTGTGCCTAACTTAAAGGCGTTAAAAAAAGTACTTGTTGGGAGATAACTGAGGACCCACAAGTATACGGGGTGTATCGTAGTACTTTCGATAAATAGGAGTGTCGATCCCAACGAGGAGCAGAAGGTGCTGAATAGTGGTATGGAGAAGGAAATCCCTGTGAATACTTAGCAAACAGATTTTTAGTGGTTTTCTGACAACACAATAAAACAAAGAGCAAGTAACAGAAGTAACGAACAAACGGAGCAAGTGACCCAATCCTTTCTTAGCAAAAGACAAGTCGGTGGAAATACTTATAATGACCAAACGTTCTCAAGGACACATGGGAATTCTGTCAAGTGCTTTCGCTTCAAATAGCTGAGTACTCTTCTCTGGTGTTTTTAAGTGTTGTGTGGGTGAACCTGTGCTAACATACTGCCCTTACTAGGACTAATACATACTTGTGATTAAACCCCCTGCAAACATCTGTAACTACAGAAAAGTAATTAAGATATAACTCTAACCAGAGCCTTAAACTCTGAGATCCAACGCTCCCTTGTGTAGAGGTGTCCTAACGGGGGTTCGGGTTTCTGTCACTCCGGCAACCCCACAATTAGTAGAAAAATACACAATGCATCCCCCTAGGCCCATAACTGGTGAAGTGTCATGTAGTCGACGTTCACATGAAACCACTAGAAGAATAGCACCACAACTTAAATACTAAACCTTTGAATAATAACTCATCATAGATTCACTACTAACAACATGACTTCTCCCATGTCCTCAAGAACTAAGCGAACTACTCACAAGACATCATATGGATCAAGATCAAAGATGATATGATAATGGATAATAATCGGAACATAAACAATAATCCAATGGTTCCACTCACAAGCATCAACTAAAATAGTAATTAACACCGGGAAAGTTTCCCCTACGAACTAAAGCAATATCCAACACAATTGTTACAGCGGGACGGAGTGGTGATGATGGTGCTGGTGGAGATGATGGTGTGGATGATGATGATGATCCTGATGAAGCCTAGCTTGATGATGGTGTTGATGACGACGGTCTCCCCTCACCGGGAAGGAAATCCCCCAGCAGAAATCTGTCTGCCAGAGAGATCTTTCTCTCTCGGTGTTTTCCGCCCCCAGAGGCAGCATAAATCTATCTGTCTCGCCCCCTAGATGTTAGGGTTCCGTAGGGAAGTTATAGGCGAAGGGGGAGAGTTGGAGGCCGGGCAGGTGGGCCACACCTTCCCTAGGCGTTGTTGGAGATATGCCCTAGAGGCAATAATAAATATAGTTATTATTATATCTTTGTGTTTATGATAAATGTTTATATTCATGCTATAATAGTATTAACAAGGAAACATTAATACTTGTGTGAATTGTAAACTTAAATTGAAGTCCCTAGTATAGCCTCTATACTTCACTAGCTTGTTGGTTGATTAAATGATTGTGGTTTCCATATCATGAACATTGAGATGTTATCAACAACAAGATCATATTGTTAGGAGAATGATATGGTGGACATACTCCTATTGATAAGCGTAGCATAAAGATCAAGTCATTTCAATAGTTCAATTGCTATATGCTTTCTATACATAGTAACCTAATTCCTTCGACCATGAGATCATGCATATCACCTTTACCGGATGGATGCTTTGATGACATCAAACACCACACCGTAACTGGGTGGCTATAAAGGTGGCATTAAGTGTTCGGAAAGTATTGGTTGAAACACATGGATCAAGAGTGGGATTTGTCCATCCACATGACAGATAGATATACTCTGGGCCCTCTCGGTGGAATGTCATCCAATTGGCTTGCAAGCATGTGACTTGGTCACAAGGGATCACATATCACGGGAACGAGAAAAGAGTACTTATCGGTAACGAGGTTGAACTAGGTATGCAGAGATACCGACGATCATAACCTCGGATAAGTAAACTATCGTGAGACAAAGGGAAATTGGTATCGTATGTAAGTGGTTCATTCGATCGCAAAGTAATCGTAGAAATATGTGGGAGCCATATGAATTTCCAGATTCCTCTATTGGTTATTGTTCAGAGAAGTGTCTCGATCATGTCCGCATAATTCACGAACCGTAGGGAGACACACTTAAGGATTCGACGTTGTTTTGAGTAGTTATGGTATTATGAGAAAGAGACCGAATGTTGTTCGGAGTCTCGGATGGGATCCGGGATATCACGAGGTGATCCGGAATGGTCCGGAGAATAAGTTTCATATAAGGAAAGTCCCGTTTCGGAGTTCGGGAATGATTCCGGTGTTTTCATCGGGAATGTTCTAGAAGGTTCCGGATTGTCCGGCACTCCGGGGGGGGAGGGTACATGAGTGTGTCATTGAATTATTGCATCATGTACTAAGTGTTCTTGCTGTTCCAAAAGATGAAAGTCAAATTGCCAGTTTGAAAGTCAAACGGCTAAAACAGGAAACTGTGGGAAACAAGCAAGAGGAGTTGGAACCAACTTGGAGGAGGAGTCCCACTCCTCCAAGCCGGCGCCCAGCCCTAGGCCGAGTTGGGGAGGGACTCCCTCCCTCCCCTGGCGCGCCAAGGCCCCTCCACCCATAAAAGGAGGGGCAGGGCTCCTCCTTGAGACACACAAGTTTCCACCTCTAATCTCAGGTTTAGAGCCGTTTGGTTTAGAGCTTCTAATTGCTTTAGCCTGCGGTTTAGAGCCTTCTAATTGGTGAGTCTAATCTCTAGACCACTAATATCCCTCTCTCATAATCCACCATACTCGCTCCGGCTTAAGGCGAAGCCCTGCGGGATCTCCCCTCTACTTCTGGTACCACGCCGTTGTGCTGCCGGAATCGCGAGGAGAGTGCTACAACCTCCGCTGCCTGCTGGAACAAGGGAGAGGAAGGTCTTCGTCGAGTACCGAACGTGTGACCGACTGCGGGAGCGCTGCCGGAACGCAGCGCCGGAAGGATCGTCTACACGATCTTGAGATCGGAAAGAGTACGACTACATCACCCACGAGAATCCGCTCTCGTTAAACACTTTGGAATCTTCGAGGGTAAGTTATTCCATCGACTCGTTGCTACAATCTAGTAGATAGATCTTGGCTTGTTTGTTTGTATGCGATAGAATTTTTTTGTTTTCCATGCTACGAACCCCAACAGTGGTATCAGAGCCGTGTCTATATGTAGATCTGTTGCACGAGTAGAACACAATGGTCATTGTGGGCGTTGATGCTTTTATTGTAGATTGCTTTTTGTGTACTTTGCATCTTGCGGTATGTTGGGATGAAGCGGCCCGGGCTAACCTTACATGACATCGTTCATGAGACTTGCTCCACGCTTGACATGCAACTTGTATTGCATAAAGTGGCTTTGCGGGTGCCTGTTTCTCCTAGCATAGTTAAGATCCAATTTACAACGGGTAATCAACAATGCTAGTATCAATGTTGTGGTTCTTGTTCGTAAGTTAGAACGACACTTATTGAAAGCCCCAAACCACGTAAAATATGCAAAGAAAGTAGAAGCGTCTAACTTTGTTTTGCAGGGGTGTGCAGTGATGTGATATGGCCATGATTGTGATTATATTTGATGTATGCAATGTTCCTTATTGTAAGTTGGCAACCGGCAGGAGCCATATGGTTGTCTTTAATTTATGTTAAGACCCGCGTGTCTATTCAAAGTAGTTGTAATAGTTGAAGCCGGTGGACGACAACCATGGTGAAGCGTCATTGACCTTGATGCAATGCCGGAGATGATGGAGATCATGTTCGTGTTTGAAGATGGAGATCGGAAGCACAAAGAAGAAAGGCCATATCATATCACATATTATGAATTGCATGTGATGTTAATCCTTTATGCATCTTGTATTGCTTAGTAGACGACGGTAGCATTATAAGATGATCCCTCATGCACATGAATTTCAAATCATAAAGTGTTCGCCCTTAGTTAGCACCGTTGCTAAAGCTTGTTGTTTCGAAGCACCACGTGATGATCGGGTGTGTTAGATTCCGCAAGTGTATACAACGTAAGCAAGCCAGATTTGCTTATGCGGTGGCTAAGGTTTGATCTTGACGAGCCTAGCATGTACAGACATGGTCTCAGGAACACGGATTACCGAAAGGTAAAGCATGAATCATATAGTAGATATGATGAACATGATGATTGTTCGCCATTGAAACTATATCAACTCTCGTGATGATCGGTGTTGATGTAGTGGATTTGGTTCGTGTGATCACTAAAACAATGTGAGGGATGTTGTTTTGAGTGGGAGTTCACCTAGTTTAATTTCATTAATTAATTTGAACTCAATTTGTCATAAACTTAGTCTAAACTATTGCAAATATGTTGTAGATCAATGGCAGCCCCTACCATCAATTTTAATGCATTCCTAGAGAAAGAAAAGTTGAAAAACAATGGAAGCAACTTCGCGGATTGGTTCCGCAATTTGAGGATTGTCCTCACAGCTGGTAATTTGACCTATGTGCTGGATGCACCGCTGGGTGACCCACCTGCAGCTGATGCTCCCGATGAAGTAAAGAATGTTTACCTCGCTCGGAAGAATCAGTACTCCATAGTTCAGTGTGCTATCTTGTATGGTTTAGAATCGGAGCTTCAGAAAAGGTTTGAAGAGTCAGACCCATATGATATTGTCGAGGATCTCAAATTGATTTTTGAGACTCATGCGGCAATTGAAAGCTATGAGGCTTCTGAAAAGTTCTTTAACTGCAAGATGGAAGAGGGCAGCTCCGTCAGTGAGCATGTGCTTAAGATGTCTGGGCACGCAAACAAACTTCAAAGCTTGGGTATAGTGATTCCTAATGCTTTGGGGGTTTACCGCGTCCTCCAGTCATTGCCACCAAGTTACAGGAACTTTGTGATGAACTACAACATGCAGAACATGAACAAAGAGTTGCCAGAACTATTTGCTATGTTAAAATCTGCAGAAGTGGAGATCAAGAAAGAGCACCAAGTGTTGATGGTCAATAAGACCACCAAATTCAAGAAAGGCAAGTCTAAGCAAAAGGGACACTTCAAGAAGGGTGGTAAGAAAGTTGCCACGCCGACGAAGAAAACCAAGGCTGGACCAAAGCCTGAAACTGAGTGTTTTTACTGCAAGGGAGAAGGTCACTGGAAGCGGAATTGCCCAAAGTACTTGGCGGATTTGAAGAACGGCAACATCAAGAAGAAAGGTATATCTGATATACATGTTATTGATGTGTATCTCACTAGTATTCGTAGTAGTGCCTGGGTATTTGATACTGGTTCGGTTGCTCATATTTGTAACTCGAAACAGGTGCTGCAGAATAAACGGAAGCTAGCGAAGAACGAGGTGACGATGCGCGTGGGAAACGGATCAAAGGTTGATGTGATCGCGGTCGGCACGCTACCTCTTCATCTACCATCGGGATTAGTTTTATACTTAAATAATTGTTATTTAGTGCCTGCGTTGAGCATGAACATTATATCAGGATCTTGTTTATTGCGAGACGGTTACTTGTTTAAGTCAGAGAATAATGGTTGTTCGATTTATATGAGTAATATGTTTTACGCACATGCACCTTTGATAGATGGTCTATTTCTTATTGAATATCGATAGTGGAAATACACATATCAACAATATTGAAGCTAAACGTTTGAAATCAAGCGATAATTCGACCTATATGTGGCACTGTCGTCTTGGTCACATTGGAGTGAAGCGTATGAAGAAACTCCATTCCGATGGACTTCTTGAATCACTTGATAGATGCGAAGCATGTCTGATGGGCAAAATGACTAAGACTCCATTTTCTGGTATGATGGAGCGAGCTACGGACTTGTTGGAAATCATACATACCGATGTATGTGGTCCAATGAGTGTAGCATCGCGCGGTGGTTATCGTTATGTTCTTACCTTCACAGATGACTTGAGTAGATATGGGTATATCTATTTCATGAAACATAAGTCCGAAACTTTCGAGAAGTTTAAGGAGTTTCAAAGTGAGGTAGAGAATCAACGTAACAAGAAGATTAAGTTTCTACGTTCTGATCGTGGAGGTGAATATCTAAGTTACGAGTTTGGCGAGCATTTAAACAAGTGCGGAATACTTTCACAATTGACACCGCCGGGAACACCACAGCGTAATGGTGTGTCCGAACGTCGTAATCGAACTCTCTTAGATATGGTTCATTCTATGATGTCACTTACAGATTTACCGCTATCATTTTGGGGTTATGCATTAGAAACAGCCGCATTCACTTTAAATAGGGCATCGTCTAAATCCGTTGAAACGACACCGTATGAATTATGGTTTGGGAAGAAACCTAAATTGTCGTTCCTTAAAGTTTGGGGATGCGAAGCCTATGTAAAGAAGTTACAGCCGGACAAGCTTGAACCCAAAGCGGAAAAATGCGTCTTCATAGGATACCCGAAGGAAACTATTGGGTATACCTTCTATCATAGATCCGAAGGCAAAATCTTCGTTGCCAAGAATGGATCCTTTCTAGAGAAGGAATTTCTCTCGAAAGAAGTGACTGGAAGGAAAGTAGAACTCGACGAGGTTGTCGAACCTTCTCTCGAAATTGCGAGTAGCGCAGCACCGGAAGAAGTTCCTGTGGTGCCTGCACCAATTAGAGAGGGAGCTAATGATGGTGATCATGAAACTTCGGTTGAAGTTGCTACAGAGCCTCGGAGGTCAACGAGAACTCGTACCACTCCAGATTGGTATGATTCCGTTATGAGTGTCATGTTGGTGGACAACACCGATGACCCCGAGACATATGAGGAAGCGATGATGAGCCCAGATTCCAATAAATGGCAAGAAGCCATGAAATCCGAGATTGGATCCATGTACGAAAACCAAGTATGGACTTTGGTGGACTTACCGGATGGCCGGAAGGCTGTCGAGAACAAATGGATTTTCAAGAAGAAAACAGATGCTGATGGTAATGTTACTGTCTATAAAGCTCGACTTGTCGCAAAAGGGTTTCGACAAATTCAAGGAGTTGACTACGATGAGACTTTCTCACCGGTAGCGAAGCTAAAGTCTGTGAGGATTATGTTAGCAATCGCTGCATATTATGATTATGAGATATGGCAGATGGATGTTAAAACAGCATTCCTCAATGGAGACATTGATGAAGAGTTGTATATGATGCAACCCAAAGGTTTTGTCGATCCTAAAGATGCTAACAAGGTATGCAAGCTTCAACGGTCCATCTATGGATTGAAGCAAGCATCCCGAAGTTGGAATCAACGTTTTGATAAGGTAATCAAAAGTTTTGGTTTTATACAAACTTATGGAGAAGCTTGTATTTACAAGAAAGTGAGTGGGAGCTCTGTAGCATTCTTAATACTATATGTGGATGACATATTGTTGATTGGGAATGATGTAGACCTTCTTAATAGTGTCAAGGAATATTTGAATAATAGTTTTTCAATGAAGGATCTTGGCGAAGCAGCTTACATATTAGGCATAAAGATTTATAGAGATAGATCGAAACGCCAAATATCATTATCATAGAGTACATATTTGGACAAAGTTCTAAAGAAGTTTGGAATGGAAGAAAGCAAGAAAGGGTTCTTGCCCATGTTGCCCAACACGACCTTGAGTAAAACTCAAAGTCCAACATCGGCAGAAGATAGAGAAAGGATGAGTAAGACTCCCTATGCCTCAGCCATAGGATCTCTAATGTATGCCATGCTATGTACTAGACCCGACATTGCATATGCTGTTAGTTTAACTAGCAGATATCAAAGTGATCCAGGAGTGGATCATTGGACAGCGGTCAAAAACATCCTTAAGTACTTGAGAAGAACTAAGGATATGGTTCTTTCTTATGGAGGTGATGAACAGCTCGTTGTTAATGGTTACACCGATGCTAGTTGGAACACCGATCCAGATGATTCTAAATCACAATCTGGGTACGTATTTATTTTGAATGGTGCAGCAGTTAGCTGGAGGAGTGCAAAGCAAAGCGTTGTGGCGAGATCTTCAACTGAATCGGAATACATGGCTGCTTCGGAGGCTTCACAAGAAGCGATATGGATGAAAGAGTTCATTACAGAGCTGGGTGTGGTTCCAAGTGCGCTGGACCCAATGTCTATCTACTGTGATAACATGGGCGCCATAGCCAATGCGCAAGAACCAAGGTCACACAAGAAGCTGAAGCATATCAAACTGCGTTTTCACGCTATTCGAGAACATATCCAGGATGGGGATATAAAGATTTGCAAAGTACACACAGATCTGAATGTGGCGGATCCGTTGACTAAACCTCTCCCAAAGGCAAAACATGACCAACACCAAACTGCCATGGGTGTTCGGTATATTACCATGTAATCTAGATTAGATGACTCTAGTGCAAGTGGGAGACTGTTGGAGATATGCCCTAGAGGCAATAATAAATATAGTTATTATTATATCTTTGTGTTTATGATAAATGTTTATATTCATGCTATAATAGTATTAACAAGGAAACATTAATACTTGTGTGAATTGTAAACTTAAATTGAAGTCCCTAGTATAGCCTCTATACTTCACTAGCTTGTTGGTTGATTAAATGATTGTGGTTTCCATATCATGAACATTGAGATGTTATCAACAACAAGATCATATTGTTAGGAGAATGATATGGTGGACATACTCCTATTGATAAGCGTAGCATAAAGATCAAGTCATTTCAATAGTTCAATTGCTATATGCTTTCTATACATAGTAACCTAATTCCTTCGACCATGAGATCATGCATATCACCTTTACCGGATGGATGCTTTGATGACATCAAACACCACACCGTAACTGGGTGGCTATAAAGGTGGCATTAAGTGTTCGGAAAGTATTGGTTGAAACACATGGATCAAGAGTGGGATTTGTCCATCCACATGACGGATAGATATACTCTGGGCCCTCTCGGTGGAATGTCATCCAATTGGCTTGCAAGCATGTGACTTGGTCACAAGGGATCACATATCACGGGAACGAGAAAAGAGTACTTATCGGTAACGAGGTTGAACTAGGTATGCAGAGATACCGACGATCATAACCTCGGATAAGTAAACTATCGTGAGACAAAGGGAAATTGGTATCGTATGTAAGTGGTTCATTCGATCGCAAAGTAATCGTAGAAATATGTGGGAGCCATATGAATTTCCAGATTCCTCTATTGGTTATTGTTCAGAGAAGTGTCTCGATCATGTCCGCATAATTCACGAACCGTAGGGAGACACACTTAAGGATTCGACGTTGTTTTGAGTAGTTATGGTATTATGAGAAAGAGACCGAATGTTGTTCAGAGTCTCGGATGGGATCCGGGATATCACGAGGTGATCCGGAATGGTCCGGAGAATAAGATTCATATAAGGAAAGTCCCGTTTCGGAGTTCGGGAATGATTCCGGTGTTTTCATCGGGAATGTTCTAGAAGGTTCCGGATTTTCCGGCACTCCGGGGGGGAGGGTACATGAGTGTGTCATTGAATGATTGCATCATGTACTAAGTGTTCTTGCTGTTCCAAAAGATGAAAGTCAAATTGCCAGTTTGAAAGTCAAACGGCTAAAACAGGAAACTGTGGGAAACAGGAAACTGTGGGAAACAAGCAAGAGGAGTTGGAACCAACTTGGAGGAGGAGTCCCACTCCTCCAAGCCGGCGCCCAGCCCTAGGCCGAGTTGGGGAGGGACTCCCTCCCTCCCCTGGCGCGCCAAGGCCCCTCCACCCATAAAAGGAGGGGCAGGGCTCCTCCTTGAGACACACAAGTTTCCACCTCTAATCTCAGGTTTAGAGCCGTTTGGTTTAGAGCTTCTAATTGCTTTAGCCTGCGGTTTAGAGCCTTCTAATTGGTGAGTCTAATCTCTAGACCACTAATATCCCTCTCTCATAATCCACCATACTCGCTCCGGCTTAAGGCGAAGCCCTGCGGGATCTCCCCTCTACTTCCGGTACCACGCCGTTGTGCTGCCGGAATCGCGAGGAGAGTGCTACAACCCCCGCTGCCTGCTGGAACAAGGGAGAGGAAGGTCTTCGTCGAGTACCGAACGTGTGACCGACTGCGGGAGTGCTGCCGGAACGCAGCGCCGGAAGGATCGTCTACACGATCTTGAGATCGGAAAGAGTACGACTACATCACCCACGAGAATCCGCTCTTGTTAAACACTTTGGAATCTTCGAGGGTAAGTTATTCCATCGACTCGTTGCTACAATCTAGTAGATAGATCTTGGCTTGTTTGTTTGTATGCGATAGAAAATTTTTGTTTTCCATGCTACGAACCCCAACAGGCGTGGCCTCAGGTGGGCCCGCGCCTAGGGGGTGTGGGCTCCCTGCGGTCCCTCTTCGGTCCTCCTTCTGGTTTCCTTCGTCTTCTGGTAAAATAATATGTTTCCATATTTTTCTGGTATTTTTATGATCTTCGCGAAGTTGCACTGAAACTCCTTCTTTTCCAACAGAATCCAGACTCCGGCAGTCCATTCTCCAGGAATCATCCAACATGCGTAAATAGATGAAAAGCCATAAGTAATACCTCATAATAAGAAAATATCAATGAATAGAGGTAAATTATGATATATAATGGTGATAAAAATTGGGCGTATCAACTCCCCCAAGATTAGACTTCGCTTGTCCCCAAGCGAATACTGAGCTCAGTAAACATGTCCACAGGTTTATGGAGTGAAGTGTCGATAAAAGAATACAAACAAGAAGCATCACACTTACCATTGCACAACTCATAGAAGAAAGCAATTCACCATTATATAACTTAGCTTGCAACCAAGTACAACAGTCACAATAGAGATATATAAATATAAATCATAATTGGAATTGGCAAACTTGTTCTTGGTTAGAGAACACCTGGCAAACAGTTTCAGAAAAAGCTTTTTTGTAGAAGTTTCAAAACAGGAACACTCTTTGCTCAAAAAGTTTTTCACAAGTGAAGGCTTTCAAATTAATAATCAATAGATAAGAGTTTTGTGCAAACAAGGAATATAAAGAACATGATTGAATAAATCACCATATGAATGCTTGAAACACAACAACTCAAATGCTTGCTGGAGATAGAGAGGAAGTAGGTTTACTGACTCAAACTGGTAACTAGGAGAAAGGTCCCTTCTTAGAGGGTAGAAGGGATTACAAGTCATAAAGAGCTTCCAAAAGATTATGGTACTTACTATCTTTGATCCCTCATTGCCCCTATCATAAGCATCTTGAGATGATTAAGGTTAAAGTGAACAAATATGGAGTATATGCTTGATGAAATATAAGTTGGCAATCTCATGTCCCTTGAATATGAGGGCCACTCCTCATGCATACTAAACTTTGGGTCCATGTAAGTTCTTGTCATTGTAAGTATTTGTATATCATTGAGAACCGCCAATGGGGTACCCCTTGCACATGGTACATGAGCTTTCCCATAACCAAAATGACAAGGCAAGAAGACAATGAGCATCTCAACAATCTTTTTATTTACTATGTGTATAGCTTTTTATTGAGGATGCTTCATAGACGACTCACTATGGTGATGCTGAAAGTTTCCACCATGATTGAGCATGGCTTAGGCTAGCGGCCGAGGCATTTCTCTAACACAAAATACAAACTCCATGGACTTACAAGTTCCCTCTTTATTTCACACCGTTGACATCCATAGACAAAAGAGCACGATATCAACTATGTACGACAAGGTACAAGTGCAATGTTGAAAACGTTCCCCGTGACATCACGGTTCTGCTAATCCCAACGTATAGATGCAAGCATATACAACTTCGATGTCCACAATGGTTCAAGTCTATTAAGGGCAAGTAAATAAAGTGTGTCATCAAGTTCGTAAGAGCTTTACTAACTAGTTTTCACATAACAAAATACTTTTTAATTTCAAAGGTAGATGAAGCTTGAGAATTTTCTAGGAATAGCAAAAGCTATTAGGTAGATATGGTGGACACAAGTGGCAAAAGTTTTGGGTTTAAAGGATTTTGGAAACATGAGAAGTATGCCTTCTCAAAACAGGTTTTTGGCTAGCAAGGCTGGGTAGCAAGCAAGAGAGTTGAAAGAAACAAGCAAACATATAAGTAATAAAGCCGAACATGCAATCTTCCTTGAAGACACAAAAGAATCTTAAATAAATAATACTAAGATTATGAGCAAACAAGAAAGAAAACAAATAATACCAAATACATGTAAGCTCTTTCTTTCTTTCTTTTACTTTCAAACTAATGCCACTGACCAGAACTCGGTTTGCCAAAACCAATTTAGATCCACTTGATGATTCCAAAGTGGTGCCAATACTGAACAACAAGATCCATCATATAATAGCGATTGCAAACTAAAATAAGAAGTGCAAAAAGGTAAAATATGAGACTTCTCATTAATATTCCAATAAAGGCACTCACACCAAGGGATACATAGATAATCAACTAAAGGAGAGATACTTCAACATGCAAACCAAACTATAAGATAACCTCTCTACAACAGATATGAATCCACTAAAAAGGTAAAAGACAAAAGATAATGGTGGTGATACCGCGACACTCCCCCAAGCTTGGAACAAGCCAAGGGGATGCCAAACTTGATGACGAATCACTCCTTTGGTGGTGGTGGCGTTCTATTGATAAGATCCTCAATAAGTTTCTTCAAATCCTCGAACTCAAAAGTAAGAGTACGGATTAGCTCCGAGTTTTGCTCTATACGGTTCATGATCATGTCAGTCCGAGAATCCTAGTTCTTGTTATTCTTTCCCCACTCTTCATCCTTAGCATGATCCTTCTCTACATTGTTAGAACGACGCAAATCCCAAACCGAAGGAAAACTTTCCTTGGGCACATGTTGATATTGATACTCATGTATAAGTGTATGGAAGGGTCTCTTATTACGTGGATGAGACGACTGTGGATTGTAGAAGAGACGTGGAGGTTTCCCTCCTGTAGACATCCGTGCTGTCCTCTTAATCTTGGTAGATCGTTCCACCAAACCAATGCTTGCGACGGTAGCACGAGTGTCCGGTTGATTGTCCTCCTCCATGTCTCCTTCATAACCTACCGGGATCTCTTCCTCCTTTGGAACTTGAGGTTCTTCTTCTTCTTCTTCAGGCTTCTTCCCTTTATCGTCGGCGGAGTCCATGGTGCTCTAAACTTGAGAAGATTTCCAGACAGAAACAGATCGAAATGAAAACACGACGAGAATGCGATGCATGAACCTTGGGGGATTCGGGGGTTATATATTATGAAGTTTCAATGCATAAGGAAGGTTTTGACACAGAAATGAGGCGGAGACGGGGTTCGAGGGTGGAACATCCCCCTTAGGCGTGGCCAGGCTGGGCCCGCGCCTGGGTGGGTTTTTCCACCCCGGGATCCGTTTCCTCTTTAGTTTCGTCTCGTAAATTCCCTTATGTATTGAAAACATCAAAAATATAAAAATATTGGGGTTTCACGAACCTTCTGTTTTCACCACTTTTACCTATTCAAAGACGAACTCTGCAGATCCTTTCCTCTTTCTCCTGAGAATTTCCTTCATACAAAACCTTTGCACAAACTCAATGACAACATTAGTGTAACCAAAAACAATAATCCTTTGTTAAACATTTCAACTGAAAACCCATCAAAACAAAAGCTTCTATAAGAGGCAAATGCAAATGATGGCAGAAATCAGAAATCTGTCAAAACAGACCAGCAGGTAGAGATTGATTTTTTCGAAGACCTTCTGTTGTTCAAATAAAAAAGTGAAGAAATGATGAAAGTTGGGTAACAACCAGGAGAACAAGCTCAGAAAAATGCAGCTCCATCCGAAGTACTGAGCTCCCTCACAATTTTTTACAATGCAGCACAAAAATCTGTCCCACGACAGCCACTTTTCACAACTCCTCTACTTCACAAAAGTAGTTGAACTTGACACAAAAACCAAAAAAAAGGGATAAGGAGCGGTTATTACAAAGGTAATAACTTCCAACACTCGACAAAACTCTTGGGTTATCTCCCAACAAATACTTTTCTTTAATGCCTTTAAGTTAGGCTTGAAATTTCCGAAGATGCTCACATAGGATATATATATATATAAATATATATATATATATATATCTGGAGTGAAAGAGAGCATAAAGAAGCAAATAACCAACACACTTGAGTCTAACCCACTTCCTATGCATGGGGGTATCATGATAAAATGAATTTTTGAAACAAAAGGCCACAAGCATAGGAAGACAAAACATATGCAACTTTAAAGCTTTCAACATAAAACGGGGAAACTTAACATCATTGAGATGCATAAAACCATGTTTCCCTCTCTCAAAATAACTTTCAGTAGCACTTTGAATAAAGTTGACAATATAACTGTCACTAGAAACAACTTTATCATCAGAATAAGCATACTTACAGTCATCAAAAAGAGGTCCAAAGTCATAGACTGGATCAATAGAAGCAAGTTGTTCCATCCTGAAATCTTTATTAGGCAAGCTATTTTCACAAGGAGT
The DNA here is from genome assembly GCA_916181665.1 of Avena sativa. Lineage (NCBI taxonomy): Eukaryota > Viridiplantae > Streptophyta > Magnoliopsida > Poales > Poaceae > Avena > Avena sativa. The sequence goes on along the minus strand of OV702285.1, from coordinate 38,965,491 downwards.
TTTAGCAAATTTGGAAAATTTAAACTCATAAGGATCTCCATCAAACTTAGTTAAAAACTTTTCCTTCTTACAATCAATAATACCTCCACAAGTGTTCAAAAAGGGTCTACCAAAAATGATAGGACAAGTTTTGCTAGCTGCTGAATTGAGCACTAGAAAATTAGCAGGATATTTAATCTTACCACAGAGAACCCCCACATCTCTTACAATGCCAATGGGGCAAATGGTTTCCTTGTTATCAAGGTGAATAACCACATCAATGTCCTCAATCTCACAAGGACCAATCTCATGCATAATTTCCCTGTAAAGCTCATAAGGAATAGCACTAGAACTAGCACCAATATCACATAAACCATAGTAGCAATGATCACCAATTTTAACAGAAAGCACATGGACACTAGCCTTTATAACCCTACAAGGATGAGAAATAATATTAGAAGCGTCTTCACAGAAGACAATATGCTCATCCTCTATATTTCTAGTGAAAGTGTCTTTCACAATAGCTACCACAGGTTTATCACTCAAATGCTTACCAGGCTCCACAGTTTTCATTGTACCTTTAATATTTGCACTAATAATCATAGAATACTCCTTTACCTTAGCTGGTAAAGGCATTTTCTCAACATGGGGTTCACGCACAATATGATTAGTAGTACAAACTTGAGTACTTCTAACAGGAACATGACTAGCAACATCTTTATAAGGAGCATGGTACTTATTCCACTTCTTCTTGGGAATTTCAATGTAAGAGGCAAAGGCCTTAAAATAGATGGCAATACTTTGGGAATAAAGACCAAACTCATTGCTAATATCACGGAAGCTATCAGTTCCCATAAAATATTTAATGCATTCATAATCATAGTTTATACCTGACTTTCTTCCTTTATCATTCTCCCAAGCTTCAGTGTTCTCTTGAATACGGTCTAGAAGATCCCATTTAGCTTCTTTCTTCATACATGTGAATGATGCAACACAAGAAGCATCCAGTAAATCTTTATCATGAAGAGAAAGCCTAGCATAAAAGTTATTGAGAATAATATTGTTAGGGAGTTCATGAATAGGATATTTAATCATTAGTAACTTCAATCTCCCCCAAGATTGAGCTGTACTCTCTCCATCAAGAGGCCAAAAGTTATATATAAGATTTCTATCCTTATGGATCTCACTAGGAGGATAAAATTTAGAGTAAAAGAGAGATGACATCTCCTCCCATTCCATGGATTGTCCATTCTTCAGCAGCTTATACCATTCTTCAGCTCTCCCTTTTAAGGATATGGAGAGTAATTTCTTCTTCGCCTGTTCAGTGGTGATATCTGCATACTTAAACAATCCGCATAATTCATGGATAAAAAGCAAGTGATCACCAGGATGGACAGTTCCATCCCCAAAATAATAATTATCTATAACACGATTAACAATACTTGTAGGTATCTTAAAAGTATCTATCTCAATAGGAGGTGGTTCATCTACTACCCTAGCAATGGTAGTAGTTTTCCCAAACAGAAAACCAAGTGGGTTATCCATACTGGAAACAAATTAACAAGTAGTAACAAGAGCAATACTCATAGTAAAAGTTTCCCTTACCAGTTCCACTCTTCAATAGCGCTTCACTCCCTGGCAACGGCGCCAGAAAATAGTCTTGATGACCCACAAGTATAGGGGGTGTACCGTAGTACTTTCGATAAATAGGAGTGTCGATCCCAACGAGGAGCAGAAGGTGCTGAAAAGTGGTATGGAGCAGGAAATCCTTGCGAATACTTAGCAAACGGATTTTTAGTGGTTTTCTAACAAGGAAACAAAACAAAGAGCAAGTAACAGAAGTAACAAACAAACGGAGAAAGTCTCTCAATCCTTTCTTAGCAAAGGACAGGTCGGTGGAAATACTTATAAGGACCAAACGTTCTCGAGGACACATGGGAATTCTGTCAAGTGCTTTCGCTTCAAATAGCTGAGTACTCTTCTCTGGTGTTTGTAAGTGTTGTGTGGGTGAACCTGTGCTAACATACTGCCCTTACTAGTACTAATACATACTTGTGATTAAACCTCCTGCAAAAATCCGTAACTAAAGGAAAGTAATTAAGATATAAATCTAACCATAGCCTTAAACTCTGAGATCCTACGCTCCCTTGTGTAGAGGTGTCCTAACGGGGGTTCAGGTTTTTGTCACTCCGGCAACCCCACAATTAGTAGACAAATACAGAATGCATCCCCCTAGGCCCATAAATGGTGAAGTGTCATATAGTCGACGCTCACATGACACCACTAGAAGAATAGCACCACAACTTAAATACTAAACCATTGAATAATAACTCAGCATAGATTCACTACTAACAACATGACTTCTCATATGTCCTCAAGAACTAAACGAACTACTCACAAGACATCATATGGATCAAGATCAAAGATGATATGATAATGGATAACAATCTGAACATAAACAATAATCCAATGGTTCCACTCACAAGAATCAACTACAATAGTAATTAACACCGGGAAAGTTTCCCCTACGAACTAAAGCAATATCCAACACAATTGTTATAGCGGGACGGAGTGGTGATGATGGTGCTGGTGGAGATGATGGCGTGGATGATGATGATGATCCCGATGAAGCCTAGCTTGATGGCGACGGTCTCCCCTCTCCTGGAAGGAATTCCCCTAGCAGAAATCTGTCTGCCAGAGAGATCTTTCTCTCTCGATGTTTTCTGCCCCCCAAAAGGCGGAGGAAATCTATCTGTTGTCGCCCCCAAGATGTTTGGGTTCCGTAGGGAAGTTATAGGCGAAGGGGGAGAGTTGGAGGCCGAGAAGGTGGGCCACACCTTCCCTAGGCGTGGCCTTAGGTGGGCCCGCACCTAGGGGGTGTGGGCCCCCTGCGGTCCCTCTTCGCTCCTCCTTCTGGTTTCCTTCGTCTTCTGGTAAAATAATATGTTTCCATATTTTTCTGGTATTTTTATGATCTTCGCGAAGTTGCACCGAAACGCCTTCTTTTCTAACAGAATCCAGACTCCGGCAGTCCATCCTCCAGGAATCATCCAACATGCGTAAACAGATGAAAAGCCATAAGTAATACCTCATAATAAGACAAATATCAATGAATAGAGGTAAATTATGATATAGAATGGTGATGCAAATTGGGAGTATGAATAATCCAAGAGTTTACTTGAGTCTTGGAAGTTATTACTTCAGTAATGACCTCTCCTTATCCTTTTTGTTTGCTTTTTGTGCCAAGAATGACCTCTAATGAGAGAGAAGTAAGATTTGGGGAGTTGCTGTCCCGAAACAGATTTCTGTCCCCCACCATAAAAATTCATGAGGAGTCTCTGTAAGTCAGATTGAACTAAAAATTTACGAATAAATCCCCCAGTATGTTAGATAACTTTCATTAGTTCAAAATTTTTTGATTTGAGCAACAGAAGATTTTTGAAAAAATCGGTTTCTACCTGCTGGTCTGTTTTGATTGATTTCTCCCACTATTTGCATTTGCTTCTTATTGATTCCTTTTTGAGTTCCCTTTTGGGGAATTGAGACTTTGAAAGGAGTTAATACAATAGTTTGTGTTCTATTGATTTTTTTTGCTGTTCCAAAGCGTTGCCCAAAGGTCTATTATCTTTTGAATAAACTAATGTTGCTAATGAAGATTGTGTGAAGTTTTGTATGAAGGAAAAATTTCAGGTGTAGAGAAAGAATGATGTAATGAGATGAATATGGAAAAAATATCAAGCTTGGGGATGCCACCATGGTGTCACCCCAAGAAATATCCAAAAGGTACAAGCGTCAAAGCTTGGGGTCGCCCAAGGCATCCCCTTCTTCATCAATAAAAAGCTCAGGTTTGTCTAGACACTTCGTTTTTATTGTTTCATGCACAGTTGTGTTGTTCTTGGAGCGTCTTAGTTTTTGTTTTCTTTGATTAGTTTATTTAGTTTGCTTGAATAAAGTAGTTTGGACCCCGTTCTCGCTGTGTTGTTTCAAATAAGTCAATTGGTGTTGGAAAGGAGTAGAAAGTTCTTGCTTGGAAGTGCAAGAGGAGCTTGCATTGACTGTGACTTAGACTTTAGCATGACATGCTAGGTGTTTTTTTGACCTTATGCTTAGTGATTATTACTGTAGCATGTCTTGTTCCAAACAATTGGGATTGCTGAGTGTGCCTTGAAGAAATTATGCGTTGTTTTATCATGCAAAAGCATAGTATTGTGGTATTCTCCTTTGATGCTCTGTTTAGGTTGACTTGGCACATGCTCACACCATGTTATGACTATGAAAAGTCACTATAGCCTTTATGATCATTTAGTCCTTGACTTGTATAGTACCACTCTATGCTTTGATTAGTAATGTTTTGTCGCTCTGCATGATTATGGCCACTATTGCTCTCTTAGTTGGTTGCTCCCAGTCCTTTGCTAGCCTCCACTTGTATGAGTAAGATCTACCCATGCTTCCAACTCCCAAGAAACCAAGTTATTCCAAAGTGTCCACTATAAATTCCTATGCATGGCGTGTTACACCATTCCAAGTATATTCTTGTTTTCAGCTATATTCTAGTTAAAAACTATTTTGTTATGTCAAAACTTAATGATTAAAGCCCTCACAAACTTGATGGCACACTTTATTTTATTTTCCGCTAATAAACTTGAACCATTGTGTCGTCTATGTTGTATATGCTTGCACTTATACGTTGGAATTAGCAGAACCATGCTGTCATGGGGAAGGTTTTCAACATTGCACTTGTACTTTGTACACACTTGATATCATGCTCTTTTATCTATTGATGTCACCAGTGTGAAATACAGAGGGAGCTTATAAGTCCATGGCGTTATGTATTTTGTGTTAGAGAAACGCCTGGGCCGCTAGCCTAAGCCATGCCTAATCATGGTGGAAACTTGCAGCATCACCATAATGAGCATTCTATGAAGCATCCTCAATAAAAAGCTATGTACATAGTAAATAAAAAGATCGCTGAGATGCTCATTGTCTGCTTGCCTTGTCATTTTGGTTATGAGATAGCTCATGTACCATGTGCAAGGGGTACCCAGTTGGCGGTTCTCTATGATACGCATGTACTTACTATGCCAAGAACTTACAGCTGACTGAAGTTGAGTAGCATGAGGTGTGGCCCTCATATTCAAGGGACTTGAGATTGCCAACTTATACTTTGTCAAGCATATACTCCATAATTTTTTCACTTTAACCTTAATCACTTCAAGATGATTATGATAGGGGCAATGAGGGCTGAAAGCTAACAAGTACCATAATTTTTGGAAGCTCCTTTTGAAACTTGAAATCGCTACTTCCCTTTATGAAGGGCCTTTCTTCCACTACTATTGAGTCTCCACCTTCTACCTTTAGGCACCATTAAGAGAGAATAGTTGTCATTCTATGTGCAGTGTCCCAAAGCTTATTGATTGATGCATATTGTGATATTACTTGTTCTTGTGCTATTTATTTCTAGTCACCCTGGTGAACTTTGAAGGTGTCCTATGCATCTATTTGCTACTCTATGAGGGACAAGTTGATTGCCACTATGCCATGTTTTCTGTATGTGAAACAAACAAACTTTTTTCAATGCATATTATTCATGATCTTTGTTTGTAGCCTTTCATGTTGCATGCATAGTTACTTTGTCTTATTGTTAGAACTCCACCTTTCATGCACATGTTTAGAGCTCTTTTGATCCCAGCTTTCAATGCTTGGAAATGGTTTGATCTTGGTTTTGATGGTGCATGTCACCTCAAAAATTATTCTTTTTTATCACTTACCTACTCGAGGACGAGCAGGAGTTAAGCTTGGGGATGCTTAATACGTCAGAAACGTATCTATAATTTTTGATGCTCCATGCTTGTTTAGTATCTACTTTGCTTTGCTTTGTCTACACTATGAGGTGTTTTTATATCTTTTCTGGAACTAACCTATTAACAAGTTGCCAGAGTGCCAGTTGCATATTTTCTTCTGTTTTGGTTCTAGAAAGGCAGAAAATCAATATTCTCGAAATTGGACGGGACAAAAGCCAAAGTCAATATTTTACCGTGGGCGACACGAAGTCCGGAGGAGAGGCGAAGAGGCGAACCAGGGCAGCCAAACCCCCGTAGGCACGACCAGGGTTGGGCCCGCGTCTAGGCAGGGTGTGGCCCCCCTGGTCGCCTCCCAGCCTCGCCTCTTCGCCTATAAGAAGCCCCCGATGCAGAAACCATAGGCACCCTGCCATAGGGGAGATCATCCCAGAGGCCTTCTTCTCCGGTATGATGCATGAGTAGTTCCACCTTGGACTATGGGTCCATGTAGTAGCTAGATGGTTCCACCTTGTATAGATCTTGTGAGCTCCGTTTATGATAAAGATGTAATCTATTTGTAATCATGCATGTTGTGTTTGCAGGGATCCGATGGATATTGAGATTACTATGTTAGATTGATTACTGGTTCTGTCTTTATGATTCTATCATGTCTGTGTTGTTTGTGATCTTGCATGCTCTCCATTGTTAGTAGCTATCTTGGCCAAGTAGTTGCTAGTGACTCCAAGAGAGGGTATTTATGCTCGATAGTGGGTTCATGCCCCTAGTTTCCAAGGGAAGTGACATAAATCTCTTCGGTTGTAGATGTGTTATTGCCACTAGGGAGAAAACAACGGTCTCTTGTTCATAGAACAAGTGGATTGTTTACCTTACACACTTTGCTTAAAGCAGTTGTCTATTGCTTGCAACTTAATACTGGAGGTGGTTCGGATGATAAACTGAAGGTGGACTTCTAGTAATAGATGCAGTTGGATGGCGGTCTATGTATCTTGTTGTATTTCCCAATCAACCTCATAGGATCTTTCTGACTAGTAATTGCATTGTTATGCCTTGCTCAGTTCCTGTCAATTGCCCTACTGTAATTTGTTTACCATTCATGCCATGTTTTTTATCTAAGGAGAGCACCTCTAGTGAACTATGGACCCCGGTCCAATCTTTCCCATTGATATATCTTCCACTGTTACTTGTTTACTTGTTGCAAACCATTACCTTCCACACCATACGTTTAATCCTTTGTTATAGCAAACCGGTGAGCTTGACAACCTCACTGTTTATTGGGGCAAAGTCCTAAGTTTGTGTTGTGTAGGTCTCCGTGTTGCTCGCAACACCTGTGTGAAGTTTCCTTCCTCCTTCTGGTTCGATAACCTCGGTCTCTACTGAGGGAAGAATTGCTGCTGTGCTCATCACACCTTGCTCTTGAGGTTTCCAACGAAGTGCTCCACGTCAAGTACCACATGGTTGTTCGATGTCCTAAAATTTCTCTTCTTTCGGTGGTGAGCAATGATGGAGATACCTACGAACATTTTTTTTGCGTCTGAGTTTCGGGGCTGATTGGGAAACGGAATTTATGCTCATTATTTACTACGAATAATGTGGAACTCAAATGCTAAAAATATACGATAGAATTTATGTATAGTTGCATTAACATAGTGTGAGGTGTGTTCTAGCGGAAAGGCATTGTTGAGAATATCTGAGGTTGCTGGATAAAAAAATATCCACCATGCAATTTTTCTTTCAATAATTCCACGGATCTATTAATAATCATCAACAACAGTACTAGGAATCTCATGCAATTGTTTTGTGCTATTTACAGTCTCTGACCTTGTGGAGAAAAACTAAGCATAGATTCGCTATGCCATACAAGTGTGCAATAACTACAGAATCACACCCTAAAATCGGGCATTGTTGCATTGATCTTCGAAGAACTTTAGTGTTGTTGAGCTTTCTTGGTTTTCCTCTGGTGGATTTAATAAACCAGCATCAATCAACAAGTCAGTGGCACATCGGTGTGGAGCCTTTCTATATGCCACACCCTTACTGAGAGGAGCGAGCACCTTGTACCTCGTGTGCAATTTAACGCACTTGAACAAGTCGATGTAGTCATCGATCTCCCACATGCTGGGAAATTAATTAAATTCAAAATTTGTGTAGCATCTGGTGCCAGACTTGGCATGCCAAGAAAAATTGATAGGTTACCTCCAGGATCAAATCACACAACCGTTGTCTATATGAATTTATGACACCTTCTATCCCCATACGATAACTCCCATGAAATTTGAGTCATGTAACGGAGTATATCACCTTTAGTTACACCTAACTTTCCTACTAGAACTTCTACTTTTGTTTTAGTTGTTTCGTTGATAGGATGCATGTATTATTGGATAATGAAAGAACATTAAAATAGGCTGGATGTATTATTGGATAAGAAGAACCAACCTGTGGTGGATGGTTAGGAGGGCAGTGGCACCCCCAGCCCACTAGAGATCAAATCTTAGGTTTGACACTTTGGTGTCTCATAAAATGTGGAATATTCTTCAGTGGGAGGTGATGTTCATGTCGATAACATGGCGTCCTTGGTGACTTCGTCAAGATCAAGACCAATCGGATATCAGTTTCAAGACTCAGTATTTCGGAGGTGCTCATAGGGGTAGGGTGTATGTGCGTGCATTCATAGGGTGAGTGTATGTGCGTAGTTGTGACCGTCTGCATTTGTAATGGGTTTTGCAAAGAGAAACAAGTACTGGATACGACGAATATTAAACCTACCATTTTAAATTGGATTGGAGATACCATTATTCCTAACCATGTTTTTTTGGAGAATGAGATCATGGTCATGTTTGAATCTACCATTGTCTATAAGGCTTTGTGGCTAGAAACTATGTAGGAATTTACATCATGCTTGTACGACCATTTATTTGTACCAATAACGCAAAATCCTATAAATGAAAGTTCCCCATATTTGCAATCATTTTACTTGTATGAGCTTGTTCTATTTTTATCCTTAGTTAACAATAAGATTTTTCTTATATACTCCAATCATAATAGAATAGTTATAGTTGTCCCATCATCAGGGAAAACTCTTAGCATGGGAAGAATTCTCGGATGCACAGATATATCAATTCTTTTGGTGATATAAGAGAACATTTTTGAAATATCACATTGATGGCGCCTCCTTGGCGTGGGAGTTTCTTCTTCTTCGTTCCCCGGCAACGGCGCCAGAAACCTTGTTGCTTGACAAAAAGGACTTCATTGGAAACTCCAAGAGCAAGGTGTGATGAGCACAATATCAAGTCTTTGACGGCTGTCTACGCACAGCCTGTTGGGAACCCCAAGAGTAAGGTGTGAAGCAGCAAGCAGCAAGTTTTCCCTCAGTTGAGACCGAGGTTATCGAACCAGAAGGAGGAAGGAAACGTCACACATGTGTTGCAAGCAACGCGGAGACCTGCACAACACAAACTCAGGACTTTTCCCCAACGAACAGTGAGGTTGTCAAGCTCACCGGTTTGCTGTAACAAAGGATTAAATGTATGGTGTGGAAGGTAATGGTTTGCAGCAAGTAAACAAGTAACAGTGGAAGATGTATCAATGGTAAAGATTGGACCAGGGTCCATAGTTCACTAAAGGTGCTCTCCTTAGATAAACAACATGGCATGAAGGGTAAACCAATTACAGCAGGGCAATTGATAGGAACTGAGCAAGGCATAACAATGCAATTACTAGTCAGAAAGATCCTATGAGGTTGATTGGGCAATACAACAAGATACATAGACCGCCATCCAACTGCATCTATGACTAGAAGTCCACATTCAGGTTATCATCTGAACCCCCTCCAGTATTAAGTTGCAAGCAACAGACAACTGCTTTAAGCAAAGTGTGTAAGGTAAACAGTCCACATGTTCCATGCACAAGAGACCGTTGTTTTCTCCCTAGTAGCAACATCACATCTACAACCGAAGAGATTATTGTCACTTCCCTTGGAAACTAGAGGCATAAACCCACTATCGAGCATAAATACTCCCTCTTGGAGTCACTAGCAACAACTTGGCCAAGATAGCTACTAATAACAGATAGCATGCAAGATCACAAACAACACAGACATGATAGAATCATAAAGACAAAACCATTAATCAAACCAACATAATAATCTCAATCGGATCCCCGCAAATACAACATGCATGATTACAAATAGATTAGATCTTGATCATGAACGGAGCTCTCAAGATTTATACATGAAAGCACAAAGGACGAGATACAACCATCTAGCTACTACATGGACCCATAGTCCAAGGTGGAACTACTCACGCATCATACCAGAGAGAAGGCCTCCAGGATGATATCCCCTCCGGCAGGGTGCCGGGAAGAACTTCAGATCCCCCCGATCTAGGGACGATGGTGGCGGCGGCTACAGACGGTTTCGTGGATATTTGATCGGGTACTCAGGGTTTCTGCATCGGGGGCTTCTTATAGGCGAAGGGGTTGACCGAGGAGGCGGCCAAGGCCACCAAACCCTAGCTAGGTGTCCTGTCCAATTCTGAGAATATTTCTTTACTAACTTTTCTGAAACCAAAAACAACACAAAACAGGCATTTGGAACTGTTGCAACTTGTTAGTAGGTTAGTACCAGAAAACATGTAAAAAGCACCTCAAAGTGCGGACAAGTAAAGCAAAGTAGATGCTAAACAAGCATGGAGCATCAAAAATTATAGATACGTTTCCGACGTATCAACATCCCCAAGCTTAACTCATGCTCGTCCTCGAGTAGGTAAGTGATAAATAGAATAATTTTTGAGGTGACATGCACCCTCACAATAAAGATCCAACCATTTGCAAGCATTGAAAGCCGGGATCAAAGAACTCTAAACATGTGCATGAAAGATGGAGTTATAACAATAGGACATAGTAACTATGCATGTAACATAACAAGCTACAAACAAAGATCATGAATAACATGCATTGAAAAACATTTGTTTGTTTCACATGCAGAAAACATAGCATAGCGGCAATCAGCTTGTCCCTCATAGAGTAGCAAATAGATGCATATGACACCTGCAAAGTTCACAAGGGTGACTAGAAACAGGTAGCACAAGAGCAAGTAATAACAGAATATGCATCAATTAATAAGCTTTGGAACACTACACACAGAATGACAACTATGCTCTCTTAATGGTGCCTAAAGGTAGAAGGTGGAGACTCAATAGTGGTGGAAGAAAAGCCTTTTTTTAAAGGAAGCATGGATTACAAGTTTCAAAAAGAGCTTCCAAAAATTATGGTACTTGTTAGCTTTCAGCCCTCATTGCCCCTATCATAAGCATCTTGAAGTGGTTAAGGTTAAAATGGCAAAGCTGGAGTATATGCTTGACGAAGTATAAGCTGGAAATCTCAAGTCCCTTGAATACGAGGGCCACACCTCATGGATACTCAACTTTGGGTCCAGGTAAGTTCTTGTCATTGTAAGTATTTGCATATCATTGAGAACCGCCAACGGGGTACCCCTTGCACATGGTACAGGAGCTTTCCCATAACCAAAATGACGAGGCAATCATACAATGAGCATCTCAACAATCTTTTTATTTACCATATGCATAGCTTTATATTGAGGATGCTTCATATATATCTCATTATGGCGATGCTGGAAGTTTCCACCATGATTAGGAATGGCTTAGGCTAGCGGCCCAGGCGTTTCACTAACACAGGATACAAACTCCATGGACTTACAAGTTCCTTCTTTATTTCACATCGGTGACATCCATAGACAAAAGAACATGATATCAACTGAGTACAACAAGGTACAAGTGCAATGTTGAAAACGTTCCCCGTGATAGCATGGTTCTGCTAATTCCTACTTATAAGTGCAAGCATATACAAGAAAGTTGTCACAATGGTTCAAGTTTATTAGGGGCAAAGAATAAAGTGTACCATCAAGTTCTTGAGGGCTTTAATCACTAAGTTTTCACATAACAAAATAGTTTTTAATTGGAAGATAGTTGAAAACAAGAATATACTTGGAATGGTGTAACACACCATGCATAGGATTTTATAGTGGACACTTTGGAATAACTTGGTTTGTTGGGAGTTGGAAGCATGAGTAGAACTTACTCATACAAGTGGAGGCTAGCAGAATACTAGGAGCAACCAACTAAGAGAGCAATAATGGCCATAATCATGCAGTGCAACAAAGCATACTAATCAAAGAAAAGAGTGGTACTACAAGTCAAGGACTAAATAATCATAGTGGCTAATGGTGTAAGCATGTGCCAAGTCAACCCAAGCAAAGCATCAAAGGAGAATACCACAATATTATGCTTTTGCATGCTAAAGCAACACATACTTTCTTCAAGGCACACTAAGAAATCCCAATTGTTTGTAACAAGACATGCTACACCAATAATCACTAAGCACAATGCTAAAACAACACCTAGCATGTCATGCTAAAGTCTAAGTCACAGTCAATGCAAGCTCCTCCCGCACTTCAAGCAAGAACTTGCTACTCATTTCCAAACACCAAGCAAACTTATTTGCAAAACAACAAAGCAAGAACAGGGGTCCAAACTATTCAAGAAAACTAAACAAACTAAGAAAATCAAACGAAAACTAAGACGCTCCAAGAACAACACAACTATGCATGAAACAATAAAAACGAAGTGTCTAGACAGACCTGAGCTTTTTATTGATAAAGAAGGGGATGCCTTGGGCATCCCCAAGCTTTGACGCTTTAACATCTTGGATATTTCTTGGGGAGACACCATGGTGCCATCCCCAATCTTGATATTTTGTCCATTCTTCATCTCATTGCATCATTCTCTCTCTACACCTGAAATCTTTCCTTCATACAAAACTTCACCCAATCTTTATTAGCAACATTAGTGTATTCAAAAGATATTAGACCATTGGCAAAGCTTTGGAACAGCAAGGCTTTTCACTAAAAACACAAGCTACTGTAGTAAATTCTTCAAAAATCTCAATTCACCTAAAAATAACTAAAAAAGGAATCAATAAGAAGCAAATGCAAATAATGGCAGAAATCTGTCAAAATAGACCAGCAGGTAGAAACCGATTTTTTTAAATATCTTATGTTGCTCAAATCAAAAAATGTTGAACTAACGAAAGTTATCTAACATACTGGGGATTTCATTCGTAAATTTTGAGCTCAATCCGAGTTACAGAGCCTCCTCACAATTTTTTTTGGTGGAGGACACAAATCTGTTTCGGGACAACAACTCCCCAAATCTTACTTCCCTCTCATTAGAGGTCATTCTTGGCACAAAAAGCAAACAAAAATGATAAGTAGACGTCATTAATGAATTAATAACTTCCAAGACTCAAGGAAACTCTTGGGTTATCTCCCAACAAGTTCTTTTCTTTAACGCCTTTAAATTAGGCACAAGAAGCAAGAAGAATCAAGTATTTTCAAATGAAGAAGCATTAACATTCATACTTGCAATATCTTTAACTATGAAAGGTATCTCATCCAAATGGGTTTTGAAGGATCCCTTCTCATCTATCTTTGGTCTACTACTTTCATCAAAAATATTTTCAGGAGCAATCCAATCAAAATTCTTTTCAAAGGCTTCATGTATTCCAACAAGCTTAAAGGGTATGGGTATATTGAATTCTTCTCTAGGCTTAGTTTTATCAGAAATACCCACAACATCTACACTTGAGCCTAGCATATTGAAACGCTCAAAAACCTTTTTGGCTTCCCTAGCAATATCATGGAATTCTTTTGATAAAGTTTCAAGGATGAATTCCCTCTTTTCAGCATTTTCTTCTTCTTTTAGTTTTAGGAACAAGAATTGTATGAAGGGGTTAAGGCTAACAAACCTAGCCTCCAACATATGAACTAAAGAAGCTGAAGCAATTTCATAATTAGGAGCAATCTCTGCAATAGATTTATCCTCAATATCCTCATGCTTGCTAACATAATTAAATAATTCTTCAATATTATCTTTCCCAATTATGGAGCCACTACCTATTGCAAGATCTTTCAGGGCGAACTTGGGGAGAAACATGGTAAGCTAGAGCAAGGTGGCAACTAGAGCAGGAACTAATTTTTTTGTTTTTGAATAAAGCAAGCAAACCAAACTAGACTATTTCTTTTTGGGTTTTCTTGGAAGGAGGCAAATGAAACCAAACAAAAGAAACAAAGCAAACTAAAAACAAAGTAAAGAGAAAGGAAGTGAAGGACTCCCCTAGTGAAGACGTCCTTGGACTCCCCGGCAACGGCGCAAGAAAAGCTTGACGGCTGTCTATGCACAGCCTGTTGGGAACCCCAAGAGCAAGGTGTGAAGCAGCAAGCAACAAGTTTTGCCTCAGTTGAGACCAAGGTTATCGAACCAGAAGGGGAAAGTAAACGTCACACAGGTGTTGCTAGCAACGCGGAGACCTGCACAACACAAACTCAAGACTTTGCCCCAACGAACAGTGAGGTTGTCAAGCTCACCGGTTTGCTGTAACAAAGGATTAAACGTATGGCGTGGAAGGTAATGGTTTGCAGCAAGTAAACAAGTAACAGTGGAAGATGTATCAATGGTAAAGATTGGACCGGGGTCCATAGTTCACTAGAGGTTCTCTCCTTAGATAAACAACATGGCATGAAGGGTAAACAAATTACAGTAGGGCAATTGACGGGAACTGAGCAAGGCATAACAATGCAATTACTAGTCAGAAAGATCCTATGAGGTTGATTGGGCAATACAATAAGATACATAGACCGCCATCCAACTGCATCTATGACTAGAAGTCCACATTCAGGTTATCATCCGAACCCCCTCCAGTATTAAGTTGCAAACAACAGACAACTGCTTTAAGCAAAGTGTGTAAGGTAAACAGTCCACATGTTCCATGAACAAGAGACCGATGTTTTATCCCTAGTAGCAACAACACATCTACAACCGAAGATATTATTGTCACTTCCCTTGGAAATTAGAGGCATGAACCCACTATTGAGCATAAATACTCCCTCTTGGAGTCACTAGAAACTACTTGGCCAAGATAGCTACTAACAACGGAGAGCATGCAAGATCACAAACAACACAGACATGATAGAATCATAAAGACAAAACCATTAATCAAACCAACATAATAATCTCAATATCCATCGGATCCCTGCAAACAAAACATGCATGATTACAAACAGATTAGATCTTGATCATGAACGGAGCTCACAAGATCTATACATGAAAGCACAAAGGAGGAGATACAATCATATAGCTACTACATGGACCCATAGTCCAAGGTGGAACTATTCACTCATCATACCGGAGAGAAGGCCTTCGGGATGATCTCCCCTCTGACAGGTTGCCGGGAAGAACTTCAGATCCCCCCGATCTAGGGACGATGGTGGCGGCGGCTACAGACAGTTTCATGGATATCTGATCGGCTACTCAGGGTTTCTGTATCGGGGGCTTCTTATAGGCGAAGGGGAGACCGAGGAGGCGGCCAGGGCCACCAAACCCTAGCGAGGCGCGGGGTGTGGCCCACCCGCACCTGGGGCGGGTCTGGCCCCCCTGGCTGGCCCCTCCGGCTCTCCTCTGGACTTCTTGTTTCCCACGGAAAGTAATTTACTTTGTCCTTTGTCCCTTCCAATTCTGAGAATATTTCTTTACTAACTTTTCTGAAACCAAAACAGCGGAAAATAGGCATCTGGCACTGTTGCAACTTGTTAGTAGGTTAGTACCAGAAAACATGTAAAAAACACCTCAAAGTGTGTACAAGTAAAGAAAAGTAGATACTAAACAAGCATGGAGCACCAAAAATTATAGATACGTTTCCGACGTATCAGTCTTCCCTCAGTAGAGACCGAGGTTATTGAACCAGAAGGAGGAAGGAAACATCACACAGGTGTTGCAAGCAACGCGGAGATCTGCACAACACAAACTCAAGACTTTGCCCCAACAAATCAGTGAGGTTGTCAAGCTCACCGGTTTGCTGTAACAAAGGATTAAACGTATGGTGTGGAAGGTAATGGTTTGCAGCAAGTAAACAAGTAACAGTGGAAGATGTATCAATGGTAAAGATTGGACCGGGGTCCATAGTTCACTAGAGGTGCTCTCCTTAGATAAACTACATAGCATGAAGGGTAAACAAATTACAGCAGGACAATTGACAGGAACTGAGAAAGGCATAACAATGCAATTACTAGTCAAAAAGATCCTATGAGATTCGATTGGGCAAATACAACAAAATACATAGACCGCCATCCAACTGCATCTATGACTAGAAGTCCACCTTCAGGTTATCATCCGAACCCCCTTCAGTATTAAGTTGCAAGAAACAGACAACTGCTTTAAAAAAAGTGTGTAAGGTAAACAGTCCACATGTTCCATGAACAAAAGACCGTTGTTTTCTCCCTAGTGTCAACAACACATCCACAACGAAAGATATTTCTGTCACTTCCCTTGGAAACTAGAGGCATGAACCAACTATCGAGCATAAATACCCCCTCTTGGAGTCACTAGCAACTACTCGGCGAAGATAGCTACTAACAATGTAGAGCATGCAAGATCACAAACAACACAGACACGATAGAATCATAAATACAAAACCATTAATCAAACCAACATAATAATCTCAGTATCCATTAGATCCCCGAAAACACAACATGCATGATTACAAATAGATTAGATCTTGATCATTAACGGAGCTCACAAGATCTATACATGAAAGCACAAAGGAGGAGATATAACCATCTAGCTACTACATGGACCCATAGTCCAAGGTGGAACTACTCACGCATCATACCGGAGAGAAGGCCTCTAGGATGATCTCCCCTCCGACAGGGTGCCAGGAAGAACTTCAGATCCCCCCGATATAGGGACGATGGTGGCGGAGGCTATGGACGGTTTCGTGTAGATTTGATCGGGTCGCTTAGAGTTTCTTCATCGGGGGCTTCTTATAGGCGATGGGGGAGGCCGAGGAGGCGGCCAGAGGGGCCACACCCCTCCCAGGCGCGGGCCCACCCCTGGCCGCGCCTAGGGAGTCTGGCTGCTTTGGCACGCCTCTACGTCTCCCCTCTCGACTTCTTGTTCCCCACAGAAATTTATTGACTTTGACGTTTGTCCCGTCCAATTACGAGAATATTTCCTTACTAGCTTTTCTAGAACCAAAAACAATAGAAAACAATCAACTGGCACTGTGGCAACTTGTTAATAGTTTAGTACCAGAAAACATGTAAAAAGCACCTCAAATTGTAGACAAAGCAAAGCAAAGTAGATACTAACAAGCATGGAACATCAAAAATTATAGATATGTTTCTGACGTATCAAGCATCCCCAAAGCTTAACTCCTGCTCGTCCTCAAGTAGGTAAGTGATAAAAGAATAATTTTTGAGGTGACATGCACCCTCACAATAAAGATCCAACCATTTGCAACCATTGAAAGCTGGGATCAAAGAACTCTAAACATGTGGATGAAAGATGGAGTTCTAACAATAGGACATAGTAACTATGCATGCAACATGAAAGGCTACAAACAAAGATCATGAATAACACGCATTGAAAAATCTATGTTTGTTTCACATACAGAAAACATAGCATAGTGGCAATCAACTTGTCCCTCATAGAGTAGCAATATAGATGCATAGGACACCTTCAAAGTTCACAACGGTGACTAGAAACAAATAGCACAAGAACAAGTAATATCACAATATGCATCAATCAATAAGCTTTGGAACAGTACGCATAGAATGACAACTATGCTCTCTTAATGGTTCCTAAAGGTAGAAGGTGGAGACTCAAGTAATGGTGGAAGAAAAGCCTTTTTGTAAAGGAAGCAGGGATTTCAATTTTTAAAAAGAGCTTCAAAAAATTATGGTACTTGTTAGCTTTCAGCCCTAATTGCCCCTATCATAAGCATCTTGAAGTGATTAAGGTTAAAGTGAACAAAGATGGAGTATATGCTTGACGAAGTATAAGTTGGCAATCTCAAGGCCCTTGAATACGAGGGCCACATCTCATGCTACTCAACTTCAGTCACAGGTAAGTTCTTGGCATTGTAAGTATTTGCATATCATAGAGAACCGCCAACGGGGTACCCCTTGCACATGGTATAGGAGCTTTCCCATAACCAAAATGACAAGGCAAGCAGACAATGAGCATCTCAACGATCTTTTTATTTACTATATGCATAGCTTTTTATTGAGGATGCTTCATAGATATCTCACTATGGTGATGCTACAAGTTTCCACCATGATTAGGCATGGCTTAGGCTAGCGGCTCAGGCGTTTCTCTAACACAGAATAGTTACTCCATGGACTTACAATTTTTCTCTTTATTTCATACCGGTGACATCCATAGACAAAAGAGCATGATATCAACCGAGTACAAAGTACAAGTGCAATGTTGAAAAATGTTCCCCGTGACAGCACGATTCTGCTAATTCCAACGTATAAGTGCAAGCATATACAACATAGACGTCACAATGGTTCAAGTTTATTAGGGGCAAGGAATATAAAGTGTGCCATCAAGTTTGTGAGGGCTTTAATCACTAAGTTTTCACATAACAAAATAGTTTTTAATTGGAAGATAGCTGAAAACAAGAATATACTTGGAATGGTGTAACACACCATGCATAGGAGTTTATAGTGGACACTTTGGAATAACTTGGTTTCTTGGGAGCTGGAAGCATGAGTAGAGCTTACTCATACAAGTGGAGGCTAGCAAAAGACTGGGAGCAACCAACTAAGAGATCATAATGGCCATAATCATGCAGAGCAACAAAGCATTACTAATCAAAGCATAGAGTGGTACTACAAGTCAAGGACTAAATGATCATAGAGGCTATGGTGACTTGTCATAGTCATAACATGGTGTGAGCATGTGCCAAGTCAACCCAAACAAATCATTAAAGGAGAATACCACAATACTATGCTTTTGCATGCTAAAACAACGCATAATTTCTTCAAGGCACACTAAGCAATCCCAATTGTTGGAACAAGAAATGATACATCAATATTCACTAAGCATAAGGTCAAAACAACACCTAGCATGTCATGCTAAAGTCTAAGTCATAGTCAATGCAAGATCCTCTTGCAATTCAAGCAAGAACTTACTACTCCTTTCCAACACCAAGCAACTTATTTGCAAAACAACACAGCGAGAACGAAGGTCCAAACTACTTTATTCAAGCAAACTAAACAATCTAATCAAAGCAAACGAAAACTAAGACGCTCCAAGAACAACACAACTGTGCATGAAACAATAAAAACGAAGTGTCTAGACATACCTGAGATTTTTATTGATGAAGAAGGGGAGCCCAAGCTTTGAAGCTTTACCTCTTGGATATTTCTTGGGGTGACACCATGGTGGCATCCCCAAGCTTGAGCTTTTGTCCATTCTTCATCTCATTGCATCATTCTCTCTCTACACCTAAAATTTTTCCTTCATACAAAACTTCACCCAATCTTCATTAGCAACATTAGTTTATTCAAAAGATATTAGACCCCTGGCAAAGCCTTGGAACAACAAGGATTTTCACTAAAAACACAAGCTAGTGTAGCAACTCCTTCAAAAAGCTCAATTCCCCAAAAAAGAACTCAAAAATGAATCAATAGACCAGCAGGTAGAAACCGATTTTTTAGAACATCTTCTGTTGCTCAAATCAAAAAGTGCTGAACGAACGAAAGTTATCTAACATACTGGGGGATTTATTCGTAAATTTTGAGCTTAATCCAAGTTACAAAAACTCCTCATGAATTTTTATGGTGGAGGATAGAAATCTGTTCCGGGACAATAACTACCCAAATCTTACTTCCCTCTCATTAGAGTTCATTCTTGGCACAAAAAGCAAACAAAAAGGATAAAGATAGGTCATTACTGAAATAATAAATTACAAGACTCAAGAAAACTCTTGGGTTATCTCCAACAAGTACTTTTCTTTAATGCCTTTAAGTTAGGCACAAGAAGCAAGAAGAATCAAGTATTTTCAAATGAAGAAGCATTAACATCAACACTTGCAAAGTATTCAACTATGAAAGGTATCTCATCCAAATGGGTTTTGGAGGATCCCTTCTCATCTCTCTTTGGTCTACTACTTTCATCAAAAATATTTTCAGGAGCAATCCAATCAAAATTCTTTTCAAAGGCTTCCTGCATTCCAACAAGCTTAAAGGGTATGGGTATCTTAAATTCTTATCTAGGCTTAGGTTTATCAGAAATACCCACAACGTCTACACTTGATCCTAGCATATTGAAACGCTCAAAGACCTTTTTGGCTTCCCTAGCAACATCATGAAATTATTTTGATAAAGTTTCAAGGATGAATTCTCTCTTTTCAGCATTATTTTCTTATTTTAGTTTTAGGAACAAGAATGGTATGAAGGGGTTAAGGCTAACAAACCTAGCCTCCAACATATGAACTAAAGAAGCTACACCAATCTCATAATTAGGAGCAAGTTCTGCTATAGATTTATCCTCAATGTCCTCATGCTTGCTAACATGATTAAAAAATTATTCAATATTATCTTTCCCAATTATAGAGCCACTACCTATTGGAAGATCCTTGAGGGCGAACTATGGGAGCAACATGGTGAGTTAGATCAAGGTGGCAACTAGAGTAGGAACTAATTTTTTTGTGTTTTTGAATAATGCAAGCAAACCAAACTATACTAATTTTTTGGGTTTTTTGAAAAGAGGCAAACAAAACCAAGCAAAAGAAACAAAGAAAACTAAAAACAAAGTAAAGAAAAAGGAAGTGAAGGACTCCCTTAGTGAAGACGTCCTTAGCCTCCCTGGCAACGGCGCCAAAAAACTTGTTGATGGCGCCTCGTTGGCGTGGGAGTTTCTTCTTCTTCGTTCCCCGGCAACGACGCCAGAAAACTTGTTGCCTGACAGAGAGGACTTCGTTGGAAACCACAAGAGCAAGGTGTGATGAGCACATCAGCAAGTCTTCCATCAATAGAGACCGAAGTTATTTGAACCAGAAGGAGGAAGGAAACGTCACACAGGTGTTGCAAGCAACGCGGAGACCTGCACAACACAAACTCAAGACTTTGCCCCAACGAATCAGTGAGGTTGTCAAGCTCACCGGTTTGCTGTAACAAAGGATTAAACGTATGGTGTGAAAGGTAATGGTTTGCAGGAAGTAAACAAGTAACAGTGGAAGATGTATCAATGGTAAAGATTGGACCGGGGTCCATAGTTCACTAGAGGTGCTCTCCTTAGATAAACAACATGGCATGAAGGGTAAACAAATTACAACATGGCAATTAACAGGAACTGAGCAAGGCATAACAATGCAATTACTAGTCAGAAAGATCCTATGAGATTCGATTGGGCAATACAACAAGATACATAGACCGCCATCCAACTGCATCTATGACTAGAAGTCTACCTTCAGGTAGGGGCGGAGCTTGCTTGTTAGCACTGGGGTCAGCTGACCCCAACAAAAATTAGCAAATCCTTCACTAAATTAGAGACAAAAACTGTTCATTTATAGAGAATGACCCCATTGCCCTTGAGGTGACCCCATCAGAATTTCTTTCTAGCTTCGCCCCTGCCTTCAGGTTATCATCCGAACCCCCTTCAGTATTAAGTTGCAAGCAACAGACAACTGCTTTAAGCAAAGTGTGTAAGGTAAACAGTCTACATGTTCCATGAACAAGAGACCATTGTTATCTTCCTAGTGGCAACAACACATCTACAACCGAAGAGATTTCTGTCACTTCCCTTGGAAACTAGAGGCATGAACCCACTATCGAGCATAAATACCTCCTCTTGGAGTCACTAGCAACTACTCGGCCAAGATAGCTACTAACAACGGAGAGCATGCAAGATCACAAACAACACAGACTTGATAGAATCATAAAGAAAAAACCATTAATCAAAACAACATAATAATCTCAATATCCATCGGATCCCCGCAAACACAACATGCATGATTACAAATACATTAGATCTTGATCATGAACGGAGCTCACAAGATTTATACATGAAAGCACAAAGGAGGAGATACAATCATCTAGCTACTACATGGACCCATAGTTCAAGGTGGAACTACTCACGCATCATACCGGAGAGAAGGCCTCCGGGATGATCTCCCCTCCGGCAGGGTGCCGGGAAGAACTTCAGATCCCCCCGATCTAGGGACGATGGTGGAGGCGGCTATAGACGGTTTCATGAAGATTTGATCGGGTCGCTTAGGGTTTCTGCATCGGGGGCTTCTTATAGGCGAAGGGGGAGGCCTAGGAGGCGGCCAGAGGGGCCACACCCCTCCCAGGCGCAGGTCCACCCCTGGCCACGCCTGGGAGGGGGGGGGTGGGTCGCATGCCTCTCCGTCTCCCCTCTGGACTTCTTGTTCCCCACGGAAAGTTATTGACTTTGACGCTTGTCTCGTCCAATTCCGAGAATATTTCCTTACTAGCTTTTCTGAAACCAAAAACAGCAGAAAACAGGCAGCTGACACCGTGACAACTTGCTAATAGGTTAGTACCAGAAAACATGTAAAAAAACACCTCAAAGTGTAGACAAAGCAAAGCACAGTAGATACTAACGAGCATGGAATATAAAAAGTTATATACGTTTCCGACGTATCACACATCAAAACATGCCCCAAATTTGAGAAAAATCCATGAAATTTGAACGAAATTTAACAAAACATGCCAGAAACAATGGATTATTAACTAATATGATTTTTAATGAATTTGATGAATAAAAATAGAGAAAAATTTACATGATAACTTGGTTCTTCTATTATTACAGAAGGTCAAACCTCGAAATGTACTGAATAGAGATAAATGCACAAGGGTGATCTTGCTAAGGAGTGCCATTCGTCTATTACCATAACACTAGTTTAGAACAAAATAACAATGCAATCTGATCAGTTCTCTAACTTTGGAACAGGAAGAGAAAAATGCTTCTACTCTCGCAGTACTTGAAATCAAAATAGGTGACACCGACAATACAACACCTGTGTATCACATATTCCTATATCACGATCATTTTTGTAAACACCAAAAGAGCATCTTGGGCAATCTGAGTTTCTCAGATTCAGCTCCTGCCGCACCTGGGTAACAGTTTAGATTACAATCACAAGCTCATTTCATAAAAAATGTAAGTTGGAAGAGGAAATATAAAAAAATCAATCTAATAGATGCATCAGTAACAAAAATAACTAACCCTTTTTTTTGACAGCCGAGTTGCATTCAACTCTCTCTTCTTCACCCCTGCCCTCTTCCTCACCATGCTACACATCTTTTTTTCACCTGTTTTCTTCAAATTGAAACTATTCTCAATATTCACCTCACAATTAGTATGAAAACATTCATCTTGTCCATTCAGCGATGCCTTCTTCCCTTTCTCATTACCTGCTATTTATGTAAAAAAATTGTGGAAGTGCATTTTCACATCAATATTCATAAGGTTGGAATTTAAGTATGTTCCCTCAAATGAAATAGATTTTAGGAAGGGACTCCAGTAAACCTAATGTCATGGAAATCCTCAATGCTGCTTGGAACTACTTTGTCCAAGATTGGCCAAATTTTTTTGGTTGCATCTTGTCCATAGAAACATCAATTGTTTGTTATTCTTTACTACCAACGTGAGACCCTATGCGACCAAAATTTTCAATCAGTCAAACATGGCAATTGACAATGTCACTCATAGATTTTTTTTTTTAAGCACTAGTGTTTATTTATACATTATTTTTTTAACTATATGTACCTCAACTGTGGAAATAAGCACCGATGATTAAGGAAAAATTGTTTTATTCTCTTGTCATCATGTGCGCTCATAAGCCTATTTCATTATAAATGGCCTTATAGTTTTAGTATTAGAAATTTTGAATTCAATTTCTTTGTTACTTTGGTTCGTAAAATACTGGTAGCCGGATCTAGTATGCCGCTACCCGGGGTAAAAAAATAAGATACATGGAAACAAAAAACTTGGAGAGAGTAGATGAGATCCCAAAAGAACTACTAGTTGAAATAGCGAACTACCCGTTTAAATCAAGGAGATATCCTAGATAGTGTGGCATTGTGGAACTAGGCATTGACTAGTTGGCTAGCGGCGTGGAATTAGACCGTGTGCTCTGCATGCAACCCGCATTCAAGAAGACGAGCACTCAGCTTCACAGATTTTGTGCCCTAAGTTTCCTTAGTAAAATGCGGCATGTTCCTTCCTTATTGGTCTCTTTTTTGATAGTGTGGCCTTGACCTTCAGATCCGTAAAAAGTGATGTATACTGGGATCAAAGTGAATAGTCTTTGATTTTGCTTGTTTTTACAGTAGCATCCTTAATAGAAGATTAAGCTTGCTAGGTCCATGGATATTGTTGGTTTTAAGCCTTGAACTGGTGGCTCTAGTAGACGGCGATACCAACAACCCTCCAACGTGCTGAAGTGGACTCATTTGGCTGTGTATAGTGCATACAATAGGGAGGGGAGATCTAGAGCATGCTAGGCTCTCCGTATATTTTGGCGAGGTTGAGAAAAGGGTTGGCGACAAAACGCCGATCTACAAGGCGAGGGTCGACGCGCAAACTTCCATGCTACCAACAACTCTGCCCTCTGTCTCACAGCACAACCCCCATACCCACGCATTTTGATGAGAAACTGCCAAAACCAGTAAAGATTATATCCACGATGCCTCCTATGCCCACAATTGGACGAAGTAATAAAAGGAAGAGAATAATATTTCCCAGCCTGCCACTTGCATGAGCTGACACTTGCTACAAATTGAGTGCCCCAAGATTGACCTCCTCTCTCTACGTAATTTCACTAACTGTATTGAACTAGCTAATGAAATACTGTATATATGTATATGCTTCGTCGATATGTTCCTCCGGTTATCATTTATAGCCGCTAGCAAATAAACTCCCTCTTCTGGTTAAAGAGACAGGAATTTAAGACGTTTTCAACAACCGTGGAAGAAAAACTTTACTTGCTTCTACTATAACCCAACAACCCAAACTTAGTGCTAATAGTATATATATGCCCGTAGTATGAATGTTCACTGGCCTCAGAAATCGGTGCGAAGAAAGGGAAGCGGATGTGAAAATAATCACCTCACATGACTATGAATGCATTATTAATCCTAGATCTCTTGTAGTGAAGCAACAAATGTTTGTTGGTTCCAAAGACTAAGAGAAGATAAAATTGTATATTTCTTCTTATCAGATTTAGCATTATTTGAAACACCACATGCAAAGCAGGTATTATTGACAATTTGGCGCACACACACAAACAATGCTCTCGTAAAAATTTCCAACAACCACCTACCAGGACATCATAAGCAATAAATCAGTACAAATTGCACATAAACAAGTCGCTGGTCCATCAAAAACCTATAAGTAATGGCAACGAAGTCCACCGGAACCATGCATACTACTTGGATCCCTATTGTACAGATTATGCCTTTCTTCTAAGAATTTAGTTAAGGTCTGGAGTTTGATTCCCCAATCTTTATATTTTTCATATAGTTCTCTGCATAATTCAGTCTTTTTATAAAATATTGCATAACCGAGACTCGAGAACATGTCTAATTTTATAAGAACCATGAACATACCCTCGGTTCAGAACAGAGCACATGAGGAATTGAGAAAGCTTACTCCCTTATCAACTGGTTATAGTTCAAATTAAACTTACCAAGTTCAAATAAAAAATTCATGAATTTGCTTGATTTTTATTGCAAATTTTCAGAAATTTTATTGATTTCCTTGGTCAGCAATTTTTTTCCCGAAATTCAAAACTCTGGCCTCGAACAATATTTTAAAACTGGTGACTCTTGATATCAAACTGTAAGGGAGCCATGGTAATCACTTCGGAGGTTGCCACCGTGATGAATGTGAGAGGAGGGAGTTTAGATCTGCCGGCTTTTCGTTGGTTTGAGATGAATAAATCGGCATGTTCCTTGTGTTCCGACACAAAAAAAACTAGATTCCTTTTTGTGTGGTACCCTTTAGTGAATATAGGATAGGCACCACTGCACCTTTCTATTCGAACTCATTTTGGCTGGGCTCTTGAGATTTTTCAATAGCGAGCTCAAGCTAATTTTACAGCTACCCTCAATGAGTTCTAGGAACCTGATAGCAACAGCTCAGTTGTCTTTCTGAGCACAGTATGTACGATCGTTGACTGGGATAAGGGAGCCCTATGTGCTCCCACATTCTTGAACTGTTGTAGAGATAATCATCCTGATGCCTCTCCCGCCCAAATAACCAACATGAAATATTATAATATCTAGGGCTAGAAGGTAGATGCTACACTGTTATAGGCCATGCAGTTTGATGCAATTCAGCTAGAAGGTGCGCTACTGCGAGAGTGACCTTGTCTCAATTTACCCGTCACTGCAATGGACTAGCCTAACCAACCTGTACATGTTATATTACCGATGGGGCAACTACTCAAACAGAAATCAACAAATGGGATTAATGCTATTTTATTGTAGGCAGATGTACCAGCCGCCCCATGTGTATATATTAAAGCAATACACATATACTAAAACACATTCATGTTGCTCAAGCACAGGCACAAATCTTAATTAAGGCACATATGAGTACATCACACATTTATTAGAGACAGTAAAACCAAGCTACCAAGGACATCATGCACGATTTTAGATTCTAAACCGTCGGATTTACTACTTAAGGCGGTCATAGTGATAGTATCATACTATTAGTATCATACATATGATACTAGTGTATGATACTATCTTCATAGTGCATGATATCATATGATAGTATC
This sequence comes from Avena sativa, assembly GCA_916181665.1. Classification (NCBI taxonomy): domain Eukaryota; kingdom Viridiplantae; phylum Streptophyta; class Magnoliopsida; order Poales; family Poaceae; genus Avena; species Avena sativa. Next base: position 38,939,041 of record OV702285.1, on the reverse strand, counting down.
ATATTAGTAGTATATTTAATGTTTTGTACAATCTCAATACAAAATTGTGTACAAGATTTATTTGTATGAGAATTTTCTAGTTTTACATGCTATGATACTCTAACCATCTCTTTCTTCATTAATTGTTGTGCCATATCAGATTTTTGCCAAAATAGCATACATGATACTAGCTATGATACTCCCACTAGAATCAGCCTAAACCATCTGGATTACTTACGTGGTTCCACCGTGTACAACCGAGTCGTTTAACAGTACCAGGCCACACGTCCCGTTCGGCCCAACGTCTTCGGGCTGCTGCTCAGGAGACCGTCTTGAGCCTTCTCTCATTAATTGGGATGTTTTAGCGGCTATCTGGTTTTCATAATGCATTTTGCGTTTTTTAGGCGACCGACGCGTGAAGCTCTTTTCGCAGTGGGCCGGCCCAGGTACATCTTTTTTCTTCTCCGTGTGTTTCTTTCGTGTTTTTTCATTTTTGTTTTTGTTTTTCTATTTCTTTATCTATTTTCAAATTGAACAATTTCAGTTTAAAATAATTTTCAAATCTGAATATTTTTCAAAATCTAGACATATTCAAATCTGATTTTTTTTAACTCTGAAAAAAATTAAAAATCGAACATTTTCAAATTTATACTCCTTTTTTGAAATTTAAGCTTCTTCCATTGGAAAATTTCTAAATCTAAACTTTATAAAATTTATTTTTATTTCAAAAACATTGTTTTCAAATTTGCGAACATTTTTAGAAGCTTCATAGTGGCAAGTCATTTTCTCATTACTTTGGCTCATTTATTTTCCATTTTATAGGCATTACGAAAGTTAGATTTAAAAAACATGGGCTTCAATTTTTTTTTGCTTCTTATTACCCATGGGAGTCTCGTGCCTTGTATTTTCTGTTGCAGCCGGAGACGATGAGCTAGGATCTAGCAGCACCGGCAACAGCCTTGAGAAGCATAATGCCAATTCAAGCCCCGATAGGCAAGAACAAAATTTGTTAATATTTTAAATCTGAGGACATTTTTAGATCAAAGAACATATTCCAAATCCGTGAACAATTTTGAAATTCTTGAACATTTTGAAATCTATGAACATATTTTAAATGTTTGAAAATTTTAAAACTCACAATGATTTTTTTACATGAACACTTTCAAGTTCTTGAATAAATTTGTGTGTGAATATTTTTATATCCGTGAACATTTTTTGGTTTCTGCTTGGTGCGAGTATTTCTTGTAAACTGACATGTTGACGTGAAGCGCGTCAATATTTTTCTTTTTGAGGGTAACTTGAAGACTGACATATTGAGGTGAAGTGCGTCAATCTTTTTCCTTTCGAGAATAACATGTAGAGCGGCAAGTGAATTCAGTCGTACAGGCGCACGCAAAAAGATGCAAGAACGCATGTACGCATCTGAATTGTTCAAAGGCTAGTATTCCAAAAAACTTGGCTCAGCCTTGTCAGCAACGGTAATCAACCGAACCCGTCGACGCGGCAAGGTCAGCTTTGCTAATCTTCGTCCTCATGCGAAAGAAACCAAAGGACCACCTCCTTTATTAGATCCGACACAGCGATCTTCACACCGCCGGCCGGTTTCCGAAGAACGGAACGAGCAGGCAATTAGGGTTAGAGAGCCGATCTAGGTCATCCAACGGAATCCCATCACCGGCACCTCCTCCACCAGATCACCACCACAAGGAACCGCTGCCTCCACCCCGACCAAGGGACGCCGCCCAGGTCCGTGCTTCAGCCTCCTCCGCCGCTGCCCCAGCAGCTCTGGCTTCCGCCTCCGACGCACCGCCCCCAGCCACCTTCGGCAGCTAGGCCCGCCACCACCGCGGCGAGGGCCGGCGGCATCGGCGGCGATTGGACCTAGATGGGGGGCTCTGGTGGCGGCTGAAGTCCCCCTGACGGCGCCCTGGGGAGCATCGCGAGGGGGAGGGGTATCGCCCTCAGAATCCCCAATCATCTGAAAGTTGCACGGTGGATCGATAGCAAAACAGCATCTCTGCCCAGGCTTCCGGCCCGCCGCCGTAGTGTAGTTTAATTAGTGCATATTTGATAGAAAATGAGTTAGTAGCCTATAATTTACTGTTTGCCCAGGCTTCACAATGATCTTAAGTCTATCACGAGGAAAAGAATAATTATCTTTAACACTGTCGACCATGGTGGTAAGTGGCAACTATACATTGTTTGCTCCCTTTTGTCGTTTCCCGTTTCTATGTGCATACCCAAATCACTTTCTGTGCTCTATGTGTTTGTAGAACAATGTTCCCATTTATATGTGCATAGCCAAATCATTTTCTGTGCTCGTGCTCGTGCATTAGAAGTAGACAACAAGTAGGGCATGTGTTTGTAAAACAGTGTTCCCATTTTTCTCAAGAAACTCTTCAGGTTTACCTTCCACTCCACACAACGATTTTTAGGCCAACAACTTTAGCGATACTATTGAATCACCAAGCGCCGAATCAACCAGCGTTGACACAAGCTCATGTTGAATGGCAACACATGACATCATTAGTGAGAAGAGTGAGTGTGGGCCTTTTACACATTCAGCATCACACCGCACCTCGGCGATCTTGAAGCAGTCGGTGCATTCATCTCTCGGTTAGGGAAAAGTCAATTAGATTCAAAATTACCATGGCATCTGGTGCCAGACTTGAGGCGTGAAGATCAATTGATCGATACCCTCCAGGGTCATATGATGGAGCAGTGGTCGATGAATTGCTGACACCTTCCATCCCCATACAATAATAACTCTCTACAAACTTGTGAGCAATGTAACTAACTTTGTCAACTTCAGTTTGTCTTTAGCTTTGGAACTTCTAGCTTTCTTTCTTTGTTCCTCGGTTTATCCTCGCTATGATTGTGTGACATATGCAAGCCCTTTTATAGAGGCTGGATGGAGCCGATATTAACTGGGTAGGAAGGAGATCGATCCAACCGTTATAAATTGGGGTGGAGTACCACTGATACTAGCTATGTTTTTTTTGGAGAATGAGAAGCTAGACAAGTTTGAAACTGCGATTGTCTATAAGGCCACGAGCCACTAAGCATCAATTCACATGGTTGAACTTGTTGCGTTGAACAACATGATATGCAGCTAGACCTCACATTCAAACCTTACGAAACTTAATTCAAATGAAAGCTCCTCACATCTCTGTTACGAGCATTTACTTGCACAAACGGACACAAGATCCTACCAGTGAAAGTTTTCCATGTCTCTGTTACAAGCATTTAGTTGTACGAGTTTGTTTATTTTTAACATAAGAGCTCCCTCCCAAGAGAACAATACTAGTTATCCCATCATCATGATTAAATTTGGGACGCGCTGAGCTTGGAAAAAAGCAGGTCGCTAGCACTGGTAGAAAACGCCCCATGCGTCCCGGTTGGTAAGGGCCATTAGTCCCGGTTGCCCAACCGGGACGGGGAAATCGGGACTAAAGCTCTAACCTTTAGTCCCGGTTGCCCCACCAACCGGGACAAATGGGGGCACACGTGGCGGCATCAGAGCGCGAGGGGGGGTGGAGCATTAGTCCCGGTTCGTAACACGAACCGGGACTAATAACCTGCTGCCGCGGCAGAGATTTGGCCCATTTCTCTGCCGCGGCAGAGAATTCATTTTGGCACATTTTGTTGCCGCGGCAGCATTTTCGCCACTTTTTGTGCCGCGGCAGAGAATTCATTTAGGTTGTTTTATTGTTTATTTAGTGTTTTGCACTTATCAACGAAGGAACCTTATATTACACAAGATCATCATGACAACATTACATTCAATACACGGATCGAGTTCATGCACTACATACAAAAGTTGCTATTCGATGCTACCGGCCAATTTCTTGAAAGTTGCTATTTTTACAATTCCTATTGTCTATACACAGCCGAGTAGTATTCCCCTTGTGTGTTTAGGACTTCTGCATCCAAGAATCCCGCCAATTCCTCCTGAATTGCTCGTACGCGATCCTTTGGCAGAAGACCGTCCCGTAGACGTTCGATCTGATTTTAAAAAGGAGTCAGCCTATATGAATGAAACTAAACACAATTTGATTGTAATTAAAAACTATAGAAATTGTTTACGTACGTGGAGTTGCTCTAAATTTCTGCCCTTCTCATCGCACGTCTGCCGGATGAACTTGCATACATAGTATCCACATAGATTGTTACCTGGTCCCTGCGTCAGTCACTTTACGAGAACAGAGTTCAATCAAAATAATAATCAAGCATGATAATAACTGTATCAAAACTAGAATCAAAGAGATGCGCGGATATAGCTAGTGGTGCTTACATCTAGTGGTTGAAATGTAAGCTCCTCTTTCCAAACACCCCTAGCCTTCTTGGTGAACCGTTTCCAAGCGCTGCCCGGCGTAGAAAACGAATAAAATAAGTTATTAAGTACTTGATATCATAAAATTCACGAACGTTGCCGATATAGTGTCGTAATGATTAGAATTACCGCTGGAGAAGTATCTGCATGTCCTTCCACGTCTTAAGGGGTTTATGTTTCGAGTCCATGACTAGTACACGCCCTTTGTCAAGTTGAATGATTAACAGAATATAGTGGTACCTGCGAATGCAGAACTAATCAATTATATACTTAACATCGAGTAAGCGAAATAGAAAGTGTATACAAGACAATAACACTCACTGGAAGTTGTAAGGAAATAGTATTTTCCTTTTGGTTTCTTGAAACCTTAACGCGTGTACTATATTATCCTCCGTATCCTGGGGGCTTATTTTGAGATTAGCTTCATGAACCCAATATGGGTCAATGAAGCCAATGTCACAGATTTGTCCTCTGCTGCATTCGAGAATCTTCATTCTGCATATTACAGTATGATTATATACATGCAATAAACAAAATAATATAGCTGGAGACTAAATTAATAACAGAATTAGTACTTACAGACAATAGGCACTCATGATCGATTTGTCCAAGGCGTCTTGATTGAATAATTGAAATAGTTCATCAAATTCAATGGATATCATGGCATCCTTATCTTTCCCATGATGCTTTTTTGTAACCCTCAGCACTATCCAGTTAGCCCCGGCCCTTGTGGCATGCATGTACCAGTTATGCAATCTTCGCATTTTTGTTGGAAGATTGTTTACCTCCTCAGGTTTGACGAGAGGTTTTCCGTACTGGTATTGGTATGCTACTTCACTCACGGGGAAGAACTCTAACTGGGATAAGTACTGGGCAATACTCATACCTTGAGCAGCGGCAGCTTCTCCGTATTGTGCAACTACCTCTGGATCATACTGCTCTTCGGCCCCATATTTGCTCGACCCCACATTGGTTTGAGAAATCACCTTGAGAGGGGCGCAAGTCTGTTTTGCTTGTTCTCCGAGCTGGGCAACAGATTTCCCGCTTGCATCAGTACTGCTCTTCGAGGATTTTTGTGCCGCATGTGACTTGAGAATAGAACGCTCATAGTCTGATGACAGCTTTGGCTCGGGTTGATGAAGATTCTTTAGCATTTTCAACACTTTGGCCTTTTCTTCTTTGGTGCTGGGGAACTCTGGCTCTTTCGGCCGCCTCAGCTTAGCGAAAAACGCTATCGTTTCCGCATCAACGATCGCCGCAGTCTCCTCTTCAGTACAGTCATAAGCTCTCTTGGGAGGAACCGTTGGTACTTTTGGAAGAGGCTCTTGTTTATGTTTCGGCGATCGCTTACGGCGCACAGTAGCGGTACGCTTACGCTTTTTATCCTGAGGCGCCGGCGATGGCTCCCGCGGCGATGGCTGCACCGGAGATTGGTGAGGCGACGGAGCCGGGTGAGGCGACGAAGACGGCTGCCGCGGCGGCGACGACCTCGCTGGAGACGGGTGAGGCGGCGGCGAAGATGGCCTTGGCGTGTGATTTCGAAGCACGATACAATCCTTCGGCCATAGAATGGTGACGTTTTTTGCGTCACCCAGCACAGTCACATCCCCTTCACCAGCAGGGTAGTGAAGATCCAAAACCTCAAAGGTGGGCATGATTTCATCCACGCCGACAACAGCGTAGCCCTCTGGAACCGGACGACAGTGGTAAGTTGGTGTGGGTCCAATTGGTAAGGCATAGCCGACCGCCACCTTCATTGATATGTTCACAACTTTGACATGTAGCTCGCAGTGTGTCATCTCTGTGATATCATCCACTGGGTAGCCAACAGGAGCCATCGTCGGTGCATCATCGGCATCGCCATTGTCATCACCCGGGACCTCGGTGGAAGCCACACTGCTTTTTCGATTATTCGATAGGCCGGTAGCATCGAATGCAGTGTGCTGCTGAGATGGGGCGCCGGTAGTACTTTGCTCTTTAAGTGTGTTAATTTCATCTTGTTGTTGCTTTAATCGTTCTTCAATTAAACGCATTCGCTCTTTCTGACTTTCTGCTTCAACTGCCGCCCTGTCCTTACTCCTCTGACGGCTTCTATCAGGATATTTCTTCCTCTCTTCGGGAAACCCAGTCCTCCATGATTGTGAGCCTATTGTGCCTCGTGTTCGTCCATCATGTTCCTTATTTCCAAGGGCGAGTGTGAGCTCATCATTCTCTCTATCGGGAATGAAGTCCCCATCTTTAACAGCTTTTACTGCTTTTCTAATCCTCTCGATTGGCAAGGGGTCTTCTTTATGTCGTATGTTATATATACACCTCCCTTCCGAGTCCAACGTGCCCCCATGCCCGTAAAACCAATTCCTTGCACGTTCTACCCAATCGTCTGTCTCTGGGGTGATCTTTTTATCACGCAGTTCCTGCTCAAGTTTCTCCCACTTAGGAATGCCAACCCTGTAGCCACCTTGCCCCATAGTATGGTGATACTTCTTCTTAGCAGCATTCAGCTTATTCGTTTCAGACATTTTCTTAGCTTTTTCTGATTTCTTGTATTCCACAAACTCATCCCAGAATGGTTTTATCTTCTCAAACTGAATATTCTTGAAATCGGGAGTCTTCTTTTTCACGACATAGTCAAGGTGCAATCTTTTCTTCCAGTTGGTGAAACACTGGGCCATCTTCTTCAAAGCCCACTCCCTGACCTTAGCCTCCATGGCTCTCCCATGTTGTAAGGCGTCCTCAACTGGATCCTCCGCATTTGGATCCAGCTCTATCTTCGGTAGTTTGAAATTAACCATGAGCCTCTTCCACAGTAAATCTTTGGCGTGGTTAGGGACATATAAACATGTTCCCTCTTCATCCGCATTAGCAGGCCTATTCCAATTTCTAATGGTGATCGGGATTAAGTCCCTAACGATTACTCCGCATTGTGCCACAAATTTGGTTGCGACAACTTCGGGAGCTGTCAGTCTGCCGTCTTCAGCGACATCTTCGATCCTGAACCTCTCATGGTCTTGCAACTTTTTGGTTGGGCCTCGTCTGCTCTTTTCAGTAGATTCCTTCGATCCGGAGGGCTAAAAGAAGAAAGATCGTCGTTACTATTTCTATATAGATAGCAGATGATTAATTAATGAATTAATTTATATTACATGCACCTCGCCGGAGCGGTCGTCTTCTCGATTACACAAGGCATCGCCTTCTCCCTCGCGGAAGGCAACACCTTCAACCTCAAACAAGTTGTCTACTCCGGTAAAAAGAGGATCACCCTCACCGGAGTTGTTTAGAAACGTTGATACGTCTAAATTATCTTCCCCACGGATCACACCTTGGATCAACTCTTCCTTTTCTTCGTCTCTGACGTGTGGGTCCATATTTTCTGCATAGGTGGAAAAACGAATAAGTCAAAGCGGCTAAAGGAGAAAGTTAAGTACGGTGTTGAGAGATATAAACCCTAATTCAGAGAAACCCTAATATATACATACACAATAATAAAAATGAAGAGAAAGGGAAACCGTGTAGTAGATAGGCACATCGTCGAACCCACATGCACCTAAGTTGCTTGAAAATGTGAATCGGGTCTGGGGCTACCCACAGTGACTGACCAGTGGGGCCGAAGACCAATAATACCAAACTAATTAATAAACCTAATAATACCTAACTAATAATAAACCTAATAATCCAAACACCAAAAAGAAAGGGAAACAATCAACACATGGCATCGATGCAATGCTCAAGCAAGTATGATGATATGACAAGTTAATTTGCATTGGAATGTAACCCTAAGAAATGCTCGACGATTTAATCGGGGTTCCGAGGGGTGAAAACCCTAACTCGGAGAAACTCCGGAACACATGAGAGGGGCGGATTTGTTCTTCTAATTAAACTTGTAATTTAAGTTGTTGAACAATGCATGATTATAGCTTAGATAGCTAGGTTTCATTTTTCTGAACATTTTGATATATTATTCATATTTTTATAACTTATAGATAAAAAGTTATTGAATTTATAAGATTATAATTATTTCTGAAATTATTAAAAGCTGGTTAAACTTTTTACACCGCAGGCAAACCTACCCACAGTGCCTGACAGAGGGGCCCGGAGCCACCTCAGCAGCCACACAAGCAAAAGTGGTTCAGGGGGGCATTTTTCACTCGGGCTGGGGCTAGCCAGAGACGCTGACCTGTGGGCCAGAGGCCACATAGGAAAGCCATGCAGGCAAAGTGGCTCCCTGGCTGGGTCGCGCTGATGCATGGGTGACGTCACGCCGGCGGTGGCTTGCAGGACGGTGATCGGGAACGGCATTAGGGTGCTATCTAGGGCGCGTGCGTGCGCGCGTTAGAGAGAGGAGGTTGAGGCGAGCCAATGAGTAGCGGCGCCGCCTCCAAAAGGTCACCGGAGAGAGAGCACGACGAAACTGGTCATAGAGGCACTCCCTAATATGTGAAATTAGTTAGCTCCGAGGCGTATTGATCTAGTTAGTGAAGTTACAAGCTGCAAGATGGTTTTCGAGAGCAGGGACACCACTGCGGCCAGTTTCAGGGAGATGCCGACGGAGCCCAGTCCTCCGGCATCTCCGAGAAACTAGTCATAGAGGCACTCCCTAATATGTGAAATTAGTTAGCTCCGAGGCGTATTGATCTAGTTAGTGAAGTTACAAGCTGCAAGATGGTTTTCGAGAGCAGGGACACCACTACGACCAATTTCAGGGAGATGCCGATGGAGCCCAGTCCTCCGGCATCTCCAAGAAACTGGTCATAGAGGCACTCCCGGTCCAGCCACAAAACGGGACTAACACTCAAGACATTTATTAATATTAAAAACTGAGACTACAAAACTGGGACTAAAGGCCACAAACCGCGAAAGATATCCTTCGGTCAAGCCACAAACCGCGAAATACATGAACTAGAGTTACATAATATGAGTATGAACTTCTTGGCATATGTCATTCCTTATGACCGCTTCAGACGTAACCATGGAGCATCTTCTTTACTTAACGGAATGCTTGGGTCAGTTTTCACTGTGAAGGGCGGAATTTCATCAAACTTATTATAATCTTCTGACATGTCTGTCTTGTCCTCGATTCCCACGATGTTTCTTTTCCCTGAAAGAACTATGTGACGCTTTGGCTCATCATATGATGTATTCGTTTGCATATTTTTTCTTTTTTTCGGTCTGGAGGACATGTCCTTCACATAGAAAACCTGAGACACATCATTGGCTAGGACGAATGGTTCATCTCTATAACCAAGATTGTTGAGATCCACTGTTGTCATTCCGTACAACTGGTCTATCTTTACCCCTTCCCCATTCAGGTTGACCCATTTGCAGCGAAACAAAGGGACCTTAAAAGAGACTCCATAGTCTAGTTCCCATATCTCCTCTATGTAACCATAATATGTGTCCTTTTGTCCATTCTCGTCTATTGCATCAAAGCGGACACCACTATTTTGGTTGGTGCTCTTTTTATCTTGGGCGATCGTGTAGAATGTATTCCCATTTATTTCGTACCCTTGGAAATTCAATACAGTAGAAGATGGTGACGCGGCCAACAAGTATAGCTGATCTCCAACAGTGGTGTCATTCAAGAGATGTGTCCGCATCCAACCACCGAAAGACTTCATGTGTTCATCTGTAATCCATGATTCAGGCTTCCCCGGGTTTTTGGAGCGTACAATATTCTTGTGTTCCTCGATATACGGAGCTGCCAAGGTGGAATTATGTAGAACTGTGTAGTGTGCTTTAGTGAAAGAATCCCCGTCCCTACATATTATTGCTTTCTTTCCCAGCGTGCCTTTTCCACTTAGTCTTCCCTCATGCCGCGAGTCAGAAACACCAATCGGCTTAAGGTCAGGAATAAAGTCATCACAAAACTCAATGACCTCCTCTGTTCCATATCCCTTGGAGATGCTTCCTTCTGGTCTAGCACGGTTATGAACATATTTCTTTAAGACTCCCATGAACCTCTCAAAGGGGAACATATTGTGCAGAAATACCGGACCGAGAATGGCAATCTCTTCCACTAGATGAACCAGGAGATGCGTCATAATATTGAAGAAGGATGGTGGGAACACCAATTCAAAACTAACAAGACATTGTACCACATCCTTCTGTAACCTTGGAAGAATATCTGGATTGATTACCTTCTGAGATATTGCATTGAGGAATGCACACAGCTTCACAATGGGTACTCGAACATTTTCCGGTAGAAGCCCCCTCAATGCAATCGGAAGCAACTGCGTCATAATCACGTGACAGTCATGAGACTTCAGGTTTTGGAACTTTTTCTCTGCCATATTTATTATCCCCTTTATATTAGATGAGAAGCCCGACGGCACCTTGATACTGTAAAGGACTTCAAAAAAGATTTCCTTCTCTGCTTTGGTAAGAGCATAGCTGGCACGACTTAAGTGACGCCCTTTATCCGTCTTGTTATGTGTATGCATGTTCTTTGGGTCTTTCATAATTTGTTGGTCCTCCCGTGCTTCAGGTGTATCTTTTGTCTTCCCATACACGCCTAGAAATCCTAGCAGGTTCACGCAGAGATTCTTCGTCACGTGCATCACGTCGATTGAAGAGCGGACACGCAGGACTTTCCAATATGGCAGCTCCCAAAATATAGATTTCTTCTTCCACATGGGTGCGTGTCCTGTAGCGACGTCGTTCGGAACTGATTGACCGCCGGGACCCTTTCCAAAGATTACTTCTATGTCCTTGACCATACCAAATACATCATCACCAGCAGGGATTTCAGACTTCTTCCGGTGATCTGCCTCACCTTTGAAATGCTTGCCTTTCTTTCTTACGGGATGATTGGTCGGAAGAAATCGTCGATTCGCCAGGTACACAACCTTCTTGCATTTATGCAAATATGTACCTTCGGTCTTATCTAAACAGTGGGTGCATGCCTTATATCCTTTATTTGTCTGTCCTGAAAGGTTACTAAGAGCAGGCCAATCATTGATGGTTACGAATAACAACCCTCGTAGATTAAATGGCTCCTGTTTGTTCTCATCCCACGCACGTACACCTGGTTTGCCCCACAACTGTAAGAGTTCTTCAACTAATGGCCTAAGGTACACATCAATGTCGTTGCCCGGTTGCTTCGGGCCTTGGATGAGCACTGGCATCATAATGAACTTATGCTTCATGCACAACCAAGGAGGCAGGTTGTAGATACATAGAGTCACGGGCCAGGTTCTGTGACTGCAGCTCTGCTCCCCACAAGGATTCATGCCATCCGTACTTAGACCAAACCATAAGTTCCTTGCGTCACCTGCAAAGTCTGGGAAGTCTCTCTCGATTTTTCTCCACTGTGACCCATCAGCAGGGTGTCTCAACTTCCCGTCTTTCTTACGGTCTTCTTTGTGCCATCGCAACAACCTGGCATGCTCTTTGTTTCTGAACATGCGTTTCAACCTTGGTATTATAGGAGCATACCACATAACCTTAGCAGAAACCCTCTTCCGGAGGGGCTCTCCCTCAACATCACCAGGGTCATCTCGTCTGATCTTATACCGCAACGCGTTGCATACCGGGCATTTATCTAAATTCTCATACTCCTTACCGCGGTAGAGGATGCAGTCATTAATGCATGCATGTATCTTTTGCACATCTAATCCCAGAGGACAGAGAGTCTTCTTTGCTTCGTAGGTACTCTCGGGAAGTTCGTTATGTTTTGGAAACTTCGGCTTCATTATTTTCAGCATCTTTTCAAATGAGGAGTCAGTTAGACCACACTCTGCCTTCCATCGCAACAATTCCAGTGTGGTACCGAGCTTTGTGCTGCCATCTTCACAATTTGGGTACAACAATTTCTTGTGATCTTCTAACATGCCCTCTAACTTCAACTTCTCATTTTCTGTTTCACAGTCTCGCTTTGCATCAGAAATGACCCTACCAAGTTCATCAGCCGGCTCATCTGATGCCCGTTCTTCACCTCTTTCCTCGCCATTGTCTTCCATTGCAGTATCACTGTATTCAGGAAACATATGATGATAGTTGTTATCATCATCTTCTTCTTCACCATCTTCCATCATAACCCCTCTTTCCCCGTGCTTGGTCCAGCAATTATAGTTGGGCATGAAACCTTTCATAATCAGGTGGCCGTGAATGATTTTCGAGGAAGAGTACTCCTTGTTGTTCCGACATTGAACACATGGACAACGTATAAATCCATTCTCTTTGTTTGCCGTAGCCACATCGATAAATTTATCCACGCCTTTGATATACCCGGCTACCCGCCGGTCACCGTACATCCATTCCCGGCCGTTCATCTGCATCATATAAGTAAGTTTATCAAAAAACAGGACATCATAAATAGTGAAATAACCAATTCACACCGACACATGAATTGTATCAATGACCTAGAAAAGATAAGATTGCTAACCTCGATCGAGGGAAATAAAGAGGAGAAAGCTCAAGTGCGTCTCGGACACCTTTTATATTTTTGTTCTATGAGAAATTCAACGGGATTATTCACTCAAACATTTCAACAAACACCTTCAATGCATGCATGAGAAAAAACTAGCACACCCCCTCACACCTTCCACCATTCGAAAAAACAGAGTGGAGGCAGAGGGGGCTGGGGCGTTGCATCTATAGAGGACAGGGGTCTTTAGTCCCGGTTGGAGCCAGCAACCGGGACTAAAGGTGCGTGCCACGCCACGTGGCTGTGGCCAAACCTTTAGTCCCGGTTGGTGGCTCCAACCGGGACGCATGCCCCCTTACCAACCGGGACGCATGCCCCCTGGCCCCGTGCCCGCTCCAACCGGGACACGTGCCAGCATTAGTCCCGGTTGGTGGCGCAACCGGGACTAATGCTCCGAGGGGTCGCGAACGGATAGCCCTTTTTCCTCTAGTGTAGTTAGATGCTGTCGTAGAATTTTCAGGTTATTTGGTTCATAGAAGAGAGGAATTAGGTGCCTAAGAGTATCTCCTGTTCGATGCATTTTTTCCAAAAGTTCCACCGATCTATTAATAACATCAACAGCAATACTAGGAATCTCATGCAATTGTTTTGTGCTATTTACATTCTCCGAGCCTGTTGAACAAAACTCTATGTAATACATTGTTGTGTGCTGAAGTTAGGACAGAAGGCTTAGGCCATGTACAATGCAAAAAAAATTGCGGGCAATACAATACAAGTTGTTTATAGAGGTGTTTAGGAAAACAACCTGATTTTTTGTTTAAGCGCCAATATTTATTTATACATGATTTTTTAACTACTTACCTCTACTATGAAAACAAGCACCGGTGATTAAGAGAAAACTGGTTTCTTCTCTTATGCACCTCTTTTAAACCACTTGCATTGTAATTGGCCTTGTGGTTTTAGTTTTAAAAATTTTAATTCAATTTTTTATCTTAGTTTGGTTCGTAAAATACTGGTAGCTGGATTTACCGTGCCCCCTCCTCCTTGTAGGAAATAAGATACATGGAAACAAAAACCTTGGAGACAGTAGATGAGATCCCGAAAGAACAATTACTTGGAGGCCAGATATAGAGCAATCTAGGATCTCTGGATCAATAAAAGGGTTGGAAACAAGCTGACGTACAAGGCAAGGTTGAGTGCGAACTTGCACGCTAGCAACAATTCTACCTTCTGCCGCATTGCACAGCCTCCTTACCCACCGATTGTGATCAATGACTACATCTCCGATACCTCCCATTCCAACAATTGCTAGAAGTTGGAGGGTCCAAAGACTGACCTCCTCACTCTACCGAATTTCACTCGGTGCATTGGACTAGCTTCTAAAACATTGTATATATGTATATGCATCATCGGTATGTGCCTCCGGTTATCATTTATAGCCGGTAGCATATGAACTCCCTTTGCTTCCAGTTAAAGAGAGGGGAAATTTAAGACGCTCTGAATAGTCTTGAAACAAGTACTCTACCTTCTATATATTACCCAACTACCCCGGCGTCATGCTAGTACAGTATACATATGCACGTAACATAATTGTTCACTGGCCTCTAAAAATTGCGCCATGATAGCAAAGCACAGATATGAAAATAATCACTTCATCCGACTAGTAATGCATAACCCTAAACCGCCTTGGTTCAGAAGGCTAAGAGAATAAAACTATGGCCTTAGAAAATAAGGTCGTATGTTTCTTCTTATCCGATTTAGCATTATTTGCAACACTGATGGAAAGCAAGTATTACTGACAATTTGGCACGCGCATACATGAAATGCTCTTGGAAAATTTTCCAACAGCCACCTACCAAAACATCCTAAGCAATAAATCGGTACAAATTTCATGTAAACAAGTCACGGGTCCATTAAAAATCTATGAGTAATGGCAACGAAATCCACCAAGAGCATGCACACAACTACCTTACAAGAGTTCCAGATCTGCACATTGAAATATATATTTCAGGCTTCGATGTCTTGATGCTCCACTAGAACTTAAAATTGACCCATGTTTGCTGCCAAACAGCCCAGAAGTTGCATGACGATATAGAGGTTATCAGACACAACCATTAGTGTAGCTAGTTCATGGAAATACACATATAGGCTTCCCTCGGACAGTTTTAGAGCCGTAATTTGAAACCCTGGCATCGAGTACTATAGTTCTTGAGCTCGGCATATCAATGGCTCAAAAAGTTGCCAGGTTGATACCAGGACCATATCAGAAGATTTTCACTTCACATGAACAGAAAAAATTATGATGAGAAGATGTGTATGAACTCTGATCTGATACAATCAACAACATTAACACAAAAAATTTGAAGACAAATTTGCATATATATCACAATATTCTATGGTAGGAGAAGGAACATAGTGTGGTTTAAACTGAGCCCCACATCCTCATCGAATGTTTCGGCAGATGAATCATAGTCAAACCTGTAGGGAAGCCATGATAGTCACTTCAGAAGATGGCACCGTGATGAGTGTGAGAGGAGAGAGTTTAGTTTTGCTGGATTTTGGTTGGTTTGAGATGAATAAATCAAACCCGGGTGCTTTGCAATTGGTGAGGCTTTTAACATTTGTGTAATATATAAATCTAATAACTGAAACATAATTGAAACTTTTGTGAAAACAGATTGAAACATGGGTAAAATTGTGAAATATCTATTATATACTAAAAGCAATATAAGAGTGTTTTTCGAGGCACCAGGTTGATCCACATGGACTTAATTTATATTCTCCGTTGATCCTAAATTTAAGGACTGAGATTAAAAATTAAGTAGTGTTACGTAGAAAAATAAACATGTACAAAAGGAGTTCTATGTCACGGTTAATTTGTCACGTAGCTAGGCACATTTGCTAGAAATAAAGGTACATCGCCGGACCCATCAAATGATCCCTACATATTTCTGGCCCAGATATATATTTAAACCAATATGGCCCACCAATATTTTTCTTTTACAGGACTTCATAAAACGATTTTTCTGTGTATATGTCAGTTTCCATACAAATTGCCGAGTCCGTCCAAAAAGATCAATTGCTAATGAGTTACAGTGGCTGGCGATCTACAAAGTTTTGCAGACCCGTTATAAGACAGCTTGCTGCATGTGTGCAGAAAAAATTACAAAGCTAGGACGTTAACGTGTTATCAATAGGATTCTAGCTGCTTCAAAATTTAGAAATTGAATATACTAGATTATAGTGGATCGAAGATCCATATAAAAGCAACACACTAGGTCTCTAAGTACCCTATACTGCGGTAGAAAATTAACAATAGAAATGTTTGGAGATAGATAATAAACTGGCATATGTATGTGTATGTAGTTTAGGATATCGATACATAAGTATTCGTATTAAGTATACAAAACATAACCAACTTTAATTTTGAATCTAAGTACAACATAAAACAGATGCACATGTTTAGCAATCTAGGTGAAAAGTATAAACACATATATACATGGGGTTTGTCAAGTAGTAGTAACTATCCATATCCATACACATGGTTGAGTATACAAAATAATTAAGAGTAATCTATATGTCCAAATGAGTAAAGGAATATAAAAATATGACATTTTCATAAAGTTAATTTACTAAAGCATTATCTCTCTGAAGGTTGCACGTCTTTTTGCCGACTGGATCACTACTTATATTTCCTCTTGATGTCCATTATTTTCTTGAAGAAATTTTAAAAAAGGGTAGAGTTATATTTTTATGTTGGTTCCCTATATAAATTGCTTAATTTATGGGACTTTGTACCTTGGGAATTATTCTATAGATCACATATTCTTAAAAACTTTCATTGCAATTTATTAAATATTGTGATCATGGATTCATACGATGTGACCAACTACACTTTTTGATTGATAAGAATGATTTGCAGTCTTTAAAAATTATGTGTTATTGCAATCCCTTAGTAAATTTTGTGATTGCTTAATTTCTAGAAATGACATTTGCACCAACACAATCTTCTAACAAGATACTACATGTGGATGTAAGTGATAGGAAGAATGAATTTATTTGAGATTGATGATATCGAGGATAGAGTCGATGAAATTTTAAACAATTTACATGTGCTCCAAAATTGATGTCCTAGAAAACTAGCAGTAAAAGGTGCTTTCTTGAAAGGGAAAAAGTTTGTGCAAGAACTTCCGAGCAAGAACTACCAAGAGTGACATAGGATGGTGCCTAGAATTACCTACCTACAACCTTTTGATAAATAGATATGACATAACATTTTGTACTTTCCAATACTTTTCAATACTTTGTAGTGCTACCTATTTCTCCTCCTTTGGATGATCCTGGTTGAACGGTTCCAAAAATCCCCAACAAATTATACATACCATTATTGATTTGCATCTTTTAACATATTCATGGAAAAAAATAGTAAAATCTAAATCTTGGAGACATTAGTTTTATTTTAAAATGGAGGAAGTAAAAGAGAAGATGGAGATTTGTATGAGTCAACAAGTATAAAATATCATATATACATAATCTATCCATTTCTTAGGTAGATGTGATTATTGTTTAGATCACAAGATATTGACTTTGCATACTCATGCTACATCACGATAACTGTCGATCAACTTCAAGTCAAATTTTAATGTGACGCATAATCTGGACTATAAATTTATGTCTAAGTTACTTCAAAATAGTAAATATGATGCCCTCGCATTTGCGAGGGTCACCCTGCTAGTTTTTTAAAAAGTGAAATGAGATTGTAATGTTTTAGAAATGTTAAAAAATACTTTTTTATTTCCAAATGATAATTTTTTATTCTTAAGTACCTAACAAGCGATCCAGTGATGTGGCTGCTCTTAGATGCTCTTCCGATTGAGTAGCTTGCCCAGCTCGAGCTATGTTTACAGCTAGCTGCCCTCGACAGGTTCTCGCGAGTCTTTCTAAGGATGTGTTTGGTTTAACCGTAGATTTCTGAAAATCAGCTGCGAGAAATCTAGGTATAGGTAATCATAAAAAATAAATCGGTATACACCATAATCACAGCTATATTGTATAGACCAATTTCACATGCCATTTGCATAGACCAATTGCACAAAATCATCGACCGACTGCAAGCAAGAATCAGAAAAAAAATGGCAGGGACTGGTGGGAGGAGGAAGGAGATGGCTAGGAAGGAGATGAGAAGAGAGTAGATGGGAGAAGAAATTGTATTATACGCACGTCGTTTTCCAGCCAGCGGCCCAGAAGACAGTGGCTCGACGAGTTGACAGAGGGAGGCGGCGGCAGGCTGCAGGCCATGTGGGCACAGAGCTTCACGAGCATGCGAAGAGGATGGGTTGGAGGAGGAAGGGGGTGTTAGCTTAATCTTAATCAGTTTGGTAGTGTCCGATTTGGACATGGAGTGTGACTCCTAGTCCAAGTACTAGTTGTTTGGTACGTGTGGTGTGTGTGTCCGAGTCTACGTAGGTTTTCTAGTTTTGTAAGTTTTAGTTGGTCTGTCTAATTTGAGTCGGGTTTGGTTTTGTGTTGGTGCCAAGACGTGTATATATACACGGGTAGGGCTATAACTTTGATGTACCGTGTGAGAGCAAGAAAAGAAGAAATAAACAGAAAATAGAGGGCACGACACGTGCCCTTGGCCATAAGATTTTTTAAGCGTGTTTGTTTGTCTAGTTGATGTAGTCGATCTGTGGGCAAATTCCAACAATTGGTATCAGAGCCAGCACCGCCATGCCCGCCTGGGGGGCTTCCTAGGGGGATGGGGTGTTAGGTACCAAGCGTTGCCGGTGACTTGAGTTTCCCTCCTCCTTTCAGTTCGGGCTTTTGGGATGGAGTGGGCTCTCCGCTGTATGTTGGGCCGTGTGTGCGGCCATGGGCCAGGAAACGTCCAAACGCAACACGAGTGTGTGGAGCTGGGCCTGGGACGCTGACAATTGGTATCAGAGCAAGGTCGAAGATTTGAAGTCACGCTTGCCCCGGGGAGGCGACCCGACTAGCGCCTCGGGGCGGGCAATCGGGTGGAGACGGTAGGCATGCTGTCATCGGTTAGACGGCGGGCGATCGTCACTCGGAGGAGTGAAAAGGAGGAAGAAGTCGGGCGAGGTGCTATCAGCGAGGTGGTGGATGGGGATGATCGTTGATGAGTGCGGTGGTACCGGGGTGTGGTGCTGGAGAATCTTGTCAAGATCGTCGTCCGGGAGAGTATGAGTCAAGGAGTCATGGTCGTGCGGGTTAGCACGTTGAGTCGGCGTTGTGTTCGTGAGTCATCGTTGTGTCCAAGTGCATGTCTCTGTGAGAATCTGTCGCAGTTGAAGCGAATGAAGGTTGAGGGACTGTTCATCGTATGGACGAAGACGCAATTTACGTGCCTCGATCAGGTCGTCTATGTGTCTCAGCGAGAGGATCAAGTTCAAGTGTGAAGGGGGCGGTAAACCAGTGAAGGTGAGTCTCTTCAATGAGGCCATGTCTCTACATGAGGCCGAAGTGGATGGTCTAGTCCACGCCAGGAGGTCGGCATGTATTGCGCTAGGGTGGACGGTGTGTTCCACGGGTGGTGCGATTCCACAAGGTTGCTAGCGTGGCTGGGTAGTCCGGATCATGGTTGAGTTGTTCCGTAAATTCGTGAGGTCAAAATTGGGGAGAGCCAATCAGACTTGTCGTGGTGCGAGACCTAGACAAGACGCGGATCTACAACGAGTCAAGACCAGAAGAAACACGGAAGACAAAGAGTCGTTGATCAAGATTAGGGAGAGATTGTTAGCTTAATCTTGATCAGTTTGGTAGTGTCCGATTTGGACATGGAGTGTGACTCCTAGTCCAAGTACTAGTTGTTTGGTACGTGTGGTGTGTGTATCCGAGTCTACGTAGGTTTTCTAGTTTTGTAAGTTTTAGTTGGTCTGTCTAGTTTGAGTCGGGTTTGATTTTGTGTTGGTGCCAAGACGTGTATATATACACGGGTAGGGCTATAACTTTGATGTACCGTGTGAGAGCAAGAAAAGAAGAAATAAACAGAAAATAGAGGGCATGACACGTGCCCTTGGCCATAAGATTTTTTAAGCGTGTTTGTTTGTCTAGTTAATGTAGTCGATCTGTGGGCAAATTCCAACAGGAGGCCTCTGACTAAAGATGCTTCGCCGGAAGCCGCAGATGGCCGGCGAAGCAAAATCATAGCCATGGATCTCCTCTACCTGATGCTCACGTCGTGGGGAAGAAAGGCACAGGAGGTGCGGGTTGGGTCCGATGAGAAAAGAAACAAAACGAACGGTCCATTTTCCACTTATGACACGTACACTGCAAAGCGCTAGCACAGGCGCTTAACAAGCTGAGATCCTGAGCATGCGCGTCGGTGCTAGGAGCTGTTATTTTGTTCTGGTTTTGCAGGCGTGAGCCTCCTATTCAAGCATCGTTGTATAAAAATAGCTGGGATTAAGATGCAAACTGCCAAAACAGCCGGAAATTTATCCTTAGCGCCCCTGCGTTAGCGCCCGCGATGTACGTGCTCTTACAGGATGTCACGGCTGGTAATTTTCTTCGACTCTCCTCAAGGCGACGCAGCGGAATCTGGGGGTATGCCCTCTTTCGTTTTACACGGTGGGAATCAGCTGCGTTTCAGAATTTAGCTGTTCAGCAAACATAGTTTGGTGCAGATTATAGTTGCCACTACGTGAATCCGGTTGAAAAATCTCAACCAAACACAGTCTAAGCATAGTATGTATAATCTTAGATTAGGCTGAGAAACTCTTGTTCACTTATCCTTCCATCAACCACAGTAGAGATAACCATCCCGATGCCCCTCATGCCCAAATAAACAAATAGAAAATATAATAATATCCCCCACAGATACGAACCCTTGTACACATGGGGGAAGTATTCAGGAAGAAATCAACCAAATGGATTGGCGCCCTTTTATTGTAGGCAGATGTAGCGGCTCCTTGCGTAAACTTTAATGCAACACAAGATTATTAATGACGCGTGTTGTCTATTTGAGCATGAGAATTTTAGGCTGGTTATAGTGGCGAGTAACGACTAGTAATATGGTTATGTTACTAGTCTAAGTTACTACCTTCATAGTGGGGAGTGTCATATGTGTGATAACATAGAAAGCTTCATTAATTGATTTGTAGACTCACTTTGCATTGAGAAGTGTGATGTGATGGTAACATATTATGTTACTCCATTTGGCTCTCTCCTCATTAATTGCTTACCACATCACTCTTTTTGCTTAGGTGACATGCATGTTACCACTTATGTTACTCCCACTATAAGCGGCCTTAGGTGGTGACAGGAAAAATTTATACATTATTTTGTAATTAATAGAAACTAGGATGGTGACCCTCACAAACGTGAGGGTGTCCTACTTAGTATGTCTAAGTTGTCACTAAGTGAAGGTATGTTTTCATAGATATGTACTTATCTTGTGCAAAGGAATTAAAACATGAAGGAATAATAAACATTGTGTGCTACATCATTAGAACATAAGATCATGCGAAAAAACAATGAAAACAAATGATTTTTACAAATATTTCAAAGTTCTTAATAGACACACCTAAATTTATGTGATCATTTCAATAGAAAGTACATAAACATTGCTTGATAAAGTTAATACACCGATTGAATTCATCCATACTAATAGGGATACAAATAAGATGTTAATTTTTTTCCACAATTCACAACAGTGATATATACCAAACAGTACCGAAACAAAAATATTCTTTAGCTTATCGCACCGGCCCATTTTTTTTTCATTACAAAATACATGGGATTCTCAAACATGGATAGTGTCCGCAACTACAAATTGTATATTTGACTGTTATTTTTGTACAAGTATGTTACATATATAAATATATAGTAACTAAGTATGTTTTAGGAAAAACGCATGTCATGGTATTATTTCATATTTATCAATATTTTGTGTGGATGGCCAAATTTAAGTCTTATGTTTTCGTTTACTATTTTACTTTTGTGCGCCGCTTTTCAAGGAAAATGTTCTACCCCTCTTATTCACGTCTTAATGGTTTATCAGTAAATGGTAGACATGCTTGGATGACATAGTCGTACAAAAGTCTGTGTTTTTAATCAATCATCGAGTTTGCTATGCTCTTCGACTTCACCAACTTCATCGCATGAAGTCATCAACATACGCTTCTTTCTAGTGGCCCATGGCGCAAAACGCTTTTCTCTTATTAAGAGTGTACAAAATGATCTATTTTTCCTTGCCTGGTCTACTGGATTTTTTGTTTTTGTTTTGAGTTCTAAGACACATAGTTCCATAAAAACCTAAAAATAGTAATTCTAGAGAGTGGAGTTCTACAAATTTTATTTGAATTAGTAGGACTGCAAGTCTATGCTGTGGACCCTAAAGAAAAACCATGGCTAGCAACTTCTTCAGAAAGGCTGCTCTTTATCGGTAAAACTTCTCCATTGACATGTTCTCTATTTTTTCTCATTTTCTCAAGCCTTTTCCTTAGACTCGGATAATTGTCAGATCATCATCGAAACCTGCTTCACTTGTGTAGAACAGAAAATTTTGTGCAAAACAAGTGAGGCTGTTTGTCATCCAACAATCTTACTTTCTACTCTGCTTTCTATTTCTCATGCTTTCTAGTCTATATATAATTTTTGGGTCGGAATAAATCCACCAACGGAGATTCATTTGTAGATATGTGAATTGGAACAAAACAGCAATTTACTAAAAGTCTGAAACAGCTACCGGCTCTGGTGCTTAATTATAAAAATAGAGTAGAATAATTAAAACAGACTTGGAAAATAATTAGATTAGATTACGAAGACTTAGTGATTTTTTTCTTTTTGCATCGCTATAACATGCTGCATATATACACTGAATCAATGTAGCTGCAGTAAATCGCGTTATATGCTTCCTCCGTCCCAAAATAAGTGGCTTGCATTTATCTAAATTCAGATGTATGTCACGCTGAAACACGTCTAGATTAAACCGCCTAGAATCAGCAATTGCACACAACTACCTTACAAGAATTCCATATCTCCACATTGAAATATAGTTTTCACTTTTCAGGCTTCGATGTCTTGATGCTCCGGTAGAACTTAAAATTGACCCATGTTTGCTGCCAAACAGCCAAGAAGTTACATGACGAGATAGAGGTTATCCGACACAACCATTAGTGTAGTGTAACACCGTTGGATCGGTTCTATGAAAGTTTTGGCGATTTCCGCCAAACCTGCATAGAAACAATTCAAATGTATACACCAGGCACTTGTGTGCGGGTAGAAAACAAAGTAATATCAATTATACAATAGTCCACGATGGAACCTACAGAATATATATACAACAATGACTCCATAAGTGAAGAATACAGATATATAGTACAAAAAACCAAATCACCTTGAAAACGATACACGGGACGGATAAGATGCAAATTAAGCTAAAAGCCCTAAAAAATAACCAATGACGTCTATAACTCTGCTCAGGACAAACCGGAAAGAATGGCGTCCGGAGGTGGCTTCGGAGGGCAGTCGCGTGGGGATCGAGCGAGGAGCAGGGTGCGGTGGTTGCGTCGCGAGGTGGGGTCGGGTGGAGCGTCCCGGGAGAAAACGTGTGTGGCGCGTTGCGTGCGCTGCGGCCGGGCAGGTAGGTGCGACGCGCGTGCGAGTTGTATGCGTCGTGTTGGGGCTGGGCGGGGTGCGCCGCGGGTGTAGCTTGTCGCTGGGTGTGGGGTGCCGTGTGTGTACGAGTGTGTGTTGTGCGCGCGGTTGTTGTGGGTTAGGGCGTGTACAGTGATACACCGTCAGCCGTCTATAAGAGGTGCCATGTCAGATATTTTATGACGTGGAGCAGTTAGAACAAGGAGAGAGAAGGAGGGTGTCTGCTATTCTACAGACGGTCCGTAGCCGTGAAAATCGCTCGCTATAGACGGCAATTTGGCCATTGTACGCTAAGGCGTTGGTAAGGCGTGTCTTCTCTTTTCAAAAAGTACTTCCTTTTTTCTCGACACCCAGCGAAACCGTACAGGGCCTCTTCTTCTTTTACAGACAACCGAAAAGACAAGCCATTGTATAGACTGTCTACACCGCTGTCTACATATGACATGGATGCCCGCTACAGACGATAGCTGTCTAAACTGATATACATGCCCTAGTGTGGTGTATCGCGCGGCAGGCGGCAGGCGTGTGCGTGGTGCGTTTCAGCGTGTAGATGCGGGTTAGGTTAAAACTAGGTTAGGTTAGTCTAGGGTTTGGGTGGTTCAGTCGGTGGGTAGTTTAGGTTAGGCTTAGGTTTAGTTTTTAGGGTTTCTAGTTTGGTTGGGTGTGGTAGGTGGTCTGGTCGGTTGGGCTTTTAGGCCTGACCGGCTGAAGTGTCTTCCTCACAAAATTAGTTTTATTTACTTTCTTAGTTTTAAATAGATTTTTATAATTAGATTTTAGACAAATAAATGATTCGAGAAGATCCAAGGTTTTATAATTTGAAACAAAGACGGAAATAATTAGAAAACAAAGATAGGTTTAGGAAAAATAGTTTAGGCAAAATATGCACGACGTCATGATGATGCACAGAGATAAAGACATGCGATTTTCTAGTAGTGGTTTTTTCGGAGTGATTCATATGGCTCATTTAAATAATATAAAAAATGTGTCATCATATTGGAGCATGAAAATTTTATGTGAAATAAAAATTATTTTTTTACATATAAACCATAAAAATGTTCTTTTGCGACAAAACCTTTGTGTGCAAGAATTAAATGTCCTGGACACACGCGGGGGAATTTATTTTCAGATTTTTTGACATTTTGAAGTGTGTATTACACAAGGAAAAGGATACATCTTCCCCGGGGATTGAACGAAACGATCCCCCAGGTCGTCGCTCGACTCGCTCCACGCTTCTTCCCTCCTAGTTCTCCCCTACCGCTCCTCCCGCTGCCCCAGGCCTCTCCTCTTCCGTGCGTCTCCCTCATCCCCGCGTCTCCTCCTCTCCCTCCTCCGTCCCCGTGTCATCCTCCGCCCACTCCCTCCTCATCCATGGTGCTCACATGGTAGCTGCCATTGGCCCATCACACACGCCTCTCCCCCAGTCGTGAGCCTCTGTCGCACCACTGCCACACGCCTCTCTCTCTATCGCGAGCCTCTGCCGCACCTCCTCTGCGCCGCCCTCATTCGCCGCGATCCTCCGGCCACGATCGCATGGTGTTCTAGCCAGCGCCGCCTCGGGTGAGGTCTCCATCGCCTTGTGCGAACCCCCCACCCCTGCTCTCCTCCGCCCCCATGAAGCAGTGACGTTGCTACCGAGGAAAGCAAAGTGGCATGTGGTCATGGTCGTCGAGGCCTCAGCCTACCCTTTTCCAGGGTTGTAGATTTTTAGTCTTTTTCTCTACATTTGTATATATTTTTAGCTGCATACTCGTATTTGAATTGCTACTTTGCTATTTCTTTGAGTGGTACATTGTAGTTTTTTACCGTGAAAACATGCTTCAATGATGCAACAATGACACAATGTTTTTGTTACAACCGTTTTATGGTTTGCTAAAATAGCTACCTCCAGCGAGGTCCGTGGCGAAAGCTCTAGCAGGTCCGATTTTTACTACATTTGCTAAACTTTTTTTTGCTACAATCGTTTTGTGGCTCTGCTATAATAAGATAGAGTTTTTGCTACAAGGTCTCTGGTGTGGTTTCCTGGCAAAAGTCTCCAACGATGTCTCGGGTGAATTCGGTTTTACTACATTAGGACTTTTTATTGCTACAAGGCCGCCGACAAGGTCTCCGGTGAAATATTCGGCAAGATCTAGTTTTTTTTATTTTTTAGACTGAACCGCTTTTTGCTACATGTAAAGCGGGATATTTTGTACCAAAATGGATCGTTTTCTAGTAAAAGCGTGATTAGAAGTATTTTTTGGGATACGTGGCGGCCCGGGGACCCGGTGATAGGGGAAGTTATCCCTAGGAAACGCCTAGCACGACCCTTTACACAATACTCCATTCCCTCTGTTTTTATTCAGTTCGCGTTCTAGGTTTAGTTAAGGTCAAACTTTTTAAAATTTGACCAATAATATAAGACAAAATATCGACATTCATACTACGAAATGTATATAGTATGAAAATATACTTCATAACTATTCATATACAATATAATTTATGTTGGTAATTTTTTCTACATTTAAAGTTTGACTTTTTTTTCGTGAAATTTAAAGTTTGACTTTGACAAAACCCAAAACGTGAAGTAAATATGGATTTCTGTTATATACCTACACCCAGACGATGTGGAGTACATGATTGGCTACACAAACTTTTTTTTTAAACGGGAGCAAAATATTTGCCCTAATCTATTAATTAAGAATAAGAAAATTACCCAGTAAATTGACGGAAAACTAGATAAAAACCGTTACAACCAACACCGACCCATAACATAGCAAAATGTAAATAACACAACCTTAAGAACCAACAACAACACACAACCTATTACAATAGCAAACCAACGACATGTGGAGCACAACGCTGAGAAAAGGCCCACCTAACGGACGACCAAAAAGAAACGGAAAACGATACTACTTCCCCAGGGGATAAAAGCGATCGATCCCCCGGCTCCTATGACGTGAGTCCGTGATTGACGAGAGAAACGCGATGGGACCCACCATACCTTATCTCCTCAGCCCAAAATATCTTCTCGCGTTTTCTTCTGCCTTCCTCTTCCTCGCGTCTCGAGCGGCTTAATCCTCGTCTCCCACCACCGTTCGTCGCTCTGGGAGACCGACGGCCCCGTGCTGCTCAGCGATCCGATGCCCAATGATCTCCTCCGCCGCCTCCCATGGCGCCCGCCCCGTCCCACTCCGTCCGTTCCCCTGGCTCCACCATCGAGATCTCCTTCATCCTGCAGCTCGGCGGCCTCGAGGAGGAGGACGAGGCGGGCTCAGTCACCAGCACCCCGGTTTCTATCCTCGAGGCACCTGCCATGCTCCAAGTGGCATCCATGGCTCCACCACCCCACGCCGCCTCCACCACACAAGCCACGCGCCGCCACCACAGATGTTCTCGCATCAACCTCGTCGCCCTGCGCCCAACGGCGATGGTGCTTCCATGGTGGAGACGACGACGATGCTACCATCTGTTTTTTCTACAAAATCTCCGACGAGGTCTCTCGGCGAAAGTCTCTAGTGAGCCTGTGGCGAGGTCGTGTTTGCTACACTAACATAACTTTTTTTCTACAAAGTCTTCGGCGAAGTCTCCGACGAAACGGTCTTTTTGTTTTATTTTTTGACACGACATGTAGTAAAAGCGGGATACTTTATAATAAAAATAAGACTGTTTTAGTAAAAACGAAATTAAAGCTTTTTTTAGAGACACGTGACAGTCTGAAGACCTACGGATCGGGAACAGTTATCCAGACACGCCTAGCACTGCTCAAAAGAAACACAAACTTTGACTTGTGCTAGTTTTGTAGGAGTAGTACCTTTTTGTCTCTCTACAAGCTCCCACCGCGTACGAAATTAGGTGAAATGACTATGAAGTTTGATATCACAACACTAAATATCATGATTGATGCAATGTACAAGGTTCGGAGACAAGAAGAAGCTAATGATTTGTTTGTTGCAATATCAACTAGTGGGTTTGTACCTAATGCTTCTACTTACAGCATAATGATAAGAAATCTTCTAAAAGAAGGATCAGTGGAAAAAGCTGAACAATTATTTTCATCGATGGAGAAGAGCGGTATCTTTCCTAGTTCTCTTCTTATGAATGATATCATAAGAATTTTGTTGGAAAAAAGTGAGATCGCCAAGGCCGGAGATTATTTGTCTAGAGTTGATGGGAAGAGGATCTCACTTGAAGCTTCAACTACTTCGCTGATGTTCTCTCTCTTCTTAAGGAAAGGGAAATATCAGGAGGACATGAAGTTGCTCCCTGCAAAGTATCAATTTTTCAGTGGATTTGGTTGAGTAGTTGATACATAGCATATGAGACTAACTACTCAGAAAGCATAATTGTGTTTCCACAACACCCTCTTGCTGGTATAAAAAAATCCAATCTTCCTGCTTGTAGCATTGAGTTCCGTTTTGCATGTATCAAAGTCACAAGAATGTGAATATCTATGGATATTTCAATCTTCAATGGGCGAGGAAAGCTTAATCAAGTAGTCGACATGATTGATTGCAATTTTAGGGATATTGGCTTCTCATGGTGATTGGACAAGGTAATAAATGTATAATCTTCCACAAGAACCTCAATGCATACTAATACAGTCTTTTCTTTTATGGTTGGTACTAGCCAACTAAGGGCTCATTTGATTCAAAGAATTTGTAAAACATAGTATAGGAAAAGTGCAGGAATAGAATGGCATGACACTTAGAATCCTATAGGAATGAAAACTGCAGGAATCGGTAAGATAAGCTGTTTGATTGAACCGCAGGAAAAACGCAGAAAATTTAGGTACATGTCATAGTTGTCATAAACACATAGGAATTTTTTCAAGAGGTCTCACCTCTTGTTAGAAATTCTATAGGATTGTAGTGTAGAAAAGCAATGCATAGGAATTTTGTAGGATTCATTCCTTTTGAATCAAACACACCCTATTGGAAAAAATCCTATGGATTGGAATCCTATAGAATTCCTTTGGAAATCCTTCGAATCAAATGGGCCCTAAGAATTTGTGATCTCTGGCATATATGCAAGGATGGTTTTACTTTTAGATTGAGAAATATGTTCAATATGTCAGGGCAAACGGATCCTGGAAGAAAACGGAATTTTGAGGTTTCTGATGCTTTGTTCAATTAGGGATTGTACGAGCTCATGCTGGAGTCTGGTACACTTTATGTTGCTGTCAATTGCATTGGTGCATCTTGTTTCATACAGGTGAGTGAAGTATTTCAAGTATGATTTATTTATGATTTACTTCATTGAAGATTCAACTATTTTCCTCATGATGTAGGTAAAAGTGTGGCAGAATTCACCAGTGTGAGATTCCGCTCCAGTCTGAAAGGCGATAACACCGCCTCGGGTGACAGAGAAGGAATCAAAGCATTTGCTTGACGACAGTGTCTTGCTCTTCTACATGTGTAGTGTGCATAACTCTCCATTTCATTTTGGTACCCTCAATTCTACATCAGTAGCTCTTTATCTTCTGCATTCATTTCCTGGTCCTCCGCTGCTCAATGTGCCATTGCTCATCAATTGCACTCTCACAGGGTGGAGATGCTGCCGACCGCCTCGTGCCAGTGTGTGGTGTTTACTTCTCCCCGCTTCAGGTACACACAGATACAAAGTGAGGACTAAACTCGAGTCCCTCCATCATACCCATTCCTCTTCGTCTTTGTCTTCTTCAGATGTCAGCTTATTTTTAGCTTGTGCATGCCATAAATAGTAGAAGGCGAAATCCTTCTCATGTTCTTTCTATCTTAAATGAACAAGATCGCTTAGATGTAAAGTGGATTCTCAACGAATTGGAGTGTATTAGAAATTTAGAAGGCAGATCTAATGACAGTTTGAATTTATCCATTTTTGTAGACGAATTTGATGTCTACTGCAGCGCATCATTTTACTTTGTCAATAGTTATGCCAGAAGGGCAGAAACTTTTCTTTATAGCTGTTATTTGTTATTCAGGTTGGTAGTGTTCAGCTGTAAGCTGCATTGAAACGATAGTATTCCACGACATAACCATACAAATAGTTTCAGAAGAAACGGGATAGCAGACATAGGTTTCTGTAGTTGTAGAGCCGCAGTGTAGTAATTGAAACTTCCGTGTGTGATGAGGTACTTAGCTAGTATGTCATGATTTTATTCTTGTTTGGAACAGTAATGTGCTCCACTAAGTTACGTCATGATTTTGTATCAATGTGACCCTGAAATCATCTGTTTCTCCAGCAGATGTTTTCGACCATGCCATCTATCTCGTTGGATATTTATCGGGACTCGTTGGATATTTATCGGGAGTGCATAACTAGAAGCTTTCTCACAATGAGAAGTGATCCTTCAACGTCAAGGTTTCTTAAAAGAAGCTCCTCCGTTGCTCTGATGTATTATCCGTTTTAAGCAACAAATGAGTGTGTTCCGCAAAACAAATGATGTGCATTACAACCTTCAAACAAGAACAATTAATTACTCTTGTTTCAAACAACAATGTACTCACAAAGTTATGTCATGATTTCTGTGCCAATGTCATTCTGAACTGTCACCTTTGTCTCTTTGGACATTACTCCAATATCATATTTCTTTCCATTTGTTATACAATCATGAATAATATGATAAACTGCAGATATTTTCCATGAGCTGCAATTTCACCGTGTTATGGGTATCTTGTGGAGAGGACTTCAGTCAATTTGGTTTTAAAATTAGGGTCGTATTTTATGCAACTGGATAGTGATCCATGTGATGAATGAGTTTCAGTGTGTAGATAACCGTGTGTTATGGAAAGCAAAAAAGTAGATGCATAGTTAGAGAAGAAAGATAGAGGTAATGCACCATGATACATAATTTATTAGTCAAAAAAATGTACTCCCTCTGTTTCAAAATATAAGATGTTTTAGGTTTGTAAAGAAAATGAATCTAGACTTGTTTTAGTATGTAGGTTCACTCAATTTTAGAATGAATCTACATACTAAAAGAAGTCTA
Organism: Avena sativa; assembly: GCA_916181665.1. Classification (NCBI taxonomy): domain Eukaryota; kingdom Viridiplantae; phylum Streptophyta; class Magnoliopsida; order Poales; family Poaceae; genus Avena; species Avena sativa. Next base: position 38,908,798 of record OV702285.1, on the reverse strand, counting down.
GATTCATTTTATTCATAAACCCAAAACATCTTATATTTTAAAACGGAGGGAGTATGATGGTTGTTAAACTCATAAATATCATGCGAATGGGAATATTGCTTCGTGCCAGAACAGGGTACTGCTGGGTGTTTATTACACAGCAACAAAAAAGGCACAGGGTACTGCAGGTCAAAGTCATCATCTTGTGATACCGAAAGCTGACACGAAGATACCATAAGGATACACCAAATCCTTTTAAAATGCAGATACCTTAGTTTTCAGAATCCATCTTCTTTACAGGAAAGGATGATGAGTAAACCCAGTTCCAGTATAACACATACTCCCTCCGTTTCAAAATATAAGATGTTTTAGGTTTGTGAGGAAGATGAATCTAGACTTGTTTTAGTACGTAGGTTCACTCAACTTTAGGATGAATCTACATATTAAAAGAAGTCTAGATTTTTTTTTTTTATAAACCTAAAACATCTTATATTTTGAAACGGAGGGAGTACACAGAATATACATTGGGAGTATCTGATGTCTGATGTCTCACTATACTTCTCAAAAGCAATGCATTTGGTGATTTTGGTCTGCTGGAGATATATTCTTCTCTAAACTTGTACAGGTCCAGGTGTAATGTAGGGTCAAGTAACAAAAGCAGCTCTTATATCTAAACAAATGATATCTTTAGATCTATATACAAACAGAAACAAGTAAGTGCTGATGAAAAGCAACTGCAACCTTACATATAACAAACTTAAACAAGGTATGGGAACACAGTGAAGAGTCTTATTTACATATAGTAGTATTTAACATATCAACTCTGCATAAAAAAACTAAGAAAAGGCAGGGTTCTTGGATTGGTCACACGGATGAAACCGACTAGCATATACTCCCTCCGTTTGGAAATATAAGATGTTTTAGGTTTGTGAATAAGATGTATCTAGACACCTTTTAGTATCTAGATTCACTTGAACCTATACACTAAAAGGTGTCTAGATACATCACCTTCACAAAGCTAAAACATCTTATATTTTTAAACAGAGGGAGTAGTATACAAGGTGGTTTCGTGTCTAAAGCAGAGGAACAGCCACAGATGCACAACGAACAGAAGTTGATATTCACTCAATCGGTGGTTCTTGGGCTGGAAGCTCTGAGTAGCATGGTACATAGACATAGTGTTGACGCCACTCAAATGCATCCTGTATCGCGTTGAGTTTGCCTTCTGGTCACCAGAGGAAAACAATTCCTTGTTTGCGTGCTGCTCGCTCGAGCCCCCGATTTGTTTGGATTTTATTGTATTCTGTGTGCTGGTCGTCCAAGCTAATAAGAGAAAGCAGCTGCCATCATGTTTACTGCGTCGGGACACTGGACAGCAATTCCTTCTTGCCTTGGTACACAAACTCCATCTCTTACTCTTGATTTTCATTGATGATCGATCGAGGGCATGCATCTTCTAGAAAGCATGAGTTCTGAAGCAGGTACGAGACTTCATGTTACCACCACCACACTTGATGTGCTGCATCAACAGTGGCAATTTCTTTTATCATAAAAATCCCATCCCTTTTTACAGGTTACATAAAACTAGTATTTCTTTTACCGGACAGCAGCAACCACGTGAGGTCTGCCCAGACTGAGAAGAGTGCCACCAGATAATCAATCTTCCTGGATCGCCCAAAATGATAAGTAAAAAAATAGGCAGAGGAGGCGCCTGTCTCAGATCAGTCGCTGGCGAGTATGATTTGGTCGCCGACACAAATCTTCAGCATCCGCCCGATGACATGGACGCCATCCCATACACGCGGGCCGCTCTCCTTCCATCACCGACCTGACCAGTATAAATCGTACGCCGTAGTGGGAGATAGTCGCCTGTGTCTCCCTGACCAGCACCGGCACCTACTAGTTTGACCCGGTCAGACTGATGCGGAGCCTGGCAGGTGCAAGCTCTAGTTCGGCTTCTCTGCGCAGAATCCCCAGCTCCCGTGCGCCGCCGACCTCTCCCCTGTTCTGGAAGGGCAATGCCCCAAAGAAGCAGCAGCGTGCTGTCTGAGGAGGTCCTGGAACGTGAACTATGATCAAGCACAAGTCTAGAGCTGTAGAGAATACTTGCGAAACCCAATTCCATAGAGTCGGTACTCTGACTGACTGATTCTGTATCTTTGATTTGAGAGCCCCATCCTTTTATCTATCTTTGAACAATATTTTCTTCCATTTGGTGAGGTGGGCCAGGTTTGAATCTTACAAACGTCTCTGCTCACTGGATCTTGCAAGGCAACAGGGAAACTTCATGTGGGGATTTCCTTTTCAACGGCGAGCTCTACTTGCAGCAAGTTCTTCTCCATCTGTATGTGCAGGGTCAGTTCTGAAATTAGTTATGCACCATCAACACAAGAAAAATGCTCAGAGTGCAGTTACCAGTCGTGTGTGTGCTGCAAATAAGATTAGGGGTTTGCAGGAAATAATTAAACTCACCATTATAAATGACTATCTTCAGGGCACTCTGGGGTCCGATACTTCCAAGCAACGGGAACAGAAGTTTAGGCCTAAAGCTGGACATGGCAAGCAGAGCACCTATTATTATTACTAAGAAGAAGCATGGTCAAGTTAAGCAAATCTACAAGTTCGTAATGGAAAGAAAGTAACTAGACAGTGACAATAGTACAAGCCAGCCTGATAACTTTCCTCGGTATTCACATGCTGCTATTCGTAGCTGTCTCAACGGATAGATATTTAATTTCCCATGCCAAGGGCTTTAATAAACTAGGCCATGATCACAAATGATGTCAGGACAAATTGTAAATATCAATCCATATGAAAGTTTACACTTGAAAAGCATTTGTTTACTATTACTACTACACCTCTAAAACTGTATCAAATATTTCCTTATCAGTTAGCAACAATACAAACCTTCTATCATGTTTCTTGAGAAACTATCCCTATGAAAACGTTGTGGAACTACTGTATAATTGTTCCAATGCAGCTTACAAAATAATCATGGGCATAATTAAATGATTGGTAAATTGAATGATGAGTTGAAATAGACATCAAATTATACCACAAAATGGAAAGATTCGAAATTGTACAAGCATGCATATAAAGACTAATTTGGGTATTGTCTGAAGCTGAATCAGAGAGACATTGACTCCTCTCCTATGTCACCCGAGGTGGTGTTGGTGCCCTACAGACAGAAATAAAAGCTCGCACCAATAAATTCTTGGCCATCGTGAGGTAAAGAGTTGAATCTTCAATGAAGTAAAGCAGAAAGAAATCATACTGGAAATACTTTTCAGAAAAAGCTCCACCATTTTTTTTTTTTTGAGAATAATCAGGCTGCTCTTTATTGATCACCGGCCTCCAGGACCAAAATGTTTAATTGAACATAGCATCGACCAACCTCAAGCATCCATTCTTCCAGAATTGTTTTGCTAACATATAAAAAACGACCTTTTAAACTAAAAGTAAGCCCGCCCTTGCATATATAGCAGATCACTGAGATTGACATTGTTAAAAAATGCATTCATATGAACTATGAAGAAAAGTGTCAATTTTAGAGAGATTACAGAATGCCAGGTGGCTGCTAGGAAAGATTGTATTAGTATTCATTCTGCTTGCCTTACCCAATGGTAATCTGAAGTCATTATCCGGAAGGTTGCAAAAGATGTTAGACTACTTTGCCTACCTTTCCTTGCCCACCGAAGATTAAAAGATTCATACACATTTCACGTTCTTGTGATTCTGACACACCACCAAAATGAATACACCAGTACAAGCAGGCAGTTTGGATTTCTTATTCTGGCAGGAGGGCTTTATGCAAGCAAAAAATCCATTGTGCTTTCTCGGGAGTTGGTCTCATATGCTAGTCAACTACTCCCACCAATCCACTGAAAATTTGATACTTTGCAGGGAGCAATTTCATGTCCTCCTGATATTTCCCTTTCCTTGAGAAGAGAGAGAACATCAACGAAGTAGTTGAAGCTTCGAGTGAGATGCTCTTCCCATCAACTTTACACAAATAATCTCCGGCCCTTGAGATCTCACCTTTTTTAACAACATTCTGATGATATCATTTATAAGACGGGAGCTGGGAACACAACCAATTTTCTCCATTGATGAAAAGATATTGCCAGCTTCTTCCACCAATCCTTCTTTTAGAAGATTTTTTATCACTATGCTAATAAGTACAAGCATTAGGTACCAACCCACAGGTTGATATTTCAGCAAACAAATTGTTAGCTTCGTCTCTTCTCCGAACCTTGTACATTGCATCGATCATGATATACCAAACTACACATTCATTTCACGTAATTTCTGGAACAACATGATTGCTTCGTTAGCACAATTATTTCTGCAAAGTCCTTCGAAAATTATATTATATGTGGGAAGGCTCACTGTTACTCCACTTTCGATCATCTCATAGAACATTTTATTTACAGCATCAGTTCACCCAGCACGAAATAACCCATCCAGTATGGTTCCATATGTCACAATGTCAGGTTTAATTCTCTTACACAGCATTTCTGTGAATAGAGCCAAACCATCATCGACCCTTCCATTTCTACTGTAGCCATTAACAAGTGTACTATATGTAACAACATCAGGCTCAACACCAGCTGATTCCATGGCATCAAGTACTCCGAGTGCTTTATCCATCTTGCCAACTAAGCCATACCCATCAATTAGTGTATTAAACGTTATGACATCAGGCCTCTTACTTATCTGTATAACCAAGTCAAATATATCTTGTGCATCCATAACCCCCTTCCTTCTTTGCATAGACTGTTTATTACTGAAGTGAAGAGTACGAATGTTAGGACGGGGAATACCTTGGTTCATCATTTCAGAAACCAACTCCTTAGCTTTAACCAAATCACTATGTATACAACAACCTCGAATTAGGGACCAATAAACAGGTTGGTCCGGCTTTACTCCCACAGTACTCATCTCATCAAATTTATCCACAGCATCGGCCAGCCTACCCATTCTACTGAGTGCAGCTATTACAATTGAATATGTGACCACATTCGGACTGACTCATTGTCCCCGCATTTCAGTAAATATGAGCATAGTGTCATCCAACGTTTCACATTTAGCATATGCATCGATTAAGATGTTGAAAACATGGCAGTCAGGTACAATACCGTTGTCTTTCATTGAATTGAAGAGATTAATCATATCAACTAAGCATCCTTCATTGGCATACCCATGTAGCAAAATAGAGTACGAGATGATATTAGTTTTGTGTCCCTTGGCAGTCATGGAATCAAAAATTTCTGCAGCTTCTTTGCTTCTTCCATGCTTGCAAAGGGAAGTCATGAACGAGTTGCAAGTAAAAATATCTGGTACAAGACCCAGGCTTGTCATTTGTTTGAACATTTTAGCTGCCTCTTTCCACCGCCCTGATGTTGAGTATCCATGGATCATGCAAGTATATGTCACTCTATTGGGTGGAACGCCATTATCAGCCATCTGACGAAGGACTGGCTCTGCCTTGTTCATTGCTCTGGCCTTGCACAGCGCATCAACAATCGAGCTATACGTCAGAACAAATTTCCAAATATTGCACATGAATGTTTACAGTAGAAAAATCTTGCATTAAAGGGAATGAAGAATTTAGGTAAAAGGAACAATTGCTCACACTACTAGTCAAGCTATTACCATTATCAAACTACTTTATTCAAGATACCCTACTGTAGTAACTGGTAAGTGGGACATGGACTTCTGTACTTCTGAGCACACATGCACCCTGTGTTTAGAAAAAATTAAAAACTGTGTTTTCGAGTTATATGGAAAATACCAAATCATTTCTTGCATATGCATGGTATAATACATTATGCGGAGGATAAAGAAATGAATGGGGAAGGTAAAGGTTGCAGCTTGGATCCTTGGAACCCTTACTGTGGAAGAGCAATACGGAGAATTGAGGGCATCCAAACTGGAGAGGAATATACACAGGAGTGTACGAGCGCAAATAAGTCACCCAAGATAGTGTTGGTGACCTGCAACCTGAAGCAAAAGCTCACACCGATAAATTATTGGCCATACCGTTACCCACATCATGAGGAAAAATAGTTGAATCTTCAAATAACTAAAGCAGAAAGAAATCATACTGGAAATACTTTTCTCACGTGTATGCAACAAGCTCCACCAGTGCAACGATAAAAGCATAGAGTACAGTAGCCTCTCGCAAATTGAATATACCAGTTGTGCCGCCACCAGAAGCCTAACCATTAAAACTGCAACCAGTTGTGTCAGACTACTCGGTGTACCTTCCCTTGCCCATCGAATATTAAAAGATTCATAGGCATTTCATGTTCTTGTGAATTTGACACATGGCAGAATGAACTCACTGCTACAAGCAGGCAGTTTGGATTTCTTATACAGTTATACAGGCCGAAGGCTTTATGCAAGTAAAAACTCAATTCTGCTTTCCGAGGAGTTGGTCTCATATGCAATGTATCAACTAGTCAACCAAATCTATCAAAAAAATGATACTTTGCAGGGAGCAACTTCATGTCTTCCTGATATTTCCCTTTCTTTGAAAAGAGAGACAACATCAATGAAGTAGTTGAAGCTTCAAGTGAGACACTCTTCCCATCAACTTTATACAAATATTCTCCAGCCTTGGCAATCTCACCTTTTTCCAGCAGCATTCTGATGATACAATTTATAAGACGGGAGCTGGGAACGATGCCACTCTTCTCCATAGACAAAAACATATTGTTAGCATACTCCACTGCTCCATCTTTTAGAAGATTTATTATCATTAGCCCATAAGTAGAAGCATTAGGCACCAGCCCATGGGCTGATATTGCAGCAAACAATTCCTTAGCTTCTTCTTTTCTTTGAACCTTGTGCATTGCATTAATTATGGTATTGATTATTATAATGTCGAACTTCACATTCATTGCACCTAATTTCTGGAACAGATCGATTGCTTCGCTAGCACAATTATTTCTGCAAAGTCCTAAAAGAATTACACTGTATATGGAAATATTCACTTCTATCCCAGTTTCGATCATCTCATCAAACATTTTCTTTGCATCAATAGTTCTGCCATCACGGTATAGCCCATCCAGTATGATACCATATGTAACAGTGTCAGGTTTAACACCCTTACACGACATTTCTTTGAATAAAGTCAAACCATCTTCGACACTTCCATTTCTAAAATAGCCATTGACGAGTGTACTATAAGTAACAACATCTGGCTCAATGCCAACTGATTCCATGTCATCAAGTAGTCCAAGTGTTTTATCCATCTTGCCAACTAAGACATACCCATCAATCAGTGAACTAAATGTAATGATGTTAGGCCTCTCACCTATGTGTATAACCAAATCAAAGATATCTTGTGCATCCATAACCCTTCCTTCTTTGCACAAACTATTTATTACTGAACTGAAGAACACAATGTTAGGACGAGGAATACCTTTGTTCATCATTTCAGAAACCAACTCCTTAGCTTTGACCAGATCGCCATGTACACAACAACCCTGAATTAGGGAGTGATAAACAACTGTGTTCGGCTGTACTCCCACAGCAATCATCTCATTGAATTTGTCCATAGCATCGACCATTCTACCCATTCTACAAAGTGCAGAAATTACAGTTGAATAGGTGACTACATCAGGACTCACTCCTCGTCCCTGCATTTCAGTAAATATGAGCATAGCTTCATCAATCATTCCACATTTAGCATATGCACCAAGTAGTATGCTGAAAACATGACAGTCGGGTACGATACCGTTGTATTTCATTGAATTAAAGACACTAGTCATATCAACTAAGCATCCTTCACTGGCATACCCATGAATCAAAATAGAGTACAAGACGATGTCAGGTTTGAGTCCCTTGGCAGTCATGGAATCAAATATTTCTGCAGCTTCTTTGCTTCTTCCATGCTTGCAAAGGGAAGTCATGAATGAACTACAAGTAAATTTATCTGGTACGAGACCCTGCATAGTCATTTCTCTGAACATCCTAGTCACCTCTTTCCACCGCCCCAATGTGGAATATGCATGGATCATGCAATTATATGTCACTACATCAGGCACAACCCCTTGCTGTATCATTTCATGGAATAGACTGCATGCCTTGCCTATTTCGCCCTCCCTAAAGAAGCCTTTGATGACCATGCTATATGCCACCACGTTGGGGGAGCAGGCACCTCCTTCTTTTGCCATCGTCTGGAGCAGGTCAAGCGCCCGCTGGCTCATTCTACTGTCGCATAAGCCCTTCAGAACAGTGTTGTACGAGATGGCCCAGGCACACAGCCGAGCTCAGGCATCCTATGAAGCAGCACGTTGACAGCCTCATCTGTCCGTTTCGCGTGGCAGAGGCATTTGAGGAGGGTGGTTGCGATTACCAGGTCTATCTTCAGACCCGTCTTGAGGATACTGCCGAAGAAGGCAATCCCTAGGTCCGGGCGACGCACGCGGCAGCAGCAGTCCATGACGATGTTGTAGGTGCAGACTGTGGGCTGTGCCACCCGCGTTCCGGCTTCTTCTCGCCACACGCGGTTGAAGAGAGCGAGAGCGAGGGCGGGGCCAATTCTTCGGTCGTCGTAGGATGGAGCACGGGCCAGCGCAGCAAAGAAATTGTTTAGGGAGCGCTCCAGGACCAGGGTGGTCTGCCGCAGCAATTCGTCGAACAGGTTGTGTGCGTCTTCTCGGCTGAGCATCCCAGCGCTGACGCGCTCCGTGGCCGCGGCAAAGGCAGCTCGAGGATCCCAGGAACGTGAGGGCGGCAAGATGGAGGTTGGGGTGGAGGAGGAGCTGTGACGGAGGAGGCAGAGGCGCGACATTGGCGTGGTGGAGGATTGGAGGAGGCGGGTTCGGGACATTGGCGAGGTGGAGGAAGGCGGAGCGGCGGAGGCGGAGGCCGGACAACGGCTAAGTGGAGGAGGAGGAGGAGGAACGGCGGCAGCGGGTGGAGCGGTGCGTGGCCGTGCTGGGCAGAGGCCAGCCGCGGTGCTGGAGCAGAGGCCAGCCAGTCCGGCCGCGGTGGAAGTGGAGTCCCCGCAAGTGACGAGTGTTTTGCTGCTTTCTGTCAGTTGACGTGAACCTTGGCTAATTTTTTAAAATAATACTTCCCATATTCAAAACAGCGACACTTTTTATAGATCGGAGGTAGTATATTTTTTTATTCAATTTCATAAATACGGAACGAGAAATTTGCCAATCTACTGGCTGTCTTCTTTTTAAAAGACGACCGAAGCTGGTCTTTATTTGAGAAGACGATGACCCCTTCTTTAATTGAATATTTGAAAAAGACGACCAGGAGCTGGTCTTATTCTAAAAGACAATTGGCGCCGTCGTCTTTTGAAATGAAGACGCTGGCGTTGATCATGCATGGTACGTGCTGTTTAGCACGTCCAAATTCATTTTAGGGTTCTGACCATTGTTTCGCGTTGTTTTCTCCTGCCATCTCTTCGCGTCGTTTTCTTCCGCCATGTTTTCCCGCCATCGTTTCCTGCTGTTCTTTCCCGCCTATTCTTCTCGGGGCTTCTATAAATCCAGGCAGCGAAATGTTATCTCTTCACCCAGTTCATCTGTTCCTCCTCTTACTCTCTCATTTCCCTCTCCTCTCCATCATGAGTGTGCCCCGTTCAAAGTCAAAGTGTAGGGCTAGCAAGCTTTTCACTATGACGGACGCGTTTCCCTGGCCATAGATGTCCATTGACCTATACCATTTAGCCAGAAATATTACGATAGACAATAAACCAGCCCAATGGGAGGACCTACTCGTTTGTGATGATGCTCTTGTTCATCTTGGTAAGGCAGTTCATCGGAGAGGGTGGGAACTAAGGACCTCAAATCAGGTACGAGAGGAGCTTATCAGGATCCAGGCTAGGTGGGACACACTGGACTTCAAGAGTGAAGCTGACATGCTGCAGAAGGCTGAGTCACCTTGGGTCTGGATAGAAGAGAGCGAAGATGAAGATGATATCTTCACGCCGCCATCCGTTGGAAGCAAGGCGGGAGCTGAGTGGGACAAGAGGCAGGAGAATAAGAAAACGCTGGCCAAGAAGAGCAATGACAAGAAGAGCAAGGGCGAGGGATCGTCAAAGGGAAAGGGCGAGGCATCGTCGAAGGGAAAGGGAAAGACATCGTGCTAGGGATAGAGAGGGCTCTTATTTATGTACCGCAAGTTATGTTGAACTGTGTTGCAAGCTATGTTGGAATGTTTGTCGAATAAAATCGTGAAATAATAGAAAGGTGTCTCATACATAGGTAGATATATGTCTCATACATAGGTAGATAAATGTCTGATACATAGATAGATATCACTGGTGTCGACGGCGAGGTGGCGGAGGCCTCGGTGTACTCCATCCGTATCTGTGGGGTGGCATCACATCATGGCGAGGTGCAGTTGACCCTTCACTTTGATCCTGCGTATCCTGTGTGGGGAGAGGTGGTGGAGTACCTGGTTGATACTGGCCAAACCAGTCTACCTGCTCATGCTATGTCTGTTGATCCTCGTCGTCATTAGTGTCCCATGAACCGTAGTCTCCTGCCCGTGTACAAGAAATTAAATACTGAATGATGTCATGCTGCATCTAACAATAGTATGAAGGGACAAGCTTACCCTGAGGATGAGATTATGGTCGATAAGCGAAGTTCATGTAGGGGATATGCTGCTGTTGCTGCCACTGGTTGAAAATAATCTGGTTTTGCTGCCACTGGTCGAAAGTAAACTGCAATTATTGCCACGGGTCGAAAGTAAACTGTGATTGCTGCCACCCCGAGCCTCCAGCCTGGTCTAGAGGTGGTGCTCTCGGCGGCGCCTGCTGTAGGAGTCGTGGATGAGGCCCGTGACGGAGTGGAGAAGGAATCTGCTCCTTGTGCCACCCCTAGCCTCCAGGCTGGTCTGAAGAAGGTGGTTGCTACATTGGACATTGGGCGCGCTCCTCCATGGATCGACGCGGTGGGCGCTGCTGCGTGGAGCGACGTGGGGCGCGCTCCTCCACCGAGTGACGCGGTGGGCGTTGTGCTGCTCGGTGTTGAACGATGTCCGAGGCGCTGGTGCACGTGATGGTCGCGTAGATATGCCGTAGCTTCTCCTCGACACGTCGGGCAAAGGACTTAGCCTGCTGACGAGGCACAAGAGGAACGGACGAAAGCGATCGTCTGTACTGAGCCACCTCAGTCTGTAGCTCCCGCGTCATGATGGCCTGCATTTGTCTCATAGTTAAGTATGCACTATATAGGCAATCATGTTCATTATGCTCTAAAAAGTACTTACCACTGACTTTCTGGACTCCAGTGTTGACTGACTAGGGTATATCTCATCATCATGTGCATGTGGAATGAGACGTAGTCGTGTCATCGACATGTACATCTGTAAGTATCTCTGGAATAGCTCCATATCAAACGGGCCAGCCTGCCACACTTGTGTCGTTGCATTCTGCCACTCGTTGACGTAAATTCAGGGTCGGTCCTGGGGAGGGACTAGCGGGACTAGCGGGGCAGTCGCCCCGGGCCCAAAATAATTAGGGGCCCAAAAAAATATAAGCCTAGTATACATTATAAAAAAAGAAAAAAATTATAGGCTGGTGACCAACCGAAGGATAGGCGCATCACTCCCAGGCATGAGGCATCGATCTCTCCCAGGCATCGATCGCTCGCTTGGTGCCTGGCGCCTGCCAGGCTCGACGGTCGACTCCTCGACTCACACAAACGACTCCTAGGCCAGGGATTGAGGGATCACTCGACCTCGACTCACGCGACAACTCCTAGGCGTCGATGCATCGCTCGACGCCTCGACCACGACCAGGCCATGCGCTCGACGCCTCGACTCGACGACTCCAAGCCAGGAATCGCTTATTCGCTTCGGCTTCCCAGGTATCGGCCGTCCGTCCCTACTTCCCAAGTCATCCCGTCGCCTGATCGCCTCCCCTGGAACGGATCGCCCTCTAAGATCATACACCAGGCATGCCGCACATAGGAAGGCCGACAACAATCTTCAAATCTGCCTGCTGATCTGCCCCCGCGGCCCCGCCCAGCCCTAATTCTTACTTCTAGTTAGTAATTGACTAATTGTTGTTCTTGATTTTTTGTTTATCAGCTGAAAGAACCTTTTCAGAGTTGAAATTATTGAAGAACTATTTGAGATGTCAACGTCTCAGGAGAGGTTAAATGGTTTGGCAAGTCTATGCATCGAGAAAAAGTTAGTGGATGAGATTGAAATTGATTCCATCGTCACGGACTTGCTTCTAGGAATTTTTGGAGGAAATTTTAAGGTATCATATAAACATTGTTATTTTATATGAATATTATAGTTGGAAATGTACTTAAAATATTTATTTTTCATCGTCTCATATATACATAAAAAATTATACTAAGGGGCCTAAAATTTTAGTTTCGCCCCGGGCCTCGAAATCTCAGGAACAGGCCTGCGTAAATTCCAACCCGTTGGAGCCATTGAGTGGAGGTATTTCTAGTTTTCCGAGAGTACCTGTCATTACAATTTGTTAGACCATCATTAAAGAACATAGATGAAGTAAGACACTTTACTGATGTACATATATTCTTACGTATGCACGACATCTGGAAGGGGAACATCCGGACGTGGGGGATCTACCATCTGGCAAAGACCGAACTGCCGCATGACCCTCTGTTAAGACATCTCCTCAACTAGGCAATCGAAGATGATCTTAGATTTAGTCAGCCAGTACTCTCGATCTCTAGTGCACATAATAGATAACCCGCCGGGATATCGTGTGTGTCGTGCCTGCAGGATGTACGACTCCCAAATCATGACATTACCTTCCCGAGCAGCTACATAATGTATGTCTTCAGGCTGCGTGTAATCTGTGGCGCATTCATCGGATTGGCTGGGAACCCAAACCTCTGGATCTGCATTGGCAAATAGAACAATTATCAGTACCTGATACTGCTCCAACCAAATAGAACAATTGGCAAATATCACGGATAGAACAAATACGAAGAATGAAACGCACCTGATACTGCTCCAACCATCCAAATTTTGGCCCATGACTGTCACTAGAAAAGGCCTGAACTCCATCACGGATGCCAAAGAACCGTTGGGCCATGTCTTGGGCCCAATTTGCTGGTGGATCCACTGGGTCTATGGGCACGCCAGCCAACGGAAGTCCCAGCAAGTATGAGACGTCCTGAAGGGTAGAATCCATCTCTCTCCATCGAAAGTGGAAAGTGTGAGTCTCGGGCCTCCATCGATCCACCAAGCACGTGAGAAAAGACGAGTCGTAGTGTAGGCGACTAGTCTGGAACCCATGGTGTCACCCTTCTATATCCTCCATACGAGTGGCCTCAACCAAACGAACGAATGGTAAGAGCCCAACCCACTTCAATCTTCATATGAAGATAGCACAACAGTTTAGTTACTCTGGCCCATAAATATCCCAACAACAAGAGAAATAAATGTCACATGCCTCTGAAGCCAATCAGGGTGTATGCACTAGTTCGACATAGGTGTGCGAGTCACTAGGTGCTTCAAGGTCCCCGGGTTAGCATCCAGTATCGTCGACCGGTGCTTTCTATCTATGTCAGCATTCAGCAAAGATCCTGCCATCTGCACATTACAAATTTAAGACATAGTTCCACACATATAACAAATTTAAGACATAGTTCCACACATATAAAAAATTTAAGACATAGTTCCACACATATTACAAATTTAAGACATAGTTCCACACATGTTACAAATTTAAGACATAGTTCCACACATATTACAAATTTAAGACATAGTTCCACACATATTACAAATTTAAGACATAGTTCCACACATATTACACATCTAGTTTTTTCCTCTACCTCTTCTTCCTCGGCTTCCACGTTCACAAGGAGTAGCTCCTCCAGTCCCGAAGATGTGGGAATTGGTGTCTATATTACCAAATTGATTACATAGAAAACACTGCCTAGTAGGGCCTCCGGCTTTAGATTCATCCATATCATTATGGATGCAGACACATTATCGCCTTCCTCTTCCTGTCCGCATTAGTTCAGGATCTGGGATGTAAACCCTTTCACATGGATTTACTTTGTTGAAATTTCCCCATGCCCTATATCCCATCATCTCGCCTATCCACGTATTGACCACCGCCTCCTTAAGGAAATAAGGAGACACAAACGAGATCGCATCCATACCCATCAGCCCGCATGCAACTAGTACATGCGAGCAAGGCAGATGCAACAGCTTGGGTTTATTGCATGTGCACTCACACGTTGGCCAGGCTTCGTTTCCTATCCTCACCTCCTATGTCTTTACCTCTTCTCCAGTTCTGATCCGGTTGGAAGGGAGGAGTACCTCGAACCTTCTTTCCTGATTACCAATGGCGACGACATGCATGGACCGAGCCTTCTCCATCTTGGCATCCATGTAATGCATGATCTTTGAACAGTACCTCGTGTTTGGGTTATTCATGATATGCATATGAGCCATCTGGAGTCTGTCTCTGAAGTACTTCAGAGTTCCGATGAAAATACACTCCACAATGGTTGTTAATGGCAGAGCCCTGCTTCCTCTCAAGACGAAGTTGTAAGTTTCAGCCAGATTTGTAGTCATGACGCCAAACCTAGCACCATGAGTGTCATGCAGCAGAGACCACCTCTCTACAGGCTCGTGTTGTATCCATTCCTGAAAAAATTTAATCATTCTGACAGGCCTTCTCCTAGTACCGGGTTGGTCAAATCCTGGCAAGTCACAAAGGGCAATGGGTTCTTCCTCCGGTGGTGCTGCTCCTATTGTTGCATGTGCAGCTAACGCCGCTGCATGAGCCGCGACCGCTGCTGCTCTAGCTGCTCTCCTCTGAGTCACATGTTTTTAGTGAAGTCATCCAGATAGCCATGACACTTGATGTACTTACACGCTTGGTTCTGCTTGCAAAGCTTTTTGAATAGGTTCATAAGGGCCTTGTTCCTGAACTATGAGAAAAAGTTGGCCCCTAGATGCCGCATGCACCAACGACTCTACATGTCCAGCCATGGAGTTACTTCATCAGGAGTGGGCTATGTGAGCTTCTTTATCGCGCTTAGCATACCTGTATGTCTATCATGAAGGACACATACATTCGGTGTATCTCTCACAATTGCTATCTTCAGCTGCTTGAAAAACCATACCCAACTCTCGGTGTTCTTGCTCTCCACGAAAGCAAATGCAAGTGGAACAACTTGATTGTTTCCATCTTGACCTATGGCAGTCAATATCTGACCCCTGTACTTGCCAGTGAGAAATGTACCATCCACACAGATGACTGGTCGACAGTGAGTGAAAGCTTCTATGCATATAGCAAACGAGAAGAACACTCGATGAAGCACCCTCAAATTAGGTTCCTGTGGCAACGTAAAGTGTTGGATGTCCACGTAGGTGCCTAGATTCCTAGCCTGCAATGTTTGGAGCATCCTAACAACATAGTTGTACCCGTCTCGAAACGAACCAAACCTTTGAAGGGTTTTCACAGCATAGTAAATCAAAAAAATTCTACGGATGCGAACGGGAAAGCCAAGATCTAATCTAGGAGATGCAATCAACGAGAGGGATAGATGACATCTTTATACCCTTGAAGAAATCGCACAGTGGAAACGTTCAACAGAACGTGGGTGATGTAGTCGAACTAGCCTTCTCCTTCTCGCGATCCGATCCGATCCAACGCCGCAAGTGGCGACGCCTCCGAGAGATGCACACGTACGGCACCACGACGTCTCCTCCTTCCTCGGTCCAGCAAGTGTGGTGGAGATTGGATCTACAGCACGACGGCATGGTGAAATGGTGGAGAGTTTCTGCCGCAGGGCTTCGCCTACACGCAGTCGGGAGAGAGAGAGAGAGGTAGGGCAACAACTGGCGGCTAGGGTTTGGGGTGAGGGGAGGGTGCACCCCCTGCCCACCTTATATAGGGGGCTGGACGGCCACCTTGCCCCCTCCTCCAAGCCCTAGGGCGGCGCCCCAAGGGTGGAGTGGGGGGCAAGTCTTCCCCCCCTTCTAGAAGGTCCACTAGGGTTTCCCCTAGGGTTTTGGCCGTCTGGGCCTATGGGGCCTTGTGCCCCTGGCCCAATGCAGCCAGGGCACTCCCTCGTAGGCCCACGCACCCCTAAGACAAGTGGGGCCACGTTGGTCCCACTCCGGAAGCTTCTAGAACCTTCCGGTACAATACGAACATTCCGAAACAATTCCGAAATCCAAAAACTGCTTTCCTTTATATGAATCTTATTCTCCGGACCATTATGGAACCTCTCGTGATGTCCTGGATCTCATCCGAGACTCCGAACAAAAACTCATAAACCAATTATCCATTCTATCCTAGCGTCGAGACACGTTAAGTGTGTGACCCTACAGGTTCGAGAATATGCAGACATGATCTTCTATCAATAATCAACATCGGGATCTGGAAACCTATATTGACTCCCACATATTCATCGATGATCATATCGGATGAACCACGATGCCAGGATTCAATTAATCCCATATATATTCCCTTCGTCACGTGATATTTTACTTGCCCGAGATTCGATCGTTGGTATCGGCATACCTAGTTCAATCTCGTTCACAGCAAGTACTTTACTCGTTCCGTAATCCGATATCACTTTGTGATCAACTCCTTAACCACGTGCTTGCAAGCGGTGTTGATATCGATTACCGAGTGGGCCCGAAGTATATCTCTCCGACTTGGGAGGGACAAATTCCATGTCGATACATACAACCCAACAAGTACTTTCCGATCACCTGAGAGACACCTTTATGATCACCCTCTCATAGGATGACGTTTGATGACCTCAAAGCTTTCTTCCGATACCAGGGAGTTGCATTATCTCATGGTCTAAGGAATACAATATTTGACATAGGAAAAAGCTTCGCAAAGATGAACACGATGACACGATCTAATTGCTCTTCTTTATTTGGGTCTGTCCATCATATCATTCTCCTAATGACATGATCTCATTATTAATTGACAACTCATGTCTATGGTTAGGAAACCTTAACCATCATCAATCAATGAGCTAGTCCATAGAGGCGTACTAGGGACACGGTGTTGTTCATAAACCACACAAGTATCAAAGTTTCCGCTTAATACAATTCTAGCATGGAATATACTTTATCATGAACAAGAATTATAATAATAACATCTTTATTATTGCCTCTAGGGCATAATTCCAACAGTCTCCCACTTGCACTAGAGTCAATAATCTAGTTTACATCTAGCAACAATCTAACACCCATGGCACTAAGGTGCTGATCATGTTTTGCTCGTGGAAGAGGTTTAGTCAATGGATCTGCGACATTCAGATCCGTATGTACTTTGCTAATCTTCAGATCTCCATCTAATATATAATCTCGAATTATATGAAACTTGCGGTTGATGTGCTTGGTCTTTGGATGATATCTTGGTTCCTTAGCTAGTGCTATGGCGCCAGCGTTGTCGCACAATATCTCCAGTGGGTCCAAGGCACTTGGCACCACACCAAGCTCAGTGATGAAGTTCCTGATCCAAACTCCTTCACTTGACGCTTCTGCAGCAGCCATGTATTCCGCTTCTACTGTAGATCCCGCGATCACGCTTTGCTTGTAGCTTCTCCAGCTCACAGCTCCTCCATTCAAAATAGAAACATATCCTGTCTGAGATTTGGAATCAACCTTGTCGGTGTCGAAACTAGCATCGACGTAACCTTTTACAACGAGCTTCTCATCACCTCCATAGACCAAGAACATTCCTTTAGTCCTATTTAAATACTTTAGGATGTTCTTTACGGCTGTCCAGTGTTCCACTACTGGATCACTTTGGTATCTGCTCGTCAAACTAAGAGCATTAGACACATCCGGTCTAGTACACAGCATGGCATACATGATAGAACCTATGGCCAAGGCATAAGGCACTTTGCTCATAGCTTCTCTATCGTTTACCGTAGCTGGACACTGAGCCTTGCTCAATATCTTACCTGACAACATGGGCACTGAACCTTTCTTTGCCTTACCCATTCTGAACCTTTTCAGAACTTTGTCTAGGTATGTACTTTGGCTTAAAGCTATTAGGCGTCTTTGTCTATCTTTATAGATTTTGATGCCTAATATATAAGCAGCTTCTCCTAGGTCTTTCATTGAAATTTTTTTGTTCAAATAACTCTTCACATCGTTAAGCATATCAATGTCATTTCCAATAATCAATATGTCATCCACATATAGTACTAAAAATGTCACTGAGCTCCCACTCACTTTCTTGTAGATACAAGCTTCGTAGGAATTTGGAACAAACCCAAAGCTCTTGATCACTTGATCAAAACGAAGGTTCCAACTCCGAGATGCTTGCTTCAGTCCATAAATGGAACGCTGAAGTTTGCACACCTTATCAGCATCCTTAGGATCGAAAAAACCTTCGGGCTGCATCATATACAACTCTTCATCATATACAACACCTTGAACTTGTCGAAAACCTTTCGCGACAAGTCGAGCTTTATAGACAGTAACATTACCATGCGCGTCCGTTTTCTTCTTGAAAATCCATTACGGCCTTTCGATCGCTAGGAGGGTCCACCAAAGTCCATACTTGGTTTCGCTCATGGATCCCAATTCGGATTTCATGGCCTCTAGCCATTTCTCAGAGTCTGGGCTCATCATCGCTTCCTCATAGTTCGCAGGTTCATTGTTGTCTACCAACAAGACGGTTAAGACAGGGTTATCGTACCATTCAGGAGTGGCACGTGACCTTGTCGACCTGCGACATTCAGTAGCAGCATCATTCGAAGCTTCATGATCCTCGTCATTAGCTTCCTCTATTTTTGGTGCAGACGGCACTGGAACAATTTCAGGTGCTGCGCTACTCTCCAACTCGAGAGAAGGTTCAATAACCTCGTCTAGCTCTACCTTCCTCCCACTCACTTCTTTCGAGAGAAACTCCTTCTCAAGAAAGGATCCGTTCTTTGCAACAAACACTTTGCCTTCGGATCTGTGGTAGAAGGTATACCCAATCGTTTCCTTAGGGTATCCTATGAAGACGCATTTCTCCGCTTTGGGTTCGAGCTTGTCCGGCATCAACTTCTTGACGTAAGCTTCGCATCCCAAACTTTAAGAAACGACAACTTAGGTTTAGCACCAAACCATAGTTCATACGGTGTCGTCTCAACGGATTTAGATGGTTCCCTATTTAAAGTGAATGCAGCGGTTTCTAATGCATAACCCCAAAATGATAACGACAAATCTGTAAGAGACATCATTGATCGCACCATATCTAATAGAGTTCGATTCCGGAGTTCAGACACACCATTGCGCTGTGGTGTTCCGGGTGACGTGAGTTGCGAAACGATTATGCTTGCTTTAAGATGCGTGATAAAATCATAACTCAAATATTCACCTCCACGATCGGATCGTAGAAATTTAATTTTTCTGTTACGATGGTTTTCCACTTCGTTCTGAAATTCTTTAAACTTTTCAAACGTTTCAGATTTATGTTTCATTAAATAAATATACCCATATCTACTTAAGTCATCAGTAAAAGTGAGAAAATAGCGATATCCACCGCGCGTCAAAACACTCATTGGTCCGCATACACCGGTATGTATGATTTCCAACAAGTCCGTTGCTCGCTCCATTATTCCGGAGAACAGGGTTTTGATCATCTTGCCCATGAGGCACGACTCGCACGTGTCAAATGATTCAAAATCAAGGGACTCCAAAAGTCCATCAGAATGGAGTTTCTTCATGCGTTTTACACCAATATGACCTAGACGGCAGTGCCACAAATAAGTTGAATTATCACTATCTACTTTGCATCTCTTAGGCTCAATGTTATGGATGTGTGTTTCATTGCTTTCAAGATTCAGAAGAAATAAACCATTCACAGCAGGTGCATGACCATAAAAGATGTTATTCATATAAACAAAACAACCATTATTCTCTGATTTAAATGAATAACCGTCTTGCAATAAACACGATCCAGATATAATGTTCATGCTCAACGCAGGCACATAATAACATTTATTAAGGTTTAAAACTAATCCCGAAGGTAAAACTAAGGAGAGCGTGCCGACGGCCATCACATCAACTCTTGATCCGTTGCCAACGCGCATCCTCACCTCATCCCTTGCTAGTCGTCGTCTATTCCGTAGCTCCTGTTTCGAGTTACAAATATTAGCAACTAAACCAATATCAAATACCCAGGCACTACAATGAGCGCTAGTAAGGTAAACATCAATAACATGTATATCAAATATACCTTTAATGGTGCCAGCCTTCTTGTCCGCTAAGTACTTCGGACAGTTGCGCTTCCAGTGACCCTTGTCCTTGCAATAGAAGCACTCAGTGTCCGGCTTTGGTCCAGACTTGAGCTTCTTCTCAGCAGGGGCAACGCGCTTGCCGCTGCCTTTCTTGAAGGACTTCTTTGCACCCTTACCTTTCTTAAAGCTAGGGGGCTTGTTGACCATCAACACATGATTATCTTTCTTGATATCCACCTCCGCAGCCTTCAGCTTAGCGAAGAGCTCAGTGATCGTATCAGTGGAACCAATCTGATTGTGAGTAACTACAAAACCTTTGTAGCTAGGAGGGAGTGATTGCAGAACTCTGTCAATCTTGAGCTCTTCTGGAATCTTGCAGTCTAGTTGCTCAAGACGTTGAGTGTAGCCCGACATCTTAATGGCGTGCTCACTAACGGAACTCTCTTCCTCCATCTTGCAGTTAAAGAATTTCTCAGAGATCTCATATCTCTCAGAACGGGCCTGAGTCTGAAACATGGTTTTCAGTTCCTCAAGAATCTCAAAGGGCCCGGCGAACTCCTCAAAACGATTTTGAAGGTCCGATTCCATAGCAAACAACATGGTGCTCTTAATCACACCATAATCATCTTTGCGTGAATGATAAACAGCTTTTTCATCAGCCGACGCATCTATAGCAGGGGCGTCACCTAACGCTTTCTCAAGGACATAGTCCTTTTGTCCGCCAGCGAGAATGATTCTCAGATTGCGGAACCAGTTGGTGAAGTTAGACCCATTGTTCTTAAGCTTTTCTTTCTCAGCAAAAACGTTGAAGTTGAAGTTGGACTTAGCCATTTGATCTACAAAATTTGCAAGTACAATTTAGACTATGTTCATGATAACTAGTTCAACTTAATCAAATTACTAGATGAACTCCCACTAAATTCAACATCCCTCAAGTTGTTTAGTGAACATGATCCAAAATTCACCACACCTAATCCGATCTTCACGAGAAGAGATGTGGTTTCAATTGTGGACAACAAAGTGTCGATCATATCATTCATATGACTCATGCTTAACCTTCCGGTACGTGTGTTCCGAGGCCATGTCTATACATGCTAGGCTTGTCAAGTCAAACCCAAGTATTTCTGCAATTGCAAAAACTGGCTTGCACCCGTTGTATGTGAACGTAGAGTTTATAGCACCCGATCATCACGAGGTGCTTGAACACGACGAACTTTCGCAACGGTGCATACATGGGGAGAACATAATTTTATCTTGATCTTTAAGTGAGGAATCATCTTATAATGCTACAGTCGCGATCTAAGCATAATAAGATACATAAAAGGATAAACATCACATGCATATAATTTTATGTGACATGGTATAGCCAATCTCTCCGCAATGATCTCCATATTGTGCGTGCCAGCATGATCTCCATCACTCCACCATGATTGCCTCCACCACGAATAGCAACTACAACTATTGCTAACTACTTAGCGATAAAGTAAAGCTATTACATGGCGTATAAGGAGTTGACACACAGGTCATACACAATTATAAAGACAACCATATGGATCCTTCCGGTTGTGTACTCATCGACATGCAAGTCGTGAAATATTACAAAACATGATCATTGCATACAACATACACATCATATCTTGGGCCATACCATATCACAGAAACACTCCCTGCAAAAACAAGTTAGACGCCTCTACTTTGTTGTTGCATGTTATACGTGGCTTATGGGAGTAACAAGCTAAGAACGATTCTTACCTACGGAAAGCCACAACGGTGATATTATGGTTGACAATATCCGGTGTAAATCCCATGACAACTATAGTGAGAGAAACTGGCATCCACCAACCGCATGTGTGGAACAAGCCACACGTCAAGTGCGGAGCCGGTCTCGCGAACGAGGTTGCGTAAAGTTGGCCTGGACCGCTTCGATCTCACTATACCGCGTCATAAGAAGTACACAACAAGAGGCTTGCAACAGAAAACATCAACGTCCGCAACAAGCATGTTGCGTTCTACTCGTGAAACACATCTACGCATAGATCTAGCTCTGATACCACTGAAGGGTTTTCGAAGCATAGTAAATCAAAAAAATTCTACGGATGCAAACAGGAAAGCCAAGATCTAATCTAGGAGATGCAATCAACAAGAGGGATATATGAGATCTTCATACCCTTGAAGAAATTGCCCAGCGGAAACGTTCAACAGAACGTGGGTGATGTAGTCGAACTAGCCTTCTCCTCCTCGCGATCCGATCCGATCTAACGCCGCAAGTGGCGACGCCTCCGAGAGATGCACACATACGGCACCGCGACGTATCCTACTTCCTAGGTCCAGCAAGTGGGGTGGAGAGATAGATTGGATCTACAGCACGACGGCGTGGTGCAATGGTGGAGAGTTTCTGCGGCAGGGCTTCGCCTACACGCAGTTGGGGAAGAGAGAGAGAGGTAGGGCAGCAGCTGGCGGCTAGGGTTTGGGGTGAGGGGAGGGTGCGCCCACTTCCCACCATATATAGGGGGCTGGCCAGCCCCCTTGCCCCCTCCTCCAAGCCCTAGGGCGGCGTCCCCAAGGGTGGAGTGGGGGGCAAGTCTTCCCCCCTTCTAGAAGGTCCCCTAGGGTTTCCCCTAGGGTTTTGGCGGGCTGGGCCTATGGGGCCTTGTTCCCCTGGCCCAATGCGGCCATGGCACTCCCTCGTAGGCCCACGCACCCCTCCGACAAGTGGGGCCACGTTGGTCCCACTCCGGAAGCTTCTAGAACCTTCCGGTACAATACCGAACATTCCGAAACAATTCCGAAATCCAAAAATTGCTTTCCTTTACATGAATCTTATTCTCCGGACCATTCCGGAACCTCTCGTGATGTCCTGGATCTCATCCGAGACTCCGAACAAAAACTCATAAAACAATTATCCATTCTATCCTAGCGTCGAGACACGTTAAGTGTGTGACCCTACGAGTTCGAGAATATGCAGACATGATCTTCTATCAATAATCAACAGAGGGATCTGGAAACCCATATTGACTCCCACATATTCATCGATGATCATATCGGATGAACCACGATGCCAGGATTCAATTAATCCCATATATATATTCCCTTCGTCACGCGATATTTTACTTGCCTGAGATTCGATCATTGGTATTGGAATACCTAGTTCAGTATCGTTCACAGCAAGTACTTTACTCGTTCCGTAATCCGATATCACTTTGTGATTAACTCCTTAACCACGTTCTTGCAAGCGGTGTTGATATCGATTACCGAGTGGGCCCGAAGTATATCTCTCCGACTTGGGAGGGACAAATTCCATCTCGATACATACAACCCAACAAGTACTTTCCGATCACCTGAGAGACACCTTTATGATCACCCTCTCATAGGATGACGTTTGATGACCTCAAAGCTCTCTTCCGATACCAGGGAGTTGCATTATCTCATGGTCTAAGGAATACAATATTTGACATAGGAAAAAGCTTCGCAAAGATGAACACGATGACACGATCTAATTGCTCTACTTTATTTGGGTCTGTCCATCATATCATTCTCCTAATGACATGATCTCATTATTAATTGACAACTCATGTCTATGGTTAGGAAACCTTAACCATCATCAATCAATGAGCTAGTCCATAGAGGCGTACTAGGGACATGGTGTTATTCATAAACCACACAAGTATCAAAGTTTCCACTTAATACAATTCTAGCATGAAATATAAACTTTATCATAAACAAGAATTATAATAATAACATCTTTATTATTGCCTCTAGGGCATAATTCCAACAACCTTGCCTCCAGTGCCCTCTACTTAGTCCTCCAAGCCTTCCTGTATGAAATATTGTAGCGTAATCTGACAGAAACTTTGTTGATGATAGCTTTCACGCCCATGGCTTTTCCCTCCACTATCTCCGTGTATAACAGTCTAGCCAGGAGGGTTGACGTGAGGTTACGATGGTCGTGAAGGACACTGTCAAGTTGACATGTGTGCATCACAACATCGGTGACCTTCTAGTTTGTGTCATACCTAGGGACATGGGCATGCAACCTTGCAGGAAATCCGGCTACCTCGCAAACCAATGTCAAATATTGTTGTGATGACACCTTCGTTTTGAAGACCCGTTGTATGGACATTGACCACTCAACGGTTCCTTCCTGCAGATGTCTCTTTCTAGGATATAATGCACCCAAAGAGATGTTGTTTGCGTGATACTGCCACGCCGAATCATGGCCATCGTTCACATTCATTGTTGCTGTGTTGTCATTATTCCATGATGCTGGAATAGGTTGGGCGATCTCTTCTTGATCAGACTCGCCAGAATCATCAGCCGTATCACTGTTGCCTTTTGAGTCTTTGGCTTTCATCTGATGTTGCAACAAACCATCATATATCTCGTCCTCATCAGCTTCGCCACTGAAAATGTCTTCCCCTAAACCTTGACCACCGTCCTCTGATTTATAACCATCACCCCCGGTGTGTGCATAGCTACTGTGACCTGATTCATAATCGTCGCCACCCTCATGGCCCTGACTACTGTGGCCTTGATAGTTGCTACCGTCATGGGCTTCATTGCTCTGGCCATGATCATAACCACGTCCAGCGACTTAGTCCATAAAGCATGCACACCGACAGTATGGGCCGGAGGGAGCCCTAAACGAGCAGATAACCAATCCTTCAGCTGAGTAACGGACACTGTTTCAGGATTCTAAAGCACTTCATCTATAAAATGAAACTTGCTCAAATCAACTCCGTGCCGGTTTGTTCTGACGAAACCAACACCATAGAAGAACCTAAACACTACATTATTTGACATGACTTTCGACCTAAAAAATACCAAAAATAGTCAAATACAAGTACATTGACACATAATACTCTACAAATAAACTTCTAATCCTATGACCGAAATATCTTGCATCTAACAGACCCCATCAAAGGCTACCTATAAACATACATAGATGACTGCAATTAGCAAGAAATTAGGGTTTACCCTTGAAGCATGCGAAGTCTAGTCATGCAGCAGCCTCCGGTCACCGGATCGACACCTCCACCATGCAGCTGCCTCAAGCCCCAGCACCAGCCTCCACCATGGCCATTGCTCTACAAGAACACCACCAAATCCCTCCACCAAAACGACTCAAATCGCTACACCAGGCTATCCCATTAGTAGATCGGGACTCTACTAGCTTGCTAATATGTTACAGCATCGAGTTTAGATGGAAATCTGGGCTTAAAATCGGTGAAACACCTAGTGGAAATAAGAAAAAAACATCTAGAAATAGGGAAGGAGGAAGAACATCCAGAGAGGAGAGGAGGACGACGACGGGCCGGCGCTGCGCTTTAAAGCGAGACGGGGGGCGTCGTCCATTCAAAAGACGACCGCGCCGTCGTCTTTCCAAAAGACGAGAGTGGGCTGCCCTCCCCTTGCCGGACGACAGCGCGGCCAGGCGGGTCCCGCTGTCAAGCGCCGGTCGTCTTTTCGAATAAAGATGGCCGCGGTCGTCTTTTCGAATAAAGACGACACTCTGGTCGGCTTTTGAATTAAAGAGGCGTTGCTGTCGTCTTTTCAAAAGAAGACGACCAGTTAGATTTGCAAATTCCTCGTCTCGTGTATTATTTGTGAAATTGAATAAAAAAATATATTATTTTAAAAAAATTAGCTGAACCTTGAATGCCTACAGTTCCCATTCGCCTTGGCTAAATCTTTTGCTACACGCCTATATACACTTTAATTCAACTAGCAAGGTGGCTCTCGCAAATGCGAGGGCAACATTTAAAAGTGTCTAAAACTAATTTTATTCTTATATATGAATGAAATTCTTTTATGCGATTTACAACTCTTAGGCATCTATCATTTGTGGATAATTAGTGTTTCCATGGTAAAAAAAGAATGCACCGATGACCATATGTTTCTTTTGGACATGATGATATTAAATAAGTGCATAGAAATTTTGATATTAAACTGTCATATTCTAGCGAGGTGGCCCTCGCAAATGCGAGGGCAACATTTTGAATGAACTGAACATTTAAAAAAAATACGTTTCTATAAATATTTAAAATATGTATTTCTAAAGAATATCATTCTATTGATGACGGAAAAAACATAAGATAAAATCACCGGTGTGTAAATATGATTTATTTAGTTTATGGATGAATGATATTATGAATTCCTAAAAATAATATCTCTCCGTGTTCTAGAACATTGCTTATTATTGGTTTATTTCACTCTCCTCCTGCTATCTCAAACTCTTAGATTCCACTAGATGTATTAGTTGTATTAACATGACTATGCCAACTTGGTTTGAGAGTTTCCACATCAGGTATACTACATGTCCTCACTAAATCACCTTTTTGAATATAATGGTACCACCAGATTCTACCATACCAGTTGTTGACATATCAATATCATTGTCATAGTATTTGATTGGATCCAAATATTTTAGGTAAAGAATATATCAGATGATTAAAATGGCACATAATAAATAATCAAAACTACATTTCCAATGTCATGTCCACAAGTGTCTTGAAGAATTAGAAACCAATATAAGACAGAAAAGAATATTTATCCCTTGAAAAAGACATACAAATTCATGAGTCCAACGTATCTTTCCAAAGCATTAGACCAGCATAAACTTTTTGTTTGAACCATGTGATAAAATTGACAATAAATTTTTATGATTTCTAATCTTACGTTGAACTATCTCATTAGAAAAATATCGCAGGAATTTTCTGCAAAATCAATTTGAAATTTCTATATGTTCAAGTTTATAGATTTTCTTTGTTGATAAAAATACAAAACCTTATTGGTTATTACTTCATCTTAGAACAATCTAGCATGTTGGAATTGATAATCTTGTTGTATCATCATCATTTTTCCAAACTACAAAACAATGAACATCAACTACGGACCCATCTTGTGTTTGAATCTTGGTTTGACCATCACAGTCTAAGATTGCTGAAGACCAAGTGTATTTGTATAATTAAAATATGGCATTAAATTCTTATCATGTTAATATTCCGGGGTCTTGGATGGAAATGTGTAAATGGAAGTGGTTTGCATACTAAGAATGCATATGTTGGAAAGGGTAAGTGAATTAATTCCATTGTCAGTTGCAAATACATGAGTATATTGTTGAGTGCAAATTTGATGCCCGAGTATCAAATTTCATTCAAATACATCACATCTAACTATGTAAAATTTATTTTCTCTTTTGTTAATTCTAAATAAAATCCACAAACCAGCTTTTTCACAGTAAAATCAATACATTCTTTGTACCTCTAGGCTTTTACAGATACACAATAAATAAATCTTTCAAGAAAATACCTTCTGAGCGCACCTTGATTAATTTCTTTCCATCGGTACATATCATATATGTGCATGCAAGTGTTTCCCATTGGACTATTAATAAGAAAGGCAATAATACCTTGATAGATTTTCAGGTAAGGATAATCTCACATTATGCAATTGTTTAGTCTAACGTGCATATATAGCTCAGCATAATAACTTACTTATTTTCTATGAGTTCCCTATGTAAAAAATTGTTCCATATAATCTGTAATATTAGAGTGTAGGACAAATAGAAGTAAAACCTTTGTAGTTATATAGTCAACAATGACATGCATCACGTGCTCAAAACATGTCACAATTAAATAAACCAATTTGACTGAAGTTGTTCAATAGAATATATGAACCATGATCAATTAGCAAGTTTCATTCAAATAAACGCTGCAAAGCATGCAAAAATAAATGTTGATAACTATATACATAATTATTATGTATATATACAACCTACATTGCTAAGAAAATAACATATCGGCTGTAAGAAATGAACCTATAAGTTACATTTACATCTGCAATGTAATTTTATTTTAATGTTTTCTCTTGTGAATGTAATATGGGTTGTATATATTTTATCATCACCATGTAGAGCTTTATTTGCATACAATCAAACTTGTATATCAAGACAATTGTACTTTGTAAATAGCAGACATGTAAGTATGCTTATACAACTGCATTTTATACGGAATACTACAATATTTTTAAGAATGCTTGTTTCTTAGTATGTGCAAACCATAAATAAACATGGTTTACCTTGATGTCACTCCTCATCAGAAAAAATGGATGAGATGACAAAATAGATAATGTAAGCAAGTATAGATAGAGGATACAAAGATTTAAATAATCTATCAAACAACAATCCACACTTTACTTCCAATTAGATACCATCAAACGTACCAAGTGAAAATAATCTAAACTTCCCCTAGGAAACACAAGGGAACATGTTTTTAGAAATTCAACTCCTGCTTCCCGTGGATTTCCATACTCCATGCTACTGGAAAATAATACTCCCTCCGTCTCAAAATAAGTGACTTGATTTTGTCTAGATTCGCATGTATCTACTTACCAAAACATGTATAGATACATCCAAACCTAAACAAACTCAAGTCACTTATTTTAAGATGGAGAGAATATGGGAGTATCGTTCAATATCTTATTAAAAACCCTAATAGGGACAACACCTGAAGTATTTGCAGGAAATGACCGGTCACTAGTGGAGACAGGGCCTCTAGTCCCGGGCCGTAAGGGCCTCTAGTCCCGGTTTTTGAACCGGGACTAATCAAGCGGGACTAGATGCCCAACACTAGTCCCGGCCCAGTTACCAGCCGGGACTAGTGGATGTCCACGTGGCTGCCCCTGCGTGCTCAGGATGCACCCCCACTAGTCCTGGTTGGTGTTATGGACCGGGACTAATGGGTCTCTGCCACGGTAGCATTTTGCCCCTTTTCTCTGCTGCAGTAGAGATTTCATTTTTTATTATTTTATTTACTTATTTTTCATTTCAACATATAGTTTTTGAATATTTCCATGCCACCACATATCGTACACATTCGTGCATATATAAGATAACTTGTATTACGATATCGAGATACAAATATATACAATTTACATAATTACATGGAGATCACAAAACGATCTCTTTGACAATAAATTCCGCCAGCTCCTTCGCAATTGCTAGTACGCGTTGTGTTGGTAGTAGTTGATCCCGCATTCTTTCGAACTATATATAAGAAAAAGGAGATCAATATGAATATCAATCATGATAACAAAATATGACGGCAATAAAATGACGGTGTGAATGCATTGCTTACATCGACTCTATAATCATTGTGTTCAATGGTAAACATGCGGATGAACTCGCATACGTAGAATCTACATAGATTCGACCCCTGTGGCTGCCTCACACACTTTACAAGAATAGAATTCAATCAAAATAATAATCTAGCATCATTATTGTATTGAACTGGAAGTAAAGAGATGCGTGGACATATCATGTGATACTTACCGAGACCTCCCTAAACGTCAGCTTCTCACTAAATACACCGGTAACCTCGCGCTTGAACCCGATCCAAACCCTGCCCGACGAAGAAAATGAATGAATGAGTTATTCATTACCTGATATCTCAGGAAATCAACGAAAGAGACCGATATAGCGTGAAACTTACTTCTGTAGCATGTCCTGCATGCTGCGGAAATCTTCCAGGTTTCTCTTTGATGGGTCCATGACATCAACTCTTCCCTTATCAAGCTGAATGTCTAGCAGAACCCAGTGGAAGCTGCAAACATTTATATATACATCAGTAACTCACCAGTTACACTTATTATCGACTAATCAAAAGTGAATGTGTACAACAGAGTAAGACCCTCACCTGAAATTGTAAGGAAACCGTATGTGGTCGGAGAAATTTTGCTCCATTAGAAACCTTAGAAGGTAGAGGATGCAGTCATTAGGGCATTTATACCGCAATGCAGTGCATACCGGGCATTTATCAAAATTCTCATACTTCTCACCGCGGTAGAGGATGCAGTCATTAGGGCACGCATGTATCTTCTGCACATCTAATCCTAGAGGGCAGACGAGCTTCTTTTCTTCGTATATACTAGCGGGCAATTCGTTATTTCTTGGAAGCAACCTCTTCATGAGTACTAGCAACTTCTCAAATCCCGAGTCAGTCACACCGGTCTCTGCCTTCCACTTCAGCAATTCCAGTGTGCTACCTAGCTTCTTCTGGCCATCTTCACAAGTTGGGTACAACAATTTGTTGTGGTCCTGTAACATCTGCTCAAACTGCAACCTCTCCTTTTCTGTGTCGCAGTCTCGCTTTGCATAAAAAATAACCCGGCCAAGATCATCAGCGGGCCGGTCTGGTTCCCGTTCTTCACCTCCTTCTTCATTGTCTTCCATTGCGGTATCAGCGTATTCAGGGAACATAGATCGGTAGTTGTCATCATCATTCTCTTCTTCATCGCCATCTTCCATCACAACCCCTCTTTCTCCATGTTTATTTGGTCCAAACATTATAGCCGGACATAAAAACAGACCGAAGCAGGTGGCTCTGAATGACTCTTGCGGAAGTGTGAGCCTTCTCATTCCTACAGTCAACACATGGACAACACATAAAACCATCCCGTCGCTTGTTCTCCTCGGCCATAACTCGAAAAGAACGCACGCCTTCTCTAAAAGCAGCAGAGCGTCGGTCACCGTACATCCATGGATGGCTCATCTGTATCATACAAATATATGTCAAACGCAATCACTATGCTAAAATTAGTACCACACGACGGTCTTAACGAGAAAATAGTTGCTAACCTTTTATTACACTTGGAAACAAAGATGAGAAAACTTAAGTGTGGCTCGAGCACCTCATATCATGTCTGTCTTGTGTGACCTAAACTTGCGTCGCTCTAATGGACATTTCACCGAACACCTCTATTGCATATGTATGAACAAGAAAAAAAATAGCACAACAACACTCTCTCCCACCAGGAAAAAAAACAGTTGAGAGGGGGAGGGGGCTGTGCGTATATATAGGGTCAGACCACTAGTCCCGGTCCGAGGATCAAACCGGGACTAAAGGGGGTGCCCCCAGCGAGGCAGGGCCAGGGCCCTTTAATCCCGGTTTGAGTCTCAGACCGGGACTAATAGGGTCTAACGGGCCAGGACATATGATTCCAGGTGGCTCGGGCCGTTCGGCCAGGGCCATTAGTTCCGGCCCCAGCCACAGCCGGGACTAATGACCTGGACGAAAGGCCTGTTTTCTACTAGTGGGTTACTAATCTCCTATCCTGATTCATATGTGCCAGACACGTGCGTATGATGGTATTTCTGCCACGCTCGCCAAAACAGAAGCCTGAAGTGCTAATTAGAGTCAACAACTCAACTGTATTAGAATTACAGATGGTACGTAGGTAGGAGAAAAACACACTAGGCCTGACCAAAAAACTTGATTTAGATATGATCGTGTGGTAGTATTTAAATATCAACAATGACTATACGCGTATTAAGAACACCAGAAAAAATTCAGATATGACATGCCATAGCACCTGATTTAAATTTAAACTTAGAAATGCATGCTAGTTTGATCGTGTTACTTTTTCTTGCATACATGACTATATCGATGCATAGCCCTCACGCGACTTAATAAATCAAAACTATTTCTGCAAGAAACCTGGCCGCCCATGCAAGTAGTGGCCGAAGACTGCAAAAATTACCAAAGTATGATACACACTATCAAAGATCTAGCAAAGTTCAGATCCGCCCAATGTGAGAGCTAGTGCTCAGGCTGCATGATTGGTAGTAATTGATCAATCTAGAAAAAAGTAGTGTTGATTACCTCTCTGAATAGTTGTACATCTCAACATCAAGGCTGCAAAGGCTGCAATCAGATAGATTCTCCTCGCCCTAAATTTGATCGTGAACACGTACCGATGATGGAGATGATTAGCAGCCCGTCTGGTAAATTGAGAAAAGATGGGCCACGAAAAGTTGCTAATGGAACGGCATACCATGTCGCCGGGACAATCATGAGGGCAAATGGGGAAAGGCTGGGCGGCGGCAAGGTTGCTACTGTTGTTGCGTACCACGTCGTTGGGAACACCTGGGAGGGCGGACGGCCTGCGCTGAGGCGGTGGCGCAAGGCCATGGCCATGGCGGCAGACATTAGTTCTAGGGCATCAGCTCTGTATGTTTTGTAAGTCCGGTATACGCGGTGGAAAACCAATTAGATCCTACGTGTACTTTTATAAGTTAGGTACGTGGAAAACTGATTAGATCCTATGTTTAAATTAAAGATCTAACGGTTAATATAATTTGTATGATATGAATCAACCAGGTGTCTCGAAAAATACCCTTATATATTGCTTTTAGTATATAATAGATAGATACTAGTAATTCAATCATGAAAATGACTAAATGCATGCACATATATAAAAAGAAATATGATGAGAAGTCTGAAATTTTAGTTTAATAAACATATAAGACTTCAGTTATATAGTTGAACCAAATTCTACAATGGATGTTTTAAACCGTGCATTTCATAAAAACATGTCAGTATGTGCTCATGAATCAGGATAATACTCCAATAAAAGTATGGTGAAAGGCATTAATATAGGTTATAGGTTGATGAAAATATAGTATGTCTAGATATTTCAAAGTGAACAATGGAATGATGTTAAATGGTGAACATGACTTGAAGCTAAAGTCTAACATGAATGTATATATTATAATAAAAAATGACAAATTGCCTCATCCTTGGATACAAGGTGCACGTAATTATTCGGGAAATCAAGGGTTAAAAATCTTTACTTCTCCAGCTTGAGGAAGAAGAACATGAGCTATAAATCAAGCTCCAAAAGTTTCCGCAAAATAATAATAATAATAATAGTAAATCAATCTTTATCCGAGAATAACACTAATAATTCAATAAAGAATATGACCGATAGATATAAAAAGAAGCTTAGTGAGGACTCTGAAATTTCATATCAGTAAACATACCATACTTTAGTTATAGAGATGAACCAAATTCTAAAAATAATTTCTTAAATGTGCATGTTCCAAAATCTAGAAAGGTATGAAAGTAATTTCCCTGCCAATCAACTTGCAGGCTGCACATAGTACACATCATTCCAGATCTAGTCAAAGTTAATCAAACAAGCATGAGCAAGTCCACCTCTAAAGATAATACCCTAAATAGTGAATAGACAGATTACAACCACCAAAACAGAGATAGCGTAATGCATATTTATATATGGCAAGTCAAACTATGTTATAATTCTATATAGACTTGGCAACGAGGAATCCATGCTAAAAGATAAAATCGTATCGTTATTATGCCCTTGCAGTTAAACAAGCTTCCACATGATGAATGGAGAAACCTTCACATAATAAATATCGGACCAAGGAAAACCAGAGAGAGGGGGAGATAAAGTGTACCTTGTGAGTTGACGCAGATCATGGTGCTGAGGCGAGGTACAATATGGCGTACACCCTCCTCAAAATATTCCAGGTCTGATCTAAGCATCCTCTAGTGGCATCGGATCGTGCTTATCCTATTGAGATTAACACGGCGAGGAGGCGAGGATAACCCTAGGATCAAGATGTTGCAGAGGAGGACAAACAGCCTAGCGGAATAGTCGCATGGAGCCGGGATGCATCGATGGAGGTCACGTTCCTCTTGTACGCTAACTCCGCATCGTCTTCTCTAGCTGCTTAGAGAGAGAAAGAGAGGGGATGCTAGTCATGAGTGAGAGAGAGTATAGATGATGGAGGGAGATGACAGGATGTGTACGTATGGCCGAGCACCGTGAGTCAGCATACATCAAGCATAACATCTTAGTTATAATCATCCTCCACCTGAAGCTCCGGTGGCTGGGCTTGGACACCCTTGGGGGAAGCATGACCTATTGCATCTACTACAAGGAGCTCATGGGAACCCTAGCGAATAAAATTTTGCCTGAACTTGCCCCTCCCCCTCTCCATGGACAAGAACAGGGCTTGAGATGATGTATCACACCACATGGTGGTGCCTCACCGACCGCCACACTCCTACGGGCTTGGAGGAAAAGGACAGTGAATGATATGAAATGTTGCACATGATACATTAGCATAACCACGAGGTAAAATGTTGCCCCTAATTTTTATCTGTTTCTAGTCTCTAATCCTGGGACGTTACATAATCATGATATTTTATAGTACAAGGTCTCATATATTAATAAATCATGCGGTGCTCGACAATTTCCATTTCATGAGAAGACTTCTATAGTCTTTCCACATGAAGTAGCCGCTTGCAGAAGACTTACATTTGATATGGAACAATTTGCTGAAAGTATGCAAACTCCTCGAGTTCCTTACCGAGAGAATTCCATAATCTTTACAGTTGCATCCTAAAAATAGTGTTCACGTCATTTTCCATGAGAAACAGTGTTCACATCATTTTCCATGAGAGAACTATGAAAATAAATGGCACTACATCATCAAGTATGCAGTCTTGCTACCTTGGTCTTTCATGTTACATACAAATACAACTTGGCAAGTCTTTCTAGAGAAGAATAACTAACAACACCGTGACCGACCATCCTGAATTTTTTCGTTATGGAAATTTACTAATAGATGTTGAATAATATATACTCATTATATCGATGGAGACGATAAAGGACAAGTGTATAAAATGCAACAAATCTATTCTACTGAATCAAAATATCATATGATGTATATCACTATGTGGGCTTCACACTAATACAAGATTATAGTAGACAAATAAATTAGAAAAATATATTAAACTAATGTCAGTGACAAAAGTATATGATGGTAGCATAAGAGTATACCAATATGTTATAACACAAGTTCATTGGCAATTAACCACAAAAATTTAAAGTAAAAAATGGTTAGTTTGTGCTCATGAATGAGGATAACACGCCCAAAGAAGTATGATGTAAGGCATTGCTATAGGGTTTATGTTGATGCAAATATAGTATGACTAGATATTTCAAAGTGAAAAATGGTGAACATGACTTGAAGCTATAGTCTAACATGAATGTTGTATAAGAAAATAGGACAGATTGCGTCATCCTTGGCTACAAGGTTCACAAAATTATTCATGTAATAAAGGGTTGAGAATCTTTACCCGTCCATCTTGATCAAGAAGAACATGAGATATAAATCCAGCTCCTTCATTTTCTGAAAATAATAATAACAATAATTCAATTTGTGTTCAAGAATAATGCTTATAATTCAACAAAGAACATGACCATATGCATGCACAAATACGGAAACACTCACGACGAGGACTTTGAAATTTCAGTTCAATAAACATACAATACTTTCGATATATAGCTGAACTAAATTTTGCAAAGGATTTCTTAACTATGCATTTCATAAAAAATGAAATAATTCTTGGCTATATGACATTTATTTACACTATAAAGAAGAGGTTCATGTTCAAAAATCTAGAGAGGCATGCCATTAATTTTCCATCCAATCGGCCCATAGTTTGTGCATAATATATTATTCCAGATCTAGCCAAAGCTAATTAGATAAGCCTGAGCAAGGTGACCTCTAAAGATATAATACCCTGGATAGAAAATATATTGATTACAACTACAAAAAGAGAGATAGAGTGATGCATATTTATATGGAAAGTCCAAGTTAAAATTCTATCAAAACTTGGCAAAGAGGCATCCATGGTAAAAGTTAAGATCCTACAATCATTATGCTCTTGTATTTAGTGAACGCGGGGGGGGGGGGGGATAATTCGTACCGTATGAGCTGAAAATCGGATCATGACATTGAGGCAAGGAACTAGACGATGGCGTACCACCCTCCTCGAATAATTGCAGGACCGATCTGAGCATCCTCAAGTGTTATCGGCTCATGATACTCATGTCGAGCTCGGGATGGAGACGAGTACCCTTGGGTCGAAGTGATGCAATGGATGAAGAACGACCTGGTGGAACAGTCGCATAGAGCCGGGATCACGTTGATGGAGGTTTATCTCCTCTCGTGCGTTTCCTCTGCGTCATCATGTTTGGCTGCTTAGAGAGAGAAAGAGAGGGGATGTGAGCCATGAGAGAGAGTATATATGAGGCAGGGAGATGACCAGAGGGGTACCTTAGGGCGAATCACTACTAGGAAATAGCTAATTTGTGGCGCACCTGTTTTGGCCATCCGTGGCGCACTAGGGGTGCTCCACAAAGCGCGCTACGACTAACTTTTGGCTATGGCGTACTAGGTGGTGCGCTACACGTATGAAAAGATAACTGTGGCGTACTAGGTGTTGTGCGCCACACGTATGAAAAGCTAGCCATGGTGCACTAGGTGATGTGCGCCACGGATACACATTTCAAAATTAAAAAAGCGGGAGATTTGGATCTCGCCGCCCCCGCTTTCGTTGCTCGTTGGTGCTGGCCGTTGCTCGTCGGTGAGGACGTCGCTCGTCGGTGCGGGCCGTCACCGTCGCCGTCGCCTCATCGGAGTGGTAACCGCTGTCGCCGTTGCCTCGTCGGATAGCTCGCCGTCATCATCACTGCAAGGAGTAGGAGGATGAGGAGGATGAGGAGGAGGAGGAGAAGGAGAAGGAGCCCGTCGTCGCCGTCACCATCGTCACTGCAAGGAGGAGGAGGAGGAGGAGAAGAAGAAGGAGCCCGCCGTCGCCGTCGTCACTGCAAGGAGGAGGAGTTGGCCGCCGTTACCATCTTCACTGCAAGGAGGAGGAGAAGGAGAAGGAGGAGGAGGAGAAGGAGAAGGAGGAGGAGAAGGAGAAGGAAAAGGAGGAGGAGGAGGAGGAAAAGGAGAAGGGAGGAAAAGGAAAAGGAGAGAAGGGGAGGGAAAAGTAGAAGGTAGGTGGGCGGGGTGGTGATTAGAATTTCGAATCCCACCCAACTTAGTCGTGGCGCACTAGGGGTGGTGCGCTACGGGTAAGTTGCACTCAATTTTTTTTCTGCAGGAAAAACGGTCTTTTGACCGTAACTTTTTACTCTTTTCGAATTTAAAAATCTAAAAAATCTCTAGGTCGTTGCGAGCGGATGCGAAATCTCGTTCTCGTCATTTTGGTATATTAAACGTATTTTTTCGACATCGTATGCAAAAGTTACGGCCGTTTTACCGTGACATAACCTTTTTTTCAGAAAATGTCGAAATTGTTGTTTGTTCATTTTCCTAGAAACTAGACCACATTATCTACCTAAATATGAAAGGATTTTATTTTTTTAAAGTTTTTTTCATTTTCTTTTATTTTTTGCAAGGCTAAAAAGCCGATCCAAGGGGGGAGAGAGGGTGGAGTTGGTGCAGGCCACTTAGCCATAGGGCACTAGGGCAGAGTGCCCTACGGCTAAGTTGACTCAGCTGCTGCAACACACAACCCCGTAGCGCACTAGGGTGGAGTGCCCTATGGCTAAGTTTCACACCTGTAGCGCACCTTGACCTAGTGTGCTACGGGTATGTGGTCTGTGGCCACATGTGCCCTGGTCCACACATAGCCGTGGTGCACCATCCCCATGTGCGCCACGCTTACGGCAGTTAGCCGTAGGGCACCTATGGGCAGTGCGCCACGCCTGTTTTACCCGTGGGGCAATTCAACCATGTGAGCCACGGATGTGCGGATTACCTATATCCCTTTTCCTAGTAGTGAATGTCATGGGTTGACTGACATCAAGCATATCGACAGCGGTATGGTTGTCCAACAACTGGAGCTCCAATGGCTCGGCTAGCAAACCCTATGGTGATGTATATGCTCTTGCATATGCTACATGGAGATGATCTTAGGAACCCTAGGGAATAAAATGTTGCCCAAACTTGCCCCTCACCCTCTCCATGGCCAATGAGAGGGCCTGAGACGGTGTGCTGTATACTGGCGCCTCATTGGCCGCCATGTCCGTACGGGCCCAGAGGAGTATGATAGTGTATGAGATGAAATGTTGCCCCTCATACACTAGCAAATCCATGGGGTAAATTTTTCCCACAATATGTATTTCTAGTCTATAATCCTAGGATTTTAGATAATCATGATATTTTACAATATAAGGACTCTTGTATTGTAGCTATCTCGACACACTGATGCAAATACGTGGCAGCAGCAACTATCCTCTCCTCCTGGTCGACGATGGTCCGGTGGCGAGGACAGGCGAGAAGACGTGGAAACACTTGGCGGAATGAATGGAGAAACATAAAGACAGCAGAAGGGATATTTAAACGCACAACAAAGAAGGAGAGGTAGGATATCGTGCAGTAACCTAGCTTTGCAGTGCTCATCAATAACCCGCGCGTAACTGAGGCATGGCATTCTACTGGATATGCGCGTACATGACATGGAACGTAACTGAGGCATGGGACCCACCACACATACGGCAAGGGTTTCTACTACCATGTCGCTCGCTAGCCGCGAGGACCCGCGTACAACAATTCTTTTCGCGGCCACCTCAGCTCTCGGCCACGAGAACCCGTGGAGGGAGAGGGTGTCCGCATCCACGTAGGCTCTTGGCCGCGAGATCTCGCGACGGGTGAGGGTCCCCGCTGCCACATCGGCCATCAACGGGCTCCACGCCCCGGCTGGTGCGAAGCGCCTGTCCTCCTTCATACGCCTATCATGCGGAGCGCATTCACGCGCATCCCTCGATGAGTGGGCCATGAGACGGCGCACGACCCACCATCTAGTCAAGCGGGGCAGGAAAGGGTGCGCTCCACGCCCACTCCAGGGAATCTTGGTCTACGGGGCCCGCCTCCACGGGAGAGCCGGGTTCCATAGCGATCTCGCCGCATGTCCTCCTTGTCGTCCATCCCACGACCAGAAAGGATCGGGGAGATGCGGAGAGCAGATTCAGACGAAATTTTCATGCGCTATTATTGACTCCTCGTCATCCACCCCACAACAATTGCTAGTTCGTGGTAAGTGTTCTTACAGTCATCCACCTGAAGTAGTAGCTTGCAGAAGAGACACATTTGATATGGCACAATTTCCTGAAAGGACGCAAACTCCTCGAGTTTCCTACCGAAAGAATGCCATAATCTACATTGGTCTTGCATGTTACATACAATTACAACTTGACAAGTGTTTCTATAGAAGAATAAATAACAATGCTAAAGATAGTAGGAAAACTAAGACTATCCTGATTTTTTCCTTTCCAGAAGTGTACCAAGAAATGTTGAATAAGATATAGAGAGTATATGGATGGAAAAGATAAAGGCCAAGTTGGAAAAATGCAACATATCTAAATTCTACCGATTCAAAAGATCATAGGATGTACATTACTAATACCAAATTATAGTAGGGAATTAAATAATAAAAGGTACATTCGGCTAATGTCAGCACCAGAAGTATATGATGGTAGCATAAGAGTACTAACATTATGTTATCTCACAAGTTCACTAGGCAATTAACCACTACAATGTAAAGTGAAAATGGTTAGTATGTGCCCAGGAATCAGGATAACACGGCAACAAAGTTGGATGAAAGGAATTTCTATAGGATATATGTTGATGGAAATATAGTATGTGTAGATATTTCAAAGTGAAAAATGGAGTTATGTTAAATGGGGAACTTGACTTGAAGATATATTCTAACATGAATATTGTATAAGAAATAAAATTATAGATTGGGTCATCCTTGGATACAAGGTGCACAAACTTATTCAGGAAATAAAGTGTTGAGAACCTTTACCTCTCCATCTTGAGCGAAGAAATTTGTTGAAAAATAGTAATAACATCAATTCAATATTTATTGAAGAATAATACTAATAACCAAAATAACATGACCAAATGCATGGACAGATTTCAAAAGAAGCATAGTGAGGACTTTGAAATTTCAGTTTAGTAATCCTACAAGACTTCAGTTATATAGTTGGACCAAATTCTAAAAAGGATTTCTTAACTATGCATTCCATATAAAATGTTCTTGGCTATATGACATTTATTTACACAATAAATAAGAGGTTGATGTTCAAAAATTTAGAAAGGCATGAAAGTAGTTTTCTGAGCAATCCACATGTAGTCTACGCATAATACATCATTCCATGTCTAGCCAAGGTAATCATACACACCCGAGAAAGGCCACCTCTAAAGATAATACCGTGGATAGAGAATATATAGATTACAACCACCAAAAGAGAGATATAGTGATGCATATTTATATATGGAAAGCCAAATTAAGTTATAATTCTATCAAACTTGGCATCGAGGGATCCATGATAAAAGATAAAATCATATAATCATTATGCTCTTATAGTTAAATAAGCTTCCGCATGATGAATGTAGAAACACCCATATGATAAATCTCTAACCAAAACAAACCAGTGAGAGGGCGGAGATAATTTGTACCTTGTTAGCGTAAGTGAATCATGGCATTGAGGTGAGGAAATAGACAATGGCTTACCACCCTTCTCTAAAAATTCTAGGTCTAATCTGAGCGCCCTCTAGTGGTGTCGGCTCATGATCCTCCTGTTGAGCTCAGGACGGCGAGGAGTACCCAAGGATCGACATGTTGCAGGAAAGGAGGAACGACCTAGCAGAACAGTAGTATAGAGACGGGATGCATCGATGGAGGTAGATCTCCTCTCGTGCGCTACCTCTGCGTGATCCTCTTTGAGAGAGAGAGAAGATTTGAGATATGAGAGATTATAGATGATGGACGGAGATGACAGGAGGGGTACCCGAAGGTGAACGTTGCAGGTCAACTGGAATCAAGCATAGATGCAGGGGTATCGTTGTCCTCCACCTGAAGGTCTGGCGGATGCTCTTGAAAATCCTGGGGTGAGGCATGGCCTCTTGCATCTTCTCCATGGATCTCATGATAACTATGGAATAAACTGATGGACAAACTTGCCCCTCCCCCTCTCCATGGCCAAGGAGAGGGCCTGAGACAATGTACCAGACCGTATAGTGGCGCGTCACTGTCTTCCACACGCGTACATGCCTAGAGGGGAATGATAGTGAATGAGATGAAATGTTACCCCTGATACACTAGCAAAACCATGGGGTAAAATGTTTCCCCGAGTTCTATCTATTTCAAGTCTATAATCCTAGGATGTTAGATAATCATGATATTCTACAATATAAGGTATCTTGTATTAATACCTCCTAGAGTGCTTGACAATTGCCAGGTTATGGGAAGAGTTCTTACCGTCGTCCACCTGAAGTAGCAGCTTGAAGAAGACTCACATTTGATGTGGCACAGCTTGTTGAAGGGAGGCAAACTACTCGAGTTCCCTGCTGAGAGAATGTCATAATCTTTGCGGCTAAATCCCGAAAGATAGTGTTCAAGTCATTTTCCATGATAAGAAGTGTTCAAGACATTTTCCATGAGAAAACAATGAAACTAAATGACTACATTTCCAAGTATGCAGTCTTGCTACCGTGGTCTTGCATGTTACACATACAATTATAACTTGACAAGTGTTTCTTTATAAGAATAACTAACAATGCTTAAGATAGCAGGAAAACTAAGATTATCCTGATTTTTCCTTTCCATAAGTGTACCAATTAATGTTGAATAAGATATACACATTATATGGATGGAAAAGATAAAATCAAAGTGGATAAAATGCAACACATCTGGATTCTACTAAATCAAAAGATCATAGGATGTATATCACTGTATGGACATGACTATAATAGCAGATTATAGTAGAGAATTAAATAAGAAAAGGTACATTGAACTAATGTCATCCCTAGAAGTATATGAATAATATGATGGTAGAATGAGTATAACACTATGCTATATCACAAGTTCACTGGGCAATTAACCACTACAATCAAAAGTGAAAATGGTTAGTATGTGTTCATGAATCAGGATAACACGTCAATTTTTTTTTATGAAAAGCATTTCTATAGGTATATGTTGATGCAAATATAATATGTCTCAATATTCCTAATTTAAAAAATGGAATGATGCTAAATGGCCAACATGACTTGAAACTACAGTCTAGCATGAATATTGTATAAGAAAAAATGATAGATTATGTCATCCTTGGCTACATGGTGCACAAAATTATTCAGGAAATAGTTCTTAATGTCAAAAGTACATATACCTCGTATGTGGCCACTCCACCTGACGTATAGCTTGCAGAAGACTCACATTTGATATGGCACAATTTGTGAAAAGGACGTAATCTCCACAAGTTCCCTGCTAAGAGAAAGCCATAATCTTTGCAGCTATATCCCGAAGATAGTGTTCAAGTTATTTTCCATGAGAAAAAGTGTACAAGTCATTTTCCATGAGAAAAAGTGTTCAAGTCATTTTCCATGAGAAAAAGTGTTCAAGTTATTTTCCACCTCACAACATGGGATGTGTTCCTATAGAAGAATAACTAACAATGTTTAAGATAGTAGGAAAATTAACAAGATGGCGACCTACCATCATGATTTATTTTCTTTCCAAAAAATGTAAAAAGAGTTCTTTAATAAGATATACTTGGGAAAATAAAGGCCAGGTGTATAAAATGCAAGACATCTGGACGCTAATTAATCAAAACATCATAGATGTATATCACTATATGGACTTGACACTAGTACCATATTACAGTAGAAATAATAAATAAAGAAAAACGCATTGAGATAATGTCAAATCCAGAAGTATATGATGGTAGCATAAGAGTATAAGATTATGTTATATCAC
Source organism: Avena sativa (assembly GCA_916181665.1). Lineage (NCBI taxonomy): Eukaryota > Viridiplantae > Streptophyta > Magnoliopsida > Poales > Poaceae > Avena > Avena sativa. Next base: position 38,866,212 of record OV702285.1, on the reverse strand, counting down.
AAGTTCACATGGCAATTACCAACTACAATCTAAAATAAAAAATTGTTAGTACATGCCAAGGAATCAGGATAGGACGCCAAAAATGTATGACGAACATTGCTATAGGGTATAGGTTGATGCAAATATAGTATATCTAGATATTCCAATGTGAAAAATAGAATGATGCTAAATGGTGAACATGACTTGAAGCTAAAGTCTAACATGAATGTTGTACAATAAAAAATGACAAATTGCCTCATCCTTGGCTACAAGGTTCACTAAATTATTCAGGAAATCAAGGGATGAGAATCTTTACCTCTGCATCTTGATCAACAACAACATGAGTTGTAAATCAAGATCCTACAATTGCCACAAAATAATAATAACAGTAGTAATTCAATCCATGTTTGAGAATAGTACTAGTAATTCAATCATGAAAATGACCAAATGCACGCACATATATAAAAATAAATGTGATGAGAAGTCTGAAATTTTAGTTTAATAAACATTTAAGACTTAAGCTATATAGTTGAACCAAATTCTACAATGGATGTTTTAAACCGTGCATTTCATAAAAAAAACGTCAGCATGTGCTCATGAATCAACATAATACTCCAATAAATGTATGATGAAAGGCATTAATATAGGTTATAGGTTGATGCAAATATAGTATGTCTAGATATTTCAAAATGAACAATGGAATGATGTTAAATGGTGAACATGACTTGAAGCTAAAGTCTAACATGAATGTATATATTATAATAAAAAATGACAAATTGCCTCATCCTTGACTACAAGGTGCACGGAATTATTCGGGAAATCAAGGATTAAGAATCTTTACTTCTCCAGCTTCAAGAAGAAGAACATGAGCTATAAATCAAGCTCTAAAAGTTTCCGCAAAATAATAATAATAGTAAATCAATCTTTATCCGATAATAACACTAATAATTCAATAAAAAATATGACCAAATGCATGCACACATATAAAAAGAAGCTTAGTGAGGACTCTAAAATTTAAGATCTGTAAACATACCATATACTTTAGATGTAGATATGAACCAAATTCTACAAATAATTTCTTAAATATGCATGTTCAAAAATCTAGAAAGGTATGAAAGTAATTTCCCTGCCAATCAACTTGCAGTCTACACAGAGTACACATAATTCCAGATCTAGTCAAAGTTAATCAGACAAGCATGATAAGTACACCTCTAAAGATACTACCGTAAGTAGAGAATAGAAAGATTACAACCACCAAAACAGAGATAGGGTAATGCATATTTATATATGGAAAGTCAAACTATGTTATAATTCTATCTAAACTTGGCAACGAGGCATCCATGCTAAAAGATAAAATCCTATAGTTATTATGCCCTTGTAGTTAAATAAGCTTCCACATGATGAATGGAGAAACCTTCACATAATAAATATCCGACCAAAGAAAACCAGTGAGAGTGGGAGATAAAGTGTACCTTGTGAGTTGACGCTGGTCATGGTGCTGAGGCGAGGTAGAATATGGATTACACCTCCTAAAAATATTCCAGGCCCGATCTAAGCATCCTCTACTGGCATCGGCTCGTGCATATCCTATTGAGAATAAGACAACGAGGAGGCGAGGATAACCCTAGGGTCGACATGTTGCAGAGGAGGACAAACAGCCCAGCGGAATAGTCGCATAGAGCCGGGATGCATCGATGGCGGTCACGTTCCTCTTGTACGCTAACTCTGCGTCGTCTTCTCTCACTGCTTAGAGAGAGAAAGAGAGGGGATGTGAGTCATGAGTGAGAGAGTGTATAGATGATGGAGGGAGAAGACATGATGGATACGTATGGACGAGCACCGTGAGTCAGCATACATCAAGCATAACATCATAGTTATAAACATCCTCTACCTAAAGCTCTGGTGGCTGGGCTTGGACACCCTAGGGGAAGCATGGCCTCTTTCATCTAGTCCAAGGAGCTCATGGGAACCCTAGCGAATAAAATGTTGCCTGACCTTGCCCCTCCCCCTCTCCATGGACAATAACAGGGCTTGATACGATGTATCACACCACATGGTGGTGCCTCACCGATCGCCAAACTCCCACGGGCTTGGAGGAAAAGTATAGTGAATGAGATGAAATGTTGCACCTGGTACACTAGCATAACCACAGGGTAAAATTTTGTCGCTGATTTTTATCTATTTCTAGTCTCTAATCCTGGGACGTTACATAATCATGATATTTTACAATACAAGGTCTCATATATTAATAAATCATGCAATGCTCGGCAATTTCCATTTCATGAGAAGAGTTATTATAGTCTTTCCACATGAAGTAGCCGCTTGAAGAATACTTACATTTCATATGGAACAATTTGCTGAAAGGATGCAACCTCCTCGAGTTCTCTACTAACAGAATGCCATAATCTTTATAGTTGCATCCTAAAAATAGTGTTCACGTCATTTTCCATGAGAAAAGGTGTTCACATCATTTTCCATGAGAGAACTATGAAAATAAATGACACTACATAGTCAAGTATGCATTCTTGATACCTTGGTCTTTCATGTTACATAAAAATACAACTTGGCAAGTCTTTCTAGAGAAGAATTACTAACAACGCGGTGACCGACCATCCTGATTTTTTCGTTCTATAAATTTACTGATAGATGTTGAATAATATATACTCATTATATCGATAGAGACGATAAAGAACAAGTGTATAAAGTGCAACAAATCTATTCTACTGAATCAAAAGATCATATGATATATATCACTATGTGGGCTTCACACTAATACAAGATTATAGTAAAGAAATAAATAAGAAAAATATATTAAGCTAATGTCAGCGACAAAAGTATATGATGGTAGAATAAGAGTATACCATTATGTTATACCACAAGTTCACTGGCAATTAACCACTATAATTTGATGTAAAAAATGGTTAGTTTGTGCTCATGAATGAGAATAACACGCCCAAAGAAGTATGATGTAAGGCATTTCTATAGGGTATATATTGATGCAAATATAGTATGACTAGATATTCCAAAGTGAAAAATGGTTAACATGACTTGAAGCTATAGTCTAACATGAATGTTGTATAAGAAAAGACAACATATTGCGTCATCCTTGGATACAAGGTTCACAAAATTATTCATGTAATCAAGGGTTGAGAATCTTTACCTGTCCATCTTGATCAAGAAGAACATGAGATTTAAATGCAGCTCCTTCAGTTGCTGAAAAATAAGAATAACAATAATTCAATTCGTGTTCAAGAATAATGCTAATAATTCAACCAAGAACATGACCATATACATGCACACATATGGAAATATTCACAACGAGGACTTTGAAATTTCAGTTCAATAAACATACAAGACTTTAGATATATATTTGAGCCAAATTTTACAAAGGATTTATTAACTATGCATTTCATAAAATATGAAATAATTATTGGCTATATGAAATTTATTTACACTATAAAGAAGAGGTTCATGTTCAAAAATCTAGAGAGGGATGCCATTAATTTTCCATCCAATCGACCTGTAGTTTGTGAACAATACATTATTCCAGATCTAGCCAAAGCTAATCAGATAAGCCTGAGCAAGGCGACCTATAAAGATATAATACCCTGGATAGAAAATATATTGATTACAACTACAAAAAGAGAGATAGAATTATGCATATTTATATGGAAAAGTCCAATTTACAATTCTATCAAAACTTGGCAACGAGGCATCTATGTTAAAAGATAAGATCCTACAATCATTATGCTCTTGTATTTAAATAAGCTTCCTCATAATGAATTTAGAAACCTCCATATAATAAATCTCTGACCAAGGCAAACCAGTGAACGCAGGGGCGGGGGGGGGGGGGGGGGGGGGGGGGGGGGGGGGCGATAATTCATACCATGTGAGCTGAAAATCGGATGATGACATTGAGGCAAGGAACTAGACGGTGGTGTACCACCCTCCTTGAATAATTGCAGGACCGATCTGAGCATCCTCTAGTGTTATCGGCTCATGATACTCATGTCGAGATCGGGATGGAGACGAGTACCCTTGGGTCAAAGTGATGCACCCGATGAAGAATGACCTAGTGGAACGGTCACATAGAGCCGGGACACGTTGATGTAGGTTGATCTCCTCTCGTGCGTTACCTCCGCGTCATCATGTTTGGCTACTTAGAGAGAGAAAGAGAGGGGGTGTGAGACATGAGAGAGAGAGAGAGAGAGTATATATGAGGGAGGGAGAAGACTGGATAGGTACCCGATGGAGAATGTCGTGGGTTGACCAACATCAAACATATCGGCAACGGTATTGTTGTCCTACAACTGAAGCTCCGATGGCTCGGCTAGCAAACCCTATGGTGAGGTATATGCTCTTGCATATGCTACATGGAGATCTTGGGAACCCTAGGGATTGAACTGTTGCCCAAACTTTCACCTCCCCCTCTCTATGGCCAATGAGAGGGCTTGACATAGTGTACCACACCGTATAGTGGCGCCTCACTGGCTGCCATGTCCGTACGAGCCCAGTTTGGCTCTTGGCTGCGAGATCACGCGACGGGTGAGGGTCCCCGCTGCCACATCGACCATCAATGGGCTCCATGCCCCCGCTGGTGCAGAGAGCCTGTCCCCCCTCCATAGGCCTATCATGCGGAGCGCATTCACGTGCATCCCTCAATGCGTGGACCATGAGACGGCGTACGACCCACCGTCTAGTGAAGCGGGACAGGAAAGGTGTAACACCCCACTTTTAGATAATTATATATTAGGGTTTTGATTGGGCATTGCATGAGCATCATATTTGAAATTGAGCATTGAAGAAATATACAAAAACCTAAACCCTAGTTTCCTCTCTCTCTCTCTCTCAAAACAATTCAAAATGGTTTGAATCTCAAAAAAATATCAAAATATTTGGAGCCCAAACTGAGTAAAAGGGGCCCCATAGTATTTTAGATATTGTACAAACTCCCTGGTATTTTTTAAATACTCAAAACATAAATGAATTTGAAAATATACAAACAGAAAAGCAAAATAGAAAAAGAAAAGGGACTTGCAAAATAAAAACAGAGTCCTACCTATCTGGGCCGCAGCCTAGTTCCCTCTCCCCTCTCTCCTACCGCTCGCGCAGCACCTAGCAGCCCAGCTGCAGCCCACCAAAGCCTGCGCCGCGTACTATTTCGCCCTTGTCGTCTTCGTCGATGACGGGGAGCTTCTCGCTGTCGCCGCTGCAGCCACCCGATGCCGCTGGCTGCCACAATGCATCGCGCCGCCCCCGGCTGATGATAAGACCCTCCTCGAGCACGTCTCTCTCCTCCCCTGGCTTCCTTTCTCCCCTGGCTCTCCCCTCCCCTCCTTCTGCGAGTAGACCCAAAACCCTATCCCACAGAACCGCCGGCGCCCTGCCCTCTCCGACCACCCTGTGCTCTGCCGATCAACCTCGGAGGTTCGCCTCGTCAACCTTGTTTGTCCAAGACCAACCACGCAAGCATGCGTGCCCCGAATCGTCTGGAATCGAGCTTGATGTGTCGCTGGACGCCGCGGTTGTCAGTGTCGATTCTGACGTCGTCAGAGCTCTCCTCGCCTCCCCGACACCTCATACGCGTTCTCGGTGAGCCCCTCGACCTCCCAGTGCTCTCTGACCTCTCCCTCTTGCTCTGGCTCGAGCTCGCGTCATACTTTGCCGTCGGCCGCTGCAGATGACCGTCGTTGGTCTAGCTTCGGTGACCTTCTTCGAGAGGCGCTGCTACTTTATTGCTTACCTCGCCGCGCTACTTCGATCAAGCCTAGCCCCGTCGCTCTGCAGGCCTCACAGCGCCATCGCCGGTGACCACCCACGGTGGCCGCCGAGGTGATGTCACCCTGGCGTCACGCTGACATGGCCCACGGGCCCGCTGACCTTTGACCGCCACGGTGGCTTGCTGATGTGGCCTAGGGACCAGCAGTCAGTCACAGTGGCTAGGTTCTGTCTCGGTAAAAATAAACCCAACCCTTTGCTGATGTCATATTGACGCAGTAATTCAATTTTAAATGATTTAATAATTTCAGAAATTGTTTTGAATATTGTAAATTCAATAATTTTTAATTTATAAGTCAGAAAAATACAAATAATATATCAAAATGTTCAGAAAAATGAAAACTAGATATATAAGCTATAATCATGCATTGTTCAACAACTTTCAAGACAAGTTTAATTAGAGAACTAATTAACCCCTCTCATATACTCCGGAGTTTTCCCGAGTTAGGGTTTGTACCCCTCGGAACCCCGATTAATTTGTCGAGCATGCCTTAGGGTTACATTCCGATGCAAATTAACTTTTCATATCATCATCCTTGCTTGAGCATTGCATCGATGCCATTGTTGATTGTTTCTCTCGTTCTTCCCGATAGAATACGATATCGAGATCGAGATTGAAGACCGAGATCGAGACCATCGAAGATCGAATATTGACGAACAATACTTGACCAACTCTAACAAGTCAAGTGCAAGGCTCCCGAAGATCTCCTTATCTGTTATCAACTGGCAAAGGCAAGCATAGACCCACCATGATACAATCCTACGATTTCGAAAGCATTTCAATTCTGCCATGGTTGCATACGATTCTACTGTGGTCTTTTATCGATAGATAAAGTATCCTATCTATTGCATTACTCCCTTGAGCTTATATTACCTGATCCACAGGTCCTAGCATAACTAGGTTTGGCTTGTGCGCACTGCTAGAGCTGTTATATGTGTCTGCTTAGCCATGCATAGCTTTTGTGTCTAGTCCATCCAGATGATATATCAGATGCAGAGAATCTAGTATGACAGGAGAACATGATGAGATGAGATCGGTGATATGAGATTAAATATGCTAAGGCTTGTATGGGAGGCCACGGTGGGATGTGGTTTTTCTAGTCCCATGCTCGCCACCACTAGGACCTGAGTTCTTGCCTTTGGAACCAAGATGAGCGTGCAACCACACGGGGCCTGGACAACCTCATGACTAACTAACTTGCCTAGTAGATTCCATGAGTCACATAGTTCGGGCGTTCCATTCGACATATGCATAGAAAATCTTTTGAAAGATTTGCCGGGTGAAGTTGGTGCATTCATAACAGGTAGGTAAGCGTGGCTGAGGTTGCTTGGGGTAGATAGCGCCCCTGGTAAACCAACCTCTCCTCACATCTTTAAGTACCGGCTTCGGGATTTGACCCATTACGGCGGAACCATACTTATTGCGTGACTCATGGTCTCGGCGAAAGCAAGGTAAAGGTCGTGTCTAACCACCCTCTGCCGGCCTTCCATGGAAGAGGGCTATTACTAGTGGCATTAAGAGAAGGTTAGTACGTGTGGGTAAAGTTGTACACCCCTGCAGGGTTAAATCTTTTTGAAAATCCGTGTTCACGGTTATGAACGCTTAGTGACCAGATTCTAAGATAATAGAGAACTTTAACCTAATCGTAAAACTTGGCAGATCAACGTGTGCTTAAGGATGCTTCCTCATGGGTACGAGGGGTGATCCTAGTTCAGGTGATGATGATGATTTGGTGGATATCAAAAGATGATGATCAATACTTTGGAGATGTCGCTCTCTTATCCCCTTTTAAAATATTCTGATTAGATGAGCTTCTTCTCTCTTTTGTTTTATAAACAAAAGTGGCTTTATGCAAAACAACTCCACCAGCCATAAGTCTTGCGGAGTACACCCTGTACTCACCCTTGCTTTGTTGATACTTTTGGCAGAGTAAGTATTCTCTGAAGATTAGTTTGGTACTACATCGACATCGACGAGTAGCTCGGGGTTCCCGGCCGGTAGCCTAGAATCTATGGGCTGGGACGTCATCGTTATGCTTCAGGCTTCTTAGGCCATTTGTTAAGTTTGCTATCTTTAATAGCATAATTTTCCTTCCGTTGTTTGATGTTTGTGGTCAGTGACCTCTTCTTGTAATAATTTGGTTCTCTGCTCAGTTATGAGCTTGCTGTAATAAATTTTGTGCCGTAGGGTCACTGCCGTGTTATCGATTCTTCACTGGATATCCTCGAGCTCAAGGTTAAGCTTATGTCAGACGGAGGTCTGGGATTTGTTTAGCCCTGATCCCGGGGGTGTCACATTTCTTGGTATTAGAGCAGTACCGACCGTAGGAAAACCTTGCTATTGGTCGATGTTGAGTCTAGTGTTTGAGAAAACTATTTTAAAAGCTGAAAACTATTTTTGAAAACTCTAGTATGCTTCTTTTTCTTCTTATCTAGTTTCACTCTAACTCTGGGTTATCTTATCTGGTGTTGATTTTGGAAAAAATTTGATATCTCCTCTAGTCTTTCAAAGCTTAGGTGCCTCCTTGGCATGTTGTTTCTAAGCCAGTTGACCTAGTCTTGAGTTCTCTAGAGTTATGTGTGTTGTGAATTCCTTGTTCCCCTTGCTCTTGTTCATCTGAGAGATTCCTTTCCATCATGATCTCTCTATCTTTTGGACCCACAATATTATATTGTTAGATCTTCAGTGTTCTGTTCTAGGCTTCGAGGTTCCCTTTCGCCTCATGTGCCTCCTTTTTGTTTGTTTGGTACTTCAGAAGGTGTTCTTTCCTTCAGAAGCTACCCTGTGATTACTACCTTGTAGTGAACGCTAAGTCACTCAAGTAGTAGTTACTCTTTTCTTTGGGTTTTAACCCTTGGACTAGAACCTAAGATCCCTGATTATGATGGATTCTGGTGTTGTGAATCTTGTACATGAAGCTGACCTTTAACCCAAGATCCATCCTTTTGACCCCTGTTGTTAATGTTCACACATTACCTCAGGATGGATGGTATTATAATTCTAGCCTTCAAGCTTGTGGTATTTGTCACGATTGAATTGTGACAATTAAGGACTTCCCCTACCACATTCTATGGCAGATGTTCTTTAATGGAACCAAATAGATCACGACAAGAGTACTCCTCGAGAGTCTCGCATCTATACTCGTGACTCTGCCACACCTTATCCTTCTTATGCATTGGTTTTCGGAAGATTGTTAAAATATGCATCCACATCTCGGGATTCTAACCTGAGCATGTTCCTTTTTCCTTGTTGTGTTCTGACCTTTGCCTACCAGTTGGTAGCCAAGTAGTAAATGTGCATTGGTGTCTTCTGATGCAAGATACTCTTGTGGTCCATCTAGACAGACCATTTCGGAATTTCTAGGAGAAACAAACTCCAGTACCTCGTCATATCTAGGACCAGGTCAAAGTGTTGTAATCTGTAGATCAAGAGGCATTGATTGTCTTCCATCTGTTCTACCTTAAAGTATCACACTCTTTTATACTAAGAGGCCGTGCTGATTTTCATGACCCCTTACTGAAGTGATACTCTCACACATCTTTACCACCCTTCCTCGAGCTTTCGCGCTCGTGAGTGATGCGTGTGTGTAATAATGTGGCTATCTGGGGTTCTTAGCAATTATTATTGGTTTAAACTCTAAGTACATTTGAGTCATTCTTAGCGCGATTGGTTAATCTTATCACCAAGCGAAGTTTGACTGTGATACCAAGTCCGCTATTCTGGTGCACTCTCTTCAGTCAAGAGTTAAGCTCGTGCCGAAGCTCTAAGACTATGTCCGCTTGCCTTACCAAGCAAGTTTCTTCTCGAACTAAGTGACATATCGGTGGTTCGTGATATTCTAGCTGTCTTTCTAGAAGTATCCCCATGTTGCCACGTGACCGTGTTGTGAAGTTCCTGAGAAAGCAAGTTCTCTGAACAGCTCTTTTCTCCAAGGAACCGTACTGGATACCCCTAAACTAGTTGGTTGAGATTAAATAACAACTTGGAGAGTTGTAAGACAAATGTTCTATCCAACTCAGTTCCACCTTAAAGGGATGTCTAGTTTTGCTAGTGTTGAAGAAAGATAGTATTTCCTTCGTGGACATGTTATCTTCCCCTATCTTTGATTTGATTTGGGTTATCGTCAAATCAAACTCAGTTCCAAGGACTATCTTGATAATGTTTCTTCTTGTGATGTTTCACTGGGATACATCCTCATGTCCTTTGGTCTGACCAGTATTTTTGTCTTGTTCACGCAACATATGAGTCCATCTTCTTGGAGTGTCTCGATAAGTTTGTTGTTGAGCCCATCGATGACATACTTATCTTCTCCATGCTAGATTTGATTCATATGGAACATTTGGCATTAATATTGGAAACTTTCGAGAACCTTCTTTGTGTCATCTCGAAGTATGTGTTCTGGGTGTTAGAAGTAACCTTCTCTGGTTCACGTGCAATTGCTGAAAGATGTCGCCGTGGATTAGAGTAGAGTTATCTCCGTTCCTTAAGGATATATGTGTGTTTTATTGGTAGTGCTTTATAGTTATGCAGTTGTCTTTCGACAAGTTGCTGAATACATGGGTCTACCAATCTAGCTCAGTCTTTTGGAGCTTTACATTGTAGTCCCTATCTTGAGAATCTATAACTTTACCTTCGTGGTAAATGTTGCAAAATTTCTATCCGGACATGCTGAGTCTAAAATATCATACCACCTAACCAAATCTGAATCCCAAGCAGATATGATGGTTGGTGCTCCTCAAGGTTTTGACATAGGTCTCTTTGTAAATCTATCAAGATTGATGTAATGGTTGAAACACTTAGCCGGAAAGACCTATTGTCATATTCTCTTAAATCAGCAGTAACAACCACTCTTTATGAGGCTTCTTCTATAATTCATTATAGGAGTTGTGCTTATGGTATCCTTTGTCTTCGAAGTCTGGCCTTTACTTGGTGTCTGATTTCTCGAACATCAAGGAGAACATTTAAAGTAGTGTTGCTAAATGTCTCTCGGTCAATCCTCCAGACCCTTTATGTTGGCAAGCGTCTTGTTGTGCCAAGTAATTGAAGCCTAAGAATGAAGTTTCTTTCTTCTCGTGTCATCAGGAATCTTCTTTACTTATTCATCTTAGTGGTGTAAAGTGATACCCTAATCTTTAGCAAAGATTTTGGTATACCTGGATGAATATAGAGTTTCCTTCGGTTCCTCAACCATGTTTTAAGAGTGACTATGATTTTGGTAATCTGTAGTTCCTCTTGATTACATGTTTCTTTGTGACTCTTATGAGTCCTCTCCACAAAACACTTTTCTGTCTTGGCCTTCAGTTAAATGAAAGAATGAATCTTCTATTTCAAAAGTAGTTCAACAACTTGGTTTTGTTGATCCAAATCTCTGCAACCTGAAATCTCTACTTAATTCGTTTAGTAGAGGTTCCCTATCGAAGTCTGTGGTTATGATCTTTCTGTTGGAAGCTTTCTTCTTTAGAAGCTTCAAAACCTTTCGTAAGTTCCATGGTCTCAACCCTTATGAACAACAACTATCTAACAACTTGAAATCTTCTCCTCTTGTTTCCTCTGTTACCTTGATGTGTTTAATGTTCGTCATCTCAGAGTTGTTTCTGAACACTCCATCCATGAGTTGACCATGAGATACTCCGTATGCTGTTTAGTGTGTTTCCCTCTTATCTTTAGACTGTCCATGTTTCTTTCTCTCTCCGTCTCTTCTCCTACCTTTGGAATCTCGGGTCGAGATTCCCGTAAGGGGGATAGAGCTGTAACACCCCACTTTTAGATAATTATATATTAGGGTTTTGATTGGGCATTGCATGAGCATCATATTTGAAATTGTTCATTGAAGAAATATACAAAACCCTAAACCCTAGTTTCCTCTCTCTCTCTCTCTCTCAAAACAATTCAAAATGGTTTGCATTTCAAAAAAATATCAAAATATTTGGAGCCCAAACTGAGTAAAAGGGGCCCCATAGTATTTTAGATATTTTACAAACTCCCTGGTATTTTTGAAATACTCAAAACATAAATGAATTTGAAAATACACAAACAGAAATGCAAAACAGAAAAAGAAAAGGGACTTGCAAAATAAAAATAGAGTCCTACCTATCTGGGCCGTAGCCCAGTTCCTTCTCCCCTCTCTCCTACCGCTCGCGTAGCACCTTGCAGCCCAGCTGCAACCCACCAAAGCCCGCACCGCATACCGTTTCGCCCTCGTTGTCTTCGTCGATGACGGGGAGCTGCTCGCTATCGCCACTGCAGCCGCCCGATGCCGCCGGCCGCCACGATGCATCGCGCCGCCCCCGGCTGAGGATAAGACCCTCCTCGAGCACGTCTCTCTCCTCCCCTGGCTCCCTTTCTCCCCTGTCTCTCCCCTTCCCTCCTTCTGCGAGCAGACCCGAAACCCTAGCCCGCAGAACCGCCGGCACCCTGCCCTCTCCAGCCACCCTGTGCTCTGTCGATCGTCCTCGGAGGTTCGCCTCGTCAACCTCGTTTGTCCAAGACCAACCGCACAAGAAGGCGTGTCCCGAATCGTCTGGAATCGAGCTCGATGTGTCGCCGGACGCCGTGGTTGTCACCGTCGATTCCGACGCCGTCAGAGCTCTCCTCGCCTCCCCGACACCTCATACGCGTTCTCGGTGAGCCCCTCGACCTCCTAGTGCTCTCTGACCTCTCCCTCTTGCTCTGGCTCGAGATCGCGTCATACTTTGCCGTCGGCCGCTGCAGGTGACCGTCGTTGGTCCAGCTCCGGTGACCTTCTTCGAGCGGAGCTGCTACTTTATTGCTTATCTTGCCGCACTGCTTCGATCAAGCCTAGCCCCGTCGCTCCGCACACCTCACAGCGCCGTCGCCGGTGACCACCCGACGGTGGCCGCCGAGGTGATGTCACCCTGGCGTCACGCTGACGTGGCCCACGGGTCCGCTGACCTTTGACCGCCACGGTGGCTTGCTGATGTGGCCTAGGGCCCAACAGTCAGTCACAGTGGCTAGGTTCTGTCTCGTAAAAATAAACCCAACCCTTTGCTGATGTCATATTGACGCAGTAATTCAATTTTAAACGATTTAATAATTTCAGAAATTGTTTTGAATATTGTAAATTCAATAACTTTTAATTTATAAGTCATAAAAATACAAATAATATATCAAAATGTTCAGAAAAATGAAACCTAGCTATCTAAGCTATAATCATGCATTGTTCAACAACTTTCAAGACAAGTTTAATTAGAGAACTAATCAACCCCTCTCATATACTCCGGAGTTTTTCCGAGTTAGGGTTTGTACCCCTTGGAACCCCGATTAATTTGTCGAGCATGCCTTAGGGTTACATTCCGATGCAAATTAACTTGTCATATCATCATCCTTGCTTGAGCATTCCATCGATGCCATTGTTGATTGTTTCCCTTTCTTTCCGGTGTCTCGTTCTTCCCGATAGAATACGATATCGAGATCGAGATTGAAAACCAAGATCGAGACCATCGAAGATCGACAAACAATACTTGGCCAACTCTAACAAGTCAAGTACAAGGCTCCCGAAGATTTGCTTATCTGTTATCAACTGGCAAAGGCAAGCATAGCCCCACCATGATACAATCCTATGATTTCGAAAGAATTTCAATCCTGCCATGATTGCATATGATTCTACTGTGGTCTTTTATCGATAGATAAAGTATCCTATCTATTGCATTACTCCCTTGAGCCTATATTACCTGATCCACAACTCCTAGCATAACTAGGTTTGGCTTGTGCGCACTGCTAGAGCTATTATATGTGTCTTCTTAGCCATGCATAGCTTTTGAGTCTGGGCCATCCAGATGATATATCATATCCAGAGAATCTAGTATGACAGGAGAACATGATGAGATGAGATCAGTGATATGAGATTAAATATGCCAAGGCTTGTATGGGAGGCCACGGTGGGATGTGGTTTTTCTAGTCCCATGCTCGCCACCACTAGGACCTGAGTTCTTGCCTTTGGAACCAAGATGAGCGTGCATTCATAACAAGTAGGTAAGCGTGCCCGGGGTTGCTTGGGGTAGATAGCGCCCCTGGTAAACCAACCTCGCCTCACATCTTTAAGTACCGGCTTCGGGATTTGACCCGTTACGGCGGAACCATACTTATTGCGTGACACATGGTCTCGGCGAAAGCAAGGTAAAGGTTGTGTCTAACCATCCTCTGCCGGCCTTCCATGGAAGAGGGCTATTACTAGTGGCATTAAGTGAAGGTTAGTACGTGTGGGTAAAGTTGTACACCCCTTCAGGGTTAAATCATTTCGAAAAGCCGTGTTCACGGTTATGAACGCTTGGTGACCAGATTCTAAGATCATAGAGAACTTTAACCTAATCGTAAAACTTGGCAGATCAACGTGTGCTTAAGGATGCTTCCTCATGGGTACGAGGGGGTGATCCTAGTTTAGGTGATGATGATGATTTCGTGGATATCAAAAGATGATGATAAATACTTCAGAGATATCTCTCTCTTATCCCCTTTTAAAATATTCTGATTAGACGAGCTTCTTCTCTCTTTTGTTTTATAAACAAAAGTGGCTTTATGCAAAACAACTCCACCAGCCATAAGTCTTGCGGAGTACACCTTGTACTCACCCTTCCTTTGTTGATACTTTTGGCAGAGTAAGTATTCCTTGAAGATCAGTTCGGTACTACATCGACATCGACGAGTATCTTGGGGTTTCCGGCTGGCAGCCTGGAATCTATGGGCTGGGACGTCATCGTTATGATTCAGGCCTCTTAGGCCATTTGTTAAGTTTGCTATACTTAATAGCATAATTTGCCTTCCGTTGTTTGATGTTTGTGGTCAGTGACCTCTGCTTGTAATAATTTGGTTCTCTGCTCAGTTATGAGCTTGCTGTAATAAATTTTGTGTCGTAGGGTCACTGCCGTGTTTTCTATTCTTCACTGGATATCCTCGAGCTCAAGGTTAAGCTTATGTCAGACGGAGGTCTGGGATTTGTTTAGCCCTGATCCCGGGGGTGTCACAAAAGGGTGCACTCCACGCCCGTGCCAGGGAATCTTGGTCTACGGGGTCCGCCTCCCCGGGAGAGCCGGGCTCCATAGCGATCTCTCTGCATGTCCTCCTTGTCGTCCATCCCACGATCAGAAAGAATCGGGAAGATGCGGAGAGCAGATTCGGATGAACCTTTTATGCGCTATTGTAGACTCCTCGTCATCGATCCCACAACAATTGCTAGTTCATGGTAAGAGTTCTTACAGTCATCCACCTGAAGTAGTAGCTTGCAGAAGAGTCACATTTTATATGGCACAATTTCCTAAAAGGACGCAAACTCCTCGAGTTCCCTACTGAGAGAATGCCATAATCTAGATTGGTCTTGCATGTTATATTCAATTACAACTAGACAAGTTTTTCTATAAAGAATAAATAACAATGCTTACGATAGTCCGAAAACTAAGACTATCATGATTTTTTTCTTTCCAGAAGTGTACCAATAAGATATAACGATTATATGGATGGAAAAGATAAATGCCAAGTTGGAAAAATGCAACATATCTACATTCTACTAATTCAAAAGATCATAGGATGTATATTACTAATACCAAATTATAGTTGGAAATTAAATAATAAAAGGTACATTGAGCTAATGTCAGCACCAGAAGTATATGATGGTAGCATAAGAGTACTAACATTATGTTTTCTCACAAGATCACTAGGAAATTAACCACTACAATGTGAAGTGAAAATGGTTAGTATGTGCCCAGGAATCAAGATAACACGCCAACAAATTTGGATGTAAGGAATTTCTATTGAATATATGTTGATGCAAATATAGTTTGTCTAGATATTCCAAATAGAAAAATGGATTTATGCTAAATGGAGAACTTGACTATTGTATAAGAAAAAATGATAGATTGGGTCATCCTTGGCTACAAGGTGCACAAACTTATTCAGGAAATCAAGTGTTGAGAACATTTACCTCTCCATCTTGAGCAAGAAGAACATGAGTTGTAAATCTAGCTCTTGCATTTGTTGCAAAATAGTAATAACAATAATTCAATATTTATTGAAGAACAATACTAATAACCAAAATAACATGACCAAATGCATGCAAAGATTTCAAAGAAGCACAGTGAGGACTTTGAAATTTCAGTTCAATAATCCTACAAGACTTCAGTTATATAGTTGGAACAAATTCTAGAAAGGATTTCTTAACTATGCATTCCATATAAAATGTTCTTGGATATATGATATTTATTTACACAATAAATAAGAGGTTCATGTTCAAAAATTTAGAAAGGCATGAAAGTAGTTTCTGACCAATCCATATGTAGCCTGAGCATAATACATTATTCCATGTCTAGCCAAGGTAATCATACACGCCTGAGAAAGACACCTCTAAAGATAATACCCTGGATAGAGAATATATAGATTACAACCACCAAAAGAGAGATATAGTGATGCATATTTATATATGGAAAGCCAAATTAAGTTATAATTCTATCAAACTTGGCATGGAGGGATCCATGATAAAAGATAAAATCATATAATCATTATTCTCTTATAGTTAAATAAGCTTCCGCATGATGAATGTAGAAATGCCCAAATGATAAATATCTAACCAAAGCAAACCAGTGAGAGGGCGGAGATAATTTGTACCCTGTGAGCGTAAGTGAATCATGGCATTGAGGCGAGGAAGTAGACAATAGCGTTCCACCCTCCTCTACAAATTCTAGGTCTAATCTAAGCACCCTCTAGTGGTGTCGGCTCATCATACTCATGTTGAGCTCAAGACAGCGAGGAGTACCCAAGGATCAACGTGTTGTAGGAAAGGAGGAACGACCCAGTAGAACAGTAGTATAGAGACGGGAGGCATCGATGGAGGTAGAGGTCCTGTCGTGCGCTACCTCGGCGTGATCCTCTTTGAGAGAGAGAAGATTTGAGATATGAGAGATTATAGATGATGGACGGAGATGCCAGGAGGGGTACCTGAGGGTGAACGTTGCAGGTCAACTGGAATCAAGCATAGCTGCAGGGGTATCGTTGTCCTCCACCTAAAGGTCTGGCGGCTGGTCTTGAAAACCCTGGGGTGAGGCATGGCCTGTTGCATCTTCTCCATGGAGCTCATGATAAACCTATGGAATAAATTGATGGACAAACTTTCCCCTCCCCCTCTCCATGGCCAAGGAGAGGTCTTGAGATAATGTAGCAGACCGTACAGTGGCGCCTCATCATCTGCCACACACGTACATTCCTAGAGGGGAATGATAGTGAATGAGATGAAATGCTACCCCTGATACTCTAGCAAAACCATGGGGTAAAATGTTGCCCCAATTTCTATCTATTTCAAGTCTATAATCCTAGGATGGTAGATAATCATGATATTCTATAATATAAGGTATCTTGTATTAATACCTCCTACAGTGCTCGACAATTGCCAGGTTATGGGAAGAGTTCTTACCGTTGTTCACCTGAAGTAGCAGTTTGAAGAAGACTCACATTTGATGTGGCACAACTTGTTGAAGGGACGCAAACTACTCGAGTTCCCTGCTGAGAGAATTCCATAATCTTTGGGGCTAAATCTTTAAAGATAGTGTTCAAGTCATTTTCCATGATACGAAGTGTTCAAGTCATTTTCCATGAGAAAACAATGAAACTAAATGACTATATTTCCAAGTATGAAGTCTTGCTACCGTGGTCTTGCATGTTACATACAATTATAACTTGACAAGTGTTTCTATATAATAATAACTAACAATGCTTAAGATAGCAGGAAAACTAAGATTATCCTGATTTTTCCTTTCCATAAGTGTACCAATAAATGTTGAATAAGATATACATATTATATGGATGGAAAAGATAAAATCGAAGTGGATAAAATGCAACACATTTGGATTCTACTAAATCAAAAGATCATAGGATGTATATCACTGTATGGACATGACTATAATAGCAGATTATAGTAGAGAAATAAATGAGAAAAAGTACATTGAACTAATGTCATCCCTAGAAGTATATGAATAATATGATGGTAGCATGAGTATAACACTATGCTATATCACAAGTTCACTGGGAAATTAACCACTACAATCAAAAGTGAAAATGGTTAATATGTGTTCAGGAATCAGGATAACACGCAAAAACAATTGATGAAAAGCATTTTTATAGGTATAGGTTGATGCAAATATAATTTCCCGATATTCCTAATTTAAAAATGGAATGATGCTAAATGGCCAACATGACTTGAAACTACAGTCTAAAATGAATATTGTATAAGAAAAATGATATATTATGTCATCCTTGGCTACAAGGCGCACAAAATTATTCAGGAAATCAAGGGTTGAGAATCTTTACCTCTCCAGCTTGAGAAAGAAGAACATGAGCCGTAAATCTACCTCCTGCCTTTGCTGAATAATAATAATAGTAATTAAATCTATGTTCGAGAATAACACAAATAATTCAATGAAGAACATGACAAAATGCATGCACAAATATCATAAGAAGCACGATTAGAACTTTGAAATTTTAGTTCAATAGACCTAAAATACTTCAGTTATATAGTTGGACCAAATTCTACAAGGGATTTCTTAACTATGCATTTAATAAAAAAATTAAATAAATCTTGGCTATATGACATTTATTTACACTATAAAGACGCGGTTCATGTTCAAAAATCTAGAAAGGCATGAAATTGGTTTTCTGACCAATTGACATGTCGTCTACACATAATACATCATGTCATATCTAGCCAAAGCTAATGAGACAACCCTGAGCAAGGCCACCTCTAAAGATAATACCATGAATAGAGAATATATAGATTACAACCACCAAAAGAGAGATATAGTGATTCATATTTATTTCTTATTCTATCAAAACTTGGCAACAAAGGGATCCATGGTAAAACATAAAATCCTATAATTGTTACACTCTTGTAGTTAAATAAGCTTCCACATGATGAATGGAGCAATGCCCACATAATAAATATCTGACTAAAGCAAACCAGCGAGAGGGGAAGATAATTCATACCCGATGAGTTGAGATGAAGAAGTATACGATTGCGTACCACTCTCCTCTAAAAATTCCAGGTTCGATCTGAGAGCCCTCTAGTGGTATCGGCTCATGATCCTCCTGTTGAGATCAGGATGGAGAGGAATACCCTAGGATCAATGTGTTTCAGCGAAGGACGAACGACACAGTGTAATATTCGGATAGAGCTAGGACGCGTCGCTGGAGGTCAAGATTCTTTTGTGTGCTACCTCTACATCAATCTCTCTGGCTACTTAGAGAGAGACATGGGATGTGAGACATGAGAGAGAGAGCATAGATGAGGGAAAACGGGAGGGGTACCTGATGGCGAACATTGTGGGTCGAATGATATCAGGCATAGAGGCAGCGGTATTGTCATCCTCTCCCTGAAGCTCCGACGGCCGGTCAAGGAAATCCTAGGGTGAGACATGACCTCACCTGCAACACGGAGCTCATGGGAACCCTAGGGAATGAACTGCGGGCTAGACTTGCCCCTCCCCCTCTCTATGGACAAGAAAGGGCTTGAGACGGTCTGGCAGACCATAAAGTGGCGCCTCACCATCCGCTATGCACATACGGGCCTTGAGGGGAAGAATAGTGAAAGATGTCAAATGTTGCCCCTGGTACACTAACAAAACATGCATGAGGTAAAATTTTGCCCCTAATTTCTATTTATTTCTTGTCTATAATCCTAGGATTTTAGATAATCATGACATTTTACATTATAAGGACTCTTGTATTAATAAATCCTAGAGTGCTCACCAATTGCTAATTCATCAAAAGAGTTCTTAAAGTCATCCACGTGAACTAGCTGGTTGCAGAATACTCACATTTGATATGGCACAATTTGTTGAAAGGACACAAACTCCTCGAGTTCCCAAATAAGAGAATGTCATAATCTTTGCATCTGCATCGTGAAAGATAGCGTTCAAGTCATTTTTATGAGAAAACGTGTTGAAGGCGTTTTCCATGGGAAATCAATGGAAGTAAATGATACTACATCGGAAAGTATGCAGTCTTTCTACCTTGGTCTTGCATGTTACATAAAATTACAACTCGACAAGTGTTTATATAGAACAATAAAAAACATTGCTTAATATAGCATGAAAACTAAGACTACATGGTTTTTTCTTTCTAGAAGTGTAATAATAAACGTTGAATAAGATATACTCATTATATGGATGGAGAAGATAAAGGCCAATTGCATAAAATGCAACACGTCTAGATTCTAATGAATCTAAATATCATATGATGTATATCACTATATGAACTTGACACTAATACAAAATTATAGTAGAGAATTAAATAATAAAAGGTACATTGAGCTTATGTTAGCCCTAGAAGTATATGATGCATGGTAGCATAAGAGTATAGCATTATGTTATATCACAAGTTCATCGGGCAATTAACCACAACAATCTAAAGTAAAAATGGTTAGTATGTGTTCAGAATCAGGATAACACGCCAAAAAGTATGACAAAAGGCATTGTAATATGTTGATGAAAATGTAGATGTCTAGATATTCCAAATGGAAAAATGAAATGATGCTAAATTGCGAACATGACTTGAAGCTACAGCCTAACATGAATATTGTATAAGAAAAAACAATAGACTGCGTCATCCTTGTCTATAAGAAAAAACGATAGATTGTGTCATCCATGGCTCCAGCTTGAGCAAGAAGAACATGAGATGTATATCTAGCTCCTGCATTTGTTGCAAAATAATAATAGCATTAATTCAATCTGTGTTCGAGAAAAATAACAGTAATTTAATCAATAGAATGACCAAATGCACACACAAATATAAAAAAAGCACGGTGAGAACATAGAATTTTCAGTTCAATAAACCTACAACACTTCAATTGTATAGTTGGACCAAATTTTACACGGGATTTCTTAACTATGCATTTAACATAAAATAAAATAATTCTGGGCTATATGACATTTATTTACACCGTAAACAAGAGGGTCATGTTCACAAAACGAGAAAGTCACGAAGTAGTTTTCCGACCAATCTTCATACAGTCCACGCATAATACATCATTCCAAATCTAGCCAAAGCTAATCAGACAAGCCCGAGAAAGGGCACCTCTAATGATAATACCCCGAATAGACAATATATAGATTAGTACTAGCAAATCGGAGATATAGTGATGCATATTTATATATGGAAAGTCAAAGTAAGTTATAATTCTATCCAAACTTGCAACGAGGGATCCAAGCTAAAAGATAAAATCCTATAATCATTACTCTCTTGGAGTTGAATGATGAATGGAGAAAATCCCACATAATAAATCTATGACCAAAGCCAACAAGTGAGAGGGGGAGATAATTCATACCATGTGAGTGGAAGCGGATGATCACTACAGGACGCGCGCGCTACACCGAGGGCAAAAAGTCGTCGGCGTAGGCCAAAATGCCCTCGGCGTAGCCTCCTCGGCAATTTTCTCCCTCGGCGGAGCACATATAGGCCGTCGGCGTATAGAAATGCCGTCAGCGTAGCGGCCGTCGGCATAGCCTGTCGACCGGTTGCAAAAACATTTTCTTTTAAATTATTATTTTTTATTTTTTTCTCAATTTTTTTAATCTTTGAATTGTTAGAATTGTTAATCTCTCACATTAAACATTTTTAACACTAATTACGGTTAATATTTAATTAAATTACAGTCTTGGTCAAACTTCCCGGCCAATCATCCATCCTAGTACTACTTCAGCTCCAACACGCTTAACTTCCCCGTTCCTTCAAAATCTGTTTCCGCAAAGTAATTCATATATTGTTGTCAATACTATGATATCAATCCTATTAACTCTTATATCATCATATCACATGTTTGTATTTTTTGAAATTACAAATAATTATTTAAGTAAACATTAATGAATAAGTAAAAATATTATTGAATTCAAATAAAAATATAACAATTTTACTTTTTTGTATTTTTTCCATTTAATATGGAATAATTAATATCTTTAAACCCGTAAATCGGAATTCGGCAAATAATATGTCTAAATTTATCACAAAAATGAGAGGATCCAAATATGACATCCATATCAACTAAACACTAACCCTACGTTTTTTAATTAGCTATTTGTTGGTTGCTTCAGAAAATCACCCTTTTTGCGATTGGAAAAAAATTGCCTTTTTGGTGCGATGAAAAGGAAAACTTGCATTGGATCTTTGATAAAATAGCATATTGTGAACCTAAAAATGATTTTTCTAAAAAACATGAGCATCCTATCATGTACCTGTAGTTCATATATGACCCACTTCGTACCGATTCGGCAGGAATTTGTCTTTTTCACCAGAGGTGGACGGAAAGGTTTTGGATCCCCTGTTGGGACATTGTACATATAAGATGGTCTAGTATTTTTTGTAAAATATGGTGGTAGCATTTTGAATTAGCCATTTGGTGGTTGCTTCACAAAACCGTCCGTTTTTTGTGCTCGGAAAATGGAAAATGGATTTTTGGTGCGACGAAAAGGAAAACTTTCTAATGCAATATTGTTTGCCATCCCATGATGCACATGTATGCACCATATGGGCATATTATCACAAGCTTTGCCTCAATTCTAGCCATAACATTAGTTATATGATCCGAAAGCCAAGAAACCTCGAATGAGATAGGTCATTTTGTGAAGGTTTTTTCAGACATAATCAATATACCATGTTTGATATTTTTTCTTATAACTATGTCACATAATATGATACCACGCGAAGGTTTTACATTGTTTCGATCGTTTTTGAATTTTTATGCCCGTTTTAAACTATCGTCAAACTATGTCGAACGATGGGCATGAAGATTCTTAGCACGGGGGCGAGTCTCACTAAACTTTCATTGGATCTTTGATAAGCATATTGTGAACCTAAAAATTATTTTTGTAAAAAAACATGAGCATCGGATCATGTACCTGTAGTTCATATCTGACCCACTTCCTACCGATTCGGCAGGAATTTGTCTTTTTCACCAGGGGTGGACAGAAAGGTTTAAGATCCCCCTGTTGGGACATTGTCCATATAAGGAGGTCTAGTATTTTTGTAAAATATGGTGGTAGCATTTTGAATTAGCTATTTGGTGGTTGCTTCATAAACCATCCGTTTTTTGTGCTCGGAAAATGGAAAATGGCTTTTTGGTGCGACGAAAAGGAAAACTTCCTCCTACAGTATTGTTCACCATCCCATGATGCACATATATGCACAATATGGGAACATTATCACAAACTATGACTTGATTCTAGCCATAATATTGGTCATTTGACCCGAAAGCCAAGAAACCTCGAATGAGATAGGTCATTTTGTGAAGGTTTTTTCAGACATAATCAATATACCAAGTTTGATAATTTTTCCTTGTAACTATGTCACATAATATGACACCACGCAAAGGTTTCGCATTGTTTCGATTGTTTTTGAATTTTTTATGCCCGTTTTAAACTATCGTCAAACTTTGTCGAACGATGGGCATGAAGATTCTTAGCTCGGGGCCGAGCCTCGCTAAACTTGCATTGGATCTTTGATAAAATAGTATATTGTGAACCTAAAAATGATTTTTGTAAAAAACATGAGCATCGGATCATATACCTGTAGTTCGTATCTGACCCACTTCCTACCGATTTGGCATGAATTTGTCTTTTTCACCAGGGATGAACGGAAAGGGTTAAGATCCCCCTGTTGGGACATTGTCCATATAAGGTGGTATAGTATTTTTGTAAAATATGGTGGTAGCATTTTGAATTAGCCATTTGGTGATTGCTTCACAAAACCGTCAGTTTTTATGCTCGGAAAATGGAAAATGGCTTTTTGGTGCGACGAAAAGGAAAACTTTCCCTGCAACATTGTTTGCCATCCCATGATGCACATGTATACACAATATGGGCACATTATCACAAACTATTCCTTAATTCTAGCCATAACATTGGTCATTTGACCCGAAAGCCAAGAAATCTCGAATGAGATAGGTCATTTTGTGAAGGTTTTTTTTAGACATAATCAATATACCAAGTTTGATATTTTTCCTTGTAACCATGTCATATAATATGACACCACGCGAAGGTTTTGCATTTTTTCGATCGTTTTTGAATTTTTTATGCCCGTTTTAAACTATATATAATATTTTATGTTTCACTTAATTTTTATTTACAAATGTATAATATTTGAGTCTAGATAGATAGCTCTTATTTTTCTGAAAATTTTGATATATTATTTGTATTTTTCTGAATTAGAAGGATTTAGTTATGATTTTTCAAAGTTTAATGAGGTAAAAGAAAAAATAACTATGCCGAGGGCAACCGTCGGCGTAGGATAGGATACGCCGATAGAAATTATACGCCGACGGCTGCTTGGCTGGGCTGGTCTGCACGATGGCTACGCCGAGGACCCCGATGTTTGGCCATCGGCGTAGCGACCGGCCGTCGGCGTAGCTTTCTATTCCTGTAGTGGATGGCGTTGAGGCGTAGATGATGGTGTATGAACAGAAGCAGCGGTATCAACATCCTCCACATGAAGCTTCGACATCTGGCTTGGAAACCCTAGATGAGGCAATGAGGCATGGCCTCTTGCATCTGCTCCACGCAGCTCATGCGAACCTTATTAGGGAATAAACTACTACCCAACCTTGCCCTACTCCCTCTCCATTGCCAAAGACAAGTCTTGCGACTGTGTAGCACACCGTACGGTGGCTCCTCACTGGCCGCCACGCGCGTACGGGCCTGGATGGAAAGTACGGTGAATGAGATGAAATGTTGTCCCTAATACACTAGAAAAAACCACGAGGTAAAATGTTGCCCCTGATTTCTATCTATTTCTAGTCTTTCATTCAAAAATCATGATATTTTATAATATGAGGATTCTTGTATTAATAACTCCTAGAGTGCTCGGAAATTGACATTTCACTTGGAAGAGTTCTTACAATGCGTCCACCTGAAGTAGTAGCTTGCAGAAGACTCACATTGATATAGCACAACTTTTTAAAAGGACGCAAACTCCTCGAATTCCCTATTGAGAGAATGCCATAATATTTGCATCCTGAAACATAGTGTTCAAGTCATTTTCCATGAGAAAGTGTTCAAGTCATTTTTCATGAGAAAACAATGAATTTAAATGATACTACATCTGCGAGGAAGTAGTCTTGCTACCTTGGTCTTGCATGTTACATACACATTAGTACAAATGTTTTACTTAGAGACGGTGCATATAGCCTGTTTATCCTTCAAATACAAACTAGCATTTGTGTTCATCACCCTCAGGCGGTCGTAATTTTTTGACCGTCTCTAAATCTAACCTCAGATGGTTGGGAATATGCATCGTGTCTAGTACAACTTTCTCCTCAGCCGTTCTTTAAAGTAAAACGCCTCTAATGTTTACCTAAGAAGAACGATAATAGCGACCATCTCCCCTAGAACATTCAATCAAAGTCGGTCAGAAATATTAATATCCTCTAGGGATCTACTAAGGCGGACCATTATGCTGCCCATCTCGAAAACTGGCTTCATGCACGTTCCCGAGGTATAACATGTGCATGTTGTTAATGCAATTAGAAAGTGGAGGTCGTGCACTAGCCCCCACCCAAACGCCTCCACACCCACGTGTACACTCGAGAACTACTGACGGTCTCACGTATATAAACTCGCTCGGCCTTCTTCTTCCACAAGCTCGTATCATTTTCCCCTAATATGCCTAGTCACAAAACCTCAATCTGCACCTTCCGCACACGGCGAAGCTCTTTCGCTAGCACCACTGCCCTCCCCTTAGCTGTTCCACGAAGCATACGCGTGGGAGACGAGCCGATGGTGAAGCCAGTTCGAGGCGCAGTAGCAGATGGCCCGGTCGTCAGCGAGCAGGCGGAGGCGGCTACTCCGGGCACGCACGACGCTCGTCTCCGCGTCGTCGAGGCATATGGATCCGTCAAGCCAGTCGCACTACTAGGAAACTAGCTATAGATAGACAGACCTTCTGACCATGCGCCACAAAAGTTGTCCAGTGGCGCATTTCATCAAATGCGGCATAGAAGTCTTCACACTTCTGTAGCGCATATAGGAAAAAATTATGCCACAGAAGTTGGAACTTCTGTGAAGCATGTCCATATGCACCACAGAATGCGCCACAGAAAGCTCGGATGGACCCTACCATAGAATCTCATTGACTGTATACTGACCAACATTCTATGGCGCATATGAACATATGCGCCACAGAAGTACATCTTCTATGGACCCCCCCCCCCCCGCCCCCCGGTGGATGGCCTTTTTAGCCTTGCAAAAAATAATAGAAAATGAAAAACACTTCAAAAAATAAAATCCTTTCACATAGTGATAGGTAATATGGTCTAGTTCGTAGGAAAATTAACAAACATGCATTTGGACTTTTTATGCAAAAAAAGTTTATGCCACGGTAAAACGGCCGTAACTTTTGCATACGATGTCGGAAAAATACGTATAATATACCAAAATGACGAGAACGAGATTTTGCATCCGCTTGCAATGACCTAGAGATTTTTTAGATTTCTAAATTCGAAAAGAGTAAAAAGTTATGGCCAAAAGCTCGTTTTTTCCTGCAAAAAATAAAAAAGGAGGACAAACTTCTATGGCGCATTTCTTCCATATGCGCCACAGAAGTCTTGGCCGAAATTCGAAATTTGAATCCCGCCCCTTCTTCCTCTCTTATACTCTTCCACTCCTCCATCCTTCCCCTCCTCACCTTCTTCTCTGTGGCGCATTTCAATATGCGCCACAGAACTGCACTTTAGTGGCGAGATAACAGTGGCGTATCCCATATGCGCCACAGAAGTCCCAAAATGGTGCGCCACTGATGGGCCTTTTCCTAGTAGTGTCGTCGTCTCCATCGGGCAGAAGGTGGCCGACAACGTCGTGGTCCCAGCAGTAGATCTGCGTGAGGGGCATGCGGTAGGTTGAGGCAGCCCGGTGCTCTACATTAATGACCCCATCCTCCATGGACAAATCCTCGACGCAATTGCGAAGAACGATGAGTTCGAGGAGGAGGTCTCCACTGAGGCGTCCGAGGTACTATTTTGCTAGCTTCTCTAGTCGCATCCATAGTTTTCAATGTTCATACGTAGGATTTGCTCAATCGTCTATAGATTCTTTTACACTTGATGTAGGGAATATATATGGTTTGCACGATTGATTTTTTTGGAGATTTGATTAGATCTTCTCATCTTCCATATAGTAAATTTACATTTGCTTGGCTTGTTGTTCATATGGTTCTTCTTGTGGTTTAAATTTAATCGATCTGTAACATTAGATTTTAGGGGTTGTAGGGATCGCTAGCTGACTGCTGATTTCGATACACAACATGCATATAACATTACATTTCCATTCATTATCGAGGCCAATGATTCAATTTGGCCCCAAAAGAGTGCAAGAGGAGACACATATATGGTGGTGTCATATTTTTTTAGGGATGGGTTAGTGAACCTAAGACAATGTACAAAAATATAAGTTGTCCAATTGGTACTTTGATTCGCTAACTCCATCTTTAAATAACTTATATGAGGCCTTAGATTTATTCTACACATATGATCACTAAGGAAAAGGTAGAAAAATAGATCAGGGACCGTAGAACACATGACAAGGACTTAACCAAAAAATCATAGTATCTTAATAATATAGAAAAATATACCACTAATCCTAAAATGATATAAACAAATGATAGCAATTTCTGGGCAGCAGTGGTAACTTATCTTATGTCAAGGAACTCCTTGTGATCCTTTCCAGGTGCTTGTCTAAACTAATCTTACATAACCAAGAAGAGGGTGGCTCCTGAAGTCACGGTAATTCCCTGCCATTTTTGAATGACTTTTAACTTGCTAGCCAGTGCACAACGCCATACGGCTAACATGCAAAAAAATTGTGGAATCTTTCCCTTAAAAACAATGTTATTTGTACAATTCCATATAGATCAAACTAAAGCGGAAACCCTAATGTCCATCCTAGATTATGTATCTTTGTCTATACCATTCAATCAATTTCCAAACATATTTTTTATATTGGTTGGTGGTGGTATATTATATGTAGTGTAGACAATTATGCAAACAACCTAGGAAAAGGACATGAGAGAAATAAATATTCTACAGTTTCCTCAACATCACAAAAGCAACATTTTTAACTCCCATTCCAATTACTTTTCGCCGGATTGTCTCTAGTTAAAAGAAACATGAAAACTTTAAATTTTAGTGTGATTTTCAACTTCCACATATATTTCTGTAAGTAGCGTGTATGTCCATTAATGAGATCAGCATACATCAATTTAACTGTGAATAGCCTAGAAGGTGTTACTTTCCAAGTAAACACATCCGCTTCATTGTTTAGAAATACCCCCATTAATCTTTGCCATAAGTGTAACATAAATTCCACTTATTACGAGTCAGCTACCTCCTAAAACCATATTTAAAGGAGGTGTTGACATAATATTTGCAACGATACGATAACATTATTCCGTTGTACAATATTATATAATAACGGGTATTGTTGAGCTAGTGGAGTTGAACCTGACCAGATATCTTTCCATAATCTATCTGTATTACTGTCACCAGTTTCACTAGTGGAAAAATGGCCTGTAGTCCCCGGTCATAAGGGCCATTAGTCTTGGTTTCGCACCCGGGACTGCGAAATCGGGACTAAAGGCCCCTACCTCTAGTCCCTGTTTGCTATGATCCGGCACTAGATGCCACCATGTGGCCGTTCCCAAAGCGGCGGGGACGGAGGACCTTTAGTCCCGGGTCGTAATACGGCCAGGGACTAGAGATTTTTTTAAAAGAAAAAATCAAATTTTTTCAAAATTTTCCTTGAGCTTTTGAATTGTTCGACTCATTCATCCTCTCGCTTGGAACATTTGTAACACTAACTATACTTAATCTTAGGTGGTGGTGGTGTGGTGGACAGAAATCTCCTGCCATGGCAGGATTTTTGCCCGTTTTCCTGCCGTGGCAGAATCCATCTAATTATTTTTACTAGATTTTTTAAGTCCCGGTTGATATCTCAAACCAGGACTAAAGGGTCTATTTTTAGTCAACCGGGGCTAAAGGGTGTTGCCCGTGCTCGCACCCTTTAGTTCCGGGCCGTAGCACGAATCGGGACTAAAGGTCCAAAACGACCCGGGACTAGAGGTTTGGAAGCCTCCTAGCCACTGAAAACGGAACGAACCAGGACTAGTGCTCACACTAGTCCCGTCCCAAGACACGCTCGGGACTAGAGAAAAAGTTGGATGCGAACGAAAACCCTCTTTTCTACTACTGTTTTAAAAAAGCTCATGTTAAAGAAATCCTCTATAACACGTATAAGCCCATGTTACTATCCTCATATGGGAGTTGTATGTTTCCTTTGGAAGGCCAAAGTCACGTAGCATAATATTTATATTATCTTGCAAGGGATCTTGACAATATGTGGAGCTGGGCAGTAGTATTCCTCAGCACCACCTCTCGATTGCATAAGACACTTCTAATGTCAAGAACAGATAACAATAATTATGTTACACTAGAGGAAAAAGGGCTATCCGTTCGCGACCCCTCGGAGCATTAGTCCCGGTTGCGCCACCAACTGGGTCTAATGCTGGCACGCGTCCCGGTTGGAGCGGGCACGGGGCCAGGAGGCATGCGTCCCGGTTGGTAAGGGGGCATGCGTCCCGGTTGGAGCCACCAACCGGGACTAAAGGTTTGGCCACAGGCACGTGGCGTGGCACGCACCTTTAGTCCCGGTTGCTGGCTCCAACCGGGACTAAAGACCCCTGCCCTCTATAAATGCAACACCCCAGCCCCCTCTGCCTCCAC
Organism: Avena sativa; assembly: GCA_916181665.1. Lineage (NCBI taxonomy): Eukaryota > Viridiplantae > Streptophyta > Magnoliopsida > Poales > Poaceae > Avena > Avena sativa. Next base: position 38,836,702 of record OV702285.1, on the reverse strand, counting down.
TCTGTTTTTTCGAATGGTGGAAGGTGTGAGGGGGTGTGCTAGTTTTTTCTCATGCATGCATCGAAGGTGTTTGTTGAAATGTTTGAGTGAATAATCCCGTTGAATTTCTCATAGAACAGAAATATAGAAGGTGTCTGAGACGCATTTGAGCTTTCTCCTCTTTATTTCCCTCGATCGAGGTTAGCAATCTTATCTTTTCTAGGTCATTGATACAATTCATGTGTCGGTGTGAATTGGTTATTTCACTATTTATGATGTCCTGTTTTTTGATAAACTTACTTATATGATGCAGATGAACGGTCGGGAATGGATGTACGGTGACCGGCGGGTAGCCGGGTATATCAAAGGCGTGGATAAATTTATCGATGTGGCTACGGTAAACAAAGAGAATGGATTTATACGTTGTCCATGTGTTCAATGTCGGAACAACAAGGAGTACTCTTCCTCGAAAATCATTCGCGGCCAACTGATTATGAAAGGTTTCATGCCCAACTATAATTGCTGGACCAAGCATGGGGAAAGAGGGGTTATGATGGAAGATGGTGAAGAAGAAGATGATGATAACAACTATCATCATATGTTTCCTGAATACAGTGATACTGCAATGGAAGACAATGGAGAGGAAAGAGGTGAAGAACGGGCATCAGATGAGCCGGCTGATGAACTTGGTAGGGTCATTTCTGATGCAAAGCGAGACTGTGAAACAGAAAATGAGAAGTTGAAGTTAGAGGGCATGTTAGAAGATCACAAGAAATTGTTGTACCCAAATTGTGAAGATGGCAGCACAAAGCTCGGTACCACACTGGAATTGTTGCGATGGAAGGCAGAGTGTGGTCTAACTGACTCCTCATTTGAAAAGATGCTGAAAATAATGAAGCCGAAGTTTTCAAAACATAACGAACTTCCCGAGAGTACCTACGAAGCAAAGAAGACTCTCTGTCCTCTGGGATTAGATGTGCAAAAGATACATGCATGCATTAATGACTGCATCCTCTACCGCGGTAAGGAGTATGAGAATTTAGATAAATGCCCGGTATGCAACGCGTTGCGGTATAAGATCAGACGAGATGACCCTGGTGATGTTGAGGGAGAGCCCCTCCGGAAGAGGGTTCCTGCTAAGGTTATGTGGTATGCTCATATATTACCAAGGTTGAAACGCATGTTCAGAAACAAAGAGCATGCCAGGTTGTTGCGATGGCACAAAGAAGACCGTAAGAAAGACGGGAAGTTGAGACACCCTGCTGATGGGTCACAGTGGAGAAAAATCGAGAGAGACTTCCCAGACTTTGCAGGTGACGCAAGGAACTTATGGTTTGGTCTAAGTACGGATGGCATGAATCCTTTTGGGGAGCAGAGCTGCAGTCACAGCACCTGGACCGTGACTCTATGTATCTACAACCTGCCTCCTTGGTTGTGCATGAAGCGTAAGTTCATTATGATGCCAGTGCTCATCCAAGGCCCGAAGCAACCGGACAACGACATTGATGTGTACCTTAGGCCATTAGTTGAAGAACTCTTACAGTTGTGGGGCAAACCAGGTGTACGTGCGTGGGATGAGAACAAACAGGAGCCATTTAATCTACGAGGGTTGTTATTCGTAACCATCAATGATTGGCCTGCTCTTAGTAACCTTTCAGGACAGACAAACAAAGGATATAAGGCATGCACCCACTGTTTAGATAAGACCGAAGGTACATATTTGCATAAATGCAAGAAGGTTGTGTACCTGGCGAATCGACGATTTCTTCCGACCAATCATCCCGTAAGAAAGAAAGGCAAGCATTTCAAAGGTGAGGCAGATCACCGGAAGAAGCCTGAACTCCCTGCTGGTGATGATGTATTTGGTATGGTCAAGGACATAGAAGTAATCTTTGGAAAGGGACCCGGAGGTCAATCAGTTCCGAACGACGTCGCTACAGGACACACACCCATGTGGAAGAAGAAATCTATATTTTGGGAGCTGCCATATTGGAAAGTCCTGCGTGTCCGCTCTTCAATCGACCTGATGCATGTGACGAAGAATCTCTGCGTGAACCTGCTAGGATTCCTAGGCGTGTATGGGAAGACAAAAGATACACCTGAAGCACGGGAGGACCAACAAATTATGAAAGACCCAAAGAACATGCATACAGATAACAAGACGGATAAAGGGCGTCACTTAAGTCGTGCCAGCTATGCTCTTACCAAAGCAGAGAAGGAAATCTTTTTTGAAGTCCTTTACAGTATCAAGGTGCCGTCGGGCTTCTCATCTAATATAAAGGAGATAATAAATATGGCAGAGAAAAAGTTCCAAAACCTGAAGTCTCATGACTGTCACGTGATTATGACGCAGTTGCTTCCGATTGCATTGAGGGGGCTTCTACCGTAAAATGTTTGAGTACCCATTGTGAAGCTGTGTGCATTCCTCAATGCAATATCTCAGAAGGTAATCAATCCAGATATTCTGCCAAGGTTACAGAAGGATGTGGTACAATGTCTTGTTAGTTTTGAATTGGTGTTCCCACCATCCTTCTTCAATATTATGACGCATCTCCTTGTTCATCTAGTGGAAGAGATTGCCATTCTCGGTCCGGTATTTCTGCACAATATGTTCCCCTTTGAGAGGTTCATGGGAGTCTTAAAGAAATATGTTCATAACCGTGCTAGACCAGAAGGAAGCATGTCCAAGGGATATGGAACAGAGGAGGTCATTGAGTTTTGTGTTGACTTTATTCCTGACCTTAAGACGATTGGTGTTTCTGACTCGCGGCATGAGGGAAGACTAAGTGGAAAAGGCACGCTGGGAAAGAAAGCAATGATATGTAGGGACGAGGATTCTTTCACTAAAGCACACTACACAGTTCTACATAATTCCACCTTGGCAGCTCCGTATATCGAGGAACACAAGAATATTGTACGCTCCAAAAACCCGGGGAAGCCTGAATCATGGATTACAGATGAACACATGAAGTCTTTCGGTGGTTGGATGCGGACACATCTCTTGAATGACACCACTGTTGGAGATCAGCTATACTTGTTGGCCGCGTCACCATGTTCTACTGTATTGAATTTCCAAGGGTACGAAATAAATGGGAATACATTCCACACGATCGCCCAAGATAAAAAGAGCACCAACCAAAATAGTGGTGTCCGCTTTGATGCAATAGACGAGAATGGACAAAAGGACACATATTATGGTTACATAGAGGAGATATGGGAACTAGACTATGGAGTCTCTTTTAAGGTCCCTTTGTTTCGCTGCAAATGGGTCAACCTGAATGGGAAAGGGGTAAAGATAGACCAGTTGTACGGAATGACAACAGTGGATCTCAACAATCTTGGTTATAGAGATGAACCATTCATCCTAGCCAATGATGTGTCTCAGGTTTTCTATGTGAAGGACATGTCCTCCAGACCGAAAAAAGAAAAAATATGCAAACGAATACATCATATGATGAGCCAAAGCGTCACATAGTTCTTTCAAGGAAAAGAAACATCATGGGAATTGAGGACAAGACAGACATGTCAGAAGATTATAATAAGTTTGATGAAATTCCGCCCTTCACAGTGAAAACTGATCCAAGCATTCCGTTAAGTAAAGAAGATGCTCCATGGTTACGTCTGAAGCGGTCATAAGGAATGACATATGCCAAGAAGTTCATGCTCATATTATGTAACTCTAGTTCATGTCTTTCGCGGTTTGTGGCTTGACCGAAGGATATCTTTCGCGGTTTGTGGCCTTTAGTCCCGGTTTTGTAGTCTCAATTTTTACAGCTTGTAGCTTCACTAACTAGATCAATACGCCTCGGAGCTAACTAATTTCACATATTAGGGAGTGCCTCTATGACCAGTTTCTTGGAGATGCCGGAGGACTGGGCTCCGTCGGCATCTCCCTGAAACTGGCCGCAGTGGTGTCCCTGCTCTCGAAAACCATCTTGCAGCTTGTAACTTCACTAAGTATATCAATACGCCTCGGAGCTAACTAATTTCACATATTAGGGAGTGCCTCTATGACCAGTTTCTCGGAGATTCCGGAGGACTGGGCTCCGTCGGCATCTCCCTGAAACTGGCCGCAGTGGTGTCCCTGCTCTCGAAAACCATCTTGCAGCTTGTAACTTCACTAACTAGATCAATACGCCTCGGAGCTAACTAATTTCACATATTAGGGAGTGCCTCTACGACCAGTTTCTCGGAGATGCCGGAGGACTGGGCTCCGTCGGCATCTTCCTGAAACTGGCCGTAGTGGTGTCCCATGCTCTCTAAAACCATCTTGGAGATGCCTCAAACTGGCTGGAGGACTGGACTCACAAGGATGCATATTTATAGTACAAGCAGCTCGGCATAATGTCGACACTCACGACATAATGTCGACACTCACCCCTATTATTAGTGCTGACTCATCTTTAGTCCCGGTTGGTGTCTCCAACCGGGACTAAAGGTTCATCTTTAGTCCCGGTTGGTGACACCATCCGGGACAAGGTACAAGCCGCACGACATAATGTCGACACTCACCCCTATTATTAGTGTTGCCTGGCCCACTCTGCCGCAATCCCTTCAGTCGCGGTTGGTTTCTCCAACCGGGACTAAATATGAACCCTCTCTTTATATAGGCATTTCCCTCTATTTATTAGGTAACACTCAAGACATTTATTAATATTAAAAACCGGGACAAACCGGGACTAGCTAACACTCAGGACTAAAGCCGCCCCCTTTAGTCATAATCATGCCTAGTCCTATAGTACGCAGCTTCAGGGTCTTCATCGTCGTCGTCATCATCATCGTCATCGTCACCTGCCACTCCGGGGATCCTCAGCCCATCCATGGCATATACCAGGGGCCATTCCAGCCTCGGATTCACGGCGGGTGGGAGAGGGGTCTCCTGGAAGACGATGCCGCTACCGCCGGGACAGTGTGGGGCCTGTGGCGGGTGGACTCGTGGGCACCATAGGCGAGGATGGTCTCCCCCGGCGATGTAGCGCATCACTTCGATGATAGTACAGTTCGCCCACCACAGACGACGGCCGGCTTCGTTGTGGTTCACCGGTGGCGGGCCATCACCCTCGTACCTGGCGAGCTCCCTTTCCCGCCTATTAGCGAAGAAGGCATTCCAGGTGTCGTAGTTGTCGGGATCCCACTGGGGATCCATCCGCTGCTCCGGCGTGAGCTGGTGGTAGAAGTGGTTTGTGATGGCCGCCTGGCGTGCGGAACCTTGAGGGACAGGAGGGACAGGAACCCCTCCTGCGCTCAGCATCCAGCCGGCGGGCGGCCGGTAGCCCGACGGACAAGGGTAGTTGGAGGAGCACAGCGCCTCGGTCTCCTCGAGGGTCAGAATGGCCCAGTAGGCGTTGTCCATTGTTCTAAGAGAGGAAGGTGTGGATGTGTGGATAGCCATGACACAATCACCCTAAATATAGAGGGAAAGGGCGGGAAAACTTGGCGTGAAGCTTTGGGAAATGGCGGGAAATATCTTTAGTCCCGGTTAGTGACTACATCCGGGACTAAAAGCTCTAGTAGAAAGGAAAGGGCGGGAAAACTTGGCGGGAAGAGGTGGGAAATGGCGGAAAATATTTTTAGTCCCGGTTTGTGACTACATCCGGGACAAAATGTGTGCCGAACAATGATCATGTTTCGAAAAAACCTTCACAAAATGACCTATCATGTTCGAGGTTTCATGGCTTTTTCGGTCCAAATGACCGATGTTATGTGCTGAATCACGGCATAGTTTGTGATGTTGTGCCCATATTATGCATGTGTGTGGACATTGGTATGGAGAACAATGTTGCATGAGGAAGTTTTCCTTTTTGTCGCACGGAAAAGCCCTTTTCCATTTTCCGAGCGCAAAAAATGGGTCGTTTTGTGAAGTAACCACCAAAATGCCGTTTCAGAATGCTACCGTCCTATTTTCCTAAAATACTAGACCACCTTACATGGACTATCTCCCAACCGGTACATCTCAAACCTTTTCGTCCATCCCGGGTAAAAAGGACAAATGTCTGCCGAATCGGTAGGAAGTGGGTCCGGTTTGTACTACAAGGTACATGGTCTATCGCCCGTGATTTTTTGAAAAAATCATTTTTAGACTCGCAATATGTGGTTTATTCAGAGATCCAATGCAAGTTCTAACGATGCTCGTCCCCTATCTTCATGCACACCGGTTCGACCATAGTTAGAAATTCAGATAATTCAAAACGGGCATAATAAATTCAAAAAAAATCCGAACAATGAAAATCCTTCGCGTGGTGTCATATTTTGTTACATAGTTGAAAGGAAAAATACCAGACTTGGTATATTGATCATGTTTCGAAAAAACCTTCACAAAATGACCTATCATGTTCGAGGTTTCATGGCTTTCGGTCCAAATGACCGATGTTATGTGCTGAATCACGGCATAGTTTGTGATGTGGTGCCCATATTATGCATGTGTGTGGACATTGGTATGGAGAACAATGTTGCAGGAGGAAGTTTTCCTTTTTGTTGCACGGAAAAGCCCTTTTCCATTTTCCAAGCGCAAAAAACGGGTCGTTTTGTGAAGTAACCACCAAAATGCTGTTTCAAAATGCTACCGTTCCATTTTCCTAAAATACTAGACCACCTTACATGGACTATCTCCCAACCGGTACATCTCAAACCTTTTCGTCCATCCCGGGTAAAAATGACAAATGTCTGCCGAATCGGTAGGAAGTGGGTCCGGTTTGTACTACAGGTACATGATCTATCGCCCGTGATTTTTTGAAAAATTCATTTTTAGACTCGCAATATGTGGTTTCTTCAGAGATCCAATGCAAGTTCTAACGATGCTCGTCCCCTATCTTCATTTTAAAAGGTTACATTAATTATTTTTTAAAAATAGAAAATGGTTTTGGATTATTTATTCAAATCCATACACTTCTTATGTTTAAAGTTTTTCTAAATTCCAAATTAATATTCAAAAATATAAGTTAATTCATTTTAAAAGGTTACATTAATTATTTTTTAGAACTAGAAAATGGTTTTGGATTATTTATTCAAATCCATACACTTCTTATGTTTAAAGTTTTTCTAAATTCCAAATTAATATTCAAAAATATAAGTTAATTCATTTTAAAAGGTTACATTAATTATTTTTTAGAAATAGAAAATGGTTTTGGATTATTTATTCAAATCTATACACTTCTTATGTTTAAAGTTTTTCTAAATTCCAAATTGATATTAAAAAAATATAAGTTAATTCATTTTTAATTGTAAATGGTTCATATTTTAAATGGTTACATTAATTGTTTTTTAAAACAGAAAATGGTTTTGAATTATTTATTCAAATCCAAACACTTTTTATGTTTAAAGTTTTTCTAAATTCCAAATTAATATTCAAAAATATAAGTTAATTCATTTTAAAAGGTTACATTAATTATTTTTTAAAAATAGAAAATGGTTTTGGATTATTTATTCAAATCCATACACTTCTTATGTTTAAAGTTTTTCTAAATTCCAAATTGATATTAAAAAAATATAAGTTAATTCATTTTTAATTGTAAATGGTTCATATTTTAAATGGGTACATTAATTATTTTTTAAAACAGAAAATGGTTTTGAATTATTTATTCAAATCCAAACACTTTTTATGTTTAAAGTTTTTCTAAATTCCAAATTAATTATCATTTAAAAAACAATACAAATTTAAACCCCAAAATAAAAAATAAGGCGGGAACAGAGAGAAAATACCTGAAATTTTTTGAAATCAGGGGAATATGTCCCGGTTGGAGCCACCAACCGGGACTAAAGACCCCCTGCGCGCCAACCCTTGGTCTGCTGAAAATATTGGACTATACGTCCCGGTTGGTGGCTCCAACCGGGACGTATAACCCTTTATCCCGGTTGGAGCCACCAACCGGGACTAAAGGTCCCCTACTAGTTAACCATGCCCCTTCTCCTTCTTCCCCGTTCCTCTTTCTCACTCACCCGCAACAGAGATCGCCGCCGCCGCGAGGACAACCGCTCGGACGCCGTCAGGCTGCCCAACCATCGTCTCGCCGTCGGCCTCCACGCGCTGCCTCGCTGTGCTTATCCTCCTCGCCGAAGAAATCGAAGCCGCGCGACTGGAATCGACCGCGTCTTCCCCATCACCGACGAGCTCCGCCTTGCCATCACCGTTGCTGCCGATCTCCTCCGTCCCCGCCAAGGCTACACACGCGTCGAGGGTGAGCTTGTAACTCACTGGGACCCCTTCTTTCCTCCCCTAGCGCTCTGTCCTTCTACCGCGCCGTCCGTCGCCATCTGCCGCTGCTGCATGTCGTCGCGTGCCCTATTCTGGTGACCAAATCCGGGCGGTGCCCTACTAGTTAGGTTCGCCTCGACGCCCTCTTTCGAACAAACCCACGCACGCCCCCTCCCGAGCCCTCTAGCAACGTCGCCGGCCACCGCACAGTGCTCACCGGCGAGCCGAGCGGGCGCCGAGGTGGCCATGGCCCTGGCCCACCGGCCAGCCCCAGTGGGTAGACTGTGAACTCGTGAAAAATAACCAGGGTTCGGTAGGGCCTGCTTGCTTGCGTGGAGGCTGAGTTGGCACTAGGGCCCATCTGCCAGTCTCACTGGCTAGGGGTCGCCCTGGTGTAAAAACTATTTGCCTTTTTGTTTTTAATTCCAGAAAATGATTTAATATTGTAAAATCAATAACTTATTGTTTATAAGTCATAAAAATACAAATAATATATCAAATTGTTCAGAAAAATGAAACCTATCTATTTAACCTATAATCATGCATTGTTAAACAACTTAAATGACAAGTATAATTAGAAGAACAAATGCACCCCTCTCATATGTTCCGGAGTTTCCCCGAGTTAGGGTTTTCACCCCTCGGAACCCCGATTAAATCGTCGAGCATGTCTTAGGGTTACATTCCAATGCAAATTAACTTGTCATATCATCATACTTGCTTGAGCATTGCATCGATGCCATGTGTTGATTTTTTCCCTTTCTTTTCGTTGTTTCGATTATTAGGTTTATTATTAGTTAGGTATTATTAGGTTTATTAATTACTTTGCTATTCCTGGTCTTCGGCCCCACTGGTCAGTCACTGTGGGTAGCCCCAGACCCGATTCACATTGTCAAGCAACTTAGGTGCATGTGGGTTAGACGATGTGCCTATCTACTACACGGTTTCCATTTCTCTTCATTTTTATTATTGTGTATGTATATATTAGGGTTTCTCTGAATTAGGGTTTATATCTCTCAACACCGTACTTAACTTTCTCCTTTAGCCGCTTTGACTTATTCGTTTTTCCACATATGCAGAAAATATGGACCCACACGTCAGAGACGAAGAAAAGGAAGAGTTGATCCAAGGTGTGATCCGTGGGGAAGATAATTTAGACGTATCAACGTTTCTAAACAACTCCGGTGAGGGTGATCCTCTTTTTACCGGAGTAGACAACTTGTTTGAGGTTGAAGGTGTTGCCTTCCGCGAGGGAGAAGGCGATGCCTTGTGTAATCGAGAAGATGACCGCTCCGGCGAGGTGCATGTAATATAAATCAATTCATTAATTAATCATCTGCTATCTATATAGAAATAGTAACGACGATCTTTCTTCTTTTAGCCCTCCGGATCGAAGGAATCTACTGAAAAGAGCGGACGAGGCCCAACTAAAAAGTTGCAAGACCATGAGAGGTTCAGGATCGAAGATATCGCTGAAGACGGCAAACCGACGGCTCCCGAAGTTGTCGCAACCAAATTTGTGGCACAATGCGGAGTAATCGTTAGGGACTTAATCCCGATCACCATTAGAAATTGGAATAGGCCTGCTAATGCGGATGAAGAGGGAACATGTTTATTTGTCCCTAACCACGCCAAAGATTTACTGTGGAAGAGGCTCATGGTTAATTTCAAACTACCGAAGATAGAGCTGGATCCAAATGCGGAGGATCCAGTTGAGGACGCCTTACAACATGGGAGAGCCATGGAGGCTAAGGTCAGGGAGTGGGCTTTGAAGAAGATGGCCCAGTGTTTCACCAACTGGAAGAAAAGATTGCACCTTGACTATGTCGTGAAAAAGAAGACTCCCGATTTCAAGAATATTCAGTTTGAGAAGATAAAACCATTCTGGGCTGAGTTTGTGGAATACAAGAAATCAGAAAAAGCAAAGAAAATGTCTGAAACGAATAAGCTGAATGCTGCTAACAAGAAGTATCACCATACTATGGGGCAAGGTGGCTACAGGGCTGGCATTCCTAAGTGGGAGAAACTTGAGCAGGAACTACGTGATAAAAAGATCACCCCAGAGACAGACGATTGGGTAGAACGTGCAAGGAATTGGTTTTACGGGCATGGGGGCACGTTGGACTCGGAAGGGAGGTGTATATATAACATACGACATAAAGAAGACCCCTTGCCAATCGAGAGGATCAGAAAAGCAGTAAAGGCTGTTAAAGATGGGGACTTCATTCCCGATAGAGAGAATGATGAGCTCACACTCGCCCTTGGAAATAAGGAACATGATGGACGAACACGAGGCACAATAGGCTCCCAATCATGGAGGACTGGGTTTCCCGAAGAAAGGAAGAAATATCCTGATAGAAGCCGTCAGAGGAGTAAGGTCAGGGCGGCAGTTGAAGCAGAAAGTCAGAAAGAGCGAATGTGTTTAATTGAAGAACGATTAAAGCAACAACAAGATGAAATTAACGCACTTAAAGAGCAAAGTACTACCGGCCCATCTCAGCAGCACACTGCATTCGATGCTACCGGCCTATCGAATAATCGAAAAAGCAGTGTGGCTTCCACCGAGGTCCCGGGTGATGACAATGGCGATGACGATGATGCACCGACGATGGCTCCTGTTGGCTACCCAGTGGATGATATCACAGAGATGACACACTGCGAGCTACATGTCAAAGTTGTGAACATATCAATGAAGGTGGCGGTCGGCTATGCCTTACCAATTGGACCCACACCAACTTACCACTGTCGTCCGGTTCCAGAGGGCTACGCTGTTGTCGGCGTGGATGAAATCATGCCCACCTTTGAGGTTTTGGATCTTCACTACCCTGCTGGTGAAGGGGATGTGACTGTGCTGGGTGACGCAAAAAACGTCACCATTCTATGGCCGAAGGAATGTATCGTTCTTCAAAATCACACGCCAAGGCCATCTTCGCCGCCGCCTCACCCGTCTCCAGCGAGGTCGTCGCCGCCGCAGCAGCCGTCTTCGTCGCCTCACCAATCTCCGGTGCAGCCATCGCCGCGGGAGCCATCGCCGGCGCCTCAGGATAAAAAGCGTAAGCGTACCGCTACTGTGCGTCGTAAGAGATCGCTGAAACGTAAACAAGAGCCTCTTCCAAAAGTACCAAAGGTTCCACCCAAGAGAGCTTATGACTATACTGAAGAGGAGACTGCGGCGATCGTTGATGCGGAAACGACAGCGTTTTTCGCTAAGCTGAGGCGGCCGAAGGAGCCAGAGTTCCCCAGCACCAAAGAAGAAAGAGCCAAAGTGTTTAAAATGCTAAAGAATCTTCATCAACCCGAGCCAAAGCTGTCATCAGACTATGACCGTTCTATTCTCAAGTCACATGCGGCACAAAAAGCCTCGAAGAGCAGTACTGATACAAGCGGGAAATCTGTTGCCCAGCTCGGAGAACAAGCAAAACAGACTTGCGCCCCTCTCAAGGTGATTTCTCAAACCAATGTGGGGTCGAGAAAATATGGGGCCGAAGAGCAGTATGATCCAGATGTAGTTGCACAATACGGAGAAGCTGCCGCTGCTCAAGGTATGAGTATTGCCCAGTACTTATCCCAGTTAGAGTTCTTCCCCGTGAGTGAAGTAGCATACAAATACCAGTACGGCAAACCTCTCGTCAAACCTGAGGAGGTAAACAATCTTTCAACAAAAATGCGAAGATTGCATAACTGGTACATGCATGCCACGTCCGCCGGGGATAACTGGATAGTGCTGAGGGTTACAAAAAAGCATCATGGGAAAGAAAGGGATGACATGATATCCATTGAATTTGATGAACTATTTCAATTATTCAATCAAGACGCCTTGGACAAATCGATCATCAGTGCCTATTGTCTGTAAGTACTAATTCTATAATTAATTTAGTCCCCAGCTATATTATTTTGTTTATTGCATGTATATAATCATACTGTAATATGCAGAATGAAGATTCTCGAATGCAGCAGAGGACAAATCTATGACATTGGCTTCACTGACCCATATTGGGTTCATGAAGCTAATCTCAAAATAAGCCCCCAGGATACGGAGGATAATATAGTACACGCGTTAAGGTTTCAAGAAACCAAAAGGGAAATACTATTTCCTTACAACTTCCAGTGAGTGTTATTGTCTTGTATACACTTTCTATTTCGCTTACTCGATGTTAAGTATATAATTGATTAGTTCTGCATTCGCAGGTACCACTATATTCTGTTAATCATTCAACTTGACAAAGGGCGTGTACTAGTCATGGACTCGAAGGACATGCAGATACTTCTCCAGCGGTAATTCTAATCATTACGACACTATATCGGCAACGTTCGTGAATTTTATGATATCAAGTACTTAATAACTTATTTTATTCGTTTTCTTCGCCGGGCAGCGCTTGGAAAAGGTTCACCAAAAAGGCTAGGGGTGTTTGGAAAGAGGAGCTTACATTTGAAGCACTAGATGTAAGCACCACTAGCTATATCCGCGCATCTCTTTGATTCTAGTTTTGATACAGTTATTATCATGCTTGATTATTATTTTGATTGAACTCTGTTCTCGTAAAGTGCCTGACGCAGGGACCAGGTAACAATCTTTGTGGATACTATGTTTGCGAGTTCATCCGGCAGACGTGCGATGAGAAGGGCAGAAATTTAGAGCAACTCCACGTACGTAAACAATTTCTATAGTTTCTAATTTCAAACAAATTGTGTTTAGTTTCATTCATATAGGCTGACTCCTTTTTTAAATCAGATCGAACGTCTACGGGACGGTCTTCTGCCAACGGATCGCGTACGAGCAATTCAGGAGGAATTGGCGGGATTTTTGGATGCAGAAGTCCTAGACCCGAAAGGGGAATACTATTCTGCTGTGTATAGACAATAGGGATTGTAAAAATAGCAACTTTGAAGGAATTGGCCGGTAGCATCGAATAGCAACTTTTGTATGTAGTGCATGAACTCGATCCGTGTATTGAATGTAATATTGTCATGATGATCTTGTGTAATATAAGGTTCCTTCGTTGATAAGTGCAAAACACTAAATAAACAATAAAACAACCTAAATAAATTCTCTGCCGCGGCACAAAAAGTGGCGAAAATGCTGCCGCGGCAACAAAATGTGCCAAAATGAATTCTCTGCCACGGCAGAGAAATGGGCCAAATCTCTGCCGCGGCCGCGGGTTATTAGTCCTGGTTCGTGTTACGAACCGGGACTAATGCTCCACCCCCCCCCCCCTCGTGCTCTCATGCCGCCACGTGTGCCCCCATTTGTCCTGGTTGGTGTGGGGCAACCAGGACTAAAGGTTAGAGCTTTAGTCCCGATTGCCCCGTCCCGGTTGGGCAACAGGGACTAATGGCCCTTACCAACCGGGACGCATGGGGCGTTTTCTACCAGTGTTATGTAATAGCCTATAACACACATTGGCGAAAGTGAACTGGTCGTTAAGGCGGAGACGCGTTCCGACAAAGAGATAGATCTTTTTTTTTCATACATGTGTAACATCCCAGATTTTATATTAGGATGTTATTAGTGGCATGCATCATCCTTGCATCATTGCACCCTACAAATAATAATTTGCAACAAAATCCTAACACCTAAACCAATCAAAACCCTAGTAAAGATTTCTTCATGTAGGCATTATTGTTGTACACAAGCTTGACCCTACTAAAAACCTTGAGAAACATCAAACCATGGTCCTGTGTTGACCACCTTAATTTTATAAAAATTTAGAAACAAGTTTCATCAAATTTGGACTTAGTATGCAAAAGTTAATTGGGTTTTACTAAAACAGAATTTGATAAAAGTTAAAAAAAAAAAACAGGCGGCCTAACCTAACTGGGCCGCGGCGCCAGCCCACCCACGCCTGCGCGGCAGATAGCCTACCTGCACCCGCGCCAGCCCGCTTCCCCCTTCCACCACAGACACGCGGGACCCACCCGTCATCCCCTTCCTCCCCGCGGAACTCGCGCGCCGCCGTGAGCTGGTCGGACTCCGACCGAATCGGAGAGGAGTCCGTGCCCCCGACGCCAAGACTCCACCCCCATATAAACCCGCCACCCTCGCGTCCCCCCCTCCCGCTCGATTCTTTTCTTGCAAAAACCCTAGCCAGTGACGAACCGCATCGCCGCCGTCGGGTCAACCTCGTCGAGACGGTTCGAAGCCCTCTCCCTTTCTCCTTCCTCCCTCTGGAGCTTCTCCATCCACCACTGATTCTAGCCGCGTGCCTTTCCCCTTCTCTCTCGCAGGAACTCGCCCGCGATTGCTCGCCGGAGCACCGCCGGAGACGGAGGAGATCAGCGGGACGCTGCCGACAGTCGAGGAAGCAAGGGGAGACGACGAGGACACGAGCGTGACCGCAGGGATCAGACGCGCCCCGTCGACCACGCCGCCACCTCGGGGAGCCACCGGAGCGCCGCCAACCTTCGTCACCGACGCCACCGCCGCCCAACGTCGTCGTCGCCACCGCGGTAAGTCGCCACGCCCTCTCAAACCGTCCGATCGTAGTTGTGCGGGCTAGATTAGAAGGAGGGGCGAAGGGGTACCGGCCAGTACCTCGCTGCCGCGTGGCAAGCTGCGCCCGCGCCCGCCCGCGTCACCCGCCTGGCCAGCTGGACCAACCAAGCACTGCCACTTGGCGCGTTTCGAGTTAGGGTTAAGATAAGTTTGGGTTGAATTTGGTAGATTTGATCTAAACATTGCGAAAATCATATAAAATTGAATATTTGGCCAAATTTAGCTTATAATATACCGTTGGATTCATAATTTTATGTAGAATCCAGATCTGCAATAAAAATCTAAGTTTACCGTAAGGTTTTAGGTGTAGAATTTAATCATTAGATTAGAGTGTTTCTCCTATAGAAAAATAATTAAAATTTTAGGATCATTAGATCTAGCTTGGGGCTAATTAGATGGTTTGATATCCTTATAATCCTAAGATTTGTTTTAGTGACTCAATTAGATCTAAACCTTTGGGAAATCAATCCTAGTGACACCCTTACACTATCACAACACAATCTTGATACCTTGGTCAATTTAGAAGAACCAATCTTGCATAAAATACCATGTTGCATGCATGCATGATTACCTCTGTGATATGTTTTGAGCAAGTTATGATCAGATCTTTGTTTGTGATTCGTTAGATTGTTCGGAGTGCGCTAAGGAGTGCTATTGTGTAGAGTGCTGCTCGGATAAAGGCAAGTTACACCACTTGTTCATAACGTTTGTCCCAGTTTTGATTATATGCATGTGGTCTTCAAAATTCTGTAGTATGCATGTATAGGATGTTCTAGTAGAATTTTTCCTTAGTATTATTTTGCAAGTGCGATGATTTTGTAGTATGCCATCAGTAGCTATATACTTAGGGTTTTCCACTCCTAATAGGTTACTCCTATTTTTGCTAAGTATTGCTTGCTATGCTATATATACAAAGTACCGTTGGGGGGTTCGAAAGACAAAGAATTTTCTAAGTATAAAGGCTCTCTAGAGCAAACTTTTCTTCTCAAATCCACTTCAAAATAAAACTAAGTTTTCTTCTAGGCGGAATGGTTGTCGGGACAATGAGTGAGATTTTGGTGGAGAACGGCCGCCCAGGAATCAAAGAAGTCTGCCATGTTTCAGAATTCAGAAGCTTCCAGTGCAACCACAATACATTATGGGCTCTGTCTTGGCCTAGTACTTAGTGGGAAACCTCACCTGGGTACCAACATTTGGAGGTTCTTGGCACGGTTGGATCCAGAAGGTAGAGGGGCTACTAAGGGAAAGCCTCGCCATGGTCTTGTCTGTAAAAGGACTTGATCGTGGATTGTGGGTAAAGTGCACAAACTCTCGAGAGTATTGCAATCTGATCGATCAGCCGTGTTCACGGATACAGAACAACATTGAGCATCTGAAGGATGGAGCCTCTCAAGGATCTTCCTCTCTCTTTTCTAAAACAAAGTTTTGAAACCCCATGGCGTGCGTAATATCGCCAATGGGTGGGATTTTGGGGAACTTGGTGTGTAATATCCAAGTGTCACTTGGTGCGTAATATCCAAGTGTTTGGTTGTTTGGACACTTGGTGCGTAATATCCTCGTGTGCCACTCGACCTTATTTTATCTAAGCAAATGTTTACAAAGTAGGACAATCCTCTCTTCTTCTCTCTACTTAAGAAAACTAGCTTTGCGCAAATGAACTCTACAGCCTAAACTAGCCTTGCATGTAGAGATAGTCTTTTCTCTCCTTGGTGTAATTTGCCAATACATTCAAAGTATTGACCCAACTTGTTGGCTGCACGTTTTATGTGCAGAGTCCGAAGATTAAAAGGTGCGTAGGGATCGCGAGTCTACACTCGACAAGCCTGGGGCGTTGATGGACTCAAGCTGCTTTTATGTTTCCGCTGTTATTTGAGCTAGCGTAGTGCTAAGAAATTTTGTAATAAATTTATACTCTGGATTCTCCGTGTAATAAAGACTTTATGTTTTACATGATATTTCATCGACTGTGAGTGCTAGCTGTTGATCCAGGGACTAGAATGTTAATCACAGGGACTTAGGATCCTTATCGATCCAAGGTCACTACAGATGGTATCAGAGCACATCGTTGCCTGTAGGACGTGACCCTAGGATTGGAACCACCTCTAACTTATGTGCCTTACTTGCTTTTCTACTAAGTTATTTTCCGCACTTCTAGTATCTTCTTTCCTCTACTTGTTTTAGTATCTAACTTTCATTCTTCTAACTTAAAGATGACAAGCTTCCTCTACGGCACCGTCGCGGACATCGAGCCTCTTCGCTTTGGTGGATGCCTCATGGATCTACTCACACGTTTGGACCTTCCTCTCCCAACAATCCAGGGGAGCACAATGAAGAAACTCCACAAGGACGGCTGTTGGGGAGTCCAAGTCATCCATCCAGGACAAGAGCGAGGCAAGAATCCGGAGGAAGACATAGCAATCCACATTGTTAGCGATTTCAAGGAGAAATCCCTTAGCATCAGCTTGCAGCAACTCATTGGTCGCCTATGTGGACGTCATCATGAAGCTCTCCAAGGACACTGCGGCGACCTCTTTGGAAGACGAGATGAGGAAGGAATTCCCATGGAGTTAACCTTTGGGGAAAGAACTTCTACCAAGCGCCAAAGAACACAATATCAAGACTTGGAGTGCCACATCCATGACCTTGAAAAGGGTACCTTCCTCGAGATGTTGAAGAACGACAAGCTATGCACCCTCATCAAGGAGAAGGAAGAAATGATCAAGCAGCAGGAGGAGGCAATGAAGTTCCAAGAAATAAGATTCCAGGACCAAGAGAAGAAGTTCGCTAACCAAGAGAAGAGGGTGATAAATAAAAACAAGAGAATTAGGGAACTCAAACAGCAGATCGATGGAGCTGAAGTGCAAACTGAAGGCCTTTGCAAGATAATCAATGATGTGCGTGCTGCCAAGAGGGACTTAGCAAAGCAACTCGAAGCCGCAAAGAAGTCAAGTTTAGTGGAGGAGCTACAAAGAGAGAAGGAGGGACTTCAGAAGCAGCTGGAAGCCACTGCCAAGAAGCTGCAGGATGAGATAAAGAACCTCCAAGAGAAGCTTGAAGCCACCACGAAGGAGATGGAGTTGTACAAGACAACCCTAGAGCAGGAAGGCTACTCGTTCGAGGACGAGGAAGAGGAAGGCGTGGAAGATGTGTAATAGTTGGACCACCTTTAATTCTATAGTAGAACGTTATTCGCAATTGTAATAAATACCAAGACAAATCTGGTTTAGTTAAACTTGGTTGTTTTCTGTGTTAAGCTGTGTTGTTATGTCTTGTGTGCTTGGTGTGTTTTCATAAGGGTAGGAGTTTACTACTTAGTCTTCCTGTCTATTTCTTAACTATTCTCTTAAACCCCACAGATGCCGCCAAGACGTGCGAACTCCGATATCCCGCCAGAAATAGCACAACTTTTAGCCACTCAGAACCAGCTGATCCAACTGCTCACTCAGAACATGCAAAACAACAACAATAACCTGCCACCACCACCACCTCCGCCACCACCTCAACAGGATCGCTTGACTCGGTTTTTGAGGCTGAACCCACCTACCTTCACTGGCAGCACTGAACCAATCATCGCTGATGACTGGCTGCGTACGATCAACAAGAAGCTAGACACCGTGCAAGCTGTCGGAGCCGACAGGGTGCGTTATGCCGCACACCAGCTTGAAGGACCTGCTGCAGAATGGTGGGATAACTACCAAGTCACCCACCCGGATATTGATGCTATCACTTGGGATCAGTTTGAGTTAGCTTTTCGCACTCATCATGTGGCTGCTGGTGTCATGACTCTGAAGAGGCGCGAGTTTCGCGACCTACACCAGCTGCACCGTTCTGTCACCGAGTATGGTGAGCTTTTCAATAAGCTAGCCCGTTATGCACCCGATGATGTTTCTGCTGATGCCAAGAGACAGGAGGAGTTCTTAAGAGGGCTCAATGATGAGATATCCATTCAGCTTGTGGCTCAGAAATTTGACAACTTTTAGGAACTCCTGGACAGAGCCATTGTGGTTGAATCAAAGAGGAAGAGCATAGAAAACCACAAGAGGAAATCTAACCCTCACAAACACTCTGTTCCATACCAGAAGCAGCGCAATTCTTCACCACCACCTTATAACAATAATGGCCACAACCATAACGGTCACAACCATGGTGGCCACAAACACAATGGGCATAAAAACCGCAATGGGAATGGCAGCAATGGAAAGGATCTCAGTGAGGTGACATGCTTTAAGTGCAACAGGACAGGGCACTATGCAACATCTTGCCCCGAGAAGAAGAATGGCAATGGTAATGGGAATGGAAATGGACACAACCATGGCAATGGAAACGGGAAGAAGCCAAATCCGTTTGTAAAAGCCACGGTAAATCATGTTTCTATGGAGGATGCTTGTGATGTGCCAGACTCTGTGATTGGTAAGTTCAAACTCAATTCTATTCCCGCAGTTGTTCTTTTTTGATACTGGTGCATCGCATTCATTCATATCAAGGGTATTTGTGGATAGAGGCAAGATACCAACGGAGACTATAAACTTTCCTCTAAGGGTAAGTTCTCCTGGGGGAGAAATAGTGGCAAACTCCGGTTGCCGGGGACTAGAACTAAGGATTGGGACACACATCTTTCCCACAAGTCTAGTAGTTCTAGAATCACAAGGATTAGACATAATCTTGGGCATGAATTGGATGACCGAGTATGAGGGAGTCATAGATTGTGCCAAGAGAACTGTCACGCTCACAACACCGGAAGGGAAGAGAATTCGTATCAAGTCAAATTTCGCACTTAAGGAAGCCATGGTAAACTCTCTTAAGGGGATTAGCTTGGAGGAGGTACCTATTGTAAAGGAATACCCAGATGTCTTCCCGGAGGAACTACCAGGAATGCCCCCCGACCGTGATATCGAGTTTCTCATTGACTTGATGCCAGGCACGGGTCCGATAGCTAAGAGACCATACAAGATGGATGTGAACGAGTTAAAGGAACTCAAGAAACAGCTTAGGGAACAATTGGACAAGGGGTTTATCCAACCCAGCGCGTCATCTTGGGGAGCACCCGTCCTATTTGTGGAAAAGAAGGATAAGACCAAGAGGCTGGTTGTGGACTACCGCTCGTTGAACGAAGTGACGATTAAGAATAAGTATCCTCTGCCCAACATCAATGACTTGTTTGACCAGTTAAAGGGAGCAAGTGTGTTCTCAAAGATCGATCTGCGATCAGGCTACTTTCAGCTAAAGATTCGAGAACAGGATGTGCCCAAAACAACATTCACCACAAGATACGGCTTGTATGAGTACACCGTAATGTCATTTGGTCTAACCAATGCCCCAGCATACTTCATGACCATGATGAAAAAGGTGTTCATGGAATATTTGGACAAGTTTATCGTGGTATTCATATATGATATACTCATATACTCTAAGGATGAGAAGGAACATGAGAAACATCTGCGCCTTATCATGGAGAAGCTAAGAGAACACAAGTTGTACGCCAAATTCAGCAAATGCGAGTTCTGGTTAAAGGAAGTGGGATTCCTTGGTCATGTTGTGTCGGCAAAAGGAGTTTCCATAGATCCTAGTAAGGTAGCTTCCGTGACGGAATGGGAGTCAGCCAAGAATGTGGGGGATATTAGAAGCTTCTTGGGCCTCGCAGGTTATTACCGGAGGTTCATTGAAAACTTTTCCAAAATAGCAAAACCCATGACGGAACTATTGAAGAAGGAAAAGAAATTCCTATGGACTGAGGCATGTGAAGCAAGTTTTCAAGAGTTGAAGAAACGCCTTGTAACGGCGCCAGTACTATGTCTGCCCGATATCCAGAAGGATTTTCAAGTCTATTGTGACGCTTCTCGACAAGGACTTGGAAGTGTATTGATGCAGGATGGGAAAGTGGTATCCTATGCCTCCCGACAACTTAAGAACCACGAACACAACTACCCCACCCATGATTTGGAACTTGCGTCTGTGGTTCATGCACTCAAGGTATGGAGACACTACCTCATGAGCAAACATTGTGATGTATTCACAGATCATAAAAGTTTGAAGTACATCTTCACCCAAAAGGAATTGAATATGAGACAAAGAAGATGGCTTGAACTAATTAAGGATTATGACTTGGATTTACAGTACCATCCCAGAAAGGTAAACGTGGTGGCTGATGCCTTAAGTCGTAAGGTGTATGTGAATGGACTTATCGCAGAGGAACTTCCAGAGGATTTATGCAAGCAATTCAGGGATCTCAGGCTAGAGATAGTTCCGAAAGGACACGTAGCGACTATGGAAATAGTGTCCACCTTCCAAGAGAGAATCAAGGAAGCACAGAAGGGAGATAAAGAGTTGGAAGAAATAAGAATCAGGATAGTCGAGGGAAAGACTAAAGAATTTCGTCTGGATGAACAAGGAACCCTCTGGTATGGGAGGCGTTTGTGCGTTCCCAATGACCCCGAAATCAGGAAGATGATTTTACAAGAAGCTCATGATTCGCCATACTCGATTCATCCAGGTAACACGAAGATGTACATGGATGTGAAGGATAGATTCTGGTGGAATAACCTAAAGAGAGATATTGTAGAGTATATTTCTCTGTGTGATGTATGCAATAGAGTTAAAGCCGAGCATCAGAAACCGGCAGGACTACTCCAACCACTGCCTATACCTGACTGGAAATGGGACAAGGTAGGCATGGATTTCATCACGGGGTTGCCCTGGACTCGTTCTGGATTTGATTCTATCTGGGTAGTGGTGGACCACTTCACCAAGGTGGCTCACTTCATCCCCATAAAGACCACGTATACAAGTGCTAATCTTGCTAAGATATACATGTCAAGGATTGTAAGCCTACATGGTGTTCCCAAGGGAATTGTGTCAGACAGGGGCACCCAGTTTACTTCAAAGTTTTGGCGACAACTACATGAGTCTCTTGGAACCCGACTAGAATTCAGCACTGCCTTTCACCCGCAAACGGATGGCCAAACAGAAAGGGTGAATCAAATTTTGGAAGATATGTTGAGAGCTTGCGCACTAGACTATGGGTCTAGTTGGGATGATAACTTGCCGTATGACGAGTTCTCATACAACAACAGCTACCAGACAAGTATCAAGATGGCTCCGTTTGAAGTTCTATATGGCAGGAAATGTAGGACTCCGCTGCTATGGAATGGAGTAGGTGAACGCAGTCTTTTTGGACTTGAATTGATAAAGGATGCCAAAGAAAAGGTACGGCAGATTCAGGATAGGCTAAAGGTAGCCCAATCCCGACAGAAGAGTTACGCTGATTCCAAGCGCAGAGATGTGGCCTATGAGATAGGGGACCGTGCGTATCTCCGAGTTTCACCCCTACGAGGAGTTAAGAGGTTCGGAATCAAGGGCAAGTTAGCCCCACGATTCATAGGACCATATAAGGTTCTGGCCCGTAGAGGGGAAGTTGCTTATCAGTTGGAGTTGCCGGAAGGACTGACTGTTCATGATGTTTTTCATGTGTCGCAACTAAAGAAGTGTCACCCGGAGATGGCCGAAACACCGCTAAGAGACACCGTTCCCCTAGATGAGGTTCAATTGGAGAATGACCTTACCTATGAGGAAAAACCCATCAAAATACTGGAGACAGCCGAAAGGATTACCCGCACCAAGACTATAAGGTTCTGCAAAGTACAATGGAACCACCACTCCGAGGAAGAAGCTACGTGGGAGTGTGAAGAAGACTTGAAGACAGAACACCCACACCTATTTGCTAGCCAACCAGAATCTCGAGGACGAGATTCTCCTTAAGGGGGGTATGTTTGTAACATCCCAGATTTTATATTAGGATGTTATTAGTGGCATGCATCATCCTTGCATCATTGCACCATACAAATAATAATTTGCAACAAAATCCTAACACCTAAACCAATCAAAACCCTAATAAAGATTTCTTCATGTAGGCATTATTGTTGTACACAAGCTTGACCCTACTAAAAACCTTGAGAAACATCAAACCATGGTCCTATGTTGACCACCTTAATTTTATAAAAATTTAGAAATAAGTTTCATCAAATTTGGACTTAGTATGCAAAAGTTAATTGGGTTTTACTAAAACAGAATTTGATAAAAGTTAAAAGGAAAAAAAAGAGGCAGCCTAACCTAACTGGGCCGCAGCGCCAGCCCACCCACGCCTGTGCGGCAGCTAGCCTACCCGCACCCGCGCCAGCCCGCTTCCCCCTACCACCACAGACACGCGGGACCCACCCGTCATCCCCTTCCTCCCCGCGGAACTCGCCCGCCGCCGTGAGCTGGTCGGACTCCGACCGAATCGGAGAGGAGTCCGTGCCCCCAACGCCAAGACTCCACCCCCATATAAACCCGCCACCCTCGCGTCCCCCCCGCTCGATTCTTTTCTTGCAAAAACCCTAGCCAGCGACGAACCGCATCGCCGCCGTCGGGTCAACCTCGCCGAGACGGTTCGAAGCCCTCTCCCTTGCTCCTTCCTCCCTCTGGAGCTTCTCCATCCACCACTGATTCTAGCTGCGTGCCTTTCCCCTTCTCTCTCGCAGGAACTCGCCCGCGATTGCTCGCCGGAGCACCACCGGAGACGGAGGAGATCAGCGGGACGCTGCCGATAGTCGAGGAAGCAAGGGGAGACGACGAGGACACGAGCATGACCGCAGGGATCAGACGCGCCCTGTCGACCATGCCGCCACCTCGGGGAGCCACCGGAGCGCCGCCAACCTTCGTCACCGACGCCACCGCCGCCCATCGCCGCCGTCACCACCGCGGTAAGTCGCCACGCCCTCTCAAACCGTCCGATCGTAGTTGTGCGGGCCAGATTAGAAGGAGGGGCGAAGGGGTACCGGCTAGTACCGCGCTGCCGCGTGGCAAGCTGCGCCCGCGCCCGAGCCGCGTCACCCGCCTGGCCAGCTGGACCAACCAGGCACTGCCACTTGGCGCGTTTCGAGTTAGGGTTAAGATAAGTTTGGGTTGAATTTGGCAGATTTGATCTAAACATTGCGAAAATCATATAAAATTGAATATTTGGCCAAATTTAGCTTATAATATACCGTTGGATTCATAATTTTATGTAGAATCCAGATCTGCAATAAAAATCTAAGTTTACCGTAAGGTTTTAGGTGTAGAATTTAATTATTAGATTAGAGTGTTTATCCTATAGAAAAATAATTAAAATTCGTTTTAGTTGATTCTTGTTGCAATAACTTTGTTTACACAATACCTACTGAACAAAATCATTAAACTTTGCTTAGGATCATTAGATCTAGCTTGGGGCTAATTAGATGGTTTGATCTCCTTATAATCCCAGGATTTGTTTTAGTGACTCAATTAGATCTAAACCTTTGGGAACTCAATCCTAGTGACACCCTTACACTATCACAACACAATCTAGCTACCTTGGTCAATTTAGAAGAACCAATCTTGCACAAAATACCATGTTGCATGCATGCATGATTACCTCTGTGATATGTTTTGAGCAAGTTGTGATCAGATCTTTGTTTGTGATTCGTTAGATTGTTCGGAGTGTGCTAAGGAGTGCTATTGTATAGAGTGCTGCTCGGATCAAGGCAAGTTACACCACTTGTTCATAACTTTTGTCCCAGTTTTGATTCTATGCATGTGGTCTTCAAAATTCTGTAGTATGCATGTGTAGGATGTTCTAGTAGAATTTTTCCTTAGTATTATTTTGCAAGTGCGATGATTTTGTAGTATGCCATGAGTAGCTCTATACTTAGGATTTTCCAATCCTAATAGGTTACCCCTGTTTTTGCTAAGTATTGCTTGCTATGCTATATATACAAAGTACCGTTGGGGGGTTCGAAAAACAAAGAATTTTCTAAGTATAAAGGCTCTCTAGAGCAAACTTTTCTTCTCAAATCCACTTCAAAATAAAACTAAGTTTTCTTCTGGGCGGAATGGTTGTCGGGACAACGAGTGAGATTTTGGTGGAGGACGGCCGCCCAGGAATCAAAGAAGTCTGCCATGTTTCAGAATTCAGAAGCTTCCAGTGCAACCACAATACATTATGGGCTCTGTCTTGGCCTAGTACTTAGTGGGAAACCTCACCTGGGTACCAACATTTGGAGGTTCTTGGCACGGTTGGATCCAGAAGGTAGAGGGGATACTAAGGGAAAGCCTCGCCATGGTCTTGTCTGTAAAAGGACTTGATCGTGGATTGTGGGTAAAGTGCACAAACTCTCGAGAGTATTGCAATCTGATCGATCAGCCGTGTTCACGGATATAGAACAACATTGAGCATCTGAAGGATGGAGCCTCTGAAGGATCTTCCTCTCTCTTTTCTAAAACAAAGTTTTGAAACCCCATGGCGTGCGTAATATCGCCAATGGGTGGGATTTTGGGGAACTTGGTGTGTAATATCCAAGTGTCACTTGGTGCGTAATATCCAAGTGTTTGGTTGTTTGGACACTTGGTGCATAATATCCTCGTGTGCCACTCGAACTTATTTTATCTAAGCAAATGTTTACAAAGTAGGACAATCCTCTCTTCTTCTCTCTACTTAAGAAAACTAGCTTTGCGCAAATGAACTCTACAGCCTAAACTAGCCTTGCATGTAGAGATAGTCTTTTCTCTCCTTGGTGTAATTTGCCAATACATTCAAAGTATTGACCCAACTTGTTGGCTGCACGTTTTATGTGCAGAATCCGAAGATTAAAAGGTGCGTAGGGATCGCGAGTCTACACTCGACAAGCCTGGGGCGTTGATGGACTCAAGTTGCTTTTATGTTTCCGTTGTTATTTGAGCTAGCTTAGTGCTAAGCAATTTTGTAATAAATTTATACTCTGGATTCTCCGTGTAATAAAGACTTTGTATTTTACATGATATTTCATCGACTGTGAGTGCTAGCTGTTGATCCAGGGACTAACATGTTAATCACAGGGACTTAGAATCCTTATCGATCCAAGGTCACTACAACATGGTGCTATATTTATGTTGTGTAATGTCACTAGATGATAAATTCTTTTCTTGTCAAACGACACATATATGATCGCAATCAGCAAAAATTATAAATTCCTTAAGTACCACCAACGAAGAAAATAGCCAACCTTTATAGTTGCAAGATATGTTAATTTCTTGAGGTAAAACTAGATGTTGGTTTCTATAGTTAAATACTTATAGAATTAGAGTCTCTAAGTGTATCAAGCTATTTTTACTATGTACAAGTTAAACTTATCAACAATGTATTATGTATATCAAATACGAAACATACCAAGAATAACAAGATAGAAGAGCCCAATAGGAAAAATAATGTAACTTAACTATTTTCGGATAATCAAAAGAAATAACTCAAAAGCAGCATCACTTACATACATTGTAAAACAGTTTTTAAAATTGATGTTTCCAGAGGTCTAAAATGTGAACACTCTAACGTTTGTTAGCCTTTTGTTAGTAGATGATGCTGGTCCTATCGATTGTTGGTCACAGATTTCTCTGTCACCCATGGTGGCGATTTTCGGCTACTTTGCTTTGCACCTGAAGGGATTTAAATACGGATTTAAATCACACGATTTGTCAGGAAGCAGGAACATGCAAACATAGGCAGTGCGTCCATTGCATTTGTGACAGGATGGTGTCATGTTCTGAATCCCGACATGGACTCCCCTTCTTAGTTTGGCCAAGGGCACAACCTGTCACAACTAACAAGGAGGATCCCATATCTGAGATCACGATGGTTCTTTACTCATGTTCAGGCCGCATTATACGAAGCGCTACACCCTGCAACTATTATGTATATGGTGGGTATGAATCTGTTACAAAGATGATCCCCGTGAATGGGGCTCGATCTTCCCTCTATGCTAGCCTACTGTCTTCTTCTCTGTTTTCATGTCCTGAAGAACCTTCTTTCTCTCATCTAGTCGTGGCCCTCCATTTATATAGATATAGTTTAGGGAATTTTATGGACATGTATAAGTAAATCTTTGGAAATGAGATTTCATTTAGATGTTTGATTAAATATCTTGTGATGATTAAGTTGATCTATGCATGATATATATTCTCAATTTACCAAAATTCCAATTGTTCTCAAGAACTTCGGATTTAGCAAAGGTCAAGGTTTATCGTACTCACATTGACAATCTAACTCTAGCTCATCAACATAAGTGAAACTTCAACCACTTTGATAAGTTTAGTTCAATGCGCCAAATTTTCCTAGAGTTCATATGGATGAATGAAGGCATATGTCTGATTTCTATCTATTTCTAGTCTGTAATCTGGGACATTACATAATCATGACATTTTACAATATAAGGAATCTTGTATTACTAAATCTTGGAGTGCTCAACAATAGCCATTTCATGGAAATAGTTCTTAATGTCAAAAGTACATGTACCTCGTATGTGGCCACTCCACCCGACGTACAGCTTGCAGAAGACTCACATTTGACATGGCACACTTTGCAGAAAGCACGCAAGCTCCACAAGTTCCCTGCTAAGAGAAAGCCATAATATTTGCAACTATATCCCGAAGATAGTGTTCAAGTCATTTTCCATGATAAAAAGTGTACAAGTCATTTTCCATGAGAAGAAGTGTTCAAGTCATTTTTCATGAGAAAAAGTGTTCAAGTTATTTTTCACCTGACAACATGGGATGTGTTTCTATAGAAGAATAACTAACAATGTTTATGATAGTAGGAAAACTAACAAGATGGCGACCGACCATCATGATTTATTTTATTTCCAAAAATGTAAAAAGAGTTCTTTAATAAGATATACTTGGGAAAATAAAGGCCGGGTGTATAAAATGCAACACATCTGGACTCTAATGAATCAAAAGATCATAGATGTATATCACTATATGGACTTCACACTAGTACCATATTACACTAGACAAATAAATAAAGAAAAACACATTGAGCTAATGTCAAATCCAGAAGTATATGCTGGTAGCTTAAGAGTATAAGTTTATGTTATTATATCACAAGTACACATGGAAATTACCAACTATAATCTAAAATAAAAAATTGTTAGTACATGCCAAGGAATCAGGATAGGACGCCAAAAATGTATGACGAACATTGCTATAGGGTATAGGTTGATGCAAATATAGTATATCTAGATATTCCAATGTGAAAAATAGAATGATGCTAAATGGTGAACATGACTTGAAGCTAAAGTCTAACATGAATGTTGTACAATAAAAAAATGACAAATTGCCTCATCCTTGGCTACAAGGTTCACTAAATTATTCAGGAAATCAAGGGATGAGAATCTTTACCTCTACATCTTGATCAACAACAACATGAGTTGTAAATCAAGATCCTACAATTGCCACAAAATAATAACAATAGTAGTAATTCAATCCATGTTTGAGAATAGTACTAGTAATTCAATCATGAAAATGACCAAATGCATGCACATATATAAAAATAAATGCGATGAGAAGTCTGAAATTTTAGTTTAATAAACATTTAAGACTTAAACTATATAGTTGAACCAAATTCTACAATGGATGTTTTAAACCGTGCATTTCATAAAAAAAATGTCAGTATGTGCTCATGAATCAACATAATACTCCAATAAATGTATGATGAAAGGCATTAATATAGGTTATAGGTTGATGCAAATATAGTATGTATAGATATTTCAAAGTGAACAATGGAATGATGTTAAATGGTGAACATGACTTGAAGCTAAAGTCGAACATGAATGTATATATTATGATAAAAATGACAAATCGCCTCATCCTTGGCTAGAAGGTGCATGAAATTATTCGGGAAATCAAGGTTTAAAAATCTTTACTTCTCCATCTTGAGGAAGAAGACCATGATCTATAAATCACGCTGCAGAAGTTTCCACAAAATAAAAATAATAGTAAATCAATCTTTATCCGAGAATAACACTAATAATTCAATAAAGAATATGACCAAATGCATGCACAAACATAAAAGAAGCATGCACAATGGACTCTAAAATTTCAGATTAGTAAACATACCATACTTTAGTTCTATAGATGAAACAAATTCTACAAATAATTTCTTAAATATGCATGTTCAAAAATCTAGAAAGGTATGAAACTAATTTCCCTGCCAATCAGCTTGCAGCCTACATAGAGAACACATCATTCTAGATCTAGTCAAAGTTAATCAGACAAGGATGAGCAAGTCCACCTCTAAATATAATACCCTAAATATTGAATAGACAGATTACAACCACCAAAATAGAGATAGCGTAATGCATATTTATATATGACAAGTCAAACTATGTTATAATTCTATCTAAACTTGGCAACGAAGGAATCCATGCTAAAAGATAAAATTCTATAGTTATTATAGTTAAACAAGCTTCCACATGATGAATGGAGAAACCTTCACATAATAAATATCCGACAAAAGAAAACCAGTGAGAGGGGGATATAAAGTGTACCTTGTGAGTTGACACAGATCATGGTGCTGAGGCGAGGTACAATATGTCGTACACCCTCCTCAAAATATTCTAGGTCTGATCTAAGCATCCTCTAGTGGCATCGGATCATGCTTATCTTATTGAGATTAAGACGGCGAGGAGGCGAGGATAACCCTAGGTTCGACATGTTGTAGAGGAGGAAAAACGGCCTAGCGGAATAGTCGCATAGAGCCGGGATGCATCGATGGAGGTCACGTTCCTCTTGTACGCTAACTCCGCGTCGTCTTCTCTAGCTGCTTAGAGAGAGAAAGAGAGGGGATGTAAGTCATGAGTTAGAGAGAGTATAGATGATGGAGGGATACGACAGGATGGGTACGTATGGCCAAGCACTGTGAGTCATCATACATCAAGCATAACATCATAGTTATAATCATCCTCCACCGGAAGCTCCGTGGCTGGGTTTGGACACCCTAGGGGGAAGCATGACCTCTTGCATCTACTCCAAGGATCTCATGGGAACCCTAGCGAATAAAATGTTGCCTGACCTTGCGCCTCCCCCTCTCCATGGCCAAGAATAGGGCTTGAGACGATGTATCACACCACATGGTGGTGCCTCACTGACCGCCACACTCCTACGGGCTTGGAGGAAAAGGACAGTGAATGAGATGAAATGTTGCACCTGATACACTAGCATAACCACGGGGTAAAATGTTACCCCTGATATTTATCTATTTCTAGTCTCTAATCCTGGGACGTTACATAATCATGATATTTTACAGTACAAGGTCTCATATATTGATAAATCATGCAGTGCTCGACAATTTCCATTTCATGAGAAGAGTTCTTCTAGTCTTCCACATGCAGTAGACGCTTGTAGAAGACTTACATTTGATATGGAACAATTTGTTGAAAGTATGCAAACTCCCCAAGTTCCCTACTGAGAGAATGCCATAATATTTACAGTTGCATCCTAAAAATAGTGCTCACATCATTTTCCATGAGAAAAAGTGTTCACATCATTTTCCATGAGAGAACTATGAAAATAAATGACACTACATCGTCAAGTATGCAGTGTTGCTACCTTGGTCTTTCATGTTACATACAAATACGACTTGGAAAGTCCTTCATGTTACATACAAATACGACTTGGAAAGTCTTTCATGTTACATACAAATCCTGGAAATTTACTAATATATGTTGAATAATATATACTCATTATATCGATGGAGACGATAAAGGACAAGTGTATAAAATGCAACAAATCTATTCTACTGAATCAAAAGATCATATGATGTATATCACTATGTGGGCTTCACACTAATACAAGATTATAGTAGAGAAATAAATAAGAAAAATATATTAAGCTAATGTCAGTGACAAAAGTATATGATGGTAGCATAAGAGTATACCATTATGTTATAACACAAGTTCACTAGAAATTAACCACTATAATTTAAAGTAAAAAACGATTAGTTTGTGCTCATGAATGAGGATAACACGCCCAAAGAAGTATGATGTAAGGCATTGCTATAGGGTATATGTTGATGCAAATACAGTATGACTAGATATTCCAAAGTGAAAAATGGTGAACGTGACTTGAAGCTATAGTCTAACATGAATGTTGTATAAGAAAATACGACAGATTATTATTCATGTAATCAAGGGTTGAGAATCTTTACCTGTCCATCTTCGTCAAGAAGAACATGAGATATAAATCCAGCTCCTTCATTTGCTAAAAAATAATAATAACAATAATTCAATTTGTGTTCAAGAATAATGCTAATAATTCAACCAAGAACATGGCCATATGCATGCACAAATATGGACATACTCATGATGAGGACTTTGAAATTTCAGTTCAATAAACATACAAGACTTTATATATATAGTTGAACCAAATTTTACAAAGGATTTCTTAACTATGCATTTCGTAAAAAATGAAATAATTCTTGGCTATAAGACATTTATTTACACTATAAAGAAGAGGTTCATGTTCAAAAATCTAGAGAGGCATGTCATTAATTTTCCATCCAATCAACCCGTAGTTTGTGAACAATACATTATTCCAGATCTAGCCAAAGATAATCAGATAAGCCTGAGCAAGGCAACCTCTAAAGATATAATACCCTGGACAGAAAATATATTGATTACAACTACAAAAAGATAGATAGAGTGATGCATTTTATATGAAAAGTCCAAGTTACAATTCTATCAAAACTTGGCAACGAGGCATCCTTGTTAAAAGTTAAGATCCTACAATCATTATGCTCTTGTATTTAAATAAGCTTCCTCATGATGAATTTAGAAACCTCCACATAATAAATCTTTGACCAAGGAAAACCAGTGAACACGCGGGGACGGGGGGATAATCCGTGCCATGTGAGCTGAAAATCGGATCATGACATTGAGGCAAGGAACTAGACGTTGGCGTACCACCCTCCTCGAATAATTGTCGGACCATCCGAGCATCCTCTAGTGTTATCAGCTCATGATACTCATGTCGAGCTTGGGATGGAGACGAGTACCCTTGGGTCTAAGTGATGCAACGGATGAAGAACGACCTGGTGGAACAGTCACATAGAGCCGGGACACGTTGATGGAGGTTGATCTCCTATCGTGCGTTACCTCTGCGTCATCATGTTTGGCTACTTAGAGAGAGAAAGAGAGGGGATGTGAGACATGAGATAGAGTATATATGAGGGAGGGAGATGACCGGAGGGGTACCTTAGGGAGAATGTCACGGGTTGACCGACATCAAGCATATCGGCAGCGGTATGGTTGTCCAACAACTGAAGCTCCGACGACTCATCTAGCAAACCCTAGGGAATAAAATGTTGCCCAAACTTTCCCCTCACCCTCTCCATGGCCAATGAGAGGGCTTGAGACAGTGTAGCACACCGTATAGTGGCGCCTCACTGGCCTCCATGTCCATACGGGCCCAGAGGAGAAGGATAGTGAATGAGATGAAATGTTGCCCCTGATACACTAGCAAATCCATGGGGTAAATTTTTTCCCACAATTTTATATATTTCTAGTCTATAATCCTAGGATGTTAGATAATAATGATATTTTACAATATAAGGACTCTTGTATTGTAGCTATCTCGACACACTGATGCAAATCCGTGGCTGCAGCAACTATCCTCTCCACCTGGTCGACGATGGTCCGGTGGCGTGGACAGCGAGAAGACGTGGAAACACCTGGCGGAAAGAACGGATAAACATAAAGACAGCAGAAGGGATATTTAAATGCACAACAAAGAAGGAGAGGTAGGAGATCGTGCAGTATTCTAGCTTCGCGGCGCTCTCCGCCTCCCGATACATCAATAACCCGCGCGTAACTGACGCATGGAATTCTACCGGATACACGCGTACCCAACATGGAATCGCCTGAATGAAACACGCTGGGACCTACCACACATACGGCGAGGGTTTCTGCTACCATGTCGCTCGCTAGCCATGAGGACCCGCGTACAACGAGGGTTTTCGCGGCCACCTCAACTCTCGGCCGCGAGAACCTGCAAAGGGCGAGGGTGTCAGCGTCCACGTAGGCTCTTGGCCACGAGATCCCAAGATGGGTGAGGGTCCCCGCTGCCACATTGGCCATCAACGGGCCCCACGCCCCAGCTGGTGCAGAGCGCCTGCCCCCTCCATACGCCCGTCATACGGAGCGCATTCACGCGCAGCCCTCGATGCGTGGGCCATGAGACGGCGCATGACCACCATCTAGTCAAGCGGGGAAGGAAAGGGTGCGCTCCACGCCCACTCTAGGGAATCTTGGTCCACGGGACCCGCCTCCATGGGTGAGCCGGGCTCCATAGCGTTCTCGCCGCATGTCCTCTTTGTCGTCCATCCCGCAGCCAAAAAGAATCGGGGATATGCTGAGAGCAGATTCGAACGAAATTTTCATGCGCTATTATTGACTCCTCATCATCCATCCCACAAAAATTGCTAGCTCGTGGTAAGAGTTCTTACAGTCATCCACCTGAAGTAGTAGCATGTAGAAGAGTAACATTTGATATGGCACAATTTCTTGAAAGGACGCCAACTCCTCGAGTTCCCTACCGAGAGAATGCCATAATCTACATTGGTCGTGCATGTTACATACAATTACAACTTGACAAGTGTTTCTATAGAATAATAAATAACAATGCTAAAGATAGTAGGAAAACTAAGACTATCCTGATTTTTTCTTTCCAGAAGTGTACCAATAAATGTTGAATAAGGTATAGCGATTATATGGATGGAAAAGATAAAGGCCAAGTTGGAAAATGCAACATATCTACATTCTACTGATTCAAAAGATCATAGGACACTAGTGCAGAGCCCCCCCTTTAACTCCGGTTGGGAGGGCCCTCTAACAGCGGTTCCCCAACCGCTGTTGAGGGTTCGGTGTTAGAGGGGGGGGGGAGCCCTTTAACACCGGTTCTTATACGAAACGGTGTTAAAGGGTGGCGCACGTGGGGCTGCCGCAGGCCTCAGGCCCCCCCCTTTAACACCGGTTCGTATCTGGAACCGGTGTTAAAGGTTCTTCTGCCGCGGCGGAGATTTAGGCCGTTTTCCTGCCGCGGCAGGAAAACGGCCTAAATCTCTGCCGCGGCAGACTTCTGCCTCTGCCCCGTTCTGGGCGTATTTCTGCGGGAGGGGGGGGGAGCGAGGGGAAATCGATCGGGAGCGGTATACTTATAAATCGTCATCGGTACATACGAGTACATGAATAATTAAGCAACTATTATTATACACAAACATCGTCATCGGCACATACATCGTCATCGGCACATACATCGTCATCGTTCATTTTGGTGGATATCTAAAGAGGTCTCCGCCAGGCGTGACGACCTCATCAAGTATGAACCCCGCCAATTCCTCTTGAATGGCTCGTATGCGTTCAAATGGTAGGAGTTGGTCCCGCATCCGTTCGATCTGAATATATATGAAGAATGGGTCGTCAATATATATATAAGAATAAAACTCAACACAATTGATGATAATAAAATAATGTTGTGGACTTTGTTTACTTACTCTAAGTTGTTCTAGTGCGGCTTGGCCTGTCGCACATATCGTGTTGCGAATGAATTCGCAAACATAGTACCCACATAAGTTATTGCCGTGTCCCTGATGCGCGCACTTTACGAGAATAGAGAGTTCAATCAAAATAATAATCAATAAAGCATGATATAATGGAATTGGAAGCTAGCTAGTATTACTTACATTTTGGTCTACAAATTTTAGTTCTTCTGACCATTCACCCACGGCCTTGCCCGTGAACATTTTCCAAACCCTGTCCGACAAAGAAAATGGATAAAGGAGTAATTAATTACTTATTGTCACGAAAGTTGCCGATCTAGTGCGATAATATGATTGAAATTACCTCTGGAGCATCTCTCTAAAGTCTGCCCATAGCTCTTTTTCTTTTCGTAACGAGTCCATGACAAGGACTTTTCCTGAGTCGGGTTGAATGACTAGCAGAATAAAGTGGAACCTACGCACGCATAACTCATCATCAGTTACACTTAACATCGAGTAAGCCGAAACAGAATGTGTACAAGAGAGAGGGTAACAGTACTCACGAGAAATTGTAAGGCAATAGTATTTCCCTTTTGGTTTGTTGTCTCAGTAAAGACTTTAGCAAGTAATCTCCTGTTTGCCCGAGTTTGTCTCTTACCACTTCTTCATGAACTCTATTTGGGTCAACGAACCCAATGTCAAAAGGGCCTCCTTTCATGCATTCCATAACCTTTTTCTTGCATAATAGTATATACATATATGGTGAGCATATATATATACATGCAATTAATGAAGTGAATGAGATGAGATAAAAATTACAGAAATAGTACTTACACACAATAAAGGCTGATGGCAGATTTGTCGAGTTCCTTCTGATTGAATAGAAAATGCAAGTCTTGAATGTTGAAGTCGATCGCGTCGTCTCCGCACAAGAAAATTTGATCTCTTATATGCGCCGTGATCCATTCTTCTTTTCTCGTCTTGCAGAAATGAAGGTACCACTTGTGCAATTTTCGCATCTTTGTTGGTAGATTCTTGAGCTCCTCTTTCTTGACTAGATTCTTCCCATACTTCCATGGCTGTATGGGGTTGACATCGCATTTGGGCAAGTTGTCTCCCATGACGTTCAAGTATGCAATGTAAGTCATCCCCATCTCATTGGCCTTTCTTTGTAGCTCTGCCTCGTAATCATCTACGGGAGGAGCGTCCCGTTTGTCAAACATTTGGAGCGGGCTCGTCGGGCGGCGGGCGGCGTCGGCGTTGAGGCGTGGCCTACGAGCTCCGAAGCGGCGGCGGCGAGACGCTCCTGCACGGGGAAGAGAGCGAGATGGTCAGGGCTCCTCGAAATAGGCTTGCGCCCCGCTATATTAATATAGCAATCACAAGATACAACAACAATGTTGGAGCAACAGAAAAGGGGAAGGTGAAATAAGTTATGGGTCCCAAATTGTCTAAAGGGGTCCCACAGTACTTTACATATTTGATAAAAGTCCCTGGTATTTTTGAAAAAATCAAAATAGAATTTGAAATGAAAATATAAATAGAAAATACAAAAGAGAAATAAAAAAACAGAATTGTCTAAAGGCAGGTCCAGCTTCCCCTTTCCTCCGCCTGCGCTCCGCCGTCCGTCGCGCTGCAGGAGAGGATAAGGACGCCCCGCCGACGCCCTTGCTACCCTATCCACTCCTCCCCCTCCCCAGAGACCTCTCTCTCTTCTCCCTCGCGCGGACCCGAACCCCTAGCCACCCAGGTTCCGTCGATCGCCGCCGTACCGCACCTTCCCGTGCTCGTCCGAGCAGGCGACCGAAACCACCGTGCTCCCCTGCCTCTACTCGTCAAAGGAATCAGCGTGGAGCGCCTGCAATCGGCCGTCCCGATCCGTTCTTCCTCGTCACCGACGCCGTTCGCCATCGCCATTACCTCCGTTCCCAAGCTCCCCCGTCCTTGTCGATGTCACTCACGCGTCAAGGGTGGATGTTGATCTTGTCGTCCCGAAGATCTTGGCGGTTTATAGGTACGCGGACGCGACACCGATTGCGAGTATCTTGAGAATCTTGGACAGTTCCCGGCACCAAGTGGAAGTACACATGTCGGAGATCTTTGTAGAGTTACAAGTCGAGCATACAAGACAGAAGGGGCACATGCTAGCGTGTTATGTACTCCAACATGTAGCAGCAGAAGAACCAACAGAGTGCATGTTGTCGATGGAGACCATGGCAACCTGATACTTGGATAGCAAAACGACATGACGAAGACTTCAGCTTGAACACGGAGCCATCAGGGTCAAGGCCACGGTGTGGACGACGAGCATCGAGAACACGCGGAGAGCCGAAGAAGAACGGGACCGCTGGGTCGAGGCCGTGCTCCACGAGCGGCCTACCCATGCCGGTGCTGCCACAGAAGGACGCACATCAGTGCTGGAGGTGAGGGAGCCGGCGGCAACGCGGCGGGAAGAGGCGGCGCCACGGGTATGACGACGTGCTACAGGAGGCAGTGCTTGCGGAGGGGGCCACGACGGCGCTGCAGGCGGAGGTCGAGGAGGCCGTGCAGGGAACGGCGGCTGGCGACGTGGCCGGTGAGCTCAGAACGGTGGCGAGGCGTCAGAGGAAGGGGTAGATCGGCAGCGGGGTTCACGGCAGAGGGTCGCGATGGCTCGGCGGAGGACCTGGCATAGGCGAGGCTCCAGGGGCGACGGCGAGGAGACGCCGGCTCTGCTCGCCCCGGGAGGCGGAGCTTGGGCCGCGGTCGTGTGGAGACATAGAGGGAGGGGAAGGATGCGGGGAAGAGAGGGTCGGGGGCGGCGGACCTCGAGCTTCGAAGCGGCGGCGGCGAGACGGCGGGTCGGGGGCGGCGGACCTCGAGCTCCGAAGCGGCGGCGGCGGCGAGACGGCGGGTCGGGGGCGGCGAGACGGAGGACCTCGATCGATCTGGCTCAGTGGGGGGAAGAAAGGAAGGGGAAGGGGAAGGTGAAATAAATACACACCCCCCCTTTAACACCGGTTCGTGGCTGGAACCGGTGTTAAAGGGGGGGGCGTTTCCCGTGCGCATTTATTACCCCCCCCCCCCTTTAACACCGGTTCGTGGCAGGAACCGGTGTTAAAGGGGGGGAATTCGTTTGCGCGCGTATTTATTACCCCCCCTTTAACACCGGTTCCAGCCACGAACCGGTGTTAAAGGGGGGGGGTGTGGGTGCGCGCGGGAAACGAAATAAATGCCCCCCCCTTTAACACCGGTTCCTGTCTGGAACCGGTGTTAAAGGGGGGCATTTATTTCATGCATTAAAGGGGCTTTTTTAATTCAAAAAATATGATATGAATTTAGAAAATTCATATCTTTTTCATTTCAACTCAGAAAAATATGAATAATATATCATAATTTTCAGAAAAATAATATCTATCCATTCATGTAAATCATTTTATATTTACTTTACATGAAATTTTTTAAAATAATTAAAACACTTATTTCATGCATTAAAGGGGCTTTTTTAATTCAAAAAATATGATATGTTTTCATTTCAACTCAGAAAAATATGAATAATATATGCCTTGATTCTAGCCATAACATTGGTCATTTGACCCGAATGAGATAGGTCATTTTGAGACAGTTACATAAAGCCGAACTGGAACTGAAAATTAAGATACATAAAAGAACTGAAAATTAAGATACATAAAAGAACTGAAAATTAAGATACATGGATTAAGTAACAATCGGCCGAACTGGAACTGAAAATTAAGATACATAAAAGAACTGAAAATTAAGATACATGGCCAGATTAAGTAACAATCGGCCGAACTTGTTTCGGAATGTTGGAGTGATTCAGTCATGCTCCTGCCTACACCTGTAATACTCGCCACTGTAGTCGCCGTACTCGCCGCCGCCGTCATCGCTGTCGTCGTCGGGGTCGCCGTAATTGAACCTCTGGAGAGTACGCGTGGGCTGGACTTGAGGGTAGCGCGTGGGCTGGACTTGAGGGTAGCGCAGACGGGGGTTAGAGTCGGCGGCAGTGTCATAGGCCATGACGCTCTGGAGAGTCCGACCGCGCCACCATAGCCGACGGCCGGCCTCGTTGAAGTTAGGAGGAGGTGGGCCGTCCTCCTCGTGCCTGGCGAGCGCCCTCTCATGCCGATCCACGAAGAAGGCTTCCCAAGTAGGGAAATAGTCGGGATGCCATCTGGGATTCCTCCGCTGCTCCGGCGTGAGCTCGAAGTAGTAGTGGTTCGTGATGGCCATCCGGCGCGCCACACCTAGAGGGACAGGAGGAACCGGCACGCCTCCGACGCTCAGCATCCAGCCGACGGGGACACAGTAGCCCGGCGGGCAGGGGTAGTT
Organism: Avena sativa; assembly: GCA_916181665.1. Taxonomy (NCBI): domain Eukaryota; kingdom Viridiplantae; phylum Streptophyta; class Magnoliopsida; order Poales; family Poaceae; genus Avena; species Avena sativa. The sequence goes on along the minus strand of OV702285.1, from coordinate 38,798,380 downwards.
CGAGGCGCAAAGCGCCTCCGCCTCCCTGGGGGTTAGTGCTACGGTGGAAGCCATGGGAAAGAGTGATGAGGTTGCAGATATGAGTCTAGAGATGTGCAATGACAATGGAGGCCAACCCCCTACATATATATATAGTGAACTAGCGGGAAGAACTGGAGGGAAGAACTGGCGGGAAGAAAAATGGCGGGAAAAAAAATGGCGGGAAGAACTGGCGGGAAGAAAAATGGCGGGAAGAAAAATGGCGGGAAGAAAAATGGCAGGAAGAACTGGCGGGAAGAAAAATGGCGGGAAGAAAAATGGCGGAAGAAAAATGGCGGGAAAAAATGGCGGGATGAACCTTTAGTCCCGGTTGGAGACACCAACCGGGACTAAAGATGAACCTTTAGTCCCGGTTGGAGACACCAACCGGGACAAAACACGAGTCAGCACTAATAATAGGGATGAGTGCATGTCGACATTATGTCGTGCGGCGTGTACCTTGTCCCGGATGGTGTCACCAACCGGGACTAAAGATGAACCTTTAGTCCCGGTTGGAGACACCAACCGGGACTAATAATAGGGGTGAGTGTCGACATTATTTTGTAAGTGTCAACACTATGTCGAGCTGCTTGTACTATAAATAGGCATCCTTGTGAGTCCAGTCCTCCAGCCAGTTTGAGGCAGGGACACCACTACGGCCAGTTTCAGGGAGATGCCAACGGAGCCCAGTCCTCCGGCATCTCTGAGAAACTGGTCATAGAGGCACTCCCTAATATGTGAAATTAGTTAGCTCCCTGGTGTATTGATCTAGTTAGAGAAGTTACAAAGCTGCAAGATGGTTTTCGAGAGCAGGGACACCACTACGGCCAGTTTCAGGGAGATGCCGACGGAGCCTAGTCCTCCGGCATCTCCAAGAAACTGGTCATAGAGGCACTCCCTAATATGTGACCGCGCGCGTTTGGAGATCAGATCTTAATGGTAAGTACGAATCGGGACAACTTCTTCTCATAGTCCCGGTCCATCCACAAAACATGACTAACACTCAAGACATGTATTAATATTAAAAACATGAACTAGAGTTACATAATATGAGCATGAACTTCTTGGCATATGCCCTTCCTTATGATCGCTTCAGACGTAACCATGGAGCATCTTCTTTACTTAACGGAATGCTTGGGTCAGTTTTCACTGTGAAGGGCGGAATTTCATCAAACTTATTATAATCTTCTGACATGTCTGTCTTGTCCTCGATTCCCACGATGTTTCTTTTCCCTGAAAGAACTATGTGACGCTTTGGCTCATCATATGATGTATTCGTTTGCACATTTTTTCTTTTTTTTTGGTCTGGAGGACATGTCCTTCACATAGAAAACCTGAGCCACATCATTCGCTAGGACGAATGGTTCATCTAAGTTCTTCATAAGATTGTTGAGATCCACCGTTGTCATTCCGTACTTCTTGTCTACCTCAACCCCTCCTCCTGTTAGCTTGACCCATTTGCATCGAAACAAGGGGACCTTAAAATTAGGTCCATAGTCAAGTTCCCATATCTCCTCTATGAACCCATAATACGTGGTCTTTTGCCCATTGTCTTCTGCTGCATCGAAGCGGACACCACTGTTTTGGTTGGTGCTGTTTTTATCTTGGCCTATCGTGTAAAATGTATTCCCATTTATCTCGTACCCTTGGAAAGTACATACAGTCGAAGACGGTGTCCTGGCCAATAAGTACAGCTGATCCCCAACAGTGGTGTTATTCGTGAGAAGTCTTTGCAGCCAGCCGCCAAAACTCGCCATGTGTTCACTTATAATCCATTCATCAGACTGCCCCGGGTGTTTGAGGCGTATTAAATTCTTGTGTTCATTGATATACGGGGCAACCAAGATAGATCTTTGTAAAACCGTGTATTGTGCTTGATTGAGAGAATGCCCGTCCCTACATATCATTGCTTTACATCCTAGGGTGCCTTTTCCACGCAGTCTCCCCTCATGTCGTGATTCTGGAACACCAATCGCCTTAAGGTCAGGAATAAAATCAACACAGAACTCAATGACCTCCTCTGTTACATAGCCCTTGGAGATGCTTCCTTCTGGCCTAGCACGGTTATGAACATATTTCTTTAAGACTCCCATGTACCTCTCAAAGTGGAACATATTGTGTAGAAATACAGGACCGAGAATGGCAATCTCTTCTACTAGGTGAACCAGGAGATGCGTCATAATATTGAAGAAGGATGGTGGGAACACCAACTCAAAGCTGACAAGACATTGGGCCACATCTGTTTGTAACCCTGGTAGGCTTTCTGGATCGATTACCTTCTGAGATATTGCATTGAGGAATGCACATAGCTTCACAATGGGTACTCGAACATTTTCAGGTAGAAGCCCCCTCAATGCAATCGGAAGCAATTGTGTCATAATCATGTGGCAGTCATGAGACTTCAGGTTTTGGAATTTTTTCTCTGCCATATTTATTATTCCCTTTATATTCGACGAGAAGCCAGACGGGACCTTGATACTGCTCAGACATTCAAAAAAGATTTCCTTCTCTGCTTTGGTAAGAGCGTAGCTGGCAGGAGTTAAGTGGCATCGTTTACCCTTCTCGTTCTCAGGATGCATAGGCTCTTCAGGGGCCTTCAGACGTTGCTGGTCCTGTCGTGCTTCCGGTGTATTTTTTGTCTTCCCATACACTCCTAGAAATCCTAGCAGGTTCACGCAAACATTCTTCGTCACGTGCATCACGTCGATTGAAGAGCGGACCTCTAAGACTTTCCAATAGGGTAGGTCCCAAAATATAGATTGCTTCTTCCACATGGGCGCGTGTCCGGCATCGTCATTCGGAACAGATAGACTGCCAGGACCTTTTCCAAAGATTACTTCTAGGTCCTTGACCATACCAAATACCTCCTCACCGGTACGGAGGACAGGCTTCCTCCGGGGTTCTGCCAGACGTTTGAAATGCTTGCCTTTCTTTCTTACTGGATGCAGGTTCGGAAGAAATCGGCGATACCCTAGGTACACAACCTTCTTACATTTATCCAAATATACACTTTCAGTATCATCTAAACAGTGTGTGCATGCATTGTATCCCTTGTTTGTCTGCCCTGAAATGTTACTAAGAGCAGGGCAATCATTGATGGTTACGAAAAGCAATGCTCGTAGGTCAAATGGCTCCCCTTTGTGCTCATCCCACATACGTACACCTGGTTTGGCCCACAGCTGTAAAAGTTCTTCAACTAATGGCCTTAGGTACACATCAATGTCATTTCCGGGTTTCCTCGGGCCTTGGATGGGCACTGGCATCATAATGAACTTCCTCTTCATACACAACCAAGGAGGAAGGTTATAGATACATAGGGTCACAGGCCAGTTGCTGTGACTGCAGCTCTGCTCACCAAAAGGATTCATGCCGTCTGTACTTAGACCAAACCTTAAGTTCCTTGCGTCACGTGCAAAGTCCGGGTACTCTCGCTCGACTTTTCTCCACTGTGACCCATCAGCGGGGTGTCTCAACATCGCGTCTTTCTTACGGTCTTCCATGTGCCATCGCAACAACTTGGCATGCTCTTTATTTCTGAAGAGACGTTTTAACCGTGGTATTATAGGAGCATACCACATAACCTTGGCGGGAACCTTCTTCCTAGGGGCCTCGCCCTCAACATCGCCAGGATCGTCTCGTCTGATCTTATACCGCAGTGCAGTGCATACCGGGCATGCATCCAAATTCTCGTACTTCTCACCGCGGTAGAGGATGCAGTCATTAATGCAGGCATGTATCTTCTGCACGTCTAATCCTAGAGGGCAGACAACCTTCTTTGCTTGGTATGTACTATCAGGCAACTCATTATTTCTTGGAAGAAGATTCTTCATTTTTACCAACAACTTTGAAAATGCGCTGTCAGTCACACCATTCTCTGCCTTCCATTGCAGCAAATCCAGTGTGGCACCTAGCTTTTTGTGGCCATCTTCGCAAGTTGGATACAACAATGTTTTGTGATCCTTTAACATCTGCTCCAGCTTCTCCTTCTCCTTTTCAGTTTCACATTCTTCCTTTGCATCAGTAATGGCCCGACCAAGATCGTAATCAGCGGGCCCATCTGCTCCCTCTTGATCTTCATTATCTACCTCCGTTGCATTATCATCATATTCAGGATACATATTATGATAGTTTTCATCATCCTCTTCTTCTTCGTTGTCTTCCATCACAACCCCTTTTTCTCCGTGCTTGGTCCAACAATTATAGCTGGGCATGAAACCAGATCGAAGCAGGTGGGCGTGAATGGTTCTGGTATTTGAGTAGTCTTTCTTGTTCTGACAGTGAACACACGGACAACACATAAAACCATTGTGACCACGGTTTGCATTAGCCACAACGATGAAATTTTGGAGGCCCGTAATGTACTCGGAAGTGCGGCGGTCACCGTACATCCATTGCCGATTCATCTGCATTAATATGTAGTATATATCAAAAAATAATAGGGAGATGACCATTTATATATATAGTACATCAATGACACATGAAACTATAGTTGCCGACCTCGACCGAGACGGAAAGAGCAACAAGAAAGCTTATTTTGAGCTCTCGGGCATTTCACCGAACACCTCTAGTGCATATGAAAAAAACACAAACTAGCAATCTTCACACCCTCTTGCTAGGCTCCAAAATGTGAAAGAATGGAAGAGTGGGGTGTGTGTGGGCTGGGGTGGTGTCTTATATAGCCCCCGCCCTTTAACACCGGTTCGTGCCACGAACCGGTGTTAAAGGGGGGGGGGGTGCGCGGGCCACTGGTGCAGGGACCTTTAACACCGGTTCGTGGCACGAACCGGTGTTAAAGGGGGGGCTCCTTTAATGCCGCAGAGGCCACGCTGGTACGGCCCCCCCTTTAACATCGGTTCGTAGAAGAACCGGTGTTAAAGCCCATTTTCGGGATCAACAAAAGCCCTCGTTTCCACTAGTGGGATGTATATCACTAATACCAAATTATTGTAGAGAATTAAATAATAAAAGGTACATTGAGATAATGTCAGCACCAGAAGTATATGATGGTAGCATAAGAGTACTAACATTATGTTATCTCACAAGTTCACTAGGCAATTAACCACTACAATGTAAAGTGAAAATGGTTAGTATGTGCCCAGGAATCAGGATAACACGCCAACAAAGTTGGATGAAAGGAATTTCTATAGGATATATGTTGATGCAAATATATTATGTCTAGATATTCCAAATTGAAAAATGGAGTTATGTTAAATGGTGAACTTGACTTGAACCTATAGTCTAACATGAATATTTTATAAGAAAAAAATGATAGATTGGGTCACCCTTGACTACAAGGTGTTCAAACTTATTCAAGAAATAAACTGTTGAGAACCATTACCTCTCCATCTTGAGCAAGAAGAACATGAGTTGTATATCTAGCTGTTGCATTTGTTGAAAAATAGTAATAACAACAATTCAATATTTATTGAAGTATAATACTAATAACCAAAATAACATGACCAAATGCATGCACTGATTTCAAAAGAAGCACAGTGAGGACTTCAAAATTTCAGTTCAATAATCCAACAAGACTTCAGTTATATAGTTGGACCAAATTCTAAAAAGGATTTCTTAACTATGCATTCCATATAAAATGTTCTGGGCTATATGACATTTATTTACACAATAAATAAGAGGTTCATGTTCAAAAATTTAGAAAGGCATGAAAGTAGTTTTCTGAGCAATCCACATGTAGTCTACGCATAATACATCATTCCATGTCTAGCCAAGGTAATCATACACGCCTGAGAAAGGCCACCTCTAAAGATAATACCCTGGATAGAGAATATATATATTACAACCACCAAAAGAAAGATATAGTGATGCATATTTATATATGCAAAGCCAAAGTAAGTTATAATTCTATCAAACTTTGCATAAAGGGATCCATGATAAAAGATAAAATCATATAATCATTATGCTCTTATTGTTAAATAACCTTCCGCATGATGAATGGAGAAACGCCCATATGATAAATATCTAACCAAAGCAAACCAGTGAGAGGGCGGAGATAATTTGTACCATGTGAGCGTAAGTGAATCATGGCATTGAGGCGAAGATGTTAGAGTATATGTCGGTTACGTTATATTAGGTAGTTTCATATTGTAATTCAATTCTATCTCTAGTAGTCTTCTTGCATTCCAAGTCTTCTAATACTATATAAACAGTCTAAGGGCTCACGTTGTAATCACCTCTTGCAATATCAATACAATCAATACTTCCGCAATCTTTCATGGTATCAGAGCGGTTCGCTCCGCCTAGGGTTTAGCCACCACTTCCGCCGCGCCGCCCCCGGGGAGATCGTTCTCCGCCAGGGGCCGCGCAATAGTAGATTAGATCTAACTTCGCCAAAATTTTCTCGCCGGCCGCTTGACCGACATTTCTTCTTCTTTCGCCGATCATAGATCGGATTGAGCCGTCCATAGCCACATGTCGTCATCATGCGCCTCTACTTCCACCTCAGCGTCGACTCATGTCTGACAAATCATCGCCAATGATCGTGCCAAGGAGGCTCTGCGCGGCACCCTAAGGGACGCCTTCATGTGCTGCGTCGGCTTCTTCGTCCTCACGTTGTCACCACGCCGGCCCGTATTCGCCAACATCGACCGGGACGCACGTCACGAGTACGTGCCTCGCTGTCAAATACAAGGTTGCACCTTCATTAACTGTGGTCATCATCGCCGACAAACATCTACACCAACAACATCGCCACATCGTCCACACCACCACCGATCGTGGTCATCGTCAATGCCAACAAGTTCTTCTTCTCCACGAGCGACGCCGCGCTCATACAAGCGGAAAATACGGGTCTAAACTCCAAAATATACTACCGCAACAACTCAATCTCCGTCGACATTTACCACCATCGTCTTCGTCCACCAAGACCTTGCCGCCAGAGTCGAAGTCTAGTTTTTTTATTTGCACAAATTTGTGCTCAATTTTCTTCTTGCAGCCACTTCGTCTACTCCGACACGGCGGACAACTTGTACACCGATCGTTTATGAAAAAATTTCTTTTCTCCTCAATCCGGCTCTGGCAAGCACGACTCATGATGGTCCCTATCTTCGCATGCCTAGTATTCGCAACACCGACGCATGCCTTCGTCCCCATCGCTCTCCCGAGTTTGGCAAGCTCGGCAAGGCGTGTCGCCTACCTCGACTACTCCAACTCAAACTACGTTTACCTCAACTACTACAGCAAATTCTCCAGGATCAATGATGACATCGACCACAACACAATAACATGATCAATTTCATCGACTTCATTAACAGCGACAACTTCACCAACGACACCATCGACCACGACTACAACGCCCCACTCCAGGATACATCGACATCGGCAACAAGGGCTACCACCTCACCTTCGGCTTATGCTCCAGTCAGACCGTCTGCGTCACTACCGATCCAACTGCGGGGGGTATTAGAGTATATGTCAGTTACGTTATATTAGGTAGTTTCATATTGTAATCCAATTCTATCTCTAGTAGTATTCTTGCCTCCCAAGTCTTCTAGTACTATATAAACAGCCTAAGGGCTCACGTTGTAATCACCTCTTGCAATATCAATACAATCAATACTTCCGCAATCTGTCAGAGGAAGTAGACAATGTCATACCACCCTCCTCTAAAAATCCTAGGTCTAATCTGAGCGCCCTCTAGTGGTGTCGTCTCATGATCCTCCTATTGAGCTCAGGACGGTGAGGAGTACCCAAGGATCAACATGTTGAAGCAAAGGAGGAATGGCCCAGTAGAACAGTAGCATAGAGACATGATGCATCGATGGAGGTAGAGCTCCTCTCGTGCGCTACCTATGCGTGATCCTCTTTAAGAGAGAGAGACAAGACTTGAGATATGAGAGGTTATACATGATGGAAGGAGATGACAGGAGGGGTACCTGAGGGTGAACGTTGCAGGTCAACTGGAATCAAGCATAGCTGCAGGGGTATCGTTGTCCTCCACCTGAAGGTCTAGCGGATGGTCTTGAAAACCCTGGGGGTGAGGCATGGCCTCTTGCATCTGCTCCACGGAGCTCATGATAACCCTATGAAATAAACTGATGGAAAAACTTGCCCCTACCCCTGTCCATTGCCAAGGAGAGGGCTTGAGACAATGTAGCCGATCGTACGATGGCGCCTCACCGTCCGCCACACGCGTACATGCCTAGAGGGGAATGATAAATGTTACCCCTGATACACTAGCAAAACCATGGGGTAAAATGTTACCCCGATTTCTTTTCTATAATCCTAAGATGTTAGATAATCATGGTATTCTACAATATAAGGTATCTTGTATTAATACCTCCTAGTTTGCTCGACAATTGCCAGGTTATGGAAAGAGTTCTTACCGTCATCCACCTGAAGTAGCAGCTTCAACAAGACTCACATTTGATGTGGCACAACCTGTTGAAGGGACGCAAACTACTCGAGTTCCCTGCTGAGAGAATGCCACAATCTTTGCGGTTAAATCCTGAAAGATAGTGTTCAAGTCATTTTCCATGATAAGAAGTGTTCAAATCATTTTCCATGAGAAAACAATGAAACTAAATGACCACATTTGCAAGTATGCAGTATTCCTACTGTGGTCTTGCATGTTACGTACAATTATAACTTGACAAGTGTGTTTATATAAGAATAACTAACAATGCTTAAGATAGCAGGAAAACTCAGATTATCCTGATTTTTCCTTTCCATAAGTGTAACAATAAATGTTCAATAAGATATACACATTATATGGATGGAAAAGATAAAATCGAAGTGGATAAAATGAAACACATCTGGATTCTACTAAATCAAAAGATCATTGGATGTATATCACTGTATGGACTTGACTATAATAGTAGATTATAGTAGAGAATTAAATGAGAAAAGGTACATTGAACTAATGTCATCCTTAGAAGTATATGAATAATATGATGGTAGCATGAGTATAACACTATGCTATATCACAAGCTCACTGGGAAATTAACCACTACAATCGAAAGTGAAAATGGTTAGTATGTGTTTAGGAATCAGGATAAAACGCCAAAATTTGATGAAAAGCATTTCTATAGGTATATGTTGATGCAAATATAGTATGTCTCGATATTCCTAATTTAAAAATTGAATGATGCTAAATGCCCAACATGACTTGAAACTACAGTCTAACATGAATACTGTATAAGAAAAAATGATAGATTGTGTGATCCTTGGCTACATGGTGCACAAAATTATTCAGGAAATCAAGGGTTGAGAATCTTTACCTCTCCAGCTTGAGAAAGAAGAACATGAGCCGTAAATCTACCTACTGCATTTTCTGAAAAATAATAATATTAGTAATTAAATGTATGTTCGACAATAGGACTAATAGTTCAATGAAGAACATGACAAAATGCATGCACAAATATCAGAAGAAGCACGATTAGAACTTTGAAATTTCAGTTCAATAAACCTAAAATACTTCAGTAATATAGTTAGACCAAATTCAATAAGGGATTTCTTAACTATGCATTTAATAAAAAAATCTTGGCTATATGACATTTATTTACACTATAAAGAAGAGGTTCATGTTCAAAAATCTAGAAAGGCATGAAAGTGGTTTTCCGACCAATTGACATGCCGTCTACGCATAATACATCATGTCAGATATAGCCAAAGCTAATGAGAGAACCCTGAGCAAGGCCACCTCTAAAGATAATACCATGAATAGAGAATATATAGATTACAACCACCAAAAGAGAGATATAGTGATTCATATTTATATATGAAAAGTCAAAGTAAGTTATAATTCTATCAAAACTTTGAAACAAAGGGATCCATGCTAAAACATAAAATCCTATAATTGTTACACTCTTGTAGTTAAATAAGCTTACGCATGATGAATGGAGCAACGCCCACATAATAAATCTCTGACTAAAGCATACCAGCAAGAGGGGGAGATAATGCGTACCCCATGAGCGAAAGAGAATCATGGAGTTCAGACGAAGAAGTATAAGATTGCATACCACTCTCCTCTAAAGATTCCAGGTTCGATCTGAGAGCCCTCTAGTGGTGTCCGCTCATGATCCGCCTGTTGAGATCAGGTTGGAGAGGAATACTCTAGGATCAATGTGTTTCAGCGGAGGGCGAATAGCACAACGGAATAGTCGGATAGAGCCAAGATGCGTCGTTGGAGGTCAAGATTCTCTTATGTTCTACCTCTGCATCAACCTCTTAGGCTACTTAGAGAGAGACAGGGGTGTGATACATGAGAGAGAGCATAGATGAGGGAAAACAGGAGGGGTACCGGATGGGGAACATTGTGGGTTGAATGATATCAAGCATAGCGGCAGCGGTATTGTCATCCTCCCCCTAAAGCTTCGACGGCTGGTCATGTAAATCTTAGGGTGAGACATGACCTCACCTGCTACATGGATATCATGGGAACCCTAGGGAATAAACTGCGGCCCAGACTTGCCTCTCTCCCTCTCTATGGACAAGAAAGGGCTTAAGACGGCCTGGCAGACCGTACGGTGGCGCCTCACCATCCGCTATGCACATACGGGCCTGGAGGGGAAGAACAGTGAATGATGTCAAATGTTGCCCCTGGTACATTAACAAAACATGCATGGGGTAAATTGTTGCCCCTAATTTCTATTTATTTCTATTCTATAATCCTAGGATTTTAGATAATCATGGCATTTTACATTATAAGGACTCTTGTATTAATAAATCCTAGAGTGCTCAGGAATTGCTAATTCATCGAAAGAGTTCTTAAAGTCGTCCACGTGAAGTAGTAGCTTGCAAATACTCACATTTGATATGGCACAATTTGTTGAAAGGATGCAAACTCCTCAAGTTACCTAATGGGAGAATGTTGTAATCTTTGCAGCTATCCTAAAAGATAGTGTTCAAGTCATTTTTATAAGAAAACGTGTTGAAGGCATTTTCCATGAGAAAGCAATGGAAGTAAATGATACTACATCGGCAAGAATGCAGTCTTGCTACCTTGGTATTGCATGTTACATAAAACTACAACTCGACAAGTGTTTATAAAGAAGAATAAAAAAACATTGCTTAATATAGCAGGAAAACTAAGACTACCTGGTTTTTTCTTTCTAGAAGTGTAATAATAAATGTTGAATAAGATATACTCATTATATGGATGGAGAAGATAAAGGTCAAGTGCATAAAATGCAACACATCTAGATTCTACTAAATCTAAATATCATATGATGTATATCACTATATGGAGTTGACACTAATACAAAATTATAGTAGAGAATTAAATAATAAAAGGTACATTGAGCTTATGTCAGCCCTAGAAGTATATGATGCATGGTAGCATAAGAGTATAGAATTATGTTATATCACAAGTTCACCGGGCAATTAACCACAACAATCTAAAGTAAAAAATGGTTAGTATGTGTTCAGAATCAGGATAAAACACCAAAAAGTATGACAAAAGGCATTGTAATATGTTGATCAAAATGTAGATGTCTAGATATTCCAAATGGAAAAACGAAATGATGCTAAATGGCGAACATGAATTGAAGCTAGAGCCTAACATGAATATTGTTGTATAAGAAAAAAAACAATAGATTGTGTCATCCTTGGCTATAGCCTAACATGAATACTGTATAAAAAACGATAGATTGTGTCATCCATGGCTCCAGTTTGAGCAAGAAGAACATGAGCTGTATATCTAGCTCCTACATTTGTTGCAAAATAATAATAGCATTAATTCAATTCGTGTTTGAGAAAAATAACAGTATTTTAATCAATAGAATGACCAAATGCACATGGATGTCAATTTTAAGGCAGGAATTAACTCAAATTTGTGATCATCCCTTTTAGGCTCTGTTTACTTCTCTCTCGTATTCGCTAGTGTGTATATTCACGGGGAACGGCGAAGGTTATTCTAATTCCTGCAAAATTCTTGTAGTATGTTTACCAATCCGGGATTTACTAAAATAATACCGGGATATATAGATTAAAAGCTCTCCTCTATAATAGTGCATTTTTAGGAAAAGTATTTGGAAGAATTAGAGAGTATTGGGTGAAAACCAAATCCTCTCTTGTACCCAACTCTCTAGGGTGTAAAAATATGAGAGGAATAAACAAAGTCTTATGTTGTGAGACGATAGCCTATTTGTGTACACAACAGGGAAAAAATTAGGAACCCCCTCTGCCTAGGAATAACTGACTTGGGTTTGTCTAGATTCGAATGTATCTAGATGCATTTTAGCGTATAGCTACATTTGAATCTAGATAGACACAAATCAGTTATTTCTGGACGGAGGAAGTATATGACATCTCAAAACACATTAATTAGGAGGACGTGAAACATGTAGACTATTAGAATTCGTCTTGCATACGCAAACGGAAGAAATAGTACCCGCAAAAAAATGAAATGGTACTACTACAACAAATTATTTGGAACTAGGAGAGGTGTCCAAGTTTCATCCGCGACCTCTCCTGACCTAGCCATAGCCTCCTCCATAGATCGGTTCCCTCTCCTCCGGTCAGGCTCGCCGGCATCGAAGTAGTGGGAGTCCTCTGGAGATGTGTAGCTTACCTACCTCGTCTATCTCATAACACGTTAATTGGAAGATTGACATCTCAATTCTCAAAATTAGATATACGTGTCATTTTTAAGGCAAGATTGGCATATATGGTAGAGGAGAGAGAGCGGGTAAGATAGATTATGAAAATGGGTTTGGAGTGTCATCTTTAAGGCAAGAATTTATTCGAATTCATCAACACTACAAAACGGGAGAGGGTATGTGCCACCTATAGGGCACATAATTTTTTTCAAGAATAACCGGAATTACTTTCCCAACCTATCAAGGGCTGTCCAGAGGAACCAGCTATGAAAATAAGCTATCCGGAAACTATAGTCTAGTTCTTTTAGCCTTCTCCTGTCCTAGCTTATAGAGTTTGTGTTCGGACTAACCATTTTGAGACATTTTGTACTGTTTTTCACATATGTAATCACAAAGTTAATATTTTGAACATGATAAAGTGCTAGATATTACAACAAAAATAGGATGTCGTTGTTAGTTCATTATACAAGCCTTCCTGGACAGTTTTATGGGACTTTTTAGATTTTCCAGAATTTTCTTTATCCATCGAGTGATCATGTGTGCAACAAGAATGTAAAATAAGGTGCTGACCACATATAGAAAACATAAGCAGAGACCCCATAAGCAGAGATAGGCTTAGTTTTTCAGGGGAGGGGCCCGGATCCCACATGTGTTGACCCTTGGTCAACTTGGTAAGGGGGGTCGCAGGGATGAGAAAAGTACATCCCATGGAGGCGGTGTCGATGAAGCCAGAAGGACGGAGATCGAGAGACCAAAGCGTAGAACTCTGTGGGCCTGACTAAGATTACGGACCTCTGGCAAGGCATCGTAGGAGTGGATGGCCCCATAGCCATGCTAGACAATCATAAGCGAGTCGGGTGTATAGTGAGGATGAGGAATTACAACATGAATCAAGGATACCGGGCATGGTCCAAAAGGAGGCAAAATTAGGGCTACTATGACTAGCAAGAGGATTGGTAATCATGGTGTGAAAAGAAAGAGTGCATAGATTTAACGCACCTGGGGAGGCGTATTGTATGCCACCAACTTTGATTGTGGGAGGAAGAGGCTCGAATTGGCGGTTTCCGTCATCGCTCCGGGGGATGAGGGTTGAGTCGTCGGTAGGAGTTGGGGACGCCGCAAGGCTTCCAGATCTAACCACCACAACAAGATTTTTCGATGCGATGGCGAGGGCGGGTGGATTCGAGTCAGAGAGGACCAATAGTACTGCAAGCGAAGCTGAGGGGAGCAACGACTCGAAAGGGACGGAGTCGAGACCGCCCGGGAGAGACTCTTGGGGCCGACGAGGAGGCATGCAACGGCGAAGGGGGGTCGCGGGCATAGTCCCTAGATCTCATCTCCTTAGTTGGGAGGATGAGAAACACCTCAATTATTAGATTAGTAAAATGTGTTTGCATACACATAGATGTTATATGTCACCTCATAACGTATTAATTGGGATAGGTGACCTCTTAGGATATATATACACTACCTTATGATTCTCATTAATTATCGTTGGACGGGTTGGATTCAAAAAATTGAAAACTCAAATAACAAAATTAGATATCCTCCAGAAGAAAGCATGCATGCATTCAACAAACACAACACAAAGCAAAGGAACATCGTCTCGCCATCGCACACTGCCCGCGGGACCAATCTTCACCTACAAAATATCCATATATACATGCATGCTCCGAGACCCGCCGGCCACACAAAACATGCATCACACACAAGTACCCATGCACACCTCACAAATCCACAACCATAGGCATAGCGGTGGAGGAGCAAAGTATGGGTAGGTGTAGTACCTTTCCAAAGTAGGAGTAGCTTCCCTCACAAGTATATGAACCAAAGTAGTTCTAGCTATCAACAATGGAGGTGAGTATGAGCAAAATGGAGTGGGAGGGAGGAGAGGGACGAGCTAGTTGGAGGTGGGAAGAAGGGAAAGGGTGGTGGTAGGTAGGAGGGGATGCCACCTTTTTTTAGATCTGTTTCGCACATTCTGTGGCGCATATGGCTATATGCGCCACAGAATTCTGGCATGCCCATGTGCTGGGTCAGGCCCACATGGAGCCCACAGAAATTCTGTGGCGCATATGGCTATATGCGCCACAGAATTCTCATTTTCTGTGGCGGATATAGCCATATGGGCCACAAAATTGCATGAATTCTGTGGAGCATTTGCTATATGCGTCACAAAATAAATTTTAGTGGAGCATTTTCCCTATATGCGCCACAGGATTAAAATCTACATATAATTGTTTTCCTAGTAGTGGCAGAAGCAGCGGCGCACCTCATATGCTGTTGATATAAGGATGGTGGTTAAATCTTTCTTCAGTGTGCAATGACTTGCTAATAGAGTAACAAGTGATCAATAGATGATGTGAAAATTCTAGGGAGGAATTGTACATAACAATGTAACAACTGCAAAAATACAGTCTGGCAACTTGGTGTTCCCTGCATTAGTTACAAATAAAGTCACGAAGCTATATTCAAGCTGCAACACTATCAACGGGATGTTAGTTAGAAGGCATGTCCTTTTTAGAAAACAAAAGCCTATTGAGTGAATAGAGTGTTGTTATACTTCGTATGATAGTAAATTTTCTAAGAAATGTTAAATACACTTAAACTAATTAATGCAAAAAAAATTATCACCTATTTGCAAATATGATTAACAAAGAAACATAAGAAAAGATCCATTTGGAACTATGAACGTATATTTGATGTATTGAGATATGAGGTTGGTGTGATTGAGATAACATACTTGTATAGGTGTACAAGCAATCAAAACGCGAGCAACTCCGCCACCCAAGACACAACCATTAGGACCTGCAAGTGAAACACTCGGCCTGACGGTTCTAGTTTGGTGGCCTTATATCTCTTTTTGACCAAGGAATGATCCAGACGGTGATAATATCTCAAATTTGCCATGTGGCAGAAAATAAGAAGAACCATTACTTACTAACCTATCATTGACAAATCATCTATAGTGGCTGGTGAATTTTTCCGAAATGGTAGTGACTGCTGACTATCTATCAACAAAACTAATAGTTCAATTTGATCAGGCTTCTTAATAACACTAGGAATGCTTAGCAATTTCCAATGCATGGAAAGAGTTGTACTATAGGTTCTTATAGTCAAAAGTACATACTTTGTATGTGGTCCTTCCACCTTAAATAGCAGATTGCTGAAGTCTCACATTTAATATGGCACCACTGGGTGAAAGGAAGCAAACTCCTTGAGTACCCTTGTGAGATAATGCCACAATCTTTGAAGCTAAATCCTGAAATAAGTGTTCAAGTGGGTTTTTATGAGAAAATTGTGAAAGTAAAATATACTACATCGGGAAGTATGCAATCTTTTCACCTTGGTTTTGCATGTTACGGCCAAAAGCTCATTTTTTCCTGCAAAAAAAATAAAAAAGGAGGACAAACTTCTGTGGCGCATTTCTTCCATATGCGCAGAAGTCTTGGCCGAAATTCGAAATTTGAATCCCGCCCCTTCTCCCTCTCTTATACTCTTCCACTCCTCCATCCTTTCCCTCCTCACCTTCTTCTCTCATTCTCCTCACCTTCTCCTCCTCCTCCTCCACCCCGGTGAGATCCTCCTCCTCCTCCTCCACCCCCATGATCTTCTCCTCCTCCACCACCACCCCGGTGAGCTCCTCCCTCCTCCACTCCGGTGAGATCTTCCCTCCTCCACCCCGGTGATTTGCTCCTCCTCCTCCCTCCCCCTCCACCCCGGTGAGCTCCTCCTCCTCCCACCTCCCACCTTCCTCCTCCTCCACCCTAGCGAGCTCCTCCTTCGGCGACCATCTCCTCCTCCTCCTCCGGCGGCCTCCTCCTCCTCAGGTGGCCTCCTCCTCTCCTTCACCTGCGACCTCCACCTCCTCCACCAGCGACCTCCTTCTCTCCTCCATCGGCGACCCCCACCTCCGGCGAGCACCACCTCCGTCCAGATCTGGCCAGGTTTTTTTTTTGAAATTTTAAAAAAAATTATGTGGCGCATATTGGCCAAATGTGCCACAGAAGTTTGAGATCTAGTTCGGGACTTCTGTGGCGCATTTTGGCAATATGCGCCACAGAACTGCACTTTAGTGGCGAGATAACAGTGGCGTATCCCATATGCGCCACAGAAGTCCCAAAATGGTGCGCCACTGATGGGTCTTTTCCTAGTAGTGTCATCGTCTCCATCGAGCAGAAGGTGGCCGACAACGTCGTGGTCCCAGCAGTAGATCTGCGTGAGGGGCATGCAGTAGGTTGAGGCAGCCTGGTGCTCTACATTAATGACCCCATCCTCCATGGACAAATCCTCGACGCAATTGCGAAGAACGATGAGTTCGAGGAGGAGGTCTCCAATGAGGCGTCCGAGGTACTATTTTGCTAGCTTCTCTAGTCGCATCCATAGTTTTCAATGTTCATACGTAGGATTTGCTCAATCGTCTATAGATTCTTTTACACTTGATGTAGGGAATATATATGGTTTGCACGATTGATTGTTTTGGAGATTTGATTCGATCTTCTCATCTTCCATCTAGTAAATTTACATTTGCTTGGCTTGTTGTTCATATGGTTCTTCTTGTGGTTTAAATTTAATCGATCTGTAACATTAGATTTTAGGGGTTGTAGGGATCGCTAGCTGACAACTGATTTCGATACACAACATGCATATAACATTACATTTCCATTCATTATCGAGGCCAATGATTCAATTTGGCCCCAAAAGAGTGCAAGAGGAGACACATATATGATGGTGTCATATTTTTTTAGGGATGGGTTAGTGAACCTAAGGCAATGTACAACAATATAAGTTGTCCAATTGGTACTTTGATTGGCTAACTCCATCTTTAAATAACTTATATGAGGCCTTAGATTTATTCTACACATATGATCACTAAGGAAAAGGTAGAAAATAGATCAGGGACCGTAGAACACATGACAAGGACTTAACCAAAAAATCATAGTATCTTAATAACATAGAAAAATATACCATTAATCCTAAAATGATATAACCAAATGATAGCAATTTCTGGGCAGCAGTGGTAACTTATCTTATGTCAAGGAACTCCTTGTGATCCTTTCCAGGTGCTTGTCTAAACTAATCTTACATAACCAAGAAGAGGGTGGCTCCTGAAGTCACGGTAATTCCCTGCGATTTTTGAGTGACTTTTAACTTGCTAGCCAGTGCACAACGCCATACGGATAACATGCAAAAAAATTGTGGAATTTTTCCCTTAAAAACAATGTTATTTGTACAATTCCATATAGATCAAACTAAAGCGGAAACCGTAATGTCCATCCTAGATTTAGTATCTTTGTCTATCCCATTCAATCAATTTCCAAACATATTTTTTATATTGGTTGGTGGTGGTATATTATATGTAGTGTAGACAATTATGCAAACAACCTAGGAAAAGAACATGAGAGAAATAAATATTCTACAGTTTCCTCAACATCACAAAAACAACATTTTTAACTCCCATTCCAATTACTTTTTGCCTGATTGTCTCTAGTTAAAAGAAACATGAAAACTTTAAATTTTAGTGTGATTTTCAACTTCCACATATATTTCTGTAAGTAGCGTGTATGTCCATTAATGAGATCAGCATACATCCATTTAACTGTGAATAGCCTAGAAGGTGTTACTTTCCAAGTAAACACATCCGCTTCATTGTTTAGAAATACCCCCATTAATCTTTGCCATAAGTGTAACATAAATTCCACTTATTACCAGTCAGCTACCTCCTAAAACCATATTTAAAGGAGGTGTTGACATAATATTTGCAACGGTACGATAGCATTATTCCGTTGTACAATATTATATAATGACGGGTATTGTTGAGCTAGTGGAGTTGAACCTGGCCAGATATCTTTCCATAATCTATCTGTATTACTGTCACCAGTTTCACTAGTGGAAAAATGGCCTATAGTCCCTGGTCATAAGGGCCATTAGTCCTGGTTTCGCACCCGGGACTGCGAAATCGGGACTAAAGGCCCCTACCTCTAGTCCCTGTTTGCTATGATCCGGCACTAGATGCCACCATGTGGCCGTTCCCAAAGCACCGGGGACGGAGGACCTTTAGTCCCGGGTCGTAATACGACCAGGGACTAGAGTTTTTTTTAAAAGAAAAAATCAAATTTCTTCAAATTTTTCCTTGAACTTTTGAATTGTTCGACTCATTAATCCTCTCGCTTGGAACATTTGTAACACTAACTATACTTAATCTTAGGGGGTGGTGGTGTGGTGGACAGAAATCTCCTGCCATGGCAGGATTTTTGCCCGTTTTCCTGCCGTGGCCGAATCCATCTAATTATTTTTACTAGATTTTTTAAGTCCCGGTTGATATCTCAAACCAGGACTAAAGGGTCTATTTTTAGTCAACCGGGGCTAAAGGGTGTTGCCCGCGCTCGCACCCTTTAGTTCCGGGCCGTAGCACAAATCGGGACTAAAGGTCCGAAACGACCCGGGACTAGAGGTTTGGAAGCCTCCTAGCCACTAAAAACGGAACGAACCAGGACTAGTGCTCACACTAGTCCCGTCCCAAGACACGCTCGGGACTAGAGCAAAAGTTGGATGCGAACGAAAACCCCTCTTTTCTACTACTGTTTTAAAAAAGCTCATGTTAAAGAAATCCTCTATATATAACACGTATAAGCCCATGTTACTATCCTCATATGGGAGTTGTATGTTTCCTTTGGAAGGCCAAAGTCACGTAGCATAATATTTATATTATCTTGCAAGGGATCTTGACAATATGTGGAGCTGGGCAGTAGTATTCCTCAGCACCACCTCTCGATTGCATAAGACACTTCTAATGTCAAGAACAGATAACAATAATTATGTTATGTAATAGCCTATAACACACATTGGCGAAAGTGAACTGGTCGTTAAGGCGGAGACGCGTTCCGACAAAGAGATAGATCTTTTTTTTCATACATGTGTAACATACCAGATTTTATATTAGGATGTTATTAGTGGCATGCATCATCCTTGCATCATTGCACCCTACAAATAATAATTTGCAACAAAATCCTAACACCTAAACCAATCAAAACCCTAATAAAGATTTCTTCATGTAGGCATTATTGTTGTACACAAGCTTGAGACGATGTATCACACCACATGGTGGTGTCTCACTGACCGCCACACTCCTACTGGCTTGGAGGAAAAGGACAGTGAATGAGATGAAATGTTGCACATGATACACTAGCATAACCACGGGGTAAAATGTTACCCCTGATATTTATCTATTTCTAGTCTCTAATCCTGGGACGTTACATAATCATGATATTTTACAGTACAAGGTCTCATATATTGATAAATCATGCAGTGCTCGACAATTTCCATTTCATGAGAAGTGTTCTTCTAGTCTTCCACATGCAGTAGACGCTTGTAGAAGACTTACATTTGATATGGAACAATTTATTGAAAGTATGCAAACTCCTCGAGTTCCCTACTGAGAGAATGCTATAATATTTACAGTTGCATCCTAAAAATAGTGCTCACATCATTTTCCATGAGAAAAAGTGTTCACATCATTTTCCATGAGAGAACTATGAAAATAAATGACACTACATAGTCAAGTATGCAGTGTTGCTACCTTGGTCTTTCATGTTACATACAAATACGACTTGGAAAGTCCTTCATGTTACATACAAATACGACTTGGAAAGTCTTTCATGTTACATACAAATCCTGGAAATTTACTAATATATGTTGAATAATATATACTCATTATATCGATGGAGACGATAAAGGACAAGTGTATAAAATGCAACAAATCTATTCAACTGAATCAAAAGATCATATGATGTATATCACTATGTGGGCTTCACACTAATATAAGATTATAGTAGAGAAATAAATAAGAAAAATATATTAAGCTAATATCAGTGACAAAAGTATATGATGGTAGCATAAGAGTATACCATTATGTTATAACACAAGTTCACTAGAAATTAACCACTATAATTTAAAGTAAAAAATGATTAGTTTGTGCTCATGAATGAGGATAACACGCCCAAAGAAGTATGATGTAAGGCATTGCTATAGGGTATATGTTGATGCAAATATAGTATGACTAGACATTCCAAAGTGAAAAATGGTGAACGTGACTTGAAGCTATAGTCTAACATGAATGTTGTATAAGAAAATACGACAGATTATTATTCATGTAATCAAGGGTTGAGAATCTTTACCTGTCCATCTTCGTCAAGAAGAACATGAGATATAAATCCAGCTCCTTCATTTGCTAAAAAATAAAAATAACAATAATTCAATTTGTGTTCAAGAATAATGCTAATAATTCAACCAAGAACATGTCCATATGCATGCACAAATATGGACATACTCATGATGAGGACTTTGAAATTTCAGTTCAATAAACATACAAGACTTTATATATATAGTTGAACCAAATTTTACAAAGGATTTCTTAACTATGCATTTCGTAAAAAATGAAATAATTCTTGGCTATTGACATTTATTTACACTATAAAGAAGAGGTTCATGTTCAAAAATCTAGAGAGGCATGTCATTAATTTTCCATCCAATCGACCCGTAGTTTGTGAACAATACATTATTCCAGATCTAGCCAAAGATAATCAGATAAGCCTGAGCAAGGCAACCTCTAAAGATATAATACCCTGGACAGAAAATATATTGATTACAACTACAAAAATATAGATAGAGTGATGCATTTTATATGAAAAGTCCAAGTTACAATTCTATCAAAACTTGGCAACGAGGCATCCTTGTTAAAAGTTAAGATCCTACAATCATTATGCTCTTGTATTTAAATAAGCTTCCTCATGATGAATTTAGAAACCTCCACATAATAAATCTTTGACCAAGGAAAACCAGTGAACACGCGGGGACGGGGGGATAATTCGTGCCATGTGAGCTGAAAATCGGATCATGACATTGAGGCAAGGAACTAGACGATGGCGTACCACCCTCCTCGAATAATTGCAGGACCGATCTGAGCATCCTCTAGTGTTATCGGCTCATGATACTCATGTCGAGCTTGGGATGGAGACGAGTACCCTTGGGTCTAAGTGATGCAACGGATGAAGAACGACCTGGTGGAACAGTCACATAGAGCCGGGACACGTTGATGGAGGTTGATCTCCTATCGTGCGTTACCTCTGCGTCATCATGTTTGGCTACTTAGAGAGAGAAAGAGAGGGGATGTGAGACATGAGATAGAGTATATATGAGGGAGGGAGATGACCGGAGGGGTACCTTAGGGAGAATGTCACGGGTTGACCGACATCAAGCATATCGGCAGCGGTATGGTTGTCCAACAACTGAAGCTCCGACGACTCGTCTAGCAAACCCTAGGGAATAAAATGTTGCCCAAACTTTCCCCTCACCCTCTCCATGGCCAATGAGAGGGCTTGAGACAGTGTAGCACACCGTATAGTGGCACCTCACTGACCTCCATGTCCATACGGGCCCAGAGGAGAAGGATAGTGAATGAGATGAAATGTTGCCCCTGATACACTAGCAAATCCATGGGGTAAATTTTTTCCCACAATTTTATATATTTCTAGTCTATAATCCTAGGATGTTAGATAATAATGATATTTTACAATATAAGGACTCTTGTATTGTAGCTATCTCGACACACTGATGCAAATCCGTGGCTGCAGCAACTATCCTCTCCACCTGGTCGACGATGGTCCGGTGGCGTGGACAGCGAGAAGACGTGGAAACACCTGGCGGAAAGAACGGATAAACATAAAGACAGCAGAAGGGATATTTAAATGCACAACAAAGAAGGAGAGGTAGGAGATCGTGCAGTATTCTAGCTTCGCGGCGCTCTCCGCCTCCCGATACATCAATAACCCGCGCGTAACTGACGCATGGAATTCTACCGGATACACGCGTACCCAACATGGAATCGCCTGAATGAAACACGCTGGGACCTACCACACATACGGCGAGGGTTTCTGCTACCATGTCGCTCGCTAGCCATGAGGACCCGCGTACAACGAGGGTTTTCGCGGCCACCTCAACTCTCGGCCGCGAGAACCTGCAAAGGGCGAGGGTGTCAGCGTCCATGTAGGCTCTTGGCCACGAGATCCCAAGATGGGTGAGGGTCCCCGCTGCCATATTGGCCATCAACGGGCCCCACGCCCCAGCTGGTGCAGAGCGCCTGCCCCCTCCATACGCCCGTCATACGGAGCGCATTCACGCGCAGCCCTCGATGCGTGGGCCATGAGACGGCGCATGACCACCATCTAGTCAAGCGGGGAAGGAAAGGGTGCGCTCCACGCCCACTCTAGGGAATCTTGGTCCATGGGCTCCGCCTCCATGGGTGAGCCGGGCTCCATAGAGTTCTCGCCGCATGTCCTCCTTGTCGTCCATCCCACAGCCAGAAAGAATCGGGGATATGCTGAGAGCAGATTCGAACGAAATTTTCATGCGCTATTATTGACTCCTCATCATCCGTCCCACAAAAATTGCTAGCTCGTGGTAAGAGTTCTTACAGTCATCCACCTGAAGTAGTAGCATGTAGAAGAAGAGTCACATTTGATATGGCACAATTTCTTGAAAGGACGCCAACTCCTCGAGTTCCCTACCGAGAGAATGCCATAATCTACATTGGTCGTGCATGTTACATACAATTACAACTTGACAAGTGTTTCTATAGAATAATAAATAACAATGCTAAAGATAGTAGGAAAACTACGACTATCCTGATTTTTTCTTTCCAGAAGTGTACCAATAAATGTTGAATAAGATATAGCGATTATATGGATGGAAAAGATAAAGGCCAAGTTGGAAAAATGCAACATATCTACATTCTACTGATTCAAAAGATCATAGGATGTATATCACTAATACCAAATTATTGTAGAGAATTAAATAATAAAAGGTACACTGAGATAATGTCAGCACCAGAAGTATATGATGGTAGCATAAGAGTACTAACATTATGTTATCTCACAAGTTCACTAGGCAATTAACCACTACAATGTAAAGTGAAAATGGTTAGTATGTGCCCAGGAATCAGGATAACACGCCAACAAAGTTGGATGAAATGAATTTCTATAGGATATATGTTGATGCAAATATATTATGTCTAGATATTCCAAATTGAAAAATGGAGTTATGTTAAATGGTGAACTTGACTTGAACCTATAGTCTAACATGAATATTGTATAAGAAAAAAATGATAGATTGGGTCACCCTTGACTACAAGGTGTTCAAACTTATTCAAGAAATAAAGTGTTGAGAACCTTTAACTCTCCATCTTGAGCAAGAAGAACATGAGTTGTAAATCTAGCTCTTGCATTTGTTGAAAAATAGTAATAACAACAATTCAATATTTATTGAAGAATAATACTAATAACCAAAATAACATGACCAAATGCATGCACTGATTTCAAAAGAAGCACAGTGAGGACTTCAAAATTTCAGTTCAATAATCCTACAAGACTTCAGTTATATAGATGGACCAAATTCTAAAAAGGATTTCTTAACTATGCATTCCATATAAAATGTTCTGGGCTATATGACATTTATTTACACAATAAATAAGAGGTTCATGTTCAAAAATTTAGAAAGGCATGAAAGTAGTTTTCTGAGCAATGCACATGTAGTCTACGCATAATACATCATTCCATGTCTAGCCAAGGTAATCATACACGCCTGAGAAAGGCCACCTCTAAAGATAATACCCTGGATAGAGAATATATAGATTACAACCACCAAAAGAAAGATATAGTGATGCATATTTATATATGCAAAGCCAAAGTAAGTTATAATTCTATCAAACTTTGCATCAAGGGATCCATGATAAAAGATAAAATCATATAATCATTATGCTCTTATTGTTAAATAACCTTCCGCATGATGAATGGAGAAACACCCATATGATAAATATCTAACCAAAGCAAACCAGTGAGAGGGCGGAGATAATTTGTACCGTGTGAGCGTAAGTGAATCATGGCATTGAGGCGAGGATGTTAGAGTATATGTCAGTTACGTTATATTAGGTAGTTTCATATTGTAATTCAATTCTATCTCTAGTAGTCTTCTTGCATTCCAAGTCTTCTAATACTATATAAACAGCCTAAGGGCTCACGTTGTAATCACCTCTTGCAATATCAATACAATCAATACTTCCGCAATCTTTCATGGTATCAGAGCGGTTCGCTCCGCCTAGGGTTTAGCCACCACTTCCGCCGCGCCGCCCCCGGGGAGATCGTTCTCCGCCAGGGGCCGCGCAATAGTAGATTAGATCTAACTTCGCCAAAATTTTCTCGCCGGCCGCTTGACCGACATTTCTTCTTCTTTCGCCGATCATAGATCGGGTTGAGCCGTCCACAGCCACATGTCGTCATCATGCGCCTCTACTTCCACCTCAGCGTCGACTCATGTCTGACAAATCATCGCCAACGATCGTGCCAAGGAGGCTCTGCGCGGCACCCTAAGGGACGCCTTCACGCGCTGCGTCGGCTTCTTCGTCCTCACGTTGTCACCACGCCGGCCCGTATTCGCCAACATCGACCGGGACGCACGTCACGAGTACGTGCCTCGCTGTCAAATACAAGGTTGCACCTTCATTAACTGTGGTCATCATCGCTGACAAACATCTACACCAACAACATCGCCACATCGTCCCCACCACCACCGATCGTGGTCATCGTTAATGCCAACAAGTTCTTCTTCTCCACGAGCGACACCGCGCTCATACAAGCGGAAAATACGGGTCTAAACTCCAAAATAGACTACCACAACAACTCAATCTCCGTCGACATCTACCACCATCGTCTTCGTCCACCAAGACCTTGCCGCCAGAGTCGAAGTCTAGTTTTTTTATTTGCACAAGTTTCTGCTCAATTTTCTTCTTGCAGCCACTTCGTCTACTTCGACACGGCAGACAACTTCTACACCGATCGTTTATGAAAAAATTTCTTTTCTCCTCAATCCGGCTCTGGCAAGCACGACTCATGATGGTCCCTGTCTTCGCATGCCCAGTATTCGCAACACCGACGCATGCCTTCATCCCCGGCGCTCTCCCGAGTTTGGCAAGCTCGGCAAGGCGTGTCGCCTACCTCGACTACTCCAACTCAAACTACGTTTACCTCAACTACTACAGCGAATTCTCCAGGATCAATGACGATATCGACCACAACACAATAACATCATCAATTTCATCGACTTCATTAACGGCGACAACTTCACCAACGACACCATCGACCACGACTACAATGCCCCACTCCAGGATACATCGACATCGACAACAAGGGCTACCACCTCACCTTCGGCTTATGCTCCAGTCAGACCGTCCGCGTCACTACCGATCCAACTGCGGGGGGTATTAGAGTATATGTCAGTTACGTTATATTAGGTAGTTTCATATTGTAATCCAATTCTATCTCTAGTAGTATTCTTGCCTCCCAAGTCTTCTAGTACTATATAAACAGCCTAAGGGCTCACATTGTAATCACCTCTTGCAATATCAATACAATCAATACTTCCGCAATCTGTCAGAGGAAGTAGACAATGTCATACCACCCTCCTCTAAAAATCCTAGGTATAATCTGAGCGCCCTCTAGTGGTGTCGTCTCATAATCCTCCTATTGAGCTCAGGACGGTGAGGAGTACCCAAGGATCAACATGTTGAAGCAAAGGAGGAATGGCCCAGTAGAACAGTAGCATAGAGACAGGATGCATCGATGTAGGTAGAGCTCCTCTCGTGCGCTACCTCTGCGTGATCCTCTTTGAGAGAGAGAGAGAGACAAGACTTGAGATATGAGAGATTATACATGATGGAAGGAGATGACAGGAGGGGTACCTGAGGGTGAACGTTGCAGGTCAACTGGAATCAAGCATAGCTGCAGGGGTATCGTTGTCCTCCACCTGAAGGTCTAGCGGATGGTCTTGAAAACCCTAGGGTGAGGCATGGCCTCTTGCATCTGCTCCACGGAGCTAATGATAACCCTATGAAATAAACTGATGGAAAAACTTGCCCCTACCCCTCTCCATTGCCAAGGAGAGGGCTTGAGACAATGTAGCCGATCGTACGATGGCGCCTCACCATCTGCCACACGCGTACATGCCTAGAGGGGAATGATAAATGTTACCCCTGATACACTAGCAAAACCATGGGGTAAAATGTTACCCCGATTTCTATTCTATAATCCTAAGATGTTAGATAATCATGGTATTCTACAATATAAGGTATCTTGTATTAATACCTCCTAGTTTGCTCGACAATTGCCAGGTTATGGAAAGAGTTCTTACCGTCATCCACCTGAAGTAGCAGCTTGAACAAGACTCACATTTGATGTGGCACAACCTGTTGAAGGGACGCAAACTACTCGAGTTCCCTGCTGAGAGAATGCCACAATCTTTGCGGTTAGATCCTGAAAGATAGTGTTCAAGTCATTTTCCATGATAAGAAGTGTTCAAATCATTTTCCATGAGAAAACAATGAAACTAAATGACCACATTTGCAAGTATGCAGTATTCCTACTGTGGTCTTGCATGTTACGTACAATTATAACTTGACAAGTGTTTTTATATAAGAATAACTAACAATGCTTAAGATAGCAGGAAAACTCAGATTATCCTGATTTTTCCTTTCCATAAGTGTAACAATAAATGTTCAATAAGATATACACATTATATGGATGGAAAAGATAAAATCGAAGTGGATAAAATGAAACACATCTGGATTCTACTAAATCAAAAGATCATTGGATGTATATCATTGTATGGACTTGACTATAATAGTAGATTATAGTAGAGAATTAAATGAGAAAAAGTACATTGAACTAATGTCATCCTTAGAAGTATATGAATAATATGATGGTAGCATGAGTATAACACTATGCTATATCACAAGTTCACTGGGAAATTAACCACTACAATCGAAAGTGAAAATGGTTAGTATGTGTTTAGGAATCAGGATAAAACGCCAAAATTTGATGAAAAGCATTTCTATAGGTATATGTTGATGCAAATATAGTATGTCTCGATATTCCTAATTTAAAAATTGAATGATGCTAAATGGCCAACATGACTTGAAACTACAGTCTAACATGAATACTGTATAAGAAAAAAATGATAGATTGTGTGATCCTTGGCTACATGGTGCACAAAATTATTCAGGAAATCAAGGGTTGAGAATCTTTACCTCTCCAGCTTGAGAAAGAAGAACATGAGCCGTAAATATACCTACTGCATTTTCTGAAAAATAATAATATTAGTAATTAAATGTATGTTCGACAATAGGACTAATAATTCAATGAAGAACATGACAAAATGCATGCACAAATATCAGAAGAAGCACGATTAGAACTTTGAAATTTCAGTTCAATAAACCTAAAATACTTCAGTAATATAGTTAGACCAAATTCAACAAGGGATTTCTTAACTATGCATTTAATAAAAAAATCTTGGCTATATGACATTTATTTACACTATAAAGAAGAGGTTCATGTTCAAAAATCTAGAAAGGCATGAAAGTGGTTTTCCGACCAATTGACATGCCGTCTGCGCATAATACATCATGTCAGATCTAGCCAAAGCTAATGAGAGAACCCTGAGCAAGGCCACCTTTAAAGATAATACCATGAATAGAGAATATATAGATTACAACCACCAAAAGAGAGATATAGTGATTCATATTTATATATGAAAAGTCAAAGTAAGTTATAATTCTATCAAAACTTTGAAACAAAGGGATCCATGGTAAAACATAAAATCCTATAATTGTTACACTCTTGTAGTTAAATAAGCTTACGCATGATGAATGGAGCAACGCCCACATAATAAATCTCTGACTAAAGCAAACCAGCGAGAGGGGGAGATAACGCGTACCCCATGAGCGAAAGAGAATCATGGAGTTCAGACGAAGAAGTATAAGATTGCATACCACTCTCCTCTAAAGATTCCAGGTCCAATCTGAGAGCCCTCTAGTGGTGTCGGCTCATGATCCGCCTGTTGAGATCAGGTTGGAGAGGAATACTCTAGGATCAATGTGTTTCAGCGGAGCACGAATGGCACAACGGAATAGTCGGATAGAGCCAAGATGCGTCATTGGAGGTCAAGATTCTCTTATGTGCTACCTCTGCATCAACCTCTTAGGCTACTTAGAGAGAGACAGGGGTGTGATACATGAGAGAGAGAGCATAGATGAGGGAAAACAGGAGGGGTACCAGATGGGGAACATTGTGGGTCGAATGATATCAAGCATAGCAGCAGCGGTATTGTCATCCTCCCCCTAAAGCTTCGACGGCTGGTCATGTAAATCTTAGGGTGAGACATGACCTCACCTGCTACATGGATATCATGGGAACCCTAGGGAATGAACTGCGGCCCAGACTTGCCCCTCTCCCCCTCTATGGACAAGAAAGGGCTTAAGACGGCCTGGCAGACCGTACGGTGGCGCCTCACCATCCGCTATGCACATACAGGCCTGGAGGGGAAGAACAGTGAATGATGTCAAATGTTGCCCCTGGTACATTAACAAAACATGCATGGGGTAAATTGTTGCCCCTAATTTCTATTTATTTCTATTCTATAATCCTAGGATTTTAGATAATCATGGCATTTTACATTATAAGGACTCTTGTATTAATAAATCCTAGAGTGCTCAGGAATTGCTAATTCATCGAAAGAGTTCTTAAAGTCGTCCACGTGAAGTAGCAGCTTGCAAATACTCACATTTGATATGGCACAATTTGTTGAAAGGATGCAAACTCCTCAAGTTACCTAATGGGAGAATGTCATAATCTTTGCAGCTATCCTAAAAGATAGTGTTCAAGTCATTTTTATAAGAAAACGTGTTGAAGGCATTTTCCATGAGAAAGCAATGGAAGTAAATGATACTACATCGGCAAGAATGCAGTCTTGCTACCTTGGTATTGCATGTTACATAAAACTACAACTCGACAAGTGTTTATAAAGAAGAATAAAAAAACATTGCTTAATATAGCAGGAAAACTAAGACTACCTGGTTTTTTCTTTCTAGAAGTGTAATAATAAATGTTGAATAAGATATACTCATTATATGGATGGAGAAGATAAAGGTCAAGTGCATAAAATGCAACACATCTAGATTCTACTAAATCTAAATATCATATGATGTATATCACTATATGGACTTGACACTAATACAAAATTATAGTAGAGAATTAAATAATAAAAGGTACATTGAGCTTATGTCAGCCCTAGAAGTATATGATGCATGGTAGCATAAGAGTATAGAATTATGTTATATCACAAGTTCACCGGGCAATTAAGCACAACAATCTAAAGTAAAAAATGGTTAGTATGTATTCAGAATCAGGATAACACACCAAAAAAGTATGACAAAAGGCATTGTAATATGTTGATCAAAATGTAGATGTCTAGATATTCCAAATGGAAAAATGAAATGATGCTAAATGGCGAACATGAATTGAAGCTAGAGCCTAACATGAATATTGTTGTATAAGAAAAAAACAATAGATTGTGTCATCCTTGGCTATGGCCTAACATGAATACTGTATAAAAAACGATAGATTGTGTCATCCATGGCTCCAGTTTGAGCAAGAAGAACATGAGCTGTATATCTAGCTCCTGCATTTGTTGCAAAATAATAATAGCATTAATTCAATTCGTGTTTGAGAAAAATAACAGTATTTTAATCAATAGAATGACCAAATGCACATGGATGTCAATTTTAAGGCAGGAATTAACTCAAATTTGTGATCATCCCTTTTAGGCTCTGTTTACTTCTCTCTCGTATTCGCTAGTGTGTATATTCACGGGGAACGGCGAAGGTTATTCTAATTCCTGCAAAATTCTTGTACTCTGTTTACCAATCCGGGATTTTAAACAAAATTCTTGTAGTCTGTTTACCAATATAGATTAAAAACTCTCCTCTATAATAGTGCATTTTTAGGAAAAGTATTTGGAAGAATTAGAGAGTATTGGGTGAAAACCAAATCATCTCTTGTACCCAACTCTCTAGGATGTAAAAATATGAGAGGAATAAACAAAGCCTTATGTTGTGAGACGATAGCCTATTTGTGTACACAACAGGGAAAAAATTAGGAACCCCCTCTGCCTATGAATAACTGACTTGGGTTTGTCTAGATTCGAATGTATCTAGATGCATTTTAGTGTATAGCTACATTTGAATCTAGATAGAGAAATCAGTTATTTCTGGACAGAGGAAGTATATGACATCTCAAAACACATTAATTAGGAGGACGTGAAACATGTAAACTATTAGAATTCGTCTTGCATATGCAAACGGAAGAAATAGTACCCGCAAAAAAATGAAATGGTACTACTACAACAAATTATTTGGAACTAGGAGAGGTGTCCAAGTTTCATCCGCGACCTCTCCTGACCTAGCCATAGCCTCCTCCATAGATCGGTTCCCTCTCCTCCGGTCAGGCTCGCCGGCATCGAAGTAGTGGGAGTCTTGGAAGAAGAAAGAGTTTGAAGACCTCAAAAATTTTCTATTTTTTTTAAATTTTATTTTATATAATTGCCCGAGACCTCCAGTCTACCACTTGTTACTGTGATTATACCACGGTAATGGTTATAAAAAAACAAGAGAGATGTCCTCTGGAGATGTGTAGCTTACCTACCTCGTCTATCTCATAACACGTTAATTGGAAGGTTGACATCTCAATTCTCAAAATTAGATATACGTGTCATTTTGAAGGCAAGATTGGCATATATGGTAGAGGAGAGAGAGCGGGTAAGATAGAATATGAAAATGGGTTTGGAGTGTCATCTTTAAGGCAAGAATTTATTTGAATTCATCAACACTACAAAACGGGAGAGGGTATGTGCCACCTATAGGGGACATAATTTTTTTCAAGAATAACCGGAATTACTTTCCCAACGCTTATTATATTACTGGACAACAACTTCGATAGTCAATTAGAAAGTTGATAGAAGAAGTAAAAGGCGGTTTGTGGAGGGAGATAAACTAAGCATACATGAGATAAGTGAGAGCCCATAAAGAGCATGAGTTGTCGATGTTCAAGCTTGAACCTCCAACACCATATGGCTACGGCCCAGTTCTTTTCGGCTCCGGCTTATGCATACGCCAACCTATCAAGGGCTGTCCAGAGGAACTAGCTATGAAAATAAGCTATCCGGAAACTATAGTCTAGTTCTTTTAGCCTTCTCCTGTCCTAGCTTATAAAGTTTGTGTTCGGACTAACCATTTTGAGACATTTTGTACTGTTTTTCACATATGTAATCACAAAGTTAATATTTTGAACATGATAAAGTGCTAGATATTACAACAAAAATAGGATGTCGTTGTTAGTTCATTATACAAGCCTTCCTGGACAGTTTTATGGGACTTTTTAGATTTTCCAGAATTTTCTTTATCCATCGAGTGATCATGTGTGCAACAAGAATGTAAAATAAGGTGCTGACCACATATAGAAAACATAAGAAGAGACCCCATAAGCAGAGACAGGCTTAGTTTTTCAGGGGAGGGGCCCGGATCCCACATGTGTTGACCCTTGGTCAACTTGGTAAGGGGGGTCGCAGGGATGAGAAAAGTACATCCCATGGAGGCGGTGTCTATGAAGCCAGAAGGACGGAGATCGAGAGACCAAAGCGTAGAACTCTGTGGGCCTGACTAAGATTACGGACCTCTGGCAAGGCATCGTAGGAGTGGAAGGCCCCATAGCCATGCTAGACAATCATAAGCGAATCGGGTGGATAGAGAGGATGAGGAATTACAACATGAATCAAGGATACCGGGCATGGTCCAAAAGGAGGCAAAATTAGGGCTACTATGACTAGCAAGAGGATTGGTAATCATGGTGTGAAAAGAAAGAGTGCATAGATTTAACGCACCTAGGGAGGCGTATTGTATGCCACCAACTTTGATTGTGGGAGGAAGAGGCTCGAATTGGCGGTTTCCGTCATCGCTCCGGGGGATGAGGGTTGAGTCGTCGGTAGGAGTTGGGAACGCCGCAAGGCTTCCAGATCTGACCGCCACAACAAGATTTTTCGATGCGATGGCGAGGGCGGGTGGATTCGAGTCAGAGAGGACCAATAGTACTGCAAGCGAAGCTGAGGGGAGCAACGACTCGAAAGGGACGGAGTCGAGACCGCCCGGGAGAGACTCTTGGGGCCGACGAGGAGGCATGCAACGGCGAAGGGGGGTCGCGGGCATAGTCCCTAGATCTCATCTCCTTAGTTGGGAGGATGAGAAACACCTCAATTATTAGATTAGTAAAATGTGTTTGCATACACATAGATGTTATATGTCACCTCATAACGTATTAATTGGGATAGGTGACCTCTTAGGATATATATACACTACCTTATGATTCTCATTAATTATCGTTGGACGGGTTGGATTCAAAAAATTGAAAACTCAAATAACAAAATTAGATATCCTCCAGAAGAAAGCATGCATGCATTCAACAAACACAACACAAAGCAAAGGAACATCGTCTCGCCATCGCACACTGCCCGCGGGACCAATCTTCACCTACAAAATATCCATATATACATGCATGCTCCGAGACCCGCCGGCCACACAAAACATGCATCACACACAAGTACCCATGCACACCTCACAAATCCACAACCATAGGCATAGCGGT
This sequence comes from Avena sativa, assembly GCA_916181665.1. NCBI lineage: Eukaryota > Viridiplantae > Streptophyta > Magnoliopsida > Poales > Poaceae > Avena > Avena sativa. Next base: position 38,765,229 of record OV702285.1, on the reverse strand, counting down.
GGAGGAGCAAAGTATGGGTAGGTGTAGTACCTTTCCAAAGTAGGAGTAGCTTCCCTCACAAGTATATGAACCAAAGTAGGTCTAGCTATCAACAATGGAGGTGAGTATGAGCAAAATGGAGTGGGAGGGAGGAGAGGGACGAGCTAGTTGGAGGTGGGAAGAAGGGAAAGGGTGGTGGTAGGTAGGAGGGGATGCCACCTTTTTTTAGATCTGTTTCGCACATTCTGTGGCGCATATGGCTATATGCGCCACAGAATTCTGGCATGCCCATGTGCTGGGTCAGGCCCACATGGAGCCCACAGAAATTCTGTGGCGCATATGGCTATATGCGCCACAGAATTCTCATTTTCTGTGGCGGATATAGCCATATGCGCCACAAAATTGCATGAATTCTGTGGAGCATTTGCTATATGCGTCACAAAATAAATTTTAGTGGAGCATTTTCCCTATATGCGCCACAGGATTAAAATCTACATATAATTGTTTTCCTAGTAGTGGCAGAAGCAGCGGCGCACCTCATATGCTGTTGATATAAGGATGGTGGTTAAATCTTTCTTCAGTGTGCAATGACTTGCTAATAGAGTAACAAGTGATCAATAGATGATGTGAAAATTCTAGGGAGGAATTGTACATAACAATGTAACAACTGCAAAAATACAGTCTGGCAACTTGGTGTTCCCTGCATTAGTTACAAATAAAGTCACGAAGCTATATTCAAGCTGCAACACTATCAACGGGATGTTAGTTAGAAGGCATGTCCTTTTTAGAAAACAAAAGCCTATTGAGTGAATAGAGTGTTGTTATACTTCGTATGATAGTAAATTTTCTAAGAAATGTTAAATACACTTAAACTAATTAATGCAAAAAAAATTATCACCTATTTGCAAATATGATTAACAAAGAAACATAAGAAAAGATCCATTTGGAACTATGAACGTATATTTGATGTATTGAGATATGAGGTTGGTGTGATTGAGATAACATACTTGTATAGGTGTACAAGCAATCAAAACGCGAGCAACTCCGCCACCCAAGACACAACCATTAGGACCTGCAAGTGAAACACTCGGCCTGACGGTTCTAGTTTGGTGGCCTTATATCTCTTTTTGACCAAGGAATGATCCAGACGGTGATAATATCTCAAATTTGCCATGTGGCAGAAAATAAGAAGAACCATTACTTACTAACCTATCATTGACAAATCATCTATAGTGGCTGGTGAATTTTTCCGAAATGGTAGTGACTGCTGACTATCTATCAACAAAACTAATAGTTCAATTTGATCAGGCTTCTTAATAACACTAGGAATGCTTAGCAATTTCCAATGCATGGAAAGAGTTGTACTATAGGTTCTTATAGTCAAAAGTACATACTTTGTATGTGGTCCTTCCACCTTAAATAGCAGATTGCTGAAGTCTCACATTTAATATGGCACCACTGGGTGAAAGGAAGCAAACTCCTTGAGTACCCTTGTGAGATAATGCCACAATCTTTGAAGCTAAATCCTGAAATAAGTGTTCAAGTGGGTTTTTATGAGAAAATTGTGAAAGTAAAATATACTACATCGGGAAGTATGCAATCTTTTCACCTTGGTTTTGCATGTTATGGCCAAAAGCTCATTTTTTCCTGCAAAAAAAATAAAAAAGGAGGACAAACTTCTGTGGCGCATTTCTTCCATATGCGCAGAAGTCTTGGCCGAAATTCGAAATTTGAATCCCGCCCCTTCTCCCTCTCTTATACTCTTCCACTCCTCCATCCTTTCCCTCCTCACCTTCTTTTCTCATTCTCCTCACCTTCTCCTCCTCCTCCTCCACCCCGGTGAGATCCTCCTCCTCCTCCACCCCGGTGATGTTCTCCTCCTCCTCCTCCTCCACCACCCCGGTGAGCTCCTCCCTCCTCCACTCCGGTGAGATCTTCCCTCCTCCACCCCGGTGATTTGCTCCTCCTCCTCCCTCCCCCTCCACCCCGGTGAGCTCCTCCTCCTCCCACCTCCCACCTTCCTCCTCCTCCACCCCAGCGAGCTCCTCCTTCGGCGACCTTCTCCTCCTCCTCCTCCGGCGGCCTCCTCCTCCTCTGGTGGCCTCCTCCTCTCCTTCACCTGCGACCTCCACCTCCTCCACCAGCGACCTCCTTCTCTCCTCCATCGGCGACCCCCACCTCCGGCGAGCACCACCTCCTCCAGATCTGGCCGGGTTTTTTTTTTTTGAAATTTTAAAAAAACTTCTGTTGCGCATATTGGCCAAATGTGCCACAGATGTTTGAGATCTAGTTCGGGACTTCTGTGGCGCATTTTGGCAATATGCGCTACAGAACTGCACTTTAGTGGCGAGATAACAGTGGATCCCATATGCGCCACGGAAGTCCCAAAATGGTGCGCCACTGATGGGCCTTTTCCTAGTAGTGTCGTCGTCTCCATCGAGCAGAAGGTGGCCGACAACGTCGTGGTCCCAACAGTAGATCTGCGTGAGGGGCATGCGGTAGGTTGAGGCAGCCTGGTGCTCTACATTAATGACCCCATCCTCCATGGACAAATCCTCGACGCAATCGCGAAGAACGATGAGTTCGAGGAGGAGGTCTCCAATGAGGCGTCCGAGGTACTATTTTGCTAGCTTCTCTAGTCGCATCCATAGTTTTCAATGTTCATACGTAAGATTTGCTCAATCGTCTATAGATTCTTTTACACTTGATGTAGGGAATATATATGGTTTGCACGATTGATTGTTTTGGAGATTTGATTAGATCTTCTCATCTTCCATCTAGTAAATTTACATTTGCTTGGCTTGTTGTTCTTATGGTTCTTCTTGTGGTTTAAATTTAATCGATCTGTAACATTAGATTTTAGGGGTTGTAGGGATCGCTAGCTGACTGCTGATTTCGATACACAACATGCATATAACATTACATTTCCATTCATTATCGAGGCCAATGATTCAATTTGGCCCCAAAAGAGTGCAAGAGGAGACACATATATGATGGTGTCATATTTTTTTAGGGATGGGTTAGTGAACCTAAGGCAATGTACAACAATATAAGTTGTCCAATTGGTACTTTGATTGGCTAACTCCATCTTTAAATAACTTATATGAGGCCTTAGATTTATTCTACACATATGATCACTAAGGAAAAGGTAGAAAATAGATCAGGGACCGTAGAACACATGACAAGGACTTAACCAAAAAATCATAGTATCTTAATAACATAGAAAAATATACCATTAATCCTAAAATGATATAACCAAATGATAGCAATTTCTGGGCAGCAGTGGTAACTTATCTTATGTCAAGGAACTCCTTGTGATCCTTTCCAGGTGCTTGTCTAAACTAATCTTACATAACCAAGAAGATGGTGGCCCCTGAAGTCACGGTAATTCCCTGCCATTTTTGAGTGACTTTTAACTTGATAGCCAGTGCACAACGCCATACGGATAACATGCAAAAAAATTGTGGAATCTTTCCCTTAAAAACAATGTTATTTGTACAATTCCATATAGATCAAACTGAAGCGGAAACCGTAATGTCCATCCTAGATTTAGTATCTTTGTCTATACCATTCAATCAATTTCCAAACATATTTTTTATATTGGTTGGTGGTGGTATATTATATGTAGTGTAGACAATTATGCAAACAACCTAGGAAAAGAACATGAGAGAAATAAATATTCTACAGTTTCCTCAACATCACAAAAACAACATTTTTAACTCCCATTCCAATTACTTTTCGCCTGATTGTCTCCAGTTAAAAGAAACATGAAAACTTTAAATTTTAGTGTGATTTTCAACTTCCACATATATTTCTGTAAGTAGCGTGTATGTCCATTAATGAGATCAGCATACATCAATTTAACCGTGAATAGCCTAGAAGGTGTTACTTTCCAAGTAAACACATCCGCTTCATTGTTTAGAAATACGGTTTTGCTAATTCATAGCTAGCTGAGATTTAAGTTAGGGCATAGCTAACTTGTAGTCCGTTGATCAGTTTGTTAAGATTTGTGAGGCATCCCGCGCGTCCGCGTTGTGTTGTTCGCTCCGCCGATCGTTTGTGTAGTCTCCCAGCAGGGTTACGGGCTGACAGTGTTCTGCTGTTTTGTCTGTTGTCCCTATTGGGCTTGTTAATGGACCGTTGTTTTGGAGTTTGCATGTTTGTAATTTTCTCTTTTTTTTGTCATGGACTGGTTATTGTTGGGTTGGGTTGGCGTGAGGTACTAGAGTGGGCAGCCGTTATTTTATTTTATTTTTTTGCTTATTGATTTTGGTTTTGTTAGACCGAGTATTTGACCGGTGATGTTTGGTTAGCCAGAGTGTTTGGTTTGTTGTTTGTTTTGTTTTTGTGTTTTTCATACTTCCTCGGGCCCGAATTAATGAGATCAACTCTATATTAACTCATTTTTACAAACGGCTTTGATAATTCATATCTAGCTGAGTTTTAAGCTAGGGCATAGCTAATTTGTAGTCCGTTGACATAAGATTGGTGAGCGTCCGCGTGTATCGCACGCTCGGGCCCAAGCTCTTGTGTGGTCTCCGCCCGGTTAGTTTATCGGGCCGTTGTTTTTGTTTGCCCGTTGTCTTTATTGGACTAATTAACATGTCGTTGTTCGTGTTTGCCCATTTGTTTTATTCTCTTTTTTTCCCTGAACCGGTGGGCGTTGGACTAGTCATCGTGAGGTGTCGGAGTGGGCAGCGTTGGCATTTTTTCTGTTCATCTATTTATATCAAAATGGTTTATTTTTAGTTTTGGGTACTTCTTTCGACCCATATTAGTTGATTCAAATTTTTTTAGATACGGCACCAAAACTTGACTAGATGCATTCGTATCTAGATGAATCTAAGTCAACTAATATGAGTCAGAGGAAGTACTAATATTCGAAATTATTTATTGTTATTTTTTATAGTTGATTGTACTTTTTTGCTGCTCAATTTTATGTGTTGCACCTACTAAGATGCATTGACATCTCCTCACTTGTTTCCAATTTCGAGAGAAGACGAGTATATAGTTCTCTCTCTCTATATATATATTACTATTCTATAAAATGTGTTTATTTTGTTTCCAACTTACTTCTACAATTAGTTTTAGGAAATGAATATTTTTTGAGTTGCATCTGGTACTGTAACTGACTCTATTTGCCGTGAGTTGCAAATATGGTTGAAAATGAGGACTCACTTTCTTACGAGAGTTGCAATTTTGCCTACAACTTAAAATGTTTTTGTGTTCATGTATTAGTTGCAACTGAGGATTGTTTTCTACTTTATCTTATTTAACTTGTGAGTTGCATCTGGTACTTAACTGACCACACTTTTTGGCTGGAGTTGCATCTGCTATTGCAAATGGCTTTCTCACGGGAGTTGCAACTTTTTCTGCAATTGAGGACAGGTCATGTGAGTTGCAACTACGGTTGCAACTGACGATTGTTTTTTCCTGATACCTTCTTTCTTAATGTTTCAGTTGCATCTTGTACTCTAACTGGCCAAACTGTTTTGCAAGAGTTACAAATGTGGCTGAAAATGAGGACCAGTTTAACGTGGTACCTTCCTATTTTTTAAGGGACCACACATCTAGCCTTCTCCACTGATGGTATACAGAGGGAGTTATAACTGAGGACTGTATTGTTTTTTTTTGTTTTTTTAGCCTTGAGTTGCACCTTGACACGCAACCGGCCTTCTACCTGATGATATAGAGAGGGAGTTTGCAACTGAAGACTATTTTGTTCTTTTGTCTTTTAGCCTTGAGTTGTATCTCGACACGCAACCGACCTTCTCCCTGATGGTATAGAGAGGAAGTTGCAACTAGGATTGCAAATAAGGACTGTGTTGTTCTTGTCTTATTAGCATTGAGTTGAATCTCTACACGCAACCAACCTTCTACATGATTGTAGAGAGGGAGTTGCAACTAGACTATGAGTCTCGAGTTGCAACTTGACATGCAACTAGTATTCTTCCCTGATGGTATACAAATGGAGTTGCAACTAGGTTTGCAACTGAGGATTATGTTGTTATTATGTAGTTATTATCCTTGAGTTGAATCTCTACATGCAACCGGCCTTATCCCTGATGGTATAGAGAGGCAGTTGCAACTAGGGTTGCAATTGGACCGTGAGTCTCGAGTTGCACCTCGACACGCAACCTGTCTTCTCCCTGATGATATAGATTGTGAGTTGCAACTAAGGACTATGTTGTTGTTTGTCTTTTTAGCCTTGAGTTGTATCTCAACACACAATCGGCCTTCTCGTTGATGTTATAGAGAGGGATTTGCAACTAGGGTTGCAAATGAGGACCGTGTTGTTCTTTTGTATTTTTTTAGCGTTGAGATGAATCTCTACACGCAGCCAACCTTCTCCATGATGGTTGAGAGGGAGTTGCAACTAGGGTTGCAACTGGACTATGAGTCTCGAGTTGCAACTTGACACGTAACTATCCATCTCCCATGATGGTATACAAAGGGAGTTGCAAATAGGTTTGCAACTGTCGATTGTGTTGTTCTTTTGTAGTTTTTATCATTGAGTTGAATCTCTAAACGCAATCGGCCTTATCCCTGATGGTATACAGAGGGAGTTGCAATTTCGAGTTGCAACTTGACACGCAACTGGCCTTCTCCCTTGATTGTATAGAGAGGGAGTTGCAATTGAGGACTCTGTTGTTGTTTTTGTATTTTTAGCATTGAGTTGCATCTTGACACGCAACCGGACTTCTCCCTAATGGTATAGAGAGGGAGTTGCAACTAGGGTTGGAACTGGACTATGAGTATCGAGTTGCAACGTGACACGCAACTGGCCTTCTCTCCTGATGGTATAGAGAGGGAGTTGCAACTAGGGTTGCAACTAAGGACTTTCGTCTCAAGTTGCATCTCGACTTACAACTGGCCTTCAGTTGAATTAGGGTTGCAAATGGACTGTGAGTATCGAGTTGCGTCTCGACATGCTCCCCTGATTGTATAGAGAGGGAGTTGCAATTAGGGTTGCAACTAACTACCGTGTTGAATGGTCATTGTCTTTTTTGCCTCGAGTTGCATCTCGACACGCAACTGGACTTTCGTCTTGAGTTGCATCTTCACATGCAAGTGGCCTTATTCCCCCTGATGATATAACTTAAGAGTTTGCAACTAGGGTTGCAAATAAGGACTGTGTTGTTGTTTTGTTTTTTTATCCTTGAGTTGCACCTAGACACGCAACCCGGCCTTCCCCCTGATGATATAGAGGGAGTTGCAACTAAGGACTGTTTTGTTCATTTGTCTTTTTAGTGTCCAGTTGAATCTCTACACGCAACCAACCTTCTCCTTGATGGTAGTGAGTCTCGAGTTGCAACTTGACACACAACTAGCCTTCTCCCCTAATGGTATACAGAGGGAGTTACAATTAGGTTTGAAAATAAGGATTGTGTTGTTCTTTTGCATTTTTATCCTTGAGTTGAATCTCTACACGCAACCGGCCTTATCCCTAATGGTATAGAGAGGGAGTTGCAACTAGGGTTGCAATTAGGACTGTGAGTCTCGAGTTGCAACTTGACACGCAACTGGCCTTCTTCCCTGATGGTATAGAGAGAGAGTTGCAACTAGGGTTGCAACTGAGGACTCTGTTGTTATTTTGTCTTATTAGCCTTGAGTTGCATCTCGACACGCAACTGACCTTCTCCCTGATGGTATAGAGAGGGAGTTGCAACTAGGGTTGCAACTGGACTATGAGTATTGAGTTGCAACTTGACACACAACTGGCCTTCTCCCTTGTTGGTATAGAGAGGGATTTGCAACTAGGGTTGCAACTGGACTGCGAGTCTCGAGTTGCAATTTGAATGTTCTAAACGAGAAAAAATGTTCTTCAATTGAACGTTCTAAACTACATTTGCCACTTCCAATTGTGGTTGCAACTGTGATTTTTATTGCAAATATGATTTTGTCTAGTTACAAGTAGGGTTGTAACTAAGATTTACCAATTGCAAGTGCAATTGCAAGTATGATTTGTCATGGAAAATGGGTTAAAATTAAGATTTCATGTATTTGTAAATGAATTTTTACAGTCATGAATTTTGCATATTTATCTATTCCCTCCGATCCATATTAATTGACTTTGATTTGTCAAAATTTGGATGAACCTATATACTAAATAGTGTCTAAATTCAATCAAATCTAGACAAACTTGAGTCAATTAATATGGGCCGGAGGAAGTAGATATAGCTGTATCTAGATTTATACAAATCTGGGACGGTTAATATATAAGTTGCAACTACTTGTTTTCCTAGTAGAGAATTAGCAAAACGTTTCTTATTCTGTTTGAAGCTGGAGCAATCATTTTTCCCTTATGTATAAACAGTGTTGATTAAATAACGAGCAAATCCTAAAAAAAACAAGGAAATGAGCTGTGTCAAAAACCAAACTACTTCGACACGTTATGTCTTTGCCTAGGAGGTGGAGTACAGCTGGCCGGATGCAAGTCACACAAGAGCTGGTCACACGCGCGCGGCTGACGTCACCTGACTGAGAGTTATGTTAATTCTCAGTCAGCTGAGCATTAGAGAGACCCTTAGAAATACCCCCATTAATCTTTGCCATAAGTGTAACATAAATTCCACTTATTACCAGTCAGCTACCTCCTAAAACCATATTTAAAGGAGGTGTTGACATAATATTTGCAACGGTACGATAACATTATTCCGTTGTACAATATTATATAATGACGGGTATTGTTGAGCTAGTGGAGTTGAACCTGGCCAGATATCTTTCCATAATATATCTGTATTACTGTCACCAGTTTCACTAGTGGAAAAAGGCCTATAGTCCCCGGTCATAAGGGCCATTAGTCCCCGGTCAAATTTTTCCTTGAACTTTTGAATTGTTCGACTCATTAATCATCTCGCTTGGAACATTTGTAACACTAACTATACTTAATCTTAGGGGGTCGTGGTGTGGTGGACAGAAATCTCCTGCCATGGCAGGATTTTTGCCCGTTTTCCTGTCGTGGCAGAATCCATCTAATTATTTTTACTAGATTTTTTAAGTCCCGGTTGATATCTCAAACCAGGACTAAAGGGTCTATTTTTAGTCAACCGGGGCTAAAGGGTGTTGCCCGCGCTCGCACCCTTTAGTTCCGGGCCGTAGCACAAATCAGGACTAAAGGTCCAAAACGATCCGGGACTAGAGGTTTGGAAGCCTCCTAGCCACTGAAAATGGAACGAACCAGGACTAGTGCTCACACTAATCCCGTCCCAAGACACGCTCGGGACTAGAGCAAAAGTTGGATGCGAACGAAAACCCCTCTTTTCTACTACTGTTTTAAAAAAGCTCATGTTAAAGAAATCCTCTATAACACGTATAAGCCCATGTTACTATCCTCATATGGGAGTTGTATGTTTCCTTTGGAAGGCCAAAGTCACGTAGCATAATATTTATATTATCTTGCAAGGGATCTTGACAATATGTGGAGCTGGGCAGTAGTATTCCTCAGCACCACCTCTCGATTGCATAAGACACTTCTAATGTCAAGAACAGATAACAATAATTATGTTATGTAATAGCCTATAACACACATTGGCGAAAGTGAACTGGTCGTTAAGGCGGAGACGCGTTCCGACAAAGAGATAGATCTTTTTTTTTTCATACATGGTGCTATATTTATGTTGTGTAATGTCACTAGATGGTAAATTCTTTTCTTGTCAAACGACACATATATGATCACAAGCAGCCAAAATTATAAATTCCTTAAGTACCACCAACGAAGAAAACAGCCAACCTTTATAGTTGCAAGATATGTTAATTTCTTGTGGTAAAACTAGATGTTGGTTTCTATAGTTAAATACTTATAGAATTAGAGTCTCTAAGTGTATCAAGCTATTTTTACTATGTACAAGTTAAACTTATCAACAATGTATTATGTTTATCAAATATGAAACATACCAAGAATAACAAGATAGAAGAGCCCAATAGGAAAAATAATGTAGCTTAACTATTTTCGGATAATCAAAAGAAATAACTCAAAAGCAGCATCACTTACATACATTGTAAAACAGTTTTTAAAATTGATGTTTCCAGGGGTCTAAAATGTGAACACTCTAACGTTTGTTAGCCTTTTGTTAGTAGATGATGCTGGTCCTATCGATTGTTGGTCACAGATTTCTCTGTCACCCATGGTGGCGATTTTCGGCTACTTTGCTTTGCACCTGAAGGGATTTAAATACGGATTTAAATCACACGATTTGTCAGGAAGCAGGAACATGCAAACATAGGCAGTGCGTCCCTTGCATTTGTGACAGGATGGTGTCATGTTCTGAATCCCGACGTAGACTCCCCTTCTTAGTTTGGCCAAGGGCACAACCTGTCACAACGAACAAGGAGGATCCCATATCTGAGATCAAGATGGTTCTTTACTCATGTTCAGGCCGCATTATACGAAGCGCTACACCCTGCAACTATTATGTATATGGTGGGTATGAATCTGTTACAAAGATGATCCCCGTGAATGGGGCTCGATCTTCCCTCTATGCTAGCCTACTGTCTTCTTCTCTCTTTTCATGTCCTGAAAGAACCTTCTTTCTCTCATCTAGTCGTGGCCCTCCATTTATATAGATATAGTTTAGGGAATTTTATGGATATGTATAAGTAAATCTTTGGAAATGAGATTTCATTTAGATGTTTGATTAAATATCTTGTGATGATTAAGTTGATATATGCATGATATATATTCTCAATTTATCAAAATTCCAATTGTTCTCAAGAACTTCGGATTTAGCAAAGGTCAAGGTTTATCGTACTCACATTGACAATCTAACTCTAGCTCATCAACATAAGTGAAACTTCAACCACTTTGATAAGTTTAGTTCAATGCGCCAAATTTTCCTAGAGTTCATATGGATGAATGAAGTCATATGTCTGATTTCTATCTATTTCTAGTCTGTAATCTGGGACATTACATAATCATGACATTTTACAATATAAGGAATCTTGTATTACTAAATCTTGGAGTGCTGAACAATAGCCATTTCATGGAAATAGTTCTTAATGTCAAAAGTACATGTACCTCGTATGTGGCCACTCCACCTGACGTACAGCTTGTAGAAGACTCACATTTGATATGGCACAATTTGCAGAAAGAACGCAAGCTCCACAAGTTCCCTCCTAAGAGAAAGCCATAATATTTGCAACTATATCCCGAAGATAGTGTTCAAGTCATTTTCCATGAGAAAAAGTGTACAAGTCATTTTCCATGAGAAGAAGTGTTCAAGTCATTTTCCATGAGAAAAAGTGTTCAAGTTATTTTTCACCTGACAACATGGGATGTGTTTCTATAGAAGAATAACTAACAATGTTTATGATAGTAGGAAAACTAACAAGATGGCGACCAACCATCATGATTTATTTTATTTCCAAAAATGTAAAAAGAGTTCTTTAATAAGATATACTTGGGAAAATAAAGGCCGGGTGTATAAAATGCAACACATCTGGACTCTAATGAATCAAAAGATCATAGATGTATATCACTATATGGACTTCACACTAGTACCATATTACACTAGAAAAATAAATAAAGAAAAACACATTGAGCTAATGTCAAATCCAGAAGTATATGCTGGTAGCATAAGAGTATAAGTTTATGTTATTATATCACAAGTTCACATGGAAATTACCAACTATAATCTAAAATAAAAAAATTGTTAGTACGTGCCAAGGAATCAGGATACGACGCCAAAAAGGTATGACGAACATTGCTATAGGGTATAGGTTGATGCAAATATAGTATATCTAGATATTCCAATGTGAAAAATAGAATGATGCTAAATGGTGAACATGACTTGAAGCTAAAGTCTAACATGAATGTTGTACAATAAAAAATGACAAATTGCCTCATCCTTGGCTACAAGGTGCACTAAATTATTCAGGAAATCAAGGGACGAGAATCTTTACCTCTGCATCTTGATCAACAACAACATGAGTTGTAAATCAAGATCCTACAATTGTCACGAAATAATAATAACAGTAGTAATTCAATCCATGTTTGAGAATAGTACTAGTAATTCAATCATGAAAATGACCAAAATGCATGCACATATATAAAAAGAAATGTGATGAGAAGTCTGAAATTTTAGTTTAATAAACATTTAAGACTTAAGCTATATAGTTGAACCAAATTCTACAATGGATGTTTTAAACCGTGCATTTCATAAAAAAATGTCAGTATGTGCTCATGAATCAGCATAATACTCCAATAAATGTATGATGAAAGGCATTAATATAGGTAATAGGTTGATGCAAATATAGTATGTCTAGATATTTCAATGTGAACAATGGAATGATGTTAAATGGTGAACATGACTTGAAGCTAAAGTCTAACATGAATGTATATATTATAATAAAAATGACAAGTTGCCTCATCCTTGGCTAGAAGGTGCACGAAATTATTCGGGAAATCAAGGTTTAAAAATCTTTACTTCTCCATCTTGAGGAAGAACATGAGCTATAAATCAAGCTCCAGAAGTTTCCACAAAATAAAAATAATAGTAAATCAATCTTTATCCGAGAATAACACTAATAATTCAGTAAAGAAGATGACCAAATGCATGCACAAATATAAAAGAAGCTTAGTGATGACTCTAAAATTTCAGATTAGTAAACATACCATACTTTAGTTCTATAGATGAAACAAATTCTACAAATAATTTCTTAAATATGCTTGTTCAAAAATCTAGAAAGGTATGAAACTAATTTCCCTGCCAATCAGCTTGCATCCTACATAGAGTACACATCATTCTAGATCTAGTCAAAGTTAATCAGACAAGCATGAGCAAGTCCACCTCTAAAGATAATACCCTAAATATTGAATAGACAGATTACAACCACCAAAATAGAGATAGCGTAATGCATATTTATATATGACAAGTCAAACTATGTTATAATTCTATCTAAACTTGGCAACGAGGAATCCATGCTAAAAGATAAAATTCTATAGTTATTATGTCCTTGCAGTTAAACAAGCTTCCACATGACGAATGGAGAAACCTTCACATAATAAATATCCGACAAAAGAAAACCAGTGAGAGGGGGATATAAAGTGTACCTTGTGAGTTGACACAGATCATGGTGCTGAGGCGAGGTACAATATGGCGTACACCCTCCTCAAAATATTCTAGGTCTGATCTAAGCATCCTCTAGTGGCATCGGATCGTGCTTATCTTATTGAGATTAAGACGGCGAGGAGGCGAGGATAACCCTAGGTTCGACATGTTGTAGAGGAGGAAAAACGGCCTAGCGGAATAGTCGCATAGAGCCGGGATGCATCGATGGAGGTCACGTTCCTCTTGTACGCTAACTCCACGTTGTCTTCTCTGGCTGCTTAGAGAGAGAAAGAGAGGGGATGTAAGTCATGAGTGAGAGAGAGTATAGATGATGGAGGGATACGACAGGATGGGTACGTATGGCCAAGCACCGTGAGTCAGCATACATCAAGCATAACATCATAGTTATAATCATCCTCCACCTAAAGCTCCCTGGCTAGGTTTGGACACCCTAGGGGGAAGCATGACCTCTTGCATCTACTCCAAGGAGCTCATGGGAACCCTAGCGAATAAAATGTTGCCTGACCTTGCGCCTCCCCCTCTCCATGGCCAAGAATAGGGCTTGAGACGATGTATCACACCACATGGTGGTGCCTCACTGACCGCCACAATCCTACGGGCTTGGAGGAAAAGGACAGTGAATGAGATGAAATGTTGCACCTGATACACTAGCATAACCACGGGATAAAATGTTACCCCTGATATTTATCTATTTCTAGTCTCTAATCCTGGGACGTTACATAATCATGATATTTTACAGTACAAGGTCTCATATGTTGATAAATCATGCAGTGCTCGACAATTTCCATTTCATGAGAAGAGTTCTTCTAGTCTTTCCACATGCAGTAGACGCTTGCAGAAGACTTACATTTGATATGGAACAATTTGTTGAAAGTATGCAAACTCCACGAATTCCCTACCGAGAGAATGCCATAATATTTACAGTTGCATCCTAAAAATAGTGCTCACATCATTTTCCATGAGAAAAAGTGTTCACTTCCTTTTCCATGAGAGAACTATGAAAATAAATGATACTACATCGTCAAGTATGCAGTCTTGCTACCTTGGTCTTTCATGTTACATACAAATACGACTTGGAAAGTCTTTCATGTTATATACAAATCCTGGAAATTTACTAATATATGTTGAATAATATATACTCATTATATCGATGGAGACGATAAAGGACAAGTGTATAAAATGCAACAAATCTATTCTACTGAATCAAAAGATCATATGATGTATATCACTATGTGGGCTTCACACTAATACAAGATTATAGTAGAGAAATAAATAAGAAAAATATATTAAGCTATTGTCAGTGAGAAAAGTATATGATGGTAGCATAAGAGTATACCATTATGTTATAACACAAGTTCACTAGAAATTAACCACTATAATTTAAAGTAAAAAATGGTTAGTTTGTGCTCATGAATGAGGATAACACGCCCAAAGAAGTATGATGTAAGGCATTGCTATAGGGTATATGTTGATGCAAATATAGTATGACTAGATATTCCAAAGTGAAAAATGGTGAACGTGACTTGAAGCTATAGTCTAACATGAATGTTGTATAAGAAAATACGACAGATTGCGTCATCCATGGCTACAAGGTTCACAAAATTATTCATGTAATCAAGGGTTGAGAATCTTTACCTTTCCATCTTCATCAAGAAGAACATGAGATATAAATCTGGCTCCTTCATTTGCTAAAAAATAATAATAACAATAATTCAATTTGTGTTCAAGAATAATTCTAATAATTCAACCAAGAACATGGCCATATGCATGCACAAATATGGAAATACTCATGATGAGGACTTTGAAATTTCAGTTCAATAAACATACAAGACTTTATATATATAGTTGAACCAAATTTTACAAAGGATTTCTTAACTATGCATTTCATAAAAAATGAAATAATTCTTGGCTATATGACATTTATTTACACTATAAAGAAGAGGTTCATGTTCAAAAATCTAGAGAGGCATGTCATTAATTTTCCATCCAATCGACCCGTAGTTTGTGAACAATACATTATTCCAGATCTAGACAAAGCTAATCAGATAAGCCTGAGCAAGGCGACCTCTAAAGATATAATACCCTGGACAGAAAATATATTGATTACAACTACAAAAAGAGAGATAGAGTGATGCATTTTATATGAAAAGTCCAAGTTACAATTCTATCAAAACTTGGCAACGAGGCATCCATGTTAAAAGTTAAGGTCCTACAATCATTATGCTCTTGTATTTAAATAAGCTTCCTGATGATGAATTTAGAAACCTCCACATAATAAATCTTTGACCAAGGAAAACCAGTGAACTGGCGGGGATGGGGGATAATTCGTACCATGTGAGCTGAAAATCGGATCATGACATTGAGGCAAGGAACTAGACGATGGCGTACCACCCTCCTCGAATAATTGCAGGACTGATCTAAGCGTCCTCTAGTGTTATCGGCTCATGATACTCATGTCGATCTTGGGATGGAGGCGAGTACCCTTGGGTCTAAGTGATGCAACGGATGAAGAACGACCTGGTGGAATAGTCACATAGAGCCGGGACACGTTTATGGAGGTTGATCTCCTACCGTGCGTTACCTCTGCGTCATCATGTTTGGCTACTTAGAGAGAGAAAGAGAGGGGATGGGAGACATGAGAGAGAGAGTATATATGAGGGAGGGAGATAACCGGAGGGGTACCTTAGGTTGAATGTCACGGGTTGACCGACATCAAGCATATATATCGACAACGGTATGGAGGTTGTCCAACAACTGAAGCTCCGACGACTCGTCTAGAAAACCCTATGGTGAGGTATATGCTCTTGCATATGCTACATGGAGATCTTGGGAACCCTAGGGAATAAAATGTTGCCCAAACTTGCCCCTCACCCTCTCCATGGCCAATGAGAGGGCTTGAGACAGTGTAGCACACCGTATAGTGGTGCCTCACTGGCCTCCATGTTCATATGGGCCCAGAGGAGAAGGATAGTGAATGAGATGAAATGTTGCCCCTGATACACTAGCAAATCCATGGGGTAAATTTTTTACCACAATTTTATATATTTTTAGTCTATAATCCTAGGATGTTAGATAATAATGATATTTTACAATATAAGGACTCTTGTATTGTAGCTATCTCGACACACTGATGCAAATCCGTGGCAGAAGCAACTATCCTCTCCACCTGGTCGACGATGGTCTGGTGGCGTGGACAGCGAGAAGATGTGGAAACACCTGGCAGAAAGAACGGAGAAACATAAATACAACAGAAGGGATATTTAAATGCACAACAAAGAAGGAGAGGTAGGAGATCGTGCAGTAATCTAGCTTCGCGGCACTCTCCGTCTCCCGATACATCAACAACCCGCACGTAACTAAGGCATGGAATTCTACTGGTGTCGCGGGAATGACCACGGCTGATGCTGCAATCGGCAGCGAGTAGTAGAACATGGGGCAAGGGCGGCCAGCCATCTGCGGTGCGAGATGAGGGCTGAGACACAAGGGTTTACCCAGGTTCGGCCCCCGGAGGGTAAAGACCTACTCCTGCTAGATTGTATTATGGTGAGAGTACAATGGGGCAAGCTCGACGGCTAGGCGGCGAGTCGCTTGGGTGTATGATAGAATGTATCCTCTATGCGTCCTCTAGGGAGGTTTATATAGACTCACCTCGCTAGGGTTTACAGATCACAACGAATTAGTTAAGGATTCGGAGATTCTATGACCTAGTCCGACTGGTCCTAACTATGCTTCTGGGCCTTCAGCTTCCAGTCGCTTGAGTCCACGCCAAGTCTTGATCTAGTCACCGTCCTGCAGGCCCACTCGCTGATGGCTAGGGTCAGTAGGAAACGTCCTGCTGGGTATACCCCGGTAGATAATCCCCATCAGTAGTCCCCGAGGCCGTCGTTGATTCTTCGCAGGCGTTTGCTGGCAGTCGGAGTATGCGGACGTCCTGTTGAATCGGCGGAGGACTCCTGAACAAAGGGAAGAACTAGTCAATTTAGTCGCAATAACGGCAACCAGTCGTATCGCACCTCGGCGATCGGGTCGGCGAATACTTGGTCACTATCACAGTGATCGAGTCGGCAAGTCGTCGAGTCGCTAGAGCGACGAGTCGAATGGATGAAGTTGGACCGTCAATTGGGGTCAAACTTGCCATTGGGTAATCCAACGGTAGCTTCGGCGTAATTACCGCATAGTAACGGCTCCCGAAACTGGCGGGTAGCAACCGCTATATAAGGAGAATAATAGGCGAACAAGGAAACGCTTCTTATTTCTTCCTCCGATCTTGCTCGTCTCCGTATCCCCATTCCGCACAGTGATCCAAACAATCCAGAGAACTTCGATCTCCGCGAACCTCCAACCGATGGCCCCATCCACCGAGCCATGGGGCAGATCCAAATGCACTAAGGCGCTACTGGCATTCTTCGAGGAGGCCGGGATCCTCCGCGCCGGCAGATGGCACATCCCTGTGGCCGGAGAAGTGACCCCTGACCTGCACGAGGGAGAGTTCATCTACTTCACCAGCCACCTGGAGCAGGGGCTGGGCTTCCCAACTTCCCTCTTCTTCCGGCGTTTCTGCGCCTACTACGGAATCCAGCCATCGGATCTAGGTCCGCATAGTATCGAGCAGCTCGCCATTTTCGTGGCGTTCTGCGAGTGCTATCTAGGCTGCAGGCCCTATTTTCCCCTGTGGCAAGATCTGTTCCACGGGAGAATCAGCCACGAAGAGACAGGTGGCCCGATGCTAGCTGCGGGCAGCCTAACGTTCCAGCTGAAGTCGAAGGCGTTGTTCTTCGACCTGATGCTGCCCGCCAAGGCGGCGAACGAATGGAAAAAGTTCTGGTTTTACGTCACCGAGTCGACTCCAGACGATGAAGTGGCGCTTCCAAGGTACTCCAAGCGGATGGTTGACGACGAAATGCTGCAGACCATCCGCGGCCTGAAGAAGAAGGGCCTCCAGACCATCAACCTCTACAACTGCTGGCTCGGGCGGTGGCTCGTGCCCCTGGCCCACCGAGACCACTACATGTATGAGTATACGGGTAAGGACGATCCGACGAAGTCCTCCCTCGTTGAGTGGAGACTCAACGACTACACCCTGGCCCTGAAGAAGATCACCCAGGCGGTGTATCTTGACGTGAAGGCCAGGGTTGCCCCTTATACTACAAGACGCCCAGCTCCGACGGTAAGCCGTCATTTCTTCACCACTCGCAGTCGCAGATGGTGCGTTCGCGGTTGTGCTGACATTGTTTTCTTCTTATTGCAGTTGTTCCAAGTGGTGGAAGGGTGGCTTCGACCCGCAGACGACGAGAACTCGAGCTCGTCCGTCCAAGACGGGAGCGAGTCGTCGCCCGCCAAAGGTGACGCCGAGAGCGACGAGGGTGATGACGACCACGAAGAAGACGATCCCGTGGAAGTCGCTGCCCCCACAGTTCGCAAGACCCGCGGGCAACACCAGCGCGAGCTCGAAGCGAGTAAAAGCCTCGAGCCTCACGATGATGATGACGATGAGCTTCCCGAGCACACATCACATCGTGAGGCCACGCCGTCGAAGAAGAAGAAGAAGGCTCCGCCAAAGAAGAAGGCGAAGCAGGCGAAGCAGATGTCTCCGCCCCAATCTGCGACCAATTCTGACGCCACCAGCTCGGCTAAGGACGCAGCGACACACGCGACCGTGGCACCAAACGCTGCTGCCCCCAGGGACGAGGCGCCTCTGGCATCGTTACCACCTCCATTCGCCTCGGTCATTGGTTTGGGGGCTGCTCCAGCCGGAGGAGCCTCGCCTCCGAGGGAGGCTTCCGCAGTAGTTATCGCGGAAGCTCCTGCCACAGCTTCATCTTCGAAGAAACCCTCAGTGTCTTGGGCACACGATGTGTTCGAGGCGGTCCTTACTCGGAAGTTGGGGCCCGAGAAGGAAAAGCTGGCTAGCATTCGCACCGGTCTACGGTTCATACCAGTCGCCAAGTGAGTGTCGTTCATCTGCTTGTTTTTTTGTTCTAGCTGGACAATCTTATTCATAGCGCTGCTTCGCAGGACTGGTGTTAAAAAGATCGACCATCCTTCTGTGGCCAAGGTTCTGCCAGTCGTCACCGAGGCGGACTACTCGCGGAAGAGGAAAACTGACGAAGTCGCTGCTCCCGCCGAAGGTGTCAAGAGGGCGAAAGGAGACGACGTCGTCACGGTCTCTGATGACCCGGCGGTTGCTCCGAGCGATCCTCCGACTGCAGCGGAAGTGGCCTCGAAGACCAAGGAGCGTGTTGCCTCACCCGACGTGGCCGAGCCAGCTCCGAGTGGCGCAGCGGCATCTGCAGCGACCTTCCCTCGCTTCATGGCGAAGGCGGCCGCAGCGAGTGGCTTGGTGCCAACGAGCCGGATGCCTGGGGTCGCCGAGGTGGAGGTTGAGCAGCGTCGCGGCCACACTCTGGTCGTGCTTGCGTCTGTGGATACGCTGGAGCTTCACGGCATGCTAGGCGCTGCCATCCAGGTATGTCCAGTCCCCGAGGATCGGGCCACTGAATTCCAGTGGTCGGATTCTTAATGTTTTTATATCGTCCAGTCCCCGAGTGCCTAGTCGCTGAATTTCAGCGGGTGGGCACTTAGGAATTTCATTGTCCAGTCCCCGATTGCCTTGTCGCTGAATTTCAGCGGGTGGGCACTTAGGAATTTCATTGTCGTTGACGTTGTGGTGTATGCGCAGGGCTTGCAGCGCGAGTCGGCCGAACGGCTTGCTGCAAAGTGTCGCTTGGAGAAGGAGCTCATTGTCGTCCAGGAGACAAACAAGGGGCTTCAGGCAGTTGCAGCTGAGGTGAAGGAGGCCCGCCGAGGCCTTGTCCCGGTGGGTGACCTGACGGCGGCTCAGTCCGCTTTGAGCACGGCTGAAAAGCGAGTCACTGACCTGGAGCGTGAGCTCAAGGAAGCGAGGGCGGAGGCGAGCTCGGCGGAAGGGCGAGCGAAAGCTGCTGTTACGTCTACCGCTGAAGAGCGGAAAGTGTCAGACGCGCTCGTTTCTGGGTTGCAAAACGACTTATCTTCTCTTCAAAGCTTCATCACGGGCCTCTGCCGACCGTTAATTGGTAAACCTTCCTTCTTCTCCCCTCTCCCTGCAACAACTGTGTTGTGATGTCGTTGGTGTGCTCACTACTCGCTTCTGATCCATAGGTCGGATTACTGATAACACGGAGGAGGCGCAGTCATACGACGCGCGGCAATGTGTGACCACCCTGGTCGATTCGGCCGCGTTGTCCGCGACTTGCCTTCGAGCGTATCTTCAGGAGATATCGCCAGTGGAGGTGATCCCCAGTGACCTTGTTGAGGTGTGGCGCTACCTGTAGAAAGCTCCGTCAGTCGTCGAGTTCATGACGCGGTCGGCCTTCCAGCGTGGGGCGGCGACAACGCTCAGCCTTGGGCTTGCCCACTTCCCGGAGGATTTTGACATCGACGATGTCATGAGCAGCTACCCCTCATCAATGGGTTCGGTGGAGATTGCCGAGGTGCTGAAGCTGACGGACCGGGCCACGGTGTACTCCGATCGCGTTTGGGCGATGGGCGACCTCCTCCCCTACCAGGAGACGATTGTCGCTCCCAATTATCCCGAGCCGAAGCATTGGGACTTCAAGGCCGAGCAGCCGTTCCGTGTGGTGATGGCGGGCGAGCTAACGACGTACCCGTCGAACCCGTACATGCCCTTCATCCGTAGTCGTAGGGACGGTGGCGCGTCTGCGTCGGAACCTGCGGAATAGAAGTATCTTGCCCTTAGGCGTTAGTTAGAGATAACTATTGATCTTTCCTTGTAATTGGAACAACTTTGTGATGCTATAAAGGAAACTCGTGTTATTTTGTCGTTTGTTTTGCGATTTTGGATTTTGATTGAACAAGTCCCCGAGCGCGTCCACCCTTTTTATGGGGTTTACCTTGTTGTTATATGTTTGTGAACTTTAGTTAGTTGAGGTCGACTCGCCATGGCTCGGAAAGCCAGTCGCAAGGCGACTCCCAGGGGTGCTCTTTACTTGACCGTTTTCCCAGGCACGAACGAGGTCGGGTTGCCGAGTCCCCGAGCGTGGTACTTGGTGGTTCTAGTTGCAGCTCCAAGGTAGGTGAGGACTAAGCGCATCGTTGTTAGCGCGTCTCTCCTGCCTGATCCGGAGGATCAGTCGCGTGGTGAGTCCTGGGCACGCTCTCGTACTTGGCGTTTTTCCCTAGTCGCTCGTATTTGGCTAGGCGTCAGTCCCCGAGCGTGGTACTTGGCCGTTCGAGTCACTGCGCCAAGGCTGCGAAGGACTTGGTCGCTGTGAGGAGCGAATGCAGTTGTCTTGGCTCGGTGAGCCAGTCGAGCTAGGCGACTCCAATGGGGCTACGGGTTGGCATTTTTCATGGACGATACGAGGCCTGGGGTTTTCTAGTGCCCTCGTGCCGCACTACTTGTCCGTGTCGGTCGCTTTACCAGAGGTTGACTTCTGCGAATAGCATAACGCTGTTATTATGAGTGCGAGTGGCACAAGACACGGAGAGTAGACACAATTTTCGGTAACCGATCTGTTTTATTTCATAGCGGGTGGGGAGTACATGTATGGAGTTCGAGGAGTAGAACTTCCGTAGGAGGTTTACATTCCATGGCCGCTTGACATCGAGTTTTCCGTCTCCTCGGACGTCGGTGAGGTAGTAGGCGTCCTTCCCTAGGACTCGCCCGATGGCGAATGGTCCCTCCCAAGGGGGGAAAGCTTGTGCATGCCCTTCTTGTCCTGGGTTAGGCGCAGTACCAGGTCGCCTTCCTGGAAAGTGCGAGTCCTTACTTGGCGGCTATGGTAGCGGCGGATCCCTTGCTGGTAGATGGCGGTGCAGGAGCGAGCTAGGTCGCGTGCCTCGTCGAGCTGATCGACTCCGTCTTGGCGTGCGAGTTCGTTTGCAGCCTCCGTGTAGTTGACCACCCTTGGCGAGTCGTGCTCGAGGTCGGTGGGCATGAATGCCTCGGCGCCGTAAACCATGAAGAAGGGGGTAAACCCTGTCGACCTGTTAACGGAGGTGCGGATACCCCAGATGACGAAGGGTAGCTCCTCGACCCAGCACCCGGCGGTGCGCTCGAGTGGTACTTGGAGCCATGGCTTCAGGCCATGGAGGATGCTTTGATTGGCGCGTTCCGCCTGGCCGTTGGACTCCGGGTGGGCGACTGAGGATAGGTCGAGTTGAATGTGGTGTTTCTCGCAGAACTCGGCCATGGCTCCTTTGGCGAAGTTGGTGCCGTTGTCCGTGATGATGCTGTTTGGGAACCCGTAGCGATAGATTAGCTCACGTAGGAACTTGGTGGCGGTCTTCCCGTCGCATTGGCGGACTGGATTGGCCTCCACCCATTTTGTGAATTTGTCGACTGCGACTAGGAGGTGGGTGAAGCCGGAGGGGGCCTTCTTGAAGGGGCCAACCATGTCCATGCCCCATACGGCGAACGGCCAGGTGATGGGGATTGTCTTGAGCGCCGAGCTTGGCATGTGGGTCTGGTTGGCGTATTTCTGGCATCCGACGCACCGCTGGATGATGTCGACAGCGTCTGCGTGTGCGGTGAGCCATTAGAAGCCGTGCCGCATAGCCTTTGCAACCAGAGAGCGGGCGCCGGCATGGTGGCCGCAGTCGCCGGAGTGAATGTCTTGGAGGATTTTGCGTCCCTCAGCGGGCTCAACACAGCGTTGGAACACGCCGGTCACACTGCGCTTGTGGAGCTCGCCGTTGATGATGACGAAGGATTTGCAGCGGCGTGCTATCATCCGGGCGTCCGTTTCATCCGCTGGCAGGGTGCCTCCCTCCAAGTAGGCGACTTATGGCGCGGTCTAGTCGTCTGGCTCGGCGATTAGTGCGACCAGGGCTGCTTCTGGTTGCAGCGGGATTCCGATGTCGATCTCCCTGGGGGAGAGACGGAAGGATTGGTGGTGGTGTCGAGGAAGACGTCGGCGGGTGGTGCGAGTCGATCCGAGCCGATGCGAGAGAGTGCATCGGCCTCCTCGTTCTTCCGCCTGTCAATCCACTCGACGGAGTAGCCTGCAAAGTGTCCACCCAGCTTGTCCACTGCTTGGCAGTATGCCGCCATGGTGGGGGAGACGGCGTCCAGGTGCCAGTGACTTGCCCGGCGACAAGGTCGGAGTCTCTGTAGCAGCACAGTCGATTGACATTCATCTCTTTGGTAGCTCGCATGCCGTGGAGTAGCGCCTCATACTCGGCCATGTTGTTGGTGCAGGGTGTGAAGTCGACGTAGAGGACATAGCGGAGCTTGTCGCCCTTCGGAGACGTTAACACGATCCCTGCCCCTGCGCCGTCCGCGTTCTTGGAGCCGTCGAAGTGTAGGTTCCAATAGTGGAGGTATGGAAGCTTCTCTGGCTGCTGGGCCTCCTCCCAGTCGGCGAGGAAGTCTGCGAGAGCCTGCGATTTGATCGCCTTGCACGGCTCGTACTTGATGTTGTGGACGCCGATCTCGACGGACCACTTGGCGACTCGCCCGGTCGCCTCACGGTTGCGGATGATGTCCTGCAACGGTGCTGAGGAGACAACCGTTATTGGGTGCTCCTGGAAGTAGTGCGGCAGTCGCCGCTGTGCTCTGAAGACCGCGTATACCAATTTCTGGTATTGCGGGTAGGGTTGGCGTGACTCGGTGAGGACTTCGCTGATGTAGTACACTGGTTGCTGCACCGGGTGCTCCTTTCCTCCTTCTGGCCGTTCGACGACCATGACGGCGCTGACGACGCGTTCGGAAGCCGGGACATAGACCAGCATGGGTTCCTTGTCGACGGGGGCGGCGAGTAACGGTGCTGCGAGTAGCACCTCCTTGAGGTCGTGGAGCGCGTCATCTTCCTCCTTGTCCCACTGGAAGGTGGGGTTCTTGCGCATTAGGCAATAGAGGGGCATTGCCTTTTCGCCCAACCGGGGGATGTAGCGACTGAGAGCATCGACTCGCCCGTCCAGCTTCTGGACGTTGCGCAGGCACTCGGGTTTGTCGAGTCGAGCGATCGTGTTGATCTTGGCGGGGTTCGCTTTGATCGCGCGCTTGGAGATGACGTATCCCAGTAGCTGTCCAGTTGGCACACCGAAGGTGCATTTTCCTGGGTTTAGCTTTATCTTGTACTTCCGTAGGTTGGCAAATGTAGCCGCCAGGTCAGCGAGTAGGTCGTTCTGGCGAGCGGACTTCACCACCACATCGTCGATGTAGACGTGGATATTGCGGCCAATTTGGCTTGCAAGGCATTCCTGCATGCATCGCTGGTAGGTCGCCCCGACGTTCTTGAGGCCGAAGGTCATGGCAGTGTAGTAGAAGACTCCAAATGGCGTGATGAACGCCGTCGTCTCTTCGTCCTCGAAGGCCATTTTGATCTGGTTGTACCCAGAGTAGGCGTCGAGGAAGCATAGCGACTCCGAGCCCGCGGTGGAATCGATGATTTGGTCGATCCGCGGGAGGACGAATTGCTCCTTCGGGAAGGCACTGTTTAAGTTTGTGTAATTGATACACATCCTCCAGGTCCCGTTTTTCTTCTCGACTAGGACTGGGTTTGCCAGCCACTTGGAGTACTTGATTGGCCGAATGAAGCCTGCAGCGAGTAGACGCTGCACCTCTTCAGCTATGGCTCGGCGGCGCTCTTCATTGAAGGGCCGCAACGACTACTTGACAGGTCGCACTTTGGGGTCGGTGTTGAGTTTGTGCTCAGCGAGTTCCCTCGGGACACCAGGCATGTCGGATGGCTTCCATGCAAAGATGTCCCTGTTCTCACGGAGGAACTCGATGAGCGCGCCTTCCTATGTTGGGCGCATGCCCGTCCCGATCGTCACCATCTGGCTAGAGTCGCCTAGGACCAGCTCGACGGTGCGGGTATACGTCGTTGCCTCGAAGGCAGTGGAGTTGCCGCCCTCCGAGTTGGGATTCTTGAGTATGGTGGGGTTGTCGTTGTTGACCCCGCTCGCATACTTGGCGAGCTCCTCGGCGTGGTTGGCTTCTGCAGTGATGACGGCGTCGGCGAGTTCGGCTCCTTTGGCCTCGCACTCGGTGGCCATGTCGGGGTCGCCATGGATGGTGATGACGCCGCATGGCCCCGGTAGCTTCATCCTGTTGTACGCGTAGTGGGGTGCTGCCATGAACTTGGCGAACGCCTGGCGCCCTAGGACGCAGTGGTAGGTGCTATCGAAGGGCACCAGCTCGAAGACGCTCCGCTCGGTGCAGAAGTTTGCCGGTGTGCCGAAGGTGACTGGCAGCGTCACCTTGCCGATCGGGTACGCCTTCCGACCGGGGACGATGCCGTGGAACGTGGTGTGGGTCATCTCAATCATCGACTGCGGGAGCCGCAGTCGCCTGAAGGTGTCCAGGTACAGGATGTTGATGGAGCTGCCGTCGTGCATCAGTGTTTTAGGGAGCCAGTAGTCTCCCACTTTGGGCTTGACCACCAGGGCGACTCGGCCCGGATACTCGATCCGTGGCGAGTGGTCCGCGCGGCTCCAAGTGATTGGTTGCTCAGACCAGTTGAGGAACTGGGGGATATCTATCTGGGCCAACACGTTGACAGCGACGGCGCGGGCGATGACCTTCTTCTCGCGCTTTCCGGTGAGTGTTGCTGTAGCGTAAGTCGGGTCGCCTCCCGTTATCGTGGACGCTCGTGCGGCAGTGTCCTCCCGACTCGTCGTCGGTTTCTTGGTTTGGGTCCTCCTCCGCGTACCTTTTTGCGATCTCTAGGAGATCCGGTATGTTATCGAGTGTGCAGTACGCTCGTTTGAGCTTGGCGACCAGGGGCTCGTAGCGGCACGAGGTCTGGAAGCAGTGGATCGCGGTGTCTTGGTGGATGCCGACTGCGTTGTACCACAAATCTTGCCACCGTTGGACCCATCCGCGGATCGACTCGCGGGGTCCCTGGACGCACTGTTACAGGTCCTCGATGGTGGTGGCGCGGGTGTATGAACCCTCGAAGTTCCTGACGAAGGCCTCGCGCATCTCCTCCCAGGAGTCGATGCTATCCACGGGAAGGGTGTTAATCCACTGCCTGCACGCCCCCTCCATCATCAGGGGAGGTAGTGGGCGGCTAGTAGGTCGGTGTGGCCGGCGATCCCCATCGCCATGAGGTCGGTATCTAGCCACACGAAGGGATCATACGAGGGGTCGTACTTCTCTATTTCCTTCGGCACTTTGAAGTTCGCCGGGTATCTTTCGCCTCGGATCATCGGTCTGAAGCACTATGGCCCGATTCGGCTCAGTGATCCCCTCGGCTCACCGTTGCGGCGGTTGGTGAGGGTGTGCCGCAAGTCGTCAGGCTAGCGTGCACGCCAGCTCTGGTTGTTGATGATGTGGGTGCGGGCACCGACGGGTTGTCCGTTGGCAGCGACGAAGTTGGTCGCCGGCCAAGGGTCATTGGTGGAGAGTGCCACGTTCGCGGGTCGGTGTTGGAGCTGTAGGGGTTCGGGTGGCAGGCAGTTGAGAGTGTTCGCCGCCATGAGGCGGCCGCTCGAGGCCGCTCTGCTTTCTGATGAACGCGAATACATCCGACCATGTGAGTCGACGTCTGCGTTTTGCTGCTCGACCGCTTTGGCAAGCAGAGCCCTGGCATACTGGATCTGTAGGGCGCCTTCCCTAGTGGCTTCAATGTTGTCGACTGCTGCTCGGCCCGCGACGAGGTTGTCCATTGGGGTGGAGAACAGCGGGAGGCCGTTCACGTCTCGCTCCCATGAGGAGACCACGATCCTTGGCTGGTCCCTGGGGGTTGCGCGGTTGGCTGGTGGCGGTGCGCCATTGGCAGTTACCCCTCGTGGGGGCCTAGTCCTTCCTCCTGGCAGCGCGTTCTCACAGATCGCGTGCTTGGCCGCGCGGGCCGCGTCGTTGTCCTCATCGAAATTCAGGGCGCGCCCTTGGACGGTGGGGTGCAGGCGCGACCTGATTCGGAGTTGGTGGTAGCGCGATAGCTCCTGCGCTGTCACCTGCTCGAGGCAAAAAAATTCGCGCTCCGCTTGTTCCTTGCGGACTGCCTCCGCCAGCTTCAGGCGGAGTTCCTCGACATCCGTCGCTGTCGCGTTTGGTGGGATCGGTGTGGAGAATGGGTCGTCCGGCAGGTCGGCGCCAGTCGCCATGTAGGTCGGCGGAGTTCTCCGACCCGGAATCGAAGTCGAAGATCCCGAGGATGGAGGGATCCTCAAAGTCTTCGACGTTGGAGACCTGGGTGATGGAGCCCGCGGGTGATGCGGCGACAATGGATCCGGCGAGTGACGCCGGGGTCGCCGAATCGGCGTCGTTGTTGAGGGCCGCGTCGTCCGTGGCCACGGTGGTTTTGTCCACGTTGCTATGGGCCGAATCGTACTCGGAGGCGAGGCGGTGAATCGTGCGGACCTGGCTCTCGGAGAGCCGGTCGCGTGGTGGCGACTCGCGGATGCGAGCCGAGTCCTCCAAGATGATGACGTCGGCGAGGCCGACGAAGAGGCTGATCGTGCCGACCGGCAGGATCATGCTATGTGTGACGGGTCGCGCCGCTGGGACGTAGCTGCTCGGCAAGATCTGGAGCATCTCGCCGATCGCGATCATGCGGCCGGTGGCGATCGACTCGTTGATGGGCAGATTGGATCTCGCCGCAGAACACCGGCCTGACCGGCCAGGCCCCACGGTGGGCGCCACTGTCGTGGGAATGACCACGACAAATGCCGCAATCGGCAGCGAGTAGTATAACATGGGGCAAGGGCGGCCAGCCATCTGCGGTGCGAGATGAGGGTTGAGACACAAGGGTTTACCCAGGTTTGGCCCCCGGAGGGTAAAGACCTACTCCTGCTAGATTGTATTATGGTGAGAGTACAATGGGGCGAGCTCGACGGCTAGGCGGCGAGTCGCTTGGGTGTATGATAGAACGTATCCTCTATGCGTCCTCTAGGGAGGTTTATATAGACTAACCTCGCTAGGGTTTATAGATCACAACCGAATTAGTTAAGGATTCGGAGATTCTATGACCTAGTCCGACTGGGCCTAACTATGCTTCTGGGCCTTCAGCTTCCAGTCGCTTGAGTCCACGCCAAGTATTGATCCAGTCGCCGTTCTGCAGGCCCACTCGCTGACGGCTAGGGTCAGTAGGAAACGTCCTGCTGGGTATACCCCGGTAGGCATATCCCCATCAACTGGATACACGCGTACCCGACATGGAATCGCTTGAATGAAACATGCTGGGACCCACCACACATACGGCGAGGGTTTCTGCTACCATGTCGCTCGCTAGCCATGGGGACCCGCGTACAACGAGGGTTTTCGCGGCCACCTCAACTGTCGGCCACGAGAACCCGCAGAGGGCGAGGGTGTCAGCGTCCACATAGGCTCTTGGCCGCGAGATCCCAAGACGGGTGAGGGTCCCCGCTGCCACATTGGCCATCAACGGGCCCCACGCCCCAGCTGGTGCGGAGCGCCTGCCCCCTCCATACGCCTATCATGCAGAGCGCATTCATGTGCAACCCTCGATGCGTGGGCCATGAGACGGCGCATGACCACCATCTAGTCAAGCGGGGCAGGAAAGGGTGCGCTCCACGCCCACTCTAGGGAATCTTGGTCCACGGGCCCTTCCTCCATGGGTGAGCCAGGCTCCATAGCGTTCTCGCCACATGTCCTCCTTGTCGTCCATCCCACGGCCAGCAAGAATTGGGGATATACTGAGAGCAGATTCGAGCGAAATTTTCATGCGCTATTATTGACTCCTCATCATCCATCCCATAAAAATTGCTAGCTCGTGGTAAGAGTTCTTACAGTCATCCACCTGAAGTAGTAGTTGTGGAAGAGTCACATTTGACATGGCACAATTTCCTGAAAGGACGCAAACTCCTCGAGTTCCCTACCGAGAGAATGCCATAATCTACATTGGTCGGGCATGTTACATACAATTACAACTTGACAAGTGTTTCTATAGAATAATAAATAACAATGCTAAAGATAGTAGGAAAACTAAGACTATCCTGATTTTTTATTTCCAGAAGTGTACCAATAAATGTTGAATAAGATATAGCGATTATATGGATGGAAAAGATAAAGGCCAAGTTGGAAAAATGCAACATATCTACATTCTACTGATTCAAAAGATCATAGGATGTATATCACTAATACCAAATTATAGTAGGGAATTAACACTAGAGGAAAAAGGGCTATCCGTTCGCGACCCCTCGGAGCATTAGTCCCGGTTGCGCCACCAACCGGGACTAATGCTGGCACGCGTCCCGGTTGGAGCGGGCACGAGGCCAGGGGGCATGGGTCCCGGTTGGTAAGGGGGCATGCGTCCCGGTTGGAGCCACCAACCGGGACTAAAGGTTTGTCCACACCCACGTGGCGTGGCACGCACCTTTAGTCCCGGTTGCTGGCTCCAACCGGGACTAAAGACCCCTGCCCTCTATAAATGCAACGCCCCAGCCCCCTCTGCCTCCACTCTGTTTTTTCGAATGGTGGAAGGTGTGAGGGGGTGTGCTAGTTTTTTCTCATGCATGCATTGAAGGTGTTTGTTGAAATGTTTGAGTGAATAATCTCGTTGAATTTCTCATAGAACAAAAATATAGAAGGTGTCCGAGACGCACTTGAGCTTTCTCCTCTTTATTTCCCTCGATCGAGGTTAGCAATCTTATCTTTTCTAGGTCATTGATACAATTCATGTGTCGGTGTGAATTGGTTATTTCACTATTTATGATGTCCTGTTTTTTGATAAACTTACTTATATGATGCAGATGAACAGTCGGGAATGGATGTACGGTGACCGGCGGGTAGCCGGGTATATCAAAGGCGTGGATAAATTTATCGATGTGGCTACGGCAAACAAAGAGAATGGATTTATACGTTGTCCATGTGTTCAATGTCGGAACAACAAGGAGTACTCTTCCTCGAAAATCATTCGCGGCCACCTGATTATGAAAGGTTTCATGCCCAACTATAATTGCTGGACCAAGCACGGGGAAAGAGGGGTTATGATGGAAGATGGTGAAGAAGAAGATGATGATAACAACTATCATCATATGTTTCCTGAATACAGTGATACTGCAATGGAAGACAATGGAGAGGAAAGAGGTGAAGAACGGGCATCAGATGAGCCAGCTGATGAACTTGGTAGGGTCATTTCTGATGCAAAGCGAGACTGTGAAACAGAAAATGAGAAGTTGAAGTTAGAGGGCATGTTAGAAGATCAAAAGAAATTGTTGTACCCAAATTGTGAAGATGACAGCACAAAGCTCGGTACCACACTGGAATTGTTGCGATGGAAGGCAGAGTGTGGTCTAACTGACTCCTCATTTGAAAAGATGCTGAAAATAATGAAGCCGAAGTTTCCAAAACATAACGAACTTGCCGAGAGTACCTACGAAGCAAAGAAGACTCTCTGTCCTCTGGGATTAGATGTGCAAAAGATACATGCATGCATTAATGACTGCATCCTCTACCGCGGTAAGGAGTATGAGAATTTAGATAAATGCCCGGTATGCAACGCGTTGCGGTATAAGATCAGACGAGATGACCCTGGTGATGTTGAGGGAGAGCCCCTCCGGAAGAGGGTTCCTGCTAAGGTTATGTGGTATGCTCCTATAATACCAAGGTTGAAACACATGTTCAGAAACAAAGAGCATGCCAGGTTGTTGCGATGGCACAAAGAAGACCGTAAAAAGACGGGAAGTTGAGACACCCTGCTGATGGGTCACAGTGGAGAAAAATCGAGAGAAGCTTCCTAGACTTTGCAGGTGACGCAAGGAACTTATGGTTTGGTCTAAGTACGAATGGCATGAATCCTTTTGGGGAGCAAAGCTGCAGTCACAGCACCTGGCCCGTGACTCTATGTATCTATAACCTGCCTCCTTGGTTGTGCATGAAGCGTAAGTTCATTATGATGCCAGTGCTCATCCAAGGCCCGAAGCAACCGGGCAACGACATTGATGTGTACCTTAGGCCATTAGTTGAAGAACTCTTATAGTTGTGGGGCAAACCAGGTGTACGTGCGTGGGATGAGAACAAACAGGAGCCATTTAATCTACGAGGGTTGTTATTCGTAACCATCAATGATTGGCCTGCTCTTAGTAACCTTTCAGGACAGACAAACAAAGGATATAAGGCATGCACCCACTGTTTAGATAAGACCGAAGGTACATATTTGCATAAATGCAAGAAGGTTGTGTACCTGGCGAATCGACGATTTCTTCCGACCAATCATCCCGTAAGAAAGAAAGGCAAGCATTTCAAAGGTGAGGCAGATCACCGGAAGAAGCCTGAACTCCCTGCTGGTGATGATGTATTTGGTATGGTCAAGGACATAGAAGTAATCTTTGGAAAGGGTCCCGGCGGTCAATCAGTTCCGAACGACGTCGCTACAGGACACGCACCCATGTGGAAGAAGAAATCTATATTTTGGGAGCTGCCATATTGGAAAGTCCTGCATGTCCGCTCTTCAATCGACGTGATGCACGTGACGAAGAATCTCTGCGTGAACCTGCTAGGATTCCTAGGCGTGTATGGGAAGACAAAAGATACACCTGAAGCACGGGAGGACCAACAAATTATGAAAGACCCAAAGAACATGCATACAGATAACAAGACGGATAAAGGGCGTCACTTAAGTCGTGCCAGCTATGCTCTTACCAAAGCAAAGAAGGAAATCTTTTTTGAAGTCCTTTACAGTATCAAGGTGCCGTCGGGCTTCTCATCTAATATAAAGGGGATAATAAATATGGCAGAGAAAAAGTTCCAAAACCTGAAGTCTCATGACTGTCACGTGATTATGACGCAGTTGCTTCCGATTGCATTGAGGGGGTTTCTACCGAAAAATGTTCGAGTACCCATTGTGAAGCTGTGTGCATTCCTCAATGCAATATCTCAGAAGGTAATCAATCCAGATATTCTGCCAAGGTTACAGAAGGATGTGGTACAATGTCTTGTTAGTTTTGAATTGGTGTTCCCACCATCCTTCTTCAATATTATGATGCATCTCCTGGTTCATCTAGTGGAAGAGATTGCCATTCTTGGTCCGGTATTTCTGCACAATATGTTCCCCTTTGAGAGGTTCATGGGAGTCTTAAAGAAATATGTTCATAACCGTGCTAGACCAGAAGGAAGCATCTCCAAGGGATATGGAACAAAGGAGGTCATTGAGTTTTGTGTTGACTTTATTCCTGACCTTAAGCCGATTGGTGTTTCTGACTCGCGGCATGAGGGAAGACTAAGTGGAAAAGGCACGCTGGGAAAGAAAGCAATGATATGTAGGGATGGGGATTCTTTCACTAAAGCACACTACACAGTTCTACATAATTCCACCTTGGCAGCCCCGTATATCGAGCAACACAAGAATATTGTATGCTCCAAAAACCCGGGGAAGCCTGAATCATGGATTACAGATGAACACATGAAGTCTTTCGGTGGTTGGATGCGGACACATCTCTTGAATGACACCACTGTTGGAGATCATCTATACTTGTTGGCCGCGTCACCATCTTCTACTGTATTGAATTTCCAAGGGTACGAAATAAATGGGAATACATTCTACACGATCGCCCAAGATAAAAAGAGCACCAACCAAAATAGTGGTGTCCGCTTTGATGCAATAGACAAGAATGGACAAAAGGACACATATTATGGTTACATAGAGGAGATATGGGAACTAGACTATGGAGTCTCTTTTAAGGTCCCTTTGTTTCGCTGCAAATGGGTCAACCTGAATGGGGAAGGGGTAAAGATAGACCAGTTGTACGGAATGAAAACAGTGGATCTCAACAATCTTGGTTATAGAGATGAACCATTCGTCCTAGACAATGATGTGTCTCAGGTTTTCTATGTGAAGGACATGTCCTCCAGACCGAAAAAAAGAAAAAATATGCAAACGAATACATCATATGATGAGCCAAAGCGTCACATAGTTCTTTCAGGGAAAAGAAACATCGTAGGAATCGAGGACAAGACAGACATGTCAGAATATTATAATAAGTTTGATGAAATTCCGCCCTTCACAGTGAAAACTGACCCAAGCATTCCGTTAAGTAAAGAAGATGCTCCATGGTTACGTCTGAAGCGGTCATAAGGAATGACATATGCCAAGAAGTTCATGCTCATATTATGTAACTCTAGTTCATGTCTTTCGCAGTTTGTGGCTTGACCGAAGGATATCTTTCGCGGTTTGTGGCCTTTAGTCCCGGTTTTGTAGTCTCGGTTTTTAATATTAATAAATGTCTTGAGTGTTAGTCCCGTTTTGTGGCTGGACCGGGAGTGCCTCTATGACTAGTTTCTTGGAGATGCCGGAGGACTGGGCTCCGTCGGCATCTCCCTGAAACTGGTCGTAGTGGTGTCCCTGCTCTCGAAAACCATCTTGCAGCTTGTAACTTCACTAACTATATCAATACGCCTCGGAGCTAACTAATTTCACATATTAGGGAGTGCCTCTATGACCAGTTTCTCGGAGATGCCGGAGGACTGGGCTCCGTCGGCATCTCCCTGAAACTGGCCGCAGTGGTGTCCCTGCTCTCGAAAACCATCTTGCATCTTGTAACTTCACTAACTAGATCAATACGCCTCGGAGCTAACTAATTTCACATATTAGGGAGTGCCTCTATGACCAGTTTCTCGGAGATGCCGGAGGACTGGGCTCCGTCGGCATCTCCCTGAAACTGGCCGCAGTGGTGTCCCTGCTCTCGAAAACCATCTTGCAGCTTGTAACTTCACTAAGTAGATCAATGCGCCTCGGAGCTAACTAATTTCACATATTAGGGAGTGCCTCTATGACCAGTTTCTCGGAGATGCCGGAGGACTGGGCTCTGTCGGCATCTCCCTGAAACTGGCCGTAGTGGTGTCCCTGCTCTCTAGAACCATCTTGGAGATGCCTCAAACTGGCTGGAGGACTGGACTCACAAGGATGCATATTTATAGTACAAGCAGCTCGGCATAATGTCAACACTCACGACATAATGTCGACACTCACCCCTATTATTAGTGCTGACTCATCTTTAGTCCCGGTTGGTGACACCATCCGGGACAAGGTACAAGCCGCACGACATAATGTCGACACTCACCCCTATTATTAGTGTTTCCTGGCCCACTCTACCGCAATCCCTTCAGTCGCGGTTGGTTTCTCCAACCGGGACTAAATATGAACCCTCTCTTTATATAGGCATTTCCCTCTATTTATTAGGTAACACTTAAGACATTTATTAATATTAAAAACCGGGACAAACCGGGACTAGCTAACACTTAGGACTAAAGCCGCCCCCTTTAGTCATAATCATGCCTAGTCCTATAGTACGCAGCTTCAGGGTCTTCATCATCGTCATCATCATCATCGTCATCGTCACCTGCCACTCCGGGGATCCTCAGCCCATCCATGGCATATACCAGGGGCCATTCCAGCCTCGGATTCACGGCAGGTGGGAGAGGGGTCTCCTGGAAGACGATGCCGCTACCGCCGGGATAGTGTGGGGCCTGTGGCGGGTGGACTCGTGGGCACCGTAGGCGAGGATGGTCTCCCCCGGCGATGTAGCGCATCACTTTGATGATAGTACGGTTCGCCCACCACAGACGACGGCCGGATTCGTTGTGGTTCACCGGTGGCGGGCCATCACCCTCGTACCTGGCGAGC
The DNA here is from genome assembly GCA_916181665.1 of Avena sativa. Taxonomy (NCBI): domain Eukaryota; kingdom Viridiplantae; phylum Streptophyta; class Magnoliopsida; order Poales; family Poaceae; genus Avena; species Avena sativa. The sequence continues at coordinate 38,730,644 of OV702285.1, read as the reverse complement.
TCCCTTTCCTGCCTATTAGCGAAGAAGGCATTCCAGGTGTCGTAGTTGTCGGGATCCCACTGGGGATCCATCCGCTGCTCCGGCGTGAGCTCGTGGTAGAAGTGGTTTGTGATGGCCGCCTGGCGTGCGGAACCTTGAGGGACAGGAGGGACAGGAACCCCTCCAGCGCTCAGCATCCAGCCGGCGGGCGGCCGGTAGCCCGGCGGACAAGGGTAGTTGGAGGCTCACAGCGCCTCGGTCTCGTCGAGGGTCAGAATGGCCCAGTAGGCGTTGTCCATTGTTCTAAGAGAGGAAGGTGTGGATGTGTGGATAGCCATGACACGATCATCCTAAATATAGAGGGAAAGGGCGGGAAAACTTGGCGTGAAGCTTTGGGAAATGGCGGGAAATATCTTTAGTCCCGGTTAGTGACTACATCCGGGACTAAAAGCTCTAGTAGAAAGGAAAGGGCGGGAAAAGTTGGCGGGAAGAGGTGGGAAATGGCGGAAAATATTTTTAGTCCCGGTTTGTGACTACATCCGGGACTAAATGTGTGCCGAACAATGATCATGTTTCGAAAAAACTTTCACAAAATGACCTATCATGTTCGAGGTTTCATGGCTTTCGGTCCAAATGACCGATGTTATGTGCTGAATCACGGCATAGTTTGTGATGTTGTGCCCATATTATGCATGTGTGTGGAAATTGGTATGGAGAACAATGTTGCAGGAGGAAGTTCTCCTTTTTGTCGCACGGAAAAGCCCTTTTCCATTTTCCGAGCGCAAAAACGGGTCGTTTTGTGAAGTAACCACCAAAATGCCGTTTCACAATGCTACCGTCCCATTTTCCTAAAATAATAGACCACCTTACATGGACTATCTCCCAACCGGTACATCTCAAACCTTTTCGTCCATCCCGGGTAAAAAGGACAAATGTCTGCCGAATCGGCAGGAAGTGGGTCCGGTTTGTACTACAGGTACATGATCTATCGCCCGTGATTTTTTGAAAAAATCATTTTTAGACTCACAATATGTGGTTTCTTCAGAGATCCAATGCAAGTTCTAACGATGCTCGTCCCCTATCTTCATGCACACCGGTTCGACCATAGTTAGAAATTCAGATAATTCAAAACGGGCATAATAAATTCAAAAAAAATCCGAACAATGAAAATCCTTCGCTTGGTGTCATATTTTGTTACATAGTTGAAAGGAAAAATACCAGACTTGGTATACTGATCATGTTTCGAAAAAACCTTCACAAAATGACCTATCATGTTCGAGGTTTCATGGCTTTCCGTCCAAATGACCGATGTTATGTGCTGAATCACGGCATAGTTTGTGATGTTGTGCCCATATTATGCATGTGTGTGGACATTGGTATGCAGAACAATGTTGCAGGAGGAAGTTCTCCTTTTTGTCGCACGGAAAAGCCCTTTTCCATTTTCCGAGCGCAAAAAACGGGTCATTTTGTGAAGTAACCACCAAAATGCCGTTTCACAATGCTACCGTCCCATTTTCCTAAAATACTAGACCACCTTACATGGACTATCTCCCAACCGGTACATCTCAAACCTTTTCATCCATCCCGGGTAAAAAGGACAAATGTCTGGCGAATCGGCAGGAAGTGGGTCCGGTTTGTACTACAGGTACATGATCTATCACCCGTGATTTTTTGAAAAAATCATTTTTAGACTCACAATATGTGGTTTCTTCAGCGATCCAATGCAAGTTCTAACGATGCTCGTCCCCTATCTTCATGCACACCGGTTCGACCATAGTTAGAAATTCAGATAATTCAAAACGGGCATAATAAATTCAAAAAAAATCCGAACAATGAAAATCCTTCGCTTGGTGTCATATTTTGTTACATAGTTGAAAGTAAAAATACCAGACTTGGTATATTGATCATGTTTCAAAAAAACCTTCACAAAATGACCTATCATGTTCGAGGTTTCATGGCTTTCGGTCCAAATGACCGATGTTATGTGCTGAATCACGACATAGTTTGTGATGTTGTGCCCATATTATGCATGTGTGTGGACATTGGTATGGAGAACAATGTGGCAGGAGGAAGTTCTCCTTTTTGTCGCACGGAAAAGCCCTTTTCCATTTTCCGAGCGCAAAAAACGGGTCGTTTTGTGAAGTAACCACCAAAATGCCGTTTCACAATGCTACCGTCCCATTTTCCTAAAATACTAGACCACCTTACATGGACTATCTCCCAACCGGTACATCTCAAACCTTTTCGTCCATCCCGGGTAAAAAGAACAAATGTCTGCCGAATCGGTAGGAAGTGGGTCCGGTTTGTACTACAGGTACATGATCTATCGCCCGTGATTTTTTGAAAAATTCATTTTTAGACTCACAATATGTGGTTTCTTCAGAGATCCAATGCAAGTCCTAACGATGCTCGTCCCCTATCTTCATTTTAAAAGGTTACATTAATTATTTTTTAAAAATAGAAAATGGTTTTGGATTATTTATTCAAATCCATACACTTCTTATGTTTAAAGTTTTTCTAAATTCCAAATTAATATTCAAAAATATAAGTTAATTCATTTTAAAAGGTTACATTAATTATTTTTTAGAAATAGAAAATGGTTTTGGATTATTTATTCAAATCCATACACTTCTTATGTTTAAAGTTTTTCTAAATTCCAAATTAATATTCAAAAATATAAGTTAATTCATTTTAAAAGGTTACATTAATTATTTTTTAGAAATAGAAAATGTTTTTGGATTATTTATTCAAATCCATACACTTCTTATGTTTAAAGTTTTTCTAAATTCCAAATTGATATTAAAAAAATATAAGTTAATTCATTTTTAGTTGTAAATGGTTCATATTTTAAATGGTTACATTAATTGTTTTTTAAAACAGAAAATGGTTTTGGATTATTTATTCAAATCCATACACTTCTTATGTTTAAAGTTGTTCTAAATTCCAAATTAATATTCAAAAATATAAGTTAATTCATTTTAAAAGGTTACATTAATTATTTTTTAGAAATAGAAAATGGTTTTGGATTATTTATTCAAATCCATACACTTCTTATGTTTAAAGTTTTTCTAAATTCCAAACTGATATTAAAAAAATATAAGTTAATTCATTTTTAGTTGTAAATGGTTCATATTTTAAATGGTTACATTAATTGTTTTTTAAAACAGAAAATGTTTTTGAATTATTTATTCAAATCCAAACACTTTTTATGTTTAAAGTTTTTCTAAATTCCAAAGTAATTATCATTTAAACAACATTACAAATTTAAACCCCAAAATAAAAAATAAGGCGGGAACAGAGAGAAAATAACTGAGAAAATTTGAAAACAGGGGAATACGTCCCGGTTGGAGCCACCAACCGGGACGGAAGAGCCCCTTGCGCGCGCGCCCCTTCAGCTGCTGAAAATTTGGACTATAGGTCCCGGTTGGTGGCTCCAACCGGGACGTATGCACCTTTAGTCCCGGTTGGAGCCACGAACCGGGACTAAAGGCCCTTTAGTTATAACAGGGTGCCCCTCCTCTTCTTCTTCCCCATCTCCCCTCCTCTTCTCTTCTCGCGCACGACGCCGTCAGGCTGCCCCGCCGCCGTGCACGCCCTACCGGCCGCCCCTCGCCCAGCCAAGCGTGCAGGAAGCTTCGCCTCGTCGCCCCGAGGCTTCTCCCTGAAGGAATCGGCCCTGCTCGCTCCCAATCGTCGCAAACGACCCTCGAGCCCGACGATCGCCGCCGTCGATTCGTCGGCTCCCAACCTCTCCTCGCCTCCCCGACACCACCACCGCACACCTGGTGAGCTGCTCGTCCTCGTGGACCCTCTCTCTCGCCCCCTCTCGCTCTGGTTCATCCTCCCCGTCGACCACCTGCCACCACCGCCGCTCACTGTCGTCGTGCTCTCTCTCCGGTGACCTTTTGGAGGCGGCGCTGCTACTATTTGGCTCGCCTCAACCTCCTCTCTCTAACGCGCACACGCACGCGCCCTAGATCGCCCCCTAACGCCGTTCCCCATCACCGTCCTGCAAGCCACCGCCGGCGTGACGTCACCCGTGCATCAGCGCGACCCAGCCAGGGAGCCACTTTGCCTGCATGGCTTTCATATGTGGCCTCTGGCCCACAGGTCAGCCTCTCTGGCTAGCCCCAGCCCGAGTGAAAAATGCCCCCCTGAACCACTTTTGCTTGTGTGGCTGCTGAGGTGGCTCCGGGCCCCTCTATCAGTCATTGTGGCTAGATATGCCTGCGGTGTAAAAAGTTTAACCAGCTTTTAATAATTTCAGAAATAATTATAATCTTATAAATTCAATAACTTTTAATCTATAAGTCATAAAAATATGAATAATATATCAAAATGTTCAGAAAAATGAAACCTAGCTATCTAAGCAATAATCATGCATTGTTCAACAACTTAAATTACAAGTTTAATTAGAAGAACAAATCCACCCCTCTCATGTGTTCCGGAGTTTCTCCGAGTTAGGGTTTTCACCCCTCGGAACCCCGATTAAATCGTCGAGCATTTCTTAGGGTTACATTCCAATGCAAATTAACTTGTCATATCATCATACTTGCTTGAGCATTGCATCGATGCCATGTGTTGATTATTTCCCTTTCTTTTTGTTGTTTGGATTATTAGGTTTATTATTAGTTAGGTATTATTAGTTTTATTAATTAGTTTGGTATTATTGGTCTTCGGCCCCACTGGTCAGTCACTGTGGGTAGCCCCAGACCCGATTCACATTTTCAAGCAACTTAGGTGCATGTGGGTTCGACGATGTGCCTATCTACTACACGGTTTCCCTTTCTCTTCATTTTTATTATTGTGTATGTATATATTAGGGTTTCTCTGAATTAGGGTTTATATCTCTCAACACCGTACTTAACTTTCTCCTTTAGCCGCTTTGACTTATTCGTTTTTCCACCTATGCAGAAAATATGGACCCACACGTCAGAGACGAAGAAAAGGAAGAGTTGATCCAAGGTGTGATCCGTGGGGAAGATAATTTAGACGTATCAACGTTTCTGAACAACTCCGGTGAGGGTGATCCTCTTTTTACCGGAGTAGACAACTTGTTTGAGGTTGAAGGTGTTGCCTTCCGCGAGGGAGAAGGCGATGCCTTGTGTAATCGAGAAGACGACCGCTCCGGCGAGGTGCATGTAATATAAATCAATTCATTAATTAATCATTTGCTATCTATATAGAAATAGTAACGACGATCTTTCTTCTTTTAGCCCTCCGGATCGAAGGAATCTACTGAAAAGAGCAGACGAGGCCCAACCAAAAAGTTGCAAGACCATTTGAGGTTCAGGATCGAAGATGTCGCTGAAGACGGCAGACCGACAGCTCCCAAAGTTGTCGCAACCAAATTTGTGGCACAATGCGGAGTAATCGTTAGGGACTTAATCCCGATCACCATTAGAAATTGGAATAGGCCTGCTAATGCGGATGAAGAGGGAACATGTTTATTTGTCCCTAACCACGCCAAAGATTTACTGTGGAAGAGGCTCATGGTTAATTTCAAACTACCGAAGATAGAGCTGGATCCAAATGCGGAGGATCCAGTTGAGGACGCCTTACAACATGGGAGAGCCATGGAGGCTAAGGTCAGGGAGTGGGCTTTGAAGAAGATGGCCCAGTGTTTCACCAACTGGAAGAAAAGATTGCACCTTGACTATGTCGTGAAAAAGAAGACTCCCGATTTCAAGAATATTCAGTTTGAGAAGATAAAACCATTCTGGGATGAGTTTGTGGAATACAAGAAATCAGAAAAAGCTAAGAAAATGTCTGAAACGAATAAGCTGAATGCTGCTAAGAATAAGTATCACCATACTATGGGGCATGGTGGCTACAGGGTTGGCATTCCTAAGTGGGAGAAACTTGAGCAGGAACTGCGTGATAAAAAGATCACCCCAGAGACAGACGATTGGGTAGAACATGCAAGGAATTGGTTTTACAGGCATGGGGGCACGTTGGACTCGGAAGGGAGGTGTATATATAACATACGACATAAAGAAGACCCCTTGCCAATCGAGAGGATCAGAAAAGCAGTAAAGGCTGTTAAAGATGGGGACTTCATTCCCGATAGAGAGAATGATGAGCTCACACTCGCCCTTTGAAATAAGGAACATGATGGACGAACACGAGGCACAATAGGCTCCCAATCATGGAGGACTGGGTTTCCCGAAGAGAGGAAGAAATATCCTGATAGAAGCCGTCAGAGGAGTAAGGACAGGGCGGCAGTTGAAGCAGAAAGTCAGAAAGAGCGAATGCGTTTAATTGAAGAACGATTAAAGCAACAACAAGATGAAATTAACACACTTAAAGAGCAAAGTACTACCGGCCCATCTCAGCAGCACACTGCATTCGATGCTACCGGCCTATCGAATAATCGAAAAAGCAGTGTGGCTTCCACCGAGGTCCCGGGTGATGACAATGGCGATGCCGATGATGCACCGACGATGGCTCCTGTTGGCTACCCAGTGGATGATATCACAGAGATGACACACTGCGAGCTACATGTCAAAGTTGTGAACATATCAATGAAGGTGGCGGTTGGCTATGCCTTACCAATTGGACCCAAACCAACTTACCACTGTCGTCCGGTTCCAGAGGGCTACGCTGTTGTCGGCGTGGATGAAATCATGCCCACCTTTGAGGTTTTGGATCTTCACTACCCTGCTGGTGAAGGGGATGTGACTGTGCTGGGTGACGCAAAAAACGTCACCATTCTATGGCCGAAGGATTGTATCGTGCTTCGAAATCACACGCCAAGGCCATCTTCGCCGCCGCCTCACCCGTCTCCAGCGAGGTCGTCGCCGCCACGGCAGCCGTCTTGGTCGCCTCACCCGGCTCCGTCGCCTCACCAATCTCCGGTGCAGCCATCACCGTGGGAGCCATCGCCGGCGCCTCAGGATAAAAAGCGTAAGCGTACCGCTACTGTGCGTCGTAAGCGATCGACGAAACGTAAACAAGAGCCTCTTCCAAAAGTACCAACGGTTCCTCCCAAGAGAGCTTATGACTGTACTGAAGAGGAGACTGCGGCGATCGTTGATGCGGAAACGACAGCGTTTTTCGCTAAGCTGAGGCGGCCGAAAGAGCCAGAGTTCCCCAGCACCAAAGAAGAAAAAGCCAAAGTGTTGAAAATGCTAAAGAATCTTCATCAACCCGAGCCAAAGCTGTCATCAGACTATGAGCGTTGTATTCTCAAGTCACATGCGGCACAAAAAGCCTCGAAGAGCAGTACTGATGCAAGCGGGAAATCTGTTGCCCAGCTCGGAGAACAAGCAAAACAGACTTGCGCCCCTCTCAAGGTGATTTCTCAAACCAATGTGGGGTCGAGCAAATATGGGGCCGAAGAGCAGTATGATCCAGAGGTAGTTGCACAATACGGAGAAGCTGCCGCTGCTCAAGGTATGAGTATTGCCCAGTACTTATCCCAGTTAGAGTTCTTCCCCGTGAGTGAAGTAGCATACAAATACCAGTACGGAAAACCTCTCGTCAAACCTGAGGAGGTAAACAATCTTCCAACAAAAATGCGAAGATTGCATAACTGGTACATGCATGCCACAAGGGCCGGGGCTAACTGGATAGTGCTGAGGGTTACAAAAAAGCATCATGGGAAAGATAAGGATGACATGATATCCATTGAATTTGATGAACTATTTCAATTATTCAATCAAGACGCCTTGGACAAATCGATCATCAGTGCCTATTGTCTGTAAGTACTAATTCTGTAATTAATTTAGTCTCCAGCTATATTATTTTGTTTATTGCATGTATATAATCATATTGTAATATGCAGAATGAAGATTCTCGAATGCAGCAGAGGACAAATCTATGACATTGGCTTCATTGACCCATATTGGGTTCATGAAGCTAATCTCAAAATAAGCCCCCAGGATACGGAGGATAATATAGTACACACGTTAAGGTTTCAAGAAACCAAAAGGGAAATACTATTTCCTTACAACTTCCAGTGAGTGTTATTGTCTTGTATACACTTTCTATTTCGCTTACTCGATGTTAAGTATATAATTGATTAGTTCTGCATTCGCTGGTACCACTATATTCTGTTAATCATTCAACTTGACAAAGGGCGTGTACTAGTCATGGACTCGAAACATAAACCCCTTGAGACGTGGAAGGACATGCAGATACTTCTCCAGCGGTAATTCTAATCATTACGACACTATATCGGCAACGTTCGTGAATTTTATGATATCATGTACTTAATAACTTATTTTATTCGTTTTTTATGCCGGGCAACGCTTGGAAACAATTCACCAAGAAGGCTAGGGGTGTTTGGAAAGAGCAGCTTACATTTCAACCACTAGATGTAAGCACCACTAGCTATATCCGCGCATCTCTTTGATTCTAGTTTTGATACAGTTATTATCATGCTTGATTATTATTTTGATTGAACTCTGTTCTCGTAAAGTGCCTGACGCAGGGACCAGGTAACAATCTATGTGGATACTATGTATGCGAGTTCATCCGGCAGACGTGCGATGAGAAGGGCAGAAATTTAGAGCAACTCCACGTACGTAAACAATTTCTATAGTTTTTAATTACAACCAAATTGTGTTTAGTTTCATATTCATATAGGCTGACTCCTTTTTTAAATCAGATCGAACGTCTACGGGACGGTCTTCTGCCAAAGGATCGCATACGAGCAATTCAGGAGGAATTGGCGGGATTCTTGGATGCAGAAGTCCTAAACACACAAGGGGAATACTACTCGGCTCTGTATAGACAATAGGAATTGTAAAAATAGCAACTTTCAAGAAATTGGCCGGTAGCATCGAATAGCAACTTTTGTATGTAGTGCATGAACTCGATCTGTGTATTGAATGTAATGTTGTCATGATGATCTTGTGTAATATAAGGTTCCTTCGTTGATAAGTGCAAAACACTAAATAAACAATAAAACAACCTAAATGAATTCTCTGCCGCGGCACAAAAAGTGGCGAAAATGCTGCCGCGGCAACAAAATGTGCCAAAATGAATTCTCTGCCGCGGCAGAGAAATGGGCCAAATCTCTGCCGCGGCAGCAGGTTATTAGTCCCGGTTCGTGTTACGAACCGGGACTAATGCTCCACCACCCCTCGCGCTCTGATGCCGCCACGTGTGCCCCATTTGTCCCGGTTGGTGGGGCAACCGGGACTAATGGTTAGAGCTTTAGTCCCGATTGTCCCGTCCCGGTTGGGCAACCGGGACTAATGGCCCTTACCAACCGGGACGCATGGGCCCTTTTCTACCAGTGTAAATAATAAAAAGTACATTGAGATAATGTCATCACCATAAGTATATGATGGTAGCATAAGAGTACTAACATTATGTTATCTCACAAGTTCACTAGGCAATTAACCACTACAATGTAAAGTGAAAATGGTTAGTATGTGCCCAGGAATCAGGATAACACGCCAACAAAGTTGGATGAAAGGAATTTCTATAGGATATATGTTGATGCAAATATAGTATGTCTAGATATTCCAAATTGAGAAATGGAGTTATGTTAAATGGGGAACTTGACTTGAACCTATAGTCTAACATGAATATTGTATAAGAAAAAAATGATAGATTGGGTCACCCTTAACTACAAGGTGTTCAAACTTATTCAAGAAATAAAGTGTTGAGAACCTTTACCTCTCCATCTTGATCAAGAAGAACATGAGTTGTAAATCTAGCTCTTGCATTTGTTGAAAATTAGTAATAACAACAATTCAATATTTATTGAAGAATACTAATAACCAAAATAACATGACCAAATGCATGCACAGATTTCAAAAGAAGCACATTAAGGACTTCGAAATTTCAGTTAAATAATCCTACAAGACTTAAGTTATATAGTTAGACCAAATTCTAAAAAGGATTTCTTAACTATGCATCCCATATAAAATTTTCTGGGCTATATGACATTTATTTACACAATAAATAAGAGGTTCATGTTCAAAAATTTAGAAAGGCATGAAAGTAGTTTTCTGAGCAATCCACATGTAGTCTACGCATAATACATCATTCCATGTCTAGCCAAGGTAATCATACACGCCTGAGAAAGGCCACCTCTAAAGATAATACCCTGGATAGAGAATATATAGATTACAACCACCAAAAGAAGGATATAGTGATGCATATTTATATATGCAAAGCCAAAGTAAGTTATAATTCTATCAAACTTGGCATCAAGGGATCCATGATAAAAGATAAAATCATATAATCATTATGCTCTTATTGTTAAATAACCTTCCGCATGATGAATGGAGAAACGCCCACATGATAAATATCTAACCAAAGCAAACCAGTGAGAGGGCGGAGATAATTTGTACCCTGTGAGCGTAAGTGAATCATGGCATTGAGGCGAGGATGTTAGAGTATATGTCAGTTACGTTATATTAGGTAGTTTCATATTGTAATTCAATTCTATCTCTAGTAGTCTTCTTGCCTTCCAAGTCTTCTAATACTATATAAACAGCCTAAGGGCTCACGTTGTAATCACCTCTTGCAATATCAATACAATCAATACTTCCGCAATCTTTCATGGTATCAGAGCGGTTTGCTCCGCCTAGGGTTTAGCCACCTCTTCCGCCGCGCTGCCCCCGGGGAGATCGTTCTCCGCCGGGGCTGCGCAATAGTAGATTAGATCTAACTTCGCCAAAATTTTCTCGCCGGCCGCTTGACCGACGTTTCTTCTTCTTTCGCCGATGATAGATCGGCTTGAGCCGTCCACAGCCACATGTCATCATCATGCGCCTCTACTTCCACCTCAGCGTCGACTCATGTCTGGAAAATCATCACCAACGATCGTGCCAAGGAGGCTCTGCGCGGCACCCTAAGAGACGCCTTCACGCGCAGAGCCTCCTTGGCAGCGTTGGCTTCTTCGTCCTCACATTGTCACCACACCGGCCCGTATTTGCCAACATCGACCGGGACGCACGTCACGAGTACGTGCCTCGCTGTCAAATACAAGGTTGCACCTTCATTAACTGTGGTCATCATCGCCGACAACCATCTACACCAACAACATCGCCACATCGTCCCCACCACCACCGATCGTGGTCATCGTCAATGCCAACAAGTTCTTTTTCTCCACGAGCGACGCCGGGCTCATACAAGCGGAAAATACGGGTCTAAACTCCGAAATAGACTACCGCAACAACTCAATCTCCGTCGACATCTACCACCATCGTCTTCGTCTACCAAGACCTTGCCGCCAGAGTCGCAGTCTAGTTTTTTTATTTGCACAAGTTTGTGCTCAATTTTCTTCTTGCAGCCACTTCGTCTACTCCGACACGGCGGACAACTTCTACACCGATCGTTTATGAAATTTTTTCTTTTCTCCTCAATCCGGATCTGGCAAGCACGACTCATGATGATCCCTGTCGTCGCATGCCCAGTATTCGCAACACTGACGCATGCCTTCGTCCCCGGCGCTCTCCCGAGTTTGGCAAGCTCGGCAAGGCGTGTCTCCTACCTCGACTACTCCAAATCAAACTACGCTTACCTCAACTACTATGGCGAATTCTCCAGGATCAATGACGACATCGACCACAACACAATAACATCATCAATTTCATCGACTTCATTAACGGCCACAACTTCACCAACGACACCATCGACCACGACTACAACGCCCCACTCCAGGATACATCGACATCGGCAACAAGGGCTACCACCTCACCTTCGGCTTATGCTCCAGTCAGACCGTCTGCGTCACTACCGATGCAACTGCAAGGGGTATTAGAGTATATGTCAGTTACGTTATATTAGGTAGTTTCATATTGTAATCCAATTCTATCTCTAGTAGTATTCTTGCCTCCCAAGTCTTCTAGTACTATATAAACAGCCTAAGGGCTCACGTTGTAATCACCTCTTGCAATATCAATACAATCAATACTTCCGCAATATTTCAGAGGAAGTAGACAATGTCATACCACCCTCCTCTAAAAATCCTAGGTCTAATCTGAGCGCCCTCTAGTGGTGTCGTCTCATGATCCTCCTATTGAGCTCTGGACGATGAGGAGTACCCAAGGATCAACATGTTGCAGCAAAGGAGGAATGGCCTAGTGGAACAGTAGCATAGAGACGGGATGCATCGATGGAGGTAGAGCTCCTCTCGTGCGCTACCTCTGCGTGATCCTCTTTGAGAGAGAGAGAAGACTTGAGATATGAGAGATTATACATGATGGAAGGAGATGACAAGAGGGGTACCTGAGGGTGAACGTTGCAGGTCGACTGGAATCAAGCATAGTTGTAGGGGTATCGTTGTCCTCGACCTGAAGGTCTAGCGGCTGGTCTTGAAAACCCTGGGGTGAGGCATGGCCTCTTGCATCTGCTCCACGGAGCTCATGATAACCCTATGGAATAAACTGATGGACAAACTTGCCCCTACCCCTCTCCATGGCCAAGGAGAGGGCTTGAGACAATGTAGCCGATCGTACGGTGGCGCCTCACCGTCTGCCACACGCGTACATGCCTAGAGGGGAATGATAAATGTTACCCTTGATACACTAGCAAAACCATGGGGTAAAATGTTACCCCGATTTCTATTCTATAATCCTAAGATGTTAGATAATCATGATATTCTACAATATAAGGTATCTTGTATTAATACCTCCTAGTTTGCTCGACAATTGCCAGGTTATGGAAAGAGTTCTTACCGTCATCCACCTGAAGTAGCAGCTTGAACAAGACTCACATTTGATGTGGCACAACCTGTTGAAGGGACGCAAACTACTCGAGTTCCCTGCCGAGAGAATGCCACAATCTTTGCGGTTAAATCCTGAAAGATAATGTTCAAGTCATTTTCCATGATAAGAAGTGTTCAAATCATTTTCCATGAGAAAACAATGAAACTAAATGACCACATTTGCAAGTATGCATACTGTGGTCTTGCATGTTACTGACAATTATATCTTGACAAGTGTTTGTATATAAGAATAACTAACAATGCTTAAGATAGCACGAAAAGTAAGATTATCCTGATTTTTCCTTTCCATAAGTGTACCAATAAATGTTGAATAAGATATACACATTATATGGATGGAAAAGATAAAATCGAAGTGGATAAAATGAAACACATCTGGATTCTACTAAATCAAAAGATCATAGGATGTATATCACTGTATGGACTTGACTATAATAGTAGATTATAGTAGAGAATTAAATGAGAAAAAGTACATTGAACTAATGTCATCCTTAGAAGTATATGAATAATATGATGGTAGCATGAGTATAACACTATGCTATATCACAAGTTCACTGGGAAATTAACCACTACAATCCGAAAGTGAAAATGGTTAGTATGTGTCTAGGAATCAGGATAAAACGCCAAAAAAATGATGAAAAGCATTTCTATAGGTATATTTTCATGCAAATATAGTATGTCTCGATATTCCTTATTTAAAAATGGAATGATGCTAAATGGCCAACATGACTTGAAACTACGGTCTAACATGAATACTGTATAAGAAAAAATGATAGATTGTGTGATCCTTGGCTACATGGTGCACAAAATTATTCAGGAAATCAAGGTGGAGAATCTTTACCTCTCTAGCTTGAGAAAGAAGAACATGAGCCGTAAATCTACCTACTGCATTTTCTGAAAAATAATAATATTAGTAATTAAACGTATGTTCGACAATAGGACTAATAATTCAATGAAGAATATGACAAAATGCATGCACAAATATCAGAAGAAGCACGATTAGAACTTTGAAATTTCAGTTCAATAAACCTAAAATACTTCAGTAATATAGTTAGACCAAATTCTACAAGGGATTTCTTAACTATGCATTTAATAAAAAAATCTTGGCTATATGACATTTATTTACACTATAAAGAAGAGGTTCATGTTCAAAAATCTAGAAAGGCATGAAAGTGGTTTTCCGACCAATTGACATGCCGTCTGCGCATAATACGTATAGTTTCCGGATAGCTTATTTTCATAGCTCGTTTCTCTGGACAGCCCTTGATAGGTTGGCGTATGCATAAGCCGGAGCCGAAAAGAACTGGGCCGTAGCCATATGGTGTTGGAGGTTCAAGCTTGAACATCGACAACTCATGCTCTTTATGGGCTCTCACTTATGTCGTGTATGCTTAGTTTATCTCCCTCCACAAACCGCCTTTTACTTCTTCTATCAACTTTCTAATTGACTACGGAAGGTGTTGTCCAGTAATATAACAAGTGTTGGGAAAGTAATTCCGGTTATTCTTGAAAAAAATATGTCCCCTATAGGTGGCACATACCCTCTCCCGTTTTGTAGTGTTGATGAATTCGAATAAATTCTTGCCTTAAAGATGACACGCCAAACCCCATTTTCAAATTCTATCTTACCCGCTCTCTCTCCCCTACCATATATGCCAATCTTGCCTTAAAAATGACACGTATATCTAATTTTGAGGATTGAGATGTCAATCTTCCAATTAACGTGTTATGAGATAAACGAGGTAGGTAAGCTACACATCTCCAGAGGACATCTCTCTTGTTTTTTTATAACCATTACCGTGGTATAATCACAGTAACAAGTGGTAGACTAGAGGTCTTGGGCATTTATATAAAATAAAATTTAAAAAAATAAAAAATTGTTGAGGTCTTCAAACTCTTTCTTCTTCCAAGACTCCCACTACTTCGATGCCGGCGAGCCTGACCGGAGGAGAGGGGACCGATCTATGGAGGAGGCTATGTCTAGGTCACACTAGTACAGAGCCCCCCCTTTAACTCCGGTTGGGAGGGCCCTCTAACAGCGGTTCCCCAACCGCTGTTGAGGGTTCGGTGTTAGAGGGGGGGCCCCTTTAACACCGGTTCTTATACGAACCGGTGTTAAAGGGTGGCGCACGTGGGGCTGCCGCAGGCCTCAGGCCGCCCCCCCTTTAACACCGGTTCGTATCTGGAACCGGTGTTAAAGGTTCTTCTGCCGCGGCAGAGATTTAGGCCGTTTTCCTGCCGCGGCAGGAAAACGGCCTAAATCTCTGCCGCGGCAGACTTCTGCCTCTGCCCCGTTCTGGGCGTATTTCTGCGGGAGGGGGGGAGCGAGAGGAAATCGATCGGGAGCGGTATACTTATAAATCGTCATCGGTACATACAAGTACATGAATAATTAAGCAACTATTATTATACACAAACATCGTCATCGGCACATACATCGTCATCGGCACATACATTGTCATCGTTCATTTTGGTGGATATCTAAAGAGGTCTCCGCCAGGCGTGACGACCTCATCAAGTATGAACCCCGCCAATTCCTCTTGAATGGCTCGTATGCTTTCAAATGGTAGGAGTTGGTCCCGCATCCGTTCGATCTGAATATATATGAAGAATGGGTCGTCAATATATATATAAGAATAAAACTCAACACAATTGATGGTAATAAAATAATGTTGTGGACTTTGTTTACTTACTCTAAGTTGTTCTAGTGCGGCTTGGCCTGTCGCACATATCGTGTTGCGAATGAATTCGCAAACATAGTACCCACATAAGTTATTGCCGTGTCCCTGATGCGCGCACTTTACGAGAATAGAGAGTTCAATCAAAATAATAATCAATAAAGCATGATATAATGGAATTGGAAGCTAGCTAGTATTACTTACATTTTGGTCTACAAATTTTAGTTCTTCTGACCATTCACCCACGGCCCTGCCCGTGAACATTTTCCAAACCCTGTCCGACAAAGAAAATGGATAAAGGAGTAATTAATTACTTATTGTCACGAAAGTTGCCGATCTAGTGCGATAATATGATTGAAATTACCTCTGGAGCATCTCTCTAAAGTCTGCCCATAGCTCTTTTTCTTTTCGTAACGAGTCCATGACAAGGACTTTTCCTGAGTCGGGTTGAATGACTAGCAGAATAAAGTGGAACCTACGCACGCATAACTCATCATCAGTTACACTTAACATCGAGTAAGCCGAAACAGAATGTGTACAAGAGAGAGGGTAACAGTACTCACGAGAAGTTGTAAGGCAATAGTATTTCCCTTTTGGTTTGTTGTCTCAGTAAAGACTTTAGCAAGTAATCTTCTGTTTGCCCGGGTTTGTCTCTTACCACTTCTTCATGAACTCTATTTGGGTCAACGAACCCAATGTCAAAAGGGCCTCCTTTCATGCATTCCATAACCTTTTTCCTGCATAATAGTATATACATATATGGTGAGCATATATATATACATGCAATTAATGAAGTGAATGAGATGAGATAAAAATTACAGAAATAGTACTTACACACAATAAAGGCTGATGGCAGATTTGTCGAGTTCCTTCTGATTGAATAGAAAATGCAAGTCTTGAATGTTGAAGTCGATCGCGTCGTCTCCGCACAAGAAAATCTGATCTCTTATATGCGCCGTGATCCATTCTTCTTTTCTCGTCTTGTAGAAATGAAGGTACCACTTGTGCAATTTTCGCATCTTTGTTGGTAGATTCTTGAGCTCCTCTTTCTTGACTAGATTCTTCCCATACTTCCATGGCTGTATGGGGTTGACATCGCATTTGGGCAAGTTGTCTCCCATGACGTTCAAGTATGCAATGTAAGTCATCCCCATCTCATTGGCCTTTCTTTGTAGCTCTGCCTCGTAATCATCTACGGGAGGAGCGTCCCGTTTGTCAAACATTTGGAGCGGGGCGCATGATTGGTTTTCCTGCTCTCCGAGCATGGGAACTGTTTTCTGGGGTGCCTCACGACTGCTACTTTCAGTCTCCCTACGGCGCCTTGCATCCGCCTTCAAAATCTGGCGCTCGTAGTCCGGCACAAGTGGGGTTTCAGGTTTCAAAAGATTTTTGTAAAACTTCTCCACCACCGCCGGATCTATTTTCTCCTTTGGCTCAGCCCGCTAGGTGCAAAGAATTTCTTGACCTGTTCTCCCGAGATCCTATTGGTCTCCTCGTCGCTGCGATTCCACGGTAAAACCGGAAATGGCTTGGCGGAAGGCTGCGGGACGTAGTTTTTTGAACTCTTTGGCGTACGGTTTCCTGCGGATTTCTTTGTGGCAGTGCTACTGATGCTCCTCGTGGCAGTGCTCTTCCGCTTACGCTGAGGAGATGGCTGAAGCACCGGAGATGGCTGACGGGCCGGAGATGGCTGCCGCGCAGGAGATGGCTGACGGGCCGGAGATGGCTGCCACGCAGGAGATGGCTGACGGGCCGGAGATGGCTGCCGCGCAGGAGATGGCTGACGGGCCGGAGATGGCTGCCGCGCAGGAGATAGCTGAAGCGGCTCAGACTGCTGACGCTGCGGAGATGGCGGGGGTGCCAGTGACCTCCAATTTGGAAGCACAATGTGTTCCTTCTTCCAAAGAATGGTTGTTTTCACTGCAAATTTGAGTTGAGTTTCCCCTTCACCTGTAGCATGGTCAAGCTGTGCTTCCTCATATTCCTTCACAACCTCATCCACCCCGACAATAGCATAGCCATCTGGAATCGGTCGGCAGTGGTAAGTTCCACCAGCTACAGGAGGTAAGGCATAGCCGACAGCCACCTTAATGGATAAGCCCATTAATCTCACATGCAGCTCAGCGTGTTCGCTCTCCGTGATCTCATCAACGGGGTATCGAGGACCCGTCATTTCAAGCGTGGGCTGCACGTTCTCCGTGGAAGCCACACTGCTTTTCCGCGCAGAGTCTGGGCCGCGGGCAGCTTCCAATGCAGTCTCTTCATGCCGCTGAGATGGGCCGGTAGCTTGATGGCTCTGTTGTGCATTCACTTGCGTCTGCAGCGCCGCAAGTGCATGTTCTATCTGTGTCATCCGCTCTGTACGCTCTTTTTCTTTTTTGCCGCGCCATCTGTAAGAGTCGCTCCAGTCGGCAAACCCATCCTTCCACGTCATACCCCCTGTGCCTCGTGCATGTCCAGGGTGTTCTTTTTTACCGATGGCGCGTGTGAGCTGGTCATTCTCTCTGTCGGGATGGAAGGTCCTGGCGGATGTTTCCTCGTATGCCGTGATGAGTTCAGTGACGGGTTTGGCAAGGATGGTTGGGAAGATACACAATCCTGTTTCTGGGTCCAACCTTGCCCCGATTCCGTAGAACCAAGTCTTTGCACGTAGGTCCCACCCATCTGTCTGGGGTGTGATCCCTCTCTCGCGCAGGGCCCTCTCAGCTTCCTCCCACTTAGGCCTCTGAGATATGTAGCCATCTGACCCCGTCCTCTGGTGATATTCCTTCTTCAGGGCATTAAGCGTATTGGTTTCTGACCTCTTTTTAGCTATATCACTTTTTTTATGTCTCAAATTCGGGCCAGTGAGGTCTTATCTTCGCATAATATGCGTCTTCGAAATCTGGAGTCTCGCGAGCTTTGACAAATTTGTTCAATTTTGTCTTCCAGTTGTGGAAAGCCTCAGCCATCTTCTTTAGAGTCCACTCTTTGACCTTTTTCTTTATAACCGGGTTGTTTTCATCCTCCTCTGGCGGAAGGGTGAAATTTACCAACAACGAATTCCAAATCGTTTCTTTGGATCTGTCATCGACAAAGGTACCGTCGCCCTTCTTTGGCTTATTCCAATATTCAATTATGATTGGGATTTGGTCCCTAACAAGAACTCCAGCCTGACGTATAAATTTGTCTGCGGCCTTCTTGGGCTCCATCGGCCTTCCATCAACACGGACTGCTTCGATCGTGAACTTTGCACGATCTTTCAACCGTTGGCTCGCGCCTCGCTTGCTCTTTTTCGTAGAAGAAGATGGTTGGTGGCTGGTCGATCCAGAGGGCTAAAAGAAGAAAGAAGCGTTAATTAATACATGTAGAAGAAGATTGTTGGTGGAAGTCAGCTGAGGCTTAATCAATGCATATACCTCGCCGGACTTTGTAACCATTAAATTGCGTTCACCGGAGTCTTCATCTTCTCCATGACTAGTACTTGAGCTGTCGTCGTCATGTCCCTCCAAGTTCAGATATTGTGAGGTGTCCTCATCAATAATGTTCTCCATTATTTCTTCTTCTTCAAGGTTTCTACTAAGTGGATCCATAGTTTCTAAAACAATAATATTATCTAGAGTAAGAGTGTAAACATTCAAGTGGACTTGGATTCATACACAAATATACATATTATTCATACCAAAATACAAAAATAAATACACAAATGAGTCAGAGGTCCAATTTGTATACAAGTTTTAATCTATGCATGTAGTACAATTTATCGAGCAAACAAGTTTTAATCAGGATGAGTCAGCAATCACACACGTGGCAGACACGTGGCGCTCACCGGTGGGGTGACGTTGGTCTCGTCGGGCGGCGGTGCTCGTCGGACGGATGCGGCGGTCTCGTCGGGCGGCGGTGCTAGCGGCGGGCTCGTCGGGCGGCGGGCGGCGTCGGCGTTGAGTCGTGGCCTACGAGCTCCGAAGCGGCGGCGGCGAGACGCTCCTGCACGGGGAAGAGAGCGAGATGGTCAGGGCTCCTCGAAATAGGCTTGCGCCCCGCTATATTAATATAGCAATCACAAGATACAACGACAATGTTGGAGGAACAGAAAAGGGGAAGGTGAAATAAGTTATGGGTCCCAAATTGTCTAAAGGAATCAGCGTGGAGCGCCTGCAATCGGCCGTCCCGATCCGTTCTTCCTCGTCACCGACGCCGTTCGCCATTGCCATTACCTCCGTTCCCAAGCTCCCCCGTCCTTGTCGATGTCACTCACGCGTCAAGGGTGAGCTCACGGTCCTCTAGGACCTCTCCAATCCTCCCATCTCTCTCTGGTTCGAGCTCGCGCCGAGAGCCACCCCCGCCAGCTCCCTATAGTTGCCCCGTGCCGGCGAGCCCGCGGCCTCCCTCCGCTCTGGCCGTCCGCCTCGCCTCTGCTTCTGTCTACCTCTCCCGTCGCCACTCGATGAGCTCGCTGGGCCGAGCGCCGCACCCTTGCCTCGCCCTCCGGCCGCTCGTCCTCAGCGCCCCAACCTCCGCCGCCGGGGCCCTCCCCACACCTCCTTCTGCGACGCCTGGCCGCCGCCTCCGCACTTCCCCGACGCCAAGCCCGAGCCCGACCACGGCCTCGCCACGCCAACCTTGCGCCCTCGCCAACTGCGAGTCCACGGCTCCGGCCGTGCCGTGCGCCCCCGTCGGTCTTGCCCTCCAGCGCCACCGCCCAGCTCGCCCTCTGCGAGGTCGACCCGACACCGCCTACGGTCGCCGCTGCGCCCGCGTCGTCTGTCCTCCGTCGGCCTCCTCCCTGGTACCCGCCGCAGCGACCTTCGGCCACCGTCGTGTGGAGACATAGAGGGAGGGGAAGGATGCGGGGAAGAGAGGGTCGGGGGCGGCGGACCTCGAGCTCCGAAGTGGCGGCGGCGAGACGGCGGGTCGGGGGCGACGGACCTCGAGCTCCGAAGCGGCGGCGGCGAGACGGCGGGTCGGGGGCGGCGAGACGGAGGACCTCGATCGATCTGGGAAGAAAGGAAGGGGAAGGGGAAGGTGAAATAAATACACACCCCCCATTTAACACCGGTTCGTGGCTGGAACCGGTGTTAAAGGGGGGGCGTTTCCCGCGCGCATTTTATTACCCTCCCCTTTAACACCGGTTCGTGGCTCGAACCGGTGTTAAATGGGGGGGTGGGTGCGCGCTGGAAACGAAATAAATGCCCCCCCCTTTAACACCGGTTCCTGTCTGGAGCGGTGTTAAAGGGGGGCATTTATTTCATGCATTAAAGGGGCTTTTTTAATTCAAAAAATATGATATGAATTTAGAAAATTCATATCTTTTTCATTTCAACTCAGAAAAATATGAATAATATATCATAATTTTCAGAAAAATAATATCTATCCATTCATGTAAATCATTTTATATTTACTTTACATGAAATTTTTTAAAATAATTAAAACACTTATTTCATGCATTAAAGGGGCTTTTTTAATTCAAAAAATATGATATGAATTTAGAAAATTCATATCTTTTTCATTTCAACTCAGAAAAATATGAATAATATATCATAATTTTCAGAAAAATAATATCTATCCATTCATGTAAATCATTTTATATTTACTTTACATGAAATTTTTTAAATTAATTAAAACACTTATTTCATGCATTAAAGGGGCTTTTTTAATTCAAAAAATATGATATGAATTTAGAAAATTCATATCTTTTTCATTTCAACTCAGAAAAATATGAATAATATATCATAATTTTCAGAAAAATAATATCTATCCATTCATGTAAATGATTTTATATTTACTTTACATGAAATTTTTTAAAATAATTAAAACACTTATTTCATGCATTAAAGGGGCTTTTTTAATTCAAAAAATATGATATGAATTTAGAAAATTCATATCTTTTTCATTTCAACTCAGAAAAATATGAATAATATATCATAATTTGGTGGTTGCTTCACAAAACCGTCCGTTTTTTATGCTCGGAAAATGGAAAATGCCTTTTTGGTGCGATAAAAAGGAAAACTCCTCTTGCAAACTATGCCTTGATTCTAGCCATAACATTGGTCATTTGACCCGAATGAGATAGGTCATTTTGAGACAGTTACATAAAGCCGAACTGGAACTGAAAATTAAGATACATAAAAGAACTGAAAATTAAGATACATGGCCAGATTAAGTAACAATCGGCCGAACTGGAACTGAAAATTAAGATACATAAAAGAACTGAAAATTAAGATACATGGCCAGATTAAGTAACAATCGGCCGAACTTGTTTCGGAATGTTGGAGTGATTCAATCATGCTCCTGCCTACACCTGTAATACTCGCCACTGTAGTCGTCGTACTCGCCGCCGCCGCCATCGCTGTCGTCGTCGGGGTCACCGTAATTGAACCTCTGGAGAGTACGCGTGGGCTGGACTTGAGGGTAGCGCGTGGGCTGGACTTGAGGGTAGCGCAGACGGGGGTTAGAGTCGGCGGCAGTGTCATAGGCCATGACGCTCTGGAGAGTCCGACCGCGCCACCATAGCCGACGGCCGGCCTCGTTGAAGTTAGGAGGAGGTGTGCCGTCCTCCTCGTGCCTGGCGAGCGCCCTCTCATGCCGATCCACGAAGAAGGCTTCCCAAGTAGGGAAATAGTCGGGATGCCATCTGGGATTCCTCTGCTGCTCTGGCGTGAGCTCGAAGTAGTAGTGGTTCGTGATGGCCATCCGGCGCGCCACACCTAGAGGGACAGGAGGAAACGGCACACCTCCGACGCTCAGCATCCAGCCGACGGGGACACAGTAGCCCGGAGGGCAGGGGTAGTTCGAGGCGCAAAGCGCCTCCGCCTCCCTGGGGGTTAGTGCTACGGTGGAAGCCATGGGAAAGAGTGATGAAGTTGCAGATATGAGTCTAGAGATGTGCAATGACAATGGAGGCCAACCCCTACATATATATATAGTGAACTAGCGGGAAGAACTGGAGGGAAGAACTGGCGGGAAGAAAAATGGCGGGAAGAACTGGCGGGAAGAAAAATGGCGGGAAGAAAAATGGCGGGAAGAAAAATGGCGGGAAAAAATGGCGGGATGAACCTTTAGTCCAGGTTGGAGACACCAACCGGGACTAAAGATGAACCTTTAGTCCCGGTTGGAGACACCAACCGGGACTAAACACGAGTCAGCACTAATAATAGGGGTGAGTGCATGTCGACATTATGTCGTGCGGCGTGTACCTTGTCCCGGATGGTGTCACCAACCGGGACTAAAGATGAACCTTTAGTCCCGGTTGGAGACACCAACCAGGACTAATAATAGGGGTGAGTGTCGACATTATTTTGTAAGTGTCAACACTATGTCGAGCTGCTTGTACTATAAATAGGCATCCTTGTGAGTCCAGTCCTCCAGCCAGTTTGAGGCAGGGACACCACTACGGCCAGTTTCAGGGAGATGCCGACGGAGCCCAGTCCTCCGGCATCTCCGAGAAACTGGTCATAGAGGCACTCCCTAATATGTGAAATTAGTTAGCTCCCTGGTGTATTGATCTAGTTAGAGAAGTTACAAAGCTGCAAGATGGTTTTCGAGAGCAGGGACACCACTACGGCCAGTTTCAGGGAGATGCCGACGGAGCCTAGTCCTCCGGCATCTCCAAGAAACTGGTCATAGAGGCACTCCCTAATATGTGACCGCGCGCGTTTGGAGATCAGATCTTAATGGTAAGTACGAATCGGGACAACTTCTTCTCATAGTCCCGGTCCATCAACAAAACATGACTAACACTCAAGACATGTATTAATATTAAAAACATGAACTAGAGTTACATAATATGAGCATGAACTTCTTGGCATATGCCCTTCCTTATGATCGCTTCAGACGTAACCATGGAGCATCTTCTTTACTTAACGGAATGCTTGGGTCAGTTTTCACTGTGAAGGGTGGAATTTCATCAAACTTTTTATAATCTTCTGACATGTCTGTCTTGTCCTCGATTCCCACGATGTTTCTTTTCCCTGAAAGAACTATGTGACGCTTTGGCTCATCATATGATGTATTCGTTTGCATATTTTTTCTTTTTTTTGGTCTGGAGGACATGTCCTTCACATAGAAAACCTGAGCCACATCATTGGCTAGGACGAATGATTCGTCTAAGTTCTTCATAAGATTGTTGAGATCCACCGTTGTCATTCCGTACTTCTTGTCTACCTCAACCCCTCCTCATGTTAGCTTGACCCATTTGCATTGAAACAAGGGGACCTTAAAATTAGGTCCATAGTCAAGTTCCCATATCTCCTCTATGAACCCATAATACATGGTCTTTTGCCCATTGTCTTCTGCTGCATCGAAGCGGACACCACTGTTTTGGTTGGTGCTCTTTTTATCTTGGCCTATCGTGTAAAATGTATTCCCATTTATCTCGTACCCTTGGAAAGTACATACAGTCGAAGACGGTGTCCTGGCCAACAAGTACAGCTGATCCCCAACAGTGGTGTTATTCGTGAGAAGTCTTTGCAGCCAGCCGCCAAAACTCGCCATGTGTTCACTTATAATCCATTCATCAGACTGCCCCAGGTGTTTGAGGCGTATTAAATTCTTGTGTTCATTGATATACGGGGCAACCAAGATAGATCTTTGTAAAACCGTGTAGTGTGCTTGATTGAGAGAATGCCCGTCCCTACATATCATTGCTTTACATCCTAGGGTGCCTTTTCCACGCAGTCTCCCCTCATGTCGTGATTCTGGAACACCAATCGCCTTAAGGTCAGGAATAAAATCAACACAGAACTCAATGACCTCCTCTGTTACATAGCCCTTGGAGATGCTTCCTTCTGGCCTAGCACGGTTATGAACATATTTCTTTAAGACTCCCATGTACCTCTCAAAGGGGAACATATTGTGTAGAAATACAGGACCGAGAATGGCAATCTCTTCTACTAGGTGAACCAGGAGATGCGTCATAATATTGAAGAAGGATGGTGGGAACACCAACTCAAAGCTGACAAGACATTGGGCCACATCTGTTTGTAACCCTGGTAGGCTTTCTGGATCGATTACCTTCTAAGATATTGCATTGAGGAATGCACATAGCTTCACAATGGGTACTCGAACATTTTCAGGTAGAAGCCCCCTCAATGCAATCGGAAGCAATTGTGTCATAATCACGTGGCAGTCATGAGACTTCAGGTTTTGGAATTTTTTCTCTGCCATATTTATTATTCCCTTTATATTCGACGAGAAGCCAGACGGGACCTTGATACTGCTCAGACATTCAAAAAAGATTTCCTTCTCTGCTTTGGTAAGAGCGTAGCTGGCAGGAGTTAAGTGGCATCGTTTACCCTTCTCGTTCTCAGGATGCATAGGCTCTTCAGGGGCCTTCAGACGTTGCTGGTCCTGTCGTGCTTCCGGTGTATCTTTTGTCTTCCCATACACTCCTAGAAAGCCTAGCAGGTTCACGCAAACATTCTTCGTCACGTGCATCACGTCGATTTAAGAGCGGACCTCTAAGACTTTCCAATAGGGTAGGTCCCAAAATATAGATTGCTTCTTCCACATGGGCGCGTGTCCGGCATCGTCATTCGGAACAGATAGACTGCCAGGACCTTTTCCAAAGATTACTTCTAGGTCCTTGACCATACCAAATACCTCCTCACCGGTACGGAGGACAGGCTTCCTCCGGGGTTCTGCCAGACGTTTGAAATGCTTGCCTTTCTTTCTTACTGGATGCAGGTTCGGAAGAAATCGGCGATACCCTAGGTACACAACCTTCTTACATTTATCCAAATATACACTTTCAGTATCATCTAAACAGTGTGTGCATGCATTGTATCCCTTGTTTGTCTGCCCTGAAATGTTACTAAGAGCAGGCCAATCATTGATGGTTACGAAAAGCAATGCTCGTAGGTCAAATGGCTCCCCTTTGTGCTCATCCCACATACGTACACCTGGTTTGGCCCACAGCTGTAAAAGTTCTTCAACTAATGGCCTTAGGTACACATCAATGTCGTTGCCGGGTTGCCTCGGGCCTTGGATGAGCACTGGTATCATAATGAACTTCCTCTTCATACACAACCAAGGAGGAAGGTTATAGATACATAGGTTCACATGCCAGGTGCTGTGACTGCAGCTCTGCTCACCAAAAGGATTCATGCCGTCTGTACTTAGACCAAACCTTAAGTTCCTTGCGTCACGTGCAAAGTCCGGGTACTCTCGCTCGACTTTTCTCCACTGTGACCCATCAGCGGGGTGTCTCAACATCGCGTCTTTCTTACGGTCTTCCATGTGCCATCGCAACAACTTGGCATGCTCTTTATTTCTGAAGAGACTTTTTAACCGTGGTATTATAGGAGCATACCACATAACCTTGGCGGGAACCTTCTTCCTAGGGGCCTCGCCCTCAACATCGCCAGGATCGTCTCGTCTGATCTTATACCGCAGTGCAGTGCATACCGGGCATGCATCCAAATTCTCGTACTTCTCACCGCGGTAGAGGATGCAGTCATTAATGCAGGCATGTATCTTCTGCACGTCTAATTCTAGAGGGCAGACAACCTTCTTTGCTTGGTATGTACTGTCAGGCAACTCATTATTTCTTGGAAGAAGATTCTTCATTTTTACCAACAACTTTGAAAATGCGCTGTCAGTCACACCATTCTCTGCCTTCCATTGCAGCAAATCCAGTGTGGCACCTAGCTTTTTGTGGCCATCTTCGCAAGTTGGATACAACAATGTTTTGTGATCCTTTAACATCTGCTCCAGCTTCTCCTTCTCCTTTTCAGTTTCACATTCTTCCTTTGCATCAGTAATGGCCCGACCAAGATCGTCATCAGCGGGCCCATCTGCTCCCTCTTGATCTTCATTATCTACCTCCGTTGCATTATCATCATATTCAGGATACATATTATGATAGTTTTCATCATCCTCTTCTTCTTCGTTGTCTTCCATCACAACCCCTTTTTCTCCGTGCTTGGTCCAATAATTATAGCTGGGCATGAAACCCGATCGAAGCAGGTGGGCGTGAATGGTTCTGGTATTTGAGTAGTCTTTCTTATTCTGACAGTGAACACACGGACAACACATAAAACCATTGTGACCACGGTTTGCATTAGCCACAACGATGAAATTTTGGAGGCCCGTAATGTACTCGAAAGTGCGGCGGTCACCGTACATCCATTGCCGATTCATCTGCATTAATATGTAGTATATATCAAAAAATAATAGGGAGATGACCATTTATATATATAGTACATCAATGACACATGAAACTATAGTTGCCGACCTCGACCGAGACGGAAAGAGCAACAAGAAAGCTTATTTTGAGCTCTCGGGCATTTCACCCAACACCTCTAGTGCATATGAAAAAAACACAAACTAGCACTCTTCACACCCTCTTGCTAGGCTCCAAAATGTGAAAGAATGGAAGAGTGGGGTGTGTGTGGGATGGGGTGGTGTCTTATATAGCCCCCCCCCCCTTTAACACCGGTTCGTGCCACGAACAGGTGTTAAAGGGGGGGGGTGCGCGGGCCACTGGTGCAGGGACCTTTAACACCGGTTCGTGCCACGAACCGGTGTTAAAGGGGGGCTCCTTTAATGCCGCAGAGGCCACGCTGGTACGGCCCCCCCTTTAACACCGGTTCGTAGAAGAACCGGTGTTAAAGCCCATTTTCGGGATCAACAAAAGCCCTTCCACTAGTGTCAGGAGAGGTCGCGGATGAAACTTGGACACCTCTCCTAGTTCCAAATAATTTATTGTAGTAGTACAATTTATTTTTTTGCGGGTACTATTTCTTCCGTTAGTGCGTATGCAAGACGAATTCTTTAGTCTACATGTTTCATGTCCTCCTAATTAATGTGTTTTGAGATGTCATATACTTCCTCCGTCCAGAAATAACTGATTTGTGTCTATCTAGATTCAAATGTAGCTATACACTAAAATGCATCTAGATACATTCGAATCTAGACAAAACCAAGTCAGTTATTCCTAGGCAGAGGGGGTTCCTAATTTTTTCCCTGTTGTGTACACAAATAGGCTATCGTCTCACAACATAAGGCTTTGTTTATTCCTCTCATATTTTTACACCCTAGAGAGTTGGGTACAAGAGAGGATTTGGTTTTCCCCCAATACTCTCTAATTCTTCCAAATACTTTTCCTAAAAATGCACTATTATAGAGGAGAGTTTTTAATCTATATATCCTGGTATTGTTTTAGCAAATCCCGGATTGGTAAACAGACTACAAGAATTTTGCAGGAATTAGAATAACCTTCGCTGCTCCCGTGAATATACACACTAGCGAATACGAGAGAGAACTAAACAGAGCCTAAAAGGGATGATCACAAATTTGAGTTAATTCCTGCCTTAAAATTGACATCCCTGTGCATTTGGTCATTCTATTGATTAAATTACTGTTATTTTTCTCAAACACAAATTGAATTAATGCTATTATTATTTTGCAACAAATGCAGGAGCTAGATATACAGCTCATGTTCTTCTTGCTCAACTGGAGCCATGGATGACACAATCTATCGTTTTTTATACGGTATTCATGTTAGGCTGTAGCCAAGGATGACACAATCTATTTTTTTTCTTATACAATATTCATGTTAGGCTGTAGCTTCAATTCATGTTCGCCATTTAGCATCATTTCATTTTTCCATTTGGATTATCTAGACATCTACATTTTGATCAACATATTACAATGCCTTTTGTCATACTTTTTGGTGTGTTATCCTGATTCTGAACACATACTAACCATTTTTTTACTTTAGATTGTTGTGGTTACTTGCCCGGTGAACTTGTGATATAACATAATGCTATACTCTTATGCTACCATTGATGGGGGAATACCAATCGGGGTATACCCACGAAGCGGATTCGCCAGCTGGATCGAGCCGACTGAAGCCAAGCCCAGAGCGGGTCGACTCGCCCAATACGGCGAGTGGCGCGTGCTGGACCCAGACGACTGGCGCCGACTGGAGGCCCAAGGCGGCGACTCCAATAGAAAGCCCACTAAAGCACTTGTAAACCCTAACTGGCTGCATATATAAAGCCACCAAGGGCACCCCCAAGGGGTACGTCATATTAGATCTAGTCTCCCCCACCGCCTCCGGCGACTCCATTGTAAACCAATCTATGATCATATACTGGATTGATAGCAGGACGTAGCGATCCTCCACCGAGGGGACGTGAACCTGGGTACATCGTGTGCCAATCTCGTTCCTGGATTCTCCTACGTCGCCTTGCTCCCTCTACGTAAGCTACCCCCAGTAGCATCTGCCGTGCAATACCACGACAGTTGGCGCCCACCGTGGGGCTCGAACCCACGACCACAATCATCGCGGACTCGCCACACTAGGGGACTCTCCCCTCGCGGACTCGCAATCATCGCGGACTCGCCACACTCGGGGACTCTCCCCTCGCGGACTCGCAATCATCGCGGACTCGCCACACTCGGGGACTCTCCCCTCGCGGACTCTCAATCATCGCGGACTCGCCACACTCGGGGACTCTCCCCTCGCGGACTCGCAGTCATCGTGGACTCGCCACGCTCGGGGACTCTCCCCTCGCGGACTGTGGCATCCCGCAAAACCACTACTAGAAAATCGCGTTGAATTTGTGCATTGCATCGTCATCATCATGTGTTGTTTGTCTAAAACTATTTTTCGCAAGCCCGTTTTGTTTCTAAAACGCCCCATCTTAATTCAAATGCAAAGCCCGGTCTCCGGATTATTTTTGTTTGAGTGCTATCGGTTTGCAAACGGTGTTAACAAAACAAATAAAAATTTATATTATTTTTTTTAGTGGGGGCAGTCGAACGGGCCAGATCGACCCGAACGACCACCCCCAGGTTTTTAAATCGGCCCACCTGTTTCCTACAGCTACCAAACTACCTACCCAGCCCAACCCTCCACCTCACCCCACCCAATAGACCGCTGCCACCTCACCCTTTCCCCCCCTCTACCAATCCCAAACCGCCACTTGGCTCAGCTCCCTCACCTCTCTCTCCACCTGCCCAGATCCCCACCCTCTCTCTCCTGCACCCACACAAACCCACACGCGCGCGATGCAGCAAACACACACCCACACACGCCACCGACCCACCACCTGTCCCACCCCACCCCGATCCAAACACACACACGCAACACCACGCACGCCAAGCCCCAACCCACACCCGATCCGATCCCCACCCTCCCTGTTCACGCGCACGACCCCGCCCCTCCCTCATCTCCCGCAGCGACCGCCCAACCACCCTCCTCCCCTCCGGCGGTTCCCCTCGCCGCCGGCGACCCGCCTAACCTCTGCCGCGCTCGCTCCCATCCTCTCCACCCTCCGTCGCCTCCCCTGCCGGTCGCACCCCGTGCGAGGCCCTCTGCCGGCCTCCGTCGTCTTCCCGCGGCCGTCCGAGCCCCCCCGCAGAGGCCGCTGGCGCTCCGCCTGCCTCCGCCCCGCCGCTCTCCCCGCGCCGGCTCCGCTCCGCCCCGCCTCCACCGCCACCGTCGCCCACACCTCGCCTCCGGCCGCGAGCCGCGCCTCGGCCACCCCCCCGCCTCGCCGGACTCGCCTCGCTGTCGGGCCCCCTCGTCCCTGCCGCTGCTGGCTTCTTCCTCTTCGGCCGCAGGTAGCCAGCGCCTCCTCGGGCCCCGCTTCCTCGCTGGCCGCGGGCCCCACGTCGAGCGCGCCGCCAGGCCCCGCTGGACCTCGTCGTCCCGCAGAGCCCCGCGCCCCTCTCAAGCCCTCGCGTCGCCGTCCTGCCCCTTACCTCCGCGGGCACCACACCAGCGTCATGTTGCAGAGGATGTGTTCCGTGTTGCTAGCCCAAGTACCACAATATCCTTTTGGAGATGTACCCGAGAGTTTCAAGAAAAACCGACGATGACTCCACATAGTTTTCGGATGCGACAAGAGTCCCTCGGAACCGCCAACATCGTCATCGGAACCACAAGACCGTTGCAGTGGACTCGACAAGATCTACACATGTAGACCGTACCGAACCGGTGACCCTCAACGGATCTCCGGCAAGAACTTCGACACGGAGCACCAAGATCGCCTCCACGGAACCCCGAGAATTTCCCCTGAACGCCAAGTTCGCCGACACGGATGCGACGAGTATTTCCTCGAGGACGCCGAGTGCTTCACCCCGGACGACAAGTACTCCCTCCCGGAATGACAAGATCTGCAACACGGACGTGGAGAAAACCTCGGACGCCAAGATCTTCTCCTCGGGACACCGGGAGCTCCCCTGAACGCCTAGGTCTAACCCTCGGACCCGAAGACCGCGATGATGTTGAACCAAGATCCCCATCGGACAAGATCATCACCAAGACCGGCCATGTTGAGATCCGAGACCGACCCGTCGAACCCTGGACCCTGGACCCCGACCCCGAACCCCGGAACCCAAGATCTGCCGAACCCTAATGTGTGACCCCTTTCCTCGACACCCTATTTTATAATAACATAACAACTTGTCGCATATTAAATTGTCATTCATTTCGCATGCATATCTTTGGTTTGGGGGCCTTATGCCGATTCACCTAATAATTAAATATGGGGCCCATGTGCGGGCAAATCTAGCCTTATATTGGCCTCATTTAAAACTTGTGTAGCGAACCGGTACTATCCTTTGCCATGTTCCAACAACATTTAAATTGCGGGGTACCTAAACAACTTGAACCGCCTAATTAATTGTCGGGACCCCGGTTCCGCTTAATATGACCTAATTGCATCGCATCTGTGCCATGTCATTCATCATACATGCATCATGCCGATCTTCTGCCGTTGTATTAAATAGTGCATCCGATGTTTCTTCTAGTGTTTTGCTTCTTCGCGGATAAGGCCGTTGAGTTGATGTGAGCTTCGCCCTGATCTTCGGATGAACCCTTCGACAATGTTTTCAGGCGAGCACCTCCCCCTTTCTACCTATCTTACTTTTATAGTATTTACTTCCCTCCTGTTGATCTATTGCTATCTGTGTTGCGTTGCTCTAGTTTCGTACCCGTGATATCCCTTGCAGCCATATATAGCCTTGGACACATCCTATTACCTGTTGTTTGGTAGATAGTTGGACCCGCGTGTCGTAGTCGCTTGCTCAAGTGTTTTGCTTGTCGCCAAGTACCACAATTGTTGGAGGATTGCCGCATGTTGACGTTGGAGATGATCATGGTTTACTTGTTGTTCACTTTAATTCCTGTTTAACAACTAAAATTGAATTAAGCAGAGGCATCGGTGGGTGATAGGTAAGATTTGGTTTCCGACCGCCCACTTGTGTCCCGTAGGACCCGAGTTCTTGACACCTGTTCCGAGATCGAGCGTGCTAACCACAGGTGGGGAGATATGGGCCCCCCATTGATTATTACCTGATTTCAAAGTATTGTACTGGGGGCCACAAACTAGTTTGAGGTTTTATTTACTATCATGTACTTATGCCATGTTTACCGCTTTATTTACGATTGTGTGAGGAGCACGCTGTACTGTTTAGGAAGCGGAGTGTTTTCGCTGTATCGACAGTCCCCGATTGGGGACCTGCTGTCGTTTACAGCCACTGACGCAAACCCTAAGTCCGTCTCGGAGACCGGCCGACTTCGTTGCGGGTGTACTTAGTGGGGTGGCCCCCCGTGCTTGCTTTGGGTCTGGGAACGTCGTGACTTAGGCCCCGCCGACATACCGATGGGTGTATGTTAACTGATCTGGCAAAAAGGGTCGAAGTGCCTGTGGATACTTTGGTGCACCCCTGCAGGGTTAAATCTTTTCGAGAAGCCGTGTCCGCGGTTATGGACGACTTGGAGCACAGTGCTTGATCATAGACAACTATAACTAAAGTTTACTGTTATGAATTGACTTCTATCCGATTTGCCTAGTAATCAGCTTCACTACAACGGAATGGCTAAGTAAAAGTACCAACAACTGCTGGGTTTTGGGTTTATCTCATGCTAATTGTATCTGACTAGTAAGTGCTGCAACTATCACGGAATGGTCAACTAAAAGTGCCCACTGCTTACTTTATCAGAATGATTATCTAAACCTGACTAGTAAAGTGCCGCAACTATAACAGAATAAGTAAAACTGCCAACTGTGTGAGTTCCTCGGTTGACTTCCTCGTTGGTCTCGAGGGGAAACGCCAGGATGGGTTTGTTTGATGCTAGTATCAGGTTGGAGCCGAATAGGTCTTTCTTACCCCTCTCTGATAGCCGCCAGATGTATCGAGTCTCTATAGGTTGTTTAGTGCATGCTGCCGCTGCCGCTCAGTCCACCATACCTATGTAGGCGAGGACCGCCGAATTCTAGTCTCGTCGTGTACTGGCCTCAGTACTGACGCTCCTCTTTTTCCTTTGCCCTTTGTCGGCACCCCTTTTTGTTTAAGCAGGTTTTGAGATCGACGTCGTTAGCAGGGTTACCCTTCCGGCTTGGCCTGGGCAGGGTTATGGACGCCACTGGTTATTCTTCAGGGCTCTTAGCCCCATTTGCATCTTGTCCGTAGTCGGACGCTCTATCGTTTCAAGGTGATTTGGATCTTTGTATATTATATCTGTATTCTTGACTCTTTAAGTCGCTGTTATATATATCTGTTCTGTGGGTCCCATCGAGGACTGTTGTGTAATGTTAATACTTTGTTTTCCACCCGCACGAAAGTGCCTGGTGGGCACCTTTGAATCGTTTCTATGCGGGTTTGGCGGGCTTCGCTAAAACTTGCATAGGTCCGATTCTGAGGGTGTTACAGAGTGGTATCAGAGCTCAGCAGTTACGATACCCCACAAGTCTAGCCTGTAGGATAACCTAGCTAACGGCCGAAGTAGAGTGTCAAAACTATTTTCGAAAAACGGTTGGATAGTTCTAATTAGGTCTGATTTTACTCCTTACCCCTCTGCTATTCTCCTCTTACCTCGACGTGTTTTGAACCTGCTCTCTTATCATTTCTGCGAGTCCAGGATTTCTCGTGGTGGGTTTTCTGTCGTACCTTCAGGGTTTCGCTTCCTCCTTTGTCAACGGTGTTCTATCATCCAGTGTTCAAGCTGCCTGAGTAATCCGCCTGTTGTGGTACCATTCTTTGTTCCTTGTTTGTTCCTTCCGGTGTTTTCCGCCGCAACGACATCCGCTACGCCAGATCCGATGCAGAGTCTGCATCACCCCTTTGTTTCCGAACCTCGCTTGTCGAGATCTTCAGTCTGAATCCGAGGGTTGGTTGCATAATCTATCTGTTCGTGTACAGAGTAATGCTTTGAGTGCGGGATGGAGTCGCGACCATACCACTACTCTGATCATTCGCTTATGTACATTGAATGATGGATCGATGCAATTTACTCCTTCCGCTGAAGTTAGAGGTGGCCTTACCTTTCACTTCGTCCGTTGTTTATCCGGAGTGTTCTCTTGACGAACGTGAGCAAGAACCTTGTTAGTGGTGTCGCGAAGATCTACACGAAGCCAGAAGATGCAGATCACCGACCTTCCTTTCCGGTACCATGAGGCGGATCTCGAGGGCGAGATCCATTGTTAGTGGTGTCGAATTGTGGCATCCCGCAAAACCACTACTAGAAAATCGCGTTGAATTTGTGCATTGCATCGTCATCATCATGTGTTGTTTGTCTAAAACTATTTTTCGCAAGCCCGTTTTGTTTCTAAAACGCCCCATCTTAATTCAAATGCAAAGCCCGGTCTCCGGATTATTTTTGTTTGAGTGCTATCGGTTTGCAAACGGTGTTAACAAAACAAATAAAAATTTATATTTTTTTTTTAGTGGGGGCAGTCGAACGGGCCAGATCGACCCGAACGACCACCCCTAGGTTTTTAAATCGGCCCACCTGTTTCCTACAGCTACCAAACTACCTACCCAGCCCAACCCTCCACCTCACCCCACCCAATAGACCGCTGCCACCTCACCCTTTCCCCCCCCTCTACCAATCCCAAACCGCCACTTGGCTCAGCTCCCTCACCTCTCTCTCCACCTGCCCAGATCCCCACCCTCTCTCTCCTGCACCCACACAAACCCACACGCGCGCGATGCAGCAAACACACACCCACACACGCCACCGACCCACCACCTGTCCCACCCCACCCCGATCCAAACACACACACGCAACACCACGCACGCCAAGCCCCAACCCACACCCGATCCGATCCCCACCCTCCCTGTTCACGCGCACGACCCCGCCCCTCCCTCATCTCCCGCAGCGACCGCCCAACCACCCTCCTCCCCTCCGGCGGTTCCCCTCGCCGCCGGCGACCCGCCTAACCTCTGCCGCGCTCGCTCCCATCCTCTCCACCCTCCGTCGCCTCCCCCGCCGGTCGCACCCCGTGCGAGGCCCTCTGCCGGCCTCCGTCGTCTTCCCGCGGCCGTCCGAGCCCCCCCGCAGAGGCCGCCGACGCTCCGCCTGCCTCCGTCCCGCCGCTCTCCCCGCGCCGGCTCCGCTCCGCCCCGCCTCCACCACCACCGTCGCCCACACCTCGCCTCCGGCCGCGAGCCGCGCCCCGGCCACCCCCCGCCTCGCCGGACTCGCCTCGCTGTCGGGCCCCCTCGTCCCTGCCGCTGCTGGCTTCTTCCTCTTCGGCCGCAGGCAGCCAGCGCCTCCTCGGGCCCCGCTTCCTCGCTTGCCACGGGCCCCACGTCGAGCGCGCCGCCAGGCCCCGCCGGACCTCGCCGTCCCGCAGAGCCCCGCGCCCCTCTCAAGCCCTCGCGTCGCCGTCCTGCCCCTCACCTCCGCGGGCACCACACCAGCGTCATGTTGCAGAGGATGTGTTCCGTGTTGCTAGCCCAAGTACCACAATATCCTTTTGGAGATGTACCCGAGAGTTTCAAGAAAAACCGACGATGACTCCACATAGTTTTCGGATGCGACAAGAGTCCCTCGGAACCGCCAACATCGTCATCGGAACCACAAGACCGTTGCAGTGGACTCGACAAGATCTACACATGTAGACCGTACCGAACCGGTGACCCTCAACGGATCTCTGGCAAGAACTTCGACACGGAGCACCAAGATCGCCTCCACGGAACCCCGAGAATTTCCCCTGAACGCCAAGTTCGCCGACACGGATGCGACGAGTATTTCCTCGAGGACGCCGAGTGCTTCACCCCGGACGACAAGTACTCCCTCCCGGAACGACAAGATCTGCAACACGGACGTGGAGAAAACCTCGGACGCCAAGATCTTCTCCTCGGGACACCGGGAGCTCCCCTGAACGCCTAGGTCTAATCCTCGGACCCGAAGACCGCGATGATGTTGAACCAAGATCCCCATCGGACAAGATCGTCACCAAGACCGGCCATGTTGAGATCCGAGACCGACCCGTCGAACCCTGGACCCTGGACCCCGACCCCGAACCCCGGAACCCAAGATCTGCCGAACCCTAATGTGTGACCCCTTTCCTCGACACCCTATTTTATAATAACATAACAACTTGTCGCATATTAAATTGTCATTCATTTCGCATGCATATCTTTGGTTTGGGGGCCTTATGCCGATTCACCTAATAATTAAATATGGGGCCCATGTGCGGGCAAATCTAGCCTTATATTGGCCTCGTTTAAAACTTGTGTAGCGAACCGGTACTATCTTTTGCCATGTTCCAACAACATTTAAATTGCGGGCTACCTAAACAACTTGAACCGCCTAATTAATTGTCGGGACCCCGGTTCCGCTTAATATGACCTAATTGCATCGCATCTGTGCCATGTCATTCATCATACATGCATCATGCCGATCTTCTGCCGTTGTATTAAATAGTGCATCCGATGTTTCTTCTAGTGTTTTGCTTCTTCGCGGATAAGGCCGTTGAGTTGATGTGAGCTTCGCCCCGATCTTCGGATGAACCCTTCAACAATGTTTTCAGGCGAGCACCTCCCCCTTTCTACCTATCTTACTTTTATAGTATTTACTTCCCTCCTGTTGATCTATTGCTATCTGTGTTGCGTTGCTCTAGTTTCGTACCCATGATATCCCTTGCAGCCATATATAGCCTTGGACACATCCTATTACCTGTTGTTTGGTAGATAGTTGGACCCGCGTGTCGTAGTCGCTTGCTCAAGTGTTTTGCTTGTCGCCAAGTACCACAATTGTTGGAGGATTGCCGCATGTTGACGTTGGAGATGATCATGGTTTACTTGTTGTTCACTTTAATTCCTGTTTAACAACTAAAATTGAATTAAGCAGAGGCATCGGTGTGTGATAGGTAAGATTTGGTTTCTGACCGCCCACTTGTGTCCCGTAGGACCCGAGTTCTTGACACCTGTTCCGAGATCGAGCGTGCTAACCACAGGTGGGGAGATATGGGCCCCCCATTGATTATTACCTGATTTCAAAGTAGTGTACTGGGGGCCACAAACTAGTTTGAGGTTTTATTTACTATCCTGTACTTATGCCATGTTTACCGCTTTATTTACGATTGTGTGAGGAGCACGCTGTACTGTTTAGGAAGCGGAGTGTTTTCGCTGTATCGACAGTCCCCGATTGGGGACCTGCTGTCGTTTACAGCCACTGACGCAAACCCTAAGTCCGTCTCGGAGACCGGCCGACTTCGTTGCGGGTGTAATTAGTGGGGTGGCCCCCCGTGCTTGCTTTGGGTCTGGGAACGTCGTGACTTAGGCCCCTCCGACATACCGATGGGTGTATGTTAACTGATCTGGCAAAAAGGGTCGAAGTGCCTGTGGATACTTTGGTGCACCCCTGCAGGGTTAAATCTTTTCGAGAAGCCGTGTCCGCGGTTATGGACGACTTGGAGCACAGTGCTTGATCATAGACAACTATAACTAAAGTTTACTGTTATGAATTGACTTGTATCCGATTTGCCTAGTAATCAGCTTCACTACAACGGAATGGCTAAGTAAAAGTACCAACAACTGCTGGGTTTTGGGTTTATCTCATGCTAATTGTATCTGACTAGTAAGTGCTGCAACTATCACAGAATGGTCAACTAAAAGTGCCCACTGCTTACTTTATCAGAATGATTATCTAAACCTGACTAGTAAAGTGCCGCAACTATAACAGAATAAGTAAAACTGCCAACTGTGTGAGTTCCTCGGTTGACTTCCTCGTTGGTCTCGAGGGGAAACGCCAGGATGGGTTTGTTTGATGCTAGTATCAGGTTGGAGCCGAATAGGTCTTTCTTACCCCTCTCTGATAGCCGCCAGATGTATCGAGTCTCTATAGGTTGTTTAGTGCATGCTGCAGCTGCCGCTCAGTCCACCATACCTATGTAGGCGAGGACCGCCGAATTCTAGTCTCGCCGTGTACTGGCCTCAGTACTGACGCTCCTCTTTTTCCTTTGCCCTTTGTCGGCACCCCTTTTTGTTTAAGCAGGTTTTGAGATCGACGTCGTTAGCAGGGTTACCCTTCCGGCTTGGCCTGGGCAGGGTTATGGACGCCACTGGTTATTCTTCAGGGCTCTTAGCCCCATTTGCATCTTGTCCGTAGTCGGACGCTCTATCGTTTCAAGGTGATTTGGATCTTTGTATATTATATCTGTATTCTTGACTCTTTAAGTCGCTGTTATATATATCTGTTCTGTGGGTCCCATCGAGGACTGTTGTGTAATGTTATTACTTCGTTTTCCACCCGCACGAAAGTGCCTGGTGGGCACCTTTGAATCGTTTCTATGCGGGTTTGGCGGGCTTCGCTAAAACTTGCATAGGTCCGATTCTGAGGGTGTTACACGGACTCACCGCGCTCGGGGACTCGGCGCCCGTCGGTCGATCGACCTCGCCGCTCGCTGCACTCGGGGACTCAGCGCTCGCCGGTCGCTCGACCTCTCCACTCGCCACGCTCGGCAACAACCACTACTATTTTCAAAATATGAGCCTCGAGTCGCCTCTACAAGCCAACTCGAGCCTCGGGGACTACTCCTAGGCATGCTGCATGTATGCGTGGTTGCACGACCGCGGCTCTCCCTCTTCGATTCGTCACCACTGACTATCCCTCGCGTACTCAACATGCTCGGGGACTCGCCGCCGCGGATTCGCCCTCGCGTACTCGACGCGCTCGGGGACTCGGCGCGCTACAGACAACGGCACTCGCCTGTCGTTCGACCTCGCCGCTCTCCGCGCTCGGGGACTCGACGTCCGTCGGTCGATCGACCTCGCCGCTCGCCGCGCTCAGGGACTCGGCGCCCGTTGGTCGCTCGGCCTCGCCGCTCTCCGCGCTCGTGGACTCGGCGTCCGTCGGTCGATCGACCTCGCCGCTCCCACGCTCGGGGACTCGGCGCCTGTTGGTCGCTCGGCCTCGCTGCTCTCCGCGCTCGGAGACTCGTCGCCGAGGACTCGCCCTCGCGTACTCGACGCGCTCGGGGACTCGGCGCGCTACAGACAGCGGTACTCGCCGGTCGATCGACCTCGCCGCTCTCCGTGCTCGGGGACTCGGCGCCCGTCGGTTGCTCGTCCTCGATGCTCGCCGGTCGCTCGACCTAGTCGCTCTCCGTGCTCGGGGTCTCGACGCTTGCCGGTCGCTCGACCTCGCCCCTCGCCGCGCTCGGGGACTCGGCGCCCGCCGGTCGCTCGACCTCGCCGCTCGTCGCGCTTGGGAACTCGGCACTCTACGGTCACTCGACCTCGCCCCTCGCCGCGCTCGGGGACTCGGCATGCTCCATGAGCTCGTCGCCGATTCGCCACGACCCATCGTCAAGACTCTCCGCGCCCTGCCTCAAGCCCGCGTCGAATCGACAACGCGCTCGGGGACTACTGATGGGGGAATACCAATCGGGGTATACCCACGAAGCGGATTCGCCAGCTGGATCGAGCCGACTGAAGCCAAGCCCAGAGCGGGTCGACTCGCCCAATACGGCGAGTGGCGCGTGCTGGACCCAGACGACTGGCGCCGACTGGAGGCCCAAGGCGGCGACTCCAATAGAAAGCCCACTAAAGCACTTGTAAACCCTAACTGGCTGCATATATAAAGCCACCAAGGGCACCCCCAAGGGGTACGTCATATTAGATCTAGTCTCCCCCACCGCCTCCAGCGACTCCATTGTAAACCAATCTATGATCATATACTGGATTGATAGCAGGACGTAGCGATCCTCCACCAAGAGGACGTGAACCTGGGTACATCGTGTGCCAATCTCGTTCCTGGATTCTCCTACGTCGCCTTGCTCCCTCTACGTAAGCTACCCCCAGTAGCATCTGCCGTGCAATACCACGACAGTTGGCGCCCACCGTGGGGCAAGCGGTGCTTGGAGGGTGATAATCCGGGCGAGAC
The DNA here is from genome assembly GCA_916181665.1 of Avena sativa. Lineage (NCBI taxonomy): Eukaryota > Viridiplantae > Streptophyta > Magnoliopsida > Poales > Poaceae > Avena > Avena sativa. Next base: position 38,691,190 of record OV702285.1, on the reverse strand, counting down.
CCTTCATCGTTAATGGCAGCCAGATTACGTCTGGCTGACTCGTCTACATCATGCACGCCGAGTTTCTTTGTAAAATATCTCCGCCGCCATGGACGATCTCGTCAGAACACCCCAGTCGACATCACTCCGTTGGCCGGGATCGGTTTGTGCTCTTCGGTCCAAGCTAAATCATTGTTTTCTGGGTTGATGTTGCGTGTGAAGATGTGGCGGCGCTTGACCCTACCATACTACTACCAAGTCGTAGCTATCAACATGGAAAGGAAAAAGAAGCAGAGAAGCGGGCAGTGATAGGATTGACTCCACATGCCTAATGAGTTTTTTATTTGATATTCATCCCTCTTAATTATTGCTCTATCTATTAATTATTATATTCATATCTAATCTAGCATACATGTTTGTTTATGTACACCGTTTGAAGGATTGATCCATAGGTCGGAGCAGAGTTTATCACTACAGTCAGTAAATTGCTCCATCTACGACTCACGCCTCCATCATCGGTAGCAGCGCCGCGTCGATTCTGTCGTCATCGCTGCCGAGCGCACGAACTTGGCTACCGTCTACAAAATTAAATCAGAGTCAGATGTCTATAGCTATGCAATTTATCTACCGCCGGCTCCATGTTCAGGGATATCCCCGACGACTACAGATGCTACGACTATACAGTGTTATGGTTTTAATTATTTTACTCGGTCTATGAATCTTAAGATACAAATATTTCCTTTAGCATTATACTATTTTTTTTAGATGCAGATTCATCAATCCAATGCAATTCAGCCACGCGACTTGTTCAGCCGAAGGTCAGATCGAGCTCGCTACTAGAACTTGCTATCAACGCGGACTCGCTCGTCGCGCACTCGTCTAGCGCGGACTCGCCACACTCGCAGACTCACCGTCGTGGAATTGCCATATTAATAGCTAAGTTTTACACTTGTATATGTTATGAGTCCAAAACATACATGCATCTCCATTCATTCTTTAAAGCCGACCATGCAGTCGCATACGACCCTTTCGGGATCAAAATCATACTTTGGATCGGTTTCAGTTTTGTCTGTTGTTTATTCGCGTCCGTCGAAGTAGTGAGGCTGGGTACCGAAAGGCCGACCTTGTCTCCGGGTTTAACAGTCTGGCGTCGCGTCCCTGTTACCCGGCAAGCGTTTGATGCTGGAGGTCTGCCTAGTCATGAAAAGACACGCATAAACCTTACATACTGTCCATCGATCCACATAACAAAAGTACATTTTATTTCAACGTCTACAATTCGCACGTCTTACAATTATTCAATATATTATGCAAGTACACCTTAATGCAATTGTTTCTTTTCTCCTTCTGAGCAAAACAGTGTCTTTATCGCCACTCGCCGCTTGGGGACTCGGCCCTCGCCGGTCGCTCGACCTCGTCATTCTCCGTGCTCGGGGACTCGACGCCCGTCGGTCGCTCGGCCTCGACGCTCGTTGGTTGCTCGACCTCGTCACCCGCCGCGCTCGGGGACTCGGCGCTCGCCGGTCGCTCGACCTCGCCACTCGCCGCGCTCGAGGACTCGCCAGCGCGGACTCGCCTACCGCGGGATCGTCGTAGCGACCTCTTCCTCGTGGCCCCGCCATCGATGACTTCGCCATAGCGCGACCTCCGTCCGCCGCGTCGACTTCGCCATAGCGCGACCTCCGTCCGCCGCGTCGACTCCGTGTCCGCCGCGTCGACTTCGCCATAGCGCGACCTCCGTCCGCCGCGTCGACTCCGTGTCCGCCGCGTCGACTTCGCCATAGCGCGACCTCCGTCCACCGCGTCGACTCCGTGTCCGCCGCGTTGACTTCGCCATAGCGCGACCTCCGTCCGCCGCGTCGACCCCGTGTCCGCCGCGTCGACTTCGCCGTAGCGCGACCTCCGTCCGCCGCGTCGACTCCGTGTCCGCCGCGTTGACTTCGCCATAGCGCGACCTCCGTCCGCCGCGTCGACCCCGTGTCCGCCGCGTCGACTTCGCCATAGCGCGACCTCCGTCCGCCGCGTCGACTCCGTGTCCGCCGCGTCGACTTTTTCCGGCTAAACGTCGTGCGACCCTGTCCGCTATGACAAATGTGTACGCCGCACCTGCTAAGGGACCTTCATCGTCCGAGTCGCCAGAGAGGGTCGCATGCCATGCTGCATGGACTCACCACTGGGCTTCTCTTTCCTCCGGGAAAAATCAATTCGCCTTTGTCAACCTTTGAAAGAGCGACTCGCAATGGCCAAGTAGTACGGACGAGGACTCGCAAACCGAGCCTCGGATCGTCCACGAAAAACGCTAATCGAGAGCCATCATTGGAGTCGCCTTGCTCGACTGGCCTCCCGGGCCAAGACAAATGGTAGTGCTACACAAACAGCACCATGTCCTCCTCAACCTTAGACAGTGCGACTCGCACGGCCAAGTACTGCGGACGAGGACTCGCAAACCGAGCCTCGGATCGTCCAGGAAGAACGCCAAGTCGAGAGCCATCTTTGGAGTCGCCATGCGACTGGCCCCCCGGGCCAAGACGAGAGACTCGCTAACAAAACAGCGCAATCAACATCATCGCGGACTCGCCGCACTCGGGGATTCTCCCCTCGCGGACTCGCAATCATCGCGGACTCGCCCCACTCGGGGACTCTCCCCTCGCGGACTCGCAATCATCGCGGACTCGCCACACTCGGGGACTCTCCCCTCGCGGACTCGCATTCATCGCGGACTCGCCACACTCGGGGACTCTCCCCTCGCGGACTCTCAATCATCGCGGACTCGCCACACTCGGGGACTCTCCCCTCGCGGACTCGCAGTCATCGTGGACTCGCCACGCTCGGGGACTCTCCCCTCGCGGACTCGCCGCGCTCGGGGACTCGGCGCCCGTCGGTCGATCGACCTCGCCGCTCGCTGCACTCGGGGACTCAGCGCTCGCCGGTCGCTCGACCTCTCCACTCGCCACGCTCGGCAACAACCACTACTATTTTCAAAATATGAGCCTCGAGTCGCCTCTACAAGCCAACTCGAGCCTCGGGGACTACTCCTAGGCATGCTGCATGTACGCGTGGTTGCACGACCGCGGCTCTCCCTCTTCGATTCGTCACCACGGACTATCCCTCGCGTACTCAACATGCTCGGGGACTCGCCGCCGCGGATTCGCCCTCGCGTACTCGACGCGCTCGGGGACTCGGCGCGCTACAGACAGCGGCACTCGCCTGTCGTTCGACCTCGCCGCTCTCCGCGCTCGGGGACTCGGCGTCCGTCGGTCGATCGACCTCGCCGCTCGCCGCGCTCGGGGACTCGGCGCCCGTTGGTCGCTCGGCCTTGCCGCTCTCCGCGCTCGGGGACTCGGCGTCCGTCGGTCGATCGACCTCGCCGCTCCCACGCTCGGGGACTCGGCGCCCGTTGGTCGCTCGGCCTTGCTGCTCTCCGCGCTCGGAGACTCGTCGCCGAGGACTCGCCCTCGCGTACTCGACGCGCTCGGGGACTCGGCGCGCTACAGACAGCGGTACTCGCCGGTCGATCGACCTCGCCGCTCTCCGTGCTCGGGGACTCGGCGCCCGTCGGTTGCTCGTCCTCGATGCTCGCCGGTCGCTCGACCTAGTCGCTCTCCGTGCTCGGGGTCTCGACGCTTGCCGGTCGCTCGACCTCGCCCCTCGCCGCGCTCGGGGACTCGGCGCCCGCCGGTCGCTCGACCTCGCCGCTCGTCGCGCTTGGGAACTCGGCACTCTACGGTCACTCGACCTCGCCCCTCGCCGCGCTCGGGGACTCGGCATGCTCCATGAGCTCGTCGCCGATTCGCCACGACCCATCGTCAAGACTCTCCGCGCCCTGCCTCAAGCCCGCGTCGAATCGACAACGCGCTCGGGGACTACTGATGGGGGAATACCAATCGGGGTATACCCACGAAGCGGATTCGCCAGCTGGATCGAGCCGACTGAAGCCAAGCCCAGAGCGGGTCGACTCGCCCAATACGGCGAGTGGCGCGTGCTGGACCCAGACGACTGGCGCCGACTGGAGGCCCAAGGCGGCGACTCCAATAGAAAGCCCACTAAAGCACTTGTAAACCCTAACTGGCTGCATATATAAAGCCACCAAGGGTACCCCCAAGGGGTACGTTATATTAGATCTAGTCTCCCCCACCGCCTCCGGCGACTCCATTGTAAACCAATCTATGATCATATACTGGATTGATAGCAGGACGTAGCGGTCCTCCACCGAGGGGACGTGAACCTGGGTACATCGTGTGCCAATCTCGTTCCTGGATTCTCCTACGTCGCCTTGCTCCCTCTACGTAAGCTACCCCCAGTAGCATCTGCCGTGCAATACCACGACAACCATGCATTATATACTTCTAGGGCTGACATAAGCTCAATGTACCTTTTATTATTTAATTCTCTACTATAATTTTGTATTAGTGTCAAGTCCATATAGTGATATACATCATATGATATTTAGATTCAGTAGAATCTAGATGTGTTGCATTTTATGCACTTGACCTTTATCTTCTCCATCCATATAATGAGTATATCTTATTCAACATTTATTATTACACTTCTAGAAAGAAAAAACCAGGTAGTCTTAGTTTTCCTGCTATATTAAGCAATGTTTTTTTATTCTTCTATATAAACATTTGTCGAGTTGTAGTTTTATGTAACATGCAATACCAAGGTAGCAAGACTGCATTCTTGCCGATGTAGTATCATTTACTTCCATTGATTTCTCATGGAAAATGCCTTCAACACGTTTTCTTATAAAAAATGACTTGAACACTATCTTTTAGGATGCAGCTGCAAAGATTATGACATTCTCCCATTAGGGAACTAGGGAACTTGAGGAGTTCGCATCCTTTCAACAAATTGTGCCATATCAAATGTGAGTATTTGCAAGCTGCTACTTCACGTGGACGACTTTAAGAACTCTTTCGATGAATTAGCAATTCCTGAGCACTCTAGGATTTATTAATACAAGAGTCCTTATAATGTAAAATGCCATGATTATCTAAAATCCTAGGATTATAGAATAGAAATAAATAGAAATTAGGGGCAACAATTTACCCCATGCATGTTTTGTTAATGTACCAGGGGCAACATTTGACATTACTCACTATTCTTCCCCTCCAGGCCCGTGTGTGCATAGCGGATGGTGAGGCGCCACCGTACGGTCTGCCAGGCCGTCTTAAGCCCTTTCTTGTCCATAGAGAGGGAGAGGGGCAAGTCTGGGCCGCAGTTCATTCCCTAGGGTTCCCATGATATCCGTGTAGCAGGTGAGGTCATGTCTCACCCTAAGATTTCCATGACCAGCCGCCGAAGCTTTAGGGGGGAGGATGACAATACCGCTGCCACTATTCTTGATATCATTCGACCCACAATGTTCGCCATCCGGTACCCCTCCCGTTTTCCCTCATCTATGCTCTCTCTCTCATGTATCACATCCCCTGTCTCTCTCTAAGTAGCCAAAGTGGTTAATGCAGAGGTAGCACACAAGAGAATCTTGACCTCCAACAACGCATCTTGGCTCTATCCGACTATTCCATTGTGCCATTCATCCTCCTCTGAAACACATTGATCCTAGGGTATTCCTCTCCATCCTGATCTCAACAGGAGGATCATGAGCCAACACCACTAGAGGGCTCTCAGATCGGACCTGGAATTTTTAGAGGAGAGTGGTATGCAATCTTATACTTCTTCGTCTGAACTCCGTGATTCTCTTTCGCTCATGGGGTACGCATTATCTCCCCCTCTCGCTGTTTTTCTTTAGTCAGATATTTATTATGTGGGCGTTGCTCCATTCATCATGCGGAAGCTTATTTAACTACAAGAGTGTAACAATTATAGGATTTTATGTTTTAGCATGGATCCCTTTGTTTCAAAGTTTTGATAGAATTATAACTTACTTTGACTTTTCATATATAAATATGAATCACTATATCTCTCTTTTGGTGGTTGTAATCTATATATTCTCTATTCATGGTATTATCTTTAGAGGTGTCCTTGCTCAGGGTTCTCTCATTAGCTTTGGCTAGATCTGACATGATATAGTCTAGTTCTTTTAGCCTTCTCCTGTCCTAGCTTACGGAGTTTGTGTTCAGACTAACCATTTTGAGACATTTTGTACTGTTTTTCACATATGTAATCACAAAGTTAATATTTTGAACATGATAAAGTGCTAGATATTACAACAAAAATAGGATGTCGTTGTTAGATCATTATACAAGCCTTCCTAGACAGTTTTATGGGACTTTTTAGATTTTCTAGAATTTTCTTTATCCATCGAGTGATCATGTGTGCAACAAGAATGTAAAATAAGGTGCTGACCACAATTAGAAAACATAAGCAGAGACCCCATAAGCAGATACAGGCTTAGTTTTTCAGGGGAGGGGCCCGGATCCCACATGTGTTGACCCTTGGTCAACTTGGTAAGGGGGGTCGCAGGGATAAGCAAAGTACATCCCATGGAGGCGGTGTCGATGAAGCCAGAAGGACGAAGATCGAGAGACCAAAGCGTAGAACTCTGTGGGCCTGACTAAGATTACAGACCTCTAGCAAGGCATCGTAGGAGTGGAAGGCCCCATAGCCATGCTAGACAATCATAAGCGAGTCGGGTGGATAGTGAGGATGAGGAATTACAACATGAATCAAGGACACCGGGCGTGGTCCAAAAGGAGGCAAAATCAGGGCTACTATGACTAGCAAGAGGATTGGTAATCATGGTGTGAAAAGAAAGAGTGCATAGATTTAACGCACCTGGGGAGGCGTACGGTATGCCACCAACTTTGATTGTGGGAGGAAGAGGCTCGAATTGGCGGTTTCCATCATCGCTCCGGGGGATGAGGGTTGAGTCGTCGGTAGGAGTTGGGGACGCCGCAAGGCTTCCAGATTTGACCGCCACAACAAGATTTTTCGATGCGACGGCGAGGGCGGGTTGATTCGAGTCAGAGAGGACCAATAGTAGTGCAAGCGCAGCTGAGGGGAGCAACGACTCGAAAGGGACGGAGTCGAGACCGCCGGGGAGAGAATCTTGAGGCCGACGAGGAGGCATTCATCGGCGAAGGGGGGTCGTGGGCATAGTCCCAGATCTCATCTCCTTAGTTGGGAGGATAAGAAACAGCTCAATTATTAGATTAGTATAATGTGTTTTCATACACATAGATGTTATATGTCACCTCATAACGTATTAATTAGGATAGGTGACCTCTTAGAATATATATACACTACCTTATGATTCTCATTAATTATTGTTGGACGGGTTGGATTCAAAAAATTGAAAACTCAAATAACAAAATTAGATATCCTCCAGAAGCAAGCATGCATGCATTCAACAAACACAACACAAAGCAAAGGAACATCGTCTCGCCATCGCACACCACCCGCGGGACCAATCTTCACCTACAAAACATCCATATATACATGCATGCTCCGAGACCCACCGGCCACACAAAACATGCATCACACACAAGTACCCATGCACACCTCACAAATCCACAACCATAGGCATAGCAGTGGAGGAGCAAAGTATGGGTAGGTGTAGTACCTTTCCAAAGTAGGAGTAGCTTCCCTCACAAGTACATGAACCAAAGTAGGTCTAGCTATCAACAATGGAGGTGAGTATGAGAAAAATGGAGTCGGAGGGAGGAGAGGGACGAGCTAGTTGGAGGTGGGAAGAAGGGAAAGGGTGGTGGTAGGTAGGAGGGGATGCCACCTTTTTTTAGATCAGTTTCGCACATTCTGTGGCGCATATGGCTATATGCGCCACAGAAAGTGAGAATTCTGTGGAGCATTTGCTATATGTGCCACAAAATAAATTTTAGTGGAGCATTTTCCCTATATGCGCCACAGGATTAAAATCTACCTATAATCGTTTTACTAGTAGTGGCAGAAGCAGCGGCACACCTCATATGCTGTTGATATAAGGATGGTGGTTAAATCTTTCTTCAGTGTGCAATGACTTGCTAATAGAGTAAAAAGTGATCAATAGATGATGTGAAAATTCTAGGGAGGAATTGTACATAACAATTTAACAACTGCAAAAATACAATCTGGCAACTTGGTGTTCCATGTACTAGTTACAAATAAAATCACGAAGCTATATTCAAGCTGCAACACTATCAACAGGATGTTAGTTAGAAGGCATGTCCTTTTTAGAAAACAAAATCCTATTGAGTGAATAGAGTGTTGTTATACTTCGTATGATAGTGAATTTTCTAAGAAATGTTAAATACACTTAAACTAATTAATGCAAAAAAAATTATCACCTATTTGCAAATATGATTAACAAAGAAACATAAGAAAAGATCCATTTGAAACTATGACCGTATATTTGATGTATTGAGACATGAGGTTGGTGTGATTGAGATAACATACTTGTATAGGTGTACAAGCAATCAAAACTCGAGCAACTCCGCCACCCAAGACACAACCATTAGGACCTGCAAGTGAAACACTCAGCCTGGCGGTTCTAGTTTGGTGGTCTTATATCTCTTGACCAAGGAATGATCCAGACGGTGACAATATCTCAAATTTGCCATGTGGCAGAAAATAAGAAGAACCATTACTTACTAACCTATCATTGACAAATCATCTATAGTGGCTGGTGAATTTTTCCGAAATGGTAGTGACTGCAGACTATCTATCAACAAAACTAATAGTTCAATTTGATCAGGCTTCTTATAATCATGATATTTTGTGATATAAGTACACTTGTATTAATAACACTAAGAATGCTTAAAAATTTCCAATGCATGGAAAGAGTTGTACTATAGGTTCTTATAGTCAAAAGTACATACTTTGTATGTGGTCCTTCCACCTTAAATAGCAGATTGCTGAAGTCTCACATTTAATATGGCACCAGTGGGTGAAAGGAAGCAAACTACTTGAGTACCCTTGTGAGATAATGCCACAATCTTTGCAGCTAAATCCTGAAAAAAGTGTTCAAGTGGGTTTTTATGAGAAAATTGTGAAAGTAAAAGATACTACATCGGGAAGTATGCAATCTTTCCACCTTGGTATTGCATGTTATCGTACAATTACGACTTGAGCGGTATTTCTATAGAAGAATAACTAATAATGCTTGATTGCAGGAAAACTAGCAAGATGTCAACCGAGCATCCTGCCCGTTTTCTTTCCATAAATCTATCAATACATGTTCAATTAGATATACTCACCATATGGACATGACACTACTACATATGAGATTAACATGAATATTGTATATAACCAAAATGGATGATTGCCTCATCCTTGGGTTGAGAATCTTTACCTCTCCATCTTGTGGTTGGACAAGATGCCAAGTTTTCCTATCCTGGCTATAAGAGGTCAATACTCTCCTGCAACTTCCGAAGTTACATCTACATTAGTATCAGGTTTTTTATGCCTGGGTCACACAATGGCATAGAAATCCGTCGAGAGGGGCAAGATAAAAACAGACTATGACTCTCCATCTTTAGATGATTTTAAGATCCGGTATAGGAGTCTGACATTCTTATTCCTTTGCAATGTCATCGCACCCTTGTCTACACCATCGTAGAAAGTCCCTAGCCCAGACACTCGTACAGATGAAGAAGTCATAGCCAACACTAGAAATCATCAACATGATCAGGGTACATGAGAACCCAATTTTGACACACCTCGCGAAAACTGTAATGTAAGTTTGAAAAATGTGGAAAAACAATCACGCGTGTAAATATGGGATTGAAACTTACCCTTGTGAATTTTCATGAACATATTTAGGTTTCAAGACCATATTGTCGACTTCAAGTTTTCAAAATTTGGGAACTCTGTACGCATCATGAATCATTAATTGTATTTTAATGATCATATTTAGGTTCCAAAACTTTCCCATACAATGGTGCTGACACAAATCATTGACGCACTCTATAGCATGCTTTCTTTTCATCGCACAAGCACCTGAGATTTCATCATAAAAAAATTTAGCATGTGATGCAGACCTGTCAACCAAGTCGATCCCGGTCAACACCTTTTACCATTTTAAAAAACAAATGATATCCCACAAGGCCCATGTGTTCGACAACTTTTACACACACCACATTCAAAACCTTCTCTTCTTCGCTCTAGAAAAGGAAGTTAACACTAGAGAGAAACCACACGAGAGAGGCGTCCCCCGTTCCGATACCACTTACCAAATCTGAACTCGTTGTCGCCTATTTGTAGGTCCAACACAACCGAACCGGAGAAATCAGATCCATTTCGGACCCCTAGGAGGAGGATCCTCCATCATGCCTGGCAACACTGGTCGCGACAAGGAGGTCATTGGCCTCGTCAGCGATTAAGACGACCACGACGTCGATGGTAAGCGCACAGTCGCTTCCCTTTCCCTCCGCTTGATCTTCTTATTATGGTGGTGGTGGGTCGTGGGCGTCCCTCATGATATCATCTTTGGTCTCTGTTGATATCAAATGGTGATCTATGGTTAGGTAGATCGTTTCCTAGCTAGAGGCTACTCCTATATGCATCAATCGATGCAGAGGTGGGGGGTATTTATCACCTTCTCGAAAAATAGAGATTGTCCTTGTTTTGTTCGTGTCTGGATATTGTTGCTTGTTCGTTGCTTTCTTCGTGTGTCTGGTTATAGTTGCTTGTTCCTTGTTTTAATTTCTCGCAAATGGAAAAGTTTGGAAACCAATAGCTACTTTTATATTGTTCTTATTTTTATTTTTGTTTTGGTTCTATTAGTTATTTCGTCGACTGCTCCCTCTTTGGATTACACACATACATGATTTATTGGAAATAGACATGGTTTCTAGGATCACGGACCCCTCAGATCTCATTGTATTAGATTGACATATATTGTCTGTCCTTGGAGATTTGGAAGGCTTAAGGTGTTGATCTTTAAGATTAGTGGGTATATTTGTATAAATAAAAAGGCATTATTATAGATGCATATGAATAATTGTGTTATATTTCAGCAGCCCCGTTGCACCATTTTAGTGGTTTATTCTTTTTTGGATTTGGCGTCATATATAAGTACTCCCTCCGATTCATATTACTTGTCACTAAAATGGATGTATCTAGACATGTTGTAGTGCTAGATACATCCATTTCAATGACAAGTAATATGGATCGGAGGGAGTACAACAGTGTTTACATATTAATTTATCAATTTCGCTGTCTATTTCTTGCATGGATGAATATTTTGATGAGTATAGTACATCTATAGCCCCTACATTGCCATTTTAATGCATGTGTCGCATATAGTTAATATACCTTTTATTTAAATGTAACATATTAGTATCGAGAAGATAACAATAACATTAGACCTCTGCAAAAATGTACTGTGAAGAATTAGTTGAAATACCAAGATTCCATGGAGCCAAGAAGACATAAAAGGGAAAAAAGAAAGAAGAAAAAGGCCCCTGCCAAAGTGAGCAGCGACTCGCATCAGCAGAAAATAGCCATCACCATTGGCAACATCGGGACTGCTATGGAGGTTATCCCATATCAACGCCTAGATGAAGGAAACACAATGTAGAAGCACCATCGTTGTTCGATCTCAGATCATGGATTTTCACCCTGAAAAAAATCTGAACTATCTCTGGACAATCCCTTCAAGGTGGCTTACGTTTGTTAGCACATCCTATCAGGATGGCTAAATTATTAATATATTAGAACATTACATCTTGCTAAAAGATATGACCGCATAGTTCTTGTGTTGATTCATAGATTAAGTACACAGAGCACCGAATAGTCAAATGCTAGGTTGATTCCCATTCTAATACATTGGATGGTGTAACTCAAAAGGTTGTTGGCTTTTGAACTTGATTAAGAAAATTGTTAGTTTTTGAATTCCTTGCACTTCTTTACTAGGAAAATTAATTGTGGCAGCTAGAAGCAAATTATCTCATTGATTAATTAATCAAGTTGTTTATCGGTACTAACTTTTCTGTAGGGTTAGTTACATATATAATTTTTTAAGAGAACAAGTGCATGTGGTTTAGTATGTAATGTGTGTGTATCCTGACCTCAAAGTTATTTTATATTATGTGTATAGTTTGCCAAACAAGTGCTCTGAAACAGGCAGAAGCTCGAATAAAAAGACATCATGAAGCGTGAATAATGCATTTCCCTCATCTCACCTACCCCTAAAGAAAAAGGTTAAGGCACCTTACATATAGAAAAAGGCCTAAATAAAGATGAGTTAGACACTAGAATAAAGTTCACCTCTAAAGATAATACACTAAAGATAGAATAGATAGATTACAACCACCAAAAGAGAGATGAAGTGATGCATATTCAAATATGTCAAGTCAAAGTATGTTAGAATTCAATGGAAACTCTACAGTCGAGGCACCATGCTAAAATGTAAAATCCTATAATGATTTTGTTTTTGTTGTTAAACAAGCTTCCACATGATGAATTGCGAAACCCCCACATAATAAATCTCTGACCAAAGCTAACCACTGAGAGGGTGGAGGGAATTTTTACCTTGTGACCTAAAGTAGAACATGGCGTTGAGGCAAGTAAGTAGACAATGGTATATGACCCTCCTCTAGAAATTAAAGGACCGATCTGAGCGTCCTCTTGTGGCATCGGCTTGTTCTCCTCCTGTTGAGCTCAAGACGAAGAGGAGCGCCATATGGTTGTAATATTGCAGCGAAGGATGAATGGACCAATGGAGTCATCGGCATAAAGCTAGGATGCATTGATAGTGGTCGAGATCCTCTCATTTACCTTATCATCGAGGTCTAGGGAGGCATAGGAGTAGGTGGAGGTGTCCAGATCTGACACCGGGGTCTAGGGGCGTCGCAAGAGAGCAGCGGCAACCTACCATTGCAGAGCTTGGGGAATGAGATGCTGCCGGGGTAGAGAGTAGGGGGCCGAATTCGAGGATGTCCAGGAGGAAGAGCTCAAGGTCGAGGCAGCGGCGACAAGCTCGAGGTCAAGGCGGCGGGCTTCAACATAAGAGGAAGGAGGACTGCGAGGTCTCGCGACGGATAGCTCGCAGAGGTAGCGGCGCCCCTCATATGCTGTTAATATAAGGATGGTTGTTAGATATTTCTGCAATGTGTAATGCCTTGCTAATAGAGTAACAAGTGACTATCACATGATGTGAAAATTCTAGAGAATAATAATACATAACAATGTAACAACTGCAAAAAATATAGTCTGGCAACTTGGTGTTCGTTGTACTATGGTTACAATAAAATAACAAAGCTATATTCAAGGTGCAACACTATCCACGTGATGTTCGTAAGAAGGCATGTCCTTTTTAGAAAACAAAAATCTATGGAGTGAATAGAGTGTTGTTATACTTTCTATTATAGTAAATGTTCAAAGAAATGATAATTGCACTTAAACTAAATTATGCAAAGAAGTTTATTATTTGCTATTTGCAAATATAATTAACAAACTCATATAATAAAATATCTGTTTGAAACTATGACCGCATATTTGATGTACTGAGAAATGAGGTTGGTGTGATTGGGAGAACATACTTTTATAATTGTACAAGAAATCAAAACTCATGAAACTCCGCCACCCAAGACACAACCATCAGGACCTGCTATTGAAACACTCAGCCAAACGGTTCCAGTTTGGTAGCCTCATATCTCTTGACCATGGAATGATCTAGACGGTGACAATATCTCAAATCGTCCATGTGGTAGAAAACAAGAACCATTACTTACTAACCTATCATAGACAAATCATTTATAGTGACTAGTGAATTTTTCCGAAATGGTAGTGACTCCTGACTATGTATCAACAAAAATAATAGTTCAGTTTGAACAAGTTTCTTATAATCATGATATTTTATGATAGAAGGACACTTGTATTAATACCTCTGAGAATGCTTAGCAATTTCCATTTCATGGGAAGAGTTGTACTATAGGTTCTTACTATCAAAAGTACATACCTTGTATGTGGTCCTTCCACCTGAAATAGCATATTGTTGAAGACTCACATTTAGTATGGCACCGGTGGGTGAAAGGAACCCAACTCCCCGAGTTCCCTGGTGAGAGATTGCCACAATCTTTGCATCTAAATTCTTAAAAATAGTGTTCAAGTCATTTTCTATAAGAAAACTATGAAAGTAAAATATACTACATCGGCAAGTATGAAATCTTGCCACCTTGGTCTTGCATGTTACCTACAATTACAACTTGACAAGTGTTTCTATAGAAGAATAGCTAACAATGCTTGATAGCAGGAAAACTAAAAAGATGGGAAACCGAGCATCCCGATTATTTCCTTTCCAAAAAATATAGCGACACCTATTGTATAAGATATACTCATTATGGATGGAAAATATAAAGACCAAGTGCAACACATCTGCACTCTATTATATCAAAAGATCATATGATTTATATCACTATATAGACTTGACACTAATATCAGATTAACATGAATATCGTGTATATCCAAATTGCAGATTGCCTCATCATTGGCCAAAAAGTGCACAAAATAATTCAGAAAATAAAGGGTTGAGAATCTTTACCTCTACAGCTTGCGCAAGAAGAACATGAGCTCTAAATCCAGCTCCTGTAGTTGCTGCAAAATAATAATGCTACTAATTCGTTTTGTGTATAATACTAATAATTCAATCAAGAACATGACCAATTGCATGCACAGATATCAAAAGAAGCACGATGAGGCAGTTTGAAATTTCAGTTCAGTAGACATATAGAAATAGTGGAACCAAATTATACAAATAATCTCTTAACTACACATTTCATGGAAAGTCATGCAATAATTCTTGATTGTATACCATTTAGTTACACTATTAATAATAGGTTCATGTTCAAAAATCTAGAAAGGTATGAATGTAATTTCCTAACCAATCGACCCGCAGTATGCCATAGTACATCATTCCAGATCTAGCCAAAGCTAATCAGATAAAATTGAGAAAGTTTACCATTAAAGATAATACACGAAAGAGAGAATAGATAGATTACAACCACCAAAAGAGATATGAAGTGATGCATATTTAACTATGGCAAGTCAAAGTATGTTATAATTCTATGGAAACTCAGCAGTCGACGCAGCTATGCTAAAATGTAAAATCTGATAATAATTATGCTTCTGTTGTTAAACAAGCTTCCGCTTGATGAATTGTGAAACCCCCACCTATTAAATTTCCGACCAAAGCTAAGTAGTGAGAGGGTGGGGGAAAATTTTACCTTGTGAGTGAAAGTAGAACATTGGGTTGAGGCAAGTAATTAGACGATGGTATATGACCCTCCTCTAGAAATTCAAGTACCAATCCGAGCGTCCTCTGGTGGCATCGGCTCGTGCTCCTCCTGTTGAGATCAAGACGAAGAGGAGCGCCATATGATTGAAATGCTGCAGCGAAGGATGAATGGACCAATGGAGTCGTCGGCATAAAGCCAAGATGTGATGATAGAGGTTGAGGTCCTCTGATATGGTACCTCACAAGTTCGGGGCGTCGTGTTCTAGCAGGAGGACGCAGCATGCGGATATAACATTGGGGTCTAGGGGTGTCGCAGGCTAGCAGTGGTGGCCTGCCATTGTAGTGCTTGGGGAAGGAGACGATGTCAGGGTAGAGCGTAAGAGGCCGACGGTGAGAACGTCCAGGAGTAAGATATCAAGGTTGAGGCTGCGGAGACAAGATCGAGGTCGAGGCGGTGGGATTGAGCATGAGAGGAAGGAGGACAACGAGGTCTCGTGAGGCAGGGGCGCGTGCCTCATATGCTGTTCATATAAGGATGGTGGTTACATATTTCTGTAATACCTAATGACTTGTAGTAGAGTAACAGGTGACAATTATATGATGTGAAAATTCTAGGGAACAATTGTACATAACAATGTAACAACTGCAAAAAATATAATCTGGCAACTTGGTGCTCCTTGTACTAGTTACAATAAAATCGCGTAGCTATATTCAAGGGGCAACACTATCCACGGGATGTTCGTCAGAACGCATGTCCTTTTTAGAAAACAAAATAGTATGTTGTGAATAGAGTGTTGTTATACTTTGTATGATACTAAAATTTCTAAGAAATGTTAAATACACTTAAAATAATTATGCAAGGAAGTTTATTGTTTCGATTTGCAAATATGATTAACAAACTCACATAAGAAAATATATGTTTGAAACTATGACCGCATATTTGATGTATTGAGATATGAGGTTGGTGTGATTGAGCGAACATACTTGTATAGATGTACAAGAAATCAAAACTCGAGAAACTCTGCCACCCAAGTCACAACCATCAGGACCTGCTAGTGAAACACTTAGCCTGGCAGTTCTAGTTTGGTGGCCTCATATCTCTTCACCATAGAATGATCCAGACGGTGACAATCTCTCAAATCGTCCATGCGGCAGAAAAAAAAGAAGAACCATTACTTACTAACCTATCATCGACAAATCATCTATAGTGACCGGTAAATTTTTAAGAAATGGTAGTGACTCCTGACTATATATCAACAAATTGAATAGTTCAATTTGATAAGGTTTCTTCTAATCTTGATATTTTATGATACAAGTACATGTGTATTAATAACTCTTGGAATGCTTAGCAATATCCATTTCATGGGAAGAGTTGTATTGTAGGTTCTTACTATCAAAAGTACATACCTTGTATGTGGTCCTTCCACCTGAAATAGCAGATTGCTTGCCAAAGACTCACATTTAGTATGACACCAGTGGGTGAAAGGAACCAAACTCCTCGAGTTCCCTCGTTAGAGAATGACACAATTTTGGCATCTAAATCCTAAAAAATAGTGTTCAAGACATTTTCTATGAGAAAACTATAAAAGTAAAAGATACTACATCGACAAGTATGAAATCTTGCCACCTTGGTCTTGCAAGTTACCTACAATCACAACTTGACAAGTGTTTCTATAGACAAATAGCTAATAGTGCTTGAAATCAGGAAAACTCAAAAGATGGGCAACCGACCATCCCTGTTATTTTCTTTCCAAAAATATATAGACACATGTTGAAAAAGATATACTCATTATATGGATGGAGAAGATAAACACGAAGTGCAACACATTTGCACTCTACCAAATCAAAAGATCATTGGATGTATATCACTATATGGACTTGACACTTATATCAGATTAACCATGAATATTATGTATATCCAAAATGGCAGATTGCCTCATCATTTGCTAGAAAGTGCACAAAATAATACATAAAAAAGGGTTGAGAATCTTTACCTCTCTAGCATGCGCAAGAAGAACATGAGCTGTAAATCCAGCTCCTGTAGTTGCTTCAAAATGATAATGCTACTAATTCAGTATGTGTATAATAATAATAATTCGATCAAGAACATGATGAAATGCATGCACAGATATCAAAAGAACCATGGTGAGCCAGTTTGAAATTTTAGTTCAATAGACATATACGACATCAGTTGTATAGTTGAACCAAATTATACAAAGGATCTCTTAACTACAAATTTCATGAAAAGTTTTGCAATAATTCTTGATTGTATACCATTTAATTACAATATAAGAAAGAGGTTCATGTTTAAAAATCTAGAAAGGTATGAATGTAATTTCCTAACCAATCGACTCGCAGTATGCCCTAGTACATCATTCCAGATCTAGCCAAAGCTAATCAGATAAAACTGAGCAAGTTCACCTCTAAAGATAATACACTAAAGAGAGAATAGATAAATTACAACCACCAAAAGAGAGATGAAGTGATGCATATTTAAATATGGAAACTAAAACTATGTTATAATTTTATGGAATCTCTGTAGTCGAGGCAACCATGCTAAAATGTAAAATGCTATGATAATTACGCTACTATTGTTAAACAAGATTCCGCATGATGAATTACGAAACCCCCACATAATAAATCTCCGACCAAAGCAAACTAGTGAGAGGGTGGAGGAAAATTTTACATTGTGGACCTAAAGTAGAACATGGCGTTGAGGCACGTAAGTAGATGATGGTACACGACTCTCCTCTAGTACCATCGGCTCGTGCTCCTCCCGTTGAGCTCAAGAGGAAGAGGAGTGCCATATGGTTGAAATGTTGTAGCAAAGGATGAAATGACCAATGGAATCATCGAAATAAAGCCAGGATGCACTGATAGAGGTCAAGGTACTCACATGTCCTACCTTACCATTGGGTTCTAGGGCGGCATAGGAGTCCAGGGTGGCACAGTCTTGCAGGAGGACGCACCGTCCGGATCTAACATCAGGGTCAAGGGGTGTCGCAGGCGAGCAGCGGCGGCCTGCCACTGTAGTGCTTGGGGAAGGAGACGATGCTGGGGCAGAGCGCAGGAAGCCAAAGGTGAGGACGTCCAGGAGGAAGAGATCAAGGTTGAGGCAGCGGGATAAGATCAAGGCCGAGGCGGCGGACTTGAGCTTGAGAGGAAGGAGGACATGGAGGTCTCGTGACGGATAGCTTGTAGAGGTAGCGGCGCGTGCCTCATATGTTGTTGATATAAGGATGGTGGTTAGATATTTCTGCAATGTCTAATGACTTGTATAGAGTAACAAGTGACTATCAGATTATGCGAAAATTCTAGGGAATAATTTTACAAAACAATGTATCAATTGCAAAAATATAATCTGGCAACTTGGTGTTCCTTGTACTAGTTATAATAAAATCACGTAGCTATATTCAAGTTGCAACACTATCCACGGGATGTTCGTTAGAAGGCTTGTCCTTTTTAGAGAACAAAAATGTATGGAGTAAATAGAGTGTTGTTATAATTTGTATGATAGTAATTTTTTTTAAGAAATGGTAAATACACTTAAACTAAATTATGCAAGGAAGTTCATTGTTGCTGTTTGCAAATATGATTAACAAACTCACATAAGAAAATATTTGTTTGAAACTATGACCGTATATTTGATGTATTGAGATATGATGTTGGTGTGACTGAGAGAACATACTTGTATAGGTGTACAAGCAATCAAAACTCGAGAAACTTTGCCACCCAAGACACAACCATCAAGGACCTGCTAGTGAAACGCTCAGCCCGACGGTTCCAGTTTGGTGGCCTCATATCTCTTCACCATGTAATAATCCAGGCGGTGACAATATCTCAGATCGGCCATGTGGAAGAAAACAAGAACTATTACTTACTAATCTATCATCGACAAATCATCTATAGTGACTGGTGAGAAAACTATGAGAAAACTATGAATGTAAAGGATACTACATCGGCAAGTATGAAATCTTGCCACCTTGGTCTTGCATGTTACCTACAATCACAACTTGACAAGTATTTCTATAGAGAATAGCTAACAATGCTTGATAGCAGGAAAACTAAAAAGATGGGTAACCGATCATCCCGATTATTTTCATTCAAAAATATACAGACACATGTTGAATAATATATACTCATTATATGGAGGGAGAAGATAAACACCAAGTGCAACACATCTACACTCTACTAAACCAAAAGATCATAGGATGTATATCACTATGTGGACTTGACACTTATATCATATTAACATGAATATTGGGTATATCCAAAATGGCAGATTGCCTCATCATTTGCTAGAAAGTGCAATAAATAATTCAGAAAATAAACGGTTGAGAATCTTTACCTCTCCAGCTTGTGCAAGAAGAACATGAGCTGTAAATCAAGCTCTTGCTGCAAAATATTAATGCTACAAATTCAATATTTGTATAATAATAATAATTCAATCAAGAACATGACCAAATGCATGCACATATATCAAAAGAATCACGATGAGGCAATTTGAAATTTTAGTTCAATAGACATATACGACTTCAGTTGTATAGTTGAACCAATTATGCAAAGGATCTCTTAACTACACATTTCATGAAAAGTCATGCAATGTTTCTTGATTGTATACCTTTTAATTACAATGTAAAAAATAGGTTGATGTTCAAAAGTCTAGAAAGGTATGAAAGTAATTTCCTAACCAATCGACTGGTAGTGTGCTATAATACATCATTCCACATCTAGCCAAAGCAAATCAGATAAAATTGAGCAAGGTCACGTCTAAACATAATACAATAAAGAGAGAATAGATATATTACAACCACCAAAAGAGATATGAAGTGATGCATATTTCAGTATGGCAAGTCAAAGTATGTTATAGTTCTATGGAAACTCTGTCGTCAAGGAAGCCATACTAAAATGTAAAATCCTATAATAACTATGCTATTGTTATTAAACAAGCTTGCGCATGATGAATTGAGAAACCCCCACATAATAAATCTCCGACCAGAGCAAACAAGTGAGAGGGTGGAGAATTTTTTTACCTTGTGAGCTAAAGTAGAACATGGCATTGAGGCAAGTAATTAGAGGATGGTATACGCTCCTCCTCTAGAAATTCAAGGACATATCAGAGTGTCCTCTAGTGGCATCGGCTGGTGCTCCTCGTGTTGAGATCATGACAAAGAGGAGCGCCATATGGTTGAAATTTTGCAGCGAAGGATGAATGCACCAATGGTATCATCGACATAAAGACATGATACATTGATATAGGTCGAGGTCCTGTCATGTGATACCTCTCCATCGGGTTCTTGGGCGGCGTAGGAGTCTGAGGCGTAGTCTTGCGGCAGGAGGAGGCGTCGCAGGAGAGCAGCGACGGCCTGCCATTGCAGTGCTTGGGGAAGGAGACGAGGTCGGATCGGAGCATAGGATGCCGAAGGTGAGGACGTCTAGGAAGAAGAGATAAAGGTTGAGGCAGCGGGGACAAGCTCGATGTAGAGGCGGCGGGCTTGAGCATGAGATGAAGGAGGATGGCAAAGTATCGTCATGGATAGCTCATAGAGGCAGTGGGCGCCTCATATGCTGTTGATATAAGGATGGTGGTTAGATATTTCTTCAATGTGTAATGACTTGCTAATAGAGTAGCAGTGACTATCATATGATGTGAAAATTCTAGGTAATAATTGTACATAACATTGTAACCAATGTGTAATGACTTGGTGTTCCTTGTACTAGTTACAATGAAATCACAAAGCTATATTCAAGGTGCAACACTATCCACGGGATTTTCGTCAGAAGGCATGTCCTTTTTAGAAAACAAAAATCTATGGATCTTTTTTTTGAGATTCAAATCTATGGATCGAGTGAATAGAGTGTTGTAATAATTTGTATGATAGTAAATTTTCTAAGAAATGTTAAATACACTTAAACTAAATGATGCAGAGAAATTTATTGTTGCTATTTGCAAATATGATTAACGAACTCACATAAGAAAATATTTGTTTGAAACTATGACCGCATATTTGATGTATTGAGATATGTGGTTGGTGTGATTGCGAGAACATATTTGTATAGGTGTACAAGCAATCAAAACTCGAGCAACTCTGCCACCTAAGACACAACCATCAGGACCTGCTAGTGAAACTCTCAGCCTGACAGTTCCAGTTTGGTGGCCTCATATGTCTTGACCATGGAATGATCCAGATGATGACATTATCTCAAATCGGCCATGTGGCAGAAAACAAGAAGAACCGTTACTTACTAACCTATCATCGACAAATCATCTATAGTAACTGGTGAATTTTTTCGAAATGGTAGTGACTGGTGACTATATATCAACAAAACTAATAGTTCAATTTGATTAGGTTTCTTATAATCATGATATTTTATGATATAAGGACACTTGTATTAATACCTCTAGAAATGCATAGAAATTTCCATTTCATGCGAAGAGTTGTAATGTAGGTTCTTACTATCAAAAGTACATACCTTGTATGCGGTCCCTCCTCCTGAAATAGCAGATTGTTGAAGACTCGCATTTAATATGGCATCAGTGGGTGAAAAGACCCAAACTCCTCGAGTTCGTTGGTGAGAGAATGCAACTATATTTTTATCTAAATCCTGAAAAACTAGTGTTCAAGTTATTTTCTATGAGAAAACTATGAAATTAAAAGATACTACAGCGGGATTCCGATGTCGATCTCCCTAGGGGAGAGACGGAAGGCTTGGTGGTGGTGTCGAGGAAGACGCCGGCGGGTGGTGCGAGTCGATCCGAGCCGATGCGAGAGAGTGCGTCGGCCTCCTCGTTCTTCCGCCTGTCAATCCACTCGACGAAGTAGCCTGCAAAGTGTCTACCCAGCTTGTCCACTGCTTGGCAGTATGCCGCCATGGTGGGGGAGACGGCGTCACAGGTGCCAGCGACTTGCCCGACGACAAGGTCGGAGTCTCCGTAGCAGCACAGTCGATTGACATTCATCTCTTTGGCAGCTCGCATGCCGTGGAGTAGCGCCTCGTACTCGGCCATGTTGTTGGTGCAGGGTGTGAAGTCGAGGTAGAGGACATAGCGGAGCTTGTCGCCCTTCAGAGACGTTAACACGATCCCTGCCCCTGCGCCGTCCGCGTTCTTGGAGCCGTCGAAGTGTAGGTTCCAATAGTGGAGGTATGGAAGCTTCTCTGGCTGCTGGACCTCCTCCCAGTCGGCGAGGAAGTCTGCGAGAGCCTGCGATTTGATCGCCTTGCACAGCTCGTACTTGATGTTGTGGACGCCGATCTCGACGGCCCACTTGGCGACTCGCCCGGTCGCCTCACGGTTGCGGATGATGTCCTGCAACGGTGCTGAGGAGACAACCGTTATTGGGTGCTCCTGGAAGTAGTGCGGCAGTCGCCGCTGTGCTCTGAAGACCGCGTGTACCAATTTCTGGTATTGCGGGTAGGGCTGGCGTGACTCGGTGAGGACTTCGCTGATGTAGTACACTGGTTGCTGCACCGGGTGCTCCTTTCCTTCTTCTGGCCGTTCGACGACCATGACGGCGCTGACGACGCATTCGGAAGCCGGGACATAGACCAGCATGGGTTCCTTGTCGACGGGGGCGGCGAGTAGCGGTGCTGCGAGTAGCACCTCCTTGAGGTCGTGGAGCGCGTCATCTTCCTCCTTGTCCCACTAGAAGGTGGGGTTCTTGCGCATTAGGCGGTAGAGGGGCATCGCCTTTTCACCCAACCGGGGGATGTAGCGACTGAGAGCCGCGACTCGCCCGTCCAGCTTCTGGACGTCGCGCAGGCACTCGGGTTTGTCGAGTCGAGCGATCGTGTTGATCTTGGCGGGGTTCGCTTTGATCCCGCGCTTGGAGACGACGTATCCTAGTAGCTGTCCAGTTGGCACACCGAAGGTGCATTTTCCTGGGTTTAGCTTTATCTTGTACTTCCGTAGGTTGGCAAATGTATCCGCCAAGTCAGCGAGTAGGTCGTTCTGGCGAGCGGACTTCACCACCACATCGTCGATGTAGACGTGGATATTGCGGCCAATTTGGCTCGCAAGACATTCCTGCATGCACCGCTGGTAGGTCGCCCCGACGTTCTTGAGGCCGAAGGTCATGGCAGTGTAGTAGAAGACTCCAAATGGCGTGATGAACGCTGTCTTCTCTTCGTCCTCGAAGGCCATTTTGATCTGGTTGTACCCAGAGTAGGCGTCGAGGAAGCATAGCGACTCCGAGCCCGCGGTGGAATCAATGATTTGGTCGATCCGCGGGAGGACGAATTGCTCCTTCGGGCAGACACTGTTTAAGTTTGTGTAATTGATACACATCCTCCAGGTCCCGTTTTTCTTCTCGACCAGGACTGGGTTTGCCAGCCACTTGGAGTACTTGATTGGCCGGATGAAGCCTGCAGCGAGTAGACGCTGCACCTCTTCAGCTATGGCTCGGCGGCGCTCTTCATTGAAGGGCCGCAGCGACTACTTGACAGGTCGCACTTTGGGGTCGGCGTTGAGTTTGTGCTCAGCGAGTTCCCTCGGGACACCAGGCATGTCGGATGGCTTCCATGCGAAGATGTCCCTGTTCTCACGGAGGAACTCGATGAGCGCGCCTTCCTATGCCTGGCGCATGCCCGTCCCGATCGTCACCATCTGGCTAGAGTCGCCTAGGACCAGCTCGACGGTGCGGGTATGCGTCATTGCCTCGAAGGCAGTGGAGTTGCCGCCCTCCGAGCTGGGATTCTTGAGTATGGTGGGGTCGTCGTTGTTGACCCCGCTCGCGTACTTGGCGAGTTCCTCGACGTGGTTGGCCTCTGCAGCGATGACGGCGTCGGTGAGTTCGGCTCCTTTGGCCTCGCACTCGGCGGCCATGTCGGTGTCGCCGTGGATGGTGATGACGCCGCATGGCCCGGGTAGCTTCATCCCGTTGTACGCGTAGTGGGGTGCTGCCATGAACTTGGCGAACGCCTGGCGCCCCAGGACGCAGTGGTAGGGGCTATCGAAGGGCACCAGCTCGAAGACGATCCGCTCGGTGCAGAAGTTTGCCGGTGTGCCGAAGGTGACTGGCAGCGTCACCTTGCCGATCGGGTACGCCTTCCGACCGGGGACGATGCCGTGGAACATGGTGTAGGTCATCTCAATCATCGACTGCGGGAGCTGCAGTCGCCTGAAGGTGTCCAGGTACAGGATGTTGATGGAGCTGGCGCGGTCCATCAGTGTTTTGTTGAGCCAGTAGTCTCCCACTTTGGGCTTGACCACCTGGGCGACTCGGCCCGGATACTCGATCCGTGGCGAGTGGTCCGCGCGGCTCCAAGTGATTGGTTGCTCAGACCAGTTAAGGAACTAGGGGATATCTATCTGGGCCACCACGTTGACGGCGACGGCGCGGGTGATGACCTTCTTCTCGCGCTTGCCGGTGAGTGTTGCTGTAGGGTAAGTCGGGTCGCCTCCCGTTATCGTGGACGCTCGTGCGGCGGTGTCCTCCCGACTCGTCGTCGGTTTCTTGGTTTGGTTCCTCCTCCGTGTACCTTTTTGCGATCTCTAGGAGATCAGGTATGTTGTCGAGTGTGCGGTACGCTCGTTTGAGCTTGGCGACCAGGGGCTCGTAGCGGCACGAGGTCTGGAAGCAGTGGATCGCGGTGTCTTGGTGGATGCCGACTGTGTTGTACCACAGATCTTGCCACCGTTGGACCCAGCTGCGGGTCGACTCGCGGGGTCCCTGGACGCACTGTTCCAGGTCCTCGATGGTGGTGGCGCGGGTGTATGAACCCTCAAAGTTCCTGACGAAGGCCTCGCGCATCTCCTCCCAGGAGTCGATGCTATCCACGGGAAGGTTGTTAATCCACTGCCTGCACGCCCCCTCCATCATCAGGGGAGGTAGTGGGCGGCTAGTAGGTCGGTGTGGCCGGCGATCCCCATCGCCATGAGGTCGGTATCCAGCCACACGAAGGGATCGTACGAGGGGTCGTACTTCTCTATTTCCTTCGGCGCTTTGAAGTTCGTCGGGTATCTTTCGCCTCGAATCATCGGTCCGAAGCACTGGGGCCCGATTCGGCTCAGCGATCCCCTCGGCTCACCGTTGCGGCGGTTGGTGAGGGTGTGCCGCAAGTCGTCAGGCTAGCGTGCACGCTAGCTCTGGTTGTTGATGATGTGGGTGCGGGCGCCGACGGGTTGTCCGTTGGCGGCGACGAAGTTGGTCGCCGGCCGAGGGTCATTGGTGGAGAGTGCCATGTTCGCGGGTCGGTGTTGGAGCTGTAGGGGTTCGGGTGGCGGGCAGTTGAGAGTGTTCGCCGCCATGGGGAGGCCGCTCGAGGCCGCTCTGCTTCCTGATGAACGCGAATACATCCGACCATGTGAGTCGACGTCTGCGTTTTGCTGCTCGACCGCTTTAGCAAGCAGAGCCCTGGCATACTGGATCTGTAGGGCGCCTTCCCCAGTGGCTTCAATGTTTTCGACTGCTGCTCGGCCCGCGACGAGGTTGTCCATTGGGGTGGAGAACAGCGGGAGGCCGTTCACGTCTCGCTCCCATGAGGAGACCACGATCCTTGGCTGGTCCCTAGGGGTTGCGCGGTTGGCTGGTGGCGGTGCGCCATTGGAAGTTACCCCTCGTGGGGGCCGAGTGCTTCCTCCTGGTGGCGCGTTCTCACAGATCGCGTGCTTGGCCGCGAGGGCCGGGTCGTTGTCCTCGTCGAAATTCAGGGAGCGCCCCTGGACGGTGGGGTTCAGGAGCGACCTAATTCGGAGTTGGTGGTAGCGCGATAGTTCCTGCGCTGTCACCTGCTCGAGGCGAAATTTTTCGCGCTCCGCTTGTTCCTTGCGGACTGCCTCCGCCAGCTTCAGGCGGAGTTCCTCGACCTCCCTCGCCGTCGCGTTTGGTGGGATCGGTGTGGAGAATGGGTCTTCCGGCGGGTCGGCGCCAGTCGCCATGTAGGTCGCGGCGTGGAGACCTGTTCCGTCGAGGAGGTCGGCGGAGTTCTCCGACCCGGAGTCGAAGTCGAAGATCCCGAGGATGGAAGGATCCTCGAAGTCTTCGACGTTGGAGACCTGGGTGATGGAGCCCGCGGGTGACGCGGCAACAATGGATCCGGCGAGTGACGCCGGGGTCGCCGAATCGGCGTCGTTGTTGAGGGTCGCGTCGTCTGTGGCCGCGGTGATTTTGGCCACGTTGATATGGGCTGAATCGTACTCGGAGGCGAGGCGGTGAATCGTGCGGACCTGGCTCTCGGAGAGCCGGTCGCGTGGTGGCGACTCGCGGATGCGAGCCGAGTCCTCCAAGATGATGACGTCGGTGAGGCCGACGAAGAGGCTGATCGTGCCGACCGGCAGGATCATGCTATGTGTGATGGGTCGCGCCGCTGGGACGTAGCTGCTCGGCAAGATCTGGAGCATCTCGCCGATCGCGATCATGCGGCCGGTGGCGATCGACTCGTTGATGGGCAGATTGGATCTCGCCGCAGAACACCGGCCTGACCAGCCAGGCCCCACGGTGGGCGCCACTGTCGTGGGAATGACCACGACAAATGCTGCAATCGGCAGTGAGTAGTATAACATGGGGCAAGGGCGGCCAGCCATCTGCGGTGCGAGATGAGGGCTGAGACACAAGGGTTTACCCAGGTTCGGCCCCCAGAGGGTAAAGACCTACTCCTGCTAGATTGTATTATGGTGAGAGTACAATGGGGCGAGCTCGACGGCTAGGCGGCGAGTCGCTTGGGTGTATGATAGAACGTATCCTCTATGCGTCCTCTAGGGAGGTTTATATAGACTAACCTCGCTAGGGTTTACAGATCACAACCCTAGCTCCATGATTCTCTTATACTTCTTCATCTGAACTCCATGATTCTCTTTCGCTCATGGGGTACGCATTATCTCCCCCTCTCGCTGTTTTTCTTTAGTCAGATATTTATTATGTGGGCGTTGCTCCATTCATCATGCGGAAGCTTATTTAACTACAAGAGTGTAACAATTATAGGATTTTATGTTTTAGCATGGATCCCTTTGTTTCAAAGTTTTGATAGAATTATAACTTACTTTGACTTTTCATATATAAATATGAATCACTATATCTCTCTTTTGGTGGTTGTAATCTATATATTCTCTATTCATGGTATTATCTTTAGAGGTGGCCTTGCTCAGGGTTCTCTCATTAGCTTTGGCTAGATCTGACATGATATAGTCTAGTTCTTTTAGCCTTCTCCTGTCCTAGCTTACGCAGTTTGTGTTCGGACTAACCATTTTGAGACATTTTGTATTGTTTTTCACATATGTAATCACAAAGTTAATATTTTGAACATGATAAAGTGCTAGATATTACAACAAAAATAGGATGTCGTTGTTAGTTCATTATACAAGCCTTCCTGGAAAATTTTATGGGACTTTTTAGATTTTCTAGAATTTTCTTTATCCATCGAGTGATCATGTGTGCAACAAGAATGTAAAATAAGGTGCTGACCACATATAG
The DNA here is from genome assembly GCA_916181665.1 of Avena sativa. Lineage (NCBI taxonomy): Eukaryota > Viridiplantae > Streptophyta > Magnoliopsida > Poales > Poaceae > Avena > Avena sativa. The sequence continues at coordinate 38,663,665 of OV702285.1, read as the reverse complement.
AAAACATAAGCAGAGACCCCATAAGCAGAGACAGGCTTAGTTTTTCAGGGGAGGGGCTCGAATCCCACATGTGTTGACCCTTGGTCAACTTGGTAAGGGGGGTCGCAGGGATAAGCAAAGTACATCCCATGTAGGTGGTGTCGATGAAGCCAGAAGGACGAAGATCGAGAGACCAAAGCGTAGAACTCTATGGGCCTGACTAAGATTACAGACCTCTAGCAAGGCATCGTAGGAGTGGAAGGCCCCATAGCCATGCTAGACAATCATAAGCGAGTCGGGTGGATAGTGAGGATGAGGAATTACAACATGAATCAAGGACACCGGGCATGGTCCAAAAGGAGGCAAAATCAGGGCTACTATGACTAGCAAGAGGATTGGTAATCATGGTGTGAAAAGAAAGAGTGCATTGATTTAACGCACCTGGGGAGGCGTACGGTATGCCACCAACTTTGATTGTGGGAGGAAGAGGCTCGAATTGGCGGTTTCCATCATCGCTCCGGGGGATGAGGGTTGAGTCGTCGGTAGGAGTTGGGGACGCCGCAAGGCTTCCAGATTTGACCGCCACAACAAGATTTTTCGATGCGACGGCGAGGGCGGGTGGATTCGAGTCAGAGAGGACCAATAGTAGTGCAAGCGAAGCTGAGGGGAGCAACGACTCGAAAGGGGCGGAGTCGAGACCGCCGGGGAGAGACTCTTGTGGCCGACGAGGAGGAATTCATCGGCGAAGGGGGGTCGTGGGCATAGTCCCAGATCTCATCTCCTTAGTTGGGAGGATGAGAAACAGCTCAAATATTAGATTAGTATAATGTGTTTTCACACACATAGATGTTATATGTCACCTCATAACGTATTAATTAGGATAGGTGACCTCTTAGAATATATATACACTACCTTATGATTCTCATTAATTATCGTTGGACGGGTTGGATTCAAAAAATTGAAAACTCAAATAACAAAATTAGATATCCTCCAGAAGCAAGCATGCATGCATTCAACAAACACAACACAAAGCAAAGGAACATCGTCTCGCCATCGCACACCACCCGCGGGACCAATCTTCACCTACAAAACATCCATATATACATGCATGCTCCGAGACCCGCCGGCCACACAAAACATGCATCACACACAAGTACCCATGCACACCTCACAAATCCACAACCATAGGCATAGCGGTGGAGGAGCAAAGTATGGGTAGGTGTAGTACCTTTCCAAAGTAGGAGTAGCTTCCCTCACAGTACATGAACCAAAGTAGGTCTAGCTATCAACAATGGAGGTGAGTATGAGAAAAATGGAGTCGGAGGGAGGAGAGGTACGAGCTAGTTGGAGGTGGGAAGAAGGGAAAGGGTGGTGGTAGCTAGGAGGGGATGCCACCTTTTTTTAGATCTGTTTCGCACATTCTGTGGCGCATATGGCTATATGCGCCACAGAAAGTGAGAATTCTGTGGAGCATTTGCTATATGTGCCACAAAATAAATTTTAGTGGAGCATTTTCCCTATATGCGCCACAGGATTAAAATCTACCTATAATCGTTTTCCTAGTAGTGGCAGAAGCAGCGGCACACCTCATATGCTGTTGATATAAGGATGGTGGTTAAATCTTTCTTCAGTGTGCAATGACTTGCTAATAGAGTAAAAAGTGATCAATAGATGATGTGAAAATTCTAGGGAGGAATTGTACATAACAATTTAACAACTGCAAAAATACAATCTGGCAACTTGGTGTTCCATGTACTAGTAACAAATAAAATCACGAAGCTATATTCAAGCTGCAACACTATCAACAGGATGTTAGTTAGAAGGCATGTCCTTTTTAGAAAACAAAAGCCTATTGAGTGAATAGAGTGTTGTTATACTTCGTATGATAGTGAATTTTCTAAGAAATGTTAAATACACTTAAACTAATTAATGCAAAAAAAATTATCACCTATTTGAAAATATGATTAACAAAGAAACATAAGAAAAGATCCATTTGAAACTATGACCGTATATTTGATGTATTGAGATATGAGGTTGGTGTGATTGAGATAACATACTTGTATAGGTGTACAAGCAATCAAAACTCGAGCAACTCTGCCACCCAAGACACAACCATTAGGACCTGCAAGTGAAACACTCAGCCTGACGGTTCTAGTTTGGTGGCCTTATATCTCTTGACCAAGGAATGATCCAGACGGTGACAATATCTCAAATTTGCCATGTGGCAGAAAATAAGAAGAACCATTACTTACTAAACTATCATTGATAAATCATCTATAGTGGCTGGTGAATTTTTCCGAAATGGTAGTGACTGCAGACTATCTATCAACAAAACTAATAGTTCAATTTGATCAGGCTTCTTATAATCATGATATTTTATGATATAAGTACACTTGTATTAATAACACTAGGAATGCTTAGCAATTTCCAATGCATGGAAAGAGTTGTACTATAGGTTCTTATAGTCAAAAGTACATACTTTGTATGTGGTCCTTCCACCTTAAATAGCAGATTCATGAAGTCTCACATTTAATATGGCACCAGTGGGTGAAAGGAAGCAAACTACTTGAGTACCCTTGTGAGATAATGCCACAATCTTTGCAGCTAAATCCTGAAAAAAGTGTTGAAGTGGGTTTTTATGAGAAAATTGTGAAAGTAAAAGATACTACATTGGGAAGTATGCAATCTTTCCACCTTGGTATTGCATGTTATCGTACAATTACGACTTGAGCGGTATTTCTATAGAAGAATAACTAATAATGCTTGATTGCAGGAAAACTAGCAAGATGTCAACCGAGCATCCCGGCCGTTTTCTTTCCATAAATCTATCAATACATGTTCAATTAGATATACTCACTATATGGACATGACACTACTACATATGAGATTAACATGAATATTGTATATAACCAAAATGGATGATTGCCTCATCCTTGGGTTGAGAATCTTTACCTCTCCATCTTGTGGTTGGACCAGATGCCAAGTTTTCCTATCCTGGCTATAAGAGGTCAATACTCTCCTGCAACTTCCGAAGTTACATCTACATTAGTATCAGGTTTTTTATGCCTGGGTCACACAATGGCATAGAAATCCGTCGAGAGGGGCAAGATAAAAACAGACTATGACTCTCCATCTTTAGATGATTTTAAGATCCGGTATAGGAGTCGGACATTCTTATTCCTTTGCAATGTCATCGCACCCTTGTCTACACCATCGTAGAAAGTACCTAGCCCAGACACTCCTACAGATGAAGAAGTCATAGCCAACACTAGAAATCATCAACATGATCAGGGTACATCAGAAACCAATTTTGACACACCTCGCGAAAACTGTAATGTAAGTTTGAAAAATGTGGAAAAACAATCACGCGTGTAAATATGGGATTGAAACTTACCCTTGTGAATTTTCATGAACATATTTAGGTTCCAAGACCATATTGTCGACTTCAAGTTTTCAAAATTTGGGAACTCTGTACGCATCATGAATCATTAATTGTATTTTAATGATCATATTTAGGTTCCAAAACTTTCCCAGCCATCTGCGGTGCGAGATGAGGGCTGAGACACAAGGGTTTACCCAGGTTCGGCCCCCGGAGGATAAAGACCTACTCCTGCTAGATTGTATTATGGTGAGAGTACAATGGGGCGAGCTCGACGGCTAGGCGGCGAGTCGCTTGGGTGTATGATAGAACGTATCCTCTATGCGTCCTCTAGGGAGGTTTATATAGACTAACCTCGCTAGGGTTTACAGATCACAACCGAATTAGTTAAGGATTCGGAGATTCTATGACCTAGTCCGACTGGGCCTAACTATGCTTCTGGGCCTTCAGCTTCCAGTCGCTTGAGTCCACGCCAAGTCTTGCTCCAGTCGCCGTCCTGCAGGCCCACTCGTTGATGGCTAGGGTCAGTAGGAAACGTCCTGCTGGGTATACCCCGGTAGGCATATCCCCATCAACTGGATACACACGTACCCGACATGGAATCGCCTGAATGAAACACGCTGGGACCCGCGACACATACGGCGAGGGTTTCTGCTACCATGTCGCTCGCTAGCCATGGGGACCCGCATACAATGAGGGTTTTCGCGGCCACCTCAACTGTCGGCCACGAGAACCCGCAGAGGGCGAGGGTGTCAGCGTCCACGTAGGCTCTTGGCCGCGAGATCCCAAGACGGGTGAGGGTCCCCACTGCCACATTGGCCATCAATGGGCCCCACGCCCCAGCTGGTGCGGAGCGCCTGCCCCCTCCATACGCCTATCATGCGGAGCGCATTCATGTGCAACCCTCGTTGCATGGGCCATGATACGGCGCATGACCACCATCTAGTCAAGCGGGGCAGGAAAGGGTGCTCTCCACGCCCACTCTAGGGAATCTTGGTCCACGGGCCCTTCCTCCATGGGTGAGCCGGGCTCCATAGCGTTCTCGCCACATGTCCTCCTTGTCGTCCATCCCACGGCCAGCACGAATCAGGGATATGCTGAGAGCAGATTTGAACGAAATTTTCATGCGCTATTATTGACTCCTCATCATCCATCCAACAAAAATTGCTAGCTCGTGGTAAGAGTTCTTACAGCTATCCACCTGAAGTAGTAGCTTGTGGAAGAGTCATATTTGACATGGCACAATTTCCTGAAAGGACGCAAACTCCTCGAGTTTCCTACCGAGAGAATGCCATAATCTACATTGGTCGGGCATGTTACATACAATTACAACTTGACAAGTGTTTCTATAGAATAATAAATAACAATGCTAAAGATAGTAGGAAAACTAAGACTATCCTGATTTTTTCTTTCCAGAAGTGTACCAATAAATGTTGAATAAGATATAGCGATTATATGGATGGAAAAGATAAAGGCCAAGTTGGAAAAATGCAACATATCTACATTCTACTGATTCAAAAGATCATAGGATGTATATCACTAATACCAAATTATAGTAGGGAATTAAATAATAAAAGGTACATTGAGATAATGTCAGCACCATAAGTATATGATGGTAGCATAAGAGTACTAACATTATGTTATCTCACAAGTTCACTAGGCAATTAACCACTACAATGTAAAGTGAAAATGGTTAGTATGTGCCCAGGAATCAGGATAACACGCCAACAAAGTTGGATGAAAGGAATTTCTATAGGATATATGTTGATGCAAATATAGTATGTCTAGATATTCCAAATTGAAAAATGGAGTTATGTTAAATGGGGAACTTGACTTGAACCTATAGTCTAACATGAATATTGTATAAGAAAAAAATGATAGATTGGGTCACCCTTAAATACAAGGTGTTCAAACTTATTCAAGAAATAAAGTGTTGAGAACCTTTACCTCTCCATCTTGATCAAGAAGAACATGAGTTGTAAATCTAGCTCTTGCATTTGTTGAAAATTAGTAATAACAACAATTCAATATTTATTGAAGAATACTAATAACCAAAATAACATGACCAAATGCATGCACAGATTTCAAAAGAAGCACAGTAAGGACTTCGAAATTTCAGTTCAATAATCCTACAAGACTTCAGTTATATAGTTAGACCAAATTCTAAAAAGGATTTCTTAACTATGCATTCCATATAAAATGTTCTGGGCTATATGACATTTATTTACACAATAAATAAGAGGTTCATGTTCAAAAATTTAGAAAGGCATGAAAGTAGTTTTCTGAGCAATCCACATGTAGTCTACGCATAATACATCATTCCATGTCTAGCCAAGGTAATCATACACGCCTGAGAAAGGCCACCTCTAAAGATAATATCCTGGATAGAGAATATATAGATTACAACCACCAAAAGAAGGATATAGTGATGCATATTTATATATGCAAAGCCAAAGTAAGTAATAATTCTATCAAACTTGGCATCAATGGATCCATGATAAAAGATAAAATCATATAATCATTATGCTCTTATTGTTAAATAACCTTCCGCATGATGAATGGAGAAACGCCCACATGATAAATATCTAACCAAAGCAAACCAGTGAGAGGGCGGAGATAATTTGTACCCTGTGAGCGTAAGTGAATCATGGCATTGAGGCGAGGATGTTAGAGTATATGTCGGTTACGTTATATTAGGTAGTTTCATATTGTAATTCAATTCTATCTCTAGTAGTCTTCTTGCCTTCCAAGTCTTCTAATACTATATAAACAGCCTAAGGGCTCACGTTGTAATCACCTCTTGCAATATCAATACAATCAATACTTCCGCAATCTTTCATGTTATCAGAGCGGTTTGCTCCGCCTAGGGTTTAGCCACCTCTTCCGCCGCGCCGCCCCCGGGGAGATCGTTCTCCGCCGGGGCCGCGCAATAGTAGATTAGATCTAACTTCGCCAAAATTTTCTCGCCGGCCGCTTGACCGACGTTTCTTCTTCTTTCGCCGATGATAGATTGGCTTGAGCCGTCCACAGCCACATGTCATCATCATGCGCCTCTACTTCCACCTCAGCGTCGACTCATGTCTGGCAAATCATCACCAACGATCGTGCCAAGGAGGCTCTGCGCGGCACCCTAAGAGACACCTTCACGCGCAGAGCCTCCTTGGCAGCGTTGGCTTCTTCGTCCTCACGTTGTCACCACGCCGGCCCGTATTTGCCAACATCGACCGGGACGCACGTCACGAGTACGTGCCTCGCTGTCAAATACAAGGTTGCACCTTCATTAACTGTGGTCATCATCGCCGACAACCATCTACACCAACAACATCGCCACATCGTCCCCACCACCACCGATCGTGGTCATCGTCAATGCCAACAAGTTCTTTTTCTCCACGAGCGACGACGCGCTCATACAAGCGGAAAATACGGGTCTAAACTCCGAAATAGACTACCGCAACAACTCAATCTCCGTCGACATCTACCACCATCGTCTTCGTCTACCAAGACCTTGCCGCCAGAGTCGCAGTCTAGTTTTTTTATTTGCACAAGTTTGTGCTCAATTTTCTTCTTGCAGCCACTTCGTCTACTCCGACACGGCGGACAACTTCTACACCGATCGTTTATGAAATTTTTTCTTTTCTCCTCAATCCGGATCTGGCAAGCACGACTCATGATGATCCCTGTCGTCGCATGCCCAGTATTCGCAACACCGACGCATGCCTTCGTCCCCGGCGCTCTCCCGAGTTTGGCAAGCTCCGCAAGGCGTGTCTCCTACCTCGACTACTCCAACTCAAACTACGCTTACCTCAACTACTATGGCGAATTCTCCAGGATCAATGACGACATCGACCACAACACAATAACATCATCAATTTCATCGACTTCATTAACGGCCACAACTTCACCAACGACACCATCGACCACGACTACAACGCCCCACTCCAGGCTACATCGACATCGGCAACAAGGGCTACCACCTCACCTTCGGCTTATGCTCCAGTCAGACCGTCTGCGTCACTACCGATCCAACTGCAAGGGGTATTAGAGTATATGTCAGTTACGTTATATTAGGTAGTTTCATATTGTAATCCAATTCTATCTCTAGTAGTATTCTTGCCTCCCAAGTCTTCTAGTACTATATAAACAGCCTAAGAGCTCACGTTGTAATCACCTCTTGCAATATCAATACAATCAATACTTCCGCAATATTTCAGAGGAAGTAGACAATGTCATACCACCCTCCTCTAAAAATCCTAGGTCTAATCTGAGCGCCCTCTAGTGGTGTCGTCTCATGATCCTCCTATTGAGCTCTGGACGGTGAGGAGTACCCAAGGATCAACATGTTGCAGCAAAGGAGGAATGGCCTAGTGGAACAGTAGCATAGAGACGGGATGCATCGATGGAGGTAGAGCTCCTCTCGTGCGCTACCTCTGCGTGATCCTCTTTGAGAGAGAGAGAAGACTTGAGATATGAGAGATTATACATGATGGAAGGAGATGACAAGAGGGGTACCTGAGGGTGAACGTTGCAGGTCGACTGGAATCAAGCATAGCTGCAGGGGTATCGTTGTCCTCCACCTGAAGGTCTAGCGGCTGGTCTTGAAAACCCTGGGGTGAGGCATGGCCTCTTGCATCTGCTCCACGGAGCTCATGATAACCCTATGGAATAAACTGATGGACAAACTTGCCCCTACCCCTCTCCATGGCCAAGGAGAGGGCTTGAGACAATGTAGCCGATCGTACGGTGGCGCCTCACCGTCTGCCACACGCGTACATGCCTAGAGGGGAATGATAAATGTTACCCCTGATACACTAGCAAAACCATGGGGTAAAATGTTACCCCGATTTCTATTCTATAATCCTAAGATGTTAGATAATCATGATATTCTACAATATAAGGTATCTTGTATTAATACCTCCTAGTTTGCTCGACAATTGCCAGGTTATGGAAAGAGTTCTTACCGTCATCCACCTGAAGTAGCAGCTTGAACAAGACTCACATTTGATGTGGCACAACCAGTCCTGTTGAAGGGACGCAAACTACTTGAGTTCCCTGCCGAGAGAATGCCACAATCTTTGCGGTTAAATCCTGAAAGATAGTGTTCAAGTCATTTTCCATGATAAGAAGTGTTCAAATCATTTTCCATGAGAAAACAATGAAACTAAATGACCACATTTGCAAGTATGCATACCGTGGTCTTGCATGTTACGTACAATTATATCTTGACAAGTGTTTGTATATAATAACTAACAATGCTTAAGATAGCATGAAAACTAAGATTATCCTGAATTTTCCTTTCCATAAGTGTACCAATAAATGTTGAATAATATATACACATTATATGGATGGAAAAGATAAAATCGAAGTGGATAAAATGAAACACATCTGGATTCTACTAAATCAAAACATCATAGGATGTATATCACTGTATGGACTTGACTACAATAGTAGATTATAGTAGAGAATTAAATGAGAAAAAGTACATTGAACTAATGTCATCCTTAGAAGTATATGAATAATATGATGGTAGCATGAGTATAACACTATGCTATATCACAAGTTCACTGGGAAATTAACCACTACAATCCGAAAGTGAAAATGGTTAGTATGTGTCTAGGAATCAGGATAACACGCCAAAAAATGATGAAAAGCATTTCTATAGGTATATTTTCATGCAAATATAGTATGTCTCGATATTCCTTATTTAAAAATGGAATGATGCTAAATGGCCAACATGACTTGAAACTACGGTCTAACATGAATACTGTATAAGAAAAAATGATAGATTGTGTGATCCTTGGCTACATGGTGCACAAAATTATTCAGGAAATCAAGGTTGAGAATCTTTACCTCTCTAGCTTGAGAAAGAAGAACATGAGCCGTAAATCTACCTACTGCATTTTCTGAAAAATAATAATATTAGTAATTAAATGTATGTTCGATAATAGGACTAATAATTCAATGAAGAATATGACAAAATGCATGCACAAATATCAGAAGAAGCACGATTAGAACTTTGAAATTTCAGTTCAATAAACCTAAAATACTTCAGTAATATAGTTAGACCAAATTCTACAAGGGATTTCTTAACTATGCATTTAATAAAAAAATCTTGGCTATATGACATTTATTTACACTATAAAGAAGAGGTTCATGTTCAAAAATCTAGAAAGGCATGAAAGTGGTTTTCCGACCAATTGACATGCCGTCTGCGCATAATACGTATAGTTTCCGGATAGCTTATTTTCATAGCTGGTTTCTCTGGACAGCCCTTGATAGGTTGGCGTATGCATAAGCCGGAGCCGAAAAGAACTGGGCCGTAGCCATATGGTGTTGGAGGTTCAAGCTTGAACATCGACAACTCATGCTCTTTATGGGCTCTCACTTATCTCGTGTATGCTTAGTTTATCTCCCTCCACAAACCGCCTTTTACTTCTTCTATCAACTTTCTAATTGACTACGGAAGGTGTTGTCCAGTAATATAACAAGCGTTGGGAAAGTAATTCCGGTTATTCTTGAAAAAAATATGTCCCCTATAGGTGGCACATACCGTCTCCCGTTTTGTAGTGTTGATGAATTCGAATAAATTCTTGCCTTAAAGATGACACTCCAAACCCCATTTTCAAATTCTATCTTACCCGCTCTCTCTCCTCTACCATATATGCCAATCTTGCCTTAAAAATGACACGTATATCTAATTTTGAGGATTGAAATGTCAATCTTCCAATTAACGTGTTATGAGATAAACGAGGTAGGTAAGCGACACATCTCCAGAGGACATCTCTCTTGTTTTTTTTATAACCATTACCGTGGTATAATCACAGTAACAAGTGGTAGACTGGAGGTCTCGGGCAATTATATAAAATAAAATTTAAAAAAATAAAAAATTGTTGAGGTCTTCAAACTCTTTCTTTTTCCAAGACTCCCACTACTTCGATGCCGGCGAGCCTGACCGGAGGAGAGGGGACCGATCTATGGAGGAGGCTATGGCTAGGTCAGGAGAGGTCGCGGATGAAACTTGGACACCTCTCCTAGTTCCAAATAATTTATTGTAGTAGTACAATTTATTTTTTTGCGGGTACTATTTCTTCCGTTAGTGCGTATGCAAGACGAATTCTAATAGTCTACATGTTTCACGTCCTCCTAATTAATGTGTTTTGAGATGTCATATACTTCCTCCGTCCAGAAATAACTGATTTGTGTCTATCTAGATTCAAATGTAGCTATACACTAAAATGCATCTAGATACATTCGAATCTAGACAAACCCAAGTCAGTTATTCCTAGGCAGAGGGGGTTCCTAATTTTTTCCCTGTTGTGTACACAAACAGGCTATCGTCTCACAACATAAGGCTTTGTTTATTCCTCTCATATTTTTACACCCTAGAGAGTTGGGTACAAGAGAGGATTTGGTTTTCACCCAATACTCTCTAATTCTTCCAAATACTTTTCCTAAAAATGCACTATTATAGAGGAGAGTTTTTGATCTATATATCCTGGTATTGTTTTAGCAAATCCCGGATTGGTAAACAGACTACAAGAATTTTGCAGGAATTAGAATAACCTTCGCTGTTCCCCGTGAATATACACACTAGCGAATACGAGAGAGAACTAAACAGAGCCTAAAAAGGATGATCACAAATTTGAGTTAATTCCTGCCTTAAAATTGACATCCCTGTGGATTTGGTCATTCTATTGATTAAATTACTGTTATTTTTCTCAAACACAAATTGAATTAATGCTATTATTATTTTACAACAAATGCAGGAGCTAGATATACAGCTCATGTTCTTCTTGCTCAAACTGGAGCCATGGATGCCACAATCTATCGTTTTTTATACGGTATTCATGTTAGGCTGTAGCCAAGGATGACACAATCTATTTTTTTTTCTTATACAATATTCATGTTAGGCTGTAGCTTCAATTCATGTTCGCCATTTAGCATCATTTCATTTTTCCATTTGGATTATCTAGACATCTACATTTTGATCAACATATTACAATGCCTTTTGTCATACTTTTTGGTGTGTTATCCTGATTCTGAACACATACTAACCATTTTTTTACTTTAGATTGTTGTGGTTAATTGCCCGGTGAACTTGTGATATAACATAATGCTATACTCTTATGCTACCATGCATCATATACTTCTAGGGCTGACATAAGCTCAATGTACCTTTTATTATTTAATTCTCTACTATAATTTTGTATTAGTGTCAAGTCCATATAGTGATATACATCATATGATATTTAGATTCAGTAGAATCTAGATGTGTTGCATTTTATGCACTTGACCTTTATCTTCTCCATCCATATAATGAGTATATCTTATTCAACATTTATTATTACACTTCTAGAAAGAAAAAACCAGGTAGTCTTAGTTTTCCTGCTATATTAAGCAATGTTTTTTTATTCTTCTATATAAACATTTGTCGAGTTGTAGTTTTATGTAACATGCAATACCAAGGTAGCAAGACTGCATTCTTGCCGATGTAGTATCATTTACTTCCATTGCTTTCTCATGGAAAATGCCTTCAACACGTTTTCTTATAAAAAATGACTTGAACACTATCTTTTAGGATGCAGCTGCAAAGATTATGACATTCTCCCACTAGGGAACTAGGGAACTTGAGGAGTTCGCATCCTTTCAACAAATTGTGCCATATCAAATGTGAGTATTTGCAAGCTGCTACTTCACGTGGACGACTTTAAGAACTCTTTCGATGAATTAGCAATTCCTGAGCACTCTAGGATTTATTAATACAAGAGTCCTTATAATGTAAAATGCCATGATTATCTAAAATCCTAGGATTATAGAATAGAAATAAATAGAAATTAGGGGCAACAATTTACCCCATGCATGTTTTTTTAATGTACCAGGGGCAACATTTGACATCATTCACTGTTCTTCCCCTCCAGGCCCGTATGTGCATAGCGGATGGTGAGGCGCCACCGTACGGTCTGCCAGGCCGTCTTAAGCCCTTTCTTGTCCATAGAGAGGGAGAGGGGCAAGTATGGGCCGCAGTTCATTCCCTAGGGTTCCCATGATATCCGTGTAGCAGGTGAGGTCATGTCTCACCCTAAGATTTCCATGACCAGCCGTTGAAGCTTTAGGGGGAGGATGACAATACCGCTGCCACTATGCTTGATATCATTCGACCCACAATGTTCGCCATCCGGTACCCCTCCCGTTTTCCCTCATCTATGCTCTCTCTCTCATGTATCACATCCCCTGTCTCTCTCTAAGTAGCCAAAGAGGTTAATGCAGAGGTAGCACACAAGAGAATCTTGACCTCCAACGACGCATCTTGGCTCTATCCGACTATTCCATTGTGCCATTCGTCCTCCGCTGAAACACATTGATCCTAGGGTATTCCTCTCCATCCTGATCTCAACAGGCGGATCATGAGCCGACACCACTAGAGGGCTCTCAGATCGGACCTGGAATTTTTAGAGGAGAGTGGTATGCAATCTTATACTTCTTCGTCTGAACTCCATGATTCTCTTTCGCTCATGGGGTACGCATTATCTCCCCCTCTCGCTGTTTTTCTTTAGTCAGATATTTATTATGTGGGCGTTGCTCCATTCATCATGCGGAAGCTTATTTAACTACAAGAGTGTAACAATTATAGGATTTTATGTTTTAGCATGGATCCCTTTGTTTCAAAGTTTTGATAGAATTATAACTTACTTTGACTTTTCATATATAAATATGAATCACTATATCTCTCTTTTGGTGGTTGTAATCTATATATTCTCTATTCATGGTATTATCTTTAGAGGTGGCCTTGCTCAGGGTTCTCTCATTAGCTTTGGCTAGATCTGACATGATATAGTCTAGTTCTTTTAGCCTTCTCCTGTCCTAGCTTACGCAGTTTGTGTTCGGACTAACCATTTTGAGACATTTTGTACTGTTTTTCACATATGTAATCACAAAGTTAATATTTTGAACATGATAAAGTGCTAGATATTACAACAAAAATAGGATGTCGTTGTTAGTTCATTATACAAGCCTTCCTGGACAATTTTATGGGACTTTTTAGATTTTCTAGAATTTTCTTTATCCATCGAGTGATCATGTGTGCAACAAGAATGTAAAATAAGGTGCTGACCACATATAGAAAACATAAGCAGAGACCCCATAAGCAGAGACAGGCTTAGTTTTTCAGGGGAGGGGCCCGAATCCCACATGTGTTGACCCTTGGTCAACTTGGTAAGGGGGGTCGCAGGGATAAGCAAAGTACATCCCATGTAGGTGGTGTCGATGAAGCCAGAAGGACGAAGATCGAGAGACCAAAGCGTAGAACTCTATGGGCCTGACTAAGATTACAGACCTCTAGCAAGGCATCGTAGGAGTGGAAGGCCCCATAGCCATGCTAGACAATCATAAGCGAGTCGGGTGGATAGTGAGGATGAGGAATTACAACATGAATCAAGGACACCGGGCGTGGTCCAAAAGGAGGCAAAATCAGGGCTACTATGACTAGCAAGAGGATTGGTAATCATGGTGTGAAAAGAAAGAGTGCATTGATTTAACGCACCTGGGGAGGCGTACGGTATGCCACCAACTTTGATTGTGGGAGGAAGAGGCTCGAATTGGCGGTTTCCATCATCGCTCCGGGGGATGAGGGTTGAGTCGTCGGTAGGAGTTGGGGACGCCGCAAGGCTTCCAGATTTGACCGCCACAACAAGATTTTTCGATGCGACGGCGAGGGCGGGTGGATTCGAGTCAGAGAGGACCAATAGTAGTGCAAGCGAAGCTGAGGGGAGCAACGACTCGAAAGGGGCGGAGTCGAGACCGCCGGGGAGAGACTCTTGTGGCCGACGAGGAGGCATTCATCGGCGAAGGGGGGTCGTGGGCATAGTCCCAGATCTCATCTCCTTAGTTGGGAGGATGAGAAACAGCTCAATTATTAGATTAGTATAATGTGTTTTCATACACATAGATGTTATATGTCACCTCATAACGTATTAATTAGGATAGGTGACCTCTTAGAATATATATACACTACCTTATGATTCTCATTAATTATCGTTGGACGGGTTGGATTCAAAAAATTGAAAACTCAAATAACAAAATTAGATATCCTCCAGAAGCAAGCATGCATGCATTCAACAAACACAACACAAAGCAAAGGAACATCGTCTCGCCATCGCACACCACCCGCGGGACCAATCTTCACCTACAAAACATCCATATATACATGCATGCTCCGAGACCCGCCGGCCACACAAAACATGCATCACACACAAGTACCCATGCACACCTCACAAATCCACAACCATAGGCATAGCGGTGGAGGAGCAAAGTATGGGTAGGTGTAGTACCTTTCCAAAGTAGGAGTAGCTTCCCTCACAGTACATGAACCAAAGTAGGTCTAGCTATCAACAATGGAGGTGAGTATGAGAAAAATGGAGTCGGAGGGAGGAGAGGTACGAGCTAGTTGGAGGTGGGAAGAAGGGAAAGGGTGGTGGTAGATAGGAGGGGATGCCACCTTTTTTTAGATCTGTTTCGCACATTCTGTGGCGCATATGGCTATATGCGCCACAGAAAGTGAGAATTCTGTGGAGCATTTGCTATATGTGCCACAAAATAAATTTTAGTGGAGCATTTTCCCTATATGCGCCACAGGATTAAAATCTACCTATAATCGTTTTCCTAGTAGTGGCAGAAGCAGCGGCACACCTCATATGCTGTTGATATAAGGATGGTGGTTAAATCTTTCTTCAGTGTGCAATGACTTGCTAATAGAGTAAAAAGTGATCAATAAATGATGTGAAAATTCTAGGGAGGAATTGTACATAACAATTTAACAACTGCAAAAATACAATCTGGCAACTTGGTGTTCCATGTACTAGTTACAAATAAAATCACGAAGCTATATTCAAGCTGCAACACTATCAACAGGATGTTAGTTAGAAGGCATGTCCTTTTTAGAAAACAAAAGCCTATTGAGTGAATAGAGTGTTGTTATACTTCGTATGATAGTGAATTTTCTAAGAAATGTTAAATACACTTAAACTAATTAATGCAAAAAAAATTATCACCTATTTGAAAATATGATTAACAAAGAAACATAAGAAAAGATCCATTTGAAACTATGACCGTATATTTGATGTATTGAGATATGAGGTTGGTGTGATTGAGATAACATACTTGTATAGGTGTACAAGCAATCAAAACTCGAGCAACTCTGCCACCCAAGACACAACCATTAGGACCTGCAAGTGAAACACTCAGCCTGACGGTTCTAGTTTGGTGGCCTTATATCTCTTGACCAAGGAATGATCCAGGCGGTGACAATATCTCAAATTTGCCATGTGGCAGAAAATAAGAAGAACCATTACTTACTAAACTATCATTGACAAATCATCTATAGTGGCTGGTGAATTTTTCCGAAATGGTAGTGATTGCAGACTATCTATCAACAAAACTAATAGTTCAATTTGATCAGGCTTCTTATAATCATGATATTTTGTGATATAAGTACACTTGTATTAATAACACTAGGAATGCTTAGCAATTTCCAATGCATGGAAAGAGTTGTACTATAGGTTCTTATAGTCAAAAGTACATACTTTGTATGTGGTCCTTCCACCTTAAATAGCAGATTCATGAAGTCTCACATTTAATATGGCACCAGTGGGTGAAAGGAAGCAAACTACTTGAGTACCCTTGTGAGATAATGCCACAATCTTTGCAGCTAAATCCTGAAAAAAGTGTTGAAGTGGGTTTTTATGAGAAAATTGTGAAAGTAAAAGATACTACATTGGGAAGTATGCAATCTTTCCACCTTGGTATTGCATGTTATCGTACAATTACGACTTGAGCGGTATTTCTATATAAGAATAACTAATAATGCTTGATTGCAGGAAAACTAGCAAGATGTCAACCGAGCATCCCGGCCGTTTTCTTTCCATAAATCTATCAATACATGTTCAATTAGATATACTCACTATATGGACATGACACTACTACATATGAGATTAACATGAATATTGTATATAACCAAAATGGATGATTGCCTCATCCTTGGGTTGAGAATCTTTACCTCTCCATCTTGTGGTTGGACCAGATGCCAAGTTTTCCTATCCTGGCTATAAGAGGTCAATACTCTCCTGCAACTTCCGAAGTTACATCTACATTAGTATCAGGTTTTTTATGCCTGGGTCACACAATGGCATAGAAATCCGTCGAGAGGGGCAAGATAAAAACAGACTATGACTCTCCATCTTTAGATGATTTTAAGATCCGGTATAGGAGTCGGACATTCTTATTCCTTTGCAATGTCATCGCACCCTTGTCTACACCATCGTAGAAAGTCCCTAGCCCAGACACTCCTACAGATGAAGAAGTCATAGCCAACACTAGAAATCATCAACATGATCAGGGTACATCAGAAACCAATTTTGACACACCTCGCGAAAACTGTAATGTAAGTTCGAAAAATGTGGAAAAACAATCACGCGTGTAAATATGGGATTGAAACTTACCCTTGTGAATTTTCATGAACATATTTAGGTTCCAAGACCATATTGTCGACTTCAAGTTTTCAAAATTTGGGAACTCTGTACGCATCATGAATCATTAATTGTATTTTAATGATCATATTTAGGTTCCAAAACTTTCCCATATGTCGTGGTATTGCACGGCAGATGCTACTGGGGGTAGCTTACGTAGAGGGAGCAAGGCGACGTAGGAGAATCCGGGAGCGAGATTGGCACATGATGTACCTAGATTCACGTCCCCTCGATGGAGGATCGCTACGTCCTGCTATCAATCCAGTATATGATCATAGATTGGTTTACATGGGAGCCGCCGTAGGTGGAGGGAGAGACTAGATCTAATCTATTGTGGGAGAGGATCTAATATAACCTCCCCGTGGGGTGCCCCTGGTGGCTTTATATATGCAGCCAGTTAGGGTTTACAAGTATTTGGTGGGTTTTGTATTGGAGTCGCCGTCTTGGGCCTCCAGTCGGCGCCAGTCGCCTAGGTCCAGTATGCCAGTCGCCGTATTCGGCGAGTCGACCCGCTCTGGGCTTGGCGATCCAGCTGGCGATTCCTCTTCGTGGGTATACCCCGATTGGTATTCCCCCATCAGTAGTCCCCGAGCGCGTTTTCGATTCGACATGGGCTTGAGGCAGGGCGCGGAGAGTCTTGACGATGGTTCGTGGCGAATCGGCGACGAGCTCCTGAACAGAGAAAAGAACCGTGAAGCGGGAGGCGGTCGGCGTGAGCCAGTCGGTGATGGCCAGTTGGTATAAGACGCAGGGAGTCGGTGAAGCCGCTAGTTACGGCGAGCCCCCGAACATGGAGCGTGCCGAGTCCCCGAGCGTGGAGCGTGCCGAGTCCCCGAGCGTGGCGAGTGGCGAGGTCGAGCGACCGGCGAGTGGCGCTGTCTGTAGCACGCCAAGTCCCTGAGCGCGTTGAGTACGCGAGGGCGAGTCCGCGGTGGCGAGTCCCCGAGCGTGTTGAGTACGCGAGGGCGAGTCCGCGGTGGCGAGTCTCCGAGTGTGTTGAGTACGCGAGGGCGAGTCGGTGGTGGCGAGTCCTCGAGCGTGTTGAGTACGCGAGGGCGAGTCCGTGGTGGCGAGTCCCCGAGCGTGTGTACGCGAGGGCGAGTCCGCGGTGGCGAGTCCCCGAGGATGTTGAGTACGCGAGGGCGAATGCACGGTGGCGACTCGCCGAGCGTGTTGAGTATGCGAGGGCGAATGCACGGTGGCGAGTCGCCGAGCATGTTGAGTACGCGAGGGCGAATTCACGGTGGCGAGTCAACGAGGGCGAGCCGCGGTCGTGGAACCACACGTACACACTGCATGCCTAGGAGTAGTCCCCGAGGCTCGAGTTGGCTTGTAGAGGCGACTTGAGGCTCTTTAGAGATGCATATTCTGAAAATATTAGTGGTTGTTGCCGAGCGCGGCGAGTGGCAAGGTCGGGAGACCGCGAGGGGAGAGTCCCCGAGCGTGGCGAGTCCGCGAGGGGAGAGTCCCCGAGCGTGGCGAGTCCGCGATGATTGCGAGTCCGCGAGGGGAGAGTCCCCGAGCGTGGCGAGTCCGCGATGATTTCGAGTCCGCGAGGGGAGAGTCCCCGAGCGTGGCGAGTCCGTGATGATTGCGAGTCCGCGATGATTGCGCTGGTTTTGTTAGCGAGTCTCTCGTCTTGGCCCGGGGGGCCAGTCGCATGGCAACTCCAAAGATGGCTCTCAGCTTGGCGTTCTTCCTGGACGATCCGAGGCTCGGTTTGCGAGTCCTCGTCCGCAGTACTTAGCCGTGCGAGTCGCACTGTCTAAGGTTGAGGAGGACATGGTGCTGTTTGTGTAGCACTACCATTTGTCTTGGCCCGGAAGGCCAGTCGAGCAAGGCGACTCCAATGATGGCTCTCGGTTAGCGTTTTTCGTGGACGATCCGAGGCTCGGTTTGCGAGTCCTCGTCCGCACTACTTGGCCATGCGAGTCGCTCTTTCAAAGGTTGACAAAGGCGAATAGATTTTTCCCGGGGGGAAGAGACACCCAGTGGTGAGTCCATGCAGCGTGGCATGCGACCCTCTCTGGCGACTCGGACGATGAAAGTCCCTTAGCAGGCACGGCGTATGCATTCGACCTAGCCGGAAGGAGCCGACGCGGCAGACACGGGGTCAACGCGGTGGACGGGGGTCGCGCTATGGCGAAGTCGACGCGGCGGACACGGGGTCGACGCGGCGGACGGAGGTCGCGCTGTGGAGATGTCGACGCGGCGGACGGAGGTCGTGCTATGGCGATGTTGACGACGACGGGGCCGCGAGGGCGAGGTCGTGATGGCGATCCCGCGATGGGCGAGTCTCCGAGCGTAGCGAGTTCGCGTTTATGCGTGTCCGCGTTTAAGCAAGTTCCGGAGCATGGCGAGTCGACGAGCCGGTAGATTGGAGAGTCGGCGATGGACGAGGCCATGAGAGGCGAGTCCGCGACGGACGAGTCGCCGGATGTGGAGAGTGTATGAGGGCAGCGAGTCGTGGGTCCCCGTGTACGGCGTTTAGCCTGAAGAAGTGGACGCGGCGGCGAGCAAACTGTTCATGCGTACAACAAATATACACGTACGGGTTAAATTCATATAAGATAATCAATTGACAACATGATTAGTAAAAGAGATTGTCATTGTGAGATTTAAGGATAATCGTTGAATGCATCGGTAGCTGATCGCATGATCGCATGCGAATTCCTTCTGCATAGTGCCAAACGCGTGACTCACGTGGCTGTGAAAAGGGATCCTATCACGGAGATGTGTTCTGACTCCAGGACTCAATTCGTCAAGTGATTGGTACATGTTGCACACATGGCAATATATTAGGTCCAAATAAAGTAATCAATCGGAAGATAAATAAATAGAAAAACAAGATTGAATTCAAAACTCAGCGTGAACCGATCTAGCATGGGGCGCGTCTGAAATTTTGCGAGCCGCCTGCTCCGGCCGGACACGGCGACTGGATCGGATCAACCGGCCTTCCTTATACGGCACGCGAGATGCAACACGCGGGCGACGGTGATTAATCCAACGTCGACGATGTATTGCGAGGATTGTCAATCTCGTAGGTATTTGATGCGAACAGTGCGCCCCCACTCCTTCGTGACTTTGTTCTCCTAGTATTTGCACATACAAACAGATTAGTATAGATGATCCAGTATAAAAATTATAAGTAGAATACGCTTGGGAAAAGAGAGAGATTGTTTATTCAAATCGGACGCATGTATTGCATCGCTCCATCATTGCTTCCCTGATCCCAAATTCGATCTGGAGTCAGTTAATGGTATGGCTGTCCTTGACGTGTATCACCGCCCAATCACCTATAAAAAATCTACTGAGCTGAGAGATCTGCAGTCGCACGTTGGCTTGAGATTAATCAAGCCACAGAAAGAGTTGATCTGCAGTCGCAGGTGCTGCTGATGACCAAAACGGCCGCCGGTGCATAAATCCAGCGCGCAGACATGGATCATCTGATCAGACGAGATCTGACTGCTATTGACGAAGAAGTTTGAGGATCTCGCCCGGATTATCACCTTCCAAGCATCGCTAGTCCCACGGTGGGCGCCAACTGTCGTGGTATTGCACGGCAGATGCTACTGGGGGTAGCTTACGTAGAGGGAGCAAGGCGACGTAGGAGAATCCGGGAGCGAGATTGGCACATGATGTACCCAGGTTCACGTCCCCTCGATGGAGGATCGCTACGTCCTGCTATCAATCCAGTATATGATCATAGATTGGTTTACATGGGAGCCGCCGTAGGCGGAGGGAGAGACTAGATCTAATCTATTGTGGGAGAGGATCTAATATGACCTCCCCGTGGGGTGCCCCTGGTGGCTTTATATATGCAGCCAGTTAGGGTTTACAAGTATTTGGTGGGCTTTGTATTGGAGTCGCCGTCTTGGGCCTCTAGTCGGCGCCAGTCGCCTAGGTCCAGTATGCCAGTCGCCGTATTCGGCGAGTCGACCCGCTCTGGGCTTGGCGATCCAGCTGGCGATTCCTCTTCGTGGGTATACCCCGATTGGTATTCCCCCATCACCATACAATGGTGCTGACACAAATCATTGACGCACTCTATAGCATGCTTTCTTTCCATCGCACAAGCACCTGAGATTTCATCATAAAAAAATTTAGCATGTGATGCAGACCTGTCAACCAAGTCGATCCCGTTCAACACATTTTACCATTTTAAAAAACAAATGATATCCCACAAGGCCCATGTGTTCGACAAACAACACTTTTACACACACCACATACAAAACCTTCTCTTCTTCGCTCTAGAAAAGGAAGTTAACACTAGAGAGAAACCACACGAGAGAGGCGTCCCCCGTTCCGATACTACTTACCAAATCTGAACTCGTTGTCGCCTATTTGTAGGTCCAACAAAACCGAACCCGAGAAATCAGATCCATTTCGGACCCCTAGGAGGAGGATCCTCCATCATGCCTGGCAACACTGGTCGCGACAAGGAGGTCATTGGCCTTGTCAGCGATTAAGACAACCACAACGTCGATGGTAAGCGCACAGTCGCTTCCCTTTCCCTCCGCTTGATCTTCTTATTATGGTGGTGGTGGGTCGTGGGCGTCCCTCATGATATCATCTTTGATCTATGTTGATATCAAATGGTGATCTATTGTTAGGTAGATCGTTTCCTAGCTAGAGGCTACTCCTATATGCATCAATCGATGCAGAGGCGGGGGTATTTATCACCTTCTCCAAAAATAGAGATTGTCCTTGTTTTGTTCGTGTCTGGATAGTGTTGCTTGTTCGTTGTTTTCTTCGTGTGTCTGGTTATTGTTGCTTGTTCCTTGTTTTAATTTCTCGCAAATGGAAAAGTTTGGAAACCAATAGCTACTTTTATATTGTTCTTATTTTTATTTTTGTTTTGGTTATATTAGTTATTTCGTCGACTGCTCCCTCTTTGGATTACACACATACATGATATATTGGAAATAGACATGGTTTGTAGGATCACGGACCCCTCAGATCTAATTGTATTAGATTGACATATATTGTCTGTCCTTGGAGATTTGGAAGGCTTAAGGTGTTGATCTTTAAGATTAGTGGGTATATTTGTATAAATAAAAAGGCATTATTATAGATGCATATGAATAATTGTGTTATATTTCAGCAGCCCCGTTGCACCATTTTAGTGGTTTATTCTTTTTTGGATTTGGCGTCATATATAAGTACTCCCTCCGATTCATATTACTTGTCACTAAAATGGATGTATCTAGACATGTTGTAGTGCTAGATACATCCATTTCAATGACAAGTAATATGGATCGGAGGGAGTACAACAGTGTTTACATATTAATTTATCAATTTCGTTGTCTATTTCTTGCATGGATGAATATTTTGATGAGTATAGTACATCTATAGCCCCTACATTGCCATTTTAATGCATGTGTCGCATATAGTTAATATACCTTTTATTTAAATGTAACATATTAGTATCGAGAAGATAACAATAACATTAGACCTCTGCAAAAATGTACTGTGAAGAATTAGTTGAGATACCAAGATTCCATGGAGCCAAGAAGACATAAAAGGGAAAAAAGAAAGAAGAAAAAGGCCCCTGCCAAAGTGAGCAGCGACTCGCATCAGCAGAAAATAGCCATCACCGTTGGCAACATCGGGACTGCTATGGAGGTTATCCCATATCAACGCCTAGATGAAGGAAACACAACGTAGAAGCACCATCGTTGTTCGATCTCAGATCATGGATTTTCACCCTGAAAAAAATCTGAACTATCTCTGGACAATCCCTTCAAGGTGGCTTACGTTTGTTAGCACATCCTATCAGGATGGCTAAATTATTAATATATTAGAACATTACATCTTGCTAAAAGATATGACCGCATAGTTCTTGTGTTGATTCATAGATTAAGTGCACAGAGCACCGAATAGTCAAATGCTAGGTTGATTCCCATTCTAATACATTGGATGGTGTAACTGAAAAGGTTGTTGGCTTTTGAACTTGATTAAGAAAATTGTTAGTTTTTGAATTCCTTGCACTTCTTTACTAGGAAAATTAATTGTGGCAGCTAGAAGCAAATTATCTCATTGATTAATTAATCAAGTTGTTTATCGGTACTAACTTTTGTGTAGGGTTAGTTACATATATAATTTTTTAAGAGAACAAGTGCATGTGGTTTAGTATGTAATGTGTGTGTATCCTGACCTCAAAGTTATTTTATATTATGTGTATAGTTTGCCAAACAAGTGCTCCGAAACAGGCAGAAGCTCGAATAAAAAGACATCATGGAGCGTGAATAATGCATTTCCCTCATCTCACCTACCCCTAAAGAAAAGGTTAAGGCACCTTACATATAGAAAAAGGCCTAAATAAAGATGAGTTAGACACTAGAATAAAGTTCACCTCTAAAGATAATACACTAAAGATAGAATAGATAGATTACAACCACCAAAAGAGAGATGGAGTGATGCATATTCAAATATGTCAAGTCAAAGTATGTTAGAATTCAATGGAAACTCTACAGTCGAGGCACCATGCTAAAATGTAAAATCCTATAATGATTTTGTTTTTGTTGTTAAACAAGCTTCCACATGATGAATTGCGAAACCCCCACATAATAAATCTCTGACCAAAGCTAACCACTGAGAGGGTGGAGGGAATTTTTACCTTGTGACCTAAAGTAGAACATGGCGTTGAGGCAAGTAAGTAGACAATGGTATATGACCCTCCTCTAGAAATTAAAGGACCGATCTGAGCGTCCTCTTGTGGCATCGGCTTGTTCTCCTCCTGTTGAGCTCAAGACGAAGAGGAGCGCCATATGGTTGTAATATTGCAGCGAAGGATGAATGGACCAATGGAGTCATCGGCATAAAGCTAGGATGCATTGATAGTGGTCGAGATCCTCTCATTTACCTTATCATCGAGGTCTAGGGAGGCATAGGAGTAGGTGGAGGTGTCCAGATCTGACACCGGGGTCTAGGGGCGTCGCAAGAGAGCAGCGGCAACCTACCATTGCAGAGCTTGGGGAATGAGATGCTGCCGGGGTAGAGAGTAGGGGGCCGAATTCGAGGATGTCCAGGAGGAAGAGCTCAAGGTCGAGGCAGCGGCGACAAGCTCGAGGTCAAGGCGGCGGGCTTCAACATAAGAGGAAGGAGGACTGCGAGGTCTCGCGACGGATAGCTCGCAGAGGTAGCGGCGCCCCTCATATGCTGTTAATATAAGGATGGTTGTTAGATATTTCTGCAATGTGTAATGCCTTGCTAATAGAGTAACAAGTGACTATCACATGATGTGAAAATTCTAGAGAATAATAATACATAACAATGTAACAACTGCAAAAAATATAGTCTGGCAACTTGGTGTTCGTTGTACTATGGTTACAATAAAATAACAAAGCTATATTCAAGGTGCAACACTATCCACGTGATGTTCGTAAGAAGGCATGTCCTTTTTAGAAAACAAAAATCTATGGAGTGAATAGAGTGTTGTTATACTTTCTATTATAGTAAATGTTCAAAGAAATGATAATTGCACTTAAACTAAATTATGCAAAGAAGTTTATTATTTGCTATTTGCAAATATAATTAACAAACTCATATAATAAAATATCTGTTTGAAACTATGACCGCATATTTGATGTACTGAGAAATGAGGTTGGTGTGATTGGGAGAACATACTTTTATAATTGTACAAGAAATCAAAACTCATGAAACTCCGCCACCCAAGACACAACCATCAGGACCTGCTATTGAAACACTCAGCCAAACGGTTCCAGTTTGGTAGCCTCATATCTCT
Organism: Avena sativa; assembly: GCA_916181665.1. Classification (NCBI taxonomy): domain Eukaryota; kingdom Viridiplantae; phylum Streptophyta; class Magnoliopsida; order Poales; family Poaceae; genus Avena; species Avena sativa. The sequence continues at coordinate 38,639,043 of OV702285.1, read as the reverse complement.
TGACCATGGAATGATCTAGACGGTGACAATATCTCAAATCGTCCATGTGGTAGAAAACAAGAACCATTACTTACTAACCTATCATAGACAAATCATTTATAGTGACTAGTGAATTTTTCCGAAATGGTAGTGACTCCTGACTATGTATCAACAAAAATAATAGTTCAGTTTGAACAAGTTTCTTATAATCATGATATTTTATGATAGAAGGACACTTGTATTAATACCTCTGAGAATGCTTAGCAATTTCCATTTCATGGGAAGAGTTGTACTATAGGTTCTTACTATCAAAAGTACATACCTTGTATGTGGTCCTTCCACCTGAAATAGCATATTGTTGAAGACTCACATTTAGTATGGCACCGGTGGGTGAAAGGAACCCAACTCCCCGAGTTCCCTGGTGAGAGATTGCCACAATCTTTGCATCTAAATTCTTAAAAATAGTGTTCAAGTCATTTTCTATAAGAAAACTATGAAAGTAAAATATACTACATCGGCAAGTATGAAATCTTGCCACCTTGGTCTTGCATGTTACCTACAATTACAACTTGACAAGTGTTTCTATAGAAGAATAGCTAACAATGCTTGATAGCAGGAAAACTAAAAAGATGGGAAACCGAGCATCCCGATTATTTCCTTTCCAAAAAATATAGCGACACCTATTGTATAAGATATACTCATTATGGATGGAAAATATAAAGACCAAGTGCAACACATCTGCACTCTATTATATCAAAAGATCATATGATTTATATCACTATATAGACTTGACACTAATATCAGATTAACATGAATATCGTGTATATCCAAATTGCAGATTGCCTCATCATTGGCCAAAAAGTGCACAAAATAATTCAGAAAATAAAGGGTTGAGAATCTTTACCTCTACAGCTTGCGCAAGAAGAACATGAGCTCTAAATCCAGCTCCTGTAGTTGCTGCAAAATAATAATGCTACTAATTCGTTTTGTGTATAATACTAATAATTCAATCAAGAACATGACCAATTGCATGCACAGATATCAAAAGAAGCACGATGAGGCAGTTTGAAATTTCAGTTCAGTAGACATATACAACTTTAGTTGTATATATAGTGGAACCAAATTATACAAATAATCTCTTAACTACACATTTCATGGAAAGTCATCCAATAATTCTTGATTGTATACCATTTAATTACACTATTAAAAATAGGTTCATGTTCAAAAATCTAGAAAGGTATGAATGTAATTTCCTAACCAATCGACCCGCAGTATGCCATAGTACATCATTCCAGATCTAGCCAAAGCTAATCAGATAAAATTGAGAAAGTTCACCATTAAAGATAATACACGAAAGAGAGAATAGATAGATTACAACCACCAAAAGAGATATGAAGTGATGCATATTTAACTATGGCAAGTCAAAGTATGTTATAATTCTATGGAAACTCAGCAGTCGACGCAGCTATGCTAAAATGTAAAATCTGATAATAATTATGCTTCTGTTGTTAAACAAGCTTCCGCTTGATGAATTGTGAAACCCCCACCTATTAAATTTCCGACCAAAGCTAAGTAGTGAGAGGGTGGGGGAAAATTTTACCTTGTGAGTGAAAGTAGAACATTGGGTTGAGGCAAGTAATTAGACGATGGTATACGACCCTCCTCTAGAAATTCAAGTACCAATCCGAGCGTCCTCTGGTGGCATCGGCTCGTGCTCCTCCTGTTGAGATCAAGACGAAGAGGAGCGCCATATGATTGAAATGCTGCAGCGAAGGATGAATGGACCAATGGAGTCGTCGGCATAAAGCCAAGATGTGATGATAGAGGTTGAGGTCCTCTAATGTGGTACCTCGCCATCGGGTACTAGGGAGGCGTGGGAGTCCGGGCGTCGTGTTCTAGCAGGAGGACGCAGGATGCGGATATAACATTGGGGTCTAGGGGTCTTGCAGGCTAGCAGTGGTGGCCTGCCATTGTAGTGCTTGGGGAAGGAGACGATGTCAGGGCAGAGCGTAAGAGGCCGACGGTGAGAACGTCCAGGAGTAAGATATCAAGGTTGAGGCTGCGGAGACAAGATCGAGGTCGACGCAGCGGGATTGAGCATGAGAGGAAGGAGGACAACGAGGTCTCGTGAGGCAGCGGCGCGTGCCTCATATGCTGTTCATATAAGGATGGTGGTTACATATTTCTGTAATATCTAATGACTTGTAATAGAGTAACAGGTGACAATTATATGATGTGAAAATTCTAGGGAACAATTGTACATAACAATGTAACAACTACAAAAAATATAATCTAGCAACTTGGTGCTCCTTGTACTAGTTACAATAAAATCGTGTAGCTATATTCAAGGGGCAACACTATCCACAGGATGTTCGTCAGAACGCATGTCCTTTTTAGAAAACAAAATAGTATGGAGTGAATAGAGTGTTGTTATACTTTTTATGATACTAAAATTTCTAAGAAATGTTAAATACACTTAAAATAAATTATGTAAGAAAGTTTATTGTTTCGATTTGCAAATATGATTAACAAACTCACATAAGTAAATATATGTTTGAAACTATGACCGCATATTTGATGTATTGAGATATGAGGTTGGTGTGATTGAGCGAACATACTTGTATAGATGTACAAGAAATCAAAACTCCAGAAACTCTGCCACCCAAGTCACAACCATCAGGACCTGCTAGTGAAACACTTAGCCTGGCAGTTCTAGTTTGGTGGCCTCATATCTCTTCACCATAGAATGATCCAGACGGTGACAATCTCTCAAATCGTCCATGCGGCAGAGAAAAAAGAAGAACCATTACTTACTAACCTATCATCGACAAATCATCTATAGTGACCGGTAAATTTTTACGAAATGGTAGTGACTCCTGACTATATATCAACAAATCGAATAGTTCAATTTGATCAGGTTTCTTCTAATCTTGATATTTTATGATACAAGTACATGTGTATTAATAACTCTTGGAATGCTTAGCAATATCCATTTCATGGGAAGAGTTGTATTGTAGGTTCTTACTATCAAAAGTACATACCTTGTATATGGTCCTTCCACCTGAAATAGCAGATTGCTTGCCAAAGACTCACATTTAGTATGGCACCAGTGGGTGAAAGGAACCAAACTCCTCGAGTTCCCTCGTTAGAGAATGACACAATTTTGGCATCTAAATCCTAAAAAATAGTGTTCAAGACATTTTCTATGAGAAAACTATAAAAGTAAAAGATACTACATCGACAAGTATGAAATCTTGCCACCTTGGTCTTGCAAGTTACCTACAATCACAACTTGACAAATGTTTCTATAGACAAATAGCTAATAGTGCTTGAAATCAGGAAAACTCAAAAGATGGGCAACCGACCATCCCTGTTATTTTCTTTCCAAAAATATATAGACACATGCTGAAAAAGATATACTCATTATATGGATGGAGAAGATAAACACGAAGTGCAACACATTTGCACTCTACCAAATCAAAAGATCATTGGATGTATATCACTATATGGACTTGACACTTCTATCAGATTAACCATGAATATTATGTATATCCAAAATGGCAGATTGCCTCATCATTTGCTAGAAAGTGCACAAAATAATACATAAAAAAGGGTTGAGAATCTTTATCTCTGTAGCATGCGCAAGAAGAACATGAGCTGTAAATCCAGCTCCTGTAGTTGCTTCAAAATGATAATGCTACTAATTCAGTATGTGTGTAATAATAATAATTCAATCAAGAACATGATGAAATGCATGCAAAGATATCAAAAGAACCATGGTGAGACAGTTTGAAATTTTAGTTCAATAGACATATACGACTTCAGTTGTATAGTTGAACCAAATTATACAAAGGATCTCTTAACTACAAATTTCATGAAAAGTCTTGCAATAATTCTTGATTGTATACCATTTAATTACAATATAAGAAAGAGGTTCATGTTTAAAAATCTAGAAAGGTATGAATGTAATTTCCTAACCAATCGACTCGCAGTATGCCCTAGTACATCATTCCAGATCTAGCCAAAGCTAATCAGATAAAACTGAGCAAGTTCACCTCTAAAGATAACACACTAAAGAGAGAATAGATAAATTACAACCACCAAAAGAGAGATGAAGCGATGCATATTTAAATATGGAAAGTAAAACTATGTTATAATTTTATGGAATCTCTGTAGTCGAGGAAACCATGCTAAAATGTAAAATGCTATGATAATTACGCTACTATTGTTAAACAAGATTCCGCATGATGAATTGAGAAACCCCCACGTAATAAATCTCCGACCAAAGCAAACTAGTGAGAGGGTGGAGGAAAATTTTACATTGTGACCTAAAGTAGAACATGGCGTTGAGGCACGTAAGTAGATGATGGTACATGACTCTCCTCTAGAAATTCAATGACCAATCTAAGCATTCTCTGGTACCATCGGCTCGTGCTCCTCCCGTTGAGCTCAAGAGGAAGAGGAGTTCCATATGGTTGAAATGTTGTAGCAAAGGATGAAAGGACCAATGGAATCATTGAAATAAACTAGGATGCACTGATAGACGTCAAGGTACTCACATGTCCTACCTTACCATTGGGTTCTAGGGCGGCATAGGAGTCCAGGGTGGCGCAGTCTTGCAGGAGGACGCAACGTCCGGATCTAACATCAGGGTCAAGGGGTGTCGCAGGCGAGCAACGGCGGCCTGCCACTGTATTGCTTGGGGAAGGAGACGATGCCGGGGCAGAGCGCAGGAAGCCAAAGGTGAGGACGTCCAGGAGGAAGAGATCAAGGTTGAGGCAGCGGGGATAAGATCAAGGCCGAGGCGGCGGACTTGAGCTTGAGAGGAAGGAGGACAGGGAGGTCTCGTGACGGATAGCTTGTAGAGGTAGCGGCGCGTGCCTCATATGTTGTTGATATAAGGATGGTGGTTAGATATTTCTGCAATGTCTAATGACTTGTATAGAGTAACAAGTGACTATCAGATTATGCGAAAATTCTAGGGAATAATTTTACAAAACAATGTAACAATTGCAAAAATATAATCTGGCAACTTTGTGTTCCTTGTACTAGTTATAATAAAATCACGTAGCTATATTCAAGTTGCAACACTATCCACGGGATGTTCGTTAGAAGGCTTGTCCTTTTTAGAGAACAAAAATGTATGGAGTAATAGAGTGTTGTTATAATTTGTATGATAGTAATTTTTTTTAAGAAATGGTAAATACACTTAAACTAAATTATGCAAGGAAGTTCATTGTTGCTGTTTGCAAATATGATTAACAAACTCACATAAGAAAATATTTGTTTGAAACTATGACCGTATATTTGATGTATTGAGATATGATGTTGGTGTGACTGAGAGAACATACTTGTATAGGTGTACAAGCAATCAAAACTCGAGAAACTCCGCCACCCAAGACACAACCATCAAGGACCTGCTAGTGAAACGCTCAGCCCGACGGTTCCAGTTTGGTGGCCTCATATCTCTTCACCATGTAATAATCCAGGCGGTGACAATATCTCAGATCGGCCATGTGGAAGAAAACAAGAACTATTACTTACTAATCTATCATCGACAAATCATCTATAGTGACTGGTGATTTTTTTGAAATGGTAGTGACTGCTGACTATATATCAATAAAACTAAGAGTTCAATTTGATCAGGTTTCTTATAATCATGATATTTTATGATATAGTGACACTTGTATTAATACCTATGGGAATGCTTAGCAATTTCCATTTCATGGGAAGAGTTATACTGTAGGTTCTTACTATCAAAAGTACATACCTTGTATATGGTCCTTCCGCCTGAATTAGCAGATTGGTGAAGACTCACATTTAGTATGGCACTAGTGGGTGAAAGGAACCAAACTCCTCGAGTTCCCTGGTGAGAGAATTCCACAATCTTAGCATCTAAGTCCTGAAAAATAGTGTTCAAGTCATTTTCTATGAGAAAACTATGAATGTAAAGGATACTACATCGGCAAGTATGAAATCTTGCCAGCTTGGTCTTGCATGTTACCTACAATCACAACTTGACAAGTGTTTCTATAGAGAATAGCTAACAATGCTTGATAGCAGGAAAACTAAAAAGATGGGTAACCGATCATCCCGATTATTTTCATTCAAAAATATACAGACACATGTTGAATAATATATACTCATTATATGGATGGAGAAGATAAACACCAAGTGCAACACATCTACACTCTACTAAACCAAAAGATCATAGGATGTATATCACTATATGGACTTGACACTAATATCATATTAACATGAATATTGGGTATATCCAAAATGGCAGATTGCCTCATCATTTGCTAGAAAGTGCAATAAATAATTCAGAAAATAAACGGTTGAGAATCTTTACCTCTCCAGCTTGTGCAAGAAGAACATGAGCTGTAAATCAAGCTCTTGCTGCAAAATATTAATGCTACAAATTCAATATTTGTATAATAATAATAATTCAATCAAGAACATGACCAAATGCATGCACATATATCAAAAGAATCACGATGAGGCAATTTGAAATTTTAGTTCAATAGACATATACGACTTCAGTTGTATAGTTGAACCAATTATGCAAAGGATCTCTTAACTACACATTTCATGAAAAGTCATGCAATGTTTCTTGATTGTATACCTTTTAATTACAATGTAAAAAATAGGTTGATGTTCAAAAGTCTAGAAAGGTATGAAAGTAATTTCCTAACCAATCGACTGGTAGTGTGCTATAGTACATCATTCCACATATAGCCAAAGCAAATCAGATAAAATTGAGCAAGGTCACGTCTAAACATAATACAATAAAGAGAGAATAGATATATTACAACCACCAAAAGAGATATGAAGTGATGCATATTTAACTATGGCAATTCAAAGTATGTTATAGTTCTATGGAAACTCTATCGTCAAGGAAGCCATGCTAAAATGTAAATTCCTATAATAACTATGCTATTGTTATTAAACAAGCTTGCGCATGATGAATTGAGAAACCCCCACATAATAAATCTCCGACCAGAGCAAACAAGTGAGAGGGTGGAGAATTTTTTTACCTTGTGAGCTAAAGTAGAACATGGCGTTGAGGCAAGTAATTAGAGGATGGTATACGCTCGTCCTCTAGAAATTCAAGGACATATCAGAGTGTCCTCTGGTGGCATCGGCTCGTGCTCCTCCTGTTGAGATCATGACAAAGAGGAGCGCCATATGGTTGAAATTTTGCAGCGAAGGATGAATGCACCAATGGTATCATCGACATAAAGACATGATACATTGATAGAGGTCGAGGTCCTGTCATGTGATACCTCTCCATCGGGTTCTAGGGCGGCGTAGGAGTCTGAGGCGTAGTCTTGCGGCAGGAGGAGGCGTCGCAGGAGAGCAGCGACGGCCTGCCATTGCAGTGCTTGGGGAAGGAGACGAGGTTGGATCGGAGCATAGGATGCCGAAGGTGAGGACGTCTAGGAAGAAGAGATAAAGGTTGAGGCAGCGGGGACAAGCTCGATGTAGAGGCGGCGGGCTTGAGCATGAGATGAAGGAGGATGGCAAAGTATCGTCATGGATAGCTCATAGAGGCAGTGGGCGCCTCATATGTTGTTGATATAAGGATGGTGGTTAGATATTTCTTCAATGTGTAATGACTTGCTAATAGAGTAGCAAGTGACTATCATATGATGTGAAAATTCTAGGTAATAATTGTACATAACATTGTAACCAATGTGTAATGACTTGGTGTTCCTTGTACTAGTTACAATGAAATCACAAAGCTATATTCAAGGTGCAACACTATCCACGGGATTTTCGTCAGAAGGCATGTCCTTTTTAGAAAACAAAAATCTATGGATCTTTTTTTTGAGATTCAAATCTATGGATCGAGTGAATAGAGTGTTGTTATAATTTGTATGATAGTAAATTTTCTAAGAAATGTTAAATACACTTAAACTAAATGATGCAAAGAAATTTATTGTTGCTATTTGCAAATATGATTAACGAACTCACATAAGAAAATATTTGTTTGAAACTATGACCGCATATTTGATGTATTGAGATATGTGGTTGGTGTGATTGTGAGAACATATTTGTATAGGTGTACAAGCAATCAAAACTCGAGCAACTCTGCCACCTAAGACACAACCATCAGGACCTGCTAGTGAAACTCTCAGCCTGACAGTTCCAGTTTGGTGGCCTCATATGTCTTGACCATGGAATGATCCAGACGATGACAATATCTCAAACCGGCCATGTGGCAGAAAACAAGAAGAACCGTTACTTACTAACCTATCATCGACAAATCATCTATAGTAACTGGTGAATTTTTCCGAAATGGTAGTGACTCCTGACTATATATCAACAAAAATAATAGTTCAATTTGATCAGGTTTCTTATAATCATGATATTTTATGATATAATTACATGTGTATTAATAAATCTTGGAATGCTTAGCAATTTCCATTTCATGGGAAGAGTTGTACTACAGGTTCTTACTATCAAAAGTACATACCTTGTATGTGGTCCTTCCACCTGAAATAGCAGATTGCTTACCAAAGACTCACATTTAGTATGGCACCAGTGGGTGAAAGGAACCAAACTCCTCGAGTTCCCTGGTGAGAGAATGACACAATCTTTGTATCTAAATCCTGGAAAATAGTGTTCAAGACATTTTCTATGATTAAACTATAAAAGTAAAAGATACTACATCGACGAGTATGAAATCTTGCCACCTTGGTCTTGCATGTTACCTAGAATCACAACTTGACAAGTGTTTCTATAGAGGAATAGATAACAGTGCTTGATATCAGGAAAACTCAAAAAATGGGCAACCGACCATCCCGATTATTTTCTTTCCAAAAATATACATACATATGTTGAAAAAGATATACTCATTATATGGATGGAGAACATAAACACCAAGTGCAACACATATGCACTCTACCAAATCAAAAGATCATTGGATGTATATCACTATATGGACTTGACACTAATATCAGATTAACATGAATATTTGTATATCCAAAATGGCAGATTGCCTCATCATTTGCTAGAAAGTACACAAAATAATACAGAAAAAAAGGGTTGAGAATCTTTAACTCTCTAGCTTGCGCAAGAAGAACATGAGCTGTAAATCCAGCTTATGTAGTTGCTGCAAAATGATAATGCTACTAATTAAGTATGTGTATAATAATAATAATTCAATCAAGAACATGATGAAATGCATGCACAGATATCAGAAGAAGCATGGTGAGGAAGTTTGAAATTTTAGTTCAATAGACATATACCACTTCAGTTGTCTAGTTGAACCAAATTATACATAGGATCTCCTAACTACAAATTTCATGAAAATACATGCAATAATTCTTGATTGTATACCATTTAATTACAATATAAGAAAGAGGTTCATGTTCAAAAATCTAGAAAGGGATGAATTTAATTTCCTAACCAATCGACCCGCAGTATGCCATAGTACATCATTCCAGATCTAGACAAAGCTAATCAGATAAAACTGAGCAAGTTCACCTCTAAAGATAATACACTAAAGAGAGAATAGATAGATTACAAACACCAAAAGAGATATGAAGTGATGCATATTTAAATATGGCAAGTCAAATTATGTTATAATTCTATGGAATCTCTGTAGTCGAGGCAACCATGCTAAAATGTAAAATCCAATAATAATTACGATACTGTTGTTAAAAAAGCTTTCGCATGATGAATTGAGAAACCCCCACATAATAAATCTTCGACCAAAGCAAACTAGTGAGAGGGTGGAGGAAATTTTTACATTGTGAGCTAAAGTAGAACATGGCGTTGATGCACGTAAGTAGATGATGGTTTATGACCCTCCTCTAGAAATTCAAGGACCGATCCAAGAATTCTCTGGTGCCATCGGCTCGTGCTCCTCCCGTTGAGCTCAAGACGAAGAGGAGTGCCATATGGTTGAAATGTTGCAGCGAAGGATGAATGGACCAATGGAATCATCGAAATAAAGCCAGGATGCATTGATAGAGGTCGAGGTAAACTCATGTTCTACCTCACCATCGGGTTCTAGGGCGGCGTAGGAGTCCAGGGTGGCGCAGTCTTGCAGGAGGACGCGGTGTCCGGATCTAACACCAGGGTCAAGGTGTGTCGCAGGCGAGCAGCGGCGGCCTGCCACTGTAGTGCTTGGGGAAGGAGACGATGCCGGGGTAGAGCGTAGAAGGCCAAAGGTGAGGACGTCCAAGAGGAAGAGATCAAGGATGAGGCAGTGGGGAAAAGATCAAGGCCGAGGCGGCAGACTTGAGCATGAGAGGAACGAGGACAGGGAGGTCTCGTGATGGATAGCTCGCAGAGGTAGCGGCGCGTGCCTCATATGTTGTTGATATAAGGATGGTGGTTAGATATTTCTGCAATGTCTAATGACTTGTATTAGAGTAACAAGTGACTATCAGATGATGCGAAAATTCTAGGGAATAATTTTACATAACAATGTAACAACTACAAAAATATATTCTGGCAACTTGGTGTTCCTTGTACTAGTTACAATAAAATCACGTAGCTATATTCAAGTTGCAAGACTATCCACGGGATGTTTGTCATAAGGCATGTCCTTTTTAGAGAACAAAAATGTATGGAGTAAATATAGTGTTGTTATAATTTGTAAGATAGTAAATTTTTTAAAAAATGTTAAATACACTTCAACTAAATTATGCAAGGAAGTTCATTGTTGCTGTTTGCAAATATGATTAACAAACTCACATAAGAAAATATCTTTTTGAAACTATCACCGTATATTACATGTATTGAGATATGAGGTTGGTGTGACTGAGAGAACATACTTGTATAGGTCTACAAGCAATCAGAACTCGAGAAACTCCACCACCCAAGAAACAACCATCAAGTACCTGCTAGTGAAATCCCCAGCCTGACGGTTCCAGTGTGGTGGCCTCATATCTCTTCACCATGGAATGATCCAGGCGATGACAATATCTCAGACCAGCCATGTGGCAGAAAACAAGAAGAACTATTACTTACTAATCTATCATCAACAAATCATCTATAGTGACTGGTGATTTTTTTTCGAAATGGTAGTGACTGCTGACTATATATCAACAAAACTAAGAGTTCAATTTGATCAGGTTTCTTATAATCATGATATTTTATTATATAACGACACTTGTATTAATACCTATGGGAATGCTTAGCAATTTCAATTTCATGGGAAGAGTTACACTGTAGTTTTTTACTATCAAAAGTGCATACCTTGTATGTGGTCCTTCCTCCTAAAATAGCAGATTGCTAAAGACTCACATTTAGTAGCATTATTAGTATGTCACCAGTGGGTGAAAGGAACCAAACTCCTCAAGTTCCCTGGTGAGAGAATGCCACAATCTTTGCATATAAATACTGAAAAATAGTGTTCAAGTCATTTTCTATGAGAAAACTATGAATGTAAAGGATACTACATCAGCAAGTATGAAATCTTGCCACCTTGGTCTTGCATGTTACCTACAATGCAAGAAAACAAGAAGAACCATTAATTACTAACCTATCATCGACAAATCATATATAGTAACTGGTGAATTTTTTCGAAATGGTAGTGACTGGTGACTATATATCAACAAAACTAATAGTTCAATTTGATTAGGTTTCTTATAATCATGATATTTTATGATATAAGTACACTTGTATTAATACCTCTAGAAATGCATAGAAATTTCCATTTCATGCGAAGAGTTGTAATGTAGGTTCTTACTATCAAAAGTACATACCTTGTATGCGGTCCCTCCTCCTGAAATAGTAGATTGCTCAAGACTCGCATTTAATATGGCATCAGTGGGTGAAAAGACCCAAACTCCTCGAGTTCGTTGGTGAGAGAATGCAACTATATTTTTATCTAAATCCTGAAAAACTAGTGTTCAAGTTATTTTCTATGAGAAAACTATGAAATTAAAAGATACTACAGCGGGATTCCGATGTCGATCTCCCTAGGGGAGAGACGGAAGGCTTGGTGGTGGTGTCGAGGAAGACGCCGGCGGGTGGTGCGAGTCGATCCGAGCCGATGCGAGAGAGTGCGTCGGCCTCCTCGTTCTTCCGCCTGTCAATCCACTCGACGGAGTAGCCTGCAAAGTGTCCACCCAGCTTGTCCACTGCTTGGCAGTATGCCGCCATGGTGGGGGAGACGGCGTCGCAGGTGCCAACGACTTGCCCGACGACAAGGTCGGAGTCTCCGTAGCAGCATAGTCGATTGACCTTCATCTCTTTGGCATCTCGCATGCCGTGGAGTAGCGCCTCGTACTCGGCCATGTTGTTGGTGCAGGGTGTGAAGTCGAGGTAGAGGACATAGAGGAGCTTGTCGCCCTTCGGAGACGTTAACACGATCCCTGCCCCTGCGCCGTCCGCGTTCTTGGAGCCGTTGAAGTGTAGGTTCAAATAGTGGAGGTATGGAAGCTTCTCTGGCTGCTGGGCCTCCTCCCAGTCGGCGAGGAAGTCTGCGAGAGCCTGCGATTTGATCGCCTTGCATGGCTCGTACTTGATGTTGTGGACGCCGATCTCGACGGCCCACTTGGCGACTCGCCCGGTCGCCTCACGGTTGCGGATGATGTCCTGCAACGGTGCTGAGGAGACAACCGTTATTGGGTGCTCCTGGAAGTAGTGCGGCAGTCGCCGCTGTGCTCTAAAGACCGCGTATACCAATTTCTGGTATTGCGGGTAGGGCTGGCATGACTCGGTGAGGACTTCGCTGATGTAGTACACTGGTTGCTGCACCGGGTGCTCCTTTCCTTCTTCTGGCCGTTCGACGACCATGACGGCGCTGACGACGCGTTCGGAAGCCGGGACATAGACCAGCATGGGTTCTTGTCGACGGGGGCGGCGAGTAGCGGTGCTGCGAGTAGCACCTCCTTGAGGTCGTGGAGCGCGTCATCTTCCTCCTTGTCCCACTGGAAGGTGGGGTTCTTGCGCATTAGGCGGTAGAGGGGCATCGCCTTTTCGCCCAACCGGGGGATGTAGCGACTGAGAGCCGCGACTCGCCCGTCCAGCTTCTGGACGTCGCGCAGGCACTCGGGTTTGTCGAGTCGAGCAATCGTGTTGATCTTGGCGGGGTTCGCTTTGATCCCGCGCTTGGAGACGACATATCCCAGTAGCTGTCCAGTTGGCACACGGAAGGTGCATTTTCCTGGGTTTAGCTTTATCTTGTACTTCCGTAGGTTGGCAAATGTATCCGCCAGGTCAGCGAGTAGGTCGTTCTGGCGAGCGGACTTCACCACCACATCGTCGATGTAGACGTGGATATTGCGGCCAATTTGGCTCGCAAGACATTCCTGCATGCACCGCTGGTAGGTCACGCCGACGTTCTTGAGGCCGAAGGTCATGGCAGTGTAGTAGAAGACTCCAAATGGCGTGATGAACGCCGTATTCTCTTTGTCCTTGAAGGCCATTTTGATCTGGTTGTACCCAGAGTAGGCGTCGAGGAAGCATAGCGACTCCGAGCCCGCGGTGGAATCGATGATTTGGTCGATCCGCGGGAGGACAAATTGCTCCTTCGGGCAGGCGCTGTTTAAGTTTGTGTAATTGATACACATCCTCCAGGTCCATTTTTTCTTCTCGACCAGGACTGGGTTTGCCAGCCACTTGGAGTACTTGATTGGCCAGATGAAGCCTGCAGCGAGTAGACGCTGCACCTCTTGAGCTATGGCTCGGCGGCGCTCTTCATTGAAGGGCCGCAGCGACTACTTGACAGGTCACACTTTGGGGTCGGCGTTGAGTTTGTGCTCAGCGAGTTCCCTCGGGACACCAGGCATGTCGGATGGCTTCCATGCGAAGATGTCCATGTTCTCACAGAGGAACTCGATGAGCGCGCCTTCCTATGCTGGGCGCATGCCCGTCCCGATCGTCACCATCTGGCTAGAGTCGCCTAGGGACCAGCTCGACGGTGCGGGTATGCGTCGTTGCCTCGAAGGCAGTGGAGTTGCCGCCCTCCAAGTTGGGATTCTTGAGTATGGTGGGGTCGTCGTTGTTGACCCCGCTCGCATACTTGGCGAGCTCCTCGGCGTGGTTGGCCTCTGCAGCGATGACGGCGTCAGCGAGTTCGGCTCCTTTGGCCTCGCACTCGGCGGCCATGTCGGGGTCGCCGTGGATGGTGATGACGCCGCATGGCCTGGGTAGCTTCATCCCGTTGTACGCGTAGTGGGGTGCTGCCATGAACTTGGCGAACGCCTGGCGCCCCAGGACGCAGTGGTAGGGGCTATCGAAGGGCACCAGCTCGAAGACGATCCGCTCGGTGCAGAAGTTTGCCGGTGTGCCGAAGGTGACTAGCAGCGTCACCTTGCCGATCGGGTACGCCTTCCGACCGGGGACGATGCCCTGGAACATGGTGTAGGTCATCTCAATCATCGACTGCGGGAGCCGCAGGCGCCTGAAGGTGTCCAGGTACAGGATGTTGATGGAGCTGCCGCCGTCCATCAGTGTTTTGTTGAGCCAGTAGTCTCCCACTTTGGGCTTGACCACCTGGGCGACTCGGCCCGGATACTCGATCCGTGGCGAGTGGTCCGCGCGGCTCCAAGTGATTGGTTGCTCAGACCAGTTGAGGAACTGGGGGATATCTATCTGGGCCACCACGTTGACGGCGACGGCGCGGGCGATGACCTTCTTCTCGCGCTTGCCGGTGAGTGTTGTTGTAGGGTAAGTCGGGTCTCCTCCCGTTATCGTGGACGCTCGTGCGGCGGTGTCCTCCCGACTCGTCGTCGGTTTCTTGGTTTGGGTCCTCCTCCGTGTACCTTTTTGCGATCTCTAGGAGATCCGGTATGTTGTCGAGTGTGCGGTACGCTCGTTTGAGCTTGGCGTCAAGGGGCTCGTAGCGGCACGAGGTCTGGAAGCAGTGGATCACGGTGTCTTGGTGGATGCGGACTGCGTTGTACCACAGATCTTGCCACCGTTGGATCCAGCTGCGGGTCGACTCGCGGGGTCGCTGGACGCACTGTTCCATGTCCTCGATGGTGGTGGCGCGGGTGTATGAACCCTCAAAGTTCCTGACGAAGGCCTCGCGCATCTCCTCCCAGGAGTCGATGCTATCCACGGGAAGGGTGTTAATCCACTGCCTGCACGCCCCCTCCATCATCAGGGGAGGTAGTGGGCGGCTAGTAGGTTGGTGTGGCCGGCGATCCCCATCGCCATGAGGTCGGTATCCAGCCACACGAAGGGATCGTACGAGGGGTCCTACTTCTCTATTTCCTTCGGCGCTTTGAAGTTCGCCGGGAAATCTTTCGCCTCGGATCATCGGTCCGAAGCACTGGGGCCCGATTCGGCTCAGCGATCCCCTCGGCTCACCGTTGCGGCGGTTGGTGAGGGTGTGCCGCAAGTCGTCAGGCTAGCGTGCACGCCAGCTCTGGTTGTTGATGATGTGGGTGCGGGCGCCGACGGGTTGTCCGTTGGCGGCGACGAAGTTGGTCGCCGGCCGAGGGTCATTGGTGGAGAGTGCCACGTTCGCGGGTCGGTGTTGGAGCTGTAGGGGTTCGGGTGGCGGGCAGTTGAGAGTGTTCGCCGCCATGGGGCGGCCTCTCGAGGCCGCTCTGCTTCCCGATGAACGCGAATACATCCGACCATGTGAGTCGACGTCTGCGTTTTGCTGCTCGACCGCTTTGGCAAGCAGAGCCCTGGCATACTGGATCTGTAGGGCGCCTTCCCCAGTGGCTTCAATGTTGTCGACTGCTGCTCGACCCACGATGAGGTTGTCCATTGGGGTGGAGAACAGCGGGAGGCCGTTCACGTCTCGCTCCCATGAGGAGACCACGATCCTTGGCTGGTCCCTGGGGGTTGCGCGGTTGGCTGGTGGCGGTGCGCCATTGGCAGTTACCCCTCGTGGGGGCTGTAACACCCTCAGAATCGGCCCTATGCAAGTTTTAGCGAAACCCGCCAAACCCGCATAGAAACGATTCGAAGGTGCCCACCAGGCACTTTCGTGCGGGTGGAAAAACAAAGTAATAACATTACACAACAGTCCTCGATGGGACCCACAGAACAGATATATATACAACAGCGACTCAAAGAGTCAAGAATACAGATATAATATACAAAGATCCAAATCACCTTGAAAGAAGGAACGTCCGACTACGGACAAGATGCAAATGGGGCTAAGAGCCCTGAAGAATAACCAATGGCGTCCATAACCCTGCCCAGGCCAAGCCGGAAGGGTAACCCTGCTAACGACGTCGATCTCAAAACCTACTTAAACAAAAGGGGTGCCGACAAAGGGAAAAGAAAAAAGAGGAGCGTTAGTACTGAGGCCAGTACACGGCGAGACTAGAATTCGGCGGTCCTCGCCTACATAGGTATGGTGGACTGAGCGGCAGCGGCAGCATGCACTAAACAACCTATAGAGACTCGATACAACTGGCGACTATCAGAGAGGGGTGAGAAAGACCTATCCGGAACCAGCCTGATACTAACACCAAACAATCCCATCCTGGTATTCCCCCTCGAGACCAAACGAGGAAGTCAACCGAGGAACTCACGCAGTTGGCAGTTTTACTTATTCAGTTATAGTTGCGGCAATTACTAGTCAGGTATAGATAATCGTCCTGATAAAGTAAGCAGTGGGTACTTTTAGTTAACCATTCCGTTATAGTGGCAACACTTACTAGTCAGATACAATTAACATGTGATAACCCCAAAACCCAGCAGTTGTTGGTACTTTTATTTAGCCATTCCGTTGTAGTGAAGCTGATTACTAGTCATATCGGCTACAAGTCAATTTATAGCAATAAACTTTAGTTATAGTTGTCTATGATCAAGCACTGTGCTCCAAGTCGTCCATAACCGCGGACACGGCTTCTCAAAAAGATTTAACCCTGCAGGGGTGCACCAAAGTATCCACAGTCACTTCGACCCTTTTTGCCAGATCAGTTAACATACACCCATCGGTATGTCGGCGGGGCCTAAGTCACGACGTTCCCAGACCCAAAGCAAGTACGTGGGGGCCACCCCACCAAGTCGACACCCGTAACGAAGTCGGCCGGTCTCCGAGACGGACTTAGGGTTTGGGTAGACGGCAGTGAGCGACAGCAAATCCCCAAACGGGGACTGTCGACACCGCGAAAACGTGTCCCGATCCTAAACAGTACAGGTGCTATATGTCGCACAATTTAAATAAAGCAGTAAAGCATGGCATAAAACCTCAAACTAGTTTGTGGCCCCCAGTACAATACTTTGAAATCAGGTAATAATCAATGGGGGGCCCATATCTCCCCAACTGTGGTTAGCGCGCTCGATCTCGGAACAGGTGTCAAGAACTCGGGTCCTACGGGACACAAGTGGGCGGTCGGAAACCAAATAGTATCTATCACCCACCGATGCCTCTTCTTAATTCAATTTTAGTTGTTAAACAGGAATTAAAGTGAACAATAAGTAAACCATGATCATCTCCAACATAGGACATGCGGCACTTCTCCAACAACTGTGGTACTTGACGACAAGCAAAAACACTTGGGCAAGCGACTACGACACGCGGGTCCAACTATCTACCAAACATCAGGTAATAGGATGTGTCCAAGGCAATATAGGGCTGCACGGTATATCACAGGTACGGAAACTAAAGCATCGCAACACAGATAGCAATAGATCAACAGGAGGGAATAAAGACTATGAAAGTAAGATAGGTAGAAAGGGGGAGATGCTCGCCTGAAAACATTGCCGAAGGTTCAACCGAAGATCGGGGCGAAGCTCACATCAACTCATCGGCCTTATCCGCGAAGAAGCAAAGCGCTAGAATAAACACCGGATGCAATATTTAATACAACGGCAGAAGATCGGCATGATGCATGTATGATGCATGACATGGCAAAGATGCGATGCAATTAGGTCATATTAAGTGGAACCGGGGTCCCGATATTTAATTAGGTGGTTCATGTTATTTATTTACCCCGCAAATTAAATGTTGTATTAACATGGCAGAAGATAGCACCGGGTTCGCTACGCAAATTTAAATGAGGCCAATATGAGACTAGATTTGCCCGCATATGGGCCCCATATTTAATTAGAGGTGAATCGGCATAAGGCCCCCAAACCACACAATATGCATGCGAGTATGGCAATTTAATATGCAACAAGTTTTATGTTTGGCATTTATAAAAATAGGGGTTCGGATAAGGGTCACACATTAGGGGTCTCGACGATCTTGGGGTTCCGGGGTTCGGGGTTGGTCCCGGGGTCCAGGGTTCAACGGATGCGTTCTCGGACTCCGGGATCGGTCTTCGGATCTCAACATGGCCGGTCTTGGTGACGATCTTGTCTGATGGAGGTCCTGGGTCAACATCATCGCGGGCTTCGGGTCCGAAAGGTAGATCTTGGCGCTCGATGTCCGTGAGGGAGTTCTTGGAGTTCCCGGATGGAGATCTTGTCGGTGGTCTTGGCGTCCGGGGATTTTTCCCGGGTCCATGTTGCAGATCTTGTCGGTTCCCCTTCGAAGGCCTTGTTGTTCTGCAGTGGGGATCGTGGTTCATCGGGGTTCGGGTCTTCGGGGTTTGTCCATCTACGCCATGTCGGAGATCTTGAGGTTCCGGCTCTATCAAGGTGCAGAGCTTGAGTTCGACGCTGGCGATCTTCGGGTGGTACTCTGGTGGTCCCTGCGAGGCACCGCGAGACCGAAGAAAGGCGATGGCGTGCGCGAGGCGGTTGCTGGAGGTGGAGGTTGGACGGCGGAGCGTGGCCGACGGCGGCGCCACCGGCGACAGCGAGGTGGAGAGCCAGGGAGGCGACGGCGGAGCGGGACGGGGCCGGCTAGCGCGGGCGGAGGCCAAGGCCGGAGGCGGTGGCCGCAGGGAGCGAGGCGGCCGCGGGCTGGGCGGAAGGCGGAGGGCGCGGTCGCGGCCGGAGGCGCACGTGAGAGGGTCGAGGGGACCGGCGACGGGGCGACTCCGGCGACGAGCTTGGGGACGCGGGCGGCGCGGGCTCGACCACGGGGCGGCGGCGGACGGCGGTCTGGCGCGAGGCGGGGTGGAGGAGCGTGGTCGCGAGCGAGGCCGGGGCGGCGCGTCGACGGCTGGGCGGAGGGGGCCGGCGACGATGGAGGCAGAGAGCGAGCTCGAGCCGGCGGAAGCGAGCGGGGCGACGAGGGAAGGGGACCCGCAGGCGGTGCTCGCAGGCAGGGCGGCTCGCGTGCGGTGGCGGCGCCGGAGAAGGTGAGCGGCGGCGAGGTCATGGAGAGCGGCCGCGGGCGGCGCACGCGGAGGCGGCCCGACGGCGGCGACTGGGGAGGGTCGGGCCGGCTCCTGGCGCGGGGTGGGGAGCGTCCTGAGGTGGTGTCGGGAGGTTGAGGACGGGGTGGTCCAGGCGTGCGTGCCGTGCGTGCGGGTGGGGCCGGGGTGCTGGGATTGGGCAGGTGGAGAGGAGGGGCTGCGCGCGTGGGGCCCAGCTGCAGCGGGTGGGGTTGGCTGGGTGCGTGTGTGGCTTGGGTGTGTGTAGCGCGTGTGTGGTGTGCGTTGTGGTGGGGAAGTGGCTGGTGGGAGAGAGAGGGGAGAGAGGGGTGAGATGAGGTGGCTGCCTCTGGTTGGGTGGGGGTTGGGGCAAGGTGACGTGGCGAACACCGATTGGTTGGGGTGATGTGGAGGCTGTGTTGGGGTAGATAAGTTGGTAGGAATAGGATTGGAGGTGGACCGATTTAAAAATCCTGGGGGTGGTTGTTCGGGTCATTCGGCCCGTTCGACTGCCCCACTAAAAACAATTAAACTTTTTATTTGTTTTAACGGGCCGTGTGCAAACCGATAGCGGCCAAAATAATTAATCCGGAGAACCGGGCTTTGCATTTGAATTAAGATGGGGCGTTTGGAAAACAAATCGGGCTTTGCGAACATAGTTTTATGCAAACAATGCATGATGATGACGATGCAATGCACAAATTCAACGCGATTTTCTAGTAGTGGTTTTGCGGGATGCCACATGGGCCGAGTGCTTCCTCCTGGTGGCGCGTTCTCACAGATCGCGTGCTTGGCCGCGCGGGCCGGGTCGTTGTCCTCGTCGAAATTCAGGGCGCGCCCCTGGACGGTGGGGTTCAGGAGCGACCTGATTCGGAGTTGGTGGTAGCGCGACAGCTCCTGCGCTGTCACCTGCTCGAGGCGAAATTTTTCGCGCTCCGCTTGTTCCTTGCGGACTGCCTTCGCCAGCTTCAGGCGGAGTTCCTCGACCTCCGTCGCCGTCGCGTTTGGTGGGATCGGTGTGGAGAATGGGTCTTCCGGCGGGTCGGCGCCAGTCGCCATGTAGGTCGCGGCGTGGCAACCTGTTCCGTCGAGGAGCTCGGCGGAGTTCTCCGACCCGGAGTAGAAGTCGAAGATCCCGAGGATGGAAGGATCCTTGAAGTCTTCGACATTGGAGACCTAGGTGATGGAGCCCGCGGGTGACGCGGCGACAATGGATCCGGCGAGTGACGCCGGGGTCGCCGAATCGGCGTCGTTGTTGAGGGCCGCGTCGTTTGTGGCCGCGGTGGTTTTGGCCACGTTGCTATGGGCCGAATCATACTCGGAGGCGAGGCGGTGAATCGTGCGGACCTAGCTCTCGGAGAGGCGGTCGCGTGGTGGCGATTCGCGGATGCGAGCCGAGTCCTCCAAGATGATGACGTCGGTCAGGCCGACGAAGAGGCTGATCGTGCCGACCGGCAGGATCATGCTATGTGTGACGGGTCGCGCCGCTGGGACGTAGCTGCTCGGCAAGATCTGGAGCATCTCGCCGATCGCGATCATGCGGGCGGTGGTGATCGACTCGTTGATGGGCAGATTGGATCTCGCCACAGAATACCGGCCTGACCGGCCAGGCCCCACGGTGGGCGCCACTGTCGTGGGAATGACCACGACAAATGCTGCAATCGGCAGCGAGTAGTATAACATGGGGCAAGGGCGGCCAGCCATCTGCGATGCGAGATGAGGGCTGAGACACAAGGGTTTACCCAGGTTCGGCCCCCGGAGGGTAAAGACCTACTCCTGCTAGATTGTACTAGCTGAATGCCCGTGCGTTGCTACGGGTTGTTAAGTTTTTCCGCTACACATGTAAACATAATAGCAAAATACTCGTCTATCATGATCATGCTAATTAATTGCTACATTTGTATTTTAAATGAAAAATATGTGTCTCCAAGTTTCTTTTCTCTTTATACATATATAAAAATAATGCACTTAAATTCTAATTTCAACCACAACACCATCCAAGCAAGTAAAGACTATATATCAAATAACAATATGCTTTACAATTTCTTTATAGTTATATAAACACAAAACCAGAATTAGTTTGTCACTATCTCTGCAATTTTCCTCTAAACATACAAACTTAATTAAAAAAATTATGTTCCACAATTTCCTCCAAAACCACAAGGAGAAAAATGAAAAGATGGAAATGATCACTCAAACCACATTGTGGCAGCTAAAAGGCGTAGTTTCTGTTCGCTAGGTACGCCAAGAATTGGTAAAACTTCTGAAACCCACAAAAGAACACGACAACCAGGACATTCTTCCTGCTGCGAGCAAGACATAAATTGTTATTCGGAGAGGAAGATCATGAAGCCATGCTCTTCACTCCTTCTCCTACTGCTCATTGGTTTGACAATACACAATCCGAGTATCCGACGCTGCAGGTTCATACAACAGATTTATAGTACCCCACTGGTGATAAGTGGCAACGGGAGAGATACATTGTGCTGACACCTAGGTCTGATGAAAAAATTGCAAACCACAACCGTCACAGTAGACTACCAATCTAAATCCTCTAGCAGCAAGATTTCAGCTTGACCAAGTAGTGCTTCTCGGTGAGCCGATGCTAGCAGTGTTGAAAGCGAGCGTCTGCTCGGACAGAGGAAACAATTAAGAAGCAAATAAATTCAGCAATTAAAGAACCATGAATCCGACGGACCACTCAAAGATTCTGAAACTTTTTATGCAAGAACCAAGACAAAAGAAAATCCATCCAAATACCATGTATTTATCTGATCAGTTTCAGATATAAGAAAAGAAAAGGACAACGACTGCAGTGTGCATGACTCCAACCGCTACGTCGCCACGGCCGGGAGGCTGGTGTACATGACGAACGTCGGAGATGGTGTGCACGTTCTCCTCTATCCTCGCCGGTGCGGACAGGCACCACGCGCCGCCCCCAATCCCCAACAAGGCGCACGCCAGCATCGACCTCGCAGGCACCACGTAGCGCCGCCCCTGAATACAAGATCGTTGACGCGTCCCTCCACCTATTAAGATAATTACGGTTTAGTATAATCTCATTTCCTCCGGCCCCTTCCAGTTTACCTCTCTCCCCCTTCAGTCCTGTTCTTTCCCCGCTCCAGACCGAGGAGAATCACACATGCAGCAGCAGGGCAGCAGCGTGGTCGTCGCCTGGTGTGAGCTCAAAGGAGGCCGCATGCATGTCCGGCAATGAATCAAGAAGTAAGGCCAAATTTGTGAGTTCTAAACATCGATTGAATCTTTCATTGATTGAATTCCATGGTTGCACTACTTCTCGATCTGAACAAAAGTAACACCGTATGCAGATCAAACTTCAGATGACAACAGAGTTCACAGGAGAAGTTAGCAATACAAGACGTCGAGTTCAGTGTATTTAACAGAAAATGTTGAGAGACTCCCACAAGAACCCATAAATGACGAGTAATAAAATTCCGGCAATGAATCGAGAAGTAAGGCATTTGACAGACTTTGGGTTGGTTTAGGGTCTCACTTCTGTTGATGAGCATACATGGAAGAAATTGCAGCAGAATTTTCTCCTTCATACATGGAAGCAGTTGGAACATCTTCTCCTCTGTTCAACCCACCAACAGATCGGGACGGGAGGATCCTAGCCAGAGGCAGAAGATCCCAACAGACCAGGAGCCACACGTGGTGAAATCAGATCAATAAGGGAGGAATCATATAGGGACTTAGGCGGCTCTGCTCGTGTCCTTGACGTTGGTGGCAGGTGCCGATGTGGCGGGGGCGGCCTCGCCCCGGAGGGAGAGGAGCAGGGGAGGTGCAGCGACCTCGCGTCGATGGGGGAATATGGGCGCGGTGACCTCGCTCCGGCATGGGAGGAGCAGGGTGGGCGCGGCGGCCTCGCCACGAGCGAGAGGAGCAGGGGAGGCGTGGCGACCTCGCGCCGGTGGGGGAATGTGGGCGCGGCGACCTTGCTCCGGCGCGGGAGGAGAAGGGTGGGCGCGATGGACCCCTTCCGGTGATGGAGGAGCAGGGTGGACCTTTTTTAGTGGAAGCGGTACACAACTCATGGATGGCATAGTGGGTAGTTCCTTCTGAAAGACAGGGGCAAAACCGTCTTTTCAAGGCAGACGGAAATTTTCTAGGCGGTGACGAACGGTCCCAATCTTTTTAATAGTATAGATTATGGTGAGAGTACAATGGGGCGAGCTCGACGGCTAGGCGGCGAGTCGCTTGGGTGTATGATAGAACGTATCCTCTATGCGTCCTCTAGGGAGGTTTATATAGACTAACCTCGCTAGGGTTTACAGATCACAACCGAATTAGTTAAGGATTCGGAGATTCTATGACCTAGTCCGACTGGGCCTAACTATGCTTCTGGGCCTTCAGCTTCCAGTCGCTTGAGTCCACGCCAAGTATTGATCCATTCGCCGTCCTGCAGGCCCACTCGCTGACGGCTAGGGTCAGTAGGAAACGTCCTGCTGGGTATACCCCGGTAGGCATATCCCATCAACTGGATACACGCGTACCCGACATGGAATCGCCTGAATGAAACACGCTGGGACCCACCACACATACGGCGAGGGTTTCTGCTACCATGTCGCTCGCTAGCCATGGGGACCCGCATACAACGAGGGTTTTCGCGGCCACCTCAACTGTCGGCCACGAGAACCCGCAGAGGGCGAGGGTGTCAGCGTCCACGTAGGCTCTTGGCCGCGAGATCCCAAGACGGGTGAGGGTCCCCGCTGCCACATTGGCCATCAACGGGCCCCACGCCCCAGCTGGTGCGGAGCGCCTGCCCCCTCCATACGCCTATCATGCGGAGCGCATTCATGTGCAACCCTCGTTGCATGGGCCATGAGACGGCGCATGACCACCATCTAGTCAAGCGGGGCAGGAAAGGGTGCGCTCCACGCCCACTCTAGGGAATCTTGGTCCACGGGCCCTTCCTCCATGGGTGAGCCGGGCTCCATAGCGTTCTCGCCACATGTCCTCCTTGTCGTCCATCCCACGGCCAGCAAGAATCAGGGATATGCTGAGAGCAGATTCGAACGAAATTTTCATGCGCTATTATTGACTCCTCATCATCCATCCCACAAAAATTGCTAGCTCGTGGTAAGAGTTCTTACAGTTATCCACCTGAAGTAGTAGCTTGTGGAAGAGTCATATTTGACATGGCACAATTTCCTGAAAGGACGCAAACTCCTCGAGTTCCCTACCGAGAGAATGCCATAATCTACATTGGTCGGGCATGTTACATACAATTACAACTTGACAAGTGTTTCTATAGAATAATAAATAACAATGCTAAAGATAGTAGGAAAACTAAGACTATCCTGATTTTTTCTTTCCAGAAGTGTACCAATAAATGTTGAATAAGATATAGCGATTATATGGATGGAAAAGATAAAGGCCAAGTTGGAAAAATGCAACATATCTACATTCTACTGATTCAAAAGATCATAGGATGTATATCACTAATACCAAATTATAGTAGGGAATTAAATAATAAAAGGTACATTGAGATTATGTCAGCACCATAAGTGTATGATGGTAGCATAAGAGTACTAACATTATGTTATCTCACAAGTTCACTAGGCAATTAACCACTACAATGTAAAGTGAAAATGGTTAGTATGTGCCCAGGAATCAGGATAACACGCCAACAAAGTTGGATGAAAGGAATTTCTATAGGATATATGTTGATGCAAATATAGTATGTCTAGATATTCCAAATTGAAAAATGGAGTTACGTTAAATGGGGAACTTGACTTGAACCTATAGTCTAACATGGATATTGTATAAGAAAAAAATGATAGATTGGGTCACCCTTAACTACAAGGTGTTCAAACTTATTCAAGAAATAAAGTGTTGAGAACCTTTACCTCTCCATCTTGATCAAGAAGAACATGAGTTGTAAATCTAGCTCTTGCATTTGTTGAAAATTAGTAATAACAACAATTCAATATTTATTGAAGAATACTAATAACCAAAATAACATGACCAAATGCATGCACATATTTCAAAAGAAGCACAGTAAGGACTTCGAAATTTCAGTTCAACAATCCTACAATACTTCAGTTATATAGTTAGACCAAATTCTAAAAAGGATTTCTTAACTATGCATTCCATATAAAATGTTCTGGGCTATATGACATTTATTTACACAATAAATAAGAGGTTCATGTTCAAAAATTTAGAAAGGCATGAAAGTAGTTTTCTGAGCAATCCACATGTAGTCTACGCATAATACATCATTCCATGTCTAGCCAAGGTAATCATACACGCCTGAGAAAGGCCACCTCTAAAGATAATACCCTGGATAGAGAATATATAGATTACAACCACCAAAAGAAGGATATAGTGATGCATATTTATATATGCAAAGCCAAAGTAAGTTATAATTCTATCAAACTTGGCATCAAGGGATCCATGATAAAAGATAAATCATATAATCATTATGCTCTTATTGTTAAATAACCTTCCGCATGATGAATGGAGAAACGCCCACATGATAAATATCTAACCAAAGCAAACCAGTGAGAGGGCGGAGATAATTTGTACCCTGTGAGCGTAAGTGAATCATGGCATTGAGGCGAGGATGTTAGAGTATATGTCGGTTACGTTATATTAGGTGGTTTCATATTGTAATTCAATTCTATCTCTAGTAGTCTTCTTGCCTTCCAAGTCTTCTAATACTATATAAACAGCCTAAGGGCTCACGTTGTAATCACCTCTTGCAATATCAATACAATCAATACTTCCGCAATCTTTCATGGTATCAGAGCGGTTTGCCCCGCCTAGGGTTTAGCCACCTCTTCCGCTGCGCCGCCCCCAGGGAGATCATTCTCCGCCGGGGCCGTGCAATAGTAGATTAGATCTAACTTCGCCAAAATTTTCTCGCCGGCCGCTTGACCGACGTTTCTTCTTCTTTCGCCGATGATAGATTGGCTTGAGCCGTCCACAGCCACATGTCATCACCATGCGCCTCTACTTCCACCTCAGCGTCGACTCATGTCTGACAAATCATCACCAACGATCGTGCCAAGGAGGCTTTGCGCGGCACCCTAAGAGACGCCTTCACGCGCAGAGCCTCCTTGGCAGCGTTGGCTTCTTCGTCCTCACGTTGTCACCACGCCGGCCCGTATTTGCCAACATCGACCGGGACGCACGTCACGAGTACGTGCCTCGCTGTCAAATACAAGGTTGCACCTTCATTAACTGTGGTCATCATCGCCGACAACCATCTACACCAACAACATCGCCACATCGTCCCCACCACCACCGATCGTGGTCATCGTCAATGCCAACAAGTTCTTTTTCTCCACGAGCGACGACGCGCTCATACAAGCGGAAAATACGGGTCTAAACTCCGAAATAGACTACCGCAACAACTCAATCTCCGTCGACATCTACCACCATCGTCTTCGTCTACCAAGACCTTGCCGCCAGAGTCACAGTCTAGTTTTTTTATTTGCACAAGTTTGTGCTCAATTTTCTTCTTGCAGCCACTTCGTCTACTCCGACACGGCGGACAACTTCTACACCGATCGTTTATGAAATTTTTTCTTTTCTCCTCAATCCGGATCTGGCAAGCACGACTCATGATGATCCCTGTCGTCGCATGCCCAGTATTCGCAACACCGACGCATGCCTTCGTCCCCGGCGCTCTCCCGAGTTTGGCAAGCTCGGCAAGGCGTGTCTCCTACCTCGACTACTCCAACTCAAACTACGCTTACCTCAACTACTATGGCGAATTCTCCAGGATCAATGACGACATCGACCACAACACAATAACATCATCAATTTCATCGACTTCATTAACGGCCACAACTTCACCAACGACACCATCGACCACGACTACAACGCCCCACTCCAGGCTACATTGACATCGGCAACAAGGGCTACCACCTCACCTTCGGCTTATGCTCCAGTCAGACCGTCTGCGTCACTACCGATCCAACTGCAAGGGGTATTAGAGTATATGTCTGTTACGTTATATTAGATAGTTTCATATTGTAATCCAATTCTATCT
Organism: Avena sativa; assembly: GCA_916181665.1. Classification (NCBI taxonomy): domain Eukaryota; kingdom Viridiplantae; phylum Streptophyta; class Magnoliopsida; order Poales; family Poaceae; genus Avena; species Avena sativa. Next base: position 38,611,902 of record OV702285.1, on the reverse strand, counting down.
CTAGTAGTATTCTTGCCTCCCAAGTCTTCTAGTACTATATAAACAGCCTAAGGGCTCACGTTGTAATCACCTCTTGCAATATCAATACAATCAATACTTCCGCAATATTTCAGAGGAAGTAGACAATGTCATACCACCCTCCTCTAAAAATCCTAGGTCTAATCTGAGCGCCCTCTAGTGGTGTCGTCTCATGATCCTCCTATTGAGCTCTGGACGGTGAGGAGTACCCAAGGATCAACATGTTGCAGCAAAGGAGGAATGGCCTAGTGGAACAGTAGCATAGAGACGGGATGCATCGATGGAGGTAGAGCTCCTCTCGTGCGCTACCACTGCGTGATCCTCTTTGAGAGAGAGAGAAGACTTGAGATATGAGAGATTATACATGATGGAAGGAGATGACAAGAGGGGTACCTGAGGGTGAACGTTGCAGGTCGACTGCAATCAAGCATAGCTGCAGGGGTATCGTTGTCCTCCACCTGAAGGTCTAGCGGCTGGTCTTGAAAACCCTGGGGTGAGGCATGGCCTCTTGCATCTGCTCCACGGAGCTCATGATAACCCTATGGAATAAACTGATGGACAAACTTGCCCCTACCCCTCTCCATGGCCAAGGAGAGGGCTTGAAACAATGTAGCCGATCGTACGGTGGCGCCTCACCGTCTGCCACACGCGTACATGCCTAGAGGGGAATGATAAATGTTACCCCTGATACACTAGCAAAACCATGGGGTAAAATGTTACCCCGATTTCTATTCTATAATCCTAAGATGTTAGATAATCATGATATTCTACAATATAAGGTATCTTGTATTAATACCTCCTAGTTTGCTCGACAATTGCCAGGTTATGGAAAGAGTTCTTACCGTCATCCACCTGAAGTAGCAGCTTGAACAAGACTCACATTTGATGTGGCACAACCTGTCCTGTTGAAGGGACGCAAACTACTTGAGTTCCCTGCCGAGAGAATGCCACAATCTTTGCGGTTAAATCCTGAAAGATAGTGTTCAAGTCATTTTCCATGATAAGAAGTGTTCAAATCATTTTCCATGAGAAAACAATGAAACTAAATGACCACATTTGCAAGTATGCATACTGTGGTCTTGCATGTTACGTACAATTATATCTTGACAAGTGTTTGTATATAAGAATAACTAACAATGCTTAAGATAGCACGAAAACTAAGATTATCCTGATTTTTCCTTTCTATAAGTGTACCAATAAATGTTGAATAAGATATACACATTATATGGATGGAAAAGATAAAATCGAAGTGGATAAAATGAAACACATCTGGATTCTACTAAGTCAAAAGATCATAGGATGTATATCACTGTATGGACTTGACTATAATAGTAGATTATAGTAGAGAATTAAATGAGAAAAAGTACATTGAACTAATGTCATCCTTAGAAGTATATGAATAATATGATGGTAGCATGAGTATAACACTATGCTATATCACAAGTTCACTGGGAAATTAACCACTACAATCCAAAAGTGAAAATGGTTAGTATGTGTCTAGGAATCAGGATAACACGCCAAAAAATGATGAAAAGCATTTCTATAGGTATATTTTGATGCAAATATAGTATGTCTCGATATTCCTTATTTAAAAATGGAATGATGCTAAATGGCCAACATGACTTGAAACTACGGTCTAACATGAATACTGTATAAGAAAAAATGATAGATTGTGTGATCCTTGGCTACATGGTGCACAAAATTATTCAGGAAATCAAGGTTGAGAATCTTTACCTCTCTAGCTTGAGAAAGAAGAACATGAGCCGTAAATCTACCTACTGCATTTTGTGAAAAATAATAATATTAGTAATTAAATGTATGTTCGACAATAGGACTAATAATTCAATGAAGAATATGACAAAATGCATGCACAAACATCAGAAGAAGCACGATTAGAACTTTGAAATTTCAGTTCAATAAACCTAAAATACTTCAGTAATATAGTTAGACCAAATTCTACAAGGGATTTCTTAACTATGCATTTAATAAAAAAATCTTGGCTATATGACATTTATTTACACTATAAAGAAGAGGTTCATGTTCAAAAATCTAGAAAGGCATGAAACTGGTTTTCCGACCAATTGACATGCCGTCTGCGCATAATACGTATAGTTTCCGGATAGCTTATTTTCATAGCTGGTTTGTCTAGACAGCCCTTGATAGGTTGGCGTATGCATAAGCCGGAGCCAAAAAGAACTGGGCCGTAGCCATATGGTGTTGGAGGTTCAAGCTTGAACATCGACAACTCATTCTCTTTATGGGCTCTCACTTATCTCGTGTATGCTTAGTTTATCTCCCTCCACAAACCGCCTTTTACTTCTTCTATCAACTTTCTAATTGACTACGGAAGGTGTTGTCCAGTAATATAACAAGCGTTGGGAAAGTAATTCCGGTTATTCTTGAAAAAAATATGTCCCCTATAGGTGGCACATACCCTCTCCCGTTTTGTAGTGTTGATGAATTCGAATAAATTCTTGCCTTAAAGATGACACTCCAAACCCCATTTTCAAATTCTATCTTACCCGCTCTCTCTCCTCTACCATATATGCCAATCTTGCCTTAAAAATGACACGTATATCTAATTTTGAGGATTGAGATGTCAATCTTCCAATTAACGTGTTATGAGATAAACGAGGTAGGTAAGCTACACATCTCCAGAGGACATCTCTCTTGTTTTTTTTATAACCATTACCGTGGTATAATCACAGTAACAAGTGGTAGACTGGAGGTCTCGGGCAATTATATAAAATAAAATTTAAAAAAATAAAAAATTGTTGAGGTCTTCAAACTCTTTCTTTTTCCAAGACTCCCACTACTTCGATGCCGGCGAGCCTGACCGGAGGAGAGGGGACCGATCTATGGAGGAGGCTATGGCTAGGTCAGGAGAGGTCGCGGATGAAACTTGGACACCTCTCCTAGTTCCAAATAATTTATTGTAGTAGTACAATTTATTTTTTTGCGGGTACTATTTCTTCCGTTAGTGCGTATGCAAGACGAATTCTAATAGTCTACATGTTTCACGTCCTCCTAATTAATGTGTTTTGAGATGTCATATACTTCCTCCGTCCAGAAATAACTGATTTGTGTCTATCTAGATTCAAATGTAGCTATACACTAAAATGCATCTAGATACATTCGAATCTAGACAAACCCAAGTCAGTTATTCCTAGGCAGAGGGGGTTCCTAATTTTTTCCCTGTTGTGTACACAAATAGGCTATCGTCTCACAACATAAGGCTTTGTTTATTCCTCTCATATTTTTACACCCTAGAGAGTTGGGTACAAGAGAGGATTTGGTTTTCACCCAATACTCTCTAATTCTTCCAAATAATTTTCCTAAAAATGCACTATTATAGAGGAGAGTTTTTAATCTATATATCCTGGTATTGTTTTAGCAAATCCCGGATTGGTAAACAGACTACAAGAATTTTGCAGGAATTAGAATAACCTTCGCTGTTCCCCGTGAATATACACACTAGCGAATACGAGAGAGAACTAAACAGAGCCTAAAAGGGATGATCACAAATTTGAGTTAATTCCTGCCTTAAAATTGACATCCCTGTGCATTTGGTCATTCTATTGATTAAATTACTGTTATTTTTCTCAAACACAAATTGAATTAATGCTATTATTATTTTGCAACAAATGCAGGAGCTAGATATACAGCTCATGTTCTTCTTGCTCAAACTGGAGCCATGGATGACACAATCTATCGTTTTTTATACGGTATTAATGTTAGGCTGTAGCCAAGGATGACACAATCTATTTTTTTTCTTATACAATATTCATGTTAGGCTGTAGCTTCAATTCATGTTCGCCATTTAGCATCATTTCATTTTTCCATTTGGATTATCTAGACATCTACATTTTGATCAACATATTACAATGCCTTTTGTCATACTTTTTGGTGTGTTATCCTGATTCTGAACACATACTAACCATTTTTTTACTTTAGATTGTTGTGGTTAATTGCCCGGTGAACTTGTGATATAACATAATGCTATACTCTTATGCTACCATGCATCATATACTTCTAGGGCTGACATAAGCTCAATGTACCTTTTATTATTTAATTCTCTACTATAATTTTGTATTAGTGTCAAGTCCATATAGTGATATACATCATATGATATTTAGATTCAGTAGAATCTAGATGTGTTGCATTTTATGCACTTGACCTTTATCTTCTCCATCCATATAATGAGTATATCTTATTCAACATTTATTATTACACTTCTAGAAAGAAAAAACCAGGTAGTCTTAGTTTTCCTGCTATATTAAGCAATGTTTTTTTATTCTTCTATATAAACATTTGTCGAGTTGTAGTTTTATGTAACATGCAATACCAAGGTAGCAAGACTGCATTCTTGCCGATGTAGTATCATTTACTTCCATTGCTTTCTCATGGAAAATGCCTTCAACACGTTTTCTTATAAAAAATGACTTGAACACTATCTTTTAGGATGCAGCTGCAAAGATTATGACATTCTCCCACTAGGGAACTAGGGAACTTGAGGAGTTCGCATCCTTTCAACAAATTGTGCCATATCAAATGTGAGTATTTGCAAGCTGCTACTTCACGTGGACGACTTTAAGAACTCTTTCGATGAATTAGCAATTCCTGAGCACTCTAGGATTTATTAATACAAGAGTCCTTATAATGTAAAATGCCATGATTATCTAAAATCCTAGGATTATAGAATAGAAATAAATAGAAATTAGGGGCAACAATTTACCCCATGCATGTTTTGTTAATGTACCAGGGGCAACATTTGACATTATTCACTGTTCTTCCCCTCCAGGCCCGTATGTGCATAGAGGATGGTGAGGCGCCACCGTACGGTCTGCCAGGCCGTCTTAAGCCCTTTCTTGTCCATAGAGAGGGAGAGGGGCAAGTCTGGGCCGCAGTTCATTCCCTAGGGTTCCCATGATATCCGTGTAGCAGGTGAGGTCATGTCTCACCCTAAGATTTCCATGACCAGCCGTCGAAGCTTTAGGAGGAGGATGACAATACCGCTGCCACTATGCTTGATATCATTCGACCCACAATGTTCACCATCCGGTACCCCTCCTGTTTTCCCTCATATATGCTCTCTCTCTCTCATGTATCACATCCCCTGTCTCTCTCTAAGTAGCCAAAGAGGTTAATGCAGAGGTAGCACACAAGAGAATCTTGACCTCCAACGACTCATCTTGGCTCTATCCGACTATTCCATTGTGCCATTCGTCCTCCGCTGAAACACATTGATCCTAGGGTATTCCTCTCCATCCTGATCTCAACAGGAGGATCATGAGCCGACACCACTAGAGGGCTCTCAGATCGGACCTGGAAATTTTAGAGGAGAGTGGTATGCAATCTTATACTTCTTCGTCTGAACTCCATGATTCTCTTTCGCTCATGGGGTACGCATTATCTCCCCCTCTCGCTGTTTTTCTTTAGTCAGATATTTATTATGTGGGCGTTGCTCCATTCATCATGCGGAAGCTTATTTAACTACAAGAGTGTAACAATTATAGGATTTTATGTTTTAGCATGGATCCCTTTGTTTCAAAGTTTTGATAGAATTATAACTTACTTTGACTTTTCATATATAAATATGAATCACTATATCTCTCTTTTGGTGGTTGTAAGCTATATATTCTCTATTCATGGTATTATCTTTAGAGGTGGCCTTGCTCAGGGTTCTCTCATTAGCTTTGGCTAGATCTGACATGATATAGTCTAGTTCTTTTAGCCTTCTCCTTTCCTAGCTTACGGAGTTTGTGTTCGGACTAACCATTTTGAGACATTTTGTACTGTTTTTCACATATGTAATCACAAAGTTAATATTTTGAACATGATAAAGTGCTAGATTACAACAAAAATAGGATGTCGTTGTTAGTTCATTATACAAGCCTTCCTGGACAATTTTATGGGACCTTTTAGATTTTCTAGAATTTTCTTTATCCATCGAGTGATCATGTGTGCAACAAGAATGTAAAATAAGGTGCTGACCACATATAGAAAACATAAGCAGAGACCCCATAAGCAGAGACAGGCTTAGTTTTTCAGGGGAGGGGCCCGGATCCCACATGTGTTGACCCTTGGTCAACTTGGTAAGGGGGGTCGCAGGGATAAGCAAAGTACATCCCATGGAGGCAGTGTCGATGAAGCCAGAAGGACGAAGATCGAGAGACCAAAGCGTAGAACTCTGTGGGCCTGACTAAGATTACAGACCTCTAGCAAGGCATCGTAGGAGTGGAAGGTGACATGGTTATACCCTATGGGTACGTAACTTCAGCATACCTAGTACAGCCCAAGGAAGGCCCACTACAGGCATACGCTGGCCCATGAAGATTTTCGGGTGACCAAGGCCCAAGACATCTTCGGATCCTTGAAGAACAAGACTAGTTTAGATAGAAAACTCAAAAGGGCAAACGCCCTAGAACTTGTAACCGACTAGGACTATGCCCGGGACCTGCCTAAGTCTATATAAAGGCCAGGAGGGCACGTCCTAGGGCAACTCAACCAACCTCGACTCATACTTTCGCACACGCATCCACGCCAGATCGAATCTGCGCACCCTGTAACCTTCGGTTCCGCCGTAATAAAAGAGCAGACAAGCAGGAGTAGGGTTTTCCCTCCGGGGGCCTGAACCTGGGTAAATCTCGTGTCCCCTGGTTGCTTGTCTGTTAACCGTGCCACGATCTCCAGCATCCCCATCTTCTCCAAAACCCAAGTCCATAACAATGGGCATTGACGAGATCAAACCTCGTCAATTGGCGCCATCCGTGGGAATTGGGGCTGCTGATTGTGCGGTCGTGACGGTTCCGACCCGATCGATCTACAACTCTGCGACGACGGAGAATCACCTCCTCTTCGGCACTTTCGACTTCACCGCCCACTCGCCGGCCACCATGAAGGATTTTGAGCCCGTAGGCGACGGACTCGAGATTTTGTTCGGGAGCTTCTGCTTCCAGGTGGGACAAACTGGCACCCTCCGCCTCCCTGAGCGGGTGCCCGTGCCGTCAATCAGGCCCGCTTCGTGGGCTCCACACCCCGTGCTACGCACGTCGCCATCAACAGATGAGTTCCACAGCAGCAGCAGCTGCAACTCTGATCTGTGCGGTCCACCCTCGGATGAAGGGACCTATGGTTCCGGATCCGAAAGCTGCGGCAACAGCCAACCAATCTGCAGGCGCTATCTGTGCACCGCAGTCATCCAGGCCGACGAGGAAACGCCTAACCCGCCGCCCAACCCCAACCCGCAGGACGGAAACGGCGAAAACGAGGAAAACAGAGGCCACCTCATCCAACTTAGCAAAGAAGGATGGGTCGAAGCACGCCGTGCCGTCGCAGGCGAAATAGTCCTACCTCTGGACTCCCCACGTGATCTGCTGAGGGCATACCACTACCTCCTCATCGAGGAACACAAGAAACAAGTCGAGATGCAGAAGACGCTCGACAAACACAAGCAAGCAGCCTCTGAATCCAGCGCGCGACGAGCTGCGCTCTCCGCCATGGAACCTGGCTCTAGCACAAACAGAAATCAGGGAAACAAGCACCGTTCTCGGATGGAAAACATGGACCCCAAGGAGCGGCGTGACGTGACCCGAACTCTCCACACATCATTCATGGATATGGACGCTGACGGCAACATCACCCCGAAGATGCCACAAGCAGCGATCATGGCAGCCACTGCGTATCTCGCAGCTCACCCACCTCCGGAGGGGGACCCGAAAAGGGCCATGCATAAATCCACACTCACCGGACTAGGACTAATCGGAGCTGCGGTCCACGAAGATGCTCCTGCGGAGCCGAAGAAAAAAGCTCTAGCCAGGCGCGACCGGAGCCCCACACCCTCATCCGAAGAGGAAGAGGAGCACGATCTTCCTCGAAGGAAAAAGAGCTCCAATCGCCACAAACGCGACTACGACGCCAGAGACAAGCTTACACAGCGCAAGATCGACAAAGCACGCGCCAAACGCGCATGCTCGTCTGAATCTGAGATGGACGAAGACGAAGGAGAACTCTGCGGGGCTCGATGCTTCAGCAGATCCGTCCGGCGAACGCAGATGCCACGCAAATTCAAGCTTCCTTCGGATACTCCGAAGTTCAACGGCACACAAGATCCAAAGTCCTGGCTCAGTGACCATCTGTCATCCGTCAAGCTTCACGGAGGCAACAAAGAAACCGCCATGCAATGCCTTCAGCTGCAGCTGACAGGCGCGGCGCGAGTCTGGCTTAGCAGCCTATCATCAGGATCCATCCGAAACTGGGAGGAGCTTTCTTACAGCTTCATCCGAAATTTCAAAGGCACCAGCAAGAGGCCCGCCTCAATCGAAGAATTGCGAGCCCGCACTCAAAGAACGGGTGAATCTATTCGCTCATACATACTACGCTGGTCTACGACCAAGAACTCCGCAGCACACATCTCCGAAGAGAGGGCCATCGACGCCTTCAGGGACGGCGTCAAGCGCCCAGACTTCAAGGAGGAACTTGGGCGTGTAAAGCCCAAGACACTCGATCACCTCATGGAAATCGCCAACAGTTGGGCAGACGGCGAAGATTGCATCCAGCGACCGCAATCAGATGAAGAGGACGACTACGGCCGAAGACGCGAACGCCGCAGCAAGAGGAGATCGCGCGTCTACGAGGACCGCGACGGACCCGACATGGTCGCGGCCGGCTACGCCGACCGCCATAATGACAACAGCCGCAACAGCGGAGGATATCGCAGCGGAAACTTCCGCGACAACGGACGACCAACACAGTCGTGGCAACGCCGCGACCGCGACAACGGACCCTCAGCATTCGACAAACTTTCGGGTCCATGCACCATCCACTTCTACATCGCCAAACAGGATGGCAAAAAGAAAGCCAGCCACATGCTCAAGGATTGTCGCGAGTTCCAAAAACTCAGCGAAGGCATGATGCAGATGAGGCAACAAGGTCCAATCCCTACGTTCGGAAACACACCTGCGCCAGGTGAAATAGCACACGGAGCTCCTCCACCACCGCCTATTGGAGGCCAAAACCAACCAGTCGCACCAGCGCAAAACAACACCGGGGTCCCATATCCCCCATCAAAAGAAGCACTCAATATGATACAGAAGGGACGCCCCACAAATAGGGTGCAGAAGAAAATCACCCGAAAAATCAACTTGGCCGTGGCAACTCCGCCTGCAATCCCTGAGTACCTCAGCGGATCGGAGTCCTACATCACATTCACCCGCGCGGATCACCCTTGCCAGATCCCTCGCCCAGGTCATGATGCCCTGGTGCTGGAGGCGTAGATCGGAGGCTTCGAGATGAGTCGCGTCTTCATGGACGGCGGCAGCGGCATCAACCTAATGTTCGCAAGCACTCTAGCAGCTATGCGGATCCCGCAATGCAGCCTGGAACAATCAGACACAACGTTCCATGGCATTGTCCCAGGGAAGGGCATCTTCCCCCTCGGAAAAATAGGGCTCGACGTCATCTTCGGGAAGCCGGACAACTTTCGGCAGGAGCGCCTAGAATTCGAAGTAGTAGACTGGCCATCGCAATACCACGCCATCCTGGGACGTGTAGCATTCGCACGGTTCCTGGCCGTCCCACACTACGCATACTTGATACTCAAGATGCCAGGACCACGGGGCGTCATCACAATCCACGGGAGCTTCACCCGATCGGACCAATGCGACTGGGATTTCAACAAAATCTCCCAGTCCTTCGGCATGCAAGACGAGGTCGTAAGGCTCCGCGAGGAGAAGGACAATGGGCTACCCCCAGTCACAAGGCAGAACGCACCTGACATGTCCTTCGACTCCACCGTCAACTCCAAGAAAGTGAAAGTCCATCCGACAGATGCCTCCAAGACGGCGCTGATTGCCAACGACCTCAGCACCGCATAGGAAGGCGCGCTCGTCGAATTCCTCCGTGGGCGCTGGGAAATATTCGCCTGGTGTCCTGCGGACATGCCAGGAGTTCCCAGGGAATTCGCCGAGCACGCACTCAAAGTCTTCCCAGACACCAAGCCAGTCAAGCAGTCTATCCGAAGATTGTCGGAGCCACGAGCCGAAGCTATCGGCAAGGAGATCAATAGATTACTCGCAGCAGACTTCATACGGGAAATCAAGGAAAGTGAGTGGCTGGCAAATACGGTGATGGTCCCGAAGAAGGACACGGACATCCTGCGGATGTGCGTAGACTTCACGTCACTAAATAAACACTGCCCTAAGGACCACTTCCCTCTTCCTCGGATCGACCAAATCATCGATTCAACTGCAGGTTGTGAGAAACTCTCCTTCCTCGACGCCTACTCAGGCTATAACCAGATTCGACTCAAGGTCGAAGATCAAGAGAAAACGGCGTTCATCACACCGTTCGGAGTATACTGCTACAACACAATGCCTTTCGGGCTAAAGAACGCGGGTGCCACGTACCAGCGATGCATGCAGGCCTGCCTCAAGGACCAGATCGGTCGCAACGTCCAAGTCTATGTCGACGACATAGTCATAAAAACCAAGGAGGCAAGAACACTTATCGACGATCTCCGCGAGACGTTCGACAACCTTGATCGCTACCGGATCAAGCTCAATCCAGAAAAATGCGCCTTCGGCGTCCCCTCGGGTCAGCTGCTCGGATACTTCATCTCTCAACGAGGGATCGAAGCGAACCCGAAGAAAATCAAAGCTATCATGACAATGGAGAAGCCAAAAAACCTCAAGGGCGTTCAGCAGCTCGCAGGGCGAGTAGCGGCACTAAGCAGGTTCATCAGCCGCATGGTCGAGAAAGCCCTACCATTCTACCAGTTGCTACGCAAGGCAGACAAATTCGAGTGGACACCAGAAGCAAACGACGCATTCGAAAGCCTCAAGCGGCTCCTCTCTACCTCGCTTGTTTTGGTCACGCCAAAAGAGCACGAGCCCTTGTTGCTGTACATAGCAGCCACACACCAGGTGGTCAGCACAGCACTCGTGGTCGAACGACCCGAAGAAGGCAAGACCCACGGGGTACAACGCCCAATTTACTACCTCAGCGAGGTTCTCACTCCAACAAAACAGCGGTACCCGCACTACCAGAAGCTAGCCTATGGCGTATTCATGACGGCTCGACGACTGAGCCACTACTTCCAGGAGCATCAGGTGATGGTCGTCAACGAGGCGCCCCTGAACAGCATCCTGAATAACCCAGAGGCCACAGGACGCATGGCCCTGTGGGGCATTGAACTATCACCCTTGGACATCGTCTACGAGAAGCGACACGCAATCAAATCTCAAGTCCTTCCGGACTTCCTGGTGCACTGGATGGAGCTGCAGCTGCCTGACACCCCAGACATGTCGCAGTCCTGGACAATGCATTTCGACGGCTCCAAATGCGAAGCCGGAGCAGGGGCAGGAGTCATACTGACCTCCCCGCAAGGTGACAAGATGAAGTACGTCCTTCGGATGAAATTCAGAGCCTCCAACAACGAGGCCGAATATGAAGCCCTGATTCATGGCATGAAGATGGCAAAAATCTGCGGCGCAACGCGCCTGGTCATCTACGGTGACTCCAACCTTGTCGTACAGCAAACGATGAATGAGTGCGACGCACACGCCGAAAACATGATCGCGTACCGGGCGCTATACAACGCACTCGAAGGAGAATTCGACGGCTGCGAACTTCGGCACATTGGAAGAGAGAGCAACGAGGAGGCCGATTGACTCGCCAACATCGGCTCCACTTGTGCCAAGGTACCACCAGGTGTGTTCCTCGTACAGATCTGCGTGCCATCGATCAAGCGGAAATTCCCTAAAGGATCACCCGAAGAAGCAGAGCACTCGGGGGCTACGCTACCCGAAGGTCAGGAAGGACCCGAAAAGTTGGATACCGAAGTTTCCATGGTCAACCTGCTGCAGGTCATGGCAGTCGAAGAAACTTGGACACGTCCATACCTCCAGTTCCTGACAAACGGAGAATTGCCTGATAGCCCGACGGATGCCCGACGCATATCTCGTCGGTCAAAAGCCTTCACCATCATCAACGGCGAACTGTACAAACGCAGCATCATGGGTGTACTACAACGGTGCGTCACCATCGACGACGGCAAGGCCATACTCCAAGATATACATGAAGGCATATGCGGCCACCACGCAGGCAGCCGCTCCCTTGTCGCCAAAGCTCTGCGAGCAGGATTCTACTGGCCAACGGCCATGAGTGATGCGAAGGACATCGTCCGCAGATGCAACGGATGCCAGCGGTTCGCCGACAAACCGCACGCACCTGGGTCTGAACTACGACCCATACCCATAGCCTGGCCTTTTGCCCAATGGGGCCTCGACATGATCGGCAAACTGCCAAAATCCTCAAAGGGAGGACACGTTTTCCTCCTGGTAGCAGTCGACAAATTCACCAAGTGGATCGAAGCCATGCCAGTCACCAACCAGAAGGGCACAACCGCCGTCAAGTTCTTCGAATCCATTCTCTACAGATTTGGCGTACCGCACAGCATCATCACCGACAACGGATCGAACTTCATCTCCGAAGAATTCCAGGACTTCTGCGAAGGCCTCAGGATCAATATCACGTATGCCTCAGTGGCACACCCGCAAACAAACGGGCAGGTGGAAAAGGCCAACGGCCTAATCGGCGCTGGCATCAAGAAGCGCCTCATGAGCTCACTCGAGCACAAAGCTGGAAACTGGACGGAAGAGCTACCGTCTTTCCTGTGGAGCTTACGTACTACGCCAAACAGCTCCACCGGCTACACACCATCCTTCATGGTTCACGGAGCCGAGGAAGTGCTACCAGCCGAAGTACGCGATCAGGCTCCACGAGTCGTAGCGTACAGCGAAGCCGAGTCCACGACCGCGCTCGAAGATGCCGTCGACACACTCGACGAAGCACGGGATATAGCAGCAGCTAGATCAGCGGTGTACCAGCAAAGTCTCCGCAACTACCATAGCCGTCGGCTGCGCCCAAGGTCCTTCGTCGAAGGAGACCTCGTCTTGCGACTCAAGCAAAAGCGCCCGAACAAACTCGATTCACCATGGGAAGGACCCTACGCCATCACCGAGGTCATCCCAGGTGGCTCCTATCGCCTCAAGCACGTGGAGTCTGGAGTCGCATACTCCAACCCATGCAACGTCTCGCACCTGCGACGATTCTACCCGTAGCAACCTACCCCTTATTTTTACTTTCAATAAGGCTTTCAGCCAAGGCTATTCAGCCGAACCATGTACCTCCTCCATTACGATATAAATAAAGCTAAGTGTCTCGCTCCCAACCTTCAGTTGACTATTTTCTGCAACTTTACTACATGCTACAAACGCACTCGGGGGCTCCCCCCACCTCACGATTTCATCGACTCAGGACCAAACGTGTACACCTGAGTAGCTGACTACGTCAAGCAAACGACAAGGACACGTACTCAATCAAAGCACTGCGTGCTCACACACATGCAAACCTTTACAACAAAGGGCACATACACGCCCAGCCGCAATATACAAATTTTACATCTATCTGTTTATTTTCAGGACCTATCTACTCTGAAGAATAACCTGCGCACGCTGCTCAAACAAGTCTAAAATTTGCTCGGCATACTGCCTTACAGACGCGTAATGCGGACGCATGTTCCACTCGCCACCATCTGGTCGAGGAGGTGGCCCGGTCGCCACAGCAGCCAAATCTACGTCAGGGCGGTGCACCCTCACAAGAGACAAGGCAGCCTTCACCCCTGCGACGAGCTGCTGCCGCACCAGCTCCTTGACATTTCCGGCATTCCGAAACTTCGTCAGAAGACCCGCAAGAGTCTTTGGCACGGCATCCAGCGGAAACATGACGTGCAGTACCGAAGACAGTGATGTCTGCACCTGGCGGAGCACCCGTGAAACCTGTTAGACGCGATCCTGCACCGTCGCCAGAACCATGGCGTGATCACGGTCCATCCAGAAGAAGCCGCCGGCCTCCATGTCCTGTTGAGTCAAACAATTGACTCGAACAGCAATACGCTCCTTTTCTTCCCTCGGAGCAATATTGGCACCTGCGACAAACGCACGAAAAAAGAGTAAGGCCAGCAGGCTCACCCGAAGAACTGGGCTACAGCCCGAAAGAGGGATCAACTTACATTGCAGCTGCTCGGACAGTCGACCCAGCTCCGCCATCAAATACTCCTCTCTGGCTGCACCACGGTCTGCTTTGGATTTCCAAACATCAGCACGACCGCGTAACCCAAGCAAATCCCTCTCCAAGCTATGCACGCGATCCCGACGAAAAGCAAGCTGCGAGGAATCATCCAATGATGATCGCAAGGGCCTTTCGGATGACGTGTCAACTGGGTCAGCACCCGAAGGAACCTATAGCAGCAGAAAGGTACTCAGACATTCAGCCAAGGATAAAAGCACAACACGGAGGAATTCGATTAAAATAAGGCCACTACGTGGCACAAGGATGGTACTACAAAAGATATTTACAAGCAGACTACAAACTACTCTATGCCTACTATGCCTAAGGTGCAGGACACTGAGTCGCCTCAGAGCCAGACTGCCTAGCCTTAGCCTCGCCCTGCTGCCGCAGCGCGTACTCAGACAACAAGTCAATGAGCTTGGGCCCATATCGTCGGCAGCGAGCGGAGTAGGCGGCGAAGGCTACCTCGGATCCATCCGCGGCCGTCGGCATCCGAGGGGTAATCTGGGGCAGGTCCAGCTCTGCCCCAGCCGCCATGGCCATTGCCAGCCCGACGGATGCGCCGATGGCCTTCTGCTTGCGCTTGTACGCTGCAGGCGCTTCGCCCGACAGAGCCTCCGCCAGGGCATCCACATCTTCAAGGGACGCACCCTTCGGGAAGAGCTCCTGGTAGAAGCGACCAAGGACTTCTTTCGCCTTGGCGAGGGAGTTGACGACGGTGCTGCAGAGGTCTTCGACCGCTACAGTGGCGTCATCTAGAGCACTCCCGTGCTCCAGCGCACCGTGGTCGAACTCGATGCCTGCGGCATCTGAGACAAAAGAGGAAAACATCACGAAAGGCAACATAGAAGAAGACCCAAAGAAAAAGAAACAAGTCCCAAAGCTTGTACTCACCCGAAATAGCCATGGCAGCAGCCATGAGCTTATCCGCCACCCCTTTTTCGCGAGCAGCCGCAACGATGGCCAGCTGCTCCTCACGATCTGCAGCCTCCTGCAGCAGACGCTCTTTCGCCTCGGCTGCCTTCGTCAGCTCCAGCTCAAGGCGCTCTTTTGCACCTGCAGCAGCTTCGGCCTTCTGCTCCGCTTGGCCAAGCCTCTTCTTCAGAGCATCAACCTCGCGGAGAGAGTCGTTATGTTCCTCTGCATTTACAACAAGCAAGTGTCAAAGAAAAGGATCAGGATACGCAAGAAAAATACTACAAGGCAGACGAATACCTTGCAGCTGCCGCAGTTTTGCCTCCAGCGTCAGGCGCTCCTCCACCAGCCGCTTGGCCTCTTGGACAAAAGGCTGAAAAGACAACAGCAGTAAGAACATGACTTGGGGGCTACGCCCCACACAAAGAAGCAACAACAACATCAGCACTCGAAGACACTTGGGGGCTTCCCCCCATAACATCAAGAAGGACAACTTACGTGCTCCGAAGGCGAACCCGCAGGCCCGCCTCCGAAATTCTGAGGCGCAACCACCAGCCTCTCCTGCACAAGAGGAACTGGCGCAGCGTCACCAGAAGTCGCCACCGTCTGAGGAGGAGGCGACGCAATGTTCGACTCCCCCATCATCTCGTGCGCTCCATCACTAGAGCCGTCGGAAGATTGCCTGCACACGAACCAATCAACACAGGTGCCAAAATTGCAAGGAAACAAAGGAAAACAGTGGCACGAAGAAAACTTACGAGCCCAACGCGCTCAGGTCGAAGATAGGAGAAGCCCTTCGGGCCCTCTTCTCTTCCTTCTTTTCTTCCTTCTTCTCCTCCTTCTTTTCTTCCTTCTTCCGCTTTGTTGGCGGCTGCGGAGTAACAGCCCGCACAGGAATGGCAAGAAGGGGAGAGGAAGAACCCCCCTGAACATCATCATGACGCTCAAGGCCCAGCGGATTTCTGGGAGTCGGAGCAGTCGAGGCATCCGAAGACTCGCTGGAGCTCCGTGCTCGCTTGCGCGAATGGTCCTCACTCGACTCGTCGGCATCCTCCGCTGGAGATCGCGCTGACGGCAACTCGGCCACGGAGTCCACCACTTCATTATCCGGGGCATTCGGATACCTTTCGGGCAACGGTGGTGCCATGCCTGGCACTTTGAAGCTCTGCAAAAGGAAAAGGAACTTTGTTAGCAAAAAACGGAAAAAGTACACAACTGACAAAACAAAAAGGAAGCACTACGTGCGCAAATCTACACCTTCGGTACGACCAACGTCGAAGAAAAGGGAGGAGTCTGTGACTTCCCCAGAATTTCTTCGGTCTGCCTTGAACTTCAACAGCGCGCGAAGAGTCTTGTCAAGTTCCGCCTTGGAGATTTTCTCACTAGAAACCCTCGTCGGATCACGGCGCCCAGAGTAAAGAAACATCGGATGCGCCCTCGCTTGGAGAGGCTGCACCCGACGCTCAAGAAACGTTCGGATGACGTCGACACCGTTCACCTCCTTCTCAGGAATCAGTTGGAGATCCTCCACTCGACGGTACAGGGCCTCAATCTCCGCCACCTCACCATCTAAGATTTGGTTTTTCCAGGATCTTTTCTTTTCAATCAACTGGGAGGGTTAAAAAGGAACAAGACCAAAATCTTGCCCAGGCAGTACGGAGTCACGGATGTAAAACCATTTCCTCCGCCAGTACTGGACAGATTCAGACATGGAAAAGGAAAAGAATTGGACATTGGGACTGAGAGAGATGATGAAACCCCCAATGGGATACACACCATCCGACCCAGATTGCCTCTTCACGGAATAAAGCTTCCGGAAGAGGCCAAAGTGCGGCTCAATGCCAAGCCAACACTCGCAAAGCGTGATAAAACACGCAATGTGGAGAAGGGAGTTGGGAGACAGATGATGCAACTGAACCCCATAGAAGAAGAGTAGTCCACGAAGGAAGTCATGGACTGGATACGAGAAACCACGCAAGACAAAGGCAAGAAACATAACCCGATACCCAGCTAGGGGACGGGGGATTACCTCATTGCCGGGGAGTCGCACGGCCTTCGCATCTTGCGGGATCAGGCTCCGCTCGCGCAGCTTGCGGAGATCGCTCTCTCGCTTCTCCGATCGACGCCAGCCACCATCGGTGACGCGAGCAGCGGCGGCGCCCTTCATGCCTCCGGCGGCGCTGGTCCCAACCGCGGACGAGGATTTCTTTGTCTTCCCCATGACGCTGCAGAGGTGGCGGCGTTGGCAAACGACAGAGAACAAAGGAAGTGTGGAAGGAAAGTTCAAGCGCGCAGCAAGAATCGCTCAAGAACAAGAAGCCAGTGAACAGATGAACTGGTGCGGTGAAAAACAAACCACGATTTCACCCAGGATTATAACAGCGAAGACGACGCACGCCAGCCGTCCATCGAGAAGACCTAACGCCAACGATAGATCTAACCGTACACGTGTCAACACCACAACAAACCATTGTTACCACACCTTCCACTACGCGCGGAAATCGAGGAGGCGCCGTAATCATCTCCACGCCCCGCGTGACCGGTCAATTCAAAGTCAGCAAGTGGGACCCACGCTTAGTCCCGTCAAGTCATCTCTGGCGCAGCAGACGCTTGAGGTCATCAATCGTCAGCACTGACGTCATCAAAAGCTATAATAGCACCATTTCGGCTCCACAGCTAAAAGTACTCACTCGAATCTACGATTCGACTAAATACTTGGGGACTACTCCTATCAGGAGCGCTGGCCGCGCACCCGACAGACAAATGAGGACAAAATTGCTTCTCTGAGTCCTACATCGAGTCTACGACTCCACTAAGGACTCGGGGGCTACTCCCATAGGGAGGATGGATTTAAGCATCCGAAAATTTTCGAGTCCTGCGGACCTAAAGACTGAAACAATGCTTGAACTAAAAGTCTCCGTTCGAGTCTACGACTCGAACAAACACTTGGGGGCTACTCCCATAGGGAGCGCTGGTCACGCACCCTATGAAGTCTTCGACTGCGATCTTTCGGATCAGCACGCAAAAACTTTTTTGGCAACTATGCCCCAACAAAACGCTAAGTGAGCAACAATCTCCTTGGCCACCCGAAACACCTCCGAGGTGATAAGTGTTCGGATGCTGCGTCTGCGACGCAAAGATAAGACCTACAGATATCATCTGATGGCCTGGCAACGCACCTAACTGCGCTCTGCTAGTATGAATCCGTACCAACAGGTACGATGAAAAATCCTGACGGACGCGTTGGGTACACCAATTAAAATCACTGGAATTCCTCTCTTGTAAGTCCTCCGCGGCCTGAGTTGAATTACGCCAGCATATGTTCCAGGCCCGGGTTAAGGGACCCGAACCTGAAGAAGATCGTGTTGTTTCGTCCTAAGACAGTTAACTGACCATGATCCGTCGGGTGAGTCAGGCACACGTATCAACAATCCCTACACATTCTCTTAAAAGACAGAGTTGCACCGAAGGATTGAAGAGTCCTCAGCCGAATCTACGATTCGACTGATCACTCGGGGGCTACTGACATGGTTATACCCTACGGGTACGTAACTTCAGCATACCTAGTCCAGCCCAAGGAAGGCCCACTGCAGGCATACGCTGGCCCATGAAGATTTTCGGGTGACCAAGGCCCAAGACATCTTCGGATCCTTGTAGAACAAGACTAGTTTAGATAGAAAACTCAAAAGGGCAAACGCCCTAGAACTTGTAACCAACTAGGACTATGCCCGGGACCTGCCTAAGTCTATATAAAGGCCAGGAGGGCACGTCCTAGGGCAACTCAACCAACCTCGACTCATACTTTCGCACACGCATCCACGCCAGATCGAATCTGCGCACCCTGTAACCTTCGGTTCCGCCGTAATAAAAGAGCAGACAAGCAGGAGTAGGGTTTTCCCTCTGGGGGCCTGAACCTGGGTAAATCTCGTGTCCCCTGGTTGCTTGTCTGTTAACCGTGCCACGATCTCCAGCATCCCCATCTTCTCCAAAACCCAAGTCCATAACAATGGGCATTGACGAGATCAAACCTCGTCAGAAGGCCCCATAGCCATGCTAGACAATCATAAGCGAGTCGGGTGGATAGTGAGGATGAGGAATTACAACATGAATCAAGGACACCGGGTGTGGTCCAAAAGGAGGAAAAATCAGGGCTACTATGACTAGCAAGAGGATTGGTAATCATGGTGTGAAAAGAAAGAGTGCATAGATTTAACGCACCTGGGGAGGCGTACGGTATGCCACCAACTTTGATTGTGGGAGGAAGAGGCTCGAATTGGCGGTTTCCATCATCGCTCCGGGGGATGAGGGTTGAGTCGTCGGTAGGAGTTGGGGACGCTGCAAGGCTTCCAGATTTGACCGCCACAACAAGATTTTTCGATGCGACGGCGAGGGCGGGTGGATTCGAGTCAGAGAGGACCAATAGTAGTGCAAGCGAGGCTGAGGGGAGCAACGAATCGAAAGGGACGGAGTCGATACCGCCGGGGAGAGACTCTTGCGGCCGACGAGGAGGCATTCATCGGCGAAGGGGGGTCGTGGGCATAGTCCCAGATCTCATCTCCTTAGTTGGGAGGATGAGAAACAGCTCAATTATTAGATTAGTATAATGTGTTTTCATACACATAGATGTTATATGTCACCTCATAACGTATTAATTAGGATAGGTGACCTCTTAGAATATATATACACTACCTTATGATTCTCATTAATTATCGTTGGACGGGTTGGATTCAAAAAATTGAAAACTCAAATAACAAAATTAGATATCCTCCAGAAGCAAGCATGCATGCATTCAACAAACACAACACAAAGCAAAGGAACATCGTCTCGCCATCGCACACCACCCGCGGGACCAATCTTCACCTACAAAACATCCATATATACATGCATGCTCCGAGACCCGCCGGCCACACAAAACATGCATCACACACAAGTACCCATGCACACCTCACAAATCCACAAACATAGGCATAGCAGTGGAGGAGCAAAGTATGGGTAGGTGTAGTACCTTTCCAAAGTAGGAGTAGCTTCCCTCACAAGTACATGAACCAAAGTAGGTCTAGCTATCAACAATGGAGGTGAGTATGAGAAAAATGGAGTCGGAGGGAGGAGAGGGACGAGCTATTTGGAGGTGGGAAGAAGGGAAAGGGTGGTGGTAGGTAGGAGGGGATGCCACCTTTTTTTAGATCTGTTTCGCACATTCTGTGGCGCATATGGCTATATACGCCACAGAAAGTGAGAATTATGTGGAGCATTTGCTATATGTGCCACAAAATAAATTTTATTGGAGCATTTTCCCTATATGCGCCACAGGATTAAAATCTACCTATAATCGTTTTCCTAGTAGTGGCAGAAGCAGCGACACACCTCATATGCTGTTGATATAAGGATGGTGGTTAAATCTTTCTTCAGTGTGCAATGACTTGCTAATAGAGTAAAAAGTGATCAATAGATGATGTGAAAATTCTAGGGAGGAATTGTACATAACAATTTAACAACTGCAAAAATACAATCTGGCAACTTGGTGTTCCATGTACTAGTTACAAATAAAATCACGAAGCTATATTCAAGCTGCAACACTATCAACAGGATGTTAGTTAGAAGGCATGTCCTTTTTAGAAAACAAAAGCCTATTGAGTGAATAGAGTGTTTTTATACTTCGTATGATAGTGAATTTTCTAAGAAATGTTAAATACACTTAAACTAATTAATGCAAAAAAAAATTATCACCTATTTGCAAATATGATTAACAAAGAAACATAAGAAAAGATCCATTTGAAACTATGACCGTATATTTGATGTATTGAGATATGAGGTTGGTGTGATTGAGATAACATACTTGTATAGGTGTACAAGCAATCAAAAGTCGAGCAACTCCGCCACCCAAGACACAACCATTAGGACCTGCAAGTGAAACACTCAGCCTGACGGTTCTAGTTTGGTGGCCTTATATCTCTTGACCAAGGAATGATCCAGACGGTGACAATATCTCAAATTTGCCATGTGGCAGAAAATAAGAAGAACCATTACTTACTAACCTATCATTGACAAATCATCTATAGTGGCTAGTGAATTTTTCCGAAATGGTAGTGACTGCAGACTATCTATCAACAAAACTAATAGTTCAATTTGATCAGGCTTCTTATAATCATGATATTTTGTGATATAAGTACACTTGTATTAATAACACTAGGAATGCTTAGCAATTTCCAATGCATGGAAAGAGTTGTACTATAGGTTCTTATAGTCAAAAGTACATACTTTGTATGTGGTCCTTCCACCTTAAATAGCAGATTGCTGAAGTCTCACATTTAATATGGCACCAGTGGGTGAAAGGAAGCAAACTACTTGAGTAACCTTGTGAGATAATGCCACAATCTTTGCAGCTAAATCCTGAAAAAAGTGTTCAAGTGGGTTTTTATGAGAAAATTGTGAAAGTAAAAGATACTACATCGGGAAGTATGCAATCTTTCCACCTTGGTATTGCATGTTATCGTACAATTACGACTTGAGCGGTATTTCTATAGAAGAATAACTAATAATGCTTGATTGCAGGAAAACTAGCAAGATGTCAACTGCGCATCCCGGTCGTTTTCTTTCCATAAATCTATCAATACATGTTCAATTAGATATACTCACTATATGGACATGACACTACTACATATGAGATTAACATGAATATTGTATATAACCAAAATGGATGATTGCCTCATCCTTGGGTTGAGAATCTTTACCTCTCCATCTTGTGGTTGGACCAGATGCCAAGTTTTCCTATCCTGGCTATAAGAGGTCAATACTCTCCTGCAACTTCCGAAGTTACATCTACATTAGTATCAGGTTTTTTATGCCTGGGTCACACAATGGCATAGAAATCCGTCGAGAGGGGCAAGATAAAAACAGACTATGACTGTCCATCTTTAGATGATTTTAAGATCCGGTATAGGAGTCGGACATTCTTATTCCTTTGCAATGTCATCGCACCCTTGTCTACACCATCGTAGAAAGTCCCTAGCCCAGACACTCCTACAGATGAAGAAGTCATAGCCAACACTAGAAATCATCAACATAATCAGGGTACATCAGAACCCAATTTTGACACACCTCGCGCAAACTGTAATGTAAGTTTGAAAAATGTGGAAAAACAATCACGCGTATAAATATGGGATTGAAACTTACCCTTGTGAATTTTCATGAACATATTTAGGTTCCAAGACCACATTGTCGACTTCAAGTTTTCAAAATTTGGGAACTCTGTACGCATCATGAATCATTAATTGTATTTTAATGATCATATTTAGGTTCCAAAACTTTCCCATATGTCGTGATATTGCACGACAGATGCTACTGTGTGTAGCTTACGTAGAGGGAGCAAGGCGACGTAGGAGAATCCGGGAGAGAGATTGGCACACGATGTACCCAGGTTCACGTCCCCTCGATGGAGGATCGCTACGTCTTGCTATCAATCCAGTATATGATCATAGATTGGTTTACATGGGAGCCGCCGTAGGCGGAGGGAGAGACTAGATCTAATCTATTGTGGGAGAGGATCTAATATGACCTCCCCGTGGGGTGCCCCTGGTGGCTTTATATATGCAGCCAGTTAGGGTTTACAAGTATTTGGTGGGCTTTGTATTGGAGTCGCCGTCTTGGGCCTCCAGTCGGCGCCAGTCGCCTAGGTCCAGTATGCCAGTCGCCGTATTCGGCCAGTCGACCCGCTCTGGACTTGGCGATCCAGCTGGCGATTCCTCTTCGTGGGTATACCCCGATTGGTATTCCCCCATCAGTAGTCCCCGAGCGCGTTGTCGATTCGACATGGGCTTGAGGCAGGGAGCGGAGAGTCTTGACGATGGTTCGTGGCGAATCGGCGACGAGCTCCTGAACAGAGAAAAGAACCGTGAAGCGGGAGGCGGTCGGCGTGAGCCAGTCGGTGATGGCCAGTTGGTATAAGACGCAGGGAGTCGGTGAAACCGCTAGTTACGCCGAGCCCCCGAACGTGGAGCGTGCCGAGTCCCCGAGCGTGCAGCGTGCCGAGTCCCCGAGCGTGGCGAGTGGCGAGGTCAAGCGACCGGCGAGTGGCGCTGTCTGTAGCACGCCGAGTCCCTGAGCGCGTTGAGTACGCGAGGGCGAGTCCGCGGTGGCGAGTCCCCGAGCGTGTTGAGTACGCGAGGGCGAGTCCGCGGTGGCGAGTCCCCGAGCGTATTGAGTACGGGAGAGCGAGTCCGTGGTGGCGAGTCCCCGAGCGTGTTGAGTACGCGAGGGCGAGTCCGTAGTGGCGAGTCCCCGAGCGTGTGTACGCGAGGGCGAGTCCGCGGTGGCGAGTCCCCGAGCATGTTGAGTACGCGAGGGCGAATGCACGGTAGCGAGTCGCCGAGCGTGTTGAGTACGCGAGGGCGAATGCACGGTGGCGAGTCGCCGATCGTGTTGAGTACGCGAGGGCGAATGCACGGTGGCGAGTCGCCGAGCATGTTGAGTACGGGAGGGCGAATGCACGGTGGCGAGTCGACGAGGGCGAGCCGCGGTCGTGGAACCACACGTACACACTGCATGCCTAGAAGTAGTCCCCGAGGCTCGAGTTGGCTTGTAGACGCGACTTGAGGCTCTTTAGAGATGCATATTCTGAAAATATTAGTGGTTGCTGCCGAGCGCGGCGAGTGGCAAGGTCGGGAGACCGCGAGGGGAGAGTCCCCGAGCGTGGCGAGTCCGTGATGATTGCGAGTCCACGAGGGGAGAGTCCCCGAGCGTGGCGAGTCCGCGATGATTGCGAGTCCGCGAGGGGAGAGTCCCTGAGCGTGGCGAGTCCGCGATGATTGCGAGTCCGCGAGGGGAGAGTCCCCGAGCGTGGCGAGTCCGCGATGATTGCGCTGGTTTTGTTAGCGAGTCTCTCGTCTTGGCCCGGGGGGCCAGTCGCATGGCAACTCCAAAGATGGCTCTCAGCTTGGCGTTCTTCCTGGACGATCTGAGGCTCGGTTTGCGAGTCCTTGTCCGCAGTACTTAGCCGTGCGAGTCGCACTGTCTAAGGTAGAGGAGGACATGGTGCTGTTTGTGTAGCACTACCATTTGTCTTGGCCCGGAAGGCCAGTCGAGCAAGGCGACTCCAATGATGGCTCTCGGTTAGCATTTTTCGTGGACGATCCGAGGCTCGGTTTGCGAGTCCTCGTCTGCACTACTTGGCCATGCGAGTCGCTCTTTCAAAGGTTGACAAAGGCGAATAGATTTTTCCCGGGGGGAAGAGACACCCAGTGGTGAGTCCATGCAGCGTGGCATGCGACCCTCTCTGGCGACTCGGACGATGAAAGTCCCTTAGCAGGCGCGGCGTATGCATTCGACCTAGCCGGAAGGAGCCGACGCGGCAGACACATGGTCGACGCGGCGGACGGGGGTCGCGCTATGGCGAAGTCGACGCGGCGGACACGGGGTCGACGCGGCGGACGGAGGTCGCGCTGTGGAGATGTCGACGCGGCGGACACGGGGTCGACGCGGCGGACGGAGGTCGTGCTATGGCGATGTTGACGAAGACGGGGCCGCGAGGGCGAGGTCGTGATGGCGATCCCGCGACTGGCGAGTCTCCGAGCGTAGCGAGTTCGCGTTTATGCGTGTCCGTGTTTAAGCAAGTTCCGGAGCATGGCGAGTCGACGAGCCGGTAGATTGGAGAGTCGGCGATGGACGAGGCCATGAGAGGCGAGTCCGCGGCGGACGAGTCGCCGGATGTGGAGAGTGTACGAGGGCAGCGGGTCGTGGGTCCCCGTGTACGGCGTTTAGCCTGAAGAAGTGGACGCGGCGGCGAGCAAACTGTTCATGCGTACAACAAATATACACGTACGGGTTAAATTCATATAAGATAATCAATTGACAACACGATTAGTAAAAGAGATTGTCATCGTGAGATTTAAGGATAATCGTTGAATGCATCGGTAGCTGATCGCATGATCGCATGCGAATTTCTTCTGCATAGTGCCAAACGCGTGGCTCACGTGGCTGTGAAAAGGGATCCTATCACGGAGATGTGTTCTGACTCCAGGACTCAATTCGTCAAGTGATTGGTACATGTTGCACACATGGCAATATATTAGGTCCAAATAAAGTAATCAATCGGAAGATAAATAAATAGAAAAACAAGATTGAATTCAAAACTCAGCGTGAACCGATCTAGCATGGGGCGCGTCTGAAATTTTGCGAGCCGCCTGCTCCGGCCGGACACGGCGACTGGATCGGATCAACCGGCCTTCCTTATACGGCACGCGAGATGCAACACGCGGGCGACGGTGATTAATCCAACGTCGACGATGTATTGCGAGGATTGTCAATCTCGTAGGTATTTGATGCGAACAGTGCGCCGTCACTCTTTCGTGACTTTGTTCTCCTAGTATTTGCACATACAAACAGATTAGTATAGATGATCCAGTATAAAAATTATAAGTAGAATACGCTTGGGAAAAGAGAGAGATTGTTTATTCAAATCCGACGCATGTATTGCATCGCTCCATCATTGCTTCCCTGATCCCAAATTCGATCTGGAGTCAGTTAATGGTACGGCTGTCCTTGACGTGTATCACCGCCCAATCGCCTATAAAAAATCTACTGAGCTGAGAGATCTGCAGTCGCACGTTGGCTTAAGATTAATCAAGCCACAGAAAGAGTTGATCTGCAGTCGCAGGTGCTGCTGATGACCAAAACGGCCGCCGGTGCATAAATCCAGCGCGTCGACATGGATCATCTGATCAGACGAGATTTGGCTGCTATTGACGAAGAAGTTTGAGGATCTCGCCCGGACTATCACCCTCCAAGCATCGCTAGCCCCACGGTGGGCGCCAACTGTCGTGGTATTACACGGCAGATGCTACTGGGGGTAGCTTACGTAGAGGGAGCAAGGCGACGTAGGAGAATCCGGGAGCGAGATTGGCACATGATGTACCCAGGTTCACGTCCCCTCGATGGAGGATCGCTACGTCCTGCTATCAATCCAGTATATGATCATAGATTGGTTTACATGGGAGCCGCCGTAGGCGAAGGGAGAGACTAGATCTAATCTATTGTGGGAGAGGATCTAATATGACCTCCCCGTGGGGTGCCCCTGGTGGCTTTATATATGCAGCCAGTTAGGGTTTACAAGTATTTGGTGGGCTTTGTATTGGAGTCGCCGTCTTGGGCCTCCAGTCGGCGCCAGTCGCCTAGGTCCAGTATGCCAGTCGCCGTATTCGGCGAGTCGACCCGCTCTGGGCTTGGCGATCCAGCTGGCGATTCCTCTTCTTGGGTATACCCCGATTGGTATTCCCCCATCACCATACAATGGTGCTGACACAAATCATTGACGCACTCTATTGCATGCTTTCTTTCCATCGCACAAGCACCTGAGATTTCATCATAAAAAAATTTAGCATGTGATGCAAACCTGTCAACCAAGTCGATCCCGGTCAACACATTTTACCATTTTAAAAAACAAATGATATCCCACAAGGCCCATGTGTTCGACAAACAACACTTCTACACACACCACATACAAAACCTTCTCTTCTTCGCTCTAGAAAAGGAAGTTAACACTAGAGAGAAACCACACGAGAGAGGCGTCCCCCGTTCCGATACCACTTACCAAATCTGAACTCGTTGTCGCCTATTTGTAGGTCCAACACAACCGAACCCGAGAAATCAGATCCATTTCGGACCCCTAGGAGGAGGATCCTCCATCATGCCTGGCAACACTGGTCGCGACAAGGAGGTCATTGGCCTCGTCAGCGATTAATACGACCACAACGTCGATGGTAAGCGCACAGTCGCTTCCCTTTCCTTCCGCTTGATCTTCTTATTATGGTGGTGGTGGGTCGTGGGCGTCCCTCATGATATCATCTTTGATCTCTGTTGATATCAAATGGTGATCTATGGTTAGGTAGATCGTTTCCTAGCTAGAGGCTACTCCTATATGCATCAATCGATGCAGAGGCGGGGGTATTTATCACCTTCTCCAAAAATAGAGATTGTCCTTGTTTTGTTCGTGTCTGGATATTGTTGCTTGTTCGTTGTTTTCTTCGTGTGTCTGGTTATTGTTGCTTGTTCCTTGTTTTAATTTCTCGCAAATGGAAAAGTTTGGAAACCAATAGCTACTTTTATATTGTTCTTATTTTTATTTTTGTTTTGGTTCTATTAGTTATTTCGTCGACTGCTCCCTCTTTGGATTACACACATGCATGATTTATTGGAAATAGACATGGTTTCTAGGATCACGGACCCCTCAGATCTCATTGTATTAGATTGACATATATTGTCTGTCCTTGGAGATTTGGAAGGCTTAAGGTGTTGATCTTTAAGATTAGTGGGTATATTTGTATAAATAAAAAGGCATTATTATCACTAGAGGAAAAAGGGCTATCCGTTCGCCACCCCTCGGAGCATTAGTCCCGGTTGCGCCACCAACCGGGACTAATGCTGGCACGCGTCCCGGTTGGAGCGGGCACGGGGCCAGGGGGCATGCATCCCGGTTGGTAAGGGGCATGCGTCCCGGTTGGAGCCACCAACCGGGACTAAAGGTTTGGCCACAGCCACGTGGCGTGGCACGCACCTTTAGTCCCGGTTGCTGGCTCCAACCGGGACTAAAGACCCCTGCCCTCTATAAATGCAACTCCCCAGCCCCCTCTGCCTCCACTCTGTTTTTTCGAATGGTGGAAGGTGTGAGGGGGTGTGTGCTAGTTTTTTCTCTTGCATGCATTGAAGGTGTTTGATGAAATGTTTGAGTGAATAATTCCGTTGAATTTCTCATAGAACAAAAATATAGAAGGTGTCCGAGACGCACTTGAGCTTTCTCCTCTTTATTTTCCTCGATCGAGGTTAGCAATCTTATCTTTTCTAGGTCATTGATACAATTCATGTGTCGGTGTGAATTGGTTATTTCACTATTTATGATGTCCTGTTTTTTGATAAACTTACTTATATGATGCAGATGAACGGTTGGGAATGGATGTATGGTGACCGGCGCGTAGCCGGGTATATCAAAGGCATGGATAAATTTATCGATGTGGCTACGGCAAACAAACAGAATGGATTTATACGTTGTCCATGTGTTCAATGTCGGAACAACAAGGAGTACTCTTCCTCGAAAATCATTCGCGGCCACCTGATTATGAAAGGTTTCATGCCCAACTATAATTGCTGGACCAAGCACGGGGAAAGAGGGGTTATGATGGAAGATGGTGAAGAAGAAGATGATGATAACAACTATCATCATATGTTTCCTGAATACAGTGATACTGCAATGGAAGACAATGGAGAGGAAAGACGTGAAGAACGGGCATCAGATGAGCCGACTGATGAACTTGGTAGGGTCATTTCTGATGCAAAGCGAGACTGTGAAACAGAAAATGAGAAGTTGAAGTTAGAGGGCATGTTAGAAGATCACAAGAAATTGTTGTACCCAAATTGTGAAGATGGCAGCACAAAGCTCGGTACCACACTGGAATTGTTGCGATGGAAGGCAGAGTGTGGTCTAACTGACTCCTCATTTGAAAAGATGCTGAAAATAATGAAGCCGAAGTTTCCAAAACATAACAAACTTCCCGAGAGTAACTACGAAGCAAAGAAGACTCTCTGTCCTCTGGGATTAGATGTGCAAAAGATACATGCATGCATTAATGACTGCATCCTCTACCGCGGTAAGGAGTATGAGAATTTAGATAAATGCCCAGTATGCAACGCGTTGCGGTATAAGATCAGATGATATGACCCTGGTGATGTTGAGGGAGATGTAGGGTTCGCAGCATAGAAAACAAAAATTTTCCTACGATGTGAACTATATACCAAGATCTATCTACTAGATACAAACAACGGGCGGATGTATATCCGTAGAGAACATACCCTTGAAGACCGACAAAGCTTAACGAGTTCAACTCGTGGTTGATGTAGACGATCTCTTGCCGATCTCAAGATCGAGAGGAAGTCCTAGTGCCGCAAATCAGCAGCGCATCCGTGCTCGCACACACGTTCGAGGCACCGAGCAACCTCCGCCTCCTCGCTCCAGCGATGCAGCGGAAGCACAACTCTTTCTTGCCGAATAGCCACCGGGAACATGTATCTCGCTAGTCCGAGACCATGGGGGATAAATTCTAGAGGGGGAGAGAGATCCTTCACGAGGAGGTGTGAGTGAGAGAGAGGGAGGGGGGCTCCTTTTATAGGGAGAGGGGGGCACCCAAGGGGCCATGCGCCCAGCCATGGGGCTGCCCCCTCCCCTCCTTTCATTCATGTGGGTGGACACTCCACTCACACAAAAGCCTTTCAATTCCCTCCACTCAAAAACCCACTCAAATTCCCATTAAATTTCCACCAAATTTAATGCAAACTCTCATTAAATAAAACTCCTTTTATTTATTCAGAATTTTGTCAATTACTTTAATGACAAACATTCACATATAACCCCTTGCTAGTATTTCATTTCACATGCAGAAACACTTTCTGTAATTTCACCCGAAAACCCGTTTCGGTATCTAGTGAAATAAATTCCTGCGCTTGTTATTCTTTTCGGCATGAAACTTTTGCTCCAAATGGATGTCGGTGTCTCTTAAGTGTGTCACCCTACGGTTCGCGAATAATGCGGACATGATCGAGACCCTTCTCCGATCAATAATCAGTAGTGGGACCTGGAGATCCATACTGACTCCCACACATTCAACGATGACTTCTCTGATCGTGTGAACCTTTTACGCTAGTATCTTAATCCCTTTGTTTCACGATATATTACATGTCCGATATTCGATCATCGGTATCTCCATACCTAGTTTGATCTCGTTACTGACATGCACTCTTTTCTCGTTCTCGTGATATAACATTCTAGTGATCAAATCACTTGCTTGCAAGCTAATCAATGTGATATCACCGAGAGGGCCCAGAGCATATCTATCCGTCATCGGGATGAACAAATTCCACTGTCGATCCATGGGTCTCAACGTAACACTTTAGTAGTTCTGAAGCCATCTTTATAATCACCCAGTTACGGTGTGACGTTTGATGTCATCGAGAAACTCTTCCGGTGTTAGTGATTGACATGATCTCATGGTCTAAGGATTAGGATCACTTCGTAAGTTGTTATAGCAATATAAACTCAATGACTTTGATCGTAATGCTATACTTCGGATGAATGTTCATCACATCATTACACTAATGTTGTGACCTCGTTATTAACAACATCCAATGTCCATGATCAGGAAACGTTGATCATCATGTTAATCAACGAGCTAGTTTATAAGAGAGGCATAACTAGGAACTTCCTTTTTGTTTATTAAACACACATGTATTAACGTTTCCGTATTAATACAATTATAGCATGCAAAATAAACATTTATCATAAATAAGGAATACGATAATAACCACTTTATTATTGCCTCTCGGGCATATTCCCTTCTGTCTCCCACTTGCACTAGAGACAATAATCTAGTTTGAAAACTTTGCGTATTGAACACCTATGGCTTTCTGGTGTTCCATATACGCAACTACAAGTGGTTAACATAATCTACGGATCTGACGCTTCAGGTCCGAGTGTATTTGCATGTCTTTGCGTCTTCACGCATCACTCATTCTCCAATGAGATGGCATTGTATAAATTTGGTCTTTCGGTGAGACCTTTAGTTCCTTGGGGTTAAAACACGTTGATACTATTGTCATACAATATATCTTTAGTGTTAGCCCATTGCGAACCACACCTTAGTTTGATAACAAACTACTTGACACAAATTCCCTCCTTTGCTGCTACTATAGCAGTCATATACTTAGCCTTTTTGTTGTAGTATTCGTCACAATGTCTTAACTATGGATTTCATCCAAATCCATCATGGAATCTCCTTTCCATTACATTGTGCCACCCATAGTTTAAATTGAGATAAACTTAATTTGTATCTTGTGACAAAACTAGTATCAATGTAACGCTTTACAATGAACTATTTGTAATTGTTTGTCACCTCTACACAAATATATTCTTAGTTCTTCCAAAACATCATAAGAATATTCTCACTATCGTCCAATGATCATTTTATGATTCATTCTGGTATTTGCTCATAACACTTAGAGCATAGGACATATCTAGATGTGTACATATCATGGTATGATTGATCAAATCATTCTTGTGATTTTACTCATCAAGTGTCAAAGCACTTGAATCTTGTTTCACTTATCAAGTGTCGATACACTTGAATCTTGATTCAATTCCTTTCCATGCAACAAGAACTGTTTCTTGTCGTTTCTATATTGAACTCCTTCAATATCTCATATATGTACGTTTGGCACAACCATATTAGCGTCACAGTCTATCCACTATAGTCATTCATGCTAAATATTCGGGTTTTGCCTAAGTATTTCATCGAAATGAAATTCTTAACATTTGGTCAATAAAAGATACATCATTTCTAATCAACAAGATGTCCTCAACATAATGTATTAGAAATATGTCTCAGTGCTCCCACTTAATTTCTTGCAAATGCAAGCATCTTCATCGTCTCCTGATGAAAACTCCTTTTCATCATGATGAAGATTCCAACTCTGCGATGCTTACTTCAACCATTGAAGTTTGCACGCCCTTTTAGCATCCTTTGAATTTAACAAAACCCTTTGGACCGTGTCATGTATACGTCCTAGGTAACCATTCTATTAGAAGAACTTTGTTTTGTTTATTAATCTACCATATAACAGATTATATGTAGTGGTTGCTACTTTAATCCGTCCAGACTAAATATCGCTATGAAAGATCAAATCTTGTCATAGTCAACTCCTTGAACATTGTCGTAAAATACTTTACGACATGTCGACTATTTCATAGATGTGAAACATCCATGTCTATTTCTTTATAGATCCAAATACGACCGATAGGTTTTTACACCTTTCCGGAGGGTCTTCCAAGTTCAAAACTTGATTTCTCGTGTATGAAACTATCACGGATTTTATGGCTTCGAGCCATTTGACGGAGTCAGGGCCCATCATCGCTTCTTTGTATGTATTCGGTTCATCATTCTCAAACAATAATGATTTACTCTGAAATCTTAGCATTTGATTGTTTAACCGACCTACTTGGTTTAATAAGAACTTAGATCTCCGTGACCACAACCTTTGAGGCACATAAGCTATGAGCATTATGGCTGCCTCCGGAATATTTTCCGGCGCTGCGCAACTCAGCACATTTAGCTAAGGTTTGTTAACCTTATCAAAGTTCTATTGTCCTCCCACTTAACTTTTACGAAAAATTCCTTCTTCAAGAAACTTCATATTTCAAGCGACAAACCCCTTTGTCCTCGGTGTTATGGAGGAATAACCAATTGTTATTCGAAATAACCTACAAAGACATGCTCATCCGACTTCGGTTGTAAACATCTTACTTATGTTTAGCATACCAAAATTTAAGAAATGACAACTTGGGTTTTACCCCAAACCATAACTTCCATGGTGTCATTTCAACGGATCAATATGGAGCTCTTTTCAGTGTAAAAGCGGTAGTCTCTAAAGCTTTAATCTTTTAAAACATAATGGCAGTTTTATAAATAACACCTTTGATCCAACCATGTCAAACAAGGTTTCATTACAAATCTCAAACACTCCATATTCCTATGGTGTTTCGGGATATGTAAATCTAGGTGTTTTGCTAAACTTGTAACTCAAATAAATCCCTTTTATGATAAAATCATAATTCATTTATTTTTCTTGTTACACTTGTAACTCAAATAAATCCCTTATGATAAAATCATAAACCATTTATTTTTCTTGTTACAATGATTTTTCACTTCATCTTGAAAGTCTTTGAAACATTTTCAAATATTTCATACTTCTTTCTCATTAAGTGAACATTCACTCAAATTTCCGGAGAAAGCATATGAAGTTAAAACCCATCGCTTACGACTACACATAATGGAATACATACATCGATATGTATAAATTCCAATATTTTAGTCGTTCGTTCTTCTTTGGTCTTTGAATGGAGTTTTTAATTATCCCGAGAAAAGTCTCACAAGCGTCACTTGATCAAATCAAAGACTCCAAAAATCCATGAATATGGAGATTCTTCATGTTTTCTTTCCAATATAATTTAAACAGCGATGTCACTTCGTAAGTGATCTTTCAATCATTTGTCTTGCGACATTTTAGCATTAGGTTTTATGGATGTGATTTCTCCAACTAGATTTGTAAATCATCCATCTTATATGGAATATGGTAATTATTTGAACAAGCTTTGTTCTCATAATACCTGATTTAAATAACAATTATTAAAACAAATCTTGAAGTCAAGCTTTGATGTCAACGAGAAGTACAAACAATGGTTTGTTTGTTTTCGATGAACATCATCACATATTCTCTTGCTAGTTACTTAAGCCATTGTGGTTTATGAATTGCGTCGTTCCGTATGAAATTTCATACCAACCAATTCGGTATCCAATACCCAAGAACCACATTGTTTAACAAGCAAAGAATACAACCATAACATGTATATCATCCATATACCTAAATTGGATATTTCCAATCTTTTCTTTTCTGCCAAATATATTTTATAGATTCTCTTTTAGCATTTCCTTTTCCTTTTTAAAAGAATCTATCAACATCAAAAGTGGCGCCATATACATGACACATAGTCCAAAGCGTTTATATTCAAATAATAATACCTTTGGACTTGCACTTTGAAG
This sequence comes from Avena sativa, assembly GCA_916181665.1. Taxonomy (NCBI): domain Eukaryota; kingdom Viridiplantae; phylum Streptophyta; class Magnoliopsida; order Poales; family Poaceae; genus Avena; species Avena sativa. Next base: position 38,578,207 of record OV702285.1, on the reverse strand, counting down.
TAGATCACCATCATCAAAATGATCGGTATTCTTTTAAAATCCATTCTTTAGTAATCTTTTAGTGTAGTAAACACTTTACATACATCTTCTATTCGCTCTTATCATGACGACTTTCATGATCAAGCTACTGTAGCTTATAAAGGCGAATCGTGAGTATAACATTACTTTCCAAAACCCTTTTGGATGATTAGGATGTCTAGCATCTCCAACCTTCGTAAATTCTCATCCAATATGAGAACATATATTATACTCTATCATATTGCAACCAAAACATTGTTTCAGATATCGTTATATCTACCACACATGATGGTTTCTGAAACAATTCTTTCAGCTCCTAGATAATCTTGATATTTAAATCAAGAATCATGGAGGCAAATATGATACTTAAGATACTAACACTGGAATTGTTACTCTTGATTTAATACTAACTATTAAATTTCACGGAGTAAATAGAGTTTGCTGAAAGTTTGCAATAGGACTTGAAACTTTAGATTGACACTCAACACAATATGATACCAGTTCGTAAAGTATATATCCAGAATTCTATAGTTCTATTATCTCAATTACAACTATGCATAAGGTGGTGAACGAATGCCAATGACTACAACAAATTATGCAAATTCACTTTGATTTAATTTATGATAAATTGAGTTCTACTAATCCAAATTAGAAATGAACTCCCACTCAAAAACGACATCCCTCGTGTCTTTTTGGTGATTACATGAACCAAATTCACTACACCAAGTCCGATCATCACGTGAGTCGGTGTAGCTTCAAAGGCGAGCATCCATATGGTCATCATATCAAAAACATATGACTCATGCTTAACCTTTCGGTCCGTGTTCCGAGGCCATGTCTGTACATGCTAGGCTCGCCAAGTAAGAACCTTAGTATTCGCGTGTGTAACTGTCTTACACCCGAGATATGCTTGTGGATTCAAGTACACCCGATCATCACGTGATGTCTTGAAGCGATGAAACATTGTCGGTGCATACTTAAGGAAGAACACATTCTTATCTTGATATCTAAATGAGGGATCATCTTATTATGCTAATAAAATGCCAAACAAGCAATATAAGATGCAATCAAAACATCACATGTTTATAAGTGAAATGATATGGTTCCCGCATATGATCTCCATCATGTGCACCGTGGTATGATCTCTATCATACCTTTATGTGTAAGGCCAAGGTCTATGGAACTTACACGCTATGTGTGTTGTAAGAGTATCTCATACTTCTACTTACAACATCACCATATCATAACGCTAGCCCAGCAACAATCTAAACTAGACGCCTCTAATTTATCCATTGCAAATTTCACGTGGCTTAGGGCTTTTGAAGATAGAACTGTTCCTACCTACGAACATGAACCACAACGAGGAGAACCAAATTGTTGACAACTCGTTGCAAATTAGATATTGACTATAGTAGGAGAGACAGACACCCGCTAGCCACTTATGCAAAACTAGTTGCATGTCAAGCGTGGAACAGGTCTCATGTGCGAGGACATGTAAAGTTTGTCCGGGCCGCTTCATCCCACTATGCCACCAATATCCAAAGTACAACTAAGAAGCAATAAAATGATCATCATCGCCCACATACTCATATGTGTACTACCCGTGCAAAGTATCTACGCATAGATCCGGCTCTGATACCACTGTAGGGTTCGCAGCATAGAAAACAAAAATTTTCCTACGATGTGAACTATATACCAAGATCTATCTACTAGATACAAACAACGGGCGGATGTATATCCGTAGAGAACATACCCTTGAAGACCGACAAAGCTTAACGAGTTCAACTCGTGGTTGATGTAGACGATCTCTTGCCGATCTCAAGATCGAGAGGAAGTCCTAGCGCCGCAAATCAGCAGCGCATCCGTGCTCGCACACACGTTCGAGGCACCGAGCAACCTCCGCCTCCTCGCTCCAGCGATGCAGCGGAAGCACAACTCTTTCTTGCCGAATAGCCACCGGGAACATGTATCTCGCTAGTCCGAGACCATGGGGGATAAATTCTAGAGGGGGAGAGAGATCCTTCACGAGGAGGTGTGAGTGAGAGAGAGGGAGGGGGGCTCGTTTTATAGGGAGAGGGGGCACCCAAGGGGCCATGCGCCCAGCCATGGGGCTGCCCCCTCCCCTCCTTTCATTCATGTGGGTGGACACTCCACTCACACAAAAGCCTTTCAATTCCCTCCACTCAAAAACCCACTCAAATTCCCATTAAATTTCCACCAAATTTAATGCAAACTCTCATTAAATAAAACTCCTTTTATTTATTCAGAATTTTGTCAATTACTTTAATGACAAACATTCACATATGACCCCTTGCTAGTATTTCATTTCACATGCAGAAACACTTTCTGTAATTTCACCCGAAAACCCGTTTCGGTATCTAGTGAAATAAATTCCTGCGCTTGTTATTCTTTTCGGCATGAAACTTTTGCTCCAAATGGATGTCGGTGTCTCTTAAGTGTGTCACCCTACGGTTCGCGAATAATGCGGACATGATCGAGACCCCTCTCGGATCAATAATCAGAAGAGGGATCTGGAGACCCATACTGACTCCCACACATTCAACGATGACTTTCTTGTGATCGTCGGAACCTTTTACGCTAGTATCTTAATCCCTTTGTTTCGCGATATATTACATGTCCGAGATTCGATCATCGGTATCTCCATACCTAGTTTGATCTCGTTACTGACATGCACTCTTGTCTCGTTCCCGTGATATAACATTCTAGTGATCAAATCACTTGCTTGCAAGCTAATCAATGTGTAATCACCGAGAGGGCCCAGAGCATATCTATCCGTCATCGGGATGAACAAATTCCACTCTCGATCCATGGGCCTCAACATAACACTTTATTAGTTCTGAATCCATCTTTATAATCACCCTGTTACGGTGTGACGTTTGATGTTATCAAGAAACTCTTCCGGTGTTAGTGATTGACATGATATCATGGTCTAAGGATTAGGATCACTTCGTAAGTTGTTATAGCAATATAAACTCAATGACTTTGATCGTAATGCTATACCTCGGATGAATGTTCATCACACCATTACACTAATGTTGTGATCCCGTTATTAACAACATCCAATGTCCATGATCAGGAAACCTTGATCATCTTGTTAATCAACGAGCTAGTTTATAAGAGAGGCATAACTAGGAACTTTCTGTTTGTTTATTAAACACACATGTATTAACGTTTCCGTATTAATACAATTATAGCATGCAAAATAAACATTTATCATAAACAAGGAATACGATAATAACCACTTTATTATTGCCTCTCGGGCATATTCCCTTCAGGAGAGCCCCTCCGGAAGAGGGTTCCTGCTAAGGTTATGTGGTATGCTCCTATAATACCAAGGTTGAAACGCATGTTCAGAAACAAAGAGCATGCCAGGTTGTTGCGATGGAACAAAGAAGACCGTAAGAAAGACGGGAAGTTGAGACACCCTGCTGATGGGTCATAGTGGAGAAAAATCGAGAGAGACTTCCCAGACTTTGCAGGTGACGCAAGGAACTTATGGTTTGGTCTAAGTACGGACGGCATGAATCCTTTTGGGGAGCAGAGCTGCAGTCACAGCACCTGGCCCGTGACTCTATGTATCTACAACCTGCCTCCTTGGTTGTGCATGAAGCATAAGTTCATTATGATGCCAGTGCTCATCCAAGGCCTGAAGCAACCGGGCAACGACATTGATGTGTACCTTAGGCCATTAGTTGAAGAACTCTTACAGTTGTGGGGCAAACCAGGTGTACGTGCGTGGGATGAGAACAAACAGGAGCCATTTAATCTACGAGGGTTGTTATTCGTAACCATCAATGATTGGCCTGCTCTTAGTAACCTTTCAGGACATACAAACAAAGGATATAAGGCATGCACCCACTGTTTAGATAAGACTGAAGGTACATATTTGCATAAATTCAAGAAGGTTGTGTACCTGGCGAATCGACGATTTCTTCCGACCAATCATCCCGTAAGAAAGAAAGGCAAGCATTTCAAAGGTGAGGCAGATCACCGGAAGAAGCCTGAACTCCCTGCTGGTGATGCTGTACTTGGTATGGTCAAGGACATAGAAGTAATATTTGGAAAGGGTCCCGGCGGTCAATCAGTTCCGAACGACGTCGCTACAGGACACGCACCCATGTGGAAGAAGAAATCTATATTTTGGGAGCTGCCATATTGGAAAGTCCTGCGTGTCCGCTCTTCAATCGACGTGATGCACGTGACGAAGAATCTCTGCGTGAACCTTCTAGGATTCCTAGGCGTGTATGGGAAGACAAAAGATACACCTGAAGCACGGGAGGACCAACAAATTATGAAAGACCCAAAGAACATGCATACAGATAACAAGACGGATAAAGGGCGTCACTTAAGTCGTGCCAGCTATGCTCTTACCAAAGCAGAGAAGGAAATCTTTTTTGAAGTCCTTTACAGTATCAAGGTACCGTCGGGCTTCTCATCTAATATAAAGGGGATAATAAATATGGCAGAGAAAAAGTTCCAAAACCTGAAGTCTCATGACTGTCACGTGATTATGACGCAGTTGCTTCCGATTGCATTGAGGGGGCTTCTACCGGAAAATGTTCGAGTACCCATTGTGAAGGTGTGTGCATTCCTCAATGCAATATCTCAGAAGGTAATCAATCCAGATATTCTGCCAAGGTTACAGAAGGATGTGGTACAATGTCTTGTTAGTTTTGAATTGGTGTTCCCACCATCCTTCTTCAATATTATGACGCATCTCCTGGTTCATCTAGTGGAAGAGATTGCCATTCTCGGTCCGGTATTTCAGCACAATATGTTCCCCTTTGAGAGGTTCATGGGAGTCATAAAGAAATATGTTCATAACCGTGCTAGACCAGAAGGAAGCATCTCCAAGGGATATGGAACAGAGGAGGTCATTGAGTTTTGTGTTGACTTTATTCCTGACCTTAAGCCGATTGGTGTTTCTGACTCGCGGCATGAGGGAAGACTAAGTGGAAAAGGCACGCTGGGAAAGAAACCAATGATATGTAGGGAGTGCCTCTATGACCAGTTTCTCAGAGATGCCGGAGGACACTATACTGTACAGTTCTACATAATTCCACCTTGGCAGCTCCGTATATCGAGGAACACAAGAATATTGTACGCTCCAAAAACCCGGGGAAGCCTGAATCATGGATTACAGATGAACACATGAAGTCTTTCGGTGGTAGGATGCGGACACATCTCTTGAATGACACCACTGTTGGAGATCAGCTATACTTGTTGGCCGCGTCACCATCTTCTACTGTATTGAATTTCCAAGGGTACGAAATAAATGGGAATACATTCTACACGATCGCCCAAGATAAAAAGAGCACCAACCAAAATAGTGGTGTCCGCTTTGATGCAATAGACGAGAATGGACAAAAGGACACATATTATGGTTACATAGAGGAGATATGGGAACTAGACTATGGAGTCTCTTTTAAGGTCCCTTTGTTTCGCTGCAAATGGGTCAACCTGAATGGGGAAGGGGTAAAGATAGATCAGTTGTACGGAATGACAACAGTGGATCTCAACAATCTTGGTTATAGAGATGAACCATTCGTCCTAGCCAATGATGTGTCTCAGGTTTTCTATGTGAAGGACATGTCCTCCAGACCGAAAAAAAGAAAAAATATGCAAACGAATACATCAGATGATGAGCCAAAGCGTCACATAGTTCTTTCAGGGAAAAGAAACATCGTGGGAATCGAGGACAAGACAGACATGTCAGAAGATTATAATAAGTTTGATGAAATTCCGCCCTTCACAGTGAAAACTGACCCAAGCATTCCGTTAAGTAAAGAAGATGCTCCATGGTTACGTCTGAAGCGGTCATAAGGAATGACATATGCCAAGAAGTTCATGCTCATATTATGTAACTCTAGTTCATGTCTTTCGCGGTTTGTGGCTTGACCGAAGGATATCTTTCGCGGTTTGTGGCCTTTAGTCCCGGTTTTGTAGTCTCAGTTTTTAATATTAATAAATGTCTTGAGTGTTAGTCCCGTTTTGTGGCTGGACCGGGAGTGCCTCTATGACCAGTTTCTTGGAGATGCCGGAGGACTGGGCTCCGTCGGCATCTCCCTGAAACTGGTCGTAGTGGTGTCCCTGCTCTCGAAAACCATCTTGCAGCTTGTAACTTCACTAAGTAGATCAATACGCCTCGGAGCTAACTAATTTCACATATTAGGGAGTGCCTCTATGACCAGTTTCTCGGAGATGCCGGAGGACTGGGCTCCATCGGCATCTCCCTGAAACTGGCCGCAGTGGTGTCCCTTCTCTCGAAAACCATCTTGTAGCTTGTAACTTCACTAACTAGATCAATACGCCTCGGAGCTAACTAATTTCACATATTAGGGAGTGCCTCTATGACCAGTTTCTCGGAGATGCCGGAGGACTGGGCTCCGTCGGCATCTCCCTGAAACTGGCCGCAGTGGTGTCCCTTCTCTCGAAAACCATCTTGCAGCTTGTAACTTCACTAACTAGATCAATACGCCTCGGAGCTAACTAATTTCACATATTAGGGAGTGCCTGTATGACCAGTTTCTCGGAGATGCCGGAGGACTGGGCTCCGTCGGCATCTCCCTGAAACTGGCCGTAGTGGTGTCCCTGCTCTCTAAAACCATCTTGGAGATTCCTCAAACTGGCTGGAGGACTGGACTCACAAGGATGCATATTTATAGTACAAGCAGCTCGGCATAATGTCGACACTCACGACATAATGTTGACACTCACCCCTATTATTAGTGCTGACTCATCTTTAGTCCCGGTTGGTGTCTCCAACCGGGACTAAAGGTTCATCTTTAGTCCCGGTTGGTGACACCATCCGGGACAAGGTACAAGCCGCACGACATAATGTCGACACTCACCCCTATTATTAGTGTTGCCTGGCCCACTCTGCCGCAACCCCTTCAGTCGCGGTTGGTTTCTCCAACCGGGACTAAATATGAACCCTCTCTTTATATAGGCATTTCCCTCTATTTATTAGGTAACACTTAAGACATTTATTAATATTAAAAACCGGGACAAACCGGGACTAGCTAACACTCAGGACTAAAGCCGCCCCCTTTAGTCATAATCATGCCTAGTCCTATAGTACGCAGCTTCAGGGTCTTCATCGTCGTCGTCATCATCATCGTCATCGTCACCTGCCACTCCGGGGATCCTCAGCCCATCCATGGCATATACCAGGGGCCATTCCAGCCTCGGATTCACGGCGGGTGGGAGAGGGGTCTCCTGGAAGACGATGCCGCTACCGCCGGGACAGTGTGGGGCCTGTGGCGGGTGGACTCGTGGGCACCGTAGGCGAGGATGGTCTCCCCCGGAGATGTAGCGCATCACTTCGATGATAGTACGGTTCGCCCACCATAGACGACGGCCGGCTTCGTTGTGGTTCACCGGTGGCGGGCCATCACCCTCGTACCTGGCGAGCTCCCTTTCCCGCCTATTAGCGAAGAAGGCATTCCAGGTGTCGTAGTTGTCGGGATCCCACTGGGGATCCATCCGATGCTCCAGCGCTCAGCATCCACCTTGAGGGACAGGACGGACAGGAACCCCTCCAGCGCTCAGCATCCAGCCGGCGGGCGGCCGGTAGCCCGACGGACAAGGGTAGTTGGAGGCGCACAGCGCCTCGGTCTCCTCGAGGGTCAGAATGGCCCAGTAGGCGTTGTCCATTGTTCTAAGAGAGGAAGGTGTGGATGTGTGGATAGCCATGACACGATCACCCTAAATATAGAGGGAAAGGGCGGGAAAACTTGGCGTGAAGCTTTGGGAAATGGCGGGAAATATCTTTAGTCCCGGTAAGTGACTACATCCGGGACTAAAAGCTCTAGTAGAAAGGAAAGGGCGGGAAAACTTGGCGGGAAGAGGTGGGAAATGGCGGAAAATATTTTTAGTCCCGGTTTGTGACTACATCCGGGACTAAATGTGTGCCGAACAATGATGTTCGAGGTTTCATGGCTTTCGGTCCAAATGACCGATGTTATGTGCTGAATCACGGCATAGTTTGTGATGTTGTGCCCATATTATGCATGTGTGTGGACATTGGTATGGAGAACAATGTTGCAGGAGGAAGTTTTCCATTTTGTCGCACGGAAAAGCCCTTTTCAATTTTCCGAGCGCAAAAAACGGGTCGTTTTGTGAAGTAACCACCAAAATGCCGTTTCACAATGCTACCGTCCCATTTTCCTAAAATACTAGACCACCTTACATGGACTATCTCCCAACCGGTACATCTCAAACCATTTCGTCCATCCCGGGTAAAAAGGACAAATGTCTGCCGAATCGGTAGGAAGTGGGTCCGGTTTGTACTACAGGTACATGATCTATCGCCCGTGATTTTTTGAAAAAATCATTTTTAGACTTGCAATATGTGGTTTCTTCAGAGATCCAATGCAAGTTCTAACGATGCTCGTCGCCTATCTTCATGCACACCGGTTCAACCATAGTTAGAAATTCAGATAATTCAAAACGGGCATAATAAATTCAAAAAAAATCCGAACAATGAAAATCCTTCGCTTGGTGTCATATTATGTTACATAGTTGAAAGGAAAAATACCAGACTTGGTATATTGATCATGTTTCGAAAAAACCTTCACAAAATGACCTATCATGTTCGAGGTTTCATGGCTTTCGGTCCAAATGACCGATGTTATGTGCTGAATCACGGCATAGTTTGTGATGTTGTGCCCATATTATGCATGTCTGTGGACATTGGTATGGAGAACAATGTTGCAGGAGGAAGTTTTCCTTTTTGTCGCACGGAAAAGCCCTTTTCCATTTTCCGAGCGCAAAAAACGGGTCGTTTTGTGAAGTAACCACCAAAATGCCGTTTCACAATGCTACCGTCCCATTTTCCTAAAATACTAGACCACCTTACATGGACTATCTCCCAACCGGTACATCTCAAACCTTTTCGTCCATCCCGGGTAAAAAGGACAAATGTCTGCCGAATCGGTAGGAAGTGGGTCCGGTTTGTACTACAGGTACATGATCTATCGCCCGTGATTTTTTGAAAAAATCATTTTTAGACTCGCAATATGTGGTTTCTTCAGAGATCCAATGCAAGTTCTAACGATGCTCGTCCCCTATCTTCATGCACACCGGTTCAACCATAGTTAGAAATTCAGATAATTCAAAACGGGCATAATAAATTCAAAAAAAATCCGAACAATGAAAATCCTTCGCTTGGTGTCATATTATGTTACATAGTTGAAAGGAAAAATACCAGACTTGGTATATTGATCATGTTTCGAAAAAACCTTCACAAAATGACCTATCATGTTCGAGGTTTCATGGCTTTCGGTCCAAATGACCGATGTTATGTGCTGAATCACGGCATAGTTTGTGATGTTGTGCCCATATTATGCATGTGTGTGGACATTGGTATGGAGAACAATGTTGCAGGAGGAAGTTTTCCTTTTTGTCGCACGGAAAAGCCCTTTTCCATTTTCCGAGCGCAAAAAACGGGTCGTTTTGTGAAGTAACCACCAAAATGCCGTTTCAGAATGCTACCGTCCCATTTTCCTAAAATACTAGACCACCTTACATGGACTATCTCCCAACCGGTACATCTCAAACCTTTTCTTCCATCCCGGGTAAAAAGGACAAATGTCTGGCGAATCGGTAGGAAGTGGGTCCGGTTTGTACTACAGGTACATGATCTATCGCCCGTGATTTTTTGAAAAAATCATTTTTAGACTCGCAATATGTGGTTTCTTCAGAGATCCAATGCAAGTTCTAACGATGCTCGTCCCCTATCTTCATGCACACCGGTTCAACCATAGTTAGAAATTCAGATAATTCAAAACGGGCATAATAAATTCAAAAAAAATCCGAACAATGAAAATCCTTCGCTTGGTGTCATATTATGTTACATAGTTGAAAGGAAAAATACCAGACTTGGTATATTGATCATGTTTCGAAAAAACCTTCACAAAATGACCTATCATGTTCGAGGTTTCATGGCTTTCGGTCCAAATGACCGATGTTATGTGCTGAATCACGGCATAGTTTGTGATGTTGTGCCCATATTATGCATGTGTGTGGACATTGGTATGGAGAACAATGTTGCCGGAGGAAGTTTTCCTTTTTGTCGCACGGAAAAGCCCTTTTCCATTTTCCGAGCGCAAAAAACGGGTCGTTTTGTGAAGTAACCACCAAAATGCCGTTTCAGAATGCTACCGTCCCATTTTCCTAAAATACTAGACCACCTTACATGGACTATCTCCCAACCGGTACATCTCAAACCTTTTCGTCCATCCCGGGTAAAAAGGACAAATGTCTGGCGAATCGGTAGGAAGTGGGTCCGGTTTGTACTACAGGTACATGATCTATCGCCCGTGGTTTTTTGAAAAAATCATTTTTAGACTCGCAATATGTGGTTTCTTCAGAGATCCAATGCAAGTTCTAACGATGCTCGTCCCCTATCTTCATGCACACCGGTTCAACCATAGTTAGAAATTCAGATAATTCAAAACAGGCATAATAAATTAAAAAAAAATCCGAACAATGAAAATCCTTCGCGTGGTGTCATATTATGTTACATAGTTGAAAGGAAAAATACCAGACTTGGTATATTGATCATGTTTCGAAAAAACCTTCACAAAATGACCTATCATGTTCGAGGTTTCATGGCTTTCGGTCCAAATGACCGATGTTATGTGCTGAATCACGGCATAGTTTGTGATGTTGTGCCCATATTATGCATGTGTGTGGACATTGGTATGGAGAACAATGTTGCAGGAGGAAGTTTTCCTTTTTGTCGCACGGAAAAGCCCTTTTCCATTTTCCGAGCGCAAAAAACGGGTCGTTTTGTGAAGTAACCACCAAAATGCCGTTTCAGAATGCTACCGTCCTATTTTCCTAAAATACTAGACCACCTTACATGGATTATCTCCCAACCGGTACATCTCAAACCTTTTCGTCCATCCCGGGTAAAAAGGACAAGTGTCTGCCGAATCGGTAGGAAGTGGGTCCGGTTTGTACTACAGGTACATGATCGATCGCCCGTGATTTTTTGAAAAAATCATTTTTAGACTCGCAATATGTGGTTTCTTCAGAGATCCAATGCAAGTTCTAACGATGCTCGTCCCCTATCTTCATGCACACCGGTTCAACCATAGTTAGAAATTCAAATAATTCAAAACGGGCATAATAAATTAAAAAAAAATCCGAACAATGAAAATCCTTCGCTTGGTGTCATATTATGTTACATAGTTGAAAGGAAAAATACCATACTTGGTATATTGATCATGTTTCGAAAAAACCTTCACAAAATGACCTATCATGTTCGAGGTTTCATGGCTTTCGGTCCAAATGATCGATGTTATGAGCTGAATCACGGCATAGTTTGTGATGTTGTGCCCATATTATGCATGTGTGTGGACATTGGTATGGAGAACAATGTTGCAGGAGGAAGTTTTCCTTTTTGTCGCACGGAAAAGCCCTTTTCCATTTTCCGAGCGCAAAAAACGGGTCGTTTTGTGAAGTAACCACCAAAATGCCGTTTCAGAATGCTACCGTCCCATTTTCCTAAAATACTAGACCACCTTACATGGACTATCTCCCAACCGGTACATCTCAAACCTTTTCGTCCATCCCGGGTAAAAAGGACAAATGTCTGGCGAATCGGTAGGAAGTGGGTCCGGTTTGTACTACAGGTACATGATCTATCGCCCGTGGTTTTTTGAAAAAATCATTTTTAGACTCGCAATATGTGGTTTCTTCAGAGATCCAATGCAAGTTCTAACGATGCTCGTCCCCTATCTTCATGCACACCGGTTCAACCATAGTTAGAAATTCAGATAATTCAAAACAGGCATAATAAATTAAAAAAAAATCCGAACAATGAAAATCCTTCGCGTGGTGTCATATTATGTTACATAGTTGAAAGGAAAAATACCAGACTTGGTATATTGATCATGTTTCGAAAAAACCTTCACAAAATGACCTATCATGTTCGAGGTTTCATGGCTTTCGGTCCAAATGACGGATGTTATGTGCTGAATCACGGCATAGTTTGTGATGTTGTGCCCATATTATGCATGTGTGTGGACATTGGTATGGAGAACAATGTTGCAGGAGGAAGTTTTCCTTTTTGTCGCACGGAAAAGCCCTTTTCCATTTTCCGAGCGCAAAAAACGGGTCGTTTTGTGAAGTAACCACCAAAATGCCGTTTCAGAATGCTACCGTCCTATTTTCCTAAAATACTAGACCACCTTACATGGACTATCTCCCAACCGGTACATCTCAAACCTTTTCGTCCATCCCGGGTAAAAAGGACAAATGTCTGGCGAATCGGTAGGAAGTGGGTCCGGTTTGTACTACATGTACATGATCTATCGCCCGTGATTTTTTGAAAAAATCATTTTTAGACTCGCAATATGTGGTTTCTTCAGAGATCCAATGCAAGTTCTAACGATGCTCGTCCCCTATCTTCATGCACACCGGTTCAACCATAGTTAGAAATTCAGATAATTCAAAACGGGCATAATAAATTAAAAAAAAATCCGAACAATGAAAATCCTTCGCGTGGTGTCATATTATGTTACATAGTTGAAAGGAAAAATACCAGACTTGGTATATTGATCATGTTTCGAAAAAACCTTCACAAAATGACCTATCATGTTCGAGGTTTCATGGCTTTCGGTCCAAATGACGGATGTTATGTGCTGAATCACGGCATAGTTTGTGATGTTGTGCCCATATTATGCATGTGTGTGGACATTGGTATGGAGAACAATGTTGCAGGAGGAAGTTTTCCTTTTTGTCGCACGGAAAAGCCCTTTTCCATTTTCCGAGCGCAAAAAACGGGTCGTTTTGTGAAGTAACCACCAAAATGCCGTTTCAGAATGCTACCGTCCTATTTTCCTAAAATACTAGACCACCTTACATGGACTATCTCCCAACCGGTACATCTCAAACCTTTTCGTCCATCCCGGGTAAAAAGGACAAATGTCTGGCGAATCGGTAGGAAGTGGGTCCGGTTTGTACTACAGGTACATGATCTATCGCCCGTGATTTTTTGAAAAAATCATTTTTAGACTCGCAATATGTGGTTTCTTCAGAGATCCAATGCAAGTTCTAACGATGCTCGTCCCCTATCTTCATGCACACCGGTTCAACCATAGTTAGAAATTCAGATAATTCAAAACGGGCATAATAAATTAAAAAAAAATCCGAACAATGAAAATCCTTCGCGTGGTGTCATATTATGTTACATAGTTGAAAGGAAAAATACCAGACTTGGTATATTGATCATGTTTCGAAAAAACCTTCACAAAATGACCTATCATGTTCGAGGTTTCATGGCTTTCGGTCCAAATGACGGATGTTATGTGCTGAATCACGGCATAGTTTGTGATGTTGTGCCCATATTATGCATGTGTGTGGACATTGGTATGGAGAACAATGTTGCAGGAGGAAGTTTTCCTTTTTGTCGCACGGAAAAGCCCTTTTCCATTTTCCGAGCGCAAAAAACGGGTCGTTTTGTGAAGTAACCACCAAAATACCGTTTTAGAATGCTACCGTCCTATTTTCCTAAAATACTAGACCACCTTACATGGATTATCTCCCAACCGGTACATCTCAAACCTTTTCGTCCATCCCGGGTAAAAAGGACAAGTGTCTGCCGAATCGGTAGGAAGTGGGTCCGGTTTGTACTACAGGTACATGATCTATCGCCCGTGATTTTTTGAAAAAATCATTTTTAGACTCGCAATATGTGGTTTCTTCAGAGATCCAATGCAAGTTCTAACGATGCTCGTCCCCTATCTTCATGCACACCGGTTCAACCATAGTTAGAAATTCAAATAATTCAAAACGGGCATAATAAATTCAAAAAAAAATCCGAACAATGAAAATCCTTCGCGTGGTGTCATATTATGTTACATAGTTGAAAGGAAAAATACCAGACTTGGTATATTGATCATGTTTCGAAAAAACCTTCACAAAATGACCTATCATGTTCGAGGTTTCATGGCTTTCGGTCCAAATGACCGATGTTATGTGCTGAATCACGGCATAGTTTGTGATGTTGTGCCCATATTATGCATGTGTGTGGACATTGGTATGGAGAACAATGTTGCAGGAGGAAGTTTTCCTTTTTGTCGCACGGAAAAGCCCTTTTCCATTTTCCGAGCGCAAAAAACGGGTCGTTTTGTGAAGTAACCACCAAAATGCCGTTTCAGAATGCTACCGTCCCATTTTCCTAAAATACTAGACCACCTTACATGGACTATCTCCCAACCGGTACATCTCAAACCTTTTCGTCCATCCCGGGTAAAAAGGACAAATGTCTGGCGAATCGGTAGGAAGTGGGTCCGGTTTGTACTACAGGTACATGATCTATCGCCCGTGATTTTTTGAAAAAATCATTTTTAGACTCGCAATATGTGGTTTCTTCAGAGATCCAATGCAAGTTCTAACGATGCTCGTCCCCTATCTTCATGCACATCGGTTCAACCATAGTTAGAAATTCAGATAATTCAAAACGGGCATAATAAATTCAAAAAAAATCCGAACAATGAAAATCCTTCGCGTGGTGTCATATTATGTTACATAGTTGAAAGGAAAAATACCAGACTTGGTATATTGATCATGTTTCGAAAAAACCTTCACAAAATGACCTATCATGTTCGAGGTTTCATGGCTTTCGGTCCAAATGACGGATGTTATGTGCTGAATCACGGCATAGTTTGTGATGTTGTGCCCATATTATGCATGTGTGTGGACATTGGTATGGAGAACAATGTTGCAGGAGGAAGTTTTCCTTTTTGTCGCACGGAAAAGCCCTTTTCCATTTTCCGAGCGCAAAAAACGGGTCGTTTTGTGAAGTAACCACCAAAATGCCGTTTCAGAATGCTACCGTCCCATTTTCCTAAAATACTAGACCACCTTACATGGACTATCTCCCAACCGGTACATCTCAAACCTTTTCGTCCATCCCGGGTAAAAAGGACAAATGTCTGGCGAATCGGTAGGAAGTGGGTCCGGTTTGTACTACAGGTACATGATCTATCGCCCGTGATTTTTTGAAAAAATCATTTTTAGACTCGCAATATGTGGTTTCTTCAGAGATCCAATGCAAGTTCTAACGATGCTCGTCCCCTATCTTCATGCACATCGGTTCAACCATAGTTAGAAATTCAGATAATTCAAAACGGGCATAATAAATTCAAAAAAAATCCGAACAATGAAAATCCTTCGCGTGGTGTCATATTATGTTACATAGTTGAAAGGAAAAATACCAGACTTGGTATATTGATCATGTTTCGAAAAAACCTTCACAAAATGACCTATCATGTTCGAGGTTTCATGGCTTTCGGTCCAAATGACGGATGTTATGTGCTGAATCACGGCATAGTTTGTGATGTTGTGCCCATATTATGCATGTGTGTGGACATTGGTATGGAGAACAATGTTGCAGGAGGAAGTTTTCCTTTTTGTCGCACGGAAAAGCCCTTTTCCATTTTCCGAGCGCAAAAAACGGGTTGTTTTGTGAAGTAACCACCAAAATGCCGTTTCAGAATGCTACCGTCCTATTTTCCTAAAATACTAGACCACCTTACATGGATTATCTCCCAACCGGTACATCTCAAACCTTTTCGTCCATCCCGGGTAAAAAGGACAAGTGTCTGCCGAATCGGTAGGAAGTGGGTCCGGTTTGTACTACAGGTACATGATCTATCGCCCGTGATTTTTTGAAAAAATCATTTTTAGACTCGCAATATGTGGTTTCTTCAGAGATCCAATGCAAGTTCTAACGATGCTCGTCCCCTATCTTCATGCACACCGGTTCAACCATAGTTAGAAATTCAAATAATTCAAAACGGGCATAATAAATTCAAAAAAAATCCGAACAATGAAAATCCTTCGCGTGGTGTCATATTATGTTACATAGTTGAAAGGAAAAATACCAGACTTGGTATATTGATCATGTTTCGAAAAAACCTTCACAAAATGACCTATCATGTTCGAGGTTTCATGGCTTTCGGTCCAAATGACGGATGTTATGTGCTGAATCACGGCATAGTTTATGATGTTGTGCCCATATTATGCATGTGTGTGGACATTGGTATGGAGAACAATGTTGCAGGAGAAAATGGTTTTGAATTATTTATTTAAATCCAAACACTTTTTATGTTTAAAGTTTTTCTAAATTCCAAATTAATATTTAAAAATATAAGTTAATTCATTTTAAAAGGTTACATTAATTATTTTTTAAAAATAGAAAATGGTTTTGGATTATTTATTCAAATCCATACACTTTTGTGTTTAAAGTTTTTCTAAATTCCAAATTGATATTAAAAATATATAAGTTAATTAATTTTTAATTGTAAATGGTTCATATTTTAAATGGTTACATTAATTATTGTTTAAAATAGAAAATGTTTTTGAATTATTTATTTAAATCCAAACACTTTTTATGCTTAAAATTTTTCTAAATTCCAAATTAATATTCAAAAATATAAGTTAATGCATTTTAAAAGGTTACATTAATTATTTTTTAAAAATAGAATATGTTTTTGAATTATTTATTCAAATCCATACACTTCTTATGTTTAAAGTTTTTCTAAATTCCAAATTAATATTTAAAAAATATAAGTTATTTCATTATTAATTTTAAATGGTTCGTAGTTTAAATGGTTACATTAATTATTTTTCAAAACAGAAAATGGTTTCGAATTAGTTATTCAAATCCAAACACTTTTTATGTTTAAAGTTTTTCTAAATTCCAAAGTAATTATCATTTAAAAAACATTACAAATTTAAACCCCAAAATAAAAAATAAGGCGGGAAAAGAGAGAAAATAACTGAAAAAATTTGAAAACAGGGGAATACGTCCCGGTTGGAGCCACGAACCGGGACTAAAGGCCCTTTAGTTATAACCGTGCCTCCTCTTCTTCTTCCCTTCCCCACTCACTTCTCTGCCTCTACCTCTGCCTCTGCCTCTGCCCGCGCCCTTGCCGACGACGACGCCGCCAGGCTGCCCCCGCCACCGCCGCCAGGCTGCCCCCGCCACCGCCGCGCGCTCCCCGTAGCGGCTCCGTCGTCAACGCCTCCGCCTCCGGCCGCCACCCGCGTCTCTTCCCGCGCGCCGACGACCGCGCCACCCGCGCGTCTCCTTCCCCCGACGACCGCCGGCCGCGCCCGCGTCTCTGCTTCCCGTCGACGACGCGCCCTTCCCCCACCGCCGCGCGTCAGGTACGGCGCCGCCCCTCCCTGCCTCTCTGTCCTCCCCCTCCCTCTGCTGCTGGTGGCAAAACAGAGCACCCGAATTAGATTGATTTTTTTTTGAACGGATTACGGGTGCAGAGCACCCGAAATATATTGCTGCAATAACGTCGCTGGAGTACAGGAGGCCTAAGAAATAAAAATTACACAGAGGCCCAGAAAATAAGCACCGAGGACCCTAAAAGAAACTTGAAAAAGCAATCAAGTCCACCATCTTCTTCCTCCTCCAGATCGACGAAGAAGCTCCGGTATCGGCCCGCACCTTGCCACAGGGGACGACCGACACACAGGGCGAAGCAGCGAAGGAGCGGCAACCCTACTGCCCTTGAGTCCGACATGTTGACGAAGCATCAGCCGCCAAGAAGCCGCCGGAGAGAAGCTCCCGGATCGAAACCGCCGCGACAGGAAGCCAACACCTACACACCACAAGCCACCACCATGGTCGCTTGGTTCCGGAGTTCCTTGAGTTAGGGTTTGCGCCCCTCGAAACTCCGATTAACTTGTCGAGCATGCTTTAGGGTTACATTCCAATGCACATTAACTTGTCGTATCATCATCATTGCTTGAGCATTGCATCGATTCCATGTGTTGATTGTTTCCCTTTCTTTTCGGTGATTTGGGTCTTCTCGGTAGAATACGATATCGAGATCGAGATCGAAGACCGAGATCAAGACCATAGATAGATCTAATTAAATGACAAGTTTAATTAGAACACCCTAGTAACCCTAACAGGTGATTCCGGAGTTCCTTGAGTTAGGGTTTGCGCCCCTCGGAACCCCGATTAACTTGTCGAGCATGCTTTAGGGTTACATTCCAATGCACATTACCTTGTCGTATCATCATCATTGCTTGAGCATTGCATCGATTCCATGTGTTGATTGTTTCCCTTTCTTTCCGGTGATTTGGTTCTTCTCGGTAGAATACGATATCGAGATTGAGATTGAAGACCGAGATCAAGACCATAGATAGATCGAAGACCTTTTGTAGCCTTATACTCATGTTCCCCTCTCATAGCCTTAGGGTTTAGGGTTTCTCTTCATTTTTATTATTGTGTATGTATATATTAGGGTTTCACCTTCGATCCGGAAAATATTCGTTAGCCGCTTTGACTTATTCGTAACTTTCTCCTTTAGCCGCTTTGACTTATTCGTTTTTCCACCTATGCAGAAAATATGGACCCACACGCCAGAGACGAAGAAAAGGAAGAGTTGATCCAAGGTGTGATCCGTGGGGAAGATAATTTAGACGTATCAACGTTTCTGAACAACTCCGGTGAGGGTGATCCTCTTTTTACCGGAGTAGACAACTTGTTTGAGGTTGAAGGTGTTGCCTTCCACGAGGGAGAAGGCGATGCCTTGTGTAATCGAGAAGACGACCGCTCCGGCGAGGTGCATGTAATATAAATCAATTCATTAATTAATCATCTGCTATCTATATAGAAATAGTAACGACGATCTTTCTTCTTTTAGCCCACCGGATCGAAGGAATCTACTGAAAAGAGCAGACGAGGCCCAACCAAAAAGTTGCAAGACCATGAGAGGTTCAGGATCGAAGATGTCGCTGAAGACGGCAGACCGACAGCTCCCGAAGTTGTCGCAACCAAATTTGTGGCACAATGCGGAGTAATCGTTAGGGACTTAATCCCGATCACCATTAGAAATTGGAATAGGCCTGCTAATGCGGATGAAGAGGGAACATGTTTATTTGTCCCTAACCACGCCAAAGATTTACTGTGGAAGAGGCTCATGGTTAATTTCAAACTACCGAAGATAGAGCTGGATCCAAATGCGGAGGATCCAGTTGAGGACGCCTTACAATATGGGAGAGCCATGGAGGCTAAGGTCAGGGAGTAGGCTTTGAAGAAGATGGCCCAGTGTTTCACCAACTAGAAGAAAAGATTGCACCTTGACTATGTCATGAAAAAGAAGACTCCCGATTTCAAGAATATTCAGTTTGAGAAGATAAAACCATTCTGGGATGAGTTTGTGGAATACAAGAAATCAGAAAAAGCTAAGAAAATGTCTGAAACGAATAAGCTGAATGCTGCTAAGAAGAAGTATCACCATACTATGGGGCAAGGTGGCTACAGGGTTGGCATTCCTAAGTGGGAGACAGACGATTGGGTAGAACGTGCAAGGAATTGGTTTTACGGGCATGGGGGCACGTTGGACTCGGAAGGGAGGTGTATATATAACATACGACATAAATAAGACCCCTTGCCAATCGAGAGGATCAGAAAAGCAGTAAAGGCTGTTAAAGATGGGGACTTCATTCCCGATAGAGAGAATGATGAGCTCACACTCGCCCTTGGAAATAAGGAACATGATGGACGAACACGAGGCACAATAGGCTCCCAATCATGGAGGACTGGGTTTCCCGAAGAGAGGAAGAAATATCCTGATAGAAGTCGTCAGAGGAGTAAGGATAGGGCGGCAGTTGAAGCAGAAAGTCAGAAAGAGCGAATGCGTTTAATTGAAGAACGATTAAAGCAACAACAAGATGAAATTAACACACTTAAAGAGCAAAGTACTACCGGCCCATCTCAGCAGCACACTGCATTCGATGCTACCGGCATATCGAATAATCGAAAAAGCAGTGTGGCTTCCACCGAGGTCCCGGGTGATGACAATGGCGATGCCGATGATGCACCGACGATGGCTCCTGTTGGCTACCCAGTGGATGATATCACAGAGATGACACACTGCGAGCTACATGTCAAAGTTGTGAACATATCAATGAAGGTGGCGGTCGGCTATGCCTTACCAATTGGACCCACACCAACTTACCACTGTCGTCCGGTTCCAGAGGGCTACGCTGTTGTCGGCGTGGATGAAATCATGCCCACCTTTGAGGTTTTGGATCTTCACTACCTTGCTGGTGAAGGGGATGTGACTGTGCTGGGTGACGCAAAAAACGTCACCATTCTATGGCCGAAGGATTGTATCGTGCTTCGAAATCACACGCCAAGGCCATGTTCGCCGCCGCCTCACCCGTCTCCAGCGAGGTCGTCGCCACCGCGGCAGCCGTCTTCGTCGCCTCACCCGGCTCCGTCGCCTCACCAATCTCCGGTGCAGCCATCGCCGCGGGAGCCATCGCCGGCGCCTCAGGATAAAAAGCGTAAGCGTACCGCTACTGTGCGTCGTAAGTGATCGCCGAAACGTAAACAAGAGCCTCTTCCAAAAGTACCAACGGTTCCTCCTAAGAGAGCTTATGACTGTACTGAAGAGGAGACTGCGGCGATCGTTGATGCGGAAACGACAGCGTTTTTCGCTAAGCTGAGGCGGCCGAAAGAGCCAGAGTTCCCCAGCACCAAAGAAGAAAAAGCCAAAGTGTTGAAAATGCTAAAGAATCTTCATCAACCCGAGCCAAAGCTGTCATCAGACTATGAGCGTTCTTTTCTCAAGTCACATGCGGCACAAAAAGCCTCGAAGAGCAGTACTGATGCAAGCGGGAAATCTGTTGCCTAGCTCAGAAAACAAGCAAAACAGACTTGCGCCCCTCTCAAGGTGATTTCTCAAACCAATGTGGGGTCGAGCAAATATGGGGCCAAAGAACAGTATGATCCAGAGGTAGTTGCACAATACGGAGAAGCTGCCGCTGCTCAAGGTATGAGTATTGCCCAGTACTTATCCCAGTTAGAGTTCTTCCCCGTGAGTGAAGTAGCATACAAATACCAGTACGGAAAACCTCTCGTCAAACCTGAGGAGGTAAACAATCTTCCAACAAAAATGCGAAGATTGCATAACTGGTACATGCATGCCACAAGGGCCGGGGCTAACTGGATAGTGCTGAGGGTTACAAAAAAGCATCATGGGAAAGATAAGGATGACATGATATCCATTGAATTTGATGAACTATTTCAATTATTCATTCAAGACGCCTTGGAAAAATCGATCATCAGTGCCTATTGTCTGTAAGTACTAATTCTGTAATTAATTTAGTCTCCAGCTATATTATTTTGTTTATTGCATGTATATAATCATACTATAATATGCAGAATGAAGATTCTCGAATGCAGCAGAGGACAAATCTATGACATTGGCTTCATTGACCCATATTGGGTTCATGAAGCTAATCTCAAAATAAGCCCCCAGGATACGGAGGATAATATAGTACACGCGTTAAGGTTTCAAGAAACCAAAAGGGAAATACTATTTCCTTACAACTTCCAGTGAGTGTTATTGTCTTGTATACACTTTCTATTTCGCTTACTCGATGTTAAGTATATAATTGATTAGTTCTGCATTCGCAGGTACCACTATATTCTGTTAATCATTCAACTTGACAAAGGGCGTGTACTAGTCATGGACTCGAAACATAAACCCCTTGAGACGTGGAAGGACATGCAGATACTTCTCCAACGGTAATTCTAATCATTACGACACTATATCGGCAACGTTCGTGAATTTTATGATATCAAGTACTTAATAACTTATTTTATTCGTTTTCTACGCCGGGTAGCGCTTGGAAATGGTTCACCAAGAAGGCTAGGGGTGTTTTGAAAGAGGATCTTACATTTTAACCACTAGATGTAAGCACCACTAGCTATATCCGCGCATCTCTTTGATTCTAGTTTCGATACAGTTATTATCATGCTTGATTATTATTTTGATTGAACTCTGTTCTCGTAAAGTGCATGACACAGGGACCAGGTAACAATCTATGTGGATACTATGTATGCGAGTTCATCCGGCAGACGTGCGATGAGAAGGGCAGAAATTTAGAGCAACTCCACGTACGTAAACAATTTCTATAGTTTTTTATTACAATCAAATTGTGTTTAGTTTCATATTTATATAGGCTGACTCCTTTTTTAAATCAGATCGAACGTCTACGGGACGGTCTTCTGCCAAAGGATCGCATATGAGCAATTCAGGAGGAATTGGTGGGATTCTTGGATGCAGAAGTCCTAAACACACAAGGGGAATACTACTCGGCTGTGTATAGACAATAGGAATTGTAAAAATAGCAACTTTCAATAAATTGGCCGGTAGCATTGAATAGCAACTTTTGTATGTAGTGCATGAACTCGATCCGTGTATTGAATGTAATGTTGTCATGATGATCTTGTGTAATATAAGGTTCCTTCGTTGATAAGTGCAAAACACTAAATAAACAATAAAACAACCTAAATGAATTTCTCTGCCGCGGCACAAAAAGTGGCGAAAATGCTGCCGTGGCAACAAAATGTGCCAAAATGAATTCTCTGCCGCGGCAGAGAAATGGGCCAAATCTCTGCCGCGGCAGCAGGTTATTAGTCCCGGTTCGTGTTACGAACCGGGACTAATGCTCCACCCCCCCCTCGCGCTCTGATGCCGCCACGTGTGCCCCATTTGTCCCGGTTGGTGGGGCAACCGGGACTAATGGTTAGAGCTTTAGTCCCGATTGCCCCGTCCCGGTTGGGCAACCAGGACTAATGGCCCTTACCAACCGGGACGCATGGGCCCTTTTCTACCAGTGTATAGATGCATATGAATAATTGTGTTATATTTCAGCAGCCCCGTTGCACCATTTTAGTGGTTTATTCTTTTTTGGATTTGGCGTCATATATAAGTACTCCCTCCGATTCATATTACTTGTCACTAAAATGGATGTATCTAGACATGTTGTAGTGCTAGATACATCCATTTCAATGACAAGTAATATGGATCGGAGGGAGTACAACAGTGTTTACATATTAATTTATCAATTTCGCTGTCTATTTCTTGCATGGATGAATATTTTGATGAGTATAGTACATCTATAGCCCCTACATTGCCATTTTAATGCATGTGCCGCATATAGTTAATATACCTTTTATTTAAATGTAACATATTAGTATCGAGAAGATAACAATAACATTAGACCTCTGCAAAAATGTACTGTGAAGAATTAGTTGAGATACCAAGATTCCATGGAGCCAAGAAGACATAAAAGGGAAAAAAGAAAGAAGAAAAAGGCCCCTGCCAAAGTGAGCAGCGACTCGCATCAGCAGAAAATAGCCATCACCATTGGCAACATCGGGACTGCTATGGAGGTTATCCCATATCAACGCCTAGATGAAGGAAACACAACGTAGAAGCACCATCGTTGTTCGATCTCAGATCATGGATTTTCACCCTGAAAAAAATCTGAACTATCTCTGGACAATCCCTTCAAGGTGGCTTACGTTTGTTAGCACATCCTATCAGGATGGCTAAATTATTAATATATTAGAACATTACATCTTGCTAAAAGATATGACCGCATAGTTCTTGTGTTGATTCATAGATTAAGTGCACAGAGCACCGAATAGTCAAATGCTAGGTTGATTCCCATTCTAATACATTGGATGGTGTAACTGAAAAGGTTGTTGGCTTTTGAACTTGATTAAGAAAATTGTTAGTTTTTGAATTCCTTGCACTTCTTTACTAGGAAAATTAATTGTGGCAGCTAGAAGCAAATTATCTCATTGATTAATTAATCAAGTTGTTTATCGGTACTAACTTTTGTGTAGGGTTAGTTACATATATAATTTTTTAAGAGAACAAGTGCATGTGGTTTAGTATGTAATGTGTGTGTATCCTGACCTCAAAGTTATTTTATATTATGTGTATAGTTTGCCAAACAAGTGCTCTGAAACAGGCAGAAGCTCGAATAAAAAGACATCATGGAGCGTGAATAATGCATTTCCCTCATCTCACCTACCCCTAAAGAAAAGGTTAAGGCACCTTACATATAGAAAAAGGCCTAAATAAAGATGAGTTAGACACTAGAATAAAGTTCACCTCTAAAGATAATACACTAAAGATAGAATAGATATATTACAACCACCAAAAGAGAGATGGAGTGATGCATATTCAAATATGTCAAGTCAAAGTATGTTAGAATTCAATGGAAACTCTACAGTCGAGGCACCATGCTAAAATGTAAAATCCTATAATGATTTTGTTTTTGTTGTTAAACAAGCTTCCACATGATGAATTGAGACCCCCACATAATAAATCTCTGACCAAAGCTAACCACTGAGAGGGTGGAGGGAATTTTTACCTTGTGACCTAAAGTATAGAACATGGCGTTGAGGCAAGTAAGTAGACAATGGTATATGACCCTCCTCTAGAAATTAAAGGACCGATCTGAGCGTCCTCTTGTGGCATCGGCTCGTTCTCCTCCTGTTGAGCTCAAGACGAAGAGGAGCGCCATATGGTTGTAATATTTCAGCGAAGGATGAATGGACCAATGGAGTCATCGGCATAAATCTAGGATGCATTGATAGTGGTCGAGATCCTCCCATTTACCTTGTCATCGAGGTCTAGGGAGGCATAGGAGTCCAGGCGGCACGATCTTGTAGGAGGAGGTGTCCGGATCTGACACTGGGGTCTAGGGGCGTCGCAAGAGAGCAGCGGCAACCTACCATTGCAGAGCTTGGGGAATGAGACGCTGCCGGGGTAGAGAGTAGGGGGCCGAATTCGAGGATGTCCAGGAGGAAGAGCTCAAGGTCGAGGCAGCGGCGACAAGCTCGAGGTCAAGGCGGCGGGCTTCTACATAAGAGGAAGGAGGACTGCGAGGTCTCACGACGGATAGCTCGCAGAGGTAGTGGCGCCCCTCATATGCTGTTAATATAAGGATGGTTGTTAGATATTTCTGCAATGTGTAATGCCTTGCTAATAGAGTAACAAGTGACTATCACATGATTTGAAAATTCTAGAGAATAATAATACATAACAATGTAACAACTGCAAAAAATATAGTCTGGCAACTTGGTGTTCGTTGTACTATGGTTACAATAAAAAAACAAAGCTATATTCAGGGTGCAACACTATCCACGTGATGTTCGTAAGAAGGCATGTCCTTTTTAGAAAACAAAAATCTATGGAGTGAATAGAGTGTTGTTATACTTTCTATTATAGTAAATGTTCAAAGAAATGATAATTGCACTTAAACTAAATTATGCAAAGAAGTTTATTATTTGCTATTTGCAAATATAATTAACAAACTCATATAATAAAATATCTGTTTGAAACTATGACCGCATATTTGATGTACTGAGAAATGAGGTTGGTGTGATTGGGAGAACATACTTTTATAATTGTACAAGAAATCAAAACTCATGAAACTCCGCCACCCAAGACACAACCATCAGGACCTGCTATTGAAACACTCAGCCAAACGGTTCCAGTTTGGTAGCCTCATATCTCTTGACCATGGAATGATCCAGACGGTCACAATATCTCAAATCGTCCATGTGGTAGAAAACAAGAACCATTACTTACTAACCTATCATAGACAAATCATTTATAGTGACTAGTGAATTTTTCCGAAATGGTAGTGACTCCTGACTATGTATCAACAAAAATAATAGTTCAGTTTGAACAAGTTTCTTATAATCATGATATTTTATGATAGAAGGACACTTGTATTAATACCTCTGAGAATGCTTAGCAATTTCCATTTCATGGGAAGAGTTGTACTATAGGTTCTTCCTATCAAAAGTACATACCTTGTATGTGGTCCTTCCACCTAAAATAGCATATTGTTGAAGACTCGCATTTAGTATGGCACCGGTGGGTGAAAGGAACCCAACTCCCCGAGTTCCCTGGTGAGAGATTGCCACAATCTTTGCATCTAAATTCTTAAAAATAGTGTTCAAGTCATTTTCTATAATAAAACTATGAAAGTAAAATATACTACATCGGCAAGTATGAAATCTTGCCACCTTGGTCTTGCATGTTACCTACAATTACAACTTGACAAGTGTTTCTATAGAAGAATAGCTAACAATGCTTGATAGCAGGAAAACTAAAAAGATGGGCAACCGAGCATCCCGATTATTTCCTTTCCAAAAAATATAGCGACACCTGTTGTATAAGATATACTCATTATGGTTGGAAAAGATAAAGACCAAGTGCAACACATCTGCACTCTATTATATCAAAAGATCATATGATTTATATCACTATATAGACTTGACACTAATATCAGATTAACATGAATATCGTGTATATCCAAATTGCAGATTGCCTCATCATTGGCCAAAAAGTGCACAAAATAATTCAGAAAATAAAGGGTTGAGAATCTTTACCTCTACAGCTTGCGCAAGAAGAACATGAGCTCTAAATCCAGCTCCTGTAGTTGCTGCAAAATAATAATGCTACTAATTCGTTTTGTGTATAATACTAATAATTCAATTAAGAACATGACCAATTGCATGCACAGATATCAAAAGAAGCACGATGAGGCAGTTTGAAATTTCAGTTCAGTAGACATATACAACTTTAGTTGTATATATAGTGGAACCAAATTATACAAATAATCTCTTAACTACACATTTCATGGAAAGTCATCCAATAATTCTTGATTGTATACCATTTAATTACACTATTAAAAATAGGTTCATGTTCCAAAATCTAGAAAGGTATGAATGTAATTTCCTAACCAATCGACCCGCAGTTTACCATAGTACATCATTCCAGATCTAGCCAAAGCTAATCAGATAAAATTGAGAAAGTTCACCATTAAAGATAATACACGAAAGAGAGAATAGATAGATTACAACCACCAAAAGAGATATGAAGTGATGCATATTTAACTATGGCAAGTCAAAGTATGTTATAATTCTATGGAAACTCAGCAGTCGACGCAGCTATGCTAAAATGTAAAATCTGATAATAATTATGCTTCTGTTGTTAAACAAGCTTTCGCTTGATGAATTGTGAAACCCCCACCTATTAAATTTCCGACCAAAGCTAAGTAGTGAGAGGGTGGGGGAAAATTTTACCTTGTGAGTGAAAGTAGAACATTGGGTTGAGGCAAGTAATTAGACGATGGTATACGACCCTCCTCTAGAAATTCAAGTACCAATCCGAGCGTCCTCTGGTGGTATCGGCTCGTGCTCCTCCTGTTGAGATCAAGACGAAGAGGAGCGCCATATGATTGAAATGCTGCAGCGAAGGATGAATGGACCAATGGAGTCGTCGGCATAAAGCCAAGATGTGATGATAGAGGTTGAGGTCCTCTAATGTGGTACCTCGCCATCGGGTACTAGGGAGGCGTGGGAGTCCGGGCGTCGTGTCCTAGCAGGAGGACGCAGGATGCGGATATAACATTGGGGTCTAGGGGTGTTGCAGGCTAGCAGTGGTGGCCTGCCATTGTAGTGCTTGGGGAAGGAGACGATGTCAGGGCAGAGCGTAAGAGGCCGACGGTGAGAACGTCCAGGAGTAAGATATCAAGGTTGAGGCTGCGGAGACAAGATCGAGCTCGAGGCGGCGGGATTGAGCATGAGAGGAAGGAGGACAACGAGGTCTCGTGAGGCAGCGGCGCGTGCCTCATATGCTGTTCATATAAGGATGGTGGTTACATATTTCTGTAATATCTAATGACTTGTAATAGAGTAACAGGTGACAATTATATGATGTGAAAATTCTAGGGAACAATTGTACATAACAATGTAACAACTGCAAAAAATATAATCTGGCAACTTGGTGCTCCTTGTACTAGTTACAATAAAATCGCGTAGCTATATTCAAGGGGCAACACTATCCACGGGATGTTCGTCAGAACGCATGTCCTTTTTAGAAAACAAAATAGTATGGAGTGAATAGAGTGTTGTTATACTTTTTATGATACTAAAATTTCTAAGAAATGTTAAATACACTTAAAATAAATTATGCAATGAAGTTTATTGTTTCGATTTGCAAATATGATTAACAAACTCACATAAGAAAATATATGTTTGAAACTATGACCGCATATTTGATGTATTGAGATATGAGGTTGGTGTGATTGAGCGAACATACTTGTATAGATGTACAAGAAATCAAAACTCGAGAAACTCTGCCACCCAAGTCACAACCATCAGGACCTGCTAGTGAAACACTTAGCCTGGCAGTTCTAGTTTGGTGGCCTCATATCTCTTCACCATAGAATGATCCAGACGGTGACAATCTCTCAAATCGTCTATGCGGCAGAAAAAAAAGAAGAACCATTACTTACTAACCTATCATCGACAAATCATCTATAGTGACCGGTAAATTTTTACGAAATGGTAGTGACTCCTGACTATATATCAACAAATCGAATAGTTCAATTTGATCAGGTTTCTTCTAATCTTGATATTTTATGATACAAGTACATGTGTATTAATAACTCTTGGATTGCTTAGCAATATCCATTTCATGGGAAGAGTTGTATTGTAGGTTCTTACTATCAAAAGTACATACCTTGTATATGGTCCTTCCACCTGAAATAGCAGATTGCTTGCCAAAGACTCACATTTAGTATGGCACCAGTGGGTGAAAGGAACCAAACTCCTCGAGTTCCCTCGTTAGAGAATGACACAATTTTGGCATCTAAATCCTAAAAAATAGTGTTCAAGACATTTTCTATGAGAAAACTATAAAAGTAAAAGATACTACATCGACAAGTATGAAATCTTGCCACCTTGGTCTTGCAAGTTACCTACAATCACAACTTGACAAGTGTTTCTATTGACAAATGTCACATCCCAAATTTTAGAAGGATTTCCAAGTGTATTGTGATGCTTCTCGACAGGGACTTGGGAGTGTGCTGATGCAAGATGGGAGAGTAGTGTCATATGCCTCGCGACAACTCAAGCACCATGAGCGGAATTACCCCACACACGACTTGGAGTTAGCGTCAGTGGTTCATGCGCTCAAGGTATGGAGGCATTACTTAATGGGAAAACACTGTGATGTGTACACCGACCACAAGAGCCTGGAGTACATATTCACGCAGAAGGAACTGAACATGAGACAAAGATGGTTGGAACTTATCAAGGATTACGATATGAATCTACAATACCACCCAGGAAAGGCCAATGTAGTAGCAGATGCTCTGAGCCGGAAGGTTTATGCCAATGGATTGACAATTGGTGAATTGCCTGAGGATTTGTGCAAGCAATTCAAGGACCTTAGACTGGAGGTAGTGTCTGAAGGATATTTGGCTACAATGGAAGTCCAACCGACGCTACAGGACAGAATCGTAAAGGCTCAAGTGGGAGACAAGGAAATAGAGGAGATAAAGGAAAAGATGAAGGAGAATCGGGAAAAGGATATTCGCGAGGATGAGCGTGGTACCTTGTGGTATGGAGATCGTTTGTGTGTGCCCAGCGACCCTGAGATAAGGGAGTTGATTCTGCAGGAAGCTCATAACTCGCCATGCTCCATACATCCGGGCAACACGAAGATGTATATGGATTTGAAGAGCAGATTTTGGTGGAACAACATGAAGGGAGATATCGCCAAGCATATTGCCCTATGCGATGTATGTAGCCGAGTGAAGGAGGAACACTAGAAGCCAGCAGGATTGCTACAGCCATTGCCTGTGCCGGATTGGAAGTGGGATAGAGTGGGAATGGACTTTATCACAAGATTGCCCAGGACCAGGTCAGGATATGACTCTATTTGGGTAGTGGTCGATCATTTGACCAAGGTAGCCCACTTTATACCGCTGAAGACGACTTACACAAGTGCAAAGTTGGCCAAGATTTACATGGACAGGATTGTGTGCCTACACGGAGTTCCCAAGAGTATCGTATCTGATAGAGGCACCCAATTTACCTCACACTTCTGGCGCCAGCTGCACGAGTCGCTTGGTACTAGATTGGAGTTTAGCACAGCGTTTCACCCGCAGACTGACGGACAGACCGAGAGGGTGAATCATATTTTGGAAGACATGCTGAGAGCTTGCGCTTTGGCTCATGGTTCTAGTTGGGATCGGAATTTGCCATATGCTGAGTTTTCCTACAACAACAGCTATCAAACCAGCATCAAGACGTCACCGTTCGATGTGCTGTATGGGAAACGGTGCCGAACACCATTGCTATGTGATGGAGTAGGAGAACGTCAGTTGTTTGGACCTGATTTGATCAAGGATGCTAAGGAGAAGGTCGCCTTGATTAGGGACAGGCTGAAGGTAGCACAATCAAGGCAGAAGAGCTACGCTGACGCCAAGCGCAAGGAAGTGGTGTATGAGATAGGTGATAGAGCATACCTCAGAGTGTCGCCACTTCGTGGAATCAAGAGATTTGGAATTAAGGGTAAGCTGGCACCTCGATTTATTGGGCCGTATCGGGTCTTGGCACGCAAAGGAGAAGTTGCTTACCATTTGGAGTTGCCAGAAGCTCTGTCCGCTGTTCACAATGTGTTCCACGTGTCCCAGCTGAAGAAGTGCCATCCGGAGATGGTGGATACACCATTGAGAGACACCGTACCGTTAGAGGAGGTTCAGCTGGAGAATGACTTGACCTATGAGGATAAGCCGGTCAAGATTCTGGAGACAGCGGAGAGGATTACCCGTACCAAGACGATCAGGTTTTGCAAGGTACAGTGGAGCCACCACACAGAAGAGGAAGCCACGTGGGAGCGTGAGGATGACATCCGAGAGGACTACCCACACCTATTTGCTAGCCGCGCCGAATCTCGAGGACGAGATTCATCTTAAGGGGGTTAGTCTTGTCACATCCCAAATTTTAGATTTGGTCTTGCATATCATTCATATCATTGCATCATGCTTTTCCATGCAAAACTGTCGAGTGAAAAGGTTCGGCGAAACGCCATTTGCAAAACCCTATCCTATTTTGCTACGAGGTTCCTGGGGGAAGCTTTAGTAGGACTAGCGTGGACCACCCTTGTAGATTAGTGGTTTCGCTCAACCCTTGACCCTAGATTGTTCCCCTCGACGATACGAACCCGTAGGAGCAAGAATCGCTCGAATCGGAGCTCGTACGGAGAAGTTGTGGCCGTTTTAGTGAATCGCCGGAAAACGGTCCGAATTTCTGGACCGATTTCCGAGTCCTAAACCAACTCTGCGCCGAATTGGAGTAGGACCCGCGCAGGCCCCACTTAAGGGACCCCACCTGACCTCGGGATCCATGCCCTACCCCGCCGCCTCGACCGCCCGCCTCCCTGCCGCGATCGCGCCCTCCTCGTTCCGCGCGCCCACGCCGTCCTCAGGAACCGCCCGCGCCGCCGCCTAGGCCCCGCCTCGCCGCCGGCCGCCGCACCCCGCCGCCCTAGGTAAGCTCGCCGCGCCGCCGCCCTCACTCCCCACTGCGGCGCCGCCGCCCCCTCTCCCCGCAGCCGCGCGCGTCCGCCTCGCCACCGCGCGCCTCCGCAGCCGCCGCCTGCCGCCTGCTCGCGCGCGCTGTGCGCCGCGCCTCCCGCCGCCGAGCCGCCCTCGCGCGCGCGCGCTCACCGCCGCCTCGCTGCAGCGCGCTGCGCCGCTAGCTGCAGCCGCCGCTGCCGCTGCATGCCGCTGCGCACACACGCACACACGCACGCGCACGCGCGCTGCCGCTTGCCGTGTCGCGCGCTAGAGCGCCTTCGCGCGCGCGTCTACCCACACGCGCTTGCATGCACGCGTGCCGCACGTCCGCGCGTCGTTTTGCGCGCCGAGTTGTCTAATCTTGGACCGTACGCTGACCGTCACCCCCTCGCGCAGGTCACCGTTGTCGCCGGAATCGATCGCCGCACCGTCCGGAGTCCGTTTCGCCGTTTGTTTCCGGTAAGCCTGCAGCCACCGTCAGATCTCAGATCAGCGGTTCAGATCAGTCGTTGACCGGTCAAACTCGGGCGTTGACTAGTCAGACGCCCAGTCAGCAGACGCTTTGACCAGTCAACAGACACAGTTGACTGGTTTATTTCGTTAATCCTTTTTGTTGACAAATTTCGGTAGAAAATTGTAAATTGCGTAGAAATTAAACTGCTTAGCCAAAAATTGCAAATAAAATATGTGTAGATTCAGTGAGTCGTGTAGAATCTTGCTGTACCTTTGGTTCAGGATTTTGCAGAAAGGTTTAGTACAGTTTAATCAAACTAGTTAGTGGCCTTTTCGGAGTAATAAATTCGTAGAAAAAGATCCATAGCTCCAAAAATCGCGTATGATATGTCCCTGGATTCAGTGGAACGAGGGGAATGTCATCGTGAATTAAAAAGATAGGCTTACAGTAAAAACTTCTGCAGAAACTGTCTAGTGGATTTCTGCAGTGTTTTAATTACTCGGGGAGTGTTATAATTCCTTTTTGAGTAATTCCAGTTGGTACTGTTTCTAATCAGCGATGACTACGCGGTAGAACTTTCCCAAGATTTTACAAACAGTATACTACCGGTAGTGAATTATTCGAGATCTAGCTCTAGTTTTGAGCATTACTTTTTGCATAATAGTTTTCCTAGCGCTAAAACTATTTTCCATGCATGCAATCAGTAGTATTATTGAATAGGATTATGTGGTGCAGCTGTAGAACCAATTCACTCGCCTTGCATACCTTCATGCATCATATTTGTTGCATATGCTTGTAGATTGTTTGTTTATGATTGCAATTGTATCGTGTAGATTGTGACGAGTGCAATGCTTGCTCGTGTGTGGATTGTTCTTCCGACCGCTACAACCAAGGCAAGTAGATGCTACTTTGTTCATGATATCTTCCTACTATTTTCAATGCATTGTCGTGTATTTTGTAGATGCATATGTAGGATGATACTATCGCTATGCTATGTCCTATTATTTGGTAGGGCCTTCCTTGTAGATGAACCACCGTTGGTAGATGTTCTTAGCCATGCTTTGTTGAACGAGGGCTGGGTTACATCATTGAGACTTGTTTCTAAAAGTATTGGTTTGTGAAAACTAAAACAACTTAATCAATGAATCCCCTGGGTGTGATGGTATTGATAATTTTTGGTGGTTTCATTGCGGAAAGGCACCCAGGTCAAGAGAGAATGATTGGCTTCTTTATTGTGTAGCTTACGTGTACAACCATGTGCCAATAATGGAATGGACGGTTGGTTGGACTTAGTAGGTTGTGGTAACTCGAACCCGCGTATCCAGAGATGTAGAATTTTGGTAGGTTGGACCGGTGCGCGTCGGGATTGAGGAGCTACTTCCCGAACAGTCTTTTCTTGGTCTTCTCCCTATCATCACCCAAAATGAGAGTGATGGTACGAACTGGGCTGGCCAAGTCACATGGGTAAAGTGTACTAACCCCTGCAGGGTGTATAATCTAATCGATTAGCCGTGTCCCCGGTTATGGACAACTGAGTTGCTAGATATTGATTCCATGACATGTTTCTCGCTCATTCTAATTTCTTAATTGCTTTAATATTGTTGGATTAACTTAATTGGGATCTTTTCAAAGAAAATTGAAAACTGTTTATGAAAGTAGGACAAATGAATTTGCAAATGCAAGCCAGACACAGCTCCACTTGCCAAATATGCATGTAGATGTTAGTACTATTGTCTCCTTTACTAGCTCTACTTGCCATACATTCCATGTATTGACCCATCGGGTAACTGGGAAAAATATGAAAAAAATTGGGCTGATGCGAAACTCTCTGTACTATATGTGCAAAAATCAGCTAATTTTTCTGACGAGTTTAAGTCAGGCGGAAAAATTTGTGAACGCTGCTGGACTGTTCTGGCAGATTGCTGTTTTTGCTGTTTAGTTGATCAACTGTTTAGTTAACCATTGCCAACTCTTGCTAAACTATTTCAGTAGGTATATATTGCTAGGATAACCCCTGGGATGTTGCTGGATCACTTGTTTGTTGATGTGTTGCTTGCTTGTGATTGTCTGCTATTGTTTGTTGATGATTGAACATATGCATGGGTAGAATCCTATTGTCGTAGTTGATTTTTTCTAAACTTACCTGTGCTGAACCGCAGATGCCTTCCCGCCGTCACCCCACTGAGTTGGAGCAGCTCATGGCCGCTCAGGCCCAACTGACCCAAGTGATGACTCAGTTCATGGCGAATCAGAACAACAACAATGGAAACAATCAGCCTCAGGGAGATGCTCTCACCATATTTCTGAGGTTAAGGCCAGCTAAGTTCTCTACTGCAATGGAACCAATTGTTGCTCTCGACTGGTTGCATTCAGTCAACAAGGATCTAGTAACTGTCGGATGCACTGATGCTGAGAAGGTGAGATTTGCCGCTCACCTACTGGAGGGACCAGCCGCTTCTTGGTGGGACACTTTTCATATCACCCACCCGCTGGATACTGTGACTTGGGCAATGTTTGAGGAAGGTTTCAGGACCAACCACGTGTCTTCAGGAGTTCTGAGCCTGAAGAGGAAGGAGTTCCGCAACTTGCGCCAAACCAATCGCACCGTGGCCGAGTACATTGAGGAGTTCAACAACTTGTCCCGTTATGCACCTAAGGATGTTGACACTGGTGCAAAAAGGAGGGAGAGATTCCTGGATGGCCTCAGTGATGAGCTTTCAGTACAGCTACTGGTGGTTTATTGCCCCACTTTCCAGGAGCTTATGGACAAGGCCAGGATCTTGGAAGGGAAGCACAAACAGGTAGAAAGCCGCAAGAGGAAGAACAATAATCATCACTCTGGTTCACATCACAAGTCTCGCGCTTCATATGATGGATACTCCAAGCATGGAGGGAGTGACCATGGGAGCCATGACCGCCACCACCATGGAGGCGATGGACATCGTCATGAAAACCATAGGAGTAGCCACCACAACCACAAGGGAGGACACTCTCACCACTCTGGAGGACACGGTGGACATGACCACAACCGTGATCGCAGCTTTGTGAAGAAGGATCTGAGTGAGGTGACATGCTTCAAGTGTAAGCAGAAGGGACACTATGCTGGCAACTGTCCGGAGAGGAAAGGACTGAAGCCAGCCAACAACGAGAAGGCCACAGTGAACCACATGAATGTGGAGGAGATTCCAGATGAGCCTGACCTTGTGATTGGTAAGTTCCTAATCAACACTTACCCCGCACTTATACTTTTTGATACTGGTGCATCGCATTCATTCATATCAAGAGCATTTGTGGATAAGTATAAGATACCTACTGAGTCTATGAAGAGGTCTTTTAGAGTGAGTTCACCTGGAGGAGATATGATAGCTAGCGCGGGATGCCGCGATTTAACTGTGAGGATTGGAACACACAACTTCATTGCACATTTGGTAGTGTTGGATTCACAGGGATTAGACGTTATTCTGGGTATGGATTGGATGTCTATGCAAGGGGGACACATAGATTGTGCACAGCGAGCTGTTTCACTCAAAACGCCAGATGGTAAGAGGATTAGATTCAAGTCGGCTGCACGACTGGGAAGGTGTAAGTTGAATTCTCTTAAGGGGGTTAGCATGGATACTGTGCCAGTGATTAGGGATTACCCCGACGTGTTTCCGGAAGAGCTGCCAGGAATGCCACCTGACAGGGAAGTAGAGTTTTTTATCGACCTGATGCTGGGAACATGACCAATAGCAAAGAAACCATATAAGATGGATGTGGATGAGCTGAAGGAATTGAAGAAACAGTTGAAAGAGCAGCTGGAAAAGGGATTCATTCAGCCTAGTGCGTCGTCATGGGGAGCACCTGTTCTGTTTGTGGAGAAGAAAGACAGCACCAAGAGATTAGTGGTGGACTATCGTTCGCTGAATGAAGTAACCATCAAGAACAAGTACCCTCTGCCGAACATAAATGACTTGTTTGATCAACTGGAAGCAGCAAAGGTGTTCAGCAAGATTGATCTGCGATCAGGCTACTTCCAATTGAAGATCCGAGAGCAGGACGTACCAAAAACCGCCTTCACCACTAGGTATGGTTTATATGAGTATACAGTTATGTCTTTTGGACTAACGAATGCCCCGGCATACTTCATGACCATGATGAACAAGGTATTTATGGAGTATTTGGACAAGTTCGTGGTGGTGTTTATTGATGACATACTGATATATTCCAAGGATGATGCTGAGCATGAGAAACATCTGAGAATGATTATGGAGAAGCTGAGGGAACACAAGCTTTATGCCAAATTCAACAAGTGTGAATTCTGGCTTAACACCGTTGGGTTTCTTGGACACGTAGTGTCAGGAGAAGGAGTCGCTATTGACCCAAGCAAAGTGACTGCAGTAACTGAGTGGGAAGCACCCAAGAATGCGGGAGAGATTCGAAGCTTTTTGGGACTTGCTGGATATTACAGGAGGTTCATTGAAAACTTTTCCAAGATTGCTAAGCCGATGACTGAACTTCTGAAGAAGGAGAGGAAGTTCTAATGGTCAGACGTATGTGAAGCCAGCTTTCAGGAACTGAAGCGTCGACTAGTGACCGCCCCAGTTCTGTGTTTACCAGATCTTCAGAAGGATTTCCAAGTGTACTATGATGCTTCTCGACAGGGACTTGGGAGTGTGCTGATGCAAGATGGGAGAGTAGTGTCATATGCCTCACGACAACTCAAGCACCATGAGCGGAATTACCCCACACACGACTTGGAGTTAGCGTCAGTGGTTGTTGCCTACCAAAACCCACCGGCGAGCAGCGACGGGCAACACGAAGAGCCGGGAGGCTCCCAGAACTGCTGGTGGGCCCTGGTCCCTCCGGCAACGGCCCGCAAAACTCCGGCACACGTCCTGGCTTGGTTCGAGGGCGTGCCACCTGACCTATACCTGGTCAGGAAGGTGAAGGATTGCTTCGATTGGTTTCCTGCATGGTAAACAAGTATACGTAAAATTCGAGCCGTGACCGGCTCCCAGGTTTCCCTGTGAATCGGCTCCCAGAGCCGATTATCCCATGGTT
Organism: Avena sativa; assembly: GCA_916181665.1. Lineage (NCBI taxonomy): Eukaryota > Viridiplantae > Streptophyta > Magnoliopsida > Poales > Poaceae > Avena > Avena sativa. The sequence goes on along the minus strand of OV702285.1, from coordinate 38,541,432 downwards.
CTGCATTAGATCCATTATAACATGGGTTTTGCTTCATCAATACAAGTTAAATCGATCTACGACAGTTTAATATTTTCACCACATGACTGGAACGTCCTACACGTAATTGAGCCTGGCAGATACAAAAGATAATAGAAAACTAATCCTAGAGAAGGCCTAAAAACCAACGTAACGTCAATTCCCGGAACACCCCCTCTTGGATTGATAAACCATATCTTACATACTACTGGATCATTCAACCCGTTTGCAAGGCCTGATCATGAGGATATCAAACTAAACCTTGGAGAACAAGGCACAACTATAACAGATCAAATCGGCTTAAATAAAGATCAAGCAAGATGCCACCCTTACACCCGGGAAAAGGTACAAAGGCGGCGAGATAGCTAGAGGTAGCATAACTAAACAATCATAGCGAAAAGTACTGATGCTAACCTAAACAAATCTGTGATAATAGTGTTACTCGCCATCAACAAGGCTTCAGTACGAGTAACACTAGATAACGCATAAGTAGATACTGCCTAGATCGCAAGATGCGATCTAGGCAGCATGGCACTTACCCGAGAAAAACCCTAGAAACAAGGGGTGGCGATGCGCCGAGATTGTGTTTGTTGTGAACGTGATTGTCCTCCTTTTCTCGATAACCTTAGGTACATATTTATAGTCCGGAGACTTTCTGTCTTTGGAATAACTCTACAACTCTATCTCTTACCTAAATCTAAACGGAATCTATTACAATATAAGATACACGGGCAATTTAGCCCAAATCAACACACGAGGCCGATTCAACAACACGTTGCATATACGTATCTTCTAAGCCCATCTTGACCACGGCCCAACTCCTCCTTTGGCCAAAATATGGCGATAACACATGCCCCCCTGGTTTTGGTAATAATAATTCCAAAACCACTCCGTTTTTTCCCTTCTCCTCTTTTTTTCTGTATCGGGTTACGCGTCGTCAGAATGCGTTGCAGAACAGAATCGTCACGCTACCCCTTCATCATGATGCCCTGTCTTCTCAACTTCTTCGCAGTGCATGATCTGACAATTTCAGCAGTGCTTTCTGGGAAACTGCTATAGCATTGAACCTCTTCATACTATTCTCCTTATTTAAATTCACCTAAACAGTTCGCAGTCCCCATCTTCCTCCAGTAGCCACAAAAAAAAAACCCTTCCTCCTCCGCCGAAAAAACCCTCTTTCTCCGCCATGGCCTCCTCCGGTTCATCTGGCCTGTCCTCCCAAGCCTCCAACTCAATGAGCGACCGAGGGCCGACGCCAGAACACCCGCTGATGGCGGCGTACCACACTCTCGCCCCACAATGGTGGGACAAGAGGGATTGGGACTTCGCCGCTTGGTCGGAGGACGACGCGTCCTTGACTGACGGCGAGGAAGATCTGCAGTTCCTCGCTGATGGGGAACTAGAGGCGGACAGCACCGACGACGCCATGTCCTGGGACGGCGTCGACTCCTCCGACGAGGAGGAGGAAGCGGAGGAGGACAACTCCTCCGACGAGTACCAGCCGGTGAGGTACTTCCGCGCCGGGTCTAGCGAGGACACCGAAGACGACGACGAGGATGAGGAGGCCCCCGTTGGCATCTTCAGCAGCAGCAGCGAAGACGACGCCGACAGCAGTGCTGAGGACAACGAACAGGACGGCGGCGACGACAGCGACGACGACCTCGGCCTCTAGATTAGGAACCAGTAGTAGTAGTAGTAGTAAGCTCCCTTTTGTAATCAATCACCCCTTTTGTAAGCAATCAGCTTTTGAATGAATGAGTGAAAATCTGTTTCTCGAAAATTGCTTTTTTCGTCCCAATTTTGCCGATAGCCAAAATAGGTCGATGCTCCAGAAGCCGATAACGCTGTATCGGCTTTTACCGCACTCATTCCGTTAACTAAGTCAAAACTTAAAGAGTCGATGGACATCGGCTTTTCCCAAAAACGTTGACAAGGTCAAAACTTGGTCGCATATTTAGGCAAACCTAAGCGGCTGCTTTTCAGTCTCAAACGGTAACCTGCGACCTTCTTCAAAAAAGGCGACCTAGATCTTCAATCGCCCACTGACCAGATCGAGCTCACAGCGACAAAAACCCTCGATCCCCAACTGCACAGATCCATCTCCGCCGGCGAACTAGATGGCGGAATCGTCCAACACCAACCCAGAGGTCTCCGGCCTGAAGGTACGCCTACTCCTCGCAGTCTGAACACGATGGTAGACTTAATGGCGAACACCTGAATTAATGCCTTATTCCACCATTAAATTTTCTAGGTTTCAGACATTCTGCTGCCGCATCCTTCTCTCCCAAACTCCCTCTGTCTTGGCCCTCGCACACAATCTAGCCCTGCTCATCTGATTTCTTGCGAAGCCAATAGAATCCCCTTCGTAAGCCAAGACCTAGATCTGAACTCTTGGGCCGACTGTCTGCGAGCCTGGCCTAATCCCCCTGAACACTGGGTCTCTTGGTTCAGTAGAGTAGCTAGAGCTTACCAATCCCAATGGGAAACCACGGGAATAGCCGATGCCTTGCATTTATCATTGTCTCCTCTTGAGAAACATGAGAACCTTCTGAAAACCATCGGCTACTTCTGGTCTGACGCTCTGAACTGCTTTATGTTCGGTCATGGCCCTATGTCACCAACCCTGTTAGACGTGGTGATGATCACCGGCCTGGATGTCACGTCACCCAGCCCCTCTGCTTTTAAACTGACCAAAGTCCCCTACAAATTGTCTTCTAAAACAGACTGCACAAACTGGGGTGCCTACCTCCAACGCCATATGAAAACAAAGGGCCCTGTCTCAGAGAAAGAACATACAGCCTTTCTCAACTTCTGGCTGGAGCATTTCATATTCTATGGCCCTTCCCTTGCTCCAACCAAAAACTATCTCTCCCTAGCCCACGAACTGGCCAAAGGTACTCAACTTGGCATCGGCAAACTGTTCCTTGGAGAGGTCTATCGATATCTTCAGTTGATGTCTGTCAAGCTGTTCTCAGGCATAGCAGTCAAAACAGGTGGTCCTTGGTGGTTCATTCAACTATGGGCTCAGCTGTACTTTCAGAATCATATCCCAGACTTCCCCCTTTTGGCGAGCTGTACCTTTCCAGATGTCAAGGGGAAGCAGATCCGATGCACTAGTTATGGCCAAGCTTTGTATAGGCTGCCAGGCAGCAAACTATCCCCTCAGGAAGCAGCCAAGTGGTTCAGCACTTTCTTTCAAGGTCTGGACAATCCTACCTTCTTCCCTTACATGGAAGAGTCTGAACATTTCGAAAATCCACTCTCCTTCAGGCTAGATAACTTTGCCGATGACACCAGCACCCGGCAACTCTTTTCCATTGTGATCCGACCCTGTTTCCTTCCAGTTGGTATGAGTACATCCAACAGAATCATCAAGCCTGGGTATGAATTCTACCAGCCGGACATAGTGGCCCGGCAATTTGGCCTTGGGCAAGTACCTCCCCATCTCTTTCTCCATCATCTTACGGAGTGCAGGGCCGACCTGCCTGATCCTCTCACCAGTCAGAGGTGTTACTCCTTCTTTGATGCTCTGACCATCCCCATTCCAAATGACCTCACCTTCTCTTCATCAATTGATGGCTTCGAGGACTGGTGGTCAATGTGGAAAACCCACGCTTTCAGGAAAGCTCTGGGACCGTTGCTGAAACACCTTGATGCCGATTATGACATCCCCGTGGAACAGGTACCACTTCTTATACATTTTCTTAACGCAGCTCATAAATGACTCTTTTACTAACCCAATTTCTCCCTTTGCAGCAACAAGATGGCCCTGAACCCACACACAGTGATGGCTCCCCTTTTGAGTTCTTTCCGCCAGCTCCTGTGGTTCTTTTCTGCAAAAACTCGCCGCCTTTGAAAAAGGTAATAATGCAGAAACAGCCGATAACACCTCAATCGGCTTCTAAGAAGCAAGGAACTTCAACATCAGCTGCCCCTCGAGTTCCCACTAAGATAAGAACGACGACGAGGAATGTAGATGCCAGGAAGACCTTGAGACACCGGAGCCCTTCTCCAGAAAGCTCGCATGTAGGCTGATCCATGTCTTGGCCGATTCTTCTCATTTTTTCATTCTCGCAGATGTGCTTGTGTCTAACAGTCTTCCTTCTTTTGCAGGCTTTCGTCGAAGAAACATACCACGAGGACACACAACCCAATGAGGGAGAATCGAGCCCAACGGATTCTGAGAGGACCATCACCCCGAGCCAGCCAGATGTGCCACCATCGGCTTCCAGGAAAAGGTCGGTTCCTGAACCTGCTGCCCCCCGAGCACCAGTCGAGGCCGGGCCAGCTGTGGGTCCCAAGAGAGCTCGTAAAGGACTACAAGCTTCTTCATCGAGCCAAGAGGTTCCGAAAAATCATCATCCTTTATGCTCTTGCCCCTTACTCCCTTTTGTCTGCCGGTTCACCATCATTTTCATCGGTTAATCACCTTTCATGCAGACAACTGAGGCTTCTGGTGGGAAGGTAGGGGCCGCGCCGACGCCTTTAGCCAAACCAGACCTGGCAATCCCCGAAAATGCAGATGAAATGGCTACCACTTTGGTAACGCCCCCAGCAACCACACACAAACCGATCGCCTCGCCGTCTGCTACCCCCTTGGTCTTAGGAGAGGTATGTTAACCTCTGTCGGCTTTATTCTTCCCTATTGGACGCACACTGACGCCTTTTCGGGCTGCCAGGGTGGTGACATTTCAGGCTTGCTGACCTTTGATCCTGACTCCATCGATCCAACTCCCTCTGTTGCCACCGATAAACCACAAGCCAGGGCTGTTCTACCTCAATTCCAACGACTTAGAGCCTTACTGTCTTCCCCGATCGAGGAGCTGATCGAGGGTTCTGAAGAGGTGAAGGGCGTTCTTGCTGAAATCCAAGACCAACTCCCAGTAGCATTGCAGGTGAAGCTTTGGCCCGTCGTAACTTTGTCCTTCTTCGGGTCAAGGGTGAAGCTAGCTCGTGAAAGGATCAACCTGCGCCGTGCCCAACTCCCGCTGAAGGCGAATATTGCCGACAGATGTCAGCAGCTCAATGAGAAAAAGGCGTCCCTTGATGCCAAAACTGACACCTCTGTCAGTACCACCGAGCTCGCATCTCTGAAAAAGGAGCTAGAAGATCTTGAAGAAAAGGTCCGGGTGACAAAACAACTCATTTGTGACAAAGAAGCATCCATCGCCCGTTCCCAAGATGAAGCAGAGAGCCTCAAAGCCGAACTGAAGACCGATCTGGCAGAAATACGTGCCCTGAACAAGCAGTTGGTGACGGGCAAGGATGAAGATGACGAAGCCGAGATCACCGAGGTGGACCGTGTCCGTGCTGACGCCCTCCAAGCCTTCGAGGCATTTCTTCAGTAGCCCGTTTATGTAAACTGGCATCTGCTTGTAACAGTTTTGAACCTCTAAAGTCGATGACTGTGCATCGGCTGTATACTTCTATTGGCCGATTTCATGTATCGGCCCCCATATCTCGCTGTCCATCATCCCACGTGCTTGGGAAATATATAATAATAAGTTTTTTATTGGCTGATTTCGTGTATCGGCCCCCATATCTCACTGTCCATCATCCCACATGCTTGGGAAATATTTCTTGAGATGCTGACCGTTGACAGCCACTGGGAATTTCACGCCATCCAGCTCCCCCAGCATGTACGCGTTCCCTCTTAAAACTTGATATACCATGTATGGCCCGTGCCAATTTGGAGACCATTTACCATATGCTGCATCCTTAGTCCCTAATGGCAACACCGCTTCCCATACCAGATCGCCAACATGGAACTCCTTAGGCCTCACCTTCTTGTTGTATGCACGAGCTACTTTGGCCTTGTTCTCTTTGATTTTCTCAAGCGACCACAGCCTAAGCTCAGTCAAATCTTCAACGCTGTCACTCATCAAGGCTGCATATTCTTCAGTCGTTAGATCGTTCTGAAAAGTGACACGTCTCGATCCAGCCGTAATTTCCCAAGGCAATACGGCTTCTTGTCCATAGACTAGATGGTACGGCGAGGTTTTTATCGCTCCATGACATGACATGCGGTAAGCCCATAAAGCCTCTGATAAAACCTCGTGCCAACGCCTAGGGTTCTCATCGATTTTCCTCTTGATCAGCTTGATAAGGCTCTGGTTGGACGCTTCAGCTTGCCCATTTGCTTGAGCATAGTACGGAGATGATCGCATCAGCTTGATCCCTGTGTCCTCACAGAACTCTCTGAACTCGTGAGAAGTGAAGACCGAACCTCCATCGGTCGTGATAGTCTGGGGAATCCCAAACCTATGAATGACGTGTTCTTTCACAAAATCGACGACATCCTTTGAACTTACTGACTTCATAGGGACGGCTTCCACCCACTTGGTGAAATAATCCGTGATGGCCAAAATCCACATGTGGCCTTTGCTTGACGGAGGATTGATCTTGCCGATCATATCCATGCCCCAACCTCGGAATGGCCAAGGCTTGATGATGGGGTTCATTGCTGACGCGGGTACCATCTGAATTTTTCCAAATCTCTGACATGCTTGACACCCTTTGTAGTACTTAAAACAGTCCTCGAGCATGGTGGGCCAATAAAACCCTGATCGCCTGATCAACCACTTCATCTTGTGAGCCGATTGGTGAGTTCCACAAGCGCCTTCGTGTACCTCGTGTAGGAGCCGATTGGCCTCAGCTGTCCCCAGACATTTGAGCAATAACCCCTCTAGAGTCCTGTAAAACATGTCGTCCCCAATGAGCACATACTTCATGGCCTTGTATCTTATCCGTTTAGGTGCCCCCCGAGCCGAATCCTTCAAGTAATTGAAGATATCGGCTCTCCAGTCATCTGCGTCCAGGAATTGCACCTGAACATCGGTTCCCTCTGCCACGTCCTTGTAGCCTGAAGCCATTTGTGCAAGATCATTGGCCTCGGTATTCTGCGATCGTGGGATCCAGGTGAAGTTTATGTATCGGAACTGTGCCATCAGCTCACGGCATTGCATCCATAATGGGAATAGCGACTCGCTCTCACACTTGTATTCCTCCGTGAGTTGAGAAATCACCAGCTTGGAGTCTCCAAAAATTTCCACTGCTTCCGCTCCAGCTTCGATGAGCAACTCCATTCCCTTGCGTATCGCCTCATACTCAGCGACGTTGTTGGTGCGAGGGGCTGATAATCTGATGGAGAAGGAAAATGTTGCCCCCCGGGGTGACACGAGTAGCATGCCGATGCCACACCCATCGTCACAAACCGATCCGTCGAAGAACATAGCCCACGCTCGTATAGACAGTGCTGCTATATTGGTGTTGATCCTTTCAGCGATAAGGTCGGCCAATGCCTGCCCCTTAACTGCTTTCGCGGGTTGATACCGGATGTCAAACTCCGATAATGCAAACATCCATTTGCCCAGTCGGCCTTTCAACATAGGAGCCGACAGCATGTGCTTTATAACGTCTGATTTGCAGACGATGACAATCTCTGCTGATAGCAAAATGTGGCGCAGCTTGGTGTAGGTGAAAAACAGGCAGAGGCACAATTTGTCGATCTCAGAGTACCTTGTTTCTGCATCTAGCATCCTTCTGCTGATGTAAAATACCACTCGCTCCAGCCCGTCATAAACTTGCACCACCACTGAGGCGATGGACGTGTCCGCTACTGATAAGTAAATGTAGAATGGCCTATCCGGCTGGGGTGGAACCAATACTGGCGGCTTCGTCAGATATTCTTTGATCTCGTCGAAGGCTCGTTGTTGTTCTGCCCCCCAGCTGAACTCCTCCTCTGATTTAATCTTTACAAGTCCCATGAACGGCTCTATCCTTCCTGACAGATTGGAGATGAATCTTCTGACGAAGTTGATCTTGCCGATGAGAGACTGCAGTTCTTTCTTCGTGGTAGGTGGCTTCATTGTTCGCACTGCCTCCTGACTTTTCAGGCCGATCTCAATTCCTCGTTCATGGACCAAGAAGCCCAAGAACTGACCGGCCGTCACACCGAAGGCACACTTCTTTGGATTCATCCGTAGCCCGAATTTTCTTGTTCGGTCCAGGACGTGTCGCAGATCATCCAAGTGTCCTTGTACTGAGGCTGACTTGACCACTACGTCATCGATATAAATTTCCACCAGCTTGCCGATCAGGTCATGGAAGATGTAATTCATGGCTCTTTGGTATGTGGCGCCGGCGTTCTTCAGTCCAAACGTCATGACTACATATTCAAAAAACCCCACCGAACCTGGGACTCTGAATGCAGTCTTGTGTATATCTTCCGGAGCCATAAAAATTTGATTGTAACCGGCATTGCCATCCATGAAGCTCAAGATTTTATGACCGGCAGCTGCGTTGATTAACGTCTCTGCTACTGGCATCGGATATTCGTCTTTCGGAGTAGCTCTATTGAGATCCCGAAAATCTATGGCAACACGCCAGCGGCCATCCTTTTTCTCTACAGGTACGATACTAGAAATCCACTCAGCATACCTGCATGGCCTGATTAAATCGGCTGCCAACATTTTCTCGATCTCCTTCTTGACTCCTTGAGACCTTGTGCTCGAGACGACTCCCTGCGTCGGCTCTGAGGTTGGAGAGGCCCTAGGCGCTTAAACACTGACACCGGCTCCGTGTCCTCCTTCTGCTGTCCGCATTCCGGGCAGTTATCGATCGTAGGCAATCGGCTCATTCCCGCGTCCCAGCAATACTTGAAGAACGGACAATCCCAATGCTTGTCTGCGCCTTCTTTTTCTTTTGACGGTCCCCTAGCGAGGTGCTCATATCCTTCATCTTCTCCGTCGCGTCGGCGACGTTGGTCATACTGACGCTCATACTTATTAAGGAGATGCGTGGAATGTGGTTTCTGATATCGCACACTTTTCACTTGTTCCTCAGTTAAGTACCGCCTGTTGTCGTAGCTGGGCCGGTCGCGTGGACCAGCCTCCTCTCTTACTCTGCCGTGAGAGCGACCGCCTTCCTCCCTGTACGTGCCATGGTGGTACCCTGTTCCTGCCATGTTGACATCGAACGAGAAGTCCAACTGGCGCCTCGTGGAGTGGCTGTGTTCTACCATGTTGACGCCGGGGAACGGGTTGGTGTCTACTTTCATGGCGAATTGCCCCAGGATGAGGCGGCCCTGCTCTATCGCTGTTTGGATCTGGCGACGTAGCTCTTTGCAGTCATTGGTGGTGTGGGTGAACGAGTGATGCCACTTGCAGTACGGTCTTCCGTTCATCTCTTGAGCCGTAGGGATTTTGTGGCCTTCAGGTAACTTCAGCTGCTTTTCTTTCAGCAGTAAATCGAATATTTGCTCAGCTTTGCTCACATCGAAGTCGAACCCTTTTGCAGGCCCTTGCTGTTTCACCCATTTGCAGGTTACGAGATCTGCCCCCCGAGCCCATTCAGCCACGGCCACCTCCTGGTCTTGCGCGGGGTCTTCTTCTTCTGTATCGACCAGGCCTATCGGACGTTTGAACTTGTCCTGGTACAACTCAGGGTGGCGCTGCTCATACATCGTCAGCTTCTGGGACATGTGCGCCAACGAGTTGTACTCTACTTGGAAAGCCAGATCTTTGATGGGTGCTGCGAGACCCAACGCTGCCAGCTCGACTGCTTCCTTTTCAGTTCAACGAGCTGAGTAACATCGGTTCTTGACAGTCCTGAAGCGTTGGATGTACTCGGCTACCGTTTCTCCTCGCTTTTGCCGCACCTGTGCCAGGTCTGCAATGCCAGCCTCGGTGGCTTCTGAATGGTACTGAATGTGGAACTGCTCTTCCAGTTGCTTCCAGGTCTGGATCGAATCAGGTGGTAGCGAGGTGTACCACCCAAAAGCTGGTCCTGTCAAAGATTGCGCAAAGAACCTTACGCGCAACTGATCTGATGCTGATATCATGCCTAACTGTGCCAGGTATCGGCTCACGTGCTCGATCGAGCTCGACCCTTCTGACCCGCTAAATCTCGAGAACTCAGGGAGCCGATACTTGGGTGGCAGCGGGATCAGATCAAACTCGTTGGGGTACGGCTTTGAATAGCCGATTGTCCTTCTCTTCGGCACGAAGCCGAACTGGTCTCTCAAGATGGTACGGATTTGCTCCGTTGTTTGGGCTGCAGGGGCTAGATTCTCATGACTCGTTCCAGTGGCATACTTGGCTAGCCACGCCTATTTGTCGGCGTCCATCCCAGAGATTCCTGCTCCAGAAACACCTGCTCCCGAAGCCCCTGCTCCAGAAACTCCTGCCCCAGCACTCCCTGCGGTTGCAACCTGGTTCGTGCGCGTCAAGCTGTTGCAGTCTGGCACGTAGGTGCACACGTATCCATGTGGGATTTCTTTAGGTGGTTCACACAGGAATTGGCAATCGCCAGGGTCGCCTCCGACCTTGTAGACGACGTACGCCGGTGCCCCTGGTGGCTCTGGAGCTGCAAGTGTGAATGGCAGCGGTGGCCTGGCCTGGAGTGGTCTTTCTCCCTGGTGAGTCCCCAGAGTAGGCCCCAACGGAGAGTACTGATGTTTCGCGATCTCCTGAACTACGCGAACTGCGATCTGCTCGAAAGCGTTTACCAAGCTCTCAGAATGGCGGTGAAGAGAATGAGCCACCATGTAGTTGACTTCCTGGCGCAGAGCTCTGGTGCGCTCCTCTGAAGGAACAGACAGATCCACCTCATCAAGAGCACCCTCGGGTGAGAACCCTTTCCACCTGATGCCATGCTTACGAGTCCTCTCAAAAGAGCCGATGAGATCGGCTTCGAAGAGAGCTTTGACGTCATCATACTTCGCCTTGTGCTCCTCAGGCAGCTCATCGTACGTGACCGGTCTGTTGTCCATCGCAGCGTCGGATGTTGATGTAGACGTTGTTTAAGTGTCCCACCGGGCGTGCCAGAATGTGTTGCCTACCAAAACCCACCGGCGAGCAGCGACGGGCAACACGAAGAGCCGGGAGGCTCCCAGAACTGCTGGTGGGCCCTGGTCCCTCGGGCAACGGCCCGCAAAACTCCGGCACACGTCCTGGCTTGGTTCGAGGGCGTGCCACCTGACCTATACCTGGTCAGGAAGGTGAAGGATTGCTTCGATTGGTTTCCTGCATGGTAAACAAGTATACGTAAAATTCGAGCCGTGACCGGCTCCCAGGTTTCCCTGTGAATCGGCTCCCAGAGCCGATTATCCCATGGTTCTGCATTAGATCCATTATAACATGGGTTTTGCTTCATCAATACAAGTTAAATCGATCTACGACAGTTTAATGTTTTCACCACATGACTGGAACGTCCTACACGTAATTGAGCCTGGCAGATACAAAAGATAATAGAAAACTAATCCTAGAGAAGGCCTAAAAACCAACGTAACGTCAATTCCCGGAACACCCCCTCTTGGATTGATAAACCATATCTTACATACTACTGGATCATTCAACCCGTTTGCAAGGCCTGATCATGAGGATATCAAACTAAACCTTGAAGAACAAGGCACAACTATAACAGATCAAATCGGCTTAAATAAAGATCAAGCAAGATGCCACCCTTACACCCGGGAAAAGGTACAAAGGCGGCGAGATAGCTAGAGGTAGCATAACTAAACAATCATAGCGAAAAGTACTGATGCTAACCTAAACAAATCTGTGATAATAGTGTTAATCGCCATCAACAAGGCTTCAGTACGAGTAACACTAGATAACGCATAAGTAGATACTGCCTAGATCGCAAGATGCGATCTAGGCAGCATGGCACTTACCCGAGAAAAACCCTAGAAACAAGGGGTGGCGATGCGCCGAGATTGTGTTTGTTGTGAACGTGATTGTCCTCCTTTTCTCGATAACCTTAGGTACATATTTATAGTCCGGAGACTTTCTGTCTTTGGAATAACTCTACAACTCTATCTCTTACCTAAATCTAAACGGAATCTATTACAATATAAGATACACGGGCAATTTAGCCCAAATCAACACACGAGGCCGATTCAACAACACGTTGCATATACGTATCTTCTAAGCCCATCTTGACCACGGCCCAACTCCTCCTTTGGCCAAAATATGGCGATAACAGTGGTTCATGCGCTCAAGGTATGGAGGCATTACTTAATGGGAAAACACTGTGATGTGTACACCGACCACAAGAGCCTGAAGTACATATTCACGCAGAAGGAACTGAACATGAGACAAAGAAGATGGTTGGAACTTATCAAGGATTATGATATGAATCTACAATACCACCCAGGAAAGGCCAATGTAGTAGCAGATGCTCTGAGCCGGAAGGTTTATGCCAATGGATTGACAATTGGTGAATTGCCTGAGGATTTGTGCAAGCAATTCAAGGACCTTAGACTGGAGGTAGTGTCTGAAGGATATTTGGCTACAATGGAAGTCCAACCGACGCTACAGGATAGAATCATAAAGGCTCAAGTGGGAGACAAGGAAATAGAGGAGATAAAGGAAAAGATGAAGGAGAATCAGGAAAAGGATATTCGCGAGGATGAGCGTGGTACCTTGTGGTATGGAGATCGTTTGTGTGTGCCCAGCGACCCTGAGATAAGGGAGTTGATTCTGCAGGAAGCTCATAACTCGCCATACTCCATACATCCGGGCAACACGAAGATGTATATGGATTTGAAGAGCAGATTTTGGTGGAACAACATGAAGGGAGATATCGCCAAGCATATTGCCCTATGCGATGTATGTAGCCGAGTGAAGGCGGAACACCAGAAGCCAGCAGGATTGCTACAGCCATTGCCTGTGCCGGATTAGAAGTGGGATAGAGTGGGAATGGACTTTATCACAGGATTGCCCAGGACCAGGTCAGGATATGACTCTATTTGGGTAGTGGTCGACCATTTGACCAAGGTAGCCCACTTTATACCGGTGAAGACGACTTACACAAGTGCAAAGTTGGCCAAGATTTACATGGACAGGATTGTGTGCCTACACGGAGTTCCCAAGAGTATCGTATCTGATAGAGGCACCCAATTTACCTCACACTTCTAGCGCCAGCTGCACGAGTCACTTGGTACTAGATTGGAGTTTAGCATAGTGTTTCACCCCGAGACTGACGGACAGACCGAGAGGGTGAATCATATTTTGGAAGACATGCTGAGAGCTTGCGCTTTGGCTCATGGTTCTAGTTGGGATGAGAATTTGCCATATGCGGAGTTTTCCTACAACAACAGCTATCAAACCAGCATCAAGACGTCACCGTTCGATGTGCTGTATGGGAAACGGTGCCGAACACCATTGCTATGGGATGGAGTAGGAGAACGTCAGTTGTTTGGACCTGATTTGATCAAGGATGCTAAGGAGAAGGTCGCCTTGATTAGGGACAGGCTGAAGGTAGCACAATCAAGGCAGAAGAGCTACGCTGACGCCAAGCGCAAGGAAGTGGTGTATGAGATAGGTGATAGAGCATACCTCAGAGTGTCGCCACTTCGTGGAATCAAGAGATTTGGAATTAAGGGTAAGCTGGCACCTCGATTTATTGGGCCGTATCGGGTCTTGGCACCCAAAGGAGAAGTTGCTTCCCAGTTGGAGTTGCCAGAAGCTCTGTCCGCTGTTCACAATGTGTTCCACGTGTCCCAGCTGAAGAAGTGCCATCCGGAGATGGTGGATACACCATTGAGAGACACCGTACCGCTAGAGGAGGTTCAGCTGGAGAATGACTTGACCTATGAGGAGAAGCCGGTCAAGATTCTGGAGACAGCGGAGAGGATTACCCGTACCAAGACGATCAGGTTTTGCAAGGTATAGTGGAGCTACCACACAGAAGAGGAAGTCACGTGGGAGCGTGAGGATGACATCCGAGAGGACTACCCACACCTATTTGCTAGCCGCGCCGAATCTCGAGGACGAGATTCATCTTAAGGGGGTTAGTCTTGTCACATCCCAAATTTTAGATTTGGTCTTGCATATCATTCATATCATTGCATCATGCTTTTCCATGCAAAACCGTCGAGTGAAAAGGTTCGCGAAACGCCATTTGCAAAACCCTATTCTATTTTGCTAGGAGGTTCCTGCGAGAAGCTTTAGTAGGACTAGCATGGACCACCCTTGTAGATTAGTGGTTTCGCTCAACCCTTGACCCTAGATTGTTCCCCTCGACGATACGAACCCGTAGGAGCAAGAATCGCTCGAATCGGAGCTCGTACGGAGAAGTTGCGGTCGTTTTAGTGAATCGCCGAAAAACGGTCCGAATTTCTGGACCGATTTCCGAGTCCTAAACCAACCCTGCGCCGAATTGGAGTAGGACCCGCGCAGGCCCCACTTAAGGGACCCCACCTGGCCTCGGGATCCGTGCCCTACCCCGCCGCCTCGACCGCCCGCCTCCCTGCCGCGATCGCGCCCTCCTCGTTCCGCGCGCCCACGCCGTCCTCGGGAACCGCCCGCGCCGCCGCCTGGGCCCCGCCTCGCCGCCGGCCGCCGCACCCCGCCGCCCTCGGTAAGCTCGCCGCGCCGCCGCCCTCACTCCCCGCTGCCGCGCCGCCGCCCCCTCTCCCCGCAGCCGCGCGCATCCGCCTCGCCACCGCGCGCCTCCGCAGCCGCCGCCTGCCGCCTGCTCGCGCGCGCTGTGCGCCGCGCCTCCCGCCGCCGAGCCGCCCTCGCGCGCGCGCACACCGCCGCCTCGCTGTAGCGCGCTACGCCGCTAGCTGCAGCCGCCGCTGCCGCTGCATGCCGCTGCGCGCACACGCACACACGCACGCGCACGCGCGCTGCCGCTTGCTGTGTCGCGCGCTAGAGCGCCTTCGCGCGCGCCTCTACCCACACGCGCTTGCATGCACGCGTGCCGCACGTCCGCGCGTCGTTTTGCGCGCCGAGTTGTCTAATCTTGGACCGTACGCTGACCGTCACCCCCTCGCGCAGGTCACCGTTGTCGCCGGAATCGATCGCTGCACCGTCCGGAGTCCGTTTCGCCGTTTGTTTCCGGTAAGCCTGCAGCCACCGTCAGATCTCAGATCAGCGGTTCAGATCAGTCGTTGACCGGTCAGACTCGGGCGTTGACTAGTCAGACGCCCAGTCAGCAGACGCTTTGACCAGTCAACAGACACAGTTGACTGGTTAATTTCGTTAATCCTTTTTGTTGACAAATTTCGGTAGAAAATTGTAAATTGCGTAGAAATTAAACCGCTTGGCCAAAAATTGCAAATAAAATATGTGTAGATTCAGTGAGTCATGTAGAATCTTGCTGTACCTTTGGTTCAGGATTTTGCAGAAAGGTTTAGTACAGTTTAATCAAACTAGTTAGTGGCCTTTTCGGAGTAATAAATTCGTAGAAAAAGATCCGTAGCTCCAAAAATCGCGTATGATATGTCCCTAGATTCAGTGGAACGGGGGGAATCTCATCGTGAATTAAAAAGATAGGCTTACAGTAAAAACTTCTGCAGAAACTGTCTAGTGGCTTTCTGCAGTGTTTTAATTACTCGGGGAGTGTTGTAATTCCTTTTTGAGTAATTCCAGTTGGTACTGTTTCTAATCAGCGATGACTATGCGGTAGAATTTTCCCAAGATTTTACAAACAGTATACTACCGGTAGCGAATTATTCGAGATCTAGCTCTAGTTTTGAGCATTACTTTTTGCATAATAGTTTTCCTAGCGCTAAAACTATTTTCCATGCATGCAATCAGTAGTATTATTGAATAGGATTATGTGGTGCAGCTGTAGCACCAATTCACTCGCCTTGCATACCTTCATGCATCATATTTTTTGCATATGCTTGTAGATTGTTTGTTTATGATTGCAATTGTATCGTGTAGATTGTGACGAGTGCAACGCTTGCTCGTGTGTGGATTGTTCTTCCGACCGCTACAACCAAGGCAAGTAGATGCTACTTTGTTCATGATATCTTCCTACTATTTTCAATGCATTGTCGTGTATTTTGTAGATGCATGTGTAGGATGATACTATCGCTATGCTATGTCCTATTATGTGGTAGGGCCTTCCTTGTAGATGAACCACCGTTGGTAGATGTGCTTAGCCATGCTTTGTTGAACGAGGGCTGGGTTACATCATTGAGACTTGTTTCTAAAAGTATTGGTTTGTGAAAACTAAAACAACTTAATCAATGAATCCCCTGGGTGTGATGGTATTGATAATTTTTGGTGGTTTCACTGCGGAAAGGCACCCAGGTCAAGAGAGAATGATTGGCTTCTTTATTGTGTAGCTTACGTGTACAACCATGTGCCAATAATGGAATGGACGGTTGGTTGGACTTAGTAGGTTGTGGTAACTCGAACCCGCGTATCCAGAGATGTAGAATTTTGGTAGGTTGGACCGGTGCGCGTCGGGATTGAGGAGCTACTTCCCGAACAGTCTCTTCTTGGTCTTCTCCCTATCATCACCCAAAATGAGAGTGATGGTACGAGCTGGGCTGGCCAAGTCACATGGGTAAAGTGTACTAACCCCTGCAGGGTGTATAATCTAATCGATTAGCCGTGTCCCCGGTTATGGACAACTGAGTTGCTAGATATTGATTCCATGACATGTTTCTCGCTCATTCTAATTTCTTAATTGCTTTAATATTGTTGGGTTAACTTAATTGGGATCTTTTTAAAGAAAATTGAAAACTGTTTATGAAAGTAGGACAATGTATTTGCAAATGCAAGCCAGACACAGCTCCACTTGCCAAATATGCATGTAGATGTTAGTACCATTGTCTCCTTTACTAGCTCTACTTGCCATACATTCTATGTATTGACCCTTCGGGGCTGCTACGTTTCATGTTGCAGGTTATTCCGATTCTGAGTAATCGATATAGGCCACGGTACTCCACTCGGCACTTGTTCACTTGTGAGCAATTTGAAGAATGGAGAATTTATCTTATTAATGTTGCTACCTGAATAATTTGAGCTAGCATTGAGCGAAGCTTTTATTGTAATAATGGTACTCTGGATCTTCGTTATTTATGATACACGGATATTTTGCTATGTTATTCATCTTACTCTATTGTGGGCCAATGAACCGATCCAGGGATTGGCATGTCACATAGAGGCCACGGTCTTTTCAGAACCGGGGTGTTACAACAAATAGCTAATAGTGCTTGAAATCATGAAAACTCAAAAGATGGGCAACCGACCATCCCTGTTATTTTCTTTCCAAAAATATATAGACACATGCTGAAAAAGATATACTCATTATATGGATGGAGAAGATAAACACGAAGTGCAACACATTTGCACTCTACCAAATCAAAAGATCATTGGATGTATATCACTATATGGACTTGACACTTATATCAGATTAACCATGAATATTATGTATATCCAAAATGGCAGATTGCCTCATCATTTGCTAGAAAGTGCACAAAATAATACATAAAAAAGGGTTGAGAATATTTACCTCTCTACCATGCGCAAGAAGAACATGAGCTGTAAATCCAGCTCCTGTAGTTGCTTCAAAATGATAATGCTACTAATTCAGTATGTGTATAATAATAATAATTCAATCAAGAACATGATGAAATGCATGCAAAGATATCAAAAGAACCATGGTGAGCCAGTTTGAAATTTTAGTTCAATAGACATATACGACTACAGTTGTATAGTTGAACCAAATTATACAAAGGATCTCTTAACTATAAATTTCATGAAAAGTCTTGCAATAATTCTTGATTGTATACCATTTAATTACAATATAAGAAAGAGGTTCATGTTTAAAAATCTAGAAAGGTATGAATGTAATTTCCTAACCAATCGACTCGCAGTATGCCCTAGTACATCATTCCAGATCTAGCCAAAGCTAATCAGATAAAACTGAGCAAGTTCACCTCTAAAGATAATACACTAAAGAGAGAATTTATAAATTACAACCACCAAAAGAGAGATGAAGTGATGCATATTTAAATATGGAAAGTAAAACTATGTTATAATTTTATGGAATCTCTGTAGTAGAGGCAACCATGCTAAAATGTAAAATGCTATGATAATTACGCTACTATTGTTAAACAAGATTCCGCATGATGAATTGAGAAACCCCCACATAATAAATCTCCGACCAAAGCAAACTAGTGAGAGGGTGGAGGAAAATTTTACATTGTGACCTAAAGTAGAACATGGCGTTGAGGCACGTAAGTAGAAGATGGTACACGACTCTCCTCTAGAAATTCAATGACCAATCTAAGCATTCTCTGGTACCATCGGCTCGTGCTCCTCCCGATGAGCTCAAGAGGAAGAGGAGTTCCATATGGTTGAAATGTTGTAGCAAAGGATGAAAGGACCAATGGAATCATCGAAATAAAGCTAGGATGCACTGATAGAGGTCAAGGTACTCACATGTCCTACCTTACCATTGGGTTCTAGGGCGGCATAGGAGTCCAGGGTGGCGCAGTCTTGCAGGAGGACGCAACGTCCGGATCTAACATCAGGGTGAAGGGGTGTCGCAGGCGAGGAACGGCGGCCTGCCACTGTAGTGCTTGGGGAAGGAGACGATGCCGGGGCAGAGCGCAGGAAGCCAAAGGTGAGGACGTCCAGGAGGAAGAGATCAAGGTTGAGGCAACGGGGATAAGATCAAGGCCGAGGCGGCGGACTTGAGCTTGAGAGGAAGGAGGACAGGGAGGTCTCGTGACGGATAGCTTGTAGAGGTAGCGGCGCGTGCCTCATATGTTGTTGATATAAGGATGGTGGTTAGATATTTCTGCAATGTCTAATGACTTGTATCGAGTAACAAGTGACTATCAGATTATGCGAAAATTCTAGGGAATAATTTTACAAAACAATGTAACAATTGCAAAAATATAATCTGGCAACTTGGTGTTCCTTGTACTAGTTATAATAAAATCACGTAGCTATATTCAAGTTGCAACACTATCCACGGGATGTTCGTTAGAAGGCTTGTCCTTTTTAGAGAACAAAAATGTATGGAGTAAATAGAGTGTTGTTATAATTTGTATGATAGTAATTTTTTTTAAGAAATGGTAAATACACTTAAACTAAATTATGCAAGGAAGTTCATTGTTGCTGTTTGCAAATATGATAACAAACTCACATAAGAAAATATTTGTTTGAAACTATGACCGTATATTTGATGTATTGAGATATGATGTTGGTGTGACTGAGAGAACATACTTGTATAGGTGTACAAGCAATCAAAACTCGAGAAACTCCGCCACCCAAGACACAACCATTAAGGACCTGCTAGTGAAACGCTCAGCCCGACTGTTCCAGTTTGGTGGCCTCATATCTCTTCACCATGTAATAATCCAGGCGGTGACAATATCTCAGATCGTCCATGTGGAAGAAAACAAGAACTATTACTTACTAATCTATCATCGACAAATCATCTATAGTGACTGGTGATTTTTTTGAAATGGTAGTGACTGCTGACTATATATCAATAAAACTAAGAGTTCAATTTGATCAGGTTTCTTATAATCATGATATTTTATGATATAGTGACACTTGTATTAATACCTATGGGAATGCTTAGCAATTTCCATTTCATGGGAAGAGTTGTACTGTAGGTTCTTACTATCAAAAGTACATACCTTGTATATGGTCCTTCCGCCTGAATTAGCAGATTGCTGAAGACTCACATTTAGTATGGCACTAGTGGGTGAAAGGAACCAAACTCCTCGAGTTCCCTGGTGAGAGGATTCCACAATCTTAGCATCTAAGTCCTGAAAAATAGTGTTCAAGTCATTTTCTATGAGAAAACTATGAATTTAAAGGATACTACATCGGCAAGTATGAAATCTTGCCACCTTGGTCTTGCATGTTACCTACAATCACAACTTGACAAGTGTTTCTATAGAGAATAGCTAACAATGCTTGATAGCAGGAAAACTAAAAAGATGGGTAACCGATCATCCCGATTATTTTCATTCAAAAATATACAGACACATGTTGAATAATATATACTCATTATATGGATGGAGAAGATAAACACCAAGTGCAACACATCTACACTCTACTAAACCAAAAGATCATAGGATGTATATCACTATATGGACTTGACACTAATATCATATTAACATGAATATTGGGTATATCCAAAATGGCAGATTGCCTCATCATTTGCTAGAAAGTGCAGTAAATAATTCAGAAAATAAACGGTTGAGAATCTTTACCTCTCCAGCTGGTGCAAGAAGAACATGAGCTGTAAATCAAGCTCTTGCTGCAAAATATTAATGCTACAAATTCAATATTTGTATAATAATAATAATTCAATCAAGAACATGACCAAATGCATGCACATATATCAAAAGAATCACGATGAGGCAATTTGAAATTTTAGTTCAATAGACATATACGACTTCAGTTGTATAGTTGAACCAATTATGCAAAGGATCTCTTAACTACACATTTCATGAAAAGTCATACAATGTTTCTTGATTGTATACCTTTTAATTACAATGTAAAAAATAGGTTGATGTTCAAAAGTCTAGAAAGGTATGAAAGTAATTTCCTAACCAATCGACTGGTAGTGTGCTATAGTACATCATTCCACATCTAGCCAAAGCAAATCAGATAAAATTGAGCAAGGTCACGTCTAAACATAATACAATAAAGAGAGAATAGATATATTACAACCACCAAAAGAGATATGAAGTGATGCATATTTAACTATGGCAAGTCAAAGTATGTTATAGTTCTATGGAAACTCTGTCGTCAAGGAAGCCATGCTAAAATGTAAAATCCTATAATAACTATGCTATTGTTATTAAACAAGCTTGCGCATGATGAATTGAGAAACCCCCACATAATAAATCTCCGACCAGAGCAAACAAGTGAGAGGGTGGAGAATTTTTTTACCTTGTGAGCTAAAGTAGAACATGGCGTTGAGGCAAGTAATTAGAGGATGGTATACGCTCCTCCTCTAGAAATTCAAGGACATATCAGAGTGTCCTCTGGTGGCATCGGCTCGTGCTCCTCCTGTTGAGATCATGACAAAGAGGAGCGCCATATGGTTGAAATTTTGCAGCGAAGGATGAATGCACCAATGGTATCATCGACATAAAGACATGATACATTGATAGAGGTCGAGGTCCTGTCATGTGATACCTCTCCATCGGGTTCTAGGGCGGCGTAGGAGTCTGAGGCGTAGTCTTGCGGCAGGAGGAGGCGTCGCAGGAGAGCAGCGACGGCCTGCCATTGCAGTGCTTGGGGAAGGAGACGAGGTCGGATCGGAGCATAGGATGCCGAAGGTGAGGACGTCTAGGAAGAGGAGATAAAGGTTGAGGCAGCGGGGACAAGCTCGATGTAGAGGCGGCGGGCTTGAGCATGAGATGAAGGAGGATGGCAAAGTATCGTCATGGATAGCTCATAGAGGTAGTGGGCGCCTCATATGCTGTTGATATAAGGATGGTGGTTAGATATTTCTTCAATGTGTAATGACTTGCTAATAGAGTAGCAAGTGACTATCATATGATGTGAAAATTCTAGGTAATAATTGTACATAACATTGTAACCAATGTGTAATGACTTGGTGTTCCTTGTACTAGTTACAATGAAATCACAAAGCTATATTCAAGGTGCAACACTATCCACAGGATTTTCGTCAGAAGGCATGTCCTTTTTAGAAAACAAAAATCTATGGATCTTTTTTTTTAGATTCAAATCTATGGATCGAGTGAATAGAGTGTTTTTATAATTTGTATGATA
Organism: Avena sativa; assembly: GCA_916181665.1. Lineage (NCBI taxonomy): Eukaryota > Viridiplantae > Streptophyta > Magnoliopsida > Poales > Poaceae > Avena > Avena sativa. The sequence continues at coordinate 38,519,896 of OV702285.1, read as the reverse complement.
GTAAATTTTCTAAGAAATGTTAAATACACTTAAACTAAATGATGCAAAGAAATTTATTGTTGCTATTTGCAAATATGATTAACAAACTCACATAAGAAAATATTTGTTTGAAACTATGACCGCATATTTGATGTATTGAGATATGTGGTTGGTGTGATTGCGAGAACATATTTGTATAGGTGTACAAGCAATCAAAACTCGAGCAACTCTGCCACCTAAAACACAACCATCAGGACCTGCTAGTGAAACTCTCAGCCTGACAGTTCCAGTTTGGTGGCCTCATATGTCTTGGACCATGGAATGATCCAGACGATGACAATATCTCAAATCGTCCATGTGGCAGAAAACAAGAAGAACCGTTACTTACTAACCTACCATCGACAAATCATCTATAGTAACTGGTGAATTTTTCCGAAATGGTAGTGACTCCTGACTATATATCAACAAAAATAATAGTTCAATTTGATCAGGTTTCTTATAATCATGATATTTTATGATATAATTACATGTGTATTAATAAATCTTGGAATGCTTAGCAATTTCCATTTCATGGGAAGAGTTGTACTATAGGTTCTTACTATCAAAAGTACATACCTTGTATGTGGTCCTTCCACCTGAAATAGCAGATTACTGAAGACTCATATTTAGTATGGCACCAGTCTGTGAAAGGAACCAAACTCCTCAAGTTCCCTAGTGAGAGAATGCCACAATATTTGTAGTTAAATCCTGAAAAAAATAGTGTTCAAGTCAGTTTCCATGAGAAAATTGTGAAAGTAAAAGATACTACATCGGCAAGTATGCAATCTTGCCACCTTGGTCTATGTTATGTACAATTACGAACAAGTATTTCTATAGAAGAATAGCTATTAATGCTTCATTGCAGGAAAACTAAAAAGATGGCAACTGATCATCCCCGACCATTTTCTTTCCATAAATCTACCGATACATGATGAGTAATATATGCTCCCTATATGGACTTGACACTAATATCATATTAATATGAATATTGTATATTACCAAAATGGATGAAATGGATGATTGCCTCATCCTTGGCTAGAAGGTGCACAAAATAATTCAAGATAAAGGGTTGAGAATCTTTACCTCTCCATCTTGCGCAAGAAGAACATGTGTTGTAAATCTCGGTCCTGTAGTTTCTGAAAATAATAATACTAGTAATTCAATCTACATATAATACTAATAAGTAAATCAAGAACATGACCAAATACATGCACAGATATCAAAAGAAGCACAATGCGTCAGTTTGAAATTTTAGTTCAATGGACATATAATAATTTAGTTGTATAATTGGACCAAATTATATGAAGGATCTCTTAACTATACATTTCATAAAAATTCATTCAATAATTCTTGAACATATACCATTTAATTATACTATATAAAAGAGTTTGAGGTTCAAAAATCTAAGAAGGTATGAAAGTACTTTTCCGACTAATCGACTCGTAGTAAGCCATAGTACATCATTCTAGATCTAGCCAAAGCTAATCAGACAAAACTGAGCAAGTTCACCTCTAAATATAATACATTAAAGAGAGGATAGATCGATTGTAACCACCAAAAGAGAGATAAAGTGATGCATAGTTAAATCTGGAAAGTCAAAGTATGTTATAATTCTATGGAAATTCTTCAGTCGAGGCAGCCATGATAAAATATAAAATCTTATAATAATTCCGTTCTTGTTGTTAAGCAAGATCTCACATGATGAATTGAGCAACCTCCACATAATAAATCTCCGACCAATGCAAACTAGTGAGAAGGTGGAGGTAATTTGTACCTTGTGAGCTAAAGAATAGGATGAAATTGAGGCGAGTAAGTACATGATCGTATACGACCCTCCTAGAAATTCAAGGACCGATCTGAGCATCCTCCCATGGCGTCAGCTCATGCTGATCCTGTTGAGCTCAAGACAAAGAGGAGCGCCATATGGTCGACATGTTGCAGGAGAGGACGAAGGACCAACAGAGCAGTCAGTATAAAGTCGAGATGCGTCTATAGAGGTCGAGGTCCTCTCGTGTGCTACCTCTGCGTCGTCCCTCATATGTTGCTTAGAGCTAGAGAGGGGTGTGAGACATGAGAGAGAAAGTAGAGACAAGGAGGGTCATGACAGAAAGATGTACCTGCCAGCGATCATCGCAAATTGACCGACATCAAGTGGAGTAGCAATATAACGTCACCTCCACCTGAACCTCATGCCGCTAGGCTTGGAAACCATGTTGAAGCATGGCCTCTTGCATCTGCTCCACAGAGCTAATGGGAACCCTAGAAAATATACTATTGTCTAACCTTGTTCCTCCCCCTCTCCATGGATAAGGATAGGGCTTGAGACACTGTAGCACACCATATGGAGGCACCTCACCGGTGGGCTTTGAGGGGGAGGACATTGAATCAGATGAAATGTTGAAACATTGCCCCTGGCATAGTAGAAAAACCATGGGGTAACCATCACGTCTCTCTCCTCTCTTTTTAGCTCCCCCACAACACCATGTATCGCCCCTCACTGAAGAGCGAGGCCGACAAGAAGAAGGTAGTTCAGTTGTGATGGCTAGCTTCAGGGCAGGTCGAAGAAGGGAAGAGAAAGGAAAACAAATGGACATGATTGCTTCAGAAGCTTGATCCAACGCTGAGGACCATACGTTGCCTGAGAAGGCTCGGACCCCGACGAGAATGTTTCTTTTTTTTGTAATCCTCACATATAGTAAGCATTAATCAATCAAATATTATTAGAACATTGTTTTCTCTATAAACATTGGCATTTTATCTCAAATAGCATTATAATTAAACCATGTTTTGACATAGTAATCTTTTATTACCTCTATACTTCACATTAAGGCCATACAAACAAAGAGCTTACACCTTGAAAGGTCGACCCATAGAGTATACCTCCATCCACATGAAGAGAGAACATCCTTCGCCACTATAGTAATAGGGTAATTAAATGGTATACAATCAAGAATTATTTCATGACTTTTCATGAAGTAAAACTGAAGTCGTATAAGTCTATTGAACTAATTTTTCAAACTACCTCATCGTGCTTCTTTTGATATCTGTGCATGCATTTGGTCATGTTCTGAATTAGTAGCATTATTATGGAAAAAAGAGGTTCATGATAAATAATATAGAAAGTTATGGAAGTAAGTTTCCAATCAATTGACCCACGGTATGCCATAGTACATCATTCAAGATCTAACCAAAGCCAATTAGATAAAACTGAGAAAGTTCACCTTTAAAGATAATACACAAAAGAGAGAATAGATAGATTACAACCACCAAAAGAGAGATGAACTGATGCATATTTAACTATGGCAAGTCAAAGTATGTTATAATTCTATGGAAACTCGACAGTCGAGGCACACATGCTAAAATATAAAATCCTATAATAATTACTCTATTGTTGGTAAACAAGCTTCCCCATGATGAATTGAGCAACCCTGACATAATAAATCTCCGACCAAAGCAAACCAGTGAGACTGTGGAGGAAATTTTTACCTCATGAACTAAAGTAGAACATGGCGTTGAGGCAAGTAAGTAGACGATGGTATACAACCCTTGTCAAGAAATTCAAGGACCAATTCGAGCGTCCTCTGGTGGCATCGGCTCGTTCTCCTCCTGTTGAGCTCAAGACAAAGAGGAGAGGCATATGGTCAAAATGTTGCAGTGAAGGATGAATGGGCCAATGGATTCGTCAGCATTAAGCCAAGATGCATTGATAGAGGTTGAGGTCCTCTCATGTGCTACTTCGCCAACGGAGTCTAGGAGGTGTAGGATTCCTGGGCGATGCGGTCTTGCTGGAGGAGGCGGCGTATGGATCTAACATAGGGGTCAAGGGGCGTCGCAGGCGAGCAGCGATGGCCTTCCAATTGAGTGCTTGGGGAAAGAGATGATGTCGGGGTGGAGCGTAGGAGGACGAAGGTGAGGATGTCCAGGAGGAGGAGCTCAAGGTTGAGGCAGCGGTGACAAGCTCGAGGTCGAGGCCGTGGGCTTGAGCATGAGAGGAAGGAGGGTGGCGAGGTCTCGTGACAGATAGCTCGCAGAAGAAGTGGCGCACCTCATATGATGTTGATATAAGGATGGTGGTTAAATCTTTCTTCAGTATGCAATGACTTGCTGATGTCTACGAACTTCTATTCTTGTAGACAGTTGTTGGGCCTCCAAGTGCAGAGGTTTGTAGAATAGCAGCAAGTTTCCCTTAAGTGGATTACCCAAGGTTTATCGAACTCATGGACGAAGTGGTCAAAAGTATTCCCTCTCAAGCAACCCTGCAATCAAGATACAAGAAGTCTCTTATATCCCCAACACACCCAATACACTTGTCAGGTGTATAGGAGCACTAGTTCGGCGAAGACATAGTGAAATACAAGTGGTAACGGTGCCAAAAAATAGCTTCTGACTTGTTGTTGACATGGGGGAACGTGTGTGAGTGCCAGAAAATAGCTTTACGGTGAGGTAAAGACTAAAGGCAAAAGGATGGAAGCAAGCAAACATGCAACATATCTAGATGCAAACGGTGTTTCAATGTTTAGAAACAAGGCCTAGGGATCATACTTTCACTAGTGAACACTCTGTCATATAAATATCTTCTCTAAATAATACTACTCTAAACTACTCTCCGGTTGGACACTCTAATCCATGGTAGGGCTATAACAACACTCCTCAAAGTCCGCCTTTCCCAATCTAGATAACCCCACACTGTCACCTTGAGTGCTAGATGGTTCCAACAAATACCACAATTTCATAGAGATAACCAACTCAAAATATACTCATGATAAATATATATGTAACCTATCTTAAGTGCCACACACGGTGTGCATGTTATCACTTTTACACACGTGGGGAAAATCATAGATCTATTAAAGCACGATGAGTATTTATGTAGACTCTAGCCTAAATGCCACCATGGCGTGCACGCTGTCACTTTCACACACATGGGGAGAGTAGAGATCTATTGAAGCACTTGAGTAACAGAGTAGATCTACTTGATTACAAAGCTCATGACCACATCAAGATCATGCATAAAGAGAGATGAACACATAGCTACCGGTAGAGCCCTTAGCCTCGATGAAGAACTACTCCCTCCTCATCATGGGAATCAGCAATGGTGATGAAGATGGTGGTGGAGATTGATGGACATGGCTCCGTGGCCCCGTCCCGGCAGGGTGCCGGAATAGAGACCTTCTATCCCCCGAACCTCCCCTTTGGTGGCGGCGATGCTGTGGAACTTTTCGTGGCTTTTTGGTCGATTATTTAGGGTTTTCTCCTCGAGGGTTTCTTATAGGCAAAGGGGCAAGGTCGGTGGAGGGCCAAGGGGCCCACACCCCCTATGGGTGCGGCCAGGGTGGGACCCGCGCCCACCAAGGGTGTGGCCACCCTGGTGTCCTCCTTCGTCTCGTCTTTGATTTTCCGTATCGTTCAGGGAAAAATATGAACTTTGGCTTTTGTCCTGTCCAATTCCGAGAATATTCATTTTTTAGCTTTCTGAAACCAAAAACAACAGAAAACAAGCAACTGGCACTATGGCATCTTTTCAATAGGTCAGTTCCATAAAGTGTATAAAAATACCTCAAAGTGTAGACAAAACATAGCAAAGTGGATACTAAACAAGCATGGAACATCAAAAATTATAGATACGTTTCCGACGTATCAAGCATCCCCAAGCGTAAATCCTGCTCGTCCTCGAGTTGTTAAGTGATAAAAAGAATAATTTTTGAGGTGACATGCACCATCAAAATCAAGTTCAAACCATTTGCAAGCATTGAAAGTTGAGATCAAAGAACTCTAAGCATGAGCATGAAAGATGAAGTTCTAATAATAATACAAAGTAACTATGCATGCAACAAGAAAGGTTACAAACAAAGTTCATGAATAACATGCGTTGAAAGACGTTTGTTTGTTTCACATATAGAAAACATAGCATAGTGGCATTCAGCTTGTCCCTCATGGAGTAGCAAAACATAAATGCATAGGACACCTTCAAATTTCATAAGGGTGACTAGATACAAATAGTTCAAGAACAAGCAATATCAACAATATGAATCAATCAATAAGTTTTGGGACAATGCACATAGAACTAAGAATGGCAAATATGCTCTCTTAATTGGTGCCTAAGGATAGAAGGTGGAGACTCAATATAACAGTGGAAGAAAGACCCTTCATAAAGGGAAGCAGGGATTTTGAGTTTCAAAAAGATCTTCCAAAAATTATGGTACTTGTTAGCTTTCAGCTCTCATTGCCCCTATCAAAATCATCTTGAAGTGATTAAGGTTAAAGTGAACCAACTATGGAGTTTATGCTTGACAAAGTATAAGTTGGCAATCTCATGTCCCTTGAATACGAGGGCCGCTCCTCATGCTACTCAACTTTAGTCACCTGTAAGTTCTTGTCATAGTAAGTACATGTGTATCATAGAGAACCGCCAATGGGGTACCCCTTGTAAATGATACAGGAGCTATCCCATAATCAAAATGACAAGGCAAGCAGACAATGAGCATCTCATCAATCTTCTTATTTACCATGGGAATATGGTGCTTTTTTCTCTCTGTCCTCTTTTCTCAATATGTCTCTTTTTTATAAGAAGAAATCTTCATAGATGTCATTATGGTGATGCTGCAAGTTTCCACCATGATTAGGCATGGCTTAGGCTAGCGGCCCAGGGGTTTCTCTAACACATATACATAACTCCACGGACTTACAAGATCCCCTTTTATTTCACACCGGCGACATCCATAAACAAAAGAGCATGATATCAACTAGGTACAATGTACAAGTGCAATGTTGAAAGCGTTCCCCATGACAGCATGGTTGTGCTAATTACAACGTATAAGTGCAAGCATATACAACATAGATGACACAATGGTTCAAGTTTATTAGGGGCAAAGAAATATAAAGTGTGCCATCAAGTTCGTGAGAGCTTTAATCACTAATTTTTCTCATAACAAAATACCTTTTAATTGGAAGATAGATGAAAATAAGAATATACTTGGAATGGTGTAACACACCATGCATAGGAATTTATAGTGGACACTTTGGAATAGCTTGGTTTCTTGGGAGTTGGAATCATGAGTAGAGCTTACTCATACAAGTGGAGGATATCAATAGACTGGGAGCGACCAACTAAGAGAGCAATAATGGCCATAATCATGCAGAGCGACAAAACATTACTAATCAAAGCATAAAGTGGTACCACAAGTCAAAAACTAAATTAACATAGATGCTATGGTGACTAGTTCATAGTCATAACATGGTGTGAGCATGTGCCAAGTCAACCCAAACAAAGCATCAAAGGAGAATACCACAATACTATGCTTTTGTATGCTAAAACAACGCATAATTCTTTCAAGGCACATTAAGAAATCTCAATTGTTTGAAACAAGTCGTGCTACATCAATAATCACTAAGCATAAGGTCAAAGCAACATCTAGCATAACATGATAAAGTCTAAGTCACAGTCAAAGCAAGCTCCTCTTGTACTCCTCTCCAACACCAATCAACTTATTTGAAACAACTCACAAAGATAATAATCAATAAAGATCAGTGAGATTTTCTCACAAATCCACAAAGAACTAAAAATTTCTAAGCTGAAAGAACATGAAAACTAAGGCTAAACACAGTGCTAGCAAAAGTGAACACTCACAAAACAATAAGAGTGAAAACTAGAGTGTTCTAGGCAATGCAAACAGAGTTGTCTCTCTCCAAAAGAAGTGTGTTGTAATCCAACCAACTTACTCAAGCAAACTAAGAAAACAAAAACCAAAACGAAAACTAAGACGCTCCAAGAACAACACAACTGTGCATGAAACAATAAAAACAAAGTGTCTAGAAAGACCCGAGCTTTTTATTGATGAAGAAGGGGATGCCTTGGGCATCCATAAGCTTTGACTCTTGTATGTCACATCCCAAGATTTTCCAAATCTTGTAATGTGAAAAATAAATAAAATAAAATAAATTATTGTTGAATTTAGAGTGAAAAGAAACTTTTGTTTTTAATTGGAAACTTAAAATCCCATCTTGAACAAACTTTAATTAAAGTTGAAATTCAACAAAATCCAAATCAAGCAAAATGCATTCCTCAATGAATGTATCTGGAAATTTAAACACTTGGGAAATAAACCCTAAACCCTAATGGAATAAAAATCATTTCCAAGTTATCTCCAAGCCTATGGATTTGATCCATATAAAATCTTGTCAACAAACATTTACAAATGATCAAGAAATACAAATAGAAATATTATATGACCATATAAATTGGTTTCACTTAATATGGAACCACAAATAAAATATTATGAATTTAATAAAATAGGGAAAAGTAATTTCCAAAGCTAATAAAGCACTTATCTAAAATCCATACCAAATGGTGAGCAAATAATCCTAAAGATATTTAAAAAAGATAAATAAATATCAAATAAGATTTTACAAATTGGAATCACCAAGTTGGGATCTCTAAATAAAAAGATATGGATTTTATAAGATGAAGAAAGAAATATTAAATAAAGAATATTTAAAGACCAAATCAAATCTTGGCCAAATCTATTGAGCAAATGGAATGAATAGAATCCAAATCCAAATAAAATAAAAGGATAAAGAATTTCCAAAATAAAATAAAATGGCATAAACCAAATCCTATTGGAATAAAGACAAATCCAAATTTTAAATGAATAATAAATCTTATTAAAAACTTTCCGAAATAATTCAAGATGAATTATTTGACACCCTTTTAAGTAATCAAAACTTACTGAAAGGTTTTGGAAGAATTTAGAAGTCAAATGGAAATTAAAAACATTATTAAATCCTATTTTGATTTAAAACAAGGGCCCTTTTATTAATTAAAAAGACCCCACAAAGAATAAAATAAATTCCAAAAATTAACATCAGAATGTTTTATTAATCAGTACTTAAACCTACACAAACTTTGACAAAGGTTTGAAATCAAATGAGGGTTTGAATTGCTTATTCAAAATCAAAACAGAAAAATCAAAAGAGAAAACGAAAAACAAACAAGCCAGAAAAAAATAAAATAAGAAAAGGACCCAGCACAACTAGCCTGGCCCAACTAAGCCCAACTAGCCTGGCCCACTGCTCCTCTCCCGTAGAGAAACGCTTCACACCAAGAAAGAAACCCGCAGAGACGCTGACGATCAGGCCTCACTTCCCCTTTCTCTCTCACGCAGACAGACATGGCCCACCTGTCAGCTTTCTCTCCTACCCGCGACGACCTCTTCTTCCCCCAACGCTGCTGCCGTTGCTGCACTAACTCCGCTGGTTGAATTCGCCTTAACGCCGCGTTAATCCCTCGCCGTGACCACGCTAGTTAAAGCGCCTCTCCCTCCTCTCTCTTTCCCCTCTGTCGCCCCACCTTAGCGTGCCCCCAGGCCGCCCAATTCTTCTCTGCACCGTCCTCTGTCCGACGACTCTTCGGCGTCGATTCCGGCAGCCCCGCGCCACCCCTTGCCTCCTCGAGCACACGAGCATCTTCCCCAACCTCTGGCGCACCTCACAGCACCTTCCATTCATCCGCGCGTGCAGTAAATCGTCAACAACACCATCACTGAGCAAGCGCCGCCACCTGCTACCTCTCCGGCGAGCTACTGACGCCCAACCCTTGCGCTCCTTGCTCACTGGTGAGTATTCTAGCGACCCTTGAACTCGTGCGCACCTTCCTGATGCATTTTTTTCTCGTTTGCGTCCCAGAGACTCGCCCCCATCGATGACTGACCGCACCTGAGGCACGGCTCAACTCCGACGAGCGATTCTCATCGACCCCGTGCGCCTCCTGCTACCCGAAGACCACGTTGAGCTTCCCCATGCCACTGCGAACCCGGTGAGCCTTATCCCCCTCTCCCTTGCGTCCTGTATCACCGGCGACAATCTCGTCTAAGCGCTGCCGCCAGAGCGCCGCCGCCAGCGCCGCTGAGTATTGGTCAAAGTAGTTAGGACCGTAGGATTTGGATCTGACGATTAGGATAGAACGTGAGCGAATGGGTACGCGCGCTTCTGAGCCGTGTGATTCCACTAAAATCCAACGGCCTGCATCGCTTGATCCGTGCGAAATGTTTTCGACCAATAGAAATAAGACGCGTGGCCAGACTCTGGTTTTAAAAACAGATTGAATCTATTAGATATGTGATTTTGTTAATTCCATAACTTTTAATCTACACGTCCAAAATTTGCAAACTTTATATCAATTGATTCAGCAAGACAAGCCCTAGCCAACCATACACTTTGTTTAGTAAAAAGCTTCTGGTAAAATGTTTGTTTTTGCAGAAACTTGTGTATGCATGTTTAGAGTATAGAAATTATTCTAAAATGATTGTGAGGATAAAATCTTTGGCGAATGGTGTGTTTTGAACCTAATGACCATAGGAATCACTTTGTGGTTTCAAAAATGTATTTGGTGAAGCAAAAGAATAAACTCTTGATTTAAATCATTTCTAGTCAAATAAAATATGATATAATCATTAAAAATGGTTTTGGAAGAAAACCTTTGAGAAATGTTTTGGGAATAAACTCTCTGACGCTAAACACAAGATTATATGGTTTGAAAACATATTTTGTTAAACCTATATAATGTTGCCTTATTAAAAGCATTTCTTCACCACATAAAATAATGACATGGTTTAAAAATGGTTTATGGAGTAAAAACTTTTGCAAATGATTTTTCCACTTTATAAAATGACCATTAGATGTTTTAAAATGTTTATGAACCATTAGAAACCACTTTGACAAATAAAACAATCTTTAGCATGCTTGCATGCATTGTTTTGTTATTATTATTTTATGTGATGAATTTCTTGAATGGTAGTTTGAAATATTGTTTGCTTGATTCAATTGTAGTGACTTGAAGTGTGTGAACATTGCAAAGACCAAGAAGTGAACTTATACTCTCTACCAAAAAGGCAAGTGATGCTACATACTTTTGTCCCATTATTTTCACTATGCATTAGTGATATTTCTAAGTAAGACTTGCATGGAATTTTGCTATGTATAAACCATGCTATGGGAAAACCTAGTAGATGAAACCTTAGTAGAATTTTCCTAAGTTAAGATTCCTACCACTATCATGCTTAGCTTAGCTAGTAGGAAACAAGGGTGGAATATATATTCATGCTATGGAAAATTTCTAAGTCTGAGGACTTGTGTTTTGTTTAATAAAACAACTAAGTGAATGAATCACATGGGTGGAATGGAAGGAATGGTTTGGTTGAGTGGTTACACAAGGCCAGGGGACTGGTGAATCTTGTGTATCTCACTTGTGGATGGCCACCCAGGAACAAAGAGATTTGAGATGTCAAATATTGAGAAGCTTCAAGTGCAGCCACTTGGCATTATGGGCTCTGCCTGGATCATATAGGTTGCTAGAACTTAGCCATTTGGATAGTTCGTGGTAGTGGGAATGATAGGTTGGAGAACGTCCATTTGGTCTAAGGGAAGGCTTCTGAAAGATCTTGTCTTGGTGAAACCAAGTCTTGTGGGGAAAGTGCACCACGTCTGCAGAGTGTAAAATCTAAGTACTTAGCCATGTCCCTGGCAAAGGACAATTTGAGCATCAAGACATGGAAGCAATCAAGAATCTCATCATCCAAATTTCTAAGTTAAAAACTTGTGGTTGAATAAGGGTTTGAGGTTCACCAATTTCTATTGGTGGTTCCTTGGGTGATTTTTGTCAAATCAAAAACTTAGTGTTTTCAAATGATAAGGAAAATCTATTTTGAGCAAAGCAAGCCTAAGCTCCACTTAGCCAAATGCATATAGATGATAGACTCCACTATACTACCATAGTATCACTTGCCAATACAATTCAAATGTATTGACCCTTGTGGCTGTAACTTGTTATGTTGTAGGTTTGATTGATATTAGTGAAGTTTAATGATTAGGATTACAAGTCTACAACCAACATGTCTGCCTGTGGCACTTTGAAGATGAAGGACCCCATGCTATTGTTATATTCTGCTGCATTGTAATGAGATAGCCAAATGAGCTATGTAAGATGTAATATATTATTTTATTCCTGGTTATAAAGTTGTATTATGACCTTTGTTTCTTGATATTACATCTTAACTGTGGATGCTAGCTATTGATCCAGGGACTAGCATTGTAAACACAGGGATCTCTACCTTATTAAAGGTTGGGAACCTTACAGATGGTATCAGAGCATTGTGTTGCCTGTAGGATTTGTAACCCTAGGATTGGACCAAAACCCCTTAGAAAAATAGGAGTTGTATTTGTTCCAAAACTTAGTTACAAACAATCTTGTAAACTCTTTCCTCAACCATTTTGGTTTTGATTCTACATCTCTTCTATCTCAAACTTGATGGACAAAGCCTACCCCAGGGCCAAAGACTTCACCATGTGCAAAGGAATTTTTCAACTCTAATGACTTCAACATCTTCAACTCTAATGACTTCAACATCTTCAACATATTCACCAAGGATATCAACCTGGAATATCACTAAGGACTACAAGTGTGACAAGAAAAGTTACTCAAGACTTGAAGACTAAGGAAACACAACTTAGAAGGAACTATCAACACCTTGAAGTTTTGAGACCAAGATGTAAGAAATCCTCTAAGGATACAAAGATTGTGTTCATGAAGAATCAACTAAGAAGGATGGAAAGATCTCAAGTGAACCATATAGTTGGACCACCATATTTAGTTTAAGTCAAACCCACCAACTTATGTGGTGTAACAAAAATATTTTTTGTTGCCTAAAATGTGTTTGAAACTTGTTGTTGAGTGGAATGTTTGTTTGTGATTGCTTGCACATTGCTTGTGTGAATTGTGATGTGTGTGATTATAATTATTCCCTTAGAAATATTATGCCTATCCTAATCCCAATACAACCCAAACAGATGACTTCTCCAAGAGCCTCCAACATCAAGGATGGTGACAACAACAATAACAACCAAGAGAACAACTACTAGCAAACCAAAACCAGTTGAGCCAAGTGACAACTCAGCTTTTAGCCAACAACAATGGATTAGACCCAGCCATACAAAGGATTTTGAAACTTCAATCCCAATTGTTGCAAGGGATGGCTACTCAAACGACCAACATGGGAGAAAGCTCTTCCCAAGGAGCTAATGACAACAAGGATGACAAAGGTGTTATTCTAGAAGGAACCCAAGCTTGCAATATTTGTGGAGACAAGGATCACACTTCCAAGGAGCATGAATATCAATGCCCCAATTGTGAAGAGAATGATCCAATTGACCAATGCCCCACATCTCAAGCTACTTGTTACCTATGTGAAGGAAACAATCATTTCCCTATCCAACGCCCCATCTATTCCACAGTTGAACAAAGGAAACAATGTGGAGTGCAACAACTAATTGCAGATTACCATGAGAGAGCCAAGTCTACCAAGAAACATGAGGACAAAGGAAAATCTCCACTTGTGCCTCCATGGAATATGACCCAATTTAAAGGACCCAAGAGGATACATATGAATTATCCAAGGAGTAATAGAAGGTCAAGGAAACTAGTAGACATTCCTACCTATGAGATAACATATGAAGAACATGAACTGGAAGCACTCCTAGCTTTGGAGAAACCCAAGAAAAAGAAGGACAAAAGCCATGCACAATGTGGTCATTGCAAAGAAATGGGACACTATGCCAGTGAATATCCAGAGAAGCAAAAGTATAAGGAGATTAGCCAAGTGTGGTGCAACAACTGCAAAGAGCTAGGCCATTATGTAGCAACTTGCCCACATAATATACATGAAGAACTCAATCTTATCACATGTTACAATTGTGGTAACCAAGGACATTATGCAAGCAACTGCCTAGAAAAGATGAAGCACAAGATAAACAAGCCTATGAAGGATCTCAGCCTTGTCACATCTTTCAAGTGTGGAAACAAAGGACACTATGCAGATGTTTGCACAGAGAGATTTCAACAAGACCCCAAGCAAGCCAAGATGTAATCTAGTTTGGAAATTTTTTAAGGGTGGTAGTACCCTAGATGCTTTTGAGCCATCTTGAAACCCTAGCCTTCCCAAATCTCGGGACGAGATTTATTTTAAGGGTGGTAGCCTGTCACATCCCAAGATTTTCCAAATCTTGTAATCTGAAAATTAAATAAAATAAAATAAATTATTGTTGAATTTTAGAGTGAAAAGAAACTTTTGTTTTTAATTGGAAACTTAAAATCCCATCTTGAACAAACTTTAATTAAAGTTGAAATTCAACAAAATCCAAATCAAGCAAAATGCATTCCTCAATGAATGTATCTGGAAATTTAAACACTTGGGAAATAAACCCTAAACCCTAGTGGAATAAAAATCATTTCCAAGTTATCTCCAAGCCTATGGATTTGATCCATATAAAATCTTGTCAACAAACATTTACAAATGATCAAGAAAGACAAATAGAAATATTATAAGACCATATAAATTGGTTTCACTTAATATGGAACCATAAATAAAATCTTATGAATTTAATAAAATAGGGAAAGGTTATTTCCAAAGCTAATAAAGCACTTATCTAAAATCCATACCAAATGGTGAGCAAATAATCCTAAAGATATTTAAAAAATATAAATAAATATCAAAAAAGATTTTACAAATTGGAATCACCAAGTTGGGATCTCTAAATAAAAAGATATGGATTTTATAAGATGAAGAAAGAAATATTAAATAAAGAATATTTAATGACCAAATCAAATCTTGGCCAAATCTATTGAGCAAATGGAATGAATAGAATCCAAATCCAAATAAAATAAAAGGATAAAGAATTTCCAAAATAAAATAAAATGGCATAAACCAAATCCTATTGGAATAAAGACAAATCCAAATTTTAAATGATTAATAAATCTTATTAAAAACTTTCCGAAATAATTCAAGATGAATTATTTGACACCCTTTTAAGTAATCAAAACTTACTGAAAGGTTTTGGAAGAATTTAGAAGTCAAATGGAAATTAAAAACATTATTAAATCCTATTTTGATTTAAAACAAGGGCCCTTTTATTAATTAAAAAGACCCCACAAAGAATAAAATAAATTCCAAAAATTAACATCAGAATGTTTTATTAATCAGTACTTAAACCTACACAAACTTTGACAAAGGTTTGAAATCAAATGAGGGTTTGAATTGCTTATTCAAAATCAAAACAGAAAAATCAAAAGAGAAAACGAAAAACAAAGAAGCCAGAAAAAAATAAAATAAGAAAAGGACCCAGCACAACTAGCCTGGCCCAACTAAGCCCAACTAGCCTGGCCCACTGCTCCTCTCCCGCAGAGAAACGCTTCACACCAAGAAAGAAACCCGCAGAGACGCTGACGATCAGGCCTCACTTCCCCTTTCTCTCTCACGCAGACAGACATGGCCCACCTGTCAGCTTTCTCTCCTACCGGCGACGACCTCTTCTTCCCCCAACGCTGCTGCCGTTGCTGCACTAACTCCGCTGGTTGAATTCGCCTTAACGCCGCGTTAATCCCTCGCCGTGACCACGCTAGTTAAAGCGCCTCTCCCTCCTCTCTCTTTCCCCTCTGTCGCCCCACCTTAGCGTGCCCCCAGGCCGCCCAATTCTTCTCTGCACCGTCCTCTGTCCGACGACTCTTCGGCGTCGATTCCGGCAGCCCCGCGCCACCCCTTGCCTCCTCGAGCACACGAGCATCTTCCCCAACCTCTGGCGCACCTCACAGCACCTTCCATTCATCCGCGCGTGCAGTAAATCGTCAACAACACCATCACTGAGCAAGCGCCGCCGCCTGCTACCTCTCCGGCGAGCAACTGACGCCCAACCCTTGCGCCCCTTGCTCAATGGTGAGTATTCTAGCGACCCTTGAACTCGTGCGCACCTTCCTGATGCATTGTTTTTCTTGTTTGTGTCCCAGAGACTCGCCCTCGTCGACGACTGACCGCACCCGAGGCACGGCTCAACTCCGACGAGCGATTCTCATCGACCCCGTGCGCCACCTGCTACCCGAAGACCACGTTGAGCTTCCCCACGCCACTGCGAACCCGGTGAGCCTTCTCCCCCTCTCCCTTGCGTCCTGTATCACCGGCGATGACCACGTTTGAGCGCTGCCACCAGAGCGCCGCCGCCAGCGCCGCTGAGTATTGGTCAAAGTAGTTAGGACCGTAGGATTTGGATCTAACGATTAGGATAGAACGTGAGCGAATGGGTACGCGCGCTTCTGAGCCGTGTGATTCCACTAAAATCCAACGGCCTGCATCACTTGATCCGCCGAAACGTTTTCGACCAATAGAAATAAGACGCGTGGCCAGACTCTGGTTTTAAAAACAGATTGAATCTATTAGATATGTGATTTTGTAAATTCCATAACTTTTAATCTACACGTCCAAATTTTGCAAACTTTATACCAATGGATTCAGCAAGACAAGCCCTAGCCAACCATGCACTTTGTTTAGTAAAAAGCTTCTGGTAAAATGTTTGTTTTTGCAGAAACTTGTGTATGCATGTTTAGAGTATAGAAATTATTCTAAAATAATTTTGAGGATAAAATCTTTGGAAAATGGTGTGTTTTGAACCTACTGACCATAGGAATCACTTTGTGGTTTCAAAAATGTATTTGGTGAAGCAAAAGAATAAACTCTTGATTTAAATCATTTCTAGTCAAATCAAATATGATATAATCATTAAAAATGGTTTTGGAAGAAAACCTTTGAGAAATGTTTTGGGAATAAACTCTCTGACCCTAAAAACAAGATTATATGGTTTGAAAACATATTTTGTTAAACATATAGAATGTTGCCTTATTAAAAGCATTTCTTCACCACATAAAATAATGACATGGTTTAAAAATGGTTTATGGAGTAAAAACTTTTGCAAATGATTTTTTCACTTTATAAAATGACCATTAGATGTTTTCAAATGTTTATGAACCATTAGGAACCACTTTGACAAATAAAACAATCTTTAGCATGCTTGCATGCATTGTTTTGTTATTATTATTTTATGTGATGAATTGCTTGAATGGTAGTTTGAAATATTGTTTGCTTGATTGAATTGTAGTGACTTGAAGTGTGTGAACATTGCAAAGACCAAGAAGTGAACTTATACTCTCTACCAAAAAGGTAAGTGATGCTACATACTTTTGTCCCATTATTTTCACTATGCATTAGTGATATTTCTAAGTAAGACTTGCATGGAATTTTGCTATGTATAAACCATGCTATGGGAAAACCTAGTAGATGAAACCTTAGTAGAATTTTCCTAAGTTAAGATTCCTACCACTATCATGCTTAGCTTAGCTAGTAGGAAACAAGGGTGGAATATATATTCATGCTATGGAAAATTTCTAAGTCTGAGGATGAAGGGAATATGCCCTGAGAGGCAATAATAAAGTGTTTATTATGTGTATTCCAAGTATATGATAGATGTTTATTTTGCATGCTATAATTGTATTAATACGGAAACGTTAATACATGTGTGTTTAATAAACAAACAGAAAGTTCCTAGTTATGCCTCTCTCATAAACTAGCTCGTTGATTAACAAGATGATCAAGGTTTCCTGATCATGGACATTGGATGTTGTTAATAAGGGGATCACAACATTAGTGTAATGGTGTGATGAACATTCATCCGAAGTATAGCATTACGATCAAAGTCATTGAGTTTATATTGCTATAACAACTTACGAAGTGATCCTAATCCTTAGACCATGAGATCATGTCAATCACTAACACCGGAAGAGTTTCTTGATAACATCAAACGTCACACCGTAACAAGGTGATTATAAAGATGGATTTAGAACTAATAAAGTGTTATGTTGAGGCTCATGGATCGAGAGTGGAATTTGTTCATCCCGATGACGGATAGATATACTCTGGGCCCTCTCGGTGATATCACATTGATTAGCTTGCAAGCAAGTGATTTGATCACTAGAATGTTATATCACAGGAACGAGAAAAGAGTGCATGTCGGTAACGAGATCAAACTAGGTATGGAGATAACGATGATCTAATCTCGGACATGTAATGTATCGTGAAACAAAGGGATTAAGATACTAGCGTAATAGGTTCCGACGATCACAAGAAAGTCATCGTTGAATGTGTGGGAGTCAGTATGGGTGTCCAGATCCCGCTTCTGATTATTGATCCGAGAGGGGTCTCGATCATGTCCGCATTATTCACGAACCGTAGGGTGACACACTTAAGAGACACCGACATCCAATTGGAGCAAATGTTTCATGCCGAAAGAATGAACAAGCGCATGAATTTATTTCACTAGATACCGAAACAGGTTTTCGGGTGAAATTGCATAAAGTGGTTATGCATGTGAAATACAATTCTAGCAAGGGGTTATTTGTGAATGTTTGTCATTAAAGTAATTGACAAAATTCTGAATAAAATAAAAGAGTTTTATTTAATGAGAGTTTGCATTAAATTTGGTGGAAATTTAATGGGAATTTGAGTGGACTTTTGAGTGGAGGAAATTTAAAGGGCATTTTGTGAGTGGAGTGTCCACCCACATGAATGAAGGAGGGGAGGGGGCAGCCCCCATGGCCGGCGGCCACCCCCTTGGGTGCCCCCCCTCCTTCTATAAAAGGAGCCCCCCTCCTCACTTGTCTCATACACCTCCTCGTGAAGGATCTCTCTCCCCCTCTAGAATTTATCCCCCATGGTCTCGGACTAGCGAGATACATGTTCCCGGTGGCTATTCGGCAAGAAAGAGTTGTGCTTCCGCTGCATCGCTGGAGCGAGGAGGCGGAGGTTGCTCGGTGCCTCGAACGTGTGTGCGAGCACGGATGCGCTGCTGATTTGCGGCGCTAGGACTTCCTCTCGATCTTGAGATCGGCAAGAGATCGTCTACATCAACCACGAGTTGAACTCGTTAAGCTTTGTCGGTCTTCAAGGGTATGTTCTCTACGGATATACATCCGCCCGTTGTTTGTATCTAGTAGATAGATCTTGGTATATAGTTCACATCGTAGGAAAATTTTTGTTTTCTATGCTGCAAACCCTACAGTGGTATCAGAGCCGGATCTATGCGTAGATACTTTACACGGGTAGTACACATATGTGTATGTGGGCGATGATGATCATGTTGTTGCTCCTTTGTTGTAATTTTGGATATTGGTGGCATAGTGGGATGAAGCGGCCCGTACAAACTTTACATGTCCTCGCACATGAGACCTGTTCCACGCTTGACATGCAACTAGTTTGCATAAGTGGCTAGCGGGTGTCTGTCTCTCCTACTATAGTCAATATCTATTTTGCAAGCGAGTTGTCAACAATTTGATTATCCTCGTTGTGGTTCATGTTCGTAGGTAAGAACGGTTCTATCTCGAAATCCCTAAGCCACGTAAAACTTGCAATGGATAAATTAGAGGCGTCTAGTTTAGATTGTTGCTGGGCTAGTGTTATGATATGGTAGTGTTGTAAGTAGAAGTATGAGATGATACTCTTACAACACACATAGCGTGTAAAATCCATAGACCTTGGATTTACACATATAGGTATGATAGTGATCATACCACGATGCACATGATAGAGATCATCTGCGGGAACCATATAATTTCACTAATAAACATATGATGTTTGATAGCATCTTATATTGCTTGTTTAGCGCTTTGTTAGCATAATAAGATGATCCCTCATTTAAATATCAAGATAAGAATGTGTTCTTCCTTTAGTATGCACCGATTATGTTTTCGTCGCTCCAAGACATCACGTGATGATCGGGTGTTCTTGGATCCACGACCATATTTCGGGTGTAAAACAGTTACACATGCGAATACTAAGGTTCTAACTTGGCGAGCCTAGCATGTACATACATGGCCTCAGAACACGGACCGAAAGGTTAAGCATGAGTCATATAGCTGATATGATGCCCATTTGATGCTCGCCTTTGAAGCTATACCGACTCACGTGATGATCGAACTTGGTGTAGTGGATTTGGTTCATGTAATCACCAAAAAGGCACGAGGGATGTCGTTTTTGAGTGGGAGTTCATTCGTAATATAGATTACTTGAACTCAATCTATCATACACTTAGTCTAAACTTTACAAATTCTGTTGTAGATGGCACCACCTGCTTTTAATTTCAATGTATTCATGGAGAAAGAGAAACTAGCAACGAACGGTAGCAACTTTACCGAATGGGCCATGAATTTGAGGATTATCCTCTCTGCTGCACAAAAGCAATATGTGCTAGAAGCACCGTTAGGCCCCCCACCTTTTGATGATGCCCCTGACGAGGAGAAGAATGTCTATCAGACTCGTCAGGAGGACCACAACTTAGTTCATTGCGGCATATTGTATGAGCTAGAGCCGGAACTTCGAAAGCGTTTCGAAAACGGCAATGCATTTGATACAATGGGTGAGTTGAAAATGATTTTCGACACACATGCTGCTGTAGAGAGCTACAACGCTTCAGAAAAGTTCTTTAGCTACATGATGGAAGAGCACAGCTCCGTTAGTGAGCATGTACTCAAGATGTCGGGTTACGCCGATAAGCTTGTGTCCTTGGGAATATCGATTCCCATTGACTTAGGCATCCATCGTGTTCTGCAGTCTCTGCCACCTAGCTATAAGAGCTTCGTGATGAACTATAATATGCAAGGCATGAAGAAGTCTCTCCCCGAGCTTCTGTCAATGCTTAAAACTGCAGAAGTGGAGATCAAAAAGGAACATCAAGTGTTGATGATCAATAGGAACACTGGTTTCAAGAAAGACAAGAAGGGAAAACGGAAGGGAAGTAAGGGCGGCAAGCCGGTTGCCGCGCCTGAAAATAAACCCCGAGTTGGACCTAAGTCTGATTCCGAGTGCTACTATTGTAAGGGGACTGGCCACTGGAAGCGCAACTGCTCTAAGTATCTGGCAGACAAGAAGGCCGACAAGGCAAACAAAGGTATATATGATATACATGTTATTGATGTGAACTTGACTAGTGCTCGCAGTAGCACCTGGGTATTTGATACCGGTTCAGTTGCTAATATTTGTAACTCGAATCAGGGGCTGTGGAACAAGCGACCGCTAGCAAGGGGTGAGGTCAAGATGCGTGTCGGCAATGGATCAAGCGTTGATGTGATCGCCGTCGGAATGCTGCCTCTCCACTTACCATCGTGATTAGTTATAAAATTGAATAAATGTTATCTGGTGCCTGCACTGAGCATGAACATTGTATCTGGATCGTGTTTGATGCGAAGTGGTTATTCATTTAAATCCGAGAACAATGGTTGTTCCATTTATATGAATGAAATCTTTTATGGTCATGCACCGATGATGAATGGTTTATTTCTATTAGATCTCGATGATAATGTTACACATATTCATAATGTTGATGCTAAAAGGATTAAACTTAATGATGATATATCCACATATATGTGGCACTGCCGTCTAGGTCATATTGGCGTTAAACGCATGAATAAACTCCATTCGGATGGACTTTTGGAATCACTTGATTATGAATCATTTGATACATGTGAGCCATGCCTTATGGGCAAGATGACTAGAACACCGTTTTCCGGTTCAATGGAACGGGCGACAGATTTATTGGAAATCATACATTCTGATGTATGTGGTCCAATGAGTGTGTCGGTGCGAGGTGGATATCGTTATTTTGTTACTTTCACGGATGATTTGAGTAGATACGGTTATATCTACTTGATGAAACACAAGTCTGAAACCTTTGAAAAGTTCAAGGAATTTCAGAATGAAGTGGAAAATCATCGTAATAGAAAGATCAAATTTCTACGGTCCGACCGTGGAGGTGAGTATCTAAGTTACGAGTTTAGCACTCACATGAAAGAGTGTGGAATTGTTTCACAACTCACACCTGCCGGAACACCACAACGAAATGGTGTGTCAGAACGTCGTAATCGTACTTTATTAGATATGGTTCGATCTATGATGTCTCTGACGGACTTGCCGTTGTCATTTTGGGGTTATGCACTAGAAACTGCTGCATTCACTTTAAATCAGGCACCATCTAAATCCGTTGAAAAGACACCGTATGAATTGTGGTTTGGAAACAAACCTAAGCTGTCATTTCTTAAAGTTTGGGGATGCGTGTTTATGTGAAGAAACTTCAACCGGATAAACTTGAACCCAAAGCGGAAAAATGCGTCTTCATAGGATACCCTAAAGAAACTATTGGGTATTCCTTCTATCACAGATCCGAGGGCAAGGTTTTTGTTGCCAAGAATGGATCCTTTCTAGAGAAAGAGTTTCTCGCGAAAGGTGTGAGTAGTCGGAAGGTAGAACTCGAAGAGGTTGTGGAACCTTCTCTTCAAAGTATGGCGAGTAGCGCAGCGCCGGAAGTTGTTCCGGAGTTGGCTCCACCTGTTGAAGAGGGAACTAATGATAATTATCATGAAACTCCGAAAGAGAGTACTACCGAACCTCGCAGGTCAAACAGGACGCGTGCAGCTCCCGAGCTGTACGGAAATCCTGTCATGAATTTCATGGTTGATGAAAATGATGACCCTGCGACGTATGAAGAAGCGATGATGAGCCCGGATTCCAACAAATGGTTAGAAGCCATGAAATCCGAGATGGAATCCATGTATGAAAATCAAGTTTGGAACTTGGTGGAATTACCTCACGACCGAAAGGCCGTGGAGAACAAATGGATTTTCAAAACGAAAACTGATGCTGATGGTAATGTGACCGTCTATAAAGCTCGACTTGTCGCAAACGGGTTTCGACAAATTCAAGGAGTTGACTACGATGAGACTTTCTCTCCCGTAGCGATGCTAAAGTCAGTTAGGATTATGTTAGAAATTGCTGCATATTTCGATTATGAGATATGGCAGATGGATGTCAAAACCGCGTTTCTCAATGGTAATATTGAACAAGAGTTGTATATGATACAACCAAAGGGTTTTGTCGATCCTAAGGATGCTAACAAGGTGTGCAAGCTTCAGCGATCCATCTATGGATTGAAGCAAGCATCACGAAGTTGGAATCTCCGCTTTGATGAGGTGATCAAAGAGTTTGGATTTGTCCAAACTTATGGAGAAGCTTGTATTTACAAGAAAGTGAGTGGGAGCAATGTGGCATTTCTGATATTATATGTGGATGACATATTATTGATCGGAAATGATATAGATCTTTTAAACAGTGTTAAAAGTTATCTAAACAGCAAATTTTCAATGAAGGACCTAGGTGAAGCGTCATACATATTAGGCATAAAGATCTATAGAGATAGATCTAGGCGCCTAATAGGGCTATCGCAAAGTACATACCTTGATAAGATTTTAAAGAAGTTTAAAATGGACGGAAGTAAGAAGGGGTTCTTACCTATGTTGCAAGGCAAGACATTGAGTAAGACTCAAAGTCCGGCTTCGGCGGAAGAAAGAGACACTACTAGGAAAACGGCTATAGGTAATCAGCACATCCGTGTCTCACATGGTTGAAGTGCCCCACGGCTAAAACAGGAGTGGCTCACCTGTGGGCAGTGCCCTACTAATAACTAGAACAACCGTGGCGCACATGACTATAGTGCGCCAATTAGATGTGTGTGGGCCAGGGCCCTGTTGGCCACACGCCAAACATCTGTAGCGCACTATAGTCATGTGCGCCACGGTTGTTAGGGTCATCTGTGGCGCACGTGTGCCTGGTGCGCTACGCCTAAGCGCATGCCCCCCTCTGCTCTGAAACGGCCACAAACTTCTGTGGCGCACTCCGCCTAGTGCGCCACAGGGACTAGGAGCATCTGTGGCGCACTCGGCCTAGTGCGCCACAGAAGTTTGTACTTCCTGTGGCGCACTAGGGCCGTGTGCGCCACGGATGTGTCGATTCTTTTAGGACAGCACTTTATGTGCACATGTGTGCCCACACATCCACCACCCACACTTCACTTTCCCCTTCTTCTTCCTCCTTAGATCTAGTCGGGATCTTCTCCTTCCCACCTCAATTTCTCCATACATTCACCATTTTTAGCATGTGAAACTTGCTTTGGATGTTACATAAGTAATAGAGGAGGTCTCCGGTCTCTCATCTATCCATCTCCGGTCGACGCGCGCACCTCTCCTTTCCATCTTTCTCGCGATCGGTCTCTCATCTCGGTAAGTTGTCCATGTAAGGATGTGTTCATGTGTATATGGATGATGCACGTGCTCATATGTATGTAGATGATCGATGCTCATGATGTGTGTATGTGTGGAGAGGATCGATGGTCATATGTGTGTGTATATGGAGAGTATCGATGATGCTCATGCATGTGTGTATGGAGAGGATAATGATATGTTCATGTGTGTATGGATCGGTCTCTCTCTCTCTTGTGTTTGTATGTGAACAAGTTGCCATTTGTTTTGCCAAAATGTTGATTCATTTCCATTTTGGCAAGACTTTGGCATTTCGCAAAGGTCCTAATTTTAGGATAGGTCATGCCGAAATTTTCTATCGACCATTGCATGCATGCATTCATTATGTGGTTCTAATAGACTTCAAAATTGTACCGTGTACATCGTGCAGGCAAAAATGGTCCGCATAATGAGCGAAGGCATTGTGGCTAGATTTTTGAAATGTGCGACGGCCAACATGATACGAAATAACAAGACAGATATAAGATGTCCGTGCAGAAGATGCAAACTCAACTGGGTGATCGACCCAGATTCCGGGAATCTGCAGGCGCACCTGCTCCGCCATGGTTTCATGGATGGATACACTCGTTGGATAAGCGATGGCGTAGATGATGGAGACGGTGAAGAAGGTGGCCAACATGACGATGATCATCATCACGGCGAGAACGGGCGAGATGATGAAGAGGCTCCTGGAGATGGTGAAGGTGCGGAAGCAGACCGGGATGATGATGATCTAGATGCCGGAGGAGCAGACGACGATGGAACAACGTCAGGCTGGGTGCGGGACCCTTATGTGCAAGAGCTGCTTCTCAAGCAGACGAGTAACACCAGGGCTGCCGCTAGAGAGAAAGCCAAGCTTGCCCAACTTGAGAAAGACGCGGTTACTCCATTGTATGAAGGATGCAGGCCCGATGATACCCGGTTGAATGTAACGCTCAAGGCTATGGAGATGAAGGCAAAGCACAAATTGAGCGACGCAAGCTTCGACGATATGATGGCATTCTGGCACGATCGTCTCCCGGAGGGGAACACATGTCCAACTAGTATCGAGGATGCCAAGAAAATCGTCTGTCCTCTCGATCTACCGCACGTTAGATATCACGTATGCATCAACGATTGCATCATTTATCGGGGCGAGGACGCGGAGAAAACCACATGTCCGGTGTGCGGCGTGAGTCGATACAAGAAAGGGAAGAAAGCACCTCGAAAAGTGGTATGGTACTTTCCTATCACCCCTCGTCTGCAGCGCTATTTCGCGGACCCTAAGGAAGCGAAGCTCATGCGATGGCATGCGGAAAGGAAGAAGCCAGGAGATGATGATGACCCCGAAAAGGATGAGCTGCTGACGCACCCTTCAGATGCTAGCCAGTGGAAAGCATTGGACCTCGAATTCCCAGAATTCGGTGGAGATTCGAGGAACATCAGGCTTGGTGCGAGCACCGATGGACTCAATCCGTTCGGTAGCCAGAGCAGCACGCACAGCACTTGGCCCGTGTTTGTATGGATGTACAACCTCCCTCCATGGTTGTGCATGAAGAAGAAGTACATACAAATGAGTATGCTAATTCAAGGGCCGAAACAACCTGGTACCGACATCAATCTGTATCTCGGGCTGTTGAAAGAGGAGCTAGCCACGTTATGGGAATCTGGAGCCAATACTTACGACGCCGTCGCACAAGATTATTTCACTATGAGAGCCGCGTTGGTCACTACGGTGCAAGACTATCCAGGTTGTGGGTATATCTCGGGGCAGGTTATCCAAGGATTCTGCGCATGCGTTAGGTGCATGGATAACACAAGCTATCTCCAACTAGAGAAAGATCCAGGGTCATCGAAAACCGTGTTCATGGCGCACCGGAGGTGGCTCGGCAAGAATGATCCATGGAGAAAACGTGGAGACCTGTTCGATGGCAAATCAGAGACCCGAGGAATCCCAGAGCGTAGGAGCAGCGAAGAAGTGGAAGAGTTGCTGAAGAACTGGAAAGATTGTCCTAAGCCTGGAAAGAAGCAAAAAAGGCAGCAACAAGACAAGCCGCTGAAAGTCTGGAAAACAAGGTCTGTTTTCTGGGAGTTGCCATACTGGAAGTTTCTCCGCACGCCTCATAGCCTCGACATCATGCATATCACGAAAAACGTGTGCGAGAGTCTGGTCGCCACCATAATCAACATGCCAGATAGGACGAAAGATGGTCCGAAAGCAAGGCACGACCTGATATGCTTTGGTATCCGGAAGGAGCTTCACGGAGGACGCACTACTCCTGATGATCAGGAAGATGACGATGATCATGAGTCAGAGACGACACAAGGTCGTCGGAAGGGTAAAAAGTTCAAGAAGAACGAATATTACTGCCCTCCTTCTTGCTTCACTCTAAGCCAGGATGAGATCAAACAGTTTTTCAAGTGCCTTCTAGGAGTCAAATTTCCTTACGGCTACGCGGGCAAGATAAGCAGATACCTAGACGAGGCGAAGCAGAGGTTCAGTGGCATGAAGTCTCACGACTGTGCCGTGCTAATGACGCAGGTACTTCCGGTCGCACTAAGAGGGATAATGGACGAGCACGTCCGTGAAACGTTATTTGGCCTATGCAAGTTTTTCGACGTCATCTCTAGGAAGTCGATTGGCTTGAATCAGCTCGGAAGGCTACAGGAGGAGATCGTGGTGATACTATGTGAGCTTGAGGTCTACTTCCCACCCGCATTCTTCGACATTATGGTGCATCTGCTGGTCCATGTCGTGGAGGACATCGTACAACTCGGGCCGATGTTCCTCCGCAGCATGATGGCGTTCGAAAGGATGAACGGACACATCAAAGGATACGTTCGCAACAGGTCCCGTCCAGATGGAAGCATAGCCAAGGGCTTTCTGGCCGAAGAGTGCATCTCTTTCTGCACGAATTATCTAGACATCGAGAACCCTGTCGGTCTTCCCGTCAACAGACACCTTGGCAAGCTCGACGGATCTGGTCACCGAGAGGGTCGTCGCATACTGCATGCAGACTTCGATTTTCGACGCGCAGACTTTGATCGAGCAAACCTCGTCGCGCTACAACATTTAGAACTGGTCGATCCTTGGGTACAGAAGCACAAAAGGTTAATCGAGAAGAAGTACAGTGACCGGGGCATACAGAGGACGCAGGGAGAAATAATCAAAGAGCACAACTCAGATTTCACGCGTTGGTTTAGGCAGACGCTCCTTGATAATCCCCCGCTCTCGCATTCTTCTGACACGGAAAAGATCATATTCACCTTGTCGCAAGGACCGATGCAAAACCTGGTGACCTATCAGGCGTATGATATCAACGGCTACACATTCTACACGGAGGAAAAGGACAACAAGTGTGATTATCAGAACTCAGGCGTAATGTCGGAATTCTACACCGATGACAACGTGAAGGAAAGATTCTACGGAAGAATCGAGGAGATCTGGGAGCTCGACTACTATGGAGAAAAGGTGCCGATGTTCCGTGTCAGATGGGCAAAGAGCGTCGAAAGAGAAGACCGGTATTTCACAACCATGGTTATACCCGAAGCAGCCAAATCCAAGGCCGCCGGTGCAAACGTGGCCGCGAAAAATGAACCGTGGGTACTGGCTACCAAAGTGGACCAATGTTTTTTCATTACCTACCCGACAAAGCCTAGCCGTGTTGTCGTGAGGAGAGGAAAAAGAAACATCATCGGAATGGATGGAGTCGCCAACGAGCAAGACTTCGACCAGTACGGCGATCCAAAGATTGAAGATGACGACGACTACGATGCAGCAACATACATCACAAGAAGAAAAAGGACAACCCTACCCAAAAAAGGTAGCCCGTTCGAAAGAAGAAACATTAAAGTGCCGGGGCTAAATTATTCAACCGCGACAAAGAAGGGAAAAAAGATTGTAAAACGCTAGCTCAAAAAATATTGTAAAACGCGTGGTCGAAAAAGATTGTAATATTCATGGACAAAGTATTATGAAATTTAGTTATACTTTGAATCATATTTGTAACACTTTTATGACATATATTATCACTTTTGGGCATTTTTGGAATATTTAAAAGTATTTTAAAAACAAAACAAAATTTGTATGGCATGTATCACCACTTTTGGAACATTTTAAAGTATTTTTTGGAACATTTTAAAGTATTTTTAAAGTAAAAATAAAAAAGTGGAGCACTAGGATTCGAACCTGGGTGCTCATCGTTTAGAATAGAGCTAAGGGCAGAACCAGTGGGGTAAGACAGTACTAGTGTTAACTAGTGGGACGGCCGCCCTCTTATCTGATAGTCCAACCCACACACGCGTAGCGCACCCTGGCCAAGTGCGCTACGGATAACCGTAGCGCACTTGGTCAGGGTGCGCTACGCGTGTGTGGGTTGGACTAGTCAACTGCGCGCGTGAGCCAGCCCTCCCATCGTCGTCCTCAGACACATCGTCCCCATCCCGGCCCATCCCCATCCCCGCATCGAGGCGCCGCCGCCGCCGCATCCCAAGAGGAGGAGGCCGCCACGCCAGGAGGAGGAGGCCTCCACGCTAGGAGGAGGAGGAGGCCGCCTTGCCCGCGCGCTCGTTCCGTGGAGGAGGAGGTCGGTGGCGGCGAGGTTCCTGCAGAGTCGGCTCCGCTCCTCCGACGGCAAGGCGCTGTGCCGCTCCCTCCCCCTCGTTACCTCGTCCGCCAGCCCTCGTCGTCGTCATCTCCCCCTCTCTCCTCGAGCAATCTCAGAGGTGAGCTCTGCCCCTCCCCTCTATCCTTCTCCCCCTCTCTCTCCTCAGAGGTGAGCTCAGTAGATTATCCACTTGTTGACTACTAGCAAGTTGCACCTGATTTTCACAAGAGCTGGGAGCAGTGCTTGCTATATTTAATGACTGAATCATAGTCACCTTTTCAGAAATGTTCTGCTGCAATTCATTTTCTTCCTGAATCCATTGCATCTGGTTAGGGTTAGGCTATTGTACTTTGGTTTTTGCAGAATGTTAGACAAAAATGTGCTAGTGCTTGCAGAATGTTAGACAAAAATGTAGTTTGGTGCTTGCAGGCTGCCTCGAGAAAGCATCTGTAATTATTGACAAAGATGGCATGTATATCTTTCTATATACATACTGCTAGTGACCTGATGAGCGATGCTAGTTAAGTGAAGATGGCATGTATATCTTTGTATGTGTAAGACAGAGAAACCAAATGGACCGTTGATGTGCCAATTTGGTCATTTTTTTGCGAGTAATTTGGTCATTTAGTCCATGCACAATGCAAATGCTTAGCAAGACACAATGCAATGCTGAATTGATGCCACCTCTTTTAATCTCTGTTGCACTGCTTGCTCTTCTGAACATATAGTATGTGGATTTAGTACTGTTGTGCTTGTAGTTTGAATATATACTATATGTCCACCCTATAAATCCACATACTGTTCAACATACTATAGATCAATCACTCATAGGGTGGCATCAATTCAGCATTCAGAATCTATAGGGTTGATTCAGTATATATGTCACATACTGATTAATGCCACATATAGTATGTTGATCTATAGGGTTCAAAATCTATAGAATGATTTGATCCTTCTGTTAGGTTTGTTACTATGATAGTTCATCAGTAAAAAATATTCACATTATTTTACTTATTTGCATATGGAAGGACTAAAACCATGTGATGGTCTTGGGCCTCTTAGTGCTCAAGAGTTCATGATCATCGGTTTAGAAGCATATGGTTTAGAAGCCTCTTAGTGCTCAAGACTAAAAGCATATGGTTTAGAAGCCCTGAGATACTGTAACAGTCCCATTTTTCCTTAGCCTAGCTTGGAATATCTAGGTTTAGTATTGCCCCTATCTCATAACTTGAGATAGTTGTTGAGTAAGTGACAGATGTAAAATATTTTGCGGCTAATATTATCTGTACTTGGAAGTATTGTTCGTTTTGGGCCCCTACTCTCACCTTCATGAATCTGGAATCATAATAGAGGTATCATGGATAGCAGCGGGTTGTTCAGTGATCACTAATTTAATCTGTACTTGCAAGTATTACTTGCTTGTTTAAGGTGCTGCTCTCGGCTTCAAAAATCTGGATTGTTAATAGATTGTTCAGTGATCATTCTTGTGGTTACCATTTATGCTTGATGTACTGTTTGTGTGTTGGCCATTTATTCTAGTTGTGCTCCATTTTTGCATGAAACAGATTTATTGTGTGCTGGTTGTGCAGTTGTGCTGGCTATAGGTTGCTCTGGCTACTACTATCTGTGGTTGTGCTGGCCTTATATCCATCCTAGTGTTGCTCTGGCTACTACTATCTGTGGTGCTACTCATGTGCTTCTACTACTATCTATGCTGGGACAACAGCACCTTGAAATTGTGCTTGTGCTTGTATATGAAGCACTTTATTATGTGTGTATGCAGGTTCTTGTATGAAATGAGTCCCGATTTTTGCCGGAATGTTGATTAACTTCCGTTTTGGCAGAAATCGGGCACTCCTAGTTTAAGAAAATTAGCAAAGGTCATGCCGGATTTTTCCGTGCATTTAACCAATTATTTGTTTTTTATTAGTGCAAAGATGTGTGACAACGACGAGGCTGGATGTTCTAAGCGCATCAGCGCTGAAGGAGAACTCAGACCTCCGAATAAACAATTGACATTCTGGGAGGCGGCCCAGCGTCTAGAAGACGATGAAGAATACCATCCTTCGGAGAGCGAGGATGATGAGATGGAAGACGCGGAGGAAGAAGCCGAAGGAACGGCGGACGATGAAACCACTGATGGCGGCGAGGGCACAGGGAGTGGTAGCAACCCTCCTAAGAAGAAGAAGAAGCCGAAGGACCGGTGCCCGAACACGGTCGGCACGGTGAGGGAGGAAATTACCGAAGTGAGCCCATCAGGGGTTCCTTTGGAGCCCGCCCTTGTCGTCAAAGGGTACGGTGGGCAAGTGGCGGCGATCACCCGGACAACCATCTCGATCAACACCGAGAATCTCCGGCATAAAGATAATGGCCACTTGCGCACACTCCTCTTCGAGAAGCTGCACGCAAGATACAAGTTCCCCGCTAAGTATCAGAACACAAATTATCATGGGAACGAAGTAAACAAATCCGCCCTCACAAAGATGAGCACCGCCCTGGCCAGCTGGAGAACCCGGATAAAGAAGAAGATCTATAAAGAAGGCAAAAGTCTCGAGGAGATCCAGAAGATTGACCCGCAGATCACCGAAGATCA
This sequence comes from Avena sativa, assembly GCA_916181665.1. Taxonomy (NCBI): domain Eukaryota; kingdom Viridiplantae; phylum Streptophyta; class Magnoliopsida; order Poales; family Poaceae; genus Avena; species Avena sativa. Next base: position 38,488,710 of record OV702285.1, on the reverse strand, counting down.
GTTCCGGGAGTTCAAGGAGAGGTGTGAATCCGAAAGAGCCCTGGCCAATAGTAATCGGGGAAAGGTGCTGCAGGCGATGAATATAGGTCATCACAATCTCGGATCTGGTGGATACAGAACCGCGGAGGCCAAATGGAATAAGGAGGACGAAGAGTATAGATCCAAGGGGATAGAAAACCCCTTTGCTAAATTCGAACCCGGGCAGGTTCGAAACTTCATCAGGGCCCGTTACCATATGGACCCAAAAACCAAACAACTCACCGCGGATCCTGCGGTGAAGGAATTCGAGGAAATTGTGGTAAGTATAATCTAATTACCGCGGATCAACACGATTGCAATCTAATCGATGATCTAAATGATTCACTGTTACTTCTTCTGCAGGAGGAGGAAATTGTTGCTAGTCATGGATCCCAGGGTTCCTCATCCCAGGGGTCGACGGCGGCCACCCGGTGGGATAACCCTTTTAACAGGGCGATGAACCGGGCCAAGAAAATAGAGCCGGTTACGAAGAAGCCGTCGTCGGCTGGCCGTCTGGCCGGCCTCGGGGGTAAGAATTGGGTGGATCATTTTGGTCCACCGCCGAGGACGCATGTGGCGCCGTCGGGAAGGAGCGAGGAGGAAAACAGAGAGGTTCAAGAACTTAAGGCACAAGTGGCGCGGATCCCGCAGATCGTCCAAGACAACCTGGCAATCACCCTTATGTCCTTCCTGCCTACCTTGGTGGAGTCAATAGCGAACTGGAGTGCGGGTGGTCGAGTAGGGCCGTGCCCGATTCCAAGCATGGTCAGCAGCCACTCGAACAACGCGGTGCCGACGAATCAGGCGAACTACGTGTTCGTGACTCCGCCCGCTAGCACCGCGGCGCCACAAGTGTTGGTGACTCCCCCTGCCATCACCGCGGCGCCGGAGTACATGTTGGTGCCCCCCTGCCATCGTCGCGGCGGCACCGGAGCTCCAAGCACCTGTCGGTAGGGAGAATACACCGGCGGCCAGCACCGCACCATCAAGCAGCCCTTCCGTCTCTTGCACGCCCGTCGCCGTATGCGGTGCGTCGACATTAGCCGATCTCGACGCCATCACGGTAAACAAATTGCTTTAATTACCGCCTTTCATGAAATCTATATATTACTCTTGTGGAATCTCGCTCTGACGATGCCGTACATGTTTTCTGCAGACGGATGTTCCTTGCACTCTCTTATGCTACGTGAACAACGAGCTGAGGGATGTTGCCAAGGGTACCATCGTTCAACCCTTGCAGCGCACGTTCCACTCAAAACCGATGCCAGATAGCGTGCACAAGGTTAAAATTAGTCGGGTGCTAAGGGGCTGCGACGACCTGGAACCTCCCATTCAACCCCCAGGAGCGGATGAAGAAGAGTCGTCTGTCCTCAGAAGTTGCTTCGGCTTGTTCTTGCTATGGCCAAAGAGCATGATCCGTTTGGGGACGGCGGGGGCCATCACTCCACAGACAACAGCACCGCCTGTCGTGCCAGCGACAAGCGGTGGCAAGGCCCCCTTACCGCCCTCGCCGTCACCTCCACGCGGTGGGTCGGATGATCATGTTGATGATATGCACATGGCGCAGGATCCGGCCGAGGACGACGAAGACTGGAATGATCACTTCTTCAGCACTCAGTTTGGCAATGAAGAAGACCTAGCTGGTGGCCCCATAGAGAAAGCCACTATCACCAAGCGTCTGTTTGGTTCTCAGGAGACGCCTCCAGCTTGCGCCTTTATAGAGCCAGCTGATACAACCAACCGGCCCTTTATTCTAAGCCCTGACACACTACATAGGGCGGCCGGTGCTCAGATTGCGGTGCCTGCCCGCTCTCCAAAAGGAAAAAAGGGCAGGAAAAGAAAATCTAGCAGCTCGAGCCAGCCGGTGGCGTCAACAACTGCGAATCCGATCAGGTTTCGGGACGGGCCACCAAGACCCGAGGGTATTATGTGGAGGATTCATGTGGCGGGTGAGCCCATGCTACCTAAGAATTTGCGGAAGCTCGCCAGTTCGGAACTGCAGAGTGTGCATGACGGCGTGCTGACGATAGAGAGACGCCTTCTATCGGAGAAAGATCCCTCGCACCCGGTATTCGTGGTTAAGGTGCCACCAGGCTTGGGCTTCGTCGACACTGCCCCCGCGGATCTGTTCTTCCTGCGGTTCGAGGACATCTTCAATATGTTCCACCTATACCCGCTGCACTATACCATGGTCCGTCTCTTTTCTCTCAGCCTGGCCACGCAGATCATTAGAGAGAACACACCGGGCATCGCTATAGTGGACCCCTACTACATGCGTGACGGCTGCTTGGGTTCCCCCGCCGAACGACGTATCGTGGCCTCGTACCTAAAAAGAATCCTCGTGGCGAACAAGACAAAGGAATACATTCTCGTGCCTTACTTTCCCGAGTAAGTCGTTATTCAGTCGCCACCGTCGATTGGCTTTATTAGATCATCATCATTCTTTTTTCAACACATTCCATTTGAATTTTTTGCGCAGAGATGAACACTGCACGCTCATCTCCTTATCGCCGAAGCATTCCCACGCCACGTATTTCGACTCGGGGAGTCTAGAAAAGAAGAAAAACTACGACAAGATCAAGGAAGTTCTGGATGATGCTCTCACTGGCTTTGCCTCGACGGAAGGCACCAGCTTCGTGCGTAAGAAGGTCAAGTTCGGCAGGCACGTCTTCAACCACGTAACAGAGTTCCCCTGCGTGAAGCAGCCGAAAAACAGTAAGAAGGAAGCCTACTACACACTCCATCACATGAGGGCGTTCCTACTTGACCAGCAGAATTCTACGCTGCCAGATCATCTCAAACAGTGGGCCGAAGCAAAGGCCAAGATCAATGATTCGGATATTAGACAAGAGATGTATCGCATCCAGCAGAAGTTTGGGGCAATCATCTTTCGTGATGTCATGACTTCGGGGGGGATCTTCTACGGAGGAAATATCCCGAATAACCGTGACATAGAAGATCGCCTAGAGATGCAGGGTGACTATAGGAAGTTCATGACGAGACAGGGCGTCCCCCCGTTCCCTAAGCCGAGCCAGAAGGCTTGATGTTGGCCTAGTTGTAGTTGCAAACTATAGATGACCTTTGTGTGTGTGTGTGGACGACAAGTGTACTTATCTTATTAGGTTTATGAATCACCGCTTACTTATATTGCTTATTATTATTATATATCAATCAATGCTTGGTTTTTTTGCTTACTCTTTGGTTTTTTTGCTTACTCTTTGGTTCTCGGACGACAAGTGTGAGTTATTTTTGTCTTTTTCGAGAATATTCCGATGATTGAAATGTCGTGGCACAATATATATGTGAATGTGCTATGACGGGATTGTTAGCCTTGTGATATGCACAAGTCCAGGAATTGTGCATCCTACTTGGCTAACAGTCCCGTCATAAGCATATTCCTGTGTCCAACAACCTAGTTATATATGAGGCATGCTTTTCGAGTTATTTTTGTCTTTTTCGAGAATATGCCGATGATTGAAATGTCGTGGCACAATATATATGTGAATGTGCTATGACGGGATTGTTAGCCTTGTGATATGCACAAGTCCAGGAATTGTGCATCCTACTTGGCTAACAGTCCCGTCATAAGCATATTCCTGTGTCCAACAACCTAGTTATATATGAGGCATGCTTTTTGAGTTATTTTTGTCTTTTTCGAGAATATGCCGATGATTGAAATGTCGTGGCACAATATATATGTGAATGTGCTATGACGGGATTGTTAGCCTTGTGATATGCACAAGTCCAGGAATTGTGCATCCTACTTGGCTAACAGTCCCGTCATAAGCATATTCCTGTGTCCAACAACCTAGTTATATATGAGGCATGCTTTTCGAGTTATTTTTGTCTTTTTCGAGAATATGCCGATGATTGAAATGTCGTGGCACAATATATATGTGAATGTGCTATGACGGGATTGTTAGCCTTGTGATATGCACAAGTCCAGGAATTGTGCATCCTACTTGGCTAACAGTCCCGTCATAAGCATATTCCTGTGTCCAACAACCTAGTTATATATGAGGCATGCTTTTCGAGTTATTTTTGTCTTTTTCGAGAATATGCCGATGATTGAAATGTCGTGGCACAATATATATGTGAATGTGCTATGACGGGATTGTTAGCCTTGTGATATGCACAAGTCCAGGAATTGTGCATCCTACTTGGCTAACAGTCCCGTCATAAGCATATTCCTGTGTCCAACAACCTAGTTATATATGAGGCATGCTTTTCGAGTTATTTTTGTCTTTTTCGAGAATATGCCGATGATTGAAATGTCGTGGCACAATATATATGTGAATGTGCTATGACGGGATTGTTAGCCTTGTGATATGCACAAGTACAGGAATTGTGCATCCTACTTGGCTAACAGTCCCGTCATAAGCATATTCCTGTGTCCAACAACCTAGTTATATATGAGGCATGCTTTTTGAGTTTGCTCTTTTTGATTTAAGAGTACTTTCTATAAGTGTATCTTCATATGCGACTTTAATTATACATGTTTTTTCAATCACCGGTTAGTTATTATTGTCAACTTGTAGATGACGTGGTACGTCGTGTACAAGGGACGGGTTCCCGGAGTCTACGATGATTGGGAAGACTGCCGGAGACAGGTGCACCGTTTCAGCGGCAATAGCTACAAAGGGTACAACACTATGGCGGAGGCGGAAGCTAGATACACGCGCTATCTAGCAGTAGTTAGGACAAGGAACCAGATGAAGACCTACACCTTCGTCGCGGCGGTGATCATGCTTATCTTCTTTGGTTATTTATCCCGCGTTTGTGTCTAGCTAGCTAGTTTAGATGTCTAGGCGAGCTTCCGAGCTCTAACTTGTTCGATCGACACATGTATTCGCATGTCACCAACTACTACTTTGTAACATGATCAAAACAATGTAACTTGGACTATGTATTCATGTATGAGACTTATCTATATGTATTTGTTTCAATCTTGTTTTTCATATTGAGTATTTATATATATAATTGTATATCTTGTATCTGTGTGTGTATATCTGCTGTAATATTGTATATAATCTGTATTGCATATAATCTGGCTTGGAAATTAAAAAAAAACAAAAAATACATCTGTGGCGCACATGGTCTACCTTCTGTGGCGCACTACACCTAAAGCGCACCATGGATGTTTAGTGGCGCACTAGGTAGTGCGCCACAGAAGATCCAAGGGGTAGCGCACCACGCCAAACTTCTGTGGCGCACTAGGATGTGCGCTACGCCTATCTCTACACAACCGTGGCACACTAGGCAGTGCGCCACGGCTGAGAGATAGCCGTAGCGCAAGGCCCGTGGCGCACTACAGGTGCGCCACAGATGATGGTTTCAGGTGCGCCACTAAAGGCCGTTTTCCTAGTAGTGAGAGATAATGGACAAAGTCCCCTATGCTTCAGCCATAGGCTCTATAATGTACGCCATGCTATGTACAAGACCAGATGTGGCACATGCTATTAGTTTGACTAGTAGGTACCAATCGGATCCAGGTTCAGAACACTGGATAGCGGTCAAGAATATCCTTAAGTACTTACGAAGAACTAAGGATATGTTTCTTGTATACGGAGGTGAAGAAGAGCTCGTCGCTAAGTGTTATGTCGACGCTAGCTTTGACACCGATCCGGATGACTCTAAGTCTCAATCCGGATACGTATTTCTCATGAATGGCGGAGCGGTTAGTTGGAGGAGCTCCAAACAACCTGTGTTAGCGGGATCAACAACGGAGGCCGAATATGTTGCTGGTTCAGAAGCGGCTCAGGAAGCAGTTTGGATGAAGGAGTTCATATGCGAACTAGGAGTGGTGGCAAACGCGTTGGACCCAATGGTGATCTATTGTGACAACAATGGTGCCATTGCCAATGCCAAAGAGCCAAGGTCTCACAAGCATTCCAAGCATATTAAGCGCCGGTTTCACTCCATCCGCGAGCATGTCAAGGATGGAGATATAAAGATTTGTAAAGTACATACGGATGTCAATGTAGCAGATCCGTTGACTAAAACTCTCCCTAGAGCAAAACATGATCAACACCAGAACTCAATGGGTGTTAGATTTATCACTATGTAACTAGATTATTGTCTCTAGTGCAAGTGGGAGACTGAAGGGAATATGCCCTGAGAGGCAATAATAAAGTGTTTATTATGTGTATTCCAAGTATATGATAGATGTTTATTTTGCATGCTATAATTGTATTAATACGGAAACGTTAATACATGTGTGTTTAATAAACAAACAGAAAGTTCCTAGTTATGCCTCTCTCATAAACTAGCTCGTTGATTAACAAGATGATCAAGGTTTCCTGATCATGGACATTGGATGTTGTTAATAAGGGGATCACAACATTAGTGTAATGGTGTGATGAACATTCATCCTAAGTATAGCATTACGATCAAAGTCATTGAGTTTATATTGCTATAACAACTTATGAAGTGATCCTAATCCTTAGACCATGAGATCATGTCAATCACTAACACCGGAAGAGTTTCTTGATAACATCAAACGTCACACCGTAACAGGGTGATTATAAAGATGGATTTAGAACTAATAAAGTGTTATGTTGAGGCTCATGGATCGAGAGTGGAATTTTTTCATCCCGATGACGGATAGATATACTCTGGGCCCTCTTGGTGATATCACATTGATTAGCTTGCAAGCAAGTGATTTGATCACTAGAATGTTATATCACAGGAACGAGAAAAGAGTGCCTGTCGGTAACGAGATCAAACTAGGTATGGAGATACCGATGATCTAATCTCGGACATGTAATGTATCGTGAAATAAAGGGATTAAGATACTAGCGTAATAGGTTCCGACGATCACAAGAAAGTCATCGTTGAATGTGTGGGAGTCAGTATGGGTCTCCAGATCCCGCTTCTGATTATTGATCCGAGAGGGGTCTCGATCATGTCCGCATTATTCACGAACCGTAGGGTGACACACTTAAGAGACACCGACATCCAATTGGAGCAAATGTTTCATGCCGAAAGAATGAACAAGCGCATGAATTTATTTCACTAGATACCGAAACAGGTTTTCGGGTGAAATTGCATAAAGTGGTTATGCATGTGAAATACAATTCTAGCAAGGGGTTATTTGTGAATGTTTGTCATTAAAGTAATGGACAAAATTCTGAATAAAATAAAAGAGTTTTATTTAATGAGAGTTTGCATTAAATTTGGTGGAAATTTAATGGGAATTTGAGTGGACTTTTGAGTGGAGGAAATTTAAAGGGCATTTTGTGAGTGGAGTGTCCACCCACATGAATGAAGGAGGGGAGGGGGCAGCCCCCATGGCCGGCGGCCACCCCCTTGGGTGCCCCCCTCCTCCTATAAAAGGAGCCCCCCTCCTCACTTGTCTCATACACCTCCTCATGAAGGATCTCTCTCCCCCTCTAGAATTTATCCCCCATGGTCTCGGACTAGCGAGATACATGTTCCCGGTGGCTATTCGGCAAGAAAGAGTTGTGCTTCCACTGCATCGCTGGAGCAAGAAGGCGGAGTTTGCTCGGTGCCTCGAACGTGTGTGCGAGCACGGATGCGCTGCTGATTTGCGGTGCTAGGACTTCCTCTCGATCTTGAGATCGGCAAGAGATCGTCTACATCAACCACGAGTTGAACTCGTTAAGCTTTGTAGGTCTTCAAGGGTATGTTCTCTACGTATATACATCCGCCCGTTGTTTGTATCTAGTAGATAGATCTTGGTATATAGTTCACATCGTAGGAAAATTTTTGTTTTCTATGCTGCGAACCCTACAGTGGTATCAGAGCCGGATCTATGCGTAGATACTTTACACGGGTAGTACACATATGAGTATGTGGGCGATGATGATCATGTTGTTGCTCCTTTGTTGTAATTTTGGATATTGGTGGCATAGTGGGATGAAGCGGCCCTTACAAACTTTACATGTCCTCGCACATGAGACCTGTTCCATGCTTGACATGCAACTAGTTTGCATAAGTGGCTAGCGGGTGTCTGTTTCTCCTACTATAGTCAATATCTATTTTGCAAGCGAGTTGTCAACAATTTGATTATCCTCGTTGTGGTTCATGTTCGTAGGTAAGAACGGTTCTATCTCGAAATCCCTAAGCCACGTAAAACTTGCAATGGATAAATTAGAGGCGTCTAGTTTAGATTGTTGCTGGGCTAGTGTTATGATATGGTAGTGTTGTAAGTAGAAGTATGAGATGATACTCTTACAACACACATAGCGTGTAAAATCCATAGACCTTGGATTTACACATATAGGTATGATAGTGATCATACCACGATGCACATGATAGAGATCATCTGTGGGAACCATATAATTTCACTAATAAACATATGATGTTTGATAGCATCTTATATTGCTTGTTTAGTGCTTTGTTAGCATAATAAGATGATCCCTCATTTAAATATCAAGATAAGAATGTGTTCTTCCTTTAGTATGCACCGATTATGTTTTCGTCGCTCCAAGACATCACGTGATGATCGGGTGTTCTTGGATCCACGACTATATTTCGAGTGTAAAACAGTTACACACGCGAATACTAAGGTTGTAACTTGGCGAGCCTAGCATGTACAGACATGGCCTCGGAACACGGACTGAAAGGTTAAGCATGAGTCATATAGCTGATTGATGCCCATTTGATGCTAGCCTTTGAAGCTATACCGACTCACGTGATGGTCGGACTTGGTGTAGTGGATTTGGTTCATGTAATCACCAAAAAGGCATGAGGGATGTCGTTTTTGAGTGGGAGTTCATTCGTAATATAGATTAGTTGAACTCAATCTATCATACACTTAGTCTAAACTTTACAAATTCTGTTGTAGATGGCACCACCTGCTTTTAATTTCAATGTATTCATGGAGAAAGAGAAACTAGCAACGAACGGTAGCAATTTTACCGAATGGGCCATGAATTTGAGGATTCTCCTCTCTGCTGCACAAAAGAAATATGTGCTAGAAGCGCCGTTAGGCCCCCCACCTTTTGATGATGCCCCTGACGAGGAGAAGAATGTCTATCAGACTCGTCAGGAGGACCACAACTTAGTTCATTGCGGCATATTGTATGGGCTAGAGCCGGAACTTCGAAAGCGTTTCGAAAACGGCAATGCATTTGATACAATGGGTGAGTTGAAAATGATTTTCGACACACATGCTGCTGTAGAGAGCTACAACGCTTCAGAAAAGTTCTTTAGCTGCATGATGGAAGAGCACAACTCCGTTAGTGAGCATGTACTCAAGATGTCGGGTTACGCCGATAAGCTTGTGTCCTTGGGAATATCGATTCCCATTGACTTAGGCATCCTTCGTGTTCTGCAGTCTCTACCACCTAGCTATAAGAGCTTCGTGATGAACTATAATATGCAAGGCATGAAGAAGTCTCTCCCCGAGCTTCTGTCAATGCTTAAAACTGCAGAAGTGGAGATCAAAAAGGAACATCAAGTGTTGATGATCAATAGGAACACTGGTTTCAAGAAAGTCAAGAAGGGAAAACGGAAGGGAAGTAAGGGCGGCAAGCCGGTTGCCGCGCCTGAAAAGAAACCCCGAGTTGGACCTAAGTCTGATTCCGAGTGCTACTATTGTAAGGGGACTGGCCACTGGAAGCGCAACTGCCCCAAGTATCTGGCAGACAAGAAGGCCGGCAAGGCAAACAAAGGTATATATGATATACATGTTATTGATGTGAACTTGACTAGTGCTCGCAGTAGCACCTGGGTATTTGATACCGGTTCAGTTGCTAATATTTGTAACTCGAATCAGGGGATGCGGAACAAGCGACCGCTAGCAAGGGGTGAGGTCAAGATGCGTGTCGGCAAAGCATCAAGCGTTGATGTGATCGCCGTCGGAACGCTGCCTCTCCACTTACCATCGGGATTAGTTATAAACTTGAATAAATGTTATCTGGTGCCTGCACTGAGCATGAACATTGTATCTGGATCGTGTTTGATGCGAAGTGGTTATTCATTTAAATCCGAGAACAATGGTTGTTCCATTTATATGAATGAAATCTTTTATGGTCATGCACCGATGATGAATGGTTTATTTCTATTAGATCTCGATGATAATGTTACACATATTCATAATGTTGATGCTAAAAGGATTAAACTTAATGATGATATATCCACATATATGTGGCACTGCCGTCTAGGTCATATTGGAGTTAAACGCATGAAGAAACTCCATTCGGATGGACTTTTGGAATCACTTGATTATGAATCATTTGATACATGTGAGCCATGCCTTATGGGCAAGATGACTAGAACACCGTTTTCCGGTTCAATGGAACGGGCGACAGATTTATTGGAAATCATACATTCTGATGTATGTGGTCCAATGAGTGTGTCGGCGCGAGGTGGATATCGTTATTTTGTTACTTTCACGGATGATTTGAGTAGATACGGTTATATCTACTTGATGAAACACAAGTCTGAAACCTTTGAAAAGTTCAAGGAATTTCAGAATGAAGTGGAAAATCATCGTAATAGAAAGATCAAATTTCTACGGTCCGACCGTGGAGGTGAGTATCTAAGTTACGAGTTTAGCACTCACATGAAAGAGTGTGGAATTGTTTCACAACTCACACCTACCGGAACACCACAGCGAAATGGTGTGTCGGAACGTCGTAATCGTACTTTATTAGATATGGTTCGATCTATGATGTCTCTGACGGACTTGCCGTTGTCATTTTGGGGTTATGCACTAGAAACTGCTGCATTCACTTTAAATCGGGCACCATCTAAATCCGTTGAAAAGACACCGTATGAATTGTGGTTTGGAAACAAACCTAAGCTGTCATTTCTTAAAATTTGGGGATGCGATGTTTATGTGAAGAAACTTCAACCGGATAAACTCGAACCCAAAGCGGAAAAATGCGTCTTCATAGGATACCCTAAAGAAACTATTGGGTATTCCTTCTATCACAGATCCGAGGGCAAGGTTTTTGTTGCCAAGAATGGATCCTTTCTAGAGAAAGAGTTTCTCGCGAAAGGTGTGAGTAGTCGGAAGGTAGAACTCGAAGAGGTTGTGGAACCTTCTCTTCAAAGTATGGCGAGTAGCGCAGCGCCGGAAGTTGTTCCGGAGTTGGCTCCACCTGTTGAAGAGGGAACTAATGATAATTATCATGAAACTCCGAAAGAGAGTACTACCGAACCTCGCAGGTCAAACAGGACGCGTGCAGCTCCCGAGCTGTACGGAAATCCTGTCATGAATTTCATGGTTGATGAAAATGATGACCCTACGACGTATGAAGAAGCGATGATGAGCCCGGATTCCAACAAATGGTTAGAAGCCATGAAATCCGAGATGGAATCCATGTATGAAAATCAAGTTTGGAACTTGGTGGAATTACCTCACGACCGAAAGGTCGTGGAGAACAAATGGATTTTCAAAAGGAAAACTGATGCTGATGGTAATGTGACCGTCTATAAAGCTCGACTTGTCGCAAAGGGGTTTCGACAAATTCAAGGAGTTGACTACGATGAGACTTTCTCTCCCGTAGCGATTCTAAAGTCAGTTAGGATTATGTTAGCAATTGCTGCATATTTCGATTATGAGATATGGCAGATGGATATCAAAACCGCGTTTCTCAATGGTAATATTGAACAAGAGTTGTATATGATACAACCAAAGGGTTTTGTCGATCCTAAGGATGCTAACAAGGTGTGCAAGCTTCAGCGATCCATCTATGGATTGAAGCAAGCATCACGAAGTTGGAATCTCCGCTTTGATGAGGTGATCAAAGAGTTTGGATTTGTCCAAACTTATGGAGAAGCTTGTATTTACAAGAAAGTGAGTGGGAGCAATGTGGCATTTCTGATATTATATGTGGATGACATATTATTGATCGGAAATGATATAGATCTTTTAAACAGTGTTAAAAGTTATCTAAACAGCAAGTTTTCAATGAAGGACCTAGGTGAAGCGTCATACATATTAGGCATAAAGATCTATAGAGATAGATCTAGGCGCCTAATAGGGCTATCGCAAAGTACATACCTTGATAAGATTTTAAAGAAGTTTAAAATGGACGGAAGTAAGAAGGGGTTCTTACCTATGTTGCAAGGCAAGACATTGAGTAAGACTCAAAGTCCGGCTTCGGCGGAAGAAAGAGAGATAATGGACAAAGTCCCCTATGCTTCAGCCATAGGCTCTATAATGTACGCCATGCTATGTACAAGACCGGATGTGGCACATGCTATTAGTTTGACTAGTAGGTACCAATCGGATCCAGGTTTGGAACACTGGATAGCGGTCAAGAATATCCTTAAGTACTTACGAAGAACTAAGGATATGTTTCTTGTATACGGAGGTGAAGAAGAGCTCGTCGCTAAGTGTTATGTCGACGCTAGCTTTGACACCGATCCGGATGACTCTAAGTCTCAATCCGGATACGTATTTCTCATGAATGGCGGAGCGGTTAGTTGGAGGAGCTCCAAACAACCTGTGTTAGCGGGATCAACAACGGAGGCCGAATATGTTGCTGCTTCAGAAGTGGCTCAGGAAGCAGTTTGGATGAAGGAGTTCATATCCGAACTAGGAGTGGTGGCAAACGCGTTGGACCCAATGGTGATCTATTGTGACAACAATGGTGCCATTCCCAATGCCAAACAGCCAAGGTCTCACAAGCATTACAAGCATATTAAGCGCTGGTTTCACTCCATCCGCGAGCATGTCAAGGATGGAGATATAAAGATTTGTAAAGTACATACGGATCTCAATGTAGCAGATCCGTTGACTAAAACTCTCCCTAGAGCAAAACATGATCAACACCAGAACTCAATGGGTGTTAGATTTATCACTATGTAACTAGATTATTGTCTCTAGTGCAAGTGGGAGACTGAAGGGAATATGCCCTGAGAGGCAATAATAAAGTGTTTATTATGTGTATTCCAAGTATATGATAGATGTTTATTTTGCATGCTATAATTGTATTAATATAGAAACGTTAATACATGTGTGTTTAATAAACAAACAGAAAGTTCCTAGTTATGCCTCTCTCATAAACTAGCTCGTTGATTAACAAGATGATCAAGGTTTCTTGATCATGGACATTGGATGTTGTTAATAAGGGGATCACAACATTAGTGTAATGGTGTGATGAACATTCATCCGAAGTATAGCATTACGATCAAAGTCATTGAGTTTATATTGCTATAACAACTTACGAAGTGATCCTAATCCTTAGACCATGAGATCATGTCAATCACTAACACCGGAAGAGTTTCTTGATAACATCAAACGTCACACCGTAACAGGTTGATTATAAAGATGGATTAGAACTAATAAAGTGTTATGTTGAGGCTCATGGATCGAGAGTTGAATTTGTTCATCCCGATGACGGATAGATATACTCTGGGCCCTCTCGGTGATATCACATTGATTAGCTTGCAAGCAAGTGATTTGATCACTAGAATGTTATATCACAGGAACGAGAAAAGAGTGCATGTCGGTAACGAGATCAAACTAGGTATGGAGATACCGATGATCTAATATCGAACATGTAATGTATCGTGAAACAAAGGGATTAAGATACTAGCGTAATAGGTTCCGACGATCACAAGAAAGTCATCGTTGAATGTGTGGGAGTCAGTATGGGTCTCCAGATCCTGCTTCTGATTATTGATCCGAGAGGGGTCTCGATCATGTCCGCATTATTCACGAACCGTAGGGTGACACACTTAAGAGACACCGACATCCAATTGGAGCAAATGTTTCATGCCGAAAGAATGAACAAGCGCATGAATTTATTTCACTAGATACCGAAACAGGTTTTCGGGTGAAATTGCATAAAGTGGTTATGCATGTGAAATAGAATTCTAGCAAGGGGTTATTTGTGAATGTTTGTCATTAAAGTAATTGACAAAATTCTGAATAAAATAAAAGAGTTTTATTTAATGAGAGTTTGCATTAAATTTGGTGGAAATTTAATGGGAATTTGAGTGGACTTTTGAGTGGAGGAAATTTAAAGGGCATTTTGTGACTAGAGTGTCCACCCACATGAATGAAGGAGGGGAGGGGGCAGCCCCCATGGCCGGCGGCCACCCCCTTGGGTGCCCCCCCTCCTCCTATAAAAGGAGCCCCCTTCCTCACTTGTCTCTTACACCTCCTCGTGAAGGATCTCTCTCCCCCTCTAGAATTTATCCCCCATGGTCTCGGACTAGCGAGATACATGTTCCCGGTGGCCATTCGGCAAGAAAGAGTTGTGCTTCCGCTGCATCGCTGGAGCAAGGAGGCGGAGCTTGCTCGGTGCCTCGAACACGTGTGCGAGCACGGATGCACTGCTGATTTGCGGCGCTAGGACTTCCTCTCGATCTTGAGATCGGCAAGAGATCGTCTACATCAACCACGAGTTGAACTCGTTAAGCTTTGTCGGTCTTCAAGGGTATGTTCTCTACGGATATACATCCGCCCGTTGTTTGTATCTAGTAGATAGATCTTGGTATATAGTTCACATCGTAGGAAATTTTTTGTTTTCTATGCTGCGAACCCTACAGAGGACTTGTGTTTTGTTTAATAAAACAACTAAGTGAATGAATCACCTGGGTGGAATGGAAGGAATGGTTTGTGTTGAGTGGTTACACAAGGCCAGGGGACTGGTGAACCTTGTGGACAGTTGGTGGTAGTGGGAATGATAGGTTGGAGCGCGTCCGTTTGGTCTAAGGGAAGGCTTCTGAAAGATCTTGCCTTGGTGAAACCAAGTCTTGTGGGGAAAGTGCACCACCTCTGCAGAGTGTAAAATCTAAGTACTTAGCCATGTCCCTGGCAAAGGACAATTTGAGCATCAAGACATGGAAGCAATCAAGAATCTCATCATCCAAATTTCTAATTTAAAAACTTGTGGTTGAACAAGGGTTTGAGGTTCACCAATTTCTATTGGTGGTTCCTTGGGTGATTTTTGTCAAAGCAAAAACTTAGTGTTTTCAAATGATAAGGAAAATCTATTTTGAGCAAAGCAAGCCTAAGCTCCACTTAGCCAAATGCATATAGATGATAGACTCCACTATACTACCATAGTATCACTTGCCAATACAATTCAAATGTATTGACCCTTGTGGCTGTAACTTGTTATGTTGCAGGTTTGATTGATATTAGTGAAGTTTAATGATTAGGATTACAAGTCTACAACCAACATGTCTGCCTGTGGCACTTTGAAGATGAAGGACCCCATGCTATTGTTATATTCTGCTGCATTGTAATGAGATAGCCAAATGAGCTATGTAAGATGTAATATATTATTTTATTCCTGGTTATAAAGTTGTATTATGACCTTTGTTTCTTGATATTACATCTTAACTGTGGATGCTAGCTATTGATCCAGGGACTAGCATTGTAAACACAGGGATCTCTACCTTATTAAAGGTTGGGAACTTACAGATGGTATCAGAGCATTGTGTTGCCTGTAGGATTTGTAACCCTAGGATTGGACCAAAACCCCTTAGAAAAATAGGAGTTGTATTTGTTCCAAAACTTAGTTACAAACAATCTTGTAAACTCTTTCCTCAACCATTTTGGTTTTGATTCTACATCTCTTCTATCTCAAACTTGATGGACAAAGCCTACCCCAGGGCCAAAGACTTCACCATGTGCAAAGGACTTTTTCAACTCTAATGACTTCAACATCTTCAACTCTAATGACTTCAACATCTTCAACATATTCACCAAGGATATCAACCTGGAATATCACTAAGGACTACAAGTGTGACAAGAAAAGTTACTCAAGACTTGAAGACTAAGGAAACACAACTTAGAAGGAACTATCAACACCTTGAAGTTTTGAGACCAAGATGCAAGAAATTCTCTAAGGATACAAAGATTGTGTTCATGAAGAATCAACTAAGAAGGATGGAAAGATCTCAAGTGAACCATATAGTTGGACCACCATATTTAGTTTAAGTCAAACCCACCAACTTATGTGGTGTAACAAAAATATTTTTTGTTGCCTAAAATGTGTTTGAAACTTGTTGTTGAGTGGAATGTTTGTTTGTGATTGCTTGCACATTGCTTGTGTGAATTGTGATGTGTGTGATTAGAATTATTCCCTTAGAAATATTATGCCTATTCTAATCCCAATACAACCCAAACAGATGACTTCTCCAAGAGCCTCCAACATCAAGGATGGTGACAACAACAACAACAACAACCAAGAGAACAACTACTAGCAAACCAAAACCAGTTGAGCCAAGTGACAACTCAGCTTTTAGCCAACAACAATGGATTAGACCCAGCCATACAAAGGATTTTGAAACTTCAATCCCAATTGTTGCAAGGGATGGCTACTCAAATGACCAACATGGGAGAAAGCTCTTCCCAAGGAGCTAATGACAACAAGGATGACAAAGATGTTATTCTAGAAGGAACCCAAGCTTGCAATATTTGTGGAGACAAGGATCACACTTCCAAGGAGCATGAATATCAATGCCCCAATTGTGAAGAGAATGATCCAATTGACCAATGCCCCACATCTCAAGCTACTTGTTACCTATGTGAAGGAAACAATCATGTCCCTATCCAATGCCCCATCTATTCCATAGTTGAACAAAGGAAACAAGGTGGAGTGCAACAACTAATTGCAGATTACCATGAGAGAGCCAAGTCTACCAAGAAAGATGAGGACAAAGGAAAATCTCCACTTGTGCCTCCATGCAATATGACCCAATTTAAAGGACCCAAGAGGATACATATGAATTATCCAAGGAGTAATAGAAGGTCAAGGAAACTAGTAGACATTCCTACCTATGAGATAACATATGAAGAACATGAACTGGAAGCACTCCTAGCTTTGGAGAAACCCAAGAAAAAGAAGGACAAAAGCCATGTACAATGTGGTCATTGCAAAGAAATGGGACACTATGCCAGTGAATGTCCAGAGAAGCAAAAGTATAAGGAGATTAGCCAAGTGTGGTGCAACAACTGCAAAGAGCTAGGCCATTATGTAGCAACTTGCCCACAGAATATACGTGAAGAACTCAATCTTATCACATGTTACAATTGTGGTAACCAAGGACATTATGCAAGCAACTGCCCAGAAAAGATGAAGCACAAGATAAACAAGCCTATGAAGGATCTCAGCCTTGTCACATCTTTCAAGTGTGGAAACAAAGGACACTATGCAGATGTTTGCCCAGAGAGATTTCAACAAGACCCCAAGCAAGCCAAGATGTAATCTAGTTTGGAAATTTTTTAAGGGTGGTAGTACCCTAGATGCCTTTGAGCCAACTTGTAACCCTAGCCTTCCCAAATCTCGGGACGAGATTTATTTTAAGGGTGGTAGCCTATCACATCCCAAGATTTTCCAAATCTTGTAATCTGAAAAATAAATAAAATAAAATAAATTATTGTTGAATTTTAGAGTGAAAAGAAACTTTTGTATTTAATTGGAAACTTAAAATCCCATCTTGAACAAACTTTAATTAAAGTTGAAATTCAACAAAATCCAAATCAAGCAAAATGCATTCCTCAATGAATTTATCTGGAAATTTAAACACTTGGGAAATAAACCCTAAACCCTAATGGAATAAAAATCATTTCCAAGTTATCTCCAAGCCTATGGATTTGATCCATATAAAATCTTGTCAACAAACATTTACAAATGATCAAGAAAGACAAATAGAAATATTATAAGACCATATAAATTGGTTTCACTTAATATGGAACCATAAATAAAATCTTATGAATTTAATAAAATAGGGAAAAGTAATTTCCAAAGCTAATAAAGCACTTATCTAAAATCCATACCAAATGGTGAGCAAATAATCCTAAAGATATTTAAAAAATATAAATAAATATCAAATAAGATTTTACAAATTGGAATCACCAAGTTGGGATCTCTAAATAAAAAGATATGGATTTTATAAGATGAAGAAAGAAATATTAAATAAAGAATATTTAAAGACCAAATCAAATCTTTGCCAAATCTATTGAGCAAATGGAATGAATAGAATCCAAATCCAAATAAAATAAAAGGATAAATAATTTCCAAAATAAAATAAAATGGCATAAACCAAATCCTATTGGAATAAAGACAAATCCAAATTTTAAATTATTAATAAATCTTATTAAAAACTTTCCCAAATAATTCAAGATGAATTATTTGACACGATTTTAAGTAATCAAAACTTACTGAAAGGTTTTGGAAGAATTTAGAAGTCAAATGGAAATTAAAAACATTATTAAATCCTATTTTTGATTTAAAACAAGGGCCCTTTTTATTAATTAAAAAGACCCCAAAAAGAATAAAATAAATTCCAAAAATTAACATCAGAATGTTTTATTAATCAGTACTTAAACCTACACAAACTTTGACAAAGGTTTGAAATCAAATGAGGGTTTGAATTGCTTATTCAAAACCAAAACAGAAAAATCAAAAGAGAAAACGAAAAACAAACAGAACAGAAAAAAATAAAATAAGAAAAGGACCCAGCACAACTAGCCTGGCCCAACTAAGCCCAACTAGCCTGGCCCACTGCTCCTCTCCCGCAGAGAAACGCTTCACACTAAGAAAGAAACCCGCAGAGACGCTGATGATCAGGCCTCACTTCCCCTTTCTCTCTCACGCAGACAGACATGCCCCACCTGTCAGCTTTCTCTCCTACCCGCGACGACCTCTTCTTCCCCCAACGCCGCTGCCGTTGCTGCACTAACTCCGCTGGTTGAATTCGCCTTAACGCCGCGTTAATCCCTCGTCGTGACCACGCTAGTTAAAGCGCCTCTCCCTCCTCTCTCTTTCCCCTCTGTCGCCCCACCTTAGCGTGCCCCCAGGCCGCCCAATTCTTCTCTACACCGTCCTCTGTCCGACGACTCTCCGGCGTCGATTTCGGCAGCCCCGCGCCACCCCTCGCCTCCTCGAGCACACGAGCATCTTCCCCAACCTCTGGCGCACCTCACAGCACCTTCCATTCATCCGCGCGTGCAGTAAATCGTCAACAACACCATCACTGAGCAAGCGCCGCCGCCTGCTACCTCTCCGGCGAGCTACTGACGCCCAACCCTTGCGCCCCTTGCTCACTGGTTAGTATTCTAGCGACCCTTGAACTCGTGCGCACCTTCCTGATGCATTGTTTTTCTTGTTTGTGTCCCAGAGACTCGCCCCCGTCGACGACTGACCGCAACTGAGGCACGGCTCAACTCCGACGAGCGATTCTCATCGACCCCGTGCGCCCCCTGCTACCCGAAGACCACGTTGAGCTTCCCCACGCCACTGCGAACCCGGTGATCCTTCTCCCCTCTCCCTTGCGTCCTGTATCACCGGCGACGACCTCGTCTGAGCGCTGCCGCCAGAGCGCCGCCGCCAGCGCCGCTGAGTATTGGTCAAAGTAGTTAGGACCGTAGGATTTGGATCTGACGATTAGGATAGAACGTGAGAGAATGGGTACGCGCGCTTCTGAGCCATGTGATTCCACTAAAATCCAACGGCCTGCATCGCTTAATCCGCGCGAAACGTTTTCGACCAATAGAAATAAGACGCGTGGCCAGACTCTGGTTTTAAAAACAGATTGAATCTATTAGATATGTGATTTTGTAAATTCCATAACTTTTAATCTACACGTCAAAATTTTGCAAACTTTATATCAATGGATTCAGCAAGACAAGCCCTAGCCAACCATGCACTTTGTTTAGTAAAAAGCTTCTGGTAAAATGTTTGTTTTTGCAGAAACTTGTGTATGCATGTTTAGAGTATAGAAATTGTTCTAAAATGATTTTGAGGATAAAATCTTTGGAAAATGGTGTGTTTTGAACCTACTGACCATAGGAATCACTTTGTGGTTTCAAAAATGTATTTGGTGAAGCAAAAGAATAAACTCTTGATTTAAATCATTTCTAGTCAAATAAAATATGATATAATCATTAAAAATGGTTTTGGAAGAAAACCTTTAAGAAATGTTTTGGGAATAAACTCTCTGACCCTAAACACAAGATTATATGGTTTGAAGACATATTTTGTTAAACCTATAGAATGTTGCCTTATTAAAAGCATTTCTTCACCAGATAAAATAATGACATGGTTTAAAAATGGTTTATGGAGTAAAATCTTTTGCAAATGATTTTTCCACTTTATAAAATGACCATTAGATGTTTTCAAATGTTTATGAACCATTAGAAACCACTTTGACAAATAAAACAATCTTTAGCATGCTTGCATGCATTGTTTTGTTATTATTATTTTATGTGATGAATTGCTTGAATGGTAGTTTGAAATATTGTTTGCTTGATTGAATTGTAGTGACTTGAAGTGTGTGAACATTGCAAAGACCAAGAAGTGAACTTATACTCTCTACCAAAAAGGCAAGTGATGCTACATACTTTTGTCCCATTATTTTCACTATGCATTAGTGATATTTCTAAGTAAGACCTGCATGGAATTTTGCTATGTATAAACCATGCTATGGGAAAACCTAGTAGATGAAACCTTAGTAGAATTTTCCTAAGTTAAGATTCCTTCCACTATCATGCTTAGCTTAGCTAGTAGGAAACAAGGGTGGAATATATATTCATGCTATGGAAAATTTCTAAGTCTGAGGACTTGTGTTTTGTTTAATAAAACAACTAAGTGAATGAATCACCTGGGTGGAATGGAAGGAATGGTTTGTGTTGAGTGGTTACACAAGGCCAGGGGACTGGTGAACCTTGTGTATCTCACTTGTGGATGGCCACCCAGGAACAAAGAGATTTGAGATGTCAAATGTTGAGAAGCTTCAAGTGCAGCCACTTGGCATTATGGGCTCTGCCTGGATCATATAGGTTGCTAGAACTTAGCCATTTGGACAGTTGGTGGTAGTGGGAATGATAGGTTGGAGCGCGTCCGTTTGGTCTAAGGGAAGGCTTCTGAAAGATCTTGCCTTGGTGAAACCAAGTCTTGTGGGGAAAGTGCACCACCTCTGCAGAGTGTAAAATCTAAGTACTTAGCCATGTCCCTGGCAAAGGACAATTTGAGCATCAAGACATGGAATCAATCAAGAATCTCATCATCCAAATTTCTAATTTAAAAACTTGTGGTTGAACAAGGGTTTGAGGTTCACCAATTTCTATTGGTGGTTCCTTGGGTGATTTTTGTCAAAGCAAAAACTTAGTGTTTTCAAATGATAAGGAAAATCTATTTTGAGCAAAGCAAGCCTAAGCTCCACTTAGCCAAATGCATATAGATGATAGACTCCACTATACTACCATAGTATCACTTGCCAATACAATTCAAATGTATTGACCCTTGTGGCTGTAACTTGTTATGTTGCAGGTTTGATTGATATTAGTGAAGTTTAATGATTAGGATTACAAGTCTACAACCAACATGTCTGCCTGTGGCACTTTGAAGATGAAGGACCCCATGCTATTGTTATATTCTGCTGCATTGTAATGAGATAGCCAAATGAGCTATGTAAGATGTAATATATTATTTTATTCCTGGTTATAAAGTTGTATTATGACCTTTGTTTCTTGATATTACATCTTAACTGTGGATGCTAGCTATTGATCCAGGGACTAGCATTGTAAAAACAGGGATCTCTACCTTATTAAAGGTTGGGAACCTTACATTGTAACTCTTGAATATTTCTTGGGGTAACACGGGGTGGCATCCCCAATCTTGATATTTTTTCCATTCTTCATCTCATTACATCATTCTTTCTCTACACTTGAAATTTTTCCTTCATTAGCAACATTAGTGTATTCAAAATACAATAGACCCTTGGGTTGAGCTTTAGAACTGCAAAAATTTCACTAAAAACACAATCTACTGTAGCAATTCCCTCAAAAAGCTCAATTTCCCAAAAAATAACCCAAAAAGGAATCAATAAGAAGCAAATGCAAATAATGGCAGAAATCAGTCAAAACAGACCAGCAGGTTGAAAGCGATTTTGCGAAGACCTTCTATTTATCAAATCAAAAAGTGTTGAACTAACGTAAGTTGGCAAACATACTGGGGGATATATTCAGAAAATATCATCTCAATCCGACTTACAGAGATTCCTCGAGAATTTCTACAGTGAAGCACAAAAATCTGTTTCGGGACAACAACTTCCCCAAATCTTACTTCTCTCTCATTAGAGGTTATTCTTGGCACAAAAAGCAAACAAAAAGGATAATGAGAGGTCATTACTGAAGTAATAACTTCCAAGACTCAAGAAAAATCTTGGGTTATCTCCCAACAAGTACTTTTCTTTAACGCCTTTAAGTTAGGCTTGATAGTTTGAGAAGATGCTCACATAAAGAATATGAATTGAAGTAAAAGAGAGCATCAAGAAGCAAATTCAAAACACATTTAAGTCTAACCCACTTCCTATGCAAAATAATCTTGTAAAGAAACAAGTCATGAAAGCACAAAGCAACAAGCATAGGAAAGCAAAACAAGTGTAACTTCAAAATTTTCAACATAAAGAGGGGGAACTTAATATTATTGAGATGCATAAAATCATGTTTCCCTCTCTCATAATTACTTTCAGTAGCAACATGAATAAAATTAACAATATAACTATCACATAAAACATTCTTATCATGAGCCACATGAATAAAATGATTATTACTCTCCGCATAAGCATAGTCATTCTTATTAATTGTAGTGGGAGAAAATTCAACAAAATAGCTCATTGTTATTCTCATCACCATAATCATCAAATATAGGAGGCATATTGTAATCATAATTAACTTTCTCCTCAGTAGTAGGTGGACTGAAAATATCGTATTCATCATTGTAATCATCATATATTGGAGGTTTGGTATCATCATAAGCAATAGAATAGCTATCTTCCAAAGCTGGGGAACTAACAAGATCATTTTCATAAAAATTAGCTTCCCCAAGATTAGAATTTTCCATAGCATTAACAATAATGGTGTCCAAAGAATTCATACTAATAACATTGGTATTAGCATGCAAATGAAGTTCCATAGGTTTTTTAATTTTCTCTTCTAACCACTCAAGTTCTAACTTAGGAAAAATACTAAAAAGCTCTCTAATTTTGTTGTTGTTTTCCATTAAGCCTAACTAGTGAAAACAAGAAACAAAAAGGCAAAATTCTAGAATCTAAAGGAAATAACTTCGAGCACTCACACCGGAGGATGTAAGTACCTTTTACCTTACCTCCCCGGCAACGGAGCCAGAAAAGAGCTTGCTGTATACACACTTCTATTCTTGTAGACACTTGTTGGGCCTCCAAGTGTAGAGCTTTGTAGAACAGTAGCAAGTTTTCCCTTAAGTGGATTACCCAAGTTTTATCGAACTCAGGGAGGAAGTGTTCAAAGGTATTCCCTCTCAAGAAACCCTGCAATCAAGATAGAAGAAGTCTCTTGTGTCCCCAACACACCCAATACACTTGTCAGGTGTTTAGGTGCACTAGTTCGGCGAAGAGATAATGAAATACAAGTGGTAACAGTGCTAGAAAATAGCTTCTGACTTGTTGACATGGGGGAACGTGTGTGAGTGCCAGAAAATAGCTTGACGGTGAGGTAAAGACCAAAAGCAAAGGGATGGAAGCAAGCAAACATGCAACAGATCTAGATGCAAATGGTGTTTCAATGTTTAGAAACAAGGCCTAGGGAGCATACTTTCACTAGTGAACACTCTCTCATATAAATATCTTCTCTTAATGATACTACTCTGAACTACTCTCCGGTTGGACACTCTAATCCATGGTACGGCTATAACAGCACTCCTCAAAGTCCGCCTTTCCCAATCTAGATAACCCCACACTGTCACCTTGAGCGCTAGATGGTTCCAGCAAACACCACAATTTCATAGATACAACCAACTCAAAATATACTCATGATAAATATATGTAACCTAGCTTAAGTGCCACACACGGTGTGCATTCTATCACTTTTACACACGTGGGGAAAAGCATAGATCTATTAAAGCACGATGAGTACTTATGTAGACTCTAGCCTAAGTGCCACCATGGCGTGCATGTTTTCACTTTCACACACATGGGGAGAGCAGAGATCTATTGAAGCACTTGAGTAACAGAGTAGATCTACTTGATTACAAAGCTCATGACCACATCAAGATCATGCATAGAGAGAGATGAACACATAGCTACCAGTAGAGCCCTTAGCCTCGAGGAAGAACTACTCCCTCCTCATCATGGGAATCAGCAACGGTGATGAAGATGGTGGTGGAGATCGATGGAGATGGCTCCGGGGGCACTTCCCCATCCTAGCAAGGTGCTGGAACAGAGACCTTCTGTCCCCCGAATCTCCCCTTCCGTGGCGGCAGCGCTGCGGAACTTGTCGTGGATTTTTGGTCGATGATTTAGGGTTTTCTCCTCGGGGGCTTCTTATAGGCGAAGGGGCAAGGTCTATGGAGGGCCAGGGGTTCCACACCCCCTGTGGGTGCGGCCAGGGTTAGACCCTCGCCCACCTAGGGTGTGTCCACCCTGGTGTCCTCCTTCGTCTCGTCTTTGATTTTCCGTATCATTCAGGGAAAAATATAAACTTTCGCTTTTGTCCCGTCCAATTCCAAGAATATTTATTTTTTAGCTTTCTAAAACCAAAAACAGCCGAAAACAGGCAACTGACAGTGTGGCATCTTGTCAATAGGTTAGTTCCATAAAGTGTATAAAAATACCTCAAAGTGTAGACAAAACATAGCAAAGTGGATACTAAACAAGCATGGAACATCAAAAATAATAGATACGTTTCCGACGTATCACTTGGTAATAGAGTAACAAGTGACCGTCAGATGATGTGAAAATTCTAGGGAGGAATTGTACATAACAATGTAACAACCGCAAAAAATACAGTCTGGCAACTTGGTGTTCCCTGTACTAGTTACAAATAAAATCACGAAGCTATATTCAAGTTGCAACACTATCAACGGGATGTTAGTCAGAAGGCATGTCCTTTTTAGAAAACAAAATCCTATTGCGTGAGTAGAGTGTTGTTATACTTACGTATGATAGTAAATTTTCTAATAAATGTTAAATACACTTAAACTAAATAATGCAAAGTTTATTGTCAGTTATTTGCAAATATAATTAACAAAGTCACATAAGAAAATATCCGTTTGAATTACTGCATATTTGATGTATTGAGATATGAGGTTGGTGTGATGGAGAGAACATACTTGTATAGGTATACAAGCAATCAAAACTTGAGCAACTCCGCCACCCAAGACACAACCACTAGGACCTGCTAGTGAAACACTCGGCCTGACGGTTCCGGTTTGGTGGCCTCATATCTCTTGACCAAGGAATGATCCATATCGTGACAATATCTCAAATTTTCCATGTGGTAGAAAACAAGAAGAACCATTACTTACTAACCTATCATTGACAAATCATCTATAGTGGCTGGTGAATTTTTCCAAAATGGTAGTGACTCCTGACTATCTATCAACAAAACTAATAGTTCAATTTGATCAGGCTTCTTATAATCATGATATTTTATTATATAAGTACACTTGTATTAAAAATACTAGGAATGCTTAGCAATTTCCAATTCATGGAAAGAGTTGTACTATAGGTTCTTATAGTCAAAAGTACATACCTTGTACGTGGTCCTTCCTCCTTAATAGCAGATTGCTGAAGTCTCACATTTAATATGGCACCCAGTGGGTGAAAGGACACAAACTCCTTGAGTACCCTTGTGAGATAATGTCACAATCTTTGCAGCTAAATCCTAAAAAAATGTTCAAGTCAGTTTTTATGAGAAAATTTTGAAAGTAAAAGATACTACATCGGAAAGTATGCAATCTTTCCACTTTGGTCTTGCATGTTATCGTACAATTACGACTTGAGCGGTATTTCTATAGAAGAATAGCTAACAATGCTTGATTGCAGGAAAACTAACAAGATGTCAATCGAGCATCCCGACCGTTTTCTTTCCATAAATCTACCGATACATGTTCAATTAGATATACTCACTATATGGACATGACACTACTATATATGAGATTAACATGAATATTGTATATAACCAAAATGGATGATTACCTCATCCCTGGCACTAGTAGAAAACAGGCTATCCGTTCATGCCCCCTAACAGCATTAGTCCCGGTTACTCCACGAACCGGGACTAATGCTAGCACGCGTTCCGGTTGGAGCGGACACGGTGGCCGGAGGCATGCGTCCCGGTTGGTAAGGGGTCATACGTCCCGGTTTGTAAAACAAACCAGGACTAAAGGTTGGGCGTCAGCCACGTGGAGTGGCACACACCTTTAGTCCCGGTTTGTGTTACAAACCGGGATGTATGATCCCGCCCTCTATAGATGCGACGCCCCATCCCTCTGCATCCCCTCTGTTTTTTCTTGGTGGAAGGTGTGAGAGGTGTGCTAGTTTTTTTCTATGCATGCATTCAAGGTGTTTGATGAAATGTTTGAGTGAATGATCCCGTTCAATTTCTCATAGAACAAAAATATAGAAGGTGTCCGAGACGCACTTGAGCTTTCTCCTCTTTATTTCCCTCGATCGAGGTTAGCAATCTTATCTTTTCTCTGTCATTGATACAATGCATGTGTCGATGTGAATTGGTCATTTCACTATTTATGATGTCATGTTTTTGATAAACTTACTTATATGATGCAGATGAACGGTCGGGAATGGATGTACGGTGACCGGCGTGTACCCGGTACATTAAAGGCGTGGATAAATTTATCGATGTGGCTACGGCAAACAAAGAGAATGGTTTTATACGTTGTCCATGTGTTCAATGTCGGAACAACAAGGAGTACTCTTCCTCGAAAATCATTCGCGGCCACCTGATTATGAGAGGTTTCATGACCAACTATAATTGCTAGACCAAGCACGGGGAAAGAGGGGTTATGATGGAAGACGGTGAAGAAGAAGATGATGATAACAACTATCATCATATGTTTCCTGAATACAGTGATACTGCAATGGAAGACAATGAAGAGGAAGGAGGTGAAGAACGGGCATCAGATGAGCCCGCTGATGAACTTGGTAGGGTCATTTCTGATGCAAAACGAGACTTTGAAACATAAAATGAGAAGTTGAAGTTAGAGGGCATGTTAGAAGATCACAAGAAATTGTTGTACCCAAATTGTGAAGATGGCAGCACAAAGCTCGGTACCACACTGGAATTGCTGCGATGGAAGGCAGAGTGTGGTCTAACTGACTCCTCATTTGAAAAGATGCTGAAAATAATGAAGCCGGAGTTTCCAAAACATAACGAACTTCCCGAGAGTACCTACGAAGCAAAGAAGACTCTTTGTCCTCTAGGATTAGATGTGCAAAAGATACATGCATGCATTAATGACTACATCCTCTACCGCGGTAAGGAGTATGAGAATTTAGATAAGTGCCCGGTATGCAATGCATTGCGGTATAAGATCAGACGAGATGACCCTGGTGATGTTGAGGGAGAGCCCCTCCGGAAGAGGGTTCCTGCTAAGGTTATGTGGTATGCTCCTAAAATACCAAGTTTGAAACGCATGTTCAGAAACAAAGAGCATGCCAGGTTGTTGCGATGGAACAAAGAAGACCGTAAGAAAGACGGGATGTTGAGACACCCTGCTGATGGGTCACAGTGGAGAAAAATCGAGAGAGACTGCCCAGACTTTACAGGTGACGAGAGGAACTTTTGGTTTGGTCTAAGTACGGATGGCATGAATCCTTTTGGGGAGCAGAGCTGCAGTCACAGCACCTGTCCCGTGACTCTATGTATCTACAACCTTCCTCCTTGGTTGTGCATGAAGCGTAAGTTCATTATGATGTCAGTGCTCATCCAAGGCCCGAAGCAACCGGGCAATGACATTGATGTGTACCTTAGGCCATTAGTTGAAGAACTCTTATAGCTGTGGGGCAAACCAGGTGTACATGCGTGGGATGAGAACAAACAGGAGCCATTTGATCTACGAGGGTTGCTTTTCGTAACCATCAATGATTGGCCTGCTCTTAGTAACCTTTCAGGACAGACAAACAAGGGATATAAGGCATGCACGCACTGTTTAGATAAGACTGAAGGTACATATTTACATAAATGAAGAAGGTTGTGTACCTGGTGAATCGACGATTTCTTCCGACCAATCACCCCGTAAGAAAGAAAGGCAAGCATTTCAAAGGTGAGGCAGATCACCGAAAGAAGCCTGAACTCCCTGCTGGTGATGATGTATTTGGTATGGTCAAGGACATAGAAGTAATCTTTGGAAAGGATCCCGGCGATCAATCAGTTCCGAACGACGTCGCTACAGGACACGCACCCATGTGGAAGAAGAAATCTATACTTTGGGAGCTGCCATATTGGAAAGTCCTACGTGTCCGCTCTTCAATCGATGTGATGCACGTGACGAAGAATCTTTGCGTGAACCTGCTAGGATTCCTAGGCGTGTATGGGAAGACAAAAGATACACCAGAAGCACGGGAGGACCAACAAATTATGAAAGACCCAAAGAACATGCATACACAGAAAAAGACGGATAAAGGGGGTCACTTAAGTCGTGCCAGCTATGCTCTTACCAAAGCAGAGAAGGAAATCTTTTTTGAATTCCTTTACAGTATCAAGGTGCCATCTGGCTTCTCATCTAATATAAAGGGGATAATAAATATGGCAGAGAAAAAGTTCCAAAACCTAAAGTCTCATGACTGTCACATGATTATGACGCAGTTGCTTCCGATTGCATTGAGGGGGCTTCTACCGGAAAATGTTCGAGTACCCATTGTGAAGTTGTGTGCATTCCTCAATGCAATATCTCAGAAGGTAATCAATCCATATATTCTTCCAAGGTTACAAAAGGATGTGGTACAATGTCTTGTTAGTTTTGAGTTAGTGTTCCCACCATCCTTCTTCAATATTATGACGCATCTCCTGGTTCACCTAGTGGAAGATATTGTCATTCTCGGTCCTGTATTTCTGCACATTATGTTCCCCTTTGAGAGGTTCATGGGAGTCTTAAAGAAATATGTTCATAACCGTGCTAGACCAGAAGGAAGTATCTCCAAGGGATATGGAACAGAGGAGTTCATTGAGTTTTGTGTTGACTTTATTCCTGACCTTAAGCCGATTGGTGTTTCTGACTCGCGACATGAGGGAAGACTAAGTGGAAAAGGCACGCTGGGAAAGAAAGCAATGATATGTAGGGACGGGGATTCTTTCACTAAAGTGCACTACATAGTTCTACATAATTCCACCTTGGCAGCTCCGTATATCGAGGAACACAAGAATATTGTACGCTCCAAAAACCTGGGGAAGCCTGAATCATGGATTACAGATGAACACATGAAGTCTTTCGGTGGTTGGATGCGGACACATCTCTTGAATGACACCACTGTTGGAGATCAGCTATACTTGTTGGCCGCGTCACCATCGTCTACTATATTGAATTTCCAAGGGTACGAAATAAATGGGAATACATTCTACATGACCGCCCAAGATAAAAAGAGCACCAACCAAAATAGTGGTGTCCGCTTTGATGAAACAGACGAGAATGGACAAAAGGACACATACTATGGTTACATAGAGGAGATATGGGAACTAGACTATGGAGTCTCTTTTAAGGTCCCTTTGTTTCGCTGCAAATGGGTCAACCTGAATGGGGAAGGGGTAAAGATAGACCAGTTGTACGGAATGACAATAGTGGATCTCAACAATATTGGTTATAGAGATGAACCATTCGTCCTAGCCAATGATGTGTCACAGGTTTTCTATGTAAAGGACATGTCCTCCAGACCGAAAAAAAGAAAAAATATGCAAACGAATACATCATATGATGAGCCAAAGCGTCACATAGTTCTTTCAGGGAAAAGAAACATCGTGGGAATCGAGGTCAAGACATACATGTCAGAAGATTATAATAAGTTTGATGAAATTCCGCCCTTCACAGTGAAAACTGATCCAAGCATTCTGTTAAGTAAAGAAGATGCTCCATGGTTACGTCTGAAGCGATCATAAGGAAGGACATATGCCAAGAAGTTCATGCTCATATTGTGTAACTCTAGTTCATGTCTGGCCCGGATATCTTATGATGTTTGCAATTTTCCAAGTTTAATAAATGTATTGAGTGTTAGTCCCGGTTTGTGGCTTGACCGGGACTATATATAGGGGGGCCTTTAGTCCCAGTTTTATAGTCTCGGTTTTTAATATTAATAAATGTCTTGAGTGTTAGTCCCGTTTTGTGGCTGGACCGGGACTAAAGGGGGCCTTTAGTCCCGATTCTTAGAACGACTTTCCCGAACTATGAAGAAGTTATCCCGATTCGTACTTACCATTAAGATCTGATCTCCAAATGTGCATGGTCACATATTAGGGAGTGCCTCTATGACTAGTTTCTTGGAGATGCTGGAGGAATGGGTTCCGGCGGCATCTCCCTGAAATTGGTCGTAGTGGTGTCCCTGCTCTCGCACACCATCTTGCAGCTTGTTACTTCTCTAACTAGATCAATACACCTGGGAGCTAACTAATTTCACATATTAGGGAGATGCCGGAGGACTGGGATCCGGCGGCATCTCCCTGAAACTGGTCGTAGTGGTGTCCATGCTCTCAAAAACAATATTGGAGATGCCTCAATCTGGTTGGAGGACTGGACCCACAAGGATGCCTATTTATAGTACAAGCAGCTCGGCATAGTGTCGACACTTACGACATAATGTCGACACTCACCCCTATTATTAGTGCTAACTCGTGTTTTGTCCCGGTTGGTGTCTCCTACCGGGACTAAAGGTTCATCTTTAGCCCCGGTTGGTGACACCATCCGGGACAAGGTACATGCCGCACGACATAATGTCGACACTCACCCCTATCATTAGTGCTACCTGGCCCAGCCTGCCGAAATCCCTCCAACCGGGACTAAAGATGAACCTATCAATGTTGTTGTGCCCATATTAGGCATACATGTGGACATTGGTATGGAGAACAATGTTGCATGAGGAAGTTTTCCTTTTCGTCGCACGGAAAAGCCCTTTTCCATTTTCCGAGCGCAAAAAACGGGTCATTTTGTGAAGTAACCACCAAAATGCTGTTTCAGAATGCTACCGTCCCATTTTTCTAAAATACTAGACCATCTTACATGGACTATCTCCCAACCGGGACATCTCAAACCTTTTCTTCCATCCCGGGTAAAAAGGACAAATGTCTGCCGAATCGGTAGAAAGTGGGTCCGGTTTGTACTACAGGTACATGATCTGACGCCCGTGATTTTTTGAAAAAATCATTTTTAGACACGCAATATGTGGTTTCTTCAGAGATCCAATGCAATTTCTAACGATGCTCGTCCCCTATCTTCATGCATGCCGGTTCGACCATAGTTAGAAATTCAAAAAATTCAAAACAGGCATAAGAAATTCAAAAAAAATCCAAACAATGAAAATCCTTCGCGTGGTGTCATATTATGTGACATAGTTGAAAGGAAAAATACCAGACTTGGTATATTAATCATGTCTCGAAAAAACCTTCACAAAATTACCTATCATGTTCGAGGTTTCATGGCTTTCAGTCCAAATGACCGATGTTATGTGCTGAATCACGGCATGGTTTGTGATGATGTGCCCATATTATGCATGCATGTGGACATTGGTATGGAGAACAATGTTGTATAGGAGGAAGTTTTCCTTTTCGTCGCACGAAAAAGCCATTTTCCATATTCCGAGCGCAAACAACGGGTCATTTTGTGAAGTAACCACCAAAATGCTGTTTCAGAATGCTACCGTACCATTTTTCTAAAATACTAGACCACCTTAAGTGGACTATCTCCCAACAGGGACATCTCAAACCTTTTCGTCCATCCCGGGTACAAAGGACAAATGTTTGCCGAATCGGTAGGAAGTGGGTCCGGTTTGTACTATAGGTACATGATCTAACGCCCGTGATTTTTTGAAAAAATCATTTTTAGACTCGCAATATGTGGTTTCTTCAGAGATCCAATGAAATTTCTAACAATGCTCGTCCCCTGTCTTCATGCACGCCGGCTCGACCATAGTTAGAAATTCAAAAAATTCAAAACGGGCATAAGAAATTAAAAAAAAATCCGAACAATGAAAATCCTTCACGTGGTGTCATATTATGTGAAATAGTTGAAAGGAAAAATACCAGACTTGGTATATTGATCATGTCTCGAAAAAACCTTCACAAAATTAGCTATCATGTTCGAGGTTTCATGGCTTTCAGTCCAAATGACCGATGTTATGTGCTGAATCACGGCATAGTTTGTGATGCTGTGCCCATATTATGCATGCATGTGGACATTGGTATGGAGAACAATGTTGCAGGAGGAAGTTTTCCTTTTCGTCATACGGAAAAGATATTTTCCATTTTCCGAGCGCAAAAAACAGGTCGTTTTTGTGAAGTAACCACCAAAATGCTGTTTCAAAATGCTACCATCCCATTTTTCTAAAATACTAGACCACCTTACATGGACTATCTCCCAACCGGGACATCTCAAACATTTTCGTCCATCCCGGGTAAAAAGGACAAATGTCTGCTGAATCGACAGGAAGTGGGTCCGGTTTGTACTACACGTACATGATCTAACGCCCGTGATTTTTTGAAAAAATCATTTTTAGACTCGCAATATTTGGTTTTTTCAGAGATCCAATGCAAGTTCTAACGTTTCTCGAAAAAACCTTCACAAAACCCTAAACCCTAAACCCTAAACCCAAGTTTCTTCCCGTCGTTTCTTCCCGCCATTTCTTCCCGCCATTTTTCTTCCCGCCATTTTTCTTCCCGCCATTTCTTCCCGCCATTTTTCTTCCCGCTAGTTCTTCCCGCCATTTCTTCCCGCCAGTTCTTCCCTCTAGTTATTTTCCTGCCATTTCTCACTATATATATATATGTAGGGTTGGCCTCCATTGTCATTGCACATCTCTAGACTCATATCTACAACCTCATCACTCTTTCCCATGGCTTCCACCATAGCACTAACCCCCAGGGAGGCGCTTTGCGCCTCGAACTACCCCTACCCGCCGGGCTACTGTGTCCCCATCGGCTGGATGCTGAGCGCCGGAGGCGTGCCGGTTCCTCCTGTCCCTCTAGGTGTGGCGCGCGGGATGTCCATCACGAACCACTACTACATCGAGCTCACGCCGGAGCAGCGGAGGAATCCCAGATGGCATCCCGACTATTTCCCGACTTGGGAAGCCTTCTTCGTGGATCGGTGTGAGAGGGCGCTCGCCAAGCACGAGGAGGACGGCCCACCTCCTCCGAACTTCAACGAGGCCGGCCGTCAGCTATGGTGGCGCGGCCAGACTCTCTAGAGCGTCATGGCCTACGACACGGCTGCCAACTCTAACCCCCGCCTGCGCTACCCTCAAGTCCAGCCCACTCGTACTCAGCCTTCAAGGTTCAACTACGGCGACCCCGACGACGACAGCGACAACGGCCGCGGCGAGTACGACGACTATATTGGCGAGTATTACAGGTGTAGGAAGGAGCATGACTGAATCACTCCAACATTGCAAAACAAGTTCGGACGATTGTGGCTTAATCTGGCCATGTATCTTAATTTTCAGTTCTTCTATGTAACTCAATCTTTAGTCGTGTTTTATGTAACTTAGTGTTAGTTCCGTTATGTACTTTAATTCAAGTTCTATCCTAATAAAATTTTCTTTCCGCCCATTATTTTCCGTCCTTTTTTCCCGCCCATTAATATATTAAAAAATATAAGTTAATTCAAATCCAAATTAAAAACAGAAAATGGTTTTGAATTATTTATTCAAATTCAAACACTTTTTATGTTTAAAGTTTTTTTAATTCCAAATTAATATTCAAATAATATAAGCTAATTCATTTTTAATTTTAAATGGTTACATTAATTATTTTTAATAACATGAAATGGTTTTGAATTAGTTATTCAAATACAAACACTTTTAATGTTTAAAGTTTTTCTAAATTCCAAATTAATATTCAAGAAATATAAGTTAATTCATTTTTAATTTTTAATGGTTCATAGTTTAAATGGTTACATTAATTATTTTTAATAACAGAAAATGGTTTTGAATTATTTATTCAAATTCAAACACTTTTTATGTTTAAAGTTTTTCTAAATTCCAAATTAATATTCAAAAAATATAAGTTAATTCATTTTTAATTTTAAATGGTTCATAGTTTAAATGGTTACATTAATTATTTTTAAAAACAGAAATTGTTTTGAATTATTTATTCAAATTCAAACACTTTTTATGTTTAAAGTTTTTCTAAATTCCAAATTAATATTAAAAAAATATAAGTTAATTCATTTTTAATTTTAAATGGTTACATTAATTATTTTTAAAAACAGAAAATGGTTTTGAATTAGTTATTCAAATCCAAACACTTTTTATGTTTAAAGTTTTTCTAAATTCCAAATTAATATTCAAAAAATATAAGTTAATTCATTTTTAATTTTAAATGGTTCATAGTTTAAATGGTTACATTAATTATTTTGAAAAACAGAAAATGGTTTTGAATTAATTATTCAAATTCAAACACTTTTTATGTTTAAAGTTTTTCTAAATTCCAAAGTAATTATCATTTAAAAAAATTACAAATTTAAACCCCAAAATAAAAAATAAGGCAGGAACAGAGAGAAAATTCCTGAAAAAATATGAAAACACGGTCATATGTCCCGGTTGGAGCCACCGACCGGGACTAAAGACCCCTGCGCGCGCCCCTTAGTCTGCTGAAAAAAAGTGGAGTATACGTCCCGCCGTATGACCCTTTAGTCCCGGTTGGAGCCACCAACCGGGACAAAAGGTCCTTTGGTTATAACTGGCTCGCCTCCTCTTCTTCTTCCCCATCTCACTTCTCTGCTTCTTCCTCTGCTTTCATCTATGACGCCGCCCCCGATCCCCACGACGCCGACAGGCTCCCTGCTCCCACCATCATCGTCAGCGCCGCCGCCTCCACCTTCGTCTCCGTCGGCTCTTTGGCCGCTGTGCGCTCCTCCCCGGCCGCCGCGCGCTCCTCCCCGTGCGGCATCGTCATCCCTCCAGCCGCGCCAGCACCTCCAACCGCCACCACGCGTCATCGCCACCAACAGGTATGCCCCCTCTCCCATACGCGGGCTACGGGGTATGGGGCGGCTACAGGGCCACGTCGTCATCGCCGCCAGCGCGCGGGCTATGGGGCGGATACGGGCCGGGGCTACTTCGTTTTTGCCACCGGCGCGCGGGCTATACAGGCTGGCGAGCCGCCGCGGCGCTGGCCACCGCCCAGGGGCGCGGTGGTGCTGTCCACGGCATAGGGGCGCGAGGGGCGGCGCGTCGGTGCGCGCGCGTACAGGGGCGAGCAGAGCATAGGGGCGAGCCCCATTTTGTTCAATTACTTTTGTAAAAACTGAGTTTTAGGCAGAACCATTTGAGCAGTATTTTGAGTATAAAAATTATTGTGTAAATTATTTTTGAGTGAATCCTTTTGCAAATGGTTGTATATTGAACCCTCTGACCATAAAAATTAATATTTCAAATAAAACATATAATTTTTAATTGCAGTAGAAAATATCCCATTGGATAAATCTTTTCTAATATAAGAAAAATAATTTAAATAACTTAATTGCACTAACTTGGTTCCAATTGGAATTCCACCTTTATAAAAAGGACCGGTAGGTGTTTGTAATGTTTAGATCCTTGTTGGAACAACTTGTTCAATAAAATGATCTTGTTGCATGCTTGCATACATTCCATTATATTGTTTTGCTGATTTGTGTTGTAGTTTTGAGTGTGTGCTTTTTTCTTGATTGTATTGTTGTAGACTTTGAGGAGTGTGATATTTGCAATATCAAGGAGAGTATCTAAATATTCTACTATCAAGGCAAGTGATACCTTTGTCATCAAACGTTCTATCTTTTCTATATTTGCATTAGTGATGTTTTTGTATGTGCATGATAGGACTACTATGTATATTACTATGCTATGCTACTCCTATAGTGATGTCCCTCTTCTTCTTCCCCATCTCACTTCTCTGCTTCATTGATGCGCGCACAGGAGACGCCGCCCCACGACGCCGACAGGCTGCTCGAGCTGTGGGTAGCCCCACTGGTCAGTCATTGTGGGTAGCCCCGGACCCGGTGAAAAACTACCCCTGTGCTGATGTAAAGTGACGCAATAACTGTTTTAAAATTGTCAGCAAATTAAGAGCTATATGTCTAAGCAATCATCATACATTTTCAAGCAACTTAAAAACCCTAGCTTAGGTAAAGAAACATCGACACCCCTTATGTGTACATGTGGGTCCGAGCCCGAGGGTTTCTCCGAATTAGGGTTTCTGATATTGTAAATTCATTTTTATTATTGTGTATGTATATATTAGGGTTTCTCCGAATTAGGGTTTATATCTCTCAACACCGTACCTAAAATTCTCCCTTAGCCGCTTTGACTTATCCATTTTTCCACCTATGCAGAAAATATGGACCCACACGACAGAGACGAAGAAAAGGAAGAGTTGATCCAAGGTGTGATCCGCGGGGAAGAAAATTTGGATGGATCGACATTTCTGAACAACTCCGGTGAGGGTGATCCTCTTTTTGCTGGAAGAGACGACTTGTTTGAGGTTGAAGGTGATGCCTTCCGTGAGGAAGAAGGCGATGCCTTGTGTGATCGAGAAGACGACCGCTCCGGCGAGGTGCATGTAATATAATTAATTCATTAATTAATCATCTGCTATCTATATAGAAATAGTAACGACGATCTTTCTTCTTTTAGCCCTCCGGATCGAAGAAATCTACTGAAAAGAGCAGACGAGGCCCAACCAAAAAGTTGGAAGACCATGAGAGGTTCAGGATCAAAGATATCGATGAAGACGGCAAACCGACGGCTCCCGAAGTTGTCGCAAACAAATTTGTGGCACAATGCGGAGTAATCATTAGGGACTTAATCCCGATCACCATTAGAAATTGGAATAGGCCCGCTGATGCGGAAGAAGAGGGAACATGTTTATTTGTCCCTAACATGGCCAAAGATTTACTATGGAAGAGGCTCATGGTTAATTTTAAACTACCGAAGATAGAGCTGGATCCAAATGCGGAGGATCCAATTGAGGACGCCTTAGAACATGGCAGAGCCATGGAGGCTAAGGTCAGGGAGTGGTCTATGAAGAAGATGGCCCAGTGTTTCACCAACTGGAAGAAAAGATTGCACCTTGACTATGTCGTGAAAGAGAAGACTCCGGATTTCAAGAAGATTCAGTTTGAGAAGATAAAACCATTCTGGGCTGAGTTTGTGAATTACAAGACATCACAAAAATCTAAGAAAATGTCTGCAACGAATAAGCTGAATGTTGCTAACAAGAAGTATCACCATACTATGGGGCAAGGTGGCTACATGGCTGGCATTCCTAAGTGGGAGAAACTTTAGGATGAACTGAGTGCTAAAAAGATCATCCCAGAGACAAACGATTGGATCGAACGTGCAAGGAATTGGGTTTACGGGCATGTGGGCACGTTGGACTCGGAAGGGAAGTGTATATATAACATACAACATAAAGAAGACACCTTGCCAATCGAGAAGATGAGAAAAGCAGTAAAGGCGGTTAAAGATGGGGACTTCATTCCCGATAGAGAGAATGATGAGCTCACACTCGCCCTTGGAAATAAGGAACATGATGGACGAACACGAGGCACAAGCAGCTCCAAACCATGGAGGACTGGGTTTTGCCGAAGAGAGGAAGAAATATCCTGATAGAAGCCGTCAGAGGAGAAAGGACAAGGCGGAAGTTGAAGCAGATATTCAGAAAGAGCGAATGCGTATAACTGAAGAACGAATAAAGCAACAACAAGATGAACTTAATGCACTTAAAGAGCAAAGTACTACCGGACCATCTCAGCAGCACATGGTGGTAGAACCTGCATTCGATGCTACCGGTCGATCGAATAATCAAAAAAGCAGTGTGGCTTCCACCGAGGTCTCGGGTGATGACAATGAAAATGACAATGGTGCACCGATGATGGCTCCTGTTGGCTACCCAGTGGATGATATCACACAGATGACACACTACGAGCTACATGTCAAAGTTGTGAACATATCAATGAAGGTGGCGGTCGGCTATGCCTTACCAATTGGACCCACACCAACTTACCACTGTCGTCCGGTTCCACAGGGCTACGTTGTTGTCGGGGTGGATGAAATCATGCCCACCTTTGACGTTTTGAAGCTTGACTACCCTGCAGGTGAAGGGGATGTGACTGAACTAGGAGACGCAACAAACGTCACCATTCTATGGGCAAAGGAATGTATCATGCTTCAAAATCACACGCCAAGGCCATCTTCGCCGCTGCCTCACCCGTCTCCAGCGAGGTCGTCGCCGCCGCGACAACCATCTTTGTCGCCTCACCCGTCTCCATCGCCTCACCAATCTCCAACGCAGCCATCGCCGGCGCCTCAGGATAAAAATCGTAAGCGTACCACCGCTACTTTGCGTTGTGGTAAGCGATCGCCGAAACATAAACAAGAGCCTCTTCCAAAAGTACCAAAGGTTCCTCCCAAGAGAGATTATGACTGTACTGAAGAGGAGAGTACGGCTATCGTTGATGCAGAAACAACAGCGTTTTTCGCTAAGCTGAGGCGGCCGAAAGAGCCAGAGTTCCCCAGCACCAAAGAAGAAAAAGCCAGAGTGTTCAAAATGCTAAAGACTCTTCATCAACCCGAGCCAAAGCTGTCATCAGACTATGAGCGTTCTATTCTCAAGTCACATGCGACACGACAAGCCTCGAAGAGCAGTACTGATGCAAGCGAGAAATCTGTTGCCCAGCTCGGAGAACAAGCAAAACAGTCTTGCGCCCCTCTCAAGGTGATTTCCCATACCATGTGGGGTCGAGCAAATATGCGGCCGAAGAGTAGTATGATCCAGAGGTAGTTGCACAATATCGAGAAGCTGCCGCTGCTCAAGGTATCATTATTGCCTAGTACTTATCCCAGTTAGAGTACCTTCCGGTGTGTGAAGTAGCATACAAATACCAGTACGGCAAACCTCTCGTCAAACCTGAGGAGGTAAATAATCTTCCAACAAAAATGCGAAGATTGCATAACTGGTACATGCATGCCACAAAGGCCGGGGCTAACTGGATAGTGCCGAGGGTTACAAAAAAGCATTATGGGAAAGAAATAGATGACATGATATCCATTGAATTTGATGAATTATTTCAATTATTCAATCAAGACTCCTTGGACAAATCGATCATCAGTGCCTATTGTCTGTAAGTACTAATTCTGTAATTAATTTAGTCTCTGGCTATCTCACCTCGTTTATTGCATATATATAATCAGACTATAATATGCAGAATGAAGATTCTCGAATGCAGCAGAGGACAAATATATGACATTGGGTTCATTGACCCATATTGGGTTCATCAATCTAATCACAAAACAAACCCCAGGATACGGAGGATAATATCGTACACGCGTTAAGGTTTCAAGAAACCAGAAGAGAAATACTATTTCCTTACAACTTCGAGTGTGTGTTATTGTCTTGTATACTATTTCTATTTCTCTTACTCGATGTTCAGTATATAATTGACTTGTTATGCATGCGCAGCTTCCACTATATTCTGTTAATTATTCAACTTGACAAAGGGCGTGTACTAGTCATGGACTCGAAACATAAACCCCTTAAGCAGTGGAAGGACATGCAGATGCTTCTCCAGCGGTAATTCTAATCATTATGACACTATATCGGCAACGTTCGTGAATTTTATGATATCAAGTAATTAATAAATTCTTTTATTCGTTCTCTTCACCGGGAAGCGCTTGGAAACGGTTCACCAACAAGGCTAGGGGTGTTTGGAAAGAGGGGCTTACATTTCAGCCACTAGATGTAAGCACCACTAGCTATATCCGCGCATCTCTTTGATTCTAGTTTTGATACCGTTATTATTATGCTTGATTATTATTTTGATTGAACTATGTTCTTGTAAAGTGCCTGACGCAGGGACCAGGGAACAATTTATGTGGATACTATGTTATTATCATGCTGTGAGAAGGGGAGAAATTTAGAGCAACTTAACGTACGTAAACAATTTCTATAGTTTTTAATTACCATCAAATTGTGTTTAGTTTCATTCATATAGGTTGACTCCTTTTTTAAATCAGATCGAATGTCTACGGGACGGTCTTCTGCCAAAGGATCGCGTACGAGCAATTCAGGAGGAATTGGCGGGATTCTTGGATGGAGAAGTCCTAAACCTAAAAGGGGAATACTATTCGGGTGTGTATAAAGAATAGGGATTGTACAAAGAGCTTATTTTGTATATAGTACATGAACTCGATCCGTGTATCAAATGTAATATGTTCGACACTTTGATCTATATTGTCATGATGATCTTGTGTAATATAATGGTTCCTTCATTGATGAGTGCAAAACACTAAATAAACAATAAAACAACAAAATGAATTCTCTGCCGCGGCACAAAAAGTGGCCAAAATGCTGCCGCGGCAACAAAAGTTGCCAAAATGAATTCCCTGCCGCGGCAGAGAAATGTTTCAAATCTCTGCCGCGGCAGAGGGTTATTTGTCCCGG
Organism: Avena sativa; assembly: GCA_916181665.1. Lineage (NCBI taxonomy): Eukaryota > Viridiplantae > Streptophyta > Magnoliopsida > Poales > Poaceae > Avena > Avena sativa. The sequence continues at coordinate 38,448,356 of OV702285.1, read as the reverse complement.
TTCGTGTTACGAACCGGGACGGTTGCTCCTCCCCCCTCGCCCTCTGCCGCGGCCACGTGTACGCCCTTTTGTCCCGATTGGTGGGGCAACCGGGACTAAAGTTTGGGGCTTTAGTCCCGATTATCCCGTCCCGGTTAGGGAACCGGGACTAAAGCCCCTTACCAACCGGGACACATGGGGCTGTTTCCACTAGTGTGGCTAGAAGGTGAACAAAATAATTCAAAAATAAAGGGTTGAACATCTTTTCCTATCCATCTTGTGGTTGGACCAGATGCCAAGTTTTCCTATCCTGGATATAAGAGGTCAATACTCTCCTGCAACTTCCGAAGTTACATCTATAGTAGTATCAGGTTTTTTATGCCTGGGCCACAAAATGGCATAGAAATTCGTCGAGAGGGGCAAGATAAAAACATACTATGACTCTCCATCTTTATATGATTTGAAGATCTGGTATAGGAGTCGAACATTCTTATTCCTTTGCAGTGTCATCGCACCCTTGTCTACACCATCGTAGAAAGTCCCTAGCCCAGACACTCCTACAGATGAAGAAGTCATAGCCAACCCTAGAAATCATCAACATGATCAGGGTACATCAGAATCCAATTTTGACACACCTCGCGAAAACCGTAATGTAAGTATGAAAAATATTGGAAAACAATCACACATGTAAATATGGGATTGAAACTTACTCTTGTGAATTTTCATGAAAGTTATGAACATATTTAGGTTCCAAGACCATATTGTCGACTTCATGTTTTGAAAATTTGGGAACTCTATACGCATCATGAATCATTAATTGTATTTTAATGATGATAATTAGGTTCCAAAAATTTCCCATACAACGGTGCTGACACAAATCATTGACGCACTCTATAGCATGCTTTCTTTCCATCGCACAAGCACCTAAGATTTCATCACAAAAAAAGTTTAGCATGTGACTCAAACCTGTCAAGCAAGTCGATCCCGGTCAATGCCTTTTACCATTTTAAGAAACAAATTATAGCCCACAAGGCCCATCTATCCGACAAACAACACTTTTACACACACCACATACAAAACCTTCTCTTCTTTGCTCTAGAAAAGGAAGTCAATGTAGAGAGAAACCACACGAGAGAGGCGTCCCCCATTCCGATACCACTTACCAAATCTGAACTCGTTGTCGCCTATTTGTATAGGTCCAACGCACCGAACCCAAGAAATCAGATCCATTTAAGACCCCTAGAAGGAGGAGCCTCCATCATGCCCGGCAACACTGGTCGTGACAAGGAGGTCGTTGGCCTCGTCGGCGATGAAGATGACCACAACATCGATGGTAAGCGCACAGTCGCCTCCCTTTCCCTCCGTTTTTGATCTTCTTATTATGGTGGTGGTGGGTCGTGGGCGTCCCTCATGATATCATCTTTGATCTCTATTGATATCAAATGGTGATCTATGGTTAGGTAGATCGTTTCGTTGCTAGAGGCTACTCCTATATGCATCAATCGATGCAGAGGCGGGGGTATTTATCCCCTTCTCCAAAAAAATAGAGATTGTCCTTGTTTTGTTCGTGTCTGTATATTGTTGCTTGTTCCTTGTTTTTTTCATGTCTGGTTATTGTTTCTTGTCCATTGTTTTAATTTCTCGCAAATGGAAAAGTTTGGAAACCAATAGCTACTTTTATATTGCTCTTATTTTATTTTTGTGTTGGTTCTATTAGTTATTTCGTCGACTGCTCCCTCTTTGGATTACACACATACATGATTTCTTGGAAATAGACATGGTTTCTAGGATCACGGACCCCTCAGATCTCATTGTATTAGATTGCCATATATTGTCTGTCCTTGGAGATTTGGAAGGATTAAGCTGTTGAGCTTTAAGATTAGTGGGTACATTAGTATAAATCAAAAGGAATTATTATAGATGCATATGAATGATCGTGTTATATTTCAGTAGCCCCGTTGCACCATTTTAGTGGTCTTTTTTGGATTTGGTGTTATATATAAGCAAAATAGTGTTTACATGTTAATTTATCAATTTCATTGTCTGTTTCTTGCATGGATGAATATTTTTATGAGTATAGTACATCGCTATCCCCTACATTGCCATTTTAATGCATGTGTCGCATATAGTTAATATATCTTTTATTTAAATGTAACATATCAGTACCGAGAAGATAACAATAACATTAGACCTCTACAAATATGTACTATGAAGAATTAGTTGAGATACCAAGATTCCACGGAGCCAAGAAGACATAAAAGGGAAAAAATAAACAAGAAAAAGGCCCCCACCAATGTGAGCAGCGACTCGCATCAGCAGAAAACAGCAATCACCATTGGAAACGTCGGGACTTCTATGGAGGTTATCCCATATCGACGCCTAGAAGATGGAAACACAATGTAGAAGCACCATCGTTGTTCGATCTCAGATCATGGGTTTTCACCCTGAAAAAGATCTGAACTATCTCTGGAAAATCCCTTCAAGGTGGCTTATGTTTGTTAGCACATCCTATCAGGATGGCTAAATTATTAATATATTAGAACAGTACATGTTGCTAAAAGATATGACCGCATAGTTCTTGTGTCGATTCATAGATTATGTTGCACAGAGCACCGAATGGTCAAAATCTAGGTTGCTTCCCTATCTCATACATTGGATGGTGTAACTGAAAAGGTTGTTGGCTTTTGAACTTGATTAAGAAAATTGTTAGTTTTTGAATTCCTTGCACTTCTTTACTAGGAAAATTAATTGTGGCAGCTAGAAGCAAATCATCTCATTTATTAATTAATCAAGTTGTTTATCGGTACTAACTTTTGTGTAGGGTTAGTTACATATATAATTTTTTAAGAGAACAAGTGCATGTGGCTTAGTATGTAGTGTGTGTGTATCCTAACCTCAAAGTTATTTTATAATGTGTATAGTGTGCCAAAACAAGCGCTCTCAAACAAGCAGCGGCTCGAAAACAAAGACATCATGGAGCTTGAATAATGCATTGCCCTTATCTCACCTACCCCTGAAGAAAAGGTTAAGACACCTTACATATAGCAAAAGGACCAAAATAAATGAAGATGGGTTAGACACTAGAATAAAGTTCACCTGTAAAGATAATACACTAAAGATAGAATAGATAGATTACAACCACCAAAAGAGAGATGAAGTGATGCATTTTTGAATAGGGAAAGTCAAAGTATGTTATAATTCAATGGAAACTCTGCATTCGAGGCACCCATGCTAAAATGTAAAATCCTATAATAATTACGCTATTGTTGTTAAACAAGCTTCCGCATGATGAAATTGGGAAACCCCCATATAATAAATCTTCGACCAAAGCAAACCATTGAGAGGGTGGAGGAAATTTTTACCTTGTCTTCTAAAGTAGAACATGGCGTTGAGGCAATTAAGCAGATGATGGTATATGACCCTCCTATATAAATTTAAGGACCTATCTAAGCGTCATCTGGTGGCATCATCTCGTGCTCCTCCTGTTGAGCTCAAGACGAAGAAGAGCGCCATATGGTAGAAATATGGCAACGAAGGATGAATGTACCAATGGAGTTGTAGGCATAAAGCCAGGATGCATTCATAAAGGTCGAGGTCCTCTCATGTGCTACCTCGCCATCGGGGTCTAGGGAGGATTAGGAGTCCAGGGCGGCGCGTTCTTGCAGAGGAGGCGGCGTCCAGATCTAAGATCGGGGTCCAGGGTTATCGCAGGCAAGCAGCGACGGCCTTCCATTGCAGTGCTTGGGGAAGGAAACGATGTCAGGGAGGAGCGTAGGAGGCCGAAGGTGAGGACTTCGAGGAGGAAGAGACTGAGTTCGAGGAAGCATGGATAAGTTCGAGGTCGAGGCGGTAGCATTGTGCATGAGAGGAAGGAGGGTGGTGAGGTCTCATGACGGATAGCTCGCAGAGGTAGCGGCGCACCTCATGTGCTGTTGAACGATGGTGATTAGATATTTCTCCAGTGTGCAATGGCTTGCTAATAGAGTAAGAAGTGACTGTTAGATGATGTGACAATTATAGGGAAGAATTTTTTATAACAATGTAACAACTACAAAAAAATACAGTCAAGCAACTTGGTGTTCCTTAGTTACAATAAAATCACGAAGCTATATTCAAGGTGCAACACTATCCACTGAATGTTATTTAGAAGGCATGTCCTTTTTAGAAAACAAAAATCTATGGAGTGAATAGAGTGTTTTTATACTTTGTATGATAGTAAATTTCCTAAGAAATGTTAAATACACTTAAACTAAATTATGCAAAGAAGCATATTGTTAGCTATTTGCAAATATGATTAACAAACTCACATAACAAAAGATCTGTTTGAAACTATGACCGCATATTTGATGTATTGAGATATGAGGTTGGTGTGATCGAGAGAACATACTTGTATAAATGTACAATAAATGAAAACTCGAGCAACACCGCCACCCAAGACACAACCATCAGGACCTAGTGAAACACTCAGCCTGACGGTTCCAGTTTGGTCCCTTTATTTTCTCCCTACCTAAGCCTCGAGAATTGTTATAAATATGATGATTTGGCTGATAATATATTTAGGTAGTTTTTTATATAGCATATAATCCCTATACACAATTTCAAAACTTAAAAACATGATATAATTTTAATTTATATATGGTCAACCCAACAAGGTGTATTGGCTGGAATTAACGTTCTAAGTCCTCCTTAGGCCTGCTTTTTTTAAGAAAGACCAAGTATAACGTAGATGTGCACACACAAACCGATGGTCATATAATTGTTATGATATATATTTATATAAACTTATACTGCGTTCAAAATCTCCTAGATTTATTAGCCCTTTATTGCTGGTATATCAGATTCATTGCTAATATTTTCAAAAATGAAGATAGGGGGGGGGGGGGGGGGGTTAGAGCAGTTCATAAACAAAGTCGAGCTTGAGTTTCCTGAGGTATGTTACTTAATATCTAGAAGTTTGTCATTTTTATACTTTTTCCAAAAATTCTACATATATTGTACATAGTTGCTTCTTAACTATTTGAATTTCCGTTTCTAATACCCGCACGACATTGCAGGTGCCACAGCACAGTGGGAAGGATTGTGCTATATATGTCCTTTACTTTGTCTACTATTTTCTCGTGATCCAATAAGTGGGTGAAGATTTGAGCAGGCTGGTGCGTCACCCATTTCAAACTTTATGGAATTAATTTTTATGTGTGTGTCCTTGCAAGTGATGTATTAAACTTTTTCTTTATCTGGAAATTTTGTTTTAAGGATGCCTTGTTCGATCCGGAGGAGCTTAGGAACCTAGAGGACATCCGCAAGGATATCCTTTCGTACCGAGAGTATGTATATCATGATGTTCTGTGTTTCTTGTTTTTAATTAAAATTGTGATCTTACTTCGTTTTTTACTTCTCTGCGGGAAAAGGGATGCCAAAATTGCATAGATGGCCAGACTATATCAAGTAAACTGTTCACTGGTGGAAATTTATGAGGAGGTTTAAAGATTATCAATGAAATGTTGGTAATACAATTTATACATACAATCAAGACGAAGATGATACCAGTCGAATCAGAAAGTGTAACATCCCAGATTTTATAGAATGGGAAGGTTCATAAGATTCATGGCTTTGCATAAAGCATCCCTCCCTTCAAAAAACCCATTTATGAAAAACCCAGTTGAAAATCCCTTATGCATGTATTAAGCTATTGTTTGAGATATCTATGTTTGAATAATTTTATTGGACCTGATATCCTTTCCTAGTAGTCCTAAAATACTACCTTGAATTTTAGAAAATTTTACAAGTTGGTTTGAACTCATTTGGAGTTGTTTTGAAAATTTTATGAAATAAACTAGATAAAATAAAAATAATAAAAACAAAACAAACAAACAAACAAACAAACAAACAAACAAAAAAGCAAATCTAACCTACCCAGACCAAGCAGTCCATCCCAACCTGAGCGCCCCTCCTCTCTTTTTCCCTGTCGCGCGCAGCGGAGCACAGCAGCCCAGTACCGGCTCGAGAACAGCTTGCATCCAGCCCGGAGCCGTCTCACCTCCCTGTGCTGCTGACACGCTGGCCCTGCCCCAGTCTCTTTCCGCCTTGCGAACGCCGACCCGCACCAGATTGACATGATCCGATCGATCTCCTTCCATCCGATTTGGTCGATTTGTTGATTCCTGTAACATCCCAAAAATACTAAACTTGGATCATCAAACTCTAATCCTCAAAATTAGGGTTAACAAAAACTTTTCTAATTAAAATTATGAATGCATGCATATGTGTATGCATTGATTTTGAAATTCTTTTAAACCACCTTGTTTGATTGCCTCATTGCTTGTAAAATGTTTCTTAGGTGAAATAAACATCATCTAAAACATTTCCCACACTTTTCCTAAAGACAAGTAAATCAAAACACATATATAAAAAGGAATGGTCATTTTGACCAATTTAACTCCCATGCCTACGTTGGCTGTCTCAAACTTTCAAAACCTAACAGAAACTTTTCTGGATCTTTGCACCCCTTGAATGTACTCATAACAAAGTATCAAGGCCCACTTTGTGATCATCCAGAAACTTTCAAATGCATAGTTTAAATAACAATTTAAAATTGAATCTTTATCATATGGGAAGATCCCACTTTTTCAAAAACCACTCAAACAAGCTCAACTTTCAAAACCCAAGCATCTGCAAACTCACCAGCACCAATCTAGCAAACCCACCAAAAATCATTTCAAAATTCAAAACTTGATTTCATGCGGCCATTTTATCAAACAGGTTGCAGACACAAAACAAACAAACATCAAACACTATTGTGAGCAGTGATTCTTGCCTAACTTGTTCCCTAGTTAGCTCACACCCAGCTCAGTAGATCATCTAGGAAGATTAACTAAGAACTAGCACCACTGTGAGCTTGCCATTGCCATCAATGGTGAACAGCCGAGCACCCCCTTGTCACCCCAGTGTGGACAGCAGGCTAGAGGAAGAACTAGCCGTGCCAACCTTGTCTGGGAGATCACCCATGCCTCACCGCCCCCTCTCGACCAGCCCTGCCTCGCAGACAGTGCCCAGAACTGCCAGGAACGCCGCGCCCGTGCCGCTGTCGACCATGCCGAGCGTGCGCCAGAGCACCACCCTCGACCGAAGCCCACAGACCGCGCGCCGCCCTCGCCGCGTGCATACGTGATCACCACCGACCTAGGAGACCGCCAGACATCCCCGTTTGCCGCCCCGTGCCGCACAGCGACCGCCCGCCGTCGAAGACGCCGCCTCTGCCGCGCAGAGCATCGCCTGTTCCAGACCAAACCTCACCGCCCCTACTCGCGCATTAAAGCCGTAGAGCATCGCCATGAGACCACCGAGCGATCGCCACCGCCGGCCATGCCTCTAGCAGCCCGTAGCCATGTCGCCACCGTCGCTTGCACATCCCGTTCGGTCTCGCCGTCGAGCCTATAAAAGGAGGACTCCCCCGCTCGATTTCTTCACACCATCTCACTCCCCTCTCCTCACTGATCGTGCCACACCGTTCTCAGAGCAAGGTGAGCAGCGCATCGCTGGAATTTCACCGGAGCCCGCCGCCTCTGGAGAAGAAGGGAGCCAGCGATTGGAGCCGCCCCAGGAGAAGCCACCGGTACCAGGAGATTCGCCATCGTTGACTTCGTCGTTCGCCCGCCTCGCCGACCATCGCCAGCACCCCGGTGATCCCCCAGCACCCCTCACTGGCCGCGCTAGGTTTCGTTCTCACCGGAGTTGTCTCGCGTCGACGATGACTCCCAGCTGTTGGATTAGAACTAGATCGAACGTTCCACGTTGCCCCATACCGCTTCGCCCAGCCCCATGTCACTGACGAGTGGGGACACCCACTTAAGCAGCCCGCGGGAGCACTGCCCTTAGCAGGCCGGCCCGTTAACTTTTCCCGCGCAAGCCCAGTTTTTCAAATTAAACTTTTTCTATTTCAATTAAAACACACTTTTGTACCCAACTTCAAAAATCAACCCAGATCGATTCAGTACACCAAATTGAATGAAACCAATTTTGTTGGAAAGGTCTGTGAATGCTGAATCCAAGCCCGTTGGATTCAAGTCATTTGGATCTGTAGATCACCCATGGTAAAAATAACAAGGCAGAAGCTTTTCTGCATTCAACATTTTTCAAATTTAAACCATAATATCTTTTGAGTTGATTCCAACTCTCAAAAATCTTATTTAACCATACCTTTCAGAATCTATAAAAATTTATAGGTTTACTGGCAGAAATAATGTAAGTAATAAAAGAATGCTACATAGGCATTTCTAGCCACTTTAATTAATTAAAATAAAAGGGTAAAACCTTATTAAATTGTGACACCACTTTAAATCACATTCCCATGGACTAAAATATGTGGTGATGACATGTGTCAACATGATCCCATGTTTGGTTTGGAGAATATTAAATCTTAAGTAGTTTTTCAATGAGTAGAAATTACTTTTCTAAAAATAAAAGGAATTAAACCAAGCCTTAACCTTGTAATGTTAGAGATGATGCTAGATCATCTATAGGACTATAGTATCAGCTTGCATAGGTCAACTTGATTAGTAAGGCTTGCCTTGTGCAGAGCAGTTGTTGAAGTTCTCCTCGGCTTCTTCTTCGTAGAATCCTCCTTCCTCCTCGTATCCTTGGTCGGTACTAGCGTCTATGAATAAATACGAGGTACACAATCACCAAACAATACTTAACTACTTGCAATTATGAAAGTTAGATAACCTATGTAGTGCACTAAGAATGCTTGGTTAGACATATTTGATGATACCAAATCCTAGTTTTATTTGCAAGCTTCTTACTTTATTTTCTTTATCAAAACTTACTTAGAGTTTACTTAAGAGTTTGGTAGATATTATAAAGTTATGTGAAGGTTGCATAAAGAGCATAAAATTTGGCCTAAGCTAGAAACCTTGATATCATCCTAAGATATAAGGTTGTACTTAGCTGAAACTCCACTAGTTACCACCCCTCCTTAGTGCCTACCCCCACTTATAGATGCTAGTGCTAAGCATAAAACTTGATCAACTTTAGATGGGTTTACTTGGTGGAAAAATGGTTATGAAAACCTTGGAATGATGGATCATTCTATTGAAATGTTTTGGACATGTGTTTCCGAATACTTGATGATTTTGGTGATGAAAATGTTAAGGCATGAGCCTTAGCCCTTGTATAAAACTGATGGTTGTCTGGATGCGATACCATTCCAATTTTATCGTACAACCACAATACCCGAAGATTGGGTAGGGCTTGACTGGAAACTTATATCCCTTAGTATTAGTTCCCTCATGGCCAAGGTCTGAGCTGAGGCTACCTTGTGAAGATTGTCCACATGTGCAGTACCCAAGATGACAGTTGGTCGTGGTTGGGAGGCCAAACTCATAGGAGAGGTGCTTATACTAGGGCGTGTAATTGAAAGGCTAGGATTGATTATCCGCATACTGAGTATGGTGAATTCAGGATTTGTTCCTGACGGATGTATCGAATGTTGTGGTGAAAGTGTACAATTTCTGCAGAGTGTCAAACTATTTGAATAGCCGCGTCCGCGGTTATGGACAGTTGGAGTGGCCATACTGTTCCCCCGTCAGACTTTTCAAAGATGACTTGTGAAATGAATTGAGACTTTGACTTGACCACAACAGAGTTGTGACATGAGTTACAAGATCCCACCTAGGAGTTATAAACATTTGACTAGCTTTGAGACTTAGTAGAGATAAATCTGGCTTTTGCAAAACAACCCTAGAGCCTAGTGTCCTATTATCCAAAAACCCCTTTTACTTGTTAGTATTATTTTGCGAGTACTTAAAGAGTACTCATGGCTTTGTCCCTGGCTATTCCCATGGCCAGACTATGAAGAGGAGTACCTGGAAGATGGACCCCAGGAAGGTTACGACAACTAGGATCATCTCCCATCGTCAGCATTGCCTGTGACCCCAAAGATGGAGCTTCGCCTACGCTACCGTTATTATTACGTATTCTGCTGCCTGAAGTTCTATTAAGAACTGGATCATGAGATCCCTATTTGTGTAAGAACTTATGTATCGTTTGTAATGGATGATGTACTATGGTATCCAATTCTGATATGTCTTGCAAAAATGGTAATCCTGGGATTGCGATGTACGGCATAACAGGCATCTAGGATTGAAAAATCCGGGTGTTGACAATTCCTTTGCCTTTAAACACCATCCAGATCGACATGGACCCCTTGCCCATATAAACACCCTCCCTCTCCCATCTCGTTTTTCCCGATTTCGTCAAACCCTAGCTGTTCCGAGCTCGCTCCCAATTTCCACCGCCGAGAAGCTCCAGATTGATCTCTGGAAGGTCAGACCACCCCTAGACCCTCCTCACGCTCTTATAATCTTCTCTATGATCTTCCGCATCGCGTCACCATCTCACCTACCTCTCTACAGCATGATAGCCACCAGGAGCCGCCGCCGGAGTGACACCACACCCTTTCGACTCCATCCACACCCTGACGGCATAACATTAAGCGGAAGAAGACGCCGAGAAGACCATCGAGTTCTCCATGTTGTGCCGCCCCTCATCGTCCACCCCTCTTTCCTGGTAACTCGACGGAGCACCGCCTGTCGCCATCGTCTGAGCCTCCGCCTCCGTAAACCGCCGCCCACCGGTGAGTTCCACGACGGATATCTCGTCCATCGTCCGATCTTCCGTTGACGCGCTAGATTAGAACCACCCCGCGAAGAGTTACCGGCCAATGACGATGCGCCACTTGGCCGTCTGCGTCAGCAGCGCCGTGTTAATGCCAGATAAGCACGCGCATCCATTCAGATCGCGCCGCGTGGCACAGCTGTCTGCTAAATGTGTAATCTAGTTTTAAAATAGCGAGAAATTGTTGCAAATTTGTAAAATTCATATAAATTTGAATACTTGTCCAAAAATTGTAAATAATATATCGTTGGATTCATAAAAGTATTCAGAATATTAATAAGATATTAGGTAGAAATTTTACAGTATATATTTACTGTAGAAATTTAAATGATTTAATGGCCTATTTGGGGTAAATAAATTATAGTAAATTTTATATAGATCATAAAAATACAAATAATGTGTCTATGGAATCCTTAATTCATGTAGGACAATAATCTGGCCTTAGAAATAATTTTTGTCATGGCAAATATTTTAAATTATTCATATCCTTATAAATACTATTTAAATTATAGGAAATTGTACAGAACTCCAAAATTAGTGAAACCAATTTTTGCTATTTTGTTTTGACAATATCTATCCATAGAATGTGCGTGCCAAATTATGTAGTACTGTTAAAATAGAAATTCTTGCAGAAATATCTAAACCCTTTGAAATAGTAATTTAATCATAGGAAAATATCTATAACTCCTTTTTAAGTGATTCATATTGATACTATCTCTAATTTGCATTACCTATCCAGAAGCATTTACTTAACAATTTAATACGCCAGAAACATCAGAAGTTTAAATAAAGTGAGCTAAAGCCTATTTAAATCAATATAAGTGTAATAATAAATTGTTTTATGCATTAAAATGTTTTCCATATGCATCATCTGATATAATAATGTCTAGAGGACTAAATACAACCATTGTGACCTATTAAATCATCATCATGCATTTGTTCATCATTATTTTATTGTGTTGTTTCTTATGCATTTTATTGTTTTGTCTTGTTGTTGATTGTGAATCATTTTTATCGTTTAGAGTGTGAGAAGAGTAAAGATTGTTCTAAAAAAGAGTGTGTGAACAACATCAAAAAATAAGGCAAGTGAAACTTGCTTATTAACATTCCATTTATTGTTCATTCTATGCATGTTGTGTGTGTTATTGGAGCTAAATTTGTATAAGTAATTGTTGTTTAGTGCTATGACCATGGTCTAGTGGAAAGGGGTGTGTTTTGGTATGTTATGGCTATGGTTGTGGAAGAGATCATGTGTTGATTTGATGAGAGGAAGATAATTTTTTAAATGGATGGAAGAGAGGATATAGTTTGAGTGGCATGGTAAGGGCCAAGGCCAGACTTACTGACATGTTCACTTGTTGAGGTTGAGTGCCATGGTAGGGACGTTGATCCTGACTACTGACATAAGCATCGTGAAGGGAATATGCCCGAGAGGCAATAATAAAGTGGTTATTATCGTATTCCTTATTTATGATAAATGTTTATTTTGCATGCTATAATTGTATTAATACGGAAACGTTAATACATGTGTGTTTAATAAACAAAAAGGAAGTTCCTAGTTATGCCTCTCTTATAAACTAGCTCGTTGATTAACATGATGATCAACGTTTCCTGATCATGGACAGTGGATGTTGTTAATAACGAGGTCACAACATTAGTGTAATGATGTGATGAACATTCATCCGAAGTATAGCATTACGATCAAAGTCATTGAGTTTATATTGCTATAACAACTTAAGAAGTGATCCTAATCCTTAGACCATGAGATCATGTCAATCACTAACACCGGAAGAGTTTCTCGATGACATCAAACGCCACACCGTAACTGGGTGATTATAAAGATGGCTTCAGAACTACTAGAGTGTTATGTTGAGACCCATGGATCGAGAGTGGAATTTGTTCATCCCGATGACGGATAGATATGCTCTGGGCCCTCTCGGTGATATCACATTGATTAGCTTGCAAGCAAGTGATTTGATCACTAGAATGTTATATCACGGGAACGAGAAAAGAGTGCATGTCAGTAACGAGATCAAACTAGGTATGGAGATACCGATGATCGAATATCGGACATGTAATATATCGTGAAACAAAGGGATTAAGATACTAGCGTAAAAGGTTCACACGATCAGAGAAGTCATCGTTGAATGTGTGGGAGTCAGTATGGATCTCCAGGTCCCACTACTGATTATTGATCGGAGAAGGGTCTCGATCATGTCCGCATTATTCGCGAACCGTAGGGTGACACACTTAAGGGATACCGACACCATTCGGAGCAAATGATATGCCAGAAAAAGAAAAGGAAAGCGCAGGAATTTATTTCACTAGACACCGGAACTGTTTCGGTTGAAATTGCTGAAACTGGTTCTGCATGTGAAATGGAATACTAGCACGGGGTTTTATGTGAATGTTTTTTAATCAAAGTAATTAACAAAATTCTGAATAAATAAATAAAAGAGTTTTATTTAAATGAGAGCTTGCATTAATTTTGGTGGAAAATTAATGCATGTGAGTGGAATTGTGAGTGGAGAGGTTTTTATGTGAGTGGAGCTTCCGCCACATGAATGAGGGAGAGGTGGGGGCACCCTCCATGGCCAGCGTCCATTCCCCCTTGGGCTGCCCCCTCCCCTATAAAAGGACCCCCTCCTCTCACTTGTCTCTGACACCTCCTCGCGAAGGATCTCTCTCCCCCTTTAGAATTTCCCCATGGTCTCGGATCCTCGAGATACATGTTCCCGGTGGCTTTTTATGGAAGGATTTGTTTCTTCCGCTGCTTCGCTAGAGCGAGGGCGCGGAGGTTGTCGGGGTACCTGTACGTGTGTGCGATCACGGATGCACCACTGCTTTGAGGTGCTGGACTTGATCGTGCTGGACCGGCTGGATCACGATCTTGAGATCGACAAGCATTCGTCTACATCATCCACGAGTACAACCTCGTTACGCTATTCGGTCTTTGAGGGTATGTATTCTATGGATGTATATCCACCCGTTGCTTGTATCTAGTAGATAGATCTTGGTACATAGATGTTCCCATCGTAGGAAAAATTTTGTTTTCTATGCTACGAACCCTACAGTGGTATCAGAGCCGGATCTATGCGTAGATGCTTTGCACAGGTAGTACACATATGAGTATGTTGGCGATGATGATCATTTTATTGCTTCTTAGTTGTACTTTGGATATTGGTGGCATAGTGGGATGAAGTGGCCCGGACAAACTTTACATGTCCTCGCACATGAGACCTGTTCCACGCTTGACATGCAACTAGTTTTGCATAAGTGGCTAGCGGGTGTCTGTCTCTCCTACTATAGTCAATATCTAATTTGCAACGAGTTGTCAACAATTTGGTTATCCTCGTTGTGTTTCATGTTCGTAGGTAAGAACGGTTCTATCTTCGAAAGCCCTAAGCCACGTAAAACTTGCAATGGATAAATTAGAGGCGTCTAGTTTAGATTGTTGCTGGGCTAGTGTTATGATATGGTGATGTTGTAAGTAGAAGTATGAGATGATACTCTTACAACACACATAGCGTGTAAGTTCCATAGACCTTGGCCTTACACATAAAGGTTTGATAGAGATCATACCACGGTGCACATGATGGATATCATGTGCGGGAACCATATCATTTCACTTATAAACATGTGATGTTTGATAGCATCTTATATTGCTTGTTTGGCGTTTTATTAGCATAATAAGATGATCCCTCATTTAGATATCAAGATAAAAATGTGTTCTTCCTTAAGTATGCACCGACAATGTTTCGTCGCTTCAAGGCATCACGTGATGATCGGGTGTACTTGAATCCGCGAGCATATCTCGTGTGTAAGACTTTACAGTTACACACGCGAATACTAAGGTTCTTACTTGGCGAGCCTAGCATGTACAGACATGGCCTCGGAACACGGACCGAAAGGTTAAGCATGAGTCATATAGTAGATATGATGCCCATTTGATGCTCGCCTTTGGAGCTACACCGACTCACGTGATGATCGGACTTGGTGTAGTGGATTTGGTTCATGTAATCACCAAAAATACATGAGGGATGTCGTTTTTGAGTGGGAGTTCATTTCTAATTTGGATTAGTAGAACTCAATTTATCATAAATTAAATCAAAGTGAATTTGCATAATTTTTTGTAGTCATTGGCATTCGTTCACCACCTTATGCATAGTTGTAATTGAGATAATAGAACTATAGAATTCTGGATATATACTTTACGAACTGGTATCGTATTGTGTTGAGTGTCAATCTAAAGTTTAAAGTCCTATTGCAAACTTTCAGCAAAATTCTATTTACTCCGTGAAATTTAATAATTGGTATTAAATCGAGAGTAACAATTCCAGTGTTAGTATCTTAAGTATCATGTTTGCCTCCATGATTCTTGATTGTTTTTAAATATCAAGGTTGTCTAGGAGCTGAAAGAATTGTTTTCGAAACCATCATGTGTGACAGATATAAAGATATCTAAAACAATGTTTTGATTGCAATATGATAGAGTATAATATATGATCTCATATTGGATGAGAATTTACAAAGATTGGAGATGCTAGAGATCCTAATCATCCAAAAGGGTTTTGGAAAGTAATGTTATACTCACGATTCACCTTTATAAGCTACAGTAGCTTGATAGTGAAAGTCGTCATGATAAGGATGAATAGAAGATGTATGTAAAGTGTTTACTACACGATAAGCTTACTAAAGAATGGATTTTGAAAGAATACCGATCATTTTGATGATGGTGATCTACTTCAAAGTGCAAGTCCAAAGGTATTATTATTTGAATATACACGCTCTGGACTATGTGTCATGTATATGGCGCCACTTTTGATGTTGATAGATTCTTTTAAAAAGGAAAGGAAAAGGAAATGCTGAAATAGAATCTATAAAATATATTTGGCAGAAAAGAAAAGATTGGAAATATCCAATTTAGGTATATGGATGATATACATGTTATGGTTGTATTCTTTGCTAGTTAAACAATGTGGTTTTTGGGTATTGGATACCGAATTGGTTGGTATGAAATTTCATACGGAACGACGCAATTCATGAACCACAATGGCCTAAGTAACTAGCAAGAGAATATGTGATGATGTTCATCGAAAACAAACAAACCGTTGTTTGTATTTCTCGTTGACATCAAAGCTTGACTTCAAGATTTGTTTTAATAATTGTTATTTAAATCAGGTATTATGAGAACAAAGGTTGTTCAAATAATTACCATATTCCATATAAGATGGATGATTTACAAATCTAGTTGGAGAAATCACATCCATAAAACCTAATGCTAAAATGTCGCAAGACAAATGATTGAAAGATCACTTACGAAGTGACATCGCTGTTTAAATTATATTGGAAAGAAAACATGAAGAATCTCCATTTTCATGGATTTTTGGAGTCTTTGATTTGATCAAGTGACGCTTGTGAGACTTTCCTCGGGATAATTAAAACTTCGTTCAAAGGCCAAAGAAGAACGAACGACTAAAATATTGGAATTTATACATATCGATGTATGTAGTCCATTATGTATAGTCGTAAGCGATGGATTTCAACTTCATATACTTTCTCCGGAAATTTGAGTGAATATTCACTTAATGAGAATGAAGTATGAAATATTTGAAAATGTTTCAAAGACTTTCAAGATGAAGTGGAAAATCATTGTAACAAGAAAATAAATGGTTTATGATTTTATCATAAGGGATTTATTTGAGTTACAAGTGTAACAAGAAAATAAATGAATTATGATTTTATCATAAAGGGATTTATTTGAGTTGCAAGTTTAGCAAAACACCTAGAATTACATCTCCCGAAACACCATAGGAGTATGGAGTGTTTGAGATTTGTAATGAAACCTTGTTTGACATGGTTGGATCAAAGGTGTTATTCATAAAATTGCCATTATGTTTTAAAAGATTAAAGCTTTAGAGACTACCGCTTTTACACTGAAAAGAGCTCCATATTGATCCATTGAAATGAAACCATGGAAGTTATGGTTTGGGGTAAAACCCAAGTTGTCATTTCTTAAATTTTGGTATGCTAAACATAAGTAAGATGTTTACAACCAAAGTCGGATGAGCATGTCTTTGTAGGTTATTTCGAATAACAATTGGTTATTCCTCCATAACACTGAGGACAAAAGGGTTTGTCGCTTGAAATGTAAAGTTTCTTGAAGAAGGAATTTTTCATAAATGTTAAGTGGGAGCACAATAGAACTTTGATAAGGTTAACGAACCTTAGCTAAATGTGTTGAGTTGCGCAGCGCCGGAAATGGTTCTGGAGGCTGCCATAATGCTCATAGCTTATGTGCCTCAAAGGTTGTGGTCACGGAGATCTAAGTTCCTATTGAACCAAGTTGGTCGGTTAAACAATCAAATGCTAAGATTTGAGAGTAAATCATTATTGTTTGACAATGATGAACCGAATACATACAAAGAAGCGATGATGGGCCCTGACTCCGTCAAATGGCTTGAAGCCATAAAATCCGTGATAGTTCCATACACGAGAAAAGTTTTGAACTTGGAAGACCCTCCGGAAAGGTGTAAAAACCTATCGGTCGTATTTGGATCTATAAAGAAACAGACATGGATGTTTCACATCTATGAAATAGTCGACATGTCGTAAAGTATTTTACGACAATGTTCAAGGAGTTGACTATGACAATATTTGATCTTTCATAACGATATTTAGTCTGGACGGATTAAAGTAGCAACCACTACATATAATTTGTTATATGGTAGATAAATAAACAAAACAAAGTTCTTCTAATAGAATGGTTACCTAGGACGTGTACATGACACGATCCAAAGGATTTTTTAATTCAAAGGATGCTAAAAAGGGAATGCAAACTTCAATGGTTGAAGTAAGCATCGCGGAGTTGGAATCTTCACCTTAATGAAAAGGAGATTTCATCAGGAGACGATGAAGATGCTTGCATTTGCAAGAAATTAAGTGGGAGCGCTGAGACATATTTCTAATACATTATGTGGATGACATCTTGTTGATTAGAAATGATGTATCTTTTATTGACAAAGGTTAAGAATTTCATTTCGATGAAATACTTAGGCAAAACCCGAATATTTAGCGTGAATGTCTATAGTGGATAGACTGTGACGCCAATATGGTTGTGCCAAACGTACATATATGATATATTGAAGGAGTTCAATATAGAAACGACAAGAAACAGTTCTTGTTGCATGGAAAGGAATTGAATCAAGATTCAAGTGTATCAACACTTGATAAGTGAAACAAGATTCAAGTGCTTTGACACTTGATGAGTGAAATCACGAGAATGTTTGGATCAATCATACCATGATATGTACACATCCAGATATGTCCTATGCTCTAAGTGTTATGAGCATATACCAGAATGAATCATAAAATGATCATTGGACGATAGTGAGGATATTCTTATGATCTTTTTGAAAGAACTAAGAATATATTTGTGTGGAGGTGACAAACAATTACAAATAGTTCATTGTAAAGCGTTACATTGATACTAGGTTTGTCACAAGATACAAATTAAGTTTATCTCAATTTAAACTATGGGTGGCACAATGTAATGGAAAGGAGATTCCATGATGGATTTGGATGAAATCCATAGTTAAAGACATTGTGACGAATACTACAACAAAAAGGCTAAGTATATGGCTGATATAGTAGCAACAAAGGAGGGAATTTGTGTCAAGTAGTTTGTTATCAAACTAAGGTGTGGTTCGCAACGGGCTAACACTAAATATATATTGTATGACAATAGTATCGACGTGTTTTAACCCCAAGGAACTAAAGGTCTCACCGAAAGACCAAATTTATACAATGCCATCTCATTGGAGAATGAGTGATGCGTGAAGACGCAAAGACATGCAAATACACACGCACCTGAAAGTGTCAGATCCGTAGATTATGTTAACCACTTGTAGTTGCGTATATGGAACACCAGAAAGCCATAGGTGTTCAATACGCAAAGTTTTCAAACTAGATTATTGTCTCTAGTGCAAGTGGGAGACAGAAGGGAATATGCCCGAGAGGCAATAATAAAGTGGTTATTATCGTATTCCTTATTTATGATAAATGTTTATTTTGCATGCTATAATTGTATTAATACGGAAACGTTAATACATGTGTGTTTAATAAACAAAAAGGAAGTTCCTAGTTATGCCTCTCTTATAAACTAGCTCGTTGATTAACATGATGATCAACGTTTCCTGATCATGGACATTGGATGTTGTTAATAACGAGGTCACAACATTAGTGTAATGATGTGATGAACATTCATCCGAAGTATAGCATTACGATCAAAGTCATTGAGTTTATATTGCTATAACAACTTACGAAGTGATCCTAATCCTTAGACCATGAGATCATGTCAATCACTAACACCGGAAGAGTTTCTCGATGACATCAAACGTCACACCGTAACTGGGTGATTATAAAGATGGCTTCAGAACTACTAAAGTGTTATGTTGAGACCCATGGATCGAGAGTGGAATTTGTTCATCCCGATGACGGATAGATATGCTCTGGGCCCTCTCGGTGATATCACATTGATTAGCTTGCAAGCAAGTGATTTGATCACTAGAATGTTATATCACGGGAACGAGAAAAGAGTGCATGTCAGTAACGAGATCAAACTAGGTATGGAGATACCGATGATCGAATATCGGACATGTAATATATCGTGAAACAAAGGGATTAAGATACTAGCGTAAAAGGTTCACACGATCAGAGAAGTCATCGTTGAATGTGTGGGAGTCAGTATGGATCTCCAGGTCCCACTACTGATTATTGATCGGAGAAGGGTCTCGATCATGTCCGCATTATTCGCGAACCGTAGGGTGACACACTTAAGGGATACCGACACCATTCGGAGCAAATGATATGCCAGAAAAAGAAAAGGAAAGCGCAGGAATTTATTTCACTAGACACCGGAACTGTTTCGGTTGAAATTGCTGAAACTGGTTCTGCATGTGAAATGGAATACTAGCACGGGGTTTTATGTGAATGTTTTTTAATCAAATTAATTAACAAAATTCTGAATAAATAAATAAAAGAGTTTTATTTAAATGAGAGCTTGCATTAATTTTGGTGGAAAATTAATGCATGTGAGTGGAATTGTGAGTGGAGAGGTTTTTATGTGAGTGGAGCTTCCGCCACATGAATGAGGGAGAGGTGGGGGCACCCTCCATGGCCAGCGTCCATGCCCCCTTGGGCTGCCCCCTCCCCTATAAAAGGACCCCCTCCTCTCACTTGTCTCTCACACCTACTCGCGAAGGATATCTCTCCCCCCTTTAGAATTTCCCCATGGTCTCGGATCAGCAAGATACATGTTTCCGATGCCTTTTTTTGGAAGGATTTGTTGCTTCCGCTGCTTCGCTGGAGTGAGGGCGCGGAGGTTGTCGTTGTACCCGTATGTGTGTGTGATCACGGATGCACCACTGCTTTAAGGTGCTGGACTTGATCGTGCTGGACCGGCTGGACCAGACGGACTTCATCACGATCTTGAGATCGGCAAGCGTTCGTCTACATCATCCACGAGTACAACCTCGTTAACGCTATTCGGTCTTCGAGGGTATGTATTCTATGGATGTATATCCACTCGTTGCTTGTATCTAGTAGATAGATCTTGGTACTTAGATGTTCCCATCGTAGGAAAATTTTTGTTTTCTATGCTGCGAACCCTACACATAGACTATTTGGTTGAGTGTCATGGTAGTGTCGTTGAACCTGACTACTGATATGAGCATAGCCGAGTTATTTGAAGAGTGGCATGGTAGGGCGTTGAGATTGACTACTGACATGTGCACTAGAGTTTAGTTGTTGTTGAGATGCATGGTAAGGGCATTGAGCATAACTTACTGACATGTTCATTAGTAGAGACGGACTATGGATTGAGAATTGGAGTATGGATTTTATCTAGTGAATTTGGAGGTTTAGAACTTGTTTTAGAAAAGCGGTAAAAAACAATGTGTGTTTTCTATGAAATATGCTAGTACATTATGGATATGTTATCGTTTCTTAGTCAAACTTGCCAATACATTTAACGTATTGACCATTCATGGCTGCAACCTTTCATATTGCAGTATATTGCCCGGATGAGTAAGATTATCATTTAGGTTGCGAATCTTCACTCAGTGTGTTGCCTGTGGTGAGCCTTTATCTATTGTTTCTTTGTTGAACTATGTTATTTGAGCTAGCTGTAATCTAAGCAACCTTGTAATAATTATATTCTTGGATCAATCGTTGTAATATTATGACGCATTGGTACTCTTTTATTCATCAAAACTGTGTGTGATAGCTAATCGATCCAAGGGACTAGCACTATAAACATAGGATCCAATTCTTTAATGGGTTGGATCGCTTCAGATGGTATCAGAGCATTGCATTGAATGTAGGTTCATGACCTTAGAAATGGATTAGAAATAGGAGAACTCTATTAGGAGAACTATCATATTTACTTATTAGAGTTCTTATATTCCTTGTATATCTTTTCTAGAACCTCTTCTTGTTCAAAAATTTTAGTTGTCCATTATTTTAATACCTATATAAGAGTTGTCCTACAAGTAAAATAAGATATAGGATGACAGAAATGAACGTCTCATCATGTTTGGTTAGATTTGGACCACCATATTATATTTCTTTAGGAGATCATCGCTATCGTGTTAGCATATTGATCATACCAACTTATGGTGGTATGACAATATTAGTTGCTTGCTTGTTGTATTGAGCCATATTGTGTGATTCTTTGTTTAGTAATCTATTGTTTTGAAACTCTGAAGTTTCTTGAATTTCCATGAGGTTTTTAAACTAGTTATTAGTGTGAATTGATTAAAATTCATGAGATTACTGTTGCAGTTTTCTACCTGACCTGTTGTACTGCGCGATTTTACATATTTTACCGGTAACTCAAAAAATCTGAAAAATTAGGATCTGTAGCGTAATTACTTGTTCTATACACACAAAATTTGGCTAAAATTCCTGACGAGTTTAAGGTTCCTAGAAAAATTCGTGAAACTTGTTGTACTGTTTTGATAGATTTTGCTTATTGCTTATAAGTTTCTCTATTTTAGTTTAGTATTGTTCCCAATGTTTTCAAACTATTTTGTGGTTATATACTGCTAAGTTTAGACCCCTGTAGGGTTGTTATGCAAGGGATTGCTTGTGTGTTGATTTCTTGGTTGTTTGCTTGAATGATTGTTGTTGTATGTGCTTGTTGCATGGCTAGAACTACTTCTTTAGTCTCCTATTTCTAAACTTCCCAATGCTGAACCGCAGATACCGCCTCGCCGCCAACCCACTAAGATGGAGCAGCTGATAGCAGCACATACACAGTTAGCGCAAGTGATGACCCAATTCATGGCTACCCACAACAACAACAACGATAATAATAATAATGGGAACAACCAGCCCCAAGAATGCTCTCACCAGATTTCTGAAATTGAAGCCAACTAAGTTTTCCACTACACCTGAACCGATGATTTCTCTTGACTGTCTACGCTCGGTTAATAAAGATCTAGTGACTATTGGATGCACCGATGCTGATAAGGTGAGATTTTCTCCCCACTTACTAGAGGGACCAGCTGCTTCCTGGTGGGATGCTTTCCAGATCACCCACGCACCCCATTGCTACTGTCACTTGGGATATGTTTGAGGAAGCTTTTAAAGCCAACCATGTCTCAACTGGAGTTATGAGATTAAAGTGAAGGGAGTTCCGCAACCTGCACCAGAATCACCGCAACTTGTCTGAATACATAGAGGAGTTCTCCAACCTGTCCTGCTATGCGCCAGAGCATGTGGATACTGATGCTAAAAGGAGGGAGAGGTTCCTCGATGACCTGAATGATGAACTCCCAGTCCAGCTCTCTATTTTCCATGCCCCTTATTTCCAAACTTTGATAGACAAAGCCAGTATTCTCGAAGGGAAACAAGGCCAAGATGAAAGGCGCAAGAGGAACTACAATGGCAACCACAACTCGGGATCACACCAGAGGGTCTATACCTTCCAAGATGTTAATGGAAACTCTAGAGATCATGTGCAAGGAAGAAATGGACACATCCACGTTGGAGCTGAGGACAATCAGCACAGAGGAAATGAAAATAATCGCAATGGCAATGCAAAGGACATTAGTGAGGTGTTGTGCTACAATTGCAAGAATTTAGGGCATTATAAATAGGATTTTCCTAAAAGGAAGAAGGATGATGGATGTCACAACAACTTCAACAAGAGGGACATTAATCAAGTAGAGTGTTTCACATGCCATGAGATGGGGCACTACAAGTGGGACTGTCCTTAGAAGGATAATGGTATTTGGAACTCCAAGAAAAACAATCCAAACCCGTTCCAGAAGGGACACATGAACCACCTCAACGTCGAAGAGGTCTTTGAAGTTCCAAATACTACAATCCGTAAGTTTTATCAACACTTCTCTATCAATTTTTGATACAGCTGCTTTACATTCACGCATATCAAGGCATTAATGGATGAGATTAGTCACATATGGAGTTACTTAGAGGATCTGTTAAAGTGAAATCACTAGAGAAGAAATTGATAGCTAGTACAAGATGCCACAATTAAGTTTGAGAGATTAAGTTTTGGAGATGTCAAGTTTATTTCTCTTAAGGGGGTTAGCCCTGAGAATGTACCCACAGTAAGGAGAAGCTTGGAAGCTTGAATATGATCTTGAGAACCCCACCATAAACTATTTGCTAGCCATTTCGAAACTCAAGGACAAGATTCATCTTAAGGGGGTTAGTATGTAACATCCCAGATTTTTTAGAATGGGAAAGTTCATAAGATTCATGGCTTTACATAAAGCATTCTGCAATTTTTTCCTTCAAAAAGCCCTTTTATCAAAAACCCAGTTGAAATTCCCTTATGCATGTATTAAGGTGTTGTTTGAGATATCTATGTTTGAATAATTTTATTTGACATGATATGATTTCCTAGTAGTCCTAAAATACTACCTTGAATTTTAGAAAAAATTACAAGTTGGTTTGAACTCATTTGGAATTGTTTTGAAAAAGTTATGAAAGAAACTAGATAAAAGAAAAATAATAAAAACAAAACAATCAAACAAAAAAAGCAAACCTAACTTACCCAGACCAGAGCGACCCAACCCAACCCGAGCCGCCCCTCCTCTCTTTTTCCCTGCCTCGCATAGCGGAGCAAAGCAGCACAGTACCGGCCCAAAAATTGCTTGCATCCAGCCCGCAGCCGTCTCCCCTCCCTGTGCTTTTGACACGCGGGCCCCGCCCCAGTCTCCTTCGTCCTTGAGACGCCGACCCGCACCAGATCGACATGATTCGATCGATCCCCTTCCCTCTGATTTGGTCGATTTGTTGATTCCTTTTCCCCTTATGCACGAATCCCTCACCCATATAAACACCCTCCCTCTCCCATATAGTTTTTCCCGATTTCGTCAAACCCTAGATAGCTCGCTCCCAATTTCCGTCGTCAGGAAGCTCCAGAGCGATCGCTCGAAGGTTAGAGCACCCCTAGAC
The DNA here is from genome assembly GCA_916181665.1 of Avena sativa. Lineage (NCBI taxonomy): Eukaryota > Viridiplantae > Streptophyta > Magnoliopsida > Poales > Poaceae > Avena > Avena sativa. The sequence goes on along the minus strand of OV702285.1, from coordinate 38,424,215 downwards.
CCTCCTATCGCTTTTATAATCTTCTCTGTGATCTTCCGCATTGCGTCACCACCTCACCTACCTCTCTGCATCAAGATAGCCACTAGGAGCCGTCGTCGGAGTGACACCACTACCTTTCAACTCGGTCCACACCCTGACGCCATAACAGTAAGCGAAAGAAGACACCGAGAAGACCATCGAGTTCTCCATGCTGCGCCGCCCTTGTTGTCCACCCCTCTTTCTCGGTAACCCGACGGAGCGCCGCCAGTCGCAACCATCTGAGTTGCCACCGTCGCCCACTGGTGAGTTCCAGGACGGATATCTCGTCCACCATCCAATCTTCCATTGACACGTGATACGTTGTAAACATATCTATAATTTTTGATGCTCCATGCTTGTTTTTCACCATTAATATTATGTTTTGTCCACACTTTTATGTCATTTTTATGCATTTTATGGAACTAACCTATTAACAATATGCCACAGTGCCAGTTGCTTGTTTTCTGCTGTTTTTGGTTTCAGAAAAACTAGTAAAGAATACTCTCAGAATTAGACGGAACAAAAGCCAAAGTTCCAATTTTCCGGACACGACACGAATTCCAAAGGAGAGACGAAGAGGTGCTAAGATGAAGCCGCACTAGGGGCCACGCGGGTCCACCCTGGGCCCCTCGGGCGTCCGCCGACCTTGCCCCTTCGCCTATATAAGCATCCCAAGGCATAAACCCTAAGTACCCAATCAGAATTCCACGAAAAAGTCTGTAGCTGCCGCCATCATCTGTAGCAAGTCCCAACCTGATGAGGTAGAGATCCCTGTGTTTACCGTGCCAGTCCCTAGATCGAATATCTAGCACCCACAGTTTAAGATGTAATATCAAGAAATAAAGGTCATATTACAACTTATAACCAGGAATAAAATAGTTCATTACAACTTACATAGCTCATATGGCTATCTTATTACAAAGTAGAAGATATAACTATATAGCATGGAGTACTTCATCTTCATGTGCCACAGGCAATCATGTTTGTTGTATAATTGTAATCCCTACTCAACAAACTTCACTAACATCAAACAAACCTGCAACATAATAAGTTACGGCCACAAGGGTCAATACATTTGAATTGTATTGGCAAGTGATATCATATTGATATGGAGAATATAACATCTACATGAATATACGGCTATGTGGAGTTTTGGTTGGCCTTTGCATAAAATAGGTTTTCCCTATCCTTTGTAAAATAGTTTTCTCTTTTTCATAACATTTCAGCACACATGGCACACTGGATACACACCAGGTGATTCCCTTGTTCACCTAACAAGTTTTTAACTTAGAGAAATTGGGATGAGGAGATCATTGATCATTTCAATGTCTTTGATGCTCAAAATGTCCATTACCGGGGACACGGCTAAGTACTTAGGTTTTACTCTCGAGAGAGGTGGTGCACTTTTCCCACAAGACTCGACATGCATCGAGACGAGACTTTTCAGAAACAATCCCTCAGATTATCACAGACGCGTTCCATTCTATCATCACTACCACCAACTATCTTTCCGTCTGAGTTCTTGCAACCTAGTTGGTCAAGGCAGAGCCCATATGCCATGTGGCTGCACTGGAAGCTTCTCAACATAAAACATCTCAAATCTCTTTGTTCCTGGGTGGCCATCCACAAGTGTGATACACAAAGTAAACCATAGACATGGGCCTTGTGTAACCACTCAACACAAACCAATCTTCCCATTCCACCCAGGTAATTCATTCACTTAGTTGTTTTATTAATCAAAAACATAGTCACAGACTTTCCATAACATCATAGCATGAATATTCCACCCTTGAGTTCAAATATCTAGGCTAAGCATACTAGTATAACATGTCTCTTAACTTAGGAAGATTCCTACCAAGATATATTCTATTGGATCTACTAAAGCATAGCAATATATAAAAATAGTACTATCATGCATACTAAAAAAATATCACTAATTCAATATTGAAAAGATAGGACATTTGATGACCAAAGTATCACTTGCCTTTTTAGTAGAGAATCTAGGTACTCTACTTGATCTTTCAATTGTCATACTTCTCAAGGTTCACTATAATACAATCAAGCAGATCACACATTCAAAACTAGCACTCAATCAAATAACAAAACAAAACAATAAAACAAAGAATTGTATGCAAGCATGCAAAAGGTTGTTTTATTGAAAAAGTGGTTTCTAACAAGGTTCTAAACATTTCAAAACACCTACTGGTCTTTTATAAAAGTGGGAATTCATTTAAAATCAAGTTAGTGAAAATAGGCCTTTTAAATCATTTTTGTTTTACTAGAAATGCTTTTATTCAAAGTAATAATTTATAGTGCTAAAAATATATTATTAAATTCAAAAGTTAGTGTTTATGGTCATAGGGTTCAAAACATAACCATTTGCAAAAGGTTTCACTCAAAAATAGTTTTTAGAATAATTTTTATACTCAAAATAGTCCTAAACAAGTATCTGCATAAAACTCTAATTTTTTAGAAGAAAATGGCCAAACCAAGGACAGAGGTGCAAAGGTCACATTTTTCTGAATCAATTGATATAAAATTTGTAATTTTTGGACATACAGATCAAAAGTTATGTTTTTTGCAAGTTTAAACATCTAAATTCATTTTCTGGAATTTTGTCTAAGAGTCTCAGCCACATGGCGTGTTTCTACTGGTCTATACCGCTTCGGGTGGATCGAGCGTTGCAGGCCGTTGGATCTAATTGGAAACGTGCGGCTTAGATCGACAGATAACGATTCACCTAAGTGATCTATCCAAGCCACTAGATCTACATCCAACAGATCAAGATGCATTGACCAAAGATGGGCGACGCTGGTGACGGTGCGCGACGGCGGCGCGTCTGGTGATGGTGGTCCAGCGAAACCAGGAGGCAAGTAAGGGGGTGCAGTGGCTTACCAGGTTCGCCATAACGTGACGATGCTCAACGTGGTCACCGTTGACGAAGGGGCACACGGGGTCCTCGGCAATTTCTCATCGGAGTTCTGTCTGCTGTCGGGATCTTGCAGACGTATATGGAGGCGAGCCTACAGAGCATCTGAAGATGAATGGGGAGTATCAAGAGAAGCGCGAGGTGATCACGATCAAGTTCGTGTGAACCAGAGAGTGAGAGGAGGTCAGAGCTCACCGGATTTTCTCGCCGGAGTCGTGCACGGCGTCGATTGTTTGCCGGTGAGGATGGAGCCGAGCCTCTCGGGTACGCACGAACAGCTGGAAAATGTCAGCAGGGACGCACGACGATGGCGAGTAAGACTGCATGAACCAGGAGGCGAGGGGAGGTTAGAGTTCGCCGGAATCGGCATCGGCGCTTGTCGGGACGGTGGCGGTGTGAGGAGAAATTCGAGCAGCCTCGGGGCTCCCGGGGTGCGGCGTCTGAGGGGAAAGGGAGAGGAGGGAGAGGCGGTTAAGTGAGCGTGGTCGGGGGCGGAATCACTATGGCAATTAAATGAATTGAATCAAATTAAGTCGCGAGGAAACGGCCAGGGAAGAACGGGCTCAGTGCGCAGGGGGGTGACAACGATGCTGAGGTGGCAGGTGGGTCCAAGCGGTCAGGGAGGGTGCGGGGAGAGGTGCAGTGAGAAAAATCTTCGAGGGAGAGAGGGAGAGTAGTCCGGGTGGGCTTAGCTGGGCTGGCAGTTGGGCCTGGGTTGGGTAGGTTTGCTGGGTTGTGTTTGTTTTCTATTTTTTTCTCTTCTTATTATTTTCCTTTTTCTGTTTCTATTTTCTGTTTTTATTCAAAACATTTGATTCAAGCTTCGATTTGAATTCAAATAATTTCCAAAACTTTTCAGTAGGTTTAAACCATTTATTAATGTGTTATTTAATCCAACTCAAATATTTTTCTTGTGATTTAATATCCATTTAAAATAAGTGAGGCATTTTTTCTTTATATAAATAAAATTGAATATGGTTCATAAAATCATATAATTTTATTTAAATTATATTTTATTATTTTATATTATTTGAATTACTTTTATTCCATTTTCTTAGGGATTTGGCAATGGTTTAAATTGTCTTTGAAACAATTCGTATTTATTTAATTCTTTCTTTATCTTATAAAATTCATATCTTTTTATTTATAGTTCCAAAATTAGTGATTCCAATTTGTATAATTTTATTTAATAATTATTTATCTTTTTAGGATTAGTTTTCTCATAATTTGGTATTGATTTTAGCTAGAAGCTTTATTAATTCTTGGAATATTTTCTTTTATCTTATTCAAATCATAAGTTTTTATCTATGGCTCCAATTGGACTGAAATCAATTCCCATGGTTTTATAATATTTTTGTTTACCATTTTTGATCATTCAGATATGTTTGTTTCTAACTTTTTATATGGAACAAATCCATAGTCTTAGAGTGATCTTGGAGATGATTTCTTTCATTAGGATTTAGAGTTTTGGTTAAACTTTTCCAAGTGCTTTAAATTCAAGATACATTCCATGCAGGGATGCTTTTGACTTGTTAGAAAATTTGTTTGTCGCTTTTTCATTCAAATTTTGTTCAAGTAGGGTTTTGATGTTTCCACTTAGAAGCGAAAGTTTCTTTTCACCCTAAATTTCAACATTTGTTTCTTTTGTTTGTTTATTTTTCACATTTAAAAATTTGGAAAATTTTGGGATGTGACAGACTACCACCCTTAAAAGTAATCTCGTCCCGAGATTCGGGAAGGCTAGAGACAACAAGTTGTCTTCAGGACAACTAGGGTACTACCACCCTTAAAAGATTTTTAACTAGATTACATCTTGGCTTACTTGGTGTCTTGATGTAACTTCTCTGGACAGTTGTTTGCGTAGTGTCCTTTGTTACCACATTTGAAACATGTGACAAAGTTGATGTCCTTCACAGGTTTGCTTGTCTTGTTCTTCACCTTTTCTGGATAGTTTGATGCATAATGGCCTAGCTCTTTGCATTTGTGGCACATCACCTGGCTAATATCCTCTTCTATCTTTGGTATCACTACCTCTTGTTTGTTTTCTTGGCCTTTCTTCTTTTTGGGTCTCTCCAAAGCTAGGAGATGTCTTAGTTCATGTTCTTCATATTTCACCACAAATGTGGGAAAACTTCCTCGGTTCTTAGAATAGTTCCTAGGATAATGTCCACGTTTCCTCTTTTGTCCACCCATACCCTTTAAGCTTGTTGGGATGCATGAGGCCTTTGAAAAGAATTTTGATTGGATTGTTCCTGAATATCCTTTTGATGAAAGTAGTAAACCAAAGAGAGATGAGAAGGGATCCTCCAAAACTCATTTGGATGAGATACCTTTAATAGTTGAATACTTTGCAAGTATTGATGTTAATGCTTCCTCATTTGAAAATACTTGATTTCTTGCTTCTTGTGCCTAACTTAAAGGCGTTAAAGAAAAGTACTTATTGGGAGATAACTCAAGAGTTTTCTTGAGTCTGGGAAGTTATTACTTCAGGAATGACCTCTACTTATCCTTTTTGTTTGCTTTTTGTGCCAAGAATGACCTCTAATAAGAGGGAAGTAAGATTTGGGGAGTTGTTGTCCCGAAACAGTTTTCTTTCCTCCACCATAAACTTTCCTAAGGAGTCTCTGTAAGTCGGATTGATCTGAAAATTTACTAATAAATCCCCCAGTTTGTTAGCTAAGTTTCGTTAGTTCAACACGTTTTGATTTGTGCAACGGAAGATTTTCGAAAAAATCGGTCTTTACCTGCAGGTCTGTTTTGACAGATTTCTGTCATTATTTGCATTTGCCTCTTAAATCGGTTTCTTTTGAGTTCTTCTTGATCACTTGTGGTTTTAAAAGGAATTGATACAGTAGCTTATGTTTTATTAGATGATTTACTTGAGTTGAAACTAAACCCAAAGGCTTGTTATCTTGAATACACTAATGTTGCTAATAAAGATTGTGTGAAGTTTTGTATGAAGGAAATTTTCATGTGTAGGGAGAGAATGATGTGATGAGATAAAGTATGGATAAAATCTCAAGCTTGGGGATGCCACCTATGTCACCCCAATAAATATTCAAGAGGTACAAGCGTCAAAGCTTGGGGATTCCCAAGGCATCCCCTTCTTCATCAACAAAATCTCAGGTTTTCCTTTAAGATACTATATTTGTTGCTTCATGCACTATGTGTTGTTCTTGGAGCGTCTTTGTTTTTGTTTTTAGTTTTTTGTTTTGTTTGCTATAATAATTTGGTTGGACCCCAGCACACTTCTTTTGGAGAAGTCACACCCCGTTCTTAATTTCTTAGAACACTAGTTTTCACTCTTATTATTCTGTGAGTGTTCTCCTTTGCTAGCACTGCGTTTAGCTTTAGTTTTCTTTTTTTTACTTAGGACTTTTTAGTTATTCTTTGTAGTTAGGTGAGACAAGCTCTCTGATCTTTATTGATTATTATCTTTGTGAGTTGTTTCAAATAAGTTGATTGGTGTTGGAAAAGAGTAGAATGTTTCATGCTTATGGTGGTACAAAAGGAAGGTTGTTTTGACTATATCTTAGACTTTATCATGTCATGTTAGATGTTGCTTAACCATATGCTTAGTGATTATTGTTGTAGAATGACTTGTTTCAAATAATTGAGATTGCTTAATGTGCCATCAAAGAATCATTCGTTGTTTTAGCATACAAAAGCATAATATTGTGGTATTCTCCTTTGATGCTTTATTTGGGTTGACTTGGCACATTCTTACACCATGTTATGACTATGAACCAGTCACCTTAGACTCTATGATCATTTAGTTTTTGACTTGTGATATCACTTTATGCTTTGATTAATAATGGTTAGTCGCTCTGCATGATTATGGCCATTATTGCTCTCTTAGTAGGTCGCTCCCAGTCTTTTGCTAGCCTCCACCTGTACTGAGTATGAGATATACTCGTGCATCCAACTCCCGAGAAACCAAGTTATTCCAAAGATTCCACTATAAATTCCTATGCATGGTGTGTTACACCATTCCAAGTATATTCATGTGTTTATTTATCTTCCAAATTAAAAACAATTATGTGAAAATTAGTGATTCAAGCTCTCACAAACTTGAAGGCACATTTTATTTCTTGCACCATTGTGACTGTCTTATATGCTTGCAAGTTGTTATTTGTGAATTAGCAAAACCACGCTGTCATGTGGAACGCTTTCGACATTGCACTTATTCGATTTAGTTGATATCATGTTGATGCGCTCAGATCAATGTAGAGCTTCGTTGGGAAGACCCCAAGAGGAAGGTATGATGAGCACAGCAACAAGTCTTCCCTCAGAAAGAAACCAAGGTTATCGAACTAGTAGGAGGAAGGAAACGACCCAAAGGTGTTGCAAGCAACTTGGAAACCTGCACAACACAAACTCAAGACTTTGCCCAAACGAACAGTGAGGTTGTCAATCTCACCGGTTTGCTGAAAACAAAGGATTAACTGTATGGTGTGGAAGGTAATGGTGGTTTGCACAGAGTAAATAGGAACAATGCAAGATGTATCAATGGTAAAGATTGGACCAGGGTCCATAGTTCACTAGAGGTGTTCAACATAAACAAACATGGCATGTTGGGTAAACAAATTACAGCAGGGCAATTGACACGATAGAGCAAGGCATAAAAATGCAATAATTGACATTCATGATCTTATGAGATTTGATTGGGCAATACAACAAGATACATAAACCTCCATCCAACTGCATCTATTACTAGTAATCCACCTTCAGGTTATCATCCGAACCCCCTCCAGTATTAAGTTGCAAGCAACGGATAACTGCTTTAAGCAAAGTGTGTAAGGTAAACAATCCACTTGTTCCACGAACAAGAGACCGTTGTTTTCTCCCTAGTAGCAGTAGCACATCTACAACCTTAGAGATTTCTGTCACTTCCGCAGATTAAATAGAGGCTCCCTCTTGGAGTCACTAGCATCTACTTGGCCAAGAAAGCTACTAGAAACGGAGAGCGTGCAAGATCACAAACAACACAGACATGATAGAATCAATAAGATAGAACCATTAATCAATCTGACATAGTAATATCAATATCCATCGGATCCCCGCAAACAGAACATGCATGATTACAAATAGATGATCTTCATCATGAACGGAGCTTACAAGATCTAAACATGGTAGCACAAAGGAGGAGAGACAACCATCTAGCTACTACATGGACCTGTAGTCCAAGGTGGAAATACTCACGCTTCATACCGGAGGCTGGCATGGTGATGAAGAAGGCCTCCGGGATGATCTCCCCTCCGGCAGGGTGCCGGGAAGAGCTTCAGATCCCCCTCCCGATATTGGGACAATGGTGGCGGCATCTATGGACTGTTTCATGGAAGATTGATCGGGTTCTTAGGGTTTTGGTATCGGGGGCTTCTTATAGGCGAGCAGGCGAGGCAGGGGGCACCCAGGGTGGCCGCACACCCCCAGGCGCGGGCCAGGCCTGGCCATGCGGCCAGGGTGTGTGGCTCCCTGGTGGCTCTTCTCCGTCTCGTCTTCTGGCTTCGTGTTCTCCATGGTAAAATATTGACTTTGGCTTTTGTCCCGTCCAATTCCGAGAATATTGGTTTTCTGCCTTTTCTGGAACCAAAAACAGAACAAAACTGGCAACTGGCACTATGACATCTTGTTAATAGGTTAGTACCAGAAAACATATAAAAATACCTCATAGTGTAGAGAAAGCAAAGAAAAGTAGATACTAAACAAGCATGGAACATAAAAAAATTATATATACGTTTACGACGTATCAATTAAGCATCCCCAAGCTTAACTCATGCTCGTCCTCGAGTAGGTAAGTGATAAAAAGAATAATTTTTTAGGTGACATGCACCATCAAAATCAAGATCAAACCATTTGAAAGTATTGATAGATGGAATCAAAGAACTCTAAACATGAGCATGAAAGAAGAAGTTCTAACAATAAGACAAAGTAACAATGCATGCAACATGAAAGGTTACAAATAAGGATCATGAATAACAATGCATAGAAAGACGTTTGTTTGTTTCACATATAGGAAACATACCATAGTGGCATTCATCTTGTCCCTCATGGAGTAGCAATAAATGCATAGGACACCTTCAAAGTTCATAAGAGTGACTAGATACAAATAGTTCATGAGCAAGCAATATCAACAATATGCATCAATCAATAAGTTTTGGGACAATGCACATAGAACTAAGAATGGCAACTGATGCAGCGCTGAGTTGATGTAGGAGCGCTTAGTTCGGAACCCCAAGAGCAAGGTGTGAAGCAGCATAGCACCAAGTTTTCCCTCAGTAAGAAACCGAGGTTATCGAACCAGTAGGAGGAAGGAAGCGTCACACAGGTGTTGCAAGCAACGTAGAAACCTGCACAACACAAACTCATGACTTTGTCCCAACGAATCAGTGAGGTTGTCAAGCTCACTGGTTTGGTGTAACAAAGGATTAAACATATGGTGTGGAAGGTGATGGTTTGTAGCAAGTAAACAGGTAATAGTGGAAGATGTATCAATGGTAAAGATTGGACCAGGGTCCATAGTTCACTAGATGTGCTCTCCTTAGATAAACAACATGGCATAAAGGGTAAACAAATTACAGCAGGGCAATTGACAGGAACTGAGCAAGGCATAACAATGCAATACTAGACAAAAAGATCCTATGAGATTCGATTGGGCAATACAATAATACACATAGACCGCCATCCAACTGCATCTATGACTAGAAGTCCACCTTCAGGTTATCATCCGAACCCCCTCCAGTATTAAGTTGCAATCAACAGACAACTACTTTAAGCAAAGTGTGTAAGGTAAACAATCCAATTTTTCCATGAACAAGAGACCGTTGTTTTCTCCCTAGTGGCAACAACACATCTACAACCGAAGAGATTTTTGTCACTTCCCTTGGAAACTTAAGGCATGAACCCACTATCGAGCATAAATACCCCCTCTTGGAGTCACTAGCAAATACTTGGCCAAGATAGCTACTAACAGCGGAGAGCATGCAAGATAACAAACAACACAGACATGATAGTATCAAATAGACAAAACCATTAATCAATCTAACATAGTAATCTCAATATCCATCTGATCCCCGCAAACAAAACATGCATGATTACAAATACATTAGATCTTGATCATGAATGGAGCTCACAAGATCTATACATGAAAGCACAAGGAGGAGATACAACCATCAAGCTACTACATGGACCCATAGTCCAAGGTGGAACTACTCACGCTCCATACAGGAGAGAAGGCCTCCGGGATGATCTCCCCTCCGGCAGGGTGCCGGGAAGAACTTCAGATCCTCCCGATCTAGGGACGACGATGGCGGCAGCTACACAAGGTTTCATGGAGTTTTGATCGGGTTCCTTGGGTTTGTGCATCGGGGGCTTCTTATAGGCAAAGAGGCGAGGGTGGGAGGCGGCCAGGGGGGCCACAACCTACCCAGGCACGGGGTGGGCCCACCCACGCCTAGGGGGTGCGGCTGCCCTGGTTCGCTTCTCTGTATCGTATTCTGGCTTCGTGTCCCGCACGGTAAAATGTTGACTTTGGCTTTTGTCCCATCTAATTCCGAGAATATTGATTTTTTGCATTTTTGGAACCAAAAACAGAAGAAAACAAGCAACTGGCATTGTGGCAACTTGTTAATAGGTTAGTTCCAGAAAATATATAAAAACACCTCTAAGTGTAGATAAAGCAAAGCAAAGTAGATACTAAACAAGCATGGAGCATCAAAAATTATAGATATGTTTCCGACATATCAAGCATCTCCAAGCTTAACTCCTGCTCGTCCTCGAGTAGGTAAGTGATAAAAGAATAATTTTTGAGGTGACATGCACCATCAAAACCAAGATCAAACCATTTGTAAGCATTGACAGCTGGGATCAAAGAACTCTATACATGTGCATGAAAGATGGAGTGCTAACAATAGGACAAAGTAACTATGCATGCAACATGAAAAGCTACAAACAAAGATCATGAATAACATGCATTGAAAAACGTTTGTTTGTTTCACATACAGAAAATGGCATAGTGGCATTCAGCTTGTCCCTCATAGAGTAGCAAATAGATGCATAGGACACCTTCAAAGTTCACAAGGGTGACTAGAAACAAGTATCACAAGAACAAGTAATATCACAATATGCATCAATCAATAAGTTTTGGGACACTGCACACAGAATGACAACTATGCTCTCTTAAAGGTGCCTAAAAGTAGAAGGTGGAGACTCAAATAATGGTGGAAGAAAAGCCTTTCATAAAGGAAAAAGGGATTTCAAGTTTCAAAAAGAGCTTCCAAAAATTATGGTACTTGTTAGCTTTCAGCCCTCATTGCCCCTATCATAAGCATCTTGAAGTGGTTAAGGTTAAAGTGAACAAAGATGGAGTATATGCTTGACAAAGTATAAGTTGGCAATCTCAAGTCCCTTGAATACGAGGGCCACACCTCATGCTACTCAACTTAAGTCACCTGCAAGTTCTTGTCATTGTAGGTACATGCATATCATAGAGAACCGCCAACGGGGTACCCCTTGCACATGGTATAGGAGCTATCCCATAACCAAAATGACAAGGCAAGCAGACAATGAGCATCTCAGCGATCTTTTTATTTACTATATGCATAGCTTTTTATTGAGTATGCTTCATAGATAGCTCACTATGGTGATGCTGAAAGTTTCCACCATGATTAGGCATGGCTTAGGCTAGCAGCCCAGGAGTTTCTCTAACACAAAATACATACTCCATGGACTTACAAGTTCACTCTTTATTTCACACCGGTGACATCCATAGACAAAAGAGCACGATATCAACTGAGTACAAAGTACAAGTGCAATGTTGAAAATGTTCCCCGTGACAACACGGTTCTGCTAATTCCAACATATAAGTGCAAGCATATACAACATAGATGACACAATGGTTCAAGTTTATTAGGGGCAAATAATATAAAGTGTGCCATCAAGTTTGTGAGGGCTTTAATCACTAAGTTTTCACATAACAAAATAGTTTTTAATTGGAAGATAGCTGAAAACAAGAATATACTTGGAATGGTGTAACACACCATGCATAGGAATTTATAGTGGACACTTTTGAAAAACTTGGTTTCTTGGGAGTCGTAAGAATGAGTATATCTTACTCATACAAGTGGAGGCTAGCAAAAGACTGGGAGCAACCAACTGAGAGAGCAATAATGGCTATAATCATGTAGAGCAACAAAACATTACTAATCAAAGCATAGAGTGGTACTACAAGTCAAGGACTAAATGATCATAGAGGTTATGGTGACTTGTTCATAGTCATAACATGGTGTGAGCATGTGTCAAGTCAACCCAATCAAAGCATCAAAGGAGAATACCACAATACTATGCTTTTGCATGCCAAAACAACACATAATTTCTTCAAGGCACACTAAGCAATCCCAATTGTTTGGCACAAGACAAGCTACAGCAATAATCAGTACGCATAAGGTCAACACAACAACTAGCATGTCATGCTAAAGTCTAAGTCACAGTCAATGCAAGCTCCTCTTGCACTTATCAAGCAAGAACTTTCTACTCATTTCCAACACCAAGCAACTTCTTTGAAACAACAAAGCGAGAACAGGGGTCCAAACTACTTTATTCAAGCAAACTAAACAAACTAAGCAAAGCAAATGAAAACTAAGACGCTCCAAGAACAACACAACTATGCATGAAACAATAAAAGCGAAGTGTCTAGACAAACCTGAGCTTTTTATTGATGAAGAAGGGGATGCCTTGGGCATCCACAATCTTTGACGCTTGTACCTCTTGGATATTTCTTGGGGTGACACCGGGGTGGCATCCCTAAGCTTGAGCTTTTTTCCATTGTTTATCTCATTACATCATTCTTTCTCTAAACTTGAAATTTCTCCTTCATACAAACTTCACACAATCTTCATTAGCAACATTAGTGTATTCAAAAGATAATAGACCCTTAGGTAAATCTTTGAAACAGAAAGACTTTTCACTAAAAACACATGCTACTTTAGCAACTCCTTCCAAAAGCTCAATTCCCCAAAAGAGAACTCAAAAAGGAATCAATAAGAAGCAAATGCAAATAATGGCAGAAATCTGTCAAAACAGACCAACAGGTAGAAACCGATTTTTTCAGACATCTTCAGTTGCTCAAATCAAAACGTGTTGAACTAACGAAAGTTATCTAACATACTGGGGGATTTATTCATAAATTTTCAGCTCAATCCTAGTTACAGAGACTCCTCACATTTTTTTTGGTGGAGGACAGAAATCTGTTTCGGGACAGCAACTCCCCAAATCTTACTTCCCTCTCATTAGAGGTTATTCTTGGCAAAAAAAGCAAACAAAAAGGATAAGGAGAGGTCATTACTGAAGTAATAGCTTCCAAGACTCTCTTGGGTTATCTCCCAACAAGTACTTTTCTTTAACGTCTTTAAGTTAGGCACAAGAAGCAAGAAGAATCAAGTATTTTCAAATGAAGAAGCATTAACATCAAACCTTGCTTTCAAAAGAGGAGCAAAAAGCAACTTCTCTCTCCTCATAGGGAAGTGTTCAATACCTTTCTTGAATGGAAATTGATATTTAATGGTGCCTTCCTTCATATCAATGATAGCACCAACAGTTCTAAGAAAAGGTCTTCCCAAAGTAATAGGACAAGAAGCATTGTATTCAACATCCAAAACATAGAAATCAACAGGGACATAAGAATTGTTAACCATAATGTGAACATAATTAATACTCCCCATGAGTTTCTTTTTAGCATTATCATTGACTGGGACATCCAAATAACGATCTTCCAAAGGTGGAAAATCAAGCATTTCATAAATCTTCCTAGGCATAATAGAGACACTAGAACCAAGATCACATGAATCTTGGAGATCAAAGTCATTCACTTGCACATTAATAATGGGTTCCCAACTATCTTCTACTTTCCTAGGAATAGAAGCTTTGTGTTTTAACTTGGTGTGCATAGTGAAATCAAGAGCATCTATAATGTGTTTAGTGGAAGCAACATGCATATCACTAGCATCAGGAGCAGGTGGAGCAATAGGTGTGCTAAGGAAATCATTGTTGTTTGTGCTAGTGAAGTCACACAACTTGGTGTTCTCAGCAGAGTTCATTTTGGCAAAGGTGGGAAAGCCAAAAATAGCAGCTAAAGCAGGAACTAATTTTTTGTGTTTTTGAATAAAGGAAGCAAACCAAACTAGACTAATTTTTTGGAGTTTTTGAAAAGAGGCAAACAAAACCAAGAAAAAGAAACTAAGCAAACTAAAAACAAAGTAAAGAGAAAGGAAGTGGAGGACTCCCCTTGTGAAGACGTCCTTAGCCTCCCTGGCAACGGCGCCAGAAAAGCTTGATGTAGCGCTGAGTTGATGTAGGAGCGCTTCGTTGGGAACCCCAAGAGCAAGGTGTGAAGCAGCACAGCAGCAAGTTTTCCCTCAGTAAGAAACCAAGGTTATCGAACCAGTAGGAGGAAGGAAACGTCACACAGGTGTTGCAAGCAACATGGAAACCTGCACAACACAAACTCAAGACTTTATCCCAACGAATCAGTGAGGTTGTCAAGCTCACCGGTTTGCTGTAACAAAGGATTAAACGTATGGTGTGGAAGGTAATGGTTTGCAGCAAGTAAACATGTAACAGTGGAAGATGTATCAATGGTAAATATTGGACTGGGGTCCATAGTTCACTAGAGGTGCTCTCCTTAGATAAATAGCATGGCATGCAGGGTAAACAAATTACAGCAGGGCAATTGATAGGAACTAAGCAAGGCATAACAATGCAATACCAGACAAAAAGATCCTATGAGATTCGATTGGGCAATACAACAATATACATAGACCACCATCCAACTACATCTATGACTAGAAGTCCACCTTCAAGTTATCATCTAAACACCCTGCATTATTAAGTTCCAAGCAACATACAACTGCTTTAAGCAAAGTGTGTAAGGTAAACAATCCACTTGTTCCATGAACAAGAGACCGTTGTTTTCTCCCTAGTGGCAACAACACATCTACAACCGAAGATACTTCTGTCATTTGCCTTGGAAACTAGAGGCATGAACCCACTATCGAGCATAAATAACCCCTCTTGGAGTCACTAGCAACTACTTGGCCAAGATAGCTACGAACAACGGAGACCATGCAAGATCACAAACAACACAGACATGATAGTATCAAATAGACAAAACCATTAATCAATCTGACATAGTAATCTCAATATCCATCGGATCCCCGCAAACACAACATGCATGATTACAAATAGATTAGATCTTGATCATGAACGGAGCTCACGAGATCTATACATGAAAGCACAAGGAGGAGATACAACCATCTAGCTACTACATGGACCCATAGTCCAAGGTGGAACTACTCACGCTTCATACCGGAGAGAAGGCCTCCGGGATGATCTCCCCTCCGGCAGGGTGCCGGGAAGAACTTCAGATCCCCCTGATCTAGGGACGACGGTGGCGGCGGCTCTAGAAGGTTTTGTGGAGTTTTGATTGGATGCCTAGGGTTTCTGCATCGGGGTCTTCTTATAGGCGAAGAGGCGAGGCTAGGAGGCAGCCAGGGGGCCCACACCCTACCCAGGCACGGGGTGGACCCACCCGTGCCTAGGTGGTGCGGCTGCCCTGGTTTGCTTCTCCATCTCGTATTCTGGCTTCGTGTCCTGCACGGTAAAATATTGACTTTGTCTTTTGCCCCATATGATTACGAGAATATTGATTTTCTGCCTTTCTGGAACCAAAAACAGAAGAAATAGGCAACTGGCACTGTGGCAACTTGTTAATAGGTTAGTTCCAGAAAACATATAAAAACTCCTCAAAGTGTAGACAAAGCAAAGCAAAGTAGATACTAAACAAACATGGAGCATCAAAAATTATAGATACATTTCCGACGTATCAGCAACTATGCTATCTTAATTGGTGCCTACGGATAGAAGGTGGAGAGTCAATATAATAGTGGAAGAAAGTCCCTTCATAAAAGGGAAGAAGGGATTTGAAGTATTATAAAGAGATTCCAAAAATTATGGTACTTGTTAGCTTTCAGCTCTCATTGCCCCTATCATAATAATCTTGAAGTGATTAAGGTTAAAGTGAACAAACTATGGAGTATCTGCTTGACAAAGTATAAGTTGGCAATCTCATGTCCCTTGAATACGAGGGTTGCTCCTCATGCTACTCAACTTTAGTCACATGTAAGTTCTTGTCATAGTAAGTACATGTGTATCATAGAGAACCGCCAACGGGATACCCCTTGCACATGATACAGGAGCTATCCCATAATCAAAATGATAAGGCAAGCATACAATGAGCATCTCAGCAATCTTCTTATTTGCCATGGGAAAATGGTGCTTTTTTCTCTCTTTCCTATTTTCAATATGTCTCTCTCTTTTTTTTATAAGAAGAAAGCTTCATAGATTGCTCATTATGGTGATGCTGCAAGTTTCCACCATGATTAGGCATGGCTTAGGCTAGCGGCCCAGGCGTTTATATAACACACATACATAACTCCATGGACTTACAAGCTCCATTTTTATTTCACACCGATGACATCCATAAACAAAAGAGCATGATATCAACTGGGTACAATGTACAAGTGCAATTTTGAAAGCATTCCCCATGAAAACATGGTTCTACTAATCCAAATGTATAAGTGCAAGCATATACAACATAGATGACACAATGGTTCAAGTTTATTTAGGGGCAAGGAAAATAAAGTGTGCCATCAAGTTTGTGAGAGATTTAATCACTAAGTTTCACATAACAAAGTTTAATTTGGAAGATAGACAAAACAAGAATATACTTGGAATGGTGTAACACACCATGCATAGGAATTTATTGCTGACACTTTGGAATAACTTGGTTTCTCGGGAGTTGGATGCATGAGTAGAACTTACTCAATACAAGTGGAGGCTATCAAAAGACTGGGAGCGATCAACTAAGAGAGCAATAATAGCCATAACCATGCAGAGGGACAAAACATTACTAATCAAAGCATAAAGTCGTACCACAAGTCAAAAACTAAATGATCATAGAGGCTATGGTGAATTGTTCATAGTCATAACATGGTGTGAGCATGTGCCAAGTCAACCCAAACAAAGCATCAAAGGAGAATACCACAATACTATGCTTTTGTATGCTAAAACAATGCATGATTCCTTCAAGGTACATTAAGCCATCCAAATTGTTTGGAACAAGTCATGATAGAACAATAATCACTAAGCATAAGTTCAAAACAACATCTAGCATGACATGATAAAGTCTAAGTCATAGTCAAAGAAAGATCCTCTTGTATTATTCAAGCAAGAACTTTCTACTCCTCTCCAACACCAATCAACTTAGTTGCAACAACATAGCGAGAACGGGGGTCCAAACTACTTTATTCAAGCAAACTAAGAAAAAAAATGAAAACTAAGACGCTCCAAGAACAACACAACTTATGCATTTAACAATAAAAACAAAGTGTCTAGAAATACCTGAGATTTTTATTGATGAAGAAGGGGATGCCTTGGGCATTGTAGAATCCTAAAACCAATAAGGTACAAGTCCTTGTGTTTACAGTGCTAGTCCCTGAATCGAATAGCTAGCACCCAAAGTTTACGATGTAATATCAAGAAACAAAGGTTATATTACAACTCATAACTAGGAATAAAATAGTTCATTATAACTTACATAGCTCATATGGCTATCTTATTACAGAGCAGCAGATATATCTAATAATCATGGAGTCCTTCATCCTCATGTGCCACAGGCAATCATGTTGGTTGTAGACTTGTAATCCCTACTCAACAAACTTCACTAACAGCAAACAAACCTGCAACATGATAAGTTACAGCCACAAGGGTCAATACATTTGAATTGTATTGGAAAGTGATATCATTTTGATATGGAGAATCTAACATCTACATGAATATATGTCTAAGTGGAGTTTTGGCTGGCCTTTGCATAAAATAAGTTTTCACTATCCTTTGTAAAATAGTTTTTTTCTCTTTTTCAAAACAGTTCATCAAACATGGCACATTGGATACACACCAGGTTCTACCCTTGTTCACCCACCAAGTTTTAATTTAGAAAAATTGGGATGAGGAGATTCTTGATCATTTCAATGTCTTTGATGCTCAAAATGTCCATTACCGGGGACACGGCTAAGTACTTAGGTTTTACCCTCTCGAGAGGTGGTGCACTTTCCCCACAAGACTCTACATGCATCGAGACGAGACTTTTTAGAAGCAATCCCTCAGATCACCATAGACGCATTCCATCCTATCATCACCACCACCTTCTGTCAGTCCGTCTGAGGTCTTGCAACTTAGTTGGTCAAGGCAGAGCCCATATGCCATGTGGCTGCACTGGAAGCTTCTCAACACTAAACATCTCAAATCTGTTTGTTCCTGGGTGGCCATCCACAAGTGAGATACACCAGGGTAAACCATAGAAATGGGCCCTAGATAACCACTCAACACAAACCATACTTTCCATTCCAACCAGGTGTTTCATTAACAAGTTGTTTTCTTAATCAAAAACACATTGGCATAACCTTTCCATAATATCATAACATGAATTCCCAACATTGAATTTCTAATAGCTAGGCTAAGTATACTAGCATAACATGTCTCTTAACTTAGGAAGATTTCTACCAAGATATATTCTATAGGATCTACCATAGCATAGCATAGTAATATACAAAATAGTCCTATCATGCATACTACCAAAATATTTCTAATGCAATATTGAAAAGATAGGACTTTGATGACCAAAGTTCACTTTCCTTTTTAGTAGAAAAATTCTAGGTACTCTCCTTGATCTTGCAATTGTCACACTCCTCAAAGTTCACTACATTACAATCAAGCAAAGCACACATTCAAAACTAGCACACCAAAAATTAACAAAACAAAAACAAGAAACCAAAGAAATGCATGCAAGCATGCAAAAGGTTATTTTATTGTAAAAGTTGTTTCTAACAAGGTTCTAAACATTACAAACACCTACTGGTATTTTTATAAAAGTGAAATTTCATTTGAAACCAAGTTAGTGAAAATAAGTCATTTAAATCATTTTTGTTTTACTAGAAATGCTTTTATTCAAAGGAATAATCTCTAGTGTCAAAAAATATATTTTTAATTTCAAATGTTAGTGTTTATGGTCGGAGGGTTCAAAACAAAACCATTTGCAAAAGGATTTACTCAAAAATAATTTTTAGAACAATTTTTATACTCAAAATAGCCCTAAACAAGTCTCTGCATAAAACTCTACATTTTCAGAAGCAACTGACCAAAGTAAGGCCATAGATGCAAAGAACACATTTTTCTGAATCTACAGACACATAATTTGTAATTTTTGGAATTACAGATCAAAAGTTATGAATTTTACAAGTTTAAACATCTAATAGAACAAATCTGGATTTTAATTCTAAACCACAGACACGTGGTGTGTTTTGATTGGTCGATACCGCTTCGGCTAGATCAGCACTGCAAGCCATTGGATCTAAGTGAAAACAAATGGACCAGATCTTCCAGTACCCCTTTGTTTAAGTGATCTATCCTATCCTTTAGATCTAGATCTAACGGCCCTAAGCTCACTGGCCAAGAACTGGCGGCGGCGCGTCTGGCGACGGCGGTCCAGCGACATCTGGGGGCAAGGGAGGGGATGCAGAGGCTTACCAGGGTCGTGGCGACGAGGTGGTGCTCAAGTTGGTTGTGGGCGAGGCCAGGGTGCGCGGGTTCGTCTCTGATTCCTCGCCGAAGAAGTGCTCACCGTCGGGAGCCCTCAGTCAACGACGAGGGCGACACTCTGGGGCACGAGAGGATAATTGGCATGCATCAGGAGGTTCACAAGACAACAACAAGCAAGATCATTTGAATTAGAGGATGAGGGGGCATTGGACTCACCGGAATGCGTCGCCGGAGTCGAGGCAGTCATCGGTTGCTTGCAGGTGAAGACGGAGTCGAGGCTCTGGTGCATGAGAAAGCAAGAGGGTAGTGTCAGTAGATGCGCACGACGATGGAGAGAAAGCTAGCATGAACTAGAGGGCAAGAGGAGGTATGTGCTCACCTGATTTCTTATCGGAGTTCATCGGAGACAGCGGCGGCATGAGCTCGATTCAGCGTAGCCTAGGGTCTCTCTGGTGCGGGGAAGTGAGGGGAAACGGAGAGGAGGGAGAGGTGGTTAAGAGGGAGAGGTCAGGGGGAGGAATTGCACCAGTAAACACGCAAATTTACGCGATTCAATTCCGTGCAGAAACGGTAGAGGAGGAAGAACGGGTCCTGCGCGGTTGATGATGAATCTGACATGGCGTGGGGCCTGGAGGTCGGCGAGAGGGTGTGAGTTCCGTGCGGTGAGAAAAGATCCAGCGAGGGGGAAGAGAGTGGCCCAGGTGGGCTTATTTGGGCCGTGTTGCTGGCTAGGCTGGCAGCTGGTTGGGTTCCCCCTTTTTTTTCTTCAAAACTTTTTCCCTTTTCTTTTTCTGTTTTCTATTTTTATTCAAAACATTTGATTCAAACTTCAAGTTGAATTCAAATATTCTCCAAATATTTTCGGTAGGTTTATAACATTTATTAGTGTATTATTTAGTCCAATTCAAAATATTTTTATCAACTAATATTCATTTAAAAATAAGTGAGGCACAAAGGCATTTATTTAAATAAAATTTGAATATGGTTCATAAACCCATATAATTTTATTTAAACAATCCTTTATCCTTTTATATTATTTAAATAACTTTTACTCCTTTTATTTACGTATTTAACTATGGTTTAAATTGTCTCTGCAAAAATTCTTATTTATTTATTTGTCTTATAAAATTCATAAGTTTTTATCCATGGCTCCAAATGGAGTGAAACCAATTCCCATGGTTTTGTAATATTTTTGGTTACCATTATTGATCATTTAGAAATGTTTGTTGCTAATTTTTTATATGGAACAAAGCCATAGTCTTGGAGTGATCTTGAAGATGATTTCTTTTATTAGGGTCTAGGTTTTTGGTTTAACATTTCCAAGTGCTCAAAATCAAGATACATTCCATGCATGAATGCATTTGATTTGTTTTTTGTTTTTTCATTCAAATTTGTTCAAGTAAGGTTTTGATGTTTCCATTTACAAGAAAAAGTTTCTTTTCCCTCTAAATTTCAACATTTGTTTCTTTTGTTTGTTTATTTTTCACATTTCAAAATTTCAACCAAAGTTGAGTAGCATGAGGTTCGGTACTCGTACTGGCATGATATTTTTAGCTTATAATTTGTCAAGCATACAACTCATATGTTCCCTCACTTTAACCTTAATCACTTCAAGATGATTATGATAAGGGCAATGAGAGCTCAAAGCTAATAAGTACCATAATTTTTGGAAGCTTTATAAAACCATCTAATCCCTACTTCCCTCTGCGAAGGGCCTTTCTTTTTTTACTTTTTGTTGAGTCTTCATCTTCTATCTTTATGCACCAGTTAAGAGAGCATAATTGTCATTCTGAGTTCAATGTGCATTGTCCCAAAACTTGTTGATTGATTCATAATTATGGTATTGCTTGTTCTTAAATTATTTGTATCTAGTCACCCTTATGAACTTTGAAGGTGTCCTATGCATTTATGTTTTGCTATTCCATGAAGGACAAGATGAATACCACTCTTGCTATGTTTTCTATATGTGAAACAAACAAATGTCTCTCAAAGCATTATTCATGATCTTTTGTTTGTGTAGCCTTTCATGTTGCAACATAGTTGCTATATCTTATTGTTAGAAATATATCTTTCATACTTATGTTTAGAGTACTTTGATCCCATCTATCAATGCTTTACAATACCTTGATCAAGATTGTGATGGTGAATGTCACCTCAAAAATTATTCTTTTTATCACTTACCTACTCGAGGACGAGCATGAGTTAAGCTTGGTGATGCTGATACACTGCAAACATATCTATAATTTTATGCTCCATGCTTGTTTTGCACCATTTATATTATGTTTTGTCCACACTTTGTGGCATTTTATGCATTTTCTAGAACTAACCTATTAACAAGATGCCACAGTACCAGTTGCCTGTTTTATGTTATTTTTGGTTTTAGAAAAACTAGTAAAGAAATATTATCGGAATTGGACGGAACAAAATCCGAAGTTACTATTTTTACCGACACGTCACGAAGTCCGAAGGAGAGACGAAGAGGCGCCACGAGGCAGCCGCACCAGGGGGCCACGCGGGTCCACCCTGGGCCGTGCCGCCCTATGGTGTGGGCCCCTCGGGCATCCTCGGACCTTGACCCTTCGCCTATATAAGCCTCCCGAGGCAGAAACCCTAAGTACCCGATCAGAATTCCACAAAAAAGTCTATAGCTTCCACCACCATCGTCCATAAATCGGGAGGGATTTGAAGCTCTTCCCGGCACCCTGCTGGAGAGGGAGATCATCCCGGAGGCCTTCTTCATCACCATGCCATCCTTCGGAGTGATGTGTGAGTAGTCCATCCTTGGACTATGGGTCCATAGCAGTACCTAGATGGTTGTTTTTCCTATTTGTGCTACCATGTTTAGATCTTGTGAGTTGCCTATCATGATCAAGATCATCTTATTGTAATTCTACATGTTGTGTTTACGGGGATCTGATGGATATTCAGTACTTTGTCAGATTGATTATTGTTCTATCATGTCTATGTTATTTGTGATCTTGCATGCTCTCTGTTGCTAGTAGTTACTCTGTCCAAGTATTTGCTTGTGACTCCAAGAGGGAGTATTTATGCTCGATAGTAGGTTCATGCCTCTAGTAATCTGGGAGAGTGATAGAAACTTCTAATATTATAGATGTGTTGTTTCTACTAGGGATAAAACAACAATCCTTTGCCCAAGGGAAATTGTATTGTTTACTTTACACACTTTGCTTAATGCAATTATCTATTGCTTGCAACTTAATACCCGAGGGCTGTTCGGGTGATATTCCGGGGGTGGATTATTAGTCATAGATGCAGTTGGATTACAGTTTATGTATCATGTTATAATTCTCAAATGAATCTCATAGTGATTATCATGTCATGTACTATACACTGTTATGCATTTTCTATTTATCAATTGCCCCGTTGTAATTTGTTCACCCAGCATGTCATTTATCTTATGAACAAAACACCTTGGTGAACTGTGGACCCCGGTCCATTCCTTTCCATTGATATTCAATCTATTGTTTACTGTTTACTTTCTTCAATTACCACAAGCTATTACTTTTTTCCACACTATATGTTTAATCCTTTATTTTCAGCAAAACCAGTGAGCTTGACAACCTCATTGATAAGTTCGGGCAAAGTATTTTGGTTGTGTTGTGTGCAGGTTCCACATTGCTAGCAACACCTTCTGAAGTGGTTTCTTTCTCCTACTGGTTCAATAACCTTGGTTCTATAACTAAGAGAAACTTGCTGCTGTGCTCATCATACCTTCCTCTTGGGGTTCCCAACTGGATCTACATCAACTGAGCACATCAACACGCCAGTTTAGAAACACCTCACGAAGAATTACTAGCCAATGACGACATGCCACTTGGCCATCCGTGTTAGCCGCAATGCATCAACGCCATCTTAGCACGTGCAGCCATTCAGATCGCGCCGCGTGGCACATATGTCCGTTGAATGTGTAATCTGATTTGAAAATAGCCAGAAATTGTTGCAAACTTGTAAAATTCATATAAATTCGAATACTTGTCCAACAATTGTAAATAATATATCGTTGGATTCATTAAAGTATAAATAATATTAATAAGTGATTAGATAGAACTTTTACAGTATATATTTACCGTAGAAATATAAATGATTTAATGGCCTATTTGGGGTAAATAAATCATAGTAAATTATTTATAGATCATAAAAATACAAATAATATGTCTATGGAATCCTTGATTCATGTAGGAAAATAAGTTGGCCTTAGAAATAATTTTTGTCGAGGAAAATATTTTTAATGATTCATACCCATCAAATTACTATTTAAATTATAGGAAATTGTACATAACTCCAAGATTAGTGAAACTAATTTCCACTGTTTTTTTACTATATCTATCCATTGAATGTGTATGGCAAATTATTTGGTACTGTTAAAATTGAAATTCTTGCAGAAATATCTAAACCCATTGGAATAGTAATTTAGTCATAAGAAAATATCTATAACTCGTTTTTAAGTGATTCAAATTGCTACTATCTCTAATTTGCATTACCTATCCATAAGCATTTACTTGACAACTTAATACGCCAAAACATTAGAAGTTTAAATAAAGTGAGCTAAATCCTATTTAAATTAATATAGGTGTAATAATAAATTGTTTTATGCATTAAAATGTTTTCCATATGCATCATCTGATATAATAATGTCTAGAGGACTAAATACAACCATTGTGACCTATTAAATAATCATCATGCATTTGTTCATCATTATTTTATTGTGTTGTTTCTTATGCATTTTATTGTTTTGTCTTGTTGTTCATTGTGAATCCTTTTTATCGTTTAGAGTGTCAGAAGAGTAAAGATTGTTATAGAAAAGAGGGTGTGAACAACATCAAAAAATATGGCAAGTGAAACTTGCTTCTTTACAATCCATTTATTGTTCTATGCATGTTGTGTGTGTTATTGGAGCTAAATTTGTAGAAGTAATTGTTGTTTAGGGTGTGTTTTGGTATGTTATGGCTATGTTTGTGTAATAGATCATGTGTTGATTTGATAAGAGGAAGATAATTGTTTAAATGGATGGAAGATAGGATATAGTTTGAGTGGCATGGTAAGGGCCAAGGCCAGACTTAATGACATGTTCACTTGTTGAGGTTGAGTGCCATGGTAGGGACGTTGATCCTGACTACTGACATGTGCATAGCCTATTTGGTTGAGTGCCATGCTAGGGTCGTTGAACCTGACTAGTGACATGAGCATAGCTAAGTTATCTGAAGAGTGGCATGGTAGGGCGTTGAGATTGACTACTGACATGTGCACTAGAGTTTACTTGTTGATGAGATGCATGGTAAGGGCATTGAGCCTGACTTACTGACATGTTCATTAGTAGAGATGGAGTATGGATTTTATCTAGTGAAGTTGGAGGTTTAGAACTTGTTTTGGAAAAGCGGGACAAAACGGTGTGTGTTTTCTATGATATATGCTAATACATTATGGATATGTTATAGTTTCTTAGTGACAGTTTCCATTACATTCAATGTATTGACCATTCGTGGCTGCAAACTTTCATATTGCTTGATATTTTCAGGACGAGTAAGATTATCATTTAGGTTGCGAATCTCCACTTACCGTGTTGCCTATGGCGTGAGGGAGCCTTTATCTATTGTTTATTTGTTGAACTATGTTATTTGAGCTAGCTGTAAGCTAAGCAACCTTGTAATAATTATATTCATGGATAAATCGTTGTAATATTGTGACGCATTGGTACTCTTTTATTCATTGAAACTATGTGTGATGTCTAATTGATCCAAAGGACTAGCACTGTAAACACAGGATCCAATTCTTCAACGGGTTGGATCGCTTTAGAAAGCTTCAATGATAACAATCATCTATAGATATTCCATAATATAGAATCTACAAAATTTTCCATTTGTTGAGATATTTTAACTATTTAATACACCATTATATTAAGTGCATTTGATTGAATTCAGTTTGTAGTCTTCCATTACCGGTCAATAACAACTGAATGGCTGGACCAATAATATTTATCCTCCTCCTTTGGGACCAAATATTACTAGGAAAACCTATTTATTTGATCATATGATTCTACTAGTACTTTGTTTTGTGTTAATGTTTCCCCTTTTGGATGGATAGTACTACTATTATTACCATATGTCCATGCATCGATCTAGATGGTGGCTGTAATCTGATATTAGCATAATGTCGTAATGTTCTTCAATACAAGAAGACGTCTTATTAGGGTGAGAGATTAGAACTATAGGCACACCTCTGCTGGAAGGGTGAGAGGCTGGTGCGACATGGGCTTCAACACCCCCATTGCTGCCCCTATGCAACCAATCGATTGATACCATGTCTCATCTCCTTGTAGGTTGCCCGTTCTCACGGTTTGTTTGGCACAAGGTATTGTCCTGGATCCTATCCATGGCCTACAGGAGTGTGATATGGTCTTCGTTGACTGGTGGTTAGAGGATGCCATTATGCACCCCATGCCTTGCATAAGGGTACCTCTTTGTTGGTCATGTTGACGGTCCGGTGGATTTGGAAGCACCGGAACACAGTCGCCTTCGATAACATCTTGCCAAATATGTAAGGTATCTGGACAAGATTCGATCCGAGGTTCGATCCAGGGTTGTTGCTAGGGCTAAAGGGATCTGCACCCTAATACTCGCCGCTTAGATCTAGTGGGTTAAGTTGAATGGTATATTCTCTTATCATGAGCATGTTAATTTTTTGTATAAATTCCATTTGTCTATCTATGAATCAAAGATCAAACCCTCGTTTTCGTGATGAAAAAACTTTAGGCACTGGCAGCACAGTCCATCTCTAGTTGTTGGAGCAAACTCAAACATGATCTGAAAATACACAGCGGAATAAGATGTAAACTTCAGCACCACTCATGTACTAGATCCACAGATTGTTGCTTTCACGGAAGAAAACATATGCATCAAACATATATGGAGAAAACGAGACACTTCCTAGTTTGCACCGAACCTGAGACAGTCTCTCCCCTTTGATGAGAAGTTGTCTCCTGACGCTCGACAATGTCTATGATAAGGTGAGAGGTTCTCAGAACAGTAGCGGTAGAAAATCAACACATAGGGACACTAATCCTTTTTACGTGGAAAACCTCTCAACTTGAGAGGAAAAACCACGGGATGAAGCCACCCAAATATTCTTCCACTATTATAAAATTGGATACAACTTGTTCTTCTCTAGCGAGCACTAGAGGATATCATATATCAAGATACACACGGATATTGGATGCCAACCATAATATTTGGGGCACAAGAGCTAGGGATTGAAACAATCTCACCAAATATGGTGGAACCACATCTCTAAGGGTACAAAGTGGTAGATTTGGTTCTTCAAAACCTTGTGGACATAGCCCGATGCTTGATTCATCTTGTTCCTTCAACCTCTTCCTCTTCCTTCCTCTCTTGGTTTTCTTCTCGAATGGAGACTAACCTGGATTTTCGTCACTGCACCGTGTGGTGGATGGATGGGAGGCTTATCCTCTCCCTTTCCTCATGTGTAATGTCCAAAATGACCCTTGGTCATAACCCTAAAGGTTGGTGGACTCTTGCACCTATTTGGGCCTCCTAAAAGGCTTCATAAGGCCATCTCCTCACATCCCACATGAGGAGGATACCCAATATTCTCCCCCATATGACTCATGTGGGAGGGGGGGGGCACCGCCATGCCCGCTGCCTCGCAACATACAAGAAACTTCTCAATTGGCAATATATTGGTCATCATATTTGAGCCATTCTTGTCGGTATGGATCTTCTCAAGTTACAACAACTTGGAAGTCACAACATCTCGAATCCAATGACACCTTGCTCAATGTACTTGGTTTGATATAGTGGAAACTTGGATTATTGGCAAAATGGATAGCATTCTGGCTATCGCAAAATAGATTGTAATTCTATTACTTCATGCCCAACTCATGCAAGAAGTTCTTCATTCACAACACTTCCTTGCAAGCCTCAACCTCTGCTACGTACTTAGCATATGTGGTTGTTAGTGAAATACATTTTTGTAACCTTGATTTCCATGACAATGCATCCCCTGCATAAGTCATCAAGTATCGAGAAGTATACTTCCTAGAATCTGCATCACCAGCATAATTTGCATCTGTATAACCTTGCAATACAGGATCACCGCTTCCAAAGCATAAGAACTATCTAGATGTACCTTTGAGATACTTGAGAATCCATTTCACTTCATTCTAGTGATCTTCACCTGGATTTGTCCGGAACCGACTAACAACTCCAACTGTATAGTAGTATTAGGCCTAGTGCACACCATGGAATACATCAAATTTCCCACAACAAATTAGTACGACACTTTACTCATTTTCTCTTTCTCTTTCTTGCTTCTAGGACACTGTTCTGAACTCAGGTTGTGATGGCCTGCAAGTGGAGAGGTAACAGACCTTGTGTCTTACATATTTAACCTTTAAAGTACCTTCTCAATGTTCTTGTGAGAGCCAAAGCAATTTCCTTGATCTATCATGAGAGATTTTCATGCCAAGTATTTGCTTAGTTGGTCCTAAATCCTTCATGAAAAATGATTTACTGATTGCGTTCTTGATGAGAGAAATTCTCTTTGTGCCATTTCCAACAATCAGCATATCATTGACATATAGCAAGAGAATAATGAAGTCTCCCTCGGCGCACCTCTTCATAAAGACATAATGAACATGTTGTACTTTATGGTATCCCAAGATCATTCATAAATGACTCGAACTTATTGTATCACAGCCGAGGAGCTTGTTTCAAGCAATGTAACCTCTGCTAATCGTTTTTTGAGCCTGTCAGTCACTTGGTCGTGAGGTGACAAAAATTGGATTACCATAGCCTTTCTTGCCATCCATTCTCACTGACCTTAGAGGTTGGCTCTGAAGAAAACATCCTCCTGCCGTTAGTGGAGCCAGCCTAATCTGCGTCTGAAAACGCACTAAAAAGAATTGAGTTCAACTTGATAGTTCAGGCCCAACTTCACATGTTTTATTGAGATACCACAATACCCGTTTGGTTATTGCACACTGTTGATCCCGTTGTAGATACCTACCTTGTCAACCACGGTAAAAGATTTATCATGTTGGATTAACACGTGGTATTGAAGAGCATTGATGACACTCTGAATTTAGGTTAGGTGATATGTACACCAAGAAGCGGTAACCCTTCCATCTTTGGAAGGTTCTCTGATGTGGACATCGTAGAGGAATCTGGTTGACAATCTTCCATGACAATGCAGTTGACTGTCCAGATACTATTTTTAGTTTGCCACAACACACCGTCGAGCCACCCTTGCAAGAGATTTGAATACCCCTAGAGTAGATCATGAAAGAGAATTCATCGTTGAGGAAGTGAACTAGCCCCTAGCTTACCGAGACAGAATATCTTGCCACAATGTTGCCATCCACAAGAGTCAACGCATAGATAGATAGATACATAGATTAAAGTTCGACCGATCCGCGACCTGTGAGAGCTCCGGCTACTGTACATGTTTAGGTACTGTAGATTTTTCTTTTGTACCAATCCTCTAGCGACACCTAGCGCTACATCCACAATAGCACCAATGAATAGCTCGTTGCGGTAATTTTTGCACAACATTTCGTCAGTAAATTTTCGACTGTACTTACCCCACGCCAGGACAGTATATTATTATGCTTCGGTGGTAATTTTTTCATACAATTTGTTGCCGTCATTTCTTGCCGATAATTATAATGCGGTAATTTTTCACTGTTGAGCTATTACCCGTTTGTACTCATGAACAAAACATACCTTCTGACAGAAAATTCTCGAACGATTCTTACACAATAGTAATTTTCCGATGCTGTGTAACTTTTTCAACTGTAAATCTCTAGCGACCTCTTCCCGCCTGTACGAATGATTTTCACACAGTGTTGTGTAATTTGTCAACGGTAATTCTGTGATGGTCTGTTCCCTCCAGCACATGATCATTGTCTTTCAGAGCCTACATATTGAACCTGATGTCATTTTATGGTAATTCTTTGATATAGATATTTCTTGCCGCCAGCAATTTCCATGCCATTCTACCTACAACGTTTTTCTACATTCTTTTGCTCTTCAACCGCTAATTCTTCGACATAATTTTCTGTGGATATTTTCTCACTGGTAGTTACCCTACGATAACTCCTTGGTGGTGACGACTTCTCCCACGTAATTCATCCACAATAATTTATTTTTGGATTCTTTTTCTACTCTTTGGTAGTAATTGTTGACACATTTTCCCCAGCCGTAATTCTTCGTCGGTAGTTATCCCAATGAGTGAAGATGAGTGATTTTCTCAATGTAATTCATCAGTACCTATTTTTTAAAGCAATTTCCCGATACACTTTCCAGGCCGTAATTTCTGGATGTTAATTCTTTGCATGTGAGTAATTTCCTAGACATAAATTCGCCATCACTAATTCATATTATTTTGTGTCTTTTTATTGAGTGAGATACTATGTTGTCTTCTGTAAGAACTTTGGGCAGCAATTTGTAAAATATTACATATCATGTAATCTCCGGCAATACTTTTTATCAATTATTCAATGGCACCGGGTGCAGCGTGTCGCCGCGCCATATTTTCTAGTAAATGGTTAATAACACTACCCCTTGCTGAGAAAGGGTTGTATCAGCTTGGGAAGGGAAAAAGCAAAAATCTATAATCTTGAACTTGATTAGGCATAGATACAACGCATGCGAGTATCGTTTCAATCCATAAGCAACTTGTCAAGGTTTTAAACATAGTTAAAAAGTTGAGGATCCATGTAGCCTAGGGGCCGACACAGGAACACTTCTTCTAAAACTCCACGGAGGAAAGTGTTCCGAACATATAACTTTTTTTTTGAACTGGAACATATAACTAATGAAGACACTAACTCTTGGAGGTTTCCATGGACAAGATCAAACGGATAATGGCATTTTTGAATATTTCGATGTAGTCTACTACCTCATAGCGCTGCTTGAACCTTTTAGCGACCAATATGATTTTGTTGCGAACAATTGTTCCATTTTTGCATGGTGCTTTAATTTGAAGACCACCTTGCATTCAATGAGATTGCAGAGTCCATGGCAAGTAGCGAACCCAAATAGTAAGATTTAGAAGCCTAGGCAAACTCTAAATTCAAAGGCTTACATAGCTATTTTTTTCAAATAGTTATAGAATAGGGTGCGCCGGTCGGCCGGAAGCCGGGCAACAGCCGGACAATAGGGATGGTATGTTGCCACTGTCCATGGGTCTATACAGCGGGTGGGCTGTGGCCCACCCAGAATTCTAGGGAATCTTTAAGTATCCCTAATAATTTGGTCCATCTCTTTTCTCTCTCTTGTTTTAGTGTGCAAGGACTGGTTGCATGTGGAATTGACATTGTTGGGAACTGAGGACCGAGTTCCACTGATTCATCTGGATTCCACCTACAGGCAGACGTAAATCATGCGGCTGCCCACAAAATCGACCTCGCCGGCTCGCCGGCGTGATCTACTGCTGGGTCTCCCCTTCCAAGCTCATCGGCCCTGCCCCGCGGCCCTGTCGCAGCGTCGCTGGCTCCTCCCTCCTCCCAAAAACATACAGAAAATAAAGTATTTTAGCGAGAATAAAGAAGACGATGAAACAAATAGATGCTTTTAGTAGAGCAGTTAGGTTTAACAATCAAGATTTGCATCACATGTTCTCTTTCTCCATAAGATCGTCTGCTTGCCTACTCCACACCCACGGATGAAAAAATAGCGTGTTATATTTGAAATAGCGCTAACGCTATGACGTTTTAGCATGATATAACATGCTATTTTATAAATAGCGTTATAGCGAGCAAAATTATAAAAAATTTAGCATCTACCCTCCAAATACGATATAGCGCGCTAAATAACGTGAAATAGCGCACTATTTTTTTCATTGTCTTAAACTGAAATGACAAGGACCGCGGGTTGATATTAAAACATAGGGGTCCGTTAAATATATGGCAACAACAAGTCTCCAAGCAAATTGGAGTGTGGGTTGAATTTTTCTAAACAGAAGGTAACCCATGCAAAACTGTTACAACTCAACTTGTGTCTCCACTTTGACCGTTGTTCTTCGAACGGTCCAAAAACTAGCAGTGCAACAGGTACAAAGATTTCCCTGGTTTTTATAGGTTGCATTTTTTTCAACACCATAATTATACTTAAAAATGTGCAAACAACTCACCGAAAAAACTAAAACCATGGTTTCGTGTGTCTTGTTGCACTATTTGTCTAATTATTTGTTGGTCACACTTTCTCTTTGCTACATATTATGTTTTCTTATAAACATGCAACTATCACCTTGAGAAAAGTGCAACCAAGTGTTCTCTTTGTATTTCACATTGTTTTTCTCTTATTATTTCTGGTTGGACGTTTCTCCCTACATAGTTGCACTTATTTTAAATTGTGCAACCAACTTATGGATAAAAGTAAATCATGGTTATATATGTATCATTTTATTTTTTGGTCTAGTTATTTGTGGTTTGCACTTTTCTCCAACCATAGTTGTTGCACGTGTTTACATATGTGCACCTACCAAATAGGTAACCGTGAAACCAATGTGTTTTATGAATTTTTGACCATCCGTATCAAAATCTTGTATACACAATGTAGAATTAATTTGTGTTTATAGTAATTTTTTATATGCAATTAAAGTTAGCTACCTATAAAAAATTCTACCAATTTGTATTCAGTTATTTGTAGAACATCTCGTTGGTATTCCTGTACACAATTGATTATTTGATGGCTATACAGGCCTTTCAATTATCTATGCATTTTGAAGTTCAAATCGCAATCTAGGACAACACAAAAACAATAAAAGAGACACAAAAACTGCATAACATACGCATCGACACATAGTCATGAGGAAAAGCGTCGCCAACTGAGATATATCGAATTTCCAGTTGAATTTTGTCTGGACAACCTAAAGTTTCTAGTATGCTTTGAATTCTACTAACATGTTTTTATATGACCAAATACACCACATTGATTTTGTCATGTAAAGTGTTTTGGTCATATATGGTAGGAAGGGCATAAAGGGCTTTTCAGGTCTCATTTAATACCATTAGTGGTCAAAATGGAGTCATTGCCATATTTATTGAATTGCATGCACTAGCCAATGCAACCAAAAGTCCGAACCGATGAAAAAGGCTAGGCAATATATTTCAACACTTACCCTACGTCTTTGCCCTATGGCCTATTGTGACGCATGTTTGGGGAACCGCAATATTTGTTTTTAATTTTTGCGTTGTCCGGGATTTAATCCTAGGACCTCCTTCTCTGATACCATATTGAATTGCATGCACTATCCAATACAACCAAAAGTTTGAACTGATGGAAAGGGCTAGGCAATATATTTCAACACTCACCCTACGTCTTTGCCCTTTGTCCTATTGTGACACATGTTTGGGGAGCCGCGATATTTGTTTTTAATTTTTTGCGTTGGCCAGGATTTAATCATAGGACCTCCTGCTTTGATACCATATTGAATTGCATGCACTAGCCAACGTAACCAAAAGTCTGAACTGATGGAAAGGGCTAGATAATATATTTCAACACTCACCCTACGTCTTTGCCCTTTGGCCTATTGTGACGTATGTCTGGGGAGCCGCAATATTTTTTTGTTAATTTTTGCGTTGGTCAGGATTTGATGCTAGGACCTCCTGCTCTGATATACCATATTGAATTGATGCACTAGCCAACGCAACCAAAAGTCTGAACTGATGGAAAGGGCTAGGCAATATATTTCAACAATATTAAAACCAAATTTATACCAGATATCAAATAGGGGAGAATGTTTTCATTGTGATAGATAGAGAAACAAATATTTATTTCTATTATATAAGGAATTTCTTATTCCATTTACTTTGTTGTTTTGCTTACTAGTTTGTTTCGACTGTGATCCTAAGCTGCAATAAATGTTGTTAACACCTATAAATAAAACTTTGCACCTCTAGTTTCTCAGTTGCTTGTCCGCTATCTATTTCTCTTCATCATCTGCGCTGCATTAGGGTGTTCCTAGGCAAGGTGGTCAGAATCCCGATTCTACAACTATACGATCTAAATTGATTGGATCGATTATGTGATTTCATAGGTAGAATCCATGATTTTAAAATTCTACTAGTTATGATTCTATAATTTGTGATATTACCTTATAGATGCCAATCCAATCTAGAATCCTGATCCTAACTACTTTGTTCCTAGGGATTCTCTAGTGGCACGGAGAAGGCACATCTTGAGGCGAATCACATCGTCCGTCGGTGCTCCTCTTGCATCGAAGAATCCTAGTTCTTGGTGAGTTTGTGCATGAATCTTACCAAGTTATGTAGAAGTTATTGGGTTGTGGTCATGGTAACCTGGTATTGAAGAGAGGAGTCTGATGCAAGACTTCCTTTTCCTCATTTACTGAGGAGAGCATTTCTTGGAGCAGACGGCTAAAAGGTAATTCACTTTATTTCAGTTAATTGCTAATGCACCTTTTATAAAGGAAAATGATGTTGATCCCCCGGACGATATCGTCCGGGTTGTTACCGTGTTACCGCATTAATCACATGTCCTATGTTGGGCCCACCTCTCTCGTTCCCCACCTCTCGTTCCCTAGGCTGGAGGCTGCCTTATCTCTTCGTCCAAATCTCCTAGGCCGAGGTTGTCAACTTCTCTCGTGCATTGTGCGCCGCTGCCGTTGCCCCCGCAAACCTACCTCGTCGTCTGTCCAAGCACCTGCGTCGCCGGTTGAGGATCCGCCTCCGCCCTGCACCTTCTTTTCTTGCTTGCGCCCCCATGACGAAGCTGCGGCGGCCGAGCTTGCTTCCATGGGCAGCCGACCTTGCTGCCACGGGCGGCCACGGTTGCTGCCAGCGGTGACCGGACTTGCTTCCAGCGGTGGCTAGGCTTGCTTCCAGCGGTGGCTGGGCTTGCTTCCACGGGCAGCGGAGCTTGCTTCCAGCGGTGGCCGATCTTGCTTTCATGGGCAGCCTTGGTCGCTGCCATGGGCGGCCGTGGTTGCTGCCAGCGGCGGCTGGCCTGGCTTCCTTCTACAATGGTGGCAGTGTTTCGCTGCCTGCGATGGCCGGCCTAGCTTCTTGCGCTGGTTTGCCTTGCTGCAATGGCACATTGAGGCTGCTACTAGCTGCTGCAATGGCGACACAGCGACTGCTCTCCAGCGACGTCGCGATGAGGTTCTCTAGTGGTGGTTGGTTTGCTACAAGGGACGTCGAGGATGATACTAGTTGTTGCATCAGCGAGGCACTCCGGCAACGCCGCGGTGGGGCTCTCCAGCGACCATGGTGTAAAGGTACGACTGTGCTGCTACAGACGGCCAGCATCGCTGCTAACGACGGCTGTCGTCGTTGCTAACGATGATCTGGTGTCTTTTGCTGCAAAGGTATGACCATGCTGCTACCGACGGCCTTCGCCGCTGCTATCGACAGCCGGTGGATTTGCTGCAAGGTTTTTTAGGGCGCTGCTACCAGCGGTGTCGCCGAAGATGCTCCGGCAGTGCAGGTGTTGCGGTCAGGAGATCGAAGCCTGGGCTGCTACCATGGTGGACAATGCTTGCTACAATGGTGGACGGGTGGACGACGTTTGCTGCGACGGCGCGAGTCGTCTGCTACAAGGTGTCGTGGATGGTGGTCTCGCCGGAGCTAGACGCGGCCTCGCCGGAGTTGGATGCGGCCTCACCGGAGATGGACCGGCT
Source organism: Avena sativa (assembly GCA_916181665.1). Lineage (NCBI taxonomy): Eukaryota > Viridiplantae > Streptophyta > Magnoliopsida > Poales > Poaceae > Avena > Avena sativa. Next base: position 38,388,940 of record OV702285.1, on the reverse strand, counting down.
AGGGACCATACGTCCATACCGCATGGCGACGGGATAGGGATGTGCGTGTGGAGACGAGGGATGCGGAGGTGGTTGTTAGCTTTTTTTCAGGAGTTGTTTCCGTGTACGACCGAATCCCTGGGACACGTGTCGTTTGCTCGACCAGGACGATGGAAGGTTTTAATCGTCCGGGGGACGCGTAGTAGGCTCCTTTTATAAATTATCATTTTTAGTTTTTTTTCTATGTGAATGTGTGGTTAAGCTCTGATATGATTGGATCATCATGTTTGCTGCTAAAAGGATCTGATAGTCAATTGTTTGGTTTACTAGGAAAAATGATTGTCTAGGTGGCCCGAATGAGGCTTTAGATCCAAAATGGTGTATATCTATTAGATATAGGAGCAAATTGTGATTATTGGGTGCAGATGCGCCACACCCAACATTTGATCCAAACTATTATGAACGAGCGGACAACACCACGACATGCCTTTAAAAACCGACTTCCTTAAATAGATAATGATGTTTACCCATACATTTTGTATGTATTGTATTGTTGAATGTGTTCTTGTGTCGCCACAGAGATGGCCTTGGTGCCTCACAATATGTATTGTTCTACCTTTCTTTGTTATTTATTAGTTCGTTACACTTTTCCTTGCAACGTAGTTGTATTCTTCTTAGAAATGTGCAACAATCACATCTAAGAAAGTGCAACGATTGGTTCCTTGTATTTATTTATTTATTTATTTATTCTTGTTATTTAGAGGTTGCACTTCTCGCACACCATGATTGTGCTTCTTTTAAAATGTGAAACCAACTTATGGATAAAATTAAAATAATTGTTTTGTACTTCTATTTTTCTATATCATCATTTGTAGGTTGCACTTTTCTCAAACCATAGTTGCACATTTTTACATATTCACCACTACCACATCTAGAAAAGTGAAACTAATATGCTTTATTTATTTAATCATCCATATCTAAATTTTATTTACATGGTTTAATTATAATTATCTCATCATTTATAACATTGCTGGCAATTTGTATGATATTTTATTAGGACATAGCATTGGTATTCATGCACATAACGGATTGTTTAACCGCTACATAGGATATGTATTTTCAAGGCATGCTTCCTAGATGATACAGTACAAAAGCATAAAGAAAGAACGGGATATAATGTGGTCATCCACGCATAAGGAAGAGCATCGCCGACTGAGACTGTATTGAATTCTTGATCAACTGATGTCTAGATTAACCCTAATTTCGAGTATGCTCTGAATGCTACCAAGTTGTTCTTCTAGGACCAAATATATCACATCTCTTTTGACCTATAAATTCTTCTTGTCACATACAACAGAAGGGGAAAAGGCATATTTTTGGGTTTCATTTAGCACTAATAGTGGTCCAAAGGGGTTTAAGTGGCATACTAAGTGTTAGAAATAATGGGCTAAATCGTTAGACCCATGTGTGATTTCAGATTTTCCATAATCCAACACTAAGAACTAAATTTACACCTTGTGAAAAATATGAGAGAATTTACTACACTAAAAATAGGGAAACTAACTTTATTTGGTTTCAAATTAGGAATTTCCTCTTTCATTGACTTCATCATTTTGTTTCCTGATTTGTTTGCACCCCAATCTTCGGCTCCAACACACGTCGTTACCTACTATTAGTAAATCGGTCATACCTTTGGTCTCCCTAGCTACTTCTCTAGTCCTTTTCTCTTTCTTCTTTCATTTCCATTACGGTTTTGCTAGGAATTTTCTAGTAGCCTACAGAAAGCACATCTAGAGGTAAAATTCATCATCGGCCGGCACTCCTATTTCCTCCGGAAGTACAAGTTCTCAATGAGTTCATGCATCAATCATGCAAAATTATGGGCAAGTTCTTGGGTGGAGGGGTTAGGGGTTATTGTCGTGGTAGAATCTTGATCTCATAGAGAGGGATCTGAAGCGGGACTTCTATTTCCTCATTGCTTGAGCAGAGCAGCTTTTAGAGAAGATAGATGCAATGTAATATGCTTTATTTATCCTAGTATGCATTTACTATTACTTATTATTATCATCAAGGTGCATGTGACTCTAAGATTGTCCATTTTGTGTTGCTCAATTGTGCGTGTGTGGTTGTGCGCATTATTATGATTGGGTCAAACTATGTAGCTGCTAAAAGGATTTGCTAGTCGATAGTTTGAATTGTTAGTAAGATTAATTGGTATGGATTCCTGTAACATCCCAAAAATACTAAACTTGGATCATCAAACTCTAATCATAAAAAATTAGGGTTAACAAAAACTTTTCTAAATAAAATTATGGAAGCATGCATGTGAGTATGCATTTCATTTTGAATTCTTTTGAACCAACTTGTTTTGTGTTACTTTGCTTGTAAATGGATGCTTAGGTGAAATAAACATCATCTAAACATTTCCCAAACTTTTCCTAAAGACAAGTAAATCAAAACAAATAAAATAAGGGAATGGTCATTTTGACCAATTTAGCTCCCATGCCTACTTTGGCAGTCTCAAACTTTCAGAACCTAACAGAGACTTTTCTGGATCTTTGCACACCTTGAATGTACTCATAACAAAGTATCAAGGCCCACTTTGTGATCATTCAGAAACTTTCAAATGCATAGTTTAAATGACATTTCAAAATTGAATCTTTATCATATGAGAAGATCCCACTTTTTCAAAAACCACTCAAACAAGCTCAACTTTCAAAAACCAAGCATCTGCAGACTCACCAGCACCAACCTAGCACACCCACCAAAAATATTTTCAAAATTCAAAACTTGAGTTCTTGCGGCCATTTCATCAAACAGGTTGCAGACACAAATCAAACAAAATCCAAACACTATTGTGAGCAGTGATTGAAGCCTAACTTGTTCCCTCTCTGGTTGCAACTAGGCTTTAGTAGATCATATCTCTCAATTGCACACCCTTAGCATCACTGTAAGCTTGGCATTGCCATCAATGGTGAGCAGGCCGAATGCACCCTTGTCACCCCATGTCGACAGCCAGCTAGGAGGAGAAACAAGCCTAGCCAGCATGTCTGGGAGCAAGCCAACACCCCACCGCCACTCCCTGTCCACCGCTCAAACATTGCCAGCCACTGGACCACGCGCACGAACCATGCCAACCTCGCCAGCAACCATGCCGAGAGAACGCCCCGTGCGCCACCCTCGACCGACGCCCACAGACCACGCGCCGCCCTCGCCGCATGCATACGTGATCACCACCGTCCCAGCAACCCGCAGACACGCTCGCTCGCCGCCGCGTGGACCACGCACGCTGTGCGCCATTAAGTTCTCTGTCGGGCACGCGCAGAGCACCGTCGCGTTCCGACCCAACCGCACCGCCCCACGTCTCGCCACCATGTCGTTGAGCATCGCCAGGGAGCACCGCACCGCCCCTACCTTCGCCCATGCCGATAGCCGTCTGTACCATCGCCCCCGATGACCTCACCGTGCGCCCCGTCGGTCCCCTTGCTCGACTATAAATAGAGGACACCCCCAGTCGAATTCTTCACACCATTCTACTCCCCTCTCTTCACTAATCATGCCACACCGTTTCCGGAGCAAGGCGACCACCACCTCGTCAGAATTTCACCGGAGCCCGCCGCCTCTGGAGAAGAAGGGAGCCAGCGATTGGAGCCGCCCCAGGAGGAGCCACCGGTACCAGGAGATTCGCCATCGTCGACTTCATCGTTCGCCCGCCTCGCCGACCCTCGCCTGCACCCCGGTGAGCCCCCAACGACCCCCACTGTCCGCGCTAGGTTTCTGTCTTGCCGGTGTTGCCCAGCATCGACGATGACTCCCAGCTGTTGGATTAGAACCAGATCGAACGTCACATATTGCCACGTACCGCTTCGCATTTAAAGATCCACTGACCGGTGGAACCCCCTGTCAGCTGAGCCCCGCGCCGCGGAGTGTCACTGGGCCGGCCCGTTAACAGTTCCCGCACAGCCCACTCGTTTAAATTTAGAGTTTTCTATTTAGATTCAAACTCAATTCTGTAACCAGTTTCAAAAATCAACCCAGGTCGATTCAGTGAACCAAATTGAATGAAACCAATTTTGTTAGAAAGGTCTGGGAATGCTGAATCCAAGCCCGTTGGATTCAAGTCATTTGGATCTGTAGATCATCCTTGGTAAAAATAACAAGGCAGAAGCTTTTCTGCATTCAAACATTTTTCAAAGTTAAACCACAATAGCTTTTGAGTTGATTCCAACTCTCAAAAATCACATTTAACTATACCTCTCAGAATATATAAAAATATATAGGGTTACTTACAGAAATATTGTTCAAGTAATAAAAGAATGCCACATAGGCATTTCTAGCCATTTTAATTATTTAAAATAAAAGGGTAAAACCTTATTAAATTGTGACACCACTTTAAATCACATTCCCATGGACTAAAATATGTGGTGATGACATGTGTCTACATGATCCCATGTTTGGTTTGGAGAATATTAAATCTTAAGTAGTTTTTCAATGAGTAGAAATTAATTTTCTAAAAATAAAAGGAATTAAACCAAGCTTTAATCTTTTGATGTTAGTGATGATGCTAGATTATCTATAGGACCCTTTTGTGTGATGATTGCCAGTAGTTAAGTATTGCTTGGTGATTGTGTACATCGTATTTATTTATAGACGCTAGTACCGACCAAGGATACGAGGAGGAAGGAGGATTCTACGAAGTAGCCGAGGAGAACTTCAACCACTTCTCTGCACAAGGCAAGCCAGTAACCTTGCAAGATAACACTTGCAATTTAGCAAGCTTATAATGATATTGTGCCAGCAAACCCTTACTTGTTACCATGCCTACTATATGCCTTAAGCATATGTGATCATATCCACTTGATAAACCAATCCTAGTTTTATTTGCAACCTTCTACTTTATTTCTTTATCAAAGCCTTAACTTAGAGTTGACTTAAGTGACTTATAGATCCTAGAAAGATATATTTGAAGGTTGCATAAAGAGCATAAAATTTGGCCTAAGTTAGAAACATTGATATCATCCTAAGATATAAGGTTGTACTTAGTTGAAACTCCACTAGTTTACTACCCCTCATTAGTGCTACCCCCTCTTGTAGATGCTAGTGCTAAGCATAAAACTTGATAAACTTTAGATGGGAATACTTGGTGGAAAAATGGTTATGAAAACCTTGGAATGATAGATCATTCTATTGAAATGTTTTGGACTTGTGTTTCCGAAAACACCGGATGATTTTGGTGATGAAAATATTGAGGCATGAGCCTTAGCCCTTTATAAAACTGATGGTTGTCTGGATGCGATACCATTCCAATTTTATCGTACAACCACAATACCCGAAGATTGGGTAGGGCTTGACTGGAAACTTATATACCTTAGTATTAGCTCCCTCACGGCCAAGGTCTAAGCTAAGGCTACCCTGTGAAGATTGTCCACCTGTGCAGTACCCAAGATGACAGTTGGTCATGGTTGGGAGGCCAAACTCACAGGAGAGGTGCTTATATTAGGGCGTGTAATGGAAAGGTTAGGATTGATTATCCGCATACTGAGTATGGTGAATTCAGGATTTGTTCCTGACAGACGTATCGAATGTTGTGGTGAAAGTGTACAATCTCTGCAGAGTGTCAAACTATTCGAATAGCCGCGTCCACGGTTATGGACAGTTGGAGTGGTCATACTGTTCCCCCGTCAGACTTTTCAAAATGACTTGTGAAATGAAGTGAGACTTTGACTTGACCACAACAAGGTTGTGATATGAAATACAAGTTCCCATTTAGGTGTTATAAACTTCAACTAGCATGAGTGCCCCTAAACTTGGTAGAGATAAATCTGGCTTTTGCAAAACAACCCTAGAGCCTAGTGTCCTATTATCCAAAAACCCCTTTACCTGCTAGTACTAGTTTGCGAGTACTTAAAGAGTACTCATGGCTTTGTCCCTGGCTATTCCCATGGCCAGACTATGAAGAAGAGTACCTGGAGGATGGACCCCAGGAAGGTTACGACAACTAGGATCATCTCCCATCGTCAGCATTGCCTGTGACCCCGAAGATGGAGCTTCGCCTACGCTACCGTTATTATTACGTATTCCTCTGCTTGATGTTGTATTAAGAACTGGATCATGAGATCCCTATTTGTGTAAGAACTTATGTACGGTTGTAATGGATGATGTACTATGGTATCCAATTCTGTTATGTCTCACAAAAATGGTAATCCTGGGATTGCGATGTATGGCATAACAGGCATCTGGGATTAAAAATCCGGGTGTTGACAAGTTGGTATCAGAGCCATCCTGACCATCGGAGACCCTAGTTAGACTGGACGTTTGAATCAAAAACTTAGTTTCAAAACCAAAGGAAGCAAATATTTACTAAAACTTATTCTCCTTCTTATCTCTCTGATTCTTTCATAAAAAATTCATGTTCCTCAAAAACCCTTGCAAAATACCTAAAATTTTGACACACTTGATCACTCTACTAACTTACTCATCCTATATTCTTATAGATGGACGTGAAGTACAGCAAGTTTTATCAGTTGAGGAATGGAGGAGACCTTATCTTTGAGAGGGATTTGGACCAGATTTTGGAACTTCTGGAGCGTCCGCACCCCGAGTTCTTCGGAGCTCAGCTCAATGATCAAGGAGGAGAAGATCTGCAGTGGATAATTGTTGCAAGTCTTAGAGGAAAGATTGAACCTCCCACTGCGGAAGGAATTCAGTTTACCTTAAGAGAGAACAACTGGCTCGATGGACTTGCCAGGTCCATGCAGGAAGCTCTTGCCCGTCTGTGTGGACAAAGCATCAATCAGATCAAGGGAATTCGCTTTGAGTTTTGCCCAAGGCGTGATGCAAATGGACAACCCCTGGAAGCCCCATACCACCCCGAACTAAAGACTCAATTGGACCACCTTAGCTTCATGATGTACGATTGTCAGCAAGAGTTAGACAACTGCCATGACTACTCCAACCACAAGTCTGCCATCATCAAGACGAAGGACCAAACCATTGCCATGATAGCAAAGGATCGCAAGTCTCGCCGCCGTCAGCTCGATAATAAGGAGCGCATTATTGCCCGTCTCCGCCACCGCATCTCATCTTTCGAAGAGACCATCCAAGAGAGAGACATGCAGTTGGAGGAATGGGAGAATGCCGGAGAGGATCTTCGTGGAGACCCCTACTCCTATCTCAGCGATGATGATGATTTTCTAGAGGATCAGGCCATGGACTTCTTCACCGATGAGGATGATTTCGCCTTCATCGATGATGATGAGGATGATGAAGCCACAGATTCCGAGGAGTAGTAGCACTTGAGCACTAGCGTAGTGAGTAGTATTCGGTCCCACTGTATCGTAGATTCCAGAATGGTTCTTAAAACCATCTGTTTTTCCTTGTTGTGGTGTGTGTTGTATTGTGTGAATGAATGAATGAAAAGCAAGTTGCTGGAAAATCTGTGTCAAACTTTAAAAACTTTTCAAAGTCCCAGAACCTTAGAAATTTCCCTCTTCTCTCATGATCTATCTCAATCTTCAGATGCCACGCGGAGGAAGTGGTTCATCCCCGGACCCGATGTTGCAGATCCTGCAAATGTTGACTTCTGACCGCGAAGCTGAAAGAGCGGAACGTCAAGCCAACCTAGCCACTCTGCAACAGATAGCTCAGCTAGCCCACAACAACCAAGGCCACGGAAATCAAGATAACCATGGATCTAAGCTCAAGAATTTCCAGAATACCAACCCACCTGTTTTCACGAAGTCAGAAGAACCCCTAGACACCGATGATTAGCTGCAAACCATGGAAAATAACTTAGAAGTCGCCGGAGTGGAAGCTAACGAGAAAGTCCTGTTTGCCACCCACTATCTAGCCGAAGATGCCAGGGCATGGTGGAACAGTGTTCGCGCAATGACCGGAGGCCAGATGATGACCTGGGAGGAATTCAAGGTCAAGTTTAGCAGAACCCATGTGCCACCAGGTTTGATCAAGAGAATGAGAGACGAGTTCAGAGAGCTGAAGCAAGGAAGGATGACTGTTGTGGAATACCGTGACAAATTTTTGTCATTTGCTAGGTATGCCCCGGATGAGATCGACACCGAAGCCAAGAAGAAAGAAAGATTCCTGAATGGTCTGCATGAAGAAATGCAGACAGTGTTAGTCAATATCCCCTTTGCTGATATTGAAGCCCTTGTGGACTCTGCTATCCAGATGGAAAGAAAGATCAACCAAGCCAATGAGAACCGCAAGCGTCGCATGATGCATCAACCAGGAACCCATCAGACCCCAAAGTATCGCCCCAACCCATCTCTAGGATTTGCCCCAAGAACCAATAGACCCCCGATGAACCGTCCGACCTATCCCAACCGTGGAAACCCTAGACCCGGAGGAAATCACAACAACCCCGACAACTCTAGCAATTTCAACCGTGCCCCACCCAAGTTCAACACCAACACTGCTGCCACCAACACCAACACTGCCCCTAGGACTGGAAGCAATGTTGTGCCTGTAGCAGCCAATGACAAGTCGCAAGTAACTTGTTATGACTGTGGAAATAAAGGCCACTATTCCAACGAGTGCCCCAACAAGAAGAATGCTACAGCCCCCAATGCCAATTTCCCAGCTCAGCAACAGCGTCGTGTTCATCCCGGAAGAAGATTTGCCCCAGGGAATTCACTCAACCGCAATGGCCGTCTTTTTTTCATGCATGCTGAAGAAGCTCAGGAAGCGCTAGACGTCGTGCTGGGTATGTTTTCTGTTAATTCAGTACTTGCACGAGTGTTGTTTGATTCTAGTGCATCGCATTCACTTGTCACCGAAGAATTTGCATGCACTTGTAAAATTCAACCAACCAAATTGAAGCATGTAATGATTGTTCAAATTCCCAGATCAACCACTAAGGCTAGGCAAATTTGCAAAGCCGTATCTATCCGAATCCATGGCATAGATTTTTATGCAAATCTGATAGTACTCGGAACTAAAGGTTTGGAAGTAGTACTAGGAATGGATTGGATGTCCAAACATAAAGGATTGATTGACTGTGCCAAGAAAGCCATAACCATGACCAGCACCGCCGGAATATCAGTCGAGCATATATCTGAAACCTTACCTCGTCAATTCAAATGCAACAAGAGTATAGCCCAACCTACCATTGACCAAGTCCGGATAGTCTGTGAATACCCCGATGTATTTCCAGATGTTTTGCCCGGTATGCCCCCAGATCGGGATATCGAGTTTATCATCGAACTAATCCCCGGAACAGGACCCATAGCCCAGTGACCCTATAGTATGAACCCATCGGAGTTAGAAGAACTGAAGAAGCAACTGGATGCCATGCTGGAAATCGGATTGATTCAACCAAGTGCGTCACCATGGAGATCACCTGTCTTGTTTGTGGACAAGAAAGATGGAGGTAACCGTTTGTGTACGGATTATAGGAAGTTGAATGATGTCACCATCAAGAACAAGTACCCCTTGCCCAAGATAGAGGATTTGTTTGATCAGTTGACCGGTGCCAAAGTGTTTTCTAAGATTGATCTTAGAACTGGTTATCATCAACTCAAGATTCGTGCGGAGGATATCCCAAAGACTGCCTTTACCACCAGATACGGATTGTACGAGTATACAGTCATGTCTTTTGGATTAACCAATGCCCCCGCTTATTTCATGAATCTCTTGAATAAGATTTTTATGGACTTCCTGGATAAGTTTGTCGTTGTTTTCATCGATGACATTCTGATTTATTCCAAATCAGAAGAAGAACATGAGCTACACCTAAGGACCATTCTTGTAACCCTTAGAGAGCATTAGTTGTATGCCAAGTTTAGCAAATGTGAATTCTGGTTACAGGAGGTAGGATTCCTCGGTCACATTGTATCAGCCGGAGGAATTGCCGTTGACCCTGCCAAAGTGAAAGATGTAGAAGATTGGCAAGCCCCGACCACTCAAACCCAAGTTCGTGCATTTCTCGGATTGGCGGGATATTACCGCAAGTTCGTAGAAGGATTCTCGAGTACCGCCAGACCCATGACCCAATTGCTGAAGAAGGACAAGAAGTTTGAATGGACGGACAAATGTGAAGCGAGTTTTCAAGAACTCAAGAGGATATTGATTTCAGCCCCAATCTTGATCATGCCGGATATCTCGAAGCCCTTCGATGTGTATTGTGACGCATCCAAGATCGGTCTCGGATGTGTGCTAATGCAAGAAGGCAAAGTTATATCTTATGTATCTCGAAAATTGAAGCAACATGAGCAAAATTACCCAACCCATGACCTCGAACTCGCAGCCGTAGTTCTAGCCTGAAGACATGGAGACATTACCTGAAGGGAAATCGTTGTGAGATTTATACGGATCACAAGAGTCTGAAGTATATATTCACTCAGAAGGAGCTGAATATGAGATAGATGAGATGGATAGAGCTAATCAAGGATTACGATCTGGACATTCACTATCACCCTGGTAATGCCAATGTGGTAGCAGATGCCCTTAGCAGATTGCCGTGCCACTTGAACTCCATGATCTTGAAGGAGCAACCAAGTTTGCACAAAGAGATGGAATATTTTTGGATAGAATTAGTAAGTGAAGGATTTTTGGCTAGCATAGAACTCCAGCCCACTTTGATCAGCCAGATCAAAGAGGCGCAGAAAGGAAATGCTAGTATCTACGGAATCAAGCGTCGTATCGGTACAGGCAAAGTACCCGGATTCACCGAAGACGAAGAAGGAGTTTTGTGGTACAAAGGACGCCTTTGTGTACCAGCAGATTCTGAGTGGAAAGAAGTTATTATGAAGGAAGCTCATGATACTCTTTATTCTATCCACCCCGGAGGAACAAAGATGTATCAAGATTTGAAGGAGCAATTTTGGTGGCATAAGATGAAGAGAGAAATCGGAAGCTATATCGCCAAGGGTGATATTTGTCAACGAGTCAAGGCAGGACATCAAAGACCCACTGGATTGTTGCAACCCTTGCAGATTCCGGAATGGAAATGGGATTCTGTAGGAATGGACTTTATCACTGGACTGCCTACTTCTAGTAGGGGAAATGACTCTATCTGGGTCATAGTGGACAGATTGTCCAAAGTCGCCCATTTCTTGCCCGTCAAGACCACATATCAGAGTTCGAAACTAGCGGAGTTATACATCGCTAGAATAGTTAGTTTGCATGGAGTCCCTAAGAACATTGTATCGGATCGAGGAACGCAGTTTACCTCGAGATTCTGGAAGAAAGTCCAGGAAGGTTTAGGGACCCGCCTAGATTTCAGTACCGCGTATCACCCTCAGACCGATGGACAAACGGAGCAAGTAAATCAAATACTCGAAGATATGCTTAGAGCATGTGTGTTAGAATATGGATCCAAGTGGGAAGACTGTCTGCCGTTTGCAGAATTTTCCTATAATAACAGTTACCAAGCCAGCTTGCAAATGGCCCCATTTGAATTCATGTACGGAAGGAAGTGTCGCACCCCTTTGAACTTGTCGGAAGTATGAGAGAGTCAGATTTTCGGACCCGACATCCTACGAGAAGCAGAAGAGAAGGTTCACAAGATTCGTGAGCACCTCAAGACCGCCCAATCCAGACAGAAGAGTTACGTCGACAAGAGACGTCGAGACCTCTCCTTCAACATAGGAGATTTTGTTTATCTGAAAGTGTCGCCATTGAAGGGAATGCAACGTTTCCAACTCAAATGAAAGTTAGCCCCCAGATATATCGGACCTTTCAAGATTCTGAACCGTCGAGGAGAAGTATCGTATCAACTGGAACTTCCCGAAGAGATGTCAGCTGTGCACAATGTGTTCCATATCTCGTTACTTCGCAGGTGCCTCGAAGTTCCAGAGAAGACGGAAGTGTTCAAGAATATCGATCACCGGACCATAGAGATCAACGATGACCTGACCTATCCCGAAGTACCCATCCGTATTTTGGAAGAAGCCTTCAGAACTACCCGAACCCGAAGCATCAAGTTTCTCAAGATTCAGTGGAGCAATCACACAGAAGAGGAAGCTACCTGGGAGCGCGAAGATCACATCAGGACGGAGTTTCCCGATCTCTTCAAATCCTAGGTAATCTTTTCGTCATTTTTCAAATCTCGGGACGATATTTTGTTTAAGGGGGGAAGGTTTGTAACATCCCAAAAATACTAAACTTGGATCATCAAACTCTAATCATCAAAAATTAGGGTTAACAAAAACTTTTCTAAATAAAATTATGGAAGCATGCATGTGAGTATGGATTTCATTTTGAATTCTTTTGAACCAACTTGTTTGTGTGTTCCTTTGCTTGTAAATGGATGCTTAGGTGAAATAAACATCATCTAAACATTTCCGAAACTTTTCCTAAAGACAAGTAAATCAAAACAAATAAAATAAGGGAATGGTCATTTTGACCAATTTAACTCCCATGCCTACTTTGGCTGTCTCAAACTTTCAGAACCTAACAGAGACTTTTCTGGATCTTTGCACCCCTTGAATGTACTCATAACAAAGTATCAAGGCCCACTTTGTGATCATCCAGAAACTTTCAAATGCATAGTTTAAATGACATTTCAAAATTGAATCTTTATCATATGAGAAGATCCCACTTTTTCAAAAACCACTCAAACAATCTCAACTTTCAAAACCCAAGCATCTGCAGACTCACCAGCACCAACCTAGCACACCCACCAAAAATCTTTTCAAAATTCAAAACTTGAGTTCTTGCGGCCATTTCATCAAACAGGTTGTAGACACAAATCAAACAAAATTCAAACACTATTGTGAGCAGTGATTGAAGCCTAACTTGTTCCCTCTCTGGTTGCAACTAGGCTTTAGTAGATCATATAGCTCAATTGCACACCCTTAGCATCACTGTAAGCTTGGCATTGCCATCAATGGTGAGCAGGACGAATGCACCCTTGTCACCCCCATGTCGACAACCAGCTAGGAGGAGAAACAAGCCTAGCCAGCATGTCTGGGAGCAAGCCAACACCCCACCGCCACTCCCTGTCCACCGCTCGAACGTTGCCAGCCACTGGACCACGCGCACGAACCATGCCAACCTCGCCAGCAACCATGCCGAGAGCACGCCCCAACCGCCACCGTCGACCGACGCCCACAGAACACGCGCCGCCATCGCCGCGTGCATACGTGATCACCACCGTCCCAGCAACCCCGCAGACACGCTCGTTCGCCGCCGCGCGGACCACGCACGTTGTGCGCCATTAAGTTCTTTGTCGGGCACGCGCAGAGCACCATCGCGTTCCGACCCAACCGCACCGCCCCACGTCTCTCCACCATGTCGTTGAGCATCGCCAGGGAGCACCGCACCGCCCCCTACCTTCGCCCATGCCGATAGCCGTCTGTACTATCGCCCCCGACAAGCTCACCGCGCGCCCCGTCGGTCCCCTCGCTCGACTATAAATAGAGGCCAACCCCAGTCGAATTCTTCACACCATTCTACTCCCCTCTCTTCACTGATCATGCCACACCGTTTCCGGAGCAAGCCGAGCACCACCTCGTCGGAATTTCACCGCAGCCCGCCTCCTCTAAAGAAGAAGGGAGCCAACGATTGGAGCCGCCCCAGGAGGAGCCACCGGTACCAGGAGATTCGCCGTCGTCGACTTCGTCGTTCGCCCGCCTCGCCGACCCTCGCCTGCACCCCGGTGAACCCCCAACGACCCCCACTGGCCGCGCTACGTTTCTGTCTCGCCGGCGTTGCCCAACATCGATGATGACTTCCAGCCGTTGGATTAGAACTAGATCGAACGTCACATATTGCTCCGTACCGCTTCGCGTTTAAAGAGCCACTGACCGGTGGAACCCCCCTATCAGCTGAGCCCCGTGCCGCGGAGTGTCACTGGGCTGGCCCGTTAATAGTTCCCACGCAGCCCACTCGTTTAAATTTAGATTTTTATATTTAGATTCATCCTCAATTATGTACCCAGTTTCAAAAATCAACCCAGGTCGATTCAGTGAACCAAATTGAATGAAACCAATTTTGTTAGAAAGGTCTGGGAATGCTGAATCCAAGCCCGTTGGATTCAAGTCATTTGGATCTGTAGATCATCCATGGTAAAAATAACAAGGCAGAAGCTTTTCTGCATTCAAACATTTTTCAATGTTAAACCACAATAGCTTTTGAGTTGATTCCAACTCTCAAAAATCACATTTAACTATACCTTTCAGAATATATAAAAATATATAGGGTTACTTACAGAAATATTGTTCAAGTAATAAAAGAATGCCACATAGGCATTTCTAGCCATTTTAATTATTTAAAATAAAAGGGTAAAACCTTATTAAATTGTGACAACACTTTAAATCACATTCCCATGGACTAAAATATGTGGTGATGACATGTGTCAACATGATCCCATGTTTGGTTTAGAGAATATTAAATCTTAAGTAGTTTTTCAATGAGTAGAAATTACTTTTCTAAAAATAAAAGGAATTAAAACAAGCTTTAATCTTGTGATGTTGGTGATGATGCTAGATCATCTATAGGACCCTTTTGTGTGATGATTGCTAGTAGTTAAGTATTGCTTGGTGATTGTGTACATCGTATTTATTTATAGACGCTAGTACCGACCAAGGATACGAGGAGGAAGGAGGATTCTACGAAGTAGCCGAGGAGAACTTCAACCACTTCTCTGCACAAGGCAAGCCAGTAACCTTGCAAGATAACACTTGCAATTTAGAAAGCTTATACTGATATTGTGCCAGCAAACCCTTACTTGTTACCATGCCTACTATATGCCTTAAGCATATGTGATCATACCCACTTGATAAACCAATCCTAGTTTTATTTGCAAGCTTCTACTTTATTTCTTTATCAAAGCCTTAACTTAGAGTTGAATTAAGTGACTTATAGATCCTAGAAAGATATATTTGAAGGTTGCATAAAGAGCATAAAATTTGGCCTAAGTTAGAAACCTTGATATCATCCTAAGATATAAGGTTGTACTTAGTTGAAACTTGATCAACTTTAGATGGGAATACTTGGTGGAAAAATGGTTATGAAAACCTTGGAATGATGGATCATTCTATTGAAATGTTTTGGACATGTGTTTCCGAAAACACCGGATGATTTTGGTGATGAAAATGTTGAGGCATGAGCCTTAGCCCTTTATAAAACTGATGGTTGTCTGGATGCGATACCATTCCAATTTTATCGTACAACCACAATACCCGAAGATTGGGTAGGGCTTGACTAGAAACTTATATACCTTAGTATTAGCTCCCTCACGGCCAAGGTCTAAGCTGAGGCTACCTTGTGAAGATTGTCCACCTGTGCAGTACCCAAGATGACAATTGGTCATGGTTGGGAGGCCAAACTCACAGGAGAGGTGCTTATACTAGGGCGTGTAATGGAAAGGTTAGGATTGATTATCCGCATACTGAGTATGGTGAATTCAGGATTTGTTCCTGACGGATGTATCGAATGTTGTGGTGAAAGTGTACAATCTCTGCAGAGTGTCAAACTATTCGAATAGCCGCGTCCACGGTTATGGACAGTTGGAGTGGCCATACTGTTCCCACGTCAGACTTTTCAAAATGACTTGTGAAATGAAGTGAGACTTTGACTTGACCACAACAGGGTTGTGATATGAAATACAAGTTCCCATTTAGGTGTTATAAACTTAAACTAGCATGAGTGCCCCTAAACTTAGTAGAGATAAATCTGGCTTTTGCAAAACAACCCTAGAGCCTAGTGTTCTATTATCCAAAAACCCATTTACCTGCTAGTACTAGTTTGCGAGTACTTAAAGAGTACTCATGGCTTTGTCCCTGGCTATTCCCATGGCCAGACTCTGAAGAGGAGTACCTGGAGGATGGACCCCAGGAAGGTTACGACAACTAGGATCATCTCCCATCGTCAGCATTGCCTGTGACCCCGAAGATGGAGCTTCGCCTACGCTACCGTTATTATTACGTATTCCGCTGCTTGATGTTGTATTAAGAACTGGACCATGAGATCCCTATTTGTGTAAGAACATATGTACGATTGTAATGGATGATGTACTATGGTATCCAATTCTGTTATGTCTCGCAAAAATGGTAATCCTGGGATTGCGATGTATGGCATAACAGGCATCTGGGATTAAAAATCCGGGTGTTGACAATTCCTGAATGATGCTTAAGATCCAAGATGGTATAGATATATTAGATCTAGAAGCTAGTTCTGATTTTTGGATCTAAGAGAAATATGATTTTACATTACATTGATGCACTCATAACACATACCATCACATACATTCGTGTATCTTACTAAATATGTGCTAGTTATAGAGTGGAGGTTGCTGGGATAACTTCATGTTTTATCAAATATTAGCTTCCCATATCACTTGACACGATTTACTACATGCTACACCACATTTAATTAATGTGAACGATTACGAATTGGCAGGCTGCACCAGCACACACAGCTATCACATCAGGGAGAGTGTTGAGTTCTTTATTTTCTAAAATAATTTTTTTGTTACTTATAGGTTACACTTTTCACACACTTAACGGTTACCTATAGTTGTAATTCTTTTAAAATGTGTAGGAAACTTACCGATAAAAGTGAAATTATGGTTGTAAATGTATCGTTCTATTTTTGTATGGCTTTTTGTAGGTTACATAGTGCACTTTTTACATATGTGTTACTACCAAATAGAGGAAATTTAAAATAATTTATCCTCCATTCGTATGCACATTTAGAATTATTTCATTATTTTTATCTAATATTTTTTACATACAAAGTTATCTAGTTGTACATGAGTTGCCGTTGCATCCAATTTATATGCAATTTAATTACAACATCACGATGTTATTCGCGCACATAAGGGATTTGTTTATAGCTATATGGGCCTTCTGATTAGTTGTGTATTTTTAAGTCCCAATTTCTTGCTTGGACCATACAAAAGACACAAAATGGGCATAAAGAAAACAACGGGAGATACACCGACAAGGAAGAGCACCACCAAATGAGACAGTACTTAATTTCTAGTATGTAACAACTTCTCCTCGGTCCTTTTCTCTTCCTCGTTTGCTCTCAGTTGGGGTTTTTCTAAGGATTTTCTAGCAGAGAAGGCACATCCGGAGGAGAATTCCATTGCTAGGTGGTACTCTACTTTCTCCGGTGAGTTAGTGTTTTCTGTGAGTTCGTGCGTCAGTCATACCAAAGTACGGGGCAAGTTCTTGTGTGGAGGGTTTGTGGTTGTTGGGGCCAGGGTAGGAGTTTGCTCACTAAGAGAGGAGCGGATGTGGGATTTCTATCTCTTCATTGCATGAGCACAACACTTGGAGCATATGGTTGCAAGGTAATTGCATTTTATTTTAGTCAATTGCTAACGCGCCTTTTCTATCTTCTTTACTATTAAAAGCAAAACGGTGGTGTCACACTTTGAGATAATTATTAGGCAAATGCCACCGCAACAACAAACTAACACGTCCCTACGTTTTAGCTCATGTCTACTCAACCACTAACAAACTTTTCTTATCTCAACAAACAATTCAGACTTCCTAAAAATACGCTCGTCCATAGCTCGTCGACCATCCTACAAATCCGAACCTGAGTGGCAGATTCAAATCATCTCTCGAGCTATCTAATCCACCGGTTCATATTACCGGAAAATCAATGTTAGAGGCTGAATCTTACATCGAATCACGTTGGGCAGTCAAACATCCAACGCCTCTCCTTATTACCCCTCAATCAATTCCCTCAATTTGCTAACAGCCAGAAATCTTCCATCGACGCGTGCACCTCTCTCTTGTTTTCCAAGCGCCACCAATCGGAGAATCCCTAACGCAACTCTCTGACCCTCAGTTTGTTCGACTACAACCAGAAGAAAACGCACCCGCGTGCCCCATCGCTCCGTACCTCCGGATGCACTCCAGCCTCGAGGAAAAGCCGCCGCCGTCGTATCGCCTCCAACTTGCCATTCGTCCGAGCACCGCCGTTCAAACCAGGCTGATGAAGGACGCGCCAGACCCGACGTTCCAGTAAGCGTTGTGCGGATCCTCTGAGAGTTGTCGTCGTCTAGCTAAACACTGCCGCTGCTACCCCTCCTTGATGCCCTTCATGATACGTCCGCGTTGACGTCCTCTCCAGTTACATGGATTGGTCTACTCAAGTGTCTATTCCTGAAATGCCTATAGATGGACCCAACGCCAACCATTGTTTCAGTTGATACCTTCTCAACCATGGTGACTTCCCGGTTTGAATCTAACTGATAGTGTTTTTCGATTTCAGGTGAAGGGGGCCAGGTTCAGCATGCACTGCTGAATGGATGAAACAAGCCAAAAGAGCGACATCATCCTAAGAAAGTTTTTGCTTGAAGTATTCAAGCACATTCTTCTTGTATTTCCTGGCTAACACTATCTATGGGCTTTGCGTCCATCTTCTGTAATGAAAGGGTGTTGAACTTTCAAATTTGTTTAAGCGTAGAAATTGGTCCTGGTAGCAGAACGAAATGCGAAAGACATGCATGTATTTTTATTGATTGGTTAACTAAAGCTCAAAAGAAGAATGCATGATTTACCACAACAATTTTCTCTCGACGAAGGTCCGATTGGAAGTGTTCGATTCATGACCATAGTGGATAGTGTTTTGCCGCCTAAGGATATTATCTGTATACTCAGATGATTTTGCACTAAAATAAATTTATTTTTGGCGACACCGCTAAAATGAAGCGAAGGTATATTAAGGGTTATCATTTTGGATTAGCAATTTGATTTTTTTTTGTCCGGTAATATTGTTAGTGGTTCCATATGAAGTAATCAAAAAGTACTTCTTGTCCAGTACACTGGCGTGGCAGAAAAAAGCGATGGAACCATGCAAAGGAGGTTTCCACCATATATACGAATTGGATTGTGTTGTCCAACCATTTGAAGTTTGTGTTGTACAATAAATCATCTAGAGACGTTTTTTGGTTGCAGTGTGAGGACATGGGACAAATCTATATTTGACGAAACAACATCTTAAGGAGGTGGTTAACCTGGAATGAGGTAGTGTACTCTAAAACTTTTTAAACCACTATATTATAATATTGTGCTTTAAGATTTGTATTTTAAGCCTTGCAACTATTACTTCCATACCAAATAAATGCTTAGCAATTTCCAATTCATGGAAAGAGTTGTACTATAGGTTCTTATAGTCAAAAGTACATACTCCCTCCGTCACGGTTTGGAGGGCGTCTTACAAAAACCATGCATTTTCAAAACTCCTCTCCTTCTAGGCGCGTTAGACTTAATCATAAAATTAATGTCTTTCTTTTTCTTCCCCACTTTCTACTCCATGCAGCCAAGGAATTAATTCTTGTATACAACTTCACCAATGCATGCGCCTAAACTTCTCGTTTCCATTAAATAATTACGTTTAATAGGGCGCCGAATCATTAATATGCTATTTTCTCCCAAAGAATTTGCATGTTTTTGACACAAATCTGGCCCAATCAGCACCTACCTAAGTCCCAACAATCTTTCTAAAACGCCCTCCAAACCGTGACAGAGAGAGTACCTTGTATGTGCCTTCCACCTTAAATAGCAGATTGCTGAAGTCTCAGATTTAATATGGCACCAGTGGGTCAAAGGACGCAAACTCCTTGAGTACCCTTGTGAGATAATGCCACAATCTTTGCAGCTAAATCCTGAAAAAAAATGTTCAAGTTAGTTTTTATGAAAATTGTGAAAGTAAAAGATACTACATCGAAAAGTATGCAATCTTTCCACCTTGGTCTTGCATGTTACGTACAATTACGACTTGAGCGGTATTTCTATAGAAGAATAGCTAACAATGCTTGATTGCATGAAAACTAACAAGATGTCAACCGAGCATCCCAGCCGTTTTCTTTCCATAAATCTACCGATACATGTTCAATTAGATATACTCACTATATGGACATGACACTAATATATATGAGATTAACATGAATATTGTATATAACCAAAATGGATGATTGCCTCATCCTTGGCTAGAAGGTGCACAAAATAATTTAAAAGTAAAGGGTTGAGAATCTTTACCTGTCCATCTTGTCGTTGGACCAGATGCCAATTTTTCCTATCCTGGCTATAAGAGGTCAATACACTCCTGCAACTTCCGAAGTTACATCTACAATAGTATCAGGTTTTTTATGCCTGGGCCACAAAATGGCATAGAAATCCGTCTAGAGGGGCAAGATAAAAACAGACTATGACTCTCAATCTTTAGATGATTTGAAGATCCGGTATAGGAGTCAGACATTCTTATTTCTTTGCAATGTCTTCACACCCTTGCCTACACCATCGTAGAAAGTCCCTAGCCCAGACACTCCTACAGATGAAGAAGTCATAGCCAACCCTAGAAATCATCAATAATATCTGGGTACATCAGAACCCAATTTTGACACATCTCGCGAAAACCGTAATGTAAGTTTCGAAAATATGGGAAAACAATCACGCATGTAAATATGGGATTGAAAATTACTCTTGTGAATTTTCATAAAAGTTATGAACATATTTAGGTTCCAAGACCATATTGTCGACTTCAAGTTTTGAAAATTTGGGAACTCTGTACGCATCATGAATCATTAATTGTATTTTAATGATCATATTTAGGTTCCAAAAATTTCCCATACAACGGTGCTGACACAAATCATTGACGTACGCTGTAGCATGCTTTCTTTCCATCGCACAAGCACTTGAGATTTCATCATAAAAAAAGTTTAGCATGTGACGCAGACCTGTCAACCAAGTCGATCCCAGTCAACGCCGCCTTTTACCATTTTAAAAAACAAATGATAGCCCACAAGGCCCATGTGTCCAACAAACAACACTTTTACACACACGACATACAAAACCTTCTCTTCTTCGCCCTAGAAAAGGAAGTCAATGCTAGAGAGAAACCACACGAGAGAGGCATCCCTCGTTCCGATACCACTTACCAAATCTGAACTCGTTGTCGCCTATTTGTATAGGTCCAACACAACCGAACCCGAGAAATCAGATCCATTTCGGACCCCTAGGAGGAGGAGCCTCCATCATGCCCAGCAACACTGGTCACGACAAGGAGGTCGTTGGCCTCGTCAGCGATGAAGACGACCACACCATCGATGGTAAGCGCACAGTCGCTTCCCTTTCCCTCCGCTTGATCTTCTTATGGTGGTGGTGGGTCGTGGGCGTCCCTCATGATATCATCTTTGATCTCTGTTGATATCAAATGGTGATCTATGGTTAGGTAGATCATTTCCTAGCTAGGGGGCTACTCCTATATGCATCAATCGATGCAGAGGCGGGGGTATTTATCCCCTTCTCCACAAAAATAGAGATTGTCCTTGTTTTGTTCGTGTCTGGATATTGTTGCTTGTTCCTTATTTTGTTTGTGTATGGTTATTGTTGCTTGTTCCTTGTTTTAATTTCTCAGAAATGGAAAAGTTTGGAAACCAATAGCTACTTTTATATTGTTCTTATTTTTATTTTTGTGTTGGTTCTATTAGTTATTTCGTCGACTGCTCCCTCTTTGGATTACACACACACATGATTTCTTGGAAATAGACATAGTTTCTAGGATCACAAACCCCTCAGATCTCATTGTATTAGATTGCCATATATTGTCTGTCCTTGGAGATTTGGAAGGCTTAAGTTGTTGAGCTTTAAGATTAGTGGGTATATTTGTATAAATCAAAAGGCATTATTATAGATGCATATGAATAATCGTGTTATATTTCAGTAGCCCTATTGCACTATTTTAGTGGTTTATTATTTTTTGGATTTGGCGTTATATATAAGCACAACAGTGTTTACATGTTAATTTATCAATTTCGCTGTGTATTTCTTGCATGGATGAATATTTTGATGAGTATAGTACATCGCTAGCCCCTACATTACCATTTTAATGCATGTGTCGCATATAGTTAATATATCTTTTAGTTAAATGTAACATATCAGTACCGAGAAGATAACAATAACATTAGGCCTCTGCAAAAATGTACTATGAAGAATTAGTTGAGATACCAAGATTCGAATCTTGGTAGACATAAAAGGGAAAAAAAGAAAGAAGAAAAAGGCCCCTGCCAAAGTGAGCAGCGACTCGCATCAGAAGAAAACAGCCATCACCATTGGCAACATCGGGACTGCTATGGAGGTTATCCCATATCAACACTTAGAAGAAGGAAACAAAACATAGAAGCACCGTCGTTGTTCGATCTCAGATCATGGGTTTTCACCCTAAAAATAATCTAAACTATCTCTGGACAATCCCTTCAAGGTGGCTTACGTTTTTTAGCACATCCTATCAGGATGGCTAAATTATTAATATATTAGAACATTACATGTTGCTAAAAGATATGACCGCATAGTTCTTGTGTTGATTCATAAATTATGTTGCGCAGAGCACCGAATGGTCAAACTCTAGGTTGCTTCCCTATCTCATACATTGGATGGTGTAACTGAAAAAGTTGTTGGCTTTTGAACTTGATTAAGAAAATTGTTAGTTTTTGAATTCCTTGCACTTCTTTACTAGGAAAAATAATTGTGGCATCTAGAAGAAAACCATCTCATTGATTAATTAATCAAGTTGTTTATCGGTACTAACTTTTGTGTAGGGTTAGTTACATATATAATTTTTTAAGAGAACAAGTGCATGTGGTTTAGTATGCAATGTGTGTGTATCCTGACCTCAAAGTTATTTTATATTATGTGTATGGTGTGCCAAAACAAGGGCTCTCAAACAGGCAACGGCTCAAAAACAAAGACATCATGGAGCTTGAACAATGCATTGCCCTTATCTCACCTACCCCTGAAGAAAAGGTTAAGGCACCTTACATATAGCAAAAGGCCCAATATAAATAAAGATGAGTTAGACAATAGAATAAAGTTCGCCGGTAAAGATAATACACTAAAGATAGAATAGATAGATTACAACCACCAAAAGAGAGATGAAGTGATGCATTTTTCAATATGGAAATTCAAAGTATGTTATAATTCAATGGAAACTCTGCAGTCGAGGCACTCATGCTAAAATGTAAAATCCTATAATAATTAGGCTATTGTTGTTACACAAGCTTCCGCATGATAAAATTGAGCAACCCCCACATAATAAATCTCCGACCAAAGTAAACCATTGAGAGGGTGGAGGAAAGTTTTACCTTATCAGCTAAAGTAGAACATGCCGTTGAGTCAAGTAAGCAGATGATGGTATATGACCCTCCTCTATAAATTCAAGGACCGATCTGAGCGTCATCTAGTGGCATCGTCTCATGCTCCTCCTATTGAGCTCAAGACGAAGAGGTGCACCATATGGTCGAAATATGGAAACGAAGGATGAATGGACCATTGGAGTTGTAGGCATAAAGCGAGGATGCATTGATAGAGGTCGAGGTCCTCTCATGTGCTACCTCGCCATCGGGGTCTAGGGCGGATTAGGAGTCCGGGGAGACGCTTTCTTGCAGAGTAGGCAGCGTCCAGATCTATTATCGGGGTCTAGGGGCATCACAGGCAAGCAACGACGGCCTTCCATTGCAGTGCTTGGGGAAGGAAACGATGTCAGGGAGAAGCGTAGAAGGCCGAAGGTGAGGACTTCCAGGAGGAAGAGATTGAGGTCGAGGAAGCATGGATAAGTTCGAGGTCGAGGCGGCAGCATTGAGCATGAGAGGAAGGAGGGTGGCGAGGTCTCATGACGGATAGCTCGTAGCGGTAGCGGCGCGCCTCATGTGTTGTTGAATGAGGGTGATTAGATATTTCTCCCCAGTGTGCAATGACTTGCTATTAGAGTCAGAATTTACTGTTGGATGATGTGACAATTCTAGGGAACAATTTTTTATAACAATGTAACAACTGCAAAAAATACAGTCTAGCAACTTGGTGTTCCTTAGTTACAATAAAATCACGAAGCTATATTCAAGGTGCAACACTATCCACTGGATTTTATTCAGAAGTAATGTGCTTTTTAGAAAACAAAAATCTATGGAGTGAATAGAGTGTTTTTATACTTTGTATGATAGTAAATTTCCTAAGAAATGTTAAATACACTTAAACTAAATGATGCAAAGAAGCTTATTATTAGCTATTTGCAAATATGATTGACAAACTCAAATAAGAAAAGATATGTTTGAAACTATGTCCACATATTTGATGTATTGAGATATGAGGTTGTTGTGATTGAGAGAACATACTTGTATAGGTGTACAATAAATGAAAACTCGAGCAACTCCGCCGCCCAAGACACAGCCATCAGGACCTGCTAGTGAAACACTCAGCCTGATGGTTCTAGTTTACTGGCCTCATATATCTTGACCATGGAATGATCCAATGGTGACAATATCTCAAATTGGCCATGCGGCAGAAAAAAAAGAACCATTACTTACTAACCTATCATCGATAAATCATCTATAGTGACCGGTGAATTTTTACGAAATGGTAGTGACTGCTGACTATAACTATATATCAACAAAATTAATAGTTCAATTTGATCAGGTTTCTTATAATCATGATATTTTATGATATAAGTGTATTAATACCTCTTGGAATGCTTAGCAATTTCCATTTCATGGGAATATTTGTACTTTAGGTTCTTACTATCAACAGTACATACCTATGTGGTCCTTTCACCTAAAATAGCAGATTGCTTGATGAAGACTCACATTTAGTATGGCACCAGTGGGTGAAAGGAACCAAACTCCGTGAGTTTTCTAGTGAGAGAATGACACAATATTTGCATCGGAATCCTGAAAAATAGTGTTCTACTCATTTTCTATGAGAAACTATAAAAGTAAAAGATACTACATCGACAAGTATGAAATATTGCCACCTTGGTCTTGCATGTTACCTACAATCACAACTTGACAAGTGTTTCTATAGACGAATAGCTAACAGTGCTTGATAGCACGAAAACTCAAAATATGGGCAACCGACCATCCCGATTATTTTCTTTCCAAAAATATACATACACATGTTGAAAAAGATATACTTATTATATGGATGGAGAAGATAAACACCAAGTGCAACACATCTGCACTCTACCAAATCAAAAGATCATAGGATGTATATCACTATATGGACTTGACACTAATATCAGATTAACATGAATATCGTGTATATCTAAAATGGCAGATTCCCTCATCATTTGGTAGAAAGTGCACAAAATAATACAAAAAAAGGGTTGGGAATCTTTACTTCTCTAGCTTGCACAAGAAGAACATGAGCTGTAAATCCAACTTCAGTAGATGCAAAATGATAATGCTACTAATTCAGTATGTGTATAATTATAATAATTCAACCAAGAACACGATCAAATGCATGCATAGATATCAAAAGAAGCATGGTGAGGCAGTTTGAAATTTTAGTTCAATAGACATTTACGACTTCAGTTGTATAGTTAAACCAAATTATACAAAGGATCTCTTAACTATAAATTTCATGAAAAGACATGCAATAATTATTGATTGTATACCATTTAATTACAATATAAGAAAGAGGTTCATGTTCCAAAATCTAGAAAGGTATGAATGTAATTTCTTAACCAATCGATCCGCACTATGCCATAGTACATCATTCCAGATCTAGCCAAAGCTAATCAAATAAAACTGAGCAAGTTCAGCTCTAAAGATAATACATTAAAGTGAGAATAAATAGATTACAACCACCAAAAGAGAGATGAAGTGATGCATATTTAAATATGGCAAGTCAAACTATGTTATAATTCTATGGAATCTCTATAGTCCAAGCAACCATGCAAAAATGTAAAATCTCATAATAATTACGCTATTGTTGTTAAACAAGCTTCCGCATGATGAATTGAGAAACCCCCACATAATAAATCTCCAACCAAAGCAAACTAGTGAGAGGGTGGAGGAAATTTTTACATTGTGAGCTAAAGTGGAACATGGCGTTGAGGCAAGTAAGTAGACGATGGTTTGAGACCCTCCTCTAGAAATTCATGGACTGATCCGAGCGTTCTCTCATGCCGTCAGCTCGTGCTCCTCCCGTTGAGCTCAAGATGACGAGGAGCGCCATATGGTTGAAATGTTGCAGCGAAGGATGAATGGACCAATGGAATCGTCGACATAAAGCCAGGATGCATTGATAGAGGTTGAGGTACTCTCATGTGCTACGTCACCATCGGGTTCTAGGGTGGCGTAGGAGTCCAGGGTGGCGCAGTCTTGCAGGAGGACACGGTGTCCGGATCTAACATATGGGTCAAGGGGTGTCGCAGGCGAGCAGCGGCGGCCTGCCATTGTAGTGCTTAGGGAATGAGACAATGCCAGAGCAGAGCGTAGGAGGCCAAAGGTGAGAACATCCAGGAGGAAGAGATCAAGGTTGAGGCAGCGGGGGAAGATCAAGGCCGAGGCGGCTGACTTGAGCATGAGAGGAAGGATGACAGGGAGGTCTCGTGACGGATAGCTCGCAGAGGTAGCGGCACACGCCTCATATGTTGTTGATCTAAGGATGGTGGTTAGATATTTTTGCAATGTCTAATGACTTATAATAGAGTAACAAGTGACTATCAGATGATGAGAAAATTCTAGGGAATAATTGTACATAACAATGTAGCAACTGCAAAAAAAAAATCTGGCAATTTGTTGTTCCTTGTACTAGTTACAATAAAATCACATAGCTATATTCAAGGTGCAACACTATGCACGGGATGTTCGTCGGAAGGCATGTCCTTTTTAGAGAACAAAAATGTATGGACTAAATAGAATGTTGTTATACTTTGTATGAGAGTAAATTTTTTAAGAAATGTTAAATACACTTGAACTAAATTATGCAAGGAAGTTCATTGTTGCTGTTTGCAAATATGATTAACAAACTCACATGAGAAAATATTTGTTTAAAAATATGACCGTATATTTGATGTATTGAGATATGAGGTTGGTGTGACAGAGAGAACATACTTGTATAGGTGTACAAGCAATCAAAACTCGGGAAACTCCACCACCCAAGACACAACCATCAAGGACCTGCTAGTGAAACACTCATCCTAACGGTTCCGGTTTGGTGGCCTCATATCTCTTCACCATGGAATGATCTAGGCGGTGACAATATCTTAGATCGGCCATGTCGTAGAAAACAAGAAGAATCGTTACTTACTAATCTATCATCGACAAATCATCTATACTGACTGGTGATTTTTTTTGAAATGGTAGTGACTGCTGACTATATATCAACAAAACTAAGAGTTCAATTTGATCAGGTTTCTTATAATCATGATATTTTATGATATAATGACACTTGTATTAATACCTATGGGAATGCTTAGCAATTGCCATTTCATGAGAAGAGTTGTACTGCAGGTTCTTACTATCAAAAGTACATACCTTGTATGTGATCCTTCCGCCTAAAATAGCAGATTGCAGAAGACTCATATTTAGTATGGCACAGGTGGGTGAAAGGAACCAAACTCCTCGAGTTCCCTGGTGAGAGAATGCCACAATCTTTGCATCTAATTCCTGAAAATAGTGTTCAAGTCATTTTCTATGAGAAAACTATGAAAGTAAAAGATACTACATCGGCAAGTATAAAATCTTGCCACCTTGGTCTTGCATGTTACCTACAATCACAACTTGACAAGTGTTTCTATAGATGAATATCTAACAATGCTTGATAGAAAGAAAACTAAAAATATGGGTAACCGATCATCCCGATTATTTTGTTTCAAAAATATAGAGACACATGTTGAATAAGATATACTCATTATATGGTTTGAGAAGATAAACACCAAGTGCAACACATCTGCACTATACTAAACCAAAACATCCTAGCATGTATATCACTATATGGACTTGACACTAATATCAGATTAACATGAATATTGGGTATATCCAAAATGGCAGATTGCTTCATCATTTCCTAGAAAGTGCAAAAAATAATTCAGAAAATAAACGGTTGAGAATCTTTAACTCTCCAGCTTGCGCAAGAAGAAAAAGAGTTATAAATCTAGCTCCTACAGTTGCTTGCAAGATATTAATGCTACAAATTCAATATTTTTATAATAATAATTCAATCAAGAACATGACCAAATGCATGCACATATATCAAAAGAATCACGATGAGGCAATTTGAAAATTTAGTTCAATAGACATATACGACTTCAGTTGTATAGTTGAACCAATTATACAAAGGATCTCTTAATTACACATTTCATGGAAATTCATGCAATATTTCTTCAGTGTATACCTTTTAATTACACTATAAAAAATAGGTTCATGTTCAAAAGTCTAGAAAGGTATGAGAGTAATTTACTAACCAATCGACCGGTAGCATGCTATAGTACATCATTCCAGATCTAGCCAAAGCAAATCAAATAAAATTGAGCAAGTTCACCTCTAAAGATAATACACTAAAGAGAGAATAGATATATTACAACCACCAAAAGAGATATGAAGTGATGCATATTTAACTATGGCAAGTCAAAGTATGTTATAATTCTATGGAAACTCTGTAGTCAAGGAAGCCATGCTAAAATGTAAAATCCTATAATAAGTATGCTATTGTTGTTAAACAAGCTTCCACATGATGAATTGAGAAACCCCCACATAATAGATCTCCGTCCAAAGCAAACAAGTGAGAGGGTGGAGGAAATTTTTACCTTGTGAGCTATAGTAGATCATGGAATTGAGGCAAGTAAGTAGATGATGGTATACGCCCCTCCTCTAGAAATTCAAGGACCAATCAGAGTCTCCTCTGGTGGCATCAACTCGTGCTCCTCCTATTCAGATCATGACAAAGAGGAGTGCCATATGTTGAAATTTTGCAGCGAAGGATGAATGCACCAATGGAGTGTCGCCATAAAGCCAGGATGCGCTGATAGAGGTCGAGATCCTCTCATGTGATACCTCTCCATCGGGTTCTAGGGCGGTGTAGGAGTCTGAGGCGTGGTCTTGCAGGAGGAGGAGGCGTTGCAGGCGAGCAGCGACGGACTGCCATTGCAGTGCTTGGGTAAGGAGACGAGGTCGGAGCCGAGCGTAGGAGGACGAAGGTGAGGACTTCTAGGAGGAAGAGATAAAGGTTGAGGCAGCGGCGACAAGCTCGAGGTCGAGGCGGCGGGCTTGAGCATAAGAGGAAGGAGGATGGCAAAGTCTCGTGATGGATATTATATGATATGAAAATTGTAGGTAATAATTGTACATAACAAAGTAACCGCTGCAAAAATATATAGTCTGGCAACTTGGTGTTTCTTGTACTCGTTAAGTGAAATCACGAAGCTATATTCAAGGTGCAACACTATCCATGGGATTTTCATTCGAAGGCATGTACTTTTTAGGAAACAAAAATCCATGGAGTGAATATAGTGTTGTTATACTTTGTATGATGGTAAATTTTCTAAGAAAATTTAAATACACTTAAACTAAATTATGCAAAGAAATTTATTGTTGCTATTTGCAAATATGATTAACGAACTCACATAAGAAAATTTTTGTTTGAAACTATGACTGCATATTTGATGTATTGAGATATGTGGTTGGTGTGATTGAGAGAACATATTTGTATAGGTGTACAAGCAATCAAAACTGGAGAAACTCTGCCACCCAAGACACAACCATCAGGACCTGCTAGTGAAACACTCACCTGACGGTTCCAGTTTGGTGGCCTCAAATCTCTTGACCCTGGAATGATCTAGGCAATGACAATATCTCAAATCGTCCATGTGGCAGAAAACAAGAAGAACCATTACTTACTAACCTATCATCTATACTAACTGGTGAATTTTTCTGAAATGGTAGTGACTGCTGACTATATATCAACAAAACTAATAGTTCAATTTGATCAGATTTCTTATAATCATGATATTTTATGATATAAGGACACTTGTATTAATACCTTTGGAAATGCATAGCAATTTCTATTTCATGGGAAGAGTTGTTATGTAGGTTCTTACTATCAAAAGTACATATCTTGTATGTGGTCTGTCATCCTCAAATAGGAGATTGCTGAAGACTCACATTTATTATGGCACCAGTGGGTGAAAGGACCCAAACTCCTCGAGTTCTTTGGTGAGAGAATGCCACTATCTTTGCATCTAAATCCTGAAAAAAATAGTGTTCAAGTCAGTTTCCATGAGAAAATTGTGGAAGTAAAAGATACTACATCAGCAAGTATGCAATCTTGTCACCTTGATCTTTTATGTTACTCGTACAATTACGAACAAGTATTTCTATAGAAGAATAGGTAACAATGCTTCATTGCAGGAAAACTAAAAAGATAGGGACTGAGCATCCCGACCGTTTTCTTTCCATAAATCTACTGATACATGTTGAATAAGATATACTCCCTATATGGACTTGACACTAATATCATATTAACATGAATATTGTATATAACCAAAATATATGAAATGGATGATTGCCCCATCCTTGGCTAAAGGTGCACAAAATAATTCAAAGATAAAGGGTTGAGAATCTTTACCTCTCCATCTTGCGCAAGAAGAACATGTGTTGTAAATCTTGGTCCTATAGTTGCTGCAAAATAATAATACTAGTAATTCAATCTACGATTCATACTAATGAGTAAATCAAGAAAACATGACCAAATACATGCACAGATATCAAAAGAAGCACGATGCGTCAGTTTGAAATTTTAGTTCAATGGACATATAATACTTTAGTTGTATAGTTGAACCAAATTATATGAAGGATCTCTTAACTATACATTTCATAAAAATTCATGCAATAATTCTTTACCTTATACCATTTAATTATACTATATAAAAGAGTTTGAGGTTCAAAAATCTAAGAAGGTATGAAAGTACTTTTCCGACCAATCGACTCGTAGTAAGCCATAGTACATCATTCTAGATCTAGCCAAGCTAATCATACAAAACTGAGCCTATAAATATAATACACTAAAGAGAGGATAGATCGATTGTAACCACCAAAAGAGAGATGAAGTGATGCATAGGTAAATCTGGTAAGTCAAAGTATGTTATAATTCTGTGGAAATTCTGCAGTCGAGGCAGCCATGGTAAAATGTAAAATCTTATAATAATTATGCTCTTGTTGTTAAGCAAGCTCTCACATGATGAATTGAGCAACCTCCACATAATAAATCTCCGACCAAAGCAAACTAGTGAGAAAGTGGAGGTAATTTGTACCTTGTGGGCTAAATAAGGGGATGGAATTGAGGCGAGTAAGTACACGATGGTATACGTCCCTCCTAGAAATTCAAGGACCGATCCGAGCATCCTCCTGTGGTATCGGTCATGCTGATCCTGTTGAGCTCAATACAAAGAGGATCACCATATGGTCGAAATGTTGTAGCAGACGATGAATGGACCAACGGAGCAGTCGGCATAAATTCGAGATGCGTCTAGAGAGGTCGAGGTCCTCTCGTGAGCTACCTCTGCGTCGTCCCTCATATGTTTCTTAGAGAGAGGGGTGTGAGACATGAGAGAGAAAGTAGAGACAAGGAGGGTCATGACAGAAAGAGGTACCTGCGAGCGATCATTGCGAATCGACCGACACAAAGTGGAATAGCAATATACCGTCACCTCCACCTGAAGTTCCTGCGGCTAGGCCTGGAAACCATAGGTTGAAGCATGGCCTCTTGCATCTTCTCCACAGAGCTAATGGGAAACCTAAAAAATATATTGCTGTCTAACATTGTCCCTCCCCCTCTCCATGGGTAAGAAGAAGGCTTGAGACAGTGTAAGACAACACATGGAGGCACCTCACAGGTGGGATTGGAGGAGGAGGACATTGAATCAGATGAAATGTTGAAATTTTGCCCCTGCTACACTAGCAAAACCATGGGGTAACCATCACGTCTCTCTCTCCTCTCTTTTAGCTCCCACACAACATCATGTATCGCTCCTCACTGAAGAGCGGGCCCTACAAGAAGAAGGTGGTTCAGTTGTGATGGCTAGCTTCAGGGCAGGTCAAAGAACGGAAGAGAAGGGAAAACGAATGGCCAGGATTGCTTCCGAAGCTTGATCCAAAACTCAGGACCATACGACTTTGCCTAAGAAGGCTCAGACCTGACAAGAATGTTTCCTTTTTTGTAGTCCTCTCATATAGTAAGCATTAATCAATCAAATATTATCAAAACATTATTTTCGCTATATGCATTGGCATTTTATCTCAAATAGCAATATAATCAAAACAAGTTCTTTGACATAATAATATGTTATTACCTCTATATTTCACATTAAGGGGATACAAACAGAGATCTTACACCTTGAAAGGTCGATCCATAGACTATACCTCCATCCACATGAAGAGAGAACATCCTTCGCCACTATACCAATGAAATGCCTAGATAGATGGATGATCGATTCATAGACTATGTCACCAACATAATCAAACTAAGTATGTTATGTTGAAATGATGAAGCAGGAAAGTTATCAGCGTAGTTCAAAAATGCAGGTCGTCTGATGTCAAACCCTTGAGGACACGGGCCGCATAAGGAATGTGATTGCATCTCCTAGAACTAGTCAAAGCCTAGGTCGCTTTTTGAGATTCTCTCTAATCCCGCACTGCTCCACCATTGATTTCCGTTAGGCCCTAATGCCTCTCAGACCTCTACTAGGTACTAAGGGTCTCTTGTCCATTGGTACATGCCTGCCAAAAGTAAGCTCCCTTGTATTTTACTATGCAGAACTGCTCTTGCCGGTTAACCTTCCTCCCTCAGCATGCATATGGGATCTGCGATGCATTTCACTAACATGAATCACTCCATCTTTTGTTAGAGCGCACAATGGTTTGACATAACACATCCCATACAGGCCGGCGCCATACCAGCTCAGGTCCACAGGAGCTGACAACCAAACAATACTTCATGCCTAATTAAACTCCAAATACGAGCATGTGTGGGTGAGATTTGCCCCACTTTATAAGTTGTATCCCCCCATTACCCACCCCACCCCCCACCCCACCCACAACAATTTTCTAATGTGAAACTAAACCAAACATCTTTTATTCCTCGACATCACGCGACCCGATTCCACGACTGCCGACGAGGCGACGACAGATGTAGCGACCATCAGCTAGGAGCCAAGATCAGGTACATGTGCATGTGTGAATTCATTGGCTCTCGCGTTGGATGATTTCCTATCCTAGTTGCTGGGCGCAGGTCACCTAGTGTTTGCTTTCTTTGTGTCGCGCGCTTCTTTGTTGTAATGTTCTGTTTCCTCCATTCCTAAATACAAGACTTCTTGAAAATTTAATATGGCTTGCCAAACACATCTTATATTAAGGAACGGAAGGGGTAGCTATTTGAGTTACTTGCATAGTTGCCACACAGAGAACTTGTGTTGTGAGTCTGAGAGTTTTGTCTTTAGGAAAAAGATTACCACTAGGATGTTAGCCGACGAACATTTTGGTTTTACACTGCTGCAGCACTTGTATTTATTTTGATGAATTAGATTGATGTAAAAGAGTTAAGACTCTCTATTAATACTCTGTCATTTGTAGTTGTAGTGTTGAACAGTTTAAAATATTCTTACAAAAAAGGGTATTTTCTAACCCTGACGCAATGCGAATTCGGTTAATCTCAGTCGACCCGGGGAGAGTTAGATTTTTGCCTCAAGATTCGTATCGACGCGGGGAAAGGAAAAGAACCAGCAACCCGGGGCAGATGGGCACTATATGAATTATATGGAACACTACATATAGGACCGATGTTTTTATAGGTTGCATTTTTTCCAACACCATAATTGTACTTTAAAATGTGCAAACAACTCATTGAAAAAACTAAAAACATGGTCTTGTGTGTCTTGTTGCACTATTTGTCTAATTATTTGTAGGCTACACTTTCTCTTGCTGCATAATTGTATTTTCTTATAAATGTGCAACTATCACCTTGAGAAAAGTGCAACCAAGTGTTCTCTATGTATTGCACATTTTATATTATTATTTATGATTGCACTTTTCGCCCAACATATTTGGACTTATTTTAAATTGTGCAACCAACTGATGGATAAAAGTAAATCATGGTTATATATGTATCGTTCTATTGTTTTGTCTAGTTATTTGTAGTTTGCACTTTTCTCCTACCATAGTTGCCGCAGGTGTTTAGATATGTGCACCTACCAAATAGGCAAAAGTGAAACCAATGTGTTTTATGAATTTTTAACCATCCGTATCAAAATATTGTATACACGATGTAGAATTAATTTGTGTTTCTAGTAATTTTGTACATGCAATTAAAGTTAGCTACCTAAAAAAATTCTACCAATTTGTATTCGGTTATTTTTAGAACATCTCGTTAGTATTCCTGTACACAATGGATCATTTGGTGGCTATACAGGCCTTCCGATTAGCTATGCATTTTGAAGTCCAAATCGCTATCTGGGACAACACAAAACAATAGAAGAGACACAAAAATTGCATAACATACGCATTGACACATAGGCCCGAGGACAAGCGTCACCAACTGAGATATGTCGAATTTCTAGTTGACTTTTGTCTAGACAACCTAAAGTTTCCAGTATGCTTTGTATTCTACTAACATGCTTTTATATGACCAAATACACCACATTGATTTTGTCATGTAAAGTGTTTTGGTCACATATGGTAGGAAGGGCTTAAAGGGCTTTTTAGGTAGTTTGAAAATTTACTTCAATACACATATACGACTTCAGTTATACTTCATGAAAAGTCATGAAATAATTCTTGATTGTATACCATTTAATTACACTATAAAAAAGAGGTTCATGATCAAAAATCTAGAAAGTTATGAAAGTAATTTCCTAATCAATCGACCCATAGTATGCATAGTACATCATTCCAGATCTAACCAAAGCAAATCAGATAAAACTGAGCAAGTTCACCTCTAAAGATAATACACAAAAGATAGAATAGATAGATTACAACCACCAAAAGAGAGATGAAGTGATGCATATTTAAATATGGCAAGTCAAAGTATGTTATAATTCTATGGAAACTGTATAGTCGAGGCACACATGCTAAAATATAAAATCCTATAATAATTACTCTATTGTTGGTCAACAAGCTTCCCCATGATGAATTGAGCAACCCCCACATAATAAATCTCCGACCAAATAAAATCAGTAAGAGGGTGGAGGAAATTCTTACCTCATTAACTAAAGTAGAAAATGGCATTGAGGAAAGTAAGTAGATGATGGTATACGACCTTCGTCTAGAAATTCAAGGACCGATCCGAGCGTCCTCTTGTGGCATCGGATCGTGCTCCTCCTGTTGAGCTCAAGACGAAGAGGAGCGCCATATGGTCGAAATGTTGCAGCGAAGGATGAATGTACCAATGGATTCGTCGGCATCAAGCCAGGATGCATTCATAGAGGTTGAGATCCTCTCATGTGCCACCTTGCCATCGGGGTCTAGGAGTCGTAGGATTCCAGGGCGATGCGGTCCTGCTGGAGGAGGCGGCGTCTGGATCTAACATCGGGATCCAGGGGCGTCACAGGCGAGCAGCGATGGCCTTCCATTGGAGTGCTTGGGGAAAGAGGCGATGTCGGGGTAGAGCGTAGGAGGCCGAAGGCGAGGATGTCTAGGAGGAGAAGCTCGAGGTTGAGGCAGCGGGGACAAGGTCGAGGTTGAGACGGCGGGCTTGAGCATGAGAGGAAGGAGGGCGGCAAGGTCTCGTGACGGATACCTTGCAGAGGCAGCGGCGCACCTCATATGCTGTTGATATAAGAATGGTGGTTAGATCTTTCTTCAGTGTGCAATGACTTGCTAATAGAGTAACAAGTGACCATCAGATGATGTGAAAATTCTAGGAAAGAAATGTACATAACAATGTAACAACTGCAAAAAATACAGTCTGGCAACTTCGTGTTCCTTGTACTAGTTACAATAAAATCATGAAGCTATATTCAAGTTGTAACTCTATCAACGGGATGTTAGTCAGAAGGCATGTCCTTTTTAGAAAACAAAAACCTATTGAGTGAATAGAGTGTTGTTATACTTAGTATGATAGTAAATTTTCTAAGAAATGTTAAATACACTTAAACTAAATAATGCAAAGTCTATTGTCAGCTATTTGCAAATATGATTAACAAAGTAACATAAGAAAAGATCCATTTGAAACTATGACAGCATATTTGATATATTGAGATATTTGGTTAGTGTGATTGAGAGAACATACTTGTATAGGTGTACAAGCAATCAAAACTGGAGCAACTCCGCCACCCAAGACATAACCATTAGGACCTTCTAGTGGAACACTCAGACCGATGATTCTAGTTGGGTGGCCTCATATCTCTTGACCCAGGAATGATCCAGGCGGTGACAATATCTCAAATTTTCCATGTGGGAGAAAACAAGAAGAACCATTACTTACTAACCTATCATCGACAAATTATCTATAGTGGCTGATGACATTTTTCCGAAATGGTAGTGACTGCTGACTATCTATCAACAAAGCTAATAGTTCAATTTTATCAGGCTTCTTGTAATCATGATATTTGATGATATAAGGAAACTTGTATTAATAACACTACTAATGCTTAGCAATTTCCAATTCATGGAAAGAGTTGTACTATAGGTTCTTATAGTCAAAAGTACATACCTTGTATGTGGTCCTTCAACATGAAATAGCAGATTGTTGAAGTCTCACATTTAATATGTCACCAGTGTGTGAAAGGACGCAAACTACTTGAGTACCCTTGTGAGATAATGCCACAATCTTTGCAGCTAAATTCTGAAAAAAAAGAATTGTTCAAGTTAGTTTTTATGAGAAAATTGTGAAAGTAACAGATACTACATCGGAAAGTATGCAATTTTTCCACCTTGGTCTTGCATGTTACGTACAATTACGACTTGAGCGGTATTTCTATAGAAGAATAGCTAACAATGCTTGATTGGAGGAAAACTAACAAGATGTCAACCGGGCATCCCGGCCGTTTTCTTTCCATAAATTTACTGGTACATGTTCAATTAGATATACTCACTATATGGACATGACACTAATATATATGAATATTGTATATAACCAAAATGGATGATTGCCTCATCCTTGGCTAGAAGGTGCACAAAATAATTCAAAAATAAAGGGTTGAGAATCTTTACCTCTCCCTCTTGCACAAGAAGAACATGCGTTGTAAATCTAGCTCCTGCAGTTTCTGCAAAACAATAATACTAGTAATTCAATCTATCAACCAATAACATGACCAAATGCATGCACACAAAAGAAGCACGATGAGACAGTTTGAAATTTTAGTTC
This sequence comes from Avena sativa, assembly GCA_916181665.1. Lineage (NCBI taxonomy): Eukaryota > Viridiplantae > Streptophyta > Magnoliopsida > Poales > Poaceae > Avena > Avena sativa. Next base: position 38,351,909 of record OV702285.1, on the reverse strand, counting down.
AATGGACATATAAGATTTCAGTTGTATAGTTGAACCAAATTATACAAAGGATATCTTAAGTACGCATTTCATAAAAAGTCATGCAATAATTCTTGACTATATACCATTTAATTACTATATATAAAAGAGGTTGAGGTTCAAAATCTAAAAAGTTATGAAAGTAATTTTCCGACCAGTCGACCCGCGGTATGCCATAGTACATCATTCCAGATCTAGCCAAACCTAATTAGAAAAATTGAGCAAGTTCACCTCTAAATATAATACACTAAAGAGAGAATAGATTGATTACAACCACAAAATCAGAGATGAAATGATGCATAGTTAAATATGGAAAGTAAAAGTATGTTAAAATTCTATATGGAAACTGTGCAATTGAGGCACCGTACCCATGCTAAAAATATAAAATCCTATAATAATTACGCTCTTGTTTATAAACAAGCTCTTGCATGATGAATTGAGAAACCTCCACATAATAAATCTCCTACCAAAGCAAACTAGTGAGAGGGTGGAGGTAATTTGTACCTTGTGAGCTCAATAAGAGGATGGCATTGAAGCGAGTAAATAGAGATGATGGTATACGACACTCCTAGAAGTTCAATGACCGATCCAAGCATCCTCCCATGGCGTCGGCTCGTGCTCATCCTATTGAGCTCAAGACGAAGAAGAGCGCCATATGGTCAACATGTTGCAACAGAGGACGAATGGACCAACGGAGCAGTCGGTATAAATTCGAGATGCGTCTATAGAGTTCGAGGTCCTCTCGTGTGCTACCTCTGCGTCGTCCCTCATATGTTGCTTAGAGAGGTGTGTGAGTCATGAGAGAGAAAGTAGAGACAAGGAGGGTCATGACAGAAAGAGGTACCTTCCAGCGATCATCGCAAATCGACCGACTTCAAGTGGAGTAGCAATATACCGTCACCTCCACCGAAAGCTCCTGCGGCTAGGCTTGGAAACCATAGGTTGAAGCATGGCCTCTTGCATCTGCTCCACGGAGCTAATGGAAACCCTAGCAAATATACTATTGTCTAACCTTGTTTCCCCCCTCTACATGGCTAAGGGTAGGGCTTGAGACAATGTAGCAAACCATATGGAGGCACCTCACCGGTGGGCTTGGAGGGGGAGGACATTGAATAAGATGAAATGTTGAAATATTGCCCCTAGAACAGTAGCAAAACCATGGGGGTAACCATCACGTCTCTCTCCTCTCTTTTTAGCTCCCCCACAACACCATGTATCGCCCCTCACTGAAGAGTGAGGCCGACAAGAAGAAGGTAGTTCAGTTGTGATGGCTAGCTTCAGGGCAGGCCGAAGAAGGGAAGAGAAGGGCAAACGAACGGACATGATTGCTTCAGAAGCTTGATCCAACGCTCGGGACCCTACGTTGCCTAAGAAGGCTCAGACCCTGACGAGAATGTTTCTTTTTTTTAGTCCTCTCATATAGTAAGCATTAATCAATCAAATATTATTAGAACATTGTTTTCGCTATATACATTGGCATTTTATCTCAAATAGCATTATAATTAAATCAAGTTTTAACATAGTAATTTATTATTACCTCTATATTTCACATTAAGGCGATACAAACAAAGAGCTTACACCATGCATGGTCGATCCATAGACTATACCTCCATCCACACGAAGAGAGAACATCCTTCTCCACTATACCAATAGGGTAATTAAATGGTATACAATCAAGAATTATTTCATGATTTTTCATGAAGTACAACTGAAGTCGTATAAGTCTATTGAACTAAATTTTTAAACTGCCTCATCGTGCTTCTTTTGATATTTGTGCATGCATTTGGTCATGTTCTGAATTAGTAGCATTTCCTAATCAATCGACCCACGGTATGCCATAGTACATCATTCCAGATCTAACCAAAGCCAATTAGATAAAACTGAGCAAGTTCACCTCTAAATATAATACACAAAATTCTGTCAAAAAAATATTCTATCAAAAAAAAGATAATACACAAAATAGAGAATGAAGTGATGCATATTTAAATATGGCAAGTCAAAGTTTGTTATAATTCTACGGAAACTCTACAGTCGAGGCACACATGCTAAAATATAAAATCCTATAATAATTACTCTATTGTTGTTAAACAAGCTTCCCCATGATGAATTGAGCAACCCTCACATAATAAATCTCCGACCAAAGCAAACCAGTGAGAGGGTGGCGGAAATTTTTACCTCATGAACTAAAGTAGAACATGGCGTTGATGCAAGTAAGTACATGATGATATAAGACCATCGTTAAGAAATTCAAGGACCAACCCGAGCGTCCTATGGTGGCATCGGCTCGTGCTCCTCCTGTTGAGCTCAAGACGAAGAGGAGCGCCATATGGTTGAAATGTTGCAGGGAAGGATGAATGGACCAATGGATTCGTCAGCATCAAGCCAGGATGCATTGATAGAGGTTGAGGTACTCTCATGTGCTACCTCGCCACCGGCGTCTAGGAGGCGTAGGATTCCAGGGCGGTGCGGTCTTGCTGGGGGAGGCGGCATATGGATCTAACATCGGGGTCCAGGGGCGTCGCAGGCCAGCAGCGCCGGCCTTCCAATAAAGTGCTTGGGGAAAGAGACGATCTCAGGGTGGAGCGTAGGAGGCCGAAGGCGAGGATGTCAAGGAGGAGGATCTCGAGGTTGAGGCAGTGGGGACAAGCTCGAGGTCGAGGCGGCGGGCTTGAGCATGAGAGGAAGGAGGGCGGTGAGGTCTCGTGACGGATAGCTCGCAGAGGAGCGGCGCACTCATATGTTGTTGATATAAGGATAGTGGTTAAATCTTTCTTCAGTGTGCAATGACTTGCTAATAGAGTAACAAGTAACCGTCAGATGATGTGAAAATTCTAGGGAGGAATTGTACATAACAATAGCAACTACAAAAAATACAGTCTGGCAACTTGGTGTTCCTTGTACTAGTTACAAATAAAATCACAAAGCTATATTCAAGTTGCAACACTATCAACAGGATGTTAGTAGTCGGAAGGCATGTCCTTTTTAGAAAAAAAACCTATTGAGTGAATAGAGTGTTGTTATACTTCGTATGATAGTAAATTTTGTAAGAAATGTTAAATACACTTAAACTAAATAATGCAAAGTTTATTGTCAGATATTTGCAAATATGATTAACAAAGTCACATAAGAAAAGATCCGATTGAAACTATGACCGCATATTTTATGTATTGAGATATGAGGTTGGTGTGATTGAGAGAATATACGTGTATAGGTGTACAAGCAATCAAAACTTGAGCAACTCCGCCACCCAAGACACAACCATTAGGACCTGCTAGTGAAACACTCAGCCTGACGGTTCCAGTTTGGTGGTCTCATATCACTTAACCAAGGAATGATCTAGAAGGTGAAAATATCTCTAATTGGCCATGTGGCAGAAAATAAGAAGAACCATTACTTACTAACCTATCATCGACAAATCATCAATAGTGGCTGGTGAATTTTTTCCGAAATGGTAGTGACTGCTGACTATCTATCAACAAAACTAATAGTTCAATTTGATCAGGTTCTTATAATCATGATATTTTATGATATAAGTACACTTGTATTAATAACACTAGGAATTCTTAGCAATTTCCAATTCATGGAAAGAGTTGTACTATAGGTTCTTATAGTCAAAAGTACATACCTTGTATGTGGTCCTTCCACCTTAAATAGTAGATTGCTGAAGTCTCACATTTAATATGGCACCAGTGGGTCAAAGGACGCAAACTCCTTGAGTACCCTTGTGAGATAATGCCACAATCTTTGCAGCTAAATCCTGAAAAAAGTGTTCAAGTCAGTTTTTATGAAAATTGTGAAAGTAAAAGATACTACATCGAAAAGTATGCAATCTTTCCACCTTGGTCTTGCATGTTACGTACAATTACGACTTGAGCGGTATTTCTATAGAAGAATAGCTAACAATGCTTGATTGCATGAAATCTAACAAGATGTCAACCGAGCATCCCAGCCGTTTTCTTTGGGCTTATAGCTCCTATGCGACGTCTTTACATGGAATTGGAAGGAACACGACATCGTTGAAAAGAATAGCTCGCACGCGACACTTCTGAAGCGGCAAATAGCTCCCGTGCGACACTTCCACTTAACCCCACGAGACCGTCAACGAGTTCGAATCAGCTGAGCACAGTAGGACCCACAGCCTCTCCACGTCACGACGGAACTCACCTGATGTCCACCTCATATCGTGGGACCCACCCTGTGGTTGAAGAGAGCCGTTGGCCCCTCTTCGTCCCCGCACCCGAGCACTCCCGCCACCGTTCCAGCATCTCATCCCCTTCTGTTTTCTTCTCCGGCGAGCAAGTGCGGCAACACCGGCGAGGGATGTCGAGCTCTGCTTCCTCCCACCGCTCATGGCCTCGGTATGGTGCGGTGCCGATGAGGAGGTGCCCCGATTGCCCCCGTACCGCGCCCCTGAAGCGGCTTGTCACATCCACCGACAAGAATGGCAACATTGGTCGGGAATTTGTGAAGTGTGAGAGCAAGCCCGAGCCGGGAAAGGTGAGATCTGAGTGTTCCGAGCGCCAATTTCTCGCTTTTCTTTCGAAATTTCATGCATTTCATCGAATTTGGGATTTAGGGTTCATCTCTGCGATTTCAGGAACTGCCAAAATGTGGGCATTTTGAGTGGCTTGATGAGTACATCGAGCGAATTGGGGTGGAGGTAGCATCCCGGGAGCTCGAAAACCCGTCCGTGGTGGAGCAATTGGGATGTGGCAACCCCATTTCCGCTGGTACTACGGTGGATGCGGAAGTGAAGGCCGAGCTAAAGAAGATGAACAAGCAGCTAAGGCAAATCATCGAATTGAAGAAGCAGGACAATCTGATGGCCGGTTTTTTTTATTTTTGTGTAATTTCTCTCGGATTAGTTTATCTCCTCATCGTTAGTCATTAGACAGCGCAGTCAGTGTTCGAGTGATGCTTTGTAATGGATGTAATGGTCTATGTCTTTGGCTTGAATAAAATGCAACACAAATTCGGGCTAATTTTGAGCTGCTCTGTTTTCGAAATCAGTGTTTCTTCAGTTTCGTCAGTTTCGTCAATGTTCCTTTTATCAGTGTGCAGGGGGCGCCCGTGTGCAGGGGAGGGAGAGGGGTTGAAAAGTAAAAAAACAATTGACGAGGATTGAAAAAGGCCAGGCCCAAATATAACTTAGCCATGCCAAAATGGACGTATCCAGGCCCAATAGTAACTATATGTTGATTGGGCAAAAAAAATGGTACTCACGTTACAATCTAAATAGGAACGTGTGGATCTGCAGATACTCGTGCTCAGGTTGCAATCTTTTTTTTTTTGCAAAAGTAAATATATAAATGAAGTCCAAGGACATCCATTTAACTAACATAACTTGGGCGCTCATTTAACTTATGTAAATATGTAAATGTCTTATTTGAAAATGAACCATGTGTTGTATGAACTTGTTTTTGTGTCTTTTGTTTTATACACTTGTAAATATATAAATATTGCACGAGTATTATATGAACTTGTTTTTGTGTCTTTTGTTTTATACACTTGTAAATATATAAATATTGCATGAGTATTATATGAACTTGTTTTTGTGTCTTTTGTTTTATACACTTGTTGTTTTGGGTGTTTTGACAAATGACAATACAATAAAACACAGATTACAATGAAACAAGGGATGGAATAGGCGCAATAATATTACAATAAAACACAGATAACATTACTTATATTAGATCGATAACATTACAATAAAAATAAAAAGGTACAATAATATAGAAGGGGCGGAATAGGCGCCCCGCCTAAACCCTGGGCTAGCCCCTAAACCCTAACCCCCTACTCCATCGGCGGTGGAGGCGGTGCCGGTGCAGCCGCATTCCACGCCGCCATCCTCTCCCGCTGGTCCCGCTTCCGTTGCTCCTCCCAGAAGGCCCGGCCATTGGCCTCCCGTTGCTCCTCCTCCTGCCGTCTGCGCCTTTTCTTCAAGGCGCGCTGGGCCTCCTTCTCCTCCCACCTGGCGATGCGAGCCTCCTGCCTTGCCTCCTCCTTCGCCGCCTTAGCCCAGTAGGCTGCGGAGGGGAGGTCGCCGCCGCCGGGGAGGTTGGGGACGGGGTTGTGGACGATGGGGCCCTGGTCTCCCCAGGGGCAGGGCGGGGACTTCTCCTTCTTGCCACGCTTGGGGCGGCGCGTGGGATGCTCCCACCACTGCTTGTGGTCCGGGTGGTTGTCCTCGTCGCTGAGTTCGGTGTCGGAAGGGAGGCGGAAGGGGGAGGTCGCCATGGTCGGAGTGTTTGGGGGGCGGCTGGGAGGAGGCAAAGGGACGGGCTCGAGGTTGAAGAGATGAGGGGCAAGATGAGATGAGGAGGCAAAGGCGTTTTGCCTATTTATTGAGGGCGGAGCGTGAAGGGCGGCGTGGGAATCCAGCGTCGCGTTGGCGCAGACGCCGAGACGAGACGCGTGCGCTGCGTTGCCCCTGCATGCATGATCAATGCGAAAGAGACGGGAAGCGGGGCAGCGGGCGTGATCAATGCGAAAGAGAGAAAAAAATAGCTAGGATGCGACGCCCCCGCCCCTGCATGCATGCATGTGCATTAATGCGAAAGAGAGAAAAAAACGTCCAAGGTAGTTGTTCATTGGCAGTGAAAAATAAAAGGGAAAATATAATTTGGCCTTGATTTACTTCGGTAATAAATGCAGGAATCTAGTACCAAGGTACTCGTTCGTTTTTACACACGCAAGAAAAATCGGTGGGAGTAATATTGACTTTTTGTATGGCGCATGAACCAGATGGAAGTAAATTTGACTGAAGAAAGTTGTTCGACGTACACTTATTTAATGGGGCAGCGCTGTTGCACGCAAAATAGCTAGACTGCGACGCTAGGGGCAGTTGCTGCATGCATGGTGCAGCCCGCCCAGAAGCCGAGACGAGACGCGTGCGCTGCGTTGCGTGTGGGAAGCGGGCGTGATCAATGCGAAAGAGAGAAAAAAAATAGCTAGGATGCGACGTACTGTAACCCCTGCACCGCCGCCCCCGACCCTGCATGCTGCATGCATGGTGCAGCCCGCCCCGCCCAGCGCCCTCGCATGCCACGCTCGGTCCAACGGTCTCGAGTGTGCCAACGCTGTACGTTATATTTATTACATATTTTAGATTTTGATATTTTTTCTGCTGGTCATAGTGACATGCATACTCCCTCTGTCCACAAATAAGTGTACGTTTGGCTTCAAAATTTGTCCACAAAAAATGTACTTCTACCTTTCCAATGCACTTGGGCATCCACTATGTAGTCCATAAGGCTATCCACAAGCCAAAAAGTAGTCCATAAGACTAGTCATAGTGGGAGTAACTTAGGTAGTAACATGCATGCACATGCAATGCCAATTAGGCAAATTGGTGACATGGCATGACAATTAATGGAGAAAGAGAGAGAGGTAGTAACTTAGCTAGTTACCATAACATCACACATACCAAAATCATATGAATCTACAACCTAATTAATTAGCTCTTGCATGACACCATACATATGTTATCACCCACTATGAAGGTAGTAACATCAACTAGTAACATGTGCAAGTTACTAGTCTTAGTTACTTAGCACTATGACCAGCCTAAGGCTATCCACAAGCCAAAATAACATAGATGTGGTATCATGCAAAGTCTCATTTATTACAATGAACCTGAGGGGAGTAAGTTTGATTGGAGAAAGTTGTTACACATAAACTTATTTAATGCGACGGAGGGAGTAAATACGCTGCAGCGCTGTTGGACGTAAAATAGCTAGACTGCGACGCTAGGGGCAGCTGCATGCCCGCATGGTGCAGCCCGCCCCGCCCAGCGCCCTCGCATGCCACGCTCGCATGCCACGCTGTTGCACGTAAAAACGATGAAGCCAATCAGATTCCAGAATCATCCATTCCACGGATCGCCAAGAGCTAGCCACGAAATCCTTCTAAGAGACGCCAACCAATCAGGTTGCAGAACAAGCCCTTCCACGGATCGCCCAGAGCCACCCGCGGAATCCTTCTAGAAGACGCGATCGGACGGCCACAGTGTCGCGCTAGGGTTAGATCTACGGTCCTCATTCGGCCTTAGGGTTAGCGGGGTTTAGGATGCAGTCAACGGGGTTTCACAAGTTTGACCAAACATTCAAATGTGCATAACTAATTCAAAAAAAATCAAAAAAATACAAAACCTTCGCATGGTGTCATGTTATATCACATAGTTGTGAGGAAAAATATCAAACTTGGTCTATTGATCATATTTCAAAAAACCCTTCACAAAATGACCTATCTCCTCCGAGGTTTTCTGGCTTTCGGGTCAAATGACCAATGATATGGCTAGAATCAAGGCATAGTTTGTGATAATGTGCCCATATTTGGCATGCATGTCTATAATGGGATGACTAACAATGTTGTAGCACAAAGTTTTCCTTTTCGACACACAGAAAAATCATTTTCTATTTTCTGAGTGCCGAAAGAGGGGGGGATTTGTGAAGCAACCACCAAATTGAAGTTTCAAAATGGTAACATCCTATTTTTCAAAAATACTAGACCACCTAGAATGTACAATTTCCCAACCTGAGTATCTCAAACCTTTTATTCCATCCCTGGTGAAAAAGACAAATCCTGCCGAATCGGCTGGAAGTGGGTAAGATATGAACTACAGGTACATGATTCCATGCTGATGATTTTTTGTAAAAATAATTTTTAGGTTCACAACATGCTATTTCATCAGAGATACAATGCTAGTTTTGCGAGCCTCAGCCCCTAGCTAAGAATATTTATGAAAACCCTTCAAGTTTGACCAGACATTCAAATGTGCATAACTAATTCAAAAAAAATCAAAAAAATACAAAACCTTCGCATGGTGTCATGTTATGTGACATAGTTCTGAGGAAAAATATCTAACTTGGTTTTAGAAATGGTCGAAAAAAAACTTGCTTAGAAATGGGGTGGTTTACCCTAGCTTTGGAGCCCATTTCTACCCCATTTTGGGTGAGGGTGAGTTGTACTTCACAAAAGGGATCAGGGTGAGGATGAGTTGTATTGTACATATGAGAAAAACGTTGGAAGCTCATACAAACATAGAAAAGTGACATAGCTACATATGTTGAAATTCAAATTTACCATCAAATTTGAATTTTGTCCAAATTATCAACAAGTGACAAATTATTATAATAACAAATGTTTACAACAACAAGTGCCAAATTATTACAACAACAAGTGTCAAATGTTTACAACAATAACAAATGTTTACAATAACAAATGTCTATTTCTTTTGGCTCTTCTTACCCCTCGTTTTCTTCTCCTTCACAAGTTTCACACCACACAATAGGTTTATGCTCTTCTTTTTCTTACCATTACCATCTGGCCTCCCCACAGCACGTCCAAGAGTCTCCTTCACCTCCTGCACCTCCTCAACAACCTCATGATCATGATCCAGAGCCTCATCAACATGGTCACTTTGCACTAGAGCCTCAACAACATGGTCACTTTGCACCAGAGCCTCAACAACTTGGTCAGTTTGCACCAGAGCCTCAACAACAGGCTCATTTTGCACCAGAGCCTCAACAACAGGCTCATTTTGCACCAGAGCCTCAACAACAGGCTCATTTTGCACTAGAGCCTCAACAACAGGCTCATTTTGCCCCTCATTTTGCACCAGAGCTTCCAAATCAGAAACGGTGTGCCCTAAAGCCTCAACAGTTTGCACATCATCCTCCAAAACAAGTTCAGATTGCACCTCAGCAGCACCAAACATGATCTGGTTAGTTCTCTTCTTTCTTTGGCCATTGATTCTTGCCCTTTTCACTGGCCAGCATTCGTCAACAACAAGAGGTGGGCCTTTTTCTCCACGCTTCCTCCTGAAAACAAGCAATTTAGCTGGGGGAGAAAAATCATCAACAAGAAATGGGATAGATTTTGGATGAACATACTTTGGCTTTTCAGCAGTGTATCTGCACTTGGTAGAGCCAGCTCGGTGTCCAAGTTCTTCACAGAGTTTGCATCTATTCTTGTTACCTTTTTGGGCCCTTTTTGGCTTGGCATCTTTCTTTTCATCTTTCTTTCCCTTCTTGCTGCTCCCACCTTTCTCAAACCAAGCCTTGAATCTACTCTGCTTGGGCCTGCCAGCCTTTCTTTTCATCAAAGGAGGACACAAGGAGAACTGAATGTCCACTTCAGGCCACTGAGACTGATCTGTAAGTGCTGGAATTGGTGTTCCATATGCAGCCTTGAATTTTGCTACAGAATAATACTCATGCAAATATGGGTGCATATTTAGCTTGTGTTTGGAGGCCAAGAAAAGTATGGCATGCTCACAAGGCTTCCCAGTGTGTTGCCACTCAAGGCATGTGCATTCATGCAATTGAGTGTCAACAACATGCCTCCTGCCAGTCTTTGTATCTCTGACTTCAGCACCCCACAATGAGGATTTCTCAACACGCAAATGTGCAAGATTTCTGCTCCTGTTGACCACCTGCTGCACAACATCAGGAAGCTTATCTCCTTGAAGAACATCACCAAGCCTTCTTCTCAATTCCCACAACCTCATGATCATGATCCTGATCTGGTCAACCATGTCATGGACAAGCAAGTCTTTTAACTCCTTCACTTTGTTGTTGAAACTTTCTGCCAAATTATTGTTGATATGATCACATTTGATGGCAGTGTTAAAACCAGACCTGTACCATAAAAGAGAATGGTAGGTTTCCAACCATGTACAAAACTTGACCCTATCCTCCTCAGAGCATGCCGCCTTAATCTTCTCAAGGTGATATGAATGTGTCTGCCTGGTGTAAGATCTTGCTGCTGGCCACATGCGTCCAAAATCATCTCCTCTGAATTTTTTGATCAAATTCATCCACATATGGTCGAAGCACTCCCTCTGCTCAGCATGAGGGAAAACAATCTTCACTGCATTTTCTAAACCTTTACATGCATCTGTGTGCACTGCCAATGGAGAGACTGGCCCTATGCATCTTTTCAACTGCATCATGAACCATGTCCATGATGCCTCTGTCTCAGACTGAAACATGCCAATAGCTACAGGGAACATCCAATTGTTTCCATCTAAAGCATTGCATGCTGCTAGTTGACCATTCCACTTTCCAGTCAAGAAAGATGAGTCTATACTCAAATATGGACGGCAACCTGCTTTGAAGCCATCGATGCAAGGCTTTAAAGCCATGAAGAATTTAGAGAAGAAGACTTTCCCATCAGCTGTTACCTCAGTATCTATCTCCACAACACTGCCAGGTGACCTCTTCTCTACTTCTGCTTTGAAGTTATAAAGCATTCGAAAGGTATTTGCCCAATCACCATATAGCTCTTTTCATTGCCCTTTGCTTTGCCTTCCACACTGTAGTATAATTCAGCTTAATGGGGTACTGCTTTTCCAAGTCTATTTTCAGTCTCTTTGCAGTGTTGTTTGGTGTTGTGGCTAAAATGGGCTTGATCTTTTCTGCAACCCATAATTGTGATGTCATCTTTGTAACTGTTTGAGAACTTGTAATGCAAGTATGAGGTTTTGGAATTTGATTCACTCTTATTGTCCTTCCATCAGGTTGGCGTCTAGCAGATATATACCACTTGCAAGGCTTGGCACCACCATCATAACCTATGCATTTTGCATAGAACTTCTTTTTATCAGTCCACATAGTCTTGGTAGCAAACTCACGTTTGACTGCATATGTCCTGAAACACATCCTGAATTCATCCATGCTTGGAAACAATCTCCCAACTTCAATAACTGGGTCCTCTTTGTCATAAACTGTTACTAGCTCATCATCATGTGCATCATCTACATGAACTGCAGCATTTTCCAACAACTCTAGATCTATATCTGCCTCTTCATCTCTTAAATGGTTGTCACCATCATTTGCAGCTTCATCCCTCTTCTTCTCCTTGTCTCTGTCATCTATAGGAATGCCAAAAAGCTTTGACATTTCAATGTCATCTATTGGTGCAATGACCAAATCAGTGCGGTCATGTATCTCAACTGAATTCCAATCAACAGTTACAATCCTTTGTGCATTACCATCTGCAGCCTCCCCTTGTGCATTAGCATCATCATCCTCCACTGTTAACACTTCCAACTCAGTAAGTATAGGCATTACTTGCCTTTGTGCAGCCCAATCATCCTCGACCATCTGAGCAGCCAGCTTCGAGGCCACATATCCAACCCTCGAATCAGGTTTTAGATCAATGAGCTCTGCTAAAAACAGAACAGTTTTGCTTGTCCAACCGTTTCTCTCATCGATTTCATCAACTATATGTTCCCCTGTCTCAACCCTAACATAGTCACATTTGCAATCATCAAATCGTAACAAAGAAACTTCTTGCTCTGGCCCCCAAACCACACTATCCCCAATTTTTTCCACCATTTTCCTTACTGCCTCCTCTCCCATGTTTATTAGCTCTTGGGGATCAACATGTTCTAATTCCACCTCCCATTTAACAACCGTGTCTCTCTCAATGATCTGCGTGCTGCCATCAACTAAAACAGCCCTAGAGGGAAAGAAATTGATGCGAAATTCGAAGGTTTAGCGCGCAACATCGTCTCCCCTGTTTTTGGCGGGCACTGTGAGCTAGCGGAAGCGAACAAAGAGCTCAACCTTAGAGAAATTAAGTGCAGAGATACGGGATATACCGATTAAAAGTCCCCTCTCCATGCTCCATATCGTTCCCCCTCGCCCCGTTCAGCACACCCTCGCCTCCACAATCTAGCATCAATGGGCACGCTCAGATCTCGAATTGAGAAGAATGGGAGAGGAATTAGCTTTCAAATGGCACTCACCACCTTCGTCGTCGAACGAAAGCGCCGCCGCCTAAATTAATTGTCGTGCCGCCGCCGGCGCCGAGAACGATGGGTGAGGTCCGCCGCCGCCGTCGGGGAAGCTACAGTCAGTGTTACGCGCGCTCTCGGTCGGAAGCGGTTGGTTTGACTGGCTGTCCCAACCAACCGGTTTGGCTTAACCCTAATATTGGAACGAAGTTAAATGTGTCCTTACGACCGTTTTAAGGCCCGTGTGGCCCTGGGATATTAGCTGCCTCACAACCGTCGCATGCGAGCTATTCTTTTCAACGATGTCGCTTTCCTTCCAATTCCATGTAAAGACGTCGCATAGGAGCTATAAGCCCGTTTTCTTTCCATAAATCTACCGATACATGTTCAATTAGATATACTCACTATATGGACATGACACTAATATATATGAGATTAACATGAATATTGTATATAACCAAAATGGATGATTGCCTCATCCTTGGCTAGAAGGTGCACAAAATAATTTAAAAGTAAAGGGTTGAGAATCTTTACCTGTCCATCTTGTCGTTGGACCAGATGCCAAGTTTTCCTATCCTGGCTATAAGAGGTCAATACTCTCCTGCAACTTCCGTATTTACATCTACAGTAGTATCAGGTTTTTTATGCCTGGGCCACAAAATGGCATAGAAATCCGTCTAGAGGGGGAAGATAAAAACAGACTATGACTCTCCATCTTTAGATGATTTGAAGATCCGGTATAGGAGTCGGACATTCTTATTTCTTTGCAATGTCTTCACACCCTTGCCTACACCATCCTAGAAAGTCCCTAGCCCAGACACTCCTACAGATGAAGAAGTCATAGACAACCCTAGAAATCATCAACAATATCTGGGTACATCAGAACCCAATTTTGACACATAGTAATTTATCAATGTTAATTTATCAATTTCGCTGTGTATTTCTTGCATGGATGAATATTTTGATGAGTATAGTACATCGCTAGCCCCTACATTACCATTTTAATGCATGTGTCACATATACTTAATATATCTTTTAGTTAAATGTAACATATCAGTACCGAGAAGATAACAATAACATTAGACCGCTGCAAAAATGTACTATGAAGAATTAGTTGAGATACCAAGATTCGAATCTTGGTAGACATAAAAGGGAAAAAAGAAAGAAGAAAAAGGCCCCCGCCAAAGTGAGCAGCGACTCGCATCAGAAGAAAACAGCCATCACCATTGGCAACATCGGGACTGCTATGGAGGTTATCTCATATCAACACTTAGAAGAAGGAAATAAAACATAGAAGCACCGTCGTTGTTCGATCTCAGATCATGGGTTTTCACCCTAAAAATAATCTAAACTATCTCTGGACAATCCCTTCAAGGTGGCTTACGTTTTTTAGCACATCCTATCAGGATGGCTAAATTATTAATATATTAGAACATACATGTTGCTAAAAGATATGACCAAATAGTTCTTGTGTTGATTCATAGATTATGTTGCACAGAGCACCGAATGGTCAAACTCTAGGTTGCTTCCCTATCTCATACATTGGATGGTGTAACTGAAAAGGTTGTTGGCTTTTGAACTTGATTAAGAAAATTGTTAGTTTTTGGATTCCTTGCACTTCTTTACTAGGAAAATTAATTGTGGCAGCTAGAATAAAATCATCTCATTGATTAACTAATCAAGTTGTTTATCGGTACTAACTTTTGTGTAGGGTTAGTTACATATATAATTTTTTAAGAGAACAAGTGCATGTGGTTTAGTATGCAATGTGTGTATCCTGACCTCAAAGTTATTTTATATTATGTGTATGGTGTGCCAAAACAAGGGCTCTCAAACAGGCAACGGCTCAAAAACAAAGACATCATGGAGCTTGAACAATGCATTGCCCTTATCTCACCTACCCCTGAAGAAAAGGTTAAGGCACCTTACATATAGCAAAAGGCCCAAAATAAATAAAGATGAGTTAGACAATAGAATAAAGTTCGTCGGTAAAGATAATACACTAAAGATAGAATAGATAGATTACAACCACCGAAAGAGAGATGAAGTGATGCATTTTTCAATATGGAAATTCAAAGTATGTTATAATTCAATGGAAACTCTGCGGTCGAGGCACCCATGCTAAAATGTAAAATCCTATAATAATTAGGCTATTGTTGTTAAACAAGCTTCCGCATGATAAAATTGAGCAACCCCCACATAATAAATCTCCGACCAAAGCAAACCATTGAGAGGGTGGAGGAAAGTTTTACATTATCAGCTAAAGTAGAACATGGCGTTGAGTCAAGTAAGCAGATGATGGTATATGACCCTCCTCTATAAATTCAAGGACCGGTCTGAGCGTCATCTAGTGGCATCGTCTCGTTCTCCTCCTATTGAGCTCAAGACGAAGAGGTGCACCATCTGGTCGAAATATGGAAACGAAGGATGAATGGACCATTGGAGTTGTAGGCATAAAGCGAGGATGCATTGATAGAGGTCGAGGTCCTCTCATGTGCTACCTCGCCATCGGGGTCTAGGGCAGATTAGGAGTCCAGGGCGACGCTTTCTTGCAGATGAGGCGGCGTCCAGATCTAATATCGGGGTCTAGGGGCATCGCAGGCAAGAAACGACGGCCTTCCATTGCAGTGCTTGGGGAAGGAAACAATGTCAGGGAGAAGCGTAGGAGGCCGAAGGTGAGGACTACCAGGAGGAAGAGATTGAGGTCGAGGAAGCATGGATAAGTTCGAGGTTGAGGCAGTAGCATTGAGCATGAGAGGAAGGAGGGTGGCGAGGTATCATGACGGATAGCTCGTAGCGGTAGCGGCGCGCCTCATGTGTTGTTGAATGAGGGTGATTAGATATTTCTCCCCAGTGTGTAATGACTTGCTATTAGAGTAAGAATTTACTGTTGGATGATGTGACAATTCTAGGGAACAATTTTTTATAAGAATGTAACAACTGCAAAAAATACAGTCTAGCAACTTGGTGTTCCTTAGTTACAATAAAATCACGAAGCTATATTCAAGGTGCAACACTATCCACTGGATGTTATTCAGTAGTAATGTGCTTTTTAGAAAACAAAAATCTATGGAGTGAATAGAGTGTTTTTATATTTTGTATGATAGTAAATTTCCTAAGAAATGTTAAATACACTTAAACTAAATTATGCAAAGATGCTTATTGTTAGCTATTTGCAAATATGATTAAAAAACTCACATAAGAAAAGATATGTTTGAAACTATGTCCGCATATTTGATGTATTGAGATATGAGGTTTTTGTGATTGAGAGAACATACTTGTATAGGTGTACAATAAATGAAAACTCGAGCAACTCCGCCGCCCAAGACACAACCATCAGGACCTGCTAGTGAAACACTCAGCCTGATGGTTCTAGTTTGCTGGCCTCATATATCTTGACCATGGAATGATCCAGATGGTGACAATATCTCAAATTGGCCATGTGGCAGAAAAAAAAAGAACCATTACTTACTAACCTATCATCGACAAATCATCTATAGTGACCGGAATTTTTACGAAATGGTAGTGACTGCTGACTATAACTATATATCAACAAAACTAATAGTTCAATTTGATCAGGTTTCTTATAATCATGATATTTTATGATATAAGTGTATTAATACCTCTTGGAATGCTTAGCAATTTCAATTTCATGGGAATATTTGTACTTTAGGTTCTTACTATCAACAGTACATACCTTGTATGTGGTCCTTCCACCTAAAATAGCAGATTTCTTGATGAAGACTCAAATTTAGTATGGCACCAGTGGGTGAAAGGAACCAAACTCCGTGAGTTTTCTAGTGAGAGAATGACACAATATTTGCATCCGAATCCGGAAAAATAGTGTTCTAGTCATTTTCTATAAGAAATTGTGAAAGTAAAAGATACTACATCGACAAGTATGAAATATTACCACCTTGGTCTTGCATGTTACCTACAATCACAACTTGACAAGTGTTTCTATAGACGAATAGCTAACAGTGCTTGATAGCACGAAAACTCAAAATATGGGCAACCGACCATCCCGATTATTTTCTTTCCAAAAATATACATACACATGTTGAAAAAGATATACTCATTATATGGATGGAGAAGATAAACACCAAGTGCAACACATCTGCACTCTACCAAATCAAAAGATCATAGGATGTATATCACTATATGGACTTGACACTAATATCAAATTAACATGAATATCGTGTATATCTAAAATGGCAGATTCCCTCATCATTTGGTAGAAAGTGCACAAAATAATACAAAAAAAGGGTTGGGAATCTTTACATCTCTAGCTTGCACAAGAAAAACATGAGCTGTAAATCCAACTCGTGCAGTAGATGCAAAATGATAATGCTACTAATTCAGTATGTGTATAATAATAATAATTCAACCAAGAACATGATCAAATGCATGCATAGATATCAAAAGAAGCATGGTGAGGCAGTTTGAAATTTTAGTTCAATACACATTTATGACTTCAGTTGTATAGTTAAACCAAATTATACAAAGGATCTCTTAACTATAAATTTCATGAAAAGACATGCAATAATTATTGATTGTATACCATTTAATTACAATATAAGAAAGAGGTTCATGTTCCAAAATCTAGAAAGGTATGAATGTAATTTCTTAACCAATCGACCCGCACTATGCCATAGTACATCATTCCAGATCTAGCCAAAGCTAATCTGATAAAACTGAGCAAGTTCATCTCTAAAGATAATACACTAAAGTGAGAATAGATAGATTACAACCACCAAAAAGAGATGAAGTGATGCATATTTAAATATGGCAAGTCAAACTATGTTATAATTCTATGGAATCTCTATAGTCCAAGCAACCATGCTAAAATGTAAAATCTCATAATATTTACGCTATTGTTGTTAAACAATATTCCGCGTGATGAATTGAGAAACCCCCACATAATAAATCTCTGACCAAAGCAAACTAGTGAGAGGGTGGAGGAAATTTTTACATTGTGAGCTAAAGTAGAACATGGGTTGAGGCAAGTAAGTAGACGATGGTTTGAGACCCTCCTCTAGAAATTCATGGACTGATCCGAGCGTTGTCTCGTGCCATTAGCTCGTGCTCCTCCCGTTGAGCTCAAGACGAAGAGGAGCGCCATATGGTTGAAATGTTGCAGCGAAGGATGAATGGACCAATGGAATCGTCGACATAAAGCCAGGATGCATTGATAGAGGTCGAGGTACTCTCATGTGTTACCTCGCCATCGGGTTCTAGGGTGGCGTAGGAGTCCAGGGTGGCGCAGTCTTGCAGGAGGACGCGGCGTCCGGATCTAACATATGGGTCAAGGGGTGTCGCAGGCAAGCAGCGGCGGCCTGCCATTGTAGTGCTTAGGGAATGAGACAATGCCAGAGCAGAGCGTAGGAGGCCAAAGGTGAGAACATTCAGGAGGAACAGATCAAGGTTGAGGCAGCGGGGGAAGATCAAGGCCGAGGCGGCGGACTTGAGCATGAGAGGAAGGATGACAGGGAGGTCTCGTGACGGATAGCTCGCAGAGGTAGCGGCACGTGCCTCATATGCTGCTGATCTAAGAATGGTGGTTAGATATTTCTGCAATGTCTAATGACTTGTAATAGAGTAACAAGTGACTATCAGATGATGAGAAAATTCTAGGGAATAATTGTACATAGCAATGTAGCAACTGCAAAAATATATAATCTGGCAATTTGTTGTTCCTTGTACTAGTTACAATAAAATCACAAAGCTATATTCAAGGTGCAACACTATGCACGGGATGTTCGTCGGAAGGCATGTCCTTTTTAGAGAACAAAAATGTATGGACTAAATAGAGTGTTGTTATACTTTGTATGAGAGTAAATTTTCTAAGAAATGTTAAATACACTTGAACTAAATTATGCAAGGAAGTTCATTGTTGTTGTTGGCAAATATGATTAACAAACTCACATGAGAAAATATTTGTTTAAAAATATGACCGTATATTTGATGTATTGAGATATGAGGTTGGTGTGACAGAGAGAACATACTTGTATAGGTGTACAAGCAATCAAAACTTGGGAAACTCCACCACCCAAGACAGAACCATCAAGGACCTGCTAGTGAAACACTCGTCCTGACGGTTCCGGTTTCGTGGCCTCATATATCTTCACCATGGAATGATCTAGGCGGTGACAATATCTCAGATCGGCCATGTGGTAGAAAACAAGAAGAACCATTACTTACTAATCTATCATCGACAAATTATCTATACTGACTGGTGATTTTTTTCCAAAATGGTAGTGACTGCTGACTATATATCAACAAAACTAAGAGTTCAATTTGATCAGGTTTCTTATAATCATGATATTTTATGATATAATGACACTTGTATTAATACATATGGGAATGCTTAGCAATTGCCATTTCATGAGAAGAGTTGTACTGCAGGTTCTTACTATCAAAAGTACATACCTTGTATGTGATCCTTCCGCCTAAAATAGCAGATTGCAGAAAACTCATATTTAGTATGGCACCAGTGGGTGAAAGAAACCAAACTCCTCGAGTTCCCTGGTGAGAGAATGCCACAATCTTTTCATCTAAATCCTGAAAAATAGTGTTCAAGTCATTTTCTATGAGAAAACTATGAAAGTAAAAGATACTACATCGGCAAGTATAAAATCTTGCCACCTTCGTCTTGCATGTTACCTACAATCACAACTTGACAAGTGTTTCTATAGACGAATAGCTAACAATGCTTGATAGCAATAAAACTAAAAAGATGGGTAACCGATCATCCCGATTATTTTGTTTCAAAAATATAGAGACACATGTTGAATAAGATATACTCATTATATGGTTTGAGAAGATAAACACCAAGTGCAACACATCTGCACTATACTAAACGAAAACATCATAGGATGTATATCACTATATGGACTTGACACTAATATCAGATTAACATGAATATTGGGTATATCCAAAATGGCAGATGGCCTCATCATTTGCTACAAAGTGCAAAAAATAATTCAGAAAATAAACGGTTGAGAATCTTTACCTCTCCAGCTTGCGCAAGAAGAACAAGAGTTATAAATCTAGCTCCTACAGTTTCTTGCAAGATATTAATGCTACAAATTCAATATTTTATAATAATAATTCAATCAAGAACATGACCAAATGCATGCACATATATCAAAAGAATCACGATGAGGCAATTTGAAATTTTAGTCTAATAGACATATACGACTTCAGTTGTATAGTTGAACCAATTATACAAAGGATCTCTTAATTACACATTTCATTAAAATTCATGCAATATTTCTTGATTGTATACCTTTTAATTACACTGTAAAAAATAGGTTCATGTTCAAAAGTCTAGAAAGTTATGAAAGTAATTTTCTAACCAATCGACCGGTAGCGTGCTATAGTACATCATTCCAGATCTAGCCAAAGCAAATCAAATAAAATTGAGCAAGTTCACCTCTAAAGATAATACACTAAAGAGAGAATAGATATATTACAACCACCAAAAGAGATATGAAGTGATGCATATTTAACTATGGCAAGTCAAAGTATGTTATAATTCTATGGAAACTCTGTAGTCAAGGCAGCCATGCTAAAATGTAAAATCCTATAATAATTATGCTATTGTTGTTAAACAAGCTTCCGCGTGATGAATTGAGAAACCACACATAATAAATCTCCGACCAAAGCAAACAAGTGAGAGGGTGGAGAAAATTTTTACCTTGTGAGCTATAGTAGAACATGGAATTGAGGCAATTAATTAGATGATGGTATACGCCCCTCCTCTAGAAATTCAAGGACCAATCAGAGTCTCCTCTGGTGGCATCAGCTTGTGCTCCTCCTGTTCGGATCATGACAAAGAGGAGCGCCATATGTTGAAATTTTGCAGCGAAGGATGAATGCACCAATGGAGTCGTCGCCATAAAGCCAGGATGCGTTGATAGAGGTCGAGATCCTCTCATGTGATACCTCTCCATCGGGTTCTAGGGCGGCGTAGGAGTCTGAGGCATGGTCTTGCAGGAGGAGGAGGCGTTGCAGGCGAGCAGCGACGGACTGCCATTGCAGTGCTTGGGGAAGGATACGAGGTCGAAGCCGAGCGTGGGAGGCCGAAGGTGAGGACTTCTAGGAGGAAGAGATAAAGGTTGAGGCAGCAGCGACAAGATCGAGGTCGAGGCGGCGGGCTTGAGCATAAGAGGAAGGAGGATGACAAAGTCTCGTGATGGATAGCTCATAGAGGTAGCGGGCGCCTCATATGCTGTTGATATAAGGATGTTGGTTAGATATTTCTTCAATGTGTAATGACTTTCTAATAGAGTAACAAGTGACTATTATATGATATGAAAATTGTAGGTAATAATTGTACATAACAATGTAACCGCTGCAAAAAATATAGTCTGGCAACTTGGTGTTTCTTGTACTCGTTAAGTGAAATCAAGGTGCAACACTATCCACGGGATTTTCATTAGAAGGCATGTACTTTTTAGGAAACAAAAATCCATGGAGTGAATATAGTGTTGTTATACTTTGTATGATGGTAAATTTTCTAAGAAATTTTAAATATACTTAAACTAAATTATGCAAAGAAATTTATTGTTGCTATTTGCAAATATGATTAACGAACTCACATAAGAAAATTTTTGTTTGAAACTATGACCGCATATTTGATGTATTGAGATATGTGGTTTGTGTGATTGAGAGAACATATTTGTATAGGTGTACAAGCAATCAAAACTAGAGCAACTCTGCCACCCAAGACACAACCATCAGGACCTGCTAGTGAAACACTCACCTGACGGTTCCAGTTTGGTGGTCTCAAATCTCTTGACCCTGGAATGATCCAGGCGATGACAATATCTAAAATCGTCCATGTGGCAGAAAACAAGAAGAACCATTACTTACTAACCTATCATCTATACTAACTGGTGAATTTTTCCGAAATGGTAGTGACTGCTGACTATATATCAACAAAAGTAATAGTTCAATTTGATCAGATTTCTTATAATCATGATATTTTATGATATAAGGACACTTGTATTAATACCTTTGGAAATGCATATCAATTTCCATTTCATGGGAAGAGTTGTTATGT
Source organism: Avena sativa (assembly GCA_916181665.1). Lineage (NCBI taxonomy): Eukaryota > Viridiplantae > Streptophyta > Magnoliopsida > Poales > Poaceae > Avena > Avena sativa. The sequence continues at coordinate 38,330,082 of OV702285.1, read as the reverse complement.
ATGTTCTTACTATCAAAAGTACATACCTTGTATGTGGTCCGTCCTCCTCAAATAGTAGATTGCTGAAGACTCACATTTATTATGGCACCAGTGGGTGAAAGGACCCAAACTCCTCGAGTTCTTTGGTGAGAGAATGCCACTATCTTTGTATCTAAATCCTAACAACTAGTGTTCAAGTTATTTTCTGTGAGAAAACTATGAAATTAAAAGATACTACTCGGGAAGTATGAAATCTTGCCACCTTGGTCTTGCATGTTACCTACAATTACAACTTGACAAGTGTTTCTATACAAGAATAGCTAACAATGCTTGATAGAAGGAAAATTAAAAAGATGGGCAACCGAGCCTCCCGATTATATTCTTAGAAAAAATATACTGAAACATGTTGAATAGGATATACACATTATATGGATGGAGAAGATAAAGACCAAGTGCAACACATCTGCACTCTACTAAATCAATCATAGGATGTATATCACTATATGGACTTGACACTAATCTCAGATTAACCTAAATATTGTGTATATCTAAAATGGAAGATTTCCTCATCATTGGCTAGAAAGTGCACAAAATAATTCAGAAAATAAAGGGTTGAGAATCTTTACCTCTCCAGCTTGCGCAAGAAGAACATGAGCTGTAAACCTAGCTCCTATAGTTGCTGCAAAATAATAATGCTACTAATTTAGTCTGTGTATAATACTAATAATTCAATCAATAACATGACCAAATGCATGCATATATATCAAAAGAAGCACCATGAGGCTGTTTGAAATTTTAGTTCAATAGACATATACGACTTCACTTGTATAGTTGAACCAAATTATACGAAGGATCTCTTAACTACACATTTCATGAAAAGTCATGCAATAATTCTTGATTGTATGCCATTTAATTACACTATAAGAAATAGGTTCATGTTCAAAAATGTAGAAAGGTATGAAAGTAAATTCCTAAAAAATCGACCCGCAGTATGCCATAGTTCATCATTCTAGATCTAGCCGAAGCTAATCAGATAAAATTGAGCAATTTCACCTCTAAATATAATACACTAAAGAGAGAATAGATAGAATACAACCACCAAAAGATAGATGAAGTGATGAATGTTTAAATATGTCAAGTCAAAATATGTTATAATTCTATGGAGACTCTAGGGTCGAGGCACCCATGCTAAAATGTAAAATCCTATAATAATTATGCTATTGTTGTTAAGCAAGCTTTCACATGATGAATTGAGAAACCCCCACATAATAAATCTCTGACCAAAGCAAACCAGTGAGAAGGTGGAGGAAATTTTTACCTTGTGAGCTAAAGTAGAACATGGCGTTGAGGCAAGTATGTAGACGATGGTATACGTCCCTCCTGTAGAAATTCAAGGAGCGATCTGAGCGTCCTCTGGTGTCATCGACTCGTGCTTCTCCTGTTGAGGTCAAGACGAAGAGGAGCGCCATATGTTCTAAATGTTGCAGCAAAGGATGAATGGACCAATGGTGTCGTCATCATAAATCCAGGATATGTTGATAGAGATCGAGGTCCTCTCATGTGCTACCTCGCCATCGGGGTCTACGGCGACGTTGGAGTCTGGGACGGTGCGGTCTTGCAGGAGTAGGCGGCGTATGGATCTGACATCGAGGTCCAGGGGCATCGCAGGAGAGCAGCGGAGGCCTGCCATTGCAGTGCTTGGGGAAGGAGACGATGTCGGGGAGGAGAGTAGGAGGCCAAAGTCGAGGGCGTCCAGGAGGAAGATCTCAAGGTCGAGGCAGCGGCGACAAGCTCGAGGTCGAGGTGGCGAGCTTGAGCATGAGAAGAAGTAGGACAGCAAGGTCTTGTGGCGGATAGCTCACAGAGGCAGCGGTGTGCCTCTTATGCTGTTGATTTAAGGATGGTGGTTAGATATTTCTGCAATGTGTGATGACTTGCTAGTAGAGTAACAAGTGACTATCATATGATGTGAAAATTATAGGTAATAATTATACATAACAATGTACCAAATGCAAAAAATATAGTCTAATAACTTGGTGTTCCTTGTACTAGTTACAATAAAATCACGAAGTTATATTCAAGGTGCAACATTATCCACGGGATGTTCATCAGAAGGCATGTACTTTTTAGAAAACAAAAATCTATGGAGTGAATAGACTGTTTTTATACTTTCTATGATAGTAAATTTTCTAAGAAATGTTAAATACACTTAAACTAAATTATGCAAAGAATTTTATTGTAGCTATTTGCAAATATGATTAACAAACTCACATAAGAAAATATCTATGTGAAACTATGACTGCATATTTGATGTATTGAGATATGTGGTTGGTGTGATTGAGAGAACATATTTGTATATGTGTACAAGCAATCAAAACTCGAAAAACTCCGCCACCCAAGACACAACCATCAGGACCTGTTAGTGAAACACTTAGCCTGACGGTTACAGTTTGGTGGCCTCATATCTCTTGACCATGGAATGATCCTGACGGTGAAAATATCTCAAATCGTCCATGTGGCAGAAAATAAGAAGAACCATTACTTACTAACCTATCATCGACAAAATCATCTATAGTTACTAGTTTTTTTTTTGAAATGGCAGTGACTGATGACTATATATCAACAAAACTAATAGTTCAATTTGATCAGGTTTCTTATAATCATGATTTTGTATGATATAAGGACACTTGTATTAATACCTCTGGGAATGCTTAGCCGTTTCCATTTCATGGGAAGAGTTTTATTCTAGATTTTGTATGATCCAGGACTAGCATTGCAATCACAGGGATCCTTACCTTTATAAAAGGAGGGATCTTATATATGGTATCAGAGCACTGTGTTGCCTTTAGGATTATGACCCTAGGATTGGAAACCACTAAGGAAAAAAATTCAACAACTTCCACACTTGTCTTTTCTTCTCGTAAACTTTTCTAATCTTCTTTCTCATCTCTATTTGTAGATGAACTCCATCAACGAAGCCGTGAAGAAGGGACCACTCATGACTATGACTTTGGAATGTGAGACAGAATTCCCCAAGACTCTCAAGGACCTCATGGTTGCCATGTGAATACATGGTGCAGCTGTGTACAAAGGTTTTCCTGTAATGGATGAAGGAGTTGAGTACTAGTGGGTGCAACTTCACTTGTATAAAAACAAGGAAGACAACCACAAGAACTCAGGATTCTGCATGGTCACCAACTAAGTGATGCACACCACATTCTTTGATTCAGCAAGGGATGCAGCTTGGAAGGCCATCAAAGAACTTGGTGATAGAATCAAGTGCAGAATGCTTAACACCCAGAATGACCTTAGGGAAGAAAAGAAGCATACCCAAGAGTTAGAGGTTACCAACCAAAGTTTAAGGAAGGACATCATAGACTTAGCAATGGAGTCATGTGATCTAGATAAACAGATTGCCTCTAGGGATGCCCTGTTAGCCAACTTGGCAAGTGAGATGGGATTGTAAACGTACTTCGTTAGTTAGACCACCACACTTATCATTTTATTTTCCAAATGTTGTTTAAAATAAATTGAACCTTGGTTGTTTGTAATGGATCCATGTATGCCATGACTTGTGTGTTTGATTTCCAAAGATATGCATGTGATGCCTTGTCTTGTGATTTATCTTAAATTGTGTTGATTCTAACTTTTTCTATCTTATTAAATAGATGCCTAATGTTACTATCAGCACGGCTGAAGAGTTCAAGGGAACTCGTTTTGGCACTCGTATTATTGAGCTCACTAGTTTGCTCAATCTCCCACTTCCTACCATCATGATGCTTCCCCTCACCAAGTTTGAGAGGAAAGACCTTTGGGGCTTCAAGGTTAATCAGCTATTTGCAAAGAATTTTATTGTAGCTATTTGCAAATATGATTAACAAACTCACATAAGAAAATATCTATGTGAAACTATGACCGCATATTTGATGTATTGAGATATGTGGTTGGTGTGATTGAGAGAACATATTTGTATATGTGTACAAGCAATCAAAACTCGAAAAACTCCGCCACCCAAGACACAACCATCAGGACCTGTTAGTGAAACACTTAGCCTGACGGTTCCAGTTTGGTGGCCTCATATCTCTTGACCATGGAATGATCCTGACGGTGAAAATATCTCAAATCGGCCATGTGGCAGAAAATAAGAAGAACCATTACTTACTAACCTATCATCGACAAAATCATCTATAGTTACTAGTTTTTTTTTGAAATGGTAGTGACTGATGACTATATATCAACAAAACTAATAGTTCAATTTGATCAGGTTTCTTATAATCATGATTTTGTATGATATAAGGACACTTGTATTAATACCTCTGAGAATGCTTAGCCGTTTTCATTTCATGGGAAGAGTTTTATTCTAGGTTTTTACTATCAAAAGTACATACCTCGTATGTGGTCCTTCCACCTGAAATAGCAGATTGCTGAAGACTCATATTTAGTATGGCACCAGTGTGTGAAAGGAACCAAACTCCTCGAGTTCCCTGGTGAGAGAATGCCACAATCTTTGCAGCTAAATCCTGAAAAAAAATAGTGTTCAAGTCAGTTTCCATGAGATAATTGTGAAAGTAAAATATACTACATCAGCAAGTATGGAATCTTGCCACCTTGATCTTTTTATGTTACTCGTACAATTACGATCAAGTATTTCTATAGAAGAATAGGTAACAATGCTTCATTGTAGGAAAACTAAAAAGATAGGAACTGAGCATCCCGACCGTTTTCTTTCCATAAATCTACTGATACATGTTGAATAAGATATACTCCCTATATGGACTTGACACTAATATCATATTAACATGAGTATTGTATATAACCAAAATATATGACATGGATGATTGCCCCATCCTTGGCTAGAAGGTGCACAAAATAATTCAAAGATAAAGGGTTGAGAATCTTTACCTCTCCATCTTGCGCAAGAAGAACATGTGTTGTAAATCTTGGTCCTATAGTTGCTGCAAAATAATAATAGTAGTTATTCAATCTACGTATAATACTAATGAGTAAATCAAGAACATGACCAAATACATGCACAGATATCAAAAGAAGCACGATGCGTCAGTTTGAAATTTTAGTTCAATGGACATATAATACTTTAGTTGTATAGTTGAACCAAATTATATGAAGGATCTCTTAACTATACATTTCATAAAAATTCATGCAATAATTCTTGACCATATACCATTTAATTATACTATATAAAAGAGTTTGAGGTTCAAAAATATAAGAAGGTATGAAAGTACTCTTCCGACCAATCGACTCGTAGTAAGCCATAGTACATCATTCTAGATCTAGCCAAGCTAATCATACAATACTGAGCAAGTTCACCTCTAAATATAATACACTAAAGAGAGGATAGATCGATTGTAACCACCAAAAGAGAGATGAAGTGATGCATAGTTAAGGCCCAGTTCTTTTGGCGGCTTCTCCCAGAAGCTGACCTACCCCAGCTTCCTGGGGAAGCTGGTTTCAAAAAAATTGCGAGGCTTCCAAATTTCTTTAGACTTAACTATTTTGGAAGCCTTGCAAATTTTTTAGACTGGCTTCTCTAGGAAGCTGGGGGAAGGGCGGCTTCTTAGAGAAGCCCAAAAAAGAACTGGGCCTAAATCTGGCAAGTCAAAGTATGTTATAATTCTGTGGAAATTCTGCAGTCGAGGTAGCCATGGTAAAATGTAAAATCTTATAATAATTATGCTCTTGTTGTTAAGCAAGCTCTCACATGATGAATTGAGCAACCTCCACATAATAAATCTCCGACCAAAGCAAACTAGTGAGAAGGTGGAGGTAATTTGTACCTTGTGAGCTAAAGAAGGGGATGGAATTGAGGCAAGTAAGTACACGATGGTATACGACCCTCCTAGAAATTCAAGGACCGATCTGAGCATCCTCCTATGGCATCGGTCATGCTGATCCTGTTGAGCTCAAGACAAAGAGGAGCCCCATATGGTCGACATGTTGCAGCAGACGATGAATGGACCAACGGAGCAGTCGGCATAAATTCGAGATGCGTCTAGAGAGGTCGAGGTCCTCTCGTGAGCTACCTCTGCGTCGTCCCTCATATGTTTCTTAGAGAGAGGGGTGTGAGACATGAGAGAGAAAGTAGAGACAAGGAGGGTCATGACAGAAAGAGGTACCTGCGAGCGATCATCGCGAATCGACCGACACAAAGTGGAATAGCAATATACCGTCACCTCCACCTGAAGTTCCTGCGGCTAGGCCTAGAAACCATAGGTTGAAGCATGGCCTCTTGCATCTTCTCCACAGAGCTAATGGGAACCCTAAAAAATATATTGTTGTCTAACATTGTCCCTCCCCTTCTCCATGGGTAAGGAGAAGGCTTGAGACAGTGTAAGACAACACATGGAGGCACCTCACAGGTGGGATTGGAGGAGGAGGACATTGAATCAGATGAAATGTTGAAATTTTGCCCCTGCTACACTAGCAAAACCATGGGGTAACCATCACGTCTCTCTCTCTCTCCTCTCTTTTTAGCTCCCACACAACATCATGTATCGCCCCTCACTGAAGAGCGGGTCCTACAAGAAGAAGGTGGTTCAGTTGTGATGGCTAGCTTTAGGGAAGGTCAAAGAAGGGAAGAGAAGGGAAAACGAATGGCGGATTGCTTCCGAAGATTGATCCAACACTCAGGACCATACGACTTTGCCTAAGAAGGCTCAGACCCTGACAAGAATGTTTCCTTTTTTGTAGTCCTCTCATATAGTAAGCATTAATCAATCAAATATTATCAAAACATTATTTTCGCTATATGCATTGGCATTTTATCTCAAATAGCAATATAATCAAAACAATTTCTTTGACATAATAATATGTTATTACCTCTATATTTCACATTAAGGCGATACAAACAGAGAGTTACACCTTGAAAGGTCGATCCATAGACTATACCTCCATCCACATGAAGAGAGAACATCCTTCGCCACTATACCAATGAAATGCCTAGATAGATGGATGACCGATTCATAGACTATGTCACCAACATAATCAAACTAAGTATGTTATGTTGAAATGATGAAGCAGGAAAGTTATCCGCGTCGCAGGTCGTCTGATGTCAAACCCTTGAGGACACGGGGCCGCATAAGGAATGTGATTGCATCTCCTAGAACTAGTCAAAGCCTAGGTCGCTTTGTGAGATTCTCTCAGATCCCGCACTGCTCCACCATTGATTTCCGTTAGGCCCCAATGCCTCTCTGACCTATACTAGGGACTGAGGGTCTCTTGTCCATTAGTACATGCCCTGCCAAAAGTAAGTTTCCTTGTATTTTACTATGCAGAATGCAGGTGTCCTCATTATCCCTCAGCATGCATATGTCTATCTCCATGGTCCTCCCATGTGAGCTGCGATGCATCTCACTAACATGACTCACTCCATCTTTTGTTAGAGCACACAACGGTTTGACCTAACTCATCCCATACAGGCCGGCGCCATTCCAGCCCAGGTCCATAGGAGCACACAACCAAACAAGACTTCATGCCTAACTAAACTCCAAATGCTAGCATCATGGGTGAGATTTTTGCCACCTTATAAGTTGTATCCCCCCATTACCCCCCCCCCCCCCCTCCCCCCCTACCCACCACCCACACACACACAAACAAACAAAATAATTTTCTAATGTGAAACTAAACCAAACATCTTCTATTCCTCGACATCACGCCCGATTCCACGACTGGCGACGAGGCGAGGATAGATGTAGCTGCAAACCAGGCCAGGAGGCAAGAAGCGAGCGACCATCAGCTAGGGGCCAATATCATGTACCTGTGCATGTGTGAATTCATTGGCTCTCGCACTTATGTTGGATGATTTCCTATCTTAGTTGCTGGGCGCAGGTCACCTAGTGTTTGCTTTCTTTGTGTCGCTTCTTTGTTGTAATGTTCTGTTTTCTCCTTTCCTAAATACAAGACTTCTTGAAAATTTAATATGGCTGGCCAAACACATCTTATATTAAGGAACGGAAGGAGTAGCTATTTGAGTTACTTGCAGAGTTTCCACCACAGAGAACTTGTGTTGTGAGTCTGAGAATTTTGTCTTTAGGAAAAAGATTACCACTAGGTTGTTAGCCAATGAACATTTTGGTTCTACACTGCTGTAGCACTTGTATTTATTTTGATGAATTAGATCGATGTAAAAGAATTAAGGCTCTCTATTAATACTCTATTATTTGTAGTTGTAGTGTTGTAAAGTTCAAAAGATTCTTACAAAAAGGGGGTATTTTCTAACCCTGACGCAATGCGAGTTGGGTTAATCTTAGTCAACCCGAGGAGAGTTAGATTTTTGCCTCAAGATTCGTATCAACGTGGGGAATAGAAAAGAACCAGCAACCTGGGGCAAATGGGCACTATATGACTTATATGGAACACTACATATAGGACCGATGTTTTTATAGGTTGCATTTTTTCCAACACCATAATTGTACTTTAAAATGTGCAAACAACTCATCGAAAAACTAAAAACATGGTCTTGTGTGTCTTGTTGCACTATTTGTCTAGTTATTTGTAGGCTACACTTTCTCTTGCTGCATAGTTGTGTTTTCTTATAAATGTGCAACTATCACCTTGAGAAAAGTGCAACCAAGTGTTCTCTATGTATTTCACATTTTATCTTATTATTTATGGTTGCACTTTTCGCCCAACATATTTGCACTTATTTTAAATTGTGCAACCAACTGATGGATAAAAGTAAATCATGGTTATATATGTATTGTTCTATTGTTTCGTCTAGTTATTTGTAGTTTGCACTTTTCTCCTACCATAGTTGCTGCAAGTTTTTAGATATGTGCACCTACCAATTAGACAAAAGTGAAACCAATGTGTTTTATGAATTTTTAACCATCCGTATCAAAATCTTGTATACACCATGTAGAATTAATTTGTGTTTCTAGTAATTTTGTACATGCAATTAAAGTTAGCTACCTACAAAAAATTCTACCAATTTGCATTCGGTTATTTTTAGAACATCTTGTTAGTATTCCTATACACAATGGATCATTTGATGGATATACAGGCCTTCCGGTTAGCTATGCATTTTGAAGTCCAAATCGCTATCTGGGACAACACAAAACAATAGAAGAGACACAAAAACTGCTTAACATACGCAATGACACATAGGCACGAGGACAAGCGTCACCAACTGAGATATGTTGAATTTTGTCTAGATAACCTAAAGTTTCCAATATGCTTTGAATTCTACCAACATGATTTTATATGACCAAATACACCACATTGATTTTGTCATGTAGAGTGTTTTGGTCACATATGGTAGGAAGGGCATAAAGGGCTTTTTAGGTCTCATTTAATACCATTAGTGGTCAAAATGGAATCATTCTGTCAAGCTTCATACACTAGCCAACGTAACCAAAAGTCCGAACTGATGGAAAGGGCTGGTGCAATCCACTTATACACTTCAACACCCCCTCTCACGTGTGACGGAGAGAAGTCAGCACGTGCAACCGGAAGAGAGCGACGGTGCGCGAAACTCACGTATGACTCAAGAGGCCTATACGTGGACAAAGAGGGGTCAACAGCAATTTTAGGATAAATTATGAAAGCCAGGACTCAAACTCGAGACCTTAGGCTCTGATACCATGTCAAGCTTCATGCACTAGCCAACGCAACCAAAAGTCCGAACTCATGGAAAGGGCTGGTGCAATCCACTTATACACTTCAACACATTCCATATTAAGAACCAAATTTGGACCCAGTGTCTAATAGGGGAGAATGTTTCTGGTGCTAGATAGAGAAACAAATATTTGTTTACTATTATATAAGGAATTTCTTATTCCATTTACTTTGTTGTTTTGCTTCTTGGTTTATTTCCACCGTGATCCTAAGCTGCAATAAATGTTGTTAATGCCTATAAAAAAAGCTTTACGCCCCTAATTTCTCAGTTGTGTCCGATATCTATTTATCTTCATCATTTGCACTACATTAGGGTGTTCCTAGGAAAGGTGGTCAGAATCCTGATTATGTTATATGATTCTACGACTTTACGATCTAAATTGATTGGATCGATTATATGATTTCATAGGTACATGATTTTATGCTTCTACTAGTTATGATTCTACAATTTGTGATCTTAACTTATAGATGTCGATCAAATCCAGAATCCCGATCCTTACTACTTTGTTCCTAGGGATTCTCTAGCGGAACGGAGAAGGCACATCTTGAGGCGAATCCCATCGTCGGTCGGTGCTCCTCTTGCGTCAGAGAGTCCTAGTTCTTGGTGAGTTTGTGCATTTATCTTACCAAGTTAATATAAGTTCTTGAGTGGAGGAGATGGGATTGTTGTGGTCGTGGTAACCTGATATTGAAGAGAGGAGTCTGATGTAGGACTTCCTTTTCCTCATTTCCTGACGAGAGCATTTCTTGGAGCAGACGGCTACAAGGCAATGCACTTTATTCCAGTTAATTGCTAATGCACATTTTATACATTATCATTTTTAGTTGTTTCTATGTGAATGTGTGGTTATGCTCTGATATGATTGGATCATGATGTTTGCTGCTAAAAGGATTCGATAGTAAATAGTTTGGTTTACTAGGAAAAATGATTATCTAGGGTGGCCCAAATGAGGCTTTGGATCCAAAATGGGGTAGATCTATTAGATATAGGAGCAAATTGTGATTATTGGGTGCAGATGCGCCACATCCACATTTGATCCAAACCATTATGAATGAGCAGACAACACCACGACATGCCTTTAATAACCGGCTTCCTTAAATAGATAATGATGTTTACCCATACATTTTGTACGTATTGCATTGTTGAATGTGTTCTTGTGTCACGAGAGAGATGGCCTTGGTTCCTCACAATATGTATTGTTCTACCTTTTGTTTATTATTTATTAGTTGGTTACACTTTTCCACGCAACGTAGTTGTATTCTTATTAGAAATGTGCAACTATCACAGCGAAGAAAGTGCAACTATGGGTTGCTTATATTTTTTATTTATTCTTGTTATTTAGAGGTTGCACTTTTCGCACACCATGATTCGTTTATTTTAAAATGTGCAACCAACTTATGGAAAAAAAATTAAAATCACGGTTTTATACGAATCGTCCTATTTTTCTAAATCATTATTTGTAGGTTGCACTTTTCTCAAACCATAGTTGCACACTTTTACATATTCACCACTACCACATCTCGAAAAGTGAAACTAATATGCTTTATGTATTTTAATCATCCATATCTAAATTTTGTTTACATGGGTTAATTAGTATTATCTCATGGTTTATAACATTTCTAACATTTTTTATGATATTTTGTTAGGACATAACATTGGTATTCATGCACATAGGGGATTAGTGAACAGATATATAGGCTATGTATTTTCAAGGCATTCTTCCTAGACGATACAGTACAAAAGCAGGAAGAAAAGAACGGGATATAGCGTGGTCACCCACGCATAAGGAAGAGCATCACCGAATGAGACTGTATTTAATCTTTGATCGACTGATATCTAGACAAACCCTAATTTCTAGCATGCTCTGAAATGCTACCAAGTTGTTCTTCCAGAACCAAATATATCACATGGATTTTGACCTATAAATTCTTCTTGTCACATACAACGGAAGGGGAAAAGGCATATTTTTTGGTGTCATTTTGTTGGGAATATGCCCTAGAGGCAATCATGTATGATGATATTTCCCATTGTATTTATAAAGATATTAAGTTGTCCTTGTATAAACATCTGATGTGTATCATTGAATATGTGATTCAGTTGTGGAACTATACATTCATGTTGTTTGTACTAAATATCCTTGGTCATAGAGGTTGTGTTGGACACATAACTTAGACCAATGTGAAAGTCGGCTGATGACTCGGTTCCACTTGTCATGGGCATGGAGATGCCATTCCGACTTACACAGATTCGTCTAAAGAGTTTAGCGAGTCCGATTGATCCATATTGAGGTACAATGAACAAGTTGTCATTTATATATCTCAATCAATGTAATCCTTAGACCTAAGGTTATTGTACAGTCCGAGTTGAGGATCACCGACTTAGGTTCTGTCAAATGCTGATCGGTAACTAGGCAATTATAAAGGCAGAGTTCGTGTCGACTAAGAATCAAGCTGTGTGATGTGAATAACCAAGACGAGATTTTGCCCCTCCACTCGGAGAGATATTCTCTGGGCCCTCTCGGATGATATGATTTGAAAAGCATGCCCATGCACGACTCGGTTAAGTGTTAACCGAGGCGATCGACTAAGAGTTAGTCGGATCACTTATCTCAGATCGAGAAGAGAGTCGGACTACTTAAGGGATGACAGTTATTCTCCTATTGTCTGACAAGGTATATCGTGAGGCAAAAGAGACTCGGACGTAAGTCACATTAGAAAGGCAAGTTGTCATGACTCTTTGGTACTTGGAAGTCGGCATGTTCTGCTAGGAGCCGCTACCGACTAATCATTTGGAGTTGGACTTCAGTCGTGTCTAAGTTGCCATGAGCATGCAGGTTCACGCACTTAAGAGCGGGAGCAAGTTCGGATTGGATCTGAACCGGAAATCTGGTTAGGTTGGACCCGAGCCGGATTTGGACTGAGTCAATGAGTCGGACTCATGGTGACTAATATTATATGGGATTTAGTGACTGGGCTAGGAGTGAGTGAAGCCCACGTTCACTCCCTATATATAGTGGGGCACAGAAAGCCAAAGGGGTTGATCGGTTAGGTCATTCCATGCGTTGGAAAACCTAGCTCCACAGCAGTCCAGACGTCGTATCGAACCTAGCAGTTCGCCGCCGGTGCTCCCCCTTATACATGTGGATACTAGCAGAGGTGATGTACGATCAGCACTAGGACGATCGTGATTGGATCGAGATCGCAAGGACTGCACTGCATTCAACTGACGCGCTTCATCAATAATCTGCAACTACGCATCTAGTGGTAATCCTCGTGGCCTTCTATCTCAGCTAGATCTTGGGATCACCACATTAGAGGAAAAGGTTTTGTTTTATCTCTACGTGGCCCAGCTAGATTTTGGGTGTCATTTAGCACCATTAGTGGTCCAAAGGGGTTTTAGTGTCATACTAAGAACTAAATTTAGACCTTGTGAAAAATATGAGAGAATTTACTAGACTAAAAATAGGGAAATTAACTTTATTTGGTTTCAAATTAGGAATTTCCTCTTCCATTGACTTCATCATTTTGTTTCCTGATTTGTTTGCACCCTGATCTTCGGCTCCAACACACGTCGTTACCTACTATTAGTAAATCGGTCATGCCTCTGGTCTCCCTAGCTACTTCTCTTGGTCATTTTTAATGTCTTCTTTCATCTCCATTGCAGTTTTCTAGCAGCCTACAGAAGGCACATCTAGAGGTGAAATTCATCATCAGGAGGCACTCCTATTTCCTCCGCAAGTACAAGTTCTCAATGAGTTCATGCATCAATCATGAGAAATTATGGCAAAGTTCTTGGGTGGAGGGGTTAGGGGTTGTTGTCGTAGTAGAATCTTGATCGCATAGAGAGGAATCTGAAGAGGGACTTCCGTTTCCTCATTGCTTGAGCAGAGCAGTTTTTAGAGAAGATAGGATGCAATGTAATATGCTTTATTTTATCCTAGTATGTATTTACTATTACTTACTAGTTGAATGCCCGTGCGTTGCTACGGGGTGATAATAGAGAATACAAAAATTGACTAAAATGTGGTTCTCTTTTATTCATAAATTCTATCCATAAAGAGCAAATTGGGCAAAAAATTTGGTTTGTACGGTTAATTAAATGTAATTATAGATACATATTTATTATAAATTTAACCAACTAAGTTACTAAGTTCTTATACCTCGTAGTTTGATAGTTGGTCTCTGACTTCACTTCATGTGTCCCACGTCTAACATAAGCCTAGGTATGTCTTATTAATATTGAATTTGTATTATACATCAGTTATATATAATACAACTTTTATCCCGTGGAATAGCAAAAAATATGGACTAATAACGACATAAAAAGGTACTTACTCCGTTTATGAAATGGATCTGAGGTAGTAATACATAAGTAATATGTCACATGGTTTCCAAGATGCATTAGACGTCGCATATCAAAGCCATGATACCATGACCACCAAAGGTTTTAAAAAATATGAATAACAAGACCGAGTGGATTCAAATGTATTTCGTCAACCATGACTAATATATGAACATGCGTGCGACATATCTACAAACAACCAATAGTTTTTGTTTGCAAATACATACGACACCCTTACCATGTAGTTCTGCCTCCTTTCATGTAACATCCCTAAAATCATGTTTCAAAACTCATGCATATCATCCATGCATCCATGATCATTTAGGGTTCTTTTTCAAAACCATTTCAAAAACAAGAGCATATGTTGCTCATTATTTTATGTAAGTAGGCTCTAGCCTTAGTGCTACTTTCTAATGAATATTAAACCAAATTTATGCCTATTGTTTATATCTCATAAAGGCTTTGTTTTATTTTATTTTTCAAGTGTTCAAAGTGTGTTTGAGTAAACAGAAATGTTTGACACACATTTGAGTACAAAGTTCACTGTATAAAAATCTAGAGAATATTTGAAATCAAACTTATTTGAATTAGAGTTGAAAAATCATTTCTAGAAAATCAAACAGAAAAATAAAAGTGAAAGGTAGGAAAAAAATAAAGCAAACAGCCAATCTGGACCAACCCAGCCCAGTTCGACCCATCTAGCCCAGCAACTCCCTCCCGCGAAACGTTTTCTTTTACTCGCAACCACACCCACATAGTCACTGACTGCCTGGACCCACCTCCTCTTCTTTTCTCTCGCTGACAACCGCGGCCCACACGGCAGTCATCGTCTCCACCCCCAGCGACCAGTTCTTCCCCAAATCACTCCGGGCGTTTCCTGTTTAATTCCGCGGCTTCAATTCCCGTTCAATGCTCGAGTAATTCACGCCCACGTCCTCGCCTACTTAAGCACCATGCCGCCCTCCTCCTTTTCCCCCAAACCCCACCCCACCGGAGCCACCAGGCTGCTCAGATTTTCCTCTGGACACCCCTCTGCTCCGACGAGCTCGTCGTCGAATTCCGGTAAGCACCGCGTTCCCCTCTGGCTATGGTTCAGACTAGCTGTTTCTACATCCTCGTACGCACCTACTGACATCCTCCGCTTGCTCGTGCATGCTCTGTAGCCTCGGAAACGTCATCGACTAAGCTCCGCCACCGTCTGCTAGAACTCCGGCGACCGTTCCCCGTAAGCCCCAGCTTCCCCTCTCCCTCTGTTTGATACGCGTGTGATCCCTAGCATCCTACGCACCTAACGACACCCTTTTCTCGTCTTAGCGTGGCCCAGAACATCGTCTCCATCGCCAACCGAGAGCAACCGACGCCGTCTCGATCTCCGACGAGCAATCGACATCGACTCCGTACGCCCCTTCGCCAACCGAGCACACGTTGAGCATCCCCTCGCCACGGATATTCTGGTGAGCATCCTCACACCTCCCCGCACGACTTATTTCGCCGGCAAGCTTGCAGCCAGAGCGCGCCGCCGCCTGTCGCCGCCGCCAGCGCCGCCACTCGATGGTCAATCGCTGTGAGCCGTGAGATGTAGATCGGACGAACGCGATAGAACATAGTCGAAGAGGTATGGGTAGATCTGAGCCGCAGATGTTAAGTAGATCTGACGATGCGCGAGCATGATCCAGCGCGAAGCGGTACCAACCAACCAGAAGCTGTCGCGTGGCATGAGTTTCGTTTTAAAAATTTGAATTAGATCAATTAGATGGTTAAACTTGTTTAATTCATAACTTTTGATTCCCACGTCCAAATTTGACAAATTTTATATCAATGGAATCAGGAGAGAAAATCCTTTCCATTTATGCAATGTGTTTAATATTTTGCCTCTGTTAAAATGGTTGTTTTTGCAGAAACATTTGTAGGCATAAATTGAGTATAGTGATTATTTGGAAAATGTTTTGTTATTCAAATAAGGTTTATTTAGCTTGTTTTGTACTTGTTTATGATTCAGTATAGTGCAATTGTCTTGTTTGGTGTAGAAAATCATCACATGGCATATTGCATACATTCATGTATTTTTGCTTGTATTAATTGTGTATGTGATTTTGTGACATTATTTTATGTGTAGATTTTGGTGCAAATAGTGATTGTGATTGTGAGGATTGTAGCTACTCTCCAAACTAACAAGGCAAGTGGTGCTTCATGATTTTATCCCTAAGTTTTTCAACCATGCACTAGAAATATTTTGCTAGACTTGCATGAATATTTTGGTCTATATGCTATGCTTGGGAAATCCTAGTGAATTGCTAGAAATTTCTAAGTTAATATGCTTATCTATGCCATGCTTAGCCTAGATAGTAGCAACCAAGGGTGGTTATATATTCATACTATGATAAAATATTTCTAAGTCTTTGGACTTGAGTTTTGTTTAATAAAACAACTAAGTGAATGAAACACCTGGGTGGAATGGAAGGAATGGTTTATGTTGAGTGGTTACACAAGGCCCATTTCTATGGTTTACCTTGTGTATCTCCCTTGTGGAAAGCCACCCAGGAACAAAGGGATTTGAGATGCCATATGTTAAGAAGCTTCTAGTGTAGCCACTTGGCAATATGGGCTCTGCCTGGATCATATAGGTTGCAATAACTTAGCCATTTGGACAGTTGGTGGTAGTGGGATGATAGGTCGGAGCGCGTCCATTTGGTCTAAGGGAAGGATTCTGAAAGGTCCTGTCTTGGTGAAAATCAAGTCTTGTGGGGAAAGTGCACAACCTCTGCAGATGGAAGAATCTAAGTACTTAGCCATGTCCCTGGTATTGGACAACTTGAGCATCAAGACATGGAAGCTATCAAGAATCTCCTAATCCCAATTTCTAAGTAAAAACTTGTGGTTGAACAAGGGTGAAGGTTCCCCAATGTCTATTGGTGGTTCCTAGGGAAAGATTTTGACAAAGAAAAACTTAGTGTTTTCAACTAATAGGTAAACCTATTTTGAGCAAAGCAAGCCTAAGCTACACTTAGCCAAAATGCATATAGTGTTTAGTCTACCAATATTATACTAAGGTATCACTTGCCAATACTATTCCAATGTATTGACCCACTGTGGCTGTAACTTGTGATGTTGCAGGTTATTCTGATGGTGAATAGGGGTTATGAGTCTACACTCAACATGCTTGCCTGTGGCACATGAAGATGAAGACTTATTTATCTTATTACATATTTAAACTCTTGTACTAGGCATGTGGCCATGGAGTTGTAAAAGACTATGTCTGTCTCTGGAATGACTTGTAATAATGACCTTTGTTTCTGTGTACTTCATCTTAAACTGTGGATGCTAGCATTGATCCAGGGACTAGCATTGCAATCACAGGGATCCTTACCTTTATAAAAGGAGGGATCTTATAGATGGTATCAGAGCACTGTGTTGCCTTTAGGATTATGACCCTAGGATTGGAAACCACTAAGGAAAAAAATTCAACAACTTCCACACTTGTCTTTTCTTCTCGTAAACTTTTCTAATCTTCTTTCTCATCTCTATTTGTAGATGAACTCCATCAACGAAGCCATGAAGAAGGGACCACTCATGACTATGACTTTGGAATGTGAGACAGAATTCCCCAAGACTCTCAAGGACCTCATGGTTGCCATGTGAATACATGGTGCAACTGTGTACAAAGGTTTTCCTGTAATGGATGAAGGAGTTGAGTACTAGTGGGTGCAACTTCACTTGTATAAAAACAAGGAAGACAACCACAAGAACTCAGGATTCTGCATGGTCACCAACTCAGTGATGCACACCACATTCTTTGATTCAGCAAGGTATGCAGCTTGGAAGGCCATCAAAGAACTTGGTGATAGAATCAAGTGCAGAATGCTTAACACCCAGAATGACCTTAAGGAAGAAAAGAAGCATACCCAAGAGTTAGAGGTTACCAACCAAAGTTTAAGGAAGGACATCATAGACTTAGCAATGGAGTCATGTGATCTAGATAAACAGATTGCCTCTAGGGATGCCCTGTTAGCCAACTTGGCAAGTGAGATGGGATTGTAAACGTACTTCGTTAGTTGGACCACCACACTTATCATTTTATTTTCCAAATGTTGTTTAAAATAAGTTGAACCTTGGTTGTTTGTAATGGATCCATGTATGCCATGACTTGTGTGTTTGATTTCCAAAGATATGCATGTGATGCCTTGTCTTGTGATTTATCTTAAATTGTGTTGATTCTAACTTTTTCTATCTTATTAAATAGATGCCTAATGTTACTATCAGCACGGCTGAAGAGTTCAAGGGAACTCGTTTTGGCACTCGTATTATTGAGCTCACTAGTTTGCTCAATCTCCCACTTCCTACCATCATGATGCTTCCCCTCACCAAGTTTGAGAGGAAAGACCTTTGGGGATTCAAGGTTAATCATCCAGGAAGCCAGACTGAGCCTACCACGGAGGCAATCATCTTCAAGCTCATGCATGATGACAAGGAGAGAGGCCTAGAGGTAGTCATGCAGGATTTGCTTGGACGTTTGCTAGGGAGACACTCTCGAGAGGTTAGAGGTACTCACTTCCACGCCTATGGTAGACGTGATGAGGATGGTGAGGCCATTGACTTCGAGGATACTTCGAGAGAGACGGCAGAGCCGATTCGTCTATACCTCTAGGACTTAGAGGTTCTTCTTAGGCACCTAGATACTGATAGGACCAACGTCATGCTCAGCAATGACGAACTCCAGGTGCATCTTCGTGATAAGGACAAGCTCTTCGCGGAGCAAGATGAGATAGTCAGAGAAATGGAGGCCAAGTTTGAGAGTCAGGATAGAAAGTTCAAGAGTCAAAAGAAGCGAGTCCAAGATAGGAACAAGAGGATTCGAGACATGACTGCAGAACTAGAGGCCAAGGACTTCGAGCTCGAGCATCAGCAAGGTGTGATTGAGAGGCTTCGTGCGCAGAAGAGGGCTCTCAAAGCCAAAGTAGAGACCTTGACCACCAATGTCGAGGAATACAAGACCACTATGGAGAATGCAGGTCTTACACTTGTTGATGAGGAGGTTGATGCAGAGGAGTAGTGATGACTACTCATTTACCATTTATTTACCATGCTTTTGATTATTGAGTCACAATGACCATCCAACATGTGGATGGCTTGCAATTGGTGTGTTTACTTTTCAAAACTTGTTGTCTTTGCTGTTGAACTCTTACTACTATGATGCATGTTTGGTAATTGTTTATGTGATGTATTGTGCATGTTAGCAACTATGGGTATCTCATTCTTATCTCTATTGAAAACCACAGATGCCTCCCCGACGTGCCAATCCCAACCCCATTAACAACAACATCACCCCTGAGATGCAGCAGACGATGACAGCTCAGACTCAGTTGATGCAAATGATGACCACGTTCATCCAGAATCAGAACAACAACAACAATAATAATAATAACAACAACAACAATCAGAACAACCCACCGGGTTTTGACATGCTTACCAGGTTCTTAAGGCTAAGGCCGTCAAAGTTATCAGGAACTACTGATCCCATGGTGGCCAATGATTGGCTATGCTCTGTGAACAAGGACTTGGTAACTGTTGGCTATACTGATGAAGAGAAAGTCAGATTTGCAGCTCACTTGTTGGAAGGACCAGCAGCCACTTGGTGGGATAACTTCCAGATCACCACTCCCATTGAGGATGTGACATGGGCTATCTTCGAAGATGGTTTCCGTACCGCTCACATCTCATCCGGAGTGATGAGTTTGAAGAAGAAAGAGTTCCATAACTTGAAGCAGCGCCACCGAAGCATGGCTGAATATACTGAGGAGTTCAACAATCTGGCGCGATATGCACTGGATGAAGTTGACACTAATGCTAAGAGGAAGGAAAAGTTCCTTGAAGGGTTGAATTATGAATTGAACCTGCAGTTAGCTGTGGCCTATGTTCCCACATACCAGTCTCTTTGTGACAAGGCTGCTATTTTGGAGAGCAAAATGAAACAAGTTGAAAGCAGGAAGAGGAAGCACTCTGACAAGCACAACTCGGGATCGTCTCACAAGCGTTCCCATTATGATGATAGTGGGAGTTCTGGATCCCACAAGCATGGGAAGTTCAACAAGCACCACAACCACAACCGTTATCATGACAACAAGCACCACCGTAGTCATGACAACGATAAGTACAAGAATCACAAGAGTGGATATAAGAGCCACCACAGTGGAAGTGGAACTGGCAGTGGAAGCCAGCCTGTCAAGAAGGATCTTAGTCAGGTTGAATGTTTCAAGTGCAAGAAGATGGGGCATTATGCAAATGAATGCCCAGAGAAGAAAGTTGAAGGACCCAACAAGCCCAACCCTTTACAGAAGGGGCAAGTGAACCACATCGATGTGGAGGAAATCTATGAAGAGCCAGATGTTGTGGCTGGTAAGTTCAAACTCAATTCTATTCCAGCACTTGTTCTTTTTGATACTGGAGTATCGCATTCATTCATATCAAAAGCATTTGTTTATAGAAATGGATTTTCAACTGAAAACATTGGGTGTCCAATAAAATTAAGTTCTCTGGGTGGAGATATGATAGTAAGTCTTGGATGTCGGGATCTAGTGATAGAGTTTGGAAAGCATAAGTTTCCAGTGAGTCTGATAATCCTAGATTCCCAAGGACTGGATGTAATTTTGGGAATGGATTGGATGACCAAGTATGAAGGAGTACTAGATTGTGCCAATCGTACTGTTGCACTCACAACCCCGGAAAAGAAACGGATTAGATTCAAGTCTAACTTTGAATCAAAAGGAAGTAAGCTAAATTCTCTTAAGGGGGTTATCATAGACAGTGTGCCAATTGTGAGTGAATATCCAGATGTATTTCCGGAAGAATTGTCGGGAATGCCACCAGATAGAGATGTGGAGTTTCTTATTGACTTGCTACCAGGATCTGGACCAATAGCAAAGAGACCGTACAAGATGTCAGTTGATGAGTTGAAAGAACTCAAGAAGCAGCTTGGAGAACAGTTGCAAAAAGGTTTTATCCAATCAAGTTCTTCATCTTGGGGAGCACCAGTTTTGTTTGTGGAAAATAAAGATAGAAGTCAAAGGTTATGCATAGATTACCGTTCACTCAATGAGGTGACTATCAAGAACAAATACCCTTTGCCTAGAATCAATGACTTGTTTGATCAGTTAGAAGGAGCCTGTGTGTTCTCAAAGATTGATCTTCGGTGAGGTTATTTCCATCTCAAGATAAGGGAACAAGACATACCTAAGACAGCTTTCACCACAAGGTATGGATTGTATGAGTATACCGTGATGCCATTTGGTTTGACCAATACACCAGCATACTTCATGAATATGATGAACAAAGTGTTCATGGAGTTCCTTGACAAGTTTGTTGTCGTTTTCATTGATGACATTTTGATCTACTCCAAGAGCAAAGAGGAGCATGAAGGACAACTACGTTTGATACTTGAGAATCTTAGAGAGCATAAGCTGTATGCCAAATTCAGCAAGTGTGAATTTTGGTTAAATGAAGTTGGTTTTCTTGGACACGTTGTGTCAGGAGATGGTGTAGCAGTTGATCCCGCTAAAGTTTCAGCTGTAACTGAATGGGAATCTCCTAAGTCAGTGAAAGAGGTTCGTAGTTTCCTTGACTTGGCAGGATACTACAGAAGATTTATCGAGAATTTTTCCAAGGTAGCTAAGCCTATGACAGAGTTGCTAAAGAAAGACAAGAAATTTGCTTGGTCTGAAGGTTGTGAACTCAGCTTTCAAGAATTGAAGAAGAGACTAGTGACAGCACCAGTCTTATGTTTGCCAGATTTGGAGAAAGATTTCCAAGTGTATTGTGATGCATCTCATCATGGATTAGGTGCAGTACTTATGCAAGAAGGGAAAGTTGTGGCTTATGCCTCGAGACAACTCAAAACTCATGAGGTGAATTACCCTACTCATGATTTAGAGTTAGCCTCTGTTGTCCATGCACTCAAAACATGGAGACATTATCTTTTGGGAAAGCGATGTGAAGTGTTCACAGATCACAAGAGTTTGAAGTATATCTTCACCCAGAAAGAAATTAACATGAGACAAAGAAGATGGCTAGAACTCATCAAGGACTATGACTTGAGTTTGCAATACCATCCCGGTAAAGAAAATGTTGTAGCGGATGCTCTAAGCCGTAAAGTTTTTGTGAATGGCCTTACTAAGGGAGAATTGCCAGATGATCTGTGTACCCAATTTAGAAATCTTAGATTGGAGATTGTGCCTGAAGGACATATCATGTCATTGGATGTTCAACCCACCTTGTTGGACAAAATCAAAGAAGCCCAAAAGACAGATAAGGAAATTGAAGAGATTAAGGAAAAGATTGGCAAGGGAAAAGCCAAAGGATTCCATGAAGATGAACAGGGTACTTTATGGCATGGAAAACGTATCTGTGTTCCACATGATCCGGAACTTCGGAAACTAATTTTACAAGAAGCACACAACTCACCATATTCCATTCATCCGGGTAACACCAAAATGTACATGGATATGAAGGAAAGATTTTGGTGGAATAATCTCAAGAAGGACATCGCCGAACATATTGCTTTGTGTGATGTATGTAGTAGAGTGGAAGCGGAGCACCAGAAACCAGCAGGATTGTTACAACCACTACCTATTCCTGATTGGAAGTGGGACAAGATTGGTATGGATTTCATCACCGGATTTCCAAGGACCCGGTCAGGATATGATTCTATTTGGGTAGTAGTGGATCGCTTAACTAAAGTGGCTCATTTCATACCCGTAAAGACAACTTACACAAGTGCTAAGTTAGCCAAGGTCTATATGAGTAGAATTGTATGTCTACATGGAGTACCCAAGAGTATTGTGTCTGATAGGGGAACTCAATTCACTTCTCATTTTTGGAGGCAATTACATGAGTCATTGGGAACGAGGTTGGAATTCAGCACTGCTTTTCATCCTCAAACTGATGGACAGACAGAAAGGACCAATCAGATTTTTGAAGATATGTTGAGGGAATGTGCTATAGACTATGGAGCCAGTTGGGATGAAAGTCTGCCTTACGCAGAATTCTCTTACAATAACAACTATCAAGCCAGCATTGAGATGGCACCATTTGAGTTTCTCTATGGGAGAAAGTGTACCACCCCATTACTATGGAATGGTGTGGGAGAAAGAAGTCTATTTGGAATAGAACTAATCAAAGAGGCTGAAGAGAAAGTCAAGCTGGTTAAGGACAGGTTGAAGATTGCACAGTCCCGACAAAAGAGCTACGCAGATCCTAAGCGTAGAGAAGTCACCTATGAAGTGGGTGATAGAGCTTATCTTAGAGTGTCACCACTTCGTGGAGTAAAGAGATTTGGTGTCAAAGTTAAATTGGCCCCAAGATATGTTGGACCATTCAAGATTCTGAGTCGTAAAGGAGAAGTATCTTATGAGATTGAATTGACATAGTCTTTGTCAGATGTTCATAATGTGTTTCATGTGAGTCAGCTTAAGAAATGCCATCCAGAAATGGAAGAGACTTCTTTGAAAGACACTATACCTTTTGTAACACCCTCAGAATCGACCCTATGCAAGTTTTAGCGACACTCGCCAAACCCGCATAGAAACGATTCAAAGGTGCCCACCAGGCACTTTCGTGCGGGTGGAAAACGAAGTAATAACATTACACAACAGTCCTCGATGGGACCCACAGCACAGATATATACAACAGCGGCTCAACGAGTCAAGAATACAGATATAATATACAAAGATCCAAATCACCTTGAAAATGATACAGCGTCCGGCTACGGACAAGATGCAAATGGGGCTAAGAGCCCTGAAGAATAACCAATGGCGTCCATAACCCTGCCCAGGCCAAGCCGGAAGGGTAACCCTGCTAACGACGTCGATCTCAAAACCTGCTTAGACAAAAAGGGTGCCGACAAAGGGCAAAGGAAAAAGAGGAGCGTCAGTACTGAGGCCAGTACACGGCGAGGCTAGAATTCGGCGGTCCTCGCCTACATAGGTATGGTGGACTGGGCGGCAGCGCAGCATGCACTAAACAACCTATAGGGACTCGATACAACTGGCGGCTATCAGAGAGAGAGAAGATAGACTTACTCGGGACCAACCTGATGCTACCATCAAACAAACCCATCCTGGTGTTTCCCCCTCGAGACCAAACGAGGAAGTCGACCGAGGAACTCACACAGTTGGCAGTTTTATTTATTCCGTTATAGTTGCAGCAATTACTAGTCAGGTCTAGTTAGTGATCCTGATAAAATAAGCAGTGGGCACTTTTAGTTAACCATTCCGTTATAGTTGCAACACTTACTAATCAGATACAAATAGCATGAGATAACCCAAAACCCAGCAGTTGTTGGTACTTTTATTTAGCCATTCCGTTGTAATTGCAATATTTACTAGTCAGGTACAATGGTCGCAAGCGACAACCCAAACAAGCAATTGTGGGCAGTTTTATTTAGCCATTCCATTATAGTGAAACTGATTACTAGTCATTATAAAGTCAAGTTTATAGCACTGCTTTAGTTATAGTTGTCTATGATCGAGATACTGTGCTCCAAGTCGTCCATAACCGCGGACACGGCTTTCAGAAAGTTTTACCCGGCCGGGGTGCACAAATAGCAACACACACTCGATCAACCTCGGAAAAACCAAATCAAAACCCAACGAGGCCTTCATGACAAAGCAATCACAAGATTTAGAAATATTTCAGGGGCCCACCCCATTGAGTAGACCCGCAACGAAGCTAGCTGACTCCGAGACGGACTCAAGGTTTGCGACAATGGCTGTAAACGACTGGGAACCCGAAAACTCAGGATTGTCGATACCGCGAAAACACTCCGCTTTCCTAAACAGTACAGTGTGCTATCCATCGCACAATTTAATTAAAGCAGTAAAGCATGGCATAAGTACAGGATCATAAATAAAACCTCAAACTAGTTTGTGGCCCCAAGAAATAAGACTGAATCAAGCTCTGGCTTAGGGGGGTCCCATAAGCCTCCCGGATGTGGATAGCGCGAATATTCAAGGAACAGGTATCAAGTACTCGGGGTCCTACGGGACACAAGTGGACGGTTAACAACCAAATAACATCTATTCCCCACCTGTGCCTCTGCTTACTTACTTAAATTTTAGTTGTTAAACAGGAATTAAAGTGAACGATAAGTAAAACCATGATCATCTCCAACAACAGACATGCGGCAATACTCCAACAACTGTGGCACTTGACGACACGCAACAGCACTTGAGCAAGCGACTACGACGCGCAAGTCCAACTATCTACCAAACAACAGGTAATAGGAGGTGTCCAAGGCAATATAAGGCGGCAAGGGATATCTCGGGTACGAAAACTAGAGCATCGCAACACAGATAGCAATAGATCAACATGAGGGAATAAATACAATAAAAGTAAGATAGGTAGAAAAGGGCAGATGCTCGCCTGAAACATTGTCGAAGGTTCATCCGAAGATCGGGTCGACACTCGCATCAACTCAACGGCCTTATCCGCGAAGAAGAAAAACACTAGAAGAACACCGGACGCACTATTTAATACTACGGCAAAAGATCGGGCATGATGCATGTATGATGTATGACATGGCGAAGGTGCGATGCAATTAGGCAATATTAAGCGGAACCGGGGTCCCGACAATTAAATATATGGTTCTAGTTGTTTAGATGCCCCGCAATTTAAATGTTGTATTAACATGGCAAAATATAATACCGGTTCGATGCACAGATTTAAATGAGGCCAATATGAGACTAGATTTGCCCGCATATGGGCCCCATATTTAATTATAAGGTGAATCGGCATAAGGCCCCCAAACCACAGACAATATGCATGCATGAACAATTTAATATGCAACAATTTGATATTACTTTTATAAAATAGGCTCGAGAAAGGGGTCACACATTAGGGTTCGGAAGATCTTGGGCTCCGAGGGGTTCGGGGTTCGGTCTCAGGGTTCAGGGTTCAACGGGATCGGTCTCGGACAACAGAAGTAGATCTTGTCGCATCCGCGGTGGTCGGGCCATGTTGTCGGTCTTGTCGTCTCACGCGGAGATCTTGGCGTTCCGGGAGGAAGTACTGGGTCTGGCGTCGGGGCATCGGACTCGCCCTGGTCAGGGTCGACCTGGTCGTCGCAAAGATCTTGTCGGGTCCGCGGAACGGGTCGGACTTGGCGTCCGGGGTGAAGTGCTTGTCGTTCCATGGCGATCTTGGCGGCTTCGGAGGGTTTTGAAGATCGGTCTTCGGATCCATGAGGTAGACCTTGGTGTTCCATGTCGGAGTACTTGAAATCCGTGAAGAACGTCTTGTCGCCCTTGGGTGGAGAACTTGTCATCCCGAGGGTCCGTGGCTTCTGGTGGAACGTTCTATGGATCCAGGGTCGAAGAACTTGGTGTCCGTGAAGGGGGACTCGGCGAACTTGGCGTCCGTGACGTAGATCTTGGGTATCGAGTTATCATCAATGGTCAACTAGTAGCCGCATCGGAAGATCTTGGAGACACAGAACTTGGTGGCCCCGGGTTTTTGTCAAACGGAGGCGCACTAGCGTTGCAGGGAAACAAAACGGGATAGGCATAGGCCTAGCGGCATACTGCCATGCGAGGCAGAGCACGCAGCGGGAAGGCAGCACCGGCCACGCCGGCGAGGGGCGCGCTCGGGAAGGCGCTGGCGAGGTCGTCGGAGGCGGCCGGAGGACGACGCGCAGGAGGCAGAGAGGGTGGCGCCGGGAGCTCGACTGACGGACGCGCGGCAGACGAGGAGGACCTGCAGGCAACCGGCAGGGGAGGAGAGGGCGGACGGCGCGGGGCGGAGGTCACGGCGGCCGGCGGGGAGGGGAGCCAGGCGGCGGTGCCGAGACGGGGAAGAAGGGCGGCGAGGGGCTCTGGAGGAGACGGCGGGAGGGGAGACCCTGGCAACGCGGCGGAACGGGGGTGGAGGTGGAGGCGCGCGGCCCGGCGAGGGAGAGGCGGCGCAGGTCACGGTGGAGGAGGCCGGCGCCGTGGTGGACGGGGGCTCGGCGAAGGCGAGCGGGCCGGGCGCGGGCCGGAGGCGGCGGGGTGGAGCTTAGAGTGGCGAGGAGCTCGACGGCGCGGGGGTGGCCCGAGGCCGGCGAGGTGCTCTGCGAGGGGAGGAAGCCGTCGGGGAAGGAGGAGCGCGGGGCCGCGGCGACGGAGGGGAACGGAGGAGGGAAGCCTGGGGAGGAGAGGGGGTCGTGGCCGGTGGCGGGGAGGCCGAGCGAGCGCGGTCGGCGGCGCACGGGAGGAGGGAGAGGACGGTGCGGGCGCGGGCTGATTGCATGGTGAGGCCGACGCGGGGAGAGAGAGAGGGTGCGGGGGAGGAGAGAGGAAGAGGACAGGGGCGGGTGACTCGGGCAGGTGGGGTTGGGGTGGGACCAGAGGGGGCAGGGGACTGGGTCGGGGTGGGGAGAGAGGTGAGTGGGGGTCGGGTGCGTGGCGTGTGGGGTTGGGGGACGCGTGTGGTGGGGGTGCTGCGGGGCCAGGGGTGGGGCCAGGTGGGGGGTGAGGTGGCAGCAAAAGAGTGGTGGGGAGGAGGGAGAGAGGTGAGGTGGCGAGAGAGGATTGGGTGGGGTGAGGTGGCTGGAGGGGTGGGTAGACTAGGACTAGGTAGATTTTAGGATTTTGGTGGACCGATTGGTTTTGTACGGGGGTGGTCGACTGGGTCGAATCGGCCCGTTCGACTTCCCCCTAAATAATTAAATATTTTGTTTGTTTAAAGCAGGGCTTTTGCAAACCGATAGCAGACAAAACAAAATAATCCGGAGACCCGGGTTTTGCGTTTGGAACATAGACGGGGCGTTTAGAAAACAAAAACAGGTTTTTCCGCAAATAGTTTTATGCAAGCAAATGCAAGATGATGACGATGCTCAAATGCAATGTGGCATGATGACATGAGCATGCGGTCATGATGATGCAATGCACAAAAACAACGCGATTTTCTAGTAGTGGTTTTAGCGGGATGCCACACCTTTGGAGGAAGTTCAGTTGGAAAGTGATCTCACCTATGAGGAGAAACCTATCAAGATTATTGAGACTGCAGAAAGAGTTACTCGGACTAAGACTATCAAATTCTGCAAAGTTCAATGGAACCATCATTCCGAAGAAGAAGCAATGTGGGAAAGAGAAAATGATCTTCGGAAAGACCACCCTCACCTATTTGCTAGCCAACCCGAATCTCGAGGGCAAGATTCACCTTAAGGGGGTTAGATTTGTAACATCCCTAAAATCATGTTTCAAAACTCATGCATATCATCCATGCATCCATGATCATTTAGGGTTCTTTTTCAAAACCATTTCAAAAACAGGAGCATATGTTGCTCATTATTTTAAGTAAGTAGGCTCTAGCCTTAGTGCTACTTTCTAATGAGAAAGATACTTATTTTATTCAGTAATGTTTTGAGTTCAAACTTGAGTTTTCCAAGGCTTGGGCAAAGTTTTCAAAACAAAGTATGAATATAAAACCAAATTTATGCCTATTGTTTATATCTCATAAAGGCTTGGTTTTATTTTATTTTTCAAGTGTTCAAAGTGTATTTGAGTAAATAGAAGTGTTTGACACACATTTGAGTACAACGTTCACTGTATAAAAATATAGAGAAGATTTCAAATCAAACTTATTTGAATTAGAGTTGAAAAATCATTTCTCTGGGCAAGACGACTGAGAATCAAGCTGTGTGATGTGAATAACCAAGACGATATTTTGCCCCTCCACTCGGAGAGATATTCTCTGGGCCCTCTCGGATGATATGATTCGGAAAGCATGCCCATGCACGACTCGGTTAAGTGTTAACCTAGGCGATCGACTAAGAGTTAGTCGGATGAATCACTTATCTCGGATCGAGAACAGAGTCGGACTATTTAAGGGATGACAGTTATTCGCCTATAGTCTGATAAGGTATATCGTGAGGCAAAAGGGACTCGGACATAAGTCACATTAGAAAGGCAAGTCGTCATGACTCTTTGGTACTTGGGAGTCGGCACGTTCTGCTAGGAGCCGCTACCGACTGATCGTTTGGAGTCAGACTTCAATCGTGTCCAAGTTGCCATGAGACTGGAGGTTCACGCACTTAAGAGCGGGAGCAAGTTCGGATTGGATCTGAACCGGAAATCTGGTTGGGTTGGACCCGAACCGGATTTGGACTGAGTCAGTGAGTCAGACTCATGGTGACTAATATTATATGGGCTTTAGTGACTGGGCCAGGAGTGAGTGAAAGGGCGTAGAAACCCAAAGGGGTTGATTGGTTAGGTCATTCCATGCATTAGAAAACCTAGCTCCACAGCAGTCCAGCCGTCGTATCGAACCTAGCAGTTCGCCGCCGGTGCTCCCCCTTGTACATGTGGATACTAGCAGAGGTGATGTACGATCAGCACCAGGACGATCGTGATTGGATCGAGATCGCAAGGACTGCACTGCAATCAACTAACGCGCTTCATTAGTAATCCGCAACTGCGCATCTAGTGGTAATCCTCGTGGCCTTCTATCTCAGCTAGATTTTGGGATCACCAGTTAGAGGAAAAGGTTTTGTTTTATCTCTACGTGGCCCAGCTAGATTTTGGGTGTCATTTAACACCATTAGTTGTCCAAAGGGGTTTTAGTGTCATACTAAGAACTAAATTTAGACCTTGTGAAAAATATGAGAGAATTTAGTAGACTAAAAATAGGGAAATTAACTTTATTTGGTTTCAAATTAGGAATTTCCTCTTCCATTGACTTCATCATTTTGTTTCCTGATTTGTTTGCACCCTGATCTTCGGCTCCAACACACGTCGTTACCTACTATTAGTAAATCGGTCATGCCTCTGGTCTCCCTAGCTACTTCTCTTGGTCATTTTTAATGTCTTCTTTCATCTCCATTGCAGTTTTGCTAGGAATTTTCTAGCAGCCTATAGAAGGAACATCTAGAGGTGAAATTCATCATCAGGAGGCACTCCTATTTCCTCCGCAAGTACAAGTTCTCAATGAGTTCATGCATCAATCATGCGAAATTATGGCAAAGTTCTTGGGTGGAGGGGTTAGGGGTTGTTGTTGTAGTAGAATCTTGATCGCATAGAGAGGAATCTGAAGAGGGACTTCCGTTTCCTCATTGCTTGAGCAGAGCAGTTTTTAGAGAAGATAGGATGCAATGTAATATATATGCTTTATTTTATCCTAGTATGTATTTACTATTACTTACTAGCTGAATGTCCGTGTGTTGCTACGGGGTGATAATAGAGAATACAAAAATTGACTGAAATGTGGTTCTCTTTTATTCATAAATTCTATCCATAAAGAGCAAATTGGGCAAAAAAAATTGTTTATACGGTTAAATAAATGTAATTATAGATACATATTTATTATAAATTTAACCAACTAATTTACTAAGTTCTTATACCTCGTGGTTTGATAGTTGGTCTCTGACTTCACTTCATGTGTCCCACGTCTAACATAAGCCTAGGTATGTCTTATTAATATTGAATTTTTATTATACATCAGTTATATATAATACAACTTTTATCCCGTGGAATAGCAAAAAATATGGACTAATAACGACATAAAAAGGTACTTACTCCGTTTATGAAATGGATCTGAGGTAGTAATACATAAGTAATATGTCACATGGTTTCCAAGATGCATTAGACGTCGCATATCAAAGCCATGATACCATGACCACCAAAGGTTTTAAAAAATATGAATAACAAGACCGAGTGGATTCAAATGTATTTCGTCGACCATGACTAATATATGAACATGCGTGCGACATATCTACAAACAACCAATAGTTTTTGTTTGCGAATACATACGACACCCTTACCATGTAGTTCTGCCTCCTTTCAGTAGCCTTCGTCGTCGAATCGCCTTCCCTATCGCCTCCCGGTCCAGCGGTCCTCTCTCTGGAGCACCACATTGTCCCCCTGAATCTGCTGACATCCTCTCTGCGGGGGCGCACGTTCTAGAGACCGTCCTTCATGTGTCCTTGCTTGGCTCCGCGACTTGGCCGTGTTGTCGTTCATGTGCATTCCTGGACCCATCCACCATCCCATGGAGCTCTCACACAGACCGAGAGGATAGCCGCTGATATTGTTCGCCTGGAACAAGGTGACAAAAATTCAGAAATTGAAAGAAGACTAAACAAATTTGGCATGACAAGATCAAAAGACAGAAATCGATGAGAACATTACTCATTGGAAATGCTCTGTTTTGTGTAAAGAATGAATCCTAGTACAGTCTGAGGTAATAACAGGTCAGAACCTATCTTGCGACTCGTAAATGTAAGACTTAGTAACTGGAAGATTATGTTTGTTACCTGTGACTGACCACCCTCCCCTTTTACCATATCAATCATTTTCATATAAGAACCTTCCTCCACGGTCTCGTAGACCTGCAAGAGGAATCCCACTTGATTCAATATTATGTAGTTCATAGAGCTCAAGAATTTACATCGCATGCAGCAATACAACAAAATATTACTTGTTGAGCATTGAGACCTTCTCATAGTTTATCAGACGTTCAAGGAAATCTTGCAATCCAGCTTCATAGTCTTGGCTACACAATGTAAACAAAAATGGAACTGGTCAGAAGGAACATTACATTGTTAGTATGCTATGTAAAATAACATCAGCTTGTCCTGACCTCCTCCGTGCATCCAGTCTGTCATGTTCAACCAATTAGCAAACAATATTATTAAGATGCATGTGCCTCTAAGATTGTCCATTTTTTTTGTTGCTCCTTTGTGCTTGTGTGGTTGTGTGCATTATTATGATTCGGTCAGACTGTGTAGCTGCTAAAAGGATTTGTTTGTCGATAGTTTGAATTTGTAGGAAGATTAATTGGTCTGGGTTCCCGAATGATTCTTAAGATCCAATATGGCACAGATCTATTAGATGTAGAAGCAAGTTTTGATTTTTGGATCTAAGAGAAATATGATTTTACATTACATGCATGCGCTCAGAACACATACCATCACACACATTCGTGTATATTACTAAAATATGTGCTAGATATAGAGTGGAGGTTGCTCGGATAATTTCATGATTTATCAAATATTAACTTCCCATATCACTTGACACGGTTTACTACATGTTGCAACACATTTAATTAATGTGAACCATTACGAATTGGCAGGTTGTGCTAGCACACGCAGCTATCACATTAGGGAGAGTGTTGGGTTCTTTAATTTTTTTAAACAATTCTCATTACTTATAGGTTACACTTTTCGCACACTTAACGGTTACCTATAGTTGTAGTTCTTTTAAAATGTGCAAGAAACTTACCGATAAAAGTGAAATTATGGTTGTATATGTATCGTTCTATTTTTGTATGGCTTTTTGTAGGTTACATAGTGCACATTTTTAGATATATGTTACTACCAAATAGAGGAAATTTAAAATAATTAATCCTCCATTCGTATGCACATTTAAAATTAGATCATTATTTTTATCTAACACTTAAAAGTTATCTAGTTGTACATACAAAGTTGCCGTTGCTTCTAATTTGTATGCAATTTAATTAGAACATCATGATGTTATTCGTGCACATAATGGCTTTGTTTATGGTTATATGAGCCTTCTATTTAGTTGTGTATTTTTAAGGCCCAATTGATTTCTTGGACAATACAAAACACACACAATGGGCATAAAGAAAACAGCGGGACATATATGTACTTGCGGCGGAGGAAGAGCACCACCTACCGAGACAGATTGAATTCTCAGTCCATATATGTCTAGAAAATACTTAATTTCTAGTTTGTAATGGCAGCTTCTCCTCGGCCCTTTTCTCTTCCTCATTTTCTCTCAGTTCGGGTTTTGCTAGGAATTTTCTAGTAGATAAGGCACATCTGGAGGCGAATTCCATTGCCAGGCGGTACTCTACTTTCTCCGGTGAGTTAGTGTTTTTTGTGAGTTCGTGCGTCAGTCATACGAAAGTACAGGGCAAGTTCTTGTGTGGAGGTACAGGGCAAGTTCTTGTGTGGAGGATTTGTGGTTGTTGGGGCCAGAGTAGGAGTTTGCTCACGAAGAGAGGAGCGGATGTGGGACTTCTATCTCTTCATTGCATGAGCACAACACTTGGAGCAGATGGTTGCAAGGTAATTGCATTTTATTTTAGTCAATTGCTAACGTGCCTTTTCTATTACTTATGTTTTCTTCTCAAGATACATGTGCCTCTGAAGTTGTGCATTTTTTGTTGATGCTAGTACATGTGTGGTTTTGCTCATGATCTGCTATGATTGTGATTTCTAAAGGATTTGTTAGTCGATAGCTTAGTTTGCTAGGGAAATTGATTGGCCGGGGTTGCCAAGGCTTCCCGTCCAAGATGGTCTAGATATATTAGATGTAGAAGCAAGCAGCGGTCATTATTGGACATATGAGTTTTTATATTACAAGGTTGTGCTTAGAACACATGTCATATACTTCATAGACTGTGTAATACGGTTTTTCACACAACAATCGTATGCATGGTATCGTTATGCATACAATCATATGTATTGTATTGTTCCACAAAACAATACAATAGATAGCATGGTGTTGTATTTTTTCACACAACAACACAAGCCCTTAATAACCCACTTCCTAAAATAGATAACATCATTACAGCGTAACATTATTTTCCACACAACACACACATGTGCAGATGTGACAATGCCGCTTTTAATCCAAGAAACTACAAATGACGGGGCTACACCAACACAAGCCCTTAATAACTCACTTCCTAAAATAGATAACATCGTTATGCATACGAATGGTATGTATTGTACTCCCTCAGTCCCAAAATATAAGGCACCTAAGGTTTAGTCAAAAGTCAACATTTTCTAAGTTTGACTGAGATCATACAAAAATATGTAAATATTTACGATATCAAATCAGTATCAATAGATTTATCATAAAGTATAATTTTTTAATGTGTCCATTCCATAATGTAGATGTTCATATTTTTTCCTAAATATTTGGTCA
Organism: Avena sativa; assembly: GCA_916181665.1. Classification (NCBI taxonomy): domain Eukaryota; kingdom Viridiplantae; phylum Streptophyta; class Magnoliopsida; order Poales; family Poaceae; genus Avena; species Avena sativa. The sequence continues at coordinate 38,296,206 of OV702285.1, read as the reverse complement.
AAGTTAGTAAGATTTAACTTTTGACCAGTCCTTAGGCACCTTATATTTTGGAATGGAGGGAGTATTGTTCAATGTGTTTATTGTTGTGGGGGGGGGGGGGTGATACAGGACTTCGTGCCTCACATTATGTAGCTGCTTTAAAAAATGCATTTTTTGTGCTTTAGGGGACTCCATGGTAGATATTTGGAGGGATGCTGGCGCTTCCCGTCTATTTAAGGACATATTTTCTATTCATTACAAGTTTTTTAATACTATTTTATTTATTAATAAATTTTATTGTGACAAAAGATTGATGTCTTCAAATTTTAGTTCAAATTTTTTAAACGTATAATGGTTATTGTCATATGGCACTTGTAGCAAATTAACATATACTCCTTTCTCTAAATTATTTGAAGTTCTAGTTTTGTCCTAGGTCCAACCTTTTAGAGTTTAACTAAGTCTATTGAATAATATATCATCATGTACAACACCAAATTACAGATGTACATCCAAATGCGTTGAAACATATAATTGTTAATTTTTCCGTAACACACAGCTTCTTTGTTAACATATACTCCCACTGATTGATCTAGTTCCATTCCGACTAACCAAGACTATAGAAAATAATATCAACATTTACAACACAAAAATTGTTTCATTAGATCTATCATAGAATACTTTTTTGTACTATAGTATTAAAGGCTTAACTATTAGCACATTGTTCTATAAATTCTGTCAAATTTAAAGAAATAGAATTTCAAATAATTTGGAAATACGATAACAAATTGTTGCGTAAATACTAATCGCTGATATGTGGAGTACCTTTTACAGATAAAGACATAACTAACTAGAAGTGAAAAATTCAACTAGGTAGATGCCCCTTCTGTGATTTTTTTCCCCTCTGAAGGGCTGTAATCAAGTTCTTTAAGTATGAAATAAATTACTGTCAACCTGTATTATGTGCAAGCTCTTCTTTGCACCTAGAGATATGTGCAAGCTCTTCTTTGCACCTAGAGAATTTTAATTTTTCGCTCTTCTGGCTGTGTGCATTTCTCATTTCATTTTAGTTATTTATTCCTGGGAGCTCATAGCTTGCCACATGTGTTCAAGTGATTATTCATAAGCATCTCTTGTTTCTGTGTACAGGAAAAAATGAGTATAAGAGTAAAAGTTGCAATTCCTAGAGCAACTCCAATCAATTTAATTAGAACTGTGGTTTACAAGCTACAAAATGACTACGGAGACAAAAAAAAATCTGCCATGAGAGGACGACAGTGCTCCATGTGTTGAGTAAACCAGCAAGCTTGATCAGGTCGCTGACACATGTCAAGAGAACAACATGCTACAATAACCTTCTAGGCATGACAATTAACTAATACTCCAGTCGATTGGACTTATAAATATCGTACAGTACATCGTTTGCTTCCCACACTTTTACTTGCCAATGATCATCCTGCCAAAACTCATGTTTATCCAATTCAAGTCAACCTCCACTCTACTCGAGTGAGCCTGGCCAAAACTAATACTCAACCCGGATTTCCTGCTGATATTTATAAGTCACTCAACCCGGATTTCCTGCTGATATTTTCGATTCCAGTGTAGAATTATTTACTCCCTCCAATCCATATTAATTGACTTTGATTTGTCAAAATTTAGATAAACCTATATACTAAATAGTGTCTAGATTCATTCAAATCTAGACAAATTTGAGTCAATTAATATGGACCGGAGGGAGTATTGAAGTTTTCTGAAATCAAGGAATGGCTTCACTTCGATTCATGCAGCTTTGCTTCGCTGCTACTCAGTAGCACGGGAATTTAACCCGGTCTGACTGAGCCCTGGTTTCAAGGAGAAGATCCCTATCGTTGCTTCAGAGTTGGGCTTGCCTTTGTTCAGCTTTATTTCCTGAAAGTACGGAAGTGGATCATTAGTTTAAAACAGAAAAGGTATATTATCACATAGGAAAATCATAATACTGTACTAGTTTGTCGATTCACTTAAATGAATCACTTTTATCGGCCAAACAACTAACGGACCACCTCTAGGATGATGAGTTCAGGTGTCAACTAATTTTTGTTAACTTCGTAAGAAATTTAAGAGGAATGCACCAGAATGAAACTTCAATTTAGAAATCTATAAATAACACCTAAAATTAAACCCACAAATCTCAAAAAAAAAGCCTTAGTCTTGTTGCTAGCTTTTCACTGAAATATCTTTTAACTGTTGGTAATTCTTATGTGGTTTACATCAATAATAAAAACAGTAAAGAAAAATATCATGAACGGAGACAAACTTTCTTTCCCTTGTTCTGCATAAAGCCCATAGCATTGCTATTATTAAGCCAACATAGTTAACAGATGTCAACCACTGAGATGGTCTATTTAGAAGAATGTGAGGCTATATCTTTCTCGTAGTGTTAACTTTCTGCTTAGTTGTTAACTGGTTGAAACTCTAAGCTTACGTACAATTCTCTACACGTCTCTCAAAAGTGGATCATTGCATAAGGAGATCACACCATTTCACTGACTCAATGGTGTCAATCTTTTCTATATCAGTTAAAAACCTTGATTGCTCCGACCACCTTTTGTCTTGTGGTTCTTGGTTCAAGTAATTTTTGCTTGTGTTTTTAAATATAAATCCGATGGTACCAATACTGTGTGATATCACTCATGAATAATCATTAGTTTAATTATATTGAGGATCAAAACTGAACATTGACTATTGTAGTAGATCAAGTTTCAAAAAAAGTTGAATCCATTTAATTAATTTAGTAGTAGTACTAAAAGTAACATGCTGTGGCTTGTGGCAACGTCAAGATTCCACTTTGTAGTAGAACATACTACATGATAAAAAGCGCTCGATTGAGAGGTCAATGTGTGATTTTCTACAGATCTCGATCCTTAAATGCCCGTTGCATGGGCACTCGCTCACAGGAACCTAGAGGCCGGATCCCACAGGCATCAATCCAGCATGAAGCAGCCGACTGTGAAGTCCAGAAACCATTTCAAGAAGAAGTTGCTGCTCTTCCTCGCCCCTCCTCTCCTCCTCACCACGGTCTTCCTCTACCTCCAGCTGGAAACCCTCACCCTCTTCTTCAAGATACAATGCACCGCCAACCGGGCCCCTGACTTGGCCACCATCACCGGCAGTGGCAGCAACAACGACGTCGTGGATCGTCTCCGTGCATCGGCCACCTTCCTCCCTCTCAAAGACACCCGGGAGGGCGCCGACACGTGGTTTATCAGCACCCTAAATGACACCTCCGAGCCGGAGGGCGAGGCGAGGAACCTGCAGTTCCCATCGGTGGCCTCCTCAGGCCGCCTCCTCTGCATGGCAGTTCCTTCAGGCCGCGATGGCACCAAGAACTCCTACGCGCTAGCGTGGCGGGACGCGCTCCCACTTGACGCAGAGCTCCGTCCTGGCCTCACGTTCCTGTCTGAGACGTTCTACGACCACAGCAACCTATGGCACGGGCTTACGGCGCTGGTCCCGCTGGTGTCGTGGCACGCGAGGAAGGGGTGCATCGGCGCGCAGCCTGCGAGGTGGGCGTTCTTCCACCACGCCGAGCTCAGATCTGGGATGAGCGGGTGGCTGATGTCGCTGGCTGAGGCCGCAACCGGCGCGGGGGTGGATGTGGAGAAGTTCTCCGGCTCCATCCCGGTGTGCTTCGAGGATGCCGTTGTGTTCAGGAGGAACCTGGCAGGCATGAGCATGGAGAGGCTGTTGGCAACGTTCGACTTCATGCGGTGCAAGGCCAGGGCTAAGTGCGGCGTCGTGTCCAGGTCCGTGGCCAATGGAACAGACTCGGTGGCAGTGCGTGTCACCATTCTTTTCCGCAGGGGCGGTCGGTCTTTCAAGAACGAGACGGCCGTCGAACGGGTGTTCCAAAAGGAGTGCGCACGTGTCGCCGGCTGCAAGCTAACCACCGCGCAATCCGGCAACTTGACCTTCTGTGACCAGGTTGGTATAACTAATGGGTCTGCCTATGTCTCGATCGATTGAGATTTAAAGTATATATACAGTATGCACGCATGGCAGGCACCATGGATCTCACATAAGCATTACATGGCTTAATTGGCAGGTGAGGCTGCTGAGCGAGACGGACGTGCTCATCTCAGCGCACGGCGCACAGATGACGAACCTGGTCTTCATGGACAGGAACAGCAGCATCATGGAGTTCTACCCGATGGGCTGGAGGCAGAGGGCAGCGGGCGGGCAGTTCGTGTTCCGGTGGATGGCGAGTCGTGCGGGGATGCAGCATGAGGGCTCCTGGTGGGATCCCGCTGGTGACCCATGCCCTGACGGCAATCCGGACATCTTCAGCTGCTACAAGAACAGGCAGATCGGGATGGACGAGGCCTACTTCTCTCAGTTCGCCGCCAAAGTCTTCAACGCTACCATGGAGCGCAAGATGGGCATCGCCGGCGACGCATCAGCACAAGCGCGAGGGCAAGAAGGAACTTGCCAGTACAGCTAGCTCAGCAAATGCATTGCGAGCTGCATTGTTTGCACAATCAGATTGCGCTGTGAGTTGTGGCTTCAAGCTGCAGGTGGCATGTGTGTGGATGCTCATTAAACTAGCTAATGGCTTCTTTTTTGCTTTGGTTCATAAAAAATATAGGGCAGGATTCGATTTATATGTGAGATCGGCAATTTTTTTTAACAATGAGAGATTCTACAGGACCCAGAAAACTGCATTAACTTTGAGCGGTGGGCTTACACTCTACACAAGGACCCTCAAGAAATTGAAAAAATACAAAAACGTCCCTGAGTTTTACAGAAAGGGCCCTGGACAGAATAATGAAAACGTCATCCAGTCTTTTCTCCACCGCGCAGAGTCGTGGATGAAGATCATCTTCATGGCATGGCCAAGCACCACCACCCAGACTAAGCCACTAGGAGCAATGCCTCTGATGGACGCCAGGCTGCAGTTGGAACTGCCTCCCCTTTGGCTTTGTTGCCGGCAGAAAGAAACGAAGAGAGGCGGAAGAACCAAAGTTGAGCAGCAGCAGCCAGCGCCAGATCTCCATAGGGCCGCGCTTCGGCCAAAAAGATCAGCAACAGGACCCATCGAAGGGCCACTGAGGATGAAAACCAACACAGAGCAGCTGCTTCCCTGCGAAACCTCAGAACCTACCACGCCCGCTGCAAATCCAATCCTCCCTCCCGTTATATCACCAGGATGTAGAGGACTGATGGCTGCAGCGGCTCAATCTAAAGCTTTAGCGAGCTTATTTTGAGGGTAGGCTGTGAGCACTCCAGCCATCTCTGGCTCGGACCACCGGAGCGCCTCAGATAGAAGAAACGCCGCCGCTGCCAGCCACCTGACAGAGCTCACCTGCTCCAGCAAAATCTTCCCCTTCGGCATAGCGAAAACCCCACTAGGGAAAACGAAAGGAAACTACTCTACTTTGTACAGAAGGAGACCAGCCTCCTCTCCCACTCTCACTCCGGCCAGGAAGGAGTTGGCGACTCTCAAAGGGGAACGAGGAGAGGGAAAGGAGAAAGGAAAATGAGTGCCCTGTGAGGTCAGCATGTATATACCGTGTCTTGCGAAATGATAATAATAATGCTCCATTCCACACAACTCACAATTAATTCCAGTGGACATTCCTTTCTTGCCTCTCTTTTGGGCAAATCAAATGGGTCAAAAAAAATTAATCTACTAAATGTTGGCAGGGATTAGCTTCCCAATTTCTGGGCCAAGGAATTCTCCACCCACACTTGTTGGGAAGGAATATGTGAGATGGATGGGTGGACACCCATTGGATTTTTTATCACAAAAATCCAAGCAAAGACCAAAATATAATAGGCAACTAATTTTTTGGAGGGCTAGTCTGGGCATGAACCAAACATACCCGAAGCCTTTGTTGGAGGAGTCATGCCCAGCGCCTCGAGGATGAACGTGTAAGTAAGGCTTCTTGCAATTTCTCAAATCTGCAAGTTGAGCAAGAAAAGTTAGGCCGCAAACGCAATGCTATTTCTTCCTTTTGGTACCAACAGCATGGTACACCAAGAACAAGCGCAAGGGAAGTAATGTCTCCTTCTCTATTTACCTCCACTACTTGGAAAAGTTCCCAGCACCTAGCTCGCACTTGAATAGCAGGAGATTGTCGTCTGTTTTCAGCTCCCTCGGCTTCGCCACGAATTTAACATGCTCCGAGTACATCACGCGAGGATCTGCTTGTCAAAGAGGAGTTTGCTGTGAGCACATGGTGTAACAGCTTATTGTAGCTAATAAAAAACTCAGAATCCGAGGACAGTACCATTTAAGCCAGCAGTAACAAGAATGTAAGGATACTCTTGGGCTTTTACCTGCAGCATGGACAGACACCTCAGGTGAATACATTTCTGCAGCAAGCCTAGATAGCATGTGCAGAAAGTAAACATATACTAACACTGTAGAGACAAAAGTTGCATTATTACTATTCACGCATTAATAAAGTTTTGTCAGAGTAAGAAACTGTATATACATATTTATCTTGAACTGAAAATTCATGCATATATATATATCCAAGGAGTCAGTGAACTATCAGTGGTGCCACTGACATACTTCAGCACTCACATAAATACAAGCAGAAATAAACGCATTGACTGTAATGCTAAATTAGTACATTTCTGTGAGAATGTATAAAGATCAGAACTTACGTTATCAACAGGAGAATACGACTTCATGTCATAATATTTTTTTTGGGAAAACGCAATGACATTGCGTTTCTTTTCATTGCCAAGAAGTGATATGAGTACAATCAACAGGAGAATACGACTTCATGTCATAATAATAGTATTCTTCTTTTCATGGATCACCCCATTCCTAAACCGAGGACAAACAGATGAGTTGTTGAGAGAAGAAACAAAACTGTAGGCACATTGCAATAAAAGTACCTAGAATAAATCAAAGAAAAAGATAAACTAGACTAAGGCATGTGCATTGCAGTGGGCACAAAGTATAATGTACTAACATGCTTATAGGACAATGATTGAGTTCCTACTTTTTGTCACAAGGATAGAAATGACGTAACTAAAAACTATGTGTTCAAATTTGTAAAAAGGAATCTGGTGATAGATCTTATAGGAAGACAATCGTTTCCTAGGCTCAGACCTGCCCAAGTTAATCCCTGTCCAGATCCAAGCTAATCGAAGTCTAACTGAAGCCAGTGTACAATGTGACGAGATGATAGTGAAACATGGAAAAATAAATAAATGCAGCATTGCATGGCGTACCTCCCATTCAGCTGTAGTCAACAGGATAGTTGGGTCAAGCATAGTGTGAGAATATCAACAAAATGCACCCTGGCAACAGCTGTCTTGAATAAGCCAAGCCTCATATTTAGGACAGCAGCCATCAATAGGCCACTTGCAATTCTCCCATCGATGCAAAGCTTTTCATTCGAACAGTATTTGTTTTCTATCAAGTGCTCAGCACAAGAAATGAAATCAGTGAAAGTGTTCTTCTTCTTCAACAGCTTCCTGTCTTCATACCAACATGAGCCATCACATATATAAAACCCCTATCCTCCAGAGAGAATCTAAACTCGGATCTATCAGCATCTATTTGGCACAAGGAGTGTAAACACATGAGCATGGTTAGCATGTAACATACTTATAACTAAAACCTGAGATCTGTTAATAGTCTCTGTTATATGGCAAACTTATACGAGTTAAAAGGAAACTGCTATGTTTTATCACTTGTCGGCAGACTTTCCCAAACATACAATAGAGAAAACCAGTATTATCAGAGAGGAAAATTCCTTCACTGTTTAGGTACTCTCTTTTTTAGGTGCGCCCTAAAAAAATGGGAGCCTTCAGACCTGGTTTGCATGAGCTGTGTGACACTCTAAAGATGTGTGGAAACTTTGCTACTATTTATAAAATATACTAATATGACAGAGTCCATACCTCATACGAGCAATATCCATATAGCAGCATGGGGTCTGAGCCATCAAGCTAAACCATATCTTTTCAGTAAAGAATGGTCATGGGAATCTGAGTTCCATAAGAAGCAGCAGACTGTTTCTCTCTGTTACATAGTTTGCCGAATCAAATCCACCTAAAACTCATTTCTCAAAGAGCTGAAAGTCCTGAATTTTCACACTGAAAAGAGATTCAATTTTTTTTAGTAATCATGCTGTTTAATGTTATCAATGGGCATTGCAGCAGCCCTAACCCATAATACATTCATTGATATGAAGAGCAAGTCACAGTTAATTAAATTTAAACTTAACAACTTAACTGATAGGTGTGTGATATCCAGTTGTCTATTTGACAAGAATAATACATTTGAGTATCCACTATCCTAGTATAATCTATATATCATACTTCAATGCATACATTTGAGTATCTTAGAGAAAACCCTGGAATGTCATTTTCATGGCATGAAGCTTCTGACATGCTTCATAACTGTAATAAAAAAACCTAGGAAGAAGGTGTAGCTAAATCTAAAACATCGCATTGCCATATCAAACATGATCCATATGATCAAGATTACTAGCGAAAGAAATCAGTGGTTTCTAGTTCATTAGGTAGCCATACATTGTGTCAATTATGTACACGCAAGATTTAAAAACATGTAAAAGCAATCATTATACAAAAACAGAGTATCTGTATTTTTTATCATCACAGAGCATCCAAAGTATTGAATTGATGCACTAGCCAACTATTCCAAAAGTCGATAATATATTATATTCTCAATGCAAAAAAAACTACATCCATGGTGCCTGAAGCAACGATCGACATCACACACGATCAGGTATAGAAGTAATCACGCTCACAGATCAGGCAAGCCAGCAAGCAAGCATGTCACCCTAAGTCCCTAATCTAGACCAGGGAATGCCAAAAAGAGAACTAGTGATCTCACCGGACATGAGGGCGGTGTAGTCGTTCTCGGCACAGAGGTGAGCGAGGACGACCGGGTCGGCGCGGGCGTCGTCGCGGAGCAAGTAGTGGTTATCGAGGCGGACATTCCCGTGCTCCGCGAGCTCCCGCAGCACCTTCCTGGCCACCGGCGGCGGCGCGGCCATCGCGGGAGGAGAGGGGGAGGAATTGCGAGGCGGCAAGAGAGGCAGGAGGACTTTGCTCCGAGGAGGGGTAGTGGGATGGGGGAACGGGGGAGAGGGAGGAGGCGGGGGAGCGACCCGACGGCGAAGGCCGCGGCGGGGGAGGAATTTCCTCCCCCGCCGCGGCCTTCGCCGTCGGCTCGCTCCCCCGCCTCCTCCCGGGGGATTTGCACATTTGCCACACTTTTCTTTGCACTTTGCATATTTGCCATTTTCTGTGTCACTGACATGTGGTGGTCATGTGGCAAATATGCAAATTTCATATAAAAAGTGTGGCAAATGTGAAAAAATTCCATTGTTGTTATCGGTAATGACAGTGTCATGGGCCTTTCCTTGATTAGCCTCACTTGAAGCAATTAAATCAATTTACCATGAGTTAATTCAGGGCATTTGATTCGCAGGATTTTCTAAATGTAGAAACATGAAAAACATAAATATATACTCGAAACAGGCTCGCATCCCGCTATATTAATATATCAATCATTCGATACAACCAACATGTTGGAGCCGCACCACAAGCAAAGCCCAAAAGAAAAGATGAGAAAGAAAAAAAAAGAAAAAAAAAGCTAACAAAGGCAGATTGACTAAAAACACAAATATATCATAACGCTATTGTAATTGATTCTAGCACAAATAAGTCATGGTTTAATTCATCACAGTAATAGAAACATATAAATTCTTACATGGTGTGCCAAACCAAAACCGTGAGAAAAAAATACAATTTGGATGTTACCATCACACTAAAAATCCTCATGCCATTCTCCGTGGATAGAAATTCTACAAATAGGTTTGAGTAGATTGTAATATTTTCGATTTATTAATTAAAATGGGATTAAAAATCTTTAACGTTATTCATTTTTATCATCATTTGAATGGTGCAAAGTATATTCCATTATCAATATTTTTCGTATATGTATTTTCCTATGAGCCATGCTCTTATAGGTTCGATGAACACAATGTATATTGTTACTTATAATGCTATTATTATCACTTATGTTTACGGAAAATATTCCATGAAAACAGTACGATACAAGTAGTGTGAAAAATATCGAGCACGTAATCGTATTTGTACTAAGGTATTTTCAAATCCATCGTTGTGAAAAAAGAATATTCACATGAGTCGTCAACGGTGCAGAAATTTATAAAACCAATTCAAGTTATATTGTTTGTTTATGTTTTGTTGATATTTGGAATGTCCAACCATTGCCATAGAGAATGGTTTTTTTTTAAAATGGGCGCATTTATTAACCAAATGTTTAATTCTTACACCCGGTCTCTGCATAACTAAGATGCACAGCCACACGAACGACAGACTAAGACAAAAAGTAGATAAGTATTATAAAAAGGCACTAAAAAATAAAAAGTCTAGAATCTAAGATAGATCAATCCTCAGATCACGTGGCCATCCATGTCGTGAGAAAATGTTCCTCGCCGTGTCCTCCAATCGCGTACATCCGTCCAGAAATAAGTCGCGAAACTCCATGCGTTGGAGAATATTTCATGATCGAAGGATAGTCGTGGCTCGATAAATAACCTGCAGAGGAGAAGACACAATGTTATTAAAAATCTTGTCATTTCTACAAAGCCATAGCGACCATATAATGGCAAGCGCTCCCACCCTAAACAAGGTTCTGTACTTATCAACAATTCCATGCAACCAATTACCAAAAACATTGGTTACTGAACGTGGAGGAGATAAACCAGAAGATATTTGGATGAATGACCATATAGAACGAGCAAATTTGCACCGAAAGAATAAATGGCGAATTGTCTCATCTTGATGACAAAAAACACATTGTGTACTTCCATGCCAATAATATGCCATACGCATGGACCCGACCCATTTAGTTCATTTGTTTGCTTCCGTACCCGCTGCGCACGTGACATATGTGCAATAGAATGTAGTATCCATCTTAGTGTTTGTTGGATTAATCCAGTGAGCTCCACATATATCACACCAACGGTGTTGCATTGGTTGTGCCTGGCGGTGGTCTTGTTAAAGTCTAAAGTCTTGTTTTTTAGGGTGAAATTCCAAGGTTTTCCCTTCATTGGTTGTGGATGGCAATGGTTTTGTTGAATACATTGTTTTAAGAGCGAGTATTTTATTCAGGCTGAAAATCTAAAATCTATGACCGGGCGACGACGGCGCTTGTGCATTGTTCTCTTTTTGAAGGCATTGTTTTTTAAGAAGCTAGACTTCTGGTGCTGCTCTAGTGGTGTTAGTGCTGCTGTTACAAGAAATAGATAGATATAGCGTAGTTTTTCTTTTCTATAATTTCTCTTCCTTTTTTTTTGGTTGTGTGCATCTATTGCAGAGGCTGGGTGAAATTGGTATCTCCGTTATATTAATATATACACTTTATAAAAAAAGTAGTGTTTGTTTTTTTTTCGTGTGCTACCATGTTTCTTTCTATTTTTTTCTTTTCATTTTCTCTTGTATTCTTTTATTTTTTTTCTTCTTTCTTCTTCTTTTTGTGTTTTTACTTTTTCCACTTTTTCTACATTTTTTCATTTTTGTATTCTAAGTTTTATTTTCACCAATGACAAAGTTTTATTTCAAACCTTTTACATTAGTTTGAGATTTGTTTAAATTTTTTGCATGATTTAATTTTTTTCTCTTGTACTCGTGATTTGTTTCATGAACTAATACTTTCTATTCCACCTTGTTCATATTCTTGTTCCTTTCATTATAATGATTGTTTCATGTCACTTAATCTAGTTACGTGACGCGCCTATCCCGCATATCTGCGGGTGTCGAATAAGATCTCTCGATCGCTAGAAAATCCTTGTATACGGTTCATTCTGTGCACTAATAACTCATGCATGCAGTGTTACATGTTTTGAGCAGACTCATTAGGCTCCAACAATGTACGACAAAAAATTTATGTGGTTTCTTATATTTTGTTTTTTGAGTGTTTTCCACGGGTTGTCTTTGTTTTCATTTTTCTATTTCGTTATTAATTATCTATATATATTCTTTTATTCACTTTATTCTTTCTTCTCTTTTTCTATGTTTCCTTTTCACTTTTCTTTTTTTTGTCTTTTTCTCGTTGTATATTTCTAATTTATATTTTAAAGTAAAGTTTTTATATTGTGGAGAACATATTAGTAGGTTTTCTTTGTTTAATAATTAATGATAAAAATCGACCATGTAACATAATTATTCATATTGACAAATTATTCTTATGTTATTATTACTAGTTCTTTTCTTTCTCAAATAAGCTTAATTTTCATTTTAAAAGATCATTCCAATAACAATAAATTCATATTATAAGATAATTTAAATAAATTAAATGTTATTTAAAAAATATTAAAATATCAACAATTGTTCATATGGAAAATCGTTGAAATACGATACATGTTGTTTTTTAAAAAATCATTCAAATAGCATTACATGTTCATATTAGAAAAATATTCAAATAAGATATGTGTTATTAAAAAATCGTTCAAATAATATAAATATTTATGAAAGGATAGAGATGTCGCCTAGAGGGGGTGAATAGGCAATTTTAAAACTATTACGGTTTTGGCTTGATAGAATGCGGAATTAAACTAACGTTTATTTTACAAACACAAAACATAAATACACTAGGCTCAACTAAGTGCACCAACAATAAGTTAAGCTAAGCAAGATAGCACAAGATGAATATACCACAAGTGATAAGCAAGATATAAGTACTTCAAGCTCGATGGCTATCACAAGGAAAGTAAGCTCGGATATAGAGATAACCGAGGCACGCGGAGAAGAAGATGTATTCACGTGTTCCCTTACAAGTAAGGTACGTCACGTTGGAGAGGTGTGGGATTCTGCAAAGAATTTCCCAACGCCACGAAGGCTCACCTTCTTCTCCGACTCTATCCCACGAAGGAATAGGCCATTTCCTTATGGCTAGCTTTTCCTCCACTCCGGAGATGGAAAGCTCCACGAAGGAGAAGCCCGGGTCTCTTCACAATCTTCTACGAAGAGGATACCGTGGTACCAACCGTCAAGCCAACTAGGAGGTCACCTTCCAAGAGTAACAAGCTCATGGTCTCTCACTCGAACAAATCATAATGGAGAGCTCAACACTTATGCAAGAATGCAAAGCAAGAACACCAAGGGTGCTCAAATCCATCACTCTCAAATCCCACCAAAGCAACAAGTGCTAGGGAGGAATTAGAGAGGAAGAACAATGGTGGAAACCAACAAATGACTCCAAGATCTAGATCCAACGGGTTCCCCTCACTTAGAGGAGGAATTGATTGGTGGGGATTATAGATCTAGATCTCCTCTTCCAAAGCCCTCAAAAAGATGCAAGAATCATAGGAGGGAAGGGAGAGGAAGAAAGCTCAAATGGGTCAACAATGGAGGTCAAAAACGTGCTCAAGAGCCTTAAAACTTTGGGGAAGAAGCCCCCCTTTTATACCCCTTCAAGGGGGATGACCATTGGAAGCAAGATGCATTGGGCGAACATGTTCCGGCGACGAAACCGACGCCGCCGGATCAGCCGCCAGAATTTTTGGTCAAAACGAGAAGTTCCGGTACAAACCAAAACAGGATACAGAACAGTTTTTCGGCGGTTTACCAGAAATTTCCGCGGTCGCCAGAAATTCCGACCACAGACTTGGTCCGCCGGAATTCCGCTAGAACCAAACATGACACACGAAAACAGCGATAACTTTTGCTTCCGGACTCCGATTTCGATGATCTTGGGCTTGTTTTGACGAGGACAACAAGCCCTACAAGATGATGCAGAGAAACATCATAGTCCAATAGAGTAGGACAGAACCAAATGAACAAAGGTAAGAAGCCTCCCTATAAGAAGAACCGATAAAACCTTCAAACTCAAAAACGCCATAGAAGATGCATACGAATTCCGTTTTCGATGAACTTGGGCTTGTTGAAGAGCTAGCAACAAGCTCAAGAACCTCACATGGAGAAACACCAAGAATCAACAAAATATAAAGATGCAAAGGATGCAAAGGATTGAGCTCCCTATTACGATGTGATCAAGTTACCCAACCGAAAGCCCCTCTTAATAGTGCGGCTATGTATCCTATAACCCGGTCTCCCAACAACCACCTTGAGACCGGTAAAAGGAAAACCTAGCAAGGCCATACCTTTGCCTTGCGCATCCCGCTTGATCTTGATGACAACACTTCAATCTCCAACCAAGCCAGAATGCATCACTTGATCGTTGTTGCTTCGTGAAGACTTCTAATTTGCTCCCCATACACCACTATTGGATAGCTTCGTTAATACATGTCTTCACATGTCCATTATCACCAATATGGACGGTGAGATTCAAGCAAATGATCTTCTCGAGATGCTTATCTTGAACTTGCCCTTCTCAACCATACCACAAGATCCATGTAGTACATTATTTTATGCTTCATGTGTTGACCAACTTGAAATCACTCTTCACTCTTTGTATAGGTCAACCATATATCTTCTCATGCTCCATCTCAATATCTTGAGGTACATAAAGAACTCTTAATTTGATTACATGCTCTAAATCTAAGTCAATCATAGCTCAACTAATGAGGCTATCATGACACCGTCTTAGAGCCATAGCTTGAATTCTTCTATTGAGATCACACTCTCAAGATATTGATCATATCATATTTCAACTCGATGATCTTGATGCCAATACTCAAGGTATATCTTTATCTTCATGGCATCCATACTTGAATCCAACACATAGACTACAAGCATGACCTATGGAATATTCTTTCATATAAAACTTAGTGAAAACATTAGTCCATAGGGATTGTCATTAATCACCAAAACTACACATAGGGGAAATTACTCTTTCAATCTCCCCCATTTTGGTAATTGATGGCAATCACAACAAGAGGGTTTATATAATGAATATTAGAAACAAGTACGCAGCTTATCCGAGAATAAGTTGTGTACAAGAGGTTGCATTTGATATGGTCAAGTAACACAAAGCTACTAGCACATATCAAAACCGATTATACTTACACAAACTACAACTAATGCAAGAGATGTGAGTAGAACCAACATATATAGAGCAAACTCCCCCACAATATATGCATGTGTGATGAACTTGAATTTCATTGCATACATTGTCAAGAATAAACTTTGGGAGAGTTTACACTATATATACAACCATGCAAAACATAATAAAGATGAAATGCATGAAAGGCAAACACTTAAGAACAAACCAATCTTAAGTATAAAACCATTTCCCTTAAACCCTCTAAACTTCTCCCCCATTGACAACAAGTGCCAAAATGGATGACAAAGTTAGAAGGGCAATATAGTATGAGTTCCTCCCCAAGGTGTGCATTTCTCATAATTTGAGTGAAATCAAATGCACGTATCCAATGACGAATATTTGGAGGAAATCAATCTATATTGAGGATCAAAGATTGCTACAAGGATAAAACAGTGAAGAAACTTCAACGGATGAAGCAAGCAATCCAATGATCCAAAAAATCAAATGGACAAATAGTGCTCTAAATGAAATAAGGAAGCTCCCCAAGGTTCGTGCATAAATTTTAATTATTGTATTTGAATACAATATGCACAAACATGGAATCCTCACTCCCTCTATATTATTTAGAACACAACCAAGATACAAGGAGTAGATATAAATAAATACACTTGTCAAGACAAGATTAAGTCCAAAAGAAACCAAATATGATATATGAGTGCATGAAGATGCAATAAAAGTAAACCAAGCACTCATAAATCAAGACCCTACCAATACCATTAAAAACCAAGAGGATAAGAGATATGGTCGACAAAGAGCAATGATATCAAGGTGAGAGATTAACATTCTCGTGTATATAAGTTTATAAGTGGACAAAACATGAGAATAATACACAAATAAACAACCATACATAAGAGGTTAATAAAATAAGAAAACATGATATCCAAGAGGAAGTCATAAGATATACCAAACATGATATTTTTTTTGGCTTAGGTGCATATATAGCCCATGGGTCTATTTTCTCTTATGGTATATCAATGAACTTCACCAAATAAAAAATAAAAACCTCAAAAACATCACAACTAACACTAAGGGAACAAATGCTAGTTGGGATACTTTGAGAAAGGCAACAAGTAGCAAAAGGAAGGATTCAAAGCAATTTCAACAATATTGCACATGAGAGTACCTTGAGGAATTGATATGCAATAAATTGCTAGAAGGCATATTTGGAATTGGTGAATCATGAACATGATTTTATATACTCCCCATTATATGCATCATCTCAAACTACTCACATAAGCAATAAGGATAAATAAGTCTTTCAAATATCCTTGCAAGAACCGCAACATTTATAAATGGATAAATTCATGCCAAGATGCAACCTACAAGAGATTGGATGAAAGAAAAGTATGCATGAATAAGATACTTGTTACCGAGATAGCAATGGTATGATGTAGTAGATAAGAATTTTTCGATCATCCTAGCTTGGCTCCAATTATCATATGGTGACAACACTTTCCTTATAGACGAGACAAGCATCCATTGCATCTCCAATGTATCTAAAACAACATTCAAGTACACCTTGGTCCCCAAACTTATTGGGTTCAAAGTGGTTAGACTAACCACAACACATAGGACACATTCCATAAAAATATGTACATATTTAGAGATGAAATTTGAATTTCATGCACATCTTAGCCGTTTAAGGATTTGATGGAGTATAACCTATATATTGGATCAAAGAAAGAAAACACATGGAGAATTTCAATATCCAAAGAAGATATAATTTGGAAAAACACCAAAATATTCAAGAAGGCATACAAGGTGTGACAAAACACATTTGTTGCCCAAACTATATCAAAGAATCAAATCAACAAAAGATTTGTTTAACGAAGGTCAACAAATGAACTAAGCAAAAACTATTGAGCAAAAATATGAAACAAAACAAAAATACTCAAATATTTATCTCATTCAAGCAAATAAAATAGAGAAGAAAGAATGAGATAACAAACTCCCAAAAGATCAAGGTTTCAACAAATAAACCAAACCCTTAATACTTTTCACAATGGCACAAGGTTCCGAGAAGAAAAGGTTTGTCTTCCACTAAAACAAATTTTATAATAATAAAAAAACATCATCAAAGAGATGTTCAAAATCCAAGGAAGACAATTTGAGCCACAACAAAATATTTTGAAAACAAAATAAGGCAATAAGAGGTGAAATCCAACGTGAAGATGATCCACAAATGCTACCACACATAAGTATATCAATTGTCAAAGACAATGAGTGTATTGGAATTGATTTTCGGTGGTATATTGCACAGATATTAAAGATAAATCTTCACAATAAAAAAACATAGGATAGGAATAAAAATATTAAGAACTATGCAAAGATAGAAATGTTGGAGATATGCCCAAGAGGCAATAATAAAGTGGTTATTATCATATCTTCACACTTATGATAAATGTTTACATACCATGCTATAATTGTATTAACCGGAAACATTAATACTTGTGTGATTTGTAAACTAAAATAAGAGTCCCTAGTATAGCCTCTTGTTAAACTAGCTTGTTGGTTAATATATGATCATGGTTTCCTGATCATGAACATAGAGATGTTATTAACAACAGGATCATATCATTAGGAGAATGATGTGATGGACATACTCCTATAGATAAGCGTAGCATAAAGATCAAGTCATTCAAATAGTTCAATTGCTATATGCTTTCTGATACATAGTAACCTAATTCCTTCGACCATGAGATCATGCATATCACCTTTACCGGATGGATGCTTTGATGGCATCAAACACCACACCGTAACTGGGTGGCTATAAAGGTGGCATTGAGTGTTCGTAAAGTATTGGTTGAAACACATGGATCAAGAGTGGGATTTGTCCATCCATATGACGGATAGATATACTCTGGGCCCTCTCGGTGGAATGTCATCCAATTGGCTTGCAAGCATGTGACTGGCTCACAAGGGATCACATATCACGGGAACAAGAAAAGAGTACTTATCGGTAACGAGGTTGAACTAGGTATGCAGAGATACCGACGATCATAACCTCGGATAAGTAAACTATCGTGAGACAAAGGGAAATTGGTATCGTATGTAAGTGGTTCATTCGATCGCAAAGTAATCGTAGAAATG
Source organism: Avena sativa (assembly GCA_916181665.1). Classification (NCBI taxonomy): domain Eukaryota; kingdom Viridiplantae; phylum Streptophyta; class Magnoliopsida; order Poales; family Poaceae; genus Avena; species Avena sativa. The sequence goes on along the minus strand of OV702285.1, from coordinate 38,278,079 downwards.
TGTGGGAGCCATATGAATTTCCAGATTCCTCCATTGGTTATTGTTCGGAGAAGTGTCTCGATCATGTCCGCATAATTCACGAACCGTAGGGAGACACACTTAAGGATTCGACGTTGTTTGAGTAGTTATGGTATTATGAGAAAGAGACCGAATGTTGTTCGGAGTCTCGGATGGGATCCGGGATATCACGAGGTGATCCGGAATGGTCCGGAGAATAAGATTCATATAAGGAAAGTCCCGTTTCGGAGTTTGGGAATGATTCCGGTGTTTTCATCGGGAATGTTCTAGAAGGGTCCGGATTGTCCGGCACTCCGGGGGGGAGGGTACATGAGTGTGTCATTGAATGATTGCATCATGTACTAAGTGTTCTTGCTGTTCCAAAAATATGAAAGTCAAATTGCCAGTTTGAAAGTCAAACGGCTAAAACAGGAAACTGTGGAAAACAGGAAACTGTGGGAAACAGGAAACTGTGGGAAACAAGCAAGAGGAGGTTGAAACCAACTTGGAGGAGGAGTTCCTCTCCTCCTTGGCCGGCGCCCAGCCCTAGGCCGATTTGGGGAGGGACTCCCTCCCTCCCTGGCGCGCCTAGCCCCTCCACCTATAAAAGGAGGGGCAGGGCTCCTCCTTGAGACACACAAGTTTCTACCTCTAATCTCCGGTTTAGAGCCGTTTTGGTTTAGAGCTTCTAATTGCTTTAGCCTGCGGTTTAGAGCCTTCTAATTGGTGTGTCTAATCTCTAGACCACTAATAGCCCTCTCTCATAATCCACCATACTCGCTCCGGCTTAAGGCGAAGCCCTGCGGGATTTCCCCTCTACTTCCGGTACCACGCCGTTGTGCTGCCGGAATCGCGAGGAGAGTGCTACAACCTCCGCTGCCTGCTGGAACAAGGGAGAGGAAGGTCTTCGTCGAGTACCGAACGTGTGACCGACTGCGGGAGCGCTGCCGGAACGTGGCGCCGGAAGGATCGTCTACGCGATCTTGAGATCGGAAAGAGTACGACTACATCACCCACGAGAATATGCTCTCGTTAACCGCTTTGGAATCTTCGAGGGTAAGTTATTCCATCGACTCGTTGCTACAATCTAGTAGATAGATCTTGGCTTGTTTGTTTGTATGCGATAGAAATTTTTTGTTTTCCATGCTACGAACCCTTACAGTGGTATCAGAGCCGTGTCTATATGTAGATCTGTTGCACGAGTAGAACACAATGGTCATTATGGGCGTTGATGCTTTTATTGTTGATTGCTTCTTGTGTACTTTGCATCTTGCGGTATGTTGGGATGAAGCGGCCCGGGCTAACCTTACATGACATCGTTCATGAGACTTGCTCCACGCTTGACATGCAACTTGTATTGCATAAGTGGCTTTGCGGGTGCCTGTTTCTCCTAGCATAGTTAAGATTCAATTTACAACGGGTGATTGACAATACTAGTATCAATGTTGTGGTTCTTGTTCGTAAGTTAGAACGACACTTATTTAAAGCCCCAAACCACGTAAAATATGCAAAGAAAGTAGAGGCGTCTAACTTTGTTTTGCAGGGGTGTGCAGTGATGTGATATGGCCATGATTGTGATTATATTTGATGTATGCAATGTTCCTTATTGTAAGTCGGCAACCGGCAGGAGCCATATGGTTGTCTTTAATTTCTGTTAAGACCCGCGTGTCTATTCAAAGTAGTTGTAATAGTTGAAGCCGGTGGACGACACCCATGGAGAAGCATCATTGACCTTGATGCAATGTCGGTGATGATGGAGATCATGTTCGTGCTGGAAGATGGAGATCGGAAGCACAAAGAAGAAAGGCCATATCATATCACATATTATGAATTGCATGTGATGTTAATCCTTTATGCATCTTGTATTGCTTAGTAGACGACGGTAGCATTATAAGATGATCCCTCAAGCACACAATTTCAAGTTCTTAAGTGTTCACCCTTAGTATGCACCGTTGCTAAAGCTTGTTGTTTCGAAGCACCACGTGATGATCGGGTGTGTTAGATTCCGCAAGTGTATACAACGTAAGCAAGCCAGATTTGCTTATGCGGTAGCTAAGGTTTGATCTTGACGAGCCTAGCATGTACAGACATGGCCTCAGGAACACGGATTACCGAAAGGTAGAGCATGAGTCATATAGTAGATATGATGAACATGTTGATTGTTCTCCATTGAAGCTATATCAACTCTCGTGATGATCGGTTTTGATGTGGTGGATTTGGTTCGTGTGATCACTAAAACAATGTGAGGGATATTGTTTTGAGTGGGAGTTCACCTAGATTAATTTAATTATTAATTAGAACTCAATTTATCATAAACTAAATCAAAGTGAAATTGCATAGTTGTTGTAGTCATTGGCATCCGTTTACCACCTTGCGCTTAGTTATAATTGAGATGATAGAACTATAGAATTCTGGTTAGATACTTTACGAACTGGTATCGTATTGTTTGAAGTGTTAATCTAAAGTTTAAAAGTCCTATTGCAAACTTTCAGTAAGTTCCGGTTACTCCATGAAGTTTAATAATTAGTATTAAATCAAGAGTAACAATTCCAAGTGTTAGTATATAAGTATCATGTTTGTCTCCATGATTCTTGATATTCAAAGGATTCTCTTAATATCAAGGTTATCTAGGATCTGAAAGAGTTGTTTCAGAAACCATGATGTGTGGAAGATATTGTGATATCTGAAACGAAGTTTTGGTTACAACATGATAGAGTATAATATGGCAAAGTTCATGTTCTCATATTTTGATGAGAATTTGCAAAAGGTTGGAGACACTTGTTGCCCTAATCCTCCAAAAGGTTTTTGGATAGCAACATTATACTCATAATTCATCGTTATAAGCTAAAAGTAGCTTGATCATGGATAAATCCATGATGAGGGTGAATATTTGATGTAGGTAAAATGTTTACTGCACCAAGAGATTACTAAAGAAAGGAATCTGAAAGAACACCAAACATTTGATGATGGTGATCTACTTCAAAGTGCAAGTCCAAAGACATTGGTATTTAACTATACACGCTTTGGACTATGTGTCATATGTATGACTCCACTATTGATGTTGATAGATTCTTTCAAACAGAAAAGGAAATACTGAAAGAGAATCTCATAAATATATGGCAGAAAAGAAAAGACTAGAATTGTTCAGTTTAAGTATATGGATGATATACATGTTATGGCTATATTCTTTGCTTATTAAACAATGTGGTTCTTAAGTATTTGATACTGAATTTGTTGGTGTGAATCGTCATACGAAACAACACAATTCATGAACTACAATGGCCTAAGTAACTAGCAAAAGAATATGTGATGATGTTCATCGAGAACAAATAAAGGGTTATTGTGTTGCTCGTTAAACATCAAAGCTTGCCTTCAAAGATTTGTTTTATCAGGTATTATGAGAACAAAAGGGTTGTTCAAATAATTGCCGTAATCCATAAAAGATGGATGATTCACAAATCTTGTTGGAGAAATCACATCCATAAAACTAGTGCTAAAAATGTCGAAAGACAAATTGATTGAAAGATCACTTCGGAAGTGACATCGCCGTTTAAATTATATTGGAAAGAAAACATGAAGAAACTCCATGTGGATGGAATTTTGGAGTCTTTTGATTTTTGATCACATGACGCTTGTGAAACTTTCCTAGAGATAATTAAAACTTCGTTCATAGGCCAAAAAGGGAACGAAAGACTAGCTTATTGGAAATTGTACATATTGTTGTACAAAGTCCATCATGTGTAGTCAAAAGCGATGGATTTCAACTTCATATGCTTTCTCCGAAAATTTGAGTGAATATATGAATATTTACTTAATAAGGATGAAGTATGAAACATTTGAAAAGTTCAAAGACTTTCAAGATGAAGTGAAAAATCATTGTAACAAGAATATAATAGTTTATGATAAGATCATAAAGGAAGATATTTGAGTTACAAGTTTAGCATAATACCTAAGATTTAAGGAATCGTTCCGTGGATTTGCATTTTTCCGAAAACACCATAAGAGTATGGAGCGTTCGAGATATGTAATTAAACCTTGTTTGACATGGTAAGATCGAAGGTGTAATTCATAAAACTGCCATTATATTTTAAAGATTAAAAGCTTTAGAGATTACCGTTTTTCCACTGAAAAGAGCTCCATCATAATCCGTTGAAATGACACCATATAAAGTTATGGTTTGGGATAAAACCCAAGTAGTCCTTTCTTAAAAACATTGGTATGCTATGCATAAGAAAGATGTGTGCAACCAAAGTCGGATGAACCTGTCTTTGTATAACTGTTAAGTATTCCTCCATAAACACCGGAGACAAAAGTGTTTGTTGCTTAGAACGTCAAGTTTCTTTTGGAAGGAATTTTTCGTGAAAAGTTAAGTGGGAGGACAATAGAACTTTGATAAGGTTAAAAGAACCTTAGCTATATGTGCAGAGTTGCGCAGCGCCGAAAAGTGTTCCGGAGGCAGCAACAAAGCTCATGGCTCACGTACCTCAAAGGTTGTGGTCGCGGAGATCTAAGTTCCTATTGAAACAAGTAGATCGGGTAAACAATCAAATACCAAGATTTGAGGGTTGAATCATTATTTGAGAATAATGAACCGACTACATGCAAAGAAGCGATGATGGGCCCTGACTCCATCAAATGGCTTGAAGCCATAAAATCCGTGATAGTTCCATACACGAGAAATCAAGTTTTGAACTTGAAGGACCCTCGAGAAAGGTGTAAGACCTTACAGTTTTGTTTGGATCTATAAAGAAATAGACATGGATGTTTTACATCTATGAAATAGTCGACATGTTGGGAAAGAGTTCACAAAATGTTCAAAGGTTGACTATGACAAGATTTGATCTTTCATAGTGATATTTAGTCTAGACGGATTAATGTAGCAACCACTACATATAATTTGTTATATGGTAGTTGAATAAACAAAACAAGTTCTTCTAATAGAATCGTTACCTAGGACATGTGCATAACACGGTCCATAGGGTTTTGTTAATTCAAAAGGATGCTAAAAGTATATGCAAACTTCAATGGTTAAAGTTAGCATCGCGGAGTTGGAATCTTCACTGTGATGAAACTGTTAAAGGAGTTTAAAAGTTCATCAGAGACGATGGAGATGCTTGCATTTGCAAGAAATTGAGTGGGAGCGCTAAGACATGTTTCTAATACGTTATGTGGAAGACATATTGTTGATTGGAAATAATGTATCTTTTATTAACACATATTAAGAATTTCATCCCGATGAAAGACTTAGGCAAAACCCAAATATTTGGCATCAATAGACGCTAATATGGTTGTGCCAGAAGTACATAGACAAGATATTGAATGAGTTCAATATAGAAACTACAAGAGAGGTTCTTGTCGCACAGAAAGGATTGAATGAGTTCAATGTTGATGATATATTCAAGTGTATAGACATTTGGTAAAGTGAAACAAATAATCAAGTATAGATTGATACTTGATGTATGAAATCACAAAGAGTATTTATATCAATCATACTGTGATATGTACAAATCCAGATATGTCCTATGCTCTAAATGTTGTGAGCATATACCAGAATGATTCGTAAGATGATCATTGGACAATAGTAAGGATATTCTTATGATCTTTTGGAAGAACTAAGAGTATGTTATTTGTAGAAGTGACAAATAGATGGTTAGTTCATTGTAAAAGTACTACATTGATACTAGCTTTGTCACAAAGTACAAATTAAGTTTATCTCAATCTAAACTAAGGGTGGCACAATATAATGGAAAGTGAGTTCCATAATGGATTTGGATGAGTTCCAAAGTTAAGACATTGTGACAGATACTACAACAAAAGGCTAAGTATATGACTGCTGTTTTAGCAGCAAAAGAGGGCATTTGTGTCAAGTAGTTTGTTATCAAACTAGGTGTAGTTCACAGTGGCATAATACTATGAAGATATATTGTGCGACAATATTATCAACATGTTTTAACCCCAAAGAGCTAAAGGTCACACCGAAAGACCAAATTTATACAAAGCCATCTCATTAGAGAATGAATGATGCGTAGAGACGCAAAGACATGCAATTACACACGGACCTGGAAGTGTCAGATCCGGAGATCAGTTGACCACTAGCAATCGTGTACATACAACACCAGAAAGCCATAGGTCTTATATACACAAAGGTTTGAAACTAGATTATTGACTCTAGTGCAAGTGGGAGACTGTTGGAGATATGCCCAAGAGGCAATAATAAAGTGGTTATTATCATATCTTCACACTTATGATAAATGTTTACATACCATGCTATAATTGTATTAACCGGAAACATTAATACTTGTGTGATTTGTAAACTAAAATAAGAGTCCCTAGTATAGCCTCTTGTTAAACTAGCTTGTTGGTTAATATATGATCATGGTTTCCTGATCATGAACATAGAGATGTTATTAACAACAGGATCATATCATTAGGAGAATGATGTGATGGACATACTCCTATAGATAAGCGTAGCATAAAGATCAAGTCATTCAAATAGTTCAATTGCTATATGCTTTCTGATACATAGTAACCTAATTCCTTCGACCATGAGATCATGCATATCACCTTTACCGGATGGATGCTTTGATGGCATCAAACACCACACCGTAACTGGGTGGCTATAAAGGTGGCATTGAGTGTTCGTAAAGTATTGGTTGAAACACATGGATCAAGAGTGGGATTTGTCCATCCATATGACGGATAGATATACTCTGGGCCCTCTCGGTGGAATGTCATCCAATTGGCTTGCAAGCATGTGACTGGCTCACAAGGGATCACATATCACGGGAACGAGAAAAGAGTACTTATCGGTAACGAGGTTGAACTAGGTATGCAGAGATACCGACGATCATAACCTCGGATAAGTAAACTATCGTGAGACAAAGGGAAATTGGTATCGTATGTAAGTGGTTCATTCGATCGCAAAGTAATCGTAGAAATATGTGGGAGCCATATGAATTTCCAGATTCCTCTATTGGTTATTGTTCGGAGAAGTGTCTCGATCATGTCCGCATAATTCACGAACCGTAGGGAGACACACTTAAGGATTCGACGTTGTTTGAGTAGTTATGGTATTATGAGAAAGAGACCGAATGTTGTTCGGAGTCTCGGATGGGACCCGGGATATCACGAGGTGATCCGGAATGGTCCGGAGAATAAGATTCATATAAGGAAAGTCCCGTTTCGGAGTTCGGGAATGATTCCGGTGTTTTCATCGGGAATGTTCTAGAAGGGTCCGGATTGTCCGGCACTCCGGGGGGGGGGGGGGAGGGTACATGAGTGTGTCATTGAATGATTGCATCATGTACTAAGTGTTCTTGCTGTTCCAAAAAGATGAAAGTCAAATTGCCAGTTTGAAAGTCAAACGGCTAAAACAGGAAACTGTGGGAAACAGGAAACTGTGGGAAACAAGCAAGAGGAGGTTGAAACCAACTTGGAGGAGGAGTTCCTCTCCTCCTTGGCCGGCGCCCAGCCCTAGGCCGAGTTGGGGAGGGACTCCCTCCCTCCCTGGCGCGCCTAGCCCCTCCACCTATAAAAGGAGGGGCAGGGCTCCTCCTTGAGACACACAAGTTTCTACCTCTAATCTCCGGTTTAGAGCCGTTTTGGTTTAGAGCTTCTAATTGCTTTAGCCTGCGGTTTAGAGCCTTCTAATTGGTGTGTCTAATCTCTAGACCACTAATAGCCCTCTCTCATAATCCACCATACTCGCTCCGGCTTAAGGCGAAGCCCTGCGGGATTTCCCCTCTACTTCCGGTACCACGCCGTTGTGCTGCCGGAATCGCGAGGAGAGTGCTACAACCTCCGCTGCCTGCTGGAACAAGGGAGAGGAAGGTCTTCGTCGAGTACCGAACGTGTGACCGACTGCGGGAGCGCTGCCGGAACGTGGCGCCGGAAGGATCGTCTACGCGATCTTGAGATCGGAAAGAGTACGACTACATCACCCACGAGAATCTGCTCTCGTTAACCGCTTTGGAATCTTCGAGGGTAAGTTATTCCATCGACTCGTTGCTACAATCTAGTAGATAGATCTTGGCTTGTTTGTTTGTATGCGATAGAAATTTTTTGTTTTCCATGCTACGAACCCTTACAAGAAATTCTTGATAGCTTCAATCTAGTCACACAATCATGCAAAGCAATGATTATAATAAATTGAAGCAAATGGTATCCCCATAAGATATAGAGATATGTATTTGAGGAAGACCGCATCAAGAATTTCTTGCTCAAACAAAGACCAAAAAGACGAGCAATAAAAGCTTCTACAAAAAAATAGGACCTTGTTTGAGCCAACATGCCACCTAGAAACAAGATAATCAACAATATCAACTCTAAGTGGCACTACCTCATATGTTCACATTTCCTAGGATTGTGATATGCAAAACAAGCATATTACTCCCCCATAATGTGATATTCATTTTTTCTTAATAAGAGGAAAAGCAACCTCAACTAGAGAGAATTAATGGACATTTAGAATTTGAATTTCTCATGAGTATGACACACCACATAGTGACTAGATAAGCTTGCAATATCAATACTAAGTGGTAGTACTCACGCACACACATTTTAAGGTTTGAGAGATGCGTGAGGCATATCACTCCCCTAAAATGGGATGTTCCATTAACCACTCAAAAAGATCCAAATAAGATATCATCAAGATGCATTAGAGGCTCAAAACGAGACACATGGGTAAATGATGTGCCAGACACCTAGACATACTTGAATACACAAAAATAAGCAAGTATGAGGAACACCAAATACAAACACATACTTGGTACAAAACCAAAACATGTAAAGAGGCAAGTAACTTCCAATGTAAATGAGTTTAGTACAAGTCACCACGAAGAGGCGCATTGGGTATAAGATAGGGATAAGATAATCCTAATGACTTGGCTTGATCAAATATAATATATGAATATCCCTTAATTCTTCATGAGTTAGCCAAGTCTCCAATGCCCTCCAAAAACACCTATTGATCAAGTTTGAGCTTGTTGGTCCCCAACTAAGTTGGGTCCTAAGAGGTTAGTCACAATAGGCTTGGCAACCCAAATGGTTCTTTTCTTGACACCACTTTCAGTTCCAACAAACTTGGCAAACACATTGCCATCCTTATCCTTCCCAAGAGAATAATCATCATTAATAATGATAGAATTAGATAAGGTACCGTTTGAACATGAAGAGGCAAAGTGCCCCTTCACACGACATATGTAGCAACAAGTACCCCCCCTTTCTCTTCTTCATTGATTTTTTGGCTTGAGGAGAATTATCTTGATTCTTCTTCGGAAGTGGCCTAACTTCAACTTGGGATTGACCTTGTACTTGTGGACACTTCCCTTATTTCTTCTCACTCAAGTGCTTTTTCTTCAATGGACAAGATCTTACATGATGTCCTTCAACCTTGCACTTGAAGCAAATAATTTTCGCCGAATTATTGACTTGGTTTTGGCCCTTCTTCTTGTTTCTCTTGGACTTTTTCTTGTTATTGGAGTTGAATCCAAGTCCACTTTTATCATTGGGGGATTTTTTCACACTCAAAATATTATCGAGTGTGGATTTCCCTTCATGACTCTTTTCCAAGTCATTCCTCAAGGAAGTGACTTGGGCCTTGAGCTCTTTGATTTCCTCTACATGGTTAGTAAAAATACAAGTACTAGAGGAAGTAGAAGCTTCATTGTTAGAGCAACAAGGCAAAGCAAGTAATCCAACACAAGGTTTATCAATAGTATGGCTAGATGGATTGCTAGGACTAGCACATGGCATAATAGCGTTTTGAGTAGAAGTTGTGCTAATGTCCAAAAGAGGCTCACAAGATGTTACCTTGGTAATACTTGCCTCACGAGCTAACATTAGCCCATCATGGCAGATTAGAAGATCATTATGAGCGCGCGAGAGCTTTTCATGACTTTCTTCCAATTTCATATACTTGCTAGTTAGCAACTCAAGTTGAGCCCTTAGCTCAACGTTCTCCTTTAGGGTAGATGCTTCACAAGAAGTAGAGTTAGTAGCACAAGCATCATTAATGGAATTTTCATTTTCAAGCTCATAAGATTCATTTTTTTGTGTGAGGATACAATTAGTGTGCTTCTCCTCGGCAAGCTCTTTCTTAAGGAGATTGAATCTCTGACTCCCATCATCAAGTTGGAAATCCAACTCCTCTATGGTTCCCGTTTATTTAGTTATGGTTTCCATAACGTGTTTGAGACAAGTAACAGACTTATTATTACCACGAAGAGAGGTACACAAAAAGGTCAACTCAAGAAAGAGAGCACTAGTATCCTCATCAATGTCATCATCACTATCATCATTATTATTGCTATTACCTTTAGAAGATATATTGGGATCCAAAATAGGAGATACCTTTGATCCTCTTGCCATAAGGCACATGTGAGCACAGGAGGATGAAGATGAGGATATTCTTGAATCTTCATTCATGATCATGTCTTACTCCATAGAATGTTTGATTTCATTTACATTGTTAGATAAACAACTAGAAGAAATAGAAGCATTTTGTTCATGGGAACAAGGCAAATCAAGCATATCATCTACACTAGTACTCAAATAATTTCTAGATGATATACAAGGACTAGCAACACAAGGGGATATATCATTATTGTTGCAAGACGTGCTTAAGTCCAAAGAAGAAACATTGCAATGGGATAGAGATGAAGGATCATCATTAGCAAGCACAATATCAACATTGCAATTCCCAACACCACTCACCATATCTTTACCTTGTGTCTTGCCACACGTTGGTGAAGTGGGTGAAGATGAGAACTCATCGCGACCGGAGGTGGAAGAAACTTGGAGCTCTTCATGATGTGAAGGAAAAGAGATCTCCTCGGAGAAACCACCGACAATATTAGAGATGGAACCACCAAATATTTCTTTAAGCTTGGTCCACTTCTCATGAGACGACTTGCGCTTTACAATCTTCAAGAACAAATTAACTATGGGGCTCAAAGAGAAAATAATCTCATTAGATACTTGAGCTTCAAGATGTAAAATTTTCTCATCCTCTAAAGATAGATTTTGAGGATCCATCGGAGGAGAAAAACCTACATCTAGAAATTGCTCAATATTTGGACACAAGGTCCTAAGATTACAAAGCAAGAAATTTCTCCATAAAGCATAATTTGTGCCATCAAAGATAATTGTGTCATTAGGCACTATACTACTAGCCGACATCTTTACACTCTAGGCGGTGAAGCCTAAACAAGGAGAGACCTTGCTCTGATACCAATTCAAAGGATAGAGATGTCACCTAGAGGGGGGGTGAATAGGCAATTTTAAAACTATTACGGTTTTGACTTGATAGAATGCGGAATTAAACTAACGTTTATTTTACAAGCACAAAACCTAAATACACTAGGCTCAACTAAGTTCACCAACAACAAGTTAAGCTAAGCAAGATAGCACAAGATGAATATACCACAAGTGATAAGCAAGATATAAGTACTTCAAGATCGATGGCTATCACAAGGAAAGTAAGCTCGGATATAGAGATAACCGAGGCACGCGGAGACGAAGATGTATTCACGTGTTCCCTTACAAGTAAGGTACGTCCCGTTGGAGAGGTGTGGGATTCTGCAAAGGATTTCCCAACGCCACGAAGGCTCACCTTCTTCTCCGACTCTATCCCACGAAGGAATAGGACCTTTCCTTATGGCTAGATTTTCCTCCACTCCAGAGATGGCAAGCTCCACAACCACTTCACAAGCTCCACGAAGGAGAAGCCCAGATCTCTTCAAAATCTTCCACGAAGAGGACACGGCGGTACCAACCGTCAAGCCAACTAGGAGGTCACCCTCCAAGAGTAACAAGCTCATGGTCTCTCACTTGAACAAATCGTAATGGAGAGCTCAACACTTATGCAAGAATTCAAAGCAAGAATACCAAGGGTGCTCAAATCCTTCACTCTCAAATCCCACCAAAGCAACAAGTTCTAGGGAGGAATTAGAGAGGAAGAACAATGGTGAAAATCAACAAATCACTCCAAGATCTAGATCCAATGGGTTCCCCTCACTTAGAGGAGGAATTGATTGGTGGGGATTATAGATCTAGATATCCTCTTCCAAAGCCCTCAAAAATATGCAAGAATCATAGGAGGGAAGGGAGAGGAAGAAAGCTCAAAGGGGTCAACAATGGAGGTAAAAATGTGCTCAAGAGCCTTAGAACTTTGGGGAAGAAGCCCCTCTTTTATACCCCTTCAAGGGGGATGGCCATTGGAAGCAAGATGCGCTGGGCGAACACGTTCCGGCGATGAAACCGGCGCCACCGGATCAGCCGCCGGAATTTTCGGTCAAAACCGAAATTCCGGTACAAACCGAAACAGCATACAGAACAGTTTTTTGGCGGTTTGCCGGAAATTTCCGGCGGTCACCGGAAATTCCGGCCACAGACTCGGTCCGCCGGAATTCCCGCCGGAATTCCGCTGGAACCAAACATGGCACACGAAAACGGCGATAACTTTTGCGTCCGGACTACGATTTCGATGATCTTGGGCTTGTTTTGACGAGGACAACTAGCCCTACAAGATGGTACAGAGAAACATATGTTGGGCCGTGCAGAGATAAAACGAAACTTTTCCTCTAACGTGGTGATCCCAAGATCTAGCCGAGGTAGAAGGCCACGAGGTTTACCACTAGACGCGCAGTTGCGGATTACTGATGAAGCGCGTCAGTTGATGCAGTGCAGTCCTCACGATCCGATCGTCCTGGTGCTGATCGCACAACACCTCTGCTGGTATCCACACGTACAAGGAGGAGCATCGGCGGCGAACTGCTAGGTTCGGTATGACGGCTGGACTGCTGTGGAGCTAGGGTTTCCAACACATGGAATGACTTAACCGAACAACGATTTTCCTCTCTGGGTTACGGTGTTCCACTATATATAGGGAGTGAACGTGGGCTCTGCTCGCGCGACCCATTCACTAAAGCCCATATAACACTAGTCACCGTGAGTCCAACTCACTAACTCAGTCCTAATCCGGTTTAGGTCCAACCCAACTAGATTACATGTTCAGATCCAATCCGAACTTGCTCCCGCTTTTAAGTGTGTGACCCCACAGGATCATGGCTACTTGGACACGATTGTATTCCGACTCTCAATCGATCAGTCGGTAGTGGCTCCTAGCAGAACGTGCCGACTCCCAAGTACCAAAGAGTCATGACGACTTGCCTTTCCAATGCGACTTACGTCCGAGTCCCTTTTGCCTCACGATATACCTTGTCAGACTATAGGCGAATAATTGTCATCCCTTAAATAGTCCGACTCTCTTCTCGATCCGAGATAAGTGATTCACCCGACTAACTCTTAGTCGATCGCCTCGGTTAACACTTAACCGAGTCGTGCATGGCCATGCTTTCCGAATCATATCTCACGAGAGGGCCCAGAGAATATCTCTCCAAGTGGAGGGGCAAAATCCCATCTTGGTTATTCACATCACGTAGCTTGATTCTCAATCGACCCGAACCCTGCCTTTATGACTGCCCAGTTACGGATCAGCATTTGACAGAACCTAAGTCGGTGATCCTCAACTCGGACTATGCAACAACCTCAGGTCTAAGGATTACATTGATTGAGATATACAAATGACAACTTGTTCGTTGTACCTCAATATGGGTCAATCCGACTCGCTAAAATCTTTAGCCGAATCTGTGTAAGTTGGAATAGCATCTCCATGCCCATGACAAGTGAAACCGAGTCATCAAGCCAACTTTCACATTGGTCTAAGTTGTGTGTCCAGCACAACCTCAATGACCAAAGACATTTAGTACAAACAACATGAATGCATAGTTCCACAACCGAATCACATATTCAATGATACACATCAGATGTTTATACAAGGACTACTTAATATCTTTATGAATACAATGAGAAATATCATCATACATGATTGCCTCTAGGGCATATTCCCAACAACACCATAGTCCAATAGAGGAGGATATAACCAAATGAAGAAAGGTAAGAAGCATCCCTATAAGAAGAACCGACAAAACGTTCAAACTCAAAAACGCCATAGAAGATGCATACGAATTCCGTTTTCGATGAACTTGGGCTTGTTTAAGAGCTAGCAACAAGCTCAAGAACCTCACATGGAGAAACACCAAGAAGCAACAAAATAGAAAGATGCAAAGTATGCAAAGGATTGAGCTCCCTATGACGATGTGATCAAGTTACCCAACCGAAAGCCCCTCTTAATAGTGCGGCTATGTATCCTATAACCCGGTCTCCCAACAACCACCTTGAGACCAGTAAAAGGAAAACCTAGCAAGGCCATACCTTTGCCTTGCGCATCCCGCTTGATCTTGATGACAACACTTCAATCTCCAACCAAGCCAGAATGCATCACTTGATCGTTGTTGCTTCGTGAAGACTTCTAATTTGCTCCCCATACACCACTATTGGACAGTTTCGTTAATACATGTCTTCACATGTCCATTATCACCAATATGGACGGTGAGATTCAAGCAAATTATATTCTCGAGATGCTTATCTTGAACTTGCCCTTCTCAACCATACCACAAGATCCATGTAGTACATTCTTTTATGCTTCATGTGTTGACCAACTTAAAATCACTCTTCACTTTTTGTATAGGTCAACCATGTATCTTCTCATGCTCCATCTCAATATCTTGAGGTACATAAAGAACTCTTAATTTGACTACATGCTCTAAATCTAAGTCAATCATAGCTCAACTAATAAGACTATCATGACACCGTCTTAGAGCCATATCTTGAATTCTTCTATTGAGGTCACACTCTCAAGATCTTGATCATATCATATTATTCTCTTCAACTTGATGATTTTGATGCCAATACTCAAGGTATATCTTTATCTTCATGGCGGCCATACTTGAATCCAACACATAGACTACAAGCATGACCTATGAAATATTCTTTCATATAAAACTTAATGAAAACATTAGTCCATATGGATTGTCATTAATCACCAAAACTACACATAGGGGCAATTACTCTTTCAATTTATGTCGCAAAAAAATATAAACTTAAAAGATAAGAAAAAAGAAAAAAAAGAAAGTCAAGAAAAAATATATCGGCTTCTTGGACGTATCGGGACCAGCCCATGAATGGAATGTGTGTTTACGAAAAATCGCCTTGGAGCACTGGCTCCATGGTGGACTTTTGAATTATTTTTATAGAGAAAACAATTTTTTTTGAAAATATATCTTCATGTAGTCAATAATACGAAATGCAAGTATGCAAATTTTCAATAAAAAATACTTATATTTCAAGTATGATAAAAAGAATAAATATTTTGGGAAAACGGAGACCCATTCAAAATTGCACCGTTGGCGTTTAGATCTGAAAATTCCTATTTTTTGCTAAGGCCTGAATACAAAGTTTTCACATGTTTTTTTGCATCGTTATTTACACTCTGGTATAATCTCTAAATTTGAACTTTAAAAAAAAAAAGTCTACCTCCAAAGTGATGCTCTCGTTGTGTGCAGCCCTAACGCAATAGGGTTTACACATCCATCATCCAGGCCCTATTCCACCCATGAGGGTTAGGCTATCTGGACCTGGGCACATACAGAAGAGAGGGCCCGCACGAATCTTCAAGGCCCATAAACCCAACCCACCCTCCCCGTGTCGTCTTCCTCCTCAGCGAACCCCGCGGCGAGGCGGAACAG
Source organism: Avena sativa (assembly GCA_916181665.1). Lineage (NCBI taxonomy): Eukaryota > Viridiplantae > Streptophyta > Magnoliopsida > Poales > Poaceae > Avena > Avena sativa. Next base: position 38,262,435 of record OV702285.1, on the reverse strand, counting down.
AGAAGGAGAAATCTCCGAAACCCTAGCCGGGCCAGTAGCTCCCCGCGCCTTCCAGGAGCCGGAGCCAGCACGAGGAAGGGATGGGCGCCGAGGAGGACGCCACGGCTCGCCGCGAGCGCCTCAAGGCCCTGCGCGCGGCCAAGGAGCTCCTCTCCGCCCCCGACGGCACTCCCTCCGCCGAGCAGCAGTACGGTCTCCCCCTCCTTCCCCTTCTCCCCCGCCCTTCCCAACCGCGCGGTAGGTGCGGACCTGCGGTGGTCGACGGTTTGATCCCTCGGCTAGCTAGCTATACTTCATTCGAGCGAATCAAACTGCTCTGCTTGCTTTGCGTTGGTATACTCTGAGTAGAAAATCCTTGTAGGAGAGCCAGATTGCTGGTACACATAAGCAATCACACTGTCACACGCACTGGTGAATTTGGCGTTACATAATCGCTCTAGCTAGCTGTAGTTCGCTACTCCAGTAGTCCAGTTCTCATTGGTTCTCGCCCTGGAAATCAAATTAGTCCTGTGAATGCTGAACAGAGGGGATTGATTCTTGTTTTTGCTGAAACATAGGAGCCGCGTCTCACAATCTTTATGGGGAACACTTCTCAAGAGAAATTCCTTGAGGGTTTTCATCTGCATCAGTCTGGTTCATCAATGTTTAACTTTCAGATTGACTCAATCGACTGTTATCCTCGGCATACTACATATATAATAACAAAAAACCAGAGGAACCATTCTGCAAAGTTAGAAATGATGACTGGGTTTTGGAGTGCCATTTTTTTGTCTACATTTGGTGCACCATCTCTCAAGGATTCAAATGCTTCAGCACTTTTTGTCAGCAAATAGTTCAAGTCAATGAGTTGTAAAGGTATCACCAAAGGGCGCTCAATATATCTCGTATTCTCATTGAGTCATTGGTCTTGCAAGCTCTGTCTGATTCATATGATCTGCCAACAACATTGGAGTTTGAATTGGATTAGGGTGTTGTTGTGCTGCTATTTAGTATAAACTCGATAGTGAACTAAACCATAAGAATAATGGTTGAACTTAGGGAGTGCAAATCAGCTCATCTAACTGATTTATGTCTTTGTTAACTCCATTAGGAATGGTAAACATGGAACCACAGAAGAACAGGTATACCAACCAGCATTACAAGGTTCTGTCGATGCACCCGAGGATGCTTTGAAGGAGAATGCTAGCCCCACTAAGGAGTCTGACGAGCTTGAAGACAATGGGTATGTGATTGAACATGTTCGAGTGCCCTCTGTGTTTTACATTACATACCCCTACATACTGATTCACTGAGCCCCTTTATGTTATTTCAATGTTTGCACCTGTCTGAAAATCTGAATTGGTTCAACATGTTAAATTTTATTTTATCAGGCTTTTAATTCTTTCTGGTCAAAACTGAATTGATCGTATCTTCACCGCAATCTCGTGCCATGTATAGTATCATGATATATGCTTTGGTAAAATCAATTTTTAGATTGTTAAGATAGTAGATCATGTTAAGCATTCACTGGATTGTCGATTATAGACCCACATCTTGTTAGTGCTGGATGTCCTGATTGTTTACAACTATATGCAAACCTTTCTTCCACGGAAATTTGTTAAAAAGAATACCATTGTGTGAAATGTCTGCTGGATTAGTGAATAATTAGCATACTTGATTTCTTTTTGATGGTGGATGTATCATCGTTCACAAGTATGAATCTTTCTGATGCAGCGAGACACCACTTAAGTTCAGAAACTACCTCCCTCACGATGAGCAGCTTCGAGGCGGTAAGGTGGCTCCGCTGTCTCTTCCCAAGTTCGAAGATCCGATCGCTAGTGATGCTGCTGAGCCGAAGCAGCTCGAGGTAACATTTCCAGATCCACCAAATCCCACTGTTACGATGTTGTGACATATCTGATGAGGCAACACTTGCCATGATTATCTGCAGAACCCTTTTGGGAACATCGCTCCAAAGAACCCAAACTGGGACCTGAAACGGGACGTGCAGAAGCGGACCGACAAGCTGGAGAAGCGCACGCAGAAGGCTCTGGCCGAGATTGCACGTGAGTAGTAACTGGTAGATGATGATTGGTTCATTTTTTAGCTCTGTTGCCTGTTGTGCGTTTACTAACTCATGCTGAACCACCTGGTCCCTGAGCAGTGGAGCAGCAAAAGGAGAAAGAGGCACTGGAGGAGGGCAGCGATCCGGCTCACGAGTAAAGCGATGCTGTTGGGGGTGCAAATATTTCTATAGCAGTGGAGAGGAAGCAGCCCAAGTCGCATATCTTGACGTGTTTGTAATGCCCGGCGTGGGCCGAGGATCAAACTGCAGAGTTATTTAGGAGAAGTTTAGACGTGTTCTCTCACGGACCTAACTGAGTTGTGCTGATGGTTAGGGTCGAATTAACTGTGCGTGATTTGTCTCGTGAATTCAATTTGGAGATGGCTAGTCATGGAGATGGTTAATGCCGATGCTTACTTTGCAATTGCCAATTGGACAGATGAAGAAATTTTTGCTGGGGTCTCTTTACAACACGTGCTTGCACCTTCCAGTTCAGCACCTAAACGGACAACTAGGAGTCTGGGATACACTCCACAACGAAGTGTCACGAGCCAAACTCCCTAGGACAAAACTACGCTGAAATCGAAAATCAATCAGGGTTGAATGACAAGCAATCCTTACTTGTACCATTGATTTTAGCTAGCCTCTATCGGTTAGAGTAGAGGTTGAGTTAAATGGGCTAATACTAAACAAAATGAGTTTTGGCGTGACTAATCATTGAACAGGTAACTGATTGGCTTTGTGGTAGCAACTCCTTTTGCGTGCTGTAGTAAAATCTACTCCCTCCGTTCAAAATATAAGATGTTTTAGTTCTGTGGATGTAATGTATCTAGATGACTTTTGGTGTATAGATACAGAATGATTCACTCTAAACCTACACACTAAAAGATGTCTAGATATATTATCTTCACAAAGCTAAAATATCTTATATTATAAAATGAAGGGAGTAAGTGTAAAGTCGAGCGAGTCATTCCAGATAACTAGGGAAAGGAAACAATGTAAAGCTCAACCAACTAGGGTGGGGCTGCAGTGCCATCATATTGTCATTAAGTTTGAAATTTTTATTAAATACGCTCAAGGTCTAGAGTTTACAGCAATAAAATCATGGAGCTATTTTTGTATATTCAAAATCAGAGCCTGTATTGATATGGACCCTGTTCTGAAATGATAATTATTTAATAGCTTAAGCTTGAGATAAAGGGAGCACTCTCAGCGATTTGAAGGGCGTCGTGAGGCCATCTACCGCGTGCGGTGTCATTGCCAGGTGGGCCCACATACTCATGCATGGACCAACCCGACTAGGTTCTCCTCCCTAATCCCCGAATTCCTTGATTCCCCACGCGTCCAGCACCGCCCTTCTCCATCTCATGCACATCGGCCGTCGGCTCCCCCCACCTCCCGCACGTCTTTTGTGGAGCCCCACACCGCATCCCAAACTCCTGCGCGCTGGCCGCCAACCTCCCCCAACACTGGCGGACCTTCCCAGGGGCCAACCTGGGCAGTGCCCCCCCCAACAAAACAAAAAGTTCTATACTACCCTATGGTATTTTCAGAAATTTGATGGCTGTCTTCCCTTTTGCTCCATGGCTGAGTAGCAGGCAGCATCTGCACTCTGTGTGCAACGTAGCTCCGGCATGCAGCCTACTCATTCTGTTGTTTAGTACTCTCTTCGTACTAAAATAGATGTCTCAATTTTTTTAAAATTTAGATGAATCTAGAAACTTTTTAGTATATAGATTTATTCAAAAAATTAAAAATCTAAGACATCTATTCTGGGACGGAGGGAGTAATTGTATTCTCTCCTATTTTTTAGCTCTCCTGCAGTCCCGCTTTTACTAGCTATGATCCTTTGCATCTTTATTGTGGAAGCTCTAATTAGGTCTCAGTTTTGCACTACTAAATTTTTCCTTATAGATTTGCATGTTGCTATGTGTGTAATTGTGTTATTGTCAACCGTTAGGGGTAAAAGTTGAGTCATTTGACAAAACAAAAGGAGGTGAATATCAAGCTAATTAACAAGAAATTGGTCAAATTTTGTAAAAGAATCTTGTGATTAATTCCATGGTTTTGTGATGACTAACTCCATGGCTAAATTATATTTTTGTAAAAAAGATTTGAGTAACGTTAACAAATATATTAACGGCGGGCATGTACTTTGTAAGCCAACGAGGATAATTTTGATCAAAACTTCTCTAAATGCGATAAATTCAAATTCTGGTAGCTCTACTATTAAACACTCATATTTTTTATGTCATCTGGTTGTTTTGCCTCCTCCCTCACCCCTCTAACAGCCAGTCCCCGCCCCCCCCTAAAATTTCGTTCAAGGTCCGCCACTGTCCCCCAACCTCCTGCACGGTGCCGAGTCGGCGGTGGGCACTAGGTCGGCAGCCGGCGCACATGAAATATTCCGGGCAGCGGCAGACCGGAGGTTCAACTCCGCCTATTGTGGAGTCCATGGACACCGAAACGGAGCGGGATTGGAAGGAGGGCCAGTGCAGAGCAGAGCGTTATGTGGGTGGTGGATGCGCGGCAGAGAAGGAGGAAGGGGAGGTCACGGCTGTTGGTGGACAGGTGCGAAGGGGAGGTGAGGCCGCAGTAGCGTCGCCCTCCCGGCTGCTGCACACTGGCTCGGTCCACGACGGTGACTAGCTCCTCTAGAGAAAACAGCTCTGCCCGGCCCTTCTACTCCCCGTTGGCCTACTCCCACTTAGAAAAAAAATGTCCGTTTGATGCTTCTCGTGGTTTTTCTGTATGTTTTTTGCTCTATTAACAACAGCTCTGTTATGGGAAAACATGGAAAAATTCTTCCTGTTGGAAGAGGGAAATTGTTGCGGTGCTTGCATCTTGGTGCTTTGCTGCTGCCATCACACTTATGGGGCATCATTGTCGAAGAATACATAAAGGTATAGCCCTGCTAAATCGCTTGCTCTATTTGCACCGTTCTGTTCAGTATTTTGATGTGAGAGAGGGGCACATAAATTGATCCTGGGATGCTAGCTTTCATGGAGTCAGATAGTGTAGCTGATGTGATTTTTATTTGCTTAGTCTATTTGATGCCCGGTTTACGTGTGCCCATCTTATCTATAAGCTTACAGAGGTGACCTGTAGAGATTGTTCTGATTTTCTAAACTCAAAGTGGTCCATTCTGCTCCCAAAAAAACTCTTGTAGTGAAAAACTCCATGGATGCTAAGATTCAATGAACAAAATTAATTGTGTATGTGTTGTTCTATTTAGCTAATTTATATGTTTGAGTTTCTCATGAGATTGAGGTTTGGGTTTATCCGTTGTGAAAGTTTGTCATATGGCGCAGTGAATTGTTTAGACTTGGCCGGCATGGGAGGATTTTTTTGTCCTTGTGGTTGACATACACCATGTGCTAATCTTGTATGGATTACTCCACCAGTGGAAGAAAGATCAAGGCAGTGGCACCCATTAGGGGTTTCGCCATTGGCTGCTTTGTCTCAGGAAGAAGAATTCTTACATGATGGCTTTAAGCGGGAGAGGAAATCAGCCTAGGGCTGGTAGATCTCTATGCCCTTTTTTATAGGCTATTACTATTGCTTGAGATATGTATATACACCTATTGCTTCAACTAAGAGTCCTTAAGAATGTGTGACAACCAGTAGTAAAATTGTTTATGCTTAGTCTGTCTGGCCAATTCATGCCCGATGGTACAGAGTTATTTTTTTCACTACTCCACCTGAATTTTCAGTGGTGATGATGTATAGGCATATGTATGAGTGTAGTTCTGGTTTTCCATACACGGGGGCTGTCATATTTCTTTTGGCACTACTTTCTGTGGTGTTTCTTTTGCCTAAATAATGCATGTTATATGGACATTAAAGATTGCAGTCTCTAGAAAGAGAGGCAAGCTAAAGTAAAGCTACTAGGTGCACTATTTGAACTGAAGTCAACTAGGCATGTGCACCCATGCTGATATAGTCTTTAAGCAAAGTTGTCACTTGCTGCGATGGTATTTCAAGCAAACTCTATACTTGCTGGTTACTACACAATTTTAACAAATAGAAGTTTATTTATCTGTGAGGTTCATCTCTTTCCCATTCATTATTTTAAGTAACTAGGTTGCTCTGTTGGTCTGGTCATGAGTGTGCTTCAACTTAATAAATTAGAATTACTTCGAATCGGTACATGCATGGCTGTTTCCTTTATTGCCAATGTTTTTGTTGCTGATACTGATGGAGTACTTCGATGCCACACAGCGCGGAAGGTCGATCTGATGAGGTGGACGGAAATGATTTACATGCACCGGTCTGGTGGTTGTGTGTGTTTGCATGCGTAGGTATGAATTCAGCTCCCTAACACAAGCTTGTTGCTTTTGGTCTTGGTAATTTTTTTAGCCTAATGGTAAAATCTTTGAAGAAACCTTGTCACTGATTATTTTCTTTAGAATGATTAAAGATAGTGGTTTGTTCATATGAAAACCAAATTTGGTAGTAGAGTAATGTGAATCTACAGAACACATATTTTGGAAAATATACAAGTTCTCTGTATTTAGGGTTCCTTTCTTATCATCTTTCTTGATTGGTTTTTTCTACGGATCACTATCCTTTTCTTAGTTGTGGCTATGATTGAAACAACACGATTTTTCATTCCTTTTTTGTTCTGAATGTTATGGCTGAAACTTTCTTGGAAAATAATTGGTGCAGGAGAAGCACAAAACACTAGCAGTTAAATGGAAATTCATGTATGCAGATCAAGAAATGATCTCGAAAAAGGTATTCATTATCTTTCTAAGCACTTTGATGAATACCATAGTTGCATATGTCATCACTTTCTTATCATATTATGGTCAGGTTGGGTGCCAGAAGTCTGTACCATCTTTTCCTTTTCCTTATTAATGATCAATAGAAGTTTATTTCCTTTCTAATTCATCTATTGATTTGATTATGTACATTCATTATGAAACATGTAACTTCCTTTTAGAAACATCGAACTTGGACGCTCATATGTTGCTTTTCAGGATGTAAGATTTCTGGAGTTATATAGTGGGTAATTGCTAATGTACTCAACGGAGCTCAGGATGTTTGTGATCACATAAGGTGATTTTACATAGGCCATTTGTTTTCATCTACATTTAAGAAATCTAAAAAATATAGAAACACTACAAATTTGTCATGTGGGATATTAATCACTAGAAGACTATAGATGATTAGTTCTTCCAGTGTCAATTTCACTATTGTACATACTGGTTTTTAGACATCACCTTCACAGGCTACAATAAAAGATCTTCTTGCAGTTCCTTCTTCACATGGGATTTACCATGATTTTTACCTAGAATATTTGGACTAGCAGATATAATTGGGTGCGCGAGCGTGGAGTGGTTGCAGGTCAACTGCTGCTAGCACCCTTGGTAGCTAGCCCATGCTGGTCAAGTGATCAATCTGTTGTTTGGTTCCTCAAATCATTATAAGACTATCATTTTTGTATTAATCTAGATAATTTCATAGAACGTTGGCTGTAATACAGGTCCACAACCATTTGCACTGCATTGAATTAAGAGTGTTTAGCAAAGAATAATTATTGTTCATCCATGTATTGGATATTCATTAATACAGTGCAGAGGTACATTAACAAAGCCACAATAACAAATAGTAATCTTTACCTTCATAGCGAGAATTGCATGCTTATTTAGTCTTTCTTCCTATAAAAATGTATACATAGATGTGATACCATCATAAATTAAATATTTGATTGGAATTCTGTATCGGAACTAATGCAGCTTCATACTGGATGCAGATTGGTTTATTGGTCGGTAATATCATGGACCTCTTAGACAATTCATCTCCAATTTTCTCCGGATTGCTGCAAATAGTCCAAAGGTATGAGCATAAGAGTAATTCGTATTATATATAGCTCAATAGATGACGAGGGACCGACATGATAGATACATGAAGTTACAAGTCTTCCTTTTTTTTCTTCCATAAAATTGTTAGGTGCATTATCTGTAGCACCAACTTTGTCAAGAATCTTCATGCTTAGGTAATTTACAATTTATCTCATATTTTCTCCAGATTGCTGCAAATAGTCCAAAGGTATGAGCATAAGAGTAGTTAGGGCATCTCTAACCGAAGTACAAAACTTTAGAGGAGTAAACCTCCGGAGAAAACTTAGAGGAGTAAAAGTACTCTAACCGAAACGGTTTCTAACCGATCACCTAAATTTAGAGGAGTAAATCATGTGATCACCGCAAAATTCAAAACGAATTTAAATGTACTATTTCATTTACATTAATTTGTAGATATACACACAGAAGTCAGTCAAATTTCACCAAATTCGATCGGATTTGACCAAACCCTAACCTAATCCTCCTCCCAGTCAAAGGAGGAGTCGTTATCGACATTGATCACCGTTGTCGTCATCGACGGTCCCGTGGAGCTGCTGACGTCGACCTTTCGCTTCGCCTCTACGAATGCCTCCAGCCTCTTTCGCTCCTCCTTGACGAGCTCGGGGTTGAGGCCGGCGAGCGCTGCCGCCATCGCCGCATCAAGGCGCTCTACCTCGAGGCGCTCGTGGGCCTCCCGGTACTCCGGCCGTCACCGTCGGAGACGAAACAAAGACCAGCCGACTCCAGGTCCGACACCAGTATTCTTGCCCCTAGGGGGGAAGTTGAGTTCGCCGCAGTCAGAGTTGTGGAGTTCGACGTTCTTCATGTCATATGTGAGCGCCGCCTACTCTGCGGATTGGAAGCTCCTGATCCACACCATCCTCTTCGTTTTACGGTCGGTGATCTCGGCGACCCACGAGCCCCACGACCGCTGCCGCACGCCGCGCTAGAACGGCGCGGCCGGCACCGGTAGGTCGAGGGTGTCGGCAGACCGGCGAGGCTGCCGCCGGCGCTTCGGTGGCGCTTCGATCGATGCGGGGCTACCATGGGGGGCTGTGGTGGCGCCGAGCTCTAGGTATGGGAGGCGGAGATGACCGGCGAGAAGATCCGGCAATCTCGGGGTGTGGGGGTGGCTGTGGTGGCGGCTAGGGGTGTCGGTGGTCGCCGGCGGTGGAGGAGAAGTCGTGGTGGGGATAGTGTGAACGCGCAGAGAAGAGGGATTCTTTTTCTCGGAAGTGGCCGTCGACTCTTACATTTACTCCTCCGTGACACCGATGAGTAATTGTTTTGTCCACTAAAGCCTTTTGGAGCTCGGCTAGATCAGGATAGATGAGTAAAACAACATCTTTTACTCCTAACCGTTTTTTGTACACCCGGTTAGAGATGCTCTTAGTAGCATATAGCCCAATATATGACGAGGGAACGACATGCATGATAGGTACATGAAGTTACAAGTCTGCCTCTTTTTCCTTCCATGAAATTATTAGGCGCATTACCTGTAGTACCAACTTTGCCAAGAATCTTCACACTTACATAATTTTCATTTGAGTAAAACCATAAATGTTTCTCACAAATCCATTTTTCGTTAGTCTTCACGATGAATGTGTTTAAGCTATTTGCTCTCCTCACTATTTAATCCCTGATTGAATCTTTCTAGACTGGAACCTATAATTTTATTCTTGGCTGCTTTGATGCAATATATAAGAACACCTAAACCAGTTTATCAACACCTGAGTTGCATCAAAGTTCTAATTATTTCTTAGATACATGTTTCTTGCATTAATATTTGTTTCTCATAATGGGTGCCATATCAGATTAATTGTTTGATGTTCTGGTATATGTATTTAAAGATTCCTACATAATTTGGATTCTATACCTACAACAGCTACTGTATATTCTGATATTTTGCTGACAAGTAAGCTTATTATGCCCCGATAAACATTCCGAACATTGTATCACCTCAGTCAAGAAGAAGCATATACGGACTGGCATTCACCTCTCATTATTCCGTTTCATTCTAATATACTAAAGACGAAGGAATTCTATGAGGATTGGATCATCATCCTTGCTTTAAGTGTGTTCTGCTTGGTGCTCTTCTTTTGGGTTCACAAAATGTCTATACTTGTAGTGTATGTGTACGTTCATTTTTCTTTGGGTCGAATTTGTTTGTACCTCTTTGTTACTTGTGTGTTTACATCTGCTAGGCGTGTTTATTTAGTGAATTATGGATTGTATAGATGCAAATGTGGTACATTAGTAAATAGCAATAGAGCCCACATGATTAGGATGATTGGATCTGATTCTGTCGATATTATGTGCTATAAAATAAACATATTTTATTATATATGAGTGTTTTGTCCACTTTTTATAGTGTTCTATTCTCAACTGGTACAAAAACTAGCACATCTACAATTAATTAGTTCTTTTGAGTTTTGTTGTACAGATAGACTCTCTTTATGATGACCAAATCTTCTGTGTGGTTTGCTTGTCCTGCATATTGATCGTTGTTACTCTTTACTCTGGATATGTGAAGTTTCATATCTTGTCAATTTTGTTCAGGTCCGCAGCTTCTCTCTCAAGAAGGCTCTTAGAGATGTTTACATTGAGTTTGAGTGGTCGCCTAACACCCGCTTAACGAGCTGTCTATCCGAAAAGTTTTCCATGTTCTTCCGTGTTCATTTTTCCTGATCTGGTTAAACATGAAAACTTCATCACTATAAATCACACACTCACCGCACTAGTGGAAACGAGGTCTTTTGTTGATCCCGAAAAGGGGCTTTAACACCGGTTCTTCTACGAACCGGTGTTAAAGGGGGGGCCGTACCAGCGTGGCCCCTGCGGCAAAAAAGGAGCCCCCCTTTAACACCGGTTCGTGCCACGAACCGGTGTTAAAGGTCCCTGCAGCAGTGGCCCGCGCACCCCCCCTTTAACACCGGTTCGTGGCATGAACCGGTGTTAAAGGGGGGGGGGCTATATAAGACACCACCCCAGCCCACACACACCCCACTCTTCGATTCTTTCACATTTTGGAGCCTAGCAAGAGGGTGTGAAGAGTGCTAGTTTGTGTTTTTTTCATATGCACTAGAGGTGTTCGGTGAAATGCCCAAGAGCTCAAAATAAGCTTTCTTGTTGCTCTTTCCGTCTCGGTCGAGGTCGGCAACTATAGTTTCATGTGTCATTGATGTACTATATATATAAATGGTCATCTCCCTATTATTTTTTTGATATATACTACATATTAATGCAGATGAATCGGCAATGGATGTACGGTGACCGCCGCACTTCCGAGTACATTACGGGCCTCCAAAATTTCATCGTTGTGGCTAATGCAAACCGTGGTCACAATGGTTTTATGTGCTGTCCGTGTGTTCACTGTCAGAACAAGAAAGACTACTCAAATACCAGGACCATTCACGCCCACCTGCTTCGATCCGGTTTCATGCCCAGCTATAATTGTTGGACCAAGCACGGAGAAAAAGGGGTTGTGATAGAAGACAACGAAGAAGAAGAGGATGATGAAAACTATCATAATATGTATCCTGAATATGATGATAATGCAACAGAGGTAGATAATGAAGATCAAGAGGGAGCAGATGGCCCGCTGATGACGATCTTGGTCGGGCCATTACTGATGCAAAGGAAGAATGTGAAACTGAAAAGGAGAAGGAGAAGCTGGAGCAGATGTTAAAGGATCACAAAACATTGTTGTATCCAACTTGCGAAGATGGCCACAAAAAGCTAGGTGCCACACTGGATTTGCTGCAATGGAAGGCAGAGAATGGTGTGACTGACAGCGCATTTTCAAAGTTGTTGGTAAAAATGAAGAATCTTCTTCCAAGAAATAATGAGTTGCCCGACAGTACATACCAAGCAAAGAAGGTTGTCTGCCCTCTAGGATTAGACGTGCAGAAGATACATGCCTGCATTAATGACTGCATCCTCTACCGCGGTGAGAAGTACGAGAATTTGGATGCATGCCCGGTATGCACTGCACTGCGGTATAAGATCAGACGAGACGATCCTGGCGATGTTGAGGGCGAGGCCCCTAGGAAGAAGGTTCCCGCCAAGGTTATGTGGTATGCTCCTATAATACCACGGTTAAAACGTCTCTTCAGAAATAAAGAGCATGCCAAGTTGTTGCGATGGCACATGGAAGACCGTAAGAAAGACGCGATGTTGAGACACCCCGCTGATGGGTCACAGTGGAGAAAAGTCGAGCGAGAGTACCCGGACTTCGCACGTGACGCAAGGAACTTAAGGTTTGGTCTAAGTACAGACGGCATGAATCCTTTTGGTGAGCAGAGCTGCAGTCACAGTACCTGGCCTGTGACCCTATGTATCTATAACCTTCCTCCTTGGTTGTGTATGAAGAGGAAGTTCATTATGATGCCAGTGCTCATCCAAGGCCCGAGGCAACCCGGCAACGACATTGATGTGTACCTAAGGCCATTAGTTGAAGAACTTTTACAGCTGTGGGCCAAACCAGGTGTACGTATGTGGGATGAGCACAAAGGGGAGCCATTTGACCTACGAGCATTGCTTTTCGTAACCATCAATGATTGGCCTGCTCTTAGTAACATTTCAGGGCAGACAAACAAGGGATACAATGCATGCACACACTATTTAGATGATACTGAAAGTGTATATTTGGATAAATGTAAGAAGGTTGTGTACCTAGGGTATCGCCGATTTCTTCCGAACCTGCATCCAGTAAGAAAGAAAGGCAATCATTTCAAACGTCTGGCAGAACCCCGGAGGAAGCCTGTCCTCCGTACCGGTGAGGAGGTATTTGGTATGGTCAAGGACCTAGAAGTAATCTTTGGAAAAGGTCCTGGCAGTCTATCTGTTCCGAATGACGATGCCGGACACGCGCCCATGTGGAAGAAGCAATCTATATTTTGGGACCTACCCTATTGGAAAGTCTTAGAGGTCCGCTCTTCAATCGACGTGATGCACGTGACGAAGAATGTTTGCGTGAACCTGCTAGGCTTTCTAGGAGTGTATGGGAAGACAAAAGATACACCGGAAGCACGACAGGACCAGCAACGTCTGAAGGCCCCTGAAGAGCCTATGCATCCTGAGAATGAGAAGGGTAAACGATGCCACTTAACTCCTGCCAGCTACGCTCTTACCAAAGCAGAGAAGGAAATCTTTTTTGAATGTCTGAGCAGTATCAAGGTCCCGTCTGGCTTCTCGTCGAATATAAAAGGAATAATAAATATGGCAGAGAAAAAATTCCAAAACCTGAAGTCTCATGACTGCCACGTGATTATGATACAATTGCTTCCGATTGCATTGAGGGGGCTTCTACCTGAAAATGTTCGAGTACCCATTGTGAAGCTATGTGCATTCCTCAATGCAATATCTCAGAAGGTAATCGATCCAGAAAGCCTACCAGGGTTACAAACAGATGTGGCCCAATGTCTTGTCAGCTTTGAGTTGGTGTTCCCACCATCCTTCTTCAATATTATGATGCATCTCCTGGTTCACCTAGTAGAAGAGATTGCCATTCTCAGTCCTGTATTTCTACACAATATGTTCCCCTTTGAGAGGTACATGGGAGTCTTAAAGAAATATGTTCATAACCGTGCTAGGCCAAAAGGAAGCATCTCCAAGGGCTATGTAACAGAGGAGGTCATTGAGTTCTGTGTTGATTTTATTCCTGACCTTAAGGCGATTGGTGTTCCAGAATCACGACATGAGGGGAGACTGCGTGGAAAAGGCACCCTAGGATGTAAAGCAATGATATGTAGGGACGGGCATTCTCTCAATCAAGCACACTACACGGTTTTACAAATAAATATCTTGGTTGCCCCGTATATCAATGAACACAAGAATTTAATACGCCTCAAACACCCGGGACAGTCTGATGAATGGATTATAAGTGAACACATGGCGAGTTTTAGAGGCTGGCTGCAAAGACTTCTCACGAATAACACCACTGTTGGGGATCAATACTTGTTGGCCAGGACACCATCTTCGACTGTATGTACTTTCCAAGGGTACGAGATAAATGGGAATACATTTTACACGATAGGCCAAGATAAAAAGAGCACCAACCAAAACAGTGGGTGTCCGCTTCGATGCAGCAGAAGACAATGGGCAAAAGACCACGTATTATGGGTTCATAGAGGAGATATGGGAACTTGACTATGGACCTAATTTTAAGGTCCCCTTGTTTCGATGCAAATGGGTCAAGCTAACAGGAGGAGGGGTTGAGGTAGACAAGAAGTACGGAATGACAATGGTGGATCTCAACAATCTTATGAAGAACTTAGACGAACCATTCGTCCTAGCCAATGATGTGGCTCAGGTTTTCTATGTGAAGGACATGTCCTCCAGACCAAAAAAAAAATATGCAAACGAATACATCATATGATGAGCCAAAGCGTCACATAGTTCTTTCAGGGAAAAGAAACATCGTGGGAATCGAGGACAAGACAGACATGTCAGAATATTATAATAAGTTTGATGAAATTCCACCCTTCACAGTGAAAACTAACCCAAGCATTCCGTTAAGTAAAGAAGATGCTCCATGGTTACGTCTGAAGCGATCATAAGGAAGGACATATGCCAAGAAGTTCATGCTCATATTATGTAAATCTAGTTCATGTTTTTAATATTAATACATGTCTTGAGTGTTAGTCATGTTTTGTGGATGGACCGGGACTATGAGAAGAAGTTGTCCCAATTCGTACTTACCATTAAGATCTGATCTCCAAACGCGCGCGGTCACATATTAGGGAGTGCCTCTATGACCAGTTTCTTGGAGATGCCGGAGGACTAGGCTCCGTCGGCATCTCCCTGAAACTGGCCGTAGTGGTGTCCCTGCTCTCGAAAACCATCTTGCAGCTTTGTAACTTCTCTAACTAGATCAATACACCTGGGAGCTAACTAATTTCACATATTAGGGAGTGCCTCTATGACCAGTTTCTCGGAGATGCCGGAGGACTGGGCTCCGTCGGCATCTCCCTGAAACTGGCCGTAGTGGTGTCCTTGCCTCAAACTGGCTGGAGGACTGGACTTACAAGGATGCCTATTTATAGTACAAGCAGCTCGACATAGTGTTGACACTTATGAAATAATGTCGACACTCACTCCTATTATTAGTGCTGACTCGTGTTTGTCCCGGATGGTGTCTCCAACCGGGACTAAAGGTTCATCTTTAGTCCCGGTTGGTGTCTCCAACCGGGACTAAAGGTTCATCTTTAGTCCCGGTTGGTGACACCATCCGGGACAAGGTACACGCCGCACGACATAATGTCGACACTCACCCCTATTATTAGTGCTGACTCGTGTTTTGTCCCGGATGGTGTCTCCAACCGGGACTAAAGGTTCATCTTTAGTCCCGGTTGGTGACACCATCCGGGACAAGGTACACGCCGCACGACATAATGTCGACACTCACCCCTATTATTAGTGCTGACTCGTGTTTTGTCCTGATTGGTGTCTCCAACCGGGACTAAAGGTTCATCTTTAGTCCCGGTTGATGTCTCCAACCGGGACTAAAGGTTCATCCCGCCATTTTTTCCCGCCATTTTTCTTCCCGCCAGATCTTCTTCCCGCCATTTTTCTTCCCGCCATTTTTCTTCCCGCCATTTTTCTTCCCGCCAGTTCTTCCCTCCAGTTCTTCCCGCTAGTTCACTATATATATATGTAGGGGGTTGGCCTCCATTGTCATTGCACATCTCTAGACTCATATCTGCAACCTCATCACTCTTTCCCATGGCTTCCACCGTAGCACTAACCCCCAGGGAGGCGGAGGCGCTTTGCGCCTCGAACTACCCCTGCCCGCCGGACGACTGTGTCCCCGTCGGTTGGATGCTGAGCGTCGGAGGCGTGCCGGTTCCTCCTGTCCCTCTAGGTGCGGCGCGCCGGATGGCCATCACAAACCACTACTACTTCGAGCTCACGCCGGAGCAGAGGAGGAATCCCAGATGGCATCCCGACTATTTCCCTACTTGGGAAGCCTTCTTCGTGGATCGGCATGAGAGGGCACTCGCCAGGCACGAGGAGGACGGCCCACCTCCTCCTAACTTCAACGAGGCCGGCCGTCGGCTATGGTGGCGCGGTCGGACTCTCCAGAGCGTCATGGCCTATGACACTGCCGCCGACTCTAACCCCCGTCTGCTCTACCCTCAAGTCCAGCCCACGCGCTACCCTCAAGTCCAGCCCACGCGTACTCTCCAGAGGTTCAATTACAGCGACCCCGACGACGACAGCGATGACGGCGGCGGCGAGTACGACGACTACAGTGGCGAGTATTACAGGTGTAGGCAGGAGCATGACTGAATCACTCCAACATTCCGAAACAAGTTCGGCCGATTGTTACTTAATCTGGCCATGTATCTTAATTTTCAGTTCTTTTATGTATCTTAATTGTCAGTTCCAGTTCGGCCGATTGTTACTTAATCTGGCCATGTATCTTAATTTTCAATTCTTTTATGTATCTTAATTTTCAGTTCCAGTTCGGCTTTATGTAACTGTCTCAAAATGACCTATCTCATTCGAGATTTCTTGGCTTTCGGGTCAAATGACCAATGTTATGGCTATAATCAAGGCATAGTTTGTGATAATATGGCCATATTGTGCATACATGTGCATCATGGCATGGCAAACAATGTTGCAAGAGGAAGTTTTCCTTTTTATCGCACCAAAAAGGCATTTTCCATTTTCCGAGCATAAAAAACGGACGGTTTTGTGAAGCAACCACCAAATGGCTAATTCAAAAAACCACCAACACATTTTACAAAAATACTAGACCACCTTATATGCACAATGTACCAACAGGGGGATCTGAAACCTTTCCGTCCACCTCTGGTGAAAAAGACAAATTCCTACGAATCGGTAGGAAGTGGGTCAGATATGAACTACAAGTACATGATACGATGCTCATGATTTTTTACAAAAATCATTTTTAGGTTCACAATATGCTATTTTATGAAAAAACAATGCAAGTTGAGCGAGGCTTGGTGAGATTCAAGTGTATACAAAAGATGCGACATTTAAATATCCAATCAATTCAAAAATGTTAATACAAAAGATGCGGCATTAAAATATGATTTGATCTAATAAAAATCATTTTTTAGATGCTTAATATTTCTTATGTTCAAAGTTTTAGGATTTAACAATTTATTTTTGTTTGAATTGAATAATCAAAATTTATATGTAAGTGTTTTAATTATTTTGAAAATTTTCATGTAAAGTAAATATAAAATGATTTACATGAATGGATAGATATTATTTTTCTGAAAATTATGATATATTATTCATATTTTTCTGAGTTGAAATGAAAAAGATATGAATTTTCTAAATTCATATCATATTTTTTGAATTAAAAATGCCCCTTTAATGCATGAAATAAATGCCCCCCTTTAACATCGGTTCAAGACAGGAACCGGTGTTAAAGGGGGGGGGCATTTATTTCGTTTCCCGCGCGCACCACCCCCCCTTTAACACCGGTTCGGGGCTAGAACCGGTGTTAAAGGGGGGGTAATAAATGCGCGCGCGAAACGAATTCCCCCCCTTTAACACCGGTTCCAGCCACGAACTGGTGTTAAAGGGGGGGGGTATTAAATGCGCCATCCCCTTCCTTTCTTCCCCCTAGAGCCAGATCGATCGAACCCCTCGCCGTCGCCACCGTGCGCCCTCGCCACCGAAGCCCTCCAGCCCTCGCCGTCGCCGCCCTCGCCACCGCGTGCGCGCCACCGAAGCCGACGACCGCCACCGCGCGCGCGCCACCGAAGCCGACGACCGCCACCGCCACCGCGCGCGCGCCACCGAAGCCGACGACGACGCCGGCGCCTACAAGAACCCCGACGCCGTGGTGAGCTAGCGGACCGCGCCTGGTCGTCCCCTTTGTTTCCTCCCCTTCTCTGTTTCCTCCTGGCGCGCGGAGGTGTGGAGCTCGCGCGGTGGTGCCACCGGCCGGCAGAGTGGAGCTCGCACGGTGGCGCCACTCCGTCCTCTGCGGAGGTCGTCCCCTCTGTTTAATACTCTGCGCGGTGGCGCCACCCTATGGGCTTCCCCTGGTGCCGTCCCCACCCTACTCCCCCAGCCTCGGATCCCCACCTTCCTTGCGGCGCCTCCCGCTCGCGGCGCTGCCAGAGTCCCTCCTGCACCGTCCCCGCCACCACCCGCGACCTCCTGCCGCCGCTAGCGCATCCGCCAACCCTGCGCCAGTCTCGTCCTCCCCTCTTTGACACGAGGTCCAGCGAGGTCGCCGCGGCCTTATCGCAGTCGTCGCCGGCGCCCCCCTCTGCAGGCTGCGCTGTGCCACGTCGCCGGCCGCCTCTACCCGGTCCTCTGTCCGCCGTTGCAGCTGCCCGTCGTCGCGCATCTGCAGGCCGTCATCGAGCCCTGCAGACGCTGTTGCCTCCCCGTGCTCGCCCCCGAGCAGTTCCTCGCCGGAGCCGGCCTCCCCACGCGAGCTCTCTCGCGAGCGCGTGTTCGTTCAATCAGTTGCTGATGCTAACTTCTGTGCATGTTGTGTTTTTGGTGTGGTGATTTCTGAGCCCACATCGACTAACTTCGCTCATGATAACAACATGGAAGAGGACCGAGGAACTGAACCATGCCAAGATCCCCATCGACCGTAGAACCCGGAACATCAAGATCTCCCTCATGGAATCCATACGAAGACCGATCCCTCGAACCCCTCCGAACAGATGTACCAAGATGAAATCGAACAAGCTTTGTAGAAAGTATGATTTCAAACCATTGTACTTATTAGTAGTAGCTAGGATCAAATCGGACACGAAGACAGCTTTGACGTGGTAGCTCGCGTCATCGGGTGTGGCGGGCAGGAGCGGCTACGCGAGCGCGTCCACGGATTGGGGCCAATGACAGGGAAGTGGAGGGGATGGCTAGAGTTCACGGATGTCGGTGGCGGCCTTAAAAGGTGGACTACGCGGGCAGCTCTTTGGCGAGCGTCGTGGCTTCTCCCCTCGGTCTGGGGCCTATCTTGGGGACATCCCCTCCACATTGTATCTGTTCTGCCAAGTTGTTTTCCGTCGCTATAATGTTTGCCTCGGCCTCCTCTTTCGAACAACGCCCGTTTTAGGTAGGCCGCATCACGCTACCTCGCGCTCCCTAGGTCTCTCTCCAACGCCGCCAGCCTCCGGTCAGCCACTGTAGCTAGCCCCTCTCATATGCATCCGGGATTTCTCCGAATTAGGGTTTGGACCCCTCGGAACTCGTTTAAAATGATCAAGCATACTTAGGGTTTTAATTTCATTTGTGTATTTTTGTATGAATAATATGTATATTTGTCTATGAATCCAAGTCCACTTGAATGTTTACACTCTTACTCTAGATAATATTATTGTTTTAGAAACTATGGATCCACTTAGTAGAAACCTTGAAGAAGAAGAAATAATGGAGAACATTATTGATGAGGACACCTCACAATATCTGAACTTGGAGGGACATGATGATGACAGCTCAAGTACTAGTCATGGAGAAGATGAAGACTCCGGTGAACGCAATTTAATGGTTACAAAGTCCGGCGAGGTATATGCATTGATTAAGCCTCTGCTGACTTCCACCAACAATCTTCTTCTACATGTATTAATTAACGCTTCTTTCTTCTTTTAGCCCTCTGGATCGACCAGCCAGCAACCATCTTCTTCTATGAAAAAGAGCAAGCGAGGCGCGAGCCAACGGTTGAAAGATCGTGCAAAGTTCACGATCGAAGCAGTCCGTGTTGATGGCAGGCCGATGGAGCCCAAGAAGGCCGCAGACAAATTTGTACGTCAGGCTGGAGTTCTTGTTAGGGACCAAATCCCAATCATAATTGAAAATTGGAATGCGATGCCAACCCCATACAACCATGGAAGTATGGGAAGAATCTCGTCAACAAAGAGGAGCTCAAGACTCTACCAACAAAGATGCGAAAATTGCACAAGTGGTACCTTCATTTCTGCAAGACGAGAAAGGTAGAATGGATCACGGCGCATATAAGAGATGATATTTTCTTCTGCGGAGATGACGCGATCGACTTCAACATTCAAGACTTGCATTTTCTATTCAATCAGAAGGAACTCGACAAAGCTGCCATCAGCCTTTATTTTGTGTAAGTACTATTTCTATAATTTATATCTCATCTCATTCACTTTATTAATTGCATGTATATATATATGCTCACCATATATGTATATACTATTATGCAGGAAAAAGGTTATGGAATGCAGGAAAGGAGGCCCTTTTGACATTGGGTTCGTTGATCCAAATAGAGTTCATGAAGAAGTGGTAGAAACCAAACCTGGGCAAACAGAAGATTACTTGCTAACGTCTTTACTGAGACAACAAACCAAAAGGGAAATACTATTTCCTTACAACTTCTCGTGAGTACTGTTACCCTCTCTCTTGTACACATTCTATTTCAGCTTACTCGATGTTAAGTGTAACTGATGATGAGTTATGCGTGCGTAGGTTCCACTTTATTCTGCTAGTCATTCAATCCGACTCAGGAAAAGTCCTTGTCATGGACTCGTTACGAAAAGAAAAAGAGATATGGGCAAACTTTAGAGAGATGCTCCAGAGGTAATTTCAATCATATTATCTCACTAGATCGGAAACTTTCGTGACAATAAGTAATTAATTACTCCTTTATCCATTTTCTTTGTCGGACAGGGTTTGGAAAAGGTTCACAGGCAGGGCCGTGGGTGAATGGTCAGAAGAACTAAAATTTGTAGACCAAAATGTAAGTAATACTAGCTAGCTTCCAATTCCATTATATCATGCTTTATTGATTATTATTTTGATTGAACTCTCTATTCTTGTAAAGTGCGCGCATCAGGGACACGACAATAACTTATGTGGGTACTATGTTTGCGAATTCATTCGCAACATGATATGTGCGACGGGCCAAGCCGCACTAGAACAACTTAGAGTAAGTAAACAAAGTCCACAACATTATTTTATTACCATCAATTGTGTTGAGTTTTATTCTTATATATATATATTGACGGTCCATTCTTCATATATATTCAGATCGAACGGATGCGGGACCAACTCCTACCATTTGAACGCATACGAGCCATTCAAGAGGAATTGACGGGGTTCATACTTGATGAGGTCGTCACGCCTGGCGGAGAACTCTTTAGATATCCACCAAAATGAACGATGACGATGTATGTGCCGATGACGATGTATGTGCCGATGACGATGTTTGTGTATAATAATAGTTGCTTAATTACTCATGTACTCGTATGTACCGATGACGATTTATGTGTATACCGCTCCCGATCGATTCCCCCTCGCTCCCCCCCCTCCCGCAGAAATACGCCCAGAACGGGGCAGAGGCAGAAGTCTGTGTTCTGCCGCGGCAGGAAAACGGCCTAAATCTCTGCCGCGGCAGAAGAACCTTTAACACCGGTTCCAGATACGAACCGGTGTTAAAGGGGGGGAGGGCTGAGGCCTGCGGCAGCCCCACGTGCGCCACCCTTTAACACCGGTTCATATAAGAACCGGTGTTAAAGGGCCCTCCCAACCGGAGTTAAAGGGGGGGGGGGGGCTGCACTAGTGCCGGTTTAGATCTTCATATGCCATTAATACAGTAGAAATACACTACAGCAAATGCCAAAATGTCTGCAATGCTACCACCTAGGCTATGTTGTGTCGGAACCAAATACAGGCGGCGATGCGAAGCTCGTATATTCGTCTAGTGATGATCTATTCTCCAGAAAATGAAACAGAGCAATCTCTACTTTAGATGACTCTACTCCGATCCAGTAGATATGCTTCAAGGGAAAAAAGTTGTATTAAGGATTTCCTTTTTTCTAGAAACTAGTACACAGAATAATACTTTTACATGAAACTTGTCCGAACATGGTTTGCTTCCCTGCAGACTCTGTACTGATTATTCTTCCACGCGAATCGACGCAACTCTTGTCACATCTGGGTTTTTTTAAAAGGTCAAATCCACCCACAACTCCTGGGCACTAAATGAAGACGCTAACTGAGTCAGTTGCTCAGTCTGATAGGGTATTTTGCACATAATGTTTAGGCATCAGACACTTAGTTATGTGTCGATTGGAAAAAACAACCAGGAACTTCGGACGCGAGTCTGATATCGTATTTAATCGCTAGCGCCCCCACATAAGCACCACATAGTGAGTGCTCTTAGGCGGGCTTCGCACGCGAGTCAGCCCATATGTACATCTATGCATCCCTGTTGTACATATTTTAACTGTCTATGTAGTGCTCATCCTAGTGCTTCCCATACCTATAGTGAAAATGGATTGCCCCTATCAAACAATGATAGACAAGTTCATAGTCCTGAATAGGGTTGCAAGTGCAGGGCCCGCTTAAACCCGTAAAACAAGATGGTTAGTACAAATTATACTACATACACCGATTAGAAGTCTACAAATTGCACTACGTGTACTTGAGTTGAGCTAAATCACTTGCCCGCAAGGCTGCCTGCTTGCAACTCTACTTGTGAACGAGCAGAACAACATATGGCCCTTAAGAAAGAAAATCTACCCGACATGTCAATATGAGTTCCTCAGAAACATTTATAGCTTGAGGGTGCATTAAGTTTATTTGGGCTTTTAAACTGAATTAACTATTACACCAAACTTTACTAGTGGAGAGGGTAACAAATCCTAGGAAGGAAAATATCTCAAGTTAGGTGACGTATTAGAAGCTGCATAGTACAATTTTGTTCTGATATCTCGAACGAAAAACAATTGAAGCTACTGCACTCCATAAATAAACAGAATGACAAGATGACAATTAGTGACGAAGAAAAAGAATAGGACGACACGCCAAAGGATAAATATCTAGTTGAAGAAGCATCTTGGTTTTGCCATAAGGCGAAATAATATGATAATATTCAAAAGTTGCCTCAGCATGAGACCCGTCACACATGCTCAACGTAGGGAGTACCCACACTACACGATAATGGTGTAGAAAAAACTTAACATGCAATTGGCAAGTGACTATAAAATCTCTTGACATCAAGTATAAGTAAGCCAAATCAGCCGTTGGAACCCAAGCACAAAATATGGATCAGCCCCTGCTGTAAATACACAATGAAGCACCAAGTACAACACACAAATCTGCATGAGCTCTGGTACTACCATAAGTCGCACAAAAATCACTATTCTCCACCGAAATTTTGCCAAAAAAAGTTACGACACCCTTGTGTCTGAGCTGGCTGAAACCACATAAAATTTGGCAAAAGTTCCCAAGCTCAAAGAAGGCTCTCCACTCTCCCTCCATGACAAGATATGCCCCTCGAGAAATTATATATCTAAATCCTGATGAACAAAATAAACATAAAAAATGTATCATGTCAAACAGAGTATCACGGTTCAGGTTCCTACTTTTGGATGATTTTCTACCTCCTTTTCAAAAATTTCAGGGTTGCCGGTCTCTTATGATTTGCAACCTCATGTAGCTGTATGTCTATCATCTGAGTCTGCAACTCAATATGTCCTACATACGGGTCATTTTCTAAATTAATCAAGATGATCTATTCCCCCGTGAAAGCACAATCCTTACTTAGATGGTTCTACGCTGATGAAGTTGATGGACTTTAAGCTAATGCTCATAGTTTATTTCTATTGAAGCAAAAAAGTTATATACGAAATTTACTTTTCTTTTTTTGGGCAAACAGTAGATGCTATTTCATATAGCCACAAATTCTTATATAGGGGGTTTCTAACTAGGTTTTTCTCCATGTAGACTCTCATTTTTTGACAAAAAGAATATGTTAATATCGCGAAGGTAACAATTACACACAGCCTCTACAACATTGCAATGCCCTAAAGCCAGCATACTCTTTACCAGTAGTGGCGGAGCCACCTCCTAGCGACCTCGGGCGGCTGCCTAGGATCAACCAAGAATTCTCTAATGAAAAGTTAGCTAGCTTCAAAGTGATGCTCGCTATTTTCCGAGGGAAGATATGTGTCAAATTGGCCCTTTATTATTTTCCCAAGCTCGACTAGTTGGCTAGCTCCGCCCATGTCTACCGGACATACTTCTATGCCAATCAACATACTTCAGTGTCACTAGCTTCTTCCTAGTGTACCAAATCCTCCTTCGTGGGCTTCGCTCGTGAAACCAGCATGTGTGTATGATTATGTGTTCCCACTCTACATTTCTTGACTGTCGGACTAGCGCTTAGCATCCTGGTGTTTCCCATACCAATTGTGGAAATACATCACCTCTATGAGAGAGACATTGATAAACATGTTCGTATTTCTGAATCCAACACTAGAAGGATGAACATTGCAAGCTCTACCTCTTCTATCTGGTAGGCTTCTCTCACTCTAGTGAACAAGCCAAACAACCTATAATAACACAATAAGACAAAAATGAAACTCCACATGTCAATTTAAATTCCTTGCAAACATTTATAGCTGAGGGTGTGCATTCGGTTTGTTCTAGGCCTTTAAACTGAATTAATTTCTTGCACCAAAATTTACTATGGTGGAGAGGGTAACAACCCCTAGAAAGAAAATATCTCCACCCACACACTTGGATATTTACAGTCAGGCGACATCTTAGAAAGTGTCATCCATTTTTTTATCTCTGAAACAAAACACTCAGTGGCGGACCCGGATTTGGGTATCAGCATATAACTAGGAAAATTCCACTACAAATCATAAGAAACCCACCATACGTCATACTATCTGGGTCCGGCGCGGCGGCACGCCGTGCCCATGCTAACGCGAAATGGGGCTTGAATGTTCATGCTTTCTAATTTTCAATATTGATATCGGTTGTGCAGCCACAATCATATGATCCAAATAGAAACATTTATGTTAGACTAAGCTAGATCATCAGCTGCATGTATGCTTCTCTCTTGATACATAGGCTAAGAGATTATCTTGCATTATTGAAGAAAAACAAGACCATCAGAAGAATCCCATATTATGGATGGTAATATCATGCTGAATCATTTCTTAACAGGTCCAACTAAAATACTTGGAGAAAACTTTGCTTTCCTAGACCACAGAAGGAGGGGCGCCACATCCTCTCCTATTCTTTTGACCCAAGCATACAAAATAAAGGGAACAAAATAATTGGATATACCTATCCTAATGAAATCACAATAGTCCTATAATGTCATAACAAAAGGCATGGTTCATCTCGATAATCAGCGCATCAATCCATCTGAATTCCATAGGGAGAGATTAGCAGAGACATGAACAACATAAGAAATTCAGTCATCACAGCCACATATATTTCTACCTAGTAAATTGGACTGGATTTTATCACCAATCAGTAAAAAAAATGCCAAATTTTCATGTGGATAAAGGGAAACAGACTACAGGTTTCCCCAGTTCTGCTTCAGAATAGAATCGTTTGTGCCTCCAGAACAATGCAGTTTAGAGATATGGTGGGCAAGCGAGAGAGCCAGCCAAAAAAGAAAAGCTCACCTCTTAAAATGCATGCATTACGTGACCATCAGCGACGTCCTTCATAGAGAGGATAGTCTTCAACATATTGACTGAGTACAAGTATATACGACAATACAAGTACATAGAAAGAAGCACTGACTACATTAAACTTCCATCTAAAAACTCTATACATTTGTGTTTGGAAGTGAACCACTACAAACAGCATTTCCACTTCCGGGGTCTATTGCAACCGAAAACTGAACATAACAATGAGCAGGGAACTTCATGTCTCGAATAGAGAGTGAAATCTGGTAGAAAGAAATAGTGAAAAACAACATTAATCAACAGAAAACACATGATGCATGCATAAAAATGCAAGAGCGTGAGAGAATCGTGTATCAGTACCAACAACCCATCAGTAACGAACACTGTATTTGACTGAGAAATATGGCGCTGATATATATGTGATGTAATATACCTGAATAATAAGAAATAGCCATGCTTATAAACAGTTTGACAACACTGTCCGCAGATGAAGATCTATGAAGGGAACCGGCACAAAAAATTTACGCATCTTCTCCCCGTATAGTTTCTATGGATCGTGCCACTTTCAGTAACAATATTTCATTTGCACCAATGAAGTACTAATGGGGACTGAAACTACTGGTGTAAAAATTCTAAACTATAACTTGCATCAGCTCCACAGGTGTAAAAATTCTAAACTACTGGTGTAAAAATTCTTCAGCTGCACCGTCTCCACGGGGCTCGAGGCCAAACTGAACTTGGAGGCCAGTGTTGGCCTCGACAACGACCTAGCTGCAAGAGGAAGCGCTTGTTCTTCAGCTGTGACAACAAACAATGTATATAACATTCATGTTAGGTTCTAATATATTTAGATGAGTTTCTACCTATTGTAGAAATAGACGGGCGCGAAGAGCCATCATGATCATGTTTAAGTTAGGTTGGTTCATGAATCTCCACATAGAGAACCACAAGGTTGATCGACATGGTTAAATCTTCGGTTAACAACAAATACTAATGGCTTATCTGAACAAAGAATGCTAGTCATTTCCTCCAAGATCAACAATGGAATTGTTATTATTTAGCTGAATTAGTAACAGGGGCCACAAGGCACAGTGGAGAAACAGACATGCCTGGTTAGCTGAGATTCTGTATATTGTAAACAAGACACGGAAATATGTTGCGGATGAATCAGGCCATAAGTCTCGGAAAGAATTTATGTATATGCTAATTACAAAGGAGTTAGGAAAATCCGGACTTCAACAGACGCGGAGTACTCGACCATAATTCAAGGTCGGCCTGAAGAACACCTTTTTTTGTAATATTCGTAGGTGCCACAACGGACAAATAATGATCCAAGTAATTCACAAATACTTTGACCTAAGAATAGATATATCAACATGCCATGTCGTTTGATACGTCGGAAACGTATCTATAAGTTTTGATACTCTGTAACACCCTCGGAATCGGCCCTATGCAAGTTTTAGCGTTTCCTTGCCAAACCCGCATAGAAACGATTCAAAGGTGCCCACCAGGCACTTTCGTGCGGGTGGAAAACGAAGTAATATCATTACACAATAGTCCACGATGGAACCCACAGAACAGATATATACAACAATGACTCAAAGAGTCAAGAATACAGATATACAAGACAAAGATCCAAATCACCTTTAAAACGATACAGCGTCCGGGTACGGACAAGATGCAAATTGGGCTAAGAGCCCTGAAGAATAACCAATGGCGTCCATAACCCTGCCCAGGCCAAGCCGGAAGGGTAACCCGGCTAACGACGTCGATCTCAAAACCTGCTTAAACAAAAGGGGTGCCGACAAAGGGCAAAGGAAAAAAGAGAGCGGTCAGTACTGAGGTCAGTACACGGCGAGACTAGAATTCGGTGGTCCTCGCCTACATAGGTATGGTGGACTGAAGCGGCAGCACAGCATGCACTAAACAACCTATAGAGACTCAATATAGCTGTCGGCTATCAGAGAGGGATAAGAAAGACCTATTCGGAACCAACCTGATACTACCACCAAACATACCCATCCTGGTATTTCCCCCTCGAGACCAAACGAGGAAGTCAACCGAGGAACTCACACAGTTGACAGTTTTATTTATTCAGTTATCGTTGCAGCAATTACTAGTCAGGTATAGATAGTCATCCTGAGATAATAAGCAGTGGGCACTTTTAGTTAACCATTCCGTTGTAGCTGCAACACTTACTAGGTAGATATAATTAGCATGAGATATCCCAAACCCAGCAGTTGTTGGTACTTTTATTTAGCCATTCCGTTGTAGTGAAGCTGATTACTAGTCATATCGGATACAAGTCAAATTATAACAGTAAACTTTAGTTATAGTTGTCTATGATCGAGAACTGTGCTCCAAGTCGTTCATAACCGCGGACATGGCTTCTCGAAAAGATTTAACCCTGCAGGGGTGCACCAAAGTTTCCACACGCACCTACACCCTTGTTGCCAGATCAGGTAGGTACAAGATCACAAAACATACACCCAACGGTATGTCGACGGGGTTTCGGACACGACGTTTCCCAGACCCAAAGTAAGCACATGGGGGCCACCCCACTAAGCTACCCGTAACGAAGTCGGCCGGTCTCCAAGACGGACCCAGAGGTTTGTGACAATGGCTGTAAACGACTGGGAACCCGAAAGTGTGACCGGGCTTGTTGATACCGCGAAAACATCCCACATTGGTTCCAAAACAGTACATGCGCTCCACGCGCAATCGTAAATAAAGCAGTAAAGCATGGCATAAGTACAGGATAGTAATAAAGCCCCAAACTACTTTTTGGCCCCCGGTACAGTACTTTGAAATCAGGTACTAATCGATGGGGGTGCCCACACACCCCACCTATGGTTAGAGCGCTCGATTTCGGAACATGTGTCAAGAACTCGGGGTCCTACGGGACACAAGTGGACGGTTAAAAACCAAATAACATCTATTGCCCACCTGTGCCTCTGCATTATTTACCTACTTTAATTTTAGTTATTAAACAATAATTAAAGCCATGATCATCTCCAACATAAAGCATATGGCAGTCTTCCAACAACTGTGGTACTTGATGACACGCAACGGCACTTGAGCAAGCAACTACGACACGCAAGTCCAACTATCTACCAAACATCAGGTAATAGGATGTGTTCAAGGCAATATAAGGCTGCAAGGGATACCATGGGTACGAAAACTAGAGCATCGCAACACAGATAGCAATAGATCAATAGGAAGAAATAAAGACTAGAAATGTAAAATAGGTAGAAAGGGGGAGAATGCTTGCTTGAAAAACATTGCCGAAGGTTCATTCGAAGATCGGGTCAACACTCGCATCAACTCATCGGCCTAATCCGTGAAGAAGCAAGGCACTAGCAGAAACACCGGATGCACTATTTAATACTACGGCAAAAGATCGGGCATGATGCATGTATGATGTATGACATAGCAAGAATGCGATGCAATTAGGCAATATTAAGCGGAACCGGAGTCCCAACAATTTATTTAGATGGTTCATTTGTTTAGGTACCCCGCAATTTAAATGTTGTAAACAAGGCAAAACATGGCATCGGTTTGCTACACAAATTTAAATGAAGCCATTATTAGACTAGATTTGCCCGCATATGGCCTCCATATTTAATTTAGGTGAATCGGCATAAGGCCCCCAAACACCCACAATATGTATGAAAGCATGAAAATTTAATTATGCAACAAGATAGATGTAATATTATAAAATAGGGGCGGATAAGATAGGGGTCACACATTAGAGGGGCTCGACGATCTTGTGGTCTCGGGGTTCGACGGGGTTCGGGTTCGGTCTTCAGATCTTTAAGAAGAACTTGTCGTTCCGGGGGTCTGCGGCCAGGGGTCTCGGCGTTCCATGAAGGAGGTCTTGTCAATGATTCGAGTGTCGAAGCACACGAGCAGTTGGTGAAGCGCCGAAGTGGGGGATCTAAAAATGAGTCCAATCATGCCTTGTTCCGATTCTAGTGTTACAAACACAAAAGGATATTCAAGTAACTGCCACATCACAGAATCCATCGCGGCAGGCAGGCATGGCCAGCACAGAGGATGCACGACATGTGCAACATCAGGACGCGAGCGCGCCTTCTGGAACAGGGGCCCTTGGCTAGGCGGCGTCCGGGGAACGCGCGGAGGGGCGGATGTCGGGGCGCCGCCAGGATTGGGCTCCCATGGCTGTGGCAGAAGCTTGGGAAGGCAGTGAGGTTGACGGGGTGCGGGCGAGGACGAGGACGCCCGGTGGCGGAGGCGGACACGGACGACAGCAGGAGGAAGCAGGGACATGGCCAGCGGCGCGCGGCGAACGCCCAGGTCGAGGAGGCGGGGCCGGGGCTCGCAGGAAGGGGAGGCGGCCTGAGGAGGAGGACGATGCGGGCGGAGGAATAGAGCACCGCGATCGGCGTTGCAGAGATCGACGGGGAGGCACCGGGTCGAGGGGAGGTGGCTTGCGCGACGGCGGCTGGCGCGCACGGGGTCCAAGCTCCGGTGGCGTCGCTGGCAAGGACAGGAGGAGGCCGAGGCGCTGCAGATATCCTCCTGGCGACGGCATGCGATGAGAAGGAGCCGCGGCGGGGCTTTGGCGGCAGGGCGACCAGGAAGAGATGGTGGCGCCGGGGGCGAGGGAGGGGTAGACGGCAGGACACGGGTGGTGAGGTGGCTACGGGAGTGCGCCGACAGAGGGGCGATCTGCAGGCGGAGGCGACGGCGCATAGGAGAGAAGGTAGAGGGTGGCGGCGGCCAGAAGCAAAGAAGGAAGCAGGCTCGCGAGGGGAGAGCGGCGCGGCTCGCGTGGGGAGGACGCAAAATCGGGGAGGGGTTCGGGAATGTGGTGGGGTCCGCGGGCAGGAACTGCCTTGCGTGCAACCAGGGTGGGGTGGGTGTGTACCGCGCGCGTGTGGAGTGTGTGTGCTGCCTAGCGGCGGCGGCTGGGGTGGGAAATAGGGTAGGTGGGATTCTAGGGTTTGGCTAGGGTTAGGATTAGGGTTTGGTTGGAGGTGGCCGACTAGGCTTTTGGGCCTGGCTGGCTGCCTCCCAAAATAATATAAACTTTTTATTTAATATTTAAAAGATGTTTGTAATTAGTTTTTAGACAAATAAAATATCGAGATAGATCCGGGGTTTGTATTTTGAAATAAAGAAGGGGAGTATTATAAAAAAAACAAAATATGATTTTGTATTATACTTTTATGACAAGGCATGCATGATGATGCCATGATGATGCACAAAACAAAACACGGCGATTTCTAGTAGTGGATTTACCCGGGGTGCTACAATTCGACACCACTAACAATGGATCTCGCCCTCGAGATCCGCCTCCTAGTACGGGGAAGAAGGCCGGCGATATGAATCTTCTCGCTCCGTGTAGATCCTCGTGACTGTTGGAGATATGCCCAAGAGGCAATAATAAAGTAGTTATTATCATATCTTCATACTTATGATAAATGTTTACATACCATGCTATAATTGTATTAACAGGAAACATTAATACTTGTGTGATTTGTAAACATAAAAGAGTCCCTAGTAAAGCCTCTTGTTAAACTGGCTTGTTGGTTAATATATGATCATGGTTTCCTGATCATGAACATAGAGATGTTATTAACAACAGGGTCATATCATTAGGAGAATGATGTGATGGACATACTCCTATAGTTAAGCGTAGCATAAAGATCAAGTCATTTAATATAGTTCATTTGCTATAAGCTTTCTGATACATAGTAACCTAATTCCTTCGACCATGAGATCATGCTTATCACCATCACCGGAAGGATGCTTTGATGACATCAAACACCACACCGTAACTGGGTGGCTATAAAGATGGCATTGAGTGTTCGGAAAGTATGGGTTGAGACACATGGATCAAGAGTGGGATTTGTCCATCCATATGACAGATAGATATACTCTGGGCCCTCTCGGTGGAATGTCATCTAATTAGCTTGCAAGCATGTGACTGGCTCACAAGGGATCACATATCACGGGAACGAGAAAAGAGTACTTATCGGTAATGAGGTTGAACTAGGTATGCAGAGATACCGACGATCAAAACCTCGGATAAGTAAACTATCGTGAGACAAAGGGAAATTGGTATCGTATGTAAGTGGTTCATTCGATCGCAAAGTAATTGTAGAAATATGTGGGAGCCATATGAATTTACATATTCCTCTATTGGTTATTGATCGGAGAAGTGTCTCGATCATGTCCGCATAATTCACGAACCGTAGGGAGACACACTTAAGGATTCGATGTTGTTCAGTAGTTATGGAATGATGAGTAAGAGACCGAATGTTCTT
This sequence comes from Avena sativa, assembly GCA_916181665.1. Taxonomy (NCBI): domain Eukaryota; kingdom Viridiplantae; phylum Streptophyta; class Magnoliopsida; order Poales; family Poaceae; genus Avena; species Avena sativa. The sequence continues at coordinate 38,230,853 of OV702285.1, read as the reverse complement.
CGGAGTCTCGGATGGGATCCGGGATATCACAAGGAGATCCGGAATGGTCCGGAGAATAAGATTCATATAAGGAAAGTCCTGTTTCGGAGTTCAGGAATGGTTCCGATGTTTTCATCGGGAATGTTCTAGAAGGTTCCAGAAGGTCCGGCACTCTGGAGGGGAAGGGTACATGAATGTGTCATGACAATGTGGAATGGTTGCATCATGTACTAGGTCACTTGGCTGGACACTTGGAAGAAAGAAATCAAACTCTAGTTTGAAAGTAAAAAGGCCAGTTTGAAAAAGTCAAACTGGGACAATGATTTCCAAGTGGGGGAAGAGAAGGAAACCTGGGAAGAGAAGGTTTCCCTTCTCTCCTCCAAACCGCCGGCCAGCAAGGGAGTTGGGGGAGGACTAGGCTAGCCCTAGCCGCCCCTCCCACCTATAAAAGAAAGGGAAGGGGCGCCCCCTCTCCCTACACCTTGTCCCTTAGCCGGCGCCCCTCTAAACCCTAGGCCAGCCGCCGTCCCCTTTCTAGATGCGGCTGCCCTAGATCTCTTCTAAACCACCGTCTAGCTAAACCCTAGCTACTGGTTGCTCTAAACCCCTTGGTGCCCTCTATTCCGTAGATCGCCAAGGCCCTCTCTTACTCCACCATACTCGCTCCGGCTTAAGGCGAAGCCCTGCGAGATCTCCCCTCTACTTCCGGTACCACGCCGTCGTGCTGCCGGAATCGCGAGGAGAGTGCTACAACCTCTGCTGCCTGCTGGAACAAGGGAGAGGAAGGTCTTCATCGAGTACCGAACGTGTGACCGACTGCGGGAGCGCTGCCGGAACGCAGCGCCGGAAGGATCGTCTACGCGATCTTGAGATCGGCAAGTGTACGACTACATCACCCACGAGAATCTGCTCTCGTTAACCGCTTTGGAATCTTCGAGGGTGAGTTCCTCTATCGACTTGTTGCTACAATCTAGTAGATAGATCTTGGCTTGTTTGTGTGCATGCGGTAGAAAATTTTTGTTTTCCATGCTACGAACCCCTACAGTGGTATCAGAGCCGTGTCTATATGTATATCTGTTGCACGAGTAGAACACAATGGTCATTGTGGGTGTTGATGCTTTTGTTGTCGATTACTTCTTGTGTACTTTGCATCTTGCGGGATGGTGGGATGAAGCGGCCCGGGCTAACCTTACATGACATCGTTCATGAGACTTGCTCCACGCTTGACATGCAACTTGTATTGCATAAGTGGCTTTGCGGGTGCCTGTTTCTCCCAACATAGTTAAGATTCAATTTACTACGGGTGATTGACAATACTAGTATCAATGTTGTGGTTCTTGTTCATAAGTTATAACGACACTTATTGAAAGCCCCAAACCACGTAAAACATGCAAAGAAAATTAGAGGCGTCTAACTTTGTTTTGCAGGGGTGTGCTGTGATGTGATATGGCCATGATTGTGATTATATTTGATGTATGCAATGTTCCTTATTGTAAGTTGGCAACCGGCAGGAGCCATATGGTTGTATTTAAATTCTGTAAAGACCCGCGTGTCTATTCAAAGTAGTTGTAATAGTTAAAGCTGGTGGACGACAACCATGAAGCAGCATCATTGACCTTGATGCAATGCCGGTGATGATGGATATCATGTTCGTGCTTGAAAGATGGAGATCGGAAGCACAAAGAAGAAAGGCCATATCATATCACATATTATGAATTGCATGTGATGTTAATCCTTTTATGCATCTTGTATTGCTTAGTTTACGACGGTAGCATTATAAGATGATCCCTCAAGCACACAATATCAAGTTTTAAAGTGTTCATCCTTAGTAAGCACCATTGCTAAAGCTCGTTGTTTCGAAGCACCACGTGATGATCGGGTGTGTTAGATTCTACGAGTGTATACAACGTGAGCAAGCCAGATTTGCTCATGCAGAAGCTAAGGTTTGATCTTGACGAGCCTAGCATGTACAGACATGGTCTCGGAACATGGATCACCGAAAGGTAAAGCATGAGTCATATAGTAGATATGATGAACATGTTGATTGTTCGCCATTGAAGCTACATCAACTCTCGTGATGATCAGTTTTGATGTGTTGGATTTGGTTCGTGTGATCACTAAAATAATGTGAGGGATATTGTTTTGAGTGGGAGTTCAACGGCAATATGATTAAAAGTTAACACTATTTATCATAAATTAAATCAAAGTGAATTTGCATAGTTGTTGTAGTCATTGGCATCCGTTTACCACCTTGCACTTAGTTATAATTGAGATGATAGAACTATAGAATTCTGGTTAGTTACTTTACGAACTGGTATCGTATTGTTTTGAAGTGTTAATCTAAAGTTTAAAAGTCCCATTGCAAACTTTCAGTAAGTTCCGGTTACTCCATGAAGTTTAATAATTGGTATTAAATCAAGAGTGACAATTCCAAGTGTTAGTATATGAGTATCATGTTTGTCTCCATGATTCTTGATATTCAAAGGATTGTCTTAATATCAAGGTTATCTAGGATCTGAAAGAGTTGTTTCAGAAACCATGATGTGTGGAAGATATTGTGATATCTGAAACGAAGTTTTGGTTGCAATATGATAGAGTATAATATGGCAAAAGTCATGTTCTCATATTTGATGAGAATTTGCAAATGGTTGGAGACACTAGTTGTCCTAATCTGCCAAAAGGTTTTGGAGAGCAACATTATACTCGCGATTCACCGTTACAATCTAAAAGTAGCTTGATCATGGATAAATCCATGATAAGGGTGAATATTTGATGTAGGTAAAATGTTTACTACACCAAGAAATTACTAAAGAAAGGAATTTGAAAGAACACCAAACATTTGATGATGGTGATCTACTTCAAAGTGCAAGTCCAAAGACATTGGTATTTTACTATACATGCTTTGGACTATGTGTCATGTATATGGCTCCACTATTGATGTTGATAGATTCTTTCAAACAGAAAAGGAAATACTGAAAGAGAATCTCATAAGTATATGGCAGAAGAGAAAAGACTAGAATTGTTCAGCTTAAGTATATAGATGATATACATGTTATGGTTATATTCTTTGCTTATAAAACAATGTGGTTCTTAAGTATTTGATACTGAATTTGTTGGTGTGAATCGTCATACGAAACAACACAATTCATGAACTACAATGGCCTAAGTAACTAGCAAAATAATATGTGATGATGTTCATCGAGAACAAATAAAGGGTTATTGTGTTACTCGTTAAAACATCAAAGCTTGCCTTCAAGATTTGTTTTATCAGGTATTATGAGAACAAAAGGGTTGTTCAATTAATTGCCGTAATACATAAAAGATGGATGATTTACAAATCTCTTTGGAGAAATCACATCCATAAAACTTGTGCTAAAAATGTCGAAAGACAAATTGATAAGAAAGATCACTTAGGAAGTGACATCGCCGTTTAAATTATAATGGAAAGAAAACATGAAGAAACTCCATGTGGATGGAATTTTGGAGTCTTTTGATTTTGATCAAATGACGCTTGTGAAACTTTCCTAAAGATAATTAAAACTTCGTTCATAGGCCAAAAGGGAACGAATGACTAGCTTATTGGAACTTGTACATATTGTTGTATGAAGTCCATTATGTGTAGTCAAGAGCGATGGATTTCAACTTCATATGCTTTCTCCGAAAATTTGAGTGAATATATGAATATTTACTTAATAAGGATGAAGTATGAAACATTTGAAAAGTTCAAAGATTTTCAAGATGAAGTGCAAAATCATTGTAACAAGAATATAAATATTTTATGATAAGATCATAAAGGAAGATATTTTAGTTACAAGTTTAGCATAATACCTAAGATTTAAGGAATCATTCCGTGGATTTGCATTTCCCGAAACACCATAAGAGTTTGGAGCGTTCGAGATATGTAATTAAACCTTGTTTGACATGGTAAGATCAAAGGTATAATTCATAAAACTGCCATTATATTTTAAAGATTAAAAGCTTTAGAGACTACCGTTTTCCACTGAAAAGAGCTCCATCATAATCCGTTGAAATGACACCATATAAAGTTATGGTTTGGGATTAAACCCAAGTTGTCCTTTCTTAAACATTGGTATTCTATGCATAAGAAAGATGCTTGCAACCAAAGTCGGATGAACCTGTCTTTGTATGTTATTTCGAATAACTGTTCCTCCATAACATCGAAGACAAAAATGTTTGTCGCTTAAAACGTCAAGTTTCTTAGAGAAGGAATTTTTCGTGAAAAGTTAAGTGGGAGGACAATAGAACTTTGATAAGGTTAAAAGAACCTTAGCTATATGTGCAAAGTTGCGCAGCGTCGAAAAGTGTTCCGGAGGCAGCAACAATGCTCATGCCTCACGTGCCTCAAAGGTTGTGGTCACGAAGATCTAAGTTCCTATTGAAACAAGTAGGTCGGGTAAACAATCAAATACCAAGATTTGAGAGTTAAATCATTATTTGACAATAATGATCCGACTACATGCAAAGAAGCGATGATGGGCCCTGACTCCGTCAAATGGCTTGAAGCCATAAAATCCGTGATAGTTCCATATACGAGAGATCAAGATTTGAACTTGAAAGACCCTCTGGAAAGGTACAAGACCTTACAGTCTGTAAGGTTCCCAACCTTTAATAAGGTAGAGATCCCTGTGTTTACAATGCTAGTCCCTGGATCAATAGCTAGCATCCACAGTTAAGATGTAATATCAAGAAACAAAGGTCATAATACAACTTTATAACCAGGAATAAAATAAGTTATTACATCTTACATAGCTCATTTGGCTATTACATTTCATTGCAGCAGAATATCTATAAACATGGGGTCCTTCATCTTCAAAGTGCCACAGGCAGACATGTTGGTTGTAGACTTGTAATCCTAATCATTAAACTTCACTAATATCAATCAAACCCGCAACATAACAAGTTACATCCACAAGGGTCAATACATTTGAATTGTATTGGCAAGTGATACTATGGTAGTATAGTGGAGTCTATCATCTATATGCATCTGGTTAAGTGGAGTTTAGGCTTGCATTGCTCAAAATATATTTTCCTTATCATTTGAAAACACTAAGTTTTTGCTTGACAAAATAATCTTTCCCTTGGCATCTCCCAATCAAAGATTGAAGATCCTTTAACCCTTGTTCAACCACAAGTTTTTAACTTAGAAATTTGGATGATGAGATTCTTGATTGCTTCCATGTCTTGATGCTCAAATTGTCCTTTACCAGGGACATGGCTAAGTACTTAGATTTTACACTCTGCAGAGGTGGTGCACTTTCCCCACAAGACTTGGTTTCACCAAGACAAGATCTTTCAGAAGCCTTTCCTTAGACCAAATGGACGCGTTCCAACCTATCATTCCCACTACCACCAACTGTCCAAATGGCTAAGTTCTAGCAACCTATGTGATCCAGGCAGAGCCCATAATGCCAAGTGGTTGCACTTGAAGCTTCTCAACATTTGACATCTCAAATCTCTTTGTTCCTGGGTGGCAATCCACAAGTGTGATACACAAGGTAAACCATAGCCATGGGCCTTGTGTAACCACTCAACCAAAAAACACCAAGCAATTACCATTCCACCCAGGTGATTCATTAACTTAGTTGTTTTATTAAACAAAAACTCATGTCCTCAGACTTAGAAATTTTTCCATAGTATGAATGTATATTCCACCCTTGTTTTCTATTAGCTAAGCTAAGCTTGATAGTAGTAGGAATCTTAACTTAGGAAAATTTCTACTAAGGTTTCATCTTCTAGGTTTTCCCATAGCATGGTTATACTTAGCAAAATTCCATGCAAGTTTTACTTAGAAAAATCACTAATGCATAGTGAAAGTAATGGGAACAAAAGTATGAAGCATCACTTGCCTTTTTGGTAGAGTATAGGTTCACTTCTTGATCTTTGCAACAATCACACTCTTCAAGTCACTACAATTCAATCAAGCAAGGCACAATCTCAATCTACCAATCAAGCAAAACATCACATAACATGATAAAGTCAAGGTAATGCATGCAAGCATGCCAAGCTTTGTTTTATTTTAAAAAGTGGTTCCTAATGGGTCATAATCATTTGAAAACACCTAATGGTCATTTTGTAAAGTGGCAAAGTCATTTGCAAAAGGTTTCACTTCATAAGCCATTTTCAAAACAAGGTATCATTTTATGTGGTGTAGAAATGTTTTTTACTAAGGCATTAATCTATAGGGTTCACAAAATATGTTTTCAAACCATAAAACTTTGTGTTTAGGGTCAGAGAGTTTAAAACAAAACATTTCCCAAAGGTTTTCCTTCAAAACCATTTTTAATAAATAAACTATATTTTTATTTGACTAGAATTGGTTTTAAATCAAAGAATCATTCTTTTCCTTCACCAAATATATTTTTGAAACCACAAAGTGATTCCTATGGTCAGTAGGTTCAAAACACACCATTTGACAAAGATTTTATCCTCAAAATCATTTTAGAATAATTTTTATAATCTAAACAAGCATACAAATGATTCTGCAAAAACAAAAATTTTACCAGAAGCTTTTTACTAAACAAATTGCATGGTTGGCTAGGGCTTGTTTTTCTGAAGCAATTGATATAAAGTTTGCAAAATTTGGACATGTAGATTTAAAGTTATGAATTTTGCAAGTTTACTAATTCAATAGATCAAATTCTGTTTTAATTCCACACACTAGCCACGCGTCTTATTCTGATTCGTCCATACCGTTTCGTCCGGATCAGCTACTCTGGCGCGTTGGATCTAATTAAATCGCACGGATCAGATTGCTTACCCCTTCGCTTTAAGTGGTTCTATCCTATCCACGCGATCCAAATCCGACGGCTGCTGCAAGCTTGACCTAGAATGAGCGGCGCTGCGGCGGTGGCTGGCGGCGGAGCGGCCAGATGGTGGCGGTGCTGGTGAAGCAGGTGGCGAGAGAGGCTGGGGAGATGCTCACCGTGTTAGCTGAAGCTTGGGGAAGCTCAAGGTGGTGCTGGCTGGTGAAGGGGCGCACAAAGTCGGCCGGGATTCCTCGCCGTAGTTCTCGGCGTTGTCGGACACGCACGGGTTTCGTTGGTGGCGACGTTACTGAGCGCGAGAGAGCAAGCAAACAACACCGTTAGATGCGCAGAAGAGTGGGAAGTATCGGAGCATCAAAGAGAGAGGGCGACGCGATTGGATATTACCAGTAGAGTTCGCCGGAGTTGGAGCAGACAGTGGCGGAGCTCAGTCGAAGTAGTTGCCGACGATGGGGGGCACGCGCGAGCGAGCTGAGGCCACTGGGAGATGCGCAGAGGTCTGGGGAATGTGCCTGTGTGCTCGGAAAGGCAAGGGGTGGCGCGGGGTCGCCAGAATTTGCCCGCGCGTTCGTCGGAGCAGAGGGTGGTTCGGAGAAGATTCCGAGCAGCCTGGTGGCCGAGAGAGCCGGGCGAGAGAGGGGAAAGAGGAAGGGGACGTGGGCGATTAAGTGAGCGAGGTTACCGTGCGGAATCAACGCTGCAATTATGTGAATTTACTCGAGGATTTGATTGACAGTGAACGGCAGCGAGGAGGAAGAACGAGTCCGCGGTTGAAGACGCTGACGAGGCAGGTGGGGCCGCTTGGCAGCGTGAGAGAAAGAGAGGGAACGGGGGTCCACCGGTCAATCGCTGAGTGGGTGAGTTGCGGAGTGCGAAACGTTTTTCTGCGGGAGAGGGGCAGTGGGCTGGCTGGCTTAGTGGGCTAGGATAGTTGGGCTGGGCCGTTCGTCTCATTTTTTTTATTCAGTACTCTTTTTCTTTTTCTATTTCTTAATTCTGTTTTAAAATTCAATCAAACCATTCAAATAACAAATCAAATCAAACTTCCACCACACTTTTTATTGAGTTTAGTTCTGTTTAACAACTCAAAACCAAAGTCCAAAATAAAATAATATTTTTATTCTTTTTAGGATCCATTTAATAATTAAATAAAATAGACCCTAATTTTTAATTCAAATAGGTTTTGATTAAAATATCCATTTTAAATCTAAATATTATCAAAACCAAATCAGTAGGTTTTATTTGAAAATATAAAATACTTGGAAAACTTGTTTAAAATAATTTAACAAGTTTTGATGTTTAATTAAAATGGTAAAACCTTTATTTTTAATAAAATTGGATATTAATAAATCCTTATTATTTTATTTAAATAACCCTTTACTCCTTTAATCAAAACAAAACATTTTATTTCAAAATCTTGGCCAAGGTTTAATTTGGCTCAATAAAATAATCCTTATTTATAAATCTACCTTTTCTTTTGAAAACCAAAATCTTTTCATTAAAAGATCCAAAAATAGTTTTTCTATTTATTTAAAATTTTCTTTATTAATTGTTTATCTTTTTAAATCCCTTTAGGATTTGTTTGATCAATTAGGTTTGAAAGTTTCCAATTGGATTCAAAAAGTTTCTTCTCACCCTGAAAATCAACAAAGTTTTATTTTATTCATTTATTTTTCACATATCAAGATTTGGAAAATCTTGGGATGTGACAGGCTACCACCCTTAAAATAAATCTCGTCCCGAGATTTGGGGAGGCTAGGGTTACAAGTAGGCTCAAAACAACTAGGGTACTACCACCCTTAAAATATTTTCCAACTAAATTACATCTTGTCTTACTTGGGATCTTGATGTAACTTTCCTGGACAGAGGTTTGCATAGTGGCCTAGTTCCTTGCATTTGAAACATGTGATAAGGTTGAGGTCTTGAGGTGGCTTCTCTGGACAATATGATGCATAATGTCCTAACTCTTTGTGTAGGGTTCGCAGCATAAAAAACAAAAAATTTCCTACGATGGGAACATCTATGTACCAAGATCTATCTACTAGATACAAGCAACAGGTGGATATACATCCATAGAATACATACCCTCGAAGACCGAATAGATTTAACGAGGTTGTACTCGTGGATGATGTAGACGAACGCTTGCCGATCTCAAGATCGTGATGAAGTCCATCTGGTCCAGCCGGTCCAGCACGATCAAGTCCAGCACCTCAAAGCAGTGGTGCATCCGTGATCGCACACACGTACGGGTACCCCGACAACCTCCGCGCCCTCGCTCCAGCGAAGCAGCAGAAGCAACAAATCCTTCCAGAAAAGCCACCGGGAACATGTATCTCGCTGAACCGAGACCATGGGGAAATTCTAAAGGGGGGAGAGAGATCCTTCGCGAGGAGCTGTGCTTTGAGAGGAGGAGAGGGGGGGCTTTTATAGGAGAGAGGGGGGCACCCAAGGGGCATGGCGCCCAGAATGGGGCTGCCCCCACCTCTTCCACATTCATGTGGGTGGAGCTCCCACTCAAAATGAAAAGCCTCCACTCCCATTAAAAAGCCTCCACTCAAAAATCCACTCACATGCATTAAATTTCCACCAAATTTAATGCAAGCTCTCATTTAAATAAAACTCTTTTATTTATTTATTCATAATTTTGTTAATTACTTTAATTAACAAACATTCACATAAAACCCCTTACAACATTTCAATTTCACATGCAGAACCAGTTTCAGCAATTTCAACCGAAACAGTTTCGGTGTCTAGTGAAATAAATTCCTGCGCTTTCCTTTTCTTTTTCTGGCATATCATTTGCTCCGAATGGTGTCGGTATCCCTTAAGTGTGTCACCCTACGGTTCGCGAATAATGCGGACATGATCGAGACTCTTCTCCGATCAATAATCAGTAGCGGGACCTGGAGATCTATATTGACTCCCACACATTCAACGATGACTTCTGTGATCGTGTGAACCTTTTACACTAGTATCTTAATCCCTTTGTTTCACGATATATTACATGTCCGAGATTCTATCATCGGTATCTCCATACCTAGTTTGATCTCGTTACCGACATGCACTCTTTTCTCGTTCCCGTGATATAACATTCTAGTGATCAAATCACTTGCTTGCAAGCTAACCAATGTGATATCACCGAGAGGGTCCAGAGTATATCTATCCGTCATCGGGATGAACAAATTCCACTCTTGATCCATGGGTCTCAACATAACACTTTAGTAGTTCTGAAGCCATCTTTATAATCACCCAGTTACGGTGTGACATTTGATGTCATCGAGAAACTCTTCCGGTGTTAGTGATTGACATGATCTCATGGTCTAAGGATTAGGATCACTTCGTAAGTTGTTATAGCAATATAAATTCAATGACTTTGATCGTAATGCTATACTTCAGATGAATGTTCATCACATCATTACACTAAATGTTGTGACCTCGTTATTAACAACATCCAATGTCCATGATTAGGAAACTTTGATCATCTTGTTAATCAACGAGCTAGTTTATAAGAGAGGCATAACTAGGAACTTCCTTTTTGTTTATTAAACACACATGTATTAACGTTTCCGATATTAGTACAATTATAGCATGTAAAATAAACATTTATCATAAACAAGGAATATGATAATAACCACTTTATTATTGCCTCTCGGGCATATTCCCTTCAGTCTCCCACTTGCACTAGAGACAATAATCTAGTTTGAAAACTTTACGTATTGAACACCTATAGCTTTCTGGTGTTCCATATACGCAATTGCAAGTGGTTAACATAATATACGGATCTGACGCTTTCAGGTCCGTGTGTATTTGCATGTCTTTGCGTCTTCACACATCACTCATTCTCTAATGAGATGGCATTGTATAAATTTGGTCTTTTGGTGAGACCTTTAGTTCCTTGGGGTTAAAACACGTCGATACTATTGTCATACAATATATCTTTAGTGTTAGCCCGTTGCAAACCACACCTTAGTTTGATAACAAACTACTTGACACAAATTCCCTCCTTTGATGCTACTATAGCAGTCATATACTTAGCCCTTTTGTTGTAGTATTCGTCACAATGTCTTAACTATGGATTTCATCCAAATCCATCATGGAAACTTTCTTTCCATTTCATTGTGCCACTCATAGTTTAAATTGAGATAAACTTAATTTGTATCTTGTGACAAAACTAGTATCAATTTAACGCTTTACAATGAACTATTTGTAATTGTTTGTCACCTCTACACAAATATATTCTTAGTTATTCCAAAAGATCATAAGAATTTCCTTACTATCGTCCAATGATCATTTTATGATTCATTCTGGTATTTGCTCATAACACTTAGAGCATAGGACATATCTGGATGTGTACATATCATGGTATGATTGATCAAAACATTCTCGTGATTTCACTCATCAAGTGTCAAAGCACTTGAATCTTGTTTCACTTATCAAGTGTCGATACACTTGAATCTTGATTCAATTCCTTTCCATGCGACAAGAACCGTTTCTAGTCGTTTCTATATTGAACTCCTTCAATATCTCATATATGTACGTTTGGCATAACCATATTAGCGTCACGGTCTATCCACTATAGACTTTCATGCTAAATATTCGGGTTTTGCCTAAGTATTTCATCAAAATGAAATTCTTAACCTTTGTCAATAAAATATACAACATTTCTAATCAACAAGATGTCCTCCACATAATGTATTAGAAATATGTCTCAGCGCTCCCACTTAATTTCTTGCAAATGCAAGCATCTTCATCGTCTCCTGATGAAAACTCCTTTTCATTAAGGTGAAGATTCCAACTCTGCGATGCTTACTTCAACCGTTGAAGTTTGCATGCCCTTTTAGCATCCTTTGAATTTAACAAAACCCTTTGGACCGTGTCATGTACACGTCCTAGGTAACCATTCTATTAGAAGAACTTTGTTTTGTTTATTCATCTACCATATAGCAAATTATATGTAGTGGTTGCTACTTTAATCCGTTCAGACTAAATATCGCTATGAAAGATCAAATCTTGTCATAGTCAACTCCTTGAACATTGTCATAAAATACTTTACGACATGTCGACTATTTCATAGATGCGAAACATCCATGTTTGTTTCTTTATAGATCCAAATACGACCGATAGGTTTTTACACCTTTCCGGAGGGTCTTCCAAGTTCAAAACTTGATTTATCGTGTATGGACTTATCACGAATTTTATGGCTTCAAGCCATTTGACGGAGTTAGGGCCCATCATCGCTTCTTTGTATGTATTCGGCTCATCATTGTAAAACAATAATGATTTACTCTCAAATCTTAGCATTTGATTGTTTAACCGACCTACTTGGTTCAATAGGAACTTAGATCTCCGTGACCACAACCTTTGAGGCACATAAGCTATGAGCATTATGGCAGCCTTCGGAACAATTTCCGGCGCTGCGCAACTCAACACATATAGCTAAGGTTCGTTAACCTTATCAAAGTTCTATTGTCCTACCACTTAACTTTTACGAGAAATTCCTTCTCCAAGAAACTTCACGTTTCAAGCGACAAACCCTTTTGTCCTTGGTGTTATGAAGGAATAACCAATTGTTATTCGAAATAACCTACAAAGACATGCTCATCCGACTTAGGTTGTAAACATCTTACTTATGTTTAGCATACCAAAATTTAAGAAATGACACCCCAAACCATAACTTCCATGGTGTCATTTCAACGGATCAAGATGGAGCTCTTTTCAGTGTAAAAGAGGTAGTCTCTAAAGCTTTAATCTTTTTCAAACATAATGGCAGTTTTATAAATAACACCTTTGATCAAACCATGTCAAACAAGGTTTCATTACAAATCTCAAACATTCCATATTCCTATGGTGTTTCGGGAGACGTAAATCTAGGTGTTTTGCTAAACTTGTAACTCAAATAAATCCCTTTATGATAAAATCATAATTCATTTATTTTCTTGTTGCACTTGTAACTCAAATAAATCCCTTATCATAAAATCATAAACCATTTATTTTCTTGTTACAGTGATTTTCACTTCATCTTGAAAGTCTTTGAAACGTTTTTCAAATATTTCATACTTCTTTCTCATTAAGTGAACATGCACTCAAATTTCCGGAGAAAGTATATGAAGTTGAAACCCATCGCTTACGACTGTAAATAATGGACTACATACATCGATATGTATAAATTCCAATATTTTAGTCGTTCGTTCTTCTTTGACCTTTGAACGGAGTTTTTAATTATCCCAAGGAAAGTCTCACAAGCGTCACTTGATCAAATCAAAGACTCCAAAAATCCATGAATATGGAGATTCTTCATGTTTTCTTTCCAATATAATTTAAACGGCGATGTCACTTTGTAAGTGATCTTTCAATCATTTGTCTTGCGACATTTTCGCATTAGGTTTTATGGATGTGATCTCTCCAACTAGATTTGTAAATCATCCATCTTATATGGAATATGGTAATTATTTGAACAACCTTTGTTCTCATAATACTTGATTTAAATAACAATTATTAAAACAAATCTTGAAGTCAAGACTTGATGTCAACGAGAAATACAAACAACGGTTTGTTTGTTTTCGATACATCATCACATATTCTCTTGCTAGTTACTTAGGCCATTGTGGTTCATGAATTGCGTCGTTCTGTATGAAATTTCATACCAACCAATTCGGTATCCAATACCCAAGAACCACATTGTTTAACAAGCAAAGAATATAACCATAACATGTATATCATCCATATACCTAAATTGGATATTTCCAATCTTTTCTTTTCTGCCAAATATATTTTATAGATTCTCTTTCAGCATTTCCTTTTCCTTTTTAAAAGAATCTATCAACATCAAAAGTGGCGCCATATACATGACACATAGTCCAAAGCGTGTATATTCAAATAATAATACCTTTGGACTTGCACTTTGAAGTAGATCACCATCATTAAAATGATCGATATTCTTTCAAAATCCATTCTTTAGTAATCTTTTAGTGTAGTAAACACTTTACATACATCTTCTATTCACCCTTATCATGACGGCTTTCATGGTCAAGCTACTGTAGCTTATAAAGGCGAATCGTGAGTATAACATTACTTTCCAAAACCCTTTTGGATGATTAGGATGTCCAGCATCTCCAACCTTCGTAAATTCTCATCCAATATGAGATCATATATTATACTCTATCATATTGCAACCAAAACATTGTTTCAGATATCGTTATATCTGCCACACATGATGGTTTCTGAAACAATTCTTTCAGCTCCAAGATAAACTTGATATTAAAACAATCAAGAATCATGGAGGCAAACATGATACTTAAGATACTAACACTGGAATTGTTACTCTCGATTTAATACCAACTATTAAATTCCACGGAGTAAATAGAGTTTGCTGAAAGTTTGCAATAGGACTTTAAACTTTAGATTGACACTCAACACAATACGATACCAGTTCGTAAAGTATATATCCAGAATTCTATAGTTCTATTATCTCAATTACAACTATGCATAAGGTGGTGAACGAATGCCAATGACTACAACAAATTATGCAAATTCACTTTGATTTAATTTATGATAAATTGAGTTCTACTAATCCAAATTAGAAATGAACTCCCACTCAAAAACGACATTCCTCGTGTCTTTTTGGTGATTACATGAACCAAATCCACTACACCAAGTCCGATCATCACGTGAGTCGGTGTAGCTTCAAAGGCGAGCATCAAATGGGCATCATATCTACTATATGACTCATGCTTAACCTTTCGGTCAGTGTTCCGAGGCCATGTCTGTACATGCTAGGATCGCCAAGTAAGAACCTTAGTATTCGCGTGTGTAACTATGTTACACCCGAGATATGCTCGTGGATTCAAGTACACCCGATCATCACGTGATGTCTTGAAGCGACGAAATATTGTCGGTGCATACGTAAGGAAGAACACATTTTTATCTTGATATCTAAATGAGGGATCATCTTATTATGTTAATTAAACGCCAAACAAGCAATATAAGATGCCATCAAACATCACATGTTTATTAGTGGAATGATATGGTTCCCGCATATGATCTCCATCACGTGCACCGTGGTATGATCTCTATCATACCTTAATGTGTAAGGCCAAGGTCTATGGTACTTACACGCTATGTGTGTTGTAAGAGTATCGTCTCATACTTCTACTTACAACATCACCATATCATAACACTAGCCCAACAACAATCTAAACTAGACGCCTCTAATTTATCCATTGCAAGTTTTACGTGGCTTAGGGCTTTCGAAGATAGAACCGTTCTTACCTACGAACATAAACCACAACGAGGATAACCAAATTGTTGACAACTCGTTGCAAATTATATATTGACTATAGTAGGAGAGACAGACACCCGCTAGCCACTTATGCAAAACTAGTTGCATGTCAAGCGTGGAACAGGTCTCATGTGCGAGGACATGTAAAGTTTGTCCGGGCCGCTTCATCCCACTATGCCACCAATATCCAAAGTACAACTAAGAAGCAATAGAATGATCATCATCGCCCACATACTCATATGTGTACTACCCGTGCAAAGTATCTACGCATAGATCCGGCTCTGATACCACTGTAGGGTTCGCAGCATAGAAAACAAAAAATTTCCTACGATGGGAACATCTATGTACCAAGATCATTCTACTAGATACAAGCAACGGGTAGATATACATCAATAGAATACATACCCTCGAAGACCGAATAGCGTTAACGAGGTTATACTCGTGGATGATGTAGACGAACGCTTGCCGATCTCAAGATCGTGATGAAGTCCATCTGGTCCAGCCGGTCCAGCACGATCAAGTCCAGCACCTCAAAGCAGTGGTGCATCCGTGATCGCACACACGTATGGGTACCCCGACAACCTCCGCGCCCTCGCTCCAGCGAAGCAGCAGAAGCAACAAATCCTTCCAGAAAAAGCCACCGGGAACATGTATCTCGCTGATCCGAGACCATGGGGAAATTCTAAAGGGGGGAGAGAGATCCTTCGCGAGGAGGTGTGCTTTGAGAGGAGGAGAGGGGGACCTTTTATAGGAGAGAGGGGGGGGGCACCCAAGGGGCATGGCGCCCAGCCATGGCGCTGCCCCCACCTCTTCCACATTCATGTGGGTGGAGCTCCCACTCAAATTGAAAAGCCTCCACTCCCATTAAAAAGCCTCCACTCAAAAATCCACTCACATGCATTAAATTTCCACCAAATTTAATGAAAGCTCTCATTTAAATAAAACTATTTTATTTATTTATTCAGAATTTTGTTAATTACTTTAATTAACAAACATTCACATAAAACCCCTTACAAAATTTCAATTTCACATGCAGAACCAGTTTAAGCAATTTCAACCGAAATAGTTTTGGTGTCTAGTGAAATAAATTCCTACGCTTTCCTTTTCTTTTTCTGGCATATCATTTGCTTCGAATGGTGTCGGTATCCCTTAAGTGTGTCACCCTACAGTTCGCGAATAGTGCGGACATGATCGAGACCCTTCTCCGATCAATAATCAGTAGCGGGACCTGGAGATCCATACCGACTCCCACACATTCAATGATGACTTCTGTGATCGTGTGAACCTTTTACGCTAGTATCTTAATCCCTTTGTTTCACGATATATTACATGTCCGAGATTCGATCATCGGTATCTCCATACCTTGTTTGATCTCGTTACCGACATGCACTCTTTTCTCGTTCCCGTGATATAACATTCTAGTGATCCAATCACTTGCTTGCAAGCTAACCAATGTGATATCACCAAGAGGGCCCAAAGTATATCTATCCGTCATCGGGATGAACAAATTCCACTCTTGATCCATGGGTCTCAACATAACACTTTAGTAGTTCTGAAGCCATCTTTATAATCACCCAGTTACGGTGTGACGTTTGATGTCATCGAGAAACTCTTCCGGTGTTAGTGATTGACATGATCTCATGGTCTAAGGATTAGGATCACTTCGTAAGTTGTTATAGCAATATAAACTCAATGACTTTGATCGTAATGCTATACTTCAGATGAATGTTCATCACATCATTACACTAATGTTGTGACCTCGTTATTAACAACATCCAATGTCCATGATTAGGAAACTTTGATCATCTTGTTAATCAACGAGCTAGTTTATAAGGGAGGCATAACTAGGAACTTCCTTTTTGTTTATTAAACACACATGTATTAACGTTTCCGTATTAATACAATTATAGCATGTAAAATAAACATTTATCATAAACAAGGAATACGATAATAACCACTTTATTATTGCCTCTTGGGCATATTCCCTTCACTTTGTAGTGGTTGCACATCACTTGGCTAATATCCTTCCTCATCTTGGGTTTCACTAGCTTTTGTTTGTCTTCTTGGCTCTTCTTCTTTTCTGGGCATTCACTGGCATAGTGTCCCATCTCTTTGCAATTGTAACATTGCAACTGGCTTTTGTCTTTCTTCTTCTTTTTGGGTCTCTCCAAAGCTAGGAGTTCTTCTAGTTCATGCTCTTCATACCTCACCTCAAAGGTGGGAAATCTTTCTCTCTTCTTGGGGTAGTTACTAGAGATATGACCTTCTTCTTCACAAGAGTAGCAACACTTTGTGGTCACTTTGGAATTAGCCTTATGTGGCATGGTTCTGACTTTGCCTTCATCCATCTTGGTAGAAGTTGTTCCCTTATGGAGGTTTCCAAACATTTGATGCATTCCATCTTGCTTCATTTGTTGAACTATAGGATAGATGGGGCATTGAATAGGGGCATGATCATTTCCTTCACATAGGAAACAAGTCACTTGAGATGTGGGGCATTGATTAGTTGGATGTTTCTTTTCACAATTAGGGCATTGATCTCCATGCTCCTTGGAAGTGTGATCCTTGTCTCCACAAATGTTGCATGCTTGGGTTCCTTCTAGAATAACATATTTGTCATCCTTGTTGTCATTAGCTCTTTGGGAAAAGTTTTCTCCCATGTTGATCATTTGAGTAACCAATCCTTTCAATTGGGATTGAAGTTTCAAAATCCTTTGTATGGCTGGGTCTAGTCCATTGTTGTTGGCTAAAAGCTGAGTTGTCACTTGGCTCAACTGGTTTTGGGTTGCTATAAGTTCTCTCATGTTGTCCTTTTGGTTGTTGTTGTTGTTGTTGTTGTTGTTGTTGTTGTTGTTGTTGTTGTTGTTGTTGTTGTTGTTGTTGTTGTTGTTGTTGTTGTTGTTGTTGTTGTTGTTGTTGTTGTTGTTGTTGTTGTTGTTGTTGTTGTCACCATCCTTGATGTTGGAGTCTCTTGGAGAAGTCATCTGTTTGGGTTGGATTGGGATTAGAATAGGCAAAATATCTCTAAGGATTCTAATCACACACATCACAATTCACTCAAGTAATGTGCAAGCAATCACTACCAAGCATTCCACTCAAACAACAAGTTTCAAGCATATTTTTAGGCAACCAAAAATATTTTTGTTACACCACATAAGTTGGTGGGTTTGACTTAAACTAAATATGGTGGTCCATCTATATGGTTCACTTGATATCTTTCCATCCTTCTTGGTTGATTCTTTATGAACAAGATCTTTGTATCCTTAGAGAATTTCTTGCATCTTGGTCTCAAAACTTCAAGGTGAGGATGGTTCCTTCTAATTTGTGTTTCCTTAGTCTCCAAATCTTGAGCAAGATTTCTTGTCTCACTTGTCCTTAGTAATATCTAAGGTTGAAGTCCTTGGTGAAAAATGATGAAGATGTTGAAGTCATTAGAGTTGAAGCTGTTGAAGTCATTAGAGTTGAAGAAGTCCTTTGCACATGGTGAAGTCTTTGGCCATGGGGTAGGCTTGTCCATCAAGTTGAAATAGAAGAGGTGTAGAGTCAAAACCAAAATGGTTGAGGAAAGAGTTTACAAGATTGTTTGTAAATAAGTTTTGGAACAAATACAACTCCTATTTTTCTAAGGGTTTTGTCCAATCCTAGGGTTACAAATCCTATAGGCAACATAATGCTCTGATACCATCTGTAAGGTTCCCAACCTTTAATAAGGTAGAGATCCCTGTGTTTACAATGCTAGTCCCTTGATCAATAGCTAGCATCCACAATTAAGATGTAATATCAAGAAACAAAGGTCATAATACAACTTTATAACCAGGAATAAAATAAGTTATTACATCTTACATAGCTCATTTGGCTATTACATTTCATTGCAGCAGAATATCTATAAACATGGGGTCCTTCATCTTCATAGTGCCACAGGCAGACATGTTGGTTGTAGACTTGTAATACTAATCATTAAACTTCACTAATATCAATCAAACCTGCAACATAACAAGTTACAGCCACAAGGGTCAATACATTTGAATTGTATTGGCAAGTGATACTATGGTAGTATAGTGGAGTCTATCATCTATATGCATCTGGTTAAGTGGAGTTTAGGCTTGCATTGCTCAAAATAGATTTTCCTTATCATTTGAAAACACTAAGTTTTTGCTTGACAAAATAATCTTTCCCTTGGCATCTCCCAATCAAAGATTGAAGATCCTTCAACCCTTGTTCAACCACAAGTTTTTAACTTAGAAATTTGGATGATGAGATTCTTGATTGCTTCCATGTCTTGATTCTCAAATTGTCCTTTACCAGGGACATGGCTAAGTACTTAGATTTTACACTCTGTAGAGGTGGTGCACTTTCCCCACAATACTTGGTTTCATCAAGACAAGATCTTTCAGAAGCCTTTCCTTAGACCAAATGGACGCGTTCCAAACTATCATTCCCACTACCACCAACTGTCCAAATGGCTAAGTTCTAGTAACCTATGTGATCCAGGCAGAGCCCATAATGCCAAGTGGTTGCACTTGAAGCTTCTCAACATTTGACATCTCAAATCTCTTTGTTCCTGGGTGGCAATCCACAAGTGTGATACACAAGGTAAACCATAGCCATGGGCCTTGTGTAACCACTCAACCAAAAAACACCAAGCAATTACCATTCCACCCAGGTGATTCATTAACTTAGTTGTTTTATTAAACAAAAACTCATGTCCTCAGACTTAGAAATTTTTCCATAGTATGAATGTATATTCCACCCTTGTTTTCTATTAGCTAAGCTAAGCTTGATAGTAGTAGGAATCTTAACTTAGGAAAATTTCTACTAAGGTTTCATCTTCTAGGTTTTCCCATAGCATGGTTATACTTAGCAAAATTCCATGCAAGTTTTACTTAGAAAAATCACTAACGCATAGTGAAAGTAATGGGAACAAAAGTATGAAGCATCACTTGCCTTTTTGGTAGAGTATAGGTTCAATTCTTGATCTTTGCAACAATCACACTCTTCAAGTCACTACAATTCAATCAAGCAAGGCACAATCTCAATCTACCAATCAAGCAAAACATCACATAACATGATAAAGTCAAGGTAATGCATGCAAGCATGCCAAGCTTTGTTTTATTTGAAAAAGTGGTTCCTAATGGGTCATAATC
The DNA here is from genome assembly GCA_916181665.1 of Avena sativa. Taxonomy (NCBI): domain Eukaryota; kingdom Viridiplantae; phylum Streptophyta; class Magnoliopsida; order Poales; family Poaceae; genus Avena; species Avena sativa. The sequence goes on along the minus strand of OV702285.1, from coordinate 38,210,667 downwards.
ATTTGAAAACACCTAATGGTCATTTTGTAAAGTGGCAAAGTCATTTGCAAAAGGTTTCACTTCATAAACCATTTTCAAAACAAGGTATCATTTTATGTGGTGTAGAAATGTTTTTTACTAAGGCATTAATCTATAGGGTTCACAAAATATGTTTTCAAACCATAAAACTTTGTGTTTAGGGTCAGAGAGTTTAAAACAAAACATTTCCCAAAGGTTTTCCTTCAAAACCATTTTTAATAAATAAACTATATTTTTATTTGACTAGAATTGGTTTTAAATCAAAGAATCATTCTTTTCCTTCACCAAATATATTTTTGAAACCACAAAGTGATTCCTATGGTCAGTAGGTTCAAAACACACCATTTGCCAAAGATTTTATCCTCAAAATCATTTTAGAATAATTTTTATAATCTAAACAAGCATACAAATGATTCTGCAAAAACAAACATTTTACCAGAAGCTTTTTACTAAACAAGTTGCATGGTTGGCTAGGGCTTGTTTTTCTGAATCCATTGATATAAAGTTTGCAAAATTTGGACGTGTAGATTTAAAGTTATGAATTTTGCAAGTTTACTAATTCAATAGATCAAATTCTGTTTTAATTCCACACACTAGCCACGCGTCTTATTCTGATTCGTCCATACCGTTTCGTCCGGATCAGCTACTCTGGCGCGTTGGATCTAATTAAATCGCACGGATCAGATTGCTTACCCCTTCGCTTTAAGTGGTTCTATCCTATCCATGCGATCCAAATCCGACGGCTGCTGCGAGCTTGACCTAGAATGAGCGGCGCTGTGGCGGTGGCTGGCGGCGGAGCGGCCAGATGGTGGCGGTGCTGGTGAAGCAGGTGGCGAGAGAGGCTGGGGAGATGCTCACCGTGTTCGCCGAAGCTTGGGGAAGCTCAAGGTGGTGCTGGCTGGTGAAGGGGCGCACAAAGTCGGCCGGGATTCCTCGCCGTAGTTCTTGGCGTCGTCGGACACGCACGGGTTTCGTTGGTGGCGACATTACTGAGCGCGAGAGAGCAAGCAAACAACACCGTTAGATGCGCAGAAGAGTGGGAAGTATCGGAGCATCAAAGAGAGAGGGCGGCGCGGTTGGATATTACCAGTAGAGTTCGCCGGAGTTGGAGCAGACAGTGGCGGAGCTCAGTCGAAGTAGTTGCCAACGATGGGGGGCACGCGCGAGCGAGCTGAGGCCACTGGGAGATGCGCAGAGGTCTGGGGAATGTGCCTGTGTGCTCGGAAAGGCAAGGGGTGGCGCGGGGTCGCCGGAATTTTCCCGTGAGTTCGTCGGAGCAGAGGGTGGTTCGGGGAAGATTCCGAGCAGCCTGGTGGCCAAGAGAGCCGGGCGAGAGAGGGGAAAGAGGAAGGGGACGCGGGCGATTAAGTGAGCGAGGTTACCGTGCGGAATCAACACTGCAATTATGTGAATTTACTCGAGGATTTGATTGACAGTGAACGGCAGCGAGGAGGAAGAACGAGTCCGCGGTTGAAGACGCTGACGAGGCAGGTGGGGCCGCTTGGCAGCGTGAGAGAAAGAGAGGGAACGGGGGTCCACCGGTCAATCGCTGAGTGGGTGAGTTGCGGAGTGCGAAACGTTTTTCTGCGGGAGAGGGGCAGTGGGCTGGCTGGCTTAGTGGGCTAGGATAGTTGGGCTGGGCCGTTCGTCTCATTTTTTTTATTCAGTACTCTTTTTCTTTTTCTATTTCTTAATTCTGTTTTAAAATTCAATCAAACCATTCAAATAACAAATCAAATCAAACTTCCACCACACTTTGTATTGAGTTTAGTTCTGTTTAACAACTCAAAACCAAAGTCCAAAATAAAATAATATTTTTATTCTTTTTAGGATCCATTTAATAATTAAATAAAATAGACCCTAATTTTTAATTCAAATAGGTTTTGATTAAAATATCCATTTGAAATCTAAATATTATCAAAACCAAATCAGTAGGTTTTATTTGAAAATATAAAATACTTGGAAAACTTGTTTAAAATAATTTAACAAGTTTTGATGTTTATTTAAAATGGTAAAACCTTTATTTTTAATAAAATTGGATATTAATAAATCCTTATTATTTTATTTAAATAACCCTTTACTCCTTTAATCAAAACAAAACATTTTATTTCAAAAGCTTGGCCAAGGTTTAATTTGGCTCAATAAAATAATCCTTATTTATAAATCTACCATTTCTTTTGAAAACCAAAATCTTTTCATTAAAAGATCCAAAAATAGTTTTTCTATTTATTTAAAATTTTCTTTATTAATTGTTTATCTTTTTAAATCCCTTTAGGATTTGTTTGATCAAATAGGTTTGAAAGTTTCGAATTGGATTCAAAAAGTTTCTTCTCACCCTGAAAATCAACAAAGTTTTATTTTATTCATTTATTTTTCACATATCAAGATTTGGAAAATCTTGGGATGTGACACAGTCGTATTTGGATCTATAAAGATATAGACATGGATGTTTCACATCTATAAAATAGTCGACATGTTGGGAAAGAGTTCACAACAATGTTCAAAGGTTGACTATGACAAGATCTGATCTTTCATAGCGATATTTAGTCTAGACGGATTAATGTAGCAACCACGACATATAATTTTGTTATGTGTTGAATAAACAAAACAAGTTCTTCTAATAGAATGGTTACCAAGGACGTGTGCATGACACGGTCCAAAGGGTTTTGTTAATTCAAAGGATGCTAAAAGCATATGCAAACTTCAATGGTTGAAGTAAGCATCACGGAGTTGGAATCTTCACTATGATGAAACTGTTAAAAGAGTTTAATTTCATCGGAGACGATGAAGATGCTTGCATTTGCAAGAAATTAAGTGGGAGCGCTAAGACATGTTTCTAATAAATTATGTGGAAGACATATTGTTGATTGGAAATAATGTATCTTTTATTAACACAGGATAAGAATTTCATCTTAATGAAATACTTAGGCAAAACCCAAATATTTGGCATCAATAGACGCTAATATGGTTGTGCCGAAAGTACATAGATGATATATTGAATGAGTTCAATATAGAAACTACAAGAAAGGTTCTTGTCGCACAGAAAGGATTGAATGAGTTCAGTATTGATGATATATTCAAGTGTATTATCACTTGGTAAGTGAAACAAAGATTCAAGTATAGATTGATACTTGATGTATAAAATCACAAAGAGTATTTTATCAATCATGCTGTGATGTGTACAAATCCAGATATGTCCTATGCTCTAAATGTTATGAGCGTATACCAGAATGATTCATCAGATGATTATTGTACAATAGTAAAGATATTCTTAGGATCTTGTAAAAAGAAATAAGAATATATTATTTTGTAGAAGTGACAAATAGATGGTTAGTTCATTGTAAATGAATTACATTGATACTAGTTTTTGTCACAAAGTACAAATTAAGTTTATCTCAATCTAAACTAAGGGTGGCACAATATGATGGAAAGTAAGTTCCATAATGGATTTGGATGAGTTCCAAAGTTGAGACATTGTGACAGATACTACAACAAAAGGCTAAGTATATAACTGCTGTTATAGCAGCAAAAGAGGGCATTTGTGTCAAGTAGTTTGTTATCAAACTAAGTGTAGTTCACAGCAGGGATAATACAATGAAGATATATTGTACGACAATATTATCAACATGTTTTAACCCCAAAGAACTAAAGGTCGCACCAAAGGACCAAATTTGTATAAAGCCATCTCATTAGAGAATGAGTGATGCGTAGAGACACAAAGACATGCAATTACACACGGATCTGGAAGTGTCAGATCCGGAGATCAGTTGACCACTAGCAATCATGTACATACGACACCAGAAAGCCATAGGTGTTGAATACACAAAGATTTGAAACTAGATTATTGACTCTAGTGCAAGTGGGAGAATATTGGAGATATGACCAAGAGGCAATAATAAAGTAGTTATTATCATATCTTCATACTTATGATAAATGTTTACATACCATGCTATAATTGTATTAACAGGAAACATTAATACTTGTGTGATTTGTAAACATAAAAGAGTCCCTAGTAAAGCCTCTTGTTAAACTAGCTTGTTGGTTAATATATGATCATGGTTTCCTGATCATGAACATAGAGATGTTATTAACAACAGGGTCATATCATTAGGAGAATGATGTGATGGACATACTCCTATAGTTAAGCGTAGCATAAATATCAAGTCATTTAATATAGTTCATTTGCTATAAGCTTTCTGATACATAGTAACCTAATTCCTTCGACCATGAGATCATGCTTATCACCATCACCGGAAGGATGCTTTGATGACATCAAACACCACACCGTAACTGGGTGGCTATAAAGATGGCATTGAGTGTTCGGAAAGTATGGGTTGAGACACATGGATCAAGAGTGGGATTTGTCCATCCATATGACGGATAGATATACTCTGGGCCCTCTCGGTGGAATGTCATCCAATTAGCTTACAAGCATGTGACTGGCTCACAAGGGATCACATATCACGGGAACGAGAAAAGAGTACTTATCGGTAACGAGGTTGAATTAGGTATGCAGAGATACCGACGATCAAAACCTCGGATAAGTAAACTATCATGAGACAAAGGGAAATTGGTATCGTATGTAAGTGGTTCATTCGATCGCAAAGTAATCGTAGAAATATGTGGGAGCCATATGAATTTCCAGATTCCTCTATTGGTTATTGATCAGAGAAGTTTCTCGATCATGTCCGCATAATTCACGAACCGTAGGGAGACACACTTAAGGATTCGATGTTGTTCAGTAGTTATGGAATGATGAGTAAGAGACCGAATGTTCTTCGGAGTCTCGGATGGGATCCGGGATATCACGAGGAGATCCGAAATGGTCTGGAGAATAAGATTCATATAAGGAAAGTCTTGTTTCGGAGTTCAGGAATGGTTCCGATGTTTTCATCGGGAATGTTCTAGAAGGTTCCGGAAGGTCCGGCACTCCGGAGGGGAAGGGTACATGAATGTGTCATGACAATGTGGAATGGTTGCATCATGTACTAGGTCACTTGGCTGGACACTTGGAAGAAAGAAATCAAACTCTAGTTTGAAAGTAAAAAGGCCAGTTTAAAAAAGTCAAACTGGGACAATGATTTCCAGGTGGGGGAAGAGAAGGAAACCTGGGAAGAGAAGGTTTCCCTTCTCTCCTCCAAACCGCTGGCCAGCAAGGGAGTTGGGGGAGGACTCGGCTAGCCCTAGCCGCCCCTCCCACCTATAAAAGAAAGGGAAGGGGCGCCCCCTCTCCCTACACCTTGTCCCTTAGCCGGCGCCCCTCTAAACCCTAGGCCAGCCGCCGCCCCCTTTCTAGATGCGGCTGCCCTAGATCTCTTCTAAACCGCCGTCTAGCTAAACCCTAGCTGCTGGTTGCTCTAAACCCCTTGGTGCCCTCTATTCCGTAGATCGCCAAGGCCCTCTCTTACTCTACCATACTCGCTCCGGCTTAAGGCGAAGCCTTGCGAGATCTCCCCTCTACTTCTGGTACCACGCCGTCGTGCTGCCGGAATCGCGAGGAGAGTGCTACAACCTCCGCTGCCTGCTGGAACAAGGGAGAGGAAGGTCTTCATCGAGTACCGAACGTGTGACCGACTGCGGGAGCGCTGCCGGAATGCAGCGCCGGAAGGATCGTCTACGCGATCTTGAGATCGGCAAGTGTACGACTACATCACCCACGAGAATCTGCTCTCGTTAACCGCTTTGGAATCTTCGAGGGTGAGTTCCTCTATCGACTCGTTGCTACAATCTAGTCGATAGATCTTGGCTTGTTTGTGTGCATGCGGTAGAATTTTTTTGTTTTCCATGCTACGAACCCCTACAGCGACACCACTAACAAGGGTTCTTTATTCGTCTTGAAATCCGCGACACCACCAACAAGGGTCGATGCTCACGTTCATCGAGAGAACACTCCGGAGAAACAAAGGACGAAGGTAGAGGTATCAAAAGATAAGGCCACCTCTAACTTCCATGGAAGGAGTAAAATTGCTTTATCCACCAATTCAATGCACAAGAGCGAATGATAAGAGTAGTCGGATGGTGATCAGTCCATCGCGCACCCAAAGCATTACTCTGCACATGAATGGTAAAATTATGCAACCAACTCTTAGAATCAGACTGAAGTTCTCAACAAGCGAGGTTCGGAAACAAAGGAGGGATGGAGATTCTCATCAGATCTGATGCAGATGACTTCTTCATATCGGATAACACCGGAGGATAGAAAGAAAAAAATTTAGTGAATTTTTGGTCCACTGAAGGTACACAGAGGGAGATTCCTCAGATGGCATGAAGACAGAATGTCGAAGCACCGTTACAAGAGGAAGCGAAAACCTTGAAGGTACGACAGAATCCCAACCACGAGAATTCCTGGACTTGAAGAAAAGATAAGGGGTAGATTCAAAACACGCAAAGGTAAGAGGAGAATAGCAGAGGGGTAAGGAGTAAAAACAGACCTAACCAGATTTATCCAACCGATTTTCCAAAATAGTTTGGACACTCTACAACGTCCGTTAGCTAGGTTATCCTACAGGCTGGACCAGTGGGGTATCGTAACTGCTGAGCTCTGATACCACTCTGTAACACCCTCGGAATCGGCCCTATGCAAGTCTTAGCGTTTCCTGCCAAACCCGCATAGAAACGATTCAAAGGTGCCCACCAGGCACTTTCGTGCGGGTGGAAAACGAAGTAATATCATTACACAATAGTCCACGATGGAATCCACAGAACAGATATATACAACAATGACTCAAAGAGTCAAGAATACAGATATACAAGACAAAGATCCAAATCACCTTTAAAACGATACAGCGTCCGGGTACGAACAAGATGCAAATTGGGCTAAGAGCCCTGAAGAATAACCAATGGCGTCCATAACCCTGCCCAGGCCAAGCCGAAAGGGTAACCCGGCTAAGGACGTCGATCTCAAAACCTGCTTAACAAAAGGGGTGCCGACAAAGGGAAAAGTAAAAAGAGAGCGGTCAGTACTGAAGTACACGGCGAGACTAGAATTCGGCGGTCCTCGCCTACATAGGTATGGTGGACTGAAGCGACAGCGCAACATGCACTAAACAACCTATAGAGACTCAATATAGCTGTCGGCTATCAGAGAGGGATAAGAAAGACCTATTCGGAACCAACCTGATACTACCACCAAACATACCCATCCTGGTATTTCCCCCTCGAGACCAAAAGAGGAAGTCAACCGAGGAACTCACACATTTGACAGTTTTATTTATTCAGTTATCATTGCAGCATTTACTAGTCAGGTATAGATAGTCATCCTGAGATAATAAGCAGTGGGCACTTTTAGTTAACCATTCCGTTGTAGCTGCAACACTTACTAGGTAGATATAATTAGCATGAGATATCCCAAACCCAGCAGTTGTTGGTACTTTTATTTAGCCATTCTGTTGTAGTGAAGCTGATTACTAGTCATATCGGATACAAGTAAATTATAACTGTAAACTTTAGTTATAGTTGTCTATGATCGAGAACTGTGCTCCAAGTCGTCCATAACCGCGGACACGGCTTCTCGAAAAGATTTAACCCTGCAGGGGTGCATCAAAGTTTCCACACGCACCTACACCCTTGTTGTTAGATCAGGTAGGTACAATATCACAAAACATACACCCAACGGTATGTCGACGGGGTTTTGGACACGACGTTTCCCAGACCCAAAGTAAGCACATGGGGGCCACCCCACTAAGCTACCCGTAACGAAGTCGGCCGGTCTCCGAGACGGACCCAGAGGTTTGTGACAATGGCTGTAAACGACTGGGAACCCGAAAGTGTGACTGGGCTTGTCGATACCGCGAAAACATTCCACATTGGTTCCAAAACAGTACAGACGCTCCACGCGCAATCGTAAATAAAGCAGTAAAGCATGGCATAAGTACAGGATAGTAATAAAGCCCCAAACTACTTTTTGGCCCCCGATACAGTACTTTGAAATCAAGTACTAATCGATGGGGGTGCCCACACACCCCACCTGTGGTTAGCGCGCTCGATCTCGGAACAGGTGTCAAGAACTCGGGGTCCTACGGGACACAAGTGGACGGTTAAAAACCAAATAACATCTATTGCCCACCTGTGCCTCTGCATTATTTACCTACTTCCATTTAGTTATTAAACAATAATTAAAGCCATGATCATCTCCAACATAAAGCATATGGCAGTCTTCCAACAACTGTGGTACTTGACGACACGCAACGGCACTTGAGCAAGCAACTACGACACGCAAGTCCAACTATCTACCAAACTACAGGTAATAGGATGTGTCCAAGGCAATATAAGGCTGTAAGGGATACCATGGGTACGAAAACTAGAGCATCGCAACACAGATAGCAATAGATCAACATGAGGAAATAAAGACTAGAAATGTAAAATAGGTAGAAAGGGGGAGAATGCTCGCCTGAAAAACATTGCCGAAAGTTCATTCGAAGATCGGATCGACACTTGCATCAACTCATCGGCCTAATCCGTGATGAAGCAAGGCACTAGCAGAAACACCGGATGCACTATTTAATACTACGACAAAAGATCGGGCATGATGCATGTATGATGTATGACATGGCAAGAATGCGATGTAATTAGGCAATATTAAGCGGAATCGGAGTCCCAACAATTTATTTAGATGGTTCATTTGTTTAGGTACCCCGCAATTTAAATGTTGTAAACAAGGAAAAACATGGCATCGGTTTGCTACACAAATTTAAATGAAGCCATTATTAGACTAGATTTGCCCGCATATGGCCTCCATATTTAATTTAGGTGAATCGGCATAAGGCCTCCAAACACCCACAATATGTATGCAAGCATGAAAATTTAATTATGCAACAAGATAGATGTCATATTATAAAATAGGGGCGGATAAGATAGGGGTCACACATTAGAGGGGCTCGACGATCTTGTGGTCTCGGGGTTCGACGGGGTTCGGGTTCGGTCTTCAGATCTTCAAGAAGAACTTGTCGTTCCGGGGGTCTGTGGCCGGGGGTCTCGGCGTTCCATGAAGGAGGTCTTGTCGATGATTCGAGTGTCGAAGCACACGAGCAGTTGGTGAAGCGCCGAAGTGGGGGATCTAAAAATGAGTCCAACCATGCCTTGTTCCGATTCTAGTGTTACAAACACAAAAGGATATTCAAGTAACTGCCACATCACATAATCCATCGCGGCAGGCAGGCATGGCCAGCACAGAGGATACACGCCAGGAAGAGATGGTGGCGCCGGGGGCGAGGGAGGGGTAGACGGGAGGGCGCGGGTGGTGAGGTGGCTGCGGGAGCGCGCCTGCAGAGGGGCGAGCTGCAGGCGGAGGCGACGGCGCACAGGAGAGAAGGTAGAGGGTGGCGGCGGCCAGAAGCAAAGAAGGAAGCAGGCTCGCGAGGGGAGAGCGGCGCGACTCGCGTGGGGAGGACGCAGAATCGGGGTGGGGGTCGGGAATGTGGTGGGGTTCGCGGGCAGGAACTGCCTTGCGTGCGACCAGGGTGGGGTGGGTGTGTACCGCGCGTGTGTGGCGTGTGTGTGCTGCCTAGCGGCGGCGGCTGGGGTGGGAAATAGGGTAGGTGGGATTCTAGGGTTTGGCTAGGGTTAGGATTAGGGTTTGGTTGGAGGTGGCCGGCTGGGCTTTTGGGCCTGGCTGGCTGCCTCCCAAAATAATATAAACTTTTTATTTAATATTTAAAAGATGTTTGTAATTAGTTTTTAGACAAATAAAATATCCAGATAGATCTGGGATTTGTATTTTGAAATAAAGAAGGGGAGTATTATAAAATAACAAAATATGATTTTGTATTATACTTTTATGACAAGGCATGCATGATGATGTCATGATGATGCACAAAACAAAACACGGCGATTTCTAGTAGTGGATTTACCCGGGGTGCTACATACTCCATGCTTATTTAGTATCTACTTTGCTTTGCTTTGTCTACACTTTGAGGTGTTTTTATATCTTTTCTGGAACTAACCTATTAACAAGTTGCCACAGTGTCAGTTGTCTGTTTTTTTTGCTGTTTTTGGTTCTAGAAAAGCTAGTAAGAAAATATTCTCACAATTGGATGGGACAAAATCCAAAGTGAATATTTCACCGAGGAGAACACGGAGTCCAGAGGAGAGACGAAGGGGCACTACAGGGCGGCTGCACCCCCCAGGCGCGGCCTAGGGTGAGCCCGCGCCTGGGCAGGGTGTGGGCCCCTTGGCCGCCCCCTGCCTCGCCTCTTCGCCTATAAGAAGCCCCCGATGCAGAAACCCTAGGCACCCGATCAAAACTCCACGAAATCTTCTATAGCCGCTGCCACCATCGTACCTAGACCGAGGGGGGATCTGAAGTTCTTCCCGGCACCCTCCCGGAGGCCTTCTTTTTCTTCATGCCAGCCTCCGGTATGAAGCGTGAGTAGTTTCACCTTGGACTACGGGTCCATGTAGTAGCTAGATGGTTGTATCTCATCCTTGTGCTTTCATGTATAGATCTTGTGAGCTCCGTTCATGATCAAGATCTAATCTATTTGTAATCATGCATGTTGTGTTTACGGGGATTCGATGGATATTGAGATTACTATGTCAAATTGATTAATGGTTTTGTCTATTTGATTCTATCATGTCTGTGTTGTTTGTGATCTTGCATGCTCTTCGTTGTTAGTAGCTAACTTGGCCAAGTAGTTGCTAGTGACTCTAAGAGGAGGTATTTATGCTCGATAGTGGGTTCATGCCTCTAGTTTCCAAGGGAAGTGACAGAAATCTCTTCGGTTGTAGATGTGATGTTGTCACTAGGGAGAAAACAACGGTCTCTTGTTTATGGAACAAGTGAATTGTTTATCTTACACACTTTGCTTAAAGCAGTTGTCTGTTGCTTGCAACTTAATACTGGAGGGGGTTCGGATGATAACCTGAAGGTGGAATTCTAGTTATAGATGCAGTTGGATGACGGTCTATGTATATTTTTGTATTGCCCAATCGAATCTCATAAAATCTTTTTGTCTAGTATTGCATTGTTATGCTTTCTTCAGTTCCTGTCAATTGCCCTGCTGTAATTTGTTTATCCTTCATGCCATGTTTGTTTATGTAAGGAGAGCACCTCTAGTAAACTATGGATCTCGGTCCAATCTTTACCATTGATACATCTTCCACTGTTACTGTTTACTTGCTGCAAACCATCATCACCTTTCACACCATACAATTAATCCTTTGTTAAAGCAACCGGTGAGATTGATAACCTCACTATTCGTTAGAGCAAAGTCTTGAGTTTGTGTTGTGCAGGTTTCCACGTTGCTTGTAATACTTGTGTGACGTTTCCTTCCTCCTACTGGTTCGATAACCTCGGTTTTCTTACTAAAGGAAGACTTGCTGCTGTGTTGCATCACACCTTGCTCTTGGGGTTTCTCGACGAAGCGCACCTATATCAACTAGACGCATCATCGTTCTTCACCTATAATCTTTGGACCTGTAGGTGACAACACAATCAAATGATCTGAGTGAAACTGTCAAGAAAAAACCAATTTAAGAAAAAAACAACGGGATGCTTGCTAGTTCCAGTGGCATGTAGGCTATTCAACAGTAGCCACCTGTTTGATGGTAGTTCATATTTCGATCTTAGATCAAAACCCAGACAGGCCATGTGATCAGTAAGTGCCAAAACAATGTGGAATGCAGCCAAAATGATCGTCTCTTGCTGAGGCCTTATCAGCTCCGCAGCTCCCTGGTATCGATCACCAACCCTTTTAAAAGGAAAAAGATAACTCTAACTTTGACGACCATTCACTGGACCTACTATTTCTTGATGAGGAATCTGCTGGTTAAGAATATATAAGAAAAATGTTTTGCTAATCCATAAGTAGAGAAAAAAGCTCCATAAACAAGACCTTGTGTGAACGACGTTTTCCCACCAAAGCCTCCTTTCTTTTCCTGACAGCCTTTGGCAAAGGAACGGACCATCCCAGCGATGCAAGTTCCCAGGTTGTGATGAATCTTCATGTACAGATATCCCTTGATTTGGCTTTAACTCTACTTGACAAATAGCACATATTAAGAGTTTGAACATATTTCGAAAAGGATATTCAAAATCGAACCTGCAGTCAACACAAACAAAAATTGAACCCTATGTCCAAGTCTTGAAGCAAATTAAATGTCAGAATGCTAATCAAACAAGGTTTTATTCAGCAGCAGATGGATTTCTAAATTTAATGTGGCAAAAGGATAATGCAATGCCAGCGCTGGACGTGCGGCCATCCCTCCGGCCGAGCGCCACTGGCCAGGACGGGCCCTTGCTCTGGGATCGAGACGCAGTTGCAAGTTATTACACAGATCAGAGTCAAACAGACGCAACGTTTACAATGAGAAAAGTTGAAACCGACAAGAGAAGACTCAAGAGACTGCAAAGTGGTGTCAGCATGCCTTATAGATAGCTTCTAGTACTACAGAGATGAGTGGCGATCCCGGGCGCAGGTGAGGGCCATTCCCGGGACGCCTGGGGTGGTCGGTTCTGGTGCCTTGGTGAGTCCGACGTGGAGGAGCAGGGCTTACCGGCGGCTCTCTCTGCGGACAGATCTCTGAGGTTTTGCCATGATTCGCCGGTCGATGATCGCAAGCGGATCAAGGTGGACAAGAAGAACCTGCGAATTGAGAAGCGAAGATGGAAGAGATGGGCGGCGGAAGTGCTTCATGTGCCAGAATCAGAATCGGATAGGTGCTCCTCTATGCGGAGGAATGCCTCCGTGGAGAGATCACCTCTTAAACTTCCAGTGTTGCCTCCTTCGGTGACGTTGGGGGACGCGCTGGATGTGGCTGATTGGATTCCAGTCAGGGGGAGACGAGGTATACGCAAGGAAGGACGGGATTCCACTCCGGCGACGGCTGCTCCGGCGAATCCAGATCACGGTTTGCAAGGTAAGTTTTTGAATTTTTTTTTTCAAAATCTTCTCGTCTGGTTGGGCCAAATGGGCACAAGGCCTAGATGAATTTTTTTTTCAAAATCTTCTCGTCTGGTTTTTTGAAAACTTTACGTATTGAACACCTATAGCTTTCTGGTGTTCCATATACGCAATTGCATGTGGTTAACATAATCTACGGATCTGACGCTTTCAGGTCCGTGTGTATTTGCATGTCTTTGCGTCTTCACACATCACTCATTCTCTAATGAGATGGCATTGTATAAATTTGGTCTTTTGGTGAGACCTTTAGTTCCTTGGGGTTAAAACACGTCGATACTATTGTCATACAATATATCTTTAGTGTTAGCCCGTTGCAAACCACACGTTAGTTTGATAACAAACTACTTGACACAAATTCCCTCCTTTGCTGCTACTATAGCAGTCATATACTTAGCCCTTTTGTTGTAGTATTCGTCACAATGTCTTAACTATGGATTTCATCCAAATCCATCATGGAAACTTTCTTTCCATTTCATTGTGCCACTCATAGTTTAAATTGAGATAAACTTAATTTGTATCTTGTGACAAAACTAGTATCAATGTAACGCTTTACAATGAACTATTTGTAATTGTTTGTCACCTCTACACAAATATATTCTTAGTTATTCCAAAAGATCATAAGAATTTCCTTACTATCGTCCAATGATCATTTTATGATTCATTCTGGTATTTGCTCATAACACTTAGAGCATAGGACATATCTGGATGTGTACATATCATGGTATGATTGATCAAAACATTCTCGTGATTTCACTCATCAAGTGTCAAAGCACTTGAATCTTGTTTCACTTATCAAGTGTCGATACACTTGAATCTTGATTCAATTCCTTTCCATGCGACAAGAGCCGTTTCTAGTCGTTTCTATATTGAACTCCTTCAATATCTCATATATGTACGTTTGGCATAACCATATTAGCGTCATGGTCTATCCACTATAGACTTTCATGCTAAATATTCGGGTTTTGCCTAAGTATTTCATCAAAATGAAATTCTTAACCTTTGTTAATAAAATATACAACATTTCTAATCAACAAGATGTCCTCCACATAATGTATTAGAAATATGTCTCAGCGCTCCCACTTAATTTCTTGCAAATGCAAGCATCTTCATCGTCTCCTGATGAAAACTCCTTTTCATTAAGGTGAAGATTCCAACTCTGCGATGCTTACTTCAACCGTTGAAGTTTGCATGCCCTTTTAGCATCCTTTGAATTTAACAAAACCCTTTGGACCGTGTCATGTACACGTCCTAGGTAACCATTCTATTAGAAGAACTTTGTTTTGTTTATTCATCTACCATATACCAAATTATATGTAGTGGTTGCTACTTTAATCCGTTCAGACTAAATATCGCTATGAAAGATCAAATCTTGTCATAGTCAACTCCTTGAACATTGTCATAAAATACTTTACGACATGTCGACTATTTCATAGATGCGAAACATCCATGTTTGTTTCTTTATAGATCCAAATACGACCGATAGGTTTTTACACCTTTCCGGAGGGTCTTCCAAGTTCAAAACTTGATTTATCGTGTATGGACTTATCACGAATTTTATGGCTTCAAGCCATTTGACGGAGTTAGGGCCCATCATCGCTTCTTTGTATGTATTCGGCTCATCATTGTAAAACAATAATGATTTACTCTCAAATCTTAGCATTTGATTGTTTAACCGACCTACTTGGTTCAATAGGAACTTAGATCTCCGTGACCACAACCTTTGAGGCACATAAGCTATGAGCATTATGGCAGCCTTCAGAACAATTTCCGGCGCTGCGCAACTCAGCACATATAGCTAAGGTTCGTTAACCTTATCAAAGTTCTATTGTCCTACCACTTAACTTTTACGAGAAATTCCTTCTCCAAGAAACTTCACGTTTCAAGCGACAAACCCTTTTGTCCTTGGTGTTATGAAGGAATAACCAATTGTTATTCGAAATAACCTACAAAGACATGCTCATCTGACTTCGGTTGTAAACATCTTACTTATGTTTAGCATACCAAAATTTAAGAAATGACACCCCAAACCATAACTTCCATGGTGTCATTTCAACGGATCAAGATGGAGCTCTTTTCAGTGTAAAAGCGGTAGTCTCTAAAGCTTTAATATTTTTCAAACATAATGGCAGTTTTATAAATAACACCTTTGATCCAACCATGTCAAACAAGGTTTCATTACAAATCTCAAACATTCCATATTCCTATGGTGTTTCGGGAGATGTAAATCTAGGTGTTTTGCTAAACTTGTAACTCAAATAAATCCCTTTATGATAAAATCATAATTCATTTATTTTCTTGTTACACTTGTAACTCAAATAAATCCCTTATCATAAAATCATAAACCATTTATTTTCTTGTTACAATGATTTTCACTTCATCTTGAAAGTCTTTGAAACGTTTTTCAAATATTTCATACTTCTTTCTCATTAAGTGAACATGCACTCAAATTTCCGGAGAAAGTATATGAAGTTGAAACCCATCGCTTACGACTATAAATAATGGACTACATACATCGATATGTATAAATTCCAATATTTTAGTCGTTCGTTCTTCTTTGACCTTTGAACGGAGTTTTTAATTATCCCAAGGAAAGTCTCACAAGCGTCACTTGATCAAATCAAAGACTCCAAAAATCCATGAATATGGAGATTCTTCATGTTTTCTTTCCAATATAATTTAAACGGCGATGTCACTTTGTAAGTGATCTTTCAATCATTTGTCTTGCGACATTTTCGCATTAGGTTTTATGGATGTGATCTCTCCAACTAGATTTGTAAATCATCCATCTTATATGGAATATGGTAATTATTTGAACAACCTTTGTTCTCATAATACTTGATTTAAATAACAATTATTAAAACAAATCTTGAAGTCAAGCCTTGATGTCAACGAGAAATACAAACAACGGTTTGTTTGTTTTCGATACATCATCACATATTCTCTTGCTATTTACTTAGGCCATTGTGGTTCATGAATTGCGTCGTTCTGTATGAAATTTCATACCAACCAATTCGGTATCCAATACCCAAGAACCACATTGTTTAACAAGCAAAGAATATAACCATAACATGTATATCATCCATATACCTAAATTGGATATTTCCAATCTTTTCTTTTCTGCCAAATATATTTTATAGATTCTCTTTCAGCATTTCCTTTTCCTTTTTAAAAGAATCTATCAACATCAAAAGTGGCGCCATATACATGACACATAGTCCAAAGCGTGTATATTCAAATAATAATACCTTTGGACTTGCACTTTGAAGTAGATCACCATCATCAAAATGATCGATATTCTTTCAAAATCCATTCTTTAGTAATCTTTTAGTGTAGTAAACACTTTACATACATCTTCTATTCACCCTTATCATGACGGCTTTCATGGTCAAGCTACTGTAGCTTATAAAGGCGAATCGTGAGTATAACATTACTTTCCAAAACCCTTTTGGATGATTAGGATGTCCAGCATCTCCAACCTTCGTAAATTCTCATCCAATATGAGATCATATATTATACTCTATCATATTGCAACCAAAACATTGTTTTAGATATCGTTATATCTGCCACACATGATGGTTTCTGAAACAATTCTTTCAGCTCCAAGATAAACTTGATATTAAAACAATCAAGAATCATGGAGGCAAACATGATACTTAAGATACTAACACTGGAATTGTTACTCTCGATTTAATACCAACTATTAAATTCCACGGAGTAAATAGAGTTTGCTGAAAGTTTGCAATAGGACTTTAAACTTTAGATTGACACTCAACACAATACGATACCAGTTCGTAAAGTATATATCCAGAATTCTATAGTTCTATTATCTCAATTACAACTATGCATAAGGTGGTGAACGAATGCCAATGACTACAACAAATTATGCAAATTCACTTTGATTTAATTTATGATAAATTGAGTTCTACTAATCCAAATTAGAAATGAACTCCCACTCAAAAACGACATTCCTCGTGTCTTTTTGGTGATTACATGAACCAAATCCACTACACCAAGTCCGATCATCGCGTGAGTCGGTGTAGCTTCAAAGGCGAGCATCAAATGGGCATCATATCTACTATATGACTCATGCTTAACCTTTCGGTCAGTGTTCCGAGGCCATGTCTGTACATGCTAGGATCGCCAAGTAAGAACCTTAGTATTCGCGTGTGTAACTGTGTTACACCCGAGATATGCTCGTGGATTCAAGTACACCCGATCATCACGTGATGTCTTGAAGCGACGAAACATTGTCGGTGCATACGTAAGGAAGAACACATTTTTATCTTGATATCTAAATGAGGGATCATCTTATTATGTTAATTAAACGCCAAACAAGCAATATAAGATGCCATCAAACATCACATGTTTATTAGTGGAATGATATGGTTCCCGCATATGATCTCCATCACGTGCACCGTGGTATGATCTCTATCATACCTTAATGTGTAAGGCCAAGGTCTATGGTACTTACACGCTATGTGTGTTGTAAGAGTATCGTCTCATACTTCTACTTACAACATCACCATATCATAACACTAGCCCAACAACAATCTAAACTAGACGCCTCTAATTTATCCATTGCAAGTTTTACGTGGCTTAGGGTTTTCGAAGATAGAACCGTTCTTACCTACGAACATGAACCACAACGAGGATAACCAAATTGTTGACAACTCGTTGCAAATTATATATTGACTATAGTAGGAGAGACAGACACCCACTAGCCACTTATGCAAAACTAGTTGCATGTCAAGCGTGGAACATGTCTCATGTGCGAGGACATGTAAAGTTTGTCCGGGCCGCTTCATCCCACTATGCCACCAATATCCAAAGTACAACTAAGAAGCAATAGAATGATCATCATCGCCCACATACTCATATGTGTACTACCCGTGCAAAGTATCTACGCATAGATCCGGCTCTGATACCACTGTAGGGTTCGCAGCATAGAAAACAAAAAATTTCCTACGATGGGAACATCTATGTACCAAGATCAATCTACTAGATACAAGCAACGGGTAGATATACATCCATAGAATACATACCCTCGAAGGCCTAATAGCGTTAACGAGGTTGTACTCGTGGATGATGTAGACGAACGCTTGCCGATCTCAAGATCGTGATGAAGTCCATCTGGTCCAGCCGGTCCAGCACGATCAAGTCCAGCACCTCAAAGCAGTGGTGCGTCCGTGATCGCACACACGTATGGGTACCCCGACAACCTCCGTGCCCTCGCTCCAGCGAAGCAGCAGAAGCAACAAATCCTTCCAGAAAAAGCCACCGGGAACATGTATCTCGCTGATCCGAGACCATGGGGAAATTCTAAAGGGGGGAGAGAGATCCTTCGCGAGGAGGTGTGCTTTGAGAGGAGGAGAGGGGGGCCTTTTATAGGAGAGAGGGGGGGGCACCCAAGGGGCATGGCGCCCAGCCATGGGGCTTCCCCCACCTCTTCCACATTCATGTGGGTGGAGCTCCCACTCAAAATGAAAAGCCTCCACTCCCATTAAAAAGCATCCACTCAAAAATCCACTCACATGCATTAAATTTCCACCAAATTAATGCAAGCTCTCATTTAAATAAAACTATTTTATTTATTTATTCAGAATTTTGTTAATTACTTTAATTAACAAACATTCACATAAAACACCTTACAAAATTTCAATTTCACATGCAGAACCAGTTTCAGCAATTTCAACCGAAACAGTTTCGGTGTCTAGTGAAATAAATTCCTACGCTTTCCTTTTCTTTTTCTGGCATATCATTTGCTCCGAATGGTGTCGGTATTCCTTAAGTGTGTCACCCTACAGTTCGCGAATAATGCGGACATGATCGAGACCCTTCTCCGATCAATAATCAGTAGCGGGACCTGGAGATCCATACCGACTCCCACACATTCAATGATGACTTATGTGATCGTGTGAACCTTTTATGCTAGTATCTTAATCCCTTTGTTTCACGATATATTACATGTCCGAGATTCGATCATCGGTATCTCCATACCTTGTTTGATCTCGTTACCGACATGCCCTCTTTTCTCGTTCCCGTGATATAACATTCTAGTGATCAAATCACTTGCTTGCAAGCTAACCAATGTGATATCACCAAGAGGGCCCAGAGTATATCTATCCGTTATCGGGATGAAAAAATTCCACTCTTGATCCATGGGTCTCAACATAACACTTTAGTAGTTCTGAAGCCATCTTTATAATCACCCCGTTACGGTGTGACATTTGATGTCATCGAGAAACTCTTCCGGTGTTAGTGATTGACATGATCTCATGGTCTAAGGATTAGGATCACTTCGTAAGTTGTTATAGCAATATAAACTCAATGACTTTGATCGTAATGCTATACTTCAGATGAATGTTCATCACATCATTACACTAATGTTGTGACCTCGTTATTAACAACATCCAATGTCCATGATTAGGAAACTTTGATCATCTTGTTAATCAACGAGCTAGTTTATAAGAGAGGCATAACTAGGAACTTCCTTTTTGTTTATTAAACACACATGTATTAACGTTTCCGTACTAATACAATTATAGCATGTAAAATAAACATTTATCATAAACAAGGAATACGATAATAACCACTTTATTATTGCCTCTTGGGCATATTCCCTTCACTTTGTAGTGGTTGCACATCACTTGGCTAATATCCTTCCTCATCTTGGGTTTCACTAGCTTTTGTTTGTCTTCTTGGCTCTTCTTCTTTTCTGGGCATTCACTGGCATAGTGTCCCATCTCTTTGCAATTGTAACATTGCAACTGGCTTTTGTCTTTCTTCTTCTTTTTGGGTCTCTCCAAAGCTAGGAGTTCTTCTAGTTCATGCTCTTCATACCTCACCTCAAAGGTGGGAAATCTTTCTCTCTTCTTGGGGTAGTTACTAGAGATATGACCTTCTTCTTCACAAGAGTAGCAACACTTTGTGGTCACTTTGGAATTAGCCTTATGTGGCATGGTTCTGACTTTGCCTTCATCCATCTTGGTAGAAGTTGTTCCCTTATGGAGGTTTCCAAACATTTGATGCATTCCATCTTGCTTCATTTGTTGAACTATAGGATAGATGGGGCATTGAATAGGGGCATGATCATTTCCTTCACATAGGAAACAAGTCACTTGAGATGTTGGGCATTGATTAGTTGGATGTTTCTTTTCACAATTGGGGCATTGATCTCCATGCTCCTTGGAAGTGTGATCCTTGTCTCCACAAATGTTGCATGCTTGGGTTCCTTCTAGAATAACATCTTTGTCATCCTTGTTGTCATTAGATCTTTGGGAAAAGTTTTCTCCCATGTTGATCATTTGAGTAACCAATCCTTTCAACAATTGGGATTGAAGTTTCAAAATCCTTTGTATGGCTGGGTCTAGTCCATTGTTGTTGGCTAAAAGCTGAGTTGTCACTTGGCTCAACTGGTTTTGGGTTGCTATAAGTTCTCTCATGTTGTCCTTTTGGTTGTTGTTGTTGTTGTTGTCACCATCCTTGATGTTGGAGTCTCTTGGAGAAGTCATCTGTTTGGGTTGGATTGGGATTAGAATAGGCAAAATATCTCTAAGGATTCTAATCACACACATCACAATTCACTCAAGTAATGTGCAAGCAATCACTACCAAGCATTCCACTCAAACAACAAGTTTCAAGCATATTTTTAGGCAACCAAAAATATTTTTGTTACACCACATAAGTTGGTGGGTTTGACTTAAACTAAATATGGTGGTCCATCTATATGGTTCACTTGAGATCTTTCCATCCTTCTTGGTTGATTCTTTATGAACAAGATCTTTGTATCCTTAGAGAATTTCTTGCATCTTGGTCTCAAAACTTCAAGGTGAGGATGGTTCCTTCTAATTTGTGTTTCCTTAGTCTCCAAATCTTGAGCAAGATTTCTTGTCTCACTTGTCCTTAGTAATATCTAAGGTTGAAGTCCTTGGTGAAAAATGCTGAAGATGTTGAAGTCATTAGAGTTGAAGCTGTTGAAGTCATTAGAGTTGAAGAAGTCCTTTGCACATGGTGAAGTCTTTGGCCATGGGGTAGGCTTGTCCATCAAGTTGAAATAGAAGGGGTGTAGAGTCAAAACCAAAATGGTTGAGGAAAGAGTTTACAAGATTGTTTGTAAATAAGTTTTGGAACAAATACAACTCCTATTTTTCTAAGGGTTTTGTCCAATCCTAGGGTTACAAATCCTATAGGCAACACAATGCTCTGATACCATCTGTAAGGTTCCCAACCTTTAATAAGGTAGAGATCCCTGTGTTTACAATGCTAGTCCCTGGATCAATATCTAGCATCCACAATTAAGATGTAAAATCAAGAAACAAAGGTCATAATACAACTTTATAACCAGGAATAAAATAAGTTATTACATCCTACATAGCTCATTTGGCTATTACATTTCATTGCAGCAGAATATCTATAAACATGGGGTCCTTCATCTTCATAGTGCCACAGGCAGACATGTTGGTTGTAGACTTGTAATCCTAATCATTAAACTTCACTAATATCAATCAAACCTGCAACATAATAAGTTACAGCCACAAGGGTCAATACATTTGAATTGTATTGGCAAGTGATACTATGGTAGTATAGTGGAGTCTATCATCTATATGCATCTGGTTAAGTGGAGTTTAGGCTTGCATTGCTCAAAATAGATTTTCCTTATCATTTGAAAACACTAAGTTTTTGCTTGACAAAATAATCTTTCCCTTGGCATCTCCCAATCAAAGATTGAAGATCCTTCAACCCTTGTTCAACCACAAGTTTTTAACTTAGAAATTTGGATGATGAGATTCTTGATTGCTTCCATGTCTTGATGCTCAAATTGTCCTTTACCAGGAACATGGCTAAGTACTTAGATTTTACACTCTGCAGAGGTGGTGCACTTTCCCCACAATACTTGGTTTCACCAAGACAAGATCTTTCAGAAGCCTTTCCTTAGACCAAATGGACGCGTTCCAAACTATCATTCCCACTACCATCAACTGTCCAAATGGCTAAGTTCTAGCAACCTATGTGATCCAGGCAGAGCCCATAATGCCAAGTGGTTGCACTTGAAGCTTCTCAACATTTGACATCTCAAATCTCTTTGTTCCTGGGTGGCAATCCACAAGTGTGATACACAAGGTAAACCATAGCCATGGGCCTTGTGTAACCACTCAACCAAAAAACACCAAGCAATTACCATTCCACCCAGGTGATTCATTAACTTAGTTGTTTTATTAAACAAAAACTCATGTCCTCAGACTTAGAAATTTTTCCATAGTATGAATGTATATTCCACCCTTGTTTTCTATTAGCTAAGCTAAGCTTGATAGTAGTAGGAATCTTAACTTAGGAAAATTTCTACTAAGGTTTCATCTTCTAGGTTTTCCCATAGCATGGTTATACTTAGCAAAATTCCATGCAAGTTTTACTTAGAAAAATCACTAACGCATAGTGAAAGTAGTGGGAACAAAAGTATGAAGCATCACTTGCCTTTTTGGTAGAGTATAGGTTCAATTCTTGATCTTTGCAACAATCACACTCTTCAAGTCACTACAATTCAATCAAGCAAGGCACAATCTCAATCTACCAATCAAGCAAAACATCACATAACATGATAAAGTCAAGGTAATGCATGCAAGCATGCCAAGCTTTGTTTTATTTGAAAAAGTGGTTCCTAATGGGTCATAATCATTTGAAAACACCTAATGGTCATTTTGTAAAGTGGCAAAGTCATTTGCAAAAGGTTTCACTTCATAAACCATTTTCAAAACAAGGTATCATTTTATGTGGTGTAGAAATGTTTTTTACTAAGGCATTAATCTATAGGGTTCACAAAATATGTTTTCAAACCATAAAACTTTGTGTTTAGGGTCAGAGAGTTTAAAACAAAACATTTCCCAAAGGTTTTCCTTCAAAACCATTTTTAATAAATAAACTATATTTTTATTTGACTAGAATTGGTTTTAAATCAAAGAATCATTCTTTTCCTTCACCAAATATATTTTTGAAACCACAAAGTGATTCCTATGGTCAGTAGGTTCAAAACACACCATTTGCCAAAGATTTTATCCTCAAAATCATTTTAGAATAATTTTTATAATCTAAACAAGCATACAAATGATTCTGCAAAAACAAACATTTTACCAGAAGCTTTTTACTAAACAAGTTGCATGGTTGGCTAGGGCTTGTTTTTCTGAATCCATTGATATAAAGTTTGCAAAATTTGGACGTGTAGATTTAAAGTTATGAATTTTGCAAGTTTACTAATTCAATAGATCAAATTCTGTTTTAATTCCACACACTAGCCACGCGTCTTATTCTGATTCGTCCATACCGTTTCGTCCGGATCAGCTACTCTGGCGCGTTGGATCTAATTAAATCGCACGGATCAGATTGCTTACCCCTTCGCTTTAAGTGGTTCTATCCTATCCACGCGATCCAAATCCGACGGCTGCTGCGAGCTTGACCTAGAATGAGCGGCGCTGTGGCGGTGGCTGGCGGCGGAGCGGCCAGATGGTGGCGGTGCTGGTGAAGCAGGTGGCGAGAGAGGCTGGGGAGATGCTCACCGTGTTCGCCGAAGCTTGGGGAGGCTCAAGGTGGTGCTGGCTGGTGAAGGGGCGCACAAAGTCGGCCGGGATTCCTCGCCGTAGTTCTTGGCGTCGTCGGACACGCACGGGTTTCGTTGGTGGCGACGTTACTGAGCGCGAGAGAGCAAGCAAACAAAACCGATAGATGCGCAGAAGAGTGGGAAGTATCGGAGCATCAAAGAGAGAGGGCGGCGCGGTTGGATATTACCAGTAGAGTTCGCCGGAGTTGGAGCAGACAGTGGCGGAGCTCAGTCGAAGTAGTTGCCGACGATGGGGGGCACGCGCGAGCGAGCTGAGGCCACTGGGAGATGTGCAGAGGTCTGGGGAATGTGCCTGTGTGCTCGGAAAGGCAAGGGGTGGCGCGGGGTCGCCGGAATTTTCCCGTGAGTTCGTCGGAGCAGAGGGTGGTTCGGGGAAGATTCCGAGCAGCCTGGTGGCCAAGAGAGCCGGGCGAGAGAGGGGAAAGAGGAAGGGGACGCGGGCGATTAAGTGAGCGAGGTTACCGTGCGGAATCAACGCTGCAATTATGTGAATTTACTCGAGGATTTGATTGACAGTGAACGGCAGCGAGGAGGAAGAACGAGTCCGCGGTTGAAGACGCTGACGAGGCAGGTGGGGCCGCTTGGCAGCGTGAGAGAAAGAGAGGGAACGGGGGTCCACCGGTCAATCGCTGAGTGGGTGAGTTGCGGAGTGCGAAACGTTTTTCTGCGGGAGAGGGGCAGTGGGCTGGCTGGCTTAGTGGGCTAGGATAGTTGGGCTGGGTCGTTCGTCTCATTTTTTTATTCAGTACTCTTTTTCTTTTTCTATTTCTTAATTCTGTTTTAAAATTCAATCAAACCATTCAAATAACAAATCAAATCAAACTTCCACCACACTTTGTATTGAGTTTAGTTCTGTTTAACAACTCAAAACCAAAGTCCAAAATAAAATAATATTTTTATTCTTTTTAGGATCCATTTAATAATTAAATAAACTAGACCCTAATTTTTAATTCAAATAGGTTTTGATTAAAATCTCCATTTGAAATCTAAATATTATCAAAACCAAATTAGTAGGTTTTATTTGAAAATATAAAATACTTGGAAAACTTGTTTAAAATAATTTAACAAGTTTTGATGTTTATTTAAAATGGTAAAACCTTTATTTTTAATAAAATTGGATATTAATAAATCCTTATTATTTTATTTAAATAACCCTTTACTCCTTTAATCAAAACAAAACATTTTATTTCAAAAGCTTGGCCAAGGTTTAATTTGGCTCAATAAAATAATCCTTATTTATAAATCTACCTTTTCTTTTGAAAACCAAAATCTTTTCATTAAAAGATCCAAAAATAGTTTTTCTATTTATTTAAAATTTTCTTTATTAATTGTTTATCTTTTTAAATCCCTTTAGGATTTGTTTGATCAAATAGGTTTGAAAGTTTCCAATTGGATTCAAAAAGTTTCTTCTCACCCTGAAAATCAACAAAGTTTTATTTTATTCATTTATTTTTCACATATCAAGATTTGGAAAATCTTGGGATGTGACACAGTCGTATTTGGATCTATAAAGATATAGACATTGATGTTTCACATCTATGAAATAATCGACATGTTGGGAAAGAGTTCACAACAATGTTCAAAGGTTGACTATGACAAGATCTGATCTTTCATAGCGATATTTAGTCTAGACGGATTAATGTAGCAACCACGACATATAATTTTGTTATGTGTTGAATAAACAAAACAAGTTCTTCTAATAGAATGGTTACCAAGGACGTGTGCATGACACGGTCCAAAGGGTTTTGTTAATTCAAAGGATGCTAAAAGCATATGCAAACTTCAATGGTTGAAGTAAGCATCATGGAGTTGGAATCTTCACTATGATGAAACTGTTAAAAGAGTTTAATTTCATCGGAGACGATGAAGATGCTTGCATTTGCAAGAAATTAAGTGGGAACGCTAAGACATGTTTCTAATACATTATGTGGAAGACATATTGTTGATTGGAAATAATGTATCTTTTATTAACACAGGATAAGAATTTCATCTTAATGAAATACTTAGGCAAAACCCAAATATTTGGCATCAATAGACGCTAATATGGTTGTGCCGAAAGTACATAGATGATATATTGAATGAGTTCAATATAGAAACTACAAGAAAGGTTCTTGTCGCACAGAAAGGATTGAATGAGTTCAATATTGATGATATATTCAAGTGTATTAACACTTGGTAAGTGAAACAAAGATTCAAGTATAGATTGATACTTGATGTATAAAATCACAAAGAGTATTTTATCAATCATGTTGTGATGTGTACAAATCCAGATATGTCCTATGCTCTAAATGTTATGAGCATACCAGAATGATTCATAAGATGATTATTGTACAATAGTAAAGATATTATTATGATCTTGTAAAAAGAAATAAGAATATATTATTTTGTAGAAGTGAAAAATAGATGGTTAGTTCATTGTAAATGAATTACATTGACACTAGTTTTTGTCACAAAGTACAAATTAAGTTTATCTCAATCTAAACTAAGGGTGGCACAATATGATGGAAAGTAAGTTCCATAATGGATTTGGATGAGTTCCAAAGTTGAGACATTGTGACAGATACTACAACAAAAGGCTAAGTATATAACTGCTGTTATAGCAGCAAAAGAGGGCATTTATGTCAAGTAGTTTGTTATCAAACTAAGTGTAGTTCACAGCAGGGATAATACAATGAAGATATATTGTACGGCAATATTATCAACATGTTTTAACCCCAAAGAACTAAAGGTCGCACCAAAGGACCAAATTTGTATAAAGCCATCTCATTAGAGAATGAGTGATGCGTAGAGACACAAAGACATGCAATTACACACGGATCTGGAAGTGTCAGATCCGGAGATCAGTTGACCACTACCAATCATGTACATACGACACCAGAAAGCCATAGGTGTTGAATACACAAAGATTTGAAACTAGATTATTGACTCTAGTGCAAGTGGGAGAATATTGGAGATATGCCCAAGAGGCAATAATAAAGTAGTTATTATCATATCTTCATACTTATGATAAATGTTTACATACCATGCTATAATTGTATTAACAGGAAAACATTAATACTTGTGTGATTTGTAAACATAAAAGAGTCCCTAGTAAAGCCTCTTGTTAAACTAGCTTGTTGGTTAATATATGATCATGTTTTCCTGATCATGAACATAGAGATGTTATTAACAACAGGGTCATATCATTAGGAGAATGATGTGATGGACATACTCCTATAGTTAAGCGTATCATAAAGATCAAGTCATTTAATATAGTTCATTTGCTATAAGCTTTCTGATACATAGTAACCTAATTCCTTCGACCATGAGATCATGCTTATCACCATCACCGGAAGGATGCTTTGATGACATCAAACACCACACCGTAACTGGGTGGCTATAAAGATGGCATTGAGTGTTCGGAAAGTATGGGTTGAGACACATGGATCAAGAGTGGGATTTGTCCATCCATATGACGGATAGATATACTCTGGGCCCTCTCGGTGGAATGTCATCCAATTAGCTTACAAGCATGTGACTGGCTCACAAGGGATCACATATCACGGGAACGAGAAAAGAGTACTTATCGGTAACGAGGTTGAACTAGGTATGCAGAGATTCCGATGATCAAAACCTCGGATAAGTAAACTATCGTGAGACAAAGGGAAATTGGTATCGTATGTAAGTGGTTCATTCGATCGCAAAGTAATCGTAGAAATATGTGGGAGCCATATGAATTTCCAGATTCCTCTATTGGTTATTGATCAGAGAAGTTTCTCGATCATGTCCGCATAATTCACGAACCGTAGGGAGACACACTTAAGGATTCGATGTTGTTCAGTAGTTATGGAATGATGAGTAAGAGACCGAATGTTCTTCGGAGTCTCGGATGGGATCCGGGATATCACGAGGAGATCCGAAATGGTCTGGAGAATAAGATTCATATAAGGAAAGTCCTGTTTCGGAGTTCAGGAATGGTTCCGATGTTTTCATCGGGAATGTTCTAGAAGGTTCCGGAAGGTTCGGCACTCCGGAGGGGAAGGGTACATGAATGTGTCATGACAATGTGGAATGGTTGCATCATGTACTAGGTCACTTGGCTGGACACTTGGAAGAAAGAAATCAAACTCTAGTTTGAAAGTAAAAAGGCCAGTTTGAAAAAGTCAAACTGGGACAATGATTTCCAAGTGGGGGAAGAGAAGGAAACCTGGGAAGAGAAGGTTTCCCTTCTCTCCTCCAAACCGCCGGCCAGCAAGGGAGTTGGGGGAGGACTCGGCTAGCCCTAGCCACCCCTCCCACCTATAAAAGAAAGGGAAGGGGCGCCCCCTCTCCCTACACCTTGTCCCTTAGCCGGTGCCCCTCTAAACCCTAGGCCAGCCGCCGCCCCCTTTCTAGATGCGGCTGCCCTAGATCTCTTCTAAACCGCCGTCTAGCTAAACCCTAGCTGCTGGTTGCTCTAAACCCCTTGGTGCCCTCTATTACGTAGATCGCCAAGGCCCTCTCTTACTCTACCATACTCGCTCCGGCTTAAGGCGAAGCCCTGCGAGATCTCCCCTCTACTTTCGGTACCACGCCGTCGTGCTGCCGGAATCGCGAGGAGAGTGCTACAACCTCCGCTGCCTGCTGGAACAAGGGAGAGGAAGGTCTTCATCGAGTACCGAACGTGTGACCGACTGCGGGAGCGCTGCCGGAATGCAGCGCCGGAAGGATCGTCTACGCGATCTTGAGATCGGCAAGTGTACGACTACATCACCCACGAGAATCTGCTCTCGTTAACCGCTTTGGAATCTTCGAGGGTGAGTTCCTCTATCTAACTTCCATGGAAGGAGTAAAATTGCTTTATCCACCAATTCAATGCACAAGAGCGAATGATAAGAGTAGTCGGATGGTGATCAGTCCATCGCGCACCCAAAGCATTACTCTGCACATGAATGGTAAAATTATGCAACCAACTCTTAGAATCAGACTGAAGTTCTCAACAAGCGAGGTTCGGAAACAAAGGAGGGATGGAGATTCTCATCAGATCTGATGCAGATGACTTCGTCATATCGGATAACACCGGAGGAGAAAGAAAAAAATTTAGTGAATTTTTGGTCCATTGAAGGTACACAGAGGGAGATTCCTCAGATGGCATGAAGACAGAATGTCGAAGCACCGTTACAAGAGGAAGCGAAAACCTTGAAGGTACGACAGAATCCCAACCACGAGAATTCCTGGACTTGAAGAAAAGATAAGGGGTAGATTCAAAACACTCAAAGGTAAGAGGAGAATAGTAGAGGGGTAAGGAGTAAAAACAGACCTAACCAGATTTATCCAACCGATTTTCCAAAATAGTTTGGACACTCTACAACGTCCGTTAGCTAGGTTATCCTACAGGCTGGACCAGTGGGGTATCGTAACTGCTGAGCTCTGATACCACTCTGTAACACCCTCGGAATCGGCCCTATGCAAGTCTTAGCGTTTCCTGCCAAACCCGCATAGAAACGATTCAAAGGTGCCCACCAGGAACTTTCGTGCGGGTGGAAAACGAAGTAATATCATTACACAATAGTCCACGATGGAACCCACAGAACAGATATATACAACAATGACTCAAAGAGTCAAGAATACAGATATACAAGACAAAGATCCAAATCACCTTTAAAATGATACAGCGTCCGGGTACGGACAAGATGCAAATTGGGCTAAGAGCCCTGAAGAATAACCAATGGCGTCCATAACCCTGCCCAGGCCAAGCCGAAAGGGTAACCCGGCTAAGGACGTCGATCTCAAAACCTGCTTAACAAAAGGGGTGCCGACAAAGGGCAAAGGAAAAAAGAGAGCGGTCAGTACTGAGGCCAGTACACGGCGAGACTAGAATTCGGCGGTCCTCGCCTACATAGGTATGGTGGACTGAAGCGATAGCGAACATGCACTAAACAACCTATAGAGACTCAATATAGCTGTCGGCTATCAGAGAGGGATAAGAAAGACCTATTCGGAACCAACCTGATACTACCACCAAACATACCCATGCTGGTATTTCCCTCTCGAGACCAAACGAGGAAGTCAACCGAGGAACTCACACAGTTGACAGTTTTATTTATTCAGTTATCATTGCAGCAATTACTAGTCAGGTATAGATAGTCATCCTGAGATAATAAGCAGTGGGCACTTTTAGTTAACCATTCCGTTGTAGTTGCGACACTTACTAGTCAGATATAATTAGCATGAGATATCCCAAACCCATCAGTTGTTGGTACTTTTATTTAGCCATTCCGTTGTAGTGAAGCTGATTACTAGTCATATCGGATACAGGTCAAATTATAACTGTAAACTTTAGTTATAGTTGTCTATGATTGAGAACTGTGCTCCAAGTCGTCCATAACCGCGGACACGGCTTCTCGAAAATATTTAACCCTGCAGGGGTGCACCAAAGTTTCCACACGCACCTACACCCTTGTTGTCAGATCAGGTAGGTACAAGATCACAAAACATACACCCAACGGTATGTCAACGGGGTTTTGGACATGACGTTTCCCAGACCCAAAGTAAGCACATGGGGGCCACCCCACTAAGCTACCCATAACGAAGTCGGCCGGTCTTCGAGACGGACCCAGAGGTTTGTGACAATGGCTGTAAACGACTGGGAACCCGAAAGTGTGACTGGGCTTGTCGATACCGCGAAAACATTCCACATTGGTTCCAAAACAGTACAGACGCTCCACGCGCAATCGTAAATAAAGCAGTAAAGCATGGCATAAGTACAAGATAGTAATAAAGCCCCAAACTACTTTTTGGCCCCCGATACAGTACTTTGAAATCAAGTACTAATCGATGGGGGTGCCCACACACCCCACCTGTGGTTAGCGCGCTCGATCTCGGAACAGGTGTCAAGAACTCGGGGTCCTACGGGACACAAGTGGACGGTTAAAAACCAAATAACATCTATTGCCCACCTGTGCCTCTGCATTATTTACCTACTTCCATTTAGTTATTAAACAATAATTAAAGCCATGATCATCTCCAACATAAAGCATATGGCAGTCTTCCAATAACTGTGGTACTTGACGACACGCAACGGCACTTGAGCAAGCAACTACGACACACAAGTCCAACTATCTACCAAACAACAGGTAATAGGATGTGTCCAAGGCAATATAAGGCTGTAAGGGATACCATGGGTACGAAAACTAGAGCATCGCAACACAGATAGCAATAGATCAACATGAGGAAATAAAGACTATAAATGTAAAATAGGTAGAAAGGGGGAGAATGCTCGCCTGAAAAACATTGCCGAAGGTTCATTCGAAGATCGGATCGACACTCGCATCAACTCATCGGCCTAATCCGTGATGAAGCAAGGCACTAGCAGAAACACCGGATGCACTATTTAATACTACGACAAAAGATCGGGCATGATGCATGTATGATGTATGACATGGCAAGAATGCGATGCAATTAGGAAATATTAAGCGGAATCGGAGTCCCAACAATTTATTTAGATGGTTCATTTGTTTAGGTACCCCGCAATTTAAATGTTGTAAACAAGGAAAAACATGGCATCGGTTTGCTACACAAATTTAAATGAAGCCATTATTAGACTAGATTTGCCCGCATATGGCCTCCATATTTAATTTAGGTGAATCGGCATAAGGCCTCCAAACACCCACAATATGTATGCAAGCATGAAAATTTAATTATGCAACAAGATAGATGTCATATTATAAAATAGGGGCGGATAAGATAGGGGTCACACATTAGAGGGGCTCGACGATCTTGTGGTCTCGGTGTTCGACGGGGTTCGGGTTCGGTCTTCAGATCTTCAAGAAGAACTTGTCGTTCCGGGGGTCTGTGGCCGGGGGTCTCGGCGTTCCATGAAGGAGGTCTTGTCGATGATTCGAGTGTCGAAGCACACGAGCAGTTGGTGAAGCGCCGAAGTGGGGGATCTAAAAATGAGTCCAACCATGCCTTGTTCCGATTCTATGTTACAAACACAAAAGGATATTCAAGTAACTGCCACATCACATAATCCATCGCGGCAGGCAGGCATGGCCAGCACAGAGGATACACGCCAGGAAGAGATGGTGGCGCCGGGGGCGAGGGAGGGGTAGACGGGAGGGCGCGGGTGGTGAGGTGGCTGCGGGAGCGCGCCTGCAGAGGGGCGAGCTGCAGGCGGAGGCGACGGCGCACAGGAGAGAAGGTAGAGGGTGGCGGCGGCCAGAAGCAAAGAAGGAAGCAGGCTCGCGAGGGGAGAGCGGCGCGACTCGCGTGGGGAGGACGCAGAATCGGGGTGGGGGTCGAGAATGTGGTGGGGTTCGCGGGCAGGAACTGCCTTGCGTGCGACCAGGGTGGGGTGGGTGTGTACCGCGCGCGTGTGGCGTGTGTGTGCTGCCTAGCGGCGGCGGCTGGGGTGGGAAATAGGGTAGGTGGGATTCTAGGGTTTGGCTAGGGTTAGGATTAGGGTTTGGTTGGAGGTGGCCGGCTGGGCTTTTGGGCCTGGCTGGCTGCCTCCCAAAATAATATAAACTTTTTATTTAATATTTAAAAGATGTTTGTAATTAGTTTTTAGACAAATAAAATATCCAGATAGATCTGGGATTTGTATTTTGAAATAAAGAAGGGGAGTATTATAAAAAAACAAAATATGATTTTGTATTATACTTTTATGACAAGGCATGCATGATGATGTCATGATGATGCACAAAACAAAACACGGCGATTTCTAGTAGTGGATTTACCCGGGGTGCTACATACTCCATGCTTATTTAGTATCTACTTTGCTTTGCTTTGTCTACACTTTGAGATGTTTTTATATCTTTTCTGGAACTAACCTATTAACAAGTTGCCACAGTGCCAGTTGTCTGTTTTTTTGCTGTTTTTGGTTCTAGAAAAGCTAGTAAGAAAATATTCTCACAATTGGATGGGACAAAATCCAAAGTCAATATTTCACCGAGGAGAACACGGAGTCCAGAGGAGAGACGAAGGGGCACTACAGGGCGGCTGCACCCCCCAGGCGCGGCCTAGGGTGAGCCCGCGCCTGGGCAGGGTGTGGGCCCCTTGGCCGCCCCCTGCCTCGCCTCTTCGCCTATAAGAAGCCCCCGATGCAGAAACCCTAGGCACCCGATCAAAACTCCACGAAATCGTCTATAGCCGCCGCCACCATCGTCCCTAGACCGAGGGGGGATCTGAAGTTCTTCCCGGCACCCTCCCGGAGGGGAGATCATCCCGGAGGCCTTATTTTTCTTCATGCCAGCCTCCGGTATGAAGCGTGAGTAGTTTCACCTTGGACTACGGGTCCATGTAGTAGCTAGATGGTTGTATCTCATCCTTGTGCTTTCATGTATAGATCTTGTGAGCTCCGTTCATGATCAAGATCTAATCTATTTGTAATCATGCATGTTGTGTTTGCGGGGATTCGATGGATATTGAGATTACTATGTCAGATTGATTAATGGTTTTGTCTATTTGATTCTATCATGTCTGTGTTGTTTGTGATCTTGCATGCTCTTTGTTGTTAGTAGCTAACTTGGCCAAGTAGTTGCTAGTGACTCTAAGAGGAGGTATTTATGCTCGATAGTGGGTTCATGCCTCTAGTTTCCAAGGGAAGTGACAGAAATCTCTTCGGTTGTAGATGTGATGTTGTCACTAGGGAGAAAACAACGGTCTCTTGTTTATGGAACAAGTGAATTGTTTATCTTACACACTTTGCTTAAAGCATTTGTCTGTTGCTTGCAACTTAATACTGGAGGGGGTTCGGATGATAACCTGAAGGTGGAATTCTAGTTATAGATGCAGTTGGATGACGGTCTATGTATATTGTTGTATTGCCCAATCGAATCTCATAAAATCTTTTTGTCTAGTATTGCATTGTTATGCTTTCTTCAGTTCCTGTCAATTGCTCTGCTGTAATTTGTTTATCCTTCATGCCATGTTTGTTTATGTAAGGAGAGCACCTCTAGTAAACTATGGACCTCGGTCCAATCTTTACCATTGATACATCTTCCACTGTTACTGTTTACTTGCTGCAAACCATCATCACCTTCCACACCATACAGTTAATCCTTTGTTAAAGCAACCGGTGAGATTGACAACCTCACTATTTGTTAGAGCAAAGTCTTGAGTTTGTGTTGTGCAGGTTTCCACATTGCTTGTAATACTTGTGTGACGTTTCCTTCCTCCTACTGGTTCGATAACCTCGGTTTTCTTACTAAAGGAAGACTTGCTGCTGTGTTGCATCACACCTTGCTCTTGGGGTTTCTCGACGAAGCGCACCTATATCAACTAGGCGCATCATCGTTCTTCACCTATAATCTTTGGACCTGTAGGTGACAACACAATCAAATGATCTGAGTGAAACTGTCAAGAAAAAACCAATTTAAGAAAAAAACAACGGGATGCTTGCTAGTTCCAGTGGCATGTAGGCTATTCAACAGTAGCCACCTGTTTGATGGTAGTTCATATTTCGATCTTAGATCAAAACCCAGACAGGCCATGTGATCAGTAAGTGCCAAAACAATGTGGAATGCAGCCAAAATGATCGTCTCTTGCTGAGGCCTTATCAGCTCCGCAGCTCCCTGGTATCGATCACCAACCCTTTTAAAAGGAAAAAGATAACTCTAACTTTGACGACCATTCACTGGACCTACTATTTCTTGATGAGGAATCTGCTGGTTAAGAATATATAAGAAAAATGTTTTGCTAATCCATAAGTAGAGAAAAAAGCTCCATAAACAAGACCTTGTGTGAACGACGTTTTCCCACCAAAGCCTCCTTTCTTTTCCTGACAGCCTTTGGCAAAGGAACGGACCATCCCAGCGATGCAAGTTCCCAGGTTGTGATGAATCTTCATGTACAGATATCCCTTGATTTGGCTTTAACTCTACTTGACAAATAGCACATATTAAGAGTTTGAACATATTTCGAAAAGGATATTCAAAATCGAACCTGCAGTCAACACAAACAAAAATTGAACCCTATGTCCAAGTCTTGAAGCAAATTAAATGTCAGAATGCTAATCAAACAAGGTTTTATTCAGCAGCAGATGGATTTCTAAATTTAATGTGGCAAAAGGATAATGCAATGCCGGCGCTGGACGTGCGGCCATCCCTCCGGCCGAGCGCCACTGGCCAGGACGGGCCCTTGCTCTGGGATCGAGACGCAGTTGCAAGTTATTACACAGATCAGAGTCAAACAGACGCAACGTTTACAATGAGAAAAGTTGAAACCGACAAGAGAAGACTCAAGAGACTGCAAAGTGGTGTCAGCATGCCTTATAGATAGCTTCTAGTACTACAGAGATGAGTGGCGATCCCGGGCGCAGGTGAGGGCCATTCCCGGGACGCCTGGGGTGGCCGGTTCTGGTGCCTTGGTGAGTCCGACGTGGAGGAGCAGGGCTTACCGGCGGCTCTCTCTGCGGACAGATCTCTGAGGTTTTGCCATGATTCGCCGGTCGATGATCGCAAGCGGATCAAGGTGGACAAGAAGAACCTGCGAATCGAGAAGCGAAGATGGAAGAGATGGGCGGCGGAAGTGCTTCATGTGCCAGAATCAGAATCGGATAGGTGCTCCTCTATGCGGAGGAATGCCTCCGTGGAGAGATCACCTCTTAAACTTCCAGTGTTGCCTCCTTCGGTGACGTTGGGGGACGCGCTGGATGTGGCTGATTGGATTCCAGTCAGGGGGAGACGAGGTATACGCAAGGAAGGACGGGATTCCACTCCGACGACGGCTGCTCCGGCGAATCCAGATCACGGTTTGCAAGGTAAGTTTTTGAATTTTTTTTTCAAAATCTTCTCGTCTGGTTGGGCCAAATGGGCACAAGGCCCAGATGAAGTCTTTTCGGGGCTCGATCGATGTCGGTCACAAGGACCGTATCGGATCGGCTGATACACCGGTTTTCTCCCGTAGCGTTCTGTTTCGGGGCTGTCGTTTCTCTCGGCATCTATTCCCATCTAGGGTTCTTGGTGCTCGGCGCGGGTCTGCTACGGTGATGGCAGATCGTGGACCTCGGCCACCGGCGCAGTCCAACCCCGGCAGGTCGGCTCAGTTTGGGGGGGGGGGGGGGGTGCGGGGCAAGGCAGCGTTTCGGGGCCTGGTATCGCTGATGATCGGTCCATGGGAGACAATGGTGGCCGTGGTAATCAAGGGTATCTGCCACATAACATGCGTAGGGATGGTTCGAATTTGTATTCCAATGGGCAGTCTAACGGAAGATTTGTTGATGGCCACCATGAGGTCAGAACTGATGGTTTTAATGGTAGCTTTGAACAGTTCGAGGGAGGTCAGTTTAATGCGGACCATTATCAGAATCAGAGGTATGGAAACAATGCAAATAGATATCATTGAAATCATAAGCCTCAAGGGTTTTACAGGAATCATTTTCATGGTCGTGGGGGTGGACGAGGAAGCTTCAATTATAC
The DNA here is from genome assembly GCA_916181665.1 of Avena sativa. NCBI lineage: Eukaryota > Viridiplantae > Streptophyta > Magnoliopsida > Poales > Poaceae > Avena > Avena sativa. The sequence goes on along the minus strand of OV702285.1, from coordinate 38,174,761 downwards.
AAGAAGGGAAGCAACTAATAATGTTTCTATGCGTTCTAGTGCTACTGAGGATCCCAGACCCTCGCCTTCTTTGGGGGCAAGGGCGGCTCAATTGGGACAGTCATCTGCATCTCAATTGGGATAGTCATCTACTGCTGTCGCTGCCACAACTGGTGATGTGGTTGCGGCGAGTGGGAGTGCTGTCAGCCAAGGTGTTTCTACTAACAAGAAGACAGCGTGCAGCTTAACTGGTCATTTTGCTTCAGAGTGTACTTCCATACTTTGTATTTACTGCGAGTCTCTGCTTCATGCCGATGCGGATTGTCCGAAGCTGAGCATGCCGAAGCCGACTGCAACCTGCTATGGCTTGTGAAGAGAGAGGTTGATGTTTTTTGAGACTTCGAAGACGAGAGACCTTCGGGTAAAAAATGACAGTGGAAAGATTGCCCGGATTCGTGTTGAGGGTGGGGTTATGACGACTGAGCAGGTATTGCATGAGTTACAGTGGCTGCTCCCTGAAGACCAACAATGGAATGTTTATGCTGCTGATAATAATATTTTCAAGGTGGAGCTTTCATCTAAGACTGATTTGGCTAGGCTGCGAAAAATTAAAATGATTGAAGTGGAAGATACTACCTTCACAATGCATTTTGAGGAATGGTCTAACCAGAAACTTGATTCTTGGCATCTACAAGATGTGTGGGTTCGTATTACTAGTTGCCCCGAGGGTCTCTGTCAGGATTACTTGGCTTGCTTCGGCGTGGGTTCGCTGGTTGGAAAAACGAAGGAGACGGACATGAAGTTTACAAGAGAACATCTTGTTATTAGGGCTCTTATTGCATGTGCTAGTCCCTAGGATGTTCCTAATGGTATTGATCATTATTATGATGATGTTGGTTACAGCATAGAATTTTTTGTCGAGCACCCGAATGGGGAGCTTCTCCCAAGAGAGGAGACGATGGATGACGTGGATACAGAGGACAAGGGCAATGAGGATCTTTCGAAATCTGTAAATTCGATGACTGATCCTGTGGGCAATTCATGTGATGCTCAACCTACAGAGGTAATGCAGAATTTGGGCAAATCGTGTTCTGTGCCGCACATGAGATGGGCTGATTTGGTGGAAGAGGAGGACCTAGGGCGGGCTGTTTCTGAGCCAATACATGGCCGCCTCCCTGAGATGAAGGATGATTCGATTAAGTTTGGCTCTTTCCAGCTGCATGCAATGGGTGATGGATCGGTTTCTCTGGCTGAGGCAGAAGGTATGAGTTCTTCTTCTGCGGAGGATTCTACATCGCGGCTGTCTACTCCGATGGCCATGAGTCCTGCGCGGCAAGGCGGGACAGTCTCTGTTGTCGAGGCTGCTTGTCAGGGGCAGGTTGCTGGGGTGTATGCTCACAAGGTTGCATCGCCAAAGGATTCAGGGGTTGCCCAGGGGCTCTCTCCAGGGAGGTATTTTACTCCGATCAAGGACTTTGTGCATGGCGAGCTGGATTCCCGGGGTACTGGTGTTTTCTTGGGCAGGAGATTCTCTAAGGAGGAGGTTATTTCTTTTGGCGGCATTCCTAAGAGATTGGCTGCAAATGTACGATCAAGTGATAGGATTCGAGCTCAACCTAATGCTGATCTATCTCATTTGGAGAGGGCGCAACAAGTAGCACATGCTCGCGATCCAGGTATGTCCCCCATATCATCATTTTCAATTGCTTCCATGTCCGATGATTTGATTTTAGCTAGAGTGAAGAAGTTAGGTGTCTCGTTGGGTGGTTCAGGGGCGGAGGTTTCTGCATCTATTAAATTACTCAAGGATATCGATTTAGAGAGAACTCTAATTACTCTAAAAAACAATCATGAAAAACCCGGTGGTCTAAGTGAGAGTGGTGAAAGTTTGGCGCTTAACAAAGAAATCCAGCTTAGTGAGGACCTTATTGAGGATGGGCATCTGGATTATGCAGGTCACAAGGATTTGCATCTTACCATAGGAAAAAAACCAAAAAATCTAAAATTAAAAAGAAGATCTCCGAGGGTACCATGGTTAGAAGAAGCTCTAGAATTAAAAAAAGGGCAAAAAATCCTAGATGAGAGGAGTTATTTGGAATAGTGAGGGCTTCGGTGATCCCGCAAAACATAATTTCATTCATGAATCTATTAAAGACTTTAAACTCGATTTTTTTTTGCTATTTTGGAAACTGGTAGAGATAACTTCTCGTCACCTTTCTTACATCATCTGTCGGGGGGACTTGATTTCCAATGGTATTGTCTTCCGCCACAAGGGCGGTGTGGGGGTATTTTAGTTGGCATAAATGCTACAACCCATCGAGTCAATAAAGTGATAAATGGTGATTTCTGTGTTAAGTTTAACCTCAAGTCTAAGAGTGATGGTTTTGAGTGGATTTTAGTACCTGTCTATGGGGCGGCTCACGAAGTCAACAAGTAGCTGTTTTTGGCCGAGCTTGTGCGCACTTGTGAACAAGAAACTTTACCTTTGTTGGTTGGGGCGATTTCAATATTATTCGACGGAATGAGGAAAAAATAATGACTGTTGGAGATATGCCCTAGAGGCAATAATAAATGTGGTTATTATTATATCTTTGTGTTTATGATAAATGTTTACATTCATGCTATAATAGTATTAACAAGGAAACATTAATACTTGTGTGATTTGTAAACTTAAATTGAAGTCCCTAGTAAAGCCTCTTCATAATACTAGCTTGTTGGTTAATAAATGATTGTGGTTTCCCTATCATGAACATTGAGATGTTATTAACAACAAGATCATATCGTTAGGAGAATGATATGATGGACATACTCCTATAGATAAGCGTAGCATAAAGATCAAGCCATTTTAATAGTTCAATTGCTATATGCTTTCTGATACATAGTAACCTAATTCCTTCGACCATGAGATCATGCATATCACCATCACCGGAAGGATGCTTTGATGACATCAAACACCACACCGTAACTGGGTGGCTATAAAGGTGGCATTGAGTGTTCGGAAAGTATTGGTTGAGACACATGGATCAAGAGTGGGATTTGTCCATCCATATGGCGGATAGATATACTCAGGGCCCTCTCGGTGGAATGTCATCCAATTAGCTTGCAAGCATGTGACTGGCTCACAAGGGATCACATATCACGGGAACGAGAAAAGAGTACTTATCAGTAACGAGGTTGAACTAGGTATGCAGAGATACCGACGATCATATCCTCGGATAAGTAAACTATCGTGAGACAAAGGGAAATTGGTATCGTATGTAAGTGGTTCATTCGATCGCAAAGTAATCGTAGAAATATGTGGGAGCCATATGAATTTCCAGATTCCTCTATTGGTTATTGTTCGGAGAAGTGTCTCGATCATGTCCGCATAATTCACGAACCGTAGGGAGACACACTTAAGGATTCGACGTTGTTTGAGTAGTTGTGGAATGATGAGTAAGAGACCGAATGTTGTTCGGAGTGTCGGATGGGATCCGGGATATCACGAGGAGATCCGGAATGGTCCGGAGAATAAGATTCATATAAGGAAAGTCCTGTTTCGGGGTTGGAGAATGGTTCCGGTGTTTTCATCGGGAATGTTCTAGAAGGTTCCGGAATGTCCGGCACTCCGGAGGGGAAGGGTACATGAATGTGTCATAACAAGTTGGAATGGTTGCATCATGTACTAGGAGTCACCGCTGAACAAAATAAAGGAATAAATCAAATCCTAGTTTGAAAAGTCAAACGCCAATTTGAAAAGTCAAACGGCTATTTTGTTTGGTGGAGGGAGAGTAGGAAACCTACTTGGGGAGGAGTTCCTTTCCCTCCACCGCCGGCCCACTTGGAGACCGAGTTGGGGAGGGACTCCCCTCCCCTTGGCGCGCCCCTCCACCTATATAAGGAGGGGCAGGGCTGCCCCTCCAAGACACAACACACACCCCGCAAACCCTAGCTCCTAGCCGCCGGCGCCACCACCTCCTGCTGCCGCCGCCGCCTAGGGCAAACCCTAGCCGCCGGCGTTGCCTCCTCCTTGGTGCGTCTAAACCCTAGATCACCAAGGGCTCTCTCATAGTCCACCATACTCGCTCCGGCTTAAGGCGAAGCCCTGCGAGATCTCCCCTCTACTTTCGGTACCACGCCGTCGTGCTGCCGGAATCGCGAGGAGAGTGCTACAACCTCCGCTGCCTGCTGGAACAAGGGAGAGGAAGGTCTTCGTCGAGTACCGAATGTGTGACAGACTGCGGAAGCGCTGCCGGAACGCAGCGCCGGAAGTATCGTCTACACGATCTTGAGATCGGGAAGAGTACGACTACATCACCCACGAGAATCCGCTCTCGTTAAACACTTTGGAATCTTCGAGGGTGAGTTATTCTATCGACTCGTTGCTACAATCTAGTAGATAGATCTTGGCTTGTTTGTTTGTATGCGGTAGAATTTTTTTGTTTTCCATGGTACGAACCCCTATAGTGGTATCAGAGCCATGTCTATATGTAGATCTGTTGCACGAGTAGAACACAATGGTCATTATGGGCGGTGGTGCTTTTATTATCAATTGCTTCTTGTGTACTTTGCATCTTGCGGTATGATGGGATGAAGCGGCCCGGGCTAACCTTACATGACATCGTTCATGAGACTTGCTCCACGCTCAACATGCAACTTGTATTGCATATGTGGCTTTGCGGGTGTCTGTCTCTCCCATTATAGTACATATCCAATTTACAACGGGCACTTGATAGTTCAAACATCAACGTGTGGTTCTTGTTCGTAAGTTAGATCGACACTTATTGAAAGCCCCAAACCACGTAAAATATGCAAAGAAATTAGAGGCGTCTAAATTTGTTTTGCAGGGGTGTATTGTGATGTGATATGGCCATGATTGTGATTATATTTTATGTATGCAATGTTCCTTATTGTAAGTTGGCAACCGGCAGGAGCCATATGGTTGTCTTTAATTTCTGTTAAGACCCGCGTGTCTATTCAAAGTAGTTGTAATAGTTGAAGCTGGTGGACGACAACCATGGAGCAGCGTCATTGACCTTGATGCAATGCCGGTGATGATGGAGATCATGTTCGGGCTTGAAGATGGAGATCGGAAACACAAAGAAGAAAGGCCATATCATATCACATATTATGAATTGCATGTGATGTTAATCCTTTATGCATCTTGTATTGCTTAGTTAACGACGGTAGCATTATAAGATGATCCCTCATGCACATAAATTTCAAGTTCTAAAATGTTCATCCTTAGTAAGAACCATTGCTAAAGCTTGTTGTTTCGAAGCACCACGTGATGATCGGGTGTGTTAGATTCCGCAAGTGTATACAACATGGGCAAGCCAGATATGCTCATGCGGAAGCTAAGGTTTGATCTTGACGAGCCTAGCATGTACAGACATGGTCTCGAAACACGGATCACCGAAAGGTAAAGCATGAATCATATAGCAGATATGATGAACATGTCGATTGTTCGCCATTGAAGCTGCATCAACTCTCGTGATGATCGGTGTTGGTGTGGTGGATTTGGTTCATGTGATCACTAAAACAATGTGAGGGATGTTGTTTTGAGTGGGAGTTCACCTAGATTAATTTAACTATTAATTAGAACTCAATTTGTCATAAACTTAGTCTAAACTATTGCAAATATGTTTTAGATCAATGGCGGCCCCTACCATCAATTTTAATGCGTTCCTAGAGAAAGAAAAGTTGAAAAACAATGGAAGCAACTTCGCGAATTGGTTCCACAATTTGAGGATTGTCCTCAATGCTGGTAATTTGACCTATGTGCTGGATGCACCGCTGGGTGACCCGCTTGCAGCTGATGCTACCGATGAAGTAAAGAACGTTTACCTCGCTCGGAAGAATCAGTACTCCACAGTTCAGTGTGATATCTTGTATGGTTTAGAATCGGAGCTTCAGAAGGTTTGAGAATTCAGACCCACATGATATTGTCTGTGAACTCAAATTGATCTTTGAGACTCACGCGGCAGTTGAGAGCTATGAGGCTTCTGAAAAGTTCTTTAACTGCAAGATGGAAGAGGGCAGCTCCATCAGTGAGCATGTGCTTAAGATGTCTGGGCACGCAAACAAACTTCAAAGCTTGGGTATAGTGATTCCTAATGCTTTGGGGATTTATCGTGTCCTCCAATCACTACCACCAAGTTACAAGAACTTTGTGATGAACTACAATATGCAAAGCATGAACAAGCAGTTGCCAGAACTCTTCTCCATGTTAAAATCTGCAGAAGTGGAGATCAAGAAAGAGCACCAAGTGTTGATGGTCAATAAGACCACCAAATTCAAGAAAGGCAAGTCTAAGCAAAAGGGACACTTCAGGAAGGGTGGTAAGAAAGTTACCGCACCGAGGAAGAAGACCAAGGCTGGACCCAAGCCTGATACAGAGTGCTTTTACTGCAAGGGAGAAGGTCACTGGAAGCGGAATTGCCCAAAGTACTTGGCGGATTTGAAGAACGGCAACATCAAGAAGAAAGGTATATCCGATATACATGTTATTGATGTGTATCTCACTAGTATTCATAGTAGTGCCTGGGTATTTGATACTGGTTCGGTTGCTCATATTTGTAACTCGAAACAGGTGTTGCAGAATAAACGGAAGCTAGCGAAGAACGAGGTGACGATGCGCGTGGGAAACGGATCAAAGGTTGATGTGATCGCGGTCGGCACGCTACCTCTTCATCTACCATCGGGATTAGTTTTATACTTAATTGTTATTTGGTGCCTGCGTTAAGCATGAACATTATATCGGGATCTTGTTTATTGCGAGACGGTTACTTGTTTAAGTCCGAGAATAATGGTTGTTCGATTTATATGAGTAATATGTTTTATGCACATGAACCTTTGATAGATGGTCTATTCTTATTGAATCTCGATAGTGGAAATACACATATTAATAACATTGAAGCTAAACGTTTGAAATCGAGCGATAACTCGACCTATATGTGGCACTGTCGTCTTGGTCACATTGGAGTGAAGCATATGAAGAAACTCCATTCTGATGGACTTCTTGAATCACTTGATTTCGAATCACTTGAAAGATGTGAAGCATGTCTGATGGGTAAAATGACTAAGACTCCATTTTCTGGTATGATGGAGCGAGCTACGGACTTATTGGAAATTATACATACCGATGTGTGTGGTCCAATGAGTGTAGCATCGCGCGGTGGTTATCGTTATGTTCTTACCTTCATGGATGACTTGAATAGATATGGGTATATCTATTTCATGAAACATAAGTCCGAAACTTTCGAGAAGTTTAAGGAATTTCAAAGTGAGGTTGAGAATCAACGTAACAAGAAGATTAAATTTCTACGTTCTGATCGTGGAGGTGAATATCTAAGTTATGAGTTTGGCGAGCATTTGAAGAAATGCGGAATACTTTCACAATTGACACCGCCGGGAACACCACAGCGTAATGGTGTGTTCGAACGTCGTAATCGAACTCTCTTAGATATGGTTCGTTCTATGATGTCACTTACATATTTACCGCTATGATTTTGGGGTTATGCATTAGAAACAGCCGCATTCACTTTAAATAGGGCACCATCTAAATCCGTTGAAACGACACCGTATGAATTATGGTTTGGGAAGAAACCTAAATTGTCGTTCCTTAAAGTTTGGGGTTGCGAAGCCTATGTAAAGAAGTTACAGCCGGACAAGCTTGAACCCAAAGCGGAAAAATGCGTCTTCATAGGATACCCAAAGGAAACTATTGGGTATACCTTCTATCATAGATCCGAAGGCAAAATCTTCGTTGCCAAGAATGGATCCTTTCTAGAGAAGGAATTTCTCTCGAAAGAAGTGACTGGAAGGAAAGTAGAACTCGACGAGGTTGTCGAACCTTCTCTCGAACTTGCGAGTAGCGCAGCACTGGAAGAAGTTCCTGTGGTGCCTGCACCAATAAGAGATGAAGCTCATGATGATGATCATGAAACTTCAGTTGTAGTTGCTACAGAGCCCCACAGGTCAACGAGAACTCGTACCACTCTAGATTGGTATGATCCCGTTATGAGTGTCATGTCGGTGGACAACATCGATGACCCTGAGACATATGAGGAAGCCATTATGAGCCCAGATTCCAACAAATGGCAAGAAGCCATGAAATCCGAGATTGGATCCATGTACGAAAACCAAGTTTGGACTTTGCTGGACTTACCGGATGGCCAGAAGGCTGTCGAGAACAAATGGATTTTCAAGAAGAAAACAGATGCTGATGGTAATGTTACTGTCTATAAAGCTCGACTTGTCGCAAAAGGGTTTTGACAAATTCAAGGAGTTGACTACGATGAGAATTTCTCACCAGTAGCGAAGCTAAAGTCTGTGAGGATTATGTTAGCAATCGCTGCATATTACGATTATGGGATATGGCAGATGGATGTCAAAACAGCGTTCCTCAATGGAGACATTGATGAAGAGTTGTATATGATGCAACCCAAAGGTTTTGTCGATCCTAAAGATGCTAACAAGGTATGCAAACTTCAACGGTCCATATATGGATAGAAGCAAGCATCCCGAAGTTGGAATCAATGTTTTGATAAGGTGATCAAAAGTTTTGGTTTTATACAAACTTATGGAGAAGCTTGTATTTACAAGAAAGTGAGTGGGAGCTCTGTAGCGTTCTTAATACTATATGTAGATGACATATTGTTGATTGGGAATGATGTGGACCTTCTTAATAGTGTCAAGGAATATTTGAATAATAGTTTTTCAATGAAAGATCTTGGTGAAGCAGCTTACATATTAGGCATAAAGATCTATAGAGATAGATCGAGACGTCTAATATCATTGTCACAAAGTACATATTTGGACAAAGTTCTAAAGAGGTTTGGAATGGAAGATAGAAAGAAAGGGTTCTTGCCCATGTTTCCCAATACGACGTTGAGTAAAACTCAAAGTCCGACCACGGCAGAAGATAGAGAAAGGATGAGTAAAACTCCCTATGCCTCAGCCATAGGATCTCTAATGTATGCCATGCTATGTACTAGACCCGACATTGCATATGCTGTTAGTTTAACTAGAAGATATCAAAGTGATCCAGGAGTGGATCATTGGTAAGCGGTCAAAAACATCCTTAAGTACTTGAGAAGAACTAAGGATATGGTTCTTTCTTATGGAGGTGATGAACAGCTCGTTGTTAATGGTTACACCGATGCTAGTTGGAACACCGATCCGGATGATTCTAAATCACAATCTGGATACGTATTTACTTTGAATGGTGCAGCAGTTAGCTGGAGGAGTGCAAAGCAAAGCGTTGTGGCGAGATCTTCAACTGAATCGGAATACATGGCTGCTTTGGAGGCTTCACAAGAAGCGATATGGAGGAAAGAGTTCATTACAGAGCTCGGTGTGGTTCGAAGTGCGCTGGATCCAATGTCTATCTACTGTGATAACATGGGCGTCATAGCCAATGCGCAAGAACCAAGGTCACACAAGAAGCTGAAGCACATCAAGCTACGTTTCCACGCTATTCGAGAACATGTCCAAGATGGTGACATAAAGATTTGCAAAGTACACACAGATCTGAATGTGGCGGATCCGTTGACTAAACCTCTCCCGAGGGCAAAACATGACCAACACCAAACTGCCATGGGTGTTCGGTATATTACCATGTAATCTAGATTAGTTGACTCTAGTGCAAGTGGGAGACTGTTGGAGATATACCCTAGAGGCAATAATAAATGTGGTTATTATTATATCTTTGTGTTTATGATAAATGTTTACATTCATGCTATAATAGTATTAACAAGGAAACATTAATACTTGTGTGATTTGTAAACTTAAATTGAAGTCCCTAGTAAAGCCTCTTCATAATACTAGCTTGTTGGTTAATAAATGATTGTGGTTTCCCTATCATGAACATTGAGATGTTATTAACAACAAGATCATATCGTTAGGAGAATGATATGATGGACATACTCCTATAGATAAGCGTAGCATAAAGATCAAGCCATTTTAATAGTTCAATTGCTATATGCTTTCTGATACATAGTAACCTAATTCCTTCGACCATGAGATCATGCATATCACCATCACCGGAAGGATGCTTTGATGACATCAAACACCACACCGTAACTGGGTGGCTATAAAGGTGGCATTGAGTGTTCGGAAAGTATTGGTTGAGACACATGGATCAAGAGTGGGATTTGTCCATCCATATGGCGGATAGATATACTCAGGGCCCTCTCGGTGGAATGTCATCCAATTAGCTTGCAAGCATGTGACTGGCTCACAAGGGATCACATATCACGGGAACGAGAAAAGAGTACTTATCAGTAACGAGGTTGAACTAGGTATGCAGAGATACCGACGATCATATCCTCGGATAAGTAAAAAATCGTGAGACAAAGGGAAATTGGTATCGTATGTAAGTGGTTCATTCGATCGCAAAGTAATCGTAGAAATATGTGGGAGCCATATGAATTTCCAGATTCCTCTATTGGTTATTGTTCGGAGAAGTGTCTCGATCATGTCCGCATAATTCACGAACCGTAGGGAGACACACTTAAGGATTCGACGTTGTTTGAGTAGTTATGGAATGATGAGTAAGAGACCGAATGTTGTTCGGAGTCTCGGATGGGATCCGGGATATCACGAGGAGATCCGTAATGGTCCGGAGAATAAGATTCATATAAGGAAAGTCCTGTTTCGGGGTTGGAGAATGGTTCCGGTGTTTTCATCAGGAATGTTCTAGAAGGTTCCGGAATGTCCGGCACTCCGGAGGGGAAGGGTACATGAATGTGTCATAACAAGTTGGAATGGTTGCATCATGTACTAGGTGTCATCGCTGAACAAAATAAAGGAATAAATCAAATCCTAGTTTGAAAAGTCAAACGCCAATTTGAAAAGTCAAACGGCTATTTTGTTTGGTGGAGGGAGAGTAGGAAACCTACTTGGGGAGGAGTTCCTCTCCCTCCACCGCCGGCCCACTTGGAGACCGAGTTGGGGAGGGACTCCTCTCCCCTTGGCGCGCCCCCTCCACCTATATAAGGAGGGGCAGGGCTGCCCCTCCAAGACACAACACACACCCCGCAAACCCTAGCTCCTAGCCGCCGGCGCCGCCACCTCCTGCTGACGCCCCGCCTAGGGCAAGCCGCCGCCGCCTAGGGCAAACCCTAGCCGCCGTCCTTGCCTCCTCCTTGGTGCGTCTAAACCCTAGATCACTGAGGGCTCTCTCATAGTCCACCATACTCGCTCCGGCTTAAGGCGAAGCCCAGCAAGATCTCCCCTCTACTTCCGGTACCACGCCCTCGTGCTGCCGGAATCGCGAGGAGAGTGCTACAACCTCCGCTGCCTGCTAGAACAAGGGAGAGGAAGGTCTTCGTCGAGTACCGAATGTGTGACCGACTGCGGAAGCGCTGCCAGAACGCAGCGCCGGAAGGATCGTCTACACGATCTTGAGATCGGGAAGAGTACGACTACATCACCCACGAGAATCCGCTCTCGTTAAACACTTTGGTATCTTCGAGGGTGAGTTATTCTATCGACTCATTGCTACAATCTAGTAGATAGATCTTGGCTTGTTTGTTTGTATGCGGTAGAAATTTTTTGTTTTCCATGATACAACTTCAATCCACGTTGGCCTTTTATTTGTAATGCGATTATTGAGAGTCTTGATTTGAGAGAGATTGCTCTTTATGGTCGTCAATTCACTTGGGCTAGTCGGAGGGATAACCCAACCTATGGAAAACTTGATCGAGTTTTAGCTAGTGTGGAATGGGAACAAAAAATTCCTTTGGCCACTGTTAGAGCTCTTGCTCGAACAGGTTCAGATCATACCCCCTTTTTTGGATTCAGGTGTACAAGGTCACCAGGGAAACAAATCCAATTTCTCGTTTGAACTTTCTTGGTTGTGTAAGGATGTTTTTTTTGATATGGTTGCGACTGAGTGGAATTCGGTACTCCCCCATAATAACTCTCTTTTGAATTGGCAGAACAAGATTCGCCATATTAGGCATTTTTTACAGGGATGGGCTAGAAATTTAAATGGTCATTTAAAACAACAAAAGGAACGGCTTTTGGATACAATTTTGCTTTTAGACACTAGAGTAGAAACCAATACTATCTCTCCTACCGAAAGAGAGGAGCTAAGAAGGGCAAATGATGAACTAGTTAAAATTCGGAGGGATGAGGAAACTAAATGGGCACAAAGGGCAAAGGTTAAACATGTAGAAGAAGGTGGTGAAAATGAAAAATACTTTTATTTAATTGCTAATGGCAAACATCATAGAAAAATGATTTTCCAGCTGGAGCAGGAGGAAGGTACAATTGTCGGGGAAGAGAATCTAAGAATGTATATTTCGGATTTTTACAAATCCCTGTTCGGGCCACCATCTCAAAACTTTTTTTCCATGGATGAGGGGGATATACAAGATATTCCTCATTTATCTTCGGAAGAGAATTACATCTTGTGCGCGGATTTTAATGAAAAGGAAATTCATGAGTCCATTATGCAAATGGAAAAAAACAAAGCACCTGGGGCCGGATGGTTTTCTCGCTGAATTCTATCAAACCTTTTGGGAAGTCATCAAGCTTGATCTGTTAAAGATGTTTACTGCTTTCCAAAAGGGTGATTTACCTCATTATAGACTCAACTTTGGTACAATTATACTATTACCCAAAAAAGAGAATGCTATACAAATTCAACAATATAGGACTATTTGTTTACTTAATGTGAGTTTCAAGATATTCACGAAAGTGGGTACGAATATGCTGACTGGAGTAGCTAACAAGGTTATTAGGCCGTCCCAAACTGCTTTCATGCGAGGGAGGCATATTTTAGAGGGGGTGGTGGTCTTACATGAAACTATACATGAGTTACACAAGAAGAAGATGGATGGGGTTCTTCTTAAAATAGATTTTGAAAAGGGCTATGATAAAGTTAGGTGGCCTTTCCTGCAACAAGTAATGCGAATGAAAGGCTTTTGTCCAAAGTGGTGTAACTGGATAACGAACTTTATTACACACGGGAGTGTGGGGGTCAGAGTTAATGATACTACTGGGCATTATTTCCGAACCCACAAGGGGTTGCGCCAGGGTGATCCTTTATCACCAATTCTATTCAATATTATTGCAGATATGTTGGTGATTATTATTAAACAGGCTAAGGAGGATGGACAAGTCAGTGGTCTCATTCCTCATTTGGTGGACCGGGGGGTGGTGTCCATTCTTCAATACGCGGGCGATACAATTATTTTTTCGGAACACGATCTGCAGAATGCTCTCAACATGAAATTCATTTTGTGTATATTCGAACAACTTTTAGGTCTTAAAATAAACTTTAATATGAGTGAGCTTTTTTTTGGACAAGCCAAAGCGATAGAGGATGATTACAAGGATCTATTTGGCTGCCAATCTGGGACTCCACCCTTTAAATACCTTGGTATACCTATTCACTTCCGTAAATTAAAAAAACAGAGAATGGAAGCCCATGGAATATCGTTTTGAAACTAAGCTTGGAAATTGGATTGGAAAGTTATTATCATATGGTGATCGTTTGATCGTAATTAATTCAGTTCTAGTCTACAAATGTTCTTGCTGTCTTTTCTAGAAATTCTGATTGGGGTTAGGAAACGATTGGATTTTTTAGATCTCGTTTCTTTTGGCAAAGTGACAATCATAAGAAAAAGTATAGGCTAACAAAATGGAACATTATTTGCCAGCCAAAAGACCAAGGCGGTTTAGGGATTGAAAACCTTGCAATTAAGAATATTTGCCTCCTAAGTAAATGGCCACACAAATTAATGAATGAAGAGGGAGTGGAGCCGAGATATCGAGAGAGAATGAGAAGTTTCATAAAAGAGATACGTGTATAGCCAGAGGAAAGAAAAATTCCACGTGTCCATAAACATTGTCAAATAATGACCTGCTGCTGCAACGTCCAAGCCACAGTTACACATGACCATGACCCATGATGACATGTGCCGGTGCCAACAACAAAAGCCAAACTAAGGGACCACCACCAAAATCAATGAGATGTACAAGAAAAGAAGAGAAGAGAAACTACAAGGCCACACGCCACATGCATGGCATGCATGAACCATGTGCCGATCGGTATTTAGAGTATCAAACAATATGGACAACTGACATAGACAAGATACAAAGCTGAAAACAACCACGAGAAGCAATTAGAGATACAAACAAAGAAGCAATGATGCACAAATAAATAATTCAAAGATTGAGGCATAGAGAGAAGAAATGCCATGATGGAGAGATGACACGATGGAGCCGACGCTCGCCTCAAATATCAACAAGACATGATAGTGCATACATGCATAGAGACAATAAAATTAATGATTATGACGAAAAAACAAAAAAGCAATGATGCAAAAAACAAAAAACAATCATACAAAAAAAAAGACAATGATACAAAAAACAAAAAGGCAATCATAAAAAAACAAAAAGGCAACAATGATAGTTGAAAGAACATGTTGGGCCCCCATGTGTGGTTTTGGTAATTAATAACAATCTTTATGGACTAATGTGTGCATTAAGTTATACTTGTAGGATTTGTCCATTGGCATTGCTTGGAGCATGTGTTGACTTCAAGATAGATGAAATGAGAAGAAGATGTGTTGTGCAAGCTCAAAATGCGCCATCTATAGAAGATCTCATGTTTGATGCTTGCCATCCTCGGTGATCATGGATCGATGATGAGGAATCAAGAAAGGTGTCCATCTTGAGAAGGACAAGATCGTCTACATCGATCTCAAGTGGATTGCTCAAGGCAAAGGTATAATATTGATAGGTTTTCCCTTTTGCCGGTCTCATGTTTGTTGGGAGACCGGGTTTAGGATAGATAACCGTACTATCAAGAGGGGCTCTCGAATGAGTAACTCGGTCACATCGTTCGGAGAGAGATCAAACCTTTGCATACTTGTATCATCATATTTGGTTGTTATTTTGTCTTATCCATGTGAGGATATAGAGCTTGTGGTAATCTCCATAACAAGCTCTAGTCCATCAAAAACGGATTTCCCTTTTATATCTTATTGCGTTTTGATCTTGGAGGTTTTACCGGTTAGTATTTTAGAGATAGGTAAAACCTTCCATTATTTGGTTCTTACTCATGTGAGGATTTAGAGCTTGTGTTAATCTCCATGACAAGCTCTCGTTCATCGAAAACGGATTTCATATGCATTTTCTATTACGTTTTTGATGTTGGAGGTTTTATCGGTTCATCTTTTTGATAGAGGTTAAACCTTTCGTCATTTGGATCTATCCTACCTTGCTGGACTATAATGTTTCTTTGCATGATCTTTTAGAGCTCCTTGTCCTCTTCGAAACGAGCCCAAGATCATCAAAATCGGAGTCCGGATGCAAAAGTTATGGCCGTTTTCGTTCAGGGATGACCGGTAGTACCGGACCAGGGTCCGGTAGTACTGGAGGTCCGGTAGTACCGCCCCGTAGTACCGGTCGGTACTGAATAAGGTGCGTTTGGCGACCTGGGATCCCCAGGGAATGTCCGGTAGTACCGGGATTCGCGTTTTTTTGGCTTCAACGGTTGGATTTTCGGGGAACCTATTTAAGGGGCCTTCTTCCCCAATGGTTCCCTAACCATTCTTGCAAGTTTTCCCCTCCATTGTTGACCTTCTTGAGCTTGCTTTCTCTCAATCCCTCCAATGATTCTTGCATATTCTTGAGGGATTTGAAAGAGGAGATCTAGATCTACAATCCCACCAATCAATCTTTCCTCTAAGTGAGGGGAACATATTGAGATCTAGATCTTGGAGTCTTTTGTGGATTTCCTCCATTGTTCTTCCTCTCTTATTCCCCCATAAGCTTTTGTAGCTTTGGTGGAATTTGGGAGAGAAGGATTTGAACACCTTTGTGGTTTTATTGCCATTTGCATTTGGTGCATCGGTTTGAGTTCTCCTCGGAGGATTTGGTTTGAGTTGCTCATTGGAGCTTGTCCCTCTTGGCTTCTTGGAACCCTAGACGGTTTTGTGGCCTTGGTGGCATTGTGGCCTTGGTGGCATTTGTTGAGGCCTTTTGTGGCATTTGTTGGGAGCCTCCAATTAAGTTGTGGAGTTGTGCCCCAACCTTGTGAGAGGTTCCGGTTGCCACCGACAAGTGCACCGATAGTGGAAGCGTGGATCGATCCCATTGGGGTGAGATTTACCGGAGAATAAGGGAGGCCTTTTGTGGCGTTGGTGGTTTGATACCACCCCCTCTCCAAACAAGACGTACTCCATGTTGGGAGGAACTCGGTAAAATATCGGTGTCCCCGCGTGCCTCGGTTATCTCTATACCCGAGCTCTTTACTTATGCACTTTACATTGTGATAGCCTTCGTGCTTGAAGTAATATATATCTTGCTATCACTTTGTTGCTTGTATTGCTTAGCATAAGTTGTTGGTGCACATAGGTAAACCTTAGTTGTTTCTAGGTTGTGCTTTACAAAGTAAACACTAGTTTTATTCCGCCCTTGTTGAGCCACTCTAGGAAAAGTTTTAATCGCCTATTCACCCCCCCTCTAGGCGACATCCGTATCCTTTCAATTGGTATCAGAGCCCGGTCTCTCATTTTAGGCTTCACCGCCTTGAGAGTAAAGATGTCGGCTAGAGGATTAGTGCACAATGACATGCTCACATTCGATGGCACAAATTATGATATATGGAAAAATCGCATGCTCATTCATTTTAGGGACATGAACCCAAATTTGGAGCGTATTGTAGATATAGGTTTTTCTCCTCCTATGGATTTCAAAAATCTATCTTGTGAGGATGAGAAAAACTTATATCTCGATGCTAAGGCTTCTAATGTGCTTGTTAATGCTTTGAGCTATGTAGTTACCTCTTCAATCATTCCTTTTTGGAGCGCTCATGAGTTATGGATAAAACTTCAAGATAAATATGTTGTGTCCAACATTATTGAGGATGATTGTGTTGCTTCCACTTCCGGTCGAGATGAGTTCTCATCGTCTACCACTTCACCAACATGTGATTTTTCACAAGGTAATGATATGGTGAGTGGTGATAGAAATTGCAATATGGATAGTGTGTTCACTATTTTTAATCCCTCATATCTATCTAGTTGCAATGATCTATCTTTGGACCTTAACACTTCTAGCACTCCAAATTCCTCACATGCTTGTGTTAATAGTCCTTGCATATCATGTAGAAATGACTTGAACAAATCTCATGATGATATGCTCATGTTGTCTTGTTGCCATGATAAAAATGCTTCTATTTCCTCTAGTGCTTGTGTTGCTAACCATGTAGAGGAAAATGAAGATTCTATGGGCCAAGACAAGGTATTGAAGAGAGCTTCAAGTGCAATCTCATCATCACCTTCCTCCGGTTCTCACATGTGCCTTATGGCTAAGGGAACAAAGGTAACCTCTTTGAATCCCATTGTACCTCATGATGATGATGATGAGGTTGAGAATGATAATGATGATTATAGAAGTAAGTATGATATTACCTCTATTAAGAAAATGGGAGAGGTTGTCTATAGTGCTCTCTACAAAAATAAACTTGCTTCCTCCAACCTTCTTGAAATCTTGAATTATGCTATAGAAGGCAATGATCTTATTGAGGAGAAAGAAAACATAATTGATGAAAAGTTTGCACTTGAGCGTGAATATGCTAATGAACTTGCTCAAGTAAAGGACTCCCTTGAAGAAGAACAAACCACCAAAGAATATCTTGAGGAGACTTTTACTCTAGAATTATCTAGAGTAAAGGAATACCATGATAGAGAACTTGCGGTGGCTAACTCCTTCAAGATTAAAAATGATGAACTTGAAGTTGCTTATGCTAAACTTGTTGAGGATTTTGAGCACCTCAAAAATGTCTCTAGGGTCATAAAGGGTGAGCTCATCAAACTCAACGAGTCACATGAGCAACTTAAAGCCTCATATTCAAAAGAGCTTGACAAGTTTCCCTCACCTCTTGCTAATAGTAATGATGCTTGTGCTACTAACTCTATTTCTTGTGAAGCATCTATTTTGAAGGAGAATGTTGAGCTAAAGGCTCAACTTTATTTGCTAACTAGCAACTATGGGAAATTAGAAGAAAGCCATGTTAAGCTCTCAAGCTCGCATGAGGATCTCCTAGTCTCCCATGGTAGGCTAAAGTTGGCTCATGAGGCCATCATGTCAAAGGTAACATCTAGTGGGCCTCATGTGGACATTAGCACTATATATACTCCAAATGTTATATTGCCATGTGCTAGTCCTTGTGATTCATCCTCTCACAACCATGCTATATCTCGTGATAAATTACATTCCATGCCTTGTTGTTCTAACAATATAGCATCTACTTCCTCTAGTACTTTTGTTGAAACTAACCATGTAGAGGAAATCAAAGAGCTCAAGGCCCTAGTCACTTCTTTGAAGAATGACTTGAAAAAGGGTCATCAAGGAAAGGCCGCACTCAACAAAATCTTGAGTGTGCAAAAATCCCCCAATGACAAGAGTGGGCTTGGATTCAACTCCAATGCCAAGAACAAGTCCACTATCAAGTTGAAGCACAAGGATAACAAGAAGAACGGCCAAGATCAAGTCAAGAATCCGGCCAACATTGTTTGCTTCAAGTGCAAGGAAGAAGGGCATCATGTCAAACATTGCCCATTAAAGAAGAAGTCCCTTGGTAAGAAGCAACAAGGGAAGCGGCCTCAAGATCTACATCTTGTTAGAGATGGGCCTCCTCCCAAGAAGACTCAAGCTCTTCCTCAAGTTGTTTCTTCACCCAAAAAGAAAGATAGCAAGAGTAGAACTTGCTACATATGCCGTGAGAAGGGGCACATTTCTTACGCATGCACTATTGGTAAATCCTCATCCCATCCTATCTTGATTGATGATTCTTATTCACTTCGTAAGGATGAGGTTGGCAATGTGGTTGCCAAATTTGTTGGTGCTCAATGTGGTGTCAAGAAAAGAACCATTTGGGTTGCCAAGCCTATTGTGACTAACTTCTTAGGACCCAACTTGGTTGGGGACCAACAAGCCAAAACTTGATCAATAGGTGTGTTTTGGAGGGCATTGGAGTCTTGGCTACATTATGAAGAATTGAGGGATCTTCATCAATTATTATTGTCAAGCCAAGCCATTTGGATTATCATGATTTTATTATATTTCCAATGTTCCTCCTTGTGGTAACATATGCTAAACTCTTTACATTAAAAGTTACTCGCCCCCTTGTGCATGTTTTGGTTTTGTATCTTCCATGCTTTTGTACATGTTGTGCTTTCCACTTAATTATCTTGAGATATCAAGTATATTTTTGTATGATTAGGTGGCACTCCATGTATGTGTGTTTCTTGTGTTTGAGCCTTACTTGGTTATATTTGGTATCTTATTTGGCTCTTGTGAGAGATTAATGGATTATCCCATTTTGGGGGAGTGTTATGCTTGGGCATTCCACAATCCTAAAAATGTGTGTACATGAGGAATACCACCTAATATTTATATTGGATTATTTTCTAGTCTCTATGTGGTATAATTCTCATGAGAAATTTAATTTTATAATGTCCATTAATTATCTCTATTTGTATCATTTTGCCTCGTGTTGGTTTTATGGTAGTACCACATTATGGGGGAGTCATATGCTTAGTGCATATTACAATCCTAAAAAATGTGAATATTCGAGGTTGTGTCACTTAGAATTGATATTGATAATTATCTAGCACCTATGTGACACATTTGCTCATACAAGTTCCAATTTGATTAAATGGCTTTATTGATCTTATTTTGGATCTTGTATATGAGAGTGGTTCTTCGTATGTGTTTCCTCATATTTAGATATTTATATTCACATGGAAACCATTTGCTTCAAGTTACTCTAATCACTAGTGATTGTGTGACTATTGGAAGCTACCAAGAGTCTTGTTTGAAGTATCATGCTCAATTCCTATATTTAGTTATATTCTTCTTGTTGTGTGTATATGATCTTGGATATCCATATGAACTACCTAGGGCAAATTATTCCCAATATTTCTTGTCCTTGGACAATGAGTACTCAATTTAAGGTAGAATTTATTGATCATATTCACTTTAGCCTTGCTTATTTTTATTCTATCTTTGGCCAAGAAAATGTTTTGTGTTGTATCCCAAGCCTTCCTTGCTTCTTGTGGATCTTCTTATTTTATTGATATCCTCTTGTGTTTTACTTATTGTAGGTGCAAGTGATGATCCCATTTGTGTGCATTTTGAATTTATCAGGAAAATCCTACATAATGCACTATCTATGGGGGATCTCTCCTATATTATTTAGAACACTCATATTTATGCTTCATTGTTTGATCCATATCGGGTTTTATGTGCTTGGAAGCCCAATCCTTTCGTTTTGGTATTTTGTGCCATCATGAGAAGTTTGGGGAGTTTGGTTTCTTGTTGGAACATTTCTCCTTTTGGGAGTTGGTTTTGTCTCATTCCTTGCTTCTTGATTTGACCATTTTAGTATGAGATAAATCCTTGATCATTTTTATTTCTATCTATTTTTTCTCTTTTGGCCTTAGCCTAGTTCATTTGTTGAACTTGTGATCGTTCATGTGTTGAATTGGTCCTTTGATAAAATTTGGACACCGCTTGTCTTGTCACACTCTTATGTGTGCCATCTCGGTTTACTTGGTGTTTTTGTTCAAATTGTATCTCCTTTTTGGTTCTTGAAAGCTTTATGCATGCATATTTACTATATGTTTATATTAAGGCATGTTTGCTTTCTTTGATCCAATATATAGGGGAAACTCCACCAATTCCCATCGGCTAAGTTGTGCATGAAATTCAATTTCATATCAATGTGCACATAATTATGTGGAGTCTCTCCTATGTATTGTAGTTTATCTAACTACTTTGGACCCAATAAGTTTGGGGACCATTTTGTACTTAAATGTGTTTTAGGTACATTGGAGATATATTGGACGCTTGTCTCTCAATTTTGAAGAAGTGATGCTTAGAAGAAAATTTGAGGCAAGCTATAGGATGATCAACGAATTCATATCCTCTACATCCTACCTCGGTAACAAGTATCTCTTTCTCATGCTCACATATCTTGATTCCAACCATTTGTCGGTTGCCTTCTAGCATGAATTAATGTATTTGTAACTGTTGTAGTTCTAGCCATGCTTTTAAGAGGACTCTCTAGTGTATATGTGTTTAAGTTGAGATGAGTACATGTAGTTGGGACTATACAAAATCATGCACATGATCCTCCAATCCCAAATATGTCAATCTAGCAATTTTATTGCCTATCATTTCCTCAACTTCTCTCATATGCAATAGTGAGATTTTGCTAGTCTATTTTCTATTATGATACTTGTTGCCTTTCTTCATATATTTCAACTTTCTCATTTTCCCTTGGTGATAGTTGTAATATTTGTAGTGTGTTTGTGTTTGAAGTCCATTATGTACAATAAGATATATGTGAGCCTTTGGCCATGCTTTGAAGCAAAATCTTATTGGTATATGTTGTGATTTCATTCTTGCTTCCATGTGCTTTATTGTATATCTTCCTTGTATGTGCTTGTTTATTTATGGGCATATGTCTTTGTGATGTCATCCGCTTAGAGACATATACACATATGAGAAGATAATTTTAGTTGATTTTTAAATCCTTGGAGACCACCTTTCTATTCCTTTTGATTCTTCGGTGGCTTCCAAATTTAATTGCCTATGAGTGCTTGTTCCTCTTGTTTGCATCTTTGGGCACTCATATTTATTCTCTCATGCCTTGTATTGTTAAATGAACTTGGATGAGTGAGGATTCCATGATTAGGCACCTTGATTCCAAATACAATTATCATAATTGGTGCATTATCTTTGGGGAGCTCATCTAATTCATCTAATAATGCACATTGTCTTCTTTCTCATTTGTTGATTTTAAATACTTATGGGGGAGCGAGGATTCCATATTTATGCAATATGTATTCTAATGCATTTATGTTGAATAGTGCACAAATCTTGGGGAGCTTCTCTATTTGTTATTTAAAGCACTCTCTCGCTCATATCATAATATCTTGTAGGTTCCATTTGAACTCATTTGTTGTTTTCAATTGGTTTGTCGGACCTTGTAGTTGCTTGCATCATTTGACTTTATTTTTGCAATCTTTGGGTCCTCGATATAGTTCTACTCCCTCCCAAGTATTCCTCATTGGATATGTGCGAAGGCACACCTTTGGAGGAATTATTACTATATTTGCCTTCTAGAACTTGTCACCCATTTCGGCAATCGATGCCAATGGGGGAGAAGTTTTAGAGGGTTTAAGGGAAGTTGGTTTATGCATTGAGTTTGTTCTTGTGCATTTGCCTCTCATGCTCTTGCATCCTTTTTGTTTCTTTGCATGTGGTATATATAGAGGAAACTCCACCAATGATAATGATTGGCAATATATGCAATGAAATTCAAGTTCATCACACATGCATAGATTGTGGGGGAGTTTGCTCTATATATGGTGGTGGTACCAATATCACACACTTTTGTAGTATTTGATATTGGTATTACCATTTTATTCATTAATATTCCTTATATAAACCCTCTTAAAGGGATTGTCATCAATTACCAAAATGGGGGATATTGAAAGAACATGTTGGGCCCCCATGTGTGGTTTTGGTAATTAATGACAATCTTTATGGACTAATGTGTGCATTAAGTTATACTTGTAGGATTTGTCCATTGGCATTGCTTGGAGCATGTGTTGACTTCAAGATAGATGAAATGAGAAGAAGATGTGTTGTGCAAGCTCAAAATACGCCATCTATAGAAGATCTCATGTTTGATGCTTGCCATCCTCGGTGATCATGGATCGATGATGAGGAATCAAGAAAGGTGTCCATCTTGAGAAGGACAAGATCGTCTACATCGATCTCAAGTGGATTGCTCAAGGCAAAGGTATAATATTGATAGGTTTTCCCTTTTGCCGGTCTCATGTTTGTTGGGAGACCGGGTTTAGGATAGATAACCGTACTATCAAGAGGGGCTCTCGAATGAGTAACTCGGTCACATCGTTCGGAGAGAGATCAAACCTTTGCATACTTGTATCATCATATTTGGTTGTTATTTTGTCTTATCCATGTGAGGATATAGAGCTTGTGGTAATCTCCATAACAAGCTCTAGTCCATCAAAAACGGATTTCCCTTTTATATCTTATTGCGTTTTGATCTTGGAGGTTTTACCGGTTTGTATTTTAGAGATAGGTAAAACCTTCCATTATTTGGTTCTTACTCATGTGAGGATTTAGAGCTTGTGTTAATCTCCATGACAAGCTCTCGTTCATCGAAAACGGATTTCATATGCATTTTCTATTACGTTTTTGATGTTGGAGGTTTTATCGGTTCATCTTTTTGATAGAGGTTAAACCTTTCTTCATTTGGATCTATCCTCCCTTGCTGGACTATAATGTTTCTTTGCATGCTCTTTTAGAGCTTGTTGTCCTCTTCGAAACAAGCCCAAGATCATCAAAATCGGAGTCCGGATGCAAAAGTTATGGCCGTTTTCGTTCAGGGATGACCGGTAGTACCTCCCCGTAGTACCGGTCGGTACTGAATAAGGTGCGTTTGGCGACCTGGGATCCCCAGGGAATGTCCGGTAGTACCGGGAATGTCCGGTAGTACCAGGATTCGCCTTTTTTTGGCTTCAACGGTTGGATTTTCGGGGAACCTATTTAAGGGGTCTTCTTCCCCAATGGTTCCCTAACCATTCTTGCAAGTTTTCCCCTCCATTGTTGACCTTCTTGAGCTTGCTTTCTCTCAATCCCTCCAATGATTCTTGCATATTCTTGAGGGATTTGAAAGAGGAGATCTAGATCTACAATCCCACCAATCAATCTTTCCTCTAAGTGAGGGGAACATATTGAGATCTAGATATTGGAGTCTTTTGTGGATTTCCTCCATTGTTCTTCCTCTCTTATTCCCCCATAAGCTTTTGTAGCTTTGGTGGAATTTGGGAGAGAAGGATTTGAACACCTTTGTGGTTTTCTTGCCATTTGCATTTGGTGCATCGGTTTGAGTTCTCCTCGGAGGATTTGGTTTGAGTTGCTCATTGGAGCTTGTCCCTCTTGGGTTCTTGGAACCCTAGACGGTTTTGTGGCCTTGGTGGCATTTGTTGAGGCCTTTTGTGGCATTTGTTGGGAGCCTCCAATTAAGTTGTGGAGTTGTGCCCCAACCTTGTGAGAGGTTCCAGTTGCCACCGACAAGTGCACCGGTAGTGGAAGCGTGGATCGATCCCATTGGGTTGAGATTCACCAGAGAATAAGGGAGGCCTTTTGTGGCGTTGGTGGTTTGATACCACCCTCTCTCCAAACGAGACGTACTCCATGTTGGGAGGAACTCGGTAAAATATCGGTGTCCCCACGTGCCTCGCTTATCTCTATACCCGAGCTCTTTACTTATGCACTTTATATTGTGATAGCCTTCGTGCTTGAAGTAATATATATCTTGCTATCACTTTGTTGCTTGTATTGCTTAGCATAAGTTGTTGGTGCACATAGGTAAACCTTAGTCGTTTCTAGGTTGTGCTTTACAAAGTAAACACTAGTTTTATTCCGCCCTTGTTGAGCCACTCTAGGAAAAGTTTTAATCGCCTATTCACCCCCCCCCCTCTAGGCGACATCCGTATCCTTTCAATAGATGGTGCATACATGCATAAAGACAATAAAATTAATGATTATGAGGAAAAAACAAAAAGACAATGATACAACAAAACAAAAAAGCAATCATAAAAAACAAAAAGGCAAAGATATTATATGCATGGATGGCGATTAGCTACAAGACATCCTAATGCATACGATAAGGGCATTACCAAAGGGGAGCCAACGGTTTTTCTTCGAGAGAATGGCATGCGGGCCTACAAGGACACACATCATCATCACACACTCCTATCCCACCAAGACAAATTGATACACTTCACCCAGGAACGCACACAGACGCACCAAGAGGACCCGTGTCAGCGGCAAACAAATGGAATGGCCTTCCCAAAAATCTGAGAAAAAAGAGAAGCTAGTTGGTTTAGGATATGTGTATATGATGCAATGCTATAGACAAAGTATACCACAAATATAATGAGAAAAAGAAGGAAAAAATATGCTATAAATAGTCAACACACATTTTAAGATCATACTGGCTCCTGGCTACCAAGCTACGCAATGGTGTGCTCTATGAAGTCAAGCAGTGCCTCTCGGAACTAGCTTCTGACGAGCAGAGCGAGGCCCGTCGTCGGAGTCTGAAGTTAGCCCATACCATGCCTAACAGGGACGCTTGGGGGTGTTGGGGGACACCCCCACCCACGGTACGGATCGTTGAAGACCTAAGTTTCCACCACTATATATACCTCTTGTAAGCCGCCGGTTGGGATAAGTTGTATATGTGAAAAATAAGCCGACATTTGTAAACAATTCTCGATACAGTGAAGTTTTGCTGGCGGGTGCCTGTGGTTTTTCCTCTCTTTATAGGAGAGGTTTTTCTACGTCAAATCTTTGTCTCCTTACTGTGATTTCTTTTTTGTTCTTCGTTATTTACTTATCGCGATCATAACAAGATTATCTTGGGAGTACAAAGGACCAGCTTATTGGCTTCCCAAGATCGAACTTAGTCGCTTTGGTGTGGGTCGTCAGAAGGCTATTGTTGTGCCAGACCTTGGCTAGAAAATTCTCCGCATGCATGCAACTTGCGCTTGACACCTTGTTCTTGTGGTCCACACCATCAAGGGATGCTGAAATGTCTATGACATTGGCCATGATGTAGCTTGATTAGTCTGATGTAGCTCGTACAAGGTCACATATGTAGTCGTCTGTGACGAGGGGCGCAACTAGTTGCAGCAGGTCCGCAAGGAGGTTGGCGACAAACTTGTCCACAACTTGAGACACTCACTATGGAACGAAGACATAGTCACCGATTGGAACTGTGGCCACGGAGACCTCAGAGGAGGTTGATGGAGCGTTATGACATCCTGATACCTGCCATTTCCAAACTACATCATTCGAAGTTCATCTAGTTACAAGCTATGTAATTATGTAAGTAGAAATTTTTAGACGATGAACCATTGCGAGAAAAACTATTGTTCTTCCTGCAAGCTTATTGTATAGGTATAGAAGCATTTTTCACTCCTTTGTTTTTTAGATAAAATTTGTTGCTCCTTTGTTTCCAATGATGATATACATTTGAGTTGTATTTATATAGTTGCTGGATCCGGTCCTTTTGTTTAGATTAGGATGAAGCCACAATTTTCTGAGCAGTGAGCTTAGAGGGTTCATAATAGCTAGAGTAAAGAGGGGTAAAGTTTTTCACCTACTGCATTTCGTATCTTTTTATTTGTGCACACGATCTATGATTGCATAAGCATAGCCTGAGACCATCCTAATTTTTCTCATGATCTGGATAGTATTTGAATAACGATCCTATTTTTTCTACCAAATTGGTCCTTTTTCGGTTGTGCCCCGTCTTACAATCTTTATGGGGAACAATTCTTAAGAGAAGTTCCTTGAGGGTTTTTGGTTGTGTCAGTCTGGTTGATCAATGTTTAGTTTTCAGATGGACTCAGACTGTTATCCTTGGAATACTACATAATAACAAAAAACCATAGGAACCACTCTTCAAAGTTAGAATTGATGTCTGGGTTTCGGAGTGCCATTTTTTGGTATACATTAGGTGTACATCTCACAAGGATTCAAATGCTTCAGCACTTTTTGCCAGAAAATAGTTCAAGCCAATGAGTTGTAAAATAATAACCAGAGATTTATGTGACAATATATCTCGTATTCTCATTGAGCCATTGTTCTTGCAAACTCTGTCTGATTAATATATTCCGCCAACAACATCTTAGTTTGAATTGAATCAGGGTGTTGTTGTTCTTCTCTTTAGGATACAATCGATAGTGAACTAAACCATGAGAATAATGGTTGAATTTATGAAGTGCAAATCATCTCATCTAAATGATTTATGTGTTCTTAACTCCATTAGGAATGGTAAACATGGGACCACGAATGAACATGTATACCAACTTGCATTATAGGGTTCTATGGATGCACCCGAGGATGCTTTGAAGGAGAATGTTACCCACTTAAGGAGTCTGATGCGCTTGAAGACACTGAGTATGTAATTGAACATACAGACTTCACTTATTAGAGTGCCCTTTGTGTTTTACATTACATACCCCTATATACTGATTCACTGAGCCCCTTTATGTTATTTCTATGTTTGCACCTGACTGAAAATCTGAATTCGTTCAACATGTTAAATTTTATCAGGCTTGTCATTCTTTGGTCAAAGCTGAATTGATCGTATCTTCACTGAAGTCTCATGCCATGTATAGTATCATGATATATGCACTGGTAAAGCCAATATACATGTTTTGATTGTTAAGATAGTAGATCATGTTAAGCATTCACTGGATTGTCGATTAATAGAACCGCATCTTGTTAGTGATGGATGTCCTGATTGCTTTACAAGTATATGCAAACCTTTCTCCATGGTAAATTTGGAAAATAAATACCATTGTGTGTAATGTCTCTGTAACAACGCATATGAGTACTGATTATGTCCGATTTGCCTTTTTTGTTTCTTGAGCTGTGTTATGAATTTTGATTTGAAACTTTGCAACATGTTAGATCTGAGTATTATGTATGCATAGAATTTCTTAAATATTTTTTTGAATCTTGGAAATTTGTGTACCGAAGTTGCTGTATATTCAACTTAATCAGAAATTGTACTGATATGGACCTGTTCTAAATTAATCATAATGTTCTATTCACCAGACCTTGCAAAAAAGGTCTATTCACCAAAATGTGAAGCGGAAGAATCTCTACTTAGATCATTATACTCCGATCAAGTAAGATAGGCTTCAACCAAAAGGAAGTTGCATTAAGAATTTCCTTTTTTTTGGCAAATAGTAGACAGATTATTCATATGGCCACAAATTCTTGTTTGAACTAGGTTTGCTTCCATGCATACTCTGTACTGGTTATTCTTCCCCGCGAACCAGCGCACTCTTGTCACATCTGGGTTTTCTTAAAAGATCAAATCCTCTTAGAGCACCCACAATGCCTGTGCTCTAATGAAGACACTAATTGAGTCAGTTGCTCCATGCAGTAAGAGCCTACAGTCCAATAGTTTATTTTGCACAAATTGTTTAGGCACATCAGACGCATAGTTATGCCATGATGGAAAAAAGAGTCGCTAACTTGGCAAAAGGGCCATGATCAAAAGGGCCAGGATTTCATCACTAGTGCCTCCACATAAACGTCATATCATGGGTCCTCTTAGGTGGGCTTCGCACACTAGTCAGCCCTTTTGTACAATTACACATTCCCGTTCTACATGCTTTATCTATCTGAGTAGTGCTCATCCTGGTGCTTCCCACACCTATAGTGGAAATGCATCGCCCCTACTGAACATTGGTAAACATGTTTGTAGTTCAGAACCCAACACTAGAAGAATGAACATTGCAAGCTACCTCCTCAATGTGGTGGGCTTCACTCTTGTGAACAAGCAGAACAACCTACCACCCTTAAGACAAAAAATCTACTCCATGTGTCAATACAAGTTTCTCAAAAAAAATTATAGCTTGAGCGTGCATTCAGTTTGTTTGGGCTTTTAAACTGAATTAACTACTGCACCAAACTTTACTAGTGGAGAGTAAGGATGGCAATTTTACCCATGGGTACGGGTACCCGCGGGTACCGTATCCGCATGGGTAGGATATGGGCACACTTTTATGCCCATGGGTAATACCCATACCCTACCCGTTAAGTCACGGGTACGGGCACGGGTATAGACTTGTATCCATGGGTATACTCATACCCTGCCCGTTTAAACTTACATGTCAAACTTACCTATAGAGTTTGAACCTATATGGCTAAGAAGCCTAGGGACGAGTATGAGATTGCGACTTCTAAACTTTAATTTGATACTTTTATGTGCTTGTCTACTATTAGTAAGTAGAGATTATTGTCTTTTTTCAAATATGCTATTGATGAAAGTAAATTTTGAATAACTTGTATACTATTGGATATACCCGCCGGGTATATGGGTACCCGCCGGGTATGGGTATGGGTAAACTTTTATACCCGCATGTATGGGTATGGGTAAGCTTTTGTACCCATTGGCTACACGGGTATGGGTATGGTATTGCTCTACCCTGCCCATACCCTGCCCATTGCCATCCTTAGTGGAGAGGGTAACAACCCCTATGAAGAAAATATCTCCACCCACATGCATGGAGATCTTCAGTCAGGTGACATCTTATAAAATGCATCGTCAGATTTTATTTCAATCTCTCTGCACAATGTAACAGAACAGAATGACATGACCACATAAGCGACGAAGAAAAAGAATCGGAGGACATGCCTATAAGGATAAAAATCTAGTCGCATCTTGGTTTTGCCGAAAGGCAAAATAACATGATAATAGTCAAAAGTGGCCACGACATGTCACCCGTCACACCATGCTCAACGTAGGGAGTACCGACACTGCATAACAATCGTGTATAAAAATTCACATGAAATTGCCAAATGACTATAGAATCTCTTGACGTCAAGTATAATTAAGTATGCTAAATCATCCGCTGGAACCCCAAGCACAAAATATGCAATAGCCCCTGCTGTAAATACACAATGAAGCCTCAAGTACAAGACAAAAATCTGCATGACCGCTGACCTTACCCATAAATCACACAAAAATCCACTAATCTCCAACGACGTTTCGCGAAAAAATCGGGCTCCCCTTGTGTCCGAGCTGGATAAACCACACTGAATTTGGCAAAAATGCCCCAGCTCAAAGAACGCTCTACAATCACCCTCCACAACAAGATATGCCCCTTGGGAAATTTTGTATGTAAATCCCAATGAAGAAAATAAACATTAGAAATGCATCATGTCAGACAGAATGACACGGTTCCAGGTTCCTGCTTTTGTATAACTAGCAAGGTGGCCCTCGCAAATGCGAGGGCATCATCTTTAGCTTCTGGAATCTATTGATGAGATAAATTTATGGTGTGATTTATGTATACTGTACACATTATATATAAACCATAGGATTCTATAGCTTCTGCAAATGTCATGTTGGGCAAAATATCACCTATGTGGTAAATATTTTGAATTATTTTGAAAGTCATGTATCTTGAATATTATGTAGTCCTATTTTTGTATACTTTTACCTTCTTTGTGATGTCCCCATCTTTTCTGTCTAGCATTTATACTTGTATTTGTTGTGTCATGTAACAACAGTGACTACACTGACGTTGATGTTTAGTTTCATGTAACATACTAAAGTTAATAAAGTGACTTGGATAGATATAGTTTCAGTATTTTAATTGGCCACCAATTTACTGCATGCCCTCTCACAAATAAATTTTTGTTATGCTATTGCACCACAAAATTCTTCCCAACTGGTTATTAATACTCATATATATCATAGTCATACTACACAATACTTACGATCAACTATTTGATATTTAAAAAATCAAGAAAATTAGAGCACTTCCAAAATTTTAGATATATCACAAAATCCTTAACAGTTAATTATTATCGTGGCAATCCAATATATCAATAACATCATTTTTGTCCCTGTTGATCGAGCCACGACCATCCACTTCTATGTACATCTTCTGATTGGTCTCCCATTTGGTTGACACAAACTATGGCAGGAGACTACTACCAGGCCATCGAGTTTAATTCCAATTGAGAAGTATAATATTGTTCACTTTCTGAAACTAACTCTTAAAGTCACATGGAGCAATCCGACCCCAAATTTGTATTCTTAAGCTCATTTGGAATTTTTTATTCACAAACTGGATTACACGGTTAAATGTACTAATGCAACACCTAATTCTATAATTAACATTAAGGGTTGACATAGTAGATGGTCGAATCATTTGCTTTTTAGTTGAACTCGAGGGCATCATATTTAGTGTCTTCATATTGCTCGAGGATTAAAACTTTGAATATAATAGATACTTCTATCATGCAATTGTAACTATTAAGGTTCTAGCGCCACCAACAAATATTGTGCTAAGTAGAATATCAGTTGTGCGGTAAAAATATTTTACCCAATTTAATTTTGACGCATATGGTTATTATGCTATTTCTAGAAACACTATATTCATTAATGACTATTAGTGTCTTTGCATGGAATATTAGATTGAGTTAAACTTTCCAAGCACTGATATTAGATATACAATTATCCCATTTTATTTTTGTTCAAATAAAATTATTATTATTCACCTTAGTAATAGCCCTTTGAGGTTTACAAATATCATGGTAAGATACATAGGACATGAAAATTCATTTCGTACAATTGAAGCTTGTAGATTTGTCGACCCTCCAAGTAATAAACATGATCCACCAAAGAACTATCGCCGTGAATTTTTTTGTATATAGTCATGGAGATTTATTGGGTGTCTCCCATCATTAATATATATAATAAGAGGTCATCAGAAGAATGCTGGGGTACTTTTATGTAGCATTGTGAATATATATATATATATATATCACTTACAACACCTTAATACTAAGGTTTGACATATAACTCACTCTTGGGTACTTAGTGTTTATTTATTGTGGTATTTTATAGCATGTTTATCTTTTTCTGGTTGATCATACACAATTATAATAGGTAATAATATGTATGCTACGGACACATATGGGGAAGACATTTCAGTTAAAGAATCACCACTCTTGAATAATGGTAAGAAGTTTTAATAGTTGTTCAAGTGTTCTAATGAAGTGAATACGAAAATAGTGTGTTCATGTGTTGACACGTAGACCAATAAAGTATTGATGATTTTTCCATTGAGTAGACCTCTCTTACTCTTATTTACTTCCCCGTTATGAATTTGTACCAAACTTGAGGTTTTCTCAAAAGATGAAACTATGACCATTATTCTTTCGTAGATTAATATGTTGATAAAATTTGAAAAGTAGATAGTATATTTATCTATACATAGGAAATATTTTTATTATGCATTATTTTTTCTAAAATAAGGTTCTTGATAAAGTAATTTATATGAAATATGGATAACATATCAAGACCATCATAGGCTAAATATAAACTTGGTCGTCAAAATATATTGAACCTGATGCATTCTCCCTTAGATTTGTGGTACCATCTACCTTTGGTGTCTCAAGAGGTTCCAACCATCCTAAAGTGATTTTGACTTACCCGCAAAAAAAAAGTGATTTTGACTAACGTGGAACCATTTATTTTCTAAAACTGAGAAATACAAAATAAAACAAATACCATGTCTAGGAGTATAAAATAATGTATGAAAAACATCCAAATAAGGAGAAACTAAAATATCCCTAAAAACTCTTTTTTGCAACTAATGTTTATCATAAAATGAAGAAACGATACGAAAGTATACACATATGGAAAATCGGGAAACTTTTGAAAACTTGAAAATGTGTAAAATAAATACCAAATCTAGAAGAATAAAATAATGTATGAAAAACAATCAAATAATGAGAAATTAAAAGCTCAGCGAAAAGTCTTTTATTTGCAACAATTGTTATTTTAAAAATGAAGAGACATTAAATATTTATACAAATGGAAAATCAGATAATTCTTGAAAATGAGTAAAATACCAAATCTAGAAGCATATAATGTTGTATGGAAACATCCAAATAAGGAGAAATTATTAGTTCATATAAACCTCTTTTATTGGCAACAAATATTTATTTAGAAAATTAAGAATTGATAAGAAAGTACACAACATGGAAAATCGGGAAAAATTGAGAACTCGAAAATCAGTATTTTATGACATATTGTTCTTT
Source organism: Avena sativa (assembly GCA_916181665.1). Classification (NCBI taxonomy): domain Eukaryota; kingdom Viridiplantae; phylum Streptophyta; class Magnoliopsida; order Poales; family Poaceae; genus Avena; species Avena sativa. The sequence continues at coordinate 38,142,091 of OV702285.1, read as the reverse complement.
TTTTCAATATTACGAAAATATGCGATCGAAAACCTTAGGACTTATAAACCCAAACTATATTCTATTAGTAAAAATTAATAATGGTCAAGGTTTTCCTAGAAACTCGACCACCGATAAACTCAAACATATGGGGTACATTAAATTTTTAGTTTTAATCTACCCTTTGCTCCACATCTTATTTTTTGTAATTATTGGTGTGTCGCAAAGATACATATTTGAAGCTGGCTAAGTTTGTCTATGTTTACTTCTAGTAATCAATCCAGGTGCATGATCTACAATGATCAATCAGGTGCATGAAAGTTCACTTACGTATATCTGCTTGATATCATGCATATGCATGCCTAGTTGTACATGCATGGATCGATGATTGTCTGTTATCGGATCGGTTCAGAGTGCATCTGCTTGAACGTTGCTAGCCCGCGTTGGTCAACGAATACACGAAGCGACACACAAATGTTCCGTGAAAGATTAAGAAACCTATTTTGTCCAGTGATACTTCCGCGTGGAGCTAACACGTCCGGCCGGTGAAAATTGGTGCAATCTATTTTTTGATGATATACATCCGCACGGAGTCCGGCCCAATATGACAACCAATTTAGATCTGGCAGTTTGTCAGTCTGATTTAGTGCGTACCATAAACATAAAAGATTAGCTACCATCAAAAAGAAAAGGTTGTATCTAGGAGTCCTACGGAGACACGTCTTTACCATAGATCGTGTCCGTTTTTTTTCACTTTTTATTTTGTAGACCCATTGAGGGTTTTATATACGTGTCTAACCGGACTATATAAATGGTTACGTGACTATTAACCTATAATAAATCCTAGCCACATATTTTAGATCTAACTATCAAAATATTTTAGATGATGTGGATCAACCCAGTGCCTCAAAAAACATACTTATATTGCTTTTAGTATATAACTAGCATGGTGGCCCTCGCAAATGCGAGGGCATGTTCTTAAAAAAATTTAATCACCTTTGTATTACACAAAATACTGCTAAAACATAAAGACTGAACTATATTTGGATATGTTACCGGTACATATTATCTATCTGTATTGATGCCATGTATTTTATATAGAAAGGGCATCATCTTTATAGGCTCGCTTATGCTAAATATTAATTTTTATTATCCGGATATATCTACATCATTTTATTTTCAATTTTTATAAATTCAAAACCTTTAGAGATGAGTACATCCTTGAAGGTGAATTTTTTTGGGTGAAATTGATGTTTTGTATATATGGATATGTTGGTGATATAAAGTTTTCGAGACATTCCTGTCGGAAATTTTAATTATACTCATGTTCCTACATGACCTATTTGTACGATTAGTCTTTGAGTTATGACAACATCAGGTTGACTTCACGTCGAAAGACATATTTAGCTATGTTTAGCAAGCATTGCTTTCCTTTTATCTTCACCATTAGTTATAAAAGAGAAATCATAATAATTTTCTAGACCACAAAACTTTGTGTACATGGACTAACCATCACTTAGGATCCTTTCGGTTGGATGACATCCAAGAGTCGAGATTAACCGAATGCCCTGCCATTTAATCTAATGGTTTTGATTCAATGTACATCAGTAGCCCTCCACCAAGCATTGCTCCAAGTCTCCATTTGTAGACCCGATTTCATGCGTATAGATGAGGAGCAGCCCGCGGCCAAATTTGGGATTGGTTCCTCTCATCTTTTTCAATTTTTCACCCTTACACCCTCAACTTGTCCAGCGCTCCTTCGTTCCAATATTTTTCCTTGCGCTAATCGCTCCACATGTGTACGTCACATTTGTCGATTCCTCCCGATACACTTATTTGCTCATCCCCCTGACGTCGCACGTGTGATGCATCAGGGTAGGCTGCATCTTCTCCATGCGAAAAACCTAGGATGTCGCCGCCTCTTCCCCACGTGATGCCAAGGACGACAATGTCGTCGCATAGGCATCCACTACGGATGATAGAAAATTAAGAAGAATATGTTCGAGCCGTTTTGAATAGAAAGAAACTAAGTTGTTAATAGCGATATTACTAAGCATACCTAGTATGCAGAAATCTTGGTAAAGTGTCCTCTTTGTACCTATATAGTCAAAAAAATGAATAGTAGTCCCTCCGTCTAGAAATAACTGACTTGTATTTATTTAGATTCGAATATATCTAGACGCAACATCTAGATACATTCGAATTTACACAAACCCAATTTAGTTATTTCTGGACGGAAGGAGTAGTTTTTTATCAACAGAACCCGTGTGATCTTCAATCAGCGGACTGCATGCGGTCTTAGATCAATCTTGTATCTAGCTCCTTGTTATATAGGGCCTTTACGCATCGTAAAATTTTAAAACTTAAAGGTTGTATCCGATGAAATATTTGATCAATCTACATGGACGACACAGATCGTAAACACAGCAAAGGCAGCGGTCAAATCTTGGTAAAGTGTCCTCTTTGTACCTATATATATAGTCAAAAAATGAATAGTAGTCCCTCTGTCCAAAAATAACTGACTTGTATTTGTTTAGATTCGAATATATCTAGACGCAACATTTAGATACATTCGAATTTACACAAACCCAATTTAGTTATTTTTGTCACCCGCAAAAAAAAAATTTAGTTATTTCTGGACAGAAGGAGTAGTTTTTTATCAATAGAACCCGTGTGATCTTCAATCAGCGGACTGCATGCAGTCTTAGATCAATCTTGTATCTAGCTCCTTGCTATATAGGGCCTTTACGCATCGTAAAATTTTAAAACTTAAAGGTTGTATCCAATGAAATATTTGATCAATCTATATGGACGACACAGATCGTAAACACAGCAAAGGCAGCGGTCAAATCTTGGTAAAGTGTCCTCTTTATACCTATATATATAGTCAAAAAAATGAATAGTAGTCCCTTCGTCCAGAAATAACGGACTTGTATTTGTTTAGATTCGAATATATCTAGACGCAACATCTAGATACATTCGAATTTACACAAACCCAATTTAGTTATTTCTGGACTAAAGGAGTAGTTTTTTATCAACAGAACCCGTGTGATCTTCAATCAGCGGACTGCATGCAGTCTTAGATCAATCTTGTATCTAGGTCCTTGCTATATAGGGCCTTTATGCATCGTAAAATTTTAAAACTTAAAGGTTGTATCCAATAAAATATTTGATCAATCTGTATGGACGACACGGATCGTAAACACAGCAAAGGCAGCGGTCTACAACTGTATGCGTGAAGACATGAAAGGCATGTTCGACCGTATTGTTGGGATTTGTTTTTTTTGTCAGCTAGGTGGGATATTAAACGGTACGCGAAAACTAATACTACGTCGGCAGGACTCGTGACATGTTGGAGCCGATTCCTTTTCTTGTCATGTTTGGAAAGTTTCTTTTTTATTTTCCGTGGACTCTTTTACAATATGATACGTGTTAACCTGGATTGGAACGTTACATAAGTACCATCTCTTATTAAATCTTAGCCGTACATTATATATCTAACCGTTCAAATAATTTAGATGATGTGGATCAACATGACGCCTCGAAAAGTACTCTTATATTGCTTTTAGTATATAATAGAAATAGAATAGATAGATCCTCTTTTTTGTGCTTCCCACGTGAAACCAACTCATGCCCATTCTACATTTCTTATCTGTCGGACTAGTGCTTAGTATCCTGGTGCTTCCCATACCTATCGTAGAAATGTATCACACATTGTAAAACATGTTGGTATTCATGAATCCAACGCTAGAAGGATGAACATTGCAAGCACTACCTCCTCCGTCTAGTAGGATTCTTTCAGTCTAGTGAGAAAGCCGAACAACCTATAACACCGTAACATGGAAAAGATAGAGCTCGAAAAGATACTCCGCATGTCAATATGAATTCCATGGAAACATTTATAGCTGAGGGTGCATTCAGTTTGTTGTAGGCCTTTAAACTGAATTAATTGCTGCACTGGAATTTACTATAGTGGATAGGGTAACAACCCCTAGGAAGAAAATATCTCCACACACGCGCTTAGATATTTACATCCAGGTGATAACTTAGAACATGGACGATGACGAGGAGTCTGATGGTGGAATAGCTGTATTGGGGAGCTTTGCTGTTTCCCTAAAAAAAAGGTTCACACTAATACCCGCAAAAAAAAAGGTTCACTACTGGTTTTGGCTGAAGGAGGCACCGACCATGTCTGCGGGTGTCGCTTACGTCTTGAGCCAAAATACTTCCAAAACCTGAATTTTCAGGTTGGGTCGCCCGATCACAGCGAGGCTCTGCCCCTATGCGTGCAGCGTGCCCGACTATAGACAATATCTACCATTAGACGCGGGTGAGACCAAAAACTTCTTAAGCAGACATATTTTCATGCTATCTAGATAAATCGGTCAAGATCAACTCGGTAGGAAAAGTGATGAGCAATGTAGATTTTCATTTTCTCGAGACAAACAACTTTACTTCTTGTGCCATCTTGACCTGAGCAAGTATACAACCTCCAGAATTAAAATTCGACCGAACAGAACTAAAATCGTTCGGTCAATATCCAAGTTTGAGACGAAAACAAGGGTAAAACACCATCAAGATCAGGTCGGATGGAAAAGTGGCCAGCGCCATTGTTCTTTGTTTTTGGTGGTGAACAACTTTGCTTTTTATGAGATTTTAATACGAGCTTGTTCACTGCCTCAAAAGTGGCTGGGAAGGTACATGCAAGTTTTTGACCAAATAGTTACGCAAATTTCGGATTTGCCTATTCGAGTTGGACCCCAAATAGGGCTTTGGACGGGAATCCAACCATCTTTCCTGCACGGAAGTTTCAACCGCTCCTTATATACAAGAGGGGTGATGGCCGATTGAAAAAACACCAATCAAACAAACACATCTAGTACTTTTCCATGTACATCTATTTTTTTATCCCTCTTCGTTGTATCTTTCATCCCGTTTATCTGTAGTTCTTCATGACAGAGGGCTGCAAATCCACGAGGTTCTAGCCCCTATATCCACTACGCCACCCTGACGGGGTCCTTCCCGAGCGAGTGGGGCTTCGGTTCTACGAAAGCGCCCACCGGATTGTCTTGCATACTGAGCTTTCGGCGATCCTCCCTCGGTGCATGCTGCCGCGCATCGCGATCGGCATCGAGGTTACATGGTGAAGTGTTCGTGTGCGAACACCCATTTCCAAGTTAGGGTTCAGCCCTAAGCCGGCTAGCCACTTAGGCCTTGTGGCCATGGTGACCTAGCCCACTAGGGTCAGGTGCCCCCACATGGGCTCATGTGGCCCACCTTGTAGGTGGGCCCCACCATGGACCCTTCAGGAGCATTCTACAAGGTTCTAACACATAGAAATATTCTTAACTTTCTCGAAACCCTAAAATAGGAAGTGCCATATATCATTATCTATCTTGGGACCATTCTGAAGCTCCTCGTGATATAAAGCATCTCATCCGAGACTCTGAAACAACATTTGATTTCCATCATAAATATTCTCGACAAAGAATAGTGACACCGAAGGTAAAGTGTTTGACCGGACGGGTACAAGAATATGTAGACATGATTGAGATAGCTCTCCGATCAATAACCATTAGCGGGGCCAGGATTTCCATAGTGGTTCTTTTCGGTTAAACCAGAATGTCAAAGCTTCAACAATCTAGTATACGATTCCTTTAGTATCGTGATATATTACTTGCCCGAGATTCGATCGTCGTTATCACTATACCTAGTTCAATATCGTTACTGGCAAGTTCTCTTTACTCGTACCATGATATAGGATCCATGTGACCAACTAATTTAGTCCCTGAGCTCTTGTATGCTATACTACCAAGAGGGCCCAGAGATATCTTACACTCTGTGATACGAAGGAACAAATCCCAATCTTGATTCACGCAAATACCATCAGAGATACATGTAATCCAACTTTATAATCACCTAATTACGGAGTCATGTTCGATGTCCACAAGGTATTCCTCCTATACCCGGGAATAACATGATCTCATGGTCTGAGGAAACTATACTTAACATATTTGAAAAGCAATAGGAAACAATATAGACACTACGATCGGAAGCTATGCTTATTGTTTGGGTCTTGTGCATCACATCATTCTCTATTGATGTGATCCCGTTATCAAGTGACATTCATGGCCATGGTTAGGAAGCCTTTACCATTGCTTGACTAACAAAATAGTAGAAGAGTATTATTAGGGACTCTGTGTTGTTTATTTATCCACACGTGTATTTAGTTTCCAATACATACAATTATAGCATGGACAATAAATAATATCATGAACAAGGAAATATGAATAATAACAACTCTATTATTACCTCTAAGGCATATTTTCAACACATTTAGAGCATTGTTCTTACTAGGACCGCTAATCACTTAATAGTTGTGTGGCTTACCTTAGCATGGAAGCAACTATAACTTGTGCTATTAAATGTATGTAGAACGCCAAATCAACAAAACATCAACCAATAAAGTACCACCTAAAAGAACCCTTCCCTTTCACCCTCCTTGACATGTTGTGCTCCTTAAAGAAATTGTTAAAATATGAAACACATAAGCATCACAATTGTATCATCTCAAGCATAATTGTGTGGATTCATATTATAGCTGACATGCCTATCCGGCCATCGCACTACACACGGATCGTGTTCCGTATAGGAAGTTATCCTAATATGGAAATTTTGCTGACAACACAGTGAAATCCCGCCGCTTTCAGAGTTTAACCTAGTTGCATATTCTAACTAAACACCCCATGAGAAATCGCTAGTACAAATCGGTACATTATAGATGGGTGTATTGGCACGTCGCACACGGTTTCATGAACTGTGTGCGCGATGATATGTGATGGGTGCTTCTATCACTAACGATTATAAAAACCATGTGCGATCAATTTTGGATTGCAAATAGTTGGAATAATTTTTTTTCCATATGACTCCACTGAGCCGGGTTCCATTACCATCAGGGACATATGTCTTAAGGTTTACAAAAGAACAAAACACTACCTAAAGACAAAAAATTAAAAATTCCATGCAAACATAAACCACAGGAGTATCAGAGCGACCGCCCAACATCATCAAGAGAAAATCTAGGTATTTTTCCACCACATAAACTATTATCCAACAACACGAAGGCAAGGCATGAACCAATCCCCATCAGACTTCAGAGGAGATACTGTCATCATCCACCTTTCTTCCACCGATCCTCTAAGAAGAAACTCGCCTGGCCATCTCGTGGGCTTGAGTCGCCACCTTCTGTAAACGATCAACACCCTTCACCAGTGCATTCCTGTCCCATTCATTCTGCAGACCTGCCCAATAACGAATAAAGGCGCCCATGTAACAAATCAATCCCAAAGGGGAAGAAACCAGTTTCCCTTCAAAGCAAGCACTATTTCTGGTTTTTCACAAGGCCTAGCATAAGGCAGGAACACAAATAATGTGAATATTATAACTAAAAAGAAGAAACTGTCCATTCCACCAGAAGTACTGAGTAAAACATGCCGGACGAGTGGGATCCATCAAACATACCGCAATAGTAATCCACGTATAAACTGCAGCTGGACAACTAAAGAACAAATGATTAATCATTTCCTCCCCAGGACAGAACTGACAAATATAGCTCCCGACCCATTTTCTTCTCTTCATATTATCCTTAGTAGAAATAGCATTATGCCAAATCAACCAGAGCTAAATTTTAACTTTTAAATTTGGTGTACTTCCATTTAGGTATATCTTTTTCATTATTTAGGAAAACAAAAAACAACATATTTCTCAAAGCTCCCCACTGCGACGCCAAAACAGGTGAGAGCCATCTTCTAAAGGTAAAGAACCAACCCAAATCTGACATTTCCCTAATAGCACTAATTTTTTGATTGCATATGGAGAAAAGATCTGGGAATCTCTCACAAAGGGGGAGATCCCCAAGCCATTGGTCATGCCAAAAATCGGTTTCCTTACCATTCCCAATCTCCATCTCCTTCCAGAAAGATAAACATTTTTAAGTCTAATTAGGTCTTTCCAAGCTGCAGAATCCCCCTGTTTCACATTCACCCTCCAAATCCCATGGGTTATTTTATATTTTGCTCTAACAATTTTTTGCCAAAAACCATCATAAAATTCCAACCTCCACCACCACTTACACAACAGATAGATGTTAAACAATTTCTATTTTTTTATACCAAGCCCACCTTTCTTCCTTGGTCTTAAAATCAAGGACCAACGGACCATGTAATACTTCTTCTTATTATTAGCCCCCTCCCAAAAAGATTTACAGATGATCTTAGTAAAATCTTCCAGATTAGTATCCGCAACCAAATACATGGACATATGATATAAGCTACTCAAAGAAGATTGGATAAGAGTAAGCCGCCCCCCAATCGAGGAAGAATTTCCAATCCACCCATCAAACTTCTTTCTAAGTTTGTCATAAAGAGGACGCAAATCCGCCACATGAAGCATGATGCCGCAAACAGAGACACCAAGATATTTTATCAGCCAAGAACTAAGCTGGCAGCCAAATAAGTCAGCATACCTCAGACCCTTTTCCCCATCATCTAAAACCAGTAAAAGTTCACTCTTATCAAAATTTATTTTCAAGCCTCACATTGCTTCAAACATAAAAGTTCCAGCTTGATAGTAATGACTTTGGTAATTATTTTTTATACAACCTGAAGTAAATAAATGGGTCTGTATTTGGATAGCACATCAGCATCAGGAATTTTTTGGAGAAGGATAATCATACCAAAATTCAGTCTAAATAAATCAAGCACACCAGCATGCAAATCAACAAACAAAGCCAAGATATCATATTTAACAATTGACTAACATGATTGAAAAAATTCAACAGGGATACCATCAGGTCCGGGAGATTTATTCCTAACCACCATATCTAAGGCAGCTTTAATCTCATCAAGAGAGAAAGGTCTATCTAACATTTCATTAATAGCCATACACAATTTTTCATCAACATTCCACATAGAGCAATCCAAACCAATTTTATTGCCCTCACCTTTACCAAACAAAGATCTGTAATACTAAGTTGCATGAGTAAGAAGATCAAAGGTCCCCTGAATTAACAAATCATTATTCCTCAAAGAATACATAACATTTTTACTTTTTCTCCCATTAGCAATTCTATGGAAGTAAGCAGTATTATTATCACCTTGCAACAGCCACTTAGAACTCGACCTACTAAACCAAAAAAATTCCTCTTCTTCATAAATTTTCATGAGTTTCAATTGAATAAATATTTTTCTCTGGAACTTTTCCCTAGTTAATAGTGTCTCTTCTTCAATCAATTCTAAATATTCCAATTCCAACACCACATCACGTTTCTCTCTAATTGCCGAACCCCTCATGTTGACTCCCCAACCTTTTAATGATTTCTTCATATTTTTCAGTTTAGATTGAATTCGCCCAATACTGCCAAAAGGCAATACAGAGGATTGCTAGGAAAAATCAATTCTGCTCATAAACTCAATATGAGACATCCAAGTTTTTTCAAATTGAAATTCATTACTTTTGACTTCAACTTGTTCACATGTATCAACCACTAAGGGTTTGTGATCAGAAACAATTCTAGGAATTTTCTTAACTTGAGTTAGAGAGAAAGCGGATTCCCATTCCATATTAACTAAAACCCTGTCCAATTTTTCAAGAGTAGGAAATTTTTGATTATGGGACCATGTATATTGCCCCCAGAGAATTTCACCTCTCTCAGAGCATACGAATTAATAATTTAATTGAAAAAATCAGTATCCCTCGAAGATCCATTAGTTTTCCTATCTTTTTCACAAGCAAAATGAATAATGTTGAAATCCCCCGCCAATAAGGGAGGGGATATTCAAATCCTAGCAAACCTTAGCAAATTCAGCAAGGAAAAATTCCATGTCTTCAATTTGAGCTGCACCATACATAACAATTAAAAATAATTCCATCCTCAATTGCTGATCAAACACCTTTGCTTTAATAAAATATCTATTAGTTTCCTCATTAATTACCTTAAACCTGGAAACTCTAAGCCCACACATGATACCACCAGATTTTCCCACGGAGGGGAACCAAATCCAAAAGAAATCATTACCAGGATCAATTTCTCTACACACAGACATATCAATCTTCCTCTTCATGGTTTCTTGCAAACCAATAAAGTTAAAATAAAATTCACACATCAAACCTCTAAAGCAAAAAAGCAAAACCTTTTTTCCCACACCCCTACAATTCATAATAAGGCCTATCATTGAATTTTATGAGTTTTACTTCTTAACCGAGGGCCAATCAAAATATCACACAGAGGGTGATTTTTACTTGCCCTGACAACTTTTTTTGTACCACAAAGGGGTACAACACCAGATTTTGTTAATGAACCATTACCACTTTTCTTCAGTTGCTTCCTAGTTTTTTTTAGAAATAACAAGAGTAAAGTCATCCTCATCTAAACTCTCCAGCCTATCATCATCATCACCCTCCTTACCAACCCCACAATTATGTAACAATTTATCAGCCTTATTCTCATCCACATTGTCAGAAGGACCCACTAACATATCTTTTTTTTATGTTTAGCTACCAAGTTATCTCTAGCACATTCCAAATCTTTAAGTAAATGAACAGTAGCCAAGGGTAAAGTTTTCACATCAATTCCTATTTCTAAGGCTTTATCAACAATCTCATTATCACTTAACACAGAGAAAGAATTTGCATATCGAATTAGATTGTTACCTACATTGTCCCTAGCAGCAATATGCTCCATATCTCTATCCAACACATGCATGTTAGCAAGCCAAGTGGCCTAGTTCCTCATGCTATTCCTCAAAGGTATAGGCTGGTCAGGAGTTGGTATAGCAGGCACTGAGGGCCTAGCTACAGAAGAAGAAGCAAGGATACTTTCATGTTCAGCAGGAATCTCAGTAATACTAATCACAGACGATTGCACCACATGAGGCTAATATTTCTCCTCTGAGACAACATCACTATGATCAAAGAAGGTTCCACTGACACTCATATAGCACTGTCTTCTGGAGATTCAACAACTGGATCTAAGTTAGCCCTAGGTAAATCAGCAAGGTGTCGCCTCCACTCATACTTCTTATCCCTATTTGTCTAAAGAAGCTGCTTCAGGAAATCTTCCTATGTCAACTCATTCTTCAGTGGTTCATCAGGATTTTCCACCAGCCCTGGAGCCAGAATCCTAGGCCTCTTTATAAACTCGAAATATTGACAAATAGTAGTCCACGGTAGGAAGTGTCTGCATGGTCTTGCTAGAGGAAGCCGAAGCAGAAGGTACGAAAGAGCAAGGAATGAACCCAAGCTGTTTCATTCTTGTGCCAAAAGATGGCGCGTCTCCCTCGGTATCACTACTATCTTGCCGCACACTATCATCCACAACTTTCCTCTTTCCAAGTTTTTCAATGACATTTTCCAAAGCTCCTTCAGTCACATATTTTGTCCCTGGTGACTGAGCATCAATAGGCAAGTCATATGTTATTTTTCCATCCCCCATAAAACCACCAGGAGAAAATTTGTTTCCCTTCCTTTTACTATCCCCACCAGTCCTTGCTCTTTTAGGAGTGTGCTGTGTATTCCAGGATTTTGAGGAGGCACACCTTGCCCCACCTAGTCATTTGCGACCCCTGTTCTGTCCCTAGTGTTCCTTCCCCTAGGGATTTCTCTAGTGAATTCCAGATCATAGAAATTTGCACCAATATTTATATTTGCCGCTACTGGAGCTACCAAGGACACATCCATGTTACCAATTTGCACTCTTACATAATCCACATTGTTCAGGCTATGATTATCAACTGCCAGAGATCTCTCCACCAAACTCCGAGCATAAGCAACAGTTGGAAAGTTCCTGTTGTCCAAAGGAATCGCTTTAACCTGAAACCATGCAGTATCCAATTCTCCAGCAGCACCATAACCAGGGAACCAATGATCCACCTGAATAACCACATTCCTCACAGTTTTCAAATGAGTTCTACCAAAATGCTTCCATGCATCAATATCTCTTGAGCTTGGAAATCTCATCAGATATATATTTGCAGTCATTGGTTTAGCATACCATCTCCAGTAGCACTTTTCACCATCCCACTGCTCAAATTCAACCTCAATCTGCCTTGAAGACACATTCCCTTCAATAACTTGAATGACAGCCTGAAAATTTTATTTTTTTGGAGCAGCATTCCTTATGTCAGGAATAACAAAGAATCCATTTTCAGGGAGATCTGCACCCACAAAGGGATCTGCAACCTCCCATGGTTTCTGCTCATTAAAAATAAACTTGTCAACATGAGAGTCAGCACACATGAAACATAATTCACTAGGTTCTAGCATTTGGTTGTTACTTTCCCTGAATTGCACATTTCTCCCATTGCCAGGCATAGGAGCCTGTCTCATCTCCCTACTGGAATCACCGAAGGACCATGATACTAATGTTGCTGCCCAGGAAAAACAAGAATCACATGATCCATACGACCAACATTAGCCGAAGAACTACTTTGAAAATCACCACTATGAGAAGAATTGAAACCATGCTTGTCACTCTCAGAATTATCAGACCCTTCTTACCTCATCTCAGGACGATGCGCCCATCGATCACGAGTACTCCCAGCAAAAGAACCTCTCATGTTGACATCCTCCCCACGATCCCTATTGGCCACTGCACCAAGATGTGCGGAATTACCACCGCGTAGAGGGCGGTTGTCAAATCAACCAGGGAAAGCATCACAATTGTTAGACCGACTATCATTAATGTTACGCCAAAGATCAGGTGCATCAGAGGATGCATGAGGGCCAATATCATGTCTCACAGGATCCCGACCACGATTTTCATCAGATCTAGGGTTATAGGCACTAACCTGGGCAGTAGATTAAGTATGTGGTAACTCTACAGATCCAGGACCTAAACCACCAGGAGGACGAATCGGAGGGTAGTTTTGACACATCAGAGGAGCACCCCTACCACGGCTAGAACCACCACCACGACCAAAGTTGAAAGCCATCGGTGATGGAGAAGAAATGACCGCCGCGAAGATGTGAGAATCACCTGAAACCGCCCCCTTCCAAGTAACTGTCGCATAGGGATGGAGAATCGAACGGAGCACTTTTTTGTCAACGGACACCACTCACGGAGATCCAGCCGAGTGACCTCTCTTCCTGATGTGGACGTATCTGGCTGTGAGAGTGGAAGGACTATTGACGCAACCACCCGTCACAGAAGATAAGGGAGAAGTTTCCTGAAGCGAACTATGTGGCTGTCGTTGACAGCCCACGTGCCCAGGACATGGACCGACACCGACCGGCCTTTTATCATCCAGCCCATACCCACATTGGCCCATAGCGACTCGCCTAGCACGATTCAAAATTTCCCTAGAATCCTTCACTGAATATACCAAAGAGGGTTTCTCCGGCGATCATCGGAAAAGTGCACAATGACCTAGCTTCCGCTGCGGCCTCAAAGGAGACACACACGACGCAGATAGATTAGGCACGAACGCGATTCTCGCTTCTAGCGTAACCCAGTGACATGGGAACAACAATCCCAAATCGGAATGAATCTGTTCTCCCGGATCCAACTGACGAACATCAACCACGATCCCGTCTTCATCAAGCAATACAATTCATCTCTCTGCACAACACAAAACTACCATACCCAACATTCTACCCCCTTCCCCTTAACCATGCCCTCTTTCCCCCATGGTCGCGCATCCAACACCGTGCCATGTGAATCTCTCAGAATGAATCTATGAGCTACAAGGTAAACCAACAAAATCCCCTCATGGAACTCATGGACCAGACGATTCAATATATCAGGATGCAGGCATACCTCACTTTCCACCTAGATGTAGACGTGGGAACAAAGGATCTTCAAAATCAGCATCCGCCCCCTCCGCCACAGCCAAACTAGATCCAGTCTCTACCGGCGCCACCGCTCTAGATTGCAAAGGAATCAGCACAGGGCGGTCCGATGAGCGAGATCTGGGATCCAGCAGCAGCGACGCGAAGTCCACGGCGAGGGGAAACCTCCTCGGCTCCACGGAGAGGGCTCGTGGCGGCACACATGGCGTCGTCATCGGAACACCGGCTAGCTGCGGGTTTGTTTTGGCTTTTGTAGATACCAGACGAACAGGGTATCATAAGGCGCATGCCACGAAAACCCCTTCCAATTATATGGAAACTGCTGGGCGTCCCCCGGACGATGGGGAGTTCCCATCGTCCTCCTCTAAAACCGCTCTAAATCCCGTTTTTGCTACAAACCGGCCCGCTTTTGCTATATATGTTCCCGCTTTTGCTTTGGAAGCAAAAAAAGGTTCGTTTTATAAATAGAACGTCTCGCCGGAGACAATGCAGCAAAAAAATTGTGCTAATGCAGCAAAACCGACTTCGCCGGAAACATCGTCGGAAAAAACTCGCCGGTGACTCTCGCCGGAGATCTTGTAGCAAAAAGTTGACACTGTTGTAGCAAAACCACGAGACGGTTGTAGCAATAACGTTCTTCTAATGTAGCAAAAAACCTACTTCGTGAGAGACATCGTCGGAGACTTTTTTAGACACCTTGTCGGAGACCTCGCCAGGAATGTCGTGTGGCAAACAAATTATACTATTGTAACAAAATAATAAGACGATTATAGCAAATAAAATGTCCTATTATAGAAAATCGACTTCGCAGACCTCGCCGAAAATCTCACAGCAAAACCTATATTCTATTATGGTAAATAACAAAACTTGTGTAGCAAAAATTGTCTTGATGCAAAGCACCAGACGCTGGTAGCACCACCATGTCTCGCTAGCAGCAAGGCTGATCTCCATAGCATCGACGTACACCATACTTAGCTCCTAGAATATCTTGGCAGCAGTTCGCTTGGGGAGTGCCACCGGACCTGTCCCTGGCCCTTCCAATTAGGATGGTGTTTCTGCCAATAGTTGGAATAATTGTACTCGTATGGGATATAATCCTTGGTTATAAACGAAAAAAAGCCAAACCCCGTGTGACATAGAAAGGACTATGCACACGGTAGAATCAACAAAATCGTGTGGGATGAAAAGAAACAAAAAGAACAAAAAAGCATCGCTGATAGCACACCACCGATGCAAGACGGAGATCATCGATCTGTCCATAGTAGCGGCAGACAGTGAGTCCTTCACAGAGGCACATACTCCTTCAGGGTGGAAGGGAGTCCTTGACGGTGTCTTCAGGGTGGAAGGGAGTCCTTAACGGTGTCGTGGAGGTGAGCTTTAAGATCTCCCTCCTGCAGTAAAGACGGGGACCGGGACAGATCGATCTACCAAACGATAAGATCCAGGGTATCACACCCTTCCATCCAAGAGAAGGCCTCGGCGCCGCTCGTCCTATACCTATACAAGAATTTATTAGTGAGATCACGTCCAACTCCCAAGATTCTTCCCTCAGGCCCTCATGCGTACGCATGCCTTGTCTTTGGACCATTATGTCATGTACTCACTCCCAAAACACACTTGCCATACTTTCTCCTTTCTTGGCACGACAATACGATACTTTGATGGCTTTTTGGCTAAGATCAAAAGCATGGTGTAATTTAACACAAAATAAATTTTACTGTGTGCACTTACTGAACCAGTATCGGCGCAAATCTTCAAGAATAGCAAAAGGTTAAGTGAAGAGTCAAACCCACTGATCAACATAGTAGTTCCAACTTCCAGTAGCCTGCAAATTTTAGAAGTCTCTGTGATAGGTGACTATACAAAGTGGGGCTTAACTGGTTCAAGTGGAAGATACAAGATGAAGTGCAAACTAATCTTAGACTCTCAGCCATAAACACATGGCACGCTGCAGTTGCTAGATGCATGACCAATCTAGCTAACGTGAAAGAGAATCAAAACACTATTTTCTTGAAATGGGAGCATCGTTTGGGCCCAGGGCCAGCCCTGAGGGGGGTCAGGAGGGGCGGCTGCCCCGGGCCCCCGAGACCAAGGGGGCCCCAACTCCCAACTAGCAGCAGGAAGAACCTAATTGGACGCCATTGGAGCTGTTCTGTTTGAGCGAAGCAAAGGAGGACGAAGGAAGGAAAGCGTTAGGGAGAAAGCATTGTGCTGAAACTTGGGCCTTGACTTCTTTTTGTTGAATTGGGCTTTCTTCACTTGGTTAGCTTTCTCCCTTTAGTTGGGTATATATACGAGGGCTTAATGGGGTGGGGCCCATGAGCTAGACCATGGCCGGAAAATTACCAATCCAGGATAAGCAATGCATGGTCGATGCACATTTTGTTACCCCTAAAAAAATGACGCTCATTTCCTTGCTCAAAAACTGTTTGGATTTTTTCTAATAGTTGGCAAAGATAGAAGGAACCGCAAGGCCACGCTAGGTATGAGTTTAATTCTCCATCCACGGTGCGATAGGGTTGTAGAGCGGCACCCGATTCGTCCCCTCTGTATTCAAAATTGGTTGCTCTAGTTTAAAAAATTCAGCAAACTTTGTGTAGTTTTAAACTAAATTTTACTTTCATGGGCTTATGCAGGTTGCCGTTTGCAACCCTACTATGCTAGGTGCACAACGCCCGTTCGATCATTTTCTAGACAAGAGCCCGAGACCACCATTCACCATTGTTGGACTAATACAAGGGAACAAAGGTAGTAACAATATTGGTTTTATAAGCAATTTATGAGCCTTAGTAGTAAAGTTCCGTCTATGTTCATACCTGTTATAATTGCGACAAGAAGTTAATGAAGAACGAAAAGAAAATCACAGCAAGGGGACACAGATTTAACGTGGAAAAACCTCTCCAACAAAGAGAGGAAAAAACCACGGGCGCCATCCAGCGAAACTTCACTATATCGGGGAGTGTTTACAAACACCAAGGATTTCACAGATACAACTCATCCCAATCGGCGGCTTACAAGGGGTTTATATATCGGTGGAAACCAATGTCTTCGACGATCCGTACTGTACCCAAGCCTCCGGCGACGGGCCTCGCTTCACTCGTCAGAAGTTGAGCTATACTTTGTAGAATTTGGATCAACATATAACAAACTCCACCTTGAGACAAATTCCTTCTTGTAGCATCAACAACAACCACCTCCCGGAACAAACAAAGAAAATACTTTCGGCGCCAATAGCCACTTGGGCTAATCAGTTAAACCAACTAAGTTCGAGCAAAGCTCAAACTTAGCAACAGAAACATGTTTAGTCATCATATCAGTAGGATTATCATGAGTGTTGATCTTGTATACTTTTAATTTACCTTAAGCAACAATGTCTCACAAAATGGTACTTGACATCAATGTGTTTAGTTCTCTCATGGAACATCTTATCTTTTGTAAGGTATATGACACTTTGACTGTCACAAAACAAAGTAATGCTAGAATCATCTCCACAAAGCTTAGCAAACAAACCTTTCAACCAAATAGATTCTTTGCAAGCTTCAGCAATAGCCATGTATTCGGCCTCAGTAGTAGATTGTGCAACAGTAGCCCGCAACAGAAGTTTTTGAGACTTCTGTGGCGCATTTCAATATGCGTCATAGAACTACACTTTAGTGGCGCAATAACAGTGGTGCATCCCATATGCGCCACAGAAGTTGAAAATGGTGCGCCACTGATGAGCTTTTTCCTAGTAGTGGTAGCTTTCCAGCTAAAAGCACAACCACCAACATTGAACACATAACCTATGAGGGATCTTCTCTTATCCAAATCAGTAGCAAAATCTAAATCCATATAGCCAACGAGTCCCTCAATGGTCCTGCCAAACTTCAAACAAGCATTGGAAATGCCAAGAAGCTACCTGAAAACCCACTGAACAGCCTTTCAATGTTCTTTACTAGGATTAGTCATGTATCTACTTAGGTGTGCCTTCAAAGTAGTGATATTTTCATGCTCTTGGTAGCAATTAACATATCATCAATATATAGCAGCATGTATATAGGTAATCCATCAATAAACTTAATATAAACACAACTATCCTATTTAGACCTCTCAAAGTCATGTGAGATCATAAACGAATAAAACCTTTTATACCACTGTCTTGGAGATTGCTTTAAGCCATAAAGAGACTTCTTTAATTTGCACACAAAATCCTCTTTACCAGGCACTATGAACCCTTCTGGTTGGTCCATGTATATTTCCTCATCAAGCTCTCCATGCAGAAAAGCAGTCTTGACATCTAACTTCTCAAGCTCAAGATCATGCATAGCCGCAATACTAAATAAATTGCGAACGGAACTATACTTTACAACTGGGGAGAACACATCATTGTAATCAATACCTGAAATCTGGCTGAACCCTTTTGCTACTAACCTTGCCTTGTACCTCGAAGGCTCTTTAGGAGACAAACCTTCCTTTTTCTTGAAGATACACTTGCAGCGGACCGCCTTCTTTTGTTTAGGCAACCGCATAACATCCCATGTGCCATTTTTCTCAAACGATTGCGTCTATTCTTGCATAGCAGAAACCCACTGCTCGCGGTCAATGGATGCAATGGCTTCATTGTATGTAGTAGGTTCGGAATCGTTCTCCACAACACAACTCAAATCATAACGAACAAGATTACACTCTTCAATTAAACGAGGACGAGGACCATAGTTACGTCTCGTTCTATTAGAAGCAATGGATTCATGTGGCTGCTGCAAAATAATAGGTGAGTGCTGAACAACAATGTCATCAATATTTTCCTCATGTGTATCTTCAACGACAACATCATTATCAACAGTTTTCTGCAGGTTCTCCACCTTCACACTAACTCTCTCCTCTCCAATAGCAACATGAGAGGGATCTGATGGCAAGCTATCTTCATACATAACAGATTCATTGAAAACAATTTTTCTACTCAACAAAATCTTTTTAGTTTCAGGATTCCATAGTTTATATGCTTTAACTCCTGAACCATAACCAAGGAATATGCACTTAACAGCCTAGGCTCTAACTTTGCATTATCAACATGAGCATATGCAGTGCAGCCAAAAACTCTCAACTGTGAATAATCAGCAGGCGAACCTGACCATACTCGAATGAGAGTTTTCTTCTCAAGTGGAATAGAAGGTGACATGTTGATGAGGTAACACGTTGTGTTGGTTGCTTCAACCCAGAAACGCCTATGCATACCTGCATTAGACAACATACAACGAGCCCTAAA
This sequence comes from Avena sativa, assembly GCA_916181665.1. Lineage (NCBI taxonomy): Eukaryota > Viridiplantae > Streptophyta > Magnoliopsida > Poales > Poaceae > Avena > Avena sativa. Next base: position 38,123,022 of record OV702285.1, on the reverse strand, counting down.
GATGATGGTCATGTTCATGCGCTCAGCCACGCCATTCTGCTGAGGAGTATAGGGGATGGTATGATGCCTGATCATGCCATTGTTACTGCAAAACTCCTCAAACTCAGTAGAACAGGTCCAAGCCTCTGGCGATGGGCCTTGCTCCACTCGTTAGAAGTTGGCCTATACTTTATAGAATTTGGATCAGCATATAACAATACCTACGAATTATTATTTTTACAAATAGTTTGTCTTGTGTCTTGAGTATACTTCACATATCTATTTGTAACATTTATTATGTACCAGAAATATTTATTATTGTTTTGATAATTAGAGGGAGGGGCCCAAAATCCTAACTTCACCCTGGGCCCCTAAAATCACAGGACCGGCCCTGTTTGGGCCTCTGCGTCGAAACAATGCACACAACCTTGATTTTATTGTAAGTTTATAGTATCATATTTTACAACTAGGGGATCACACAAAGTGGTTAGATGAACCAGCCACCTAAGAAAGGAACATAAAAAAGCTCTAATCATATTAATCTTGGAGACGTTTAGCATGTAACTCGAACCACCCTGGTTGTTGATTGCCCATACAAACTCCATCAGATCCTACTTCTCCACATGAAGGAGGTAAGACCACATGTGTATGCAAGAAGTGTCCATGTGCATAACCGGCAATTTTTTTGGAGTTGGTACTCTATTAGAACCTACATCGTTTCAACAAATCCAAATTTCCCAAAATAAATAGCAAACCCCCATAAGGATTCAAGATTTTGTTCTTTTATCTACCCCATGTAGCCAGTTCCCAAACATATTTTGCATGACTTTTTCCGTGAATAATAAACAACATGAGTTTTGGCATGACTAGTCATTCAACAAGTTGATTGGCTTTATGGTAGCAACTCCTTTTGCATGCTGTGAGATCCAAGTGTAAGGTCCATTGAGTCATTCCGCATAACTAGAAATCAAACAATGTAAAGCTCAGCCAACTAGGGAGGGGCTGGAGTGCCAACATATTGTCATTAAGTTTGACAAATTTATAAATAGGCCAAGGGTCTAGACTCTAGAGCAATAAATGTCAGACATACGGTATAGGGGGTACCTCGATCCTTCTACGGCTGGTTTGTGCGCCGATTTGGCAGTGTGCCTTGCGAGGGCTTGGAGGTCCCTTCCCGAGGGACGTCCGGTAGCGTCATGGTAGTAGGGTGAGTGCCTGCCTAGGATGCTCCCTTCGAGAGGGAGTGGGCCGGAGGCGCCCCTGCAGCTGGAAAGGGATGCGCACATGGGTCCTTGGTAGGAAGACAACAACCTTGGCGATAGCATTGGATACCGCCCCAGTGCCGCTCCAAAGCCCATGCTTTGGCCAAATAAAGGGATGACAAAGCCACGACGGGAGAAACCGTGTCCCCCCTGTTTCGGTGTAAAGAGCCAGAAGGAGACGCGACCCAACGAAGGATGTCATCAGTGACCAAAACCCCTCCAAAGACCGGCGTTTCCCTGAGGAGTAGACTTAGTCCACATAGAGAGGCCTTGGATACCGTCATCTCAGTGGACGGCAATGTGGTGACCCTTCCCGCCCAAGATATTTGGGAAAGAGGCCCAGCGTCTCTATATAAGGAGGCCTTCTCCTACATTAGAATAGGTCGATCCTAGAGATCTCAAACCCTAAACATTCATCCACCATTATACCCTCGCGAAGCACGCGAGCAATACAACAAAGCGAGAGTAGGGGCTTTACCTCCTCACGGGGGTATCGAACCTAGGTAAAAAACCGTCTCGTGTCCACTCTCTGTCATGCCGCTACACCCCCGTCGTCGCCATTGTGGAGAAGCTCGGAACGCGTAACTTAGGGCTCGTTGAACCCTTGTTCCTTCACGGGGCGCATTCTCCAACAATAAAATCATCGAGCTGTTTTGGTATATTCAAAATTTGAGCTACTACTGATATGGACTTGTTCCGAATTAATCATGATGATCTATTCGCTAGAAAGCGAAACATCACAATCTCTGCTTACATCATTCTACTCCGATCCATGAGATATGCTGCAAGCAAAAAAAAGTTGCGTTAGAATTTCCATTTTGCCAATAGTACAAATATTATTCATATAGCTGCAAATTCTTTTACATGGAACTTGTCCGAACTAGGTTTGCTTCCATGCAGACTTTCTAAGGGTTATTCTTCTATGTGAATCAGTGTATTCTTGTCACACCTGGGTGTTCCTAAAAATTCAGATCCTCTTGAGCACCAACACTGCATGGGCACTAACGAAGACACTAATTGAGTCATTTTCTCCATTTAGGTAAGCACCTGCAGTCTGATAGCGCATCTTGCACAGATTGTTTAGCAATCAGACACTTAGTTATGCATTGTTGGAAAAAAGGTCAAGAAGCTGGGATTTAATCCCTATCGCTTGCCGATAATCACCACATTGTGGGCACTCTTAGGTGGGATGTGGACAGCTATGCATATGTTTGGGAAACACTAGGATGAGAACTAGTCAGCGCATCTGCGCATGTATACAGTTATGCATTCTCGTTCTACGGATTTTAATTGTCCAACTAGTGCTCATCTTAGTGCTTCCCATACCTATAGTGAAATGCATCGCCCCTACCACACATTGATAAACATGTGCAACCCAATGTTGAAGTGTATAAGTGGATTGCACTAGCCATTTTCATAAGTTCGGACTTTTGGTTGCGTTGGCTAGTGCATGAAGCTTAACATGGTATCAGAGCCTAAGGTCTCGAGTTCGAGTCTTGGCTTTCGCAATTTATCCTAAAATTGCTGTTAACCCCTCTATGTCCACGTATAGGCCTCTTGAGTCATACGTGAGTTTCGCGCACCGTCGCTCTCTTCCGGTTGCACGTGTTGACTTCTCTCCGTCACACGTGAGAGGGGGTGTTGAAGTGTATAAGTGGATTGCACTAGCCCTTTCCATCAGTTCGGACTTTTGGTTGCGTTGACTAGTGCATGAAGCTTGACATGGTATCAGAGCCTAGGGTGTCGAGTTCGAGTCCTGGCTTTCGCAATTTATCCTAAAATTGCTTTTGACCTCTCTGAGTCATACGTGAGTTTCGTGCGTCGTCGCTCTCTTCCGGTTGCACGTGCTGACTTCTTTCCATCACACGCGAGACGGGGTGTTGAAGTGTATAAGTGGATTGTACTAGCTCTTTTTATCAGTTTGGACTTTTGGTTGCGTTGGCTAGTGCATGAAGCTTGACACCCAACACTAGAATAAAAAACATCTCAAGCTACCTCCTTAGTATGGTAGGCTTCACTCTTCTGAACAAGCATAACAACCTACCACCCTTAAGAAACAAAATCTACTCTATGTGCCAATGTGAGTTCATCGGAAACATTTATAGCTTGAGGGTGCATTCAGTTTTTTTGGGATTTTAAACTGAACTGACTACTTCACCAAACTTTACTAGTGGAGAGGGTAACAACCCCTAGGAAGAAAAATATCTCTACCAACACGCTTAGAGGTCTACAATCAAGTGGCATCTTATAAACTGCAACATCAGAATTTTTTCTGATCTCTAGAATGGAACACCATAACATGCATGCATAAACAAAAACCAAAAACGAGTCTGCTACACACCGTAACAGAACAAAATGACATGACGAAAGAAGTGACAGAAAAAATTGGATGACATGCCTAAGGATAAAAATCTAGTCTAACAAGCATCTTGGTTATGCCAAAAAGGAGAAATAACATGATAATATTCAAAAGTTGCCTCAGCATGTCAACATGACACCCATCGCACATGCTCAATGTAGGGAGTACCAACACTTAACGATAATGCTGTAGAGAAAACTTAACATGAAATCGGGAAGTGATTATAAAATCTCTTGACATCAAGTATAAGTAAGCTAAATCATCTGCGGGAACCCAAGCTCAAAATATGCATCATACGCTGTTGTAGATACACAATTAAGTACCAATTACAAGACAAAAATCTGCACGACAGCTAACCCTACCTAAAAGTCACACAAAATCCACTAATCTCCAACTGCATTTTGCCAAAAATTCAGGCTCTCCTTGTGTCTGAGCTGGCTAAAACCGCCCAAACTTTGGCAAAAATGCCCCAACTCAAGAACGATCTCCACTCACCCTCCACGACAAGATATGCTACTCGAGAAATCATGTATCTACATCAGAAATGTATCATGTCAAATAGACAATGATACGGTTCCAGGTTCCTGCCTTTTTATGATTTGCAACCTCCTTTTGAAAATTTGTAACCTCATGGAGCTGTATGTCTATTAACTGAGTTACTTGAGTCTGCAACACAATTTGCAGAATTTGTATGCTATGTGTGAACTGAACATTAGTTGTGCATGAATTTCTTTGCAATTTCGATGGAATGTACTTGCAGATCCTAGGTACATTGGGGCTACAGTGACAAGATATTGTCATTTATTTGAGAAATTTTAAAATACACTCTATGGTTCTAGAGAAATAAAATCATCGATCGGTGGTTGTATTTTCAAAATCAGAGGTTGTTATACATATGAGTAGTTTCTGAATTAATCATGATGACCAATTCTCATGCGATAGCATAATTACTACTTAGATGGTTCTATTCTAATTCAGTCTATAGGCTTTAAGCTAATGTTAATACTCCCTCCGACCCATATTAGTTGACTTGGATTTGTCTAGATTTGGATGAATCTAGACACTACTTAGTATATAGGTTCATCCAAATTTTGACAAATCCAAGTCAACTAATATGGGCCGGAGGGAGTAGTTTATTTTCTATTGCAGCGAAAAAGTTCTACACATAATTTATTTTCCTTTTTTTGGTAAATAGTAGATGATTTTACATTGCCACAAATTCTTTTACATGGGGCTTCTCATTGGTTTTGCCTCTGTGTGGACTCTCTACCGGTCATTCCTCTACGCAAATCGGAGTATTAATGTGTTACTAGCGTCTTCCTAATGTATGACATCCTCTTTTATGGGATTTGCGGGCGAAACTAACTTATGTGTAGGATTATGCATTGCGGCTCTACATATCCAAACCATCAGACTAGTACTTAGCATCCTGGTGCTTCCCATACCTATTGTGGAAATGTATCACACATTGATAAATATTTGGTATTCCTGAGTCCAACACTAGAAGGACAAACATTGCAAGCACTACCTCCTCCATCTAGTAGGATTCTCTCACTCTAGTGAGCAAGCCGAACAACCTATAATACCGTAAGATGGAAAATATACTCCACATGGCAATACAAATTCCTTGGAAACATTTATAGCCGAGGCTGCATTCGATTTGTGCTGCACCTTTAACTGAATTAATTTTTGTGCCTGAATTTACTGTAGTGGATAGGGTAATAATCCCTAGGAAGAAAATATCTCCACCCACGCGCTTAGATATTTACATCCAGATGATATCTTAGAAAGTGCATTGTCTATTTTTTCTGAAGTCTGGAATGGAACACTGTGATAATGAAAAGTACTAAGGCTTCTGAACTCGAGTCGAGGCCACTCTCCTCTGAGCGGAAGATGACGATCACCTTAGAATAGTGTGGATTGGATGGGTGAAGGGTTGATGAATTATGACTAAAAAGGAAATAAGTTTGAAATGGAAACTGATAAATAAATGAATATAGCGCGGCGTCGGTACCCTTCCTTTGTGGAGCAAGCTTGTTCAGAGTGCGCTAGCATCGTCATCAAATATGCAAGCAAACCGGATGCTAGCAAAAAATCTCTTGGTATGGCTTGTTGTCTATGTCTTAGCCAAGATCCAACTTAGGCTCTTTAGTTCAGGTTGGCAGAAAGCTATTGTTGCCACTGAACCTTGGCTACAAAATCTTCCATAGGCGCACAGCTTGCGCTTTCCACCACCTTCTTGTTGTCCTCGCAATTGGCAGTTGCAAAAAAGTCTGTGACATTGGCCATGATGCAGCTTGAGTAGCTTATGTAGCTCATACATGGCAGGAGACACAGTCATATGTGAAGAGGCGCAGCTGGTTGCAGCAGGTCGGCAAGGTTTTTTTTTCAAAATGGGGTTGGCCCCCGTCCTCTGCGTCCAAGGATGTACACAACCCTTTATTACGAAGTCATAAGTATATAATTATTACAAATCATGGATCAGATAGGATTGATACAAAAATCAACCATCTAAAAAAAACCAAAAGTCTGAATAAAAGTTGTAGGCGACAGCTAGACATTCCTTAGTCTACTATAATGTCGCCACGAAGCCAGGTAGTAGATATCCTGAGCAACCATCACCAGACGGTTGCATCAAGAAACCATCGGGCTTGCGCAGATGCTCTGGGACAAGGAAATCCTAGAGCTGGATCCAATGAAATGCGAAAAGTATAACCTGCAAAAAAGATTGAACTTAAGCCTTGTTAAAAATAATATCATTGCGACAATTCCATATGGACAACATAAAGCCGAAACGCCTATATGTGGTGACCCCGAAATTTCTTCCGAGATTACCCATTATGCAAACCACCACGATCCCATGATCAGTGACTCGTAGAGCATAATCGACATAGTATCAAAGTACACATCCATTACAGTACCGAATACAATAAGTCTTACATAAATAGTGTTACAACAGGGCCTCGAGGGTGCAAATAGATAATAGCAGCGGAGCAACTAACGCAGAAGACCCGAGTCATGCCATAGCCCATAGGGTGCCTGACTTGGAGTAACGCTCTAGTTCGCGATGTCATCATCGAACTCTCCATTGTTTCCTTCATCCTACTCATAATCTGGCCAAGTAAATATCCAGAGACAATGCTAGTGAGTACTTTTAAATGTACCCACAAACCACCATAACAAGATAAAAACAAGAGTATGCATTTGTGGTTGTGTATAGGATGGCTTAAAAAGTGGTTCTTCTATAACTAGCTTCTCTTGTAGATATAGTCTACCTTATATATCTTGGTAGAATAACTTCTGCAAAACATTTTGGAAACCATTTTAATAATTTTTGAAAACACTAGGGTTGGGTTGCCCAATTGTCTTTCTCTCCGGTCATCCCATGACCAAACCTCTTTTCCTCCTTTCCGACCATCCCATGGTCAAAACATTTATAGAAACATTTCATAAACCAAAACCACACCGCCAGGCAGCAACCTTCCCAACCATCCATGACCGCGGACACGACTATTCGAATAGATTTACACTCTGCAGAGGTTGTACACTTTACCCATAAATCACGGATCATCATATACAAGTATGCGGGGTTTGGATAATCAAACAAGGCCCTGGTGAAGTCTACTCTAATACAGGCACCTACCCTATGAGATGCTACCCCGTCAAGACCGGGAAGTCGCGTACCGAGGACCAACCGGAGCGCATTTTACACTATACGAAGTGGGCGCTTTCAATGAGGGGCTCATAGTAACGCCTGGCTGCCCGTAGACAGTTCGTTCCTTCTCCAGGCCGATGTCCCACATGGGACTTTACAGGAGAAGGCCCAGCCTCCAGGGAAATTGACATCCCCTATAGTAGTAGTTGTGAGGCATCTATACCAGAGCAGACAACCTTCGGACCTAGCCCCTTTCCATTTAGGAGTAATTGTGGTTGCACGGGTAAGTTGTTCGGGCAAAACTACATAGCCCGGTGCGTTTTCAAACACGTTTTTTTCCTCCTTCTCATTTCCTTATGAATCCATTTTGAGAAACCAAAACTCCTCTTTCCTTTTTGAAAGTCTCTCGGCACGTCCCACTTGCCAAAGTTTTATCAAAGCGTTTGAAAAACCTTTTTAGCTTTTGGGTTCCCAACCTAGAGTTTATAAAGGCTAGAAGAGGGTTTCCAACGGGATGGTGGCATCACCGCCACCTATATCTACTTGGTGAGATAGGTGTATCCCAAGGTGTACTACTGTACTATAGGTATGGGTTTGGAGGTGCCAAACCAATACTTGCATATAGACATACATAGAGATAAAACAATGCATCTGTAAAAATAATCCACAAGATAATGCATAGGTAAGATATAGGTCAAGTCTATTGAAGGTGTAGGTTGCTTTCCTTCATTAGCAGCTTGTCCCTGCACTTCTTCTTCAACATCCTCCCAATCACCTTCCTCGTACCCGTCCTCGTCTGTTTCTATCGTCGCAAAAGAAAAGGACAAGCAACAACACCATATATCAACCAAAAAGCAAACATAGCAAACAGTACAGAATGTATACTCAACTTGACAAATCAAACCACACACTTGTAGCTACAGAACAAACCAAAATAATGCCACTAGAATCAATCAAAAAGAGCAAAACAAAAAAATATGGTGATTTTAATGGTGAACACTAGATTTGCAAGCAAAACAGTGACTCAAACATCTTCCATGAGTGAACAGTGACTAAAAATTATACCACTGGGAAGGTATTGGAAATACCAATCCAACCCAACCAGATTCATATTTTTAGCTTTTATGGTTGATTTTTAGCATTTTATTTACTGCAAAAAGCACTAGAAAAACCAAAATAATTCTCTACACATATCTACTACAGATAAAAATAAATCCTTCTGGGTGGAGATAGTTCTAACATAGGCACATCTCCTAGAGTTGGATTTACTCCAAAATGGCCTTCACATAAGCTTCTAGAATTTCATCAAGGAGCTTATGTCCTTAACTTACAAAAATGATAACATATGCTAACCATCTCCTAAAAGTGTGATTCCAATTTTGTTAGATAGGTAGTGTCAAAGGCAAGGCTCAAGAAGTGGTTTCACATTTTTCTGAGTTATAGATACATTACTATGAATAAAATACTATAAACAGCATCATGTCATTACAAAAATTCTCAGTAAAACTCCAGGTACTGTTTTACCAAACTACCTATGCAAGGTGGTGAGGAATTGCATAGTCTACCAAACAAATTTTAAATCATGCCGAAAGGTGATATAGGTGAATTTTTGTGGATTTAAAGCTACAACACACAATCTGGCAATTTCTATTAACAGGAAAAGGAAAAAGGGCAGGGCTACTGGGGTTGGGCCACGGCCCGCGCAGTGGCTGAGCCGGCCCATCTGCTCGGCGGCGCACGCGGGAGCTGGGGCATTCAAATCCCCGGCGGGGGGCCCCGCGTGTCAGCCGCAGCTGGCCCACGAAGGGGTATGGGGCAACATGGGCTGCCAAATCTAAATAGATCGAACGGCCAGGGCTCGTAGTCCTCGTAGAGAGGTGACGCTGACGGTGGGAACCCTAGGAGCGATGGGCGGTGGCTGATATGTCCAATTTGCATCACCATTCTATATCATAATTTGCCTCTATTCATTGATATATTTCATATTAAGAGGTGATACTTATGTCTTTTCATCTGTTTTTGCATGTTGGATGATTCTTGGAGGATGACCTACCGGAGTTAGGATTCTGATGGAAAAAGCGGTGTTTTGATGCAATTTCGTGAAGATCAAAAAAAATGTCAGAAAAACTACAAAAAATTAGATTTCCCAAAAGACGAAGGATGCGAGAAGGGGAGGCAGAGTTGGGCCACAGGGGGCCCACACCCCCCAGGCGCGGGCCACCCTGTGCCGCGCCTATAGGGGGTGTGGCCACCCTAGCCCACCTCTGGCTCCGCCCTCTCGCCTATATCTTCTCCTCGAAACCCTAAAGTCAGGGGAGGGACCATAGAAAGATTTCGCCGCATCTGCGGGGCGGAAAACCATCGAGAGAGAAACAGCTCTCCAGCAGACAGATTTCTACCGGGGAAATTCCTTCCCGGAGAGGGGAGATCATCGCCATCAACACCATCATCAAGCTAGACTTCATCGGGATCATCATCATCATCTACACCAGCACAATCATCACCACTCCATCCCGCTGTAACAATTGTGTTGATCTTGCATAGTTCTTAGGGGAAACTTTCCCGGTGTTGATTACTATTGTAGTTGATGCTTGTGAGTGGAACCATTGAATTATTGTTTATGTTCAGATTGTTATCCATCATTATATCATCTCTTATATTGATCCATATGATGTCTCGTGAGTAGTTTGTTTAGTTCTTGAGGACATGGGAGAAGTCATGTTGTTAGTAGTGGAATTGTGTTGAGGTATTATTCAATGGTTTAATATTTAAGTTGTCGTGCTATTCTTTTAGTGGTGTTATGTGAACGTCGACTACATGATACTTCACCATTTATGGGTCTAGAGGAATGCATTATGTATTTGGCTACTAACTGTGGGGTTGCTGGAGTGATAGAATCCTGAACCCCCGTTAGGAAACCTTTGCATAAGGGAGTGTAGGATCTCAGAGTTTAAGGCTGTGGTTAGGTTTTTATCTTAATTGCTTTCTTGTAGTTACGGATGCTTGCAAGGGGTTTAATCACAAGTATGTATTAGTCCATGTAAGGTCGGTGCATTAGCACAAGTTCACCCACACAACACTTATAAAACCAAATAAGATTAATCAGCTCTATGAAATGAAAGCACTTGAAAGTATTCCCATGTGTCCTCGAGAACGTTTGCTCCTTATAAGTATAACCACCGGCTTGTCCTTTTCTAAGAAAGGATTGGGCCACTTGCTGCAATTATTTGTTGTCTTTATTTATTTGCACTTTATTTCCTTGCTTTATCAGAAAAAACCCCTAAAAATCCGTTTGCTAAGTATTTATAAAGATTTTCTGCTCCATACCACTAGTCAACACCTTCTGCTCCTCGTTGGGATCGACACTCCTATTTATCAAAAGTACTACGATATACCCCCTATACTTGTGGGTTATCAAGACTATTTTCTAGCCTCATTACCAGGGAGTGAAGCACTATTGAAAAGTGGAACTGGTAAAGGAAACTTCTACTGTGAGTATTGCTTTTTATTTCTGTTTGTTACTTTGTTTCCAATATGGATAAAACACTTGGTTTCCTATTTGGGAAATATACTACCTATATATAGGGTAGTAGATCAACCACCACCTGTTGAGATAGATCCTTTTAAGATACCTACAAGAATCGTTGATAGTGTTATGGATAATTATTATCTTGGGGATGGAACTGTTCATCCTAGTGATCATTTTATTTTTATCCATGAATTATGCCGGTTGTTTAAGTATGCATGTATCACAACTGAATAGGTGATGAAGAAGTTACTCTCTATATCGTTGAAAGGAAGAGCTGAAGAATGAACAATCCATGGAATGGGAGGAAATAGTACCTCTCTTTTATTCTAAATTTAATCCTCCCAGTAAGATTCATAAGGATAGGAATCAAATATATAACTTTTGGCCTCCTGATGGAGAAAGTACAGCCCAAGCTTGGGGGAGATAGAAGTTACTAATACTTAAATGTCCTATTCATGAACTCCTAATAGTATTATTATTATTATTAACTTTTATGCAAGGCTTTCTCTTCATGATAAAGATTTATTAGATGCTTCTTGTGCTATATCATTCACACATATGAAGCTTTTGAGGGGTTTCTGTAACTATACGGGCGCAACTATACGGCCGGAGAAAAATCTCCCGCCGTATAGTTGGTCATTGAAGTTTTAGTACCCCTCGCAAAAATAATTTTCGGTGTGCAGTATATATAGGCCGCAACTATACGGACGGGGAAAAATCTCACGCCGTATAGTTGGTCGTCAAAGCTTATGTATCATCGACCCGTTTTCGTTCTAATAAAGTTTATTCATTAAAAAACGCTTTCTTGGTTTCTAGTCGGTAATCTAACCAACCTGGATTCGAGATATTTGTAAATATGTGCCCGGAACCAACTATACGATCGTAACTATACGGGTCGCGACCATATAGTTGGTTGTTACTGAGCAGGACTCCTCCAAATCAGTGATTTCTTTTTCTAATCTGTTTGGATTCTTTTCTTGGGCGTGAATTTGGTGTTTCTCGCGAGTTTTACCATCCTCCTACCCCTCGTATATACTGCCATTGTGCCTCTCTCTAATCACAAATCACCAGGAACAAATCCGGCTATGCGCTATTGATACGTCATAAACGTGTCTATAATTTTTTATGTTTCATGCTTGTTTAGTATCAATTTTGCTATGCTTAGTCTACACTTTAAAGTATTTTTATACATTTTCTGGAACTAACCTATTAACAAGATGCTGTGGTGCTAGTTGTCTGTTTCCTACTGTTTTTGGTTTCAGAAAAGCTAGTAAGGAAATATTCTCGGAATTGAACGGGACATAAGCCAAAGTCAGTATTTTACCGGAATGAACATAGAGACCAAAGGGCAGTCGGAGGGGCGCCACAGGACGGCCGCACCCCCCAGTCGCGGGCCCACCCTAGGCCGTGCCAGGGCAGGGTGTGGCCCCCCTGGCCGCCCTCCTGCCTCGCCTCTTCGCCTATAAAATCCCCCCTTTGTAGAAACCCTAAGTACCCAATACCAGTGTACATTGACAGTGTATTTAAAGGACCATTTGTGTCATGGCCATCCATAAGTTGTGTTCTCTGAGTTTTTCTTCCAAAACCATAGATGCCAGTGAACTGTGAGAAAAAGCCACCCAGGTCATAGTACTTACACTAAAGCACATGCAAAAGAAACCACTAAGTTAATGCTAGATGAAAGTACCTACACTAAAAGTATATGTAGAAAATAAACCACTAGGTTAATGCTGGATGAATGTAAGGACTCTCACTATACTCTGTTGTAAAATAATGAGCTGAATCATGCTCTCATCTTAGTGGAACAACATGGAACCTTGATGATTATGGTAAATGCACAGTATTTTGCAAGTACGCACTAAAATTTGGTAGCATTTATATGTCCATGCCAACTTGTACTGCAACAAAAGGTCGATGAAAACATCAGGCAGCTGCCAGAATCAAACCCCACATCTTTGCTCAAGTCTGCCATGTTATCAGCTCGGGTACAAACAGAAAATACTTGTTAGTATTGTATTTTCTTGTATGTGAGTTTTCTAGTGCAAACAACTAGCGACATCATATTCAGTAGGACACTTATTAGTGTATAAAAAACTTGATCTCTTTGGAGGCGTTTAGTCTTATCTCACATCTAGAGTCTAGTAATTCGAAATTCATTTTCAGTATGACATTGGATATTTTAATTTCGAACTTCCATCAGCAAGCAAAGAGGCTAGTAGTAGTTTCAGAGAAGTAGACATACTCCACTATCAAAAATTTGCTACCCTTGTCCATTAATTTCAGGTTCTGCTGTTGCTTATCTTCAGTTAGAAAGCCCATGTATTGCTGTACCTTATCTTCATGTTTAGAAAGCCCATGTACTGACTGGTTGTGTATGCACATGCCACACATTCTGAAAATGCAGTAAACATATATTCTCAACTTAAGGGCTGTTGTATCTTCGCTTTTCATGCTTTGTCTGTGTATGCTTGGTTGCTTGCAAATCTAACTCAAGGCCATTCTTGTTAATCCCTAAACCAAACCTTATAAAATCGAAATTCATCTGCAAGCAAAGAGGTTTCTTCTTGATTGTGTGGAAGAAACATGAAGACTCTTCATTTCTCTGCACCTATGTATTATTGCATTCAGACATGATTTTAGGAGTATACAGCAGTAGCATAAGCATGTGTGTCTGTGCATATCTTCGATGAGCATACCGCAGTAGCAGCAATCTGCAGCAGGGGCCAAGACGCTTCTTTTGCTCTGGAAGCAGCAGCTCCCCGTCGGGTGCATGGCGGAGCTAAGGACAATGATGGGGCGACGACGCCGGTGTGCACGGCCTTAGCCACGCGGCCCTCAGTCTCGTAGCTCCGTCCGGCCAACCCCTCTATAGATCTAGCAGCACCACTGCATATCCGGCCGCCGGAGGGGGGGGATCATATCCTGACCTTGACAAGGAAGAGGAGGGTGCACGGGAGCAAGAGGAGGAGGCGACGAAGCGAGAGGAAGAGGGAGGCAGCAGGGTGAAGCGGGAAAGCAAAGCGGCGGTGGCATGGGGCAGGAGGGGAGTGGTGGAGGCATGGACCAAGCCAGTGGGTGGCATCTCTCTATTTATTATTATCTATTATATATTAAAAGTATAATGTCTAATAGAGCCACCACGTTAAGCCCACATCTATCTATTATATACTATAAAAGCAATATAAGGGTGTTTTTCGAGGCACCACGTTGATCCACATCACCAAAATTATTTTAGTTGTTAGATCTAAAATGTATGGTTAGGATTTAATAAAATATTATTAGTTACGCGACCTTGTAATTTCCGTTTGACACTTCAGAGACGTGTCACATATAGACACCCGTAATTGATGATACCAATTCGGTTGGCTCAAAACCTGGGGAGTCTCGCTGCAGGGCCATGTCCTGGCCAGATCTCCGGCGTTGTTTGTTTCTATCGTCGGCATGGGGCATCACATATCCTACTCAAGCACTCGCTATGGTCATGCCGTGCGATTCGACACGACGCAGATGGAGGGACGGGACTTGCAATTTCAGGCGGAGTGTGGATTGAGGAGTATCTGCTGCTGATGTATGCGATGATGGGGAAGGCCGATACATGCAGGCGGCGGCTCACGGGAGATATCGAGGCCTATGCATTCGTCCAATTGAAGAGATCTACTCATCCAAGGTAGGGTTTTGTGATCGATTTTGTGTCCACTAATTTGTATTGGCATATGTGAAAAACGAGTGAATAGGCGAACCCTTCTGCTCTATGGAAATTCTCATTGATGCATGCCAAGGTGCAGACCCAACATCGAGAGAAAAAGGGGGCGGCCTACCATTATCTGGAGTGCTTGGGTCATGCAATTTGATCTGCTGCAGAAAATCAGTGCGCAATGCATGGGACAGACCAAATATACATGTTGTGCGTCCTTGCAATATCCGATATTGGTTCTATGACAATACTGTTCTAATGGAAAAATCAGAATAAGGGAGCTGGTGCTGGAGTTGTGTATCCTGATGAAAATTTCAGTTCTCTAACATTTGTGCAATATACGGTACTCTATCCGTCTAAATGTAAAAAAATGATAGTCATTTATTTTACTACATAAACCGAAATCACTTATTTTGAGACAAAGGGAGTACTAGCTTTTTCCAAGTCCACGGGCTGAATGCATGCTTAGTTTCTTTTGCCACTTCTATTGTGTGTAACTGCAGTTAATCGGATGGAGACAATTGCCAGTGCTTCATGAGGTATTTTTTGATGTGACTAAGGCATAAAATTTTCCTTGCAGTGTTTCCGACAATTGTCGTCATGTGTACTAAATATTATATTCTAACATAACCGAATATCGGACATTGAGATGAAAATAGTAACTTTTTCAAAGAGGATAAATAGTGCAACAACACATATATCTCCTT
This sequence comes from Avena sativa, assembly GCA_916181665.1. Classification (NCBI taxonomy): domain Eukaryota; kingdom Viridiplantae; phylum Streptophyta; class Magnoliopsida; order Poales; family Poaceae; genus Avena; species Avena sativa. The sequence continues at coordinate 38,107,837 of OV702285.1, read as the reverse complement.
AACACGGCTTCCTGTGGTGAGATACTTTTATACGGATTGGTTGATTTGATGATGTACAGGGAGGTAATTAAGAATCCCTTACTATGTATATCATTCTATTTTTACATATACTAAGAATTGAATTGATCTTGGCTACTACATAAAAAAGTATTTAAGTTTATATTTTCCTTAATTTAACTATTGTATTGAAATATTTTTTATTTACTATAAATATTCTATTTTCATACTATTTGTAACTAAAATTTCTACCAGTTTCATTTAGGTGTTATCAGTATATTGTTCCCAACCACTACATGATGTACGGCATTTGACTTGGAGTCATTGGTTATCATCATTTGGTTAATATTTACGAATACAAAGTGTGTTGAACACTTGGGCGAAGGATAAACGGTGCCATCAGCAAGAATGCACAAAATGTTAGATGAAGTGGTAAGATTTTTTTTCAATACTCTGATAGTGATATGCATTCATGTACAACAGTTGTCACACCTTCTCCCATGTTGCTTATCAAAAATCAGTGATTTCTTCATCATGTATATACAAAAGAGTACCGGTTACAGTTTTGTTTTCTTGCTTACGAAATTTGTGATGCATTTGCATGCTATGCATTAACTAGCATCATAAATAAAATTTGATACCAAATATATTCCTCTGTTTAATATGAGAAACTACAAATTATTCGTCATCAGATCTAGCAGACAAATGTCGCCAACTTTGACCACCGACCTATGCTCATATGTGGACTATTTAATGATAAGGATAGCACCCGAGGTAATGGAGCAACTACATGCATCTGGTTTCAAGTAGGCTATACTTATCGTACAGGTTACCTTTCCTTCACAATTCATTGTGAACTAGGGTTGCTCTGAACAAAATATTAAATATATTGCATTGCAGACATATGGTCCCTTAGAATTTCTGCACTTGAACTTACTCATGATCATGCTCCTTTTTCAAAGTACTCTCGCATGAAGGTATTCTATTGAAACACTTGAAAGTAAATTAATATCACTAATTTTTATTAATTAAAATGGAACATATTCATATAAAAATAGTAATCAACTTCATTGCGGACACAATATCACTAATCTCTTGCAAATACACGACATCAAATTTTCGTCCATTCGTGAACTACTGGCCCATAAAAATATTTCATCTATAAAGAAAAATAAAATGAAGGTCAACTATGTTCTAAGGTCTCTTAGCGTCAATAGTCATTGGTTGCATCCTATATTCTTCCGTGTCATCAACGATGAATGCACGGAAAATCATATCTCCAAAGATTACACTAACCTTGTATGTTTTCGAAGAAGCAAGAGACAAAAAAAAGGTGCAAGTGGGACCCTAAGATCTTTATGCACATTATCCACGGGAAAATATCTCAAAGAGGCGTGGTACCAAATTGTTGTTCTTTGATGATAACTAGAAAACAAATAAAAGCACAAAAATATGAATAGTCATGGTGAAATATTTTGACTAAACCCACTTCATGTATTTTTAATGGATGGAATATATATCCAAACTAATAGAAAATTGCCAAAACTAAGAATCATAAATTATATATACTCCACCTTATCCATATAAGATATTATCTTTTTATTTACAAGAAATTTAAAATTAATGTTGAGTTACATTGTTAGATGTGTTTCCTACAAAGGTAGTTTATTTTTTATGATTATATATCTTTGGAATTTTTATAGTTCATGCTCAATTTGAAAAATAGATCTTTGATTACAACTATGTAGCAATATATATTTATAAGGGTTTCTGCTATAGGGATGGATACATATTTGGGTCAATCTTTTCTAATCCTTTTCAAAAACAAGAGGTTACGTCATCACAACCGCATAGTAAATTTAGTGATAGCTTAAGTTTCTTGGTAATCATTTACATAAAATTATAGGTAAATATGAGCAACACAGTAGAATGAGTTTATTTTATGTTAGGGATAACACCAGGGAGAAAGGAAACAAATACATCCTATGTCCTAAATTAGATGTCATCTTCTAGATTCACATGTATCTACATACTAAACCCTGTCTAGACTCTAAATACATGTGTGGCTAGAAAAATATGTCATAATTAATGCGGGACAGAGGGGTAATAATAATAATATTTCCATTGTTCCGAAATAAGTGGTGCTCTAGAAATTTGTAGTAAAAATCTTATCATTTTTTTGATTTCTATAAATATAGATATAGTAGTACATTTCAAGTCTATTTTTATATTAAATAAAATATGTATTTTAGAGATTAATGTGTTCGAATCGTCTTATATTTTAGACTGATGAAATAATTGAGAAGAGCAAAGATCTGCACAAGTAAAATAAATATTTGTTTAGTCAACCAAAGTGTAGGTGTTACCAAGTAAGAATTAGTTTTCGTTTCACTTTATTATGAATATTTCTTCCTACCCTATCTATATATAAGCCAAAGATCATCTTGCAGTTAATTTGGTGGCCCTGAAAAATATTTAGATCACATGTATACTTTTGTAGCTTTACATCTGAAGACAACTCACTATTAAAATTTTAATTCCACATGTTCAGGTAATAACGTATACAAATAACACACATGGTCAACAGTATGGTGTCTCCATGAATAAATTATTATCATACAATTTTTAAATAAATTACAATTAAAACCTATTTTCGATACGAAAAACATAAGGAGTCGTCTTTTCGAGAGATGGACATACTAATATCAAGAAGATACAAATTACACCAGCAGCTCAATATATCACGAAAATTCATTACATTAAGAATGCATCCACGATCTGGAGATGATTAAAAATGCTCAAGGCACATATTTCATTTATTAGTAAAGCACTTAAGATGATTAATAATTCATATTACATAATTTGCATAATATGAGCTGTGAATTTATTTCTCCTATGCTTTCGTATATTGAAAATGATGCCCTCGCATTTGAGCGTGAAAGATGGGAGAGTGAAATTCTTGTAGGAAATTTGGCATGGATATTTTTGTAAAATAACACTCCCGCCATTCTTTGATGGACAGAGGGAGTAGTAATAACACAAACCTCGCCGCTAGGCATGTGTTTCGGCAACTATTACGTACTCCCTCCGTTTAGAAATATAAGATATTTTAGATTTATGAATCGAATTGTATCTAGACGTATTTTAGTATATAGGTTCGTAGAGATTTGAAGTGAATCTATACATTAAAAGGTTCTAAATACATTCATTTTACAAAGCTAAAATATGAACAGAGGGAGTATATCCTAAAAAAAATATTTCGCCTCATATCAGTGGATGGACGGCGCACAGTTCCAGTGATGAACTGGAGAGGAGGAAAAGGAGGATCTAATCTGGATAGAGGCAACACTAGCAATCCCCGTGGTGTTGGAAAACATGGCGCCTACGCTGCCCGGGGCAGCCATATGGCGGCTTCAGATCCAATTCAAGGGAATGGAGTTGAAGCTAACCTGTGTCCCTCCTCAAACTTAAGTTTGTATAGACCATTTTTCTTTTGACCCCATTGACACTCATATTCAAGCCAAGTATACCTCCATATAAATGTATTCGGTCGATTTGGGTATACTTCAAGTTTCCACCGGCTGATGTCACCTCCCGTTATGGTGATCTATGTCTTTGTATGACAAATTTTGAATTTTTGTTGCTACTGTTATATATCTCCCGATTTCTACCTCCTGTAGGCACGTGAGTATCCGCGTACGGTGAGTATACTGTTGAAGTATATAAGTGGATTGCACTAGCCCTTTCCATCAGTTCGGATTTTTGGTTGCGTTGGCTAGTGCATGAAGCTTGACATGGTATCGAGAGCCTAAGGTCTCGAGTTCGAGTCCTGGCTTTCGCAATTTATCCTAAAATTGCTGTAGACCCCTCCGTGTCCACGTATAGGCCTCTTGAGTCATACGTGAGTTTCGCTCCGTCTCACGTGAGAGGGGGTGTTGAAGTATATAAGTGGATTGCACTGGCCCTTTCCATCAGTTCGGACTTTTGGTTACGTTAGCTAGTGCATGAAGCTTGACATATACGTCTAAGTACGGACTTAGGGTGGATTTGTACGGTCTTTGAGATGAATAGGTATTGAGTTGTTTTTGTCAAAGTTTGAAGGGAGGGGGAACACCGAAGCAAAAGTGTTTGTTCATGGTTTTTGAAATTTTAATAGAGGACCGGATTTCAATTCTATCAGTGGTTTCAATCGGGGCGAAGGAGATCATTTTCAGAATCAAAGGAGGTATGAATTCAGAGCAGTTACAGGGTATTTGTTTAGACAAGGCGGGGATAGAACGGATATGACCGTGTTAGCCTCTGTGGATATAAGAAAAACTTCTATGGCAATGGTATGTCTGTTCCATCGCTCGTGAGAGTGGGAATGTCTATGTCTTCACTAGGTTGATTATCAATGAAGCAATGGGAGATGTCCACGCGGTGGCAGCTCAAGGACGGTTGACAATGCAACCTGCCAAGTAAACCATGGATGCAAAACCTAGCAGAGGGTTAGCGCCATGTCGTGGGCGTCTTACCTACTGTGGTAGTGTCTAGAGCAGGGTCAACAACTCAACATGTTTAGCAGGTAATTCCAAATGCCTAATGTGATACAAATGTTTTGGTTGTACTACTTCTCCATCTAAGAAACAAATAAAGGATAAACAAATTTGCTGTAGGCACTAGTAGAAAAAAGGCCTGTAGTCCCGGTTTGTAAGGGCCTTTAGTCCCGATTTTGCACCCGCGACTGCGAAATCGGGACTAAAGGCCCCTATCTCTAGTCCCGGTTTGTTACAACCCGGGACTAGAGGTCACCGCATGGGCCAGCGCATGGCCGTTTTTATAGCAGGGGGACGAAGGACCTTTAGTCTCGGGTCGTAATACGACCCTGGACTAAAGATCTTTTTTCAAAAAAAAAAAATTCAAATTTTTTCTTGAACTTTTGAATTGTTTGGCTCATAATCCTCTCACTTGGAACATTTTTAGTAGTAACTATATCTAATCTTAGGTCAAATTACACTTACGGTAAACTTTCCAGTCGGTCACCCATCCTAGCACTACTCCACCATCAGCACGCTTAACTTCTCTGTTCCATCAGGATGTCCTCGCGCGAAGCCCATTTATACCTTGTTGTCAACACTACAATATCTATCCTATTAGCCCATATCAATATGCCATACATCTTTATTTTTTGAAATTACAAACAACTATTTTAGTAAACAACAATAAATAAGTAATAATAATATTTTAATCCAATGAAAGTAAAAAACCAAATAAAATAATATTTTATTCTTTTTTGCCATTTATTCATTTAATATTGCATAAATAATATCTTTAAATCTGTAAATTGAAATTCGACAAATAATATATCCATAATTATCATAAAAATCTGAGGAATCCAAATATGGAATAAATAAAATTGCAAAAAAAAATTAATTTTTTAAATAACTTTTTTTCTTTTCGAATTTTAAAAATCTAAAATAATCTAAAACGGCCTAAGGAGGTTGAAATCGAATTCACAATTTTTTCCACACATTTTGATAGGTTGTACATTTTTTTTCGATATCATATGCAAAAGTTATAGCCAATTTAAATTTTCCTGCCGGGGCCCGCACCCCTTTAGTCCCGGGCCGTATCACGACCCGGGACTAAAGGGTGTTGCCCGTGCCCAAACCCCTTTAGTCCCAGGCCGTATCACGACTCGGGACTAAAGGTCCGAAACGACCCGGGACTAGAGTTTCCTCGGGCTCCTAGCCACCGAAAACGGTACAAACCGGGACTAGTGCTCATACTAGTCCCGGCCCGAAAAAAATCGGGACTAGTGTAGACTCTAGATCGAACCAAAGACCCTTTTTCTACTAGTGAGGTGACAGGTGCAAACAGCCAGGTCACTAAATTCATGGTTTCAGTGTTGATATTTGTCACTATTGTGAATCTCCCTAGCATGTGGCCGAGGCTTGTCATATCTTGTAATCCCAAAAAACCCTCAGTGGCAATGAATATTTTTTCTACCGAGGACTTGATGTTCTTTTTTTTTTGGAAATGAGCACTTTATTACGTAACAGTAATGTTTACACCCGGCCTCTGCATATAGCTAGGATGCACATAGCCGATCAACCACATACTTGTGTCCAAAGCAATGTTCTATGAGAGGCCAACCACACGAGCCTTTCGTACAAAGATGGATAATGCAAAAACAACAAAGGTGAGAGTAGAGGGAGATGCTTTGACCATACCACAGATTATTTAACACCTCAAGTGGTTAGTTCCTGCATATTAATTCCATTGGGAAGTTTTTCACTTCCGTGAGAATGTGTTCAAGGTGAAATTTCCTAATAAAGTAGAAGTATGGCGCATGAAGCATTGTAGAGTACACCAAGTTACAAGAATAATTTAAAAAAGTTGCAACGTTTCTATAAACATATTTTCATTTACTCAAATGTGGCGGATTCTTAACAGAAAGATGTTTGGAGTGTGGAATCGAGCGGGCAACCTCACCTAATATCCAAATTTTTTTCTACAGATTCAGGTTTGTGTTTCTCTCTATCACACACTAATGAGTAGCCGATTGCAAATTTGCAATAAAAAGCAAACAAATTATCTGAACAAAACATCAGTACAATCAATATCAACCACCTGGATGAGAACATCACAAAGCACCCACTCTGATTCAGAACTATCTTCAGGATGCAATCTAATAGTGTCATATTTAGATGTTCTTCGTCAATAGCGCACATGCGGAGTATCACGATATGAACTACATCCGTTGATAGGCTTATTCACCCCGACACCTCCCATTCCCACCAGGCCACATGTAATTTTCTTGCTCATTCCTCTAGTAGCTAGTTGGAATGATGTAGTACTGATCCGGGGTGATCGTTTAAGTAGTTATATGTCAACATATATCTCTTCTTTGCGTCAAGATAATAGACATGGTGCAACAACATCCAGTTTGCAATGGGACGAGATCGCTCTCCATTTCCTTTATAACTCAGAGAGACGGAGTCCTTTCTCGTGTATATTAAGTAGACCGTCTGAAGCACCATATGTTCTCTAGAGCCTGAAAGTACATTATGACTATTCTAGCTTTTTTTATAGAAAAGGGGAAATCCCCTGGCCTCCCACATCGCATTGATGCATGTAGCATTTTATTTTCTTGCATAGCATCGGTTATTTTACAAGAAAAATACATCATGATCACAAAAGGGCGATACATGGATTGACCATCTAAAAAGTAAATAAAACATGAAATGGTACTGCATCAACATGTTATTCTCAAATCAGAACACCAGTTGCACTGGTTGTGTAAATCTGGTGCAACCATTTTCACTTGGTTGCACCCAGTATTCAAAGCATGCCGCTTATCCAATGTCTATTTGTTGGATCATGTATGGATCGGTTGTGTTATAACTTGCATAAAATAAGATGATTTTGCATTGTTGAAACTAAAAAAATTGCGCATATTCTAGATGGCTTAAAACCAAATTGCAAACTCTTACTCGGATTTGGGCTTTGTATTTCTTGTCTACAGTCTGTAAACAATTGCCAAAAAGATTAGTGATGTAATTTAAAGGTGGTATATTAAGAACAAAAATAATATTTACAAGAGATCATGTAGAGCACTATTCTTACAACAACCGCTAAGCACTAAATAGTCGTGTGACACCTTAGCACGGAAGCAACTATAACTTGTGCTATTCAATATATCTAGAATGCCAAATCAGCAAACTAAATCAAACAAAATAGCACCACTTAAAAAGAACCCTCACCGTTTACCCTCCTTGACATGTTGTGCTCCTTCAAGAAATTGTTAACCACATGAACCACATAAGCATAAAAAATGTATCATCTCAAGCATAATTGTGTGGGTTCAGATTATAGCTGACTTGCCTATATGGCCATCGCACTACACACAGACTGTGTTCTGTATGGGAAGTTATCCAATTATGGAATTTTTTCTGACATCGCAGTGAAATCTCGCACCATTTCAGGGTTCAAGCTAGTTGCATCTTCTAATTGAACACCCCATGAAAATCACTAGTACAAATCCGTACATTACAGACGGGTGAATCGGTACATCACACACGGTTTCGCTAACCGTGCACTATAGGAATGGATGAATACGCTGATGGCCGGTCGCTACGCTGACGGCCAAACGTCGGAGCCGTCGGCGTAGACCATGAGCAGGCTAGCCCCGCCAAGCAGCCGTCGGCGTAGAATTGCCCTCGTCGTATCCTATGCTACCCCGACGGCTGCCCTCGGCGTAGCTTTTTTTTCCTTTTACCTCATTAAACTTTGAAAAATTATAACTAAATCATTCTAATTCGGAAAAATAGAAATAATATATCAAAATTTGCAGAAAAATAAGATCTATCTATCTACACTCAAATATTACACATTTGTAAATAAAAATTAAGTAAAATGAAACAATATATATAGTTTAAAACGGGCATAAGAAATTCAAAAACGATCCAAACAATGCGAAACTTTCGCGTTGTGTATATTATATGACGTAGTTAGAAGGAAAAATATCAAACTTGGTATATTAATTATGTCTCAAAAAACCTTTACAAAATGACCTATCTTATTCGAGGTTTCTTGGCTTTCGGGTCAAATGACCAATGTTATGGCTAGAATTAAGACATAGTTTGTGATAATGTGCCCATATTATGCATAAATGTGTATCATGAGATGACGAACAATGTTGTAGGAGGAAGTTTTTCTTTTTGTTGTACAAGAAAGCCATTTTCCATTTTTGATCACAAAAAACGGACGGTTTTGTGAAGCAACCACCAAATGGTAATTCAAAATGCTACCATCACATTTAAAAAAAATACTATACCATCTTATATGGACAATGTCCCAATAGATGGATCTGAAACCTTTCCGACCATCCCTGGTGAAAAAGACAAATTCCTACCAAATCGGTAGGACGTGGATCAGATATAAACTACATGTAGATGATCTATTGATCATGTTTTTTTATAAAAATAATTTTTAGGTTCACAATATGCTATTTTATCAAGATCCAATGCAATTTTAGCAAGGTTCGGCCCCGAGATAAGAATCTCCATGCCCGTCGTTAGACAAAGTTTGACGATAGTTTAAAATGGGCATAAGAAATTCAAAAACGATCAAAACAATGCGAAACCTTTCCGTGGTGTCATATATGTGGCATAGTTAGAAGAAAAATTTCAAACGTGGTATATTGATTGTGTCTCAAAAAAACCTTTACAAAATGACCTATCTCATTCAAGGTTTCTTTGCTTTTGGATCAAATGACCAATGTTATGGCTAGAAATCAAGGCATAGTTTGTGATAATGTGCCCATATTGTGCATACATGTGCATCATGGGATGGGGGACAATATTGCAGGAGAAAGTTTTCCTTTTCGTCGCACCAAAAAGCCATTTTCCATTCGAGCACAAAAAGGACGATTTTATGAAGCAACCACCAAATGGATAATTCAAAATGCTATGACCACATTTTACAAAAATATTAGACCACCTTATATGGACAATATCCCAACAAGGGGATCTGAAACCTTTCCGTCCACCCTTGGTAAAAAGACAAATTTCTGCCGAATCAGTAGAAAGTGGGTCGGATATGAACTACAGGTGAATGATCTGATGCTCATGTTTTTTCAAAATCATTTTTAGTTTCACAATATTATATTTTATCAAAAATCCAATGCAAGTTTAGCATGGCTCGGCCCCGAGCTAAGAATCTTCATGCCCGTCATTCGACAAAGTTTGACGATAGTTTAAAATGGACATAAGAAATTCAAAAATAATCCAAACAATGTGAAACCTTCACATGGTGTCATATTATGTGAAATAGTTAGAAGGAAAAATATCAAACGTGGTATATTGATTATGTCTCAAACCTTCACAAAATGTCCTATCTCATTCGAGGTTTCTTGGCTTTTGGGTCAAATGACCAATGTTATGGCTATAATCAACGCATAGTTTGCGATAATGTGTCCATATTTTGCATACATGTGCATCATGGGATGACGAACAATATTGCAGGAGGAAGTTTTCCTTTTCGTCCCACCAAAAAGCCATTTTCCATTTTCCGAGCACAAAAAATGGACGGTTTTTTGAAGCAACCACCAAATGGCTAATTAAAAATGCTATCACCATATTTTACAAAAAATACTAGACCACCTTATATGGACAATGTCCAAACAGGGGGATCTGAAACCTTTCCGTCCACCCCTGGTGAAAAAGACAAATTCCTGCTGAATCGGCAGGAAATGGGTCGGATATGAACTATAGGTAGATGATCCGATGCTCATGTATTTTTTTAAATCATTTTTAGGTTCACAATATGCTATTTTATCATAGATCCAATGCAAGTTTAGCGAGGCTCGGCCCCGAGCTAAGAATCTTCATGCCCGTCGTTCGCCAAGTTTGACGATAGTTTAAAACGGGCATAAGAAATTCAAAAACGATCGAAACAATGCGAAACCTTCGCGTGATGTCATATTATGTGACATAGTTGAAAGGAAAAACATCAAACCTGCTATATTGATTATGTCTGAAAAAACCTTCACAAAATGACCTATCTCATTAGAGGTTTCTTGGCTTTCGGGTCAAATGACCAATGTTATAGCTAGAATTAATGCGTAGTTTATGATAATATGTCCATATTGTGCATACACGTGCATCATGAGATGGCGAACAATATTGTAGGAGGAAGTATTCCTTTTCGTCGCACCAAAAAGCTATTTTCCATTTTTCGAGCACAAATATGGGAAAATTTGTGAAACAACCACGAAATAGCTAATTCAAAACCGAGGGGTTTGTGATAAATTAATATGGACAACATATTTAGATTCCTTTCATATTTCTGATCAATTTAGACATATTATTTATCGAATTTCGATTTACGGACTTAAAGATATTAATTATTCCATATTAAATAAAAAATACAAAAAAGTAAAATTATTGTATTTTTATTTGAATTCAATAGTATTTTTATTTGAATCAGTAATATTTCTATTTATCCATTGTTGTTTACTTAAATAAGTGTTTGTAGTTTTGAAAAATAAAAACATGTGACATAATGATATCAGAGTTAATAGAATTGATACCATAGCATTGACAACTAGGTATAAATTGCTTCGTGAAAAAACTGATTTGGAAGGAACTAATAAGAAGTTAAGCGTGCTGAAGCTGGAGTAGTATTAGGATGGGTGACTGAGCGGAAAGTTTGATAAAGACTGCAATTTGAACAAAGATTAAATGTAATTATTGTTAAAAATGTTCCAATTGAGAGATTAACCATTCAAACAATTCAAAAAATTTAAAAAGTTGAGAAAAAAATTTGATTTTTTTCGGATTTTTTACAACCTACTGTTATTATGCCGACGGGGCTATGCCGACGGCTCCAACGGCTGGAGATACGCCGACGGCCAAAAATGTCTCCGCCAAGGGAGGTGTTTGCCGAGGATGCTACGCGGAGGCCAGCCCTCGGCGTAGCTTACGCCGACAGGGATCGAGGCTACGCCGAAGGCTAAGAGCCAAAAGCCGTCGGCGTAGCGTGCTGTTCATGTAGTGGTGTGCGCGCGAGGGTAATGATGGGCCCTTCTATTGCCAACGGTTATGAAAACCGTGTGTGGTCGATTCTGGATTAGAAATAGTTGGAATCACTGGGATATCATCCTAATAGGTTTCAAACGGCAGGAATCCAAAACCCGTGTGATATTAAAAGGACTATGCACACGGAAAAATGACCAAAGTCATGTGCAACTAAAAAAGAAAAATAAAGCACTGCCAACAACGCACCACGGAGATCGTCGATCAGTCCATGATAGCGGTCGACGTTCTCTCATTTGACTGTTGCGCTTGATGTTGGTAGCGACACACAGTCCTTCACGGTAGAATGGAGTCCTAGATGTAAAAATGTAGTCTTTTGCAGAAGCATACGTTGGCGTAGCATACGTCGAGAGCGGCTGTCAGCGTAGCATACGTCGAGGTTTTTTTCCTACGCCGACGGCTTTTAACCCTCGGCGTAGCGCGCGTGTCCTGTAGTAAGGTGGTAAATGCATGACCGGTCTAGCTAACGTAAAAGAGAATCAGAACATTATTTTTTTTAAATGGGAGCATCTGGGCCTCTGCATCAAAAGGATGCACACAGCTTTAATTTTATTGTAAGTTTAGAGTATCATAGTTTACAACTCATAGATCACAGAAAGTGGCTAGATGAATCAGCCACCTAAAAAGAAACATAAAAATGCTTTAATCATATCAACCTTGCAGACTTTTAGTATGTAACCAGACACTATGGTTGTAGATAGCTCGTACAACCGCCTTCAGATGATTGTATCCAATATCCATATTCTCATGCTGCTCCACAGGAAGGAGGTAAGACCACATGTGTATGCAAGAAGTGGCCATGTGCATAACCGGCAAAAAGTTCGGAGTTGGTACTCTATGAAAACCCACATCATTTTGACTATTCCAAATTGCCCAAACTAAATCGCAAACCCCCACACAAATTCAAGAGTTTGTTCTCTTATCTATCCCATTTAGTCAGTTTCCAAACATATTCTACATGTGTTTCGGAATAAATAATAAAAAACATGAGTTTTGACGTGACTAATCATTGATGGAATGTACGTGCATATGCTTGGTAAATTGGAGTTACAGTGACAAGATATTGTAATTTACTTTGAGAAATTTAAAATACGCTCTCTAGTTCTAGAGAAGCAAAATCATCGATATGTGGTTTTATTTCCAAAATCAGAGCTTGTTATACATATGGGTCGCTTCTGAATTAATCATGATGATCCATTCCCCTGCCATAGCACAATTCCTACTTAGATGGTTCTACTTCGACTCAACTGATAGGCTTTAAGCTTCTATTCATAGTTCATTTTCTATTGAAACGAAAAGGTTCTATACATAATTTATTTTCCTTTTTTAGGAAAACAGTAGATGATATTTCATTAGCCACAAATTTTACAAGGGGATTCTCACTGGGTTTTCTTCTGTGCGAACTCTCTATTGGTCATTCTTCTATGCAAATAAGAATATCCATGCACTTTCGATTTGGTGTCCCTCTCTCTTTTTCAATCTCTGACAACAAAAACTCGATACTAACTCATTTTGAAGACCGTACGAACCCACCCGAAGCCAGTATGGTCCTTGTTGAAGTGTATAAGTGGATTGCACTAGCCCTTTCCATCAGTTCGGACTTTTGGTTGCGTTGGCTAGTACATGAAGCTTGACATGGTATCAGAGCCTAAGGTTTCGAGTTCGAGTCCTGGCTTTCGCAATTTATCCTAAAATTGCTGTTGACCCCTCTGTGTCCACGTATAGGCCTCTTGAGTCATACGTGAGTTTCGCGCGCCGTCGCTCTCTTCCGGTTGCATGTGTTGACTTCTCCCCGTCACACGTGAGAGGGGGTGTTGAAGTGTATAAGTGGATTGCACTAGCCGTTTCCATCAGTTCGGACTTTTGGTTGCGTTGGCTAGTACATGAAGCTTGACAGTCCTCTTAGACGTATACTCATGTGTCTACGGGAGGCGGAAATCACAAAGTATCTAGAAGCAACAACAAAATCTCAAAACGTGGCATGCAAAGACGTAGATCGCGATAAGGGGGGGGGGTGATCAGCCGATAAGAACGTGGAGTATACCCAGCTCGACCAAGTACACATATACGGAGGTATACATAGCCTGGGATATGGGTTTCGATGGGTGAAAAAAGAACTATTCCATACAACCTTAATTTTTTAATTTTGATGTGTGTGTGTGTGTGGGGGGGGGGGACACCAAAGCACACCTCCTGGTGCTTCCCATACCTATTGTAGAAATGTATCACACATTGATAAACATGGTTGTATTCCTGAATCCAAAACTAGAAGTATGAACATTGCTAGCTCTACCCCCTGTCTTGTAGGCTTCACTCACTCTAGTTAACAAGCCGAAGAACCTATAGCACCCTAAGCCAGAAAAGATACTCCACATGTCAATACTATTTCCTTGGAAATATTTATAGCCGAGGCTGCATTCAGTTTGTTCTGGGCCTTTAAACTGAATTAATTTTTGTACTTAAATTTACTATAGTGGATTGGGTAACAATCCTAGGAAAAAATATCTCCACCCACGCACTTATATATATTTACATCCAGGTATCTTAGAAAGCGCATCTTTTTTTTCTGATCTCTGGACCGGAACACCGTGACAATGGAAAACATAACTAAGACTACTGAATTCGAGGCCCCTCTCCTTTGAGCGGAAGATGATGATCACCTCGGAATATTGCGCATTGGATCGGTGAAGGGTTTATGAATTATGACTGAAAAGGAAATAAGTTTGAAATGGAAACTGAAAAATAAATGAAAATCGCACCCCTCCTGCTTTGTGGAACGCATTCACTACTGGAAAAATCATCTTCGGTTCGATGTGAACAAGGCCAGCAGTCCCAGCCTGACACAGCCCGCGACTAGTGGGAGCACTAGTCCCGGGCTGTGAGGCCTCTAACGGCTAGAAACGGCCGTAGCCACTAGTCCCGGGCCGGACCAGATCATTAGTCCCGGTCCGTAATACGCTAATAACCTGGAGCAGGCCAGTTGGTTCTTTCGTGGACTATTAGTCCCGGATCGTATCACGGCCCGAGACTAGTTGTCCACCACTATATATTTTGCCTCCTGTCCTGCTGCCCTAAAGCATATGGTGACCATTTTTCTCAAAGAATCAAGAGAGTTCATGCCATTTTTTTTCTCAAGATTTGTCAAGATTTAGTTTGCAACATCTAAATCCAAAGCTTTAAAAGGTTAGAACTTCTTTCTGTTATCTCTTATTGCTACTTTAGCTCTATAATGCTCTAGAAGTATAGAGATATGGATCAATGCATGCATGCTCTAAAAGTAGCTAGAAGGATTTTGATATATATGTGTAACAAATTTTGATTAGGCACATAGTTACTGAAAATTGAAATGTGTAATTTTAGAGTTTCAGAGCTTAGAATGGAATGAGGTTTTCACTGATAAAACAATAATAAAAAACTCTACATTTATCATGTTGATTGTTTTCTCCAATTCACAAATTGGTGCATGTAAATTTTTCAAAATTCAAAATTATTGCTCTAGAAGCTCTCAATATAACTTGTAATAATTTTATCATGTTGTGTAATGGTTTTTGATATACTTTTACTATAATACAGATGGTCCGGGAATGGATGTACGGTACTGACCGACACTCTGGCGAGTTCATTAATGGTGTGCATGAATTCATCCGTGTTGCTGATGCAAACAAGCGCAATGGTTTTGTATTCTGTCCATATAATGGATGTAGGAATCAAAAGGATTACTCTGACTCAAAAACCCTTCACAGCCACCTATTGAAGTCCGGCTTCATGCCCAGTTATAATTGTTGGACCAAGCACGGAGAGAGAGGGGTTATAATGGAAGACAATGAAGAAGAGAAGGAGGACGACAACTATCATGGTTTCCCTGAGTACGGAGATACTTCCATGGGGGATGCTGAAGGGGAGGATGAAGAAGAGACACATGATGAACCCGCTGATGATCTTGGTCGGACCATTGCCGATGCACGAAGAGATTGTGAAACTGAAAAGGATAGGGATAAGTTGTTGTATCCAAATTGCAAAAATGGTCTGAAAAAGCTAGGCAGCATACTGGAATTGCTGCGATGGAAGGCTGAGTGTGCTATACCTGACTCCTCATTTGAAAAGTTGCTGAAAATGATGAAAAATATGCTTCCAAAATATAACGTATTGCCCGCCAGTACGTACGAAGCAAATAAGGTTGTCTGCCCTCTAGGGTTAGAGGTTCAGAAGATACATGCATGTCCTAGTGACTGCATCCTCTACCGCGGTGAGGAGTATGAGAATTTGGATGCATGTCCGGTATGCACTTCACTTCGGTATAAGATTAGACGAGATGACCCTGGCGACGTTGAGGGCGAGCCCCCCCGGAAGAGGGTTCCTGCCAAGGTGATGTGGTATGCTCCTATAATACCACAGTTGAAACGCTTATTCAGAAACAAAGAGCACGCCAAGTTGTTGCGATGGCATAAAGAGGAACGTAAGTCAGACGAGATGTTGAGACACCCCGCTGATGGGTCGCAATGAAGAAAAATCGATAGAAAGTACCCGGACTTTGCAGATGACGCAAGGAGTTTAAGGTTTGGTCTAAGTACAGATGGCATGAATCCCTTTGGGGAGCAGAGCTCCAGTCACAGCACCTGGCCCGTGACTCTATGCATCTATAACCTTCCTCCTTGGTTGTGCATGAAGCGGAAGTTTATTATGATGCCAGTGATGATCCAAGGTCCGAAGCAACCCGGCAATGACATTGATGTGTACCTAAGGCCATTAGTGGAAGAACTTTTACAGTTGTGGCACGAACCCGGGATACGCGTGTGGGATGAGCACAAGCAGGAAGAATTTAACCTCCGAGCATTGCTTTTCGTAACAATCAATGATTGGCCTGCTCTTAGTAACCTTTCAGGACAGTCAAACAAGGGATACAATGCATGCTCACACAGTTTAGATGAGTCTAAAAGTATATATTTGGAACATTGTAAGAAGAATGTATACAATGTGTTGGAGTTATGCCCAAGAGGCAATAATAAAGTGGTTATTATCATATCTTCACACTTATGATAAATGTTTACATACCATGCTATAATTGTATTAACCGGAAACATTAATACTTGTGTGATTTGTAAACTAAAATAAGAGTCCCTAGTAAAGCCTCTTGTTAAACTAGCTTGTTGGTTAATATATGATCATGGTTTCCTGATCATGAACATAGAGATGTTATTAACAACAGGGTCATATCATTAGGAGAATGATGTGATGGACATACTCCTATAGATAAGCGTAGCATAAAGATCAAGTCATTTAAATAGTTCAATTGCTATATGCTTTCTGATACATAGTAACCTAATTCCTTCGACCATGAGATCATGCATATCACCTTTACCGGATGGATGCTTTGATGACATCAAACACCACACCGTAACTGGGTGGCTATAAAGGTGGCATTGAGTGTTCGGAAAGTATTGGTTGAAACACATGGATCAAGAGTGGGATTTGTCCATCCATATGACGGATAGATATACTCTGGGCCCTCTCGGTGAAATGTCATCCAATTGTCTTGCAAGCATGTGACTGGCTCACAAGGGATCACATATCACGGGAACGAGAAAAGAGTACTTATCGGTAACGAGGTTGAACTAGGTATGCAGAGATACCGACGATCATAACCTCGGATAAGTAAACTATCGTGAGACAAAGGGAAATTGGTATCGTATGTAAGTGGTTCATTCGATCGCAAAGTAATCGTAGAAATATGTGGGAGCCATATGAATTTCCAGATTCCTCTATTGGTTATTGTTCGGAGATGTGTCTCGATCATGTCCGCATAATTCACGAACCGTAGGGAGACACACTTAAGGATTCGACGTTGTTTGAGTAGTTATGGTATTATGAGAAAGAGACCGAATGTTGTTCGGAGTCTCGGATGGGATCCGGGATATCACGAGGTGATCCGGAATGGTCCGGAGAATAAGATTCATATAAGGAAAGTCCCGTTTCGAAGTTGGGGAATGATTCCGGTGTTTTCATCGGGTATGTTCTAGAAGGATCCGGATTGTCCGGCACTCCGGGGGGGGGGGGAGGGTACATGAATGTGTCATTGAATGATTGCATCATGTACTAAGTGTTCTTGCTGTTCCAAAACTGAAAAGTCAAACTGCCAGTTTGAAAGTCAAACGGCTAAAACAGGAAACTGTGAAAAACAGGAAACTGTGGGAAACAGGAAACTGTAGGAAACACGCAAGAGGAGGTTGAAACCAACTTGGAGGAGGAGTCACTCTCCTCCAAGCCGGCGCCCAGCCCTAGGCCGAGTTGGGGAGGGACTCCCTCCCTCCCTGGCGCGCCTAGCCCCTCCACCTATAAAAGGAGGGGCAGGGCTCCTCCTTGAGACACACAAGTTCCTATCCTCTAATCTCCGGTTTAGAGCCGTTTTGGTTTAGAGCTTCTAATTGCTCTAGTCTGCGGTTTAGAGCCTTCTAATTGGTGTGTCTAATCCCTAGACCACTAATAGCTCTCTCTCCTCATACTCCACCATACTCGCTCCGGCTTAAGGCGAAGCCCTGCGGGATTTCCCCTCTACTTCCGGTACCACGCCGTTGTGCTGCCGGAATCGCGAGGAGAGTGCTACAACCTCCGCTGCCTGCTGTAACAAGGGAGAGGAAGGTCTTCGTCGAGTACCGAACGTGTGACCGACTGCGGGATCGCTGCCGGAACGTGGCGCCGGAAGGATCGTCTACGCGATCTTGAGATCGGAAAGAGTACGACTACATCACCCACGAGAATCTGCTCTCGTTAACCGCTTTGGAATCTTCGAGGGTAAGTTATTCCATCTACTCGTTGCTACAATCTAGTAGATAGATCTTGGCTTGTTTGTTTGTATGCGATAGAAAATTTTTGTTTTCCATGCTACGAACCCCTTCAGTGGTATCAGAGCCGTGTCTATATGTAGATCTGTTGCACGAGTAGAACACAATGGTCATTGTGGGCGTTGATGCTTTTATTGTCGATTGCTTCTTGTGTACTTTGCATCTTGCGGTATGTTGGGATGAAGCGGCCCGGGCTAACCTTACATGACATCGTTCATGAGACTTGCTCCACGCTTGACATGCAACTTGTATTGCATAAGTGGCTTTGCGGGTGCCTGTTTCTCCTAGCATAGTTAAGATTCAATTTACAACGGGTGATTGACAATACTAGTATCAATGTTGTGGTTCTTGTTCATAAGTTAGAACGACACTTATTGAAAGCCCCAAACCACGTAAAACATGCAAAGAAAATTAGAGGCGTCTAACTTTGTTTTGCAGGGGTGTGCTGTGATGTGATATGGCCATGATTGTGATTATATATGATGTATGCAATGTTCCTTATTGTAAGTTGGCAACCGGCAGGAGCCATATGGTTGTCTTTAATTTATGTTAAGACCCGCGTGTCTATTCAAAGTAGTTGTAATAGTTGAAGCCGGTGGACGACAACCATGGAGCAGCGTCATTGACCTTGATGCAATGCCGGTGATGATGGAGATCATGTTCGTGCTGGAAGATGGAGATCGGAAGCACAAAGAAGAAAGGCCATATCATATCACAAATTATGAATTGCATGTGATGTTAATCCTTTATGCATCTTGTATTGCTTAGTAGACGACGGTAGCATTATAAGATGATCCCTCATGCACATGAATTTCAAGTCATAAAGTGTTCACCCTTAGTTAGCACCGTTGCTAAAGCTTGTTGTTTCGAAGCACCACGTGATGATCGGGTGTGTCAGATTCTACAAGTGTATACAACGTGAGCAAGCCAGATTTGCTCATGCGGAAACTAAGGTTTGATCTTGACGAGCCTAGCATGTACAGACATGGCCTCAGGAACACGGATTACCGAAAGGTAGAGCATGAGTCATATAGTAGATATGATGAACATGTTGATTGTTCGCCATTGAAGCTATATCAACTCTCGTGATGATCGGTTTTGATATGGTGGATTTGGTTCGTGTGATCACTAAAACAATGTGAGGGATATTGTTTTGAGTGGGAGTTCATCTAGATTAATTTAATTATTAATTAGAACTCAATTTATCATAAACTAAATCAAAGTGAATTTGCATAGTTGTTGTAGTCATTGGCATCCGTTTACCACCTTGCGCTTAGTTATAATTGAGATGATAGAACTATAGAATTCTGGTTAGATACTTTACGAACTGGTATCGTATTGTTTTAAGTGTTAATCGAAAGTTTAAAAGTCCTATTGCAAACTTTCAGTATGTTCCGGTTACTCCATGAAGTTTAATAATTAGTATTAAATCAAGAGTAACAATTCCAAGTGTTAGTATATAAGTATCATGTTTGTATCCATGATTCTTGGTATTCAAAGGATTCTCTTAATATCAAGGTTATCTAGGATCTGAAAGAGTTGTTTCAGAAACCATGATGTGTGGAAGATATTGTGATATCTGAAACGAAGTTTTGGTTGCAACATGATAGAGTATAATATGGCAAAGTTCATGTTCTCATATTTTGATGAGAATTTGCAAAGGGTTGTAGACACTTGTTGTCCTAATCCTCCAAAAGGTTTTGGATAGCAACATTATACTCATAATTCATCGTTATAAGCTAAAAGTAGCTTGATCATTGACGATTCCATGATAAGATGAATATTTGATGTAGGTAAAATGTTTACTACACCAAGAGATTACTAAAGAAAGGAATTTGAAAGAACACCAAACATTTGATAATGGTGATCTACTTCAAAGTGCAAGTCCAAAGACATTGGTATTTAACTATACACGCTTTGGACTATATGTCATATGTATGACTCCACTATTGATGTTGATAGATTCTTTCAAACAGAAAAGGAAATATTGAAAGAAAATCTCATAAGTATATGGCAGAAAAGA
Organism: Avena sativa; assembly: GCA_916181665.1. Lineage (NCBI taxonomy): Eukaryota > Viridiplantae > Streptophyta > Magnoliopsida > Poales > Poaceae > Avena > Avena sativa. The sequence continues at coordinate 38,087,399 of OV702285.1, read as the reverse complement.
AAAGACTAGAATTGTTCAGTTTAAGTATATAGATGATATACATGTTATGGCTATATTCTTTGCTTATTAAACAATGTGGTTCTTAAGTATTTGATACTGAATTTGTTGGTGTGAATCGTCATACGAAACAACACAATTCATGAACTACAATGGCCTAAGTAACTAGCAAAAGAATATGTGATGATGTTCATCGAGAACAAATAAAGGGTTATTGTGTTGCTCTTTAAACATCAAAGCTTGCCTTCAAAGATTTGTTTTATCAGGTATTATGAGAACAAAAGGGTTGTTCAAATAATTGTCGTAATCCATAAAAGATGGATGATTCACAAATCTTGTTGGAGAAATCACATCCATAAAACTAGTGCTAAAAATGTCGTAAGACAAATTGATTGAAAGATCACTTAGGAAGTGACATCGCCGTTTAAATTATATTGGAAAGAAAACATGAAGAAACTCCATGTGTATGGAATTTTGGAGTCTTTTGATTTTTGATCAAATGACGCTTGTGAAACTTTCCTAGAGATAATTAAAACTTCGTTCATAGGCCAAAAGGGAACGAATGACTAGCTTATTGGAACTTGTACATATTGTTGTACGAAATCCATTATGTGTAGTCAAAAGCGATGGATTTCAACTTCATATGCTTTCTCCGATAATTTGAGTGAATATATGAATATTTACTTAATAAGGATAAAGTATGAAACACTTGAAAAGTTCAAAGACTTTCAAGATGAAGTGCAAAATCATTGTAACAAGAATATGAATAGTTTATGATAAGATCATAAAGGAAAATATTTAAGTTACAAGTTTAGCATAATACCTAAGATTTAAGGAATCGTTCCGTGGATTTGCATTTTTCCGAAAACACCATAAGAGTATGGAGCGTTCGAGATATGTAATTAAACCTTGTTTGACATGGTAAGATCGAAGGTGTAATTCATAAAACTGCCATTATATTTTAAAGATTAAAAGCTTTAGAGATTACCGTTTTTCCACTGAAAAGAGCTTCATCATAATCCGTTGAATTGACACCATATAAAGTTATGGTTTGGGATAAAACCCAAGTTGTCCTTTCTTAAACATTGGTATGCTATGCATAAGAAAGATGTTTGCAACCAAAGTCGGATGAACCTGTCTTTGTATGTTATTTTGAATAACTGTTAAGTAATCCTCCATAACATCGGAGACAAAAAATGTTTGTCACTTAAAACGTCAAGTTTCTTTGAGAAGGAATTTTTCGTGAAAAGTTAAGTGGGAGGACAATAGAACTTTGATAAGGTTAAAAGAACCTTTGCTGTATGTGCAGAGTTGCGCAGCACCGAAAAGTGTTCCGGAGGCAGCAACAATGCTCATGGCTCACGTGCCTCAAAGGTTGTGGTTACAGAGGTCAAAGTTTCTATTGAACCAAGTAGGTCGAGTAAACAATCAAATACCAAGATTTGAGGGTTGAATCATTATTTGAGAATAATGAACGTACTACATGCAAAGAAGCGATGATGGGCCCTGACTCCGTCAAATGGCTTGAAGCCATAAAATCCGTGATAGTTCCATACACGAGAAATCAAGTTTTGAACTTGAAGGACCCTCGAGAAAGGTGTAAGACCTTACAGTTGTGTTTGGATCTATAAATAAATAGACATGGATGTTTCACATCTATGAAATAGTCGACATGTTGGGAAAGAGTTTACAACAATGTTCAAAGGTTGTATATGACAAGATTTGATCTTTCATAGCGATATTTAGTCTAGACGGATTAATGTAGCAGCCACTACATATAATTCTGTTATATGGTAGTTGAATAAACAAAACAAGTTCTTCTAATAGAATTGTTACCTAGGACGTGTGCATGACACGGTCCATAGGGTTTTGTTAAATCAAAGGATGCTAAATGCATATGCAAACTTCAATGGTTGAAGCAAGCATTGCGGAGTTGGAATCTTCACTATGATGAAACTGTTAAAGGAGTTTAAATTCGTCGGAGATGATGAAGATGCTTGCATTTGCAAGAAATTAAGTGGGAGCGCTAAGACATGTTTCTAATACATTATGTGGAAGACATATTGTTGATTGGAAATAATGTATCTTTTATTAACACATATTAAGAATTTCATCCCGATGAAAGACTTAGGCAAAACCCAAATATTTGGCATCAATAGACGCTAATATGGTTGTGCCAGAAGTACATAGACAAGATATTGAATGAGTTCAATATAGAAACTACAAGAGAGGTTCTTGTCGCACAGAAAGGATTGAATGAGTTCAATATTGATATATTCAAGTGTATTGACATTTGGTAAAGTGAAACAAATAATCAAGTATAGATTGATACTTGATGTATGAAATCACAAAGAATATTTATATCAATCATACTGTGATATGTACAAATCCAGATATGTCCTATGCCCTAAATGTTGTGAGCATATACCAGAATGATTCGTAAGGTGATCATTGGACAATAGTAAGGATATTCTTATGATCTTTTGGAAGAACTAAGAGTATAATATTTGTAGAAGTGACAAATAGATGGTTAGTTCATTGTAAAAGTACTACATTGATACTAGTTTTGTCACAAAGTACAAATTAAGTTTATCTCAATCTAAACTAAGGGTGGCACAATATAATGGATTTGGATGAGTTCCAAAGTTAAGACATTGTGACAGATACTACAACAAAAGGCTAAGTATATGACTGCTATAATAGCAGCTAAAGAGGGAATTTGTGTCAAGTAGTTTGTTATCAAACTAGGTGTAGTTCACAGAGGGATAATATTATGAAGATATATTGTACGACAATATTATCAACATGTTTTAACCCCAAAGAGCTAAAGGTCACACCGAAAGACCAAACTTATACAAAGCCATCTCATTAGAGAATGAGTGATGCGTAGAGACGCAAAGACATGCAATTACACACGGACCTGGAAGTGTCAGATCCGGAGATCAGTTGACCACTAGCAATCGTGTACATACAACATCAGAAAGCCATAGGTGTTGGATACACAAAGGTTTGAAACTAGATTATTGACTCTAGTGCAAGTGGGAGACTGTTGGAGATATGCCCAAGAGGCAATAATAAAGTGGTTATTATCATATCTTCACACTTATGATAAATGTTTACATACCATGCTATAATTGTATTAACCGGAAACATTAATACTTGTGTGATTTGTAAACTAAAATAAGAGTCCCTAGTAAAGCCTCTTGTTAAACTAGCTTGTTGGTTAATATATGATCATGGTTTCCTGATCATGAACATAGAGATGTTATTAACAACAGGGTCATATCATTAGGAGAATGATGTGATGGACATACTCCTATAGATAAGCGTAGCATAAAGATCAAGTCATTTAAATAGTTCAATTGCTATATGCTTTCTGATACATAGTAACCTAATTCCTTCGACCATGAGATCATGCATATCACCTTTACCGGATGGATGCTTTGATGACATCAAACACCACACCGTAACTGGGTGGCTATAAAGGTGGCATTGAGTGTTCGGAAAGTATTGGTTGAAACACATGGATCAAGAGTGGGATTTGTCCATCCATATGACGGATAGATATACTCTGGGCCCTCTCGGTGAAATGTCATCCAATTATCTTGCAAGCATGTGACTGGCTCACAAGGGATCACATATCACGGGAACGAGAAAAGAGTACTTATCGGTAACGAGGTTGAACTAGGTATGCAGAGATACCGACGATCATAACCTCGGATAAGTAAACTATCGTGAGACAAAGGGAAATTGGTATCGTATGTAAGTGGTTCATTCGATCGCAAAGTAATCGTAGAAATATGTGGGAGCCATATGAATTTCCAGATTCCTCTATTGGTTATTGTTCGGAGATGTGTCTCGATCATGTCCGCATAATTCACGAACCGTAGGGAGACACACTTAAGGATTCGACGTTGTTTGAGTAGTTATGGTATTATGAGAAAGAGACCGAATGTTGTTCGGAGTCTCGGATGGGATCCGGGATATCACGAGGTGATCCGGAATGGTCCGGAGAATAATATTCATATAAGGAAAGTCCCGTTTCGGAGTTCGGGAATGATTCCGGTGTTTTCATCGGGTATGTTCTAGAAGGATCCGGATTGTCCGGCACTCCGGGGGGGGGGGGAGGGTACATGAATGTGTCATTGAATGATTGCATCATGTACTAAGTGTTCTTGCTGTTCCAAAACTGAAAAGTCAAACTGCCAGTTTGAAAGTCAAACAGCTAAAACAGGAAACTGTGGAAAACAGGAAACTGTGGAAAACAGGAAACTGTGGGAAACAAGCAAGAGGAGGTTGAAACCAACTTGGAGGAGGAGTCACTCTCCTCCAAGCCGGCGCCCAGCCCTAGGCCGAGTTGGGGAGGGACTCCCTCCCTCCCTGGCGCACCTAGCCCCTCCACCTATAAAAGGAGGGGCAGGGCTCCTCCTTGAGACACACAAGTTCCTATCCTCTAATCTCCGGTTTAGAGCCGTTTTGGTTTAGAGCTTCTAATTGCTCTAGCCTGCGGTTTAGAGCCTTCTAATTGGTGTGTCTAATCCCTAGACCACTAATAGCTCTCTCTCCTCATACTCCACCATACTCGCTCCGGCTTAAGGCGAAGCCCTGCGGGATTTCCCCTCTACTTCCGGTACCACGCCGTTGTGCTGCCGGAATCGCGAGGAGAGTGCTACAACCTCCGCTGCCTGCTGGAACAAGGGAGAGGAAGGTCTTCGTCGAGTACCGAACGTGTGACCGACTGCGGGAGCGCTGCCGGAACGTGGCGCCGGAAGGATCGTCTACGCGATCTTGAGATCGGAAAGAGTACGACTACATCACCCACGAGAATCTGCTCTCGTTAACTGCTTTGGAATCTTCGAGGGTAAGTTATTCCATCGACTCGTTGCTACAATCTAGTAGATAGATCTTGGCTTGTTTGTTTGTATGCGATAGAAAATTTTTGTTTTCCATGCTACGAACCCCTTCACAATGAGCATCGTCGATTTATTTTGGCCAAGCATCCCTTAAGAAAGAAAGGCAAGCATTTCAATGGTCTAGCATGTCACTAGACGAAGCCTAAGGAGCGTACTGGTGCTGATATGTTTGATATGGTCAAATATTTGGATCAAATGGTAACCTTTGGAAAGGGTCCTGGAGGAAAATCTGTTCTGAAGGACGCTGAAGGACACGCACCCATGTGGAAGAAGAAATCTATATTTTGGGAGCTACCATATTAGAAATTCTTAGAGGTCCGCTCTGCAATCGATGTGATGAATTTGACAAAGAATATTTGCGTGAACCTGCTAGGCTTCTTGGGCGTGTATGGGAAGACAAAAGATACACCGAAAGCACGAAAGGAACATCAACGTATGAAAGACCCAGATGGCCTGCATCCAGAATGGTTTCAAGGTCATGCCAGCTACGCTCTTACCAAACAAGAGAAGGAAATATTTTTTGAATGCCTAAGTAGTATTAAGGTCCCGTCTGGTTTCCTCAGTACGATGCTAGTTACAGAAGCCGCCGTCGTCAACTCACCCGCGGTCTGATGATCCTGCATTGGATCTTAGCCAGCGGAGAAGCAGCGTGGCTTCCACGAAGGTCCGGGCTGATGATCAAGCACAGCTGGATGATGGACCGGCTCCTCACTACCCCGTGGATGATGTTAGAGAGATGGCACAATGTGAGCTACATCAGCCAATGAACAACGTCCTTCAAGGTGGCGATCGGCACTGCTTTACCTTGTCTACCTGGAGCACTCCACCATTCACTTCCGATTCCACCAGGCTATGCTCGTGTCACAGTGGATGACATAGTGGAGGATTTTGCGGACCTAGAGATTGAAATCGCTACGCCTGAAGGCCTTACGAAACTAGGATATGTCAAGCGCAACATCATTCTATGAAAATAAGAAGCACATCAAGTTTCCAGGCTCGGCGCCAAGGCCACCGACTCCGAGGAATCCAAGTCCACCCCGCATCGAATATCGTCAACCTCCAAGTCCACCCCAACCCGATTATCGCCAACCTCCAAGTCCACCCCGCCCCGTTGACGATCGCCGCAGCAGGAGTACATCACCTCGATCTCCGCCTCCGCACAATACTCGATCTCCGCCTCCACCTCCGTGCAATACTACTACCTCGTCGAAGAAACGGAAGTTCGACGGTCCCCCGCGCCCCACATCGAAGAAAAGTCAAACGGCGAAGATAGTCGACATCTCGCCGGCTCTTCCAAAGAGACCTTATGACAAGACCGATGAGGAAACTAACGCGGATGTGGCTGCCCAAGTTAAGGCGCATTTTGCACCCAAAAAACCTGAGCCAAAGCCGGTATATAATGAAAAAACCAAAAAGTGGGCTAAGTCCTTTCTTGAGCAACCATCCCAGATATCGATGAATCTAGAATCAGACCATGACCGGGAGATTATTAAGCAAGCACAGAAGAAAAAAATCATAAGTGCAAAAAGCGGGAAGCAAGTTGCCCAGCTCGGAGCACAGAAGAATCAATCGGTCGCCCCGCTCAAAGTCATTTCAGACCTCGACAAGGCCTTCAGAGCTGAAATGGATATGGATATGCAAATAATGGACCCTAGAGCCCGTAATAATGCTGCACTTATGGGAATCACTGTATCGCAGGCCAAAGCACTTGCTAACGAAGCAAATATGTCTCTTGGTCAATATTTAGGCTATGAAGATACGCCAGTGGGTCAGATACTACGACAGTATGTCCAAGGGGAGCCTCTAGTCAGTAATGAGGAGCTCACGCGTCTATCCACACATATGCGAAATCTGCACGAATGGTATATGTCGCAAGCAGAAAAAAGCATCAGAAAGATTGGTTTCCAGTGGACGTTAGAAAGGGGCATCACTTCAAACCATACTCGATACAGGTTCAAATGACCGAACTGTTTCAGTTATACAACTAGCGCACCCTCGACAAATCTATCATTGGTTGCTACTGTCTGTAAGTTATTTATTTCTACAATTAAGTTTATAGCTCAGCTCGTTCATTGCATTTAATATATTATCCTAACTATATATCCTTTTGTATGATGATATTATATTCTGCAGAATGAAGATGCTTGAATGCAAAAGAGCTAGAAGATACGACGTTGGGTTCATTGACCCATATATCGTTAATGAATATACGTTAAAGAATCACCCCAAGGACGTGAAGGAAGACCTGTGCAGGTTCTTAACCGAGAATAATTTTGTTAAATAAATACTATTTCCTTAAAACTTCAAGTGAGTGTTTATATCTTGTACACATTTTATTTTTGCTTACTGGATGAGCTATGCATGTATGCTTATGTAAACGTCCGCAAATTCCACTGGATCTTGCTAAACATTCAAGTTGACAACTCCCTAGTTGAAGTCCATGACTCATTAAGTTGGGACCAAGAGCAGTGGAGCGACATGAAAGCAATGCTCCATAAGTAATTTCAATCATTATTGCATTATATCGTCCTCTTTCATTCATATCCTGATATCAAGTAACTAATAACTTCTTTGTTCATTTTCTTTGCCGAGCAGGTGTTGGACACGGTTCAGACAGAAAATACCAGGTCCATTTAAAGAGGAGTTAACTTATAAAATGGTGAAGAGTTTACAGCAGCCACCGAGAACTCATTTATGTGGATACTATGTCTGTGAGTACATCCGCGAGTTGACTAGTGAGCGGAAAGTTGACTCACATTATATTTATGATTTGTGGGAGAAACTAGAGCCAGACCAGCGCATAAGAGCAATTCAAGAGGACCTGACGGGATTTATGATAAAGAAAGTCCTTGATGTACATGGAGAGCATTATACGAATGACGTGGAACTCGATTTGTCATAGTCATCTTCATGTAGCTGATATGATATATATATTAATCAATGACCATGTAATTTCAAAACATTTCTTCCTTTTGATATAATTGATTATATGTATGCTTGAAGGGATCGATTAATTATATAAATGCATCGACGTGTAGTGTGTATGTAGTAGCGTATAATATGTATACTGAAATATATGTTCGAATTAGAGTGAAACACAAAACGAAAATATAACGAAATGGCAAAAAAAAGGAAATATACAATCTCTGCCGCGGCAGAGAAATGTGTGTTTCTCTGCCGCGGCAGGAAACCTTTTAGTACCGGGTGGTGTTACGGCCCGGGACTAGAGGGTTTCCGCCCCCCACGGCACTGAAACAGCCACGTGGCTATTATCAGTCGCGGGCCGTGGCGAGCCGGGACTTGAGGGGGGGGAGCTCTAGTCCCGTTTTTGCAGTCCCGGGCCCAAAACCGGGACTAGAGCCAGTTGCGGCCCGGGACTGGAGGCCCTTTTTCCACCAGTGATCGTGTTTAGAATGGGCCAGCATCGTCATCAAAGATGCACGCAAGCCATACGTCGGCGAAAAGCTCTCTGTGTGGCTTATTGGCTTAGAGCATCTCCACTCGGCTACCCAGGACGCCGATCCGAACGTTAAAAATAGGTCCGGACGCCGAAATTCCGTCCAGTTGTATTTCCAGAAACCTGTTTTCATCCAGATTTAAGCGAACTTTGGTACGGGATTCCCAGGCCGTACCCAGGATTCCGGAAACACCGTGGAAACGTCGAACGAAGCGAATTCGGCGACTGGACCCACCCAGTCAGCATATATTAGCCCATATTCATCCAAAGTTCGCCTAAAGTTCGCCCAAATTTCGCCCATATTCGACCACATTCGTCCAAAGTTCGTCCATATTCGCCCAAAGTTTGTCCAAATCGCTATATTCGCTCAAAGTTCGTCCATATCGACCATATTCGCCCAAAGTTCGCCCAAAGTTCGTCCGTATCGTCCATATTCGCCCAAAGTTTGCCCATAGTTTGTCCATGTCGCCCATATTCGCCCATAGTTCGTCCATATCGCCCATATTCGCCCAAAGTTCGTCCATATCGACCATATTCGTCCATATTCGGCCAAGACCGCTTATATTCGTCCATATTTGCTCATATTCGTCCAAAGTTCGTCCATATCGACCATATTCGTCCAAAATTCGTCCAAAGTTCGTCCATATCGACCATATATCGTCCAAAGTTTGCCATATTCGCCCAAAACCGCTAATATTCGCATAAAGTTCGCCCAAAGTTCGCCCAAAGTTTGGTGAAATTTGTTAAATTTTAGCCAAACGCTGGAACTCGCCCGTGAACGCGAGTGAAAAACTCGGCGTTTCCAGGCCAAAAACGAGTTTCGTCCGGCCAAATTTGGTCCGGATTTCAGCCTGGATTCGTCCAACGAGTGAAGATGCTCTTAGCCAGGATCAAACGTAGCCGCTTCAGTGCAGGTTGGTAGAAGGTTATTGCTGCGCCGAACCTTGGCTGCAGAATCGTCCACTGGCGCACAACTTGTGCTTTCCACCTCGTTCTTGTGGTCCCCAACATTGGCGGATGCTGAAAAGTCTCTGACATTGGCCAATGTGTGGCTTGAGTAGTCCGACGTAGCCCACACCAGTTGCTGCATCTGGGCCACATACATAAGACTACTCACAATAGGAAGTATCATATAGTAGTATCATATACATATGATACTAATACATGATACCATCTCCACAATGCATAGTATCAAGTAGTAGTACCATAGTCTTAGTGTATTTATTATTTTGTAGAATCTCAATGTAAATTTGTGTACAAAATTTATTTGGTATTAGTTTTTTTAGTTTTATATGCTATGATATCGTATCTACATATGATACCAACACAATCTCTTTCATCATTAATTACAGTGACACACAAGCATTTTGCATGCATGTGGTGCATGATACTACCTATGATATCCCCATTGGGGCTAGTCTAACAAGGGGGCAGGTGGTTGCAGAAGGCTGGCAAGGTGGTTGTTTGCAGACTTGTCCGCAGCTCGCGGCGTTGGCTGAGGCACGGAGGCATAGTCGACGATCGGAACAGCTTCCATCGAGACCTTGGATGAGGATGCTGGAGCATTATGACATCCTGACACCTACCATTCCCAAACTACATCCTTAGTGTTCATCTATCATAATAATTTTCAGATGATGAAATATTAATTATGAGCAAATCTATCTATCAATCAATTTTGTGACCGTGTCCGTTTGTTGTATAGGTTTAATTTGTAGGCATGTGGCAGTATTTGTCGCTCATTTGCTTATTTGAAGATACACTTTTGAGTGCTATTATATACTTCCTCTGTTTAAAAATATAAGATGTTTTAGGTTTGTGAAGAAGATGTATCTAAACATGTTTTAGTGTATAGGTTCAAATAAATCTACACACTAAAAGGTATCTAGATACATCTCATTCACAAACCTAAAACATCTTATATTTCCAAACGGAGGGAGTAGCAGTTGGATCGAATACAGCTCGTTAATAGCCAAAGTAAAGAGGGGCAAAGTAATTCACCTACTGCATCTCGTCTCTCGGTTAATATGTACGCACGTGATGAGATAGCATCGGAATAGTGAGCCCATCGAAGCATGGTGTTGGCTTCAGTGCATGCATGTGTTCCGAGTGCATGGAAACATGGTTTTTTAAAGTCTTGTAAACCATGTTTATTTGACAAGTTGGCTGTGTGAGGCAGTCGATACCAAAATTTATTTTATAAGTTATGCTTGTGACAAAGAGAGAGAGACAAGAGAGATTAAGAGGTATATTATCTCTTCAAAATAAATCTGTAAGCTATTTAGCTTACCAAAATAGCTGCGAGTTGCAGCTTCTACACAGAGACGAGCGGCCAGCTGCAGCTCCTACTCCAACCAGATGCCGTTGACCAGAATAGAAGAAGAAGGGCACACCAAGTCATCAACTGATCGAAGACCAGACGACTCCGCTTATGCTAGAGAAACCGCATTGTCAGCGAAACAAAGTGACCTGCCTGGTAGAATACATGGCGTAATTGGGTAGAACTCTAAGCGCTTCCTTTCCTCATCGTCCAATTGGGTAGAATACATTTTTGCAACACTACTGCTACACGAAGATATGCTAGCTTTGTCACCGCAAAAGTAATTACAGAGATGCAGCAACCTAACAAGAAAGTACAAATCTCATAGAGAAACGCAATAGCCCAACTATAAGCAGCTACATGTTTATGCGACAATCTCTATATATAAGTTCATAAGAGCCACTTTTGCTTCGGTCCCCCACCCCCTCCCCCTCCCCCTCCCCCTCTTTCAAATTTTGACAAACAAAAACTCGATTCCAATTGTTTAGAGGATCGTACAAACCCATCTGAACTCCATATGGTCGTCTTCGCCTGGGAGCCAGGGTGGGCTTGTTTCTTCGTCGGGAATGAGATTGTCCAGGGGAAAGATCAAGCCCTGGCGAGGTCCTTTGCCTCCTCGGCGATGTTCGGCTCCACCGATTTTCGCTTAGTTCGCGGCGGCGGCGTTCGCTCGGGGACGGCGTGACTCGGTTGTCGATCCGGTTTCCAAGCCGGGGCCCTGTGATCGCGGGAAGTTGGATGTGGCCAGTAGGGTGGGTCCGGACCCAATCGGACCGGTGCTGTTTTTCTCCTGGACTCGGATCGGGAGTCGGTTTCGGTCCTGGTATCGCTCCCAGGTATCTCCCCCGACGCCCAAGTCTTCCGCCAAGTCGCCGCCTTCTTCGCCCCAGCCCACTCCGCCGTCGACGTCCTCGGTCCCTGCGCCGCCCCAGAACATCTCTGAGAGGTCGTTTGCCTCTGTTCTCTCGACTCCAGCGATGGCGGGTCGAGGCAATGGGGTACACCCTAGGGGGCCTCCCCCCGTGCCAGCGAATCACGCTGCTCCTGTGCCGGTCGCTGGGGCGGCTCCTGCTGCTGTGTTGAAGCCTCCGACGCCGGTATCGGCTACTCCGTTGCAGCATGCCGCGCCTGGGCAGGGAACTATGCAAGCTTCTGTCGGGACATACCAGCCTAACTCAGGTCATCCGCAGTTCCCTCCGGGAGTTCAGTTCAGGCCTCCGATGGCTTATTTCAATGCGATTCAAGCTGTCCCGCATCAGCCTTTGCAGCGCCCTTATTGTGGGTCGTCGACCCCGTTTGTCGGTCAGCCGACAGCCGCTTTTTTCCAGGGTACTCCTTCTGCTCCTCCGCTCCATGGGGGCCACAATGGTAATCAGGCGGCGGTGGTTCCGTCGCAACCCCCGCAACAGTTTTCTGTGGGAGCGGGCGTTGCGGCTTCTACTGTTCCTAAGAGAAAGAAGAATAAAAAGCAGTCACAGCAGCCACAAGCTAGTGGAATTCAACAACAGGTTATGCATGCACAGTCGGATCAGCAGCTTCATCTTTAGCAACAGGGTTTCCAGCAGTATGGGGTTCCACAGATGCAGGTGCCTGGGTGTTTTGTACCTCCTTTTCCGCAGCAGTTCAACCTGCAAGAGCATCAGCTGAGTCAGCCACCGGTTGTCACTGCACCAGTTTCTGAGGGTACGGCAGTGGCTGATGTCGGTAAGAAGAATAAAAAATTTGTTCGTTGTTGGAAGTGTGCGGTTAATACTCATGCGACCAAGGATTGTAAGGTGATTCATTATTGCTATATTTGTGATTCCGTTGCACATCCCACATTGAGGTGCCGGGTGCTGAAGCAGCCGCGCTTGACTCCGTATATGGTGGGTATTGGCAGTGACCAGACCTTGTTCACCCAGATTCCGGATGCAGTGACTCGGGATCATCTTGAGCGCAGTCAGACCCCCTGGTACGTGTTTCTGGACCGATGGTTTCAGCAGAGGTTGTTCAGAGGCAGATCGCCAGGCGATGTCAGGTGCATGTTCAGTGGAAGTGGGAGGCGGTGCCTCATGGTGATTCTGCCTTCTTAGTGAGCTTTCCGACGTTTGAGGATTTGGACAGGGTGGATGGAATCCTGATGACCGTTCCACTTAGTACCGCTCAGCTGACCTTCTCGGTATACAGGATGGAGGAGGTGCCGCATAAGCTTGAGATGCAGCAGGTTTGGTTACATGTGGTGGGGGTACCCGATATTCTGCGATCCTTTCAGGTCTTGTGGGCAGTTGGAGGACTCATGGGGAACACTCTTGATGTCGATTTATTCAGTCTGCGGAAGCGGGGGGTAGTCCGTATACTCGTGGAGATGTTTGACACGAAGATCTTTCTCAAGGAGAAGGACGCCCTTGGTCACTTTATTGTGTCAGATGCTGTGGTTAAACATAAGGTATTTGAGTTTCGTTTCCGGATTGAACCTGAGGGTTATCTTCCGGAACCAGAGTTTGTTCCTTTCTTGTGGAGAAAAGGAGATGATGACGCGGATGATGATGCCAATGGGAAGCAGTTTGAGGATGCTATGGATACTTCAGAGGCTTCTACTGCCACTCAGGGAGGGGGGAGGTACTGGATCTTCCTCGGATGTGCAGGGTACTTCCGTGCCTGCATCTTCCAGTCAGGGGGTGCAGGGGGCATTTGCTGTCACCCCCTTTAATGCTAATCCGGTGACTCCACGGGGACGACAACTACTGGATGCTCTTCCTTTGGATTCCCCTCTTCGTGGGAAGGGTTCTACTTCAGCACCTCGCGTTTCACCGGCTCAGTTACAGGAGGCTCTTCGTTCTGCTGCCATCCCGGTCTTGCGAGCTTGCTCAGCACCTGCGAGGTCCAGAACGCATATTTTGGGCAGATCTATTCCTGTTTCCACTCCTGTACTTGAGGAGGTTGTTCCTTCGGTGTGTTTGCGGAAGCTGGCCCAGGAGGGGTCGGCTGACCGCGACGCTCGTCACCAGCTTCAGGATATGGCTTCGCTTGGTCCGACCCAGGTGGGGTTGGACCCTCGGGACGTCTCGCCTCCGTTGGTGGGGCAGGTGACCTCGGTGGTCGATGGGGACGACCGGACCCAGGAGGGGTCTGGGGTGCCTCGGTCTCCAGGTGACGCTTCGCTTGTGCAGGGGAGTGGTACTACATTCAGGCGGAGCATGCGTCATGGAGTCGATGCCTCTAGGGCGTCCGTGACTGATGAGGACTCCATGCTCAAGGCCATGCGGCGTAAGGCGGAGAGGAACTTGGATTCGCCAGGTATAAAGAGTAATTCAAAGTCTTTTTTGTCATTTTCTACTCCTGTTATTTCTTCTAAACTAGCCAACGTTGGCATTAGTTTGGGTAGCTCTATACAGGATGTTTCTTTTTCTTCTAATGTTTTGAGACACATGGAGGTTGACCGTCTAACGGTTACTTCTAAGGTCAGTGCTTTTCCTGATGCTTCACTAACTGAGGAGGAGGAGGAGTTGCATGCCACAGTAGATGGTCGACTCCTTTCTCACTTAGTCGGTGAAGTGTCGGAAGTAGACTTTGATGAGACTGGGCTTGCTTCTATGTATGAGCTGAAAGCTTCTGGTCGAAAATCGAAGAGCCAGCGGTTGCGTAAGAGATCCCGTGTATCCAAATCTCCTATAGTTTCTCAATGAATGGAATGTTTTCAAACAGCAGAGGTCTTCGGGACTTGGCTAAATATTTATTCTTTGCTGACTGTGAGAGATTATAATTTGGATTTTCTGGGTATTTCTGAGACTGGTAGACGGGATTTTTCGCAAGCTCTACTGAATCGCCTTTCTGGTGGAGTGGACTTTACGTGGATATCACGTCCGCCGCGTGGTCGATCCGGGGGGATCCTATTAGGCGTGCGAGATGAGACTATGGAAGTTTTAGCTAGTTCGGTGGGAGATTTTTTTATAAAAATCCATATCCGTAACAAGGCTGACAACTTCACATGGTCTTTAGTCGCCGTATACGGGGCCGCTCAGGATGTTTATAAGGCTGACTTTTTACGTGAGCTTGTGAATTTGTCAAAGGACAATCCTTATCCTATTCTTATAGGAGGGGATTTTAATTTGCTCAGATTTCCTCATGAGAAAAGTCGGGGCCGGTTCGATGAACATTGGCCTTTTCTGTTCAATGTTGTCATTGACAGTCTGGATTTGAGAGAGGTTACAATGTTAGGAAGGCAATTCACATGGGCTAATAGTCTTCCGGAGCCAACATACGAAAAACTAGATAGAGTGCTTATGGATACTGATTGGGAACAAAAGTTCCCTATGGTAACTGTTCGTGCTCTAGAGCGTATTGAGGCTTTGTCGGATCATGCCCCTTTACTTCTTTCTTTTGGATTACCGCCACGGAAGTCTACAAATGAGTTTAAATTTGAACTCGGTTGGATGATCCGTGATGGTTTTTATAAGATGGTTAAGGCTATTTGGGAGAAACCGGTACATGGCCAAACGCCTATCCTACGATGGAATAACAAAATGCGTAATTTACGCAAGTTCCTTCGGGGTTGGGCCAGGCATACAGCGAGTATCCTAAAAAAAGAAAAATTACGCCTAACACTTATAATAGATGACTTAGAGGCTTCCGCGGAGGTAAGGCCATTAAGTGCACAAGAAATTGAGCTTAAAAGCCAATCGAATGCAGAGATAGCCCGACTTTTTCGCGAAGAGGAACTCAAATGGTACCAACGCTCTAAAGCTAAATTCATTCTGGAAGGAGATGCGAATACTAGATACTTCCATGCAGTTGCCAATGGCAGGCATAAGAAGAAACTTATTCACTCTCTGATTCAGGACGAAGGTATGATTGAGGGACAAGAACATCTGAAGTCATATATTACTACGTATTATAAATCCTTGTTTGGGGACCCAGTGGAGAATTCTTTCTCTCTAGATGAGTCCCAAACGTCCGATATTCCCCAGGTTTCGGATGAATAAAATAGTTTTCTATCTGCCTCATATACCGAGGAAGAGGTTAAGAAAGCGGTTTTCCAAATGGAACATAACAAAGCACCAGGTCCTGATGGATTCCCAGCGGAATTTTACCAAAAATTCTGAGACGTTATCAAGGAGGACCTGATGAATTTGTTTGGGTTTTTACAGGTTGGACAATTGGATCTCTTTAGACTCAACTTTGGTAACATAATTTTACTGCCTAAGGTTAATAATGCAGAACGTATACAACAGTACCGTCCAATCTGCTTGCTTAACGTTAGCTTTAAAATTTTCACTAAAGTTGCTACAATTAGACTAAATTCGGTTGCTGACAATGTTGTTAGCCCGTCTCAAACTGCGTTCATGCAAGGGAAAAATATCCTAGATGGGGTTGTGATTCTGCATGAAACAATCCATGAACTACACTCAAAAAAATTAAATGGTGTACTGTTCAAGATTGACTTTGAGAAGGCTTATGACAAAGTTAACTGGTCTTTCCTCCAGCAAACACTCCGTATGAAAGGTTTTTCTGAGGAGTGGCGTGCTCTGATTCAGTCTTTTGTGTCTGGGGGTAGTGTTGCCATTAAAGTAAATGATGATACTGGCAAATACTTTCAGACCAAGAAAGGACTGAGACAAGGGGATCCATTATCGCCTTTACTATTTAACATAGTGGCTGATATGTTGGCTATCCTTATTGAGAGAGCAAAGGCTGACGGCCAAATTAAAGGTGTAGTTCCACATCTCGTTGATGGTGGACTTTCTATTCTTCAATATGCTGATGATACAATTCTTTTTATGGAACATGATCTGGAGAAAGCTAAGAATCTGAAATTAATATTATCAGCATTCGAGCTGCTATCTGGGCTTAAAATAAATTTCCATAAAAGCGATTTGTATTGTTTTGGCGAGGCCCAAAACGAGGCCCACCTATATGCTGAACTTTTCGGCTGTGGTCTGGGTCAGTTTCCAATCAATTATTTGGGAATACCGATTCATTATCGGGGTCTCACAATTGCTGAATGGAAGCTTGTTGAGGAAAGGATACAAAAACGTCTTAATAGTTGGAAAGGAAAATTGTTATCCCTTGGGGGAAGACTAGTACTTTTAAATTCAGTTCTTACTAATATGGTACTGTATATGATCTCGTTTTTCCAAATGCCAAAAGGGGTTTTGAACAAAGTGGATTATTTCCGTTCAAGATTCTTTTGGCAAGGGGATAGTGAGAAAAAGAAATATCGAATGGCCAGATGGAATGTGGTTTGCAGGCCGAAGGAGTTTGGTGGACTAGGCATACACGATTTGCAAGTCAAAAACACCGCGCTTCTGGGAAAATGGCTTTTTAAACTACTTACTGAGGAAGGCGTTTGGCAAACCATGTTATGGAGGAAATATGTGGGCTCCAAAGTTGTGTCTCAAGTGGTTTGGAAACCCGAAGATTCACATTTTTGGGCAGGTCTTATGGCCACCAAGAAACGTTTCTTTCGTTTTGGTGCTTTCGAGATTAAGGATGGATCACAAATTAGGTTTTGGGAAGATAAATGGCTAGGCCAAACTACTCTTCGCGAACAGTACCCAGCTCTATATTCAATTGTTAGACATAAAGGGGATACAATCTCCACAGTGATGGAGGACTATCCTCCTAATGTGTCTTTTAGAAGAAGTCTTATCGGTCCTAGACTATTATCTTGGAACAATCTACTATTACTATTATCCAGGATACAATTGTCGGACGGTGTTGACGTGTTCAAATGGAAATTACTGGAAAGTGGTAAATTTTCTGTTGGCTCACTATATAAAGCTTTGGTCCAACCTGATTTCCTAGTCGATGATAATAGTAAAATTTGGAAAATGAAAATACCCCTTAAGACGAAGATATTTGCATGGTATCTACGGAAAGGGGTAATTCTAACAAAGGATAATCTTGTAAAGAGGAATTGGCATGTAAGTACACAATGTGTTTTTTGTCATCAAGATGAGACAATTCGATATTTATTCTTTCACTGCAAATTTGCTCGTTCTATATGGTCATTCATCCAAATATCTTCTGGCTTATCTCCCCCACGTTCAGTAACCAATGTTTTTGGTAATTGGTTGCATGGAATTGTTGATAAGTACAGAACCTTGTTTAGGATGGGAGCGCTTGCCATTATATGGTTGCTATGGCTTTGTAGAAATGACAAGATTTTTAATAACATTGTGTCTTCCCCTCTGCAGGTTATTTATCGAGCCACGGCTATCCTTCGATCATGGAATATTCTCCAACGCATGGAGTTTCGCGACTTATTTCTGGACGGATGTACGCGATTGGAGGACACCGCGAGGAATATTTTCTCACGACATGGATGGCCGCGTGATCTGAGGATTGATCTATCTTAGTTTCCAGACTTTAATTTAGTGCCTTTTTGTAATGCTTATTTAATTTTTGTCTTAGTCTGTCATTCGTGTGGCTGTGTGCATCTTAGTTATGCAGAGGCCGGGTGTAAGAATTAAACATTTGGTTAATAAATGCGCCCATTTAAAAAAAAAAGGGTCCTTTTAGACGTATACTCACCATATATTTATGCTAATGTGTCTGCGAAAGGCGAAAATCATAAGTTATATAACAACAACAAAAAAATTAAAAATATGACATATAAAGACGTAGATCGCGATAATAGGAGGTGAGATCGGCCGATCAGAACGTGGATTATACAGTACGACCGAGTACACATATACAGAGATATGCGTGATCTCGATATGGGTTTCGACCGGTCAAAAAAATAACAAGGCCCATGTACTCCCTCCGACCCTAATTTGGATGTATCTATCACAAAAACTTGTCTAGATACATCCAAATTGAAGTCAATTAATATGGGTCGGAGGGAGTAGCTTAAGTTTAGGGGTGGGGACCGAAACACACCTCCATAAGAGCATTATCTGGGTTCGGTTCAAGGCAAAACACGTTAGACTTAGGAATCGGTGGTGTATTGCTGCTACGTGTGACTTCAGTTCAAAGGCATAGATGGAATCTATCCAAAAAATATTTAAAACTTCAACTGGTTACATGCCACTCACCGCTGATTCGTTATGCATGTGACATGTCAGATTAGATTCTTTATTTTAATAGAAGACTCGAACTTGAACCGACTAAAGACAGTGGTTTACTTCTCTGTGCTGAAGCTCTAAACTCATTCCCCACTATGTATTGAACCAGTAGAGCCATCTAAATCCCTTTCTGACCACTCAATATGGTCTAACGATCTAAGAGACTAGTAGCCGCGCGCTGCTAAAACAATGGCATGCACAGAGCTGCTGATTCCCCTTAATTACAGCAGGGTGACCACTCACTGGTCTAACGATCCTGATGCCTGCCATTCTCAAGGTATTTCCTTCTTGCTCATCTAGACTGTTCTCTCTTTCGGATTATTTCGTTAGCATTATTTTGATTTTGGAATGCTGTTTTATGCTCTGAGAGAAGAGGTGCTTTTGTGTTCTACTTATATAGCGGTTGGAGCTAGTCTTTTCGTTCTGACTTACTTGGGGTGCATCAAAGGGTTACCGACACGAGTTTGTTTGGTTAGTATAGACACTATAGAGTAAAGAAGTGGCAGGGTCCTCCACCTACTCTTCGTACGTGTCATCCAAGCAAAGGAAATGATATGATACACGAATAATTGGTATATCAAAATATTGGGTGTTTGTAATCTCTAGGCATGCATTGTTATCAATGCATGTAGTTCCAGACTACACCTTAACCGATTTATAAGACGAGCGTCGTTAACTATAGTTCTATTGATTCTTTGTTTTATGTGTGTTTAAGTCAACCCGCCATATATTGTTTAAACTTCCATACACTCAACAGTTGTCATTCTGAGAAAGTACCATGTGTTTGATGTATACTAGCCACCTACATTTTGATCTTCAATAAGTACACAATGATAAAGATTCATAAATGTACTTTAGATAAATGAACTTATAAAACAACAAAAACACCAAAGTTGTTGTTATAATGAATGAATTAGTTGATCTCTTTGTTGCATGCATTGGCTTATATGCATGACATTGCTCTGGTTTCCATACCCTCTATCATACTTTTGAACTTAAGAATTCTATATTAGGTTTGGTTAGGTCAAATATTTTTAAATGATATAATAACCATATTTTAATGGGAAATAATGGATTGCCTAGGGTGGTACATGTGCACATCCTGTAGGGTGGTACATGTGCAGCTAGAACCTCAGGTAGAAAATCCACATGGATAGAGGGAAATACTGGGCTGCCTAGAGTAGAATACTAATCTAGTAGTTATTGACAAATGCTTGTCCTAATGAAACCTAACTAGTAAGATATTATTCAACAAAGGTAGTAGTTTACACCAAGATATGGAACAATTCTAACTAATTACATTCTATGATCCGATTGATAAATATAAAATGGAGCAATAGCCTAGATATCTGAATCATTTGTCATAGGATCAAAACTTGACAGAGTTGCCTGGTTTGAATTGAATTATATATTTTGCTGAGCACATGTGAAGATCATGGACGCAACACCACAACATAGAAATTATTACCTTCCACATGAAGAGTATGCTAGTTATTCCCTTGATCTCGGCCTTTAAAGACGAAGATTGTTGTAATCTTTACTATTAAAGAGAAAGTTGTGTGTGCCTCGTGTCACACTTGAAGTAATTACGTGGAAATGTCACCACCCACATCCACATCCTATACCCGTGGCGTTGAAACAGATTTTATGATTTGCTCAAGTGCCCCACATAAAAGTCAGAAGACCATATTTACCCCTAAAAATCTCCGTTAACTAGAGGTTTTTATGTACGATTTGTTACTATTTGCTACTTTGTGGAGTTTAGAGAAAATGTCTTTGATCAATTTTCTCACGATGTCCCTGCCAAAACAAAATAAAAGTTGTCAAAAGGAATCAGCTCCTCTCTTCTCCTCTAGTCCAGGAGATCATCGGAATCCACATCTCCTTATCCAGGAAATCATTGTCTCTACTATTCCATCAACTTGTGTCTCTTCTTCTGTTGGTCAGAAGTAGGTGAGATCACATCTCCACCGTCAAGAGGCACCTCCAGATCTTCGTCGGCGGACGGTAGTGCCCGGCATCAGCCTCTTGTCTCTCATCCATCACATTTGGTTCTTCGGTTCTTTCCTTCTAGGAGGCAAGGAAAGAGCCACGTCCACAAGTGCGGCAATGAGACGAAAGTTGGAAGGTGTGCGATGTCGGTAGAAGTAAAGGGTTTTCAATTTACGCGTACAGTTGGCCCATATCAGGAGATTAGGACAAGAAAACATTCTTGCAATTCGGGTTAAATTGTGGTGGTGTTGTGTATGATCCAGGATCTAATATGCTCTCCATTTATTTATGCTCGTGGAAGTGTGTGATGTCTGTGTTAATTGGATATTAGCCAATATACCTTTGAGCTTTATTAGATGTGTAATGTGTAATGTTGGAGTATTAAGCATATACGGTTGTTAATGGTAGTTTATGATAGAGTTAGAATATATTTTCACGTAGTCCTAACTTGACTTGTATTCCAAGATGAATATACTTACCTTCTTAGCTTGAATATCCCGGATTGCTCTCTTTCCACGATTTTGTTGTCGGCAGCGCCAATGAGAAATCTCTCATACATGAGCTGCACCGCGCTGATGAGGGAATTTGAGCGCACAGCTAGAGGCATCCGCGGCACAATGGGACTGGCCCAGGTGAAGCAGGCAACACACGCCTGATGATGGGGATGCAGTGGTGGAGGCAGGTCATGGTCAAGCCATGCTGGAAGGCGGTTGTCGGCAGACTGGTCAGGAGTAGCCTACGTAGGTTGCATCACAAGGTCTACATAGTTCACGACTAGAACCGCATGCGGATAGACCCGCTAGGATAGCAGTAGAGAATTCTAACATCCTGATTGCCTGCCATTCTCAAGGTATTTCCTTCTTGCTCATCAAGACCGTTCTCTCTATCGGATTATTTCGTTAGCATTATTGTGATTTTTGAATGTTGTTTTATGCTCTGAGAGAAGAGGTGCTTTTGTGTTCTACTTATATAGCGGTTGGATCTAGTTTTCTCGTTCGAGTTACTTGGGGTGCATCAAAGGGTGACTGACACGAGTTTGTTTGGTTAGTATAGAGTAAAGGAGTGGCAGGGTCCTCCACCTACTTTTCGTACGTGTCATCCGAGCAAAGGAAATGACATGATACACGAATAATTCGTATATCAAAAATATTGGATGTTTGTAACCTCTAGGCATGCATTGTTATCAATGCATGTAGTTCCATACTACACCTTAACCAATTTATAAGAGGAGCGACGTTAACTTTAGTTGTATTGATTCTTTGTTTTATGTGTGTCTAATTCAAACTTCCATATATTGTTTAAACTTCCATATAACATGTGCTTGATGTATACTAGCCACCTACATTTTGATCTTCAATATTATGTGGAAGCATCAAATACACAATGATAACGCTTCATAAATGTACTTTAGATAAATGAACTTAAAAGAACAAAAACACCAAAGTTGTTATAAATGGTTTTGTTGATCTCTTTGTTCCATGCATTTGCTTATATGCATGACATTGCTCTGGTTTCCATACCCTCTAGCATACTTTTGAACTTAAGCTTTATGTATTACGTTTTGTTAGGTCAATTATTTTTAAGTGTGATCTAATAACAATACTTTAATGGGAAATAATGGACTACCTAGAGTGGTACCTGTGCAAGTCGTGTAGGGTGGTACATGCGCAGCTAGCACCCCACGTAGACAATCTGCGTTGCTAGAGGGAAATACTGGGCTGGCTAGAGTAGAACACTAATATAGTGTTATCGACAAATGCCTGTCCTAATGAAACCTAACTAGTAAGATATTATTCAGCAAAGGGAGTAGTTTACAACAAGAGATGGAACAATTCTAACTTATTACATTCTATGATCTGATTGATAAATATAAAATGGAGCAATAGCCTAGATATCTGAATCATTTTTCATAGGATGAAAACTTGATAGAGTTGCCGGTTTGAATAGAATTATACATTTTGGTGAGCACATGTGAAAATCATCCGTGCAACAACACAGCATAGCAATTATGTACCTTCCACATGAAGAGCATGCTAGTTATTCCCCTGATCACGGCCTTTAGAAACTAAGATTGTTGTAATCTTTACTATTAAAGCGAAAGTTGTGTGTGCCTCGTGTCACACTTGAACTAATTACGTAGAAGTTCCATCACCCACATAAAAGTCAGAAGAACATATTTACCCCTCAAAAATCTATGTCAATTAGAGTTTTTTATATCTGATTTGTTACTATTTTCTACTTTTGTGGAGTTCATAGAAAATGTCTTTGATCAATTTTCTCACGATGTCCTTGCCAAAACGGGAAAAAATTGAATAACAACTCATTTTGAAAATCGGCAATTCTCCAACAACTCCCATACATTTGGTTCTTCGGTTCTTTCCTTCCATGCGGTATAGGTAAAGGGTTTTCAATTTATGCATATGGCTCATATCAGGAGATTAGGACAAGAATTCGAGTTCAATTGTGATGGTGATGTGTATGATCCAGGATGGAATATGGTCTCCATTTATTTATGCCAGTGGAAGTGTGTGATGTGTATGTTAATTGCTGATTAGACAATATACCTTTTAGCCTTTTTAGATGTGTAATGTTAGATTATTAGGCATATACGATTGTTCTGGGAGTTTAGGATAGAGTCAGGATATGTTTTCGCACAGTGCTAAATTGAATTCTGCTCCAAGATGAATATACTTAACTTAGCTTGAATATCTCAGATTGCTCTGTTTAAGCGATTTTATTGTCGGCAGCGATGACAAATCTCTCATAAGTGAGCTGCAGCACACTGATGAAGGTATTCGAGCACGCAAATGGAGGCGTCGGCGGTAGAATGGGACTAACCCAATTGAATCAGGCGACACACGCGTTAGGATGGGGATGCGGTGGTGGAGACTGGCCATGGTCAAGCCATACTGGAAGGCGGTGCATTAGGCGGCCGTGTCACCGAGAAGCTCGCCACTGAGCTATTATGGCATGGGTAGAAGATGGTCGCATTGGGGCGTCTCATGACGCATGAGGCCACAATGCATTTTGCCACCATGTCTCAATTTACTAGCCCCCCACTCTTCTCCGAGCCTATGCTCAAGGTCGCGCTGCTCTGCGTGCATTATTCCTGTTCCGGCGCGCCATCCCATGGAGTTTGAGTAGCACTTGATCGAAAACGAAGGTGCAATCCTCCGTGGTATAACAGAACCATAGGTGAAGAAAATGACATGTTATACTTGTGCATTATAAACTTTTCTTGGATATTCTGCATGTTGCAAATTTGCAATCCCCTATTCAGAAACATAGTAAGGCATCACAGAATCAGTCTCCCGCCCCCCTCTTCACTCAATCAGAACCAAGAAGACTCAACAGATAGCCTCCCGCACCAAACAAGTTTATAACTAGACTGCATGGATACATAGTTTCAATAAAAAAACTAGGACGGATATAAATGAAAGGAATGTGAATTTTTCTTATTTCATGTGGTATCCACAATGGTAGACAGAACCCAAACTACTACTCCCTTCGAACCATAATAAGGGTCGCTCATCTAGTATAAAGTTTGTACTAGTTTAGCACAAAATGAGCGACACTTATTATAGATCGGAGGGAGTAATAGATATGTATGAACACATTTCTAAAATTAGCCAATAATTAGTTGATTATCAATTGATAGAATAGTATTACAATTTTGTATCAGATGGACAAAGGTTTAAAACACTAAATTTATTTCCTGGTTCGTACGAAAAAAAACCATCGATCGATTGACACATAGATAATCCTATTTTCTTATTACCAAAGTTGCATACTGTGTATTATCTCTTACTTTTAATTGTATGAGGCTATTATTACTTAGCTTGCCCACCGACAAGCATGATTGCTTCACTACTAGGAAAAAGCTTATCAGTTACGCACCATTTTTAACTTCTGTGGCGCATATGGGATGCGCCACTGTTATCATGCCACTAAAGTGTAGTTTTGTGGCGTCTTAAAAACTTCTTCTGTGGCGCATATTGTCAATATGCGCCACAGAAGTCCCCAACCAGATCTCAAACTTCTGTGGCGCATATTGCCAATATGTGCCACAATTTTTTTTTCAAATTTAAAAAAAAAAACCCGCCCAGATCTGGCCAGAGGTGGGGATCACCGGAGGTGGGGGTCACCGGAGGAGGAAAAGGAGGCCGATGGTGGCTGGAGGAGGAGGAGGAGGTCGGCGGTGGAGGAGAGGAGGAGGCCGCCGGTGGAGGAGGGGCTCGCTGGAGGAGGAGGTGGAGGTCGCCGGTGGAGGAGAGGAGGAGGCCGCCGGAGGAGGAGAAGGTTGCCGGAGGAGGATCTCACCGGGGTGGAGGAGGAGGGAGGCGGGAGGTGGGAGGAGGAGCTCACCGGGGTGGAGGAGGGAGGAGGAGATCACTGGGGTGGAGGAGGAGGAGGAGCTCACCGGGGTGGAGGAGGAGGGAGGAGGAGGAGAATGTGAGGAAGAAGGGGAGGAAAAGGAGAGAAGAAGTGGAGGAGGAGAAGGATGGAGGAGTGGAAGAGGATAAGAGAGGGAGAAGGGGCAGGGGGATTCAAATTTCGAATCCCGCCCAAGACTGTGGCACATATGGGAGAAATGCGCCACGGAAGTTTCTCCCCCTTTTTTATTTTTTTATAGGAAAAAATCTTCTTTTTGCCATAACTTTTTACTCTTTTCGAATTTGGGAAATCCGTAAAACTTTCGCATATGGAGAAACCCTAAATTGAAAAAAGTAAAATTTGAAGTAGTACCTATTCACACACCCCCTCTAGGTGCCCATATGATCATTTCACACGTAAATGCAAGACATCGCAAAGAGAGGAAGAGGTTTTACCATGTCAACCGGCATCATGCCGCTTATTTTCATTTTCGTCACCATCTCGTAGAAACTTCGAACTTTCTACACTCGGCATGGATGGTGCCCCAACGCTGGAGAGGGAGAGATCATTTTGGTATATTAAACGTTTTCCGACATCGTGTGCAAAAGTTATGGTCGTTTTTCTGTTCCATGACCTTTTTTACAAAATACATCAAAATTCATGTTTTTTAATTTTCCCTACAACTATACCCCAAAATATAACTACAACTCAAAGATATTATTTTTTTAATTTTTTATCATTTTCATTTATTTTTTACAAAAGTTAAAAAGCGATCCACAACAACGACCATGTTTAGGCCGCCAATGGCCAAGGTATGCGCATTACACATATTGGTCATTCCATTATTCCCACTTCAAATCATCCCCTATGCCTTAAAAATATCATGCATGTCCCTGCAATTTCACGCAACCTTCTTTCTGTCAAAAGATTTTCCTATGATAATAATGTGTTTTTTGAATTTCACCCTTGGTATTTTCTTGTCAAGGACCGGGATACACGGGTGGTTCTTCTTAGAGGGGGATGTTAATCTTAATGAGTCGCGTCTCAAGCAAAATTTCAGTGGCGTCAAGGTGTCGCGTGAGCAGTGGCACTCACGCCTAGGTCATCCAGCTACACAAGTCGTCCAACATATTTTGCATTGTTTTGAGCTTTCCTCAGAGTCAGTTAATAAAGTTGTAATTTGCGATGCTTGCCAACAAGGCAAAGGTCACCAGTTGTCGATTTCTCTTTCTAGTAGAGTTACTACATTACCACTTGAGATTATCTATTTTGATGTATGGGGGTTCTGCCCAAGTTTCTGTAAGTGGTCATGAATATTATGTCAGTTTTGTGGATGTCTATAGTCGTTTTACACGGCTTTACCTTCTTAAACACAAATCTGATGTGTATCAAATTTTTCTGCAATTCCAGCAACATGTAGAACATCTACTAAATAAGAAAATTGTGCATGTGCAAACTGACTAGGGAGGCGAGTATCATAAACTGAACAAATTCTTTTCTGATATTGGCGTGTCTCATCGATTTTCATGTCCTCACACACACCAACAAAATGGCACGGCTGAGAGGAAACATAGACATATTTTTGAAACGGGGCTAACACTACTTACATATGCATCGGTTCCCCTTCGGTTTTGGAGTGATGTGTTTTGTAATATGTGTTATATCATCAACCGTCTCCATAGTCGTGTCATACCGATGCAAACTCCAGTTGAACGCTTGCTTGGTGAAGCCCCTGATTGTACATTCTTAAAAGTCTTTGGATGAGCTTGTTGGCCACATCTCCGTCCATACTATAATAAGAAGCTTGAATTTTGATCCAAACAATGTGTATTCCTTGTATATAGCTCTCTCCATAAGGGTTACAAGTGTCTCCAAATCGCCACAAATCGAGTATATATCTCCCGTGATGTTGATGAGAATGTATTTCCATTCTCTCAAATCTCGTCTACTTCCACCCCTCCAATTTCTGAAACCTCCTTGTTACGGTCCAATTTGTTGATGCTGCATATACCCATGTGCTTCTTGCTGACCATGGTGCAGGTACGGGACGCGGTGTATGACTTGAAATCCTCGACGAGGAGTCCTCCACGCCGATGTCCCGTGTGGACGTAGATCATGTCGATCGTCAGCTCCCGATGCATGGCCTCGGGGCTCTCACCCATGCAGCCGAGCTGAGTGGCCCTTCGACGCCGTCCCGGTCTCCCGCTGCCTCGGCCCATCTCTCCTCCAGGCTGGCCTCTCCCATGGCCTCGCCTGGCTCGGCCTCGTCGGTTACTGGGCCAGTCCACTCCCCAGCGTCGCCTGCTCCTGCCGAGGAGCCATCTCCTGCTGCGACATTGACATTGTTGCCTTCTCCAGAACCTGCTCGCCCAGGTGTTGCCACGAGGCTGCAAAAATGGATTCGCAATCCCAAGTCTCGGACTGATGGCACGGTGGCCTAGGCTGTTACACGTTCGCTAAGAGATTTTATGCAGTTGGATCCGCGTGATCACCATGAGGCCTTGACGTCTCCGCACTGACGTGATGCCATGTAAGCGGATTTTCAGCCTTACAAACCAACTAAACATGGAGGTTGGTCCCCCTGTAACTGGTGCAAATTTAATTGACTGCATGTGGGTGTTTAAGTTCAAGCAAAAATTAGATGGGTCTGTGGAGCGTTACAAAGCTTGTCTATGAGGACACATTCAATCATGTAGTTAAGCCAACTACTATTCGGTTGCTGTTATCCATGGTTGTGACTAAAGGATGGCATCTTCGGCAATTAGATATTCAAAATGCCTTCTTGCATGGAGTCCTTGAGGAAGAAGTTTTCATGCGACAGCCACCTGGTTTTGAGGATTCTACTTGTCCTCGACATCTTTGTTGACCAGATAAGGCTCTATATGGTCTGAAGCAGGATCCCAGAGCATGGCATGCACGCCTTAGCTCTGTACTTTCTGGTCTTAGGTTCACGCCGTCTATTGTTGACACTTGCTTGTTCATTTTGTAGCGCCCAGATGTCACGCTCTATATCTTGGTATATGTTGATGATATCATTGTGGTCATCTCATCTGCTAATGCTACGGATCACCTTATTCATTAGCTTCGGACTCCTTTTGCCTTCAAGGATCTTGGTCGGCTGCACTATTTCTTGGGTATTTAGGTTCACTATCCTACTACTGGTGGTCTCCTTCTCAGGCGACCCAAGTATGCTACTGAATTATTGCAGCGTGTCGGCCTTCTTCAGAGTGCTCCAGTGACTACACCGATGTCAGGTTCTGAGTCTCTCTCCTCCACCGATGGTACCCTTCTCACTGCTGATGAGGCTACTCGGTATCGTAGTGTGGTTGGAGGTCTTCAATACCTTACTATGACACGGCCTGATCTCTCCTTTGCGGTGAACAAGGTGTGTCAATTTAATCATGCTCCTACAAGTACTCACTGGTCAGCAGTGAAACGCATCCTTCGGTATGTCAAGGGGACGTTTTCATATGATCTTCTGATTCGTCCGTCTACTCATTCGTCCTCTGATCTTCTTTCGGCATTTTTTGATGCTGACTGGACTTGAGATGCTGATGATCGACGATCCACGGGGGGATTTGCTATATTCTTTGGTGGCAACTTGGTTTCTTGGAGTGCTCAAAAATAGGCTACTGTCTCTCGGTCTAGCACAGAGTCTGAATAC
The DNA here is from genome assembly GCA_916181665.1 of Avena sativa. Lineage (NCBI taxonomy): Eukaryota > Viridiplantae > Streptophyta > Magnoliopsida > Poales > Poaceae > Avena > Avena sativa. Next base: position 38,058,637 of record OV702285.1, on the reverse strand, counting down.
AAGGCACTGGCCAATGCCACAACTGAGCTTATTTGGGTACACGCACTTCTTGGAGAGCTTGGAGTGTCATCGACTATCCCACCGATACTATGGTGTGATAATATTGGGGCAACATACTTGTCTATCAATCCATTCTTTTATGCTCGTACTAAACACATTGAGGTGGACTTTCATTTTGTGCGAGAACGAGTTTCTTGGAAGCAACTCCAAATTCGGTTTATCTTCTCCAAGGACCAGCTTGCTGATATCTTCACCAAGCCGCTACCACTACCATTATTTCAGTCTTGTAGAAGCAATCTCAACTTGTCTAGACCGGTTGAGATTGAGGAAGGGTAATAAACTGTATACGTATATGTGTTTGTATTGTACCCACATGTAATTGTAATTGTACTTGTACTCTACCTCTTATATAATGGAAAGCCACCCCAATGTGAGAGGTGTGCAATACCCTACCCAAATACTTTTGACACATGTACTGACGTGTCTCCACGGTTGCATAGGTGATCGCACGCAAGGCGGTGCTGCAGCTTGGTACCATTGTGGTATCGGTGGCGTCCTTCGCTTTGTTCTAGGTCCTGGAGATGGGTTGGCGGAAGATGGTAGAGTGACTTCCGGAGTGTGCACCTGAGATTCCATAAATTTTTTTCAGTCTCCATGTCGTCATTATCGAAGCTGGAGCAGACATGAAGATGATGGACAGAAAGAAGATTCGGTTGAAGATCCAACTAATGGTCTGCTCAATATGATTTTCCAGCGGTAAGCGCACCGGTAGGGATGAAGATGAAGTACTACGACAACACATCAGGAGTACAAGGTATGTCATTAGAGGAAGGACGAGAAGTCCAGTGGCTGGCAATGCTTGGTGAATCCAACGGCGAACAACAATGCTAGCTACTACGTAGGATTTACTAGAAGGTATGTCATTATTATGCAGGTTGCTCTCTGCTCTGTTCTTGGCAGCGGTTGCTCCTTTAGTTGAAGCAACAGCATGACAGTTTACGACGCTCCAGTCCTGCAGTCACCGACCTATATTAGTTTATGTTTATCAAGATTCCAAATTGCGTAATCAACTCAATATTCATGCTACGCAGAGATGCATAGCCCTGGAGCGGGCTGTTTCGGTTGTCTGACATGAACTAGAGGATTATGATTTTGCAGGTAATTCGTTTGGCTACTCATTGGATCCTACTTTGGTCCAACTTTATCCCAGAGGATCAGCGAGAGAGCATGACTTCTGGGTGCAACAGGCTGCTCCATGTTGCACAGGATTTCTACTACCTGGCTATTGGCTGGCGACGCACTAGTAAAATTAAAAAAAATTAGTCCATTCCTGAGTTTATTTTTTAGATGATTGATCCATGTCTCAACTCTTTGTAATCCATGAGTGTAATGTATGGATTTTCAATATCTTGCAATGCAGATGCCGGGGCTTTGCTCCCCATTTTGAATAAAATTGATTTTGCAAGGGAGCCTAGAGTAGGATCTCTGAAAATTACCTAACTTAACCTGGTGATTTATATAAGACATACCGATTACCTATTAACCATTTAAGTTTATATGTGACATGGGATATCATGGTTGGGTCTCTACCTGCACATGGAATATCACACCAATAATAAACACTATTCACGCACGCGACACACGACATAGATTGTTTTGCAACTGGCCGGTGTCGGACTAAGATCTTGTATTGCTTTTTATATTTTCGGACTAGGGTCTAAGGGGGGTTTTACAAGTATTTATAGGACCAGGGTAGTCCTTGCAGTACACGACACACCATCTAACTTAAACCCAACAATCACCCCCCCCCCTAAGCACGATTGCTTACTTCACAGCTTGGACGCCAATCCTCTCGCGCATCTTCAAGAACCTTTAGTCGCCCAAAAGACTTGGTCAGGATATCTGGAACCTATAGTCTACATAAATTTTACCAGAACCAGTTTTAAAAAGATGACTCTATTTTTATATGGCCTTCACGTTTACTTGATAAACTAGTTTCATCAGTCAAGATTATTTTTTCAATATCTTCACTTTCTTTGCAATGGTAGGAAATTCCCATGCATAGCTAGTAGCTACACACCTTACGTTGCTTCCTGTCAAAGAATTTCTTCAACTGTTGTTTTTGCCAAACCAGAACAAAAAATGATGTTTGTACTGCGAAGCTGCATCTTTTTGTCTCAAAATAAACCACAGGTTTTCAACTTGCATTATATTGGCTGATTTTCAACTCATAATCTCTCTGTAAATATACGTAGGAATCTAGAAGAATGGAGTGGGAGTGACTACATGGAACATATGAAGTATGCACGACTATGATTATTACGTTTTCAGCAGCTATGAGAAATACAGGACTGGTTCAATATTCGCTTGGTAAGTCTAATTCAAGTCGCTATGTTTTTTATTTCCTCTTCTCTCCAAAATCTTACAATTAAAAAAATATGTTTCTACACTTAAGTAGCATACTTCTGCAATCTATCGCATTTTGGTATAAACAATTATCCCTTTATTTGTGAATTGGTATAAACAATTCTCTGAATACATATCAGTACTGCATCTTATCATAAGCAAATGCCAATGGAGGTAGTTTCATCGCAAACTTGATATTTTGGGTGGAGTTCTTTTATCCTCAGGTTATCTTCGCCAGATTTTTTGTGCTCTCTGGCCTTCCAAAAATATTTCTTTCGACAAAGCTTCCAAAAAATAATCATCGCACAGAGAAATAACTATCTTTTAACAAATGAATCTGAACATAAAAATTCGTGCAGCAATTTAATGCTCATCATCTGGAATACATAATTATTTTCTATAGTAAACATTATTCATAAAAAGGAGTACTAATTAACATGATAGACAATCATATCTTTCCGTAGAGATTGGAATATTCTTCAAATAGTTCACATATGTATATTTATTTGGTAAGATGTGAAAGGAACTATTTGACATAACACCTCAACGCAAAAAAAATAGTATAATCCAAATCTCATATCTCAGTCAATCCCTTTTGAATTTCTTATCACGCATTTGTAGCACATAATTGTTCTACTTAACGTGATAGCCCAACTAATATTTTTCTAGAATTTAGGATGCTTTTTCAAATATTTTATAGCCTGTATATTGATCTCGGCAGCTAAGATAGTAAAAACAATATTGTACTTAATAACTTACTACAAAAATAATATCTAGCAACCAGTTTGACAACATGTTTGAATTCCTTGCTGTATTATTTGTGTGGCTTCAATTTACTTTAATCGCCAAGGGCTTCTCAAGGCTTCGCAGTTATTGGATCCAACAATCCTATTATTCACTAAACGTTACAGGTTTGTGAGATAGGATTCACAATTTGTCTTCTTTTCAAGCCTAATTATTTCCTCATTTCTTAGGATTTCATCGAAGATTAGAAGGAAATCTCTTTTCTCCCCCAGGTTGCTAAAATCCATGAAAGTCGTCTTGCTGGAGATATGTATATATGTAACAAAACCAATGCTTAGTAAAGAACAATTAACAATTAGTGGATACAATCACAATCAATGAAATCAATAAATAATTGAAAAATTACATGTCTACATTTTTTTCTATGAGTTGCTCTCTTTCTAAAAATAGCTAGCCCGTGCAGGCGCACAGATTGATACTAGTTACAAAAAACGTCAGATCTGATATATCGGTTGCCCCACCCTGTTTCGTGTTCAACTTTTTTGCCACAACATCTACCGATGAGATCAATCTGTCGTGACTCGTGAGGCAATGCTTGAACCTTGGAGCACTGCCTCATTCGCGAAGAGTGGCGAGAAGCTGGTTGCAGCAGGTCCACATGGCAGGCCACGGGCTGGGATCGGCGGCCACGGGCACCCCTGGGTATAGTCAGTGAGTCTCCTGACTTCCAGAAGCCTTCCAGTCTGAAACCATGTCCATTTTCTTGGGAGAAAAACAGTGTCTTTGAGCATCTAGTTACGAGCTACGTAAATACTGTTAGAAAACCTATGGTTCTCCATGACCATCAACTGAATACACGGTGTAATCGGCTACTCCATCCGTTTCAAAATATAAGATGTTTTGCGTTTGTGAAGAAAATGTATCTAGCCTTTTTTTAGTGTCTAGATTCACTCTAAACCTGAGTGAACCACGTACTAAAACAAGTCTAGATACATAAGCTAAAACATCTTATATTTTGAAACGGAGGGAGTAGAACTCAAGTCTCCTTCCTTTCCTCATCAGCTCATGCACAGTGACTTGCATAGTAACATCATGATTGCGTTTTTGCAGCGCCGGACAAAGTATTGACAAAGTATTTCCATTGTAGAATGTTGGAATACATGTTGTAATCTATTAGCACTTACTAAGGTTTTTCTTTTCCTTATGGTACAAAGATGTGTCAAAGAATGGCTACCGTTTGTGTGACAATCTATATAATGATCTGCAGAAAGCCCTTCGATACATATAAGCACGTTATGCGGGGTTTGAGTGGTCCAAAAAAAGGCAGGATGAGCTGCTGAATGGAATGTATACACTGGGTTGCTGATGTCCCAAGCACTTCAGAATCCACGACTGGAACCGCAGACACAGGGACCCAAAAAGATAGTAGTAGAGCGTCTGGGCATCCTGATACCTCCCATTCTCAATTTGTTTTTATTTTTTGAAACGATTTCTCAAACTAATTCAGAGAGAAGGACTAAGTAGAAAACAAATCAAAACATCAAGCACCGTAAGAAGGACTAAGGTCCTTTCTACAATATCTGATTATTTCGTAAGCATTATTTGTGGTTTCTAGATTGTCTTCTGTGCTCCTACAGAGAAGGTGATTTTGTGTTCTATTTATATAGTAGATGGATCCAGTCCTCTCATTCTGACTAGGATGAAGGAAGAGGTGAGACTTACACGAGTTTCATGATAGAGTATAAAGTGGCTGAGTATTCTACCTAATTTTCGTACACGTGTCATCCGATGCATATGCAATGCATGATGTGCTACGCGAATAATTGGTACACATCAAACATATTGGATGTGTCAATGCATGCAAGTACGGACTACATCTTAACCAAAGCACTAGTAGAAAAAGGGTCTTCAGTTAGATTCAAAGTCTAACACTAGTCTCAATTTGTTACGGGGCCGGAACTAGTATGAGCACTAGTCCCGGTTTGTACCGTTTTTGGTGACTAGGAGCCCGAGTAAACTCTAGTCGATATGGCCTGGGACTAAATGGGTTTCGACACGGGCAACACCCTTTACTCCCGGGTCGTGATACGGCCCCAGACTAAAGTGGTGCGGGCCACGGCAGGAAAACTTAAAATGACTATATCTTTTGCGTACGACGTCGAAAAAAAGTACAACCTATCAAAATATGCGGAAAAAATTGTGAGTTCGATTTCAACTGTCTTAGGCCGTTTTGGATTATTTTATATTTTTTAAATACGAAAAGGAAAAAAGTTATTTAAAAAATTAATTTTTTTGCAATTTTATTTATTCTATAATTGGATTCCTCATATTTTTCTGATAATTATGGATATATTATTTGCCGAATTTCTATTTACATATTTAAAGATATTATTTATGCCATATCAAATGAATAAATGGCAAAAAAAATGAATAAAATATTATTTTATTAAGTTTTTTACTTTCATTGGATTAAAATATTATTATTACTTATTTATTGTTGTTTACTAAAATAGTTATTTGTAATTTCAAAAAATAAAAATGTATGGCATATTGATATGGGCTAATAGGATTGATATGGTAGTGTTGACAACAAGGTACAAATGAGCTTGGCGCAAGGACATCCTGATAGAACAAAAAAGTTAAGCGTGCTGAGGGTGGAGTAGTGCTAGGATGGTTGACCGACGGGAAAGTTTGACCACAAGTATAATTTGACCTAAGATTAAATATACTTAGTGCTAAAAATGTTCCAAATGAGAGGATTACGAGTCAAACAACTCAAAAGTTCAAGAAAAAAATAGAAAACAAAATTCAAAAAATAAATTGAAAAAAAAACTTTAGTCCAGGGCCGTATTACAACCTGGAACTAAAGGTCCTTTATGCCATGCAAAAACGTCCATGCAATGGCCTCTAGTCCCGGGTTGTAACAAACTGGAACTAGAGATAGGGGCCTTTAGTTCCGATTTCGCAGTCCTAGGTGCAAAACCGGGACTAAAGGTCCTTACAAACGGGGACTATATGTCCTTTTTTCCACTAGTGAAGAGGAATGTCCATTAGTTCTTGGTTTTATGTGTGTCTTTAAAAAAAGTGTGTCTTTTCAACCTGCCATATATATTGTCTAAATCTCCATCCCCTCAACCGGTGGTGAATAGCTACTTATTATATTTTTATCCTTGGACTTTTGCCATCCTCGCAAAGTAACTTGTGTTTGATGTATACTAGCCAGCTACATTTTGATGTTCAATATTATGTAGAAAGCATATAATACAATGACAAGTCGTTGCAAATGTATTTTAGAGAAGTGAATTCAAAAGAACAAAAACACCAGAGCTGCTGGTACTAATGAATGAATTAGCTGGTCTCTTTGTTACATGAAATTGCTTAGATCTATGACATTGCTCTGCTTTCGAGACCTCTATCAAACTTTTGAACTTAAGATTTTTGTATTAGGTTTTCTCAGGTCAATTATTTTAAAATGTGGATCAAATAGCAACATTTTTTTTGTAATATAAAGCACTATAGTAATATAGTAGTTATAAAATGTTTATCCAAACAAAACCTAACTTGCAAGATATTTTTGAACAAAGGGGGTAGTTTGCAACAAGATATGGAACAATTCTAACTAATTACATTCTAGGATCTGATTGATAAATATAGAATGCAGTAATCGCCTAAATATCTGAATAGAAAAATGGCCTAAATATGTGAATCATTTGTCACAGGATGAGAACTTGACAGAGTTGCCTGGTGTGAATAGAATTCTATGTTTTCACGAGCACATGTGAAGATGGATGCAACAAGGAGACACAACAATTTATACTTTTGTACCTTCCACATGAACTTTTTAGCCAAGAGAGATCGCTAAGAGAATATTTATTTGAACTAGATGACCTCCTATGCCAATTATGAGCACAAATAGCAATTGTTTCTGGATTTTTTTGAACCAGAAGAGCATGTGTTAAGTTATTCCCAAGATCACGGCCTTGGAAAACTAAAAACGAGATTGTTGTAATTAGGTAAACTGGAACACATGCATAGCCTCCTAAACCCTATACGCCAACGACCCCTTTACCTCCCTCGCTGCAGAGGAACGAGGCACCTAGGCAAAGCCCGCGCAGAAAACGGTGACGCTGGACTGTCTCCCGCATGGCGGCGGTCTCTCGTGGTAACGGCAGGCACAGTGGCTTCTTTGGTGATGTGGTGGTTTAGAGAGTCCTCATCGATTCGGTTTTCGGTGGTAGCGCAATGGGTCTACCATCGGCTATTGAGCTTGACCATTGGCATTGGCGAGGAACTGATGGCGGAACAACTGTACGGAGGGTGTCGGTGACATCGTGCTGAGTGAAGGTTCACTCCTGGTTTTGGCCAGAGGCGGCAACAACGATATCTGGGGGTAGCCCCATTTGAAAAGGAGTCTTAACCTCCTTTTCAAAAAAATAGGTTAGATGATTTGGAGAACATGCAGTGTATGACCCAGCACGACACATATATGAGGGGGGTTGCTTCGTTTGCAGGAATGTATGGATTGGCAACCGGAGTACTGCAACCTACGACCTCATGGTGGCCTGCTTTTGTAGGCTATTTACCATTTTTTAAGTTCTTTTTTCCTCATGTCCAGCTTTTCTGGTTTTACTCTTTGTGGCTTCTCGACGTGTTCTCCTACAATACGAAGAATGCCAGACGCTTTGATGTGTTCGAGAAAAAATAATGTACTAATCAGTATTGGGAGGTGAACGACCGTTACATAAAATGTCAGATCCGATCTATCGCTTGCCCACGAGCTGCCCTGTTTTGCATTCCACTTTTCGCTTGCACCCGCCCTGTTTTGCGTTCCACTTTTCGCCACATCAGTGAGGTCTCTCTGTCGTGACTCGTGAGGCAATGCATGCGTCTTGGTGCACTGCGTCATTCATGAAGAGTGGCGAGAAGCTGGTTGCAGCAGTCGGCGTGTCAAACCCGCGGTTGACGGCAAACTGGTCCGCTGCTAGAGCTGTAGTCGGTGGTAGGAACGGCGACCACGAGCACCCCTTGGTATACTCAGTGAGCGTTCTGACTTCCTCATGCCTTTCATTCTCAAACCATGTCCATTATTTTCCTAGGAGAAAAACTGTGTCCTTGTTCATCTAGTTACGACGACCTAGGTTAACAGCTAGCGTTAGCAAACCTACTGTTCTCCATGTGAGTGTATTTTTGTTAGCATCATTTGCAGTTGCTAGATGCTCTCCTATGTTTTCCGAGAAGCATGCCCTTTGGGAGCTATATATTATATAGTCTCTGGATCGATCCAGTCTTCTTGCTTGTTTTTATCACGATGCTGTTTTTTTTTTTTTGCGTGTTAGGATTCTAGCATAGTTAGTGGGGAATTTACTCATTTACTGTGGCAAAATACTAACTAGCCGAACAACTGCCTGCCTCCTTTTTATACCATATATACTTTCTCTGTTACTAAATATAAGACATATTGGTTAGGCAAATGTGTGTTGCCAAAGCGTCACTACAGGAATGGAAAGCTACGCCGACGGCCGGTCGCTACGCCGACGGCCAAACGTCGGGGCCGTCGGCGTAGCCATCGTCCAGGTCAGCCCCGCCAAGCAGCCGTCGGCGTAAAATTGCCCTCGGCATATTCTATGCTACGCTGACGGCTGCCCTCGGCGTAGCATACGCCGACGGCTGCCCTCGGCGTAGCTATTTTTATTTTATCTTATTAAACTTTGAAAAATCATAACTAAATCATTCTAATTCGGAACAATACAAATAATATATCAAAATTTGCAGAAAAATAAGACCTATCTATCTACACTCAAATATTACATATTTATAAATAAAAATTAAGTAAAATATAAAACATTATATATAGTTTAAAACGGGCATAAAAAATTCAAAAACGATCGAAACAACGCGAAACCTTCGCGTGGTGTTATATTATGTGACATAGTTAGAAGGAAAAATATCAAACTTGGTATATTGATTATGTCTCAAAGAAACCTTCACAAAATGACCTATCTCATTCGAGGTTTCTTGGCTTTCGGGTTAAATGACCAATGTTATGGCTAGAATCACGGCATAGTTTGTGATAATGTGCTCATATTGTGCGTACACATGCATCATGGGATGGCGAACAATGTTGCAGGAGGAAGTTTTCCTTTTCGTCGCACCAAAAAGCCATTTCCCATTTTCCGAGCATAAAAAACGGACGGTTTTGTGAAGCAACCACCAAATGGCTAATTCAAAATACTACCGCCATATTTTACAAAAATACTATACCACCTTATATGGACAATGTCCCAACAAGGGGATCCGAAACCTTTCCGTTCACCTTTGGTGAAAAAGACAAATTCCTGCCGAATCGGTAGGAAGTGGGTCAGATATGAACTACAGGTACATGATCCGATGCTCATGTTTTTTTACAAAAATAATTTTTAGGTTCACAATATGCTATTTTATCAAACATCCAATGAAAGTTTAGCGAGGCTCGGCCCCGAGCTAAGAATCTTTATGTCCGTCGTTCGATAAAGTTTGACGATAGTTTAAAACGGGCATAAAAAATTCAAAAACGATCGAAACAATGCAAAACCTTCGCGTGGTGTCATATTATGTGACATAGTTATAAGGAAAAATATCAAACTTGATATATTGATTATGTCTCAAAAAAAACTTCACAAAATGACCTATCTCATTCGAGGTTTCTTGGCTTTCGGGTCAAATGACCAATGTTATGGCTAGAATCAAGGCATAGTTTGTGATAATGTGCCCATATTATGCATACACATGCATCATGGGATGGCGAACAATGTTACAGGAGGAAGTTTTCCTTTCGTCGCACCAAAAAGCCATTTTCTATTTTTCGAGCATAAAAAACGGACGGTTTTGTGAAGCAACCACCAAATGGCTAATTCAAAATACTACCGCCACATTTTACAAAAATACTATATCACCTTATATAGACAATGTCCCAACAAGGGGATCCGAAACCTTTCCGTCCATCTTTGGTGAAAAAGACAAATTCCTGCCGAATCGGTAGGAAGTGGGTCAGATATGAACTACAGGTACATGATACGATGCTCATGTTTTTTTATAAAAATCATTTTTAGGTTCACAATATGCTATTTTATCAAAGATCCAATGAAAGTTTAGCGAGGCTCGGCCCCGAGCTAAGAATATTTATGTCCGCTGTTCGATAAAGTTTGACGATAGTTTAAAACGGGCATAAAAAATTCAAAAACGATCGAAACAATGCAAAACCTTCGCGTGGTGTCATATTATGTGACATAGTTATAAGGAAAAATATCAAACTTGATATATTTATTATGTCTCAAAAAAACCTTCACAAAATGACCTATCTCATTCGAGGTTTCTTGGCTTTCGGGTCAAATGACCAATGTTATGGCTAGAATCAAGGCATAGTTTTTGATAATGTGCCTATATTATGCATACACATGCATCATGGGATGGCTAACAATGTTGCAGGAGGAAGTTTTCCTTTTCGTCGCACCAAAAAGCCATTTTCTATTTTCCGAGCATAAAAAATGGACGGTTTTGTGAAGCAACCACCAAATGGCTAATTCAAAATACTACTGCCACATTTTACAAAAATACTATACCACCTTATATGGACAATGTCCCAACAAGGGGATCCGAAACCTTTCCGTCCATCTTTGGTGAAAAAGACAAATTTCTGCCGAATCGGTAGGAAGTGGGTCAGATATGAACTACAGGTACATGATCCGATGCTCATGTTTTTTTTACAAAAATCATTTTTAGGTTCACAATATGCTATTTTATCAAAGATTCAATGCAAGTTTTCCTTTTCATCGTAGCAAAAAGGCATTTTTCATTATCCGAGCGCAAAAAGGGGATTTTCTAAAGCAACCACCAAATAGCTAATTCAAAAATGGAGGGTTTGTGATTAGTTGATATGGATATCATATTTGGATTCCTCTCATTTTTCTGGTCAATTTAGACATATTATTTGTTGAATTTCGATTTACAGATTTAAAGATATTAATTATTCTATATTAAATAGAAAAATACAAAAAAATAAAATTATTATATTTTTATTTGAATTCAATAATATTTTTACTTATTCATTAATATTTATTTAAATTATTGTTTTAATTTCAAAAAATACAAACATGTGAAATGATGATATAAGAGTTAATAGGATTGATATCATAGTATTGACACCAATGTATGAATTACTTTGCCGAAATGGATTCTGAAGGAACGAGGAAGTTATGCGTGCTGAAGCTGGAATAGTATTAGGATGGGTGACCTGCCGGAAAGTTTGACTACGACTGGAATTTAATCAAATATTAAGTATAATTAGTGTTAAAAATGTTCAAAGTAGGAGATTAACAAGTAAAACAATTCAAAGAATAAAAAAATTGAGAAAAAAATAATTATTTTTTTTCAAAAAAAAATATTTTTTTTTCAAATATGTTTTTGCAACCGGCCGACAGGCTATGCCGACGGCCGCTACGCCGACGGCAAAGCCCTCGGCGTAGCAAACGCCGACGGCATTTCGATACGTCGACGGCTTGAGTGTGCTCCGCCGAGGGAGATCTTTGCCGAGGAGGCTACGCCGAGGGCAGCCCTCGGCGTACCATACGCCGAGGATATTTCGATACGTCGACGGCTTGAGCGCGCACGTCCTGTAGTGCGTCATATATTTAGGAAAGGAGGGAGTAGTACTGCAAGCTCTTATATTTGTAGTTCTAGTCAACAAATTTCTGAAGTGGTTAAAAATGATCGGGGTGTCCTTGGCAAGAATACCCGGTGTATTATTGAAGCAAGTCACTACATGTTTTTCTCCAAAAGAGCAGGTCACTATATACTCCCTGTTAACGATATTAGAGATATATCTTTTCATATGTACACCCGGTATGAAGTAGTACTTCAACCGGTTTCTCTTTGTATACGGACTCTTTGTATGTCTTAACATATTTAACACGTAACCAACACAGAGATCAATGTGTTGTTCAAACCTAAAACTATTATGGTATCCGAGCCAATCCTCTTCCTGACCTAGCTGTTCTCGGAAGAAAAACCTGCCGCCACCGCTTAGACATCGCACAGACTCCTTACGTCCTTGCTGCCGCTGCAAACCCCTGCTGCCGCCGCTTGAGATCCAAAACCCACATACCAAAAAACCCCACAACAAATCTTCAACAAATCCCAAAACCGCCGTAATCCCTGATTGCTGCGTTAAAAACCCTACAAAACAGCCGTCGTTCCTCGCCTCGGCTGCCTCCCCGATGACGTCTGCCTCTGCCTCCTCCATGACTGCGCTGGCTGCCGCGCTTGGTGCGCCGCCCTCCCAGCTCCTCACACAGGATAATGCGCTGATCTGGAAAGCTCTTGTATCCAGCCCTTCATGGTGCTCGCGTGATAAATCGGGTGAAGGGATTAGAGCCTGCCCCAGCTGAGGAGATCGAAGTTGAAGACACTGATGGGAAGAAAATTAAAGTGGAAAGCCCTGAGTATGCTGCATGGATCACCCGTGATCAGCAAGTTCTACGGTATATTCTAAATTCCGTTTCCCCAGATATCTTGTCTCATGTAATCGGTCTTGACACATCTGCGGAAGTATGGAAGGCACTTGAATCTCTCACCACCACCTCGTCACGTTCTAGAACTCAACAGCTCAGATCTTGTCTGAATGACATGAAAAAGGATGATCTCTCAGCTGAAAAGTACTTTGCCAATATAAAAAACATAGCCTCTGAACTTGCTGCTGCTGGCAAGCCTCTCGACGATGATGAGCTGATTTGGTCCATATTGCATGGTCTTGGTGATGCTTACAACACTCTGAAAACTGCTGTTAATGCCAATCCCAATACCACTCGTAGTGATCTATTTAGCCAGGTGCAAGCTTTTGATCAACTCCACAGGATAGATGGTGGTCAAGATGCGTTCGTCTCATCTGCCAACATGGCGTGTCGTGGCACTGCCCTGCCCACACGTGTGTGCCAGGAGGATAGGCGCCCAGATGACCGTGCCTATCAGGAGGATAGGCGTCGCCAGGATGACCGTGCCTATCAGGAGGATAGGCGTCGCCAGGATGACTGTGGTCATCAGGAGGATAGGTGTCGTGGTTATGATGAGGACCGCCGTCGTGGCTATGATGATAGTACTCGCTATGAGGACCGTGCTCGCCGTGGAGGCTATGATGATCGTCGTGGTTATGATGACCGCCCTTGGCGTGAGGATGGTGGGAGAGGTCGTGAAGATGGTGGTCGTCGTGATGATGGGCGTCACCGTGGCCGCGCTCCCACTCCTTATGTCAATGTCACCTGTTAGATATGAAAGATTCATGGTCATCCTGCCAGTGACTGTTGGTGGAGGTTTCGAGGTAACCGTGATTGCCGTGATGACAGTGACCGTGGTGAAAAAGGTGCCAACATGATTTCTTATGGGGTTGACACCAACTGGTATTCTGACACTGGTGCCACAAATCATGTTGCAAATGAGATGAGCAAGCTCTCTTTTCAGGAAAAGTACACAGTCCATGATCAAGTTCACATAGAAAATGGTAAAAGTATGCAAATTACTCATATTGGTCATTCAATGTTGCATACTCCCCATAATTGTCTACATCTTAGAAATATCCTTCATGTTCCAGATGCCTCAAAAAATCTTCTTTCAGTTCACAAACTTACACTGGATAATGATGTCTTCCTTGAATTTCACCCATACTTTTTCTTGATTAAGGATCAGGCCACAAGGAGAACTCTCTTTAAGGGCACGTGTCATGATGGTCTCTACCCTCTAGTGCCACTGTCTGCTAGGTCTTCCAAGCAAGCCTTCATCACCATCAAGCCGTCGTCTTCCACATGGCATCGCCGTTTAGGACATCCGTCTTCTTTTGTGGTTCAACAAGTTCTTAGGAAACATCACATCCCTCATACTCCTGAAATAAATCCATACATTTGTGATTCTTGTCAACTAGCTAAGAGTCATCAGCTACCATACCCTGTCTCTACTAGTGTTTCCACTTTTCCTTTGGAACAAGTTTTCTCTGATGTATGGGGGCCAGCACCTCCCTCTGTTGGCAAACATTCTTATTATGTAAGCTTTATTGATGATTTTAGTAAATTCACATGGATATACTTGCTTAAGAATCGTTCTGAGGTTTATCAAGTGTTCCTCAATTTTCAGCATCTTGTTGAGAGAAATTTTGACAGGAAAATTATTACTATGCAAACTGATTGGGGTGGTGAATATGAAAAACTCCATAGCTTCTTTCAAAAAAGTAGACATCACTCATCACATATCTTGCCCACATGCACACCAGCAGAATGGGTCTGCAGAACGTAAACATCGTCATATTGTTGAAGTTGGACTTGCTCTTCTTGCAAATGCATCTATGCCCCTCAAGTTTTGGGATGAAGCATTTCTCACTGCCACCTTCCTTATTAACTTGCTTCCTAGTAAGGTCATAAATTTTGATACCCATGTTGAGCGTCTTCTTCATACAAAGCCTAATTATGAATCTCTTCGAGTTTTTGGCTATGCCTGTTGGCCTAATCTTCGTCCATACAATAAAAGGAAACTTGCTTTCCGTTCAACTCAGTGTGTGTTTTTAGGCTATAGCCCTCGCCACAAAGGTGTTAAGTGTCTTGACACTAAAACTGGTCGTGTTTATATCTCTAGAGATGTGGTGTTTGATGAGAATGTTTTTCCTTTTTCCACCCTTCATCCAAATGCTGGGCGTCGTCTTAAACAAGACATTCTTTTACTTCCTACACATGATGGGGAAGCACACATTGATGATCATATAAATTTGCATGTTATACCTAACGTTACCCATAACAGTGCTCCTGTAGATCATGTTGTGGTTGCAGATAATACTAATGGGAAGAATGACACTAGCAGAAATTTGGATTTAAATGATGAAGAAACGAGCAGCAACAGTGCAGAAACAGTATCAGAAAATAGCACAGGCTCTGAACACAATGTTGATTCTCTGTCGGTATCGGATCATGTGCCCATCAATCCCGATGAAGATTCCCTGGAGTCTTCACTGCGCTCAGCCAGTCGCGCCTCTTCCCGCCCTACACGCTTCCACAGGCAGTCCTCTGGACCACCCAGTCCGTCGCGTCATCCAACACCGGTCAGCCCGTCTCTGCAGGTGCCGATAGCAGCCCTGCATGCAGCGCAGCGAGCAGCGACATGCAGCAGACGGGGCTGACCCAACACATGTAGCCCGTCAGCCATGATGATGCCAATGATGGGGCTGGTACCGATGATGGCAGCGCTGGTTCAGATCAAGACACCACTGCCACTGTTGAAACTAGTACTGATACTAGCAATAATGCATCAAGTAGTTCTGGATCCTCTGTGGCTGCCTCTCCGTCTTTGTCTCCTGTAACGGCACCTGATGAACCTCGTACACGTCTTCAAAAAGGTATTCGACAACCTAAACAGTACACCGATGGCACCATCCGCTATGGTTTGTTTACATCTACAGGAGAACCTTGCACCCTATCCGAAGCTCTTTCAGATGATCGCTGGCATTAGGCTATGACAGAAGAGTATCAGGCTCTCATAGAAAATAAAACTTGGAGACTTGTTCCTCCAAACTCTACCAAAAACCTTATTGACTGTAAATGGGTATACCGTGTTAAGAAAAATGCAGATGGTACAGTTAACAGGTATAAGGCTCGCCTAGTTGCAAAAGGTTTTAAACAGAGATATGGAATTGATTATGAGGATACTTTTAGCCCTGTTGTCAAGGCAGCTACCATCAGACTAGTTCTATCTGTAGCTGTTTCCAGAGGCTGGAGTTTAAGACAGCTAGATGTCAAGAACGCGTTTCTTCATGGTGTTCTGGAAGAGGAGGTTTATATGAAACAACCACCAGGTTTTGAAGATTCCCAAACTCCACATTTTATATGCAAACTTGATAAAGCTCTCTATGGTCTCAAGCAAGCCCCTCGAGCATGGTATTCCAAGCTAAGTTCCAAATTACAAGATCTTGGATTTGTTCCCTCTATAGCTGACACCTCACTTTTTCTATACAAAAATTCAGGTGTCATGATGTTTGTGTTGATTTATGTTGATGATATTATAATCACTAGCTCATCTGATCATGCTGTTTCCCTCCTATTGCGTGACCTCAAGGGTGAATTTGCCTTGAAGGACCTCGGAGATCTACATTTCTTTTTGGGTATTGAAGTAAAAAAGGTGAATGATGGCTTACTTCTTACTCAGGATAAATATGCTACTGACTTGCTTTCAAAAGTTGGCATGAAGAAGTGTACACCATGCCCTACACCCTTATCCGCCACTGAGAAGTTGTCTCTCTGTGAAGGGACGCCTCTTAGTCCTGATGGCATGACTGAGTACAGAAGTATTGTTGGTGCTCTGCAATATCTAACACTGACAAGACCTGATATTTCCTTCTCTGTGAATAAAGTGTGTCAGTTTTTACATGCTCCCACAACCTCTCATTGGACAGCTGCCAAAAGAATATTGAGATATGTGCAGGGTACTTCAAAGACTGGTCTTACTTTTTAGAAGTCTCCTTCTACCTTGCTCAGTTCTTATTCTGATGCTTACTGGGCAGGTTGTCTTGATGATAGAAGGTCTACAGGAGGTTTTGCTGTGTTTTTTGGACCAAATATAATCTCTTGGAGTGCTTGAAAACAAGCTATAGTTTCAAGGTCAAGCACTGAAGCTGAGTACAAGTCTCTAGCAAATGCTACTGCTGAGCTAATATGGGTTGAAGCACTACTTGGTGAACTTGGTGTCACATTAAAGGAGAAACCATGTTTGTGGTGTGACAATCTTGGATCAACATATTTATATGCTAATCCTGTTTTTCATGCCAGAACAAAACACATTGAGATTGATTTTCACTTCTCAGAGAAAGAGTTGCAAGCAAAATGCTAGACATCAGGTTTATCTCAAGTAAAGATTAAATAGCTGATGGATTTACAAAGGCATTGCCAGTTCGAGATCTTCATGAATTTAAGCGTAATCTCAACCTCTCTGAAGGTTGTGATTAAGGGGGGCTGTTAACGATATTAGAGATATATCTTTTCATATGTACACCCGGTATGAAGTAGTACTTCAACCGGTTTCTCTTTGTATACGGACTCTTTGTATGTCTTGACATATTTAACACGTAACCAACACAGAGATCAATGTGTTGTTCAAACCTAAAACTATTACTCCCTCCGTCCCAAAATAGATGTCTCAAATTTGTTCAAATTTGAATGAATCTAGACACTATTTAGTATATAGATTCATCCAAAATTTGAAAAACCCAAGACATCTATTCTTGGACGGAGGGAGTACATGAGTTGCGAAACACTAAACTAGCGCGATGAGTCATAACGATGACACGAACTGTGACACTGTTCTGTCTTTCGGTTGGGTCTACTCTGTTTTAAGATCATTCCGGAGTTCAGTCTCATGTTCAACCACAGACATGAAGTTCAACTCTCTCTCTTGAGGATTGTTCAACCACAGAAAAAGTTGCCATGGTTCTACTCCCGCTCTCCTTATACAAAGGTAAGCAGCAAGATCATTGAAACTGGTTGTGGTATCACATCAATAATATGTCCAACGGGGTAGAATGTCAGGGTGCAGGTGGGACTGTCCGCGGGAAGCCCGCGTATGCCCGCACAGTCCCGCAAAAGTGTCAACACCCGAATTTTTAATCCCAGATGCCTATTATGCCATTTATCGCAATCCCAGGATTACCACTTTTGTGAGACATAACAAATTGGATATCATAGTACATCATCCATTACAAACCATACATAAGGTCTTGCAACAAATAAATGATCTCATGATCCAGTCTTAGTACAATCATAGCAGCGGAATAACGCAATGATAACGGTAGCATGGGCGAAGCTCCATCTTCATGGTCACAGGAAATGCTGACGATGGGTGATGATCCTAGTTGTCGTAACCTTCCTGTGGTCTATCCTCCTGATAGTCCTCTTCATAGTCTGGCCACGGGAATAGCCAGGGACAAAGCCATGAGTACTCTTTATGTTGGAGATATGCCCTAGAGGCAATAATAAATGTAGTTATTATTATATCTTTGTGTTTATGATAAATGTTTACATTCATGCTATAATAGTATTAACAAGGAAACATTAATACTTGTGTGATTTGTAAACTAAAATAGAGTCCCTAGTAAAGCCACTTTTCAATACTAGCTTGTTGGTTAATAAATGATTGTGGTTTCCCTATCATGAACATTGAGATGTTATTAACAACAAGATCATATTGTTAGGAGAATGATATGGTGGGCATACTCCTATAGATAAGCGTAGCATAAAGATCAAGTCATTTTAATAGTTCAATTGCTATATGCTTTCTGATACATAGTAACCTAATTCCTTCGACCATGAGACCATGCATATCACCTTCACCGGAAGGATGCTTTGATGACATCAAACACCACACCGTAACTGGGTGGCTATAAAGGTGGCATTGAGTGTTCGGAAATTGGTTGAGACACATGGATCAAGAGTGGGATTTGTCCATCCATATGACGGATAGATATACTCTAGGCCCTCTCGGTGGAATGTCATCCAATTAGCTTGCAAGCATGTGACTGGCTCACAAGGGATCACATATCACGAGAACGAGAAAAAGAGTACTTATCAGTAACAAGGTTGAACTAGGTATGCAGAGATACCGACGATCATAACCTCGGATAAGTAAACTATTGTGAGACAAAGGGAAATTGGTATCGTATGTAAGTGGTTCATTCGATCGCAAAGTAATCGTAGAAATATGTGGGAGCCATATGAATTTCCAGATTCCTCTATTGGTTATTGATCGGAGAAGTGTCTCGATCATGTCTGCATAATTCACAAACCGTAGGGAGACACGCTTAAGGATTCGACGTTGTTTGAGTAGTTATGGAATGATGAGTAAGAGACCGAATGTTATTCGGAGTCTCGGATGGGATCCGGGATATCACGAGGAGATCCGGAATGGTCCGGAGAATAAGATTCATATAAGGAAAGTCCTGTTTTGGGGTTGGAGAATGGTTCCGGTGTTTTCATCGGGAATGTTCTAGAAGGTTCCGGAATGTCCGGCACTCTGGAGGGGAAGGGTACATGAATGTGTCATATCAAGTTGGAATGATTGCATCATGTACTAGGTGTCATCGCTGAACAAAATAAAGGGTTTAATCAAATCCTAGTTTGAAAAGTCAAACACCAATTTGAAAAGTCAAACGGCTATTTTGGAAGGTGGAGGGGAAGTAGGAAACCTACTTGGGGAGGAGTTCCTCCCCTCCACCGTCGGCCCACTTGGGAAACCAAGTTGGGGAGGGACTCCCCTCCCCTGGCGCGCCCCCTCCACCTATATAAGGAGGGGCAGGGCTGCCCCTCCGAGACACAACTCCACCACCCCGCAAACCCTAGCCCTAAGCCACCGGCCCTCCTGCAGCCGCCGCCGCCTAGCTAACCCTAGCCGCCGGCCTTGCTCCTCCTCAGTGTATAAATCCTAGATCGTAGAGGCTCTCTCTCATAGTCCACCATACTCGCTCCGGCTTAAGGCGAAGCCCCGCGATATCTCCCCTCTACTTCCGGTACCATGACGTTGTGCTGCCGGAATCGCGAGGAGAGTGCTACAAGCTCCGCTGCCTGCTGGAACAAGGGAGAGGAAGGTCTTCTTCGAGTACCGAACGTGTGACCGACTGCGGAAGAGCTGCCGGAACGCAGCGCCGGAAGGATCGTCTACGCGATCTTGAGATCGGCAAGAGTACGACTACATCACCCACGAGAATCCGCTCTCGTTAAACGCTTTGGAATCTTCGAGGGTGAGTTATTCCATCGACTCGTTGCTACAATCTAGTAGATAGATCTTGGCTTGTTTGTTTGTATGCGGTAGAAATTTTTTGTTTTCCATGCTACAAAACCCTACAGTGGTATCAGAGCCGTGTCTATATGTAGATCTGTTGCACGAGTAGAACACAATGGTCATTGTGGGCGTTGATGCTTTTGTTGTCGATTGCTTCTTGTGTACTTTGCATCTTGCGGGATGGTGGGATGAAGCGGCCCGGGCTAACCTTACATGACATCGTTCATGAGACTTGCTCCACGCTTGACATGCAACTTGTATTGCATAAGTGGCTTTGCGGGTGCCTATTTCTCCCAACATAGTTAAGATCCAATTTACAACGGGTGATTGACAATACTAGTATCAATGTTGTGGTTCTTGTTCGTAAGTTAGAAAGACACTTATTGAAAGCCCCAAACCACGTAAAACATGCAAATAAAGTAGAGGCGTCTAACTTTGTTTTGCAGGGGTGTGCTGTGATGTGATATGGCCATGATTGTGATTATATTTGATGTATGCAATGTTCCTTATTTTAAGTTGGCAACCGGCAGGAGCCATATGGTTGTCTTTAATTTTGTTAAGACCCGCGTGTCTATTCAAAGTAGTTGTAATAGTTGAAGCTGGTGGACGTCAACCATAGAGCGTCATTGACCTTGATGCAATGCCGGTGATGATGGAGATCATGTTCGTGCTTGAAGATGGAGATCGGAAGCACAAAGAAGAAAGGCCATATCATATCACATATTATGAATTGCATGTGATCTTAATCCTTTATGCATCTTGTATTGCTTGGTTAACAACGGTAGCATTATAAGATGATCCCTCATGCACATGAATTTCAAGTCATAAGTGTTCACCCTTAGTTAGCACCGTTGCTAAAGCTTGTTGTTTCGAAGCACCACGTGATGATCGGGTGTGTTAGATTCCGCAAGTGTATACAACGTGACCAAGCCAGATTTGCTCATGCGGAAACTAAGGTTTGATCTTGACGAGCCTAGCATGTACAGACATGGTCTCGGAACACGGATCACCGAAAGGTAAAGCATGAATCATAAAGTAGATATGATGAACATGTCGATTGTTCGCCATTGAAACTATATCAACTCTCGTGATGATCGGTGTTGATTTGGTGAATTTGGTTCGTGTGATCACTAAAACAATGTGAGGGATATTGTTTTGAGTGGGAGTTCACCTAGATTAATTTAACTATTAATTAGAACTCAATTTGTCATAAACTTAGTCTAAACTATTGCAAATATGTTGTAGATCAATGGCGGCCCCTACCATCAATTTTAATGCGTTCCTAGAGAAAGAAAAGTTGAAAAACAATGGAAGCAACTTCGCGGATTGGTTCCGCAATTTGAGGATTGTCCTCACAGCTGGTAATTTGACCTATGTGCTGGATGCACCGCTGGGTGACCCACCTGCAGCTACTGCTACCGACGAAGTAAACAATGTTTACCTCACTCGGAAGACTCAGTACTCCACAGTTCAGTGTACTATCTTGTATGGTTTAGAATTAGAGCTTCAGAAAAGGTTTGAGAATTCAGACCCACATGATATTGTCTGTGATCTCAAATTGATCTTTGAGACTCATGCGGAAATTGAGAGCTATGAGGCTTCTGAAAAGTTCTTTAACTGCAAGATGGAAGAGGGCAGCTCCGTCAGTGAGCATGTGCTTAAGATGTCTGGGCACACAAACAAACTTCAAAGCTTGGGTATAGTGATTCCTAATGCTTTGGGGATTTATCGTGTCCTCCAATCACTACCACCAAGTTACAAGAACTTTGTGATGGACTACAATATGCAAAACATGAACAAGCAGTTGCCAGAACTCTTTGCCATGTTGAAATCTGCAGAAGTGGAGATCAAGAAAGAGCACCAAGTGTTGATGGTCAATAAGACCACCAAATTCAAGAAAGGCAAGTCTAAGCAAAAGGGACACTTCAAGAAGGGTGGTAAGAAAGTTACCGCGCTGACGAAGAAGACCAAGGCTGGACCTAAGCCTGATACTGAGTGCTTTTACTGCAAGGGAGAAGGTCACCGGAAGCGGAATTGCCCAAAGTAGTTGGCGGATTTGAAGAACGGCAACATCAAGAAGAAAGGTATATCCGATATACATGTTATTGATGTGTATCTCACTAGTACTCGTAGTAGTGCCTGGGTATTTGATACTGGTTCGGTTGCTCATATTTGTAACTCGAAACAGGTGCTGCAGAAATAACGGAAGCTAGCGAAGAACGAGGTGACGATGCGCGTGGGAAACGGATCAAAGGTTGATGTGATCGCGGTCGGCACGCTACCCCTTCATCTACCATCGGGATTAGTTTTATACTTAAATAATTGTTATTTGGTGCCTGCGTTAAGCATGAACATTATATCGGGATCTTGTTTATTGCGACACGGTTACTTGTTTAAGTCCGAGAATAATGGTTGTTCGATTTATATGAGTAATATGTTTTATGCACATGCACCTTTGATAGATGGTCTATTCTTATTGAATCTCGATAGTGGAAATACACATATTAATAACATTGAGGCTAAACGTTTGAAATCGAGCGATAACTCGACCTATATGTGGCACTGTCGTCTTGGTCACATTGGAGTGAAGCGTATGAAGAAACTCCATTCCGATGGACTTCTTGAATCACTTGAAAGATGCAAAGCATGTCTGATGGGAAAAATGACTAAGACTCCATTTTCTGGTATGATGGAGCGAGCTACGGACTTATTGGAAATCATACATACCGATGTGTGTGGTCCAATGAGTGTAGCATCGCGCGGTGGTTATCGTTATGTTCTTACCTTCACGGATGACTTGAGTAGATATGGGTATATCTATTTCATGAAACATAAGTCCGAAACTTTCGAGAAGTTTAAGGAATTTCAAAGTGAGATAGAGAATCAACGTAACAAGAAGATTAAATTTCTACGTTCTGATCGTGGAGGTGAATATCTTAGTTACGAGTTTGGCGAGCATTTGAAGAAATGCGGAATACTTTCACAATTGACACCGCTGGGAACACCACAGCGTAATGGTGTGTCCGAACGTCGTAATCGAACTCTCTTAGATATGGTTCGTTCTATGATGTCACTTACAGATTTACCGCTATCATTTTGGGGTTATGCATTAGAAACAGCCGCATTCACTTTAAATAGGGCACCATCTAAATCCGTTGAAACGACACTGTATGAATTATGGTTTGGGAAGAAACCTAAATTGTCGTTCCTTAAAGTTTGGGGTTGTGAAGCCTATGTAAAGAAGTTACAGCCGGACAAGCTAGAACCCAAAGCGGAAAAATGCGTCTTCATAGGATACCCGAAGGAAACTATTGGGTATACCTTCTATCATAGATCCGAAGGCAAAATCTTTGTTGCCAAGAATGGATCCTTTCTAGAGAAGGAATTTCTTTCAAAAGAAGTGACTGGAAGGAAAGTAGAACTCGACGAGGTTGTCGAACCTTCTCTCAAACTTGCGAGTAGCGCAGCACCGAAAGTAGTTCCTGTGATGCCTACGCCAATAAGAGAGGAAGCTAATGATGCTGATCATGAAACTTCGGTTGTAGTTGCTACAGAGCCTCGCAGGTCAACAAGAACTCGTACCACTCCTGGTTGGTATGATCCCGTTATGAGTGTCATGTTGGTGGACAACACCGATGACCCTGCAACATATGAAGAAGCGATGATGAGCCCAGATTCCAATAAATGGCAAGAAGCCATGAAATCCGAGATTGGATCCATGTACGAAAACCAAGTATAGACTTTGGTGGACTTACCGGATGGCCGGAAGGCTGTCGAGAACAAATGGATTTTCAAGAAGAAAACAAATGTTGATGGTAATGTTACTGTCTATAAAGCTCGACTTGTCGCAAAAAGGTTTCGACAAATTCAAGTAGTTGACTACGATGAGACTTTCTCACCGGTAGCGAAGCTAAAGTCTGTGAGGATTATGTTAGCAATCGCTGCATATTATGATTAGGAGATATGGCAGATGGATGTCAAAACAGCGTTCCTCAATGGAGACATTGATGAAGAGTTGTATATGATGCAACCCAAAGGTTTTGTCGATCCTAAAGATGCTAACAAGGTATGCAAACTTCAACGGTCCATCTATGGATTGAAGCAAGTATCCCGAAGTTGGAATCAACGTTTTGATAAGGTGATCAAAAGTTTTGGTTCTATACAAACTTATGGAGAAGCTTGTATTTACAAGAAAGTGAGTGGGAGCTCTGTAGCATTCTTAATACTATATGTAGATGACATATTGTTGATTGGGAATGATGTAGACCTTCTTAATAGTGTCAAGGAATATTTGAATAATAGGTTTTCAATGAAGGATCTTGGCGAAGCAGCTTACATATTAGGCATAAATATTTATAGAGATAGATCGAGACGCCTAATATCGTTGTCACAAAGTACATATTTGGACAAAGTTCTAAAGAGGTTTGGAATGGAAGATAGCAAGAAAGGGTTCTTGCCCATGTTGCCCAATACGACCTTGAGTAAAACTCAAAGTCCGACAACGGCAGAAGATAGAGAAAGGATGAGTAAGACTCCCTATGCATCAGCCATAGGATCTCTAATGTATGCCATGCTATGTACTAGACCCGACATTGCATATGCTGTTAGTTTAACTAGCAGATATCAAAGTGATCCAGGAGTGGATCATTGGACAGCGGTCAAAAACATCCTTAAGTACTTGAGAAGAACTAAGGATATGGTTCTTTCTTATGGAGGTGATGAACAACTCGTTGTTAATGGTTACACCGATGCTAGTTGGAACACCGATCCGGATGATTCTAAATCACAATCTGGATACGTATTTACTTTGAATGGTGCAGCAGTTAGCTGGAGGAGTGCAAAGAAAAGCGTTGTGGCGAGATCTTCAACTGAATCGGAATACATGGCTGCTTCGGAGGCTTCACAAGAAGCGATATGGATGAAAGAGTTCATTACAGAGCTGGGTGTGGTTCCTAGTGCGCTGGACCCAATGTCTATCTACTGTGATAACATGGGCGCCATAGCCAATGCGCAAGAACCAAGGTCACACAAGAAGCTGAAGCATATCAAGCTACGTTTTCACGCTATTCAAGAACATATCCAAGATGGGGATATAAATATTTGCAAAGTACACACAGATCTGAATATGGAGGATCCGTTGACTAAACCTCTCCCGAGGGCAAAACATGACCAGCACCAAATTGCCATGGGTGTTTGGTATATTACCATGTAATCTAGATTAGAGGACTCTAGTGCAAGTGGGAGACTGTTGGAGATATGCCCTAGAGGCAATAATAAATGTAGTTATTATTATATCTTTGTGTTTATGATAAATGTTTACATTCATGCTATAATAGTATTAACAAGGAAACATTAATACTTGTGTGATTTGTAAACTAAAATAGAGTCCCTAGTAAAGCCTCTTTTCAATACTAGCTTGTTGGTTAATAAATGATTGTGGTTTCCCTATCATGAACATTGAGATGTTATTAACAACAAGATCATATCGTTAGGAGAATGATATGGTGGGCATACTCCTATAGATAAGCGTAGCATAAAGATCAAGTCATTTTAATAGTTCAATTGCTATATGCTTTCTGATACATAGTAACCTAATTCCTTCGACCATGAGATCATGCATATCACCTTCACCGGAAGGATGCTTTGATGACATCAAACACCACACCGTAACTGGGTGGCTATAAAGGTGGCATTGAGTGTTCGGAAAGTATTGGTTGAGACACATGGATCAAGAGTGGGATTTGTCCATCCATATGACGAATAGATATACTCTGAGCCCTCTCGGTGAAATGTCATCCAATTAGCTTACAAGCATGTGACTGGCTCACAAGGGATCACATATCACGGGAACGATAAAAGAGTACTTATCAGTAACGAGGTTGAACTAGGTATGCAGAGATACCGACGATCATAACCTCGGATAAGTAAACTATCGTGAGACAAAGGGAAATTGGTATCGTATGTAAGTGGTTCATTCGATCACAAAGTAATCGTAGAAATATGTGGGAGCCATATGAATTTCCAGATTCCTCTATTGGTTATTGATCGGAGAAGTCTCTCGATCATGTCTGCATAATTCACGAACCGTAGGGAGACACACTTAAGGATTCGACGTTGTTTGAGTAGTTATGGAATGATGAGTAAGAGACCGAATGTTATTCGGAGTCTCGGATGGGATCCGGGATATCACGAGGAGATCCGGAATGGTCCGTAGAATAAGATTCATATAAGGAAAGTCCTATTTCGGGGTTGGAGAATGGTTCCGGTGTTTTCATCGGGAATGTTCTAGAAGGTTCCGGAATGTCCGGCACTCCGGAGGGGAAGGGTACATGAATGTGTCATATCAAGTTGGAATGATTGCATCATGTACTAGGTGTCATCGCTGAACAAAATAAAGGGTTTAATCAAATCCTAGTTTGAAAAGTCAAACGCCAATTTGAAAAGTCAAATGGCTATTTTGGAAGGTGGAGGGGAAGTAGGAAACCTACTTGGGGAGGAGTTCCTCCCCTCCACTGCCAGCCCACTTGGGAAACCGAGTTGGGGAGGGACTCCCCTCCCCTGGCGCGCCCCCTCCACCTATATAAGGAGGGGCAAGGCTGCCCCTCCGAGACACAACTCCACCACCCCGCAAACCCTAGCCCTAAGCCGCCGGCCCTCCTGCAGCCGCCGCCGTCCTAGGGCAAACCGCCGCCGCCTAGCTAACTCTAGCGGCCGGCCTTGCTCCTCCTCGGCGTGTCTAAACCCTAGATCGTCGAGGCTCTCTCTCATAGTCCACCATACTCACTCCGGCTTAAGGCGAAGCCCTGCGAGATCTCCCCTCTACTTCCGGTACCACGCCGTTGTGCTGCCGGAATCGCGAGGAGAGTGCTACAACCTCCGCTGCCTGCTGGAAGAAGGGAGAGGAAGGTCTTCGTCGAGTACCGAACGTGTGACCGACTGCGGAAGCACTGCCGGAACGCAGCGCCGGAACGATCGTCTACGCGATCTTGAGATCGGCAAGAGTACGACTACATCAGCCACGAGAATCCGCTCTCGTTAAACGCTTTGGAATCTTCGAGGGTGAGTTATTCCATCGACTCGTTGCTACAATCTAGTAGATAGATCTTGGTTTGTTTGTTTGTATGCGGTAGAAAATTTTATTTTCCATGCTACGAAACCCTACACTTTAAGTACTCGCAAACTAATACTAACAAGTGAAGTGTTTTTTGAGTCGGAAATACTAAGCTCTAGGTTGTTTTGCAAAAAGCCAGATTTATCTCTACTGAGTTCAGAAGCAAAGAAAGCTAGTTGATGGTTTTATAGCACCTAAGTGGGAACTTGAATTTTCATATCACAACCCTGTTGTGGTCAAGTCAAAATCATGATTTATTTCACAAGTCATTTTCAAAAACATCTGACGACGGAACAGTATGACCACTCCAACTGTCCATAACCGCGGTCGCGGCCATTCGAATAGTTTGACACTCTGCAGAGGTGGTACACTTTCACCACAATAGTCGATACATCCGCCAGGAACAATCTTGAATTCACCATACTCAGTATGCGGATAATCAATCCTAACCTTTCAATTACACGCCCTAGTATAGACACCTCTCCTATGAGTTTGGCCTCCCAACCATGACCAACTGTCATCTTGGAAACTGCACAGGTGGACAATCTTCACAAGGTAGCCTCAGCTCAAACCTTGGCCGCAAGGGAACCCATACTAATGTATATAAACTTTCAGTCAAGCCCTACCCAGATTTCGGGTATTGTGGTTGTACGGTAAAATTGGAATAGTATCGCATCCAGACAACCATCAGTTTTATAACATTTTCATCATCAAAACCATCTGGTGTTCAAGAACACATGTTAAAACATTTTATTGGAATGACTCATCATTCTAAGGTTTTCGCAATCATTTTCACCAAGTAATCCCATCTAAAGTGATCAAGTTTTATGCTTAGCACTAGCATCTACAAGTGGGGGTAAACACTAATGAGGGGTGCTAAACAAGTGTGAATGATCTAAGTTTAATCTCATGTCTCAGGATGACATCAAGATTATCTAACTTAGGCAAAATTTTGTGCTCTTTATGCTACATTTAATAATCATTCTAAAATCTACCATTCACTAAGTAAACTAAAATAGAAAGCTTTGATAAAGAAATAAAATAACTAAGCTTGCAATTAAAACTAGGATTGGGTATCAAGTGGTGTAAGCTTGCATGGTTTAGCTTAGCTTGCTAAGTTAACTTGTATAGTGATGCTTGCATAATTTCAAGTATAAGCTTGCTAGGATAGCTTTCCTTGTGCAGAGCAGTGGTTGAAGTTCTCTTCGTCTTCTTCCTCGTACTCCTCGTATGCTTGTTCGGTACTAACGTCTATAAATAAATACGAGGTACACAATCATCAAACAATTCTTAACTACTCTATTTAGCACACAAAGGTTCACACTAGATGATCTAGCATCATCTCTATTATCATAAAGATTAAAACACTTGTATTATTTATTTTATTTTAGAAAAGTAATTTCTACTCATTAAAAAACTACTTAAGATTTAATATTCTCCAACTAAAACATGGGATCATGTTGACACATGTCATTATCACATATTTTAGTACATGGGAATGTGATTTAAAGTGGTGTCACAATTTAATAAGGTTTAACCTTTTATTTTAATTAATTAAAGTGACTAGAAATACCTTTGGGGCATTATTTTATTACTTGTCCATTATTACTGCAAGTAAACCTAGATAATTTTATATATTCAGAAAGGTCTGGTCAAATGTGATTTTTGAGAGTTGTAATCAACTCAAAAGCTTTTATGGTTTAATTTTGAAAAATGTTTGAATGCAGAAAAGCGCCTGCCTTGTTATTTTTACTATAGGTGATCTACAAATCTAAATGGTTTGAATCCAACGGGCTTGGATTAAGAATTCCAGTACCTTTCTAGCAAAATTAGTTTCATGCAATTTGGTTCAGTGAATCTCTCTGGATTGATTTTTGAATCTAGGGACAGAACTAAGTTTGAATCTAAATGGAAAAACCTAAATTCAAACTACTGGATCACGCAGAAAGTTAACTAGGCCGGCCCACGGCGCACAACGCACACGGGTGGGTTTAAGTGGTTGTCCCCACAAGTCCTAGAGAGGGGGTGCGAAGGGGTACGGGGCAATGTAGACCATACGATCAACATCTAATCCAACGGCTGGGGCTTGTCGTCTCCGTCGGCCAACGCCGGTGAGACTGAACCCTAGCACGGCCCGTGGGGGTCTATGGGGGCTCACCGGGACTCAGGCGAGGGTCGGCGATGGGGGCGAACGACGAAGTCGACGACGGCGATCCTCCTGGTACCGATGGCTCCTCCTGGGACGGCTCCAATCGCTGGCTCCTCTTCTCCTCGTGTGTGGCAAACTCCGGCGAAATTCTGGCCACCGGCTACTCGCCTTGCTCTGGGGATGAAGTGGGGTGGTTCTGAGGGAGAGGGGAGTGAGGTGGAGTGAAGAAATCGAACGGGGGTGGCCTCTATTTATAGTGCAACGAGGGGACCGACGGGCGTGGGTGGAGCTCGTCGTGGTCGTCGGCATAGTGAGCTAATGGCGTGGGCGATGGTAGGGGACGGTGCTGTGTTCCCTGGCGGTGCTCAATGGCATGGTGGCGAGGCGTGGGGCGGTGCAATGCGGTCAGAACATTTCGACGCTCTAGACGGGTCCGAAGGAGGTTTTAATGGCGCACAGGTTGTCCTTGTCGCGCGGCGACGAACGGGCATGTCTTGACGGTTCCTGGGACGGTGGTGCTCACACATGCAAGCGGCGAGGGCGGTGCGTGGTCTGTGCTCTCTTGTCGAGTGCGGCGCTCTGGTGCGCTCTCGACATGCTTGCAGAGAGGCTGGGCACGCTCGAGCTGAGTGGTCCAGAGGCTGGCAATTCTTTGGCGTTGGACATGGGGTGGCGGTGGATGGTGGATCGTGTCCTAGACAAGGTTGGCGAGGCTAGGGAAGCTCCTATCTTGTTGTCGACAATGGGGTGGCCATTTGGGGCTCGGCATGGTCACCATTGATGACAATTTTCAAGCTTACAGTGAGCTAGGGCTAGTTAATTTAGTTTGATCATCTACTGAGAGGGTGCTGCGAGCTAGAGGGGAGACAAGTTAGGCACAAACACTGCTCACTATAGTGTTTGATATTTTGTTTGATTTGTGTTGGCAAGGTGTTTGATGAAATGGCCGAAAGAGATTTGAATTTGAATTTTTGGATGAAAATTGGTGGATGTACTAGACATATACTAGGTAGTCTCTAGTTAGTTGGTTTTGTCAAGGTGCACTGGTTTGATTGGTTTTTAAGAATTGGTGATCTTTCCATATGATATAGATTCAATTTTGAATTGTCATTTGAATCAAGTTGCCAAATGTTTCTGTGAGTTTGAAAGGTGGGCTTGGGTTCACTTTTACTTAGTCTAGCAAGGGGTGAAAATAAATGGAATTGTTTCTGTTTGAAATCTTGGACTAGAAACACTCAAAGTGGCCTAGTGAGCAAGATTAACAAAAATGACCATTTGCTTTTTTTTTTGAATTTCTCTTGATTTGTTTCTGCTTGGAAATGATTTATATGATGTTGTTTTCATCTTTAAACCATCCCTTGCTATTCACAACAATCACACAAGTCCATTCATGCATTCATAAATCATCACATACACACATGCATTCATATGATTTTAATTAACAAAAGTTTTTGTTAACCCTAATATTGGTGATTGGAACTTGATAACCTTGATCAATATTTTTGGGATGTTACAAAAAGTTACATGGGTGTCCCGCGGGAGCCCGCTATATGTACGCGGGTGCCCATCATTCCACTTATGTCCACATTACCCGCAATTGTTAAATTGTATACTTCTATGAAAGTAAAACGGTGCTTTTTCTATCTGAAAATAGATATTTAGACACATTTTGCATCTAGATACATTCGAATCTAGAAAAATCCAAGTCACTTTGTTTCTAAACGGAGGGAGTACGTGTTTTCTCATATACAGAGGTGCCTCATACATGTCTACGTAGCTAACTAGCTAATGTGGTACACATTTTGTGATCATCAGATATACGCAGGCAGCGCGTGTCGTGCGGGTACGAAACTTGTATACTCAGGGGTTCCTGTACACGCAGGGTTCTGAGGCACCTGAACGACAATGTTGAGCACGTTGTTGTTCGACGATAGCACGGTCTACAAATAGCGGTACAAGCGTACAAGGTCATGTGCTAACTGCAAGATCGGCACCTACTACGACGACATCATCTTAGTCATATGCCAGAGGGTCCCTGCGAGAAGAAAGGCGATGCGGGCTTCACCATCAACGGCCATGACTTCTTCAAGTTGGAGCTGCCCACCAACATGGCTACGGCGGATCCGTTAAGGCGGATGTCATGAGCTCCAAGTTCTGGAACTAGATGGACATGGCGCGCAAATGGGGCACCACCTGACAGTCGCTGACCTACCTCGACCGAGCAACCCATAATGGAGATGCCGGCAGCACACTAACTCGTGCCCTGGGAACAAAGTGGGATCGATGTGGGATATGGGGTAGCCTATTTATTTTTCAGCTTACCTGCCGGATGCCCACTTAACTTTTTATGCGGGCTTGAAAAGCGGATCCCGTCAAAGTTTTAAATAGCCGGCTATAGCCCCGCCTCTAGAAGACCCTCCCGCTACGGCTATGGACTTGGAACGCTAAAAGGAGAATAGCCGCTATTAGCCTTGTTAAACCGCTGTTAGCGCTAAATTGGAACAAAGTTTTTAGCGGCTAAGCATCCCGATGGGCGGATCCAAATATTTTAGCCCAAATAATTGTTTGCGCGGCCTAGATCCTGCTCCTTGGACGCCCTAGCTCCCGCTCCCTCTCCCGCTCGACATCGACCCAGGCTGCACGCGGTGGCTGTCGTCCAAGATCCCCGCTTGGCGGCGACCTAGCTATGCTCGCCGACAGCCGCCCAAACGACGACGCGGCGCTCATCTTGCTGCTGCAGTGCTGCCTCCCCTAACTGTTGCCTCCCAAAACGATGATTGGGGATGGGGGAAGGCCGACTATACCAGATGCTGCCGCTCGATTTGTAAGTTGTAAGTTACTAGAGTATAAGGTAGATTGAGTTCTGGGATATGATATGAATCATAGCCTGCGCCCAGCAGTGCCAATATTTTATACGTTAGATGTAAAGATTGAATCTCACATTGCAGATTTAGCAAAACCGCTAAATGGACTTAGCAGGCTATAGCCCCTGTTAGCTGCTGGAAAAGTTGCGGCTAAATAGGATAGCCGGCTATTTAAAACTTTGTATCCCGTGGGTAACACACAACTTTCTCGTTGCATCAAACATTCTTGCTCCTGTGGTAGGAGACTGCCACGCTGTCTGAGCGATTAGAATCCTGGCCGGTGACTAGCATTGGGCATCCCGGCCCCGACACCTCCTATTCCCACGCGCGAGGCAACAAATCGTTCGGCGTTTCGCGGTCAGATATCTATAGTAGCTAGGTAGGACATCATGAATACACTCTGAACTGAACGACAAGTCGAGACACGCGAGTATTGTACTCTAGTATATGTTTTGTTTGCATTTACTTCCAAGTTACCCTAAGACGTGAGGCTGATGCACATATTTTCAGGTATACACAGGCTGCTCCTTTACATGAAATAGATGTCTAGGCATTTTATAGGGGCAGATGCAGCCACCGATAATTCAGAGACATGCTCAGGATCTAAAAAAGGATGATAAAATGAGGGAGAGACAGGGCGGTGAAGTTCACTACCATATTTATTGTACCACTTCTGTCTCAAGGATGTAGCGGATTTGTCTAGACACATTTTAGTATATAAATACATGTGAATTTAAACATTATTGGCAATGGATAATCTTTGTGAAGATTAGAAGCATACATTTTGTGGACTTGTTTTATAATCCATCCTTTTCAAATTAATTGAAGTTCTAGCACTTGTTGGTACGTAGTATTTTTTATATTGATCGAAGAAGAGTCCTTTTAGTCAGAATTCTAGAAATACTCTGGTTGTTGGGTGGGCCACCGGTATTTCAACCACTAGGCCTCTACCTCGTCCTCATGACAAACATGCATTTCCTAGATCCATGCTTCATGATTTCACCTTCCTACGTGGGAACTGTCAATGTTGCACCCTCGCTACAACTTTTACGACTTAGAAAAGCATGTAAAAACAAAATTAGTAGGAATACAATCACATACATACTAGAAGAAGAAGCAGACAACTCTGGGGAATAATACAATTAAAGGGTGACTTTAGTTTAGGGTGGAGGGCTCCAAAATTCGTGAAGCAGAGCCGTTAGAGAGATTTTGGGGAGACGACTCATCAACAAAACCGACTCTGATGAGGAGGATGTGGTTGCCAGTTTAGTTAAGGCTGGGGGCTACAATGGCAATGACCATGGTAGCCTCCGTGGAGATAATAACAACTTCAATGTCAATGGTAATGGCTGTACCATCACTCACGAGAACGGGAATGGCAATGCCTTCACCGGGTCGATTATCATTGAGGAAGTGAGAGCTGTTGTCCACACGGTCACATCAGCTTAAGGACAATTGGCAATGTAACCTCCCAAGGAAACCATGGAGGCAAACCTGGCAGAGGGTTAGCACCAGGCCTTGGGCATCTTGCCTAATGTGGTAGTGCCTACAGCAGGTTCAACAACTCAGCAAGTTCAATAGGTAATTTCAAATGCCTAATGTGATTTAAAATGTTTCTATTCAACAAAAAATTTGGTTGGTCCTCCTGCCCCATTTAAGAAAGAGTAAATTCTAATTTTTATCCCTTAGTTTAATATTTCTGACACTAGTTACCCCATTTAACAAATTTTCTTTTTAGTTACCCCATTTAGCAAATTTTCTTTTTAGTTACCCCATTTAGCAAAAGTTTTGCCAAATTTTACCCATTCTAATTTTTCTTACCTCTTAACTTTGAACTACTGAGTGCAAAGAGCATCCCATGCTATCCTACCAACAAGTTAAAGGCAACAAACGACCATGGTGGCATGTTCATCACACGGAAACTGCAATTT
Source organism: Avena sativa (assembly GCA_916181665.1). NCBI lineage: Eukaryota > Viridiplantae > Streptophyta > Magnoliopsida > Poales > Poaceae > Avena > Avena sativa. The sequence goes on along the minus strand of OV702285.1, from coordinate 38,024,602 downwards.
AGGTCTTCTCCACCAAGCTGTCGCAGTGCATATGAAAATCCATGTGATTCGGCTGATCGAACCGTCGCACATATATCTACCAGCCTATATGTGTGGTAAGCAAGTCCGTGCGCGCCTTTGCTAGGTGTTGTTTGAACAAGAACTCAGTTATTAGATTTTTCTTAAAAGGATCAATAGGTCATGGGTATTGTTCAAATTGACATACGTAGCATGCATATATAGGTTTTGATCGGCTTAAGCAAGTGACCATCTGTTCTTTTTTGTGTGGATAGACACAATCTGTCCTTCATGTTAGAATACGGAGAGGCGGTAGGTGTACTGTATGGGAAATAGCACTTTATTGTAGTATATTATTCTTAAGCACTTGAACATGGTACAACAGCATGGTCATTGCTTGATTTTAACTTTTTCATATAATAATTACAGAACTAAACCAATTGGTACATGATGTGTACCTGACACTAGGGCCCCGCATATAAAATTGCTCACCAAATTTTAGAAGGGATAAAAGTTGACACAACTTTTGCTAAATGGGGTAATTTGAATGAAAACTTTTCAAATGGGGTAATTAGTGTCAAAATTGTCAAAGTAGAGAGTAAAAACTGGAATTTACTCTTTAAGAAACAAAAAAAGGATAAGAAAATTTGCTTGGTTCAAACAACTAGGTCACTAAATTGACGATTTCACTATTGATATTTATGACTGTTGTGAATCTCTCCCCATCATGTGCCAGAGGCTTGTCACCTCTTGCAAGCCGAAAAACCCTCGGTGGTGAGGTTTTGCCAATGAGGACTTGATGGTCTATGAGTGGCCAACAACAGGAACCTTTCGTCCAAAGATGGAGAATGCAAAAATAGCAAAGATGACAGTAGAGGGAGATGCTTTGACAATACGTGAGATTATTGAACACCTCAAGCGGTTAGTGCCTACAGATAACTTTCAGTGGGAATTCATTCACTTCCATGAGAACGTGTTCAAGGTGAAATTCCCTCATAAAGCAGAAGTACAGCGGATGAAGCATTGGTGGGTATACCAAGTCTGAAGAATAATTTAACAAATTGACCAAAATGTTTCTATAAACATGTTTTGATTTACTCAAATGTTACAGATTCTTAAACAGGAAGATGTTTGGAGTGTGGAAATAATTGAGCAGGCAACCTCACCTAATACACTTTTGCTTCGGTCCCCCCTTCTTTTCAAACTTTGACAAACAAAAACTCGACACCGATTGTTTAGAGGATTGTATAAACCCACCCGAAGTCCGGATGGTCCTCTTAGACGCATTCTCACCGTACACGTATACTCATGTATTTGCGTTAAGCGAAAGTTAGAAACCATATAACAGCAACAATAAAAAATTTAAAAATGACATGCAAAGATGTAGATCGCGATAATGGGAGGTGGGATCAGCCGGACGGAACATGGATTATACCCAATTCGACCGAATACACATATACGGAGATATATGTGGCCTCGATATGGGTTTCGACGGGTCAAAAAATAAAACGGTACATACACCTTAAGTTTAGGGGTATCAAATTTGTTTCGATAGATTCAGGTTTATATTTCTTTCTTCCGGTAATGAGTAAGTAATTGCAAATTTGCAATACAAAGCGAACAAATTATCCAAACAAAACGTTTGTACAACCAATATCAAGCACCAGGATGAGAACTTCTCAAAGCAACCAACTGTGGTGTTGAACTATCGCCAGGATGCCAAATAAGTGTGTCACATTGAGATGTTCTTTGGCACTAACGCACATGCGGAGTATCACATCATGCACTATATCTGTTTGTAGGCTTGTTCATCCTGACACCACTCATTCCCACAAAGCAACATGTAATTTTCTTGCTCATTCATTTGAGTAGTTTATATATCAACACCTATTCTTTGCGTCAAAATAGTAGACATGGTGGTGCAACACCCAGTTTGCGATGGAAAGAGACCGCTCCATTTCTTTTATAACTCAGAGAGACGTGGTCCTTTAGTCCTTTATATTAAGTCAACTAGGTGAAGCACTATATGTCTTCTAGAGCCGAAATTACATTATGGCTGTTCTAGTTTTTTTTTTTCAGAAAGGGAAAATCCCTTGGCCTATATATTAGGTGATTTACACAGTCTTTTATTTTATTGTTGAGCATCAGTTGTTACAAGAAAAATACATCATGATCACATAAGGTCGATACATAGATTAACCATCTAAAAGTTAAATATAGTATGGAATGGTACTATTTCAGAATATTCTAGCATAAGGTCGGCGTAGCATAGGATATGCCGAGGGCAATTCTACGCCGACGGCTGCTTGGCGGAGCTGGCCTAGACGATGGCTACGCCGACGGCCCCGATATTTGGCCGTCGGCGTAGCGACCGGCCGTCGGCGTAGCTTCCCATTCCTGTAGTGAATGCTACTCTAAAATCAGAACAACAGTTGCACTAGCTATGTAAATGGGTGCAACCGGTTGGTGGCACCCAGTATTCAAAGCATTCCCGCTTCTCCATTTTCTCTTGGTAGGACCACATACTGATCTATTGTGTTATAATTTTCATAGAAAAGGATGATTTTGCATTGTTAAAGGTCTAAAGCAAATTGCAAACTCTTACTTGGGTTTGGGCTTTGTTTTCCTTATCTACACTCCGTAACCACTTGCCAAAAAGATTAGTGATGTTGTTTAAATGTGGTATATTCAAAACCATAATAATATTTAAATGAGAGCATGTAGAGCATTGTTCTTACTAAGACCACTAAGCACTAAATAGCTATGTGACTTGACTTAGCACAAAAGAAACTATAACTTGTGCTATTCAATGTATGTAGAACGCCAAATCAACAAAAAGAATCAACCAAATAGTGTACTTCGCCTGGATAGTGTGGCTTTATAACTCTTTTTGAATGGGAAAGGGTGCGAACGCACCCTAAATTCATTTCAACTCAAAAGCATTGTACATCATGTATTACATAGCCAAGGTGCTGAATTGAAGAGATTGCGGCAAGCACTGGGAAAGAAAGGATGCTATGATCTATGTTCCTGCAAGAACAAGTAGACACAGATTGTAGCGATCTTTTGGCCTGATACGTACAGTTATGAGCTACTCCATTAAACTCCCTAGAAATGTGATAAGTGCCCGTAGAGGATGAACAATATTCTTGAACTGAATTGCTTGTCCCCTGATCTCCAAAGAATAGTATGATCTGTTGGCTGCTGGTGCCACCACTGCTTTCGCAAAGCTAAGGAAATCGGTGAAAAATACTGGCTCAGTGAGGTTCATTGCTGAAGCAAAATGAGCGGCTAGGGTCATACCATGAGCTTCCGCCTACAAGGAAGAACCAACTTCATTTTTTGATGCCATATTGAACACATCGATTCGTCCTTCTAGGAGAGTTTCAACATAGTAAATTCCAATGCCAGTCGTTGCAGTTGCAGCCCTGGCACATCTCTACCAAGCAGCATCTGCATAAATTTTTGGCCGTGTAAAGTGAAAATCTGTGGGAATAGAAATTCTAGTAACGCTAGTGGCTGAGTCTTTAGTATTCGCTGGGAGAGGGGAGTCCATCTCCAAATCATTCATGAGTACATAGGTATTCATAGCATGGAATGGTACTATATCAGAATGCTATTCTAAACTCATAACACCAGTTGCACTAGCAAAGTAAATAAGGTGCAACCGCTTTCAGTTGGTTGTTACCAGTATTCAAAGTATTGCCGCTTCTCCACTGTCTCGAGGTAGGACCACCTACTGATCCATTGTGTTATACTTTTTATAGAAGAAGATGATTTTGCATTGTTTAGAGTAAAATGGCTGCGCACATTCCAGATGGTCAGCAAATTGGAAACTCTTACTCGGGTTTGAGCTTTGTTTTCCTTATCTACACTCCGTAACCAATTACCAAGAAGATTAGTGATGTTGTTTAAATGTGGTATATTAAAAACCAAAAATAATCTTTCAGTTTCTATACGTCATTAAGGATCAATCATTGTGTCCTTCCTTAATAACAAACAAATTAAACCTTCTACTCATGTTCCAAGATTGTGTGCATCCTTAGTGAGTCCGTAGGCTGTCAGAAATGAAATGATCTCCTTATTTTAAAAAATGGGAAGCATAGCCCCGGTCTATGGTCTCTACATCTATCGATCCACACAACGACTATATTGCAAAGTTTTGAAGTTCAAAGTTTACATCTCATGGATCACTCAAAGTGTAAATAAAATTCAGTCAACGAAATAAAACTCGGACAAATATATGCATGTTGAAGTCGTCTAGTAGGCCTCCATCCAACCTAGGATGTATCCATAATCCATAATCCATAAACCCCAGCTGCACCACTAGTAGATAGCCTATACAACCGTTTCTAGTTCGTTGCATCCATAATCCATAAACCCCCGCTGCACCACTGGTAGAACAAATGACCTTTCATGGATCCAATGTGTAGCCATATAAATTACCTTAAATAAATTTGATTTCCATTTTTGTTAAAACAGTATCATTTCTATAGTTCTATATAGACCACACTAAAGCACATATGCCTACATAAATCTGAGCTTTAGTTTTTTATATACCCATTAAACAATTTCCCAAATATATTTGTGACAATGAAGGAGGGAAATATTAATAATAAAGTATACAACTCTCCTAAAAATATGATCAAATGGATAAGTGAAAATATATGGTAGGTAGATTCGTCGGAATCACCAAAAACACATTTCTTATAGCCATTCCATTTTCTCTTCGTGAGGTTAACTTCTGTTTAAATCACTTTTTTGTATAAGAACCAAGTGATGATCTTAATTCAGAAGAACCTTTAGCTTCCAACTATACTAGCGTAATAAAATTGTAGTGTCATTAATCATATCAACGTACATATATTTAATTGAAAAGCTTCTTGTTGATATCAATTTCATGCAAAAGTGTCTGCACTCATTACGTGCTAAACTAGATCCAACCAAGCTATCCATTTTGTTACCTGTTAAAGTTCTCCTAAATTGGATATTTAGTGGAGTACCACTTATAAATTCCTAAAGTTCTCCTAAATTGGATCTTTTTCACGTAAAACACGAGTAGAAAATAAAATGCCAAAAAGAGAAAAAAAATGCACCTAAAAAGAAACAGTTTACTGCAAGACAGTGCAACGTAGTACCAACAAGACAGTGCATGGACCGTGCACTGCCAGGACACCGTGGACCAAAGACAGGAGTGCAATAAGACAGTACATGAATGGTGCAACTCGTGCGCTGCCGACCGAAAGCAGTGCAACTCAGTACAATAAGGCAGTGCATGGATGTGCACTACCAGGACACCGGGAAATGCACTGCGAACTAAGACAGTGCAACACAATACAACGAGGAAGTATACCACCTGCACGGACAGTGTACTGCCAGGACACCGCGCAGTGCACTGCGACCTTAGGCAGTGCAACACAATACAATGAGACAATACACCGCTTGCATGGGAAGTGCACTGCCAGGACACCGCACAGTGCAACACAGTACAACGAGACAATAACACGCTAGGACACAACGCAGTCGATGGTGAACTAAGGCAGTGCAACACAGTATAACGAGGCAGTACACATCCTGCACGGGCAGTGCACTGCCAGGACATCGTGCAGTGCACTGTGACCTAAGGCAGTGACAAAGCAGTACAATGAGGCAGTACATAGCCTGAACGGACAGTGCACTGCTAGGACATCGCGCAGTGCACTACGACCTTAAGCAGTGCAACACAGTACAACAAGACAGTGCGCGGATGGTGCACTGCCAGGGCAATATGCCGTGCATTGCAACCGAAGGCACCGTACACTGGACCAAAAGGCAGTGCAACCTACGCATCAAAGGCATTACGAGAAAAAAGTTCGTCGAAACATATCAATAATGGATCTAGTTTTGAAGATCTGGACGTGACTAGCAAGGCTGTGAAAACGGATATCGATTTGGATGGCCCGTTTGAAAGATATCGCCTTTTTTGTGTTCAAATATACAAAAAAAGAAAGGTAAAAGGACCAACGACCCTCTCCATATCCACCATGTGTTGCATGGGAGAAGGTCGGGTAAGCGCGTGAGGCATTCCGTTCCCGCCACGTGCAAGCAACAGAAGCGACGCAGCGCGACCTCCTAGGAGCGCGCCCTTTTTCTAGACTTTTCGGAATATTAAAAGAGTAGCCTGACTGCCTGAGTACTACCCAGACTTTGGCATAAACTAACTTTCACAGAGACGGGCTGGAGGAATTGCATGTTAGTGTGCGTCTATATTCGTAGAGCGTATGGATTAGGTTCGTCACTTCTATCTCTACTACTTATTAAAGACAAAGACGACATTATGGTGGTACGTCGTTCTAAAATCGTCCCTTAACTTGACATAATTTACTGGCCAGTGCCACCGCAGAGAGGCTGACCGCCTCGTCCTGGACTCCTGGCAGTTCCCTTCGGCCTCCAAAAGAAATTCCTCTCGCCTTCTCACGCCCCCAAAATCTCCCTGCCGCCGGTTCTCCATGAGAACCGCCGCCAAGATCCTCCCATCCAACCTCATCGCGGTGCGTCCGAGCATTCTCCGTTGTCACCACTGAAGGACATGTGAGACTAGGCGTCTCCGCGACATACGGCTTCATTGCGATGTTTGCAAGAAAGCGACCGCGTCCGCCCCACCGCGAGGGATCCCGATGGCTCCGGCCTGCGGGAGCGGCGATGGAGTAAGCCACCGCCACGGTCTGGCGGAGGAGGATCTCGGCTTCCACTCCGGTATGCCCCAGAAGCTGTAATCTCACTCTCCCTTTCTATGCATACCTCAATCCTCCTCCACAGTTCCGCTCACGATCGATTGCCCGGTAGCTTGAATCTCTGTCCGGTTCCCAGTTTCGGTCTGGATCCAGACTCTGCCCGTTATTGGGTTGGGTTGAATGGAATTTAACGGATCTGTTCAGAGCTTGGGTTTCCGCTCAATCGATGGGGGTTCAAGCTAGGCCTATGGGGCTACTGGTGTTGATCGACTATTTGTTGCTATTCATGGCCGTTCCTGCTTGCAACTTAAGATTGGCACGTAGCAGGCTGCATTTGTGTGTCCTTTAGTTCGATCAATTTCATGTTCCTACCTGTAGCTACTATACATTTGTTTTTGCTAGCTGTCGAGCGAAATACTTTTGTTCTTGCTTAATTTGATGATGCCTCTCATGCAACCCGAGTCTAATTTGTTTCTTCAAAATTTGATTTGTTTGTAAGATGTGAATAGATCTTGTCTCCTTAGAAGATCTTGATTTTTTTTATTATCAGCCTAAATTCATTAACTTGTTATTCATGTACATATAGTTTGAGTGGATTTGCTATACCGGTGCAAAAAATCTTTATTTATTGTCATGTGGAGGATGCCAATGAAATCTTCATCATCACCAGGCACTCTATTTCATGTCATGTGCTGAATGCCAATGAAATCTTCATCAGGACTAGGCACATGTGGCCCCAAGGATTTGAAGGTTTGAACCTAGAAATAAATCTTCTAACTGACTTGGTGTGCTTGATCGATTGCTGAACAAAAATTGACTATTTTGTGTTTGTTCACAATATATCATCTTACTATGCTGTTAAGACTGAATGAGCGTAGCAGGGTCCTTTCATCTATCTTGAGTACTGAACATATTTAAGTCCAACATGTGTCACTTTCTATAGGCTGGGGTGATGATCAGATTGATCCATGTAGCTGGGTTTCTATTTTATAACAGTGGTCATGTTGATGCTGAAGATTGCAGCGTGGGTCTGTGAGCGAGGTCTAACCATCAGTAAACTACAGCGATGACAGATTGGTTCTTTTAGCTGCGGTTCGTGTGACAGAATGTTGATGCTCAGCAATTCCACATAGGTGCAGCTTCACGGTTTGATTATCAAGAAGAAGTTGCAGCCTTCAGTTTAGTAATGCTTAATTAGTACATTGCAATTTACTCTAAACATATTAGTATGAGAAGACGCAGCTGAACATATTTCCATTTGAAGGAATAGAAGACCTTGACTCCAACCAATTATTTTCACTCTATTCAATGTATGGCTCAATGCAACTCTAAGGCCCTTTGTTTGGTTGGGATTTTTTTGGCTTTTGATTGGATATTATCAAATGATGGTATAAGCCAAACACCAAAATCAAAAGCACCTATTTAGGTATTTTTTGGAGCTTATAAGCCAAAATTCAAAAGCCAGAAATAAGCCTAACCAAACAACACCAGTTCTGTAGGTTCTGTTTAAGCTAGCAAGATATTCATTGTCCTAAATTCATCTATAGGTCATGCTATCTAATACGTACATACCACTTATTCTAGATTGGTCTACATGTCATGGCATCTATTACTTTCATACCACTTATGGTTGAGTTTGGAGTTTGTATTTCTTCAAGTGCAGTATTTTTGCCTCTCACTGTTTATGCCATCTAATTCATGATATGGTTTCGTTCGTGTGATTGGATGATCCTAATTTTACAACAAAGACTTCAAGGGCCAATACTACAATGTGTCTAATTCTAGATGATTTTGACCATTGTAAGTTAGCTATACTAGCATCGAGATTTTTTATTGAACAATGTTTCTGTTCATCTGCTATTTGAGACCTCCAAGGCTTCATGCCGTGCGTGGCTGATTTTTTTTGGCGATTCCTCTGTGGAAGTAAATGATATGTTTGTGACAAGGAGAACCAACACTACCAGGGGTGTAAGTCCCGCGTACTGGTATATGCAGCCTCGATGGTTCGCATATTTTTGAAATTATTTGTTTTCTAAATTCGCACATGGATTTGATTTGGGTCCTATCATAGGAGAACCGCCACAGAACTCGGGCCAGATGCGACGGTGGTTACCAATTCTCTGACCACCTGCTCGCACTTGCCACGAGGTGGGACGACGCCGCTGGGCACATGCTCCTGTGTTTAACACCATGGCCAAAGAGGAGGACAAAGAAGGATCGAGCACGTGTTACTTTTTCATTCCGGGGGACAGACGGGTGTACAGGTCATTTAAATGCGGTATATATTTTATTATCTTATAAAATTATAATTATATCTATTATAGATTTACGACCCGCTACCTGGGGCCCTTAGCTCGCTGTAGTTGCTATTGGTAATGTATTGGTATTTGGATTTGATTGTGAGCTTTGTGCAATATGCAGGATATTAGGGGCTAGATCAAGAGCTTTAGCATCATTCTACTTTTTCTTGCTCAAAGCATCAAATGGGTTCATTTATGAGATATTTCGAGTTAAATCTTACATTGACTGGCAACTGTAGTTTCTAAATGGAAATATGGCTCTACTTTATACAAGGAGTATCAATAACGACAAGGGATTTTCACTTGGATATGGTTGAATCGGTAAGTTATTCTCCTTGCATGTTGTATTCAACATATTTCTACTATTTCTGCTTACTTTCTTATATATTACAGTAGTACATTATAAACTAAGGCTCCTATACCTTTCATCGATCAGGCAAACTTTTGATTTAATGTTCAAACTTTAATGCAACAAAGTAATATAATTATGTCCAGTCATGAATCTTTTATTAGTATTTTGCGCAATGCTTATGCAACGAGTAATCCTACACTTATGGGAGGAATTTTACGGCTCTTACGGAATGACGTGAGTTACAAGGTTGGGTGCAGTTTTTTCCTTCCATGTTTTTAGGATCGTGGATCCACAACCAAATCACCACGTCAGTCTGTAGGTGGAGCCCGTAAAAATCCTTGTGATCAGTGTTATGTGGTATTGATTGACTGAACCATGGACTCTCACTTATGGTTATAGGTGAAATGCGTGCCTTCTGTTTGTACACGGACAATACGGTTTATTTAAGTTCTAGATAAACAAAAGTGAATTGTTTGCGTGCCTCAAGTCTGCATAACATGGATACTTATAGTCTTGGCCCTGTTTAACTTAAAATCATACTCTGGTTTAGATATGTATGGATGGCATGTACAATATAGTGTCTAGATTCACAGAGGAATCACTAAGAACTTGACAGATCTAAGACATGTTGATGCACTCGTTACTAAGAACTGTCAGAAAACGGTTAACACGATTTAACCAAGTAATCAGTGTTATGTGTCACACACCTGCCTCAGTATCGGTAGTTTTTCGACAAAAAAGCCAAAGTCAGTAGTTATGTGACAGCGCTGCCCCAAATGTGGTAGTTTTGCGTCATTTTCTCAAACATTAATTAGTATCGGAGGGAGTACATGATTACCTCAAAACTTTCCATATCCCACTTTACCTTCATAACTTGGATTTTTCATTTGCATTACCAATCTCCCTGAGTCACGATGCCCCCCTATCTGCTACATGATTGCCGCAAAATTGCTGCAAAACTGTCCATGCCCCCTTTGGTCTTCTGGCGGGAATCCAAGGATATGAACATCAGAAATTAGATGCCAGTTAGCCTTAAGGTGATATGGTTGTTGATGTTGGAAAAAGGAACAAATTTGATGTACAACATAAACTTGGTGATTTTTCATTTGCATTACCAATCTCCCTGAGTCACGATGCCCCCCTATCTGCTACATGATTTCCATGATTGCCGCAAAATTGCAGCAAAACTGTCCATGCCCCCTTTGGTATTCTGGCGGGAATCCAAGGATATAAACATCAGAAATTAGATGCCAGTTAGCCTTAAGGTGATATGGTTGTTGATGTTGGAAAAAGGAACAAATTTGACGTACAGAATAAACTTGGTGCTTACAATCTAGAACTATAGTGAACCATATGCCAGTCTTATAGAGAATGGCTCCATGTTGTGAATCTCATTTTATTTGAACTGACGTTGCCTCTGATCGTCTCATGTCGATAGTATCAATGATGGTCAGCTATTTGATACTCAATTACATACTTGGGTTCTTCTTTCCACACGTGCATACATGAACTACTATTGATGCATAGATACTGGTCTGGGAGAGCAGATCGATCCATGTAGTTGGCTTTTATGATAGTGTATGGCAGTCATGTAGATACTCTAGATGGTGACAGCTTATCTAGCTATTAGGTAATGTTCACAGAATATGTCTGCCCACACATAGCGATGGCAATTTTATCCCTATAGCTGGCTCCCATGAAGATTGCATGTCCAGCTACAAGCAAGCCACTGCCCAAACACCATTAACTGGCTTTCTTCGATATGTTCACTTTAATCCAGATTGGACATTACTTGCCTCTGATCTCATGCAAAAAAGAGAGTCTATTCCTTAGATTATAGGAGTTAACTTCACACTTTGCCATTGTCTTAATCGACATGGTTCTATTAATTAGTGAGCATAAGCATGTCACTGAGCTTGGTCAGCCTGTATTGCAAATAGTACCCTGATTGCTTAGGAAGGCAGCTTAGTTCTTGTTGATTGTTTCGTTAATAGTCAAATCTACCAGGTACCATCTCTGAGCTATAAGTGCAGGATGATGTTTTACGCTTGCAACACACCAGTACAAGGAAATTACCACGATTTGGAATGCAGCAGAGATGTACAGTTTGTGGATGGTACAGGGAGGATTCTTCCATTGCAGCTTTCTAATGGACCTTTTCAGTATGCTATTCTTTTCGCCTAGACGAGTCAGATCTTCCCGAGATAAACATTGAAGAGAAAACGAAAACAAAGAGGAAGAACTTAAGCGCAAGAAAAGGAAGAATAATATGCAACATGGATTCCCTCTTGCTGCCTCACAAATCCAGGAGTCACTGTAAAGATCTACCAGGAGATGAAGAAACCAAGTCCCAGAGATGAAGAGGAAGACGCTTTTCTGCTGTAAAAATTCCAGAGCAGGAGGCTTGCTCTAAGAGTTGAAGGAAGAGATGAGCGATGCCAAGAGAGTGACTCGGTGATAGAAGTGTACTTCAGCATTTGTCGATATTGACGCTATATTTACCGGCACTATTGTATTTTACATTATTTTTATTAAGAGATATATTATGGTTAGAAAGTTCTATTTGTTTCTAACATATAATTACTCGAAGTATGATTGACTAATCCATGAGGCTAAGAGTTACATAATTATGTTGATCCATAGAGACGCAATATGTGTATTTTATACCTCTGAATTCTAACGTGTTTGTTTACAACTTTGATGACGAAAGAGGTATAGATGTCGTGGCAACGCACGAGTATTCAACTAGTTGAACAATAGTCCCAATCAAGTAGAATATTGCAGCCGCGAGGGTGCGCAGACAACAGAGTACGATCAACAGAAGACATCAGGGAGCAGTATCGTGGTGCCATCAAGCCGCAAAAGGCCGCAAACCACCTCAAACGTGCTGCCACAAAATCTGCTTAACTCATAGACTGCGGCGGAAGCGGCTAAAGCCGCATCGCCCAGCGGACGAGCCACCTACATCCTGAGGTGGCACAAAAACATTTTTATCAAATCCAATGTCAATACAATTCCTGCTGAAACCAACTTACAATAAACCTTGGAGTCATGTTCAACCACGTTCAGTTCTATCTTCCTATCTCTTGGCAGACAAATAAGAAGCTAGATAGACGTAAAGCCACACCATCCATGCGAAAGTATAGTATTGTGTGTCTATCTTGGGGCTTGAGGTCATACTCGAGTGGAACATTCTTTCTGCTCTATCAGCACAAATTCTTGCCATAAGGCTACCACTACAGCATCTGCCGCTAGCTTTGAACATCCCGACACCTCCTATCCTCATGCAAGGCAACAACATGTTCATAAAGTAGAACCAACGTCTCCCCTACGGAAGGCCCCCCTTCCCCTTAGTATTTGCATCTTCGTTTGACAACTCCTTCGTGCCCGGCTACCTTCGGGGGTAGAGGTGGCCAAGTGTAACGGCCCGGGCTATGGCTTGTGTCCCCTTTGTGGGACTCCAGAGTCTTGTGTCCATATTATGTTTTTCTGTTCGACGGCTCAGACTCTTTGGAGCATTGTCCGAGAGACGCTGGGGCCTGCCTGGCAGGAGCAGGAGCTCGGGGAGTTCCTGCAGACCCAGGTAAACAGAGCCGGAGGGAGGCTCCGCCTCTTCTGGCTTGTGTTTGCGGTCATCTCGTGGACCATGTGGATTGTGCGTAACAAGATGGTGATTGAGAAGGTTTACCCTTCCCGCGTGTCTGACCCTGTTTTCTCCTTTCTTGCCTTCCTTCAGCAGTGGTCTCCCCCGGTGCGGCAGCGTGACTGGATGGCCTTCGACGACACTCTTCGGGCCTTGAGGACGGCGGGCGATCCCCCTCTCGGCTCCTACTACGTCGTCCCTGATGGTGGCTTGAGTGTCGTCTCCATCTCTCCGTTGTGGTTTTTAGTTTTTTCTTGGGCGTGATTGTGCTGTGGCCCCAACGGACGTTCGTACTTTTTTTATTTTTGGTTTGGCTTCGGCCGTCGTGGATGCTGTCTGAACTCTGTATGTAGATGTTGTTTTATTTATAAAGTGGGGCGAAAGCCTATTTCGAGAGAACCAACATCATTTATCAAGTAGATAGCTAGGACTTTGTGAATAAGTTCAGATCGATTAGTCAAAAAACGACTATTATATGTTGACTTATCTTTTTGTCCACGCTAGCTACTTCCTCTATCTCTAAGTTGCCCTATAATGCTTTGCTACTGCCCAAACCGTGATATGCATGCTTTCTCATATGCAGCCATGATCGAGGGGGATATGCAGGAATTTATAGGCGGAAGATGCAAGCAATGTTAATGCGGAGACAGGATAAGGATTCATGGTATAAGTAGCTAGGGAGGGAGAGGGATTGATGAAGTTACGGTTTCACCACCACTACGGGAATAACTAAATAGGCCGACGGCAAAATGTCGGGGCCGTCGGCCCAGTTTTGCCGTCGGCGTAGAATAAATAGGCCGACGACCGCCGTCGGCGTAAACATGACCGTCGGCGTAGCCCATTGGGCTAACGGCAGAGTAACGGCGTCAAGTCTACGCCGACGGCAGACCTATGCCGACGGCTTTGCCGTCGGCGTAGCTATTTTTCTTTTTTTGCCACATTAATCTTAGAAAAATCATAACTAAATCATTTAAATTCAGAAAAATACATATAATATATCAAAATTTGCAGAAAAATAAGATATATCTATATAAACTCAAATATTATATATTTTTATTCAAAAAATACATAAAAATACAAATACTTTCGTATAACATATTTTTCATTTTCCAAGTGCAAAAAACGGGGTGTTTTGTGAAGCAACCACCAAAAGAAAGTTTCAAAATGATAATACCATATTTTTCAAAAATACTAGACCATATTGAATGGACAATTTCCGAACCTAGGAATCTCAAACCTTTCCGTTCACCTCTCGTGAAAAAGACAAATTCCTGCTGAATCGGTAGGAAATGAGTTAGATTTGAACTACAGGTACATGATATATTGCTCATGATTTTTTGTAAAAATCATTTTTAGGTTTACAATATGCTATTTCATCAGAGATCTAATGCAAGTTCAGTGAGACTCGTCCCCGAGCTAAGAATCATCACGCCCCTCGATTTTGGAAGTTGACGATAGTTTGAAATGGGCATAAAAAATTAAAAAGCGATCGAAATAATGCAAAACCTTCGTGTGGTGTCATATTATATGACATAGTTCCATGGAAAAATACCAGACTTGGTATATTCATTGAATCTTAAAAAAACCTTCACAAAATGGCCTATCTCAATCGAGGTTTTCTGGATTTCAGGTCAAATGACCAATGTTATTGCTATAATCGCGGTATAGTTTGCGATAATGTGTCCATATTGTGCACACATGTGTATCATGGGATGGTGAACAATGTTGCAGGAGAAAGTTTTCCTTTTCGTCGCACCGAAAAGTCATTTTTTATTTTCTGAGTGCAAAAAACGGGGTGTTTTTGTGAAGCAACCACCAAATGAAAGTTTCAAAATGATAATACCACATTTTTCAAAAATACTAGACCATATTGAATTGACAATTTCCCAACCTAGGAATCTCAAACCTTTCCGTTCACCTCTCGTAAAAAAGACAAATTCCTGCTGAATCGGTAGAAAATGAGTTAGATTTGAACTACAGGTACATGATATATTGCTCATGATTTTTTGTAAAAATCATTTTTAGGTTCACAATATGCTATTTCATCAGAGATCTAATGCAAGTTTAGTGAGACTCGTCCCCGAGCTAAGAATCATCATGCCCCTCGATTTAGGTAGTTTGATGATAGTTTGAAATGTGCATAAAAAATTAAAAACGATCAAAACAATGCAAAACCTTCGCTTGGTGTCATATTATATGGCATAGTTCCTTGGAAAGAAAACCAGACTTGGTATATTCATTGAGTCTTAAAAAAACCTTAACAAAATGGCCTATCTCAATCGAGGTTTTCTGGATTTCAGGTCAAATGACCAATGTTATTGCTATAATCGCGGTATAGTTTGCGATAATGTGTCCATATTGTGCACACATGTGTATCATGGGATGGTGAACAATGTTGCGGGAGAAAGTTTTCCTTTTCGTCGCACCGAAAAGCCATTTTTCATTTTCCGAGTGCAAAAAATGGGGTGTTTTTGTGAAGCAGCCACCAAATGAAAGTTTCAAAATGATAATACCACATTTTTCAAAAATACTAGACCATATTGAATGGACAATTTCCCAACCTAGGAATCTCAAACCTTTCCGTTCACCTCTCGTGAAAAAGACAAATTCCTGCTGAATCGGCAGGAAATGAGTTAGATTTGATCTACAGGTACATGATATATTGCTCATGATTTTTTGTAAAAATCATTTTTAGGTTTATAATATGCTATTTCATCAGAGATCTAATGCAAGTTTAGTGAGACTCGTCCCCGAGCTAAGAATCATCATGTCCCTCGATTTAGGAAGTTTGACGATAGTTTGAAATGGACATAAAAAATTAAAAAACGATTGAAACAATGCAAAACATTCACGTGGTGTCATATTATATGACATGGTTCCATGGAAAAATACCAGACTTGGTATATTCATTGAGTCTTAAAAAAACCTTCACAGAATGGCCTATCTCAATCGATGTTTTCTGGATTTCAGGTCAAATGACCAATGTTATTGCTATAATCATGGTATAGTTTGTGATAATGTGTCCATATTGTGCACACATGTGTATCATGGGATGGTGAACAATGTTGCAGGAGAAAGTTTTCCTTTTCGTCGCATCGAAAAGCCATTTTTCATTTTCTGAGTGCAAAAAACGGGGTGTTTTTGTGAAGCAACCACCAAATGAAAGTTTCAAAATGATAATACCACATTTTTTAAAAATACTAGACCATATTGAATGGACAATTTCCCAACCTAGGAATCTCAAACCTTTCCGTTCACCTCTCGTGAAAAAGACAAATTCCTGCTGAATCGGCATGAAATGAGTTAGATTTGAACTGCAGGTACATGATATATTGCTCATGATTTTTTGTAAAAATCATTTTTAGGTTCACAATATGCTATTTCATCAGAGATATAATGCAAGTTTAGTGAGACTCGTCCCCGAGCTAAGAATCATCATGCCCCTCGATTTAGGAAGTTTGACGATAGTTTGAAATGGACATAAAAAATTAAAAAACGATCAAAACAATGCAAAACCTTCGCGTGGTGTCATATTATATGACATGGTTCCATGGAAAAATACCAGACTTGGTATATTCATTGAGTCTTAAAAAAACCTTCATAGAATGGCCTATCTCAATCGAGGTTTTGTGGATTTCAGGTCAAATGACCAATGTTATTGCTATAATCGCGGTATAGTTTGCGATAATGTGTCCATATTGTGCACACATGTGTGTCATGGGATGGTGAACAATGTTGCGGGAGAAAGTTTTCCTTTTCGTCGCACCGGAAAGCCATTTTTCATTTTCCGAGTGCAAAAAACGGGGTGTTTTTGTGAAGCAATGTAACACCCTCAGAATCGACCCTATGCAAGTTTCAGCGATTCCCGCCAAACCCGCATAGAAACGATTCAAAGGTGCCCACCAGGCACTTTCGTGCGGGTGGAAAACGAAGTAATAACATTACACAACAGTCCTCGATGGGACCCACAGAACAAATATATATACAACACGACTCCATGAGTCAAGAATACAGATATTATATACAAAGATCCAAATCACCTTGAAAACGATAGAGCGTCCAGCTATGGACAAGATGCAAATGGGGCTAAGAGCCCTAAAGAATAACCATTGGCGTCCATAACCCTGCCCAGGCCAAGCCGGAAGGGTAACCCTGCTAACGACGTCGATCTCAAACCTGCTTAAACAAAAGGGGTGCCGACAAAGGGCAAAGGAAAAAGAGGAGCGTCAGTACTGAGGCCAGTACACGGCGAGAATAGAATTCGGCGGTCCTCGCCTACATAGGTATGGTGGACTGAAGCGGCAGCGGCAGCATGCACTATACAACCTATAGAGACTCGATAAAACAGGCGGCTATCAGAGAGGGGTAAGAAAGACCTATTCGGAACCAACCTGATTCTACCACCAAACAAAACCCATCCTGGTGTTTCCCCCCTCGAGACCAAACGAGGAAGTCAACCGAGGAACTCACACCGTTGGCAGTTTTATTTATTCAGTTATCGTTGCAGCAATTACTAGTCAAGTATACATAGTCATCCTGATAAAATAAGCAGTGGGCAATTTTATTTAACCATTCCGTTGTAGTTGCAACACTTACTAGTCAGATACAAATAGCATGAGATAACCCAAAACCCAACAGTTGTTGGTACTTTTATTTAGCCATTCCGTTATAGTTGCAATACTTACTAGTCAGATACAAATAGCATGAGATAACCCAAAACCCAACAGTTGTTGGTACTTTTATTTAGCCATTCCGTTATAGTTGCAATACTTACTAGTCAGATACAAATAGCATGAGATAACCCAAAACCCAACAGTTGTTGGTACTTTTATTTAGCCATTCCGTTACAGTTGCAATACTTACTAGTCAGGTACAATGGTCGCAAGCGACACCCAAACAAGCAGTTGTTGGCAGTTTTATTTAGCCATTCCATTATAGTTGAAGCTGATTACTAGTCATTATAAAGTCAAATTTATAGCACTACTTTAGTTATAGTTGTCTATGATCGAGATACTGTGCTCCAAGTCGTCCATAACCGCGGACATGGCTTTCAGAAAGTTTTACCCGGCCGGGGTGCACAAATAGCAACACACACACGATCAACCTCGGAAAAACCAAATCAAAACCCAACGAGGCTTCACGACAAAGCAATCACAGGATTCAGAAATATTTCAGGGGGCCACCCCATTGAGTACACCCGCAACGAACCTAGCTGACTCCGAGACGGACTCAAGGTTTGCGTCAATGGCTGTAAACGACTGGGAACCCAAAACTGGGCTTGTCGATACCGCGAAAACACTCCGCTTACCTAAACAGTACAGTGTGCTCCTTGAACAATCGTAAATAAAGCAGTAAAGCATGGCATAAGTATAGGATCGTAAATAAAACCTCAAACTAGTTTGTGGCCCCAAGAAATAAGAATGAATCAAGCTCTGGCTCAGGGGGGGCCCATAATTCCCCCGTATGTGGATAGCGCGAATATTCAAGGAACATGTATCAAGTACTCGGGGTCCTACGGGACACAAGTGGACGGTTAACAACCAAATAACATCTATTGCCCACCTGTGCCTCTGCTTACTTACTTCAATTTTAGTTGTTAAACAGTAATTAAAGTGAACAATAATTAGAGCCATGATCATCTCCAACATTAAACAGGCGGCAAGGCTCCAACAACTGTGGTACTGGACAACATGCAACAGCACTTGAGCAAGCGACTACGACGCGCAAGTCCAACTAACTACCAAACAACAGGTAATAGGAGGTGTCCAAGGCAATATAAGGCTGCAAGGGATATCACGGTTACGAAAACTAGAGCATCGCAACACAGATAGCAATAGATCAACAGGAGGGAATAAATACTATAAAAGTAAGATAGGTAGAAAGGGGGAGATGCTCGCCTGAAAACATTGTCGCAGGTTCAGCCGAAGATCGGGGTGAAGCTCACATCAACTCAACGGCCTTATCCGCGAAGAAGCAAAACGCTAGAGTAAACACCGGATGCAATATTTAATACTACGGCAAAAGATTGGGCATGATGCATGTATGATGCATGGCATGGTGAAGGTGCAATGCAATTAGGCCATATTATGTGGAACCGGGGGTCCCGACAATTAATTATTAGGTTCATGTTGTTTAGATACCCCGCATTTTAAATGTTGTATTAGCAAGGCAAAAGATAGCACCGGTTCGCTACGCAAATTTAAATGAGGCCAATATGAGACTAGATTTGCCCGCATATGGGCCCCATATTTAATTATGAGGTGAATCGGCATAAGGCCCCCAAACCACATGGCAATATGCATGCGAGTAAGACAAAATAATATGCAACCAGTTTATATATAGCATTTATAAAATAGGGGCTCGGGAAAGGTTCAAACATTAGGGTTCGGCGAACTTGGGGTTCCGGGGTTCGAGGTCGGGTCTCAGGGTTCGACGGGATCGGTCTCGGGGTTGGGTACAAGGTGGGCGTTCCGGGAAGAAGGACTTGGTTCGGTGTCGGGGGCGCATCGGATCCGCGCTGGTCGGTGTCGATCTTGTCGTGGCGAAGATCTTGTCGTTGCGCAGATCTTGTCGGGTCCGCGCCATCGTGTCAGTCTTGGCATCCGGGATGAAGAACTTGGCGTTCCGCGTCGGTGATCTTGGCGTCCTTCAGGTTCGGGTCCTGGCGCTTCTGATCGATCTTCAGGGGTCCGGGAAGGCGACCTTGGCGCTCGGGTTCGGTCTTCGGATCCGTATAGGAGGTCTTGGCGCGGCACCGGGTTCGGGGTGTCGAGGCTTGGTCTTCGGGGTCGCGGACAATGGCCTTTGATCTCCGTGAAGAAGAACTCGGCGTGCCAGGGTTCGGTCCGCTCGGCCATCGGATCCGTGTAGGCGCACTCGGGGTCTCGACGCCTAGGTTCCGTGAAGTTCTGGGATAAGCTTGTCGATGGTCCTGCTTGTGCTTCCAGTTTGTCAATCTTGTCGCATGGCCACCGAAGAGCAAAACCACGTTGACACTTGCGGTCATTGACACGGGCAGCAGGGTTGCAGGGGTGTGCGACGCAGAGGACGGCCGGCGGCGGTGTCGTTCATCCCGGGCGGCGGAGCTCGCACCGGTGGAGGCGGACAGAGGCAGAGCGGCCGGTTGCTCGGGGAGAGGCGACGCTGCAGGGACCCACTCGCGGAAGCGCGCGGACGTCGAGGAAGGATGGGACCGGGCGGAGGAGGCGCGGTGACGGGGTTCTGGCCGGATGCGGTCGAGGAGATGCTTGCGGGGTGACGGAGGGGCGGGCTCGGGCCGGCGGAACCGTGGGGACGGAGGCGAGCAGGGGCGGTTGCCGCGGGGCCCGGCGGCGCTGGAGGGGGCCAGCTTACTGCGGGGCGAGCTTGGTCGCGGAGGCACGGTGACGCGGAGAGGGCGAGGCGGGCCGGCGTCGGGTGGAGCGAGGAGGAGCTCCGGCGAGGGAGGCTCGAGCGGGGGTGGAAGGAGCAGAGGAGAAAGCCTGGGCGGAGGGCGGCGGCCGGAGGTGGAGGAGAAGGCCCGCGGGGCGAGGGAGGCGGGGCCTGGCCGGGCCACGGCGCGCGGACGGAGGGGGACGAGGCCGGGGCCGGCGAGGGAGCTCGGGGAGGGAGGGGCGAGGCGGCGGCCTGAGAAGGGGAGGGAGGAGCGGTGGCCAGAGGGAAGGGCCCTGGCGATGAGGCCGCATGGCGGAGGACGGTGGCGAGGGGGGGGCCGCCGGAGAGGGGGAAGAAGGGCGGGGAGGCCGAGGAGAGAGGGGGTGGCGCGTCGGTGGGAGAGAGGGAGCGAGGCAGACGCGGGGAGAGAGAGAGGGAGGAGAGCGGCAGGCGTGCTGGGTGGGGCCGGGGGTGGTCGGGGCTAGCGCGGGGTGAGGGTCGCCGGGGCGGCGCGTCGGCGGCGAGCTAGAGGAGGGGGAGAGGGTGGCCTGCGACGGGGAAGGAGGGCGCGGCCGGGCGCGACGCAGAGAGGAGAGGGGGTCGCGAGGGAGAGAGAGAGTGGGGCGCGTGGGCGTGGTGGGGGACGGAGGAGTGGGGCCACGAGCGGGGGAGGGCGCGCCCAGGTGGGGTGGGATCTGGGACAGAGAGAAGGAGGTGGGGGGACAGGCGGCAGGGGCTGCTGGGTGTGTGCGTGTGTTGAGTGTGTGCTGGGGTGGGTCCGGGCTGGAGAGAGAGTGGGGAGGGGAGAGGGTTTGACCAGGGGGGTGGGGCCGAGGTGTAAGGGAGAGAGGGTAGAGAGGGGTAGATGGGACTGGGGTGAGAGAAGGAGAGAGGGGGGAAAAGTCTGGGATTGATGAGGTGGCAAGGTGGGTAGGGAATTGGGGGAGGGGTGAGGTGGCGAGCTGGGATAGGTGGGTAGGATAGGTTTGGGTAGTTTTAGGATTCGGGTGGGCTGGTTTAGGTGGACCGATTTTATTCCGGGGGTGGTCGACTGGGTCGAATCGGCCCGTTCGACTGCCCCACTAAAAATAATTAACTATTTTATTTATTTCAAATAGGGCTTTTACAAACCGATAGCAGACAAAACAAAATAATCCGGAGACCCGGGTTTTGGTGTTTGAACAAAGACGGGGCGTTTAGAAAACAAGAACAGGTTTTTCCGCAAATAGTTTTATGCAAGCAAATGCAAGATGATGACAATGCTCAAATGCAATGTGGCATGATGACATGAGCATGCGGTCATGATGATGCAATGCACAAAAACAACGGTATTTTCTAGTAGTGGTTTTGCGGGATGCCACAATTCGACACCACTAACAATGGATCTCGCCCTCGAGATCCGCCTCATGGTACCGGAAAGAAGGTCGGCGAACTCCGTCTTCTCGCTACGTGTAGATCTTCGCGACACCACTAACAAGAGGTCGTTGTCCGTGATCGTCGAGGGAACACTCCGGGACAAAAGGTCGAAGGTAGAGGTATCAACAAATAAAGCCACCTCTAGCTTCGATGGAAAAAGTGAAATCACATTTATTCACCAATTCAATGTACAAGAGCGAATGATAAGAGTAGTGGTATGGTAGCTACTCCATCCCGCACTCAAACCGTTACTCTGCACACGAATAGGCGGATTATGCAACCAACTCTCGGAATCAGACTGAAGATCTTGACAATCGAGGTTCAGAAACAAAGGAGTGATGCAGACTCTGCATCGTATCTGGCGTAGATGATGTCGTCGTGTCGGAAAACACTGGAAGGCACGAGGAGGAACAAAGAGAAGTCCACCAGACGAAGGATTCCTTGGATAGCATGAAGACCAGATGTAGCAACACCGTTACCAAAGGAGGAAGCGAAACCCTGAAGGTACGATGGAACCCAACCACGAGAAATCCTGGACTCGAAGAGAGAGAAGAGAGCGGATTCAAAACACGCAGAGGTAAGAGGAGAATAGCAGAGGGGTAAGGAGTAAAATCAGACCTAATCAGAACTATCCAACCGATTTTTCAAAAATAGTTTTGACACTCTACTTCGGCCGTTAGCTAGGTTATCCTACAGGCTGGACTTGTGGGGTATCGCAACTGCTGAGCTCTGATACCACTCTGTAACACCCTCAGAATCGACCCTATGCAAGTTTCAGCGATTCCCGCCAAACCCGCATAGAAACGATTCAAAGGTGCCCACCAGGCACTTTCGTGCGGGTGGAAAACGAAGTAATAACATTACACAACAGTCCTCGATGGGACCCACAGAACAAATATATATACAACATGACTCCATGAGTCAAGAATACAGATATTATATACAAAGATCCAAATCACCTTGAAAACGATAGAGCGTCCAGCTATGGACAAGATGCAAATGGGGCTAAGAGCCCCAAAGAATAACCATTGGCGTCCATAACCCTGCCCAGGACAAGCCGGAAGGGTAACCCTGCTAACGACGTCGATCTCAAACCTGCTTAAACAAAAGGGGTGCCGACAAAGGGCAAAGGAAAAAGAGGAGCGTCAGTACTGAGGCCAGTACACGGCGAGACTAGAATTCGGCGGTCCTCGCCTACATAGGTATGGTGGACTGAAGCGGCAGCAGCAGCATGCACTATACAACCTATAGAGACTCGATAAAACAGGCGGCTATCAGAGAGGGGTAAGAAAGACCTATTCGGAACCAACCTGATTCTACCACCAAACAAAACCCATCCTGGTGTTTCCCCCCTCGAGACCAAACGAGGAAGTCAACCGAGGAACTCACACCGTTGGCAGTTTTATTTATTCAGTTATCGTTGCAGCAATTACTAGTCAAGTATAGATAGTCATCCTGATAAAATAAGCAGTGGGCAATTTTATTTAACCATTCCGTTGTAGTTGCAACACTTACTAGTCAGATACAAATAGCATGAGATAACCCAAAACCCAACAGTTGTTGGTACTTTTATTTAGCCATTCCGTTATAGTTGCAATACTTACTAGTCAGATACAAATAGCATGAGATAACCCAAAACCCAACAGTTGTTGGTACTTTTATTTAGCCATTCCGTTATAGTTGCAATACTTACTAGTCAGATACAAATAGCATGAGATAACCCAAAACCCAACAGTTGTTGGTACTTTTATTTAGCCATTCCGTTACAGTTGCAATACTTACTAGTCAGGTACAATGGTCGCAAGCGACACCCAAACAAGCAGTTGTTGGCAGTTTTATTTAGCCATTCCATTATAGTTGAAGCTGATTACTAGTCATTATAAAGTCAAATTTATAGCACTACTTTAGTTATAGTTGTCTATGATCGAGATACTGTGCTCCAAGTCGTCCATAACCGCGGACACGGCTTTCAGAAAGTTTTACCCGGCCGGGGTGCACAAATAGCAACACACACACGATCAACCTCGGAAAAACCAAATCAAAACCCAACGAGGCTTTCACGACAAAGCAATCACAGGATTCAGAATTATTTCAGGGGGCCACCCCATTTAATACACCCGCAACGAAGCTAGCTGACTCCGAGACGGACTCAAGGTTTGCGTCAATGGCTGTAAACGACTGGGAACCCAAAACTGGGCTTGTCGATACCGCGAAAACACTCCGCTTACCTAAACAGTACAGTGTGCTCCTCGCACAATCGTAAATAAAGCAGTAAAGCATGGCATAAGTACAGGATCGTAAATAAAACCTCAAACTAGTTTGTGGCCCCAAGAAATAAGAATGAATCAAGCTCTGGCTCAGGGGGGGCCCATAATTCCCCCGTATGTGGATAGCGCGAATATTCAAGGAACAGGTATCAAGTACTCGGGGTCCTACGGGACACAAGTGGACGGTTAACAACCAAATAACATCTATTGCCCACCTGTGCCTCTACTTACTTACTTCAATTTTAGTTGTTAAACAGTAATTAAAGTGAACAATAATTAAAGCCATGATCATCTCCAACATTAAACAGGCGGCAAGGCTCCAGCAACTGTGGTACTGGACAACATGCAACAGCACTTGAGCAAGCGACTACGACGCGCAAGTCCAACTAACTACCAAACAACAGGTAATAGAAGGTGTCCAAGGCAATATAAGGCTGCAAGGGATATCACGGTTACGAAAACTAGAGCATCACAACACAGATAGCAATAGATCAACAGGAGGGAATAAATACTATAAAAGTAAGATAGGTAGAAAGGGGGAGATGCTCGCCTGAAAACATTGTCAAAGGTTCAGCCGAAGATCGGGGCGAAGCTCACATCAACTCAATGGCCTTATCCACGAAGAAGCAAAACGCTAGAGTAAACACCGGATGCAATATTTAATACTACGGCAAAAGATTGGGCATGATGCATGTATGATGCATGGCATGGTGAAGGTGCAATGCAATTAGGCCATATTATGTGGAACCGGGGGTCCCGACAATTAATTATTAGGTTCATGTTGTTTAGATACCCCGCATTTTAAATGTTGTATTAGCAAGGCAAAAGATAGCACCGGTTCGCTACGCAAATTTAAATGAGGCCAATATGAGACTAGATTTGCCCGCATATGGGCCCCATATTTAATTATGAGGTGAATCGGCATAAGGCCCCCAAACCACATGGCAATATGCATGCGAGTAAGACAAAATAATATGCAACCAGTTTATATATAGCATTTATAAAATAGGGGCTCGGGAAAGGTTCACACATTAGGGTTCGGCGAACTTGGGGTTACGGGATTTGAGGTCGGGTCTCAGGATTCGACGGGATCGGTCTCGGGGTTGGGTACAAGGTGG
Organism: Avena sativa; assembly: GCA_916181665.1. Lineage (NCBI taxonomy): Eukaryota > Viridiplantae > Streptophyta > Magnoliopsida > Poales > Poaceae > Avena > Avena sativa. Next base: position 37,999,422 of record OV702285.1, on the reverse strand, counting down.
GCGTTCCGGGAAGAAGGACTTGGTTCGGTGTCGGGGGCGCATCGGATCCGCGCTGGTCGGTGTCAATCTTGTCGTGGCGAAGATCTTGTCGTTGCGAAGATCTTGTCGGGTCCGCGCCATCGTGTCGGTCTTGGCATCCGGGATGAAGAACTTGGCGTTCCGCGTCGGTGATCTTGGCGTCCTTCAGGTTCGGGTCCTGGCGCTTCTGATCAATCTTCAGGGGTCCGGGAAGGCGACCTTGGCGCTCGGGTTCGGTCTTCGGATCCGTATAGGAGGTCTTGGCGCGGCACCGGGTTCGGGGTGTCGAGGCTTGGTCTTCGGGGTCTCGGACAATGGCCTTTGATCTCCGTGAAGAAGAGCTCGGCGTGCCAGGGTTCGGTCCGATCTCGGCCATCGGATCCGTGTAGGCGCACTCGGGGTCTCGACGCCTAGGTTCCGTGAAGTTCTGGGATAAGCTTGTCGATGGTCCTGCTTGTGCTTCCAGTTTGTCGATCTTGTCGCATGGCCACCGAAGAGCAAAACCACGTTGACACTTGCGGTCATTGACACGGGCAGCAGGGTTGCAGGGGTGCGCGACGCAGAGGACGGCCGGCGGCGGTGTCGTTCATCCCGGGCGGCGGAGCTCGCACCGGTGGAGGCGGACAGAGGCAGAGCGGCCGGTTGCTCGGGGAGAGGCGACGCTGCAGGGACACACTCGCGGAAGCGCGCGGACGTCGAGGAAGGATGGGACCGGGCGGAGGAGGCGCGGTGACGGGGTTCTGGCCGGATGCGGTCGAGGAGATGCTTGCGGGGTGACGGAGGGGCGGGCTCGGGCCGGCGGAACCGTGGGGACAGAGGCGAGCAGGGGCGGTTGCCGCGGGGCCCGGCGGCGCTGGAGGGGGCCGGCTTACTGCGGGGCGAGCTTGGTCGCGGAGGCGCGGTGACGCGGAGAGGGCGAGGCGGGCCGGCGTCGGGTGGAGCGAGGAGGAGCTCCGGCGAGGGAGGCTCAAGCGGGGGTGGAAGGAGCAGAGGAGAAAGCCTGGGCGGAGGGCGGCGGCCGGAGGTGGAGGAGAAGGCCCGCGGGGCGAGGGAGGCGGGGCCTGGCCGGGCCACGGCGCGCGGACGGAGGGGGACGAGGCCGGGGCCGGCGAGGGAGCTCGGGGAGGGAGGGGCGAGGCGGCGGCCTGAGAAGGGGAGGGAGGAGCGGTGGCCGGAGGGAAGGGCCCTGGCGATGAGGCCGCATGGCGGAGGACGGTGGCGACGGGGGGGCCGCCGGAGATGGGGAAGAAGGGCGGGGAGGCCGAGGAGAGAGGGGGTGGCGCGTCGGTGGGAGAGAGAGGGAGCGAGGCAGACGCGGGGAGAGAGAGGGAGGAGAGCGGCAGGCGCGCTGGGTGGGGCCGATGGTGGTCGGGGCTAGCGCGGGGCGAGGGTCGCCGGGACGGCGCGTCGGCGGCGAGCTAGAGGAGGGGGAGAGGGTGGCCTGCGACGGGGAAGGAGGGCGCGGCCGGGCGCGACGCAGAGAGGAGAGGGGGTCACGAGAGAGAGAGAGAGAGTGGGGCGCATGGGCGTGGTGGGGGCCGGAGGAGTGGGGCCACGAGCGGGGGAGGGCGCGCCCAGGTGGGGTGGGATCTGGGACAGAGAGAAGGAGGTGGGGGGACAGGCGGCAGGGGCTGCTGGGTGTGTGCGTGTATTGAGTGTGTGCTGGGGTGGGTCCGGGCTGGAGAGAGAGTGGGGAGGGGAGAGGGTTTGACCAGGGGGGTGGGGCCGAGGTGTAAGGGAGAGAGGGTAGAGAGGGGTAGATGGGACTGGGGTGAGAGAAGGAGAGAGGGGGGAAAAAGTCTGGGATTGAGGAGGTGGCAAGGTGGGTAGGGAATTGGGGGAGGGGTGAGGTGGCGAGCTGGGATAGGTGGGTAGGATAGGTTTGGGTAGTTTTAGGATTCCGGTGGGCTGGTTTAGGTGGACCGATTTTATTCCGGGGGTGGTCGACTGGGTCGAATCGGCCCGTTCGACTGCCCCACTAAAAATAATTAACTATTTTATTTATTTCAAACAGGGCTTTTACAAACCGATAGCAGACAAAACAAAATAATCCGGAGACCCGGGTTTTGGTGTTTGAACAAAGACGGGGCGTTTAGAAAACAAGAACAGGTTTTTCCGCAAATAGTTTTATGCAAGCAAATGCAAGATGATGACAATGCTCAAATGCAATATGGCATGATGACATGAGCATGCGGTCATGATGATGCAATGCACAAAAACAACGCGATTTTCTAGTAGTGGTTTTGCGGGATGCCAGAAGCAACCACCAAATGAAAGTTTAAAAATGATAATACCACATTTTTCAAAAATACTAGACCATATTGAATGGACAATTTCCGAACCTAGGAATCTCAAACCTTTCCGTTCACCTCTCGTGAAAAAGACAAATTTCTGCTGAATCGGCAGGAAATGAGTTAGATTTGAACTACAGGTACATGATATATTTCTCATGATTTTTTGTAAAAATCATTTTAGGTTCACAATATGCTATTTCATCAGAGATCTAATGCAAGTTTAGTGAGACTCGTCCCCGAGCTAAGAATCATCATGCCCCTCGATTTAGGAAGTTTGCCGATAGTTTGAAATGGACATAAAAAATTAAAAGAGGATCGAAACAATGCAAAACCTTCGCGTGGTGTCATATTATATGACATGGTTCCATGGAAAAATACCAGACTTGGTATATTCATTGAGTCTTAAAAAAACCTTCACAGAATGGCCTATCTCAATCGAGGTTTTCTGGATTTCAGGTCAAATGCCCAATGTTATTGCTATAATCGCGGTATAGTTTGCGATAATGTGTCCATATTGTGCACACATGTGTATCATGGGATGGTGAACAATGTTGCAGGAGAAAGTTTTCCTTTTCGTCGCACCGAAAAGCCATTTTTCATTTTCCGAGTGCAAAAAAGGGGTGTTTTTGTGAAGCAACCACCAAATGAAAGTTTCAAAATGATAATACCACATTTTTTAAAATACTAAACCATATTGAATGGACAATTTCCCAACCTAGTAATCTCAAACCTTTCCGTTCACCTCTCGTGAAAAAGACAAATTCCTGCTGAAGCGGCAGGAAATTAGTTAGATTTGAACTACAGGTACATGATATATTGCTCATGATTTTTTGTAAAAATCATTTTTAGGTTCACAATATGCTATTTCATCAGAGATCTAATGCAAGTTTAGTGAGACTCGTCCCCGAGCTAAGAATCATCATGCCCCTCTATTTAGGAAGTTTGATGATAGTTTGAAATGTGCATAAAAAATTAAAAAACGATCGAAACAATGCAAAACCTTCACGTGGTGTCATATTATATGACATAGTTCCATGGAAAAATACCAGACTTGGTATATTTATTGAGTCTTAAAAAAACCTTCACAAAATGGCCTATCTCAATCGAGGTTTTCTCGATTTCAGGTCAAATGACCAATGTTATTGCTATAATCGCGGTATAGTTTGCGATAATGTGTTCATATTGTGCACACATGTGTATCATGGGATGACGAACAATGTTGCAGGAAGAAGTTTTCCTTTTCGTCGCACAAAAAAACCATTTTTTATTTTTCGAGTGCCAAAAACGGGATGTTTCATGAATCTTGACATAGTTTCAGTTGGTCTAATATTTAAAATTTTAATATATAATTAAATAGATGATAGGGATGTCATATTTGGATTCCTCTCATTTTTCATGAATCTAGGATCATGGAAGCAGTGTCAAAGGACGAAAAAAATTGTGGTCACGCAAACTCTAATAAGAAACAAAAGATGGCTGAACAAAATCAAAATTGATAGGTGATAGTTCCGAGCGTTTTAATCTTCCTTGTGGACATTAGCTCGAGTAGCCTGAGTACAATCCAGACTTTGGCCTCAACAGAACTTTCGAGATTGGCTCGAGGAGTTGCATGTTAGTTAGTCTGCGTGTTCACAGAGCGCATGGATAATATGTTCTTTCGAGGAAGGGCGCATGGATTTGATACTTTGGAGGGATCTTCACTTCTATTTAATAATATCCCAACCAAGTAGAATAGTGCAGCCGCGAGGGTGACCAGAGTATGCCAGACACAATACACCATGGAGCCACATCGTGGCGCCATCTAGGACCGCATCATGGCTGGCTCTCGCGGGAATATGAAAGCTACGCTATGCAAAATATGGCTAATTGTTTTTAAATAATATTTTTTTTATTGAATTTCACAAATAATACATAGAATGGACAAATTGCAAATCTGTTGGTCGGTCGGCCGTTCAACAAACGACAGACTCGTTTCGTCTGTTCAACAGACGACACACCTGTTTCATTTGTTCAACGGACGACAGACAAATTGCAGATCAACAAATTGCAGATCAATGAAACGAGTGTGTCGTCTGTTGAACAGACGAAACGAGTGTGTCGTCTGTTCAGAAGATGAACCCTGTCTGTCGTCTGTCGAACGGCCGACCGACCAACAGATTTGCAATTTGCCCGTTTTGTGTATTATTTGTGAAATTCAATAAAAAAATGTATTATTTAAAAAAAATTAGCCAAAATATGCTCGCTATGGCGCTACTTACGCCTTAGCGGAGCTAAATACGATAACATCACAACGCAATAGCGTCGTTAAAAAAATCTATAAATATAGCGCCACCCCATAAGCACATTGAGCCCACGACTCAACCACGTTCAACACTCTACATCTAAATCTATGTCAACTCAACCATATTCCTCAGTTCTCCCTCCCACATGACGGTGGTGGCTGCTGACAGACTGCAACGTCCGTTTTCTCTAGGTCCAGCCGGTCGGCCACCTCTCTGCTTGGCACGTCCACCAGACACACTGAAGCACCAGAAGGACGCGCATCTCAAGTTCTCAACTAGTGAGCTGACCTAATGCAGGTCTTGTCCTCTAACTTGTCTTGCACCGGATGTCAAGCAAACTTTGTCATTTGACCACTACTAGTTAATTGGTTATGCATGTATTCTTAAAAAAATAGCTGCTAAAATCCCTAGTAATACATGCTAGACCTTTTTTTATTTTTTTATCCACGCTATTTTGAAAAATTGCGCGCTATTAACACGCTATAACTTGCATAGCGTTTGAAGAGGATCACGCTAAAATAAATAGCACGCTATTTTTTTCCGTTCTGCCTCAGCTCTCTTTGTTCCATTAGTGTTTTCCCATGGAACGAGATTTGTTCTCGGCCATGCTGCTGGAAGGGATAGACAGGAAATGCAAGATACTTTTCATGGGAAATTACATCTAATCCCTCCGTCCAAAATAAAAGTGATTTCGATTTGTCTAGATTCGTATGAATCTACACACTAAACCATATTTAGGTGCATGTGAGTGAATTTAGACAAATCCAAGTCCGTCCCCCCCCCCCAAACTTTACGAAAAAAAACACAATGATGGTCAGGATAGACACATAGCCCTTAGATTTGGATGGCAGGAATAGGTATCGGCCAATTCTGAGTGTCCTTATGTTTTCACTTTGGAAGAGGGGACTCCAAAGCAGAAGTCCGGAACAAATACGAATGCTGGGCCATGTGGTCCGCACCATTGGCAGAGTTTGTGAATAATGTGACAGTTGGTAAGTACTCTCTTCGTTTTAAAATATAAGATGTTTTAGCTTTGTGAAGTAAATGAATCTAGACTACTTTTAGTGTGTAGGTTCAATCCAAATATGAATGAACCTACACACTAAAAGTAGTCTAGATATATTAGATTCACAAAGCTAAAACATCTTATATTTTAAAACGGAGGGAGTACCTATGTTAGGCCGGGGGAGTGCAGGGGATTAAAGGTGACGCGCGCAGAAAGATTGCAGTTATTCTCTCTCACGAAAAAAGATTACAGTAGTCCGATATTGCCTACCACAGCTACAACAACGATGCCAAGTACTGGGTTACAGATGTAGTTGTCCGTGACATGGGGCACAACCAGTGGCGGAGCAGGTCGGCAAGCCGGTCGCCCACATACTTCTTGGTAGCCCACATCGTCACATGCAGCACGGAGACATAGTAGATGATCGGAACCGCCGCCAAAGAGACCAGCAAGAATTGTGATGGAACGTTATGACATCCTGATACCTTCCATTCCAAAACTAGATCATTCTTGTAATCTTGTTCATCTAGTTATGAGTTACATTATCCTGCAAGTAGAAATTTTCAGACGATGAAACATTGTGAGCAAAACTATCCATCTTCGTGTTAGCTTATCATATATGTAGCAGTATTTTGCTGCTACTTTGCTTCCAAAGAAGATATACTTTTGATTGCTATTTATGTAGCTGATGCTAGGTCCACTCCTTTTGTCTGATCAGGATGAAACCACGTTTGCCTCAAAAGAGCTTGGATGGTTCGTAATACAGCAAGAGTAAAGTTGGGGTAAAGATATTCAACTACTGCATTTCGCTCGTTTAGTTTGTACAAACGATATGAGACTGCATAACCACACTGAGCATATAAAAGCATGTTATATGTTTGTAACCTCTAGGCAAAGGCGTCGTCTATACATGCAAACATAATTAGACAAAAACGACACTGGAGTATTACTGATTGAAAACAGAACGATGTGGGACTGTAGGTATATATATTCATACTCGCATGCCAATAAGAGAAAATATATATGCCCCAAATATTTCTCATGTAGTTGGGTCAATTCTTCCTTACGTACTATAACAGTTTTACCGTCTCCGATCATGCTGACAGGTATGGCCGTGCGGGTCAATCATGAGCCCACATGAACAAAATGATCTTCACGTAGATCCATCGATGTGCGGACCTTTTAGACGCCCTTCGGGATTAAGGGGTGTTTGATCAAAGCATGTAACAATAATGTAATCTTCTGTTTTGGGAAAGCAAAGGAGATGGAGATTCAGTATAAATAAATTTCCGGTTGTGAAGCTGGATCACTTTCCTTCATGTGCTTATGATCACTCTAGCGGTATTTTTCCTTTTCTATATTTTTTCTTTATTTTCTTGGTTGTGTGTATCCATATTGCCATCTGGACACTACGTTGTTGCAGAGGCTGGATGTAATTGGTATTTTCGTGATATTAATATTTGTCTATAAATAAATAAAAATCCAATGTTTATGATATCTTTTCTAGAGATACCTAAAGGGGCAAGGGAAAGATTGGATCTTTGTCGGTCACATTTCATTATTTTGGTAAAATGACCAGTTAAAAAATAGACTGACCAAGTGGAATATCACTTGTAGACCCAAGGACTAACGGGTCCTAGATGTCAAGTGTTAGAGATAAAGAATATATTCTTACTAAGCAAGTGGTTGTTTAAGCTCCTTAATGAGGAGGGTGTATAACAAGAGCTTTTACATAATAAATACCTCCAGAATAAAACATTGTCACAAGTGACAGCGAAACCCACTGATTCTCAATTCTGGAATGATCTAACGAGAGTAAAGGAAGATTTTTGTAGTTGAGGATCTTTAAATACAGGAACGGGAAAATGCCCGTTTTTGGGAAGATACCTGGTTAGCGGAAGTGCCGCTGGCCCAGCGGTACCCATCTATAGATAATATTGTGCGAGGGAAAAAACATTTTAGTTGCTGATTTTTTTCCCGGTAAATCCCAAAAACATTGAATTTAGGAGAAGTCTGGTTGAAAATAAGTGGGTTGCTTGGTTGCATTTAGTTCAATGCATTATGATGATTAATTTAACGAATGAGATGGCAAGTTTGTGTGGAAACTGTCCTTAACTGGCTTTAGTTCAACGTATTATGATGTTTAATTTATCTCATTAAAGTCTTTGTATGCCGACATGGTGAATGGTCACACAATATTTGGAAAAAGTATATTTGAAAAATAAAAGTACCACTAAATATTGAGATCGGGTCATGGGGTAATACGGCAGAGCTCCTGGGTGCTATGCACCCTGATATCTAAAGAGTTTTAAAAAATACTATTTAAATGTTTCTAAAAATTGAAATAATTAAAGCACGTATATGTCACCCTTGATACTCGTGCAAATTTTCAATGAAAAATACAACTGTACGTGACCTGCACAAAATAGATAAATTGAAACTTTGTTATATTATGAATAGTGTACGTACACTTCTTATATTATGAACAATATAATTTATTATTTTTGTGTAGGCTACATACTTCAATATTTTAGATTGAAACCTGGCATGCACATCCTGCACATATTATCTACATGCATGATTTATGCCTTATTTTTTTAGTTATTGTTACTACATGTTTTGGTTGAATCATTTAAAACGGGCTCCCGGGTTCTTTACCAAAAAGTTATACATACAAAGGATAATATAAAGAAGCGAAATTGGAATGGGTGTTCTAAATGTGTGATCTATGAGTCAGAAGAATATATTAATCATATTTTTCTGGTCCCTTTGCATGTATTTTTTTGCAAAGTTGTCTATTTTACTGTTGACATTTCTCCATCATGTACAATAAAAATATATGTTTGGAAATTCGTTAGATGGAGTTCATAAGAAAACAAAGCACAAATTCAAGATGGGGTGTGTTCTTTAGTTTTTGCAATATGGAACTATAGGAATTATTTGTTTTTTAACAAGAATGAAACTTCTCAATTTCTACAGGTTATTCATACTGCTACGTACTGGATCCACAAATGGTCCTACCTTCTCCCAGAGGCACGGCAGCCGCCTATGGATTATAGTTGCACCCGTCTTGAGACGGTTGCACGGTTGCACGGACTATCTATAACCAGAGTGGTCGGCGGTGGCTTTCTAGAATACTACATGATGCATAGGCATTTAGTTATTTTTCATATTTTTCATTGCCTATGATTTGTACTTCTAAACTCTCAAACTATGCAATAAATCGAATATGTACATCTATTGATGGAGATGTCAGGACTATGCTCTCCATTTCGAGGAAAAATGTAAACAATAATGACACGTGAAAACTCTTACGGAAGCAAGATATGTGTGATGGCTACATAATATAGATCCTCTTTCCTTACATTTCTTTCATCTCTATCTATCAAGATATATTGCACATTGTTGTTGATGCTATTTTTTTTTAAAGAAATGCAAAATATTTTTTGTAAACCATTAAATGAAGAAGATAGAGAACAAGATCTTAAACTTAAAAATCACCTAAAAAAACCGACAACCCATCTCGAAAATCTTGCTCTCCCAGAACTAGAAGACCCAAATGCTTGGCTCCCTCTATAAGCCAAGTCCTACCTTCCATGTGGATGTTATCGAAGATGATGGTGGGCATGGTGCTCACATTCTCGAAGGTCCTTGTGTTACTTCCATTCCAAAGCAGTCCATGGCTTTCCGCCTCCCTCCATGGGTCAGAACAATCTTGGTCAACCAATCCTCAACATCACCGAAGGCATTCCAAATTGTTGGATTGAAGTCGGGTAGTCGGAGCAATTCATTTATCATATACGTTTATGAGAAGCATCACGATCTTATCTCCTGAAATGGCAACGATCCCTACTTAGATGATTCTACTCGGATTCAGTTCATAGGATTTAAGCAATTGTTCTTCGTTTACAGGGATCTTCCCCTTACTAGCTTTGCTTCCGCGCAGAAACTCTTGGTCATTCTTCATGCGAATCAGCGCATTCTTGTCACACCAACGTCTTCCGAAAAGGTCAAATCCTATTTCAAGGACTAGCGCGTGACTTAGCACATGTGTGGGTATGTATTCGATTCTACATCTTTTAACTGTTTCGACTAGTGGTTCTTCCCACACCTATGGTGGAAATGAATCGCCCCTACTAAACACCGATTAACATCTTCGCATTCCTCAACCAAATACTAGAACTACGAACATTGCAAGCTACCTCCTCTATATGGTAGGTTTCACTCACTCTAAATAACAAGCCTAAAACCTTAACACCATAAGACTTGAAAGCTATTCCACATGTCAATATGACTTCCTCGGAAACATTTATAGCTTGAGGGTGGCATTCAGTATGTTTTTAATCTAAATTAACTAGTGCACTGAATGTTACTGGTGCCGAGGGTAACAACCCCTTGGAAGAAAATATCCCCACCCATGCGTTTAAACATTTAAAGTCACGTGGAATCTAAGAAAGTGCATAGTCCTCTCCTGTGGTCCTAAGTGTTAGCACAGCCCCCGCCGCCGAGTACTTTTCGACGACACCGACGAACAAATTTCGACGAACGACACTTACGTATCTGATAACTTCCGCCGAGATGCACGTGCTGCTAGCCGATCGATTCTTTTGATCTAACTAGTACACTCACGCACGCACACGCAAAACAACTTTGATTGTCAAAGGCTCTTGTCGAGCCTTGTTTTCTCTCTTGTATTGCTCAACTCCACGGTTGTTTTTACAGGGGCCTTACACATGTATATATAGCAGATTTAGTATAGCTAACGGCTACCCATGTCTACTCGGATACGTACCCCGTACTACGACGTGCTTATTCCTAACAATCACCCCCTAAGCATGACGTGCTCTCTTCTACACCGACCTGGATTCCAAATACGCCAGCTACTTCGCGTAGGCGTTACTGTTGGCTTTACTTTCGCCACTTTAACCATCATCTTCGACAGTGCTTTCGTCGTCTCTTGTGGCACCCATGTCGCCGTCTTTTTTCTTGTTGGTTTCTCCATGACTTCACGCCAACAATCCTTTTTGTCCGCGCCCTTCGCCATGCCTTCACGCCGACTGTCCTTTCGGTCTGCGCCTTGAGACATTATACTTGGTTCGATGAAGTACTTTCTCATCGATGCCTCGCATATTTGATCTACAGTTTGCCGGTGCTCTTGGATGCAATAGAACAAATATGTAGGAGGTAGCTCAAATTGGTTTTCTTCTAGCTTCTCTATACCATGTGAAAAGCCTCTTGATGGATCTGCACCCCCTATTGTTGGGTCTCCTTTATCTGTCTGGCCACCTGTGCACACTCTTGGACCATCGCCTTCTGGCCTTGCTGGTCTGTTTGCTGGGCTCGCTTAAGCTTCCCCTCCTCCTTTTATTGTTGGGCAAACAAGTGCAGGTATCACTGCGCATTCATCTGTGCACCCTTCCAGTTTCGTATCTTCTGGCTGTTGGAGATATGCCCTAGAGGCAATAATAAATATAGTTATTATTATATCTTTGTGTTTATGATAAATGTTTGCATTCATGCTATAATAGTATTAACAAGGAAACCATTAATACTTGTGTGATTTGTAAACTTAATTTGAAATCCCTAGTATAGCCTCTATACTTCACTAGCTTGTTGGTTGATTGATGATGTGGTTTCTTTGTCATGAACATTGAGATGTTATCAACAACAAGATCATATCGTTAGGAGAATGATATGGTGGACATACTCCTATAGACAAGCGTAGCATAAAGATCAAGTCATTTCAATAGTTCAATTGCTATATGCTTTCTGATACATAGTAACCTAATTCCTTCGACCATGAGATCATGCATATCACCTTTGCTGGATGGATGCTTTGATGTCATCAAACACCACACCGTAACAGGGTGGCTATAAAGGTGGCATTGAGTGTTCGGAAAGTATTGGTTGAAACACATGGATCAAGAGTGGGATTTGTCCATCCACATGACGGATAGATATTCTCTGGGCCCTCTCGGTGAAATGTCATCCAATTAGCTTGCAAGCATGTGACTTGGTCACAAGGGATCACATATCACGGGAACGAGAAAAGAGTACTTATCAGTAACGAGGATGAACTAGGTATGCAGAGATACCGACGATCATAACCTCGGATAAGTAACATATCGTGAGACAAAGGGAAATTGGTATCGTATGTAAGTGGTTCATTCGATCGCAAAGTAATCGTAGAAATATGTGGGAGCCATATGAATTTCCAGATTCCTCTATTGGTTATTGTTCGGAGAAGTGTCTCGATCATGTCCGCATAATTCACGAACCGTAGGGAGACACACTTAAGGATTCGACGTTGTTTGAGTAGTTATGGTATTATGAGAAAGAGACCGAATGTTGTTCGGAGTCTCGGATGGGATCCGGGATATCACGAGGTGATCCGGAATGGTCCGGAGAATAAGATTCATATAAGGAAAGTCCCGTTTTGGAGTTGGGGAATGGTTCCGGTGTTTTCATCGGGAACATTCTAGAAGGTCCCGGAATGTCCGGCACTCCGGAGGGGGAAGGGTACATGAATGTGTCATTGCATATTGGAATGATTGCATCATGTACTAAGTATTCTTGCTGTCCCAAATGAAGGATTTATTTAAATCCTAAATTGAAAAGTCAAACGGCTAGTTTGAAAGTCAAACGGCAAGTTTTGGGAAGTGGGAAAAGAGGAGGAAGTGGAAACCGAGTTGGGGAGGGATTCCCTCCTCCCCAAGCCGGCGCCCCACCTCAAGGCCGAGTTGGGGAGGGACTCCACTCCCTCCCCTTGGCCGGCCAGCCCTCCCACCTATATAAGGAGGGGCAGGGCTCCCCTCCTAGACACACAAGTTTCCTATCCTCTAAACTAAACCCTAGATCTAGACCCCGGTTTAGAGCTATTCGGTTTAGAGCCTTCTAATTGGTTTAGAGCCTTCTAATTGGTGTGTCTAATTACTAGACCACTAATAGCCTCTCTCATAAGCTCCACCATACTCGCACCGGCTTAAGGCGAAGCCCTGCGGGATTTCCCCTCTACCTCCGGTACCACGCCGTTGTGCTGCCGGAATCGCGAGGAGAGTGCTACAACCTCCGCTGCCTGCTGGAACAAGGGAGAGGAAGGTCTTCGTCGAGTACCGAACGTGTGACCGACTGCGGGAGCGCTGCGGGAACGCGGCGCCGGAAGGATCGTCTACGCGATCTTGAGATCGGAAAGAGTACGACTACATCACCCACGAGAATCTGCTCTCGTTAAACACTTTGGAATCTTCGAGGGTGAGTTATTCCATCGACTCGTTGCTACAATCTAGTAGATAGATCTTGGCTTGTTTGTTTGTATGCGATAGAAAATTTTTGTTTTCCATGCTACGAACCCCTACAGTGGTATCAGAGCCGTGTCTATTTGTAGATCTGTTGCACGAGTAGAACACAATGGTCATTGTGGGCGTTGATGCTTTTATTGTAGATTGCTTTTTGTGTACTTTGCATCTTGCGGTATGTTGGGATGAAGCGGCCCGGGCTAACCTTACATGACATCGTTCATGAGACTTGCTCCACGCTTGACATGCAACTCGTTTTGCATAAGTGGCTTTGCGGGTGCCTGTTTCTCCTAGCATAGTAAAGATCCAATTTACAACGGGTGATCAACAATGCTAGTATCAATGTTGTGGTTATTGTTCGTAAGTTAGAACGACACTTATGGAAAGCCCCAAACCACGTAAAATATGCAAAGAAAGTAGAAGCGTCTAACTTTGTTTTGCAGGGGTGTGCAGTGATGTGATATGGCCATGATTGTGATTATATTTGATGTATGCAATGTTCCTTATTGTAAGTTGGCAACCGGCAGGAGCCATATGGTTGTCTTTAATTTCTGTTAAGACCTGCGTGTCTATTCAAAATAGTTGTAATAGTTGAAGCTGGTGGACGACAACCATGAAGAAGCGTCATTGACCTTGATGCTATGCCGGTGATGATGGAGATCATATTCGTGCTTGAAGATGGAGATCGGAAGCACAAAGAAGAAAGGCCATATCATATCACATATTATGAATTGCATGTGATGTTAATCCTTTATGCATCTTGTATTGCTTAGTAGACGACGGTAGCATTATAAGATGATCCCTCATGCACATAAATTTCAAGTTCTAAAGTGTTCACCCTTAGTATGCACCGTTGCCAAAGCTTGCTGCTTCGAAGCACCACGTGATGATCGGGTGTCTTTGATTCCGCGAGTGAATACAACGTAAGCAAGCCAGATTTGCTTATGCGGAAGCTAAGGTTTGATCTTGACGAGCCTAGCATGTACAGACATGGCCTCAGGAACACGGATCGCCGAAAGGTAAAGCATGAATCATATAGTAGATATGATGAACATGATGATTGTTCGCCATTGAAACTATATCAACTCTCGTGATGATCGGTGTTGATGTAGTGGATTTGGTTCGTGTGATCACTAAAACAATGTGAGGGATGTTGTTTTGAGTGGGAGTTCACCTAGTTTAATTTCACTAATTAATTTGAACTCAATTTGTCATAAACTTAGTCTAAACTATTGCAAATATGTTGTAGATCAATGGCAGCCCCTACCATCAATTTTAATGCGTTCCTAGAGAAAGAAAAGTTGAAAAACAATGGAAGCAACTTCGCGGATTGGTTCCGCAATTTGAGGATTGTCCTCACAGCTGGTAATTTGACCTATGTGCTGGATGCACCGCTAGGTGACCCACCTGCAGCTGATGCTACCGATGAAGTAAAGAATGTTTACCTCGCTCGGAAGAATCAGTACTCCATAGTTCAGTGTGCTATCTTGTATGGTTTAGAATCGGAGCTTCAGAAAAGGTTTGAAGAGTCAGATCCATATGATATTGTCGAGGATCTCAAATTAATCTTTGAGACTCATGCGGCAATTGAAAGTTATGAAGCTTCTGAAAAGTTCTTTAACTGCAAGATGGAAGAGGGTAGCTCCGTCAGTGAGCATGTGCTTAAGATGTCTGGGCACGCAAATAAACTTCAAAGTTTGGGTATAGTGATTCCTAATACTTTGGGAGTTTACCGCATCCTCCAATCACTACCACCAAGTTACAAGAACTTTGTGATGAACTACAACATGCAGAACATGAACAAAGAGTTGCCAGAACTATTTGCTATGTTGAAATCTGCAGAAGTGGAGATCAAGAAAGAGCACCAAGTGTTGATGGTCAATAAGACCACCAAATTCAAGAAAGGCAAGTCTAAGCAAAAGGGACACTTCAAGAAGGGTGGTAAGAAAGTTACCACGCCGACGAAGAAGACCAAGGCTGGACCTAAGCCTGAAACTGAGTGCTTTTACTGCAAGGGAGAAGGTCACTGGAAGCGGAATTGCCCAAGGTACTTGGCAGATTTGAAGAACGGCAACATCAAGAAGAAAGGTATATCTGATATACATGTTATTGATGTGTATCTCACTAGTATTCGTAGTAGTGCCTGGGTATTTGATACTGGTTCGGTTGCTCATATTTGTAACTCGAAACAGGAGCTGCAGAATAAACGGAAGCTAGCGAAGAACGAGGTGACGATGCGCGTAGGAAACGAATCAAAGGTTGATGTGATCGCGGTCGGCACGCTACCTCTTCATCTACCATCGGGATTAGTTTTATACTTAAATAATTGTTATTTGGTGCCTGCATTAAGCATGAACATTATATCAGGATCTTGTTTATTGCGAGACAGTTACTTGTTTAAATCCGAGAATAATGGTTGTTCGATTTATATGAGTAATGTGTTTTATGCACATGCACCTTTGATAGATGGTCTATTCATATTTAATCTCGATAGTAGAAATACACATATTAATAACATTGAGGCTAAACGTTTGAAATCAAGCGATAATTTGACCTATATGTGGCACTGTCGTCTTGGTCACATTGGAGTGAAGCGTATGAAGAAACTCCATTCCGATGGACTTCTTGAATCACTTGATTTTGAATCACTTGAAAGATGCGAAGCATGTCTGATGGGTAAAATGACTAAAGACTCCATTTTCTGGTATGATGGAGCGAGCTACGGACTTATTGGAAATCATACATACCGATGTATGTGGTCCAATGAGTATAGCATCGCGCGGTGGTTATCGTTATGTTCTTACCTTCACGGATGATTTGAGTAGATATGGGTATATCTATTTCATGAAACATAAGTCCGAAACTTTCGAGAAGTTTAAGGAGTTTCAAAGTGAGGTAGAGAATCAACGTAACAAGAAGATTAAATTTCTACGTTCTGATCGTGGAGGTGAATATCTAAGTTACGAGTTTGGCGAGCATTTGAAGAAATGTGGAATACTTTCGCAGTTGACACCGCCGGGAACACCACAGCGTAATGGTGTGTCTGAACGTCGTAATCGAACTCTCTTAGATATGGTTCGTTCTATGATGTCACTTACAGATTTACCACTATCATTTTGGGGTTATGCATTAGAAACAGCCGCATTCACTTTAAATAGGGCACCGTCTAAATCCGTTGAAACGACACCGTATGAATTATGGTTTGGGAAGAAACCTAAATTGTCGTTCCTTAAAGTTTGGGGATGCGAAGCCTATGTAAAGAAGTTACAGCCGGACAAGCTTGAACCCAAAGCGGAAAAATGCGTCTTCATAGGATACCCAAAGGAAACTATTGGGTATACCTTCTATCATAGATCCGAAGGCAAAATCTTCATTGCCAAGAATGGATCCTTTCTAGAGAAGGAATTTCTCTCTAAAGAAGTGACTGGAAGGAAAGTAGAACTTGACGAGGTTGTCGAACCTTCTCTCGAAATTGCGAGTAGCGCAGCACCGGAAGAAGTTCCTGTGGTGCCTGCACCAATAAGAGAGGAAGCTAATGATAGTGATCATGAAACTTCGGTTGAAGTTGCTACAGAGCCTCGGAGGTCAACGAGAACTCGTACCACTCCAGATTGGTATGATTCCGTTATGAATGTCATGTTGGTGGACAACATCGATGACCCCGAGACATATGAGGAAGCGATGATGAGCCCAGATTCCAATAAATGGCAAGAAGCCATGAAATCCGAGATTGGATCCATGTACGAAAACCAAGTATGGACTTTGGTGGACTTACCGGATGGCCGGAAGGCTGTCGAGAACAAATGGATTTTCAAGAAGAAAACAGATGCTGATGGTAATGTTACTGTCTATAAAGCTCGACTTGTCGCAAAAGGGTTTCGACAAATTCAAGGAGTTGACTACGATGAGACTTTCTCACCGGTAGCGAAGCTAAAGTCTGTGAGGATTATGTTAGCAATCGCTGCATATTATGATTATGAGATATGGCAGATGGATGTCAAAACAGCATTCCTCAATGGAGACATTGATGAAGAGTTGCATATGATACAACCCAAAGGTTTTGTCGATCCTAAAGATGCTAACAAGGTATGCAAGCTTCAACGGTCCATTTATGGATTGAAGCAAGCATCCCGAAGTTGGAATCAACGTTTTGATAAGGTAATCAAAAGTTTTGGTTTTGTACAAACTTATGGAGAAGCTTGTATTTACAAGAAAGTGAGTGGGAGCTCTGTAGCATTCTTAATACTGTATGTGGATGACATATTGTTGATTGGGAATGATGTAGACCTTCTTAATAGTGTCAAAGAGTATTTGAATAATAGTTTTTCAATGAAGGATCTTGGCGAAGCAGCTTACATATTAGGCATAAAGATTTATAGAGATAGATCGAAACGCCAAATATCATTGTCACAAAGTACATATTTGGACAAAGTTCTAAAGAGGTTTGGAATGGAAGATAGCAAGAAAGGGTTCTTGCCCATGTTGCCCAATACGACCTTGAGTAAAACTCAAAGTCCGACATCGGCAGAAGATAGAGAAAGAATGAGTAAGACTCCCTATGCCTCAGCCATAGGATCTCTAATGTATGCCATGCTATGTACTAGACCCGACATTGCATATGCTGTTAGTTTAACTAGCAGATATCAAAGTGATCCAGGAGTGGATCATTGGACAGCGGTCAAAAACATCCTTAAGTACTTGAGAAGAACTAAGGATATGGTTCTTTCTTATGGAGGTGATGAACAGCTCGTTGTTAATGGTTACACCGATGCTAGTTGGAACACCGATCCGGATGATTCTAAATCACAATCTGGATACGTATTTATTTTGAATGGTGCAGCAGTTAGCTGGAGGAGTGCAAAGCAAAGTGTTGTGGCGAGATCTTCAACTGAATCGGAATACATGGCTGCTTCGGAGGCTTCACAAGAAGCGATATGGATGAAAGAGTTCATTACAGAGCTGGGTGTGGTTCCAAGTGCGCTGGACCCAATGTCTATCTACTGTGATAACATGGGCGCCATAGCCAATGCGCAAGAACCAAGGTCACACAAGAAGCTGAAGCATATCAAGCTGCGTTTTCACGCTATTCGAGAACATATCCAGGATGGGGATATAAAGATTTGCAAAGTACACACAGATCTGAATGTGGCGGATCCGTTGACTAAACCTCTCCCGAGGGCAAAACATGACCAACACCAAACTGCCATGGGTGTTCGGTATATTACCATGTAATCTAGATTAGATGACTCTAGTGCAAGTGGGAGACTGTTGGAGATATGCCCTAGAGGCAATAATAAATATAGTTATTATTATATCTTTGTGTTTATGATAAATGTTTGCATTCATGCTATAATAGTATTAACAAGGAAACCATTAATACTTGTGTGATTTGTAAACTTAATTTGAAATCCCTAGTATAGCCTCTATACTTCACTAGCTTGTTGGTTGATTGATGATGTGGTTTCTTTGTCATGAACATTGAGATGTTATCAACAACAAGATCATATCGTTAGGAGAATGATATGGTGGACATACTCCTATAGACAAGCGTAGCATAAAGATCAAGTCATTTCAATAGTTCAATTGCTATATGCTTTCTGATACATAGTAACCTAATTCCTTCGACCATGAGATCATGCATATCACCTTTGCTGGATGGATGCTTTGATGTCATCAAACACCACACCGTAACAGGGTGGCTATAAAGGTGGCATTGAGTGTTCGGAAAGTATTGGTTGAAACACATGGATCAAGAGTGGGATTTGTCCATCCACATGACGGATAGATATTCTCTGGGCCCTCTCGGTGAAATGTCATCCAATTAGCTTGCAAGCATGTGACTTGGTCACAAGGGATCACATATCACGGGAACGAGAAAAGAGTACTTATCAGTAACGAGGATGAACTAGGTATGCAGAGATACCGACGATCATAACCTCGGATAAGTAACATATCGTGAGACAAAGGGAAATTGGTATCGTATGTAAGTGGTTCATTCGATCGCAAAGTAATCGTAGAAATATGTGGGAGCCATATGAATTTCCAGATTCCTCTATTGGTTATTGTTCGGAGAAGTGTCTCGATCATGTCCGCATAATTCACGAACCGTAGGGAGACACACTTAAGGATTCGACGTTGTTTGAGTAGTTATGGTATTATGAGAAAGAGACCGAATGTTGTTCGGAGTCTCGGATGGGATCCGGGATATCACGAGGTGATCCGGAATGGTCCGGAGAATAAGATTCATATAAGGAAAGTCCCGTTTTGGAGTTGGGGAATGGTTCCGGTGTTTTCATCGGGAACATTCTAGAAGGTCCCGGAATGTCCGGCACTCCGGAGGGGGAAGGGTACATGAATGTGTCATTGCATATTGGAATGATTGCATCATGTACTAAGTATTCTTGCTGTCCCAAATGAAGGATTTATTTAAATCCTAAATTGAAAAGTCAAACGGCTAGTTTGAAAGTCAAACGGCAAGTTTTGGGAAGTGGGAAAAGAGGAGGAAGTGGAAACCGAGTTGGGGAGGGATTCCCTCCTCCCCAAGCCGGCGCCCCACCTCAAGGCCGAGTTGGGGAGGGACTCCACTCCCTCCCCTTGGCCGGCCAGCCCTCCCACCTATATAAGGAGGGGCAGGGCTCCCCTCCTAGACACACAAGTTTCCTATCCTCTAAACTAAACCCTAGATCTAGACCCCGGTTTAGAGCTATTCGGTTTAGAGCCTTCTAATTGGTTTAGAGCCTTCTAATTGGTGTGTCTAATTACTAGACCACTAATAGCCTCTCTCATAAGCTCCACCATACTCGCACCGGCTTAAGGCGAAGCCCTGCGGGATTTCCCCTCTACCTCCGGTACCACGCCGTTGTGCTGCCGGAATCGCGAGGAGAGTGCTACAACCTCCGCTGCCTGCTGGAACAAGGGAGAGGAAGGTCTTCGTCGAGTACCGAACGTGTGACCGACTGCGGGAGCGCTGCGGGAACGCGGCGCCGGAAGGATCGTCTACGCGATCTTGAGATCGGAAAGAGTACGACTACATCACCCACGAGAATCTGCTCTCGTTAAACACTTTGGAATCTTCGAGGGTGAGTTATTCCATCGACTCGTTGCTACAATCTAGTAGATAGATCTTGGCTTGTTTGTTTGTATGCGATAGAAAATTTTTGTTTTCCATGCTACGAACCCCTACACTGGCCACGGACTAGCCTTTTCTTCAAACTCTTTGTCTTCTAGGAGAATCCCTAGTGCTTCTGTCCTGGTGTCCACGCTTGGAGCTTCCCTTAGGCCTCCAATGTCTTCTGGGCCCGAACTTGCTAACAAGGATAAGCTCGATTGATCCATATTTTCTTCATACTCAAGATCCCACGTGACGTGAAAAGTTGAATATTCTGGTTTGTTGTAGCCCCAATTCCATGACTTGCCTTCCTCAAAGATTACGTCTCCCTTGAAAACCATCTTATTGGTATAAGGATTGCACAAGCGGTATGTCTTTGAGCCTTCATAGCCTGTCATGATCATTGGAATACGTTGCTCCGCCAATTCCGCCTTTACATGCGCCACACATCCAAAAGTACGAAGATGATCAACTAAGGGCTTCCATCCGTACCATGCTTCGTACGGTGTTATACCAACTCCACTCTCAGTAGATTCCATGTTCAGCAAATACACAGCCGTATTGACTGCCTCACCCAGAATTTTCCTGGCAAGCCTTTACTCTTCATCATGCTCTGTGCCATGGTCAACATAGTTTGATGCAGCTCACCCCCCTCATCAATGCGTAGGGCTCTTATCTTTGCCTCCACCTTGAACTCTTCGGCTTCCTTGATCTTCTCGAATACTTGTTGAGCTTGATCCTTACTTTTCAGCAACACAATCCACATGTATTTACTATGATCATCCACTACAAGCATGAAGAACTTATTGCCGGACGGAGTTGCAGGTGAGATTTCAACGCATAGATCGCCTTGAAAAAGTTCCGAGACTTCACTTGCCTCAAACGTGGCTTCACATGGGAACGGGGCACTCTGTTCCTCATGATGCACACACGATAGATCGTGATCCACTTGCGCCACAATCTCCGTAGCCGGTGAAGGAGGATCCTCCTCATCCTTCAACTTAGTTACTTTGAGCATCAGCATCATCCGTCCATCATCTCCTTCCTGGGCGATGAGAGCCCTCTCCTTTTCCTTTGGTGCTTTCCGGCAATCAGCCTTAAAGTGACCGAGCTCGCTGCAGTTATGACACATTACTTCCTTTATGTCAAACTTCCTCCGTGGCGGGGCGTCATCTTCATTCTCCTGCCCCGCGATATACTTTTTTGCTGGGCGTTGTTTCTCCTTGCCGCTCAGGTGCTGCTTTTCTTTTGAAAGAGTCATCCACTGCTGCTTTGTGAGCATCAGGTGCTCAACCTGTTATGGATCACCGAAGCTGATCTGGATTCTCTCATCGTGTGCCTTGAATCTTCCGACGAGATCCTCAACCGTCAATGTATTCAGGTCGAGACATTGTTCGATCGATGTAACGATCTGCATGTAGCGCGCCGGCACCGCACGCAGGAACCTTCTGACGTTCTTGATCTCATCCAATTTCTCGCCATATCCCCTGATTGCGTTGACAAGGGTAACGAAACGGGCGGCAAACTGATCAACCCTCTCGCTCTCCTCCATCTTTAGATCTTCATAGCTTTTTGTCAAAGTTTGAAGATGCGCTTCCTTCACGCGGGCATGATCTTGGTGCAAGATCTTGATCGTCTCCCATGCATCCTTCGCCGATTTCTTTCCGACGAGGTACTGCATCACGTCCTTCGGCACGACGGAATAGAGCGCCGTTAACGGTTGGCGATCCTTCCGGTACTTCGCGCCTCCCTTGACGTACTCGTCGCCTCCTGGATCGACGGCCTCCCGAACCTCCTGAGCCTCCATGGCCACCTCCATGTTGAGTGCCCATAGCCCGTAGTCCTTGCGATCGAGGCGCGGATACAAAGCCGCCCCCACCGTCTCCGTCACCGGTGCCGATGTCGAGCTCTCGCCAAACTTCACCATCGCCATGACCTCCTAGTACTTTCAGTAGATCACGGACGACGACCTTGGTTCTGATACCAATTGTTAGCACAGCCCCTGCCGCCGAATACTTTCCGACGACACCGACGAGGAAATTCCACTAGAGGAAAAAGGGCCATCCGTTCGCGGCCCCTCGGAGCATTAGTCCCGGTTGCTCCACCAACCGGGACTAATGCTGGCACGCGTCCCGGTTGGAGCGGGCACGGGGCCAGGGGGCATGGGTCCCGGTTGGTAAGGGGGCATGCGTCCCGGTTGGATCCACCAACCGGGACTAAAGGTTTGGCCACAGCCACGTGGCGTGGCACGCACCTTTAGTCCCGGTTGCTGGCTCCAACCTGGACTAAAGACCCCTTGCCCTCTATAAATGCAACGCCCCAGCCCCCTCTGCCTCCACTCTGTTTTTTCGAATGGTGTAAGGTGTGAGGGTGTGTGCTAGTTTTTTCTCATGCATGCATTGAAGGTGTTTGTTGAAATGTTTGAGTGAAAAATCCCGTTGAATTTCTCATAGAACAAAAATATAGAAGGTGTCCGAGACGCACTTGAGCTTTCTCCACTTTATTTCCCTCGATCGAGGTTAGCAATCTTATCTTTTCTAGGTCATTGATACAATTCATGTGTCGGTGTGAATTGGTTATTTCACTATTTATGATATCCTGTTTTTTGATAAACTTACTTATATGATGCAGATGAACGGTCGGGAATGGATGTACGGTGACCGGCGGGTAGCCGGGTATATCAAAGGCGTGGATAAATTTATCGATGTGGCTACGACAAACAAAGAGAATGGATTTATACGTTGTCCATGTGTTCAATGTCGGAACAACAAGGAGTACTATTCCTCGAAAATCATTCGCGGCCACCTGATTATGAAAGGTTTCATGCCCAACTATAATTGCTGGACCAAGCACGGGGAAAGAGGGGTTATGATGGAAGATGGTGAAGAAGAAGATGATGATAACAACTATCATCATATGTTTCCTGAATACAGTGATACTGCAATGGAAGACAATGGAGATGAAAAAGGTGAAGAACGGGCATCAGATGAGCCGGCTGATGAACTTGGTAGGGTCATTTCTGATGCAAAGCGAGACTGTGAAACAGAAAATGAGAAGTTGAAGTTAGAGGGCATGTTAGAAGATCACAAGAAATTGTTGTACCCAAATTGTGAAGATGGCAGCACAAAGCTCGGTACCACACTGGAATTGTTGCGATGGAAGGCAGAGTGTGGTCTAACTGACTCCTCATTTGAAAAGATGCTAAAAATAATGAAGCCGAAGTTTCCAAAACATAACGAACTTCCCGAGAGTACCTACGAAGCAAAGAAGACTCTCTGTCCTCTGGGATTAGATGTGCAAAAGATACATGCATGCATTAATGACTGCATCCTCTACCGCGGTAAGGAGTATGAGAATTTAGATAAATGCCCGGTATGCAACGCGTTGCGGTATAAGATCAGACGAGATGACCCTGGTGATGTTGAGGGAGAGCCCCTCCGGAAGAGGGTTCCTGCTAAGGTTATGTGGTATGCTCCTATAATACCAAGGTTGAAACGCATGTTCAGAAACAAAGAGCATGCCAGGTTGTTGCGATGGCACAAAGAAGACCGTAAGAAAGACGGGGAGTTGAGACACCCTGCTGATGGGTCACAGTGGAGAAAAATCGAGAGAGACTTCCCAGACTTTGCAGGTGACGCAAGGAACTTATGGTTTGGTCTAAGTACGGATGACATGAATCCTTTTGGGGAGCAGAGCTGCAGTCACAGCACCTGGCCCGTGACTCTATGTATCTACAACCTGCCTCCTTGGTTGTGCATGAAGCGTAAGTTCATTATGATGCCAGTGCTCATCCAAGGCCCGAAGCAACCGGGCAATGACATTGATGTGTACCTTAGGCCATTAGTTGAAGAACTCTTACAGTTGTGGGGCAAACCAGGTGTACGTGCGTGGGATGAGAACAAACAGGAGCCATTTAATCTACGAGGGTTGTTATTCGTAACCATCAATGATTGGCCTGCTCTTAGTAACCTTTCAGGACAGACAAACAAAGGATATAAGGCATGCACCCACTGTTTAGATAAGACCGAAGGTACATATTTGCATAAATGCAAGAAGGTTGTGTACCTAGCGAATCGACGATTTCTTCCGACCAATCATCCCGTAAGAAAGAAAGGCAAGCATTTCAAAGGTGAGGCAGATCACCGGAAGAAGCCTGAACTCCCTGCTGGTGATGATGTATTTGGTATGGTCAAGGACATAGAAGTAATCTTTGGAAAGGGTCCCGGCGGTCAATCAGTTCCGAACGACGTCGCTACAGGACACGCACCCATGTGGAAGAAGAAATCTATATTTTGGGAGCTGCCATATTGGAAAGTCCTGCGTGTCCGCTCTTCAATCGACGTGATGCACGTGACGAAGAATCTCTGCATGAACCTGCTAGGATTCCTAGGCGTGTATGGTAAGACAAAAGATACACCTGAAGCACGGGAGGACCAACAAATTATGAAAGACCCAAAGAACATGCATACAGATAACAAGACGGATAAAGGGCGTCACTTAAGTCGTGCCAGCTATGCTCTTACCAAAGCAGAGAAGGAAATCTTTTTTGAAGTCCTTTACAGTATCAAGGTGCCGTCGGGCTTCTCATCTAATATAAAGGGGATAATGAATATGGCAGAGAAAAAGTTCCAAAACCTGAAGTCTCATGACTGTCACGTGATTATGACGCAGTTGCTTCCGATTGCATTGAGGGGGCTTCTACCGGAAAATGTTCGAGTACCCATTGTGAAGCTGTGTGCATTCCTCAATGCAATATCTCAGAAGGTAATCAATCCAGATATTCTGCCAAGGTTACAGAAGGATGTGGTACAATGTCTTGTTAGTTTTGAATTGGTGTTCCCACCATCCTTCTTCAATATTATGACGCATCTCCTGGTTCATCTAGTGGAAGAGATTGCCATTCTCGGTCCGGTATTTCTGCACAATATGTTCCCCTTTGAGAGGTTCATGGGAGTCTTAAAGAAATATGTTCATAACCGTGCTAGACCAGAAGGAAGCATCTCCAAGGGATATGGAACAGAGGAGGTCATTGAGTTTTGTGTTGACTTTATTCCTGACCTTAAGCCGATTGGTGTTTCTGACTCGCGGCATGAGGGAAGACTAAGTGGAAAAGGCACACTGGGAAAGAAAGCAATGATATGTAGGGACGGGGATTCTTTCACTAAAGCACACTACACAGTTCTACATAATTCCACCTTGGCAGCTCCATATATCGAGGAACACAAGAATATTGTACGCTCCAAAAACCCGGGGAAGCCTGAATCATGGATTACAGATGAACACATGAAGTCTTTCGGTGGTTGGATGCGGACACATCTCTTGAATGACACCACTGTTGGAGATCAGCTATACTTGTTGGCCGCGTCACCATCTTCTACTGTATTGAATTTCCAAGGGTACGAAATAAATGGGAATACATTCTACACGATCGCCCAAGATAAAAAGAGCACCAACCAAAATAGTGGTGTCCGCTTTGATGCAATAGACGAGAATGGACAAAAGGACACATATTATGGTTACATAGAGGAGATATGGGAACTAGACTATGGAGTCTCTTTTAAGGTCCCTTTGTTTCGCTGCAAATGGGTCAACCTGAATGGGGAAGGGGTAAAGATAGACCAGTTGTACAGAATGACAACAGTGGATCTCAACAATCTTTGTTATAGAGATGAACCATTCGTCCTAGCCAATGATGTGTCTCAGGTTTTCTATGTGAAGGACATGTCCTCCAGACTGAAAAAAAGAAAAAATATGCAAACGAATACATCATATGATGAGCCAAAGCGTCACATAGTTCTTTCAGGGAAAAGAAACATCGTGGGAATCGAGGACAAGACAGACATGTCAGAAGATTATAATAAGTTTGATGAAATTCCGCCCTTCACAGTGAAAACTGACCCAAGCATTCCGTTAAGTAAAGAAGATGCTCCATGGTTACGTCTGAAGCGGTCATAAGGAATGACATATGCCAAGAAGTTCATGCTCATATTATGTAACTATAGTTCATGTCTTTCGCGATTTGTGGCTTGACCGAAGGATATCTTTCGCGGTTTGTGGCCTTTAGTCCCGGTTTTGTAGTCTCAGTTTTTAATATTAATAAATGTCTTGAGTGTTAGTCCCATTTTGTGGCTAGACCGGGAGTGCCTCTATGACTAGTTTCTTGGAGATGCCGGAGGACTGGGCTCCGTCGGCATCTCCCTGAAACTGGTCGTAGTGGTGGCCCTACTCTCGAAAACCATCTTGCAGCTTGTAACTTCACTAACTAGATCAACACGCCTCGGAGCTAACTAATTTCACATATTAGGGAGTGCCTCTATGACCAATTTCTCGGAGATGCCAGAGGACTGGGTTCCGTCGGCATCTCCCTGAAACTGGCCGCAGTGGTGTCCCTGCTCTCGAAAACCATCTTGCAGCTTGTAACTTCACTAACTAGATCAATACGCCTCGGAGCTAACTAATTTCACATATTAGGGAGTGCCTCTATGACCAGTTTCTCGGAGATGCCGGAGGACTGGGCTCCGTCGGCATCTCCCTGAAACTGGCCGCAGTGGTGTCCCTGCTCTCGAAAACCATCTTGCAGCTTGTAACTTCACTAACTAGATCAATACGCCTCGGAGCTAACTAATTTCACATATTAGGGAGTGCCTCTATGACCAGTTTCTCGGAGATGCCGGAGGACTGGGCTCCGTCGGCATCTCCCTGAAACTGGCCGTAGTGGTGGCCCTGCTCTCGAAAACCATCTTGCAGCTTGTAACTTCACTAACTAGATCAATACGCCTCGGAGCTAACTAATTTCACATATTAGGGAGTGCCTCTATGACCAGTTTCTCGGAGATGCCGGAGGACTGGGCTCCGTCGGCATCTCCCTGAAACTGGCCGTAGTGGTGTCCCTGCTCTCTAAAACCATCTTGGAGATGCCTCAAACTGGCTGGAGGACTGGACTCACAAGGATGCATATTTATAGTACAAGCAGCTCGGCATAATGTCGACACTCACGACATAATGTCGACACTCACCCCTATTATTAGTGCTGACTCATCTTTAGTCCCGGTTGGTGTCTCCAACCGGGACTAAAGGTTCATCTTTAGTCCCGGTTGGTGACACCATCCGGGACAAGGTACAAGCCGCACGACATAATGTCGACACTCACCCCTATTATTAGTGTTGTCTGGCCCACTCTGCCGCAATCCCTTCAGTCGCGGTTGGTTTCTCCAACCGAGACTAAATATGAACCCTCTCTTTATATAGGCATTTCCCTCTATTTATTAGGTAACACTTAAGACATTTATTAATATTAAAAACCGGGACAAATCAGGACTAGCTAACACTCAGGCCTAAAGCCGCCCCCTTTAGCCATAATCATGCCTAGTCCTATAGTACGCAGCTTCAGGGTCTTCATCGTCGTCGTCATCATCATCGTCATCGTCACCTGCCACTCCGGGGATCCTTAGCCCATCCATGGCATATACCAGGGGCCATTCCAGCCTCGGATTCACGGCGGGTGGGAGAGGGGTCTCCTGGAAGACGATGCCGCTACCACCGGGACAGTGTGGGGCCTGTGGCGGGTGGACTCGTGGGCACCGTAGGCGAGGATGGTCTCCCCCGGCGATGTAGCGCATCACTTTGATGATAGTACGGTTCTCCCACCACAGACGACGGCCGACTTCGTTGTGGTTCACCGGTGGCGGGCCATCACCCTCGTACCTGGCGAGCTCCCTTTCCCGCCTATTAGCGAAGAAGGCATTCCAAGTGTCATAGTTGTCGGGATCCCACTGGGGATCCATCCGCTGCTCCGGCGTGAGCTCGTGGTAGAAGTGGTTTGTGATGGCCGCCTGGCGTGCGGAACCTTGAGGGAAAGGAGGAACAGGAACCCCTCCAGTGCTCAGCATCCAGCCGGCGGGCGGCCGGTACCCCGGTGGACAAGGGTAGTTGGAGGCGCACAGCGCCTCGGTCTCCTCGAGGGTCAGAATGGCCCAGTAGGCGTTGTCCATTGTTCTAAGAGAGGAAGGTGTGGATGTGTGGATAGCCATGACACGATCACCCTAAATATAGATGGAAAGGGCGGGAAAACTTGGCGTGAAGCTTTGGGAAACGGCGGGAAATATCTTTAGTCCCGGTTAGTGACTACATCCGGGACTAAAAGCTCTAGTAGAAAGGAAAGGGCGGGAAAACTTGGCGGGAAGAGGTGGGAAATGGCGGAAAATATTTTTAGTCCCGGTTTGTGACTACATCCGGGACTAAATGTGTGCCGAACAATGATCATGTTTCGAAAAAACCTTCACAAAATGACCTATCATGTTCGAGGTTTCATGGCTTTCGGTCCAAATGACCGATGTTATGTGCTGAATCACGGCATATTTTTTGATGTTGTGCCCATATTATGCATGTGTGTGGACATTGGTATGGAGAACAATGTTGCAGGAGGAAGTTTTCCTTTTTGTCGCACGGAAAATCCCTTTTCCATTTTCCGAGCGCAAAAAACGGGTCGTTTTGTGAAGTAACCACCAAAATGCCGTTTCAGAATGCTACCGTCCTATTTTCCTAAAATACTAGACCACCTTACATGGACTATATCCCAACCGGTACATCTCAAACCTTTTCGTCCATCCCGGGTAAAAAGGACAAATGTCTGCCGAATCGGTAGGAAGTGGGTCCGGTTTGTACTACAGGTACATGATCTATCGCCCGTGATTTTTTGAAAAAATCATTTTTAGACTCGCAATATGTGGTTTCTTCAGAGATCCAATGCAAGTTCTAACGATGCCCGTCCCCTATCTTCATGCACACCGGTTCGACCATAGTTAGAAATTCAGATAATTCAAAACGGGCATAATAAATTCAAAAAAATCCGAACAATGAAAATCCTTCGCGTGGTGTCATATTATGTTACATAGTTGAAAGGAAAAATACCAGACTTGGTATATTGATCATGTTTCGAAAAAACCTTCACAAAATGACCTATCATGTTCGAGGTTTCATGGCTTTCGGTCCAAATGACCGATGTTATGTGCTGAATCACGGCATAGTTTGTGATGTTGTGCCCATATTATGCATGTGTGTGTATATTGGTATGGAGAACAATGTTGCAGGAGGAAGTTTTCCTTTTTGTCGCACGGAAAATCCCTTTTCCATTTTCCGAGCGCAAAAAACGGGTCGTTTTGTGAAGTAACCACCAAAATGCCGTTTCAGAATGCTACCGTCCTATTTTCATAAAATACTAGACCACCTTACATGGACTATATCCCAACCGGTACATCTCAAACCTTTTCGTCCATCCCGGGTAAAAAGGACAAATGTCTGCCGAATCGGTAGGAAGTGGGTCCGGTTTGTACTACAGGTACATGATCTATCGCCCGTGATTTTTTGAAAAAATCATTTTTAGACTCGCAATATGTGGTTTCTTCAGAGATCCAATGCAAGTTCTAACGATGCCCGTCCCCTATCTTCATGCACACCGGTTCGACCATAGTTAGAAATTCAGATAATTCAAAACGGGCATAATAAATTCAAAAAAATTCCGAACAATGAAAATCCTTCGCGTGGTGTCATATTATATTACATAGTTGAAAGGAAAAATACCAGACTTGGTATATTGATCATGTTTCGAAAAAACCTTCACAAAATGACCTATCATGTTCGAGGTTTCATGGCTTTCGGTCCAAATGACCGATGTTATGTGCTGAATCACGGCATAGTTTGTGATGTTGTGCCCATATTATGCATGTGTGTGGACATTGGTATGTAGAACAATGTTGCAGGAGGAAGTTTTCCTTTTTGTCGCACGGAAAATCCCTTTTACATTTTCCGAGCGCAAAAAACGGGTCGTTTTGTGAAGTAACCATCAAAATGCCGTTTCAGAATGCTACCGTCCTATTTTCCTAAAATACTAGACCACCTTACATGGACTATATCCCAACCGGTACATCTCAAACCTTTTCGTCCATCCCGGGTAAAAAGGACAAATGTCTGCCGAATCGGCAGGAAGTGGGTCCGGTTTGTACTACAGGTACATGATCTAAATTCCAAATTAATATTCAAAAATATAAGTTAATTCATTTTAAAAGGTTACATTAATTATTTTTTAAAAATAGAATATGTTTTTGAATTATTTATTCAAATCCATACGCTTCTTATGTTTAAAGTTTTTCTAAATTCCAAATTGATATTAAAAAAATATAAGTTAATTCATTTTTAATTGTAAATGGTTCATATTTTAAATGGTTACATTAATTATTTTTTAAAACAGAAAATGGTTTTGAATTATTTATTCAAATCCAAACACTTTTTATGTTTAAAGTTTTTCTAAATTCCAAATTAATATTCAAAAATATAAGTTAATTCATTTTAAAAGGTTACATTAATTATTTTTTAAATATAGAATATGTTTTTGAATTATTTATTCAAATCCATACACTTCTTATGTTTAAAGTTTTTCTAAATTCCAAATTGATATTAAAAAAATATAAGTTAATTCATTTTTAATTGTAAATGGTTCATATTTTAAATGGTTACATTAATTATTTTTTAAAACAGAAAATGGTTTTGAATTATTTATTCAAATCCAAACACTTTTTATGTTTAAAGTTTTTCTAAATTCCAAATTAATTATCATTTAAAAAACAATACAAATTTAAACCCCAAAATAAAAAATAAGGCGGGAACAGAGAGAAAATACCTGAAATTTTTTGAAAACAGGGGAATATGTCCCGGTTGGAGCCACCAACCGGGACTAAAGAGCCCCTGCGCGCCAACCCTTGGTCTGCTGAAAATATTGGAGTATAGGTCCCGGTTGGTGGCTCCAACCGGGACGTATAACCCTTTAGTCCCTGTTGGAGCCACCAACCGGGACTAAAGGTCCTTTGGTTATAACCCTTTAGCCCTTCCTCTTCTTCTTCCCTTCCCCATCACTTCTCTGCTTCACCGACGCGCGCACAACCGCCCCCGACGCCGGCAGGCTGCCCGAGCTCGCCGCCCCCGACGCCGTCAGGCTGCCCGAGCCCACGCGTCGCCGTCAGGGTCCATCCGCCAGCACCGCCGCCGCCTCCGTCCGTGCGCGCACCAGTCGTCGCCCACGACTCCGTCTTCCTCGACCCCGACCGTGCTCGCCGGCGTCGATTCCTCAACCTCGACCTCCCGCGCTCTCTCCGACCAACCTCACGCGCTCAGGGTGAGCAAGCGAACCTTCTGGATGCCTCCTTCCTTCCCCTCTCACTGTAGTTCATGCCTGCGCCGTTAGATTCCGCGTTCGCCGCCGTCGGCCGTCGTTATACCACCTTCTCCGGCAACCAACAGAGGGCTGCGCCGCCAATTTTGAGTAGGCGCGGGCGGCGCTGGCGAGTAGGCGCGGCGGCGCGGGCGGCGCTGGCGATCAGTAGGTGCGGGCGGCACTGGTGAGCCGCGGCGTCACGCTGACGTGGCCCACGGGCCCGCTGACGTGGCCCACGGTGGCTTGCTGATGTGGCCTAGGGCCCAGCACTCAGTGACAGTGGCTAGGTTCTGTCTTGGTAAAAAAAAAACCCAACCCTTTGCTGATGTCATATTGACACAGTAATTCAATTTTAAATGATTTAATAATTCCAGAAATTGATATAAACTTGTAAATTCAATATCTTTTTATTTATAAGCCAGAAAAATACAAATAATATATCAAATTGTTCAGAAAAATGAAACCTATCTATTTAACCTATAATCATGCATTGTTCAACAATTTAAATGACAAGTATAATTAGAAGAACAAATGCACCCCTCTCATATGTTCCGGAGTTTCCCCGAGTTAGGGTTTTCACCCGTCGGAACCCCGATTAAATCGTCGAGCATGTCTTAGGGTTACATTCCAATGCAAATTAACTTGTCATATCGTAATACTTGCTTGAGCATTGCATCGATGCCATGTGTTGATTGTTTCCCTTTCTTTTCGGTGTTTCGATTATTAGGTTTATTATTAGTTAGGTATTATTAGGTTTATTAATTAGTTTGGTATTATTGGTCTTCGGCCCCACTGGTCAGTCAATGTGGGTAGCCCCAGACCCGATTCACATTGTTAGTCACTGTGGTTAGATAAGGAATCATTAATACCCCTTAGGTGCATGTGGGTTCGACGATGTGCCTTCGCCAGGGCATTCTGAACCCTCTTAAATCGATTCCAATATGGTATTTTGTTAGTATCTAGTGTTACCTATCTGCTGGATAGTTTCCCTTTTGTAGCCTTATACTCATGTTCCCCTCTCATATGCATCCGAGGTTTCTCCGAACTAGGTTACACCCCTCGGAACTCCGTAATATTGATTTTAGTTGATTTTAGCTAGAGTTACCTATCTACTACACGGTTTCCTTTTTGTAGCTAGGTTTAGGGTTTCTCTTCATTTTTATTATTGTGTATGTATATATGTAGGGGTTCGTAGCATGGAAAACAAAAATTTTCTATCACATACAAACAAACAAGCCAAGATCTATCTACTAGATTGTAGCAACGAGTAGATGGAATAACTTACCCTCGAAGATTCCAAAGTGTTTAACGAGAGCAGATTCTCGTGGGTGATGTAGTCATACTCTTCCCGATCTCAAGATCGTGTAGACGATCCTTCCGGCGCTGCGTTCCGGCAGCGCTCCCGCAGTCGGTCACACGTTCGGTACTCGACGAAGACCTTCCTCTCCCTTGTTCCAGCAGGCAGCGGAGGTTGTAGCACTCTCCTCGTGATTTCGGCAGCACAACGGCGTGGTACCGGAAGTAGAGGGAAGATCCCGCAGGGCTTCGCCTTAAGCCGGAGCGAGTATGGTGGATTATGAGAGAGGGCTATTAGTGGTCTAGGGTTTAGACACACCAATTAGAAGGCTCTAAACCGCAGGCTAAAGCAATTAGAAGCTCTAAACCAAACGGCTCTAAACCTGAGATTAGAGGTGGAAACTTGTGTGTCTCAAGGAGGAGCCCTGCCCCTCCTTTTATGGGTGGAGGGGCCTTGGCGCGCCAGGGGAGGGAGGGAGTCCCTCCCCAACTCGGCCTAGGGCTGGGCGCCGGCCTGGAGGAGTTGGACTCCTCCTCCAAGTTGGTTCCAACTCCTCTTGCTTGTTTCCCACAGTTTCCTGTTTCCCACAGTTTCCTGTTTTAGCCGTTTGACTTTCAAACTGGCAATTTGACTTTCATGTTTTTGGAACAGCAAGAACACTTAGTACATGATGCAATCATTCAATGACACACTCATGTACCCTCCCCCCCGGAGTGCCGGACAATCCGGAACCTTCTAGAACATTCCCGATGAAAACACCGGAATCATTTCCGAACTCCGAAACGGGACTTTCCTTATATGAATCTTATTCTCCGGACCATTCCGGATCACCTCGTGATATCCCGGATCCCATCCGAGACTCCGAACAACATTCGGTCTCTTTCTCATAATACCATAACTACTCAAAACAACGTCGAATCCTTAAGTGTGTCTCCCTACGGTTCGTGAATTATGCGGACATGATCGAGACACTTCTCCGAACAATAACCAATAGAGGAATCTGGAAATTCATATGGCTCCCACATATTTCTACGATTACTTTGCGATCGAATGAACCACTTACATACGATACCAATTTCCCTTTGTCTCACGATATGTTACTTATCCGAGGTTATGATCGTCGGTATCTCTGCATACCTAGTTCAACCTCGTTACTGATAAGTACTCTTTTCTCGTTCCCGTGATATGTGATCCATTGTGAGCCAGTCACATGCTTGCAAGCTAATTGGATGACATTTCACCGAGAGGGCCCAGAGAATATCTATCCGTCATATGGATGGACAAATCCCACTCTTGATCCATGTGTCTCAACCAATACTTTCCAAACACTCAATGCCATCTTTATAGCCACCCAGTTACGGTGTGGTGTTTGATGTCATCAAAGCATCCATCCGGTAAAGGCGATATACATGATCTCATGGTCGAAGGAATTGGGTTACTATGTATCAGAAAGCATATAGCAATTGAACTATTGAAATGACTTGATCTTTATGCTACGCTTATCTATAGGAGTATGTCCACCATATCATTCTCCTAACGATATGATCTTGTTGTTGATAACATCTCAATGTTCATGATAGGGAAACCACAATCATTTATCAACCAACAAGCTAGTGAAGTATAGAGGCTATACTAGGGACTTCAAATTAAGTTTACAAATCACACAAGTATTAATGTTTCCCTGTTAATACTATTATAGCATGAATGTAAACATTTATCATAAACACAAAGATATAATAATAACCACATTTATTATTGCCTCTAGGGCATATCTCCAACAGTCTCCCACTTGCACTAGAGTAATCTAATCTAGATTACATGGTAATATACCGAACACCCATGGCAGTTTGGTGTTGGTCATGTTTTGCCCTCGGGAGAGGTTTAGTCAATGGATCCGCCACATTCAGATCTGTGTGTACTTTGCAAATCTTTATATCCCCATCCTGGATATGTTCTAGAATAACGTGAAAACGTAGCTTGATATGCTTCAGTTTCTTGTGTGACCTTGGTTCTTGCGCATTGGCTATGGATCCCATGTTATCACAGTAGATAGACATTGGGTCCAGCGCACTAGGAACCACACCCAGCTCTGTAATGAACTCTTTCATCCATATCGCTTCTTGTGAAGCCTCCGAAGCAGCCATGTATTCCGATTCAGTTGAAGATCTCGCCACAACGCTTTGCTTTGCACTCCTCCAGCTAACTGCTGCACCATTCAAAATAAATACGTATCCAGATTGTGATTTAGAATCATCCGGATCGGTGTTCCAACTAGCATCGGTGTAACCATTAACAACGAGATGTTCATCACCTCCATAAGAAAGAACCATATCCTTAGTTCTTCTCAAGTACTTAAGGATGTTTTTGACCGCTGTCCAATGATCCACTCCTGGATCACTTTGATATCTGCTAGTTAAACTAACAGCATATGCAATGTCGGGTCTAGTACATAGCATGGCATACATTAGAGATCCTATGGCTGAGGCATAGGGAGTCTTACTCATCCTTTCTCTATCTTCTGCCGATGTCGGACTTTGAGTTTTACTCAAGGTCGTATTGGGCAACATGGGTAAGAACCCTTTCTTGCTTTCTTCCATTCCAAACCTCTTTAGAACTTTGTCCAAATATGTACTCTGTGACAATGATATTTGGCGTTTCGATCTATCTCTATAAATCTTTATGCCTAATATGTAAGCTGCTTCGCCAAGATCCTTCATTGAAAAACTATTATTCAAATATTCTTTGACACTACTAAGAAGGTCTACATCATTCCCAATCAACAATATGTCATCCACATATAGTATTAAGAATGCTACAGAGCTCCCACTCACTTTCTTGTAAATACAAGCTTCTCCATAAGTTTGTACAAAACCAAAACTTTTGATTACCTTATCAAAACGTTGATTCCAACTTCGGGATGCTTGCTTCAATCCATAGATGGACCGTTGAAGTTTGCATACCTTGTTAGAATCTTTAGGATCGACAAAACCTTTGGGCTGCATCATATACAACTCTTCATCAATATCTCCATTGAGGAATGCTGTTTTGACATCCATCTGCCATATCTCATAATCATAATATGCAGCGATTGCTAACATAATCCTCACAGATTTTAGCTTCGCTACTGGTGAGAAAGTCTCATCGTAGTCAACTCCTTGAATTTGTCGAAACCCTTTTGCGACAAGTCGAGCTTTATAGACAGTAACATTACCATCAGCATCTGTTTTCTTCTTGAAAATCCATTTGTTCTCGACAGCCTTTCGGCCATCCGGTAAGTCCACCAAAGTCCATACTTGGTTTTCGTACATGGATCCAATCTCGGATTTCATGGCTTCTTGCCATTTATTGGAATCTGGGCTCATCATCGCTTCCTCATATGTCTCGGGGTCATCGGTGTTGTCCACCAACATGACACTCATAACGGGATCATACAAATCTGGAGTGGTACGAGTTCTCGTTGATCTCCGAGGCTCTGTAGCAACTTCAACCGAAGTTTCATGATCACCATCATTAGCTCCCTCTCTTATTGGTGCAGGCACCACAGGAACTTCTTCCGGTGCTGCGCTACTCGCAATTTCGAGAGAAGGTTCGACAACCTCGTCGAGTTCTACTTTCCTTCCAGTCACTTCTTTCGAGAGAAATTCCTTCTCTAGAAAGGATCCATTCTTGGCAACGAAGGCTTTGCCTTCGGATCTATGATAGAAGGTATACCCAATAGTTTCCTTTGGGTATCCTATGAAGACGCATTTTTCCGCTTTGGGTTCCAGCTTGTCCGCCTGTAACTTCTTTACATAGGCTTCGCATCCCCAAACTTTAAGGAACGACAATTTAGGTTTCTTCCCAAACCATAATTCATACGGTGTCGTTTCAACGGATTTAGACGGTGCCCTATTTAAAGTGAATGCGGCTGTTTCTAATGCATAACCCCAAAATGATAGCGGTAAATCTGTAAGTGACATCATAGAACGAACCATATCTAAGAGAGTTCGATTACGACGTTCGGACACACCATTACGCTGTGGTGTTCCCGGCGGTGTCAATTGTGAAAGTATTCCGCACTTCTTTAAATGCTCGCCAAACTCGTAACTTAGATATTCACCTCCACGATCAGAATGTAGAAACTTAATCTTCTTGTTACGTTGATTCTCTACCTCACTTTGAAAATCCTTAAACTTCTTGAAAGTTTCGGACTTATGTTTCATGAAATAGATATACCCATATCTACTCAAATCATCCGTGAAGGTAAGAACATAACGATAACCACCGCGCGATGCTACACTCATTGGACCACACACATCGGTATGTATAATTTCCAATAAGTCCGTAGCTCGCTCCATCATACCAGAAAATGGAGTCTTAGTCATTTTTCCCATCAGACATGCTTCGCATCTATCAAGTGATTCAAAATCAAGTGATTCAAGAAGTCCATCGGAATGGAGTTTCTTCATACGTTTCACTCCGATGTGACCAAGACGACAGTGCCACATATAGGTCGAATTATCGCTTGATTTCAAACGTTTAGCCTCAATATTGTTGATATGTGTATTTCCACTATCGAGATTCAATAAGAATAGACCATCTATCAAAGGTGCATGTGCATAAAACATATTACTCATATAAATCGAACAACCATTATTCTCGGACTTAAACAAGTAACCATCTCGCAATAAACAAGATCCCGATATAATGTTCATGCTCAACGCAGGCACCAAATAACAATTATTTAAGTATAAAACTAATCCCGATGGTAGATGAAGAGGTAGCGTGCCGACCGCGATCACATTAACCTTTGATCCGTTTCCCACGCGCATCGTCACCTCATTCTTCGCTAGCTTCCGTTTATTCTGCAGCACCTGTTTCGAGTTACAAATATGAGCAACCGAACCAGTATCAAATACCCAGGCACTACTACGAATACTAGTGAGATACACATCAATAACATGTATATCAGATATACCTTTCTTCTTGATGTTGCCGTTCTTCAAATCCGCCAAGTACTTTGGGCAATTCCGCTTCCAGTGACCTTCTCCCTTGCAGTAAAAGCACTCAGTATCAGGCTTAGGTCCAGCCTTGGTCTTCTTCGCCGGTGTGGTAACTTTCTTACCACCCTTCTTGAAGTGTCCCTTTTGCTTATACTTGCCTTTCTTGAATTTGGTGGTCTTATTGACCAACAACACTTGGTGCTCTTTCTTGATCTCCACTTCTGCAGATTTCAACATGGCAAAGAGTTCTGGCAACGTCTTGTTCATGTTCTGCATGTTGTAGTTCATCACAAAGTTCTTGTAACTTGGTGGTAGTGATTGGAGGACACGGTAAATCCCCAAAGCATTAGGAATCACTATACCCAAGCTTTGAAGTTTGTTTGCGTGCCCAGACATCTTAAGCACATGCTCACTGACGGAGCTGCCTTCTTCCATCTTGCAGTTAAAGAACTTTTCAGAAGCCTCATAACTTTCAATTGCCGCATGAGTCTCAAAAATCAATTTGAGATCCTCGACAATATCATATGGGTCTGAATCCTCAAACCTTTTCTGAAGCTCCGATTCCAAACCATACAAGATAGCACACTTAACTATGGAGTACTGATTCTTCCGAGCGAGGTAAACATTCTTTACTTCATCGAGAGCATCAGCTGTAGGTGGGTCACCCAGCGGTGCATCCAGCACATAGGTCAAATTACCAGCTGTGAGGACAATCCTCAAATTGCGGAACCAATCCGCGAAGTTGCTTCCATTGTTTTTCAACTTTTCTTTCTCTAGGAACGCATTAAAATTGATGGTAGGGGCTGCCATTGATCTATAACATATTTGCAATAGTTTAGACTAAGTTTATGACAAATTGAGTTCAAATTAATAAAGAAATTAAACTAGGTGAACTCCCACTCAAAACAATATCCCTCACATTGTTTTAGTGATCACACGAACCAAATCCACTATATCAACACTGATCATCACGAGAGTTGATATAGTTTAAATGGCGAACAATCGTCATGTTCATCATATCTACTATATGATTCATGCTTTACCTTTCGGTGATCCGTGTTCCTGAGACCATGTCTGTACATGCTAGGCTCGTCAAGATCAAACCTTAGCTACCGCATAAGCAAATCTGGCTTGCTTACGTTGTATACACTTGCGAAATCTAACACACCCGATCATCACGTGGTGCTTCGAAACAACAAGCATTAGCAACGGTGCATACTAAGGGTGAACACTTTCGAACTTGAAATTCATGTGCATGAGGGATCATCTTATAATGCTACCGTCGTCTACTAAGCAATACAAGATGCATAAAGGATTAACATCACATGCAATTCATAATATGTGATATGATATGGCCTTTCTTCTTTGTGCTTCTGATCTCCATCTTCAAGCACGAACATGATCTCCGTCATCACCGGCATTGCATCAAGGTCAATGACGCTTCTCCATGGTTGTCCTCCACCAGCTTCAACTATTACAACTACTTTGAATAGACACGCGCGTCTTAACATAAATTAAAGACAACCATATGGCTCCTGCCGGTTGCCAACTTACAATAAGGAACATTGCATACATCAAATATAATCACAATCATGGCCATATCACATCACTGCACACCCCTGCAAAACAAAGTTAGACGCCTCTACTTTCTTTGCATATTTTACGTGGTTTGGGGCTTTCAATAAGTGTCGTTCTAACTTACAAACAAGAACCACAACATTGATACTATCATTGTTGATCACCCGTTGTAAATTGGATCTTAACTATGCTAGGAGAAACAGACACCCGCAAAGCCACTTATGCAATACAAGTTGCATGTCAAGCGTGGAGCAAGTCTCATGAACGATGTCATGTAAGGTTAGCCCGGGCCGCTTCATCCCAACATACCGCAAGATGCAAAGTACACAAGAAGCAATCGACAATAAAAGCATCAACGCCCACAATGACCATTGTGTTCTACTCGTGCAACAGATCTACATATAGACACGGCTCTGATACCACTGTAGGGGTTCGTAGCATGGAAAACAAAAAATTTCTATCGCATACAAACAAACAAGCCAAGATCTATCTACTAGATTGTAGCAACGAGTCGATGGAATAACTTACCCTCGAAGATTCCAAAGTGTTTAACGAGAGCAGATTCTCGTGGGTGATGTAGTCGTACTCTTCCCGATCTCAAGATCGTGTAGACGATCCTTCCGGCGCTGCGTTCCGGCAGCGCTCCCGTAGTCGGTCACACGTTCGGTACTCGACGAAGACCTTCCTCTCCCTTGTTCCA
This sequence comes from Avena sativa, assembly GCA_916181665.1. NCBI lineage: Eukaryota > Viridiplantae > Streptophyta > Magnoliopsida > Poales > Poaceae > Avena > Avena sativa. The sequence continues at coordinate 37,959,656 of OV702285.1, read as the reverse complement.
GCAGGCAGCGGAGGTTGTATCACTCTCCTCGTGATTTCGGCAGCACAACGGCGTGGTACCGGAAGTAGAGGGAAGATCCCGCAGGGCTTCGCCTTAAGCCGGAGCGAGTATGGTGGATTATGAGAGAGGGCTATTAGTGGTCTAGGGTTTAGACACACCAATTAGAAGGCTCTAAACCGCAGGCTAAAGCAATTAGAAGCTCTAAACCAAACGGCTCTAAACCTGAGATTAGAGGTGGAAACTTGTGTGTCTCAAGGAGGAGCCCTGCCCCTCCTTTTATGGGTGGAGGGGCCTTGGCACGCCAGGGGAGGGAGGGAGTCCCTCCCCAACTCGGCCTAGGGCTGGGCGCCGGCCTGGAGGAGTTGGACTCCTCCTCCAAGTTGGTTCCAACTCCTCTTGCTTGTTTCCCACAGTTTCCTGTTTCCCACAGTTTCCTGTTTTAGCCGTTTGACTTTCAAACTGGCAATTTGACTTTCATGTTTTTGGAACAGCAAGAACACTTAGTACATGATGCAATCATTCAATGACACACTCATGTACCCTCCCCCCCCGGAGTGCCGGACAATCCGGAACCTTCAAGAACATTCCCGATGAAAACACCGGAATCATTTCCGAACTCCGAAACGGGACTTTCCTTATATGAATCTTATTCTCCGGACCATTCCGGATCACCTCGTGATATCCCGGATCCCATCCGAGACTCCGAACAACATTCGGTCTCTTTCTCATAATACCATAACTACTCAAAACAACGTCGAATCCTTAAGTGTGTCTCCCTACGGTTCGTGAATTATGCGGACATGATCGAGACACTTCTCCGAACAATAACCAATAGAGGAATCTGGAAATTCATATGGCTCCCACATATTTCTACGATTACTTTGCGATCGAATGAACCACTTACATACGATACCAATTTCCCTTTGTCTCACGATATGTTACTTATCCGAGGTTATGATCGTCGGTATCTCTGCATACCTAGTTCAACCTCGTTACTGATAAGTACTCTTTTCTCGTTCCCGTGATATGTGATCCCTTGTGAGCCAGTCACATGCTTGCAAGCTAATTGGATGACATTTCACCGAGAGGGCCCAGAGAATATCTATCCGTCATATGGATGGACAAATCCCACTCTTGATCCATGTGTCTCAACCAATACTTTCCGAACACTCAATGCCATCTTTATAGCCACCCAGTTACGGTGTGGTGTTTGATGTCATCAAATCATCCATCCGGTAAAGGCGATATACATGATCTCATGGTCGAAGGAATTAGGTTACTATGTATCAGAAAGCATATAGCAATTGAACTATTGAAATGACTTGATCTTTATGCTACGCTTATCTATAGGAGTATGTCCACCATATCATTCTCCTAACGATATGATCTTGTTGTTGATAACATCTCAATGTTCATGATAGGGAAACCACAATCATTTATCAACCAACAAGCTAGTGAAGTATAGAGGCTATACTAGGGACTTCAAATTAAGTTTACAAATCACACAAGTATTAATGTTTCCCTGTTAATACTATTATAGCATGAATGTAAACATTTATCATAAACACAAAGATATAATAATAACAACATTTATTATTGCCTCTAGGGCATATCTCCAACAATATATTAGGGTTTCTCCTTAACTTTCTCCTTTATCCGCTTTGACTTATTCGTTTTTCCACCTATGCAGAAAATATGGACCCACACGTCAGAGACGAAGAAAAGGAAGAGTTGATCCAAGGTGTTATCCGTGGGGAAGATAATTTAGACGTATCAACGTTTCTGAACAACTCCGGTGAGGGTGATCCTCTTTTTACTGGAGTAGACAACTTGTTTGAGGTTGAAGGTGTTGCCTTCCGCGAGGGAGAAGGCGATGCCTTGTGTAATCGAGAAGACGACCGCTCCGGCGAGGTGCATGTAATATAAATCAATTCATTAATTAATCATCTGCTATCTATATAGAAATAGTAACGACGATCTTTCTTCTTTTAGCCCTCCGGATCGAAGGAATCTACTGAAAAGAGCAGACGAGGCCCAACCAAAAAGTTGCAAGACCATGAGAGGTTCAGGATCGAAGATGTCGCTGAAGACGGCAGACCGACAGCTCCCGAAGTTGTCGCAACCAAATTTGTGGCACAATGCGGAGTAATCGTTAGGGACTTAATCCCGATCACCATTAGAAATTGGAATAGGCCTGCTAATGCGGATGAAGAGGGAACATGTTTATTTGTCCCTAACCACGCCAAAGATTTACTGTGGAAGAGGCTCATGGTTAATTTCAAACTACCGAAGATAGAGCTGGATCCAAATGCGGAAGATCCAGTTGAGGACGCCTTACAACATGGGAGAGCCATGGAGGCTAAGGTCAGGGAGTGGGCTTTGAAGAAGATGGCCCAGTGTTTCACCAACTGGAAGAAAAGATTGCACCTTGACTATGTCGTGAAAGAGAAGACTCCCGATTTCAAGAATATTCAGTTTGAGAAGATAAAACCATTCTGGGATGAGTTTGTGGAATACAAGAAATCAGAAAAAGCTAAGAAAATGTCTGAAACGAATAAGCTGAATGCTGCTAAGAAGAAGTATCACCATACTATGGGGCAAGGTGGCTATAGGGTTGGCATTCCTAAGCGGGAGAAACTTGAGCAGGAACTGCGTGATAAAAATATCACCCCAGAGACAGACGATTGGGGAACGTGCAAGGAATTGGTTTTACGGGCATGGGGGCACGTTGGACTCGGAAGGGAGGTGTATATATAACATACGACATAAAGAAGACCCCTTGCCAATCGAGAGGATCATAAAAGCAGTAAAGGCTGTTAAAGATGGGGACTTCATTCCCGATAGAGAGAATGATGAGCTCACACTCGCCCTTGGAAATAAGGAACATGATGGATGAACACGAGGCACAAGAGGCTCCCAATCATGGAGGACTGGGTTTCTCGAAGAGAGGAAGAAATATCCTGATAGAAGCCGTCAGAGGAGAAAGGACAGGGCGGCAGTTGAAGCAGAAAGTCAGAAAGAGCGAATGCGTTTAATTGAAGAACGATTAAAGCAACAACAAGATGAAATTAACACACTTAAAGAGCAAAGTACTACCGGCGCCCCATCTCAGCAGCACACTGCATTCGATGCTACCGGCGTATCGAATAATCGAAAAAGCAGTGTGGCTTCCACCGAGGTCCCGGGTGATGACAATGGCGATGCCGATGATGCACCGACGACGGATCCTGTTGGCTACCCAGTGGATGATATCACAGAGATGACACACTGCGAGCTACATGTCAAAGTTGTGAACATATCAATGAAGGTGGCGGTCGGCTATGCCTTACCAATTGGACCCACACCAACTTACCACAGTCGTCCGGTTCCAGAGGGCTACGCTGTTGTCGGCGTGGATGAAATCATGCCCACCTTTGAGGTTTTGGATCTTCACTACCCTGCTGGTGAAGGGGATGTGACTGTGCTGGGTGACGCAAAAAACGTCACCATTCTATGGCCGAAGGATTGTATCGTGCTTCGAAATCACACGCCAAGGCCATCTTCGCCGCCGCCTCACCCGTCTCCAGCGAGGTCGTCGCCGCCGCGGCAGCCGTCTTCGTCGCCTCACCCGGCTCCGTCGCCTCACCAATCTCCGGTGCAGCCATCGCCGCGGGAGCCATCGCCGGCACCTCAGGATAAAAAGCGTAAGCGTACCGCTACTGTGCGTCGTAAGCGATCGCCGAAACGTAAACAAGAGCCTCTTCCAAAAGTACCAACGGTTCCTCCCAAGAGAGCTTATGACTGTACTGAAGAGGAGACTGCGGCGATCGTTGATGCGGAAACGACAGCGTTTTTCGCTAAGCTGAGGCGGCCGAAAGAGCCAGAGTTCCCCAGCACCAAAGAAGAAAAAGCCAAAGTGTTGAAAATGCTAAAGACTCTTCATCAACCCGAGCCAAAGCTGTCATCAGACTATGAGCGTTCTATTCTCAAGTCACATGCAGCACAAAAAGCCTCGAAGAGCAGTACTGATGCAAGCGGGAAATCTGTTGCCCAGCTCGGAGAACAAGCAAAACAGACTTGCGCCCCTCTCAAGGTGATTTCTCAAACCAATGTGGGGTCGAGCAAATATGGGGCCGAAGAGCAGTATGATCCAGAGGTAGTTGCACAATACGGAGAAGCTGCCGCTGCTCAAGGTATGAGTATTGCCCAGTACTTATCCCAGTTAGAGTTCTTCCCCGTGAGTGAAGTAGCATACCAATACCATTACGGAAAACCTCTCGTCAAACCTGAGGAGGTAAACAATCTTCCAACAAAAATGCGAAGATTGCATAACTGGTACATGCATGCCACAAGGGCCGGGGCTAACTGGATAGTGCTGAGGGTTACAAAAAAGCATCATGGGAAAGATAAGGATGACATGATATCCATTGAATTTGATGAACTATTTCAATTATTCAATCAAGACGCCTTGGACAAATCGATCATGAGTGCCTATTGTCTGTAAGTACTAATTCTGTAATTAATTTAGTCTCCATCTATATTATTTTGTTTATTGCATGTATATAATCATACTTTAATATGCAGAATGAAGATTCTCGAATGCAGCAGAGGACAAATCTATGACATTGGCTTCATTGACCCATATTGGGTTCATGAAGCTAATCTCAAAATAAGCCCCCAGGATACGGAGGATAATATAGTACACGCGTTAAGGTTTCAAGAAACCAAAAGGGAAATACTATTTCCTTACAACTTCCAGTGAGTGTTATTGTCTTGTATACACTTTCTATTTCGCTTACTCGATGTTAAGTATATAATTGATTAGTTCTGCATTCGCAGGTACCACTATATTCTGTTAATCATTCAATTTGACAAAGGGCGTGTACTAGTCATGGACCCGAAACATAAACCCCTTGAGACGTGGAAGGACATGCAGATACTTCTCCAGCGGTAATTCTAATCATTACGACACTATATCGGCAACGTTCGTGAATTTTATGATATCAAGTACTTAATAACTTATTTTATTCGTTTTCTACGTCGGGCAGCGCTTGGAAACGGTTCACCAAGAAGGCTAGGGGTGTTTGGAAAGAGGAGCTTACATTTCAACCACTAGATGTAAGCACCACTAGCTATATCCGCGCATCTCTTTGATTCTAGTTTTGATACAGTTATTATCATGCTTGATTATTATTTTGATTGAACTCTGTTGTCGTAAAGTGCCTGACGCAGGGACCAGGTAACAATCTATGTGGATACTATGTATGCGAGTTCATCCGGCAGACGTGCGATGAGAAGGGCAGAAATTTAGAGCAACTCCACGTACGTAAACAATTTCTATAGTTTTTAATTACAATCAAATTGTGTTTAGTTTCATATTCATATAGGCTGACTCCTTTTTTAAATCAGATCGAACGTCTACGGGACGGTCTTCTGCCAAAGGATCGCATACGAGCAATACAGGAGGAATTGGCGGGATTCTTGGATGCAGAAGTCCTAAACACACAAGGGGAATACTACTCGGCTGTGTATAGACAATAGGAATTGTAAAAATAGCAACTTTCAAGAAATTGGCCGGTAGCATCGAATAGCAACTTTTGTATGTAGTGCATGAACTCGATCCGTGTATTGAATGTAATGTTGTCATGATGATCTTGTGTAATATAAGGTTCCCTCATTGATAAGTGCAAAACACTAAATAAACAATAAAACAACCTAAATAAATTCTCTGCCGCGGCACAAAAAGTGGCGAAAATGCTGCCGCGGCAACAAAATGTGCCAAAATGAATTCTCTGCCGCGGCAGAGAAATGGGCCAAATCTCTGCCGCGGCAGCAGGTTATTAGTCCCGGTTCGTGTTACGAACCGGGACTAATGCTCCACACCCCCTCGCGCTCTGATGCCTCCACGTGTGCCCCATTTGTCCCGGTTGGTGGGGCAACCGGGACTAAAGGTTAGAGTTTTAGTCCCGATTGCCCCGTCCCGGTTGGGCAACCGGGACTAATGGCCCTTACCAACCGGGACGCATGGACCCTTTTCTACCAGTGTTCCGACGAGACGACACGCACGTATCCGATAACTTCCCCCGAGATGCACGTGCTGCTAGCCGATCGATTCTTTTAATCTAACTAGTACACTCACGCATGCACACGCAAAACAACTTTGATTGTCAAAGGTTCTTATCGACCCTTGCTTTCTCTCTTGTATTGCTCAACTCCACGGTTGTTTTTACAGGGGCCTTACACACGTATGTATAGCAGATTTAATATAGCTAACGGCTACCCGTGTCTACTCGGATACGTACCCCGTACTACGACGTGCTTATTCCTAACACTAAGCACATATAGATGCAGTTGGGTCATCATTCTATTAGCGAACTTCCTTGCCATTGGTGGTGAGAGCCACTTATACCTACTCCATAAAACATTTTTGCAGAAACATGTTAGGACTATGCTTGCGAGCATGGTTTTCCGGTGCATTTGCCATAGATATATGAAGTCGATTTTCCTGCCCACCTAGAGTGCATTAACTTCTTTGGAGTGGAGGCGGCAACACAAGGGGACTTTGATTATATTATTCTCTGTGAGTACGAGGTCCGGAGCCTAGGTGTGAAAATGCCACGTGATAAAAGGTTTAAACAACTTACGACGACATAGCTCCTATATTTAGCTTAGACCGCTGTTTGTTATCGGTAAGCTTAGGTTTTCTGAATTTTTGATATATATGTGATTACTTGTGGTGCAAAGGCGAAACTAGAACAATGTTACGGATGATGGAGCTCTTGATATTGTATATACAGTCGACACATATACATAGAATATGAGAACTCATTTTACTGTGGTAAGGATGATGGTGAGAAAAAATGCACATAAGTGGGGTAAGGTCTATGTGTGAGTTCATGCTAAGTCAGCAATATGTTCAGTTTTCAATTACTAAATCAATCCATATTATATAGTACCCCAAAACATACTATAATATGGATCAGAGGTAGTATGTCTTACTGGTATTGTGTATCTGCATTGGGTCTAACGCTTGGTTCTGATGTCATGCCGACGCCATCGTGTTTATTATTTTCTTACACACAGCATGTGCGGACTTCTAACTCTTACTTCTCACGTACCAAGACAACATACATTCCTGAACACAAGAGACATAACTCACAAAAAAATGGAGGAACATTTCTGTATACATTCATATTACCTGTAAAAACTGCAAACCCAATAATTCATGGTTATCATTTTTGCATCTCGGTTACTAAACAGAGATACGCTTTGACGAAACATTCCCACTTTATAATTTCGGAATAAATGTTGTAGTGAGATAGCACTTACCTTTTCACCTTTCCTGACCATACAACGACTTGCCCGGCAAAGAATAACTACTATCCGTACTGGACTGATCTTCGGAATGCCCTTTGATACATATAATCATCGTACAAGGGGCTCGAGTATACCGAGAAGGCCTGAAGAGGCTGCTGAACTGAAGGCATGCACTTTTTCGCTGATTTGCCCTTCAGTAACCAGCGGCCCTCCTAGTTGCGTTAGGTCAGCGAGGAAGTTGGCACCAGGCTGGTTGGTAGTCGGCGGCGCAGGTTGCATCACAGTGACATTGTTTCCCACTACTGGAACCATGGCCACGTCTCTCCGAGAAAAACGACTTTTCATTTTTTGCAGTTCCGGTCTTTAGTCCCGGCTTTCTTTAAAACCGGGACTAGTGTTAACACTAATTCGGATTGTAAATTCTGCAACGGCTACATAGCCACATATCACTAGTCCCGGTCCATGGGCAACCTCTAGTCCCGGCTGGTAACACAGGCCGGGACTAGAGCTCTTGTAGGACCCATGGCTATATTTAGTCTGGGTTCTTGTTATAAGCTGGGACTAGAGGTCAACCTCTAGTCTAGGTTTATTTTACCACCCGGGACAACTTATTACCACTATATATGTCTGTTCGATCCAGCCCAAAAGCATGGTCATTTCCTCCAAGTAACAGCTCAAGTTTATCCTCATTTTTTGTCCAATTTGTCAATCCAAGATTTGGTGGCATCATCTATCAATCCAATCTTCTAAAATGGTAGCAACTTCAATCATTCACCTCTTATTGTTATAGTTTAGCTCAATGCTCTAGAACTAGAATGAGGAATTTCATGCTTAGAAGTGTAGAGGGAATTTTAGATGTGTAGTTTTAAGCATAGTTTGATTATACAAAAAGCTACTGAAAGTTGAGATGTGCATTTGAAGAGTTTTGGATCTCAGAATTGAATAAGGTTTTCACTGCTAAAGCAATAATTAAATAGTCAACATTTTTATGTTAACAGTTTTATCCAATTCAAAAATTAGTGCATGTAAAATTTTAATATGATAGAAAATCTTAATTCAAAATTTAGTGCATGTAAAAGTAATTGTAGTAAAAATGATCCAAACTTTTTATATTATAGAAAAATTTAATTATACTGCAGATGAGCCGAGAATGGATGTATGACGCTCCCCGAATGTCTGACGCGTTCATTAAAGGCGTGCATTCTTTCCTCGAGTTGGCTGAGGCAAACAAGCAGAATGGTTTTATGTGTTGTCTGTGTCGTGTCTGTCGGAATGAGAAGGATTACTCTTCATCCAAAACCATTCACATCCACCTGATTCAATCAGGTTTCATGTCCGCTATATTTGTTGGACAGAGCATAGAGAAAGCTGGGTTATGATGGAAGACAACGGGTTACGATGGAAGACAGCGAAGAAGAAGAAGAGAACGATGATAATTATCCAATGTTTCCTGAATACGGTGGCACTGCACTAGAAGACAATGAACAAGAAGAAGATGAAGAACGGGCATTAGATGAGACTGCTGATGATCTTCGTCAGGCTATTCTTGATGCACGGAGCGAATGCGAAAATGAAAACGAGAAGAAGAAGTTGGAGCGCATGTTAGAGGATCACAAAAAATTGTTATACCCAAATTGCGAAGATGGCAACACGAAGCTCGGTACCACACTGGAATTACTGCAATGGAAAGCAGAGAATGGTTTATCTGACAAGGGATTTGAGAAGCAACTGAAAATTTGGAAGAAGAAGCTTCCAAAGGATAATGAATTGCCTGTCAATACATACGAGACAAAGAAGGTCGTCTGCCCTCTAGGACTAGAGGTGTAGAAGATACATGCATTAATGACTGCATATTATATCGCGGTGAGGAGTACGAGAATTTGAATGCATGCCCGTTATGCGGCACATTGCGTTATAAGATCAGACGAGATGACCCTGGTGATGTTGAGGGCGAGCAGCGCCCCAGGAAGAGGGTTCCTGCAAAGGTTATGTGGTATGCTCCTATAATACCACAGTTGAAACGTTTGTTTAGAAACAAAGAGCATGCCAAGTTATTGCGATGGCACAAAGAAGAGCGTGGGAAACACTCGATATTGAGACACCCCGCTGATGGGTCGCAATGGAGAAAAATCAATAGAGAGTACCCGAGCTTTGCAGATAACGCAAGAAACTTAAGGTTTGGTCTAAGTATAGATGGCATGAATCCATTTGGAGAGCAAAGCTGCAGTCATAGCACATGGCCTATAACTCTATGTATATATAACCTTCCTCCTTGGTTGTGCATGAAGCGGAAGTTCATTATGATGCCAGTGCTCATCCAAGGCCCAAAGCTACCCGACAATGACATTGATGTCTATCTAAGGCCATTAGTTGAAAAACTACTACAGTTGTGCCGCGACGAAGGTGTTCGTATGTGGGATGAGCACAAACAGGAACCATTTGACCTACGAGCGTTGTTGTTCGTAACCATCAATGATTGGTCTGCTCTTAGTAACCTTTCAGGACAGTCAAACAAGGGATACAATGCATGCACACATTTTTTAGATGATACTGAAATTATATATTTGGATAAAGGTAATAAGAATGTGTATCTGGGGAATCGTTGATTTCTTTCGGCCAGACATCCCGCAAGAAAGAAAGGCAAGCATTTCAATGGCGAGGCAGATCACCGGAATAAGCCTATCCGCCGTACTGGTGATGATATATTTGGTATGGTCAAGGATCTAGAAGTAATATTTGGAAAGGGCCCTTGCAGTCAATCTGTTCCAAATGACGCTGACGGACATGTGCCCATGTGGAAGAAGAAATCTATATTTTGGGAGCTACCCTATTGGAAAGTTCTAGAGGTCCGCTCTGCAATCGACATGATGCACGTGACGAAGAATCTTTGCGTGAACCTGCTAGGCTTTATGGGTGTGTATGGAAAGACAAAAGATACCCCTGAAACACGGCAGGACCAGCAAGGTATGAAAGACTGAGACGGCGTGCATCCAATAAAGACAGATAAAGGACGTCTAAGTGCTGCCAGCTATGCTCTTACCAAAGAAGAGAAGGAATTTTTTTTGAAGTCCTAAGAAGTATGAAGGTCCCCTCTGGCTTCTCGTCGAATATAAAGGGAATAATAAATATGGCAGAGAAAAAAATCCAGAACCTAAAGTCTCATGACTGCCACGCGCTTATGACACAATTACTTCCGGTTGCATTGAGGGGGATTCTACCGGAAAATGTTCAACTGCCATTGTGAAGCTATGTGCATTCCTCAATGCTATTTCTCAGAAGGTAGTCGATCTAGAAATTCTATCGAGGTTACAAAATGATGTGGTCCAGTGTCTTGTTAGTTTTGAGCTGGTGTTCCCACCATCCTTCTTCAATATTATGATGCATCTGCTAGTACACCTAGTTGACGAGATTACTATTTTGGGTTCTGTATTTCTACACAATATGTTCCCCTTTGAGAGGTTCATGGGAGTCTTGAAGAAATATGTCCATAACCGTGCTAGGCAATAAGAAAGCATCTCGAAGGGCTATGGAACAGAGGAGGTCATTGAGTTTTGTGTTGACTTTATTCCTGACATTAAGTCGATTGGTGTTCCTGAATCACGGCATGAGGAGAGACTGAGTGGAAAAGGCACACTAGGAAGGAAATCAATAATATGTAGAGACGGGCATTCTTTCACTCAAGCACACTACACGGTTTTGCATAATTCTACCTTGGCAGCTCTGTATATAAAGGAACACAAGGATATTGTACGCTCAAAAAACCCGGGACATGAATCCTTGATTAGAGATGAACACATGAAGACTTTTAGCGGTTGGTTGCAAACACATTTCATGAATAACAACACTGTTTGTGATGAGTTGTACTTGTTGGCCAGCTCACCATCTTCGACTATATGGACATACCAAGGGTACGAGATAAATGAGAATACATTTTACACGATCGCCCAAGATAAAAAGAGCACCAACCAAAACAGTGGTGTTCGCTTTGATGCAACAAACGACAATGGGTCAAAGGACACATATTATGGTTACATAGAGGAGATATGGGAACTTGAATATGGACCTACTTTGAAGGTCCCTTTGTTTCGGTGCAAATGGGTCAAGCTAACAGGAGGCAAGGTTGAGGTAGACAAAAAATACGGAATGACAACAGTGGATCTCAACAATCTTGCGTACATGAACGAACCATTCGTCCTAGCCAACGATGTGTCTCAGGTTTTCTACGTGAAGGACATGTCTACCAAACCAAGAAAAAGAAAATATAAGCAAACAAATACATCATCAAACGATGAGCCAAAGCACCACATAGTTCTTTCAGGGAAAAGAAACATCGTATGAGTGGAGGACAAGACAGAGATGTCCGAAGATTATGACAAGTTTCATGAAATTCCGCCGTTTGTAGTGAAGGATGGCCCAAGCGTCATGTTACTTGATGAAGATGCTCCATGGTTAAGGCCACACGGTCATAAGAAAGTCATATGATGTATTTAGAATTTTGCCCGCGGCCGTTTTTTATATGCAATCAATATGTACATATGCATGTATATCATTTTGTGAAGCTTTTACAAAGTTTGTTATTTTTTTTGTTTTATAAGAACAATTATACTAACTTTCCATCTGACCGAAGCTTGTAGTCCCGGTTGTAGCCACTAACCGGGACTAAAGATATTTCCCGCCATTTCCCACCGCTTCCCGCCATGTTTTCCCGCCCTTTTCCTCTGATCGAAGCTTTTGGTCCTGGTTGTAGCCACTAAACGGGACTAAAGACATTTATCGCCATTTACCACCGCTTCCAGCAATGTTTCCCGCCCTTTTCCTCTATATCTAGGCCGACCGCGCCATGGCTATCCACACATCCACACCTTCCTCTCTCACAACAATGGACAGCGGCTACTGGGCCATTCTGACCCTCGAGGAGACTGAGGCGCTGTGCGCCTCCAGCTACCATTGCCCTCCGGGCTACCGGACGCCCGCCGGCTGGATGCTGAGCGCTGGAGGGGTTCTTGTCCCTCCTGTCCCTCAAAGTTCCGCACACCAGGCGGACATCAGGAACCACTTCTACCACAAGCTCACGCCGGAGCAGCGGATGGATCCCCAGTGGGATCCCGACAACTCTGACACCTGGAATTCCTTTTTTGCTAACTGACAAGGAAGAGAGCTCTCCAGGTACGAGGGTGACGACCCTCCCCCGATGAACCACAACGAAGCCGGACGCCGCATGTGGTGGGCAAACCGGACTATCATGATGCGCTACATCGCCGGGGGAGACCATCCTCGCCTGCGGTGCCCACAAGGCCACCTGCCACAGAGCCACAAGAAGAAGGCCCCTCCCCCGCCCGGCGGTAGCGGCATCGTCTTCCAGGAGACCCCTCCCCCGCCCGCCGTGAATTCAAGGCCGGAGTGGCATGTGCCCCCGGTATATGCCATGGCTAGGCTGAGGATCCCCGGAGTGGCAGGTGACGATGACGATGATGATGACGATGACGAAGAAGACCCTGAAGCTGCGTACTATAGGACAAGGCATGATTATGACTAACGGAGGCGGCTTTAGTCCTGAGTGTTAGCTAGTCCCGGTTTGTCCCGGTTTTTAATATTGAGTGTTAGTCTCGATTTGTGGCTGGACCTGAACTAAAGGGGGCCTTTAGTCCCGATTCCGTAGTCTCAGTTTTTAAATATTAATAAATGTCTTGAGTGTTTTAGTCCCGTTTTATGGTTGGACCGGGACTAAAGGGGGGCCTTTAGTTCCGATTCGTACTACGACTTTCCCAAACTATGAAGATGTTGATCTGATCTCCAAACACGTGCGGTCACATATTAGGGAGTGCCTCTATGACCAGTTTCTTGGAGATGCCGGAGGACTGGGCTCCGGCGGCATCTCCCTGAAACTGGCCGTAGTGGTGTCCCTGCTCTCGAAGACCATCTTGCAGCTTGTAACTTCTCTATCTAGATCAATATGCATGGGAGCTAACCTAATTTCACATATTAGGGAGTGCCTCCGTGACCAGTTTCTTGGAGATTCCGGAGGGCCGGGCTCCGGCGGCATCTCCCTGAAACTGGCCGTAGTGGTGTCCCTGCTTTCGCAAACCATCGATCTTGGAGATGCCTCAAACTGGCTGGAGGACTGGCCTATTTATAGTACAAGCAGCTCGGCATAGTGTCGACACTCACGACATAATATCGACACTCACCCCTATTATTAGTGCTCACTCGTGTTTTGTCCCGGTTGGTGTCTCTAACCGGGACTAAAGGTTCAGCTTTAGTCCCGGTTGGCGACACCATCTGGAACAAGGTAAAATCTGCACGACATAATGTCGACACTTACCCATATCATTAGTGTTGCCTTTCCTAGCCTCCTTGCCCTAGTCCTGCCTTCCTTAGCCTGCCACAAGCTTTAGTCCCGGTCCATATATAGTATGCTAATAGATTTATATTATAGATATTTTTTCTGCAAAATTTGATTTGTAATACATATTTTTCATCATCATAGAATAAAAGATATTGAAATAATAATATTAATAGATTCAAACTCTAGTATACAAAAGATATTTTTTAATTCAACAAAATATTAGTTTTATAACAGAATATGCTAATAGATTTACATTATTGATCTTTTTTTCTACAAAATTTGATTTATAATACAAATTTTTCATCATCACAGAATAAAAGATATTGAAATAATAATATTAATAAATTCAAACTCTAGTATACAAAAGATATTTTTTAATTCAACAAAATATTAGTTTTATAACAGAATATGCTAATAGATTTACATTATAGATCTTTTTTTCTGCAAAATTTGATTTATAATAAAAAAAAATCATCATCACAGAATAAAAGATATTGAAATAATATTATTAATAAATTCAAACTCTAGTATACAAAAGATATTTTTTAATTCAACAAAATATTAGTTTTATAATAGAACATGCTAATAGATTTACATTATAGATCTTTTTTTTCTACAAAATTTGATATATATAATACATATTTTTCATCATAACACAACAAAAGATATAGAAATAATAAATTTAAAAAAATTAACCTCTAGTCCCGGCCTCAGCATCCAACCGGGACTAGAGGTTTTTGCGCACGAGAACAAAACGGCGCTGCAAAAAAACCTCTAGTCCCGGTTGGAGGCTGTCAACACCCGGATTTTTAATCCCAGATGCCTGTTATGCCATACATCGCAATCCTAGGATTACCATTTTTGCGAAACATAACAGATTTGAATATCTCAGTACATCATCCATTACAAACCATACCTAAGGTCTTACACAAATAAGGATCTCATGATCTAGTTCTTAATACAATTCAAGCAGCGGAATAACGTAATAGTAACAATAGCGTAGGTGAAGTTCCATCTTCGGGGTCACAGGCAATGCTAACGATGGGAGATGATCTTAGTTGTCGTAACCTTCCTGCGGTCCGTCATCCTGGTACTCTTTTTCATAGTCTGGCCACGGAAATAGCCAGGGACAAAGCCATGAGTACTCTTTAAGTACTCGCAAACTAATACTAACAAGCGAAGTGGTTTTGAATAGGATATACTAAGTTCTAGGGTTGTTTTGAAAAAAGCCAGATTTACCTCAACTAAGTTCAGAAGCAATAAATTTAGTTGAAAGTTGTATAACACCTAAGTGGGAACTTGAATTTCATATCACAACTCTGTTGTGGTCAAGTTAAAGTCACAATTCATTTCATAAGTCATTTTGAAAACATCTGACGGGGGAACAGTATGGCCACTCCAACTGTCCATAACCGTGGACGCGGCTATTCGAATAGTTTGACACTCTGCAGAGATTGTACACTTTCACCACAACATTCGATACATCCGTCAGGAATCATCCTGATTTCACCATACTCAGTATGAGGATAATCAATCCTAACCTTTCAATTAGACGCCCTAGTATAGGCACCTCTCCTGTGAGTTTGGCCTCCCAACCATGACCAACTGTCATCTTGGGTACTACACAAGTGGACAATCTTCACAAGGTATCCTCAGCTCAGACCTTGGCCGCGAGGGAATCCATACTAAGGTATATAAACTTCCGGTCAAGCCCTACCCAATTTTCGGGTATTGTGGTTGTACGATAAAATTGGAATGGTATCGCATCCAGACAACCATCATTTTTGTAAAGGGCTAAGGCTCATGCCTCAACATTTTCATCATCAAAATCATCTGGTGTTCGGAAACACATGTCAAAAAATTTCAGTGGAATGACTCCTCATTCTAAGGTTTTCATAACCATTTTCACCATGTATTCCCATCTAAAGTTGATCAAGTTTTATACTTAGCACTAGCATCTACAAGTGGTGGTAAATACTAATGAGGGGTGGTACAGAAGTGGAGATTTGCTAAGTTCAATCTCATGCCTTAGGATGACATCAAGATTATCTAGCTTAGGCCAAATTTTTATGCTCTTTATGCTACCTTTAGTGATCTTTCTAGAATCTAAAATTCACTATGTAAACTTTAAGAGAAGGCTTTGATAAAGAAATAAAGTATAAAGCTTGCAAGTAAAACTAGGATTGGGTTATCAAGTGGGTATGATCACATATGCTTAAGGCATATAGTTGGCATAGTAACAAGCAAGTATTTGCTTGCATAGGTCAATTTTGGTAGTAAGGCTTGCCTTGTGTAGAGCAGTGGTTGAAGTTCTCCTCGGCTTCTTCCTCGTAGTATCGTCCTTCCTCCTCGTATCCTTGGTCGGTTCTAGCGTCTATAAATAAATACGAGGTACACAATCACCAAATAATACTTAACTATTTTCAATCATCACACAAAGATGCACTATAGATGATCTAGCATCATCACTAGCATCACAAGGATTAAAGCATTTGTCTTATTTATTTTAATTTGAGAAAAGTAATTTCTACTCATTGAAAAACTACTTAAGATTTAATATTCTCCAACTCAAACATGGGATCATGTTGACACATGTCATCGCCACACATTTCAGTATATGGAAATGTGATTTAAAGTGGTGTCACAATTTAATAAGGTTTAACCTTTTTAATTTAATTAAATAAAGTGACTAGAAATGCCTATGTGGCATTCTTTTATTACTTGAACATTATTTCTGTAAGTAAACCCATATGTTTTTATATATTCTGAAAGGTATGATCAAATGTGATTTTTGAGAGTTGGAATCAACGCAAAAGCTTTTATGGTTGAATTTTAAAAAATGTTTGAATGAAGAAAAGCTTCTGCCTTGTTATTTTTACCATGGTTGATCCATAGATCCAAATGATTTGAATCCAACGGGCTTGGATTAAGCATTTCAGTACCTTTATAACAAAATTGGTTTCATGCATTTTGGTTCAGTGAATCAAGCTGGGTTGATTTTTTAATATAGGTACAAAACGGTATTTGAAATTAAATGAATAAAGCGTAATTTGAATTGTTGGGTCGCGCGGGATGTTTTACTGGGCCGGCCCATTACACATAGCGCGTACGCGGGCTGGTTAAGTGACTGTCCCCACGCATCAGTGAGACGGGGTGGGGCGAAGCGGTACGGGATGATCTAGGCCGCACGATCTAATTCTAATCGGATGGCTATAGTTCATCGTCTACGTCGGGCAGTGCCGGCGAGATAGAACCCTAACGCGGCAGGTGGAGGTCGTGGGAGGCTCACCGGGGCTTAGGCGAGGGTCGGCGACGGGGGCAAACGATGAAGTCGACGACGGCGGTTCTCCTGGTACCGGCAGCTCCTCCTGGGGTGGCTCCAATCGACGGCTCCCTTCTTCTCCAGCAGCAGCGAGCTCCGACCAAATTCCGGTGATGCGCTTCTCACCTTGCTCCGGGAGTGAGGTGGGGTGGTTCTGGGTGAGAGGGGAGTGAACTAGTGTGGTGAAAATGAGCGGTGGAGGCCTCTATTTATAGTGGCGAGAGGGGACCGACGGGCGCGGGCTGAGCTCGTCGTGGTCGACGGCACATGCAGCTATCGGCATGGGCGATGGTAGGGGTGGTGCTATGTTCCCTGGCGAAGCTCAACGGCTCGGTGGCGAGGCATGGGGCGGTGCTGATCGATCAAAATGCTTCGACGCTCTGGGCGGGTCCGACGGAGGTTTTGATGGCGCACAGCGCGCGTGGTCTGCGCGGCGGCGAACGGGCATGTCTGGCGGGGTGCTGGGGTGCTGGCGATCATCCCTGCAAGCGGTGAGGGCGGCGCGCGGTCTGTGGGTGTTGCGTCGAGCATGGCGCGCTGGCGCGCTCTTGGCATGGTCGCAGAGATGTTTGGCATGGGCGTGGCATGTGGTCCAGGGTCTGGCATTGCTCGGGGCTGGGACAGAGAGTGGCGGTGGACGGTGCTGCATGTCCCAGACAAGGTTGGCGAGGCTAGTGCGGCTGCTAGCTCGCTGGCGACAATGGGGTGGCAAGTTTGCTCTCGGCATGCTCACCATTGATGGCTAGGCTTGCTTACAGTGGTGCTAAAGATAGTTAAAGGGGATAGATGATCTACTAAGGGCTAGTTGCAACCAGAGAGGGAACAAGTTAGGCCAATTTTACTGCACACTATAATGTTTGTTGTTTGTTTGATTTCAATCTACAAGGTGTTTGATGAAATGGCCGCAAGAACTTTAAATTTGAATTTTTTGAATTCAAACTTTGTGGGTTTGCTAGGAACATGCTAGGGAGTGTCTGGTTAGTTGGATTAGTCAAGGGGCATTGGTTTGGTTGGGTTTTGAAAATGGATGATCTTCACATATGAATAACCTTCAATTTTGAATTGTGATTTGAATGGGGTTGCCAAATGTTTCTGCAAGTTTGAAAGGTGGGCCTTGATTTACTTTTACTTGTTCTAGCAAGGGGTGAAAAGAATTGGGAAAGTTTCTGTTTGAAATCTTGTACTAGAAACACTCAAAGTGACCTAGTGAGCAAGATTGGCAAAAATGACCATTTGCTTTATTTGCTTTGTTTTTGATTTTCTCTTTATTTGTTTCTATTTGGAAATGTTCTAGATGATGTTATATTTGTCTTTAAACCATTTCTTGATATTTAGGTTAATCACACAAGATCATTCATGCAATTGTCAAATCATTTCATTCACACATGCATTCATATGATTTTAATTAATCAAAGTTTTTGTTAACCTTAATTTTAGTGATTAGAGTTTGATGATCCTTTTTTTATATTTTTGGGATGTTACAAACCTTACCCCTTAAAAAAAATCAAGTCCCGATATTTGAAAAAGGACGAAAAAGAGTACCTAGGAATTAAACAGATCGGGAAACTCCATCCTGATGTGATCTTCGCGCTCCTAGGTAGCTTCTTCTTCAGTGTGGTTGCTCCACTGAATCTTGAGAAACTTGATGCTTCGGGTCCTGGTGGTCCTAAAAGATTCTTCCAAAATACGGATGGGTACTTCGGGATAGGTCAGGTCATCATTGATTTTTATGGTCCGGTGATCAATGTTCTTGAACACTTCAGTCTTCTTCGGAACTTCAAGGCATTTGTGAAGTAACGATATATAGAACACATTGTGCACGGCTGACATTTCTTCTGGCAGTTCCAATTGATATGATACTATTAGTTATTATTTAGGATATTTAGAGATTTGTATATAATATTTGTTAGTATTTAGGATATTACTGCTAATATTTAGAAAATTATTACTATTATTAAAATATAATTATTTACCGCATTATTTCGGTCAAATCCATACCTACTTTAGGATATGCCCGGGCATCCTCGTAGCCAACTCGGCCAGAGCGAGGGAGTACTACGCTCTAGCGGTGTTATGCGAGACTGGGCTCCGCCAGGCTGGCACTGGGAGGTGCTACCGTCAGGGACGCGTAGCTTGGTGAGGAATTCGGGTGTCGTCGTCGACCCGGATCTTCTTTGGTGGAGGTCACGTGGCCCAAGCATGGTGCAGAGGGAGCCGGCCCCCGAGGAGGTGGTACGACGTCGCGTTAAGGAGGAGGATGAGCACGTCCGTTGCTATATGGTGATGTTGGACGCCAGGGTGGCCCCTCATACCTGGCATGTTATTCAGAGATCTCACCCTAGTTATAGTCCGGTGATGGTTCCGACTATTTGGTTGGTCACACCCCGCGGGTCAGGAGCCGGTAGTCGACGTTGAGTTTGAGCTATGTTATCAGACAAGATGTTGTTTTTTATATGATATTACTACTTTGTCGTTATTCGAGATGTATTATGACTTCTTTGTTGTTTTCTGAGATGTTATATGATATTAATACTTTTGTTGTCATTCGAGATGTTATATAATTTTATTACTCATATATGCACATTATGTCATAGCAGTTATTCTATGGATCACTTCAACAGTAGAGAAGGTGAAGAGCCTTTATTCGATATGATACTGGGTGGTGGAGGACCGCTCCCCTATCAGGATGGAGGGCTCATCGATTAGGGTGGGGAAGAAGACTGTGGAGCAGAAGGTGGCTCATAGTTTCTAAATGAGTCCGGTGAGGGAATAGAGATAGAACCTAAAGTCAAAGCGCATACTAGTTTTAATTTCGATGATGGCTTGGAAAATGATGGACCAGCCTTGACAAAGTCTGGCGAGGTAGATTATTAAGCCTCTTGATCACTAGTAGATAGATGCATTAATTGATTTGTGTGTGTATATATATATTAACGAATGTTTTTTCTTATTTTAGACATCCACATCGACCAAGTCAGTTAAAAATAGTAAACAAGGACCGGCCAAAGGGATGCCCGATGATGCGCATCTCACAATTGTTGAGGTCTCTCTAGTGGGCGCCCCGTTGCTTCCCATAAAGAACGCAAACACATTTATTCATCAATGTGGATTTGTTGTTAGGGACAACGTCCCGATCAGCATTACCAACTGGAATAAGCTAGCAAAAGCCGATGAATATTCTATGAGTTATGTCGAGGACAGATACAAAGACATACTATGGGATAAGCTCATTCGCCATTTCACCCTACCGGTGTTAGAGACTAAGGAGGCCACAGATGATATGAGGTCCAAAGTTAAGCGTTTCGCTCTTAAGAAGATGGCCCAATAGTTCAATAACTATAAGAAAGGATTGTATAATGAATATCTCGAGGAAGGAAAAGTTCCAGCATTCAAGGACTCACTAGAGAAGCAGCGGCCTCACTGGGAAAGATTTCTAGACTACAAGAAATCAGCAGTAGCAAAAAAAAGGTCCACAAAGAATAAACAAAATGCTGCAAAAAATAAATATCACCATACGATGGGGACAGGTGGCTACAGGACTTCCGTTCCTAAGTGGGAGGAAGCCGAGAAAGCCTTGCGTGCCCAAGGACTCACTCCAGCTACAGAGGACTGGCCCATCAGCGTAAGGAATTGGTTACTTGCCCATGAGGCAAAGTATGACATGGAAACATGGGAGTTAATATTCGATAAAAAGTCCAATGTTGCTACACCCCATGGAGAAATTGTTAAAACAATTGAGGAGGTTAAAAAGGGTGAATTCAAACCCGACATAGAGAACGACGAGCTGACAAAATCCCTCGGGAATCCTGAAAAACCAGGACGAACACGAGGCTTTGGACCTTCTGTGCCGTGGAAGACTGGGTTTCCTCAGGACATTGAATCCTATAGTGACATGGTTATACCCCGCGGGTACACGATCTCAGCATATCTGGTCCAGCCCAAGGAAGGCCCATGGCAAATATACGCCGGCCCATGAAGATTTTTGGGTGGCCAAGGCCCATGATGCCTTCGGATCCTTGGAGAGCAAGACTAGAGTAGATAGGAAATTCAAAGGGGTAAACCCTAGAACTTGTAACCGACTGGATCTGTGCCTGGGACCTGCCTAAGTCTATATAAAGGCCAGGAGGGCATGACCTAGATCTCTCTCTAATACTTCCGCATACATACCTCCACGCCAGTTTGCATCTGCGCACCCCTGTAATCACCGGTTCCGCCGTAATCAAGAGCAGACAAGCAGGAGTAGGGTTTTCCCTCCGGGGGCCTGAAACTGGGTAAACCTCGTGTCCCCGTGTTGCTTGTTTGCTAACCGTTCCGCGATCTCCAGCATCCCCATCTTCTCCAAAATCCAAGTCCATAACAATGGGCATTGAAGAGATTAAATCTCGTGAATTGGCGTCGTCTGTGGGAACTGGGGACGCTGATTGTGCGATCGTGACGGTCCCAACCCGAGCGATCTACAATTCTGCTGCGATGGAGAATCACCTTCTCTTCGGCGCTTTTGACTTCACCGCTAGGGGTGGGCATAAAAAACCGAAACCGAACACCAAAACCGAATAACCGGAACCGAAACCGAATACACTGAACCGGAATTAGCCAAAACTAATTTCGGTTAGTAAATATGATTAACCAAATTTATAAATATTAATTCGGTTTTGACTCTCTGTTAAACGAAATAACCGTATAAACCGAAAAATATACGTGAGAGAGCTAAATATATTTGTGATTCTGTCTCGGGCTTCTATTACTGTACGTAGATACCAGCTCATGCGACAAAAAGACATGCATGCAAAAGCTATCAGACAGCCCATGCATGTACGTATGTCTCCAGCCACATGCACGTACATGTTCATGGTTTAACAGCTCATGCATGTAGCGTATGTCTCCAACCACATGCACGTACATGTTCATGTTTTAACTGTCAATTGTGTCTATGAATTTTGTTGAAAGCCTTTCAATTGTTTTCCTATTTCGGATATAATCATGTATTTTAGCTGAACTCTCAACACATACAATTTGTTGAATGTATATGTAACATCCCAAAAATCATAGTTTCAAACTCATTCATATCATCTTTGCATCATTCATCCATTTAGGGTTTTCTCAAAAATCACTTAGAAACAGAAGTTGGGGCTATGATTTCATGTGGGCATTTTTATTCCAAAATGACCATCACCCTTTGAAATGTGAAAGTTTAAATACTGGTTCACTTGACTCCATTGATGGAAAGTTTAGGTGAAGCTTTTACCCAAGTTTTCAAATTTGGAAATGGTTTCAAAATCTTTTTCAAATATTTACAAACTAGAGCAAATCTCTGTTTACTTTGAAAACCAAGCTTGACCAAGCCTTGCATGGTAAACACTTAGTTAAAATGACTGTTTTTGAATCCACAAAACCCTGCAAAAATTCCCAGAACAGTTTGGATTCAAAAGGATTTGAATTCATATCAAAAATCATTCCAGAAAATAGAAATAGAAAAAGAAAAGAAACAAACAAAAGAAAAGGGCCAGGCGCCAGGTATCTGGCCCAGCAACCAATCGAGCCCAGCAAGCCCACCCGGGGATTTCCTTTTTCTCCTCTCACGCGCGAGCGCACACACTGAGCCGCTGACAGCCAGACCCCACACTCACTTCGCGCACATCGCTGACGAGTGGACCCTGGACACGCTGTCATCGTCTTCCCCAAAACTCGCCCGCGACCACGTCGCAGCTGCAGTGACTGCCGGTGATGGCGCGACTTAATTGGGCAATTAAACGCAGGCGTTTCCTGTCGAGGCACCGGCTATAAGATCCCCACCTCCCCACGATCATTTTCCCCCAGTCAATCGCACACTCACGCCCCCAGGCTGCCCCCGATTCACACAAAACCACCGCAGACAGAGCAACTCCGGCGACCGATTCAGGTGAGCCTCGAGCGCCCCTTTCCCTCTGGTTTGTTCGAGACGCTTAGTAAACCTCCCGCGCACCTTCTAACCACAACAGAGCATCATGTATTGCCCCAGGTCGACGTGTTCGCTTGACGCCGTAGGCACCCGACGACCACCCCAACTCCGGCGAGCAATCTCAGCAAGTTTCGAGCGCCCCTTGCTTTCTTATTCACCCGAGCGTGTTCGCAGTTGTCCTGCGCATCTTCTAAACTCATTGGTTCGCGCTTAGGCGACGCAGAACTTCGGCAACGACTCCGACAACACCCACCCGACGCCAGACGCAACTCCGACGAGATCTAGAGCCCATCTCCGAGCGCCCCTCCGCAAGCCAGCACCACGACGAGCTTCAGCAGCCTCCGGCGAACCTGGTAATACCCCTCTCCCTCTCGCAGACGATGTAGAACGCCGGCGCCGCCGTAGTCAGACGCGCCGCCGCCAGTTAGCACCGCCAGCGCCGCCCGTTTCTGGCTTGATGATGTGGACCGTTGGATCTGCATCGCAGCGCTAGGATAGATTCACTTAAACCGAAGAGGTACGCGATCTGAGCCGTGCAGCGTTAGTTAGATCCAACGGCACAGAAGGGTGATCCGGTGCGAACCGGTACGGGCGAATAAAAACATGACGCGTGGCTAGGTTAGATCTAAAAACAGATTTAAAAACCAGATTTAGTTTCAAACTTCAAATGCTTATAACTTTTGAATGCCACGTTGGATTTTTGCAAACTTTATACCGTTGGATTCAGTGAAACAAGGCCTTTCTGAATATCCAATTTGTTTAGCATATAGTAATAGATAAAATGATTTTATTTGTGGGACAAGTTTTAGGCTAATTTAGGTATAGATTTAATTTGGTAAATTAAAATGGGGCCAAATAAATTTAGTTGGCAAACTTGTGACATGTTAAGTTTCTGTACCCATGAGCATACTTGGAAGAATTTTCAAAAATCACCACTTAGTAAGTTCTTGCATGCATGCATTCATATTATTTTTGGTTGTATATATTTGTGTGTTATTGTGTGCTATTGTTTTTTGTGTAGATTTTGCTAGTGATTGTGATTGTGAAGAGTGCTACTCTCCCCACTACCAAGGCAAGTGATATTTACATGAATAAATTTGTCCTATATATATTTTGAACTAGCATTAGATATTTTGTTATAGTGTTGCATGCTATTTTTGTCTAATGTAAAAGATGGGGAAATCCTATGTAGTCTAGTAGATTTACTAAGGAATCATCCCTAAGATATGTTGTCATACTTTGCTTAGCCTAGCTTATAGCAAAACAAGGGTTGGTGAAAAACTACTCATACTATAAAGAAAATATTCTAAGTCAAGAGACTTATACTTTTCTAATAAAACCACTAAGTCAAATGAACCTCCTGGGTGGAATGGAAAGTATGGGTTATGTTGAGTGGTTACACAAGGCCATGGACTTGGGTTGTGTATCTCACTTGTGGTAAGCCACCCAGGCACAAAGGGATTTGGAGGCCAAGTGTTGAGAAAGCTTACAGTGCAACCACTTGGCAATATGGGCTCTGCCATGATCATATAGGTTGCTAGAACTTAGTCACTTGGACAGTTGGTGGTAGATGGGATGATAGGATGGAACGCGTCCATTTGACTAAGGAAAAGCTTCTGAAAGGTCCTGTCTTGGGAAACCAAGTCTGGTGGGGAAAGTGCACAACCTCTGCAGATGGAAAACCTAAGTACTTAGCCTTGTCCAAGGAAATGGACACTTTGAGCATCAAGACATGGAAGCTACAAGAATCTCATCACTCCAACTTCTAAATAAAAATTGGTGGGTGAACAAGGGTGAAGGACCTCAATGTCTATTGGTGGTTCCTTGGGAATGTTTTGATAAAGAAAAACTTAGTGATTTCAACTAATAGGAAAAACCTATTTTCAAGCAAAGCAAGCCCAGCTACACATAGCCAAAATGCATATAGTAATATAGTCCACTTAAAATATAATAAGGTATCACTTGCCAATACTATTCCAAAGTATTGACCCACTGTGGCTGTAACTTGTGATGTTGCAGGTTACTCTGATGATGAATAGGAGTCATGAGTCTACACTCAACATGCTTGCCTGTGGCACATGAAGATGAAGACTTGTGTTTATTTACTTGTTCCTTAAAACTCTTGTATTAGGCCTATGGCCATGAGTTGTAAAAGACTATGTTTTTATCTCTGGAATGAATGTAATAAACGACCTTTGTATCTGTGTACTTCATCTTAAACTGTGGATGCTAGCATTGATCCAGGGACTAGCATTGCAATCACAGGGATCCTATCCTTTATAAAGGAGGGGTCTAACAGTATACGGCTTGGAAGATATACATCATTTTTTTGAACGAGGAAGATAGACATCATGCTTATTATGTTCTTTTTCTACACATGCGTTCAAGACATCAGCTAGCCATGTATTGCTTTAGGTACTCGCCGACCTGGAGGTTGCTTCCGGTGCGCCGACGAGTGGTTTAGCTCGTAAGTTAGATCGACACTTATTGAAAGCCCCAAACCACGTAAAATATGCAAAGAAATTAGAGGTGTCTAACTTTGTTTTGCAGGGGTGTGCTGTGATGTGATATGACCATGATTGTGATTATATTTGATGTATGCAATGTTCCTTATTTTAAGTTGGCAACCGGCAGGAGCCATATGGTTGTCTTTAATTTCTGTTAAGACCCGCGTGTCTATTCAAAGTAATTGTAATAGTTGAAGCTGGTGGACGACAATCATGGAGCAGCGTCATTGACCTTGATGCAATGCCGGTGATGATGGAGATCATGTTCGTGCTTGAAGATGGAGATCGGAAGCACAAAGAAGAAAGGCCATATCATATCACATATTATGAATTTCATGTGATGTTAATCCTTTATGTATCTTGTATTGCTTAGTTAATGACGGTAGCATTATAAGATGATCCCTCATGCACATAAATTTCAAGTTCTAAAGTGTTCATCCTTAGTAAGCACCATTGCTAAAGCTTTTTGTTTCGAAGCACCACGTGATGATTGGGTGTGTTAGATTCTGCAAGTGTATACAACGTGAGCAAGCCAGATTTGCTCATGCGTAAGCTAAGGTTTGATCTTGACGAGCCTAGCATGTATAGACATGGTCTCGGAACACGGATCACCGAAAGGTAAAGCATGAATCATATAGTAGATATGATGAACATGTCGATCGTTTGCCATTGAAGCTACATTAACTCTCGTGATGATCGGTTTTGATGTGGTGGATTTGGTTCGTGTGATCACTAAAACAATGTGAGGGATATTGTTTTGAGTGGGAATTTACCAAAATTAATTTAACTATTAATTAGAACTCAATTTGTCATAAACTTAGTCTAAACTATTGCAAATATGTTGTAGATCAATGGCGGCCCCTACCATCAATTTTAATGCGTTCCTAGAGAAAGAAAAGTTGAAAAACAATGGAAGCAACTTCACGGATTGGTTTCGCAATTTGAGGATTGTCCTCAATGCTGGTAACTTGACCTATGTGTTGGATGCACCGTTGGGTGACCCACCTGCAACTACTGCTACCGATGAAGTAAAGAATGTTTACCTCGCTCGGAAGACTCAGTACTCCACAGATCAGTGTGATATCTTGTATGGTTTGGAATCGGAGCTTCAGAAAAGGTTTGAGAATTCAGACCCACATGATATTGTCCGTGAACTCAAATTGATATTTGATACTCACGCGGAAGTTGAGAGCTATGAGGCTTCTGAAAAGTTCTTTAACTGCAAGATGGAAGAGGGCAGCTCCGTCAGTGAGCATGTGCTTAAGATGTCTGGGCACGCAAACAAACTCCAAAGCTTGGGTATAGTGATTCCTAATGCTTTGGGGATTTACCGTGTCCTCCAATCACTACCACCAAGTTACAAGAACTTTGTGATGAACTACAATATGCAAAGCATGAACAAGGAGTTGCCAGAACTCTTCTCCATGTTAAAATCTGCAGAAGTGGAGATCAAGAAAGAGCACCAAGTGTTGATGGTTAATAAGACCACCAAATTCAAGAAAGGCAAGTCTAAGCAAAAGGGACACTTCAAGAAGGGTGGTAAGAAAGTTACCGCACCGACAAAGAAGACCAAGGCTGGACCTAAGTCTGATACTGAGTGCTTTTACTGCAAGGGAGAAGGTCACTGGAAGCGGAATTGCCCAAAGTACTTGGCGGATTTGAAGAACGGCAACATCAAGAAGAAAGGTATATCCGATATACATGTTATTGATGTGTATCTCACTAGTACTCGTAGTAGTGCCTAGGTATTTGATACTGGTTCGGTTGCTCATATTTGTAACTCGAAATAGGTGCTGCAGCATAAACAGAAGCTAGCGAAGAACGAGGTGACGATGCGCGTAGGAAATGGATCAAAGGTTGATGTGATCACGGTCGGCACGCTACCTCTTCATCTACCATCGGGATTAGTTTTATACTTAAATAATTGTTATTTGGTGCCTACGTTAAGCATGAACATTATATCGGGATCTTGTTTATAGCGAGACAGTTACTTGTTTAAGTCCGAGAATAATGGTTGTTCGATTTATATGAGTAATATGTTTTATGCACATTCACCTTTGATAGATGGTCTATTCTTATTGAATCTCGATAGTGGAAATACACATATTAATAACATTGAAGCTAAACGTTTGAAATTGAGCGATAACTCAACCTATATGTGGTACTGTTGTCTTGGTCACATTGGAGTGAAGCGTATGAAGATGCGAATCACTTGATTTCGAATCACTTGAAAGATGCGAAGCATGTCTGATGGGTAAAACGACTAAGACTCCATTTTCTGGTATGATGGAGCGAGCTACAGACTTATTAGAAATCATACATACCGATGTGTGTGGTCCGATGAGTGTAGCATCGCGCTGTGGTTATCGTTATGTTCTAACCTTTACGGATGACTTGAGTAGATATGAGTATATCTATTTCATGAAACATAAGTCTGAAACTTTCGAGAAGTTTAAGGAATTTCAAAGTGAGGTGGAGAATCAACGTAACAAGAAGATTAAATTTCTACGTTCTGATCGTGGAGGTGAATATCTAAGTTACGAGTTTGGCGAGCATTTGAAGAAATGCGGAATACTTTCACAATTGACACCGCCAGGAACACCACAGCGTAATGGTGTGTTCGAACGTCGTAATCGAACTCTCTTAGATATGGTTCGTTCTATGATGTCACTTACAGATTTACCGCTATCATTTTGGGGTTATGCATTAGAAACAACCGCATTCACTTTAAATAGGGCACCATCTAAATCCGTTGAAACGACACCATATGAATTATGGTTTGGGAAGAAACCTAAATTGTCGTTCCTTAAAGTTTGGGGTTGCGAAGCCTATGTAAAGAAGTTACAGCCGGACAAGCTTGAACCCAAAGCGGAAAAATGCGTCTTCATAGGATACCCGAAGGAAACTATTGGGTATACCTTCTATCATAGATCCGAAGGCAAAATCTTCGTTGCCAAGAATGGATACTTTCTAGAGAAGGAATTTCTCTCGAAAGAAGTGACTGGAAGGAAAGTAGAACTCGACGAGGTTGTTGAACCTTCTCTCGAAATTGCGAGTAGCGTAGCACCGGAAGAAGTTCCTGTGGTGCCTGCACCAATGAGAGAGGAAGCTAATGATGATGATCATGAAACTTCGGTTGTAGTTGCTACAGAACCTCGCAGGTCAACGAGAAATCATACCACTCTTGATTGGTATGATCCCGTTATGAGTGTCATGTTGGTGGACAACACTGATGACCCTGCGACATATGAGGAAGCGATGATGAGCCCAGATTCCAATAAATGGCAAGAAGCCATGAAATCCGAGATTGGACCCATGTATGAAAACCAAGTATGGACTTTGGTGGACTTACCGGATGGCCGAAAGGCTGTCGAGAACAAATGGATTTTCAAGAAGAAAACAGATGCTGATGGTAATATAACTGTCTATAAAGCTCTACTTGTCGCAAAAGGGTTTCGACAAATTCAAGGAGTTGACTACGATGCGAATTTCTCACCAGTAGCGAAGCTAAAGTCTGTGAGGATTTTGTTAGCAATCGCTGCATATTACGATTATGAGATATGGCAGATGGATGTCAAAACAGCGTTCCTCAATGGAGACATTGATGAAGAGTTGTATATGATGCAACCCAAAGGTTTTGTCGATCCTAAAGATGCTAACAAGGTATGCAAACTTCAATGGTCCATATATGGTTTGAAGCAAGCATCCTGAAGTTGGAATCAACATTTTGATAAGGTGATCAAAAGTTTTGGTTTTATACAAACTTATGGAGAAGCTTGTATTTACAAGAAAGTGAGTGGGAGCTCTGTAGCATTCTTAATACTATATGTAGATGACATATTGTTGATTGGGAATGATGTAGACCTTCTTAATAGTGTCAAGGAATATTTGAATAATAGTTTTTCAATGAAGGATCTTGGCGAAGCAGCTTACATATTAGGCATAAAGATTTATAGAGATAGATCGAGACGCCTAATATCATTGTCACAAAGTACATATTTGGAAAAAGTTCTAAAGAGGTTTGGAATGGAAGATAGCAAGAAAGGGTTCTTGCCCATGTTTCCCAATACGACCTTGAGTAAAACTCAAAGTCCAGCAACGACAGAAGATAGAGAAAGGATGAGTAAGACTCCCTATGCCTCAGCCATAGGATCTCTAATGTATGCCATGCTATGTACTAGACCCGACATTGCATATGCTGTTAGTTTGACTAGCAGATATCAAAGTGATCCAGGAGTCGATCATTGGACAGCGGTCAAAAACATCCTTAAGTACTTGAGAAGAACTAAGGATATGGTTCTTTCTTATGGAGGTGATGAACAACTTGTTGTTAATGGTTACACCGATGCTAGTTGGAACACCGATCCGGATGATTCTAAATCTCAATCTAGATACGTATTTACTTTGAATGGTGCATCAGTTAGCTGGAGGAGTGCAAAGCAAAGCGTTGTGGCGAGATCTTCAACTGAATCGGAATACATAGCTGCTTCAGAGGCTTCACAAGAAGCGATATGGATGAAGGAGTTCATTACAGAGCTCGGTGTGGTTCCAAGTGCGCTGGGCCCAATGTCTATCTACCGTGATAACATGGGCGCCATAGCCAATGCGCAAGAACCAAGGTCACACAAGAAGCTGAAGCACATCAAGCTATGTTTTCACGCTATTCGAGAACATGTCCAAGATGGTGACATAAAGATTTGCAAAGTACACACATATCTGAATGTGGCAGATCCATTGACTAAACCTCTCCCGAGGGCAAAACATGACCAACACCAAACTGCCATGGGTGTTCGGTATATTACCATGTAATCTAGATTAGTTGACTCTAGTGCAAGTGGGATACTGTTGTAGATATGCCCTATAGGCAATAATAAATGTAGTTCTTATTATATCTTTGTGTTTATGATAAATGTTTACATTCATGCTATAACAGTATTAACAAGGAAACATTAATACTTGTGTGATTTGTGAACTAAATTAGAGTCCCTAGTAAAGCCTCTTTATAATACTAGCTTGTTGGTTAATAAATGATTGTGGTTTACCTATCATGAACATTGAGATGTTATTAACAACAAGATCATATCGTTAGGAGAATGATATGATGGACATACTCCTATAGATAAGCGTAGCATAAAGATCAAGTCATTTTAATAGTTCAATTGCTATATGCTTTCTGATACATAGTAACCTGATTCCTTCGACCATGAGATCATGCTTATCACCATCACCGGAAGGATGCTTTGATGACATCAAACACCACACTGTAACTGGGTGGCTATAAAGGTGGCATTGAGTGTTCGGAAAGTATGGGTTGAGACACATGGATCAAGAGTGGGATTTGTCCATCCATATGACGGATAGATATACTCTGGGCCCTCTCGGTGGAATGTCATCCAATTGGCTTGCAAGCATGTGACTGGCTCACAAGGGATCACATATCACGGAAACAAGAAAAGAGTACTTATCAGTAACGAGGTTGAACTAGGTATGCAGAGATACCGACGATCAAAACCTCGGATAAGTAAACTATCATGAGACAAAGGGAAATTGGTATCGTATGTAAGTGGTTCACTCGATCGCAAAGTAATCATAGAAATATGTGGGAGCCATATGAATTTCCAGATTCCTCTATTGGTTATTGTTCGGAGAAGTGTCTCGATCATGTCCGCATAATTCACGAACCGTAGGGAGACACACTTAAGGATTCGATGTTGTTGAGTAGTTATGGATTGATGAGTAAGAGACCGAATGTTGTTCGGAGTCTCGGATGGTATCCGGGATATCACGAGGAGATCCAGAATGGTCCGGAGAATAAGATTCATATAAGGAAAGTCCTGTTTCGGGATTGGAGAATGATTCCGGTGTTTTCATCGGGACTGTTCTAGAAGGTTCCGGAAGGTCCGGCACTCCGGAGGGGAAGGGTACATGAATGTGTCATAACAAGTTGGAATGGTTGCATCATGTACTAGGTGTCATCGCTGAGAAAAATAAAGGGATAAATCAAATCCTAGTTTGAAAAGTCAAACTGCATGTTTGCTTGGTGGAGGGAGAGTAGGAAACCTACTTGGGGAGGAGTTCCTCTCCCTCCACCGCCGGCCTTGGAGGCCGAGTTGGGGGAGGACCCCCTCCCCCTTGGCCGGCGCCCTCCACCTATAAAAGGAGGGGCAGGGCTGCCCCTCTAGACCTACACCTCCACCACCCAAAACCCTAGCCCTAGCCGCCGGCCCTCCTGCAGCCGCTGCCGCCCTAGGGCAAACCCTAGCCGCCGACTTGGGGCTTTCCCCAAGCCCTAGCCGCCGGCCTAGCCCTCTCTCCTTAGTGTGTCTAAACCCTAGATCACCGAGGCCTCTCTCATAGTCCACCATACTCGCTCTGGCTTAAGGCGAAGCCCTGCGAGATCTCCCCTCTACTTTCGGTACCACACCGTCGTGCTGCCGGAATCGCGAGGAGAGTGCTATAACCTCCGCTGCCTGCTGGAACAAGGGAGAGGAAGGTCTTCATCGAGTACCGAACGTGTGACCGACTGCGGATGCGCTGCCGGAATGCAGCGCCGGAAGGATCATCTACACGATCTTGAGATCGGCAAGAGTACGACTACATCACCCACGAGAATCCGCTCTCGTTAAACACTTTGGAATCTTCGAGGGTGAGTTATTCTATCGACTCGTTGCTACAATCTAGTAGATAGATCTTGGCTTGTTTTTTGTATGCGGTAGAAATTTTTTGTTTTCCATGCTACGAACACCTACACTACCAATGCGCCGTAGTCATCCAGGGCGACGTGGAGCAGCAAACACCCAACCCGCCGCCCAACCCGACAACTAACCCGCAAGACCGAAACGGCGGGAATAGAAGAAGCCAGTCCCCCCCCCACCCAAAGGGGACAACACCGGCCATGTCATCCACCTTAGCAAAGAAGGATGGGCCCAGGTACGCGCCGCCGTGGCGGGCAGCACGTTCCTGCCTGGAGACGCCTCGCGGGACCTACTGATGGACTACCATCTGCTCCTGATCGAGGATCACAAGAAGCAGGTCAAGATGCAAGAGGTTCTCGACAAACGCAAGCAAGCAGCCTCAGAGTCCAGCGCTCGACTAGCTGCGCTCTCCGCCATGGGCATCAGCTCCAGCTCGAACGGCAACCACGGCAACAAGAACCGCTCCCGAACGGAGAACATGGACCCCAAGGAGCAACGTGAGGTGACCCGAACCCTCCATGCATCCTTCATGGAGATGGATGCCGACGGCAACATCATCCCGAAGACACCGCAAGATGCGATCATAGCAGCCACTGCGTACCTCGCGGCCCACCCACCTCCGGAGGGGGACCCAAAAAGAGCCATGCACAAGTCCGCACTCACCGGACTCGGACTCGTCGGAGTTGCGCTCCATCAAGAAACTCCTACGGAGCCGAAAAAGAAAGCCACGGTCAAGTTCGACCGTCCGAAGAAGAAGACCATGACCTTCCTCGAAGGCACAAGAGCTCGCGTCATCGCAGCCGCGATTACGACGCCAGAGACGCGCTAACACAATGCAAAATCGACAAAGCGCGAGCCAAGCGCGCATGCTCGTCTGAATCCGAGATGGACGAAGACGAAGGAGAACTC
This sequence comes from Avena sativa, assembly GCA_916181665.1. Lineage (NCBI taxonomy): Eukaryota > Viridiplantae > Streptophyta > Magnoliopsida > Poales > Poaceae > Avena > Avena sativa. The sequence goes on along the minus strand of OV702285.1, from coordinate 37,926,643 downwards.
TACGGAGCCCGGTGCTTCAGCAGATCTGTCCGACAGACACGGATGCTGCGGAATTTCAAGCTTCCTTCGGATACTCCGAAGTTCGACGGAACACAAGACCCCAAGGCATGGCTCAGCGACCACCTATCATCCGTCAAGCTGCACGGTGGAAACAAGGAAACCGCCATGCAATGCCTCCAGCTGCAGCTGACAGGTGCAGCTCGGATCTGGCTTAGCAGCCTATCCTCAGGATCCATCCGAAGCTGGGAGGAGCTGGCTTACAGTTTCATCCGAAACTTCAAAGGCACCAGTAAGAGGCCCGCCTCAATCGAGGAGTTGTGAGCCTGCACCCAACGAACGGGCGAATCCATTCGCTCGTACATACTGCGTTGGTCCAACACCAAAAACTCTGCGGCGCAGATCTCCGGAGAAAGGGCCATCGACGCCTTCAAGGACGGCGTCAATCGCCAGGACTTCAAGGAGGAACTCGGGCACGTCAAGCCCAAGACACTTGACCACCTCATGGACATCGCCAATAGGTGGGACAACTGTGAAGATTCCGTCCACCGGGCACAATCGGAGGAAGAGGACGATTACGGCCGACGACGGGAACGCCGTAACAAGAGGAGACTGCGCGTCTACGACGATCGCGCTGGACAAGACATGGTCGCGGCCGGCTACGCCGATCGCCGCAACGATGCCAACCTCAACAGTGGCGGATACCGCGGAGGCAACTTCCGCGATGGAGGACGCCCAGCACAGTCGTGGCAGCGCCGCGATCGCGATAACGAACCCTCAGCATACGAGATAGAGGAGGCGTCCCGGTTGCGTAGCGTGGAAAGAAAGAACAAGGATATATATATGCCATGCTAAAAGAGCAACAGAAGCAGCTGGACGAAATGTGCCAACAAGGGCCAACTCATCAGTGGCTAGAAGAAAGTGTCGGTGTCCCATCTCAGGGGAGAAGCAGTGTCGCTTCCACGGCGGCCGATCCGATAGATCGCTATCCCGTGGACAATATCACTAAGAAGACAAGTTGCGAGCTGCATGTGGGAGTGATGAACTTATCCTTCAAGGCGGCTCTCGGCTATGCTTTATCTTGTGAACCTGAAGCACGCTGGCATTGCAAAGAGATTCCATATGGCTATGCTCGTGTCGGGGTGGATGAGATGCTATCTCAATATGAATCACTACAACTTGACATTCCTGGACCTGAAGATGAGAGCACGCTAGGAGAAGTCCGGGGCTCTATCATTCTATGGCGCAAGAAATACATCATGTTTCCAGGCTCACCCAAGCCACCACCGTCTCCTCCGCGTCAGCCGAGTCTGCCGCCTCCAGCAAGTCCACATGAGGAGTGGGATGACCACCATAGCGCGAGTCCACCACCGCATCATCCCACTCCTCCCCCGTCGTGTCAGCCCACTCCGTCGCCGCCGTGTCAGACGAAGAAGGCGGTCTCTCAGTCAACTAGTATAAATACTAGTCAGAAGAAAGCCAAAGATAAAAAGGTGAAGAAAATCCCGCCCTCCCAAGTTACCTTATGAGATGACTGATGAGGAGACCAAAGCGATCAGTGATGCCCAAGTTAAAGCCTTCTTTGCACCCAAAGCTCCCGAGCCAAAACATATATTTGATCTGAAGGCCAACAAGTGGGCCAAGGGGTTTCTTGAGCAACCATCGCAATATGAGATAAATAAGGCTGATGACTACAAACGCTGTCTGCTGAGAATTGGTAGGAAGAATTCAGGAAATACTACTGCAAGCAGCGGTAATACTCCAGGAAATACTACTACAAGCAGTGGGAAAAGAAAGGTTGCGCAACTCGGAATGCAGGCAAACAAATCGATCGCCCCGCTCAAGGTGTTATCCAATACTGATCATCATAATATTATAGCAATGGAATTTGCCAAAAGGGCTAATATTAGAGTTGATCAAGCGCTAGGCGGGCATATCCCCATATAAGAGGAGTTGCATGGAGATTTGAATACGGGAAGACTCTGGTCAGACCTGATGAGGTCAAATTTCTACCAACTCAAATGCGAAGACTGCATGAGTGGTACGAGAAAGTCTCTACATGCGATGAAGAAGATCAATTGTCAGCGCTGCTTGTGAAAATTACGAGTGAGCATTTTAATGGTGAAGACCAGTTGCAAATTTATTTTGAGGAATTCTATATGTTATTCAAACAAGATGCCCTTGACTTGAGTCTCCTCGCTACCTATTGTCTATAAGTGGTTCATTTATTTCTATGATAAAGTCTCTAACCCAGCTCTTTTATTGCATGTAATTATATTCACTATATGCTATTATGCAGAATGAAGAGCGATGAATGTGACCGGAAGAAAATCTTTGACACTGGGTTAATCGACCCACACCGGTTTAATCAAGCATTGCTAAAGGAATACCCCAAGGACACGGAGCGTAACTTGCTAAGGGTCTTATTGAGGCAACATTACAAACGAAGAATATTGTTTCCCTACAACTACAGGTAAGATTGTTACTGCCTTGTACAAATCACTTGATTCTGCTAAGTGTAATTGATGAGTTATTGACGTATATAAACGTGCGCAGCTATCACTGGATTCTGCTAACCATTGAAGTTGACGATGGAAGAGTTGAAATCAAGGACTCGCTAATGAGAGATGAATCAGAGTACGCATTCATTAAAGATGCGCTCTAGAGGTAATTTCAAAACTATCGCACTATATCGGTCCCTTTCGTTCATATATATATCCTGAGATATCAAGTAACTAATAACACTTTTTTTTGTCGGGCAGGGTTTGGAAAACTTTCACCAATTCTACGGTTGGTGAATTTAAAGACGAGCTTAGTTTTCATCGGATCGATGTAAGTAGTATGAGCTAGATCCGCGCATCTCTTCAATTCTAGTTTCAATACCATCATGTCATGCTTGATTATTATTTGATTGAAACCTTTTGTCGTAAAGTGAGAGAGGCAGCCACCAGGTACTAATCTATGTGGATACTTCGTGTGCGAGTACATTCGCTCCGAGGTCAGTGAGCGGGATGGAGAGACATTTTTAGAAGTACGTGAGCAATATATTCACAATTTTTGTTGAGTGTCATTCATAATATTTGTTATGACTATTGATATTCATATTGACCTCCTTCTTTTATATATAGTTGGAAAGATTGCGGGAAAATCTCGATCCAAGGAAGCGTCTGGTAGCAATTCAAGAGTAATTAGCGGGATTTCTTCTTGACCATGTCATAAACCCAGAAGGAAAATATCATACCTCTGGCTACTCGTGATTTAATGAACTTGTAACAGAATAGACGGGTTGTGATCTCCATTTATGTAATGTAGAATTATATGTAATTTAGAATTATATCTATATAATTATGACAATGTTGTGTGTAATGGGTTTCTTCGTTGCATGTCACTCTACGCCAAACGCAACCCTCCTCTACCTGTCGCGGCAGAACCCTGCAATGGCTGCCGCGGCAGAAAACGGCCCCAAAACACTGCCGCGGCGGAACCCCCATCGGCTGCCGCGGCAGAAAATGGTCCCAAAACTCTGCCGCGGCAGAAACCCCCATCGGCTGCCATGGCAGCCGAATTGGTAAAATGCTGCCGCGGCAGAAAGGAACTAGTCCCGGCCCGTAATACGGACAGAGACTAAAGACCACCCCCCCCCCCCTCTCGCACTGCTACGCTGCCACGTGCACATCCTTTAGTCCCGGTCCGTAACTGGACTGGGACTAGAGGCTGGAACCTCTAGTCCCGTTTCCGTAGTCCCAGCTGCCTATCCGGAACTAGAGGTCCTCTAGGACCGGGACTAGTGCCCCGTTCTCCACCGGTGACTACCGTATATAGGCTTCACGGGGTACGATAAGACTATGAGTTGGCTACGGTGCATCTTTGGCTATCTCTACAACGAGAAACTCCACCATATCCTGTAGATCTCCGGTAAGTGCCTTGAACTTTGTCACAACCTGCCTTTGAGTATTCACCCGTTCATTAGGTACTGCCTCATCCTCCAATCGATCTTATAATTAAGAGTAATATTTGTTGCGTCGTGTTCTACTGATCTATGTTGTACTTAGTGCCAATACTTTTCTTCCCGATTCTTGAGTGCCACAACTAGATCAATTTGCAACGTCCGCATCATACTTCCCTAGAGTTTTGACGCGGGCCCATGTCCTTGGATGATCTCGCCGCCGCCAGTTTCGGTCACTTGCATTCGTCAACAGATCTATTATTATTATTATTCTATACTAAAAGCAATATAAGGATGTACTAGGAAAAAAATTTATGCCGCAGACGCACAAAGCTAGTTTACATATGTTTGATAATTCTATTCTAATTTCCAACTCACAACAAGAAAACAACTTTCAACAATTTCAAGAAACATAACCAATAGCATAATTTAGAAATACCTCCTCTCTTGAGAGGAGAAGAGTAACTTTGATAAGCCAACCCCACCTCACTTTGTAGCACGACAGCAAGCTTATGATCAGTCCTCCTCGAAACAGGCTGACGCCCAGCTTTATAAATAAAGCAACATCCATACAAGAGTTCATACACCCACACCACACACAAGTACACATACAAACGGTCCCATACAAGGCCCCACGGGCCAAGCATGGCCAAGCCTGGCGTAAGCCACCCAACACAAACACAAGAGCCGGAAGGGACCTCAGGGGCCGGACGAAGTAGCAAGCCGACGAGCCGCCGCAATCAGGTGCTCCAACATCTCGTCCAGCCGCGCCCTCTCACGCTGTCTACACAGCGGGTACCACTGCTGCAAGAAAGCCAGAAAGGTGAAGGCCGAGTCAGAAGCCCGGCGAAGAAAAATACGCTCAATGACCATCTTGTTCCTAATGTTCCATAAAGCCCAGGTCATTGCCGCAAACATCAACCAGAAGAGGCGCCTCCTCCTCCCAGTATGGTTTGCGGCGGCCTCCAGAAACTCTCCAAGGTCTGAGGCCTGCCACTCAGGCCCCAGGGCCTCGTGAACAAAGTTCCAAAGGAAGCGAGCAGCGGGGCACGAGAAGAAAATGTGCAGGCCCGTTTCTGGGACCGCACACAACGGGCAAAGGCCATTACCAGGCCCTTGCCGCTTGGCCACCTCCACACCCGAGGGAAGCCGGTCACGTAGTAGCTGCCAAACAAAGATTTTGATCTTCAGAGGCAGGGGGGCCTTCCACAAAGGTGAGACCCATGGCCTCTCGGGCCCTCTAAATAGGGCCCTGTAGGCCGAGCCCACCGAGAAGAATCCCGAAGGAGAGAGGTGCCAAGCATGGGAGTCCGGGGACTGCGCCAGGGACAGCGGAAGACTGTCCCTCAGCCCCTCCCAGGACTCCAACTCGGCCTCCCCCAGGTTCCTCCGGAAAGCCACCTGCCACGACCCATCGTGGAAGGCCTCCCCAACCAGGATAGTAGGGTCAGAGCAGATAGCAAATAACTCGGGACACTCATGGCGCAGAGGGAGATGACTGAGCCATGGGTCGAGCCAGAATAGGGTATCCCTACCATCGCCTATGGAAATAGACAACCCTTTCCGGATAGCTGGCTTGATGTCCTGGATGGCTCTCCAAAACTGAGAGCCCTCCCGACGATCACAAGCCAGCAGCGGCCGGCCCCGCAAGTATTTCGCCTTAATCAACTGTAGCCAGAGGCCACCATCATCTTTCAGGATCCTCCAAACCCATCGAAGCAGCAGCGCCACATTCATGTGGCGGGATGCGATGATACCTAAGCCCCCTAGCTCCTTGGGGGTGCATATATCAGCCCACTTCACCATATGATACTTTTGATGGCCATTATTGGCTATCCAAAAGAACCGGGATAGCTCCTTGTCAAAGTTTGCATGCACCCCCTCCGGCAGGAGATACATCCCCATCATGTACATAGGTAGGCTAGAGAGGCACGAGTCGATAAGGACCGTCTTGCTCCCCTTGGAGGTGAACCTTCCCTGCCAGGGTTCGGCGTTCGCCTTAACCCGACCCATGAGGGGCGCCAGGTCCCTAATCAAGATCCTGGTGTCCCTCACTGGCATCCCTAAATAGTTTAGGGGGAAGACCGCCAAACGGCAGTTAAGGTTATCCGCGATCCTCTGCTGATCCTCTTCGGAATACCCCAACACCATGACTTCACTCTTATCGAAATTGATCTTGAGGCCCGACATAGCCTCAAAGCACAGGAGCAGGAACTTCAAGTTAATGATATCCTGCTCCGATCCCGCCACCATAATCATGGTATCATCCGCATATTGGAGGTGGGTCACCCCCCCCTCCCGGGATAAGATGCCGAACCACACCTGAGATGTGGCCGGAATTCTTGGCCTTCTCCAAGATTTCCGCAAGGGCATCAACTGCAGCATTAAACAAAATAGGGGAGATAGGGTCCCCTTGACGAACCCCACAGGAGGGTTTGAAATAGGGACCCACCTCTCCATTTATGTTTATAGCTGTGTTCCCGCTCATGACAATCTGCATGATCCAACCTATCATGCGATCATCCACCCCACGACGCTGGAGGACTTGGCGGAGAAAGGCCCAGTCTAGCCTATCATAGGCCTTCTGAAAGTCAAGCTTCAAGAAGACACCCTGCTGGCGAGACACCTTGACCTCATGAATAATTTCATGCAGAGTCTAATAGACGGTTGTTTTCTTCCTTGTATGGCACTTGTGTTTGCACCGCATCTGGGAAGTTGTATATGGCATTACATGAAGGAAGTACAAAGTGGTCAAGTAACAATACCTTTTTTCTTAGTGTTCTATTGTACACAACACTGATTTTAATCCGGCAACTCTCACATTCAAATGAGCTCGCTTGATTTTTAGAGTTTGTTTGCTTCACTAATTCCATAAAAGACAACATTGATCTCTTTTTAATTAGCTGGAAGAACCTCCACTCCAGCAACAACAATAGCCATGGTATGGTCATCATATCTGGCTTTTAACGTTAACAGAGAAAGATTGATGTATAAAGCACACATATCTTTGGCTCCTAGCAGATTGGCAGAGTTGATTTTGCACATGTAGTAAACTTAGGACATCGATCTTGACTGCTTTTGAAATGCAGGAGGACCTGCTGACTCAGGCTATCACCTTGCATTTGGTTCACAGACGCTGGATCAAGAGCAGGTACTACGAACAGTTCGGTATTCTAGCTCACGGTCGTGGATGGCCTTGGCTCAGGGGCCAAACTGAGTCGGAAGTATGCCTTGTCGCGGAAGGCCAGGGAAACGACCGTACAGCGTCGTGCGGGAGGTGTACATACAGGTCATTCGCGACTGGTAGGTGGCGGGGAGCCGTGTAGGAGGGCGAAATCTCTGTCATCCGCTGCTGCTTGATCATGGGGGCGCTTTCGTGACCGATAGGTGGCGGAGAGCCAGAGAGCCTTGAACGGCATGGTGGGAACATGAGGGCAGCGGGGATCTAGGGAAGGGGAAGATTTGACGACGGCGGAAAATCCACAGGGTGGCGGCGGCCAGATCGGGATGTGTCAGAGACGGTGGCTCGACTGCGGCAGGGTCCGGAGCACGTGCACATCGCGTTCTGTCCAGGTCGAGGGCAATGGTCTGATAATCTGGTGTAGATGTGTGCTACTCTTAGATAGAGTAAATTCGATCGGGTTATGTTGTTGAGGAAAGACTCTAGGCCTGGTACGAAGTGATGGGGGAGGATTCTCGGTCACGAGTCGTGACTCACGACATAGGAAGCTACCGTGACCTCACGACATAGGAAGCCACGGATCGTTTTGCATTTATCTTCGCATAACTTATCGATGGCACCAGTGGATAATTAGGTGTTTGGGGAGGGTAAACCTGTCCAAAAAAGTGTAGGTACTACAAGAAACACTCCTTCCTTACCAGTGGATAATTAGGTGTTTGGGGAGGGTAAACCTGTCCAAAAAAGTGTAGGTACTACAAGAAACACTCCTTCCTTTATTATTAGGTATAGATTTCGAGGTACCACGTTGATCCATATTACTTAAATTATATTAACCATTAGATCTAAAATCTATGGTTACAATTTAAAAATAAAAAGATTACATATGCAAACCAACTTGTGGTTAGATGGTTAGGAAAGTGGTTGTACCCCATCAAAACCTAGGTTTGACACTGTGTTTCTCAAAAAAAAAAAGATTACATATAAAGTGGTTAGTACAAACAGCAGTCAACTGTCATGTATGAGGAGTTAATAAAATACACATACAAATCGTCAAAGATATGGACCCATATGTGCCTGCTCCAAACAGATTTTGTCACAGATAAAAGGAAATTCCAAAAACTAAAATAGATGGAGACAGCTATAATGTGGATCGGCAAAGACTCTGTCAAAGACATGTCCAGGACACCATGAGGGGGGAAGGAGGGGCAGCCGCCCGCCCTGACCCCGGGAAGCCGAGGGGGGAGTCCAGACTAGCTTCAGCGACCGTGGAACTCAGGCTCAGGCTATTGCGACGCCATTAGAGCCGTCTAAAAATAGTGCACTATTTCAGTACTATAGCGCCGTTATAGTGTTTTTAGGAGTCAGACACTACGTTATGCATAAAATGCTCGATATGACGCTAATCGCGTTCTAGTGGCGCTAAATGGCGCTAAACACTTATACGTTATTTTGTTATAATGGCGCTATAAAATATTAAAATTATCGATGGTCTATCCGGCCCATTCAGCCCGCACGACTCAATAAACCTAGCTAAAGCAGCATCCAGCCCCACGTCGCATCCCATTTCCCACCACGCGACGATGGTGGCGGCTACAGGCTCCTCCCTCTCCAGCTCTGGCCGGACGCCCGCTTCCATCCGGCACATCCCTAACCAAACGAAGTGCAGCTAGCAACGCTACGACCAAGGATCTTCCACAACAGCAACCAACGCACACCTAGCTTCATCCCCACCAATATTTCACTTCCGCTCCATCTTGAAGAGCACTGGAAGTCTTGAAACTGGCACGATGTCTGCCTCGCCCCATAGAAATCAGCTTCATACCCAACGATTCTGAATAAGTTGTTTCTCCTATGTTGTTGCTTGGATGCCTTGTTGGCTGTTGATGTGACTATCTGAAAAATATGTCTTTCATTTTGAATTTGACAAACATTTTAATCCGTACTCTATCATTTAGTCACCATGTGGTCATCACCGGTTAATTGGCTATGCATGTATTATTTTGGACAATTTTTTAGTTACTGAAATCAGACTATACTTATCAAATTTTTTATTATTTTACAAAACGCTATTTTAAAAAATAGCATGCTATTAGCGCGCTATAACTTGCGTAGGGTCTAAAGAAAGACGGCACTAAAATAAATAGCACGCTATTTTTTCGTTGGTCGTATATGGTCCTGTACGAGGTTGAGGAGTTAAGCTAGGCTGCTTCGGTGCTGCGTTCCTGAACCTTAGCCTTTTTTCTTCGTTGTTGGGCTTTAAAACCTTTGATTAGCCTGGGCTTTTTCCCATTTGAGTTAGCTCCAATGTACGATGCATTAAGGGTAGTACTACGCGTCCCCGGAAGATTTGTGTTTTTTATCCCCCGGTCCTCTTTTTTGGATCAAAATCCCGCTTTTGTTACAGACATACTCGTTTTTGCTACAAATATCCCGCTAACGTAGCAAAAAATGTTTTGACCCTGAAAATAGAAAAATAGACTGGACCTCGCCAGAGAGTTCGCCGGAGACATCGCCGACGACCGTGCAGCAAAAAAAATACTAATATAGCAAAACCGACTTCCCCGGAGACTCGCCGGAGCCTTTCGCCGGATACTGCGTAGCAATAAAATTGCGCTTTTATAGAAAAATCAAAAAACCGATGTAGCAAGATGGTTATGCTAATGTAGCAAAAGCCTAACTTTGCTAGAAACATTGTCGGAGCAAAAATTATAGCAAAGAAATATGCCATAGAGCTGCACCGCTCGCGCATGTAGCAACGCCACAAGTCATATGTAGCAGGTCCTGTCGCCGTGTGTAGCAGGACTGCTCGCTGCAGGTATCAGCACCGCTCACCGCATGTAGCAGGTCTGGATGCCGGAGGTAGCAACTACTGTAGCCGTATGTAGCAGGTTCGGTCTCCGTGTGTAGCATCGTCGTCGGCCGTCTGCACATGTCCACGGGAGGCCACGACTTGCAGCAAACTGACGGTGTGCCGGGGAGCAGAGCGGCCATGGAGCAGAGGTGCGCTTGAGGGGGAAAGGCGGGGAGAGGGCCGGCGGCGACAGCATCGGGCGGGAAGAGGGGCGGCGGAGCGAGCTCCCCTCATCCAGATGCCATGGAGTGCGCGGCGGTGGAGATCCCCGGCGACGGCGCGGCGGCCGGAGCTACAGGGGAAGGTGGCGGCGCGGCAGCCAGATCTGCAGGGCAGGGCGGCGGCCGGAGCTACACGCGGATGGGTGGGAAACGGCGGCTGCTGCAAGTTCTGTGAGGAAGAAACGAGGAAGAAGAAAGGAGATATGACACCCGTGGTAGGCCCTCCCACGTACGGACGCTAGCAACGACACCCGGGGAATCGATCCCCCGGAGGAGTAGTATCATTTTCCATGCATTAAAGTGGGAATGAAGTATACAACGAATCTTTTTTATTTTCTATCATGAATTGATCTCTCTCAATGCTAGCAGTCATGGAATCGCAAGGCCATGGCTAGGTATCAATATAATTGTTCATCTAATATGCATCGTTCACGGGGCTATTAGGTCTTTCCTACCCCTCTCGTGACAACACCAAAAGCCAAGAACCAAGTCGCCAGGGGAAGACCACACGTTGTGCACAAAAGAAAAAGAAAAGAGAAGACCACACTACTTTCATGGCCACTGCAGTGACGTGATTCTTGATATATAGAGCCGACATGATAATGATTAAGAATAATATTGGTATACTCATCAGTCACCTTGCATCTATAAATATTGGACCAAAATTTAAGATAATATAAATATTATAATTGATATTAGTAGTAGTATTTCTTTTCTATGCACTTTATCTATTTGTTGTTAATAATATGTGTATATCCAAAAATTACTATTTTGATGGTTATATGACCCAGTTTCTACTTTCGCCTTGGGGCCCCTAAAATCTCAGTACCAGCCTTGAACATGTCAAAAAGAAAAAGCACTCCGTCAAGGATTAATCACTAAGAACCCAGAGGCAGTACACGCATGCAAATAATTTCTGCTAATTAATAATGGGAAAACTATTATATATAAAATATTCATTAGAAAAATTAACTACTGCTTGAGATTGATGAAGGAGAGTCACAACTTTGCCGCTCGGCCGAGGCATCACAAAATTCATGCCTAACTGAAGACAAATTGGAGTGTGTGTCGATTCAGTTGTTAATATATTTTGTCAAATGGGAGAGGATGAGTCTTGGGTATTACTGATCATATTGATATATGCGAGCTATACTAGACCACTCACATATCACATGTTTATGAATCCCATATTGCTCCGGAGTATGACAAATATAAATCCAATAACCGTAGTTTACAACATAATTATTCCTTGTGCTATAGTAATAAGTAATCAAAATTATTCCAATGATTTCAAATTTGAAGGTATCTTGAACAAATAAAATATTATAAGATAGTTACGGCCAAATGTCACATTTAGAAATTCATAATATGCTATATGTTGTCAAATCAATAGAATGGAAGATATTTATATTTTACATGTCACTATAAATTTTATTTAGAATAATATATTCATAGTAAAAATGTTAAACACACAATGTATGTGCCAACATGGTAAAATTGAGGAGTGCGACATATTTACTTTTGTAGCCATTGAAGATTAAACCAAAAAATCAATCCCCCTTTGATATGATAGTGGAGGAATTAGATGCATAAATATCTAATATATGCAATATTGTTTTGAATTACTTGATAGTGACAACTTGGAGAGTAGGGTAAATTTTGATAAACGGTGTTGTTTTCTATGCAGATCATTAATATGTAATACGATAGTGATTGAATTGTACTAAAGATTTTTTTAAATGACATTGGCCTACTTATGCAAATAGAGCGAGTACAAGCACACAACCTTCAAACATTTGGCATCTATGATGGATGAGTCTCTTTTAGACAACTAAGTGGTAGTGATTACCAAATCGAGCATGATTAGGAAATCCATGTGGAAACATTATTCTCTCTCCAAAACATTGAGAGGTATGCTTAATATATATTGTATATAGTGCCATGTGAAAATGACCATACAATAAATCCTTAAAATTGTAGTTCTGTGAATACCATAACAATCATTAAATGGAAAATTAAATATGTATCATTGCTTATGATTTTATACAATTGAACTATTACCTTCCAACCCCATAACATGAATAACTATTAAACTATAAATTTATATTAAAACACACCATGGGCACTAAAAGTAATGCACTCGCATTTGCGAGGGCCATGGTGCTAGTTTTAAATAAGGGGGTCTCTAATACCCAGTCGACTGTGACATAGCTTATGTCACAGTCAACTGATATCACCCAAATTCGTTCCAGCCCGATGCGCACCTTTGACCTGGTTGTTGTTTTGTTGGGTCTTTTGTTGTGTTGTTGGTCTTTTATTGTGTTGTCTTCTTGTAGTTTGTAGGCTACTGATTTTCTTGTCTTCGTGTTGGGCCGCTACTTAGCTTCTTGGGCTTTGAAAAAACACAAGAGAACTTTATGTTTCATGAAAAGAAAAACTCAACAACTCGTGTAAATGCAAAATCAGTGGTCCCACTTCACATTGACTTGGGACCTTTTGTTAGGTAGCCGTTACTAGGTTAAGTGTATGTATGATACACAAATAGAACCGGGATCATTCAAATTAGAATGCAAAAAAGAAAAATATTAAAAATAAAAAAATGTTTTACTCTCTCTGACCCATATTAGTTGACTCAAATTTGTCTAGATTTGGATGTATCTAGTACTAAAACATGACTAGATACATCTAAATCTAGACAAATCCAAGTCAACTAATATAGGTCGGAGGGAGTATAATATTCTTCTAAATTATTATATCAAACATATGTATTAAATATATTTATTTTAATACCAAAAAAGTAAAATTCGAAAAATAAAAATGGACGTATTGTATTATTGTGAAAGTGAATTGTTAAATAGAAAATGTTAATTAAATTGAAAATTTTAAAAATAAAATATTTAAAGTGATTTTAAAATGCACATCCATCACTATATTTTTGTGTTGCCAAAAAGACATGTGTAATTCATATATTATGAAGAATTTTTTTATATTTGTTTAATTGTGTAATAATAAATTGAAATTTTGTGTCCTTGTTTCATCAAGTTAAAAACTTCAAATGCAACACTATAAATCTAGTTGCAATCCTAAAAGCAAAAATTCTCAGTTAGAATTCTACTTGCAACTCCACGTGCACACTCCCATGTTCCCGAGAAAATCCAGTTTCAAGTCTACATGCAACTCATATTAAAAGCAAAAACTCCTCAGTTACAAACCTAAATGTAATTGTCCACCCCCTCCCCAACTCATTTGGATCCGGAGAAAAAAACTAGTTTCAACTTCACATGCAACCCGTATGAAAAGTAAAAATCCTCAGTTACAAACCTACTTGCAACTCTTCCACCCGCCCCTTCCCCCCAAAGAAAAGCCAGTGTCAAGTGGACATGCAACTCGTTGGGATCCAAAGAAAAAAAAACGCTAGTTTTAACTCCACCACCCATCCCCTCCCCCTCCCCCCTCCCCCCCCCCCCCCCTCAAGAGAAAAGTCAGTTTCAAGTGGACATGCAACTCATTGGGATCCCAAGAAAAAAGTCAGTTTTAAATCCACATGCAACTCGTATCAAAAGAAAAGGATCTCAGTTACAAACCTACTTGCCACTCTCGCATCCCCTCAAATTCCCCTGATAAAATCTAATTTCAAGTCAACATGCAACTAGTATGAAAAGCAAAAATTATCAATTACAAATCTACTTACAACTCTGCCACCCACCCTCCCCTTCCCCTGAGAAAAGTCAGTTTCAAGTCCACATGCAACTCGTATCAAAAGAAAAAAATATCAGTTATAAACCTATTTGCAACTCTCCCACCCCCTCCCCATCCCCCGATAAAACCTAGTTTTAAGTAGACATGCAACTCATATGAAAAGCAAAAATTCTTGGTTACAAACCTACTTTAACTCTACCACCCTCCATCCCCTCTCCCCGTCTCAGAAAAAAGCTATTTTGAAGCCGACATGCAACTCGTTGAGATCTAGAGAAAAAATCTAGTTTCAACTCCATATGTAACTCGTATGAAAATCACAATCTGGATACGTATTTATTTTGAATGGTAAAACAGTTAGCTGGAGGAGTGCAAAGCAAAGCGTTGTGGCGAGATCTTCAACAGAATCGAAATACATGGCTGCTTCGGAGGCTTCACAAGAAGCGATATGGATGAAAGAGTTCATTACAGAGCTGGGTGTGGTTCCTAGTGCGCTGGACCCAATGTCTATCTACTGTGATAACATGGGTGCCATAGCCAATGCGCAAGAACCAAGGTCACACAAGAAGCTGAAGCATATCAAGCTACGTTTTCACGCTATTCGAGAAAATATTCAAGATGGGGATATAAAGATTTGCAAAGTACACACAGATCTGAATGTGGCAGATCCGTTGACTAAACCTCTCCCGAGGGCAAAACATTACCAGCACCAAACTGCCATGGGTGTTCGGTATATTACCATGTAATCTAGATTAGATGACTCTAGTGCAAGTGGGAGACTGTTGGAGATATGCCCTAGAGGCAATAATAAATGTGGTTATTATTATATCTTTGTGTTTATGATAAATGTTTACATTCATGCTATAATAGTATTAACAAGGAAACATTGATACTTGTGTGATTTGTAAACTTAATTTGAAGTCCCTAGTATAGCCTCTATACATCACTAGCTTGTTGGTTGATAAATGATTGTGGTTTCCCTATCATGAACATTGAGATGTTATCAACAACAAGATCATATCGTTAGGAGAATGATATGGTGGACATACTCCTATAGATAAGCGTAGCATAAAGATCAAGTCATTTCAATAGTTCAATTGCTATATGCTTTCTGATACATAGTAACCTAATTCCTTCGACCATGAGATCATGCATATCGCCTTTACCGGATGGATGCTTTGATGACATCAAACACCACACCGTAACTGGGTGGCTATAAAGGTGGCATTGAGTGTTCGGAAAGTATTGGTTGAGACACATGGATCAAGAGTGGGATTTGTCCATCCAGATGACGGAAAGATATACTCTGGCCCTCTCGGTGGAATGTCATCCAATTAGCTTGCAAGCATGTGACTGGCTCACAAGGGATCACATATCACGGGAACAAGAAAAGAGTACTTATCGGTAACGAGGTTGAACTAGGTATGTAGAGATACCGACGATCATAACCTCGGATAAGTAAATTATCGTGAGACAAAGGGAAATTGGTATCGTATGTAAGTGGTTCATTCGATCGCAAAGTAATCGTAGAAATATGTGGGAGCCATATGAATTTCCAGATTCCTCTATTGGTTATTGTTCGGAGAAGTGTCTCGATCATGTCCGCATAATTCACGAACCGTAGGGAGACACACTTAAGGATTCGACGTTGTTTGAGTAGTGATGGTAGTATGAGAAAGAGACCGAATGTTGTTCGGAGTCTCGGATGGGATCCGGGATATCACGAGGTGATCCGGAATGGTCCGGAGAATAAGATTCATATAAGGAAAGTCCCGTTTCGGAGTTCGGGAATGATTCCGGTGTTTTCATCGGGAATGTTCTAGAAGGTTCCGGAATGTCCGGCACTCCGGAGGAGAAGGGGTACATGAATGTGTCATTGCATGTTGGAATGATTGCATCATGTACTAAGTGTCATCGCTGTTCCAAATAAAGGATTAATTCAAATCCGAGTTTGAAAAGTCAAATAGCTAGTTTGAAAAGTCAAACGGCTAAAATTGGAAAGAGGAAAAGAGGAGGAAGGGGGAAACGAGTTGGGGAGGAGTTCCCTCCTCCAACCGGCGGCCCACCTCCAAGCCAAGTTGGGGAGGGACTCCTCTCCCTCCCCTTGGCGCGGCCGGCCCCTCCACCTATATAAGGAGGGGCAGGGCTCCCTCCTCTAGACACACAAGTCCCTCACCTCAAACCCTAGAATCTGCAGCCCTCCATAGCCGCCACCACCCCCTAGGGTTTTGACCTAGCCGCCGACTTGGGGGTCCCCGGAACCCTAGCCGCCGGCTCTAGCCCCTCCTCCTTGGTGTGTCTAAACCCTAGATTGCCGAGGAGCTCTCTCATACTCCACCATACTCGCTCCGGCTTAAGGCGAAGCCCTGCGAGATCTCCCCTCTACTTCCGGTACCACGCCGTTGTGCTGCCGGAATCGCGAGGAGAGTGCTACAACCTCCGCTGCCTGCTGGAACAAGGGAGAGGAAGGTCTTCGTCGAGTACCGAACGTGTGACCGACTGCGGGAGCGCTGCCGGAACGCAGCGCCGGAAGGATCGTCTACGCGATCTTGAGATCGGGAAGAGTACGACTACATCACCCACGAGAATCCGCTCTCGTTAAACACTTTGGAATCTTCGAGGGTAAGTTATTCCATCGACTCGTTGCTACAATCTATAGATAGATCTTGGCTTGTTTGTTTGTATGCGATAGAATTTTTTTGTTTTCCATGCTACGAAACCCTACAGTGGTATCAGAGCCGTGTCTATATGTAGATCTGTTGCACGAGTAGAACACAATGGTCATTGTGGGCGTTGATGCTTTTATTGTCGATTGCTTCTTGTGTACTTTGCATCTTGCGGTATGTTGGGATGAAGCGGCCCGGGCTAACCTTACATGACATCGTTCATGAGACTTGCTCCACGCTTGACATGCAACTTGTATTGCATAAGTGGCTTTGCGGGTGCCTGTTTCTCCTAGCATAGTTAAGATCCAATTTACAACGGGTGATTAACAATACTAGTATCAATGTTGTGGTTCTTGTTCGTAAGTTAGAACGACACTTATCGAAAGCCCCAAAACCACGTAAAATATGCAAAGAAAGTAGAGGCGTCTAACTTTGTTTTGCAAGGGTGTGCAGTGATGTGATATGGCCATGATTGTGATTATATTTGATGTATGCAATGTTCCTTATTGTAAGTTGGCAACCGGCAGGAGCCAAATGGTTGTCTTTAATTTATGTTAAGACCCGCGTGTCTATTCAAAGTAGTTGTAATAGTTGAAGCCGGTGGACGACAACCATGGAGAAGCGTCATTGACCTTGATGCAATGCCGGTGATGATGGAGACCATGTTCGTGCTTGAAGATGGAGATCGGAAGCACAAAGAAGAAAGGCCATATCATATCACATATTATGAATTGCATGTGATGTTAATCCTTTATGCATCTTGTATTGCTTAGTACACGATGGTAGCATTATAAGATGATCCCTCATGCACATGAATTTCAAGTCATAAAGTGTTCACCCTTAGTTAGCACCGTTGCTAAAGCTTGTTGTTTCGAAGCACCACGTGATGATTGGGTGTGTTAGATTCTGCAAGTGTATACAACATGAGCAAGCCAGATTTGCTCATGCGGAAACTAAGGTTTGATCTTGACGAGCCTAGCATGTACAGACATGGTCTCGGAACACGGATCACCGAAAGGTAAAGCATGAATCATATAGTAGATATGATGAACATGACGATTGTTTGCCATTGAAACTATATCAACTCTCGTGATGATCGGTGTTGATGTAGTGGATTTGGTTCGTGTGATCACTAAAACAATGGGAGGGATGTTGTTTTGAGTGGGAGTTCACCTAGATTAACTTTATTATTAATTTGAACTCAATTTGTCATAAACTTAGTCTAAACTATTGCAAATATGTTGTAGATCAATGGCAGCCCCTACCATCAATTTTAATGCGTTCCTAGAGAAAGAAATGTTGAAAAACAATGGAAGCAACTTCGCGGATTGGTTCCGCAATTTGAGGATTGTCCTCACAGCTGGTAATTTGACCTATGTGCTGGATGCACCGCTGGGTGACCCACCTACAGCTGATGCTTCCGATGAAGTAAAGAATGTTTACCTCGCTCGGAATAATCAGTACTCCATAGTTCAGTGTGCTATCTTGTATGGTTTGGAATCGGAGCTTCAAAAAAGGTTTGAGAATTCAGACCCATATGATATTGTCGAGGATCTCAAATTGATCTCTGAGACTCATGCGGCAATTGAAAGTTATGAGGCTTATGAAAAGTTCTTTAACTGCAAGATGGAAGAGGGCAGCTCCGTCAGTGAGCATGTGCTTAAGATGTCTGGGCACGCAAACAAACTTCAAAGCTTGGGTATAGTGATTCCTAATGCTTTGGGGATTTACCGTGTCCTCCAATCACTACCACCAAGTTACAAGAACTTTGTGATGAACTACAACATGCTGAACATGAACAAGCAGTTGCCAGAACTGTTTCCTATGTTAAAGTCTGCAGAAGTGGAGATCAAGAAAGAGCACCAAGTGTTGTTGGTCAATAAGACCACCAAATTCAAGAAAGCAAGTCTAAGCAGAAGGGACACTTCAAGAAGGGTGGTAAGAAAGTTGCCACACCGGCGAAGAAGACCAAGGCTGGACCTAAGCCTGAAACTGAGTGATTTTACTGCAAGGGAGAAGGTTACTGGAAGCGGAATTGCCCAAAGTACTTGGCGGATCTGAAGAACGGCAACATCAAGAAGAAAGGTATATCTGATATACATGTTATTGATGTGTATATCACTAGTACTCGTAGTAGTGCCTGGGTATTTGATACTGGTTCGGTTGCTCATATTTGTAACTGGAAACAGGTGCTGCAGAATAAACGGAAGCTAGCGAAGAACGAGGTGACGATGCGCGTGGGAAACGGATCAAAGGTTGATGTGATCGCGGTCGGCACGCTACCCCTTCATCTACCATCGGGATTAGTTTTATACTTAAATAATTGTTATTTGGTGCCTGCGTTGAGCATGAACATTATATCGAGATCTTGTTTATTGCGAGACGGTTACTTGTTTAAGTCTGAGAATAATGGTTGTTCGATTTATATGAGTAATATGTTTTATGCACATGCACCTTTGATAGATTGTCTATTCTTATTGAATCTCGATAGTGGAAATACACATATCAACAACATTGAGGCTAAACGTTTGAAATCAAGCGATAATTCGACCTATATGTGGCACTGTCGTCTTGGTCACATTGGAGTGAAACGTATGAAGAAACTCCATTCCGATGGACTTCTTGAATCACTTGATTTCGAATCACTTGAAAGATGCGAAGCATGTCTGATGGGAAAAATGACTAAGACTCCATTTTCTGGTATGATGGAGCGAGCTACAGACTTATTGGAAATCATAAATACCGATGTATGTGGTCCAATGAGTGTAGCATCGCGCGGTGGTTATCGTTATGTTCTTACCTTCACAGATGACTTGAGTAGATATGGGTATATATATTTCATGAAACATAAGTCCGAAACTTTCGAGAAATTTAAGGAGTTTCAAAGTGAGGTAGAGAATCAACGTAACAAGAAGATTAAATTTCTGCGTTCTGATCGTGGAGGTGAATATCTAAGTTACGAGTTTGGCGAGCATTTGAAGAAATGCAGAGTACTTTCACAATTGACACCGCCGGGAACACCACAGCGTAATGGTGTGTCCGAACGTCGTAATCGAACTCTCTTAGATATGGTTTGTTCTATGATGTCACTTACAGATTTACCGCTATCATTTTGGGGTTATGCATTAGAAACAGCCGCATTCACTTTAAATAGGGCACCGTCTAAATCCGTTGAAACGACACCGTATGAATTATGGTTTGGGAAGAAACCTAGATTGTCGTTCCATAAAGTTTGGGGATGCGAAGCCTATGTAAAGAAGTTACAGCCGGACAAGCTAGAACCCAAAGCGGAAAAATGCGTCTTCATAGGATACCCGAAGGAAACTATTGGGTATACCTTCTATCATAGATCCGAAGGCAATATCTTCGTTGCCAAGAATGGATCCTTTCTAGAGAAGGAATTTCTCTCGAAAGAAGTGACTGGAAGGAAAGTAGAACTCGACGAGGTTGTCGAACCTTCTCTCGAAATTGCGAGTAGCGCAGCACCGAAAGAAGTTCTTGTGATGCCTGCACCAATAAGATAGGAAGCTAATGATGGTGATCATGAAACTTCGGTTGAAGTTGCTGCAGAGCCTCGGAGGTCAACGAGAACTCGTACCACTCCAGATTGGTATGATCCCGTTATGAGTGTCATGTTGGTGGACAACACCGATGACCCTGAGACATATGAGGAAGCGATGATGAGCCTAGATTCCAATAAATGGCAAGAAGCCATGAAATCCGAGATTGGATCCATGTACGAAAACCAAGTATGGACTTTGGTGGACTTACCGGATGGCCGGAAGGCTGTCGAGAACAAATGGATTTTCAAGAAGAAAACAGATGCTGATGGTAATGTTACTGTCTATAAAGCTCGACTTGTCGCAAAAGGGTTTCGACAAATTCAAGGAGTTGACTACGATGAGACTTTCTCACCAGTAGCGAAGCTAAAGTCTGTGAGGATTATGTTAGCAATCGCTGCATATTATGATTATGAGATATGGCAGATGGATGTCAAAACAGCATTCTTCAATGGAGACATTGATGAAGAGTTGTATATGATGCAGCCCAAAGGTTTTGTCGATCCTAAAGATGCTAAAAAGGTATGCAAACTTCAACGGTCCATCTATGGATTGAAGCAAGCATCCCAAAGTTGGAATCAACGTTTTGATAAGGTGATCAAAAGTTTTGGTTTTATACAAACTTATGGAGAAGCTTGTATTTACAAGAAAGTGAGTGGGAGCTCTGTAGCATTCTTAATACTATATGTGGATGACATATTGTTGATTGGGAATGATGTAGACCTTCTTAATAGTGTCAAGGAATATTTGAATAATAGTTTTTCAATGAAGGATCTTGGCGAAGCAGCTTACATATTAGGCATAAAGATTTATAGAGATAGATCGAAACGCCAAATATCATTGTCACAGAGTACATATTTGGACAAAGTTCTAAAGAGGTTTGGAATGGAGGATAGCAAGAAAGGGTTCTTGCCCATGTTGCCCAATACGACCTTGAGTAAAACTCAAAGTCCGACATCGGCAGAAGATAGAGGAAGGATGAGTAAGACTCCCTATGCCTCAGCCATAGGATCTCTAATGTATGCCATGCCATGTACTAGACCCGACATTGCATATGCTGTTAGTTTAACTAGCAGATATCAAAGTAATCCAGGAGTGGATCATTGGACAGCGGTCAAAAACATCCTTAAGTACTTGAGAAGAACTAAGGATATGGTTCTTTCTTATGGAGGTGATGAACAGCTCGTTGTTAATGGTTACACCGATGCTAGTTGGAACACCGATCCGGATGATTCTAAATCACAATCTAGATACGTATTTATTTTGAATGGTGCAGCAGTTAGCTGGAGGAGTGCAAAGCAAAGCGTTGTGGCGAGATCTTCAACAGAATCGGAATACATGGATGCTTCGGAGGCTTCACAAGAAGCGATATGGATGAAAGAGTTCATTACAGAGCTGGGTGTGGTTCCTAGTGCGCTGGACCCAATGTCTATCTACTGTGATAACATGGGTGCCATAGCCAATGCGCAAGAACCAAGGTCACACAAGAAGCTGAAGCATATCAAGCTACGTTTTCACGCTATTCGAGAACATATTCAAGATGGGGATATAAAGATTTGCAAAGTACACACAGATCTGAATGTGGCAGATCCGTTGACTAAACCTCTCCCGAGGGCAAAACATTACCAGCACCAAACTGCCATGGGTGTTCGGTATATTACCATGTAATCTAGATTAGATGACTCTAGTGCAAGTGGGAGACTGTTGGAGATATGCCCTAGAGGCAATAATAAATGTGGTTATTATTATATCTTTGTGTTTATGATAAATGTTTACATTCATGCTATAATAGTATTAACAAGGAAACATTGATACTTGTGTGATTTGTAAACTTAATTTGAAGTCCCTAGTATAGCCTCTATACATCACTAGCTTGTTGGTTGATAAATGATTGTGGTTTCCCTATCATGAACATTGAGATGTTATCAACAACAAGATCATATCGTTAGGAGAATGATATGGTGGACATACTCCTATATAAGCGTAGCATAAAGATCAAGTCATTTCAATAGTTCAATTGCTATATGCTTTCTGATACATAGTAACCTAATTCCTTCGACCATGAGATCATGCATATCGCCTTTATCGGATGGATGCTTTGATGACATCAAACACCACACCATAACTGGGTGGCTATAAAGGTGGCATTGAGTGTTCAGAAAGTATTGGTTGAGACACATGGATCAAGAGTGGGATTTGTCCATCCAGATGACGGATAGATATACTCTGGGCCCTCTCGGTGGAATGTCATCCAATTAACTTGCAGGCATGTGACTGGCTCACAAGGGATCACATATCACGGGAACAAGAAAAGAGTACTTATCGGTAACGAGGTTGAACTAGGTATGCAGAGATACCGACGATCATAACCTCGGATAAGTAAACTATCGTGAGACAAAGGGAAATTGGTATCGTATGTAAGTGGTTCATTCGATCGCAAAGTAATCGTAGAAATATGTGGGATCCATATGAATTTCCAGATTCCTCTATTGGTTATTGTTCGGAGAAGTGTCTCGATCATGTCCGCATAATTCACGAACCGTAGGGAGACACACTTAAGGATTCGACGTTGTTTGAGTAGTTATGGTAGTATGAGAAAGAGACCGAATGTTGTTCGGAGTCTCGGATGGGATCCGGGATATCACGAGGTGATCCGGAGAATAAGATTCATATAAGGAAAGTCCCGTTTCGGAGTTCGGGAATGATTCCGGTGTTTTCATCGGGAATGTTCTAGAAGGTTCCGGAATGTCCGGCACTCCGGAGGGGAAGCGGTACATGAATGTGTCATTGCATGTTGGAATGATTGCATCATGTACTAAGTGTCATCGCTGTTCCAAATAAAGGATTAATTCAAATCCGAGTTTGAAAAGTCAAATAGCTAGTTTGAAAAGTCAAACGGCTAAAATTGGAAAGAGGAAAAGAGGAGGAAGGGGGAAACCGAGTTGGGGAGGAGTTCCCTCCTCCAACCGGCGGCCCACCTCGAAGCCGAGTTGGGGAGGGACTCCTCTCCCTCCCCTTGGCGCGGCCGGCCCCTCCACCTATATAAGGAGGGGCAGGGCTCCCTCCTCTAGACACACAAGTCCCTCACCTCAAACCCTAGAATCTGCAGCCCTCCATAGCCGCCGCCACCCCCTAGGGTTTTGCCCTAGCTGCCGACTTGGGGGTCCCCGGAACCCTAGCCGCCGGCTCTAGCCCCTCCTCCTTGGTGTGTCTAAACCCTAGATTGCCGAGGAGCTCTCTCATACTCCACCATACTCGCTCCGGCTTAAGGTGAAGCCCTGCGAGATCTCCCCTCTACTTCCGGTACCACGCCGTTGTGCTGCCGGAATCGCGAGGAGAGTGCTACAACCTCCGCTGCCTGCTGGAACAAGGGAGAGGAAGGTCTTCGTCGAGTACCGAACGTGTGACCGACTGCGGGAGCGCTGCCGGAACGCAGCGCCAGAAGGATCGTCTACGCGATCTTGAGATCGGGAAGAGTACGACTACATCACCCACGAGAATCCGCTCTCGTTAAACACTTTGGAATCTTCGAGGGTAAGTTATTCCATCGACTCGTTGCTACAATCTAGTAGATAGATCTTGGCTTGTTTGTTTGTATGCGATAGAAAATTTTTGTTTTCCATGCTACGAAACCCTACATCTATCGCACCCACCCTACTCCCTCCCCCGAGAAAAGCCAGTTTTAAATGCACATGCAACTCGTTGGGATCCCGAGAGAAAGGGAAGTTTCAAGTCCACATGCAACTCGTATGAAAAGCAGAAAATCTCAATTATAATCCTACTTGCAACTTTACCACCCACCCCTCCCCCTTCTCCAAGAAAACCCAGTTTCAAGTCCACATGCAACTTGTTGGGATCTCGAGAAAAACCAGTTTCAAGTTCACATGCAACTCGTATCAAAAGGAAAAAATCTCAATTACAAAACTAATTCCCGCTTCCCCGAGAAAATCCAGTTTCAATTCTACATGCAACTAATAATAAAAGAAAAAACTCTTCAATTACAAACCTAGTTGTAAATGATTAACCCCTCCCCAAGAAAACCAGTTTCAAGTGCACATGCAACTCGTTGGGATCCCGAGAAAAAAGACAATTTCAAGTCCACATGCAACTCATATCAAAAGGAAAAAATATCAGTTACAAACCTACTTGCAACTCTACTATCCCCTCCCGTTTCCCCGAGAAAACCTAGTTTCAAGTCGACATGAAACTCGTATGAAAAGAAAAAATTCTCAGTTACAAACCTACTTGCAACTCTACTATCCCCTCCCGTTTCCCCGAGAAAACCTAGTTTCAAGTCGACATGAAACTCGTATGAAAAAAAAAAATCTCAGTTACAAACCTACTTGCAACTTCCCCCCCCCCCCCCCCCCCCCCGCTCTCCCCTCTCCCCCGAGAAAAGCTAGTTTCAAGTCAACGTGCAACTCGTTGGGATCCAGAGAAAAAAAGTTAGTTTCAACTTCACATGCAACTTGTACGAAAAGCAAAAATCCTTAGTTACAAACCTACTTGCAACTTTTCTACCTGCCCTCCCCTTTCCCCGAGAAAAGCCAGTTTCAAGTCTACATTCAACTCGTATGAAAAGCAAAAAATTCATTTACAAACCTACTTGCAACTCTACCACCCGCCCTCCCCCGAGAAAAGCCAATTTCAACTAGACATGCAACTCGTTGGGATCCCAAGAAAAAAACCAGTTTCAAGTCCACATGCAACTTGTATTCAAAATGAAAATATCTTAGTTATAGACCTACTTGCAACTCTCGCACTCTCTCCCCTTCTTCGAGAAAAGCCAATTTCATGTCTACATGCAACTTATATTAAAAACAAAATCTCTTCTATTACAAACCTAGTTGTAACTAGTTATAATATCCGGTAGCAATTCTTTTGGATCCCAAGAAAAAACCCATTTTGAAGTCTACATGCAACTCTTATTAAATAAAATCTCTAGTTACAAACATACTTGCAACTCTACCATGCTCCATCTTCCCCTGAGAAAAGGATAATTCCAAATGCACAGGTAACTCGTTTGGATCCCGATAAAAAAGGCTAGTTTCAAGTCCACATGCAACTCATATTAAAAGCAAAGAAATTCAATTCATCATTTACAAATTAATTTGCAATTGTTATAAGTCACAAAGATTACAGTGCATAGTAAATAAATCAACTTACTACATCAAGAGAAAGAAAAAGAAGAACATGATAGAATATTATCTTGTTGTACTAATCCTAGTCGTCAACTACAAAAAAAATCAATACTAATCTATTCAAATCTCATGAATATGTTAAAATATTCATTCCTGAACGAGATCACCAACATTTATGGTTTTTTATACTACGAAATTCATTCCAGTTATCATCAACTCTCATGTACTATCTCACGACGTCCTAAATATGATTTGTCCAAGACACAATCATCGCGGTGTACTTGCCTATGATTTTTATTGGAGCATCGATTCAAAATAAAAACATGTTGGTTATATCCTAATAGAAATAAAAATACGAAAAAAATATTCACAAAAAATAATTAGAATTAGAAGTTTAAATTTAAAATACACAAAAAATATTCACAAAAAATACTTATAATTAAAATACTTATTGATCATTGTTGTCAATCATGTGAACATAGAATTTTGGGTCTTCGACATTATAGTTCTACGATTGCACAAGGTGTCTTGCATATCTTGAACAATCCCATTCATTTCTTGTTGGCTGATATCATTTATATATGTGAAAATGTGTTCTCAAATACATATTTTCAACAATTTATTAAAAAATCTGTCATAGCTTGATATTATAAAATAGATCTCCCCAACTTATAATTTCTCTAAAGAGCATGAACATGATAAACAATACCACGGTTTATTATTTATATCAACATCTTGTTACTTGAATCACTAAAGAAATAGCTAAAACAAAATGAATGATTGAGAATGGAAGTCCTAACTTAGCCAATCTAAAAATAGAAATAAAACTATGCGATGCTGCACGACCATACACTCGTACTGGGAAAACTTAAGGGTTGACAATAAGTGTCCTAATTTAGCCAATCTAAAAATAGAAAATAAAAACTATACAATCCCGCACGACCACATAACTGGAAAAATAAATCCTCCCTCCAACTCATATTGGTTGACTTGGATTTATCAAAATTTAAATGATTCTATATACTAAATATTGTCTAAATTTATCTAAATCTAGACAAATTAAGACAATTAATATGGATCGGAGTGAGTAGTTTAGAGTTATTCAAAAAAGAAAAAAAATACAGTGAACTCAATAGCTAGCTGTCTCTAGTGACCAGACTAGAACAGGTTGTCATAACAAAAGCCGTAATGGACGCAGCTACGCAATGCAAGGCAAAGCAGCTAGGCCGGCCTAGACGGGAGACCCACAAACAATGCAGGGCAGCGACGCAGGTCAGCTCAACAATCAAGGCAACATGCAACGACGCGACGCCAGACCAGATGAACGACCAGCAATAGAACGCACGAATCTTGACGACCAGATAAAATCAACGGTATACAAGCTAGCTGCAACGTAAGCTACGTCACAGCTAGCTGTGACTTAGCAATTCCGTTTAAATAAACAAAACATTAGTAGACACTATGTATAATTTATACATAGTGTCTACTAATGTTTTGTTTATTTAAATCGTTACTACTATTGAGCGTAGCCCCGTGACCCCGATACAAAACATTATACAGTATAACCGCACTGACCCCGATAGAGCGCAAGGGTGCACACTCAAACAGCTATCCAAAATGGTCTCGACGTCGACGCCGCCGCCACAACGACGACAAGGAGGAGCGGCGCCACTACCCACAACAACTGCAGTCTTCATTCTTCCTGGACCCTCGAGATTATTTATTTCCACTTGTTGGAATAAAGCTGTCCATTGTCAAGTTAAATAGCCTGCTTAGGGGAACAAAGTGTGGCCATGAGAGATCCATGGACAACCCCACATTGCAAGTCACATCACATGCATGTCGATATATATGGGTGAACGCTAGCCATTTACCGAACCACATACTGGTGCCAAGTGTTCGGCTACAAAGCTTGTTGTTTTTTTACGAGGAAAAACCAACAACATGGCTGGTAGTAAATCTATGTTTTACCGTAAAACATCCGTCCAAATTTGTTTCACGTGATGATCGATATATGAGAGCAGTGAAGCAACTTCATTCTTCAGTACATATTATGGGAAGGATAACCAAAATAATTTTGGAATGGCAATTTGAGGCATTGGCACATACTCCCTCCGTTTTAAAATATAAGATGTTTTAGATTTGTTAAGACAATGTATCTAGACTTATTTTAGTGTGTAGATTCACTCCAAATCTGAGTGAACCTACATACTAAAAGTAGTCTAGATACATTTGCTTTACAAAGCTAAAACATTTTATATTTTAAAACGGAGGGAGTACATATGAAGAGAAATTGTTTATTTTGGAACATGTGAAACCAGAAAAGGATGCAGTCAGTGATGATTAAGGAAAGAGTTTATTATGAATATCTCCCTAGTCCACACTATTGGAGAAATTTCACTAGCCGACGCTGATTCATTATTACGTCTATACACCTAATTTCGTTTTGACACCGTCTGACGTTTTGACTAGGCTTCGACGGCATCTTCCTGAAACTGGCCGTAGTGGTGTCCCTACTTTCGCAAACCATCGATCTTGGAGATGCCTCAAATTGGTTGGAGGACTAGCCTATTTATAGTACAAGCAGCTCGGCATAGTGTCGACACTCACGACATAATGTCGACACTCACCCCATTATTAGTGCTCACTCGTGTTTTGTCCCGGTTGTTGTCTCTAACCGGGACTAAAGGTTCAGATTTAGTCCCGGTTGGCGACACCATCCGGGATAAAGTAAAATCTGCACGACATAATGTCGACACTTATCCATATCATTAGTGCTACCTTCCCTAGCCTGCCTGCCCTAGTCCTGCCTTCCCTATCCTGCCGCAAGCTTTAGTCCCGGTCCATATTTAGTATGCTAATAGATTTACATTATAGATCTTTTTTTCTGCAAAATTTGATTCATAATACATATTTCTCATCATCACAGAATGAAAGATATTGAAATAATAATATTAATAAATTCAAACTCTAGTATACAAAAGATATTTTTTAATTCAACAAAATATTAGTTTTATAACAGAATATGCTAATAGATTTACATTATAGATATTTTTTCTGCAAAATTTGATTTATAATACAAATTTTTCATCATCACAGAATAAAAGATATTGAAATAATAATATTAATAAATTTAAACTCTAGTATACAAAAGATATTTTTTAATTCAACAAAATATTAGTTATATAACAGAATATGCTAATAAATTTATATTATAGATCTTTTTTTCTGCAAAATTTGATTTATAATACAAATTTTTCATCATCACAGAATAAAAGATATTAAAATAATAATATTAATAAATTTAAACTCTAGTATACAAAAGATATTTTTTAATTCAACAAAATATTAGTTTTAGAACAAAATATGCTAATAGATTTACATTATAGATCTTTTTTTCTGCAAAATTTGATATATAATACATATTTTTCATCATAACACAACAAAAGATATAGAAATAATAAATTTTAAAAAATTAACCTCTAGTCCCGGCCCTAGCCTCCAACCGGGACTAGAGGTTTTTGCGCGTGAGAACGAAACGGCGCCGCGAAAAGACCTCTAGTCCCGGTTGAAGGCTGGGGCCTGGACTAGAGGCCCCCCTCTAGTCCCGGCTGGAGGCTGGGGCCGGGACTAGAGGTGGCGGGTACAAATACCCAACGTCCTCCTCCCGGCCCGAGCAACTGTCCGGGACGCCTCCTCCAAATCGACGATGCCGCCAGGCTACCGCCCGTGCCCGTGCCCCATCGGAAATCTCGCCGCCGCGCCCGCGCCCGTGCCCCGTCTTAGATCTCGCCGCCGCCCGCGCCGCCGCCCGCTCCCGTGCCCCATGGAATTCTTCGCTGGTCGCCGCGCCGCCGCCACTCAACGTTCACGCGCGTCACCGCCGCCGCCGTTCATCAACGTTCCCGCGCTCCGCCGCCGCCGCTCGTGCCGCGCCCGTGGTCGCCGCCGCCGCCACCCCTCAACTGTAAGTGTTTTTTCTTTTTTTTCTGTTTTTAAATTTAGTTTATAATTTGTATATAATTTAGATATAAATTTATAGTTTTAAGTATATATAATTTAGTTTAGGGTATAATGTAGAAATATCATTGTTTAGATTTAAGTATATATAGTTTAGTTTAGTATATAATTTAGATATATATATCGTTGTTTAGTTTTAAGTATACATAATTTATTTTAGTATATAATTTAGATATATCATTGTTTAGTTTTAAGTATATAGTTTAGATGTATCTTAGTTAGATATAAATTTGTTAGTATACTATTTAGGGATTTATAATATTTAAGGATATTTTAGTTTGATATATAATTTTCTTTAGACATATTATTATTTAGTTTAGCGATATTTATGGATTTGTATATACTATTAGTTAGTATTTAGGATATTTAGAGATTTGTATATAATATTTGTTAGTATTTAGGATATTACTGCTAATATTTAGGAAATTATTACTATTATTAGAATATAATTATTTATCGCATTATTTCGGTCAAATCCATGCCTACTTTAGGATATGCCCGGGCATCCTCGTAGCCAACTCGGCCAGAGCGAGGGAGTACTACGCTCTAGCGGTGTTGTACGAGACTAGGCTCCGCCAGGCTGTCACTGGAAGGTGCTACCATTAGGAACGTGTAGCTTGGTGAGGAATCTGGGTGTCGTCGTCGACCCGGATCTTCTTTGGTGGAGGTCACGTGGCCCAGGCAGGGTGCAGAGGGAGCCGGCCCCCGAGGAGGTGGTACGACGTCGCGTCAGGGAGGAGGACGAGCACATCCATCGCTATATGGTGATGTTGGATGCTAGGGTGGCCCCTCATACCTGGCAGGTTATTCAGGGATCTCACCCTAGTTATAGTCTGGTGATGGTTCCGACTATTTGGTTGGTCACATCCCGCGGCTCAGGAGCCGGTAGTCGACGTTGAGTTTGAGCGATGTTATCAGACAAGATGTTGTTTTTTATATGATATTACTACTTTGTCGTTATTCGAGATGTATTATGACTTCTTTATTGTTTTCTAAGATGTTATTCGAGATGTTATATGATATTAATACTTTTGTTGTCATTCGAGATGTTATATAATTTTATTACTCATATATGCACATTATATCATAGAAGTTATTCTATGGATCACTTCAACAGTAGAGAAGGTGAAGAGCCTTTATTCGATATGATACTTGGTGGTGGAGGACCGTTTCCCTATCAGGATGGAGCGCTTGTCGATCAGGGTGGGGAAGAAGACTGTGGAGCAGAAGATGGCTTACAGTTTCTAAATGAGTCCGGTGAGGAAATAGAGATAGAACCTCAAGTCGAAGCGCATACTAGTTTTAATTTCGATGATGGCTTGGAAAATGATGGACCGGCCTTGACAAAGTCTGGCGAGGTATATTATTAATCCTCTCGATCACTAGTAGATAGATGCATTAATTGATTTGTGTGTGTGTATATATATATATATTAACGAATGTTGTTTCTTATTTTAGACATCCACATCGACCAAGTCAGTTAAAAATAGTAAACGAGGACCGGCCAAAGGGATGCCCGATGATGCGCATCTCACAATTGTTGAGGTCTCTCTAGTGGGCGTCCCATTGGTTCCCATAAAGAACGCAAACACATTTATTCATCAATATGGATTTGTTGTTAGGGACAACGTCCCGATTAGCATTATCAACTGGAATAAGCCAGCCAAGGCCGATGAATATTCTATGAGTTATGTCGAGCACAGATACAAAGACATACTATGGGATAAGCTCATTCGCCATTTCACTCTACCGATCTTAGAGACTAAGGAGGCCGCAGACGATATGAGGTCCAAAGTTAAGTGTTTCGCTCTTAAGAATATGGCCCAACAGTTCAATAACTATAAGAAAATATTATACAAAGAATATCTCAAGGAAGGAAAAGTTCCAGCATTCAAGGAATCACTAGAGAAGCAGCGGCCTCAGTGGGAAAGATTTCTAGACTACAAGAAATCAACAATAGAAAAAAAAGGTCCGCAAAGAATAAAGAAAATGCTGCAAAAAATAAATATCACCATACGATGTGGACATGTGGCTACAGGACTTCCGTTCCTAAGTGGGAGGAAGCCGAGAAAGCCTTGCGTGCCCAAGGGCTCACTCCAGCTATAGAGGACTGGCCCATCAGAGTAAGGAATTAGTAACTTGCCCATGGGGCAAAGTATGACATGGAAACATGGGAGTTAATATTCGATAAAAAGTCCAATATTGCTACACCCCATGGAGAAATTGTTAAAACAATTGAGGAGGTTAAAAAGGGTGACTTCAAACCCGATAGAGAGAACGACGAGCTGACAAAGGCCCTCGGGAATCCTGAAAAACCAGGACGAACACGAGGCTTTGGACCTTCTGTGTCGTGGAAGACTGGGTTTCCTCAGGACACTGAATCCTATAGAAGCCGAGCGAGGGCAAAGAAGCGGAAGGGGATAGAGGAGGCATCCTGGTTGCGTAGCATGGAAAGAAAGAACGAGGAAATATATGCCATGCTAAAAGAGCAACAGAAGCAGTTGGACGAAATGCGCCAGCAAGGGCCAACTCATTAACGGCTAGAAGAAAGTGCCGCTGTCCCATCTCAGCAAAGAATCAGTGTCGCTTCCACGGCGGCCGATACGATAGATCGCTATCCCGTGGACAATATCACTGAGAAGATAAGCTGCGTGATGCATGTGGGAGTGATGAACTTATCCTTCAAGGCGGCTCTTGGCTATGCTTTATCTTGTGAACCTGAAGCACGTTGGCATTGCAAAGAGATTCCAGATGGCTATGCTCGTGTCGGGGTGGATGAGATTCTATCTCAATATGAATCACTACAACTTGACATCCCTGGACCTGAAGATGAGAGCACGCTAGGAGAAGTCAGGGGCTCTATCATTCTATGGCGCAAGAAATACATCGTGTTTCCAGGCTCACCCAAGCCACCACTGTCTCCTCCGCGTCAGTCGAGTCTGCCGCCTCCAGCAAGTCCACATGAGGAGTGGGACGACCACCATAGCGCGAGTCCACCGCCGCATCAGCCCACTCCTCCCCTGCCGCGTCAGCCCACTTCGCCGCCGCCGTGTCAAACGAAAAAGGCGGTCTCTCAGTCAAGTAGTATAAATACTAGTCAGAAGAAAGCCAAAGGTAAAAAGGTGAAGAAAATCCCGCCCTCCCAAGTTACCTTACGAGATGACTGATGAGGAGACCAAAGCGATCAGTGATGCCCAAGTTAAAGCCTTTTTTGCACCCAAAGCTCCCGAGCCAAAACAAATATTTGATCTGAAAGCCAAAAAGTGAGCTAAGGGGTTTCTTGAGCAACCATCGCAATATAAGATAAATAAGACTGATGACTACAAATGCTGTCTGCTGAGTATTGGTAGGAAGAATTCAGGAAATACTACTGCAAGCAGCGGTAATACTCCAGGAAATACTACTACAAGCAGCGGGAAAAGAGAGGTTGCGCAACTCGGAATGCAGGCAAACAAATCGATCTCCCCGCTCAAGTTGTTATCCAATACTGATCATTAGAATATTATAGAAATGGAATTTTCCAATGGTGCTAATATTACATATGATCAAGCGCTAGGCGGGCATATCCCCATACAAGAGGAATTTGCATGGAGATTTGAATACGGGAAGGCTCTGGTCAGACCTGATGAGGTCAAATTTCTACCAACTTAAATGTGAAGACTACATGAGTGGTACAAGAAAGTCTCTACATGCGATGAAGAAGATCAATTGTCAGCGCTGCTTGTGAAAATTACAAGTGAGCATTTTAATGGTGAAGACCAGTTGCAAATTTATTTTGAGTAATTCTATATGTTATTCAAACAAGATTCCCTTGACTTGAGTCTCCTCGCTACCTATTGTCTGTAAGTGGTTCATTTATTTTTATGATAAAGTCTCTAACCCAGCTCTTTTATTGCATGTAATTATCTTCACTATATGCTATTATGCAGAATGAAGAGCGATGAATGTGACCGGAAGAAAATCTTTGATACTGGGTTCATCGACCCACACTGCTTTAATCAAGCATCGCTAAAGGAATACCCCAAGGACACGGAGCGTAACTTGCTAAGGGTCTTATTGAGGCAACATTACAAACGGAGAATATTGTTTCCCTACAACTACAGGTAAGAGTGTTAATGCCTTGTACAGATCACTTGATTCTGGTAAGTGTAATTGATGAGTTACTGACGTATATAAACGTACGCAGCTATCACTGGATTCTGCTAACCATTGAAGTTGACGCTGGAAGAGTGAAATCAAGGACTCGCTAATGAGAGACGAATCAGAGTACGCATTCATTAAAGATGCACTCCAGAGGTAATTTCAGTCATTATCTCACAATATCGGTCTCTTTCGTTCATATATATATCCTGAGATATCAAGTAACTAATAACACATTATTTTGCCGGACAGGGTTTGGAAAGCTTTCACCAATGCTACGGTTGGTGAATTTAAAGACGAGCTTAGTTTTCATCGGATCGAGCTAGATCCGTGCATCTCTTCAATTCTAGTTTCATTACCATCATGTCATGCTTGATTATTATTTGATTAAAACCTTTTGTCGTAAAGTGCGAGAAGCAGCCACCAGGTACTAATCTATGTGGATACTTCGTGTGCGAGTACATTCGCTCCGAGGTCAGTGAGCGGATGGAGAGAAATTTATAGAAGTACGTGAGCAATATATTCATAATTTTTGTTGAGTGTCATTCATAATATTTGTTATGACTATTGGTATTCATATTGACCTCCTTCTTTTATATATAGTTGGAAAGATTGTGGGAGAATCTCGATCCAAATAAGCGTCTGGTAGCAATTCAAGAGGAATTGGCGGGATTTCTTGTTGACCATGTCATAAACCCAGAAGGAAAATACCATACCTCCGGCTACCCGTGATTTAATGAACTTGTAACCGAATAGACGGGTTGTGATCTCCATTTATGTAATGTAGAATTATATGTAATATAGAATTATATCTATATAATTATGACGATGTTGTGTGTAATGGGTTTCTTCATTGCATGTCACTTTATGCAAACGCAATCCTCCTCTATCTATCCTCCTGCCGCGGCAGAACCCCGCATCGGCTACCGCGGCAGAAAACGGTCCCAAAACTCTGCCGCGGCGGAAACCCCCATCGGCTGCCGCGGCAGAAAATGGCTCCAAAACTCTGCCGCTGCAGAAACCCCCATCGGCTGCCGCGGCAGCCGAATTGGTAAAATGCTGCCACGGCAGAAAGGAACTAGTCCCGGCACATAATACGGACCGGGACTAAAGACCACCCCCCCCCCTCGCACTGCTACGCTGCCACATGCACAGGCTTTAGTCCCGGCCCGTAACTAGACCGGGACTAGAGGCTGGGATCTCTAGTCCCGTTTCCATAGTCCCGGCTGCCTATCCAGGACTAGAGGCCCTCTAGGACCGAAACTAATGTCCCGTTCTCCACTAGTGAAGTATAGCAATAGAGCGTTCTGGGATCATGATACCTCCCGTTCTCAAACTATTTTATGCTTGTTCATCTAGTCACATGCTACCTAATCATGTATCTTATCGGAGAGCAGGATTGACAGCCTAGAGCCTCGAAAGAAAAATTAAAACATCAGCAAGCACCGTAAGAAAGACTAAGGTCCTCTGTGTCAGATTATTTCGTAAGCAGTAGTTTTGGTTTCTGGATCCTCTTATGTGCTTCCACAGGAGAGGTGCTTTTTTGTTATATATATGACTGCTGGATCCAGTGTTCTTGTTGGATGCAGCCAGAGGTGGTTGACACTGGTATTCAATCCAGAGTAAAAAGTGGCTGAGTTTTATGTACATATCATTCCTGCACATGGAGTTATGATACGCGAATAATTGCTACATGAAAATGTTAAATGTTGGTAACGTCTAGGCATTGTCGTCAATATGCATGTACGAACTACGATCTTAAAAGAGGAGCGCCCTAAACTGTAGTGCCCATTGATTCTTCAGTTTATGTGTGTTTCTTCCGCACTGCCATATATCGTCTAAACGTCCATCTGCTCAACCTGTGGTGAAGTAGCTATTTATTATATTTTCATCCTTGTACTTGTCATCTTGGGAAATTACACTTTTTATTTATACTAGTCAATAAAGTTTTGATCTTCAATATTACACATAACACATACAGTACAATGACAAAGCATTGCAAATATTTGCAACTTTAGAGAAGTAAATTCAAAAGAACAAAAACAACAAAGCTATAACATCCCAGCATTAGAGCTTAGAAATAAGCTGAACCCAGATGTGTGCATTGCATTCATGCATAGAAAATCCGAATAATTTTTGCGCTTTTGAACAAATCTTGTCAAAGTGATTGAAGCTTCTCTCAACTTGATGGAATTGAAGTAGATCATCAAGTTGTCTATGATAAGTTTCAATATGACCTTTGCTAAAACCTTATTTTGCGTACACATGATTTGATCTAAGGGTAGATCAATTGCAATGAAACTAAACCATTACACATTGATTAATGATTATAATTTGATCCTTAAGTGATCACATCCTAGTATTCATTACACAACCCATGAATACCAAGTTATAAATATAACTTAAGTAATAAGAATGTAACAACTAAATCTTGATCTATCTTAATCTCATCTACTTATACCATGAGTATCATGGTAATACCTGACCTTAACCCTTTAGTGAGATTAAGTAGCAAGGAAATCAAGTCAAGATCATTCACCATGTATCTTTCCATCCATATCAATCTTTACCATTCCTATTGGAATCACATTCTAATATCTGTTGTTCATCAATGTTGAGTAATCAACTATTGATTCACCAATTCTTAACCTATCAATTCTTGATCTATCAACTCTTGTCCATTTCGTAGCATTCACTTAAGGCCTATAAAGAAAGAAGTAATAAGAGGTAAATAGTAATGCTAGCTTTAGATATCATTTATGGGAGGAGTGTTGGAAGAGATAATATGTTAGGAATAAGAGTATGCTTAGAATCATTGAGTTATTGGAGTAATAATATTCCTCTTAAAGGATAGTAAGCTTCTGAGGAAAGTAGGATTTGATACATTCATTTATTGGAGTAATGTTAGTGATGGATGATTAAGGAAGAGTATAAATAGAGTTAGAAGTAACTACTTGTTGGATTGGAGGTTATCAGCAGTAGAGTAGTTGATATAGCCAAGTACAGATATGTAAAGATTATGAAAAGGCTTTAGTGTCAAGCTCATTGGATTTATAAATGGATTTAGAAGAATAAAAGGTGGATAAGAATATTCTTGTGAAGCAAAGCTCATCATGTTAACACATGATGATGGGTATGAAGAAGTAGTATATCTAGGAAAGGAATTCCTTAATTAGAAGTCTAGGATTGTGAATTATGGAAGATAGGAATTCTTGGTAAACACTAAACACTAAACCCTAAATCTATAATCAAGCTTAACATCCATCGCATCTGTTGGATAAATCATTTTATTTTCACAATGCTTTATAGGAATATTTTCCTATAGCAAATCACTTAAGCACATCTCTGTCATTTCCAATTATCATAACCATATGTGCTTAGGAGTTATCTTTATCAATTCTTTTCCATCAGACATTCCAGATAATCACTTTCTATTTTAAAGGGTGATATCATTAAAGATCACAAACATAAAGACAATATATTTAGCCATTAATCTTTATTCACATCAACAAAAGAATATAAGTGTGTTAAGTATCCTAAACCCTAGGGTAAGCATTTATAATTTCAAACCCTAATTACTATGTTAGTTATAATAAAATATATACATTGCTATTTCCTACATTCATGGGAATAATATTAACCATATTAATTCTTTACTATATCATGCATCAAATAATGATTTAAGATTATAATATAAAAATTCCCTCCAAACTCTAAATTAACTGTCACATCCCAAAATTCTCCTAATTTTGGAATGTGAAATAAATAAAATAAGTTTGATTGATTGTTTGAGTTGGTTGAATATTCTCAAAGAGAAGAAACTTTTTGAATAGAAAATCCTCTCAACCTTGGATTCAAAATCTTATATTATTTTGTTATGACCTAAGTAGCCATATAGGCAAAAGGGCATGGATTGATTATGGATTGTAGAATTGGTGCGCAAGTTTTCAAAATGAAAATCATGAAGCATTCATAAGCATTTCATTACATCCATGCAAAGTTCTCATAAACTGAATCCAAATCCTGGTATCTAAAACCTATAGTTGATTCGCCCAAATGTTTCTAAAGGTAATTAAATTGGCTTTATAAAAACCCACTGTTGCTAAGGCATAAATTATTGATAATTATAGCCTAAAAATATCCAATGAATATTACAAAATTTTAGGAACAAAATTGAGCTTATTTGGAGCTAGTATGAAAAAGTTATGGAACAAATACAAACAAATAAAGATATAAATAAAATGAAATATACAAGGATTTATGAACCCACTACTAGAAAACTAGTAAAAAGATTACAAATATGATCCTACAACGATTTATTCGATTTTAAAAAAATTTAGAAACAAGAATCATGTCATTTGGAGTTCGTATGCAAAAGATATGAGAGAAACAAGTAAATAGAAAAAAAAAATGGGCCGGCCAACCAGCCGGCGGCCCAGCAAGGACCGACCGAACCAGGCACGTACAGGACACGATCGATCCATGGGATCGCTTTAAAAAGCGTGCAATCAGTTTTTTCAAACCTATCTCTATTCAAATTGCTATAACTTTTTATCTACAACTCCGAATCAACTTTAATTTTTTTCTACTTGTTCCCTACTCCAAAACCTATCTCCCCACCGTCCTAAACCTCCATATAAACTCGTGGAGCCACAACGGTATGAGTTTTCCTTCTCGAAATCCCGAATCTACACATGCCCGAATCTTATTTCGCTTTTTAACCCATCTAGACTTCGTTGTTTGCCTTCGGCCAAAAAACGAAAGTTGTAGAACTCGTCGAAATCTTTCAATCCCGACAAACCTCACCTCTTTTTATCCACCACATCCGGAGAATTTCGCATCGCAATATTTCAGATCTGACGGTGTAAATCCAAGATGTACTCGCGCTCGTTCCTTCAAATCCAAATTCCTTTGGTGAGAAGGTAGGAATAATTATTTCCCACAACTTTCATGTTCTAAATTTTTCAATTTGACCTACGGATTTGTCTCTCAAACACAGATATATTTCTTGTCTATTCTGAGCCAAAATCGGGTGAATCTCTTCTTCTAGCCACTGGATCCTATCCAGACGGTCGAGATCCAATCAAACCGGTGCGTGCCATGTCGTCATCCCGGTCAGCTTCCTCATCAACGCCACGTCAATGTCAGGTCAACATCTAGTCCCAGTCAGCATGCAAAGTCAACCTGTCCAGTCAGCAGAATATTCTCTGGAATATTTCGTTCGAATTTAAAATTGCATATTATAGATCTAACTTGTAAAATTCATTAGAAATTCATACCACGTCCAAAAATTGCGTATAATATATCAAATTGAAGATAATTTCACGTAGAATCATCTTATCAGAATAGATCCAACTTTTACTATACGTGGTTACTGCAGTAATTTAATTAGTTTTAATGGTCTTTTAGGTTAATAAATTCATAGGAAATTGTCTGCAACTCCAAAAAATATGAATAACATATCAAATTGAAGCTACTGTAATGTACATTAATAATATCTGGTTGGATATATCCTTTGCCGATTATTTAACCCGTAGAAATTTAAGTTTTAATGGCTTTATAAATTATTAAATTCATAGTAAATTAATTGCTTGTCACAAAAATATAAATGATATACCGATGGAAAGCTGGTTCCATGTAGATCATCAATATGCAATTAGTTCAGCCTTTGACTGTAAGGTTTTGCCGTAAAGATTTAAATGGTTTAATGGCTTATTTAGAGTATTAAATTCATAAGAAAATAAATACTATTCGGAAAATTACAAATAATATGTCCCTGAAATCACAATTCCGTGGAGATTACAGATATGATTTTAGTTTGATTTTTAGACAACAAAAACTATATGAATCATTTAAAACCCATTAAACACTATTTAAATCATACAAAAAGATCTATAACTCCGATTAGGGTGAATCCAAGTGCTAAGGTTTTGTATTGACAATATCTATACAGAGAAATTGCATGACAAATTATTTGGTACTATTAAAATAGAAACTCATACAGAAATATTTAAACCCATTAAAATAGTGTTTTAATCATAGGAAAATATCTATAACTCCTTTTTAGGTGATTCAAATTGCTACTGTCTCTAAATTGCATTACCTCTATCAAGTAGCATATAGTTCACAATTTAATACGACATAAACATATTTAGTTCAATTAAAGTGGAATACACCATATTAAATCGATACAACTTTAGTAATAAAAGCTTTAGTGCATTAAATGACTTTCCACATGCATCATGTAATCT
Organism: Avena sativa; assembly: GCA_916181665.1. Taxonomy (NCBI): domain Eukaryota; kingdom Viridiplantae; phylum Streptophyta; class Magnoliopsida; order Poales; family Poaceae; genus Avena; species Avena sativa. The sequence continues at coordinate 37,886,973 of OV702285.1, read as the reverse complement.
AATTATGTTCAGAACACTAAATGCAACCATTGTGACTCATTAAGTCGTCATGCATGCATCTGTTCATCATTGTTTTCTTGTAATGTTGCACTGTTGTATGTTTGCAATGTTTTGAATGGTGTTTGTTGTGTTTGATTCAAACGTTAGATTGCGAGGAGTGCAACTACTGTGATTGCAACTACTATGATTGCAAGTATTGTGGTTATTACGAAAGAGGCCAATATAATTGTAAGGATTATCTAATCGACTACATCTACAACAAAGGCAAGTGGTGCTATCTTGGTCATAAATGTCCTATTATTTTCCTATGCATTATAGATGTTTTTGTAGAATTGCATATGTAGGAATTGATGTGTATATGCTATGCTATGTCCCATATTATTCCCTAGAATTCCTTGTTTATGAGCCACCGTTGGTAGATGTGCTTAGCCATGCTATGATGAACGAGGGCTGGGTTACATCACTGAAGTTGTTTCTAAATGTGTTGGTTTGCGAAAACGAAAAAAACTTAATCAATGAATCTCCTGGGTGTGATGGGATTGATAATTTTTGGTGGTATCATTGCGGAAAGGCACCCAGGACACTGAGAAATGATTGGTTTCTTTGTTTGGAAGCTTTCGTGTGCAACCATGTGCCAATAATGAAATGGGCGGTTGGCTGAACTCAGTAGGTTGTGGTAACTCGAACCCGCATATCCAGAGATGTAGATAGTGTAGGTTGGACCGGTGCGCGTCGGGATTGGGGAGCTACTTCTCGAACGGTTCCTTCTTGGACTTCTCCCTATCATCACCCAATAGGAGAGTGGTGGTACGATCTGGGCTGGCCAAGTCATATGGGTAAAGTGTACTAACCCCTGCAGGGTGTATAAACTAATCGATTATCCGTGTCCCCGGTTATGGACAATTTGAGCGACCTGATACTGATGCTATGATATTTCTCGCTCATCCTTATTTCTTAATTACTTAAAACTTGTTGGGTGAACATAATTGGGTAGGAGCACCTGGGAGTGAACCAGAGTGTCCTATTTATCATATTGGAAAACTACTTTGTTACAAATGTTAGGATAAAACTGTTGCTTTATGCAAATGAGCCTGAACTCCACTTGACCAAATAAGCATGTAGTTGATATATACGTTGTTAACCACTTTAGCCTACTTGCCATACATTCAATGTATTGACCATTCGTGGCTGCAACGTTTCATGTTGTAGGTTATATCGTATCTGAGTGATCGTTCATAGGTCGCGAGACTCCACTCAACAATTGTTCGCCTGTGGAACATTTGGAGGATGGAGATCTACCTTGTATTCGTTTTCCGCTGTGTACTTGAATAAATAATGTAAATTCTGGATCATATTCGTTGTATTTATGATGCACAGTTATATTTTGTATCATTTTGTACTGTGTGTGCCAGTGAACCAATCCAGGGATTGGCACTATACACATGTACTCAGCCTTATCAGGCGAGGGTGTTACATTAACTAGAACTAAGTTTTATAAATAAATAAGGAAATATCATATAATAAATCCATGGTTTATTATAGAAAGAAAATTAATAACAAAGGCCTTCCAAAATATAAAAAATGGGTTCATATAAAGAAAATAAAGAAATATAACAGTATATAATAAAAGTTCATTAAATGATACTAAACACATTCCAATATTGCTGCTATTACTTAGCAGATAAATTTCTATGGGAAATATTCAAACAAATGAGTAATATAAAAAATTGAAAGTAAAATACAAAACAGGAAACAGAAAAAAAATAAAGGAAGAAGAGGCATCAGTCAAATCTGGCACACGACCCATCTTTCCTCTTCGCTTTCTCTTGCTCGCGTGCGCCACACTGCAGCCCACAAAGGCCCAACAGCTAGCCCAGCCTGTCTTCCTCTCTGACTGACCGGTGGACCGCGAAAGTGTTGGAGATATGCCCTAGAGGCAATAATAAATGTGGTTATTATTATATCTTTGTGTTTATGATAAATGTTTACATTCATGCTATAATAGTATTAACAAGGAAACATTGATACTTGTGTGATTTGTAAACTTAATTTGAAGTCCCTAGTATAGCCTCTATACATCACTAGCTTGTTTGTTGATAAATGATTGTGGTTTCCCTATCATGAACATTGAGATGTTATCAACAACAAGATCATATCGTTAGGAGAATGATATGGTGGACATACTCCTATAGATAAGCGTAGCATAAAGATCAAGTCATTTCAATAGTTCAATTGCTATATGCTTTCTAATACATAGTAACCTAATTCCTTCGACCATGAGATCATGCATATCGCCTTTACCGGATGGATGCTTTGATGACATCAAACACCACACCGTAACTGGGTGGCTATAAAGGTGGCATTGAGTGTTCGGAAAGTATTGGTTGAGACACATGGATCAAGAGTGGGATTTGTCCATCCAGATGACGGATAGATATACTCTGGGCCCTCTCGGTGGAATGTCATCCAATTAGCTTGCAAGCATGTGACTGGCTCACAAGGGATCACATATCACGGGAACAAGAAAAGAGCACTTATCGGTAACGAGGTTGAACTAGGTATGCAGAGATACCGACGATCATAACCTCGGATAAGTAAACTATCGTGAGACAAAGGGAAATTGGTATCGTATGTAAGTGGTTCATTCGATCGCAAAGTCATCGTAGAAATATGTGGGAGCCATATGAATTTCCAGATTCCTCTATTGGTTATTGTTCGGATAAGTGTCTCGATCATGTCCGCATAATTCACGAACCGTAGGGAGACACACTTAAGGATTCGACGTTGTTTGAGTAGTTATGGTAGTAGGAGAAAGAGACTGAATGTTGTTCGGAGTCTCGGATGGGATCCGGGATATCACGAGGTGATCCGGAATGGTCCGGAGAATAAGATTCATATAAGGAAAGTCCCGTTTCGGAGTTCGGGAATGATTCCGGTGTTTTCATCGAGAATGTTCTAGAAGGTTCCGGAATGTCCGGCACTCCGGAGGGGAAGGGGTACATGAATGTGTCATTGCATGTTGGAATGATTGCATCATGTACTAAGTGTCATCGTTGTTCCAAATAAAGGATTAATTTAAATCCTAGTTTGAAAAGTCAAATAGCTAGTTTGAAAAGTCAAACGGCTAAAATTGGAAAGAGGAAAAGAGGAGGAAGGGGGAAACCGAGTTGGGGAGTTCCCTCCTCCAACCGGCGGCCCACCTCCAAGCCGAGTTGGGGAGGGACTCCTTGTAACACCCTCAGAATCGACCCTATGCAAGTTTCAGCGCTTCCCGCCAAACCCGCATAGAAACGATTCAAAGGTGCCCACCAGGCACTTTCGTGCGGGTGGAAAACGAAGTAATAACATTACACAACAGTCCTCGATGGGACCCACAGAACAGATACATATACAACAGCGACTCAATGAGTCAAGAATACAGATATAATATACAAAGATCCAAATCACCTTGAAAATGATAGAGCGTCCGACTACGGACAAGATGCAAATGGGGCTAAGAGCCCTGAAGAATAACCAATGGTGTCCATAACCCTGCCCAGGCCAAGCCGAAAGGGTAACCCCGCTAACGACGTCGATCTCAAAACCTGCTTAAACAAAAGGGGTGCCGACAAAGGGCAAAGGAAAAGAAAGAGAGCGGTCAGTACTGAGGCCAGTACACGGCGAGGCTAGAATTCGGCGGTCCTCGCCTACATAGGTATGGTGGACTGAGCGGCAGCGCGGCATGCACTAAACACCCTATCGAGACTCGATATAACTGTCGGCTATCAGAGAGGTATAAGAAAGACCTATTCGGAAAACCAACTTGATACTACCACCAAACATACCCATCCTGGTATTTCCACCTCGAGACCAAACGAGGAAGTCAACCGAGGAACTCACGCAGTTGGCAGTTTTATTTATTCAGTTATCGTTGCAGCAATTACTAGTCAGGTATAGATAGTCATCCTGATATAATGAGCAGTGGGCAATTTTAGTTAACCATTCCGTTGTAGTTGCGACATTTACTAGTCAAATACAATTAGCATGAGATATCCCAAACCCAGCAGTTGTTGGTACTTTTATTTAGCCATTCCGTTATAGTTGCAATACTTACTAGTCAGATACAATGGTAGCAAGCGACAACTCAAATAAGCAATTTTTGGAAGTTTTATTTAGCCATTCCATTATAGTGAAGCTGATTACTAGTCATTATAAGGTCAAATTTATAGCACTACTTTAGTTATAGTTGCCTATGATCGAGATACTGTGCTCCAAGTCGTCCATAACCGCGGACACGGCTTTCAGAAAGTTTTACCCTACAGGGGTGCACAAATAGCAACACACACTCGATCAACCTCGGAAAAACCAAATCAAAACCCAACGAGGCCTTCACGACAAAGCAATCACAAGATTCAGAAATATTTCAGGGGGCCACCCCATTAAGTATACCCGCAACGAAGTTAGCTGACTTCGAGATGGACTCAAGGTTTGTGGGGCCGACTGTAAACGACTGGGAACCCAAAAGTGTGACTGGGCTTGTCGATACCGCGAAAACGGGTCACGATCCTAAACAGTACAGGTGCTCCTCGCACAATCATAAATAAAGCAGTAAAGCATGGCATAAGTACAGGATAGTAAATAAAACCTCAAACTAGTTTTAGGCCCCAAGAAATAAGAATGAATCAAGCTCTGGCTCAGGGGGGTCCCATAATCCTCCCGGATGTGGATAGCGCGAATATTCAAGGAACAGGTATCAAGTACTCGGGGTCCTACGGGACACAAGTGGATGGTTAACAACCAAATAACATCTATTGCCCACCTGTGCCTCTGCATTTACCTACTTCAATTTTAGTTGTTAAACAGTAAATAAAGTCTTGATCAACTCCAACAATAAACACACGGCAATACTCCAACAACTGTGGTACTTGACGACACGCAACTGCACTTGAGCAAGCGACTACGACGCACGGTCCAACTATCTACCAAACAACAGGTAATAGGAGGTGTCCAAGGTAATATAAGGCTGCAAGGAATATCACGGGTACGAAAAACTAGAGCACCGCAACACAGATAGCAATAGATCAACAGGAGGGAATAAATACTATAAAAGTAAGATAGGTAGAAAGGGGGAGATGCTCGCCCGAAACATTGCCGAAGGTTCATCCGAAGATCGGGGCGAAGCTCACATCAACTCAATGGCCTTATCCGCGAAGAAGCAAAACGCTAGAATAAACACCGGATGCACTATTTAATACAACGGCAGAAGATCGGGCATGATGCATGTATGATGCATGACATGGCAAAGCTGCGATGCAATTGGGCAATATTAATTGGAACCGGGGTCCCGACAATTAATTATATTGTTCATGTTGTTTAGATGCCCCCAATTTAAATGTTGTCTTAACATGGCAAAATATATCATCGGTTCGATGCACAAATTTAAATGGAACCAATATACGACTAGATTTGCCCGCATATGGATCCCATATTTAATTATATGGTGAATCGACATAAGGTCCCCAAACACCCACAAATATGTATGCAAACATGAACAAGTTGATATGCAACAATTCATATCGGTATTAATTTATAAAAATAGGGCTCGGGAGAAAGGGTCACACATTAGGGGGGCTCGACGATCTAGGTGGCTCCGAGGTTTCGGGGTTCGGTCTCAGGGTTCGACGGGAAGGCAGGGTTCGGTTCAAGATGGAGAACTTGTTTCCAAGCGGTCGATCTTGCCGTCGCGAAGATCTTGTCGGGTCCGCGCCTTCAAGTCGGTCTTGGCATTCGGGGTGAATAACTTGGCATCCTCGAGGAAGTACTTGTCGTATCCGTGAAGAAGATCATGTCGGTCCATGGGGTTCGGTCTTCAAATCCCGGGAAGGATACCTTGCGGTTTCCCGTGAAGGCGATCTTGACGCTCGGTGCCCGTGAAGTAGAACTTGTAGTCTGTCTTTTGTCGGTGGTGAACTTGACCGATGGTCTTCGGGTCCGGGAAGGAGCACTTGGCGTTGCCGAGCGGAAAACTTGATGGCCCCCGGTTCCGAGAAGATCTTGTCGCACGGTGTCCGGGTAGGCGAATTGTCGGTTCCGCGGGTTCGATTGTCGGTGTCGGACTCGGGTCGCGTCACTGGGAGATCTTGGTGACATCGCGATGGGGTTTTCCATGGAAGATACTTCAGAGGCTGGATCGGCCAATGCTCATCTTGGCACCAACCGGTTCTGGTGTGGAACTTGTACCCGACATTGACACAAACAAAAACGATTGGTCTTGCACGCGAACATCCATCCCCGTCGGTACACACCAAGACATGCGCAGCCTCAACAGAGAAAAAGGTGACACAGGTCGGAGGAGGTCGACTTCGGTTGGACAACGCAAGCACACAGGGCCGCGGCAGAGTTCGCGGGCGGGCTCGACGGAGACGGCAGACGGATCGGAGGTGGTCGAGGTCGAGGGCCTCGGGAACGGGCGCGGCTCGGTGCTCGCTGGCGGCGGCCGAAGGCGAGGCGGGCGAGGCCGGCCGGATGCGCGGCAGACGAGCGGGGAGGCGGCGGACGCTCGGAAGGGAGGGAGGTTGCGGGAGGAGCGCTCGCGGAGGGGCCCTCCGGCGACGGCGGCGGCGCGAGCAGGGGCGCGACGGGGCGAGCTCCAGGTCGGGGAGACGGCTGGCGGCTCGCCGGAGGGGCGGTGCTGCAGAGGGAGGGAGAACCGGCAGCGCTCGGGGCTTGGACGGCGAGGCAGAGAAGCTCGCGGCCGGGCGGCGAGGATGCAGAGACGAGGAGGTGCGAGGCGGCGCGCAGGCGAGAGGCGCGGGCGCTCGTTAGGAGCCACGGAGGCTGCGGCCGGCGGCCGAGCGAGGATCTGGCGAGGCGCGGCGGTTGGTGGAGCTGCGAGGTGGGGGAGAGAGAGAGGGGGTCATCGGGGTTGGTGGGGAACAGGGCTGAGGGAGAGAGAGGGAGCAAGGCGACGGGGAACGGGCAGGTGGAGGTGGGGCGCGTGCGGGGGAGGTGGGATCGGGTGCAGGTGGCGGTGGGGGTCGGGCCAGGTGGTGGGGCCGGTTCCAGGGAGTGGTGGCGGCGGGTGTGTTGGGTGTGTGGGGATTGGAGGCAGAGTGGGTGAGGTGGCAGGCTAGGAGTGGAGGGAGTTGGGAAAAAGGGGAGGTGGCGGTTTGAGATTGGCCGGGGTGAGGTGGAGGGGGTTTGGGTAGACTAGGATTGGGTAGGAATAGATTTTTGGGTAGGCCGGTTTTATTCTGGGGGTGGCCGACTGGGTCGGATCGGCCCGGTGCGGCTGCCCCCTAAAAATAATATAAAATTTTATGTATTGTTTAAAAGACTTGTGCAATTTACTTTTAGACAAACAAAATATCCGGAAGGGTCCGGGGATTATTTTGAAATAAAGAGGGATCTTTATAGAAAGCAAAAGTAGGTTTGAACAAAATAGTTTTAGTCAATGATGACGTCATGATGATGCGATGCACAAAAACAATGCGATTTTCTAGTAGTGGTTTTTGCGGGGCGCCACACTCCTCTCCCTCCCCTTGGCGCGGCCAGCCCCTCCACCTATATAAGGAGGGGCAGGGCTCCCTCCTCTAGACACACAAGTCCCTCACCTCAAACCCTAGAAGCTGCAGCCCTCCATAGCCGCCGCCACCCCCTAGGGTTTTGCCCTAGCCGCCGACTTGGGTGTCCCCGGAACCCTAGCCACCGCCTCTAGCCCCTCCTCCTTGGTGTGTCTAAACCCTAGATTGCCGAGGAGCTCTCTCATACTCCACCATACTCGCTCCGGCTTAAGGCGAAGCCCTGCGAGATCTCCCCTCTACTTCCGGTACCATGCCGTTGTGCTGCCGGAATCGCGAGGAGAGTGCTACAACCTCCGCTGCCTGCTGGAACAAGGGAGAGGAAGGTCTTCGTCGAGTACCAAACGTGTGACCGACTGCGGGAGCGCTGCCGGAACGCAGCGCCGAAAGGATCGTCTACGCGATCTTGAGATCGGGAAGAGTGCGACTACATCACCCACGAGAATCCGCTCTCGTTAAACACTTTGGAATCTTCGAGGGTAAGTTATTCCATCGACTCGTTGCTACAATCTAGTAGATAGATCTTGGCTTGTTTGTTTGTATGCGATAGAATTTTTTTGTTTTCCATGCTACGAAACCCTACAGTGGTATCAGAGCCGTGTCTATATGTAGATCTGTTGCACGAGTAGAACACAATGGTCATTGTGGGCGTTGATGCTTTTATTGTCGATTGCTTCTTGTGTACTTTGCATCTTGCGGTATGTTGGGATGAAGCGGCCCGGGCTAACCTTACATGACATCGTTCATGAGACTTGCTCCACGCTTGACATGCAACTTGTATTGCATAAGTGGCTTTGCGGGTGCCTGTTTCTCCTAGCATAGTTAAGATCCAATTTACAACGGGTGATTAACAATACTAGTATCAATGTTGTGGTTCTTGTTCGTAAGTTAGAACGACACTTATCGAAAGCCCCAAAACCACGTAAAATATGCAAACAAAGTAGAGGCGTCTAACTTTGTTTTGCAGGGGTGTGCAGTGATGTGATATGGCCATGATTGTGATTATATTTGATGTATGCAATGTTCCTTATTGTAAGTTGGCAAACGGCAGGAGCCAAATGGTTGTCTTTAATTTATGTTAAGACCCGCATGTCTATTCAAAGTAGTTGTAATAGTTGAAGCCGGTGGACGACAACCATGGAGAAGCGTCATTGACCTTGATGCAATGCCGGTGATGATGGAGATCATGTTCGTGCTTGAAGATGGAGATCGGAAGCACAAAGAAGAAAGGCCATATCATATGACATATTATGAATTGCATGTGATGTTAATCCTTTATGCATCTTGTATTGCTTAGTAGACGATGGTAGCATTATAACATGATCCCTCATGCACATGAATTTCAAGTCATAAAGTGTTCACCCTTAGTTAGCACCGTTGCTAAAGCTTGTTGTTTCGAAGCACCACGTGATGATCGGGTGTGTTAGATTCTGCAAGTGTATACAACGTGAGCAAGCCAGATTTGCTCATGCGGAAACTAAGGTTTGATCTTGACGAGCCTAGCATGTACAGACATGGTCTCGGAACACGGATCACCGAAAGGTAAAGCATGAATCATATAGTAGATATGATCAACATGACGATTGTTCGCCATTGAAACTATATCAACTCTCATGATGATCGGTGTTGATGTAGTGGATTTGGTTCGTGTGATCACTAAAACAATGTGAGGGATGTTGTTTTGAGTGGGAGTTCACCTAGATTAACTTTATTATTAATTTGAACTCAATTTGTCATAAACTTAGTCTAAACTATTGCAAATATGTTGTAGATCAATGGCAGCCCCTACCATCAATTTTAATGCATTCCTAGAGAAAGAAAAGTTGAAAAACAATGGAAGCAACTTCGCGGATTGGTTCCGCAATTTGAGGATTGTCCTCACAGCTGGTAATTTGACCTATGTGCTGGATGCACCGCTGGGTGACCCACCTGCAGCTGATGCTTCCGATGAAGTAAAGAATGTTTACCTCGCTCGGAAGAATCAGTACTCCAGAGTTCAGTGTGCTATCTTGTATGGTTTGGAATCGGAGCTTTAGAAAAGGTTTGAGAATTCAGACCCATATGATATTGTCGAGGATCTCAAATTAATCTTTGAGACTCATGCGGCAATTGAAAGTTATGAGGCTTCTGAAAAGTTCTTTAACTGCAAGATGGAAGAGGGCAGCTCCGTCAGTGAGCATGTGCTTAAGATGTCTGGGCACGCAAACAAACTTCAAAGCTTGGGTATAGTGATTCCTAATGCTTTGGGGATTTACCGTGTCCTCCAATCACTACCACCAAGTTACAAGAACTTTGTGATGAACTACAACATGCAGAACATGAACAAGGAGTTGCCAGAACTGTTTGCTATGTTAAAGTCTGCAGAAGTGGAGATCAAGAAAGAGCACCAAGTGTTGTTGGTCAATAAGACCACCAAATTCAAGAAAGGCAAGTCTAAGCAGAAGGGACACTTCAAGAAGGGTGGTAAGAAAGTTACCACGCCGGCGAAGAAGACCAAGGCTGGACCTAAGCCTGAAACTAAGTGCTTTTACTCCAAGGGAGAAGGTCACTAGAAGCGGAATTGCCCAAAGTACTTGGCGGATCTGAAGAACGACAACATCAAGAAGAAAGGCATATCTGATATACATGTTATTGATGTGTATCTCACTAGTACTCGTAGTAGTGCCTGGGTATTTGATACTGGTTCGGTTGCTCATATTTGTAACTCGAAACAGGTGCTGCAGAATAAACGGAAGCTAGCGAAGGACGAGGTGACGATGCGCGTGGGAAACGGATCAAAGGTTGATGTGATCGCGGTCGGCACGCTACCCCTTCATCTACCATCGGGATTAGTTTTATACTTAAATAATTGTTATTTGGTGCCTGCGTTGAGCATGAACATTATATCGGGATCTTGTTTATTGCGAGACGGTTACTTGTTTAAGTCCGAGAATAATGGTTGTTCGATTTATATGAGTAATATGTTTTATGCACATGCACCTTTGATAGATGGTCTATTCTTATTGAATCTCGATAGTGGAAATACACATATCAACAACATTGAGGCTAAACGTTTGAAATCAAGCGATAATTCGACCTATATGTGGCACTGTCGTCTTGGTCACATTGGAGTGAAACGTATGAAGAAACTCCATTCTGATGGACTTCTTGAATCACTTGATTTCGAATCACTTGAAAGATGCGAAGCATGTCTGATGGGAAAAATGACTAAGACTCCATTTTCTGGTATGATGGAGCGAGCTACAGACTTATTGGAAATCATACATACCGATGTATGTGGTCCAATGAGTGTAGCATCGGGCGGTGGTTATCGTTATGTTCTTACTTCACGGATGACTTGAGTAGATATGGGTATATCTATTTCATGAAACATAAGTCCGAAACTTTCGAGAAATTTAAGGAGTTTCAAAGTGAGGTAGAGAATCAACGTAACAAGAAGATTAAATTTCTGCGTTCTGATCGTGCAGGTGAATATCTAAGTTACGAGTTTGGCGAGCATTTGAAGAAATGCGGAATACTTTCACAATTGACACCGCCGGGAACACCACAGCGTAATGGTGTGTCTGAACGTCGTAATCGAACTCTCTTAGATATGGTTCGTTCTATGATGTCACTTACAGATTTACCGCTATCATTTTGGGGTTATGCATTAGAAATAGCCGCATTCACTTTAAATAGGGCACCGTCTAAATCCGTTGAAACGACACCGTATGAATTATGGTTTGGAAAGAAACCTAGATTGTCGTTCCTTAAAGTTTGGGGATGCGAAGCCTATGTAAAGAAGTTACAGTCGGACAAGCTAGAACCCAAAGCGGAAAAATGCGTCTTCATAGGATACCCGAAGGAAACTATTGGGTATACCTTCTATCATAGATCCGAAGGCAAAATCTTCGTTGCCAAGAATGGATCCTTTCTAGAGAAGGAATTTCTCTCGAAAGAAGTGACTGGAAGGAAAGTAGAACTCGACGAGGTTGTCGAACCTTCTCTCGAAATTGCGAGTAGCGCAGCACCGGAAGAAGTTCCTGTGGTGCCTGCACCAATAAGAGAGGAAGCTAATGATAGTGATCATGAAACTTCGGTTGAAGTTGCTGCAGAGCCTCGGAGGTCAACGAGAACTCGTACCACTCCAGATTGGTATGATCCCGTTATGAGTGTCATGTTGGTGGACAACACCGATGACCCTGAGACATATGAGGAAGCGATGATGAGCCCAGATTCCAATAAATGGCAAGCAGCCAGGAAATCCGAGATTGGATCCATGTACGAAAACCAAGTATGGACTTTGGTGGACTTACCGGATGGCCGGAAGGCTGTCGAGAACAAATGGATTTTCAAGAAGAAAACAGATGCTGATGGTAATGTTACTGTCTATAAAGCTCGACTTGTCGCAAAAGGGTTTCGACAAATTCAAGGAGTTGACTACGATGAGACTTTCTCACCAGTAGCGAAGCTAAAGTCTGTGAGGATTATGTTAGCAATCGCTGCATATTATGATTATGAGATATGGCAGATGGATGTCAAAACAGCATTCCTCAATGGAGACATTGATGAAGAGTTGTATATGATGCAGCCCAAAGGTTTTGTCGATCCTAAAGATGCTAACAAGGTATGCAAACTTCAACGGTCCATCTATGGATTGAAGCAAGCATCCCGAAGTTGGAATCAACGTTTTGATAAGGTGATCAAAAGTTTTGGTTTTATACAAACTTATGGAGAAGCTTGTATTTACAAGAAAGTGAGTGGGAGCTCTGTAGCATTCTTAATACTACATGTGGATGACATATTGTTGATTGGGAATGATGTAGACCTTCTTAATAGTGTCAAGGAATATTTGAATAATAGTTTTTCAATGAAGGATCTTGGCGAAGCAGCTTACATATTAGGCATAAAGATTTATAGAGATAGATCGAAACGCCAAATATCATTGTCACAGAGTACATATTTGGACAAAGTTCTAAAGAGGTTTGGAATGGAAGATAGCAAGAAAGGGTTCTTGCCCATGTTGCACAATACGACCTTGAGTAAAACTCAAAGTCCGACATCGGCAGAAGATAGAGAAAGGATGAGTAAGACTCCCTATGCCTCAGCCATAGGATCTCTAATGTATTCCATGCTATGTACTAGACCCGACATTGCATATGCTGTTAGTTTAACTAGCAGATATCAAAGTGATCCAGGAGTGGATCATTGGACAGCGGTCAAAAACATCCTTAAGTACTTGAGAAGAACTAAGGATATGGTTCTTTCTTATGGAGGTGATGAACAGCTCGTTGTTAATGGTTACACCGATGCTAGTTGGAACACCGATCCGGATGATTCTAAATCACAATCTAGATACGTATTTATTTTGAATGGTGTAGCAGTTAGCTAGAGGAGTGCAAAGCAAAGCGTTGTGGCGAGATCTTCAACTGAATCGGAATACATGGCTGCTTCGGAGGCTTCAAAAGAAGCGATATGGATGAAAGAGTTCATTATAGAGCTGGGTGTGGTTCCTAGTGCGCTGGACCCAATGTCTATCTACTGTGATAACATGGGCGCCATAGCCAATGCGCAAGAACCAAGGTCACACAAGAAGCTAAAGCATATCAAGCTACGTTTTCACGCTATTCGAGAACATATCCAAGATGGGGATATAAAGATTTGCAAAGGACACACAGATCTGAATGTGGCGGATCCGTTGACTAAACCTCTCCCGAGGGCAAAACATGACCAGCACCAAACTGCCATGGGTGTTCGGTATATTACCATGTAATCTAGATTAGATGACTCTAGTGCAAGTGGGAGACTGTTGGAGATATGCCCTAGAGGCAATAATAAATGTGGTTATTATTATATCTTTGTGTTTATGATAAATGTTTACATTCATGCTATAATAGTATTAACAAGGAAACATTGATACTTGTGTGATTTGTAAACTTAATTTGAAGTCCCTAGTATAGCCTCTATACATCACTAGCTTGTTGGTTGATAAATGATTGTGGTTTCCCTATCATGAACATTGAGATGTTATCAACAACAAGATCATATCGTTAGGAGAATGATATGGTGGACATACTCCTATAGATAAGCGTAGCATAAAGATCAAGTCATTTCAATAGTTCAATTGCTATATGCTTTATGATACATAGTAACCTAATTCCTTCGACCATGAGATCATGCATATCGCCTTTACCGGATGGATGCTTTGATGACATCAAACACCACACCGTAACTGGGTGGCTATAAAGGTGGCATTGAGTGTTCGGAAAGTATTGGTTGAGACACATGGATCAAGAGTGGGATTTGTCCATCCAGATGACGGATAGATATACTCTGGGCCCTCTCGGTGGAATGTCATCCAATTAGCTTGCAAGCATGTGACTGGCTCACAAGGGATCACATATCATGGGAACGAGAAAAGAGTACTTATCGGTAACGAGGTTCAACTAGGTTTGCAGAGATACCGACGATCATAACCTCAGATAAGTAAACTATCGTGAGACAAAGGGAAATTGGTATCGTATGTAAGTGGTTCATTCGATCGCAAAGTAATCGTAGAAATATGTGGGAGCCATATGAATTTCCAGATTCCTCTATTGGTTATTCTTCGGAGAAGTGTCTCGATCATGTCCGCATAATTCACGAACCGTAGGGAGACACACTTAAGGATTCGACGTTGTTTGAGTAGTTATGGTAGTATGAGAAAGATACCGAATGTTGTTCGGAGTCTCGGATGGGATCCGGGATATCACGAGGTGATCCGGAATGGTCCGGAGAATAAGATTCATATAAGGAAAGTCCCGTTTCGGAGTTTGGGAATGATTCCGGTGTTTTCATCGGGAATGTTCTAGAAGGTTCCGGAATGTCCGGCACTCCGGAGGGGAAGGGGTACATGAATGTGTCATTGCATGTTGGAATGATTGCATCATGTACTAAGTGTCATCGATGTTCCAAATAAATGATTAATTCAAATCCTAGTTTGAAAAGTCAAATAGCTAGTTTGAAAAGTCAAACGGCTAAAATTGGAAAGAGGAAAAGAGGAGGAAGGGGGAAACCGAGTTGGGGAGGAGTTCCCTCCTCCAACCGGCGGCCCACCTCCAAGCCGAGTTGGGGAGGGACTCCTCTCCCTCCCCTTGGCACGGCCGGCCCCTCCACCTATATAAGGAGGGGCAGGGCTCCCTCCTCTAGACACACAAGTCCCTCACCTCAAACCCTAGAAGCTGCAGCCCTCCATAGCCGCCGCCACCCCCTAGGGTTTTGCCCTAGCCGCCAACTTGGGGGTCCCCGGAACCCTAGCCGCCGGCTCTAGCCCCTCCTCCTTGGTGTGTCTAAACCCTAGATTGCCGAGGAGCTCTCTCATACTCTACCATACTCGCTCCGGCTTAAGGCGAAGCCCTGCGAGATCTCCCCTCTACTTCCGGTACCACGCCGTTGTGCTGCCGGAATCGCGAGGAGAGTGCTACAACCTCCGCTGCCTGCTGGAACAAGGGAGAGGAAGGTCTTCGTCGAGTACCGAACGTGTGACCGACTGCGGGAGCGCTGCCGGAACGCAGCGCCGGAAGGATCGTCTACGCGATCTTGAGATCGAGAAGAGTACGACTACATCACCCACGAGAATCCGCTCTCGTTAAACACTTTGGAATCTTCGAGGGTAAGTTATTCCATCGACTCGTTGCTACAATCTAGTAGATAGATCTTGGCTTGTTTGTTTGTATGCGATAGAAATTTTTTGTTTTCCATGCTATGAAACCCTACAGAAAGGACTTCGGGTTGAGTTGGAAATCTTGTTAGGGGGGTTTCCACAAAATTGACAACCGTCGTCTTCCTCGCAACGTCACAAGAAGTTGCCTGCCGGCATCGCCGCCGTCTGCCGCCGTGCCATGACGTCCGGCTCCGTCTAGATTCGTGCCGCCACTCTTCAAGGCATATAAGATGTACTCCTGCTGCCGTGGAGAAGCCCCACACGCCACATCTTCTTATCTCTCTCAAATTTTCCCTCGTACCGAAACCCTAGTTCGCCGGAGAAGCTCGTCGCCATCGCTCTGAAGCCTCTCTTGCCCTATCGAGCTCACCGTTCGAACCGCCGTGCTGTTCTGGTTCAGCTCGTGGAAGGAATCGACCGAGCATTCTCTTAATCGACCTCCACGGTTTCATCTTCCCGAAGTCTGGCCACCGCTCTCGCCATCGACTCCGGTCATGATTCGCCTCCCCATCACCTTCTTCGCGTCCCTGGTGAGCTTGCGCATCTCTCTATCCTCTTCGATTCGCTCTTAGCCCTCTCTACCGTGTTGCCCACTAAGATCAGAGCATGCCACCCTCGGAGCTCGTCGGAGCTGGTGCTCTGGCGACCAAAAACCAGTCGCGCCGCTACTATTAGACTTCCCGCATCTCGCTGAGTCGACCTGGACCAACCCCGCGTACTCGCATGCTCTCAATCCAAAGATCAAACCACGATCTGAGGATCATACTTGGATGATGTCAGTGTGACATCATGATGATGTCATAATTCATTTTGTTATCATTTCATAAATTGTGTTATTATTTTCTGCAATAAATTAAAAATGTGGATATGACATGGCATAAGCCCCACCAGTCAGTGACTGGGGTAGGATTAGCTCTGGTGAGAAAAACCCCTCACTTCATGCTAACATGAGCATTACCTCATAAACACATTTAGTTATCTAATTAAAAATTCACAAAATGATTAAACCTTATAAATTCAATAACTTTTATTTTATAATTCAGAAAAATATGTTCAATATACGAAAAATTACAGAAAAATAAAATCTATAACATTAAACTATTATCAAACATTATTATGACAACAATTTAAATAATTATTATTTAATAAAGATTTTATAAGTATTAATACTTTAATGATTCATATTTTAATATTAATAAATGTTAAAAATATAAATAAAATACCAAAAA
Organism: Avena sativa; assembly: GCA_916181665.1. Taxonomy (NCBI): domain Eukaryota; kingdom Viridiplantae; phylum Streptophyta; class Magnoliopsida; order Poales; family Poaceae; genus Avena; species Avena sativa. Next base: position 37,870,504 of record OV702285.1, on the reverse strand, counting down.
TCTTAGAAAAATAAGAACTATAATTTAAAACTATAATCATGCATTATTATTTCACCTAATTAAATATTTATTATTTATTAAGTATTTATAAAGTAATAAATCTTATAAATAGTATCTTATTATTTATAAATCGCAAAAAATAAAAGTAATATACCAGAATGATCACAAAAATAATACCTACATGTTAAAAATATAATATTATATTTTTGAGGTAAATAAAAACTTAAAACACTTCAACAACTTGAAGTTAAACCTATTTCCTTAATTAATAATTCATATAAGGGTAAATAAAATTTGCTAATATTTCTAAAATTAGACAATTAAGGTCAAATAAATAGTATCAATCTTAAATATTGATAATATGAAATCAAAATGGTTCAACATATTTTAAATACAATTTTATTGAATTATCATTCAACCATATGTGTAGTTTATTTTCTAAAAAGATCTATATAAAGTATAAAATCTTCAAGAATAATTCGGGATTAAATATAACCTTTTTACTTACTCAACCACAAATTTATAAACAAATCAAAACACTATAGTGAATCCATAAATAGTTAAGTAATGTTACTTCCTTGATTACAAATCATAACCACATCTTTATAAAAAGATAAATGATTCTATTCCATTATAAATTAAGAAACCACTACTCAAATAGAGGTAATGCCATTCTTAAGTAACTTTAAGGAAACATTATAAAGTGAACAAGATACAAATATCATAAGCATTACACCCTAAGTTCACCTATGTCTTTAAAGTTAACTTTAGTCTGCAATACTTTAAATACTATGCTAAAGACTTGTTATATGTTTTATAGTTAACTTTGATTTGTTGTAATTAAGTCGTAAAGCATCTCAAGTCCAAACTATTCAAGCAAGCACAAATAACATCGATCACATTTGATTAACCACAAAGATTGTTTAGACCTTAGAAAAGAAATCTTTTCTTCAAATGTTATTCTTTTTGCCACTTCAGTCAACGAATGACAACTAATCACAATCACATTGCTTTATACTTTACTTGTATATCAAGATTGTTAATACTTAAGTTCTCTATAAATGCCAATACTTGTAAAGTAAGATTTGAGGATAAGGCAATTCTTATATAAGTAAGCTTTGAATAGCATTCCACAATTTTATATCTTATTGCTGTATGATGTTATAATTACATATTGTTTCACACACATTCACAAGCCCTAATAAGAAGCATAAGTGTGAAACTCATCTAAAAGTACAACACATTCTAAATAAACCATTTCCAATACCCAAATCGTAGAACAACATTATCTCCGGGATTCTAGTTTACGAAAATGCATTACATTACTTATGCATAATAGCATCTTGCTTCTTTAAACATTAGTCCTTACCGGACCAATGATGCTGATTTCAGATATTGGATCTTAAATTGTCTTGAAGACCGTGAGTGCATAATCTTGCAATCACAAAAGGCAAGTTCACACTTGCTCATGTCCTTTGATTATTTTCTATAAAGTATTTTGCAAATATAGTGTTGTCATTACCTGCATTTGAAAAAGGTTCAAAAAACTCTATTTTCATAATAAATGATTATAGGTTATTTACCATGAGGTAATAACCTACTATGAAAGTTCCGGTGGTAAAGGAACACATTATCTAGGACTTAGCAACCAATGTCGCTAGTGATTCTTGCGCCGTATATTACGCGTTAACCATGAGATTTGGAATGGGACGGAGAAATCAGTTGTATCCTTTTCCTTTCGTATGGAGGCAAGACTACCTTAACGTGACGTTGTGATTCCTTGTGCGGAAACAACATATGGGTGGGCACCCTTAGGCCCCGTGTTTTTGGTGTCTAGATTATCTATGAGTGGCTGCCGGGGGTTTAGCCGGACCTATAAGGTAATTACCTGGGAATCACTAGCTCATAGAGTCTTTGGGACTCATCAGTGTTTTAGCATGCCCGAAAGGGGGCTTAATGGAGGTGAGCCAGCCCCAAAGGATCGTGTAGACATATGGGGTCGCGGAGTGGGCAGTGATTGGCTTGGATCATCTACTAGGCCCCACACCATAGGAAGTGTGGACGGGAAAGATCGCCCAGTTGTGCATCAAGGATTTGATCTCTCATGGGTAAAGTGACGCACCTCTGCAGAGTGTAAGAACTGTAACTTGTTACTCCCTATTCCAGGAAGGATCTGCGAACGCGGCGGGAAAGGAACTCCATGAAAGTTCTAGTAAACCCGTAAAGGCTGACGGACATAGATTTTCAGAATAAAAGCAACCTTTGAAGAAATGTTTATGAAAACCTGCATTGCCTATGATCTATGGTATCTGGATATAGATATAGTGCATCAAACACTCCTTTTCTAGTGAACTTGCTGAGTACGCTCGTACTCAACATATCTTCTTAACCCTTGCTAGATTCTGAAGCCATTAAGACGACGTCTATATCTAATTATCCTCCAGGAATCATCACCAGAAGCAAAAGTTCTTCAATAAAGTCAAGAAATTCAACATATACATCAACTCAAGTGAATACGAAGAAATAATCTCTAGCCATAGAACCTATTTCGTTAGTGTATTGCAATAGCAGCAATGCCAGACCAATAGTTCAGGTACTAGTCTTATTAGTATGATAGTTTTTGAGTTGTTTATTTCCGATTCTTCTTTGTAAGAAGTTTCTTTCTCTCTTTAACCTAGAGTGTTCTCTGGATCTTGTGTAAAGAGTTGAGTTGTAACTTATAGTCATGTCTTGGACCTGCTGTGTTTCTGTTGTACCACTCTGAGGGATGTAATACTAGTGAACGGTGTTTCATTACTGTTATGTCAACGACTATAGTGTACTATATCATGCAGTGGTATGCTGGGTCACCGCAAAAGCCACCATTACAAATGAATGAATAATTGATCTCTTTGTTACAAGCATTTACTTATAATATGTAACATTGCTCTGCTTTCCGACCTCTATCAAACTTTTGAACTTGAGCTTTCTGTATTAGGTTTTGTTAATTAGGTCAAATATTTTAAAATGCAAATCTAATAGCAACGTATTTATATATAATATAAAATATAATAATAATATAGTAATTACCAGTCTAACAAAACTTAACTAAAAATATATATTTTAACAAACGGAGTAGCATGCAATAAGATATTGGACAATTCTAACTAATTACATTACCATCGTTTTTAGGACCCGATTGATAATTATAGAAGACAACAGATACAGAGGATAGTTGCCATTATTGGAATTTGGAAGCAGCAATAGCGTAAATATCGGAACCATTTACCGAAAGATAAAACTTGACAGAGTTGCCTGGTCTAAATAGTACTGTTCATTATCTTTGTGAGCACATGTGAAGATTGTCGCCACAATGCAACACAACAATATATACTTGTGTAGCTTCCACATGAGTTTTTTGCCAAGCTCGTTAATGAGAGAAACTTTATGTAAACTATATGACATCTTGTTCCAATTGGAGCAAATAGCTGATTTGTGCCTGAATTTATTTCAACGAGAAGAGGATGGTAAGCTATTCAATATATTACCACCTTGAAAAATTAAAATCAAGATTTTCGTAATTAGCTATTAACTGAAATATACGTTTATTTACTATTAGTTGGGAGTTGGGTTTGGTACATCACTTTTTAACACCAAACACTATAGAAATGATGACCATGAAATCGCCAGAAAAAAAGTCCCAATAAACATTGAGAGAATCAACACCGTCTGATCACTTTCCATGATAAATAGTGTATCAATAAAACATACATGCCAAAATCACCTTCATAATCAGCTGTTACTTGCCAAAATCTTTGTCTTTAGTGCAAAACATGGTATCAAATCAGATGTCTTACCTATCAAATCCATTCAAGTTCATCAAAAAGTAAAACGTTATTGCTAAATCAGGAGGACGCCCCTCCTAGAAGCCACTCACTACGACACAACTGAAGGAGAATCAACAACCACATGGCTCGGCCGACCACGACACCAGTTTCTGCACCTATTGTGGCCCCGGAACAACCTCAATCCCAGACACATAGGAGTCGTCCATGCATCCCGCGTTAACATTGGGAATCCTGGCATATGTGTGTAGCACCTATGCCAGAGGAGAGCAACAGAGGGGGATGTAAGCTTTGAAGCCTCACTGGTGCTTCATATTTCTTGATCATGCGACCCTTGGAATTTGAGGAGCTACGTATACGCCTGAACACCATTTCTCCAGATAAGTGTGGCCTTTGACCACAAATGCTTGTTCTCCACTCTCACCCCAACCTAAGGTTGTTGTTTTTTCTTTTACCCATGAAAAATAGGGTGCACAAACCCCCAACAACGTTGATATCAGATTCCCTCGTGTAAAGGCTCCTTGGAACGAGGTAGACTGGTCACCACCATCACATCATTTATCTTGCATGGTATTTTAATTTGTAACCAATATCATCTTGTAAGGCCTTTAATTACTAGCCTTTCTATCATAAATAAATTTTTAATTTGGAATATGATTGTACATCATCAATACATTGTCAATATCTGACATCGAAATGCTCCTAGACCAATGTGTTGCTCAGATTTGATAGAGTAAAATATTGATTATGGAGAGATTATGTCATATAGGAAATAGGACATTTCATATTTGATTTTATAGTGAAGATGCATAGCATATCCATGCACCACTGCAATGGATTTGGTGCCTAGTTAGGTGGTGAAGCCCAAAATGGACACCACCCTGAACATGAAGAACTTTTGGTAGAGGGAGCAAACAAGCATCCTGAGTTGGACACATCGAGAGGGAAATGGTGATGTAGGAAGACATTATGAGACAGGGAAAGAGTTCACTATTAGAATAATCGGTTAGATGATTACAATTATATACTCATTATCCCAAAAAATAAGTACATATAAGAACTTTATTTTGAGAATGCATGATGCTCCCTATACTAAATGTCAAATTGTTCTCTTATATTATAAACATCAAACTATTCAAATGGACATAATTGTAAAAAAATTCTATATTGTTTTGGCACTGATACTAATTTTCGGTACATGCTCATGATTGGTCAAGGAAACAGTTTAAGACATCTTCTGCACTGGAGTATCGCGCTGGCAGTGGACTCTCATGGTTGGACCAGATTACTTGGTAGAAAACTTGCATGAGATTACTTGGGAAATAGCTGATGACAACTCCTATGTGTAATTCATTATTGAAGGGAATATGCCCTGAGAGGCAATAATAAAGTGTTTATTATGTGTATTCCAAGTATATGATAGATGTTTATTTTGCATGCTATAATTGTATCAATAAGGAAACATTAATACATGTGTGTTTAATAAACAAACAAAAAGTTCCTAGTTATGCCTCTCTCATAAACTAGCTCGTTGATTAACAAGATGATCAAGGTTTCCTGATCATGGACATTGGATGTTGTTAATAACAGGATCACAACATTAGTGTAATGGTGTGATGAACATTCATCCGAAGTATAGCATTACGATCAAAGTCATTGAGTTTATATTGCTATAACAACTTACGAAGTGATCCTAATCCTTAGACCATGAGATCATGTCAATCACTAACACTGGAAGAGTTTCTTGATAACATCAAACGTCACACCGTAACAGGGTGATTATAAAGATGGATTCAGAACTAATAAAGTGTTATGTTGAGGCTCATGGATCGAGAGTGGAATTTGTTCATCCCGATGACGGATAGATATACTCTGGGCCCTCTCGGTGATATCACATTGATTAGCTTGCAAGCAAGTGATTTGATCACTAGAATGTTATATCACGGGAACGAGAAAAGAGTGTATGTTAGTAACGAGATCAAACTAGGTATGGAGATACCAATGATCGAATCTCGGACATGTAATATATCGTGAAACAAAGGGATTAAGATACTAGCGTAAAAGGTTCCGACGATCACAAGAAAGTCATCGTTGAATGTGTGGGAGTCAGTATGGGTCTCCAGATCCCGCTTCTGATTATTGATCCGAGAGGGGTCTCGATCATGTCCGCATTATTCACGAACCATAGGGTGACACACTTAAGAGACACCGACATCCAATTGGAGCAAAAGTTTCATGCCGAAAGAATGAACAAGCGCAGGAATTTATTTCACTAGATACCGAAACAGGTTTTCGAGTGAAATTGCATAAAGTGGTTATGCATGTGAAATAGAATTCTAGCAAGGGGTTATTTGTGAATGTTTGTCATTAAAGTAATTGACAAAATTCTGAATAAAATAAAAGAGTTTTATTTAATGAGAGTTTTCATTAAATTTGGTGGAAATTTAATGGCATGTTTGAGTGGGATTTTGAGTGGAGGGATATGAATGGATTTTTGTGAGTGGAGTGTCCACCCACATGAATGAAGGAGGGGAGGGGGCAGCCCCCATGGCCAGCGTCCACCCCCTTGGGTGCCCCCCTCCTCCTATAAAAGGCACCCCTCTCCTCACTTCTCACTCACACCTCCTCACAAAGGATCTCTCTCCCCCTCTAGAATTTATCCCCCATGGTCTCGGACTAGCGAGATACATGTTCCCGATGGCTATTCGGCAAGAAAGAGTTGTGCTTCCGCTGCATCGCTGGAGCGAGGAGGCGGAGGTTGCTCGGTGCCTCGAACGTGTGTGCGAGCACGGATGCGCTGCTGATTTGCGGCGCTAGGACTTCCTCTCGATCTTGAGATCGGCAAGAGATCGTCTACATCAACCACGAGTTGAACTCGTTAAGCTTTGTCGGTCTTCAAGGGTATGTTCTCTACGGATATACATCTGCCCGTTGTTTGTATCTAATAGATAGATCTTGATACATAGATCACATCGTAGGAAAATTTTTGTTTTCTATGCTGCGAACCCTACAGTGGTATCAGAGCCGGATCTATGCGTAGATGCTTTACACGGGTAGTACACATATGAGTATGTGGGCGATGATGATCATGTTGTTGCTCCTTAGTTGTAATTTTGGATATTGGTGGCATAGTGGGATGAAGCGGCCCGGACAAACTTTACATGTCCTCGCACATGAGACTTGTTCCATGCTTGACATGCAACTAGTTTGCATAAGTGGCTAGCGGGTGTCTGTCTCTCCTACTATAGTCAATATCTATTTTTCAATGAGTTGTCAACAATTTGGTTATTCTCATTGTGGTTCATGTTCGTAGGTAAGAACGGTTCTATCTCGAAAGCCCTAAACCACGTAAAACTTGCAATGGATAAATTAGAGGCATCTAGTTTAGATTGTTGCTGGGCTAGTGTTATGATATGGTGATGTTGTAAGTAGAAGTATGAGATGATACTCTTACAACATACATAACGTGTAATCTCCATAGACCTTGGACTTACACATATACGTATGATAGTGATCATACCACGATGCACATGATAAAGATCATATGCGGGAACCATATCATTTCACTAATAAACATGTGATGTTTGATAGCATCTTATATTGCTTGTTTAGCGCTTTGTTAGCATAATAAGATGATCCCTCATTTAAATATCAAGATAAGAATGTTTTCTTCCTTTATTATGCACCGATTATGTTTTCGTCGCTCCAAGACATCACGTGATGATCGGGTGTTCTTGGATCCACGACCATATTTTGGGTGTAAAACAGTTACACACGCGAATACTAAGGTTCTAACTTGGCGAGCCTAGCATGTACAGACATGGCCTCGGAACACGGACCGAAAGGTTAAGCATGAGTCATATAGTAGATATGATGCCCATTTGATGCTTGCCTTTGAAGCTATACCGACTCACGTGATGATCAGACTTGGTATAGTGGATTTGGTTCATGTAATCACCAAAAAGGCACGAGGGATGTCGTTTTTGAGTGGGATTTCATTCGTAATATGGATAGTTGAACTCAATCTATCGTACACTTAGTCTAAACTTTACAAATTCTGTTGTAGATGGCACCACCTGCTTTTAATTTCAATGTGTTCATGGATAAAGAGAAACTTGCAACGAACGGTAGCAACTTTACCGAATGGGCCATGAATTTGAGGATTCTCCTCTCTGCTGCACAAAAGAAATACGTGCTAGAAGCGCCACTAGGCCCCCCACCTTTTGAGGATGCCCCTGACGAGGAGAAGAATGTCTATCAGACTCGTCAGGAGGACCACAACTTAGTTCATTGCGGCATATTGTATGGGGTAGAGCCGGAACTTCGAAAGCGTTTCGAAAACGGCAATGCTTTTGATACAATGGGTGAGTTGAAAATGATTTTCGACACACATGCTGTTGTAGAGAGCTACAACGCTTCAGAAAAGTTCTTTAGCTGCATGATGGAAGAGCACATCTCCGTTAGTTAGCATGTACTCAAGATGTCGGGTTACGCCGATAAGCTTCTGTCCTTGGGAATAATGATTCCCATTGACTTAGGCATCTATCGTGTTCTGTAGTCTCTGCCACCTAGCTATAGGAGCTTTGTGATGAACTATAATATGCAAGGCATGAAGAAGTCTCTCCCCGAGCTTCTGTCAATGCTTAAAACTGTAGAAGTGGAGATCAAAAAGGAACATTAAGTGTTGATGATCAATAGGAACACTAGTTTCAAGAAAGACAAGAAGGGAAAACGGAAGGGAAGTAAGGGCGGCAAGCCGGTTGCCGTGCCTGAAAAGAAACCACGAGTTGGACCTAAGTCTGATACCGAGTGCTACTATTGTAAGGGGACTGGCCACTGGAAGCGCAACTGCCCCAAGTATTTGGCAGAAAAGAAGGCCGGCAAGGCAAACAAAGGTATATATGATATACATGTTATTGATGTGTACTTGACTAGTGCTCGCAGTAGCACCTGCGTATTTGATACCGGTTCAGTTGCTAATATTTGTAACTCGAATCAGGGGCTACGGAACAAGCGACCGCTAGCAAGGGGTGAGGTCAAGATGCGTTTCGGCAATGGATCAGTCGTTGATGTGATCGCCGTCGGAACGCTGCCTCTCCATTTTCCGTCGGGATTAGTTATAAACTTGAATAATTGTTATCTGTGCCTGCACTAAGCATGAACATTGTATCTGGATCGTGTTTGATGCGAAGTGGTTATTCATTTAAATCCGAGAACAATGGTTGTTATATTTATATGAATGAAATCTTTTATGGTCATTCACCGATGATGAATGGTTTATTTCTATTAGATCTCGATGATAATGTTACACATATTCATAATGTTGATGCTAAAAGGATTAAACTTAATGATGATATATCCGCATATATGTGGCACTGCCGTCTAGGTCATATTGGCGTTAATCGCCTGAAGAAGCTCCATTCAGATGGACTTTTGGAATCACTTGATTTTGAATCATTTGATACATGTGAGCCATGCCTTATGGGAAAGATGACTAGAACGCCGTTTTCCGGTTCAATGGAACGGGCGACAGATTTATTGGAAATCATACATTCTGATGTATGTGGTCCAATGAGTGTGTCGGCGCGAGGTGGATATCGTTATTTTGTTACTTTCACGGATGATTTGAGTAGATACAGTTATATCTACTTGATGAAACACAAGTCTGAAACCTTTGAAAAGTTCAAGGAATTTCAGAATGAAGTGGAAAATCATCGTAATAGAAAGATCAAATTTCTACGGTTCGACCATGGAGGTGAGTATCTAAGTTACGAGTTTAGCACTCACATGAAAGAGTGTGGAATTATTTCACAACTCACACCTGCCGGAACACAACAGCGAAATGGTGTGTCGGAACGTCGTAATCGTACTTTATTAGATATGGTTCGATCTATGATGTCTCTGACGGACTTGCCGTTGTCATTTTGGGGTTATGCACTAGAAACTGCTGCATTCACTTTAAATCGGGCACCATCTAAATCCGTTGAAAAGACACCGTATGAATTGTGGTTTGGAAACAAACCTAAGCTGTCATTTCTTAAAGTTTGGGGATGCGATGTTTATGTGAAGAAACTTCAACCGGATAAACTCGAACCCAAAGCGGAAAAATGTGTCTTCATAGAATACCCTAAGGAAATATTGGGTATTCCTTCTATCACAGATCCGAGGGCAAGATTTTTGTTGCCAAGAATGGATCCTTTCTAGAGAAAGAGTTTCTCGCGAAAGGTGTGAGTAGTCAGAAGGTAGAACTCGAATAGGTTATTGAAGCTTCTCTTCAAAGTATGGCGAGTAGCGCAGCACCAGAAATTGTTCCGGATTTGGCTTCACCTGTTGAAGAGGGAACTAATGATAATGATCATGAAACTCCGAAAGAGAGTACTACCGAACCTCGCAGGTGTAGCAGCACGCGTGCAGCTCCCGAGCTATACGGAAATCCTGTCATGAATTTCATGGTTGATGAAAATGATGACCCTGCAACGTATGAAGAAGCGATGATGAGCCCGGATTCCAACAAATGGTTAGAAGCCATGAAATCCGAGATGGAATCCATGTATGAAAATCAAGTTTGGAACTTGGTGGAATTACCTCACGACCGAAAGGCCGTGGAGAACAAATGGATTTTCAAAAAAAAAAACTGATGCTGATGGTAATGTGACCGTCTATAAAGCTCGAATTGTCGCAAAGGGGTTTCGACAAATTCAAGGAGTTGACTACGATGAGACATTCTCTCCCGTAGCGATGCTAAAGTCAGTTAGGATTATGTTAGCAATTGCTGCATATTTCGATTATGAGATATGGCAGATGGATGTCAAAACCGCGTTTCTCAATGGTAATATTGAAGAAGAGGTGTATATGATACAACCAAAGAGTTTTGTCGATCCTAAGGATGCTAACAAGGTGTGCAAGCTTCAGCGATCCATCTATGGATTGAAGAAAGCATCATGAAGTTGGAATCTCCGCTTTGATGAGGTGATCAAAGATTTTGGATTCGTCCAAACTTATGGAGAAGCTTGTATTTACAAGAAAGTGAGTGGGAGAAATGTGGCATTTCTGATATTATATGTGGATGACATATTATTGATCGAAAATGATATAGATCTTTTAAACAGTGTTAAAAGTTATCTAAACAGCAAATTTTCATTAAAGGACCTAGGTGAAGCGTCATACATATTAGGCATAAAGATCTATAGAGATAGATCTAGACGCGTAATAGGGCTATCGCAAAGTACATACCTTGATAAGATTTTAAAGAAGTTTAAAATGGACGGAAGTAAGAAGGGGTTCTTACCTATGTTGCAAGGCAAGACATTGAGTAAGACTCAAAGTCCGGCTTCGGCGAAAGAAAGAGAGATAATGGACAAGGTCCCCCATGCTTCAGCCATAGGCTCTATAATGTACGCCATGCTATGTACAAGACCGGATGTGGCACATGCTATTAGTTTGACTAGTAGGTACCAATCGGATCCAGGTTCGGAACACTGGATAGAGGTCAAGAATATTCTTAAGTACTTACGAAGAACTAAGGATATGTTTCTTGTATACGGAGGTGAAGAGGAGCTCGTCGCTAAGTGTTATGTTGACGCTAGCTTTGACACCGATCCGGATGACTCTAAGTCTCAATCCGGATACGTATTTCTCATGAATGGTGGATCGGTTAGTTGGAGGAGCTCCAAACAACCAGTGGTGGCGAGATCAACAACGGAGGCAGAATATGTTGCTGCTTCAGAGGCGGCTCAGGAAGCAGTTTGGATGAAGGAGTTCATATCTGAACTAGGAGTGGTTGCAAACGCGTTGGACCCAATGGTGATCTATTGTGACAACAATGGTGCCATTGACAATGCCATAGGGCCAAGGTCTCACAAGCATTCCAAGCATATTAAGCGCCGGTTTCACTCCATCCGCGAGCATGTCAAGGATGGAGATATAAAGATTTGTAAAGTACATACGGATCTGAATGTAGCAGATCCGTTGACTAAAACTCTCCCTAGAGCAAAACATGATCAACACCAGAACTCGATGGGTGTTAGATTTATCACTATGTAACTAGATTATTGTCTCTAGTGCAAGTGGGAGACTGAAGGGAATATGTCTTGAGAGGCAATAATAAAGTGTTTATTATGTGTATTCCAAGTATATGATAGATGTTTATTTTGCATGCTATAATTGTATTAATACGGAAACATTAATACATGTGTGTTTAATAAACAAACAGAAAGTTCCTAGTTATGCCTCTCTCATAAACTAGCTCGTTGATTAACAAGATGATCAAGGTTTCCTGATCATGGACATTGGATGTTGTTAATAACGGGATCACAACATTAGTGTAATGGTGTGATGAACATTCATCGAAAGTATAGCATTACGATCAAAGTCATTGAGTTTATATTGCTATAACAACTTACGAAGTGATCCTAATCCTTAGACCATGAGATCATGTCAATCACTAACACCGGAAGAGTTTCTTGATAACATCAAATGTCACACCATAACAGGGTGATTATAAAGATGGATTCAGAACTAATAAAGTGTTATGTTGAGGCTCATGGATCGAGATTGGAATTTGTTCATCCCGATGACGGATAGATATACTCTGGGCCCTCTCGGTGATATCACATTGATTAGCTTCTAAGCAAGTGATTTGATCACTAGAATGTTATATCACGGGAACGAGAAAAGAGTGCATGTCAGTAACGAGATCAAACTAGGTATGGAGATACCAATGATCGAATCTCGGACATGTAATATATCATGAAACAAAGGGATTAAGATACTAGCATAAAAGGTTTTGACGATCACAAGAAAGTCATCGTTGAATGTGTGGGAGTCAGTATGGGTCTCCAGATCCCGCTTCTGATTATTGATCCGAGAGGGGTCTCGATCATGTCCGCATTATTCACGAACCGTAGGGTGACACACTTAAGAGACACCGACATCCAATTGGAGCAAAAGTTTCATGCCGAAAGAATGAACAAGCGCAGGAATTTATTTCACTAGATACCTAAACAGGTTTTCGGGTGAAATTGCATAAAGTGGTTATGCATGTGAAATAGAATTCTAGCAAGGGGTTATTTGTAAATGTTTTTCATTAAAGTAATTGAAAAAATTCTGAATAAAATAAAAGAGTTTTATTTAATGAGAGTTTGCATTAAATTTGGTGGAAATTTAATGGCATGTTTGAGTGGGATTTTGAGTGGAGGGATATGAATGGATTTTTGTGAGTGGAGTGTCCACCCACATGAATGAAGGAGGGGAGGGGGCAGCCCCCATGGCCGGCGGCCACCCCCTTGGGTGCCCCCCCTCCTCCTATAAAAGGCACCCCTCTCCTCACTTTTCACTCACACCTCCTCACGAAGGATCTCTCTCCCCCTCTAGAATTTATCCCCCATGGTCTCGGACTAGCGAGATACATGTTCCCGGTGGCTACTCGACAAGAAAGAGTTGTGCTTCCGCTGCATCGCTGGAGAGAGGAGGCGGAGGTTGCTCGGTGCCTCGAACGTGTTTGCGAGCACGGATGCGCTGCTGATCGGCAAGAGATCGTCTACATCAACCACGAGTTGAACTCGTTAAGCTTTGTCGGTCTTTAAGGGTATGTTCTCTACGGATATACATCCGCCCATTGTTTGTATCTAATAGATAGATCTTGGTACATAGTTCACATCGTAGGAAATTTTTTGTTTTCTATGCTGCGAACCCTACAATTATGATTGCTTACACAATGTTCTTATTTTAATATGATGTTAGTATTGCTGGAAAATGTGAAGTGCGTGAATTGTTATCCGCAATTAGGCAATCCACCAAAGGTATTTATGCATCGTACCTTGCTTATTTATTTCATTACTTACCATGCAGAAAGTATATGCACTGTACGATTTCTCAATTTAAAATTTCCATGAAAAATTTATTCACATGCTTGAGAAGCAAAGTTGAGTAGTTCAAAATTACAACATCACGATCTAGACGGACATCTTAAAACCACGCTGATAATTACAAGCGTCGCCGTGGGCACCAAGTGTGCATATCCTCCCAAGTTTTAGATTAGTGCTTTTATGAATAGATAATTAATTGGCTTCTTACCTTTTATGTATACATTGTCTAATTTATCTTTTATCAATCACTCTTTAAGTGAAGTTGAATCTTAATGCTTTTTGAATACTATGCAATTAAGTTTTAAAACGCTTGACTATGCATCTGCATCATGTTGACATGGTGATGAAACAAAGTAGAAGACCCATGGAAACACATAGGAATTTAACTATTTTTTTTTTGGAAATGGACGCATATATTAACGAAAATGTTTAATGTTTACACCCGGCCTCTGCATAACTATGATGCACACGGCCACACAAACGACAGAGCTAGAGGAAAAAGAGTAGGCAAACATTACACAAAGCGGGTAATGAAAAAAGTCCAAAATCTAAGACAGATTAATCCTCAAGTCACGCGGCCATCCATGTCGGGAGAAAATATGCCTCGCCGTATCCTCCAATCGCGTACATCCTTCCACAAATAAGTCACGAAACTCCGTACGTTGGAGAATAGTTCATGATCGAAGAAAAGCCGTTGCTCTATAAATAACCTACAGAGGTGAAGACATAATGTTATTAAAAATTTGGTCATTTCTACCCAGCCATAGCGACCATATAATGGTAAGTGCTCTCACCCTAAATAAAATTATGTACTTATCAACAATTTCATGCAACCAATTACCGAAAACATTGGTTACTGAACTTGCAGGAGATAAACGAGAAGCTATTTGGATGAATGACCATATAGAAGGAGCAAATTTACACTAGAAGAATAAATGGCGAATTATCTCATTGTGATGACAAAAAACGCACTGTGGACTTTCCTGCCAATTCCTCTTTTCAATATTATCTTTTGTTAAAATTACACCTTTACGTAAATACCATACAAAAAAATCGTCTTAAGAGGTATTTTCATTTTCCAAATCTTACTATTGTCATCGACCGGGATATCCGGTTGGACCAAAGCTCTATAAAGTGAGCCAACAGAAAATTTACCACTTTCTAATAATTTCCATTTGAACACGTTCACACCATCCGACAGTTGTATCATGGATAATCTTAAAAGAAGATTGTTCGAAGATACAAGTCTAGGACCAATGAGGGTTCTTCTGAAAGACACATTAGGAGGATTGTTCTTCAACACAGTGGCAATAGTATCTCCTTTGTGTCTAACAATTGAATGTAGAGCTGGATATTGTTCGCGAAGAGTAGTTTGACCAAGCCACTTATCTTCCCAAAACCTAATCTGTGATCCATCCTTAATCTCAAAAGAACCAAAATGAAAGAAATGTTTTTTGGTGGCCATGAGCCGTGCCCAAAAGTGTGAATCCCTGGGTTTTCAAACCACTTGAGACACTGCTTTAGACCCCACATATTTTCTCCATAACATGGTTTTCCAAACGCCATCTTCAGTAAGTAGTTTAAAAAGTCATTTGCTCAGGAGCGTTGTGTTTTTGACTTGCAAATCATGTATGCCTAGTCCACCAAACTCTTTCGGGCGGCAAACCACATTTCATCTAGCCAATTGATACTTATTTTTCTCACTATCCCTTGCCAAAAAAATCTTGATCGGAAATAATCCACTTTGTTCAAGACACCTTTTGGTAATGGAAAAAACGAGATCATATATAGGACCATGCTAGTAATTACTGAATTTATGAGTACTAGTCTTCCACCAAGAAATAACAATTTGCCCTTTCAACTATTCATACACTTTTATAGCATTTCCTCAACAAGTTTCCATTCAGCTATCGTGAGCCGCCGATAATGAATCGGTATTCCCAGATCGTTGATTGGAAATTGCCGCCGACAAGTTCAGCATAAAGATGGGCCTCTTGTTGGGCCTCGCCAAAACAATACAAATCACTCTTATAAAAGCTAATTTTAAGTCCAAATAACAGTTTGAATGCTGATTTAACTAGTAGATCTACATTACAAATTTATTGACCCAGCATGACACATATGAAAGTAGGGGGAACATGGAGGACTTGCATGGAGTTGCCGCCACCGTGGTACAAGGCCCCCTGCGCGTTTGATTAGGAGAACATGGGAACCTTGTATGGGGTGGCAACCGGAGTAGTGCAACCCCTCATGGTGCAAACTACAATCTTATGGACAGTTTTGGCTTGCCATTGCACAATTTTTTAAGTTCTTTGTTCCTCCTAATAAGACACGTATATGCAAACATCCATGGACTAACACGATCGTGACTCAAACTTTCTAAGTCATGACCTACCTCCATGCAAGAAAACAAACTAATTAACCTACATATATTAGAGGCAAGATTATCGCTAACAGGACGCACTTAGAATTCATATGTGTCATGGGTTTGAGCAGCAGCACCATCGGGTGGTTGTTGAGCATACAAGGTAGAGAAACAAGACCTACTTCACCCTTCGGCAACAATGCAGAGTCCATCCGCGCCGCCACCCACGACGGCGAGGTCCTCCGCGTAGTCATGCCCCAGACGCTCCCAGCACTGCGGCCTGGTACATGCCCCCGCCGACCGAGTACACCCAACCTTGTGCTATGAGCGCTCCGATCGAGAGGCAACAGTGCTATTTCTAGAACAAATTTCAACCAGACGAGATTTTGCTTCTCGGTATTACTCCTGTTGTGCATTTGGGACACCAAATATCTACAGATTGATCCCCTTAGAGTTTATGCTCAGTACGTAGCTCCCTAGTTATCTCCTCAGGAGACACTCGCGTATTAGAAATTCCACAACGTAATGGAAACCAATAAGCTTGATTTCTGCTAGGAATTCAGTAAGCATGAACGTGAGGTAAGGTAGCATATGTCTTCCAGAATTCATTGTTAGTGAGCATAACTAAAACAAATACAGTGTGTCTGAGTAGCTGCAATAATTTTGCAAATCATATGACTAGTAGAAAAAAGGGCTGTCGTGTCTAGAACCCTCCGAAGCATTAGTCCCGCATGAGTTAGGAACTGGGTCTAAAGCTCACATTAGTCCCGGTTCCAACAGCTAGACAACCTTTAGTTCTAGTTTGAACGGGTCCTTTAGTCCTGGTTCGTGTCGAGGCGGGTGCGGACTGGGGCAACACGCTTTAGTCCCGGTTGGAGACACAAAACAGGACTAATCTTTAGTCCCGGTTTGAGACATCAACCCGGACTAAAAAAATTTGGCAAAAAAACTTTGGTGGATTCTGCCACGGTAGAAAAATGGGTAAAATTCCTGCCGCGGATCGTCTTTTCTAGTTTTGAAAGCATGCCATAAAATTATGAAAAATTCTAAAAATAAAATATTTCAGATTGTAGTTATATTAAGTGACATAGTTATATCAAGTGATTAGTTTTTATGAAAATTAAAAAACATGAATTTCGACATATTTTGCCAAAAACTATCATGAAAACTTCAAACGGCTATAACTTTTGCGTAAGATTTCAGAAAAACGTACAACCTATCAAAATATGCGGAAAAAAATTGAGTTCGAGAGGAAAAAATTCCAGAGGAAAGAAACCCGGTTTGTATTTTCTTGTGTACATGCATGTTTTCCTTTAAATCTAATGAAAAAATATGGTGGGCGATTACTTGATTTGGGTCGGTTGAGTCTGCAATCGATCAGATTGACATATCCTGTAATCATATCATGTTTGTGTATTATAATGATCGAGGTCCTTTAATGAAATAGAATCAATCATCTTTTAATGAATAGAATCAATCAGCTTTTAATAAGGCACTATGTACACGTTTCAGGTTCAAGAAATTAGTCCTTTAATGAAATAGAATCAATCATCTTTTAATGAAATAGAATCAATCAGCTTTTAATAAGGCACTATGTACACGTTTCAGTTCAAGAAATTAGTCCTTTAATAAAATAGAATCAATCAACTTTTATAATGTTTCATTTTACTTGAGACACAATCAATTTCTTTGTATCAATCGGCTTTTATTATTCGTAAAACAAAATCAATCAGCTTTTATAATGTTTCTTTTACTAGAAGTGAGATCCGCTATATAAGCATAACCCCATCGGTTCAAAGGCACACCTCGCCCTCCTCTACTCTAGCACGCCTACTTGAACTAGGTTTGAAGATAAATGTGTGCGGATGGATACCAGAGTTCACTAGCCAAACCATGATAAGCCACCAATATTCCCCCTGATAGGGGAGTAAATGCAAGTATGAAACAAAATTACCGTGTATAATGACTTAATATCCCTTTAATGATGAAATTTATGTAGAAAGCTAAACAAGAATGGTTCTGGATTCACCTCAGACAACGCATAACGGCAAACGACCGTGATCGCAACGGCGCTGATGGCGGTTGCCGAGTAGATCTGGTGGCCAGGCTGCCTATCACGGACAACATCGATGCCCTACTGTTATGGAGATGCACGTCTACTACTGTGTGCTCTGCCACTTCGGCCATCCGGCATGCCCTATCGTGAGTTTTACGACGGCGCCCACCACTGAGGTCTCCATCCATCTATTCTGCTCATCCATCTAGTGAAGAAGATCCAACGGCCATCTATATGCAGAGTAAGGAGTTGTTCAGTTTCCATTTTGGAGTTGGTGCTTCGTAGTTAGAGACTTGCGGTACAGTTGATGATGGCAGTGGCTGGTCACCTCCGACTATTGATTGCTATGATGTTTTCTTCCAGTACGGTGTTTTAGCTAAAAAAAATCTACTCGATTGATGTCCAAATGCAATTGTTTTGTTGTATATCAGTTACCGATGAGTCTTTGCAAACTTTGTTTAAACAAGTTAGTTCCTGCAACTTTATGATTCTATATCTATGTGTTTTGTTTTGACTAGAGCTGCACGTTTTCTTTTTCCTAGAGCTACATGTTTTTTTTTTGGCTAGAGCTGCAGAGTTTGGTTCAACTTTTGTTAATATTGTCATTGTTCGTTCCCATCAATTCAACACTCCTTTGAAATGGTCTGTCTGCTCCTCTCATCCCTCTCTATTTTTGGCATGTATTAATTATTGGAATCTTATTGTTATATCTTAAAATCTAGAATGTGTATTGCCCTCTAGCCCTGCACCCATCAGCAAAGCTCTATGCATTGTAGCAAACTGAGTAGATGTCTAGCAACCGGCAACACATGACGAGGGAAAAGCCAGGATTACGTGACGTTGAGTGGCGGCCATTGGTGCGCTACAGTAGTGCTCATTGGCTTCTTGTGTTGAAAATTTTGTTGGCACCCACCCACTCATTATATTGTAAAACTTAGGAATTTCCTGGTGTTTTGGCCTAGAAACTGGATTGATAGTAATTCGATTGTTGCCATTAGTATATCTGTTGGAATAATAATCAACTAATGTTTCATCTATTCTTCCTTAGGAGCTTCCAAATTATTCGGTTTGTATTACCATCTTGCATATTTGTATCTTCCTCTCTAGATGAAATCGGATGCTATGGTCTTCAGTTCTTTGATGTTTGCATTTACCTGAATAGCCATTTACTTGCTGGAATTAATTACAAATAGCAGTGCAGTCTGAATGGTGAGAAGATTCATGTTAGGCTATACATGATCTATAACAGTAGTGTAATCTGTTCTCCTGGTAATATTATTGGAGTAGAATATAATCGATAAAACTATTTTAAGTTACAATAGTGCCAAACTGCACGTGGACAATCATGCTGTGAGTTGGTGTTTCAAGAGCCAGTTGGGCCAAGAGTTTTACTCGAAAGAGTGTGGCTCCAAGTTGCTCGGCGCTGAACCTTAGGGCCATATTTCTAATTATTTTTTGATAGGGGCAGATATGAAAGCTTGATAGAAGGTTATGTTGTCACGAAGGTTCCCCTCGCGTGCAAAACAACTCGCCAAGGATTTGCAATGGGCGACATCCTGATGTTGAAGTCGCCATTGTATGCCTTTCCTGCCTTTTTTCTCAAAAGCTCCCATCTCCTTCCTGCTATATTCCATCTTGTGACAGCAATGCAACTCCAGTCTACGTGTCCATTGGTGATTTCATCAGGTGTATGGTCAAAGAGTTCATCTGGATGGACCATCCATCTATTCTGCCCATCCATCTAGTGAAGAAGATCCAACGGCCATCTATATGCAGAGTAAGGAGTTGTTCAGTTTCCATTCTGGAGTTGGTGCTTCGTAGTTAGATACTTGCAGTATAGTTAATGATGGAAGTGGCTGGTGCCGCCAACTATTGACTGCTATGATGTTTTCTTCCAGTATGGTGTTTTAGCTAAAAAAATCTACTCGGTTGATGTCCAAATGCAATTGTTTTGTTGTATATCAGTTACCGGTGAGTCTTTGCAAACTTTGTTTAAACAAGTTAGTTCCTGCAACTTTATGATTCTATATCTATGTGTTTTGTTTTGGCTAGAGCTGCACGTTTTCTTTTGCCTAGAGCTGCATGTTTTTTTTTTTTGCTAGAGCTATAGAGTTCGGTTCAACTTTTGTTAATACTGTCATTGTTCCTGGTGTTGCCAGTTAGTTCCCATCAATTCAACACTCCTTTAAACTGGTCTATCTGCTCCTCCCATCCCTCTCTATTTTTGGTATGTATTAATTGTTGGAATCTTATTGTTATATCGTAAAATCTAGAATGTGAATTGCCCTCTGGCCCTGCAGCCATCAGCAAAGCACTATGCACTGTAGCAAATTGAGTAGATGTCTAGCAATGGGCAACACATGACGAGGGAAAATCCAAGATTACGTGACGTTGAGTGGCGGCCATTGGTGCGCTACAGTAGTGCTCATTGGATTCTTGTGTTGAAAATTTTGTTGGCACCCACTCACTCATTATATTGTAAAACTCAGAAATTGTCTGGTGTTTTGGCCTAAAAACTAGATTAATAGTAATTTGATCGTTGCCATTAGTATGCCTGCTGGAATAATAATCAACTAATGTTTCATCTATTCTTCCTTAGGAGCTTCCATATTATTGGGTTTGTATTACCATCTTGCACATTTGTATCTTTCTCCCTAGATGAAATCGGATGCTATGGTCTTCAGTTCTTTGATGTTTGCATTTACCTGAATAGCT
Organism: Avena sativa; assembly: GCA_916181665.1. NCBI lineage: Eukaryota > Viridiplantae > Streptophyta > Magnoliopsida > Poales > Poaceae > Avena > Avena sativa. The sequence continues at coordinate 37,849,678 of OV702285.1, read as the reverse complement.
ATTTACTTGCTGGAATTAATTACAAATAGCAGTGCAGTCTGAATGGTGAGAAGATTCATGTTAGGCTATATATGATCTGCAACAGTAGTGTAATCTGTTCTCCTGGTAATATTATTGAAGTAGAATATAATCGATAAAACTATTTTAAGTTGCAATAGTGCCAAACTGCATGTGGACAATCATGCTGTGAGTTGGTGTTTCAAGAGCCAGTTGGGCCAAGAGTTTTACTCGAAAGAGTGTGGCTCCAAGTTGCTCGGCGATGTTGTTACGAAGGTTCCCCTTGCATGCAGCCTAATCTCGACAGTTGGGCCATATTTCTAATTATTTTTTGATAGGGGTAGAGATGAAAGCTTGACATTAGGCGATGTTGTTACGAAGGTTCCCCTTGCGTGCAAAACAACTCGCCAAGGATCTGCAATGGGTGACATCGTGTTGTTGAAGTCGCCATTGTATGCCTTCCCTGCCTTTTTTCTCAAAAGCTCCCATCTCCTCCCTGCTATATTCCATCTTGTGACAGCAATGCAACTCCAGTCTACGTGTCCTTTGGTGAGTTCATCAGGTGGATGGTCAAAGAGTTCATCTGGATGGACCAACAGACTTCCAACTTACCTAAAAAATTATTTAAGAGTTGTCGCTTTCTTCCACACTTTTCTTTCTTTATATAATGGCAGATGATGTTACCTTGCATTTTAGAATTTCTGCAACCTACTATACTTTACTAGAACCACAGTTGTAAACACTGAATACTCGTGAATTGTGACATCAAGTAGTTGTATGACAAAGTTATCCAGACTTCCTTCATATCATACAATAGTCTTATATCAGCAGTTAGACTATGTGTTATTTATTCTATAACAGCCATGTAAATTCTGTATAGAGTACTCCTTCCTTGCCATAATGTAGTGTATATAAAATTTTCTTAAAAGACAAACTTCATCAACTTTGACCAAGTTTATTAAGAAAAATATCTATATCTACAATGCCAAATATATACCATTTGAAAATATATATCATGATGAATCTAATGGTATTGAGTTGTTAGTATAGATGTTTGTAAATTTTCCAACACTTGGTCAAACTTGACATTGTTTGAATGTTCAAAATTCTTATATGCACCACATTTTGGCAAGCAGGGAGTATATATTACCATGTCTGTGTATTAGTAGCTTTGTTGTTAACGTATTGTTTTATTTTTGCTCTCAACTTATACACAAATATGTGTAAAATTAGTTTTGTCTTTTTGTTGTATATCTTTCTCTGCATTTTTCTTCTTCGTCGCATCTAACTAGATAAGAGATGGACCTGTCGTATGCATCAAAAATTAAAAAAATGCACAAACCAGCATATGGAGATCGCGTGCAGCAACGTGCGCGAGGTCCTTCTAGTATAGTCTACAGAAGAACCAGGTTGTCTTCCCTAGCTCCTTATGACCGTTTGGGTACATTATTGTGCTAAACCAAAGATTTTGTTATTATTATTTTGGGTTACGATTAGGTTAAAGGCAACTTTCATGAAACTCTAGAATCATGTTCAACCAGATATAAAGTTGCCAAGGTTCAAGATTACTAAACCAGGCTAGCTCTAGAGACACGGATATGGTAAGTAACAAGATTACTGAAAGGGGTCATTGTATCATAGTAATATGTCCATCTTTGGAGAAGCTTTCTCGAAGTCAAGGTGTCGTTCACGCTTGTGGTGGTGGTGGTGGTGGTGTTGTTGTTGTTGTTGTTGTTGTTGTTGTTGTTGTTGTTGTTGTTGTTGTTGGTGGTGGTGGTGGTGGTGGTGGTGGTGGTGGTGGTGTTGCGAGTCTCTGCTTGCTTGGGCTGAATCTTTGGTTTTATTCTTTTTGAATAGGAGGGGGGACACCGAAGCAAAACTGCTTCTTTTTTTGCTTTTCGTTTGTGTGCATCCTAATCATGCAGGACTCTATAGTATGTATCATCTTGACGTAAGGAAAACATAATATGTCCACCAGATTACAGTGCATTGCTCGCTGCGTCGAACATTTTTGCTCACGTGGTTGGAGACCACCACGCTGTCGGGGCAAGTAGAATCCCGGTTACTAGCATAGGGCATCCTGGGTCCTGACACTTTCCTATTCCCACACAAGGCAACACCGCATTAGGCGTTCCTCGATCTCACATCTATTAGGTAGCTAGGACTTCATGAATAGATTCCGAAGATTAGTTGAAACATGAGTTCGGCGTTCCTCGATCTCACATCTATTAGTGGCTCGAGGAAAAAAATACTACACGATGAAACCATGCCACCAAATGTCAGGTCTGAACTATCGTTCACCCCGACCTCCAGTCCCCAGAGGTTACCGTCGAGCTGGTCAGCACCTGCCGCTTGGAGTCAACATAGTCGGCGGTCGGAACGGAGGCCATGGAGACCGCTGGATAGATATGTCCTAGAGAGTTCTGACTTTCTGAGGCCTGCCATTCTAAAAACATGTACATTTTAAGATAAAAACTATTTAATTTCATGTATTACTAGCTTAGTAAACACCATTAGCCTTATGTGTAGTTGCTAGATGCTCACCTATGTTTCCGGAGAAGACATGCGTTTGGGTGCAGTTATATAGTTGCTGGATTGATCCGGTCTTGTTTTGATCAGGATGCTGCTATAGTTGGTAGAAAAATTAACTCTACTTTACCGTAGCACATTACTTAACAAGCTGAATCATTGATTTATAAGACATTCTCACAAAAATTGCCTTCCTTTTTATATCATACTAGTGCAAACAATTATAATACTCCTACTCTCTTCCCCTACTCTGTTTTGCCATAACGGTTACACGAACTGTGCCCCTACTCTGTTCGATCGGGTCTACTATGTTTTGCTTGTTTCGGAATTCAGTCTGAATTAGATCCGTTTCAGCAAATTAAATCAATGGCCACTGTTATGCTCTCGAGACTGGAATAAGACGTCATAGTTTGTGTACCAAGTGTGGGTTGAATCATTTTCAATACTCCAAAGTCTAATTCCTCACGTAGTTGGTTCCAATAGTACAATATATTTGAAGGGGGATACATTTTATAACCGATGTCGCTGAATAAAACATCTATCTATGGTGATACCTTCACTAGAGTTGTCTAAAAAGGGCGATCTCGACCCTCTATAAGTCTTAACCCACGTTGATTCATCTGATTTTGACTAAAACAGCCGAGTGAGTGCTCCTCTCCAGTCTTTCAGCATTTTCAAAAAGAAAAGAGCGTAGCTGGCTTTCCTAGTTACGATCGTAACACTACAGAAATGGATGAACACACCAACGGCCGGTCGCTACGCCGACAGCCAAACGTTAGGCCAGGGGCGGATCTAGGCGCAGGAAAACAAGGGCCATGGCCTGGGGCCTAGAAATTTCCTTGCATACCATCTACCAAGGAAAAAACGTTGGTCCAGGACGCAGCCTAGGTCTGGCCCAAGTCGCTCACTCCTGCAGTCATGCGTAGCTGGACCGCGACCAAATTCTTCGGCCTCTCTTGCTCCCGTCGAGTTCCCTCGCTCCCTTGCTCGCTGAACCAGGAGGACCGCGCCGCCGCTGCCATGCCCACGCCAACAACCCCAAACTTCCTACCTCCCAGGACCACGTCTCATCCTGCTTGTCACCCGTCGTTGGCCGGCCTTGCATGCCGCCGTCTCCTAGCCTCCTGCAGTCCTGTCCGTCCTCCTACAGTCTCCACCGCGTGACCGCCTGTCGGCGATGCCCGACTGCTAAGGGTGTGCGGCTATATGCCTCCTCTGCTACAACCTTACTCTGTTGGTTGTTACTAACGACCTGACCTGCTGAAGTGCACTTCTGAAGGTAATTTTATCGTTCAATTGGATAGTTGGATTTAATTTGTTATTGAACAGTCTGAACTGATTCATCGATTTAACATTTATTTGTAATCAATCTCATGCTTTTGGACCGAAAGATAACAATTGATTGGAAAATATAGGTTATCTCTTCATCAATCATATCAAAAATATATTGTGCTATTGTATTACAAAGCGCTTTAAGAATTTTTTCGCACTTAGTTTTTGGCCCGGGGTTTGCTCCAATTCTGGATCCGCAACTGGTCGGGGCCGTTGGCTTAGACCGTGACCAGGCCAGCCCCTGACAGGTAGTTGTCGGCGTAGAATTTTCCTCGGCGTATCCTATGCTACGCCGACGGTTGTCCTCGACGTGGCTATTTTTTATTTTGCCTCAATAAACTTTGAAAAATCATAACTAAATCATTCTAATTCAAAAAAATACAAATAATATATTAAAATTTGCAGAAAAATAAGATCTATCTATCTAGACTCAAATATTACACATTTGTAAATAAAAAATAAGTGAAACATATAACATTATATATAGTTTAAAACGGGCATAAGAAATTCAAAAACGATCCAATCAATGCGAAACTTTCGCGTGGTCTCATATTATGTGACATAGTTAGAAGGAAAAATATCAAACTTAGTATATTGATTATGTCTGAAAAAACCTTCACAAAATGACCTATCTCATTGAGGTTTCTTGGCTTTCGGGTCAAATGACCAATGTTATGGCTAGAATCAAGCATAGTTTGTGATAATGTGCCCATATTGTGCATACATGTGCATCATGGGATGGCGAACAATATTGTCGGAGAAAGTTTTCCTTTTTTTGGCACCAAAAAGCCATTTTCCAATTTCCGGGCACATAAAACTGACGGTTTTGTGAAGCAACCACCAAATGGCTAATTCAAAATGCTACCAGCATATTTTACACAAATACTAAACCACCTTATATGGACAATGTCCCAACAAGGAGATCTAAAACCTTTCCGTCCACCCCTGATGAAAAGGACAAATTCCTGCTGAATCGGTAGGAAGTTGATCAGATATGAAATACATGTACATAATCCGATAGTCATGTTTTTTTATAAAAATCATTTTTAGAATCACAATATGCTATTTTATCAAAGATTCAATGCATGTTTAGCGAGTCTCACATCTACGCTAGGTACTATCTAGGACTTCATACATAACTTACTAGTTGAAACATGCAGAGTACTTTACACATGTTGACTTTTCATCTCATCTTCGTTTGCATGTTAGGGTAACGGCCTCTTGGTGTGGCCTAATCTTCTCCTCAAAAATACTCACCCCGACTTAGCATGGCAATGGACAGGGTATGGGCAGGGTAGAGCAATACCATACCCATACCCGTGTAATCAATGGATACAAAAGTTTACCCATATCCGTACCCGCGGTATAAAACTTTACCCATACCCATACCCGCCGGGTACCCATACCCATTGAGTACCCGGTGGGGAGATCCAATAGTACACAAGTTATTCATAATTTTATGTTCATCAATAACATATATTTCAAAAAAAGACAATTATCACTACTTAATAATAGGTAGACGACTACATGAAAGTATCTAAGTTTAGAATTCACAATCACATACTTGTCCCTAGGCTTTTTGGTTGTATAGGTTGACACTCTATATGTAACTTTGCCATGTCAGTTTAAATGGACAGGGTATGGTATGCCCATGGGTACAAGTCTATACCCGTGCCCGTACCCGTAACTTAACGGGTAGGGTATGGGTACTACCCATGGGTATAAAAGTGTGCCCATACCCTACCCATGCGGATACGGTACCCGTGGGTACCCATACCCATGGATAAAATTGCCATCCTTAACCCCGACCTCCGGTCCCCACCTGACACATGTCATGTTCCACGTTACACTATTAACCCCGACATCTCTGGATGTGGTCTCTGTTCATGAGGCAATTTTTGCCATATGGGTGAGTCCGGCGCAGTGTCTCATCCGTGAAGAGAGACGACCTTGGTTGCTGCAGGTCCACGGAGGTTACCGGCGAGCTGGCCCGCAGCTGCGTCCTGGAGTCAACATAGTCGGCGGTTGGAACGGCGGCCATGGAGACCGCTGGATAGATATTGTCCCAGAGAGTTCTGACTTCCCAAGGCCTGCCATTCTCAAACCTGCATTTTCTTCTTCAGAGAAAAACTATGTAATTTCATCTAATTACGCACTTTTGCTTCGGTCCCCCACCCCCTCCTCCTCCCTCTTTCAAATTTTGACAAACAAAAACTCGATTCCAATTGTTTAGAGGATCGTACGAACCCACCCGAACTTCGTATGGTCCTCTTAGACATATACTCACCATATATGTATGCGCATGTGCTGACGAAAGGCGAAAATCAGAAGTTATATAACAACAACAACAAAAAATATGACATACAAAGACGTAGATCGCGATAATAGGAGGTGGGATCAGCCGGTCGAAACGTGGATTATACCCAATTCGACCGAGTACACATATACAGAGATAGACGTGATCTCCATATGAGTTTCGACCGGTCAAAAAAATAAGACGGTCCATGTAGCTTAAGTTTAGGGGTGTGGGAGTAAACACCATTAGCATGACCACGGTTAATCCATGCCAGTATATTCAATTGCCGTATTTGTAGTTGCTAGATGATCTCCTATGTTTCCGAACAAGACATGCATTTGGGTGCAGTTATATAGTTGCTGGATCGATCCAGTCTTCTTGTGTTGATCAGGATGCTGCTATAGTTGGTGGAATATTAACTCTACTTTACCGTGGCACGGTACTTAACAAGCTGAATCATTGCTTTATAACATATTCCCACAAGAATTGTCTTCCTTTTTATATCATACTAGTGCAAACAATTATAATATATACTTGTTTTACAGGTGTGGGTTGAATCATTTTCAATCCTCCAAAGACTAATTCCTCACGCAGTTGGTTCCAATAGTACAATATATTTGAAAGGGAATACATTTTATAACCGATGTGGCCGAATAAACATTCACTAGAGTTGTCTGAAAAGGGCAATCTCGACCCTCTATAAGTCTGAAAACCCACCTTTTCACCTTGATTCATCTGATTGACTAAAACATCCGAGTAAGCGTTTAAGAAAAGAGGGATTATTTTTAGTTAATCACTCCAGCGCCGAATCTACTATGGAAGCACTTTCCCTAGGTACGACCGTTTTGAGAACATTAGTATAATTAGTATTGTCCTAGCCTAGAGCTTTCGTTAATATTTCCTCCATTCCATTAGTATAATCATGTACAACCAGATACAAAGTTACCAAGGTTCAGCTCGGGTTCTCTTGAGACGTCGGTAAGCAACAAGATTACTTAAACGGACCGACATATCATAACAATATGTCCAACCGTTGAAAACATTATTATTTTTTCTTCGAACCATATGCAGGAGAAATGCATGTGATTAATTAGAAGAAGAAATGCCTCGGAGAGACAAAGTATACGACCAAATACAAGGAGAGCAGCCGTCCACCACCCTCAACAGCACCCACGCCAACACAGGAAAATTAAAAGGAAACTAGAGACGAGAACGATATCCATGGCACGAGACCAAGCTAGCTCTAAACTAAAACGTTGAGGAAATGATGGCCTCCGCTGGCGGTATGTAGACGTTGAAAACATTCTTGCTCCCGAGGTAGGAAAGTGCCATTGTCATTGTTAGCACTAATCTTGATTTTTTTAGTTCGATAGCTAGCTACTCCCTCCGTTCGGAAATATAAGACATTCTAGCTTTATGAAACGAATATATCTAGACACCTTTTAGAGTATAGGTTCACTCCGAACCTCTACGAACCTATACATTAAAAGACGTCTAGATACATTCGATTCACAAAGCTAAAACGTCTTATATTTCCGAACAGAGGGAGTACATGCGAGCTGTTAGCTGCATGCACCAGGGCCGTTGCTAGCTGTTGGAGGCAGCCGCGCCGTACGCTTTGGTGCGCGTCGTGCGCGCGGCCGGCGCATGTGGATTCAGTTCAGGGCAGCGTGGAGTTGGTGCTCCCGGACTCAGCTATAAGACCCCGGCCGTGTACTACCGCTTGTATGAGAGTGAGTTTTGAAAGCTGAATAATAGAAAGCCAGAGATGTAGTCTCCATCAGGACCGTGGTGTGTGCCCAGCTGGCCGGCAGGCAGGAGAGCTCTCTGGGTAGTACTGCGTGTGTACCTTCATGTACGTGTTTGAGTCGGTTGATGAGTGGAATAGAAGCCAACATACATGCCGTTTGGCGGCCGGGGCGTTCGTCGCCAGCAAATCTACCCCGTCTCTGTCCAGAGGTAGAAGAACAGCGTTGTGAGATGCAGTGCCAACAGCCATGCTACAATAGAATGTGGATCCCTCCCATGTCCAGCTAGCACTGGGCATCTCCTGACACCTCCTATTCCCACGCGAGGCAGGCGTTCCCGGTCAGACATCTACTAGTAGATAGCTAGGACTTCGTAAATATATCGTCTCATCTTCCCCAGTTTCATTAAGCATAGGCCTCTCCTTTACATGCAGCCATAAAGTAGATATGTATGCATTTTATAGGGGAATATGCGCGCAGCCACCAGCCACTATTAATTCAGAGACATGATAAGGGTTCATGATATAAATAACTACATTATGGGGTAGGTGAAGTTCTAAAGTTTTCCATACTAACAAACTTATTGTACTTTTCATTGTTGGCAATTATTAGGAGAGGATATACTCTTTGATAAGTTTAGAAAACTCGTTCTCTCCCTATGCACGGGGCACGGCGAGTTGGATGGTGGAGTTAGCACATATGTGTCCGAACCGATAGAAAAAGCGATCTATTCCTCATGAGTGTGGGATTATTTGTATCTTATGAAAAGGAAAAAAGTGTAATGCCGTTTCTTAGTAGACCATCAAAGCTTGACCCTGTTTTGTCCTTGTGTTTCTAATGGATATACTTTTAAACTATATGTCACGTTGATATATTTATTTTGATACTTTAAATGTTTTTCTAGTAGATTTGTTTTCTATTCCCTCCACATATGCACGGTTCTATGACTAGTGCTAGTAATCATGGACCGCAACAATCATGGAATTTTAAAAAGAACATGCAATACGAAACCATCACGGGAATTGCCGGTAGCCTCGCCAGCCAATCCGCGTTCAATTTAATGGTAGGCCGCGGCCACACCCAAGGTCGTCATCTTGCCCCACGCGGACGCCGCTGGACATGTCCGCACCGCTGCTTCTCTATTGCGCTGCCCTTGCTCCTCTAGTCCAGCGCACGCCGTCTGCTCCTCTTCCTTTAGGCCTTGTTCGGTTGTAGGGTATTAGATCCCCTAGTGGGTCTAATCCCTGCAGGGTTTGGTTGAACCCTACTCGTCACCTCAATCCCCACTAATCCCTCTCCCCATATTCCATGTTTACCCCAGATGCTAATTGCCCATTCTGTTAATCCTTCAGCGCACACGAAAAGCACATGTTGCGGAGCAACGAGCAAAAGCAGCTCCAAACAGCAAGCAGCAGAAACACACGAATAGGAAAAAGACAACATCTTTGAATCTAAATAATATCTTGTTTAACATAAACTTGAGCTCTTAAAGCTGAAATAAAACAAGATAACAAAACAAAATACAATGTTGTAAATAGTATACAGATTGAACATAAGTATCTCAAAATAATCTCGATTATTTCAAGCTAGAGTCGATCTGTTTTCAAAAAATACTAACACAACAACTAGCAAAGTACAGCAACTAATGCAGTCTTTCAGCTGTAGAGCACATACGAATCGATTGCCACCGCATCCTTGCGTTTCTTCGTCTGGACCTTCTTCATGTAGAACTCCAACTCCACGAATTGATAGTCACAATAACTCGCAATTGCATCAAAGGGTAATTTAAAATTATCAGATTACCGGTGGGCATTTTGTCATTCATCTACACAATGAGGACAGTTGGGATCTCCTAAGAGAGAGCCTAGCAATAAGAAATAAGAAAAGTTGTAAACTTAGAACACTTCTTCTTCGGTGTCCACCCCTCCCTTCAAACGTTGACAAACAAAAACTTGATAATGATTCGTTTCGAAGACCGTACAAATCCACCCGAAGCCCGTATAGTCCTCTTAGACGTATACTCACTGTTCACCTATACTCACGTGCCTGCGGGAGGTGAAAATCGGGAGGTATATAGTAGTAATGACAAAAAATTCAAAATTTAGCATGCAAAGACGTAGATCTCTATAACGGGAGGTGGGATCAGCCGGTGGGAACGTGAAGTATACCTAGCTTGACCAAGTACTACACCTATACGGAGGTATACATGACCTGAATATGGATTTCGACGGGTCAAAAGAAAATTATCCCATACAAACTAAAGTTTGGGGGGCACCGAAGAACACCTCCCACTTAGAAAGTAATAATCTACTACAGCGAGCTATTAGCATAAAAATACAAAAAAGCTAGATGTGACACTATTTTTCGTGCAATGTAGCCTGTAACCAATGCAAGATATATTTAGGGGACATAATAACCTAAGAAACCAAGACTTGACTGCTAGCAGACACATTTCCCAAAGGTACAAGCAGCTGCCTTATTTGTATATCTAAACTCGAGGCCATCCCTCATGTACAAGTATTCATTTTGGAGAGCCTAACATGTATGTGATGATGGCAAGGTATAGAATATTGCCAACTGCCAATAGGTATAAAACAACTTCCGTTTTTTTTTTCATTGACCACTTCCGTTTTTTTTTTCATTGACCTTTGATTTTCAGTACAAATTAATCAACATCAGTAACCAATAGCAAGCAGAGTTACAGCCAGCAGTACTGAAACAACAAAGAATAACTATGTTCTATTGGCCTAGCTCAACAACTTTCTAAGCTTTCAGTACTAAACACACAATAGGAATGGCCTCTAAAGGACCAAATCTGGATGCACACTGGTAGAGAACGCCCCATGCGTCCCGGTTGGTAAGGGCCATTAGTCCCGGTTGCCCAACCGGGACGGGGCAATCGGGACTAAAGCTCTAACCTTTAGTCCCGGTTGCCCCACCAACCGGGACAAATGGGGGCACACGTGGCGGCATCAGAGCGCGAGGGGGGGTGGAGCATTTGTCCCGGTTCGTAACACGAACCGGGACAAATGGGGCACACGTGGCGGCATCAGAGCGCGAGGGGGGGTGGAGCTTTAGTCCCGGTTCGTAACACGAACCGGGACTAATAACCTGCTGCCGCGGCAGAGATTTGGCCCATTTCTCTGCCGCGGCAGAGAATTCATTTTGGCACATTTTGTTGCCGCGGCAGCATTTTCGCCACTTTTTGTGCCGCGGCAGAGAATTCATTTAGGTTGTTTTATTGTTTATTTAGTGTTTTGCACTTATCAATGAAGGAACCTTATATTACACAAGATCATCATGACAACATTTTACATTCAATACACGGATCGAGTTCATGCACTACATACAAAAGTTGCTATTCGATGCTACCGGCCAATTCCTTGAAAGTTGGTATTTTTACAATCCCTATTGTCTATACACAGCCGAATAGTATTCTCCTTTTGGGTCTAGGACTTCTGCATCCAAGAATCCCGCCAATTCCTCATGTATTGCTCGTATGCGATCCTTTGGCAGAAGACCGTCCCGTAGACGTTCGATCTGATTTAAAAAAGAAGTCAGCCTATATGAATATGAAACTAAACACAATTTGATTGTAATTAAAAACTATAGAAATTGTTTACATACGTGGAGTTGCTCTAAATTTCTGCCCTTCTCATCGCACGTCTGCCGGATGAACTCGCATACATAGTATCCACATAGATTGTTACCTGGTCCCTGCGTTAGGCACTTTACGACAACAGAGTTCAATCAAAATAATAATCAAGCATGATAATAACTGTATCAAAACTAGAATCAAAGAGATGCGCGGATATAGCTAGTGGTGCTTACATCTAGTGGTTGAAATGTAAGCTCCTCTTTCCAAACACCCCTAGCCTTCTTGGTGAACCGTTTCCAAGCGCTGCCCGGCGTAGAACACGAATAAAATAAGTTATTAAGTACTTGATATCATAAAATTCACGAATGTTGCCGATATAGTGTCGTAATGATTAGAATTACCGATGGAGAAGTATCTGCATGTCCTTCCACGTCTCAAGGGGTTTATGTTTCGAGTCCATGACTAGTACACGCCCTTTGTCAAGTTGAATGATTAACAGAATATAGTGGTACCTGCGAATGCAGAACTAATCAATTATATACTTAACATCGAGTAAGCGAAATAGAAAGTGTATACAAGACAATAACACTCACTGGAAGTTGTAAGGAAATAGTATTTCCCTTTTGGTTTCTTGAAACCTTAACGCGTGTACTATATTATCCTCCGTATCCTGGGGGCTTATTTTGAGATTAGCTTCATGAACCCAATATGGGTCAATGAAGCCAATGTCATAGATTTGTCCTCTGCTGCATTCGAGAATCTTCATTCTGCATATTAAAGTATGATTATATACATGCAATAAACAAAATAATATAGATGGAGACTAAGTTAATTACAGAATTAGTACTTACAGACAATAGGCACTCATGATCGATTTGTCCAAGGCGTCTTGATTAAATAATTGAAATAGTTCATCAAATTCAATGGATATCATGTCATCCCTTTCTTTCCCATGATGCTTTTTTGTAACCCTCAGCACTATCCAGTTAGCCCCGGCCTTTGTGGCATGCAAGTACCAGTTATGCAATCTTCGCATTTTTGTTGGAAGATTGTTTACCTCCTCAGGTTTGACGAGAGGTTTTCCGTACTGGTATTGGTATGCTACTTCACTCACGGGGAAGAACTCTAACTGGGATAAGTACTGGGCAATACTCATACCTTGAGCAGCGGCAGCTTCTCCGTATTGTGCAACTACCTCTGGATCATACTGCTCTTCGGCCCCATATTTGCTCGACCCCACATTGGTTTGAGAAATCACCTTGAGAGGGGCGCAAGTCTGTTTTGCTTGTTCTCCGAGCTGGGCAACAGATTTCCCGCTTGCATCAGTACTGCTCTTCGAGGCTTTTTCTGCCGCATGTGACTTGAGAATAGAACGCTCATAGTCTGATGACAGCTTTGGCTCGGGTTGATGAAGAGTCTTTAGCATTTTCAACACTTTGGCTTTTTCTTCTTTGGTGCTGGGGAACTCTGGCTCTTTCGGCCGCCTCAGCTTAGCGAAAAACGCTGTCGTTTCCGCATCAACGATCGCCGCAGTCTCCTCTTCAGTACAGTCATAAGCTCTCTTGGGAGGAACCGTTGGTACTTTTGGAAGAGGCTCTTGTTTACGTTTCGGCGATCGCTTACGACGCACAGTAGCGGTACGCTTACGCTTTTTATCCTGAGGCGCCGGCGATGGCTCCCGCGGCGATGGCTGCACCGGAGACGGGTGAGGCGACGGAGCCGGGTGAGGCGACGAAGACGGCTGCCGCGGCGGCGACGACCTCGCTGGAGACGGGTGAGGCGGCGGCGAAGATGGCCTTGGCGTGTGATTTCGAAGCACGATACAATCCTTCGGCCATAGAATGGTGACGTTTTTTGCGTCACCCAGCACAGTCACATCCCCTTCACCAGCAGGGTAGTGAAGATCCAAAACCTCAAAGGTGGGCATGATTTCATCCACGCCGACAACAGCGTAGCCCTCTGGAACCGGACGACTGTGGTAAGTTGGTGTGGGTCCAATTGGTAAGGCATAGCCGACCGCCACCTTCATTGATATGTTCACAACTTTGACATGTAGCTCGCAGTGTGTCATCTCTGTGATATCATCCACTGGGTAGCCAACAGGAGCCATCGTCGGTGCATCATCGGCATCGCCATTGTCATCACCCGAGACCTCGGTGGAAGCCACACTGCTTTTTCGATTATTCGATAGGCCGGTAGCATCGAATGCAGTGTGCTGCTGAGATGGGCCGGTAGTACTTTGCTCTTTAAGTGAGTTAATTTCATCTTGTTGTTGCTTTAATCGTTCTTCAATTAAACGCATTCGCTCTTTCTGACTTTCTGCTTCAACTGCCGCCCTGTCCTTACTCCTCTGACGGCTTCTATCAGGATATTTCTTCCTCTCTTCGGGAAACCCAGTCCTCCATGATTGGGAGCCTATTGTGCCTCGTGTTCGTCCATCATGTTCCTTATTTCCAAGGGCGAGTGTGAGCTCATCATTCTCTCTATCGGGAATGAAGTCCCCATCTTTAACAGCCTTTACTGCTTTTCTCATCCTCTCGATTGGCAAGGGGTCTTCTTTATGTCGTATGTTATATATACACCTCCCTTCCGAGTCCAACGTGCCCCCATGCCCGTAAAACCAATTCCTTGCACGTTCTACCCAATCGTCTGTCTCTGGAGTGATCTTTTTAGCACGCAGTTCTTCCTCAAGTTTCTCCCACTTAGGAATGCCAGCCCTGTAGCCACCTTGCCCCATAGTATGGTGATACTTCTTGTTAGCAGCATTCAGCTTATTCTTTGCAGACATTTCCTTAGCTTTTTCCGATGTCTTGTATTCCACAAACTCAGCCCAGAATGGTTTTATCTTCTGAAACTGAGTCTTCTTGAAATCCGGAGTCTTCTCTTTCACGACATAGTCAAGGTGCAATCTTTTCTTCCAGTTGGTGAAACACTGGGCCATCTTCTTCAAAGCCCACTCCCTGACCTTAGCCTCCATGGCTCTCCCATGTTGTAAGGCGTCCTCAACTGGATCCTCCGCATTTGGATCCAGCTCTATCTTCGGTAGTTTGAAATTAACCATGAGCCTCTTCCACAGTAAATCTTTGGCGTGGTTAGGGACAAATAAACATGTTCCCTCTTCATCCGCTTTAGCAGGCCTATTCCAATTTCTAATGGTTATCGGGATTAAGTCCCTAACGATTACTCCGCATTGTGCCACAAATTTGGTTGCGACAACTTCGGGAGCTGTCGGTCTGCCGTCTTCAGCGACATCTTCGATCCTAAACCTCTCATGGTCTTGCAACTTTTTGGTTGGGCCTCTTCTGCTCTTTTCAGTAGATTCCTTCGATCCGGAGGGCTAAAAGAAGAAAGATCGTCGTTACTATTTCTATATAGATAGCAGATGATTAATTATTGAATTGATTTATATTACATGCACCTCGCCGGAGCGGTCGTCTTCTCGATTACACAAGGCATCGCCTTCTCCCTCGCGGAAGGCAACACCTTCAACCTCAAACAAGTTGTCTACTCCGGTAAAAAGAGGATCACCCTCACCGGAGTTGTTCAGAAACGTTGATACGTCTAAATTATCTTCCCCACGGATCACACCTTGGATCAACTCTTCCTTTTCTTCGTCTCTGACGTGTGGGTCCATATTTTCTGCATAGGTGGAAAAACGAATAAGTCAAAGCGGCTAAAGGAGAAAGTTACGAATAAGTCAAAGCGGCTAACGAATATTTTCCGGATCGAAGGTGAAACCCTAATATATACATACACAATAATAAAAATGAAGAGAAACCCTAAACCCTAAGGCTATGAGAGGGGAACATGAGTATAAGGCTACAAAAGGTCTTCGATCTATCTATGGTCTTGATCTCGGTCTTCAATCTCAATCTCGATATCGTATTCTACCGAGAAGAACCAAATCACCGGAAAGAAAGGGAAACAATCAACACATGGCATCGATGCAATGCTCAAGCAATGATGATGATACGACAAGTTAATGTGCATTGGAATGTAACCCTAAAGCATTCTCGACAAGTTAATCGGGGTTCCGAGGGGCGCAAACCCTAACTCAAGGAACTCCGGAATCACCTGTTAGGGTTACTAGGGTGTTCTAATTAAACTTGTGATTTAATTAGATCTATCTATGGTCTTGATCTCGGTCTTCGATCTCGATCTCGATATCGTATTCTACCGAGAAGAACCAAATCACCGGAAAGAAAGGGAAACAATCAACACATGGAATCGATGCAATGCTCAAGCAATGATGATGATACGACAAGTTAATGTGCATTGGAATGTAACCCTAAAGCATTCTCGACAAGTTAATCGGGGTTCCGAGGGGCGCAAACCCTAACTCAAGGAACTCCGGAATCACCTGTTAGGGTTACTAGGGTGTTCTAATTAAACTTGTGATTTAATTAGATCTATCTATGGTCTTGATCTCGGTCTTCGATCTCGATCTCGATATCGTATTCTACCGAGAAGAACCAAATCACCGGAAAGAAAGGGAAACAATCAACACATGGAATCGATGCAATGCTCAAGCAATGATGATGATACGACAAGTTAATGTGCATTGGAATGTAACCCTAAAGCATTCTCGACAAGTTAATCGGGGTTCCGAGGGGCGCAAACCCTAACTCAAGGAACTCCGGAATCACCTGTTAGGGTTACTAGGGTGTTCTAATTAAAATTGTGATTTAATTAGATCTATCTATGGTCTTGATCTCGGTCTTCGATCTCGATCTCGATATCGTATTCTACCGAGAAGAACCAAATCACCGGAAAGAAAGGGAAACAATCAACACATGGAATCGATGCAATGCTCAAGCAATGATGATGATACGACAAGTTAATGTGCATTGGAATGTAACCCTAAAGCATGCTCGACAAGTTAATCGGGGTTCCGAGGGGCGCAAACCCTAACTCAAGGAACTCCGGAACCAAGCGACCATGGTGGTGGCTTGTGGTGTGTAGGTGTTGGCTTCCTGTCGCGGCGGTTTCGATCCGGGAGCTTCTCTCCGGCGGCTTCTTGGCGGCTGATGCTTCGTCAACACGTCGGACTCAAGGGCAGTAGGGCTGCCGCTCCTTCGCTGCTTCGCCCTGTGTGTCGGTCGTCCCCTGTGGCAAGGTGCGGGCCGATACCGGAGCTTCTTCGTCGATCTGGAGGAGGAAGAAGATGGTGGACTTGATTGCTTTTTCAAGTTTCTTTTAGGGTCCTCGGTGCTTATTTTCTGGGCCTCTGTGTAATTTTTATTTCTTAGGCCTCCTGTACTCCAGCGACATTATTGCAGCAATATATTTCGGGTGCTCTGCACCCGTAATCCGTTCAAAAAAAAATCAATCTAATTCGGGTGCTCTGTTTTGCCACCAGCAGCAGAGGGAGGGGGAGGACAGAGAGGCAGGGAGGGGCGGCGCCGTACCTGACGCGCGGCGGTGGGGGAAGGAGACGCGCGGCGGTGGGCGCGTCGTCGACGGGAAGCAGAGACGCGGGCGCGGCCGGCGGTCGTCGGGGGAAGGAGACGCGCGCGCGGCGCGGTCATCGGCGCGCGGGAAGAGACGCGGGCGGCGGCCGGAGGCGGAGGCGTTGACGACGGAGCCGCTACGGGGAGCGCGCGGCGGTGGCGGGGGCAGCCTGGCGGCGTCGTCGGCGGCGAGGGCGCGGGCAGAGGCAGAGAAGTGAGTGGGGAAGGGAAGAAGAAGAGGAGGCACGGTTATAACTAAAGGGCCTTTAGTCCCGGTTCGTGGCTCCAACCGGGACTAAAGGTGCATACGTCCCGGTTGGAGCCACCAACCGGGACCTATAGTCCAATTTTCAGCAGGTGAAGGGGCGCGCGCGCAGGGGGCTCTTCCGTCCCGGTTGGTGGCTCCAACCGGGACGTATTCCCCTGTTTTCAAATTTTTTCAGTTATTTTCTCTCTGTTCCCGCCTTTTTTTTTATTTTGGGGTTTAAATTTGTAATGTTTTTTAAATGATAATTAATTTGGAATTTAGAAAAACTTTAAACATAAAAAGTGTTTGTATTTGAATAAATAATTCGAAACCATTTTCTGTTTTGAAAAATAATTAATGTAACCATTTAAAATATGAACCATTTACAATTAAAAATGAATTAACTTATATTTTTTTAATATCAATTTGGAATTTAGAAAAACTTTAAATATAAGAAGTGTATGGATTTGAATAAATAATTCAAAAACATATTCTATTTTTAAAAAATAATTAATGTAACCTTTTAAAATGAATTAACTTATATTTTTGAATATTAATTTGGAATTTAGAAAAACTTTAAATATAAGAAGTGTATGGATTTGAATAAATAATTCAAAAACATATTCTATTTTTAAAAAATAATTAATGTAACCTTTTAAAATGAATTAACTTATATTTTTGAATATTAGTTTGGAATTTAGAAAAACTTTAAATATAAGAAGTGTATGGATTTGAATAAATAATTCAAAAACATATTCTATTTTTAAAAAATAATTAATGTAACCTTTTAAAATGAATTAACTTATATTTTTGAATATTAATTTGGAATTTAGAAAAAATTTAAACATAAAAAGTGTTTGGATTTAAATAAATAATTCAAAAACATTTTCTGTTTTAAAAAATAATTAATGTAACCATTTAAAATATGAACCATTTACAATTAAAAATGAATTAACTTATATTTTTTTAATATCAATTTGGAATTTAGAAAAACTTTAAACATAAGAAGTGTTTGGATTTTGAACTTATATGCCGGGTTTTTTTGAATTTATTATGCCCGTTTTGAATTATCTGAATTTCTAACTATGGTCGAACCGGTGTGCATGAAGATAGGGGACGGGCATCGTTAGAACTTGCATTGGATCTCTGAAGAAACCACATATTGCGAGTCTAAAAATGATTTTTTCAAAAAATCACGGGCGATAGATCATGTACCTGTAGTACAAACCGGACCCACTTCCTGCCGATTCGGCAGACATTTGTCCTTTTTACCCGGGATGGACGAAAAGGTTTGAGATGTACCGGATGGGATATAGTCCATGTAAGGTGGTCTAGTATTTTAGGAAAATAGTACGGTAGCATTCTGAAACGGCATTTTGGTGGTTACTTCACAAAACGACCCGTTTTTTGCGCTCGGAAAATGGAAAATGGATTTTCCGTGCGACAAAAAGGAAAACTTCCTCCTGCAACATTGTTCTACATACCAATGTCCACACACATGCATAATATGGGCACAACATCACAAACTATGCCGTGATTCAGCACATAACATCGGTCATTTGGACCGAAAGCCATGAAACCTCGAACATGATTGGTCATTTTGTGAAGGTTTTTTCGAAACATGATCAATATACCAAGTCTGGTATTTTTCCTTTCAACTATGTAACATAATATGACACCACGCGAAGGATTTTCATTGTTCGGGTTTTTTTTGAATTTATTATGCCCGTTTTGAATTATCTGAATTTCTAACTATGGTCGAACCGGTGTGCATGAAGATAGGGGACGGGCATCGTTAGAACTTGCATTGGATCTCTGAATAAACCACATATTGCGAGTCTAAAAATGATTTTTTCAAAAAATCACGGGCGATAGATCATGTACCTGTAGTACAAACCGGACCCACTTCCTGCCGATTCGGCAGACATTTGTCCTTTTTACCCGGGATGGACGAAAAGGTTTGAGATGTACCGGTTGGGATATAGTCCATGTAAGGTGGTCTAGTATTTTAGGAAAATAGGACGGTAGCATTCTGTGTAGGGGTTCGCAGCATGGAAAACAAAAATTTTCTATCGCATACAAACAAACAAGCCAAGATCTATCTACTAGATTGTAGCAACGAGTCGATGGAATAACTCACCCTCGAAGATTCCAAAGTGTTTAACGAGAGCAGATTCTCGTGGGTGATGTAGTCGTACTCTTTCCGATCTCAAGATCGCGTAGACGAACCTTCCAGCGCCACGTTCCAGCAGCGCTCCCGCAGTCGGTCACACGTTCGGTACTCGACGAAGACCTTCCTCTCCCTTGTTCCAGCAGGCAGCGGAGGTTGTAGCACTCTCCTCGCGATTCCGGCAGCACAACGGCGTGGTACCGGAGGTAGAGGGGAGATCCCGCAGGGCTTCGCCTTAAGCCGGTGCGAGTATGGTGGAGCTTATGAGAGAGGCTATTAGTGGTCTAGTAATTAGACACACCAATTAGAGGGCTCTAAACCAATTAGAAGGCTCTAAACCGAATAGCTCTAAACCGGGGTCTAGATCTAGGGTTTAGTTTAGAGGATAGGAAACTTGTGTGTCTAGGAGGGGAGCCCTGCCCCTCCTTATATAGGTGGGAGGGCTGGCCGGCCAAGGGGAGGAGTTCCTCCCCAACTCGGCCTAGGGAGGTGCGCCGGCCAAGGGGAGGAACCCTCCTCCAACTCGGCCTCCACCTCTCCTCCTCTTTTCCCACTTCCCAAAACTGCCGTTTGACTTTCAAACTAGCCGTTTGACTTTTCAATTTAGGATTTAAATAAATCCTTTATTTGGGACAGCAAGAATACTTAGTACATGATGCAATCATTCCAATATGTAATGACACACTCATGTACCCTTCCCCCTCCGGAGTGCCGGACATTCCGGGACCTTCTAGAATGTTCCCGATGAAAACACCGGAACCATTCCCCAACTCCGAAACGGGACTTTCCTTATATGAATCTTATTCTCCGGACCATTCCGGATCACCTCGTGATATCCCGGATCCCATCCGAGACTCCGAACAACATTCGGTCTCTTTCTCATAATACCATAACTACTCAAACAACGTCGAATCCTTAAGTGTGTCTCCCTACGGTTCGTGAATTATGCGGACATGATCGAGACACTTCTCCGAACAATAACCAATAGAGGAATCTGGAAATTCATATGGCTCCCACATATTTCTACGATTACTTTGCGATCGAATGAACCACTTACATACGATACCAATTTCCCTTTGTCTCACGATATGTTACTTATCCGAGGTTATGATCTTCGGTATCTCTGCATACCTAGTTCAACCTCGTTACTGATAAGTACTCTTTTCTCGTTCCCGTGATATGTGATCCCTTGTGACCCAGTCACATGCTTGCAAGCTAATTGGATGACATTTCACCGAGAGGGCCCAGAGAATATCTATCCGTCATATGGATGGACAAATCCCACTCTTGATCCATGTGTTTCAACCAATACTTTCCGAACACTCAATACCACCTTTATAGCCACCCTGTTACGGTGTGGTGTTTGATGACATCAAAGCATCCATCCAGTAAAGGTGATATGCATGATCTCATGGTCGAAGGAATTAGGTTACTATGTATCAGAAAGCATATAGCAATTGAACTATTGAAATGACTTGATCTTTATGCTACGCTTATCTATAGGAGTATGTCCACCATATCATTCTCCTAACGATATGATCTTGTTGTTAATAACATCTCAATGTTCATGATAGGGAAACCACAATCATCTATTAACCAACAAGCTAGTGAAGTATAGAGGCTATACTAGGGACTTCAATTTAAGTTTACAATTCACACAAGTATTAATGTTTCCTTGTTAATACTATTATAGCATGAATATAAACATTTATCATAAACACAAAGATATAATAATAACTATATTTATTATTGCCTCTAGGGCATATCTCCAACAGTCTCCCACTTGCACTAGAGTCATCTAATCTAGATTACATGGTAATATACCGAACACCCATGGCAGTTTGGTGTTGGTCATGTTTTGCCCTCGGGAGAGGTTTAGTCAACGGATCCGCCACATTCAGATCTGTGTGTACTTTGCAAATCTTTATATCCCCATCCTGGATATGTTCTCGAATAGCGTGAAAACGTAGCTTGATATGCTTCAGCTTCTTGTGTGACCTTGGTTCTTGCGCATTGGCTATGGCGCCCATGTTATCACAGTAGATAGACATTGGGTCCAGCGCACTAGGAACCACACCCAGCTCTGTAATGAACTCTTTCATCCATATCGCTTCTTGTGAAGCCTCCGAAGCAGCCATGTATTCCGATTCAGTTGAAGATCTCGCCACAACGCTTTGCTTTGCACTCCTCCAGCTAACTGCTGCACCATTCAAAATAAATACGTATCCAGATTGTGATTTAGAATCATCCGGATCAGTGTTCCAACTAGCATCGGTGTAACCATTAACAACGAGCTGTTCATCACCTCCATAAGAAAGAACCATATCCTTAGTTCTTCTCAAGTACTTAAGGATGTTTTTGACCGCTGTCCAATGATCCACTCCTGGATCACTTTGATATCTGCTAGTTAAACTAACAGCATATGCAATGTCGGGTCTAGTACATAGCATGGCATACATTAGAGATCCTATGGCTGAGGCATAGGGAGTCTTACTCATCCTTTCTCTATCTTCTGCCGATGTCGGACTTTGAGTTTTACTCAAGGTCGTATTGGGCAACATGGGCAAGAACCCTTTCTTGCTATCTTCCATTCCAAACCTCTTTAGAACTTTGTCCAAATATGTACTTTGTGACAATGATATTTGGCGTTTCGATCTATCTCTATAAATCTTTATGCCTAATATGTAAGCTGCTTCGCCAAGATCCTTCATTGAAAAACTATTATTCAAATACTCTTTGACACTATTAAGAAGGTCTACATCATTCCCAATCAACAATATGTCATCCACATACAGTATTAAGAATGCTACAGAGCTCCCACTCACTTTCTTGTAAATACAAGCTTCTCCATAAGTTTGTATAAAACCAAAACTTTTGATTACCTTATCAAAACGTTGATTCCAACTTCGGGATGCCTGCTTCAATCCATAGATGGACCGTTGAAGCTTGCATACCTTGTTAGCGTCTTTAGGATCGACAAAACCTTTGGGTTGTATCATATACAACTCTTCATCAATGTCTCCATTGAGGAATGCTGTTTTGACATCCATCTGCCATATCTCATAATCATAATATGCAGCGATTGCTAACATAATCCTCACAGACTTTAGCTTCGCTACCGGTGAGAAAGTCTCATCATAGTCAACTCCTTGAATTTGTCGAAACCCTTTTGCGACAAGTCGAGCTTTATAGACAGTAACATTACCATCAGCATCTGTTTTCTTCTTGAAAATCCATTTGTTCTCGACAGCCTTCCGGCCATCCGGTAAGTCCACCAAAGTCCATACTTGGTTTTCGTACATGGATCCAATCTCGGATTTCATGGCTTCTTGCCATTTATTGGAATCTGGGCTCATCATCGCTTCCTCATATGTCTCGGGGTCATCGGTGTTGTCCACCAACATGACATTCATAACGGAATCATACCAATCTGGAGTGGTACGAGTTCTCGTTGACCTCCGAGGCTCTGTAGCAACTTCAACCGAGGTTTCATGATCACTATCATTAGCTTCCTCTCTTATTGGTGCAGGCACCACAGGAACTTCTTCCGGTGCTGCGCTACTCGCAATTTCGAGAGAAGGTTCGACAACCTCGTCGAGTTCTACTTTCCTTCCAGTCACTTCTTTCGAGAGAAATTCCTTCTCTAGAAAGGATCCATTCTTGGCAACGAAGATTTTGCCTTCGGATCTATGATAGAAGGTATACCCAATAGTTTCCTTCGGGTATCCTATGAAGACGCATTTTTCCGCTTTGGGTTCAAGCTTGTCCGGCTGTAACTTCTTTACATAGGCTTCGCATCCCCAAACTTTAAGGAACGACAATTTAGGTTTCTTCCCAAACCATAATTCATACGGTGTCGTTTCAACGGATTTAGATGGTGCCCTATTTAAAGTGAATGCGGCTGTTTCTAATGCATAACCCCAAAATGTTAGCGGTAAATCTGTAAGTGACATCATAGAACGAACCATATCTAAGAGAGTTCGATTACGACGTTCAGACACACCATTACGCTGTGGTGTTCCCGGCGGTGTCAATTGTGAAAGTATTCCGCACTTCTTTAAATGCTCGCCAAACTCGTAACTTAGATATTCACCTCCACGATCAGAACGTAGAAATTTAATCTTCTTGTTACGTTGATTCTCTACCTCACTTTGAAACTCCTTAAACTTCTCGAAAGTTTCGGACTTATGTTTCATGAAATAGATATACCCATATCTACTCAAGTCATCCGTGAAGGTAAGAACATAACGATAACCACTGCGCGATGCTACACTCATTGGACCACACACATCGGTATGTATGATTTCCAATAAGTCTGTAGCTCGCTCCATTATACCAGAAAATGGAGTCTTAGTCATTTTACCCATCAGACATGCCTCGCATCTTTCAAGTGATTCAAAATCAAGTGATTCAAGAAGTCCATCGGAATGGAGTTTCTTCATACGCTTCACTCCAATGTGACCAAGACGACAGTGCCACATATAGGTCGAATTATCGCTTGATTTCAAACGTTTAGCTTCAATGTTATTAAGATGTGTATTTCTACTATCGAGATTCAATAAGAATAGACCATCTATCAAAGGTGCATGTGCGTAAAACATATTACTCATATAAATCGAACAACCATTATTCTCTGATTTAAACAAGTAACCGTCTCGCAATAAACAAGATCCTGATATAATGTTCATGCTCAACGCAGGCACCAAATAACAATTATTTAAGTATAAAACTAATCCCGATGGTAGATGAAGAGGTAGCGTGCCGACCGCGATCACATCAACCTTTGATCCGTTTCCCACACGCATCGACACCTCGTTCTTCGCTAGCTTCCGTTTATTCTGCAGCTCCTGTTTCGAGTTACAAATATGAGCAACCGAACCAGTATCAAATACCCAGGCACTACTACGAATACTAGTGAGATACACATCAATAACATGTATATCAAATATACCTTTCTTCTTGATGTTGCCGTTCTTCAAATCCGCCAAGTACTTTGGGCAATTCCGCTTCCAGTGACCTTCTCCCTTGCAGTAAAAGCACTCAGTTTCAGGCTTAGGTCCAGCCTTGGTCTTCTTCGTTGGCATGGTAACTTTCTTACCACCCTTCTTGAAGTGTCCCTTTTGCTTAGACTTGCCTTTCTTGAATTTGGTGGTCTTATTGACCATCAACACTTGGTGCTCTTTCTTGATCTCCACTTCTGCAGATTTTAACATAGCAAATAGTTCTGGCAACTCTTTGTTCATGTTCTGCATGTTGTAGTTCAACACAAAGTTCTTGTAACTTGGTGGTAGTGATTGGAGGATACGGTAAACTCCCAAAGTATTAGGAATCACTATACCCAAGCTTTGAAGTTTATTCGCGTGCCCAGACATTTTAAGCACATGCTCACTGACGGAGCTACCCTCTTCCATCTTGCAGTTAAAGAACTTTTCAGAAGCTTCATAACTTTCAATTGCCGCATGAGTCTCAAAAATTAATTTGAGATCCTCGACAATATCATATGGATCTGACTCTTCAAACCTTTTCTGAAGCTCCGATTCTAAACCATACAAGATAGCACACTGAACTATGGAGTACTGATTCTTCCGAGCGAGGTAAACATTCTTTACTTCATCGGTAGCATCAGCTGCAGGTGGGTCACCTAGCGGTGCATCCAGCACATAGGTCAAATTACCAGCTGTGAGGACAATCCTCAAATTGCGGAACCAATCCACGAAGTTGCTTCCATTGTTTTTCAACTTTTCTTTCTCTAGGAACGCATTAAAATTGATGGTAGGGGCTGCCATTGATCTACAACATATTTGCAATAGTTTAGACTAAGTTTATGACAAATTGAGTTCAAATTAATTAATGAAATTAAACTAGGTGAACTCCCACTCAAAACAACATCCCTCACATTGTTTTAGTGATCACACGAACCAAATCTACTATATCAACACCGATCATCACGAGAGCCGATATAGTTTTAATGGCGAACAATCATCATGTTCATCATATCTACTATATGATTCATGCTTTGCCTTTCGGCGATCCGTGTTCCTGAGGCCATGTCTGTACATGCTAGGCTCGTCAAGATCAAACCTTAGCTACCGCATAAGCAAATCTGGCTTGCTTACGTTGTATTCACCCGCGGAATCAAAGACACCCGATCATCACGTGGTGCTTCGAAGCAACAAGCTTTGGCAACGGTGCATACTAAGGGTGAACACTTTAGAACTTGAAATTTATGTGCATGAGGGATCATCTTATAATGCTACCGTCGTCTACTAAGCAATACAAGATGCATAAAGGATTAACATCACATGCAATTCATGATATGTGATATGATATGGCCTTTCTTCTTTGTGCTTCCGATCTCCATCTTCAAGCACGAATATGATCTCCATCATCACCGGCATAGCATCAAGGTCAATGACGCTTCTTCATGGTTGTCGTCCACCAGCTTCAACTATTACAACTATTTTGAATAGACACGCAGGTCTTAACAGAAATTAAAGACAACCATATGGCTCCTGCCGGTTGCCAACTTACAATAAGGAACATTGCATACATCAAATATAATCACAATCATGGCCATATCACATCACTGCACACCCCTGCAAAACAAAGTTAGACGCTTCTACTTTCTTTGCATATTTTACGTGGTTTGGGGCTTTCCATAAGTGTCGTTCTAACCTACGAACAAGAACCACAACATTGATACTAGCATTGTTGATTACCCGTTGTAAATTGGATCTTTACTATGCTAGGAGAAACAGGCACCCGCAAAGCCACTTATGCAATACAAGTTGCATGTTAAGCGTGGAGCAAGTCTCATGAACGATGTCATGTAAGGTTAGCCCGGGCCGCTTCATCCCAACATACCGCAAGATGCAAAGTACACAAAAAGCAATCTACAATAAAAGCATCAACGCCCACAATGA
This sequence comes from Avena sativa, assembly GCA_916181665.1. NCBI lineage: Eukaryota > Viridiplantae > Streptophyta > Magnoliopsida > Poales > Poaceae > Avena > Avena sativa. Next base: position 37,823,388 of record OV702285.1, on the reverse strand, counting down.
CCATTGTGTTCTACTCGTGCAACAGATCTACATATAGACACGGCTCTGATACCACTGTAGGGGTTCGCAGCATGGAAAACAAAAATTTTCTATCGCATACAAACAAACAAGCCAAGATCTATCTACTAGATTGTAGCAACGAGTCGATGGAATAACTCACCCTCGAAGATTCCAAAGTGTTTAACGAGAGCAGATTCTCGTGGGTGATGTAGTCGTACTCTTTCCGATCTCAAGATCGCGTAGACGAACCTTCCAGCGCCACGTTCCAGCAGCGCTCCCGCAGTCGGTCACACGTTCGGTACTCGACGAAGACCTTCCTCTCCCTTGTTCCAGCAGGCAGCGGAGGTTGTAGCACTCTCCTCGCGATTCCGGCAGCACAACGGCGTGGTACCGGAGGTAGAGGGGAGATCCCGCAGGGCTTCGCCTTAAGCCGGTGCGAGTATGGTGGAGCTTATGAGAGAGGCTATTAGTGGTCTAGTAATTAGACACACCAATTAGAGGGCTCTAAACCAATTAGAAGGCTCTAAACCGAATAGCTCTAAACCGGGGTCTAGATCTAGGGTTTAGTTTAGAGGATAGGAAACTTGTGTGTCTAGGAGGGGAGCCCTGCCCCTCCTTATATAGGTGGGAGGGCTGGCCGGCCAAGGGGAGGAGTTCCTCCCCAACTCGGCCTAGGGAGGTGCGCCGGCCAAGGGGAGGAACCCTCCTCCAACTCGGCCTCCACCTCTCCTCCTCTTTTCCCACTTCCCAAAACTGCCGTTTGACTTTCAAACTAGCCGTTTGACTTTTCAATTTAGGATTTAAATAAATCCTTTATTTGGGACAGCAAGAATACTTAGTACATGATGCAATCATTCCAATATGTAATGACACACTCATGTACCCTTCCCCCTCCGGAGTGCCGGACATTCCGGGACCTTCTAGAATGTTCCCGATGAAAACACCGGAACCATTCCCCAACTCCGAAACGGGACTTTCCTTATATGAATCTTATTCTCCGGACCATTCCGGATCACCTCGTGATATCCCGGATCCCATCCGAGACTCCGAACAACATTCGGTCTCTTTCTCATAATACCATAACTACTCAAACAACGTCGAATCCTTAAGTGTGTCTCCCTACGGTTCGTGAATTATGCGGACATGATCGAGACACTTCTCCGAACAATAACCAATAGAGGAATCTGGAAATTCATATGGCTCCCACATATTTCTACGATTACTTTGCGATCGAATGAACCACTTACATACGATACCAATTTCCCTTTGTCTCACGATATGTTACTTATCCGAGGTTATGATCTTCGGTATCTCTGCATACCTAGTTCAACCTCGTTACTGATAAGTACTCTTTTCTCGTTCCCGTGATATGTGATCCCTTGTGACCCAGTCACATGCTTGCAAGCTAATTGGATGACATTTCACCGAGAGGGCCCAGAGAATATCTATCCGTCATATGGATGGACAAATCCCACTCTTGATCCATGTGTTTCAACCAATACTTTCCGAACACTCAATACCACCTTTATAGCCACCCTGTTACGGTGTGGTGTTTGATGACATCAAAGCATCCATCCAGTAAAGGTGATATGCATGATCTCATGGTCGAAGGAATTAGGTTACTATGTATCAGAAAGCATATAGCAATTGAACTATTGAAATGACTTGATCTTTATGCTACGCTTATCTATAGGAGTATGTCCACCATATCATTCTCCTAACGATATGATCTTGTTGTTAATAACATCTCAATGTTCATGATAGGGAAACCACAATCATCTATTAACCAACAAGCTAGTGAAGTATAGAGGCTATACTAGGGACTTCAATTTAAGTTTACAATTCACACAAGTATTAATGTTTCCTTGTTAATACTATTATAGCATGAATATAAACATTTATCATAAACACAAAGATATAATAATAACTATATTTATTATTGCCTCTAGGGCATATCTCCAACATTCTGAAACGGCATTTTGGTGGTTACTTCACAAAACGACCCGTTTTTTGCGCTCGGAAAATGGAAAAGGGATTTTCCGTGCGACAAAAAGGAAAACTTCCTCCTGCAACATTGTTCTACATACCAATGTCCACACACATGCATAATATGGGCACAACATCACAAACTATGCCGTGATTCAGCACATAACATCGGTCATTTGGACCGAAAGCCATGAAACCTCGAACATGATAGGTCATTTTGTGAAGGTTTTTTCGAAACATGATCAATATACCAATTCTGGTATTTTGCGAAACATGATCATTGTTCGGCACACATTTAGTCCCGGATGTAGTCACAAACCGGGACTAAAGGGATTGCGGCAGAGTGGGCCAGACAACACTAATAATAGGGGTGAGTGTCGACATTATGTCGTGCGGCTTGTACCTTGTCCCGGATGGTGTCACCAACCAGGACTAAAGATGAACCTTTAGTCCTGGTTGGAGACACCAACTGGGACTAAAGATGAGTCAGCACTAATAATAGGGGTGAGTGTCGACATTATGTCGTGAGTGTCGACATTATGCCGAGCTGCTTGTACTATAAATATGCATCCTTGTGAGTCCAGTCCTCCAGCCAGTTTGAGGCATCTCCAAGATGGTTTTCGAGAGCAGGGACACCACTGCGGCCAGTTTCAGGGAGATGCCGACGGAGCCCAGTCCTCCGGCATCTCCGAGAAACTGGTCATAGAGGCACTCCCTAATATGTGAAATTAGTTAGCTCCTAGGCGTATTGATCTAGTTAGTAAAGTTACAAGCTGCAAGATGGTTTTCGAGAGCAGGAACACCACTGCGGCCAGTTTCAGGGAGATGCCGACGGAGCCCAGTCCTCCGGCATCTCCGAGAAACTGGTCATAGAGGCACTCCCTAATATGTGAAATTAGTTAGCTCCGAGGCGTATTGATCTAGTTAGTGAAGTTACAAGCTGCAAGATGGTTTTCGAGAGCAGGGACACCACTGCGGCCAGTTTCAGGGAGATGCCGACGGAGCCCAGTCCTCCGGCATCTCCGAGAAACTGGTCATAGAGGCACTCCCTAATATGTGAAATTAGTTAGCTCCGAGGCGTATTGATCTAGTTAGTGAAGTTACAAGCTGCAAGATGGTTTTCGAGAGCAGGGACACCACTGCGGCCAGTTTCAGGGAGATGCCGACGGAGCCCAGTCCTCCGGCATCTCCGAGAAACTGGTCATAGAGGCACTCCCGCTCCAGCCACAAAATGGGACTAACACTCAAGACATTTATTAATATTTAAAAACTGAGACTACAAAATCGGGACTAAAGGCCACAAACCGCAAAAGATATCCTTCGGTCAAGCCACAAACCGCGAAAGACATGAACTAGAGTTACATAATATGAGCATGAACTTCTTGGCATATGTCATTCCTTATGACCGCTTCAGACGTAACCATGGAGCATCTTCTTTACTTAACGGAATGCTTGGGTCAGTTTTCACTGTGAAGGGCGGAATTTCATCAAACTTATTATAATCTTCTGACATGTCTGTCTTGTCCTCGATTCCCACGATGTTTCTTTTCCCTGAAAGAACTATGTGACGCTTTGGCTCATCATATGATGTATTCGTTTGCATATTTTTTTTTTCGGTTTGGAGGACATGTCCTTCACATAGAAAACCTGAGACACATCATTGGCTAGGACGAATGGTTCATCCCTATAACCAAGATTGTTGAGATCCACTGTTGTCATTCCGTACAACTGGTCTATCTTTACCCCTTCCCCATTCAGGTTGACCCATTTGCAGCGAAACAAAGGGACCTTAAAAGAGACTCCATAGTCTAGTTCCCATATCTCCTCTATGTAACCATAATATGTGTCCTTTTGTCCATTCTCGTCTATTGCATCAAAGCGGACACCACTATTTTGGTTGGTGCTCTTTTTATCTTGGGCGATCGTGTAGAATGTATTCCCATTTATTTCGTACCCTTGGAAATTCAATACAGTAGAAGATGGTGACGCGGCCAACAAGTATAGCTGATCTCCAACAGTGGTGTCATTCAAGAGATGTGTCCGCATCCAACCACCGAAAGACTTCATGTGTTCATCTGTAATCCATGATTCAGGCTTCCCCGGGTTTTTGGAGCGTACAATATTCTTGTGTTCCTCGATATACGGAGCTGCCAAGGTGGAATTATGTAGAACTGTGTAGTGTGCTTTAGTGAAAGAATCCCCGTCCCTACATATCATTGCTTTCTTTCCCAGCGTGCCTTTTCCACTTAGTCTTCCCTCATGCCGCGAGTCAGAAACACCAATCGGCTTAAGGTCAGGAATAAAGTCAACACAAAACTCAATGACCTCCTCTGTTCCATATCCCTTGGAGATGCTTCCTTCTGGTCTAGCACGGTTATGAACATATTTCTTTAAGACTCCCATGAACCTCTCAAAGGGGAACATATTGTGCAGAAATACCGGACCGAGAATGGCAATCTCTTCCACTAGATGAACCAGGAGATGCGTCATAATATTGAAGAAGGATGGTGGGAACACCAATTCAAAACTAACAAGACATTGTACCACATCCTTCTGTAACCTTGGCAGAATATCTGGATTGATTACCTTCTGAGATATTGCATTGAGGAATGCACACAGCTTCACAATGGGTACTCGAACATTTTCCGGTAGAAGCCCCCTCAATGCAATCGGAAGCAACTGCGTCATAATCACGTGACAGTCATGAGACTTCAGGTTTTGGAACTTTTTCTCTGCCATATTTATTATCCCCTTTATATTAGATGAGAAGCCCGACGGCACCTTGATACTGTAAAGGACTTCAAAAAAGATTTCCTTCTCTGCTTTGGTAAGAGCATAGCTGGCACGACTTAAGTGACGCCCTTTATCCGTCTTGTTATCTGTATGCATGTTCTTTGGGTCTTTCATAATTTGTTGGTCCTCCCGTGCTTCAGGTGTATCTTTTGTCTTACCATACACGCCTAGGAATCCTAGCAGGTTCACGCAGAGATTCTTCGTCACGTGCATCACGTCGATTGAAGAGCGGACACGCAGGACTTTCCAATATGGCAGCTCCCAAAATATAGATTTCTTCTTCCACATGGGTGCGTGTCCTGTAGCGACGTCGTTCGGAACTGATTGACCGCCGGGACCCTTTCCAAAGATTACTTCTATGTCCTTGACCATACCAAATACATCATCACCAGCAGGGAGTTCAGGCTTCTTCCGGTGATCTGCCTCACCTTTAAAATGCTTGCCTTTCTTTCTTACGGGATGATTGGTCGGAAGAAATCGGTGATTCGCTAGGTACACAACCTTCTTGCATTTATGCAAATATGTACCTTCGGTCTTATCTAAACAGTGGGTGCATGCCTTATATCCTTTGTTTGTATGTCCTGAAAGGTTACTAAGAGCAGGCCAATCATTGATGGTTACGAATAACAACCCTCGTAGATTAAATGGCTCCTGTTTGTTCTCATCCCACGCACGTACACCTGGTTTGCCCCACAACTGTAAGAGTTCTTCAACTAATGGCCTAAGGTACACATCAATGTCGTTGCCCGGTTGCTTCGGGCCTTGGATGAGCACTGGCATCATAATGAACTTACGCTTCATGCACAACCAAGGAGGCAGGTTGTAGATACATAGAGTCACGGGCCAGGTGCTGTGACTGCAGCTCTGCTCCCCAAAAGGATTCATGCCATCCGTACTTAGACCAAACCATAAGTTCCTTGCGTCACCTGCAAAGTCTGGGAAGTCTCTCTCGATTTTTCTCCACTGTGACCCATCAGCAGGGTGTCTCAACTCCCCGTCTTTCTTACGGTCTTCTTTGTGCCATCGCAACAACCTGGCATGCTCTTTGTTTCTGAACATGCGTTTCAACCTTGGTATTATAGGAGCATACCACATAACCTTAGCAGGAACCCTCTTCCGGAGGGGCTCTCCCTCAACATCACCAGGGTCATCTCGTCTGATCTTATACCGCAACGCGTTGCATACCGGGAATTTATCTAAATTCTCATACTCCTTACCGCGGTAGAGGATGCAGTCATTAATGCATGCATATATCTTTTGCACATCTAATCCCAGAGGACAGAGAGTCTTCTTTGCTTCGTAGGTACTCTCGGGAAGTTCGTTATGTTTTGGAAACTTCGGCTTCATTATTTTCAGCATCTTTTCAAATGAGGAGTCAGTTAGACCACACTCTGCCTTCCATCGCAACAATTCCAGTGTGGTACCGAGCTTTGTGCTGCCATCTTCACAATTTGGGTACAACAATTTCTTGTGATCTTCTAACATGCCCTCTAACTTCAACTTCTCATTTTCTGTTTCACAGTCTCGCTTTGCATCAGAAATGACCCTACCAAGTTCATCAGCCGGCTCATCTGATGCCCGTTCTTCACCTTTTTCCTCTCCATTGTCTTCCATAGCAGTATCACCGTATTCAGGAAACATATGATGATAGTTGTTATCATCATCTTCTTCTTCACCATCTTCCATCATAACCCCTCTTTCCCCGTGCTTGGTCCAGCAATTATAGTTGGGCATGAAACCTTTCATAATCAGGTGGCCGCGAATGATTTTCGAGGAAGAGTACTCCTTGTTGTTCCGACATTGAACACATGGACAACGTATAAATCCATTCTCTTTGTTTGCCGTAGCCACATCGATAAATTTATCCACGCCTTTGATATACCCGGCTACCCGCCGGTCACCGTACATCCATTCCCGACCGTTCATCTGCATCATATAAGTAAGTTTATCAAAAAACAGGACATCATAAATAGTGAAATAACCAATTCACACCGACACATGAATTGTATCAATGACCTAGAAAAGATAGGATTGCTAACCTCGATCGAGGGAAATAAAGAGGAGAAAGCTCAAGTGCGTCTCGGACACCTTCTATATTTTTGTTCTATGAGAAATTCAACTGGATTTTTCACTCAAACATTTCAACAAACACCTTCAATGCATGCATGAGAAAAAACTAGCACACACCCTCACACCTTACACCATTCGAAAAAACAGAGTGGAGGCAGAGGGGGCTGGGGCGTTGCATTTATAGAGGGCAAGGGGTCTTTAGTCCCGGTTGGAGCCAGCAACCGGGACTAAAGGTGCGTGCCACGCCACGTGGCTGTGGCCAAACCTTTAGTCCCGGTTGGTGGCTCCAACCGGGACGCATGCCCCCTTACCAACCGGGACCCATGCCCCTGGCCCCGTGCCCGCTCCAACTGGGACGCGTGCCAGCATTAGTCCCGGTTGGTGGCGCAACCGGGACTAATGCTCCCAGGGGTGGCGAACGGATGGCCCTTTTTCCTCTAGTGGCATAAGATAAGTATGTGGTCCTCATGGTCTCGAGCTCATGACACTCCAAGATCTATTAAGACTAACTTCAGGTCTATTACTCACATAACCTTGATTTATTAGAACAATTGTGTAACAAATTTCAGGTCTAATTTTACACATTATTTCCAATTGTTGTGCATTTATTGCTTGAATGAGTGGAGTTTACTCTGATTCAGATTCATGTGCAAATGTATGAACATGTGAATTTATGCACAGGAAATGAGCCTACATATATACCGTGTTCTCTTGACTAGGTCCAAGAACATGGGTTGTTACAAACAAGATCAAACATATTATCTTCCTAACAGATGCACAAAGTTTTTCCCTCTAAATGCAGCAGCTAACATGTAGAACATGAACGAGCAACATCAGCATGTAGAATGTAATAGAATGATCTTGGAGTGTGACCGACCATGTAACTAATTTGCTAGAGCTATAAGTTCCCGGACTTCGTTTCCTTTTCGAGATACATGGTGTATTCAACAAGGCTAGGGTCTTACCACTACCACAAATCCATGGCAGAAATCAGATCCATAAAGATCAGATCCTACCACCACCTCAACATCTCCTAAACCGGAAGAACACAAAGACACAAGAAGAGGAGAAGGGGAGAAGATGGAGTAGATGAGATCACCTTCTAGAAACCATCGACGGGGTGAGGGTTGTGTGAGGAAGGGAGGGACGCCTGAATCTAGAGCTTTCGGGTCGATCGGTAGACAGAGAGCTCCTCTCCTTCAGTTGGTAGCGGAACCACCATCCCCTTCGTTCTTGTAGCAGCTTCCGCCGGCGCTATCGCCAGAGGGATGAATCTCTCGACTTTCTTCCATTCTTTTCTTTGCACCATTTTGGGATTCTATCCACGAGTGTGATGAAGAGTTAATTTAACCCGAAAGAACTAGGTGGTTTTGAGAGAAATCGAGCGGGATGAAATCCCGACGGGGTTTAACCGAACATGCAAGAAGAGTGGGCCAAGATTATCCATCGACGTGTCCGATCCCGGCTAACCCATGGGGATTGCGGCCCAATCCCACCGGGTGGGATTAAATGAACAAAGCCTGAGAGGGGAAGGGATACCACACATAGGATAAAATCATGACATCGTATTTTTTCTGGTTTCATATGGACTTATGGAGCACGCGAAACTCAATAGTCTGATGCCATTATGTTCCTGATAGGGGTTAACCTCAAGGGTGGTCCGATCTTCACAGATCTCGTGGTAAAATCGATGGGAAAAGCGAGGAAAAATGAGAAGGTAGCGGAATCAAACACACACATCGTGAAGAACACGATGAACACATGCAAAAATAACATGATACAAGACCTATTGCTCCCTCCGGCGGCCACCAGTCCGATAGAATCCTTGCAATGAAAGATCGGTCAACGTGCTCCTGTCAAATCCACATTGGAGAGGGAAGAACACCTTGGAGAGGAAATTTATTAGATCCGGCTCAAAGTAAAGATCTTGTACAACTAAGGATGCTCAAAGACCAAATCCATAGAGTTTGGTGATGATAGTCGGTCCCCTCTTGAAGGGGATGTGGAAAAAGTAGAGAGATTCCACAAGGAGGGTGTCTTCTAGTCTATCATATATGCCTCAGGGATACATGAGGGGTGGGGGCTCTATTTATAGGCCAGCCACTAATCAAGGGGTAGTTTGGGGATAAAATACGCAAAAGTGTGGGTAAAGAGAATATTCTAGGGCATCAAACCTAGATATATGTGCACGGATAGGTGGATTTTAGCGATAAGTCCGACGACGCCGGGATTGGCGCCGGAACGGTTTTGGCGGTTGCTAGTTCTTTCTGGTCTTCACTGTATTGGCGTACTGAGGGCCTTTTCGGCGAGTGCCCGGGGTCCGCCGGGTCTAGCGCCGGAATGGTCGGCGCTGTTTTGGTGGCAGTTTCAGTGGTGCCGGATTGTCCGCCGGAATAGCCTCCTTCTTCCGTATCCTCTTCCAAGCCATCATATTTTTGGGCTTGAGGTTCCGGACTTCCTTCCTTGTCTTCATACTTGTCAGTGTGAACCTATCATGGTCATAGGATGGAGAATGAAGTAGTATACCATTCAATAGGGTAGGAAGTGAACTCACGTAGAGGATGGGATTCACCTTTGGAGTCCATGACGACTTGGCATAAGTGGAAGTGCTTGATATGGCAACAACCGTAGGTTGGGACGTATCATCTCCCCCCACTTCAAAAAGAGTCGTCCTCGACTCTACACGCTCATCATAATGTAGAGGAGGTCGAGAGACATTTTTTATCCTGGGGTTTACCATGTAGTATTCCTCAGGAGGATTGATGTGGCAACTCTTCGATATTTCTTCACTTTCTATGAAGCCTACAAATCTCGTAAAAAAGCAATGCAACACTCAAAGACTATCCAATTCATGAAAATTATAGCATGGGTCCTTAAGCGGAAGGAAGTCATCTTAGGATGTAGAGATAGCTCGTAGAAGCGCATCCATAGGTAACTCTCTACATTTCTTCTTTTGAACTCGCGGTTGGGATAGGTTGATGTGTATGCATTTGTACCTTCACACAACAAAGACCAAGCAAAATATCTTTGTGTGTGATAGAGTAACATGTCATTTTTGGTGTCCATTCTTGTTCACAACACTATTGGCACAATACAAGTATAGCAAATGGAATGCATATGCAAAGTCAATGTGCATGGAAATAATTTGAACATCATCCAAACATGGATAGTGTGGCACTCAAGGCATTGTACTAAAATATTGATCAACATCTTTGATGCGAGAATAGGAGAATTCAGCAAAAACACATGAGGAAGAATATCCAAAACAATGTCATTAAGTGTGCAAACCAGCCATTGAAAAGAGAAATTGTTCGACATGTTGGATATGACACACAAATCATCAAAAGCAAATATCATGGAAAAATGAGTATCACAAGCAGAAGCAAAAAACAACATTCTTGCAAACAAACCATAGGAAAGAGCAATTGGTCAACATGATTGATGCAAAGAATGGTAAAAGGTATTAGAACTGGGTTCGATCTAGAACTCACTTGGGGATGCTCTCAAGAGCTCTTTTAGTCAACTTGTGCTCAATCGAGGTTGACATTCTAGTGTGTGTACCAACATACAACATAGATAGAAGGAAGCACGTGTGTGCATGGTAGAGAAACACATCATCTATCATGACGTATCTCTTCTTTTGAACATCACCATTAGTTTCAATCAAGTTGAAATTATGTGCATGGTGAATATGCAAGTGAGGAACATGCTTATCATGGAAAGCATCAAAATCTCCAAAACTTGAGAATGCTATGGGTCTTGTGGTAGTAGTGGCATCCTTGTAGGCGACTTCGTCTTCTTGATGTAGCCATGTCGTAGAATCATCTTCATGCACCATATACATCTTCTCCATTGAGGCAACATTGCTTCGCGGCTTAGTGCTTCATCATTCACGAAACCTAGCACAACATAATAGAACACACTAGAGGTATAGGGTAAGTTGTTAAAAATTGAAATGGTCTCACTTGACTTATCAACTACCACTCTCAACTCACTTGGCGTATCACTCATGCCCTCAAAGTGGAAGCACTCAATCTCACATATGGTGGAGGCACTCATATCACTCTTGTTCTCACTCAAGTGCGCTAAGTGGCTCTAATATTCATATGGGACTGGTACCACATCATCACTCAAGCATATAGGGATAGGCTCAGTTTGATCAACTTCATGCGCCTCTTTGATAAAGGGAAAATACCATGCTCACCATTCTCAACTCTAACTCCTTCAAATTTGGATGCTATAAGATAGGCATCATCACTAGCCTCCTTGATCGAAGGGAAAATCCCATGCTCGACCATCGTGTCGACATCTTTTCATAGTGGTGGAAGTAGGCGCATGTTGTTGTCAAGAGTGGGACTCGGATCGACTTCATCACATACTTGGCCTTGTCTTCCTCCATCTCTAAGTGTAGACTCTTCACTCAGAGCTTGCTGATCATCTTTCGTGACCACCTTAGCTTGTGTAGACATACTCTTGATGTACTCATCCAACTTGGCGAAGTAGAGGTCTTCATGTTCCTCGTTCATGAAGTTGCATGCTTCATCTGGGACGTCAAGTTTTGGCGTTGAATCTTGATGGCATGGAAGATGGCTTGCTCTTGGTGCCATTTTGGTGGTGGCACTATTGGTGAAAGGTGCCTTATGATGGTGTCGATGGAGGTCATTAGCATGCCTTGCCGAAGGTTTATGTTGGTGAAGCACTTGGTCATCCACATGACGCTCGCGATGACGGTCATTTGTCTTGGCACTCTTATTGTGATTGTGTCGCCTTCTTGAAGTTCACTGCTTAAGTTTGTCGAGCATGCTCATGGTCTTTGCGAAGTTGTCGTCCATGATGTTCATGATCTTGGCAAAGTTGTCATGCTTGGGGAGTCATTGTTGTTGTAGTACTCCATATCTCCCAAGCATGTGGAGCCATTGCCGGTGTAATGCTCCACCATGTCATCTATGCTTGTGGAGTTGACGTCGGTGTGGCTCATCATGGTTCTGAAGTCCCTAGACATGATTCACAAGACCAATTGGTGTATATGGAAGTGGTAGTGGGTGTTATATAAACAACATCAAACCTCAATTTACCTTGGAAGATAGTATCATGCAAGTGGCTACACTTGAGAGCAATAAACCAAGCAAAGTGAAAATACAAGGCAACCTAAACCCAACCAACAACCAAAAACACACACAAGGCCTTTGGTGGATGGGTATGGAAAGTGTCATGTCAAGTCAACGATCTAAAATCAAGATATTGTAATGGCAAGTAAAGAACAACGATGATCACAAAGACAATAAGTCAATCCACAAGAAAGGAATTATGTTCAACAAAACACACACGATGGGATAAATAAGACTTGTGCGACAGAAAAAGTGAGCTAAGAACCAAATAAGTACCTATCGAAGACTATAAGCTCGTATCGAACAAGTGCAAGGAGAGATGCTAGTTCTATTGCATATAATTGGCAGGCTACAAGATTTACACAATAAGTACCACACCTACAAGATGTTCATCGACCTTGTGCTTCCTATTCTATGCGGCACTTGTATACTTATTTATTTTCTATTTTTTATCTCTTTTTATCACTCTTTTATTATTCACTTGCCTCTTCCTCGTGCCAACAACTATACAAGATAACTATATGAGATAACACTCACAACGTTTGCTCAGAATTCTACAAGGTATTAAATGTGCAAAGCCAAGCAATTATAGGAGTAACTAGTCTCAATAGGTGTTTGTTGGTAGCAAAGATAGTGTGGCTCACAAAGGAATGCAAGTGGGGACAAGATGTGGAATGTCTATACCTTTCTTGGACGATCTTTACCTTTTTTGTTGGATTCCTCTTTGCTCATGGAGTTTTGTTGAAGAATATAGCATGAACTACTTGGATTATGATGTAGAGCTCCTTGTCCTCTTCAAAATGAGCTAAAGAACACCAAAACCTGAATTCAAATGGAAAAGTTATGCTCAAAACGGTGCGAAGCTGGAGATATTGATGGGGAAATTGGCGACGCCGAGTCTGCCACTGGGTTTACTGTAGAAAATTTTCAGCGGTCACCAAAACGGTGTACTAAGAGCATTTTCAGCGGGGCACCATAATTTTCTGGCTTCACCGGATCTATGGCCGAAACGATTTTGGTGGCGTCGGATCTGTCACTGAAACGAGTTTGTGAACACGCAAAACATGATTTCTATAGAAATAAACTTGATGGAAAACTCCAGATCTGAGGTGCAAATGATGGAATTATTACATGGGGGCACATGGGAAGGTAGATCAACAAGTTTGTCAAGTAATTCATGGATCAAAACCTACCAAAACGCACTAAAATCACAGATCGATCCAAAACACGAAATTGGGCTATTTTGTGGAATTTTTGAATTTATGAGGAAAAGACCAAATCGATGAGGAATATGTGGCAACCAAAAGCTGATGATACCATATTATAGGGGTTAACCTCTATTGGAGATATTCCCAAGAGGCAATAATAAAGTGGCTATTATTATATCTTTGTGTTTATGATAAATGTTTACATCCCATGCTATAATTGTATTAACTGGAAACATTAATACCTGTGTTTTGTAAACATGAAAGAGTCCCTAGTAAGGCTCTTATTGAAACTAGCTTGTTGATTAATAGATTATTATGGTTTCCTGATCATGGACATTGTATGTTATTAATAACAAGATCATATCATTAGGAGAATAATGTGATGGACATACACCCATAGTTAGCATAGCATAAGATCAAGTCATTAAGAGTTTGTTTGCTATAAGCTTTCAAATACATAGTAACCTAATCCTTCGACCATGAGATCATGTTAATCACTGTCACCAGACGAGTACTTTGATGACATCAAACACCACTACCGTAAATGTGAAGGGAATATGCCCTGAGAGGCAATAATAAAGTGTTTATTATGTGTATTCCAAGTATATGATAGATGTTTATTTTGCATGCTATAATTGTATTAATACAGAAACGTTAATACATGTGTGTTTAATAAACAAACAGAAAGTTCCTAGTTATGCCTCTCTCATAAACTAGCTCATTGATTAACAAGATGATCAAGGTTTCCTGATCATAGACATTCGATATTGTTAATAACGGGATCACAACATTAGTGTAATGATGTGATAAACATTCATCCGAAGTATACATTATGATCAAAATCATTTAGTTTATATTGCTATAACAACTTACGAAGTGATCCTAATCCTTAGACCATGAGATCATGTCAATCACTAACACCGGAAGAGTTTCTTGATAACATCAAAGGTCGCATCATAACAGGGTGATTATAAAGATGGGTTCAAGACTAATAAAGTGTTATGTTGAGGCCCATGGATCGAGAGTGGAATTTGTTCATCCCGATGACGGATAGATATACTCTGGGCCCTCTCGGTGATATCACATTGGTTAGCTTGCAAGCAAGTGATTTGATCACTAGAATGTTATATCACGGGAATGAGAAAAGAGTGCATGTCAGTAACGAGATCAAACTAGGTATGGAAATACCAATGATCGAATATCGGACATGTAATATATCATGAAACAAAGGGATTAAGATACTAGCGTAAAAGGTTCCGACGATCACAAGAAAGTCATCGTTGAATGTGTGGGAGTCAGTATGGGTCTCCAGATCCCGCTTCTGATTATTGATCCGAGAGGGGTCTCGATCATGTCCACATTATTCACGAACCGTAGGGTGACACACTTAAGGGACACCGACATCCAATTGGATCAAAAGTTTCATGCCGAAAGAATAAACAAGCGCAGGAATTTATTTCACTAGATACCGAAACAGGTTTTCGGATGAAATTGCATAAAGAGGTTATGCATGTGAAATAGAATTCTAGCAAGGGGTTATTTGTGAATGTTTGTCGTTAAATTAATTGACAAAATTCTGAATAAAATAAAAGAGTTTTATTTAATGAGAGTTTGCATTAAATTTGGTGGAAATTTAATGGCAAGTTTGAGTGGGATTTTGAGTGGAGGGATTTGAATGGATTTTTGTGAGTGGAGTGTCCACCCACATGAATGAAGGAGGGGAGGGGCAGCCCCATGGCCGGCGGACACCCCCATGGGTGCCCTCCTCCTCCTATAAAAGTCACCCCTCTAATCCTTCTCACTCACACCTCCTTGTGAAGGATCTCTCTCCCCCTCTACTCACTTCTCGGACTAGCGAGATACATGTTCCCGCTGGCTATTCGGCAAGAAAGAGTTGTACTTCCACTGCATCGCTGGAGCGAGAGGCGGAGGTTCCTCGGTGCCTCGGACGTGTGTGCGAGCACGGATGCGCTGCTGACTTGCGGCGCTAGGAATTCCTCTCGATCTTGAGATCGGCAAGAGATCGTCTACATCAACCACGAGTCGAACTCGTTAAGCTTTGTCGGTATTCAAGGGTATGTTCTCTACGGATATACATCCGCCCGTTGTTTGTATCTAGTAGATAGATCTTGGTACATAGTTCACATCGTAGGAAATTTTTTGTTTTCTATGCTGCGAACCCTACAAAATGGGTGGTTATAAAGGTGGCATTGGGTATTCTAAAAGTATGTGTTGAAGCACATGGATCAAGAGTGGGATTTATCCATCCATATGATGGATAGATATACTCTGGGCCCTCTCGGTGGAATGTCATCCAATTGGCTTGCAAGCATGTGACTAGGTCACAAGAGATGTCATATCACGAAACGAGTAAAGAGTACTTACCGGTAACGAGGTTGAACTAGGTATAGAGATATCGATGATCGAACCTCGGATAAGTAAAGTATTTCGTGACAAAGGGAATCGATATCATATGTAATTGTTCATTCGATCACGAAGTCATTGTTGAAATATGTGGGAGCCGTTATGGATTTCTAGATCCCTCTATTGGTTATTGACCGAAGAGGTGTCTCGATCATGTCTGCATAGTTCGGGAATCGTAGGGAGACACACTTAAGGAATCGATGTTGTTTAAGGAGATATGGAATGTCAGTTCGAGACCAAATGTTGTTCGGAGTCTCGGATTGGATCCAGGACATCATGAGGAGATCCAAAATGGTCCGAATAATAAGATTCATATAAGGAAAGTCAATTTCCGGGGTTCGGAAATGTTTTCAGTGTTTTGACCGGAAGCTTCTAGAATGTTCTAGAAGGACCACCAGTGGGTCCACCACCCCGGGAGGGGTCACCTGGGCTGCGGCATGCCCTAGGGGCTAGTCGCACCAAGCCCAAAGGGAAAATCAGCCAGCACTAGGAAATTGGGGTCAAAGCCTAGTTTGAAAAGTCAAATCCTAGTTTGAAAAGTAAAATCCTAGTTTGGAAAGGAAAGGGAAAACTTGAAGGGAAAGTTCCCACCTCTCCCCTTGCTAGCCGAGTTGGGAGGGACTTGAATAGGGTTGGGAAGCCCTTCGCCGATGCCCCCCATCTATATAAGGAGGGGTAGGGGCATACCCCTTGGCCCCCTTGTCTTGCGCGCCGTAAACCCTAGGCGCCACCCCTCTCTCCTCCACCACCCTGCTCCGGCTCAGGCAAAGCCCTACAGAAATATCTCCTCCACCACCACCACCACCACACCGTCATGCTGCTGGGATTTCGAGGAGATCTACTACCTCCGTTGCCCTGCTGGAACCGGGAGAGTAAGGTCTTCATCAACTTCGTACGTGTGATCGACTGCGGAAGCGCTGCCGGAACACGGCGCCGGAAGGTCGTCTAAACGATCTTTAGATCGACAAGTGATCGACTACATAAACCACGAGATCTAATATCATTAATGCTTTGGATCTACGAGGGTTAGTTCTCTACAATCTCATTGCACTGATCTCGTATATTAGATCTTGGCTTCACCATAGATTAGATCTTGTTTTTGTGTGTTCTTGCGATAGAATTTTTTTGTTTTCCATGCAACGAACCTTACAGTGGTATCAGAGCCAACTCTATGCGTAGATCTGTTGCACGAGTAGAACATAATGGTTTTGTGCATGTTGATTCTTTTGTTCTCGCTTGCTTTTCGTGTACTTTGCATCTTGCGGGATGGTGGGATGAAGCGGTTCGGGCTAAACTTACATGTCATCGTACATGAGACTTGCTCCACGCTCAACGTGCAACTTGTATTGCACAAGTGGCTTTGTGGGTGTCTGTCTCTCCCACCATAGTTAAGATT
The DNA here is from genome assembly GCA_916181665.1 of Avena sativa. Lineage (NCBI taxonomy): Eukaryota > Viridiplantae > Streptophyta > Magnoliopsida > Poales > Poaceae > Avena > Avena sativa. The sequence continues at coordinate 37,806,403 of OV702285.1, read as the reverse complement.
CAATTTACAATGGGCACTTGACAACACTTGTATCAGCATTGTGGTTCTTGCTCGTAGGTAAGAACGGTTCTTATTCAAAAGCCCCAAGCCACGTAAAACATGCAAAGTAAATTAGAGGCATCTAACTTGTTTTTGTAGGGCATTTGATGTGATGTGATATGTCCATGATGTGATTGTGATTATATCTGATGTATGCAATGATCCTTATTGTAAGCTGGCAACCGGTAGAAGCCTTATGGTTGTCTTTAAATTTGTTAAGACCTGCGTGTCTATTCATCAAGTAGTTGTAATAGTTGCTATTGGTGATGGATAACCATGAAACGATGCCATTTACCTTGACGCCACACCGGTGATGATGGAGATCATGTTCGTGCTTTGGATATAGAGATCAAAGGCACAAGAAGAAAGTCCATATCATATCACATATTATGAATTGCATGTGATGTTAATCGTTTTATGCATCTTGTATTTCTTAGATTGCGACATAACATTATAAGATGATCCCTCTCACTAAATATCAAGTAATAAAGTGTTCGTCCTTAGTAGGCACTGTTGCTAAGACTCGTCGTTTCGAAGCATCTCGTGATGATCGGGTGTTATAGATTCTATGAGTGCATATAACGGGTGCAAGCCAGATTTGCACATGCGGATACTAAGGTTAATCTTGACGAGCCTAGCATGTATATAAATGGTCTCGGAACACGGAATACCGAAAGGTAAAGCATGAGTCATATGAATGATATGATGAACATGTTGATTGTTTGCCTTTGAAGCTACATCTTCTCTCGCGAAGATCGGACTTGGTGTAGGTGGAGTTGGTTCGTGTGATCACTAAAACAATGTGAGGGATGTTGTTTTCAGGGAGAGTTCACCTAGTTAATTTAAGAATTAAATTTGAACTCAATTTATTATAAACTTAGTCTAAACTCTTTGAAAATATGTTGTAGACCATGGCGGCCCCTACCATCAATTTTAATGCGTTCCTAGAGAAAGAAAAGTTGAAAAACAATGGAAGCAACTTCGCGGAATAGTTTTGTAACATGAGGATTGTCCTAAATGCTGGTCAGTTGACCTATGTGCTGGATGCACCGCTGGGTGACCCGCCTGCAGTTGATGCTATCAATGAGGTGAAAAATGTTTACCTCACTCGAAAGAATAAATACTCCACGGTTCAGTGTGCCATCCTGTACGGTTTGGAATCGGAGCTTCAGAAGTGCTTTGAGAACCATGACCCTTATGATATTATCAATGAGCTCAAAATGATATTTGAAACTCATGCGGCCGTGGAAAGCTATGAAGCCTCCAAAAAGTTCTTTAACTACAAGATGTAAGAGGGTAGCTCCGTTAGCGAGCACATGCTTAAAATGTCTGGGCATGTGAACAAAATCGCAGATTTGGTAATAGTGATTCCTAATGCGCTGGGTATTCATCGTGTCCTCCAATAACCGCCACCTAGTTATAAGAACTTTGTGATGAACTACAACATGTAGTGAATGTATAAGTCGTTGCCTAAACTCTTCTCCATGTTGAAGTCTGTGGAAGTGGAGATCAAGAAAGAGCACCAAGTGTTGATGGTCAATAAGACCACCAATTTCAAGAAGCAAGGCAGGCCTAAGAAGAAGGGCAACTTCAAGAAGGGCGGCAAGAAAGCCGTCGCCCCTGCCAAGAAGCCCAAGGCTGGTCCTAAGCCTGATACCGAGTGCTTTTACTTCAAGGGCGAAGGTCACTAGAAGCGGAATTTCCCCAAGTACCTATGTCAACACCCGGATTTTTAATCACAGATGCATGTTATGCCATACATCGCAATCCCAGGATTACCATTTTTGCGAGACATAACAGATTGGATATCACATTACATCATCCATTACAAACCATACATAAGGTCTTACACAAATAAGGATCTCATGATCTAGTTGTTAATACAATTCAAGTAGCGGAATAACGTAATAGTAACGATAGCGTAGGCGAAGATCCATCTTCAGGGTCACAGGCAATGCTGGCGATGGGAGATGATCCTAGTTGTCGTAACCTTCCTGCTGTCCATCTTCCTGATACTCCTCTTCATAGTCTGCCACGAGAATAGCCAGGGACAAAGCCATGAGTACTTTTTAAGTACTCGCAAACTAAAACTAACAAGTGAAGTGGTTTTGAATAGGATATACTAAGCTCTAGGGTTATTTTGCAAAAATCCAGATTTACCTCTACTAAGTTCAGAAACAAATAAAGCTAGTTGAAAGTTTTATAACACCTAAGTGGGAACTTGAGTTTCATATCACAACTCTATTGTGGTCAAGTCAAAGTCATGAATCATTTCACAAGTCATTTTGAAAACATCTGACGGGGGAACAGTATGGCCACTCCAACTGTCCATAACCGCGAACGCGGCTATTCGAATAGTTTGACACTCTGCAGAGATTGTACACTTTCACCACAACATTCGATACATCCGTCAGGAACAAATCCTGAATTCACCATACTCAGTATGCGGATAATCAATCCTAACCTTTCAATTACACGCCCTAGTATAGGCACCTCTCCTGTGAGTTTGGCCTCCCAAACATGACCAACTGTCATCTTGGGTACTGCACAGGTGGACAATCTTCACAAGGTAGCCTCATCTCAGACCTTGGCCGCAAGGGAACCCATTCTAAGGTATATAAATTTCCAGTCAAGCCCTACCCAATTTTCGGGTATTGTGGTTGTATGGTAAAATTGGAATGGTATCGCATCCAAACAACCATCAGTTTTGTAAAGGGCTAAGGCTCATTCCTTAACATTTTCATCATCAAAATCATTTGGTGTTCGGAAACACATGTCAAAACATTTCAGTAGAATGACTCATCATTCTAAGGTTTTCATAACCATTTTCACCAAGTATTCCCAATCTAAAGTTGATCGAGTTTTATGCATAGCACTAGCATCTACAAGTGGGGATAAATACTAATGAGGGGTGATAAGAAAGTGTATCTTATCTAAGTAAAATCTCATGCCTCAGGATAATATCAAGATTATCTAACTTAGGCCGAATTTTATGCTCTTTATGCTACCTTCAATTATCCTTCTATTATCTACAAGTTACTAAGTAAACTTTAAGAGAAAGCTTTGATAAAGAAAATAAAGTATTAAGCTTGCAAGTAAAACTAGGATTGGGTATCAAGTGGTGTAATCACATATGCTTAAGGCATATAGTTGGCATAGTAACAAGCAAGTAGTAGCTTGCTAAGCTATCAGTATAAGCTTGCTAATTCAACTAGTAGTATTAGGCTTGCTAAGTTGTAAGTGTTGGCTTGCCTTGTGCAGAGCAGTGGTTGAAGTTCTCCTCGGCTTCTTCCTCGTAGTATCCTCCTTCCTCCTCGTATCCTTGGTCGATACTAGCGTCTATAAATAAATACGAGGTACACAATCACCAAACAATACTTAACTATTTCTAAACATTACGTAACAGTTCATACTAGATGATCTATCAACATCACTAACATTACAAGGACTAAAACACTTGTCACAATTATTTTATATGAGAAAAGTAATTTCTACTCATTGAAAAACTACTTAAGATTTAATACTCTAACTCAAACATGGGATCATGTTGACACACGCTTTCACCACATATTTCAGTACATGGGTATGTGATTTAAAGTGGTGTCACAATTTAATAGGTTTAACCTTTTTATTTTATTTAATTAAAGTGACTAGAAATGCCTATGTGGCATTCTTTTATTACTTGATCATTATTTTTGTAAGTAAACCTATATATTTTTATATATTCTTAAAGGTATGGTTAAATGTGATTTTTGAGAGTTGGAATCAACTCAAAAGCTATTATGGTTGAATTTTGAAAAATGTTTGAATGCAGAAAAGCTTCTGCCTTGTTATTTTTACCATGGGTGATCTACAATTCTAAATGGGTTGAATCCAACGGGCTTGGATTAAGCATTTCAGTACCTTTCTAAAAAAATTGGTTTCATGCATTTTGGTTCAGTGAATCGAGTTGGGTTGATTTTTGAATCTAGGTACAGAACTGGGTTTGAAATTAAATGAATAATTCTAAATTTGAATTAGTGGGTCGTGCGGGAGGTTTAACTGGGCCGGCCCACTATGCACAGCGCACGCGCGGGATGGTTAAGTGAGCGACCCCACTCGTCAGTGAGACAACGAGTGGCGAAGCGGTATGGGGTGATCTAGGTCGCACGATCTAACTCTAATCGAACGGTTCTGATTCATCGTCCACGTCAGGCAGCGCCGGCGAGATAGAACCCTAGCGCGGCCGGTGGGGGTCGTGGGAGGCTCACCGGGGCTCAGACGATGGTCGGCGACGGGGGCGAACGACGAAGTCGATGGCGGTGATCCTCCTGGTACGGGTAGCTTCTCCTGGGGCGGCTCCAATCGATGGCGCCTCTCCTCCTCTGCAGTGGCGAACTCCGGTGAAATCCCAGCCACCTGGTGCTCGCCTTGTTCCGGGAGTGAGTGGGGGGTATCAGTGAGAGGTGGGGAGTGAACTGGTGTGAAGAAAGCGAGCGTGGGAGGCCTCCTTTTATAGTTGCTGAAGGGGACCGAATGGCGCGGGTGGAGCTTTTCGGTTTCGACGGCACAGAGTGCTACTGGCATAGGCGGCAATAGGGGCGGTGTTGTGCTCCCTGGTGAAGCTCAACGGCATGGTGGCGAGGCGTGGGGCGATGCGATATGGTCGGAACGTCGCGGCGCTCTAGGCGGGTCCGACGGTGAATTTAATGGCGCACGGCATCTATGGTCCACGCGGCGATGAACGGGCATGTCTGCGGGGTTGCTGGGGTGCTGGCGATCACGTACGCAAGCGGTGAGGGCGCCGCGCGGTCTTTGGGCGTGTGTCGCGGTTGGCGCACTGGCGCGCTCTTGGCTCTCTCGTGGAGAGGCTTGGCATGCTCGGGCAGTGTGGTCCAAGGGCTGGCATTGCTCGAGGCTTGGACAGGAGGTGGCGGTGGACGGTGGTCAGTGCTCCAGACATGCTTGCTAGGCTTGGTGCTTCTCCTAGCTTGTTGTCTACATGTGGGTGGCAAGTAAGGCTCGGCATGGTCACCATTGATGGCTATGCCAAGCTCACAGTGGTGCTAAGGCTCGTTAATTGGGCTAGATCATCTACTGAGAGTATAGAGTGAGCTAGAGAGGGAACAAGGTTGGCCAAAATCACTGCTCCTAATAGTGTTTTGTGTTTGTTTGTTTGCTGCTGACAAGGTGTTTGATGAAATGGCCGAAAGAAATTCAAATTTGAATTTTGGATTCAAACTTGGTGGGTTTTCTAGGTACATACTATGGAGTATCTGGTTAGTTGGATTGGTCAAGGGGCACTGGTTTGGTTGGGTTTTGAAAAGGTGTGATCTTCACATATGTTAAAGATTCAATTTTAAATTGTCCTTTGAATGGGGTTGCCAAATGTTTCTGCAAGTTTGAAAGGTGGGCTTTGATTCAGTTTTACTTGGTCTAGCAAGGGGTGAAAAGAATTGGAAAAGTTTCTGTTTGGAATCTTGGACTATAAACACTCAAAGTGACCTAGTGAGCAAGATTGGCAAAAATGACCATTTGCTTTATTTGATTTGTTTTTTATTTTCTCTTTATTTGTTTCTTCTTGGAAATGTTTTATATGATGTTATTTTCATCTTTAAACCATTCCTTGCTATTTAGATTAATCACACAAGTCCTTTCATGCATTCATCAAATCATCACATATTCACATGCATTCATTTGGTTTTTATTTAATCAAAGTTTTTGTTAACCCTAATTTTAGTGATTAGAGTTTGATGATCATTGTTTCATATATTTAGGATGTTACAACCTGGCAGATCTAAAGAACGACACCATCAAGAAGAAAGGTATATTTGATATACATGTTATTGATGTGTATCTTACTAGTAATCGTAGAAGTGCCTAGGTATTTGATACTGGTTCAGTTGCTCATATTTGTAACTCGAAACAGGTGCTGTAGAATAAGCGAAGACTAGCAAGAGACAAGGTGACGATGCGTGTTGGAAATGGCTCCAAGGTTGATGTGATCGCCGTCGGCACGCTCCCTCTTCATCTACCGCCGGGATTAGTTTTAAGTCTAAATAATTTTTATTTGGTGCCTGTGTTAAGCATGAACATTATATCTAGATCTTGTTTATTGCGAGACAGTTACTCGTTTAAGTCCGAGAATAATGGTTGTTCGATTTATATGAGTAATATCATTTATGGTCATGCACCTGAGATGGATGGTCTATTCTTATTGAATCTCGATAGTAGTGATACACATGTTCATAATATATATGCTAAACGAATGAAATTGAATGATAATTCCACATACATGTGGCACTGCTGTCTTGGTCACATTGGAGTGAAGCGCATGAAGAAACTCCATTCTGATGGACTTCTTGAATCACTTCATTTTGAATCATTTGAAAGATGTGAAGCATGTCTAATGGGAAAAATGACTAAGACTCCATTCTCTAGGATAATGGAGCGAGCTACGAACTTACTGGAAATAATACATACCGATGTGTGCGATCAAATGAGTGTAGCATGACACGGTGGTTATCGTTATGTTCTTACTTTCACGGATGACTTGAGTAGATATGGGTATATATATACTTTATAAAACATAAGTCGGAAACTTTCGAGAAGTTTAAGGAATTCCAAAGTGAAGTAGAAAATCAACGTAACAAGAAGATTAAGTTTTTGTGATTTGATCGCAGAGGTGAATATCTAAGTTATGAGTTTGGCATGCATTTGAAGAAATGCCTAATACTTTCACAGTTAACACCGTCGGGAACACCACAGCATAATGGTGTGTCCAAACATCGTAATCGAACTCTCTTAGATATGGTTCGTTCTATGATGTCTATTACAGATTTATCGTTATCATTTTGGGGTTATGCATTAAAAACAACCGCATTCACTTTAAATAGGGTACCATATAAATCCATTGAAACGACACAGTATGAATTGTGGTTTGGTAAGAAACCTAAGTTATCGTTCCTTAAAGTTTGGGGTTGCGAAGCTTATGTAAAGAAGTTACTGACCGACAAGCTTGAACCCAAATCGGAGAAATGCATCTTCATAGGATACCCTAAAGAAACAATTGGGTATAACTTCTATCATAGATCCGAAGGCAAAGTTTTTGTTGCCAAGAATGTATCCTTTCTTGAGAAGGAGTTTCTCTTGAAAGAAGTGACTGGAAGGAAAGTAGAATTCAACGAGGTTGTTGAACCTTCTCTCGGATTTGAGAGTAGCGCAACACCGGAAGATGTTCATTTTTCGCCTGCACTAATAAGATAGGAATCTAATGATGATGATCATGAAACTTCGAACGATGTTGCTACTGAACCTCGCAGGTCGACGAGGGTTCGTACCACTCTTGATTTGTATGATCCTATTATGAATGTCATGTTGGTGGACAAGATCAATGACCCTGCAACGTATGAGGAAGCAATGATGAGCCCATATTCCAACAAAAGGCAATAAGCCATGAAATCCGAGATTGGATCCATGTACGAAAACCAAGTGTGGACTTTGGTCGACTTACCAGATGGTCGCAAGGCTGTTGAGAAAACATGGATTTTCAAGAAGAAAACAGACGCTGATGGTAATGTTACCGTCTATAAAGCTCGACTTGTTGCGAAAGGGTTCCGACAAATTCAAGGAGTTGACTACGATGAGACTTTCTCACCAGTAGCGAAGCTAAGTCTGTGAGGATTTTGTTAGCAATCGCTGCATATTATGATTATGAGATATGGCAGATGTATGTCAAAATGGTGTTCCTCAATGGTGACATTGAAGAAGAGTTGTATATGGTACAACCCAAAGGTTTTGTCAATCCTAAAAATGCTAACAAGGTATGCAAACTTCAACGGTCCATTTATGGATCGAAGAAAGCATCCCGGAGCTAGAATCAATGTTTTGATAAGGTGATCAAAAAATTTGGATTTATACAAACTTATGGAGAAGCTTGTATTTACAAGAAAGTGAGTGGGATCTATGTAGCACTCCTAGTACTGTATGTGGATGACATATTGTTGATTGGGAATGATATAGAACTTCTTAAAACTGTCGAAGCCTATTTGAATAATAGTTTTTCAATGAAGGATCTTGGCGAAGCTGCATACAATTTAGGCATCAAGATTTATAGAGATAGATCAAGATGATTAATAGCGCTTTCACAGAGTACATACTTGGATAAGGTTCTAAAGAGGTTTGGAATGGAAGAAAGAAATAAAGGATTCTTGCCCATGTTGCAAAATACGACCTTGAGTAAAACTCAAAGTCCTGGTATGGCAGAAGATAGAGGGAGGATGAGCAAAATCCCCTATGCCTCGGCCATAGGTTCTATCATGTATGCCATGTTGTGTACAAGACCGGATATTACACATGTTGTTAGTTTGACCAGCAGATATCAAAGTGATCCAGGAGTGGAACACTAGACAGCGGTCAAAAATATCCTAAAGTACTTGAGAAGGACTAAGGTATGGTTCTTTCTTATGGAGGTGATTGATGTGGCTCAGTCAGTTTAGAGCCTGTTGAGAAACCCCAAGAGCAAGGTATGATGAGCATAGCAGCAAGTTTTCTCCTAGTTGTGAAACCAAGGTTATCGAACGAGTAGGATAAAGGGAACAGCTCCCAAGGTGTTGCTAGCAACGTGGAACCTGCACAACACAACCACAATACTCTGTCCCAACTTACAGTGAGGTTGTCAAGCTCACCGGTTTGATGAAAACAAAGGATTAAACGTATAGTGTGGAAGAAAGTAATTGCAGAAAGTAAATATTAGATTGAATACCAGTGGGAAGGAATGGACCGGGGTCCATAGTTCACTATAGGTGTTTCTCCATAAGATAAATATCATGTTGGGTGAACAAATTACAGTTGGGCAATTGACAGATAGAGAATGCATAAAAATGCATGTACATGTCATGATGATCGCTATGAGATTCGTTTGGGCATTGCAACATAATAAATGGACCGTAATCCAACTACATATATGACTAATAATCCACCTTCAGGTTATCATCCGAACCCCTTCCAGTATTAAGTTGCAAGCAACAGATAATTGCATTAAGAGAAGTGTGTAAAGTAAACAATACAATTGCCCTTGGACAAAGGATTGTTGTTTTATCCCTAGTAGCAATAGCACATCTACAACCTTAGAGGTTTCTGTCACTCCTCCTGATTACTAGAGGCATGAACCTACTATCGAGCATAAATACTCCCTCTTGGAGTCACAAGCAAATACTTGGCCAAAGTAGCTACTAGCAACGGAGAGCATGCAAGATCACAAATAACGTAGACATGATAGAATCAATAATGAATCTTGACGTAGTACTCAATATCCATCGTATCCCAACAAACACAACATATAGGATTACAAATAGACAATCTTCATCATGATAGGCAGCTCACAATATCTAAACATGACAGCACAAAGAGGAGAAACAACCATCTAGCTACTGCTATGGACCCATAGTCCAAGGATGAACTACTCACGCATCACTCCGGAGGCTGGCATGGTGATGAAGAAGGCCTCCAGGGTGATCTCCCCTCTCCGGTAGGGTGCTGGGAAGAGCTTCGGATCCCTCCCGATCTAGGGACGATGGTGGCGATGGCTACGGACTTTTTCGTGGATTTATGATCGGGTTCTTAGGGTTTCTGCCTTGGGGGTTTATATAGGCGAAGGGGCAAGGTCGGTGGACGCCCGGGGGGCCCACACCATGTCCAGGCACGCCCTAGGGGGGCTGCGCCTAGGGGTGGTGTGGCCACCTCGGTGCCCTCCTCCGTCTCTGCTTTGGACTCCGTATTGTGTCGGGTAAATAGAAACTTCGGCTTTGGTTTCGTCCAATTCCGAGAATATTTCTTTACTAGCTTTTTCGAAACCAAAAACAGCAGAAAACAGGAACTGGCATTGTGGCATCTTGGTAATAGATAAGTTCCAGAAAAGGTATAAAAATGCCTCAAAGTGTAAACAAAACATAAGATAGTTGATACAAAACAAGCATGGAGCATCAAAAATTATAGATATGTTTACGACGTATCAGTGATGAAGAGCTCGTTGTAAACGGTTACGCCGATGCTAGTTGGAACAGCGATCCGGATGACTCTAAGTCACAGTCTAGGTACGTATTTACTTTGAATGGTGCAGCACTGAGCCGGAGGAGTGCTAAGCAAAGCGTTGTGGCGAGATCTTCAACTGAATCGGAATACATAGCTGACTCGGAGGCTTCACAAGAAGCAATATGTATGAATGAGTTCATTATGAAGCTTGGTGTGGTTCCTAGTGCGTTGGACCCGATGGCTATCTATTGTGACAACATGGGTGCCATAGCCAATGCGCAGGAGCCAAGGTCACACAAGAAGCTAAAGCATATCAAGCTACATTTTCATGCTATTTGCGAGCATGTCCAAGATGGTGACATAAAGATTTGGAAAGTACACACAGATCTAAATGTGGCAGATCCGTTGACTAAACCTCTCCGTAGAGCAAAACATGACCAACACCAGAACGCCATGGGTGTTATGTACATTACAATGTAATATAGATTATTGACTCTAGTGCAAGTAGAAGACTATTAGAGATATTCCCAAGAGGCAATAATAAAGTGGTTATTATTATATCTTTGTGTTTATGATAAATATTTACATCCCATGCTATAATTGTATTAACCGGAAACATTAATACTTGTGTGTTCTATAAACATGAAAGTGTCCCTAGTAAGCCTCTTATTGAAACTAGCTTGTTGATTAATAGATGATCATGGTTTTCTGATCATGGACATTAGATGTTGTTAATAACAAGATCATATCATTAGGAGAATGATGTGATGGGCATACACCCATAGTTAGCATAGCATAAGGTCAAGTCATTTAGAGTTCCTTTTCTATAAGCTTTCAAATACATAGTAACCTAATCCTTCGACCATGAGATCATGTTAATCACCGTCATCGGACGAGTACTTTGATGACATCAAACACCACTACCGTAACTGCTTGGTTATAAAGGTGGCATTGGGTATTATGAAACTATGTGTTGAAGCACATGGATCAAGAGTGGGATTTGTCCATCCATATGACAGATAGATATACTCTGGGCCCTCTCGATGGAATGTCATCCAATTGGCTTGCAAGCATGTGACTAGGTCACAAGGGATATCATATCATGGAACGAGTAAAGAGTACTTATCGGTAACGAGGTTGAACTAGGTATAGAGATACCGATGATCGAACCTCGGATAAGTAAAGTATCGCGCGACAAAGGGAACCGTTATCATATGTAAATGGTTTATTCAATCACGAAGTCATCGTTGAAATATGTGGGAGCAATTATGGATTTCCAGATCCCTCTATTAGTTATTGACCAGAGAGGTGTCTCGATCATGTCTGTATAGTTCGCGAACCGTAGGGAGACACACTTAAGGAATCGATGTTGTTTAAGTAGATATGGAATGTGAGTTGGAGACCGAATGTTGTTCGGAGTCTCGGATTCGATCTAGGACATCATGAGGAGATCCGGAATGGTCTGAAGAATAATTCATATAAGGAAAGTCAATTTCCGGGGTTCAGAAATGTTTTCGGTGTTTTGACCGAAAGCTTCTAGAATGTTCTAAAGGGACCACCAGTGGGTCCACCACCCCGGAAGGGGTCACTTGGGCTACGGCATGCCCTAGGGTCTAGCCACACCAAGCCCAAATGGAAAATCGGCCAGTACTAGGAAATTGGGGTCAAACCCTAGTTTGAAAAGTCAAATCCTAGTTTGAAAAGGAAAGGGAAAATTGAAGGGCAACTTCCCACCTCTCCCCTTGCTAGCCGAGTTGGGGGGCTCGGCTAGGGATAGGAAGCCCTTGGCCCCCGCCCCCATCTATATAAGGAGGGGTGGGGGCGCACCCTTTGGCCCCCTTGTCCCGCGTGCTCCAAACCCTAGGCGCCACCCCTCTCTTCTCCACCACCCTGCTCCGGCTTAGGCGAAGCCCTACAGAAATCTCTCATCCACCACCACCACCACACCGTCATGCTGCTGGGATTCTGAGGAACTCTACTACCTCCGCTGCCCTGCTGGAACCGGGAGAGGAAGGTCTTCATCAACTCTGTACGTGTGACCGACTGTGGAAGCGCTGCCGGAACGCGGCGCTCGAAGGATCATCTACACGATCTTGAGATCGGTAAGTGATCGACTACATAAACCACGAGATCTAATATCGTTAACGCTTTGGATCTACGAGGTTTAGTTCTCTACAATCTTGTTGCACCGATATCGTAGATTAGATCTTGGTTTTGTGTGTTCTTGCAATAGGAATTTTTTGTTTTCCATGCAACGAACCCTACAACTTCAAGAGTGGCCCGATCTTCACGGATCTTGTGGTCAAATCGATGGAAAAAGTGAGGTAAACTAACACATGCCTCACAAAGAACACGATGAACACATGCAAACACAACTTGCTACAAGACCTATTGCTCCCTCCGACGGCCACCGGTCCGATAGAATCCTCGTAAGGAAAGATCGGTCAACATGCTCCCGTTAAATCCACATCAGATAGGGAAGAACACCTTGGAGAGGATCTTGATAACTTTACTAGAGCCAACTCATAGTAAAGACCTTGTACAACTAAGGATGCTCAAAGGCCAAATCCATAGAGGTTGGTGACGATACTCGGTCCCCTCATGAAAGGGATGACACCAAATCCATAGAGAGATTCCATAAGGGGGTGTCGTATAGTCTATCATTTATACCTTAGGGATACATGAGGGGTGAGGGATCTATTTATAGCCCAACCACTAAACAAGGAGTAGTGTAGGGATAAAATAGGCAAAAGGGTACGTAAAGAGAATATTCCAGGGCAAACCCAGATATGTGCGCAGATAGGTGGATTCCGGTGACGTCGGTATTGGCGCCGGAATGGTTTCGGCGGTTGCCGGTTCTTTCCATTTCTCGCTGGATTGGCGTATTGAGGGCCTTTTCTGCGGGCACCGGGGTCCGCTGGGTCTGGCGCCGAAATGGCCGGGGCAGTTTCGGCGGTAGTTCCGGTGGGGCGGAATTGTTCTCTGGAATAGACTCCTTCCAAGCCATCGTCTTGTCAGGCCTAAGGTTTTAGGCTTCCTTCCTTGTCTCCATACTTGTCGGTGTGAACCTATCATGGTCATAGGATGGAAAATGAAGTAGTATACCATTCAATAGGGTAGGAAGTGAACCTGCATAGAGGGCAGGATTCACCTTTGGAGTCCATAAAGACTTGGCATAAGTGGAAGTGCTTGATATGGCAACGATCGTAGGTTGGGCCGTATCAGTTCCACTGGAAGTCAGTGTGCGAAGAATGTCATTAAAGTCGAGATTTGATAACTAGCAATGGTAGGTCGAGTCCTGGTGACGATGAGTAATTGACTTGGTGATTCGTGATTTGTAGAAGTGGCATCAGAAAGTGCGGACGGCAGCACAAGAGGAGTTCAAAGTCTTACTTTACAGGTGAAAATCTAAGGTCTGGTCTTAATTGGTTGTGCCTGACAATGAACTTGTTGAGGGCATTGTTTTGTGAATGAGGACTCTCGCCAGTGTGAAAACCTATGATGGACGACGACGATGTGTGTGCTCTGTTTTCTAATTGAAGGCGTCGCTATTAGAGATTATGGACTTCTGGTGTTGTTCCGGTGATGTTAGTGTTGCTGCTATTAAGGATCTGATCGTTGTAGCAGTTCTTTTTTATATAATTTTTTGTGTGCATCTATAATGTCAATATGGTAACTCGTTGTTACATAGGCTAGGTGTAATAGGTACTTTCACGATATTAATCATGGAAAAATCTAAGAAGATGCGCCGCACCGCGTACTCTTGCGTCGAAAAAAGGCATCGTGGTGTCTGCAACAACCGCTCTCACCCCTCAATCTCCATCTTATCCCCACACGAGCGCTATGCACCACACATTCTCTCTCCCCTCTCTCTCCCTCTCTCTCTGTGTGTAAGCACCACGGAAGCAGCGCGAGAGTTTGTCGCCATGGAGCACGCGGAAGGGGAGGCCACCACCATGCAGCACAGAGCAGCAGGGAGGGTGTCGCCCCCTGAGCATGCAGCCACGGAGGAGGATGCCAATGCGCAAGAACGAGCACACAGGGAAGGCCTCCCCCACACGTTGCACGCAGCCGCGCAGGAGAGGTGCCGCCGCAAAACCACGCTGCACCGGGAGGCTGCCGCTGCAGAGCATGGAGCGGGAAGGCGCACGGTGACATGGTTATACCCCACGGTACACACCATTGGCATACGTAGTCCAAGCCCAGGAAAGGCCCATGACAAGATACGCGGTCTGCGGAGATTTCGGGTGGCCCAAGCCCATGACGTGTTTGGATCCTTGGAGAACAAGACTAGAGTAGATAGAATTTCAAAGGGGACAAACCCTAATCTGTAACCGACTCGACTTGCGCCTGTGACTTGCCTATCTATATAAAGGCTAGGAGGGCACGACGAGGAGGGAAATACTCACCTCATACGCACCTCACGCCAGATCGCATCTGCGCACCCCTATAACCTACGGTTCCGCCGTAATCAAGAGCAGACAAGCAGGAGTAGGATTTTCCCTCCGGGGGCCTGAACCTGGGTAAACCTCGTGTCCCCGTGTTGCTTGTCTGTTAACCGTTCTGCGATCTCCAGCATCCTCATCTTCTCCAAAACCCAAGTCCATAACAATGGGCATTGACGAGATCGAACCTCGTCAATTGGCGTCGTCTGTGGGAACTGGGGCGCTGATTGTGCGATCGTGACGGTCCCATACGGAGCGATCTACAACTCGTCGGCGATGGAGAATCATCTCCTCTTCGGCACCTTTGACTTCGCCGCCCACTCACCGGCCACCATGAGGGATTTCGAGCCCGTCGGCGACAGGCTCGAGATTCTATTCGGAAGCTTCTGCTTCCAGGTGGGGCAGACCGGTACCCTCCGCCTCCCAGAGCGGGTGCCACCACCATCCATCAGGCCCGCTTCATGGGTCCCACCCATCGGCGTGTTACGCACATCGACGCTGACATATGAGTCATATGACAGCAGCAGCTACAACTCAGATATGTGTGGTCCTCCCTCAGACGATCTGAAATCTACGATAGTAGGGATCCAACTTGCAGACGCTACCAATGCGCCGTGGTCATCCAAAGCAAAGTATAACCGCCGCCAAGGAGCCAGCAGCAGTGCCACACCGATCTTCGATGGCTGCGGTGGCATCGGCCAGAGCATCTCCATGCTCCAGCACACCACGGTCAAACGTGATGCCTGAAGCATCTGAAACAAAAAAGGAAAGACACCCAATAAGAAGCAAGACAAGGCACAGTCGAAAAACTGCAAGAACCAAACAAGTAAAAGAAAACTCACCAGAGAAGGCCTTGGCTGCAGCCATCAACCTATCCGCCATCTCCTTCTCACGAGCAGCCGCCGCGGTAGTGAGCTGCTCCTCTCGATCGGCAGCCTCCTTCTGTAGGCGCTCCCTGGCTACAGCAGCATCATCAACCTCCTTTTGCAGGCATTCCTTCGACTCTGCAGCATCTGCAGCTTTCTTCTCCGCTCGACCAAGGCTCTTTTCAAGAGCGTCCAGCCGTCGAAGAGCCGCATTGTTTTCATCTGAAAACATCAAGAACCACATGATCAACACAAGCAAAGTCCATAGGACAGACGAACTACAAAAGGGTGAGTACATTTCACACCTTGAAGCTGCTGCATGCTAGCCTCCAGTGCCAGATGCTGCTGGATAAGAAGGTTAGCGATGTGCACAAAGGGCTGCAAAAAACAAAAAGAACCAACAGAAACGACTCGGGGGCTACGCCCCGCAAGAGAAACGACCAACAGGTCACCAGAACAGGGCTCGGGGGCTCCCCCAAAGAGATAAAGCAGAAAAACTTACGTGTTCAGGCGGGGACTCCGAAGTTCCGCGTGCGGTCTTCTGAGTTATGACTGCCCGAGCTTCTCGCTTGGAGAGGTTCGGGGCATCATCCTTAGAGTCGGCCACCACCTGAGGGGGAGGAGCTGTCAGCTTCGACTCCCCTACAGCCTCTCGAGCGCCCTCACTGAGAGGCTCCTCCAAAGAATGGCTGCAAGAAAAAATCTGATCAAGACAACAACCTACATTACACAGATAAGTGACAGAATACAGCGCAGACGGAGTCACTTACAAATCAATATCCAACAAATTGAAGATGGGTGCCGCCTTCTCCTCCTTCTTCTTCTTCTTGTCCGGCGGCTGCGGTGCCATCGCTCGAATGGGCACAACAAGGATAGGTGCGGAAGAAGCACCTTCATCCTCACCATGCTGCTCCAGGAAAGAAGGGCCTCAGGGAGTCGGCAGAGTCGACGCATCCGAAGACTCGCTCCGGGAGCGCTTTCGGGTCCGCTCCTCGCTCGGCTTGGGGGCTTCCAGGGTAAGAGATTGCACCGGAGGAAGTTCGGACTCAGAATCCACAACTTCATTGTCCGACGCAACCAGAAATTTCGCAGGCAGCGGGGGCATCATCCCAGCTACCTTGAGATCCTGCAAACCAAAGATGTCAAAAGAACACAATTAGTAACACTAATCATAAGCAAATAGCACTCGAAAAAAGGCGCAACGCGCATAACACAAGTCTCCACCTGAGGGACTGCATTCGCAGCACTGAAGGGGGCGGTCAAGGACTTCCCCGGGAGGTCCTCATCGGCTTTGTTTTTTAGCAGATGTCGAAGGGCTCTATCGAGATCGCCCTTGGAAAACTCCTCGGATGAGACCTTGTCGGATCATTGCGGCCAGTATAGAGAAACATCGAATGCGCCCTCGCTTGGAGTGGCTGCACCCGGCGCTTGAGGAAGTGCGGATGATGTCCACACCATTGACCTCTTTCTCAGCAACCATCTGGAGCGCCTCCACACGACGGTAGAGCTCCTCCACCTCCGCTACTTCGCCCTCCAAGATGTGATTCTTCTAGGATCTCTTCGGGACGATTTCCTAGGAGGAGTAGAAGGGAGCGAGGCCAAAATCTTGTCCATCCACCTTGGCGTCGTGGATGTAAAACCACTTCTTCCGCCAGTACTGGATGGACTCGCACATCGAGAAGGATAAGAAAAGAATGGAAGATCGAATAGAGATGATGCAGCCACCGAGCGGATAGACTCCGCCGGTGCCAGACTGCCTCTTCACGGAATAGAGCTTCCATAAAAGGCCAAAATGTGGCTCGATACCGAGCTAACACTCGCAGAAAGTGATAAAGCAGACGATATGGAGGAGAGAATTGGGAGAGAGATGATTGATGACCCACAAGTATAGGGGGTGTATCGTAGTACTTTGGATAAATAGGAGTGTCGATCCCAACGAGGATCAGAAGGTGCTGAACAGTGGTATGGAGCAGGAAATCCCTATGAATACTTAGCAAACCGATTTTAAGTGGTTTTCTCACAAGGCAAAAAAAACAAAGAGCAAGTAACAGAAGTAACGAACAAACGGAGCAAGTGGCCCAATCCTTTCTTAGCAAAGGACAAGCCGGTGGAAATACTTATAAGGACCAGACATTCTCGAGGACACATGGGAATTCTGTCAAGTGATTTCGCTTCAAATAGCTGAGTACTCTTCTCTGGTGTTTGTAAGTGTTGTGTGGGTGAACCTGTGCTAACATACCGCCCTTCCTAGGACTAATACATACTTGTGATTAAACACCCTGCAAAAATCCATAACTATAGGAAAGTAATTAAGATATAAATCTAACCACAGCCTTAAACTCTGAGATCCTATGCTCCCTTGTGCAAAGGTGTCCTAACGGGGGTTCAGGTTTCTGTCACTCCGGCAACCCCGCGATTAGTAGCCAAATACACAATGCATTCCCCTAGGCCCATAAATGGTGAAGTATCATGTAGTCGACGTTCACATGACACCACTAGAAGAATAGCACCACATCTTAAATACTAAACCATTGAATAATAACTCATCACAGATTCACTACTAACAACATGACTTCTCCCATGTCCTCAAGAACTAAACGAACTACTCACAAGACATCATATGGATCAAGATCAAAGATGATATGATAATGGATAACAATCTGAACATAAACAATAATCCAATGGTTCCACTCACAAGCATCAACTACAATAGTAATCAACACCGGGAAAGTTTCCCCTAAGAACTAAAGCAGTATCCAACACAATTGTTACAACGGAACGGAGTGGTGATGATGGTGCTGGTGGATATGATGGTGTGGATGATGATGATCCCGATGAAGCCTAGCTTGATGACGGTGTTGATGGCGACGGTCTCCCCTCTCCAGGAAGGAATTCCCCCGGCAGAAATCTTTCTGCCGGAGAGATCTTTCTCTCTCGGTGTTTTCCGCCCCAGAGGCAGCGGAAATCTATCTATGGTCGCTCCCCGAGCCTTAGGGTTTCGAAGGGAATATATAGGTGAAGGGGCGGAGTCAAAGGCCGGGTAGGTGGGCCACACCTGCCCTAGGCACGGGGTCAGGTGGGCCCACGCCTAGGGGGTGTGGGCCCCTTGAGTCCCCACTTCGTCCCTCCTTGTGGCTTCCTTCGTCTTCTGGTAAAATAATATGTTTCCATATTTTTCTGGTATTTTTCTGATCTTCGCAAAATTGCACCAAAACGCCTTCTTTTCCATCAGAATCCAGACTCTGGCAGTCCATCCTCCAAGAATCATCCAACATGCATAAACAGATGAAAAGCCATAAGTAATACCTCATACTAAGACAAATATCAATGAATAGAGGTAAATTATGATATAGAATGGTGATGCAAATTGGGCGTATCAACTCCCCCAAGCTTAGACTTCACTTGTCCCCAAGCGAATACTGAGCTCATTAAACATATCCACAGGTTTATGGAGTGAAGTGTCGATAAAATAATACGAACAAGAAGCATCACACTTACCATTGCACAACTCATAGAAGAAAGCAACTCGCCATTATATAACTTAGCTTGCAACCAAGTACAACAGTCACAATAGAGATGCATAAAGATAAATCACAATTGGAATTGGCAAACTTGTTCTTGGTCAGAGAACACCTGGCAAACAGTTTCACAAAAAGCTTTTTGTAGAAGTTTCAAAACAGGAGCACACTTTGCTCAAAAAGGTTTTTCACAAGTGAAGGCTTTCAAAGTAATACTCAATAGATAAGAGTTTTGTGCAAAAAAGGAAGATAAAGAACATGATTGAATAAATCACCATATGAATGCTTGAAACACAACAACTCAAAAGCTTGTTGGAGATAGAGAGGAAGTAGGTTTACTGACTCAAACTGGTAACTAGGAGAAAGGTCCCTTCTTAGAGGATAGCAGGGATTACAAGTCATAAAGAGCTTCCAAAATATTATGGTACTTACTAGCTTTGAGCCCTCATTGCCCCTATCATAAGCATCTTGAGATGATTAAGGTTAAAGTGAACAAATATGGAGCATATGCTTGACGAAATATAAGTTGGCAATCTCATGTCCCTTGAATATGAGGGCCACTCCTCATGCATACTCAACTTTGGGCCCAGGTAAGTTCTTGTCATTGTAAGTATTTGCATATCATTAAGAACCACCAATGGGGTACCCCTTGCACATGGTACAGGAGCTTTTCCATAACCAAAATGACAAGGCAAGCAGACAATGAGCATCTCAGCGATCTTTTTATTTACTATGTGTATAGATTTTTTATTGAGGATGCTTCATAGATGACTCACTATGGTGATGATGCAAGTTTCCACCATGATTAGGCATGGCTTAGGCTAGCAGCCCAGGCGTTTTCTCACACAGAATACAAACTCCATGGACTTACAAGTTCCCTCTTTATTTCACACTGTTGACATCCATAGACAAAAGAGCATGATATCAACTATGTACAGAGTACAAGTGCAATGTTGAAAATGTTCCCCGTGACAGCACGGTTCTGCTGATTCCAACGTATAGATACAAGCATATACAACTTCGATGTTCACAATGGTTCAAGTCTATTAGGGAAAGGAAATAAGGTGTGCCATCAAGTTCGTGAGAGATTTACTAACTAGTTTTCACATAACAAAATACTTTTTAATTTGAAAGGTAGATGAAGCTTGAGAATTTGCTTGGAATAGCAAAAGCTACTAGGTAGATATGGTGGACACAAGTGGCAAAAGTTTTGGGTTTAAAGGATTTTGGAAACATGAGAAGTATGCCTTCTCAAAACAGGTTTTTGGCTAGCAAGGCTGGGTAGAAAGCAAGAGAGTTGAAAGAAACAAGCAAACATACAAGTAATAAAGCCAAACATGCAATCTTCCTTGAAGACACAAAAGAATCTTAAATAAAGAATACTAAGCCTATGAGCCAACAAGAAAGAAAACAAATGATACCAAATACCTGTAAGATTTTTTCTTTCTTTCTTTTTATTTCAAACTAATGCCACTGACCAGAACTTGGTTTGCCAAAGCCAATTTAGATCCACTTGATGATCCCAAAGTGGTGCCAATACTGATTAACAGAATCCATCATATAATAGAGATCGCAAACTAAAAATAAGAAGTGCAGAAAGTAAAAGATGAGACTTCTCATTAATATTCCAATAAATGAACTCACACCAAGGGATACGTAGATAGTCAACTAAAGGAGAGATGCTTCCACATGCAAACCAAACTATGAGATAACCCCTCTACCACAGATATGAATCCACTAAAAAGGTAAAAGATAAAAGATAATGGTGGTGATACCGCGGCACTCCCCCAAGCTTGGAACAAGCCAAGGGGATGCCAAACCTGATGAAAAATTACTCCTTTGGTGGTGGTGGTGTTCTCTTGTCATCATAAAACTTCCAAGGCAATGGTTCCCCATCCAAAAAGGATGTCCTTGTCTCTGCAATCCTAAAACTAGTAGCAAAGCTTATGCGATCAAATCTAGCATCATGCTCATAGTTTTGATTCTATATGTCATAGAGTTGTGCTTGCAATTGATTGGTGGTCTGACGGAGTGAGAAGATCTCTTCTCGGAGATCAGCAACTTCTCCTCGTGCTTGGTGACGAGTTCTGAACTTATCTTGTGAATAACATCCACTTCTTGTACCTAAAAAATTCTTGTTCCAACGCTTCCATCCTGTCTTCCAGATTGCCTTCTCCTTTAGGGCATTGAACTTCTTTCATCTGTACCTTCCCCTCTTTGAGGATCAACTCTTTGGGATGAATCCTCAACTAATACATGTACGGGTTGAGGACATCCGCAGAGGAATCCTCCGTGGGTGATCCAGAGAAAGACATTGAGGCTCCAAATCTGAGAATTTTCCTGACAGAAACAGATCGAAACGAAAACACGACGAGAACACGATGCAAGAACCTCGGGGAACCCGGGGGGTTATATATTACGAAGATTCAATGCATAAGGAAGATTTTGACACGGAAATGAGGCGGAGTCGGAGCTCGGGGTTGGAACACCCCCCTCAGGAGCGGCCAGGCTGGGCCTGCGCCTGGGGTGGGTTTGTCCACCCCGGGCTCCGTTTCCTCCTCAGTTTCATCTCGTAACTTCCCTTATGTATTAAAAACATCAAAAATATAAAAAGATTGGGGTTTCACGAACCTTCTGTTTTCATCACTTTTACCTATTCAAAGACGAACTCTGCAGATTCCTTCTCTCTTTCTCCTGAGAATTTCCTTCATACAAAACTTTTGCACACACTCAATGACAACATTAGTGTAAGCACAAACAATGAACCTTTGGTACACACTTCAACTGAAAACCCATAAAAACAAAAGCTTCTGTAAGAGGCAAATGCAAATGATGGCAAAAATCTGTCAAAATAGACCAGCGGGTAAAGATTGATTTTTTCGAAGACCTTATGTTGCTCAAATCAAAAAGTGCAGAACTGATGAAAGTGGGTAACAACTTCGAGAACAAGCTCAGAAAAATGCAGCTCCATCCGAAGTACCGAGCTTCCTCACGAGTTTTTTACAATGCAACACAAAAATCTGTCCTAGGACAACCACTTTTCACAACTCCTCTACTTCACAAAAGTAGTTGAACTTGACACAAAAACCAAAACAAAAAGGATAAGGAGCGGTATTATAGAGGTAATAACTTCCAAGGCTCGACAAAAACTCTTGGGTTATCTCCCAACAAGTACTTTTCTTTAATTCCTTTAAATTAGGCCCGAAACTTCCAAAGATGCTCACAAAGGAGATATATATTTGAAGTGAAAGAGAGCATCAAGAAGCAAATAACCAACACACTTGAGCCTAACCCACTTCCTATGCATGGGGGTATCATGAGAAAACAAATTGTTGAAACAAAAGGCCACAAGCATAGGACGATAAAACAGATGCAAGTTCAAAGCTTTCAACATAAAACGGGAAAACTTAACATCATTGAGATGCATAAAACCATGTTTCCCTCTCTCAAAATAACTTGCAGTAACACTCTGAATAAAGTTGACAATATAACTGTCACTGGAAACAACTTTATCACCAGAATAAGCATACTTACAGACATCAAAAAGAGGTCCAAGGTCATAGACTGGATCAATAGAAGCAAGTTGTTCCATCCTGAAATCTTTATTAGGCAAGCTATTTTCACAAGGAGCTTTAGAAAATTTGGAAAAGTTGAACTCATAAGAATCTCCATCAAACTTAGTTAAAACTTTTTTCCTTCTTACAATCAATAATAGTTCCACAAGTGTTCAAGAAAGGTCTACCAAAAATTATGGGACAAGTTTTGCTAGCTGCTGAATTAAGCACTAGAAAATCAGCAGGATACTTAATCTTACCACAGAGAACCTCCACATCTCTTACAATACCAATGGGGCAAATGGTCTCCTTGTTAGCAAGGTGAATAACCACATCAATGTCCTCAAGCTCACAAGGACCAATCTCATGCATAATTTCCCTGCAAAGCTCATAAGGAATAGCACTAGAACTAGCACCAATATCACATAAACCATAGTAGCAATGATTACCAATTTTAACAGAAAGCATAGGAACACTAGCTTTTCTAGCCTTACCAGGATGAGAGATAATACTAGAAGCGTCTTCACAGAAAACAATATGCTCATCCTCTATATTCCTAGTGACAGTGTCTTTCACAATAGCTACCACAAGTTCATCACTCAAATGCTTACCAGGCTCCACAGTTTTCATTGTACCTTTGTTATTTGCACTAATAATCATAGAATAATCCTTTACCTTAGCTAGGAAAGGCATTTTCTCAACATGGGTTCAGGCACAATATGATTAGTAGTACAAACTTGAGTACTTCTAACGTGAGCATGATTAACAACATCTTTATAAGGAGCATGGTACTTATTCCACTTCTTCTTGGGAATTTCTATGTAAGAGGCAAAGGCCTTAAAACAGCTGGCAATACTTTGGGAATCAAGACCAAACTCATTCCTAATATCAAGGAAGCTATCAGTTCTCATAAAAGATTTGACGCATTCATAATCGTAGTTTATACCTGACTTTCTTCCTTTGTCATTCTCCCAAGCTTCAGTCTTCTCTTGAATACGGTCTATTAGGTCCCATTTAGCTTCTTCCTTCATACATGTGAATGATCCAGCACAAGAAGCATCTAGTAAATCTTTATCATGAAGAGAAAGCCTAGCATAAAAGTTATTGAGAATAATATTGTTAGGGAGTTCGTGAATAGGACATTTAAGCATTAGTAACTTCAATCTCCCCCAAGCTTGAGTTGTACTCTCTCCATCAAGAGGCCAAAAGTTATATATAAGATTTCTATCCTTATGGATCTCACTGGGAGGATAAAATTTAGAGTAAAAGAGAGATGACATATCCTCCCATTCCATGGATTGTCCATTCTTCAGAAGCTTATACCATTCTTTAGCTCTCCCTTTCAAGGATATGGAGAGTAACTTCTTCTTCACCAATTCAGTTGTGATACCTGCACACTTAAACAACCCGCATAATTCATGGATAAAGAGCAAGTGATCACCAGGATGGACAGTTCCATCCCCAAAATAATAATTATCCATAACACGATTAACAATACTTGTAGGTATCTTAAAGGATCTATCTCAAAAGGAGGTGGTTCATCTACTACCCTAGCAGTGGTAGTAGTTTTCCCAAACAGAAAACCAAGTGGGTTATCCATATTGGAAACAAAGTAACAAGCAGTAACAAAAGTAATACTCACAGTGAAAGTTTCCCTTACCAGTTCCACTCTTCAATAGCGCTTCACTCCCCGGCAACGGCGCCAGAAAATAGTCTTGATGACCCACAAGTATAGGGGGTGTATCGTAGTACTTTCAGTAAATAGGAGTGTCGATCCCAACGAGGAGCAGAAGGTGCTGAACAGTGGTATGGAGCAGGAAATCCTTGTGAATACTTAGCAAACGGATTTTTAGTGGGTTTCTGACAAGGCAACAAAACAAAGAGCAAGTAATAGAAGTAACGAACAAACGGAGCAAATGGCCCAATCCTTTCTTAGAAAAGGACAAGCTGGTGGAAATACTTATAAGGACTAGACGTTCTTGAGGACACATGGGAATTATGTCAAGTGCTTTCGCTTCAAATAGCTGAGTACTCTTCTCTGGTGTTTGTAAGTGTTGTGTGGTGAACCTGTGCTACCATACCGCCCTTACTAGGACTAATACATACTTGTGATTAAACCCCCTGCAAACATCTGTAACTACAGGAAAGTAATTAAGATGCAAACATACTTGTGATTAAACCCCCTGCATACTCTTCTCTAGTGCAAGTGGGAGACTGAAGGGAATATGCCCTGAGAGGCAATAATAAAATGTTTATTATGTGTATTCCAAGTATATGATAGATGTTTATTTTGCATCTATAATTGTATTAATACGGAAACGTTAATACATGTGTGTTTAATAAACAAACAGAAAGTTCCTAGTTATGCCTCTCTCATAAACTAGTTCGTTGATTAACAAGATGATCACGGTTTCCTGATCATAGACATTGGATGTTGTTAATAACGAGATCACAACATTAGTGTAATGGTGTGATGAACATTCATCCGAAGTATAGCATTACGATCAAAGTCATTGAGTTTATTGCTATAAACAAACTACGAAGTAGTCCTAATCCTTAGACCATGAGATCATGCCAATCACTAACACCGGAAGAGTTTCTTGTTGACATCAAATGTCACTCCGTAACTGGGTGATTATAAAGATGGCTTCAAAGCTACTAAAGTGTTATGTTGAGAATCATGGATCAAGAGTGGAATTTTTTCATCCCGATGACGGATAGATATGCTCTGGGCCCTCTCGGTGATATCACATTGGTTAGCTTGCAAGCAAGTGATTTGATCACTAGAATGTTATATCACGGGAACAAGAAAAGAGTGCATGTCAGTAACGAGATCAAACTAGGTATGGAGATACCGATGATCGAATATCGTACATGTAATATATCGTGAAACAAAGGGATTAAGATACAAGCATAAAAGGTTCCGACGATCACAGGAAAAGTCATCGTTGAATGTGTGGGAGTCAGTATGGATCTCCAGGTCCCGCTACTGATTATTGATCGGAGAAGGGTCTCGATCATGTCCGCATTATTCGCGAACCGTAGGGTGACACACTTAAGGGACACTGGCATCCAGTTGGAGCAAATGTTTCATGCCGAAAGAATAAACAAGCGCATGAATTTATTTCACTAGATACCGAAACAGGTTTTCGGGTGAAATTGCATAAAGTGGTTATGCATGTGAAATGGAATTCTAGCAAGGGGTTATTTGTGAATGTTTGTCATTAAAGTAATTGACAAAATTCTGAATAAAATAAAAGAGTTTTATTTAATGAGAGTTTGCATTAAATTTGGTGGAAATTTAATGGGAATTTGAGTGGACTTTTGAGTGGAGGGAATTTAAAGGACTTTTGTGAGTGGAGTGTCCACCCACATGAATGAAGGAGGGGAGGGGGCAGCCCCATGGCCGGCGGCCACCCCCTTGGGTGCCCCCCTCCTCCTATAAAAGGAGCCCCCCTCCTCACTTGTCTCTCACACCTCCTCGTGAAGGATCTCTCTCCCCCTCTAGAATTTATCCCCCATGGTCTCGGACTAGCGAGATACATGTTCCCGGTGGCTATTCGGCAAGAAAGGGTTGTGCTTCCGCTGCATCGCTGGAGCGAGGAGGCGGAGGTTGCCCGGTGCCTTGTACGTGTGTGCGAGCACGGATGCGCTGCTGCTTTGCAGCGCTAGGACTTCCTCTCGATCTTGAGATCGGCAAGAGATCGTCAACATCAACCACGAGTTGAACTCGTTAAGCTTTGTCGGTCTTCAAGGGTATGTTCTCTATGGATATACATCCGCCCGTTGTTTGTATCTAGTAGATAAATCTTGGTACATAGTTCCCATCGTAGGAAAATTTTTGTTTTCTATGCTGCGAACCCTACAGTGGTATCAGAGCCGGATCTATGCGTAGATGCTTTACACGGGTAGTACACATATGAGTATGTGGGCGATGATGATCATGTTGTTGCTCCTTTGTTGTAATTTTGGATATTGGTGGCATAGTGGGATGAAGCGGCCCGGACAAACTTTACATGTCCTCGCACATGAGACATGTTCCACGCTTGACATGCAACTAGTTTGCATAAGTGGCTAGCGGGTGTCTGTCTCTCCTACTATAGTCAATATCTATTTTGCAAGCGAGTTGTCAACAATTTGGTTATCCTCGTAGTGGTTCATGTTCGTAGGTAAGAATGGTTCTATCTCGAAAGCCCTAAGCCACGTAAAACTTGCAATGGATAAATTAGAGGCGTCTAGTTTAGATTGTTGCTGGGCTAGTGTTATGATATGGTGATGTTGTAAGTAGAAGTATGAGATGATACTCTTACAACATACATAACGTGTAATCTCCATAGACCTTGGACTTACACATATAGGTATGATAGTGATCATACAACGGTGCACATGATAGAGATCATATGCGGGAACCATATCATTTTACTAATAAACATGTGATGTTTGATTGCATCTTATATTGCTTGTTTAGCGCTTTGTTAGCATAATAAGATGATCCCTCTTTTAAATATCAAGATAAGAATGTGTTCTTCCTTTAGTATGCACCGATTATGTTTTCGTTGCTCCAAGACATCACGTGATGATCGAGTGTTCTTGGATCCACGACCATATTTCGGGTGTAAAACAGTTACACACGCGAATACTAAGGTTCTAACTTGGCGAGCCTAGCATGTACAGACATGGCCTCGGAACACGGACCAAAAGGTTAAGCATGAGTCATATAGTTGATATGATGCCCATTTGATGCTCGCCTTTGAAGCTACACCGACTCACGTGATGATCGGACTTGGTGTAGTGGATTTGGTTCATGTAATCACCAAAAAGGCATGAGGGATGTCGTTTTTGAGTGGGAGTTCATTCGTAATATGGATTAGTTGAACTCAACCTATCATACACTTAGTCTAAACTTTACAAATTCTGTTGTAGATGGCACCACCTACTTTTAATTTCAATGTGTTCATGGAGAAAGAGAAACTTGCAACAAACGGTAGCAACTTTACCGAATGGGCCATGAATTTGAGGATTCTCCTCTCTGCTGCACAAAAGCTGTAGGGTTCGCAGCATAGAAAACAAAAATTTTCCTACGATGTGAACTATATACCAAGATCTATCTACTAGATACAAACAACGAGCGGATGTATATCCATAGAGAACATACCCTTGAAGACCGACAAAGCTTAACGAGTTCAACTCGTGGTTGATGTAGACGATCTCTTGCCGATCTCAAGATCGAGAGGAAGTCCTAGCGCCGCAAATCAGCAGCGCATCCGTGCTCGCACACACGTTCGAGGCACCGAGCAACCTCCGCCTCCTCGCTCCAGCGATGCAGCGGAAGCACAACTCTTTCTTGCCGAATAGCCACCGGGAACATGTATCTCGCTAGTCCGAGACCATGGGGGATAAATTCTAGAGGGGGAGAGAGATCCTTCACGAGGAGGTGTTAGAGACAAGTGAGGAGGGGGGCTCCTTTTATAGGAGGAGGGGGGGAACCCCAAGGGGGTGGCCGGCGCATGGGGGCTGCCCCCTTGCCCTCCCCTCTTCATGTGGGTGGACACTCCACTCACAAATCTCCTTTAAATTCCCTCCACTCAAAAGTCCACTAAAATTCCCATTAAATTTCCACCAAATTTAATGCAAACTCTCATTAAATAAAACTCTTTTATTTTATTCAGAATTTTTTCAATTACTTTAATGACAAACATTCACAAATAACCCCTTGCTAGAATTCTATTTCACATGCATAACCACTTTATGCAATTTCACCCGAAAACCTGTTTCGGTATCTAGTGAAATAAATTCCTGCGCTTGTTCATTCTTTCGGCATGAAACATTTGCTCCAATTGGATGTCGGTGTCTCTTAAGTGTGTCACCCTACGGTTCGTGAATAATGCGGACATGATCGAGACCCCTCTCGGATCAATAATCAGAAGCGGGATCTGGAGACCCATACTGACTCCCACACATTCAACGATGACTTTCTTGTGATCGTCGGAACCTTTTACGCTAGTATATCTTAATCCTTTTGTTTCACGATATATTACATGTCCGAGATTCGATCATCGTTCTCCATACCTAGTTTGATCTCGTTACCGACATGCACTCTTTTCTCGTTCCCGTGATATAACATTCTAGTGATCAAATCACTTGCTTGCAAGCTAATCAATGTGATATCACCGAGAGGGCCCAGAGTATATCTATCCGTCATCGGGATGAACAAATTCCACTCTCGATCCATGAGCCTCAACATAACACTTTATTAGTTCTGAATCCATCTTTATAATCACCCTGTTACGGTGTGACGTTTGATGTTATCAAGAAACTCTTCCGGTGTTAGTGATTGACATGATCTCATGGTCTAAGGATTAGGATCACTTCGTAAGTTGTTATAGCAATATAAACTCAATGACTTTGATCGTAATGCTATACTTCGGATGAATGTTCATCACACCATTACACTAATGTTGTGATCCCGTTATTAACAACATCCAATGTCCATGATCAGGAAACCTTGATCATCTTGTTAATCAACGGGCTAGTTTATGAGAGAGGCATAACTAGGAACTTTTTGTTTGTTTATTAAACACACATGTATTAACGTTTCCGTATTAATACAATTATAGCATGCAAAATAAACATCTATCATATACTTGGAATACACATAATAAACACTTTATTATTGCCTCTCAGGGCATATTCCCTTCAGTCTCCCACTTGCACTAGAGACAATAATCTAGTTACATAGTGATAAATCTAACACCCATTGAGTTCTGGTGTTGATCATGTTTTGCTCTAGGGAGAGTTTTAGTCAACGGATCTGCTATATTGAGATCCGTATGTACTTTACAAATCTTTATATCTCCATCCTTGACATGCTCGCGGATGGAGTGAAACCGGCGCTTAATATGCTTGGAATGCTTGTGAGACCTTGGCTCTTTGGCATTGGCAATGGCACCATTGTTGTCACAATAGATCACCATTGGGTCCAACGCGTTTGCCACCACTCCTAGTTCGGATATGAACTCCTTCATCCAAACTGCTTCCTGAGCCGCTTCTGAAGCAGCAACATATTCGGCCTCCGTTGTTGATCCCGCTACCACAGGTTGTTTGGAGCTCCTCCAACTAACCGCTCCGCCATTCATGAGAAATACGTATCCGGATTGAGACTTAGAGTCATCCGGATCGGTGTCAAAGCTAGCGTCGACATAACACTTAGCGACGAGCTCTTCTTCACCTCCGTATACAAGAAACATATCCTTAGTTCTTCGTAAGTACTTAAGGATATTCTTGACC
Organism: Avena sativa; assembly: GCA_916181665.1. Taxonomy (NCBI): domain Eukaryota; kingdom Viridiplantae; phylum Streptophyta; class Magnoliopsida; order Poales; family Poaceae; genus Avena; species Avena sativa. Next base: position 37,776,683 of record OV702285.1, on the reverse strand, counting down.
GCTATCGAGTGTTCCGAACCTGGATCCGATTGGTACCTACTAGTCAAACTAATAGCATGTGCCACATCCGGTCTTGTACATAGCATGGCGTACATTATAGAGCCTATGGCTGAAGCATAGGGGACTTTGTCCATTATCTCTCTTTCTTCCGCCGAAGCTGGACTTTGAGTCTTACTCAATGTCTTGCCTTGCAACATAGGTAAGAACCCCTTCTTACTTCCGTCCATTTTAAACTTCTTTAAAATCTTATCAAGGTTTGTACTTTGCGATAGCCCTATTAGGCGCCTAGATCTATCTCTATAGATCTTTATGCCTAATATGTATGACGCTTCACCTAGGTCCTTCATTGAAAATTTGCTGTTTAGATAACTTTTAGCACTGTTTAAAAGATCTATATCATTTCCGATCAATAATATGTCATCCACATATAATATCAGAAATGCCACATTTCTCCCACTCACTTTCTTGTAAATACAAGCTTCTCCATAAGTTTGGACAAATCCAAACTCTTTGATCACCTCATCAAAGCGGAGATTCCAACTTCGTGATGCTTGCTTCAATCCATAGATGGATCGCTGAATCTTGCACACCTTGTTAGCATCCTTAGGATCGACAAAACCCTTTGGTTGTATCATATACAACTCTTCTTCAATATTCCCATTGAGAAACGCGGTTTTGACATCCATCTGCCATATCTCATAATCGAAATATGCAGCAATTGCTAACATAATCCTAACTGACTTTAGCATCGCTACGGGAGAGAAAGTCTCATCGTAGTCAACTCCTTGAATTTGTCGAAACCCCTTTGCGACAGGTCGAGCTTTATAGACGGTCACATTACCATCAGCATCAGTTTTCCTTTTGAAAATCCATTTGTTCTCCACGGCCTTTCGGTCGTGAGGTAGTTCCACCAAGTTCCAAACTTGATTTTCATACATGGATTCCATCTCGGATTTCATGGCTTCTAACCATTTGTTGGAATCCGGGCTCATCATCGCTTCTTCATACGTCACAGGGTCATCATTTTCATCAACCATGAAATTCATGACAGGATTTCCGTACAGCTCGGGAGCTGCACGCGTCCTGTTTGACCTGCGAGGTTCGGTAGTACTCTCTTTTGGAGTTTCATGATCATTATCATTAGTTCCCTCTTCAACAGGTGGAGCCAACTCCGGAACAACTTCCGGCGCTGCGCTACTCGCCATACTTTGAAGAGAAGGTTCCACAACCTCTTCGAGTTCTACCTTCCGACTACTCACACCTTTCGCGAGAAACTCTTTCTCTAGAAAGGATCCATTCTTGGCAACAAAAACCTTGCCCTCGGATCTGTGATAGAAGGAATACCCAATAGTTTCTTTAGGGTATCCTATGAAGACGCATTTTTCCGCTTTGGGTTCGAGTTTATCCGGTTGAAGTTTCTTCACATAAACATCGCATCCCCAAACTTTAAGAAATGACAGCTTAGGTTTGTTTCCAAACCACAATTCATACGGTGTCTTTTCAACGGATTTAGATGGTGCCCGATTTAAAGTGAATGCAGCAGTTTTTAGTGCATAACCCCAAAATGACAACGGCAAGTCCGTCAGAGACATCATAGATCGAACCATATCTAATAAAGTACGATTACGACGTTCCGACACACCATTTCGCTGTGGTGTTCCGGCAGGTGTGAGTTGTGAAACAATTCCACACTCTTTCATGTGAGTGCTAAACTCGTAACTTAGATATTCACCTCCACTGTCGGACCGTAGAAATTTGATCTTTCTATTACGATGATTTTCCACTTCATTCTGAAATTCCTTGAACTTTTCAAAGGTTTCAGACTTGTGTTTCATTAAGTAGATATAACCGTATCTACTCAAATCATCCGTGAAAGTAACAAAATAACGATATCCACCTCGCGCCGACACACTCATTGGACCACATACATCAGAATGTATGATTTCCAATAAATCTGTCGCCCGTTCCATTGAACCGGAAAACGGCGTTCTAGTCATCTTGCCCATAAGGCATGGCTCACATGTATCAAATGATTCATAATCAAGTGATTCCAAAAGTCCATCCGAATGGAGCTTCTTCATGCGTTTAACGCCAATATGACCTAGACGGCAGTGCCACATATATGCGGATATATCATCATTAAGTTTAATCCTTTTAGCATCAACATTATGAATATGTGTAACATTATCATCGAGATCTAATAGAAATAAACCATTCATCATCGGTGCATGACCATAAAAGATTTCATTCATATAAATGGAACAACCATTGTTCTCGGATTTAAATGAATAACCACTTCGCATCAAACACGATCCAGATACAATGTTCATGCTCAGTGCAGGCACCAGATAACATTTATTTAAGTTTATAACTAATCCCGACGGTAAGTGGAGAGGCAGCGTTCCGACGGCGATCACATCAACGCTTGATCCATTGCCGACACGCATCTTGACCTCACCCCTTGCTAGCGGTCGCTTGTTCCGCAGCCCCTGATTCGAGTTACAAATATTAGCAACTGAACCGGTATCAAATACCCAGGTGCTACTATGAGCACTAGTCAAGTAGACATCAATAACATGTATATCATATATACCTTTGTTTGCCTTGCCGGCTTTCTTGTCTGCCAGATACTTGGGGCAGTTGTGCTTCCAGTGGCCAGTCCCTTTACAATAGTAGCACTCGGTATCAGACTTAGGTCCAACTCGGGGTTTCTTTTCAGGCCCGGCAACAGGCTTGCCGTCCTTACTTCCCTTCCGTTTTCCCTTCTTGTCTTTCTTGAAACCAGTGTTCCTATTGATCATCAACATTTGATGTTCCTTTTTGATTTCCACTTCTGCAGTTTTAAGCATTGATAGAAGCTCGGGGAGAGACTTCTTCATGCCTTGCATATTATAGTTCATCACGAAGCTCTTATAGCTAGGTGGTAGAGACTGCAGAACACGATGGATGCCTAAGTCAATGGGAATCGATATTCCCAAGGACACAAGCTTATCGGCGTAACCCGACATCTTGAGTACATCCTCACTAACGGAGCTGTGCTCTTCCATTATGCAGCTAAAGAACTTTTCTGAAGCGTTGTAGCTCTCTACAGCAGCATGTGTGTCGAAAATCATTTTCAACTCACCCATTGTATCAAATGCATTGCCGTTTTCGAAACGCTTTCGAAGTTCCGGCTCTAGCCCATACAATATGCCGCAATGAACTAAGTTGTGGTCCTCCTGACGAGTCTGATAGACATTCTTCTCCTCGTCAGGGGCATCATCAAAAGGTGGGGGGCCTAACGGCGCTTCTAGCACATATTGCTTTTGTGCAGCAGAGAGGAGAATCCTCAAATTCATGGCCCATTCGGTAAAGTTGCTACCGTTCGTTGCTAGTTTCTATTTCTCCATGAACACATTGAAATTAAAAGCAGGTGGTGCCATCTACAACAGAATTTGTAAAGTTTAGACTAAGTGTATGATAGATTGAGTTCAACTAATCTTTATTACGAATGAACTCCCACTCAAAAACGACATCCCTCGTGCCTTTTTGGTGATTACATGAACCAAATCCACTACACCAAGTCCGATCATCACATGAGTCGGTATAGCTTCAAAGGCGAGCATCAAATGGGCATCATATCAACTATATGACTCATGCTTAACCTTTCGGTCCGTGTTCCGAGGCCATGTCTGTACATGCTAGGCTCGCCAAGTTAGAACCTTAGTATTCGCATGTGTAACTGTTTTACATCCGAAATATGGTCGTGGATCCAAGAACACCCGATCATCACGTGATGTCTTGGAGCGACGAAAACATAATCGGTGCATACTAAAGGAAGAACACATTCTTATCTTGATATTTAAATGAGGGATCATCTTATTATGCTAACAAAGCGCTAAACAAGCAATATAAGATGCTATCAAACATCATATGTTTATTAGTGAAATTATATGGTTCCCGCAGATGATCTCTATCATGTGCATCGTGGTATGATCACTATCATACCTATATGTGTAAATCCAAGGTCTATGGATTTTACACGCTATGTGTGTTGTAAGAGTATCATCTCATACTTCTACTTACAACACTACCATATCATAACACTAGCCCAGCAACAATCTAAACTAGACGCCTCTAATTTATCCATTGCAAGTTTTACGTGGCTTAGGGCTTTCGAGATAGAACCGTTCTTACCTACGAACATGAACCACAACGAGGATAATCCAATTGTTGACAACTCGCTTGCAAAATAGATATTGACTATAGTAGGAGAGACAGACACCCGCTAGCCACTTATGCAAACTAGTTGCATGTCAAGCGTGGAACAGGTCTCATGTGCGAGGACATGTAAAGTTTGTCCGGGCCGCTTCATCCCACTATGCCACCAATATCCAAAATTACAACAAAGGAGCAACAACATGATCATCATCGCCCACATACTCATATGTGTACTACCCGTGTAAAGTATCTACGCATAGATCCGGCTCTGATACCACTGTAGGGTTCGCAGCATAGAAAACAAAAATTTTCCTACGATGTGAACTATATACCAAGATCTATCTACTAGATACAAACAACGAGCGGATGTATATCCGTAGAGAACATACCCTTGAAGACCGACAAAGCTTAACGAGTTCAACTCGTGGTTGATGTAGACGATCTCTTGCCGATCTCAAGATCGAGAGGAAGTCCTAGCGCCGCAAATCAGCAGCGCATCCATGCTCGCACACACGTTCGAGGCACCGAGCAACCTCCGCCTCCTCGCTCCAGCGATGCAGCGGAAGCACAACTCTTTCTTGCCGAATAGCCACCGGGAACATGTATCTCGCTAGTCCGAGACCATGGGGGATAAATTCTAGAGGGGGAGAGACATCCTTCACGAGGAGGTGTTAGAGACAAGTGAGGAGGGGGGCTCCTTTTATAGGAGGAGGGGGGAACCCCAAGGGGGTGGCCGGCGCATGGGGGCTGCCCCCTTGCCCTCCCCTCTTCATGTGGGTGGACACTCCACTCACAAATCTCCTTTAAATTCCCTCCACTCAAAAGTCCACTCAAATTCCCATTAAATTTCCACCAAATTTAATGCAAACTCTCATTAAATAAAACTCTTTTATTTTATTCAGAATTTTGTCAATTACTTTAATGACAAACATTCACAAATAACCCCTTGCTAGAATTCTATTTCACATGCATAACCACTTTATGCAATTTCACTCGAAAACCTGTTTCGGTATCTAGTGAAATAAATTCCTGCGCTTGTTCATTCTTTCGGCATGAAACATTTGCTCCAATTGGATGTCGGCGTCTCTTAAGTGTGTCACCCTACGGTTCGTGAATAATGCGGACATGATCGAGATCCCTCTCGGATCAATAATCAGAAGCGGGATCTGGAGACCCATACTGACTCCCACACATTCAACGATGACTTTCTTGTGATCGTCGGAACCTTTTACGCTAGTATATCTTAATCCCTTTGTTTCACGATATATTACATGTCCGAGATTCGATCATCGGTATCTCCATACCTAGTTTGATCTCGTTACCGACATGCACTCTTTTCTCGTTCCCGTGATATAACATTCTAGTGATCAAATCACTTGCTTGCAAGCTAATCAATGTGATATCACCGAGAGGGCCCAGAGTATATCTATCCGTCATCGGGATGAACAAATTCCACTCTCGATCCATGAGCCTCAACATAACACTTTATTAGTTCTGAATCCATCTTTATAATCACCCTGTTATGGTGTGACGTTTGATGTTATCAAGAAACTCTTCCGGTGTTAGTGATTGACATGATCTCATGGTCTAAGGATTAGGATCACTTCGTAAGTTGTTATAGCAATATAAACTCAAGGACTTTGATCGTAATGCTATACTTCGGATGAATGTTCATCACACCATTACACTAATGTTGTGATCCCGTTATTAACAACATCCAATGTCCATGATCAGGAAACCTTGATCATCTTGTTAATCAACGAGCTAGTTTATGAGAGAGGCATAACTAGGAACTTTCTGTTTGTTTATTAAACACACATGTATTAACGTTTCCGTATTAATACAATTATAGCATGCAAAATAAACATCTATCATATACTTGGAATACACATAATAAACACTTTATTATTGCCTCTCAGGGCATATTCCCTTCAAAAGAAATATGTGCTAGAAGCGCCGTTAGGCCCCCCACCTTTTGATGATGCCCCTGACGAGGAGAAGAATGTCTATCAGACTCGTCAGGAGGACCACAACTTAGTTCATTGCGGCATATTGTATGGGCTAGAGCCGGAACTTCGAAAGCGTTTCGAAAATGGCAATGCATTTGATACAATGGGTGAGTTGAAAATGATTTTCGACACACATGCTGCTGTAGAGAGCTACAACGCTTCAGAAAAGTTCTTTAGCTGCATGATGGAAGAGCACAGCTCCGTTAGTGAGCATGTACTCAAGATGTCGGGTTACACCGATAAGCTTGTGTCCTTGGGAATATCGATTCCCATTGACTTAGGCATCCATCGTGTTCTGCAGTCTCTGCCACCTAGCTATAAGAGCTTCGTGATGAACTATAATATGCAAGGCATGAAGAAGTCTCTCCCCGAGCTTCTGTCAATGCTTAAAACTGCAGAAGTGGAAATCAAAAAGGAACATCAAATGTTGATGATCAATAGGAACACTGGTTTCAAGAAAGACAAGAAGGGAAAACGGAAGGGAAGTAAGGACGGCAAGCCTGTTGCCGGGCCTGAAAAGAAACCCCGAGTTGGACCTAAGTCTGATACCGAGTGCTACTATTGTAAAGGGACTGGCCACTGGAAGCACAACTGCCCCAAGTATTTGGCAGACAAGAAAGCCGGCAAGGCAAACAAAGGTATATATGATATACATGTTATTGATGTCTACTTGACTAGTGCTCATAGTAGCACCTGGGTATTTGATACCGGTTCAGTTGCTAATATTTGTAACTCGAATCAGGGGCTGCGGAACAAGCGACCGCTAGCAAGGGGTGAGGTCAAGATGCGTGTCGGCAATGGATCAAGCGTTGATGTGATCGCCGTCGGAACGCTTCCTCTCTACTTGCAGTCGGGATTAGTTATAAACTTGAATAATTGTTATCTGGTGCCTGCACTAAGCATGAACATTGTATCTGGATCGTGTTTGATGCGAAGTGGTTATTCATTTAAATCTGAGAACAATGGTTGTTCCATTTATATGAATGAAATCTTTTATGGTCATGCACCGATGATGAATGGTTTATTTCTTTTGGATCTCGATAATAATGTTACACATATTCATAATGTTGATGCTAAAAGGATTAAACTAAATGATGATATATCCGCATATATGTGGCACTGCCGTCTAGGTCATATTGGCGTTAAACGCATGAAGAATCTCCATTCGGATGGACTTTTGGAATCACTTGATTATGAATCATTTGATACATGTGAGCCATGCCTTATGGGCAAGATGACTAGAACGCTGTTTTCCGGTTCAATGGAACGGGCGACAGATTTATTGGAAATCATACATTCTGATGTATGCGGTCCAATGAGTGTGTCGGCGCGAGGTGGATATCGTTATTTCGTTACTTTCACGGATGATTTGAGTAGATACGGTTATATCTACTTGATGAAACACAAGTCTGAAACCTTTGAAAATTTCAAGGAATTTCAGAATGAAGTGGAAAATCATCGTAATAGAAAGATCAAATTTCTACGGTCCGACCGTGGAGGTGAGTATCTAAGTTACGAGTTTAGCACTCACATGAAATAGTGTGGAATTGTTTCACAACTCACACCTGCCGGAACACCATAGCGAAATGGTGTGTCGAAACATCGTAATCGTACTTTATTAGATATGGTTCGATCTATGATGTCTCTGACGGACTTGCCGTTGTCATTTTGGGGCTATGCACTAGAAACTGTTGCATTCACTTTAAATCGGGCACCATCTAAATCCGTTGAAAAGACACCGTATGAATTGTGGTTCTGAAACAAACCTAAGCTGTCATTTCTTAAAGTTTGGGGATGCGATGTTTATGTGAAGAAACTTCAACCGGATAAACTCGAACCCAAAGCGGAAAAATGCGTCTTCATAGGATACCCTAAGGAAACTATTGGGTATTCCTTCTATCACAGATCCGAGGGCAAGGTTTTTGTTGCCAAGAATGGATCCTTTCTAGAGAAAGAGTTTCTCGCGAAAGGTGTGAGTAGTCGGAAGGTAGAACTCGAAGAGGTTATGGAACCTTCTCTTCAAAGTATGGCGAGTAGCGCAGCGCCGAAAGTTGTTCCGGAGTTGACTCCACCTGTTGAAGAGGGAACTAATGATAATGATCATGAAACTCCGAAAGAGAGTACTACCGAACCTCGCAGGTCAAGCAGGACGCGTGCAGCTCCCGAGCTGTACGGAAATCCTCTCATGAATTTCATGGTTGATGAAAATGATGACCCTGCGACGTATGAAGAAGCGATGATGAGCCCAGATTCCAACAAATGGTTAGAAGCCATGAAATCCGAGATGGAATCCATGTATGAAAATCAAGTTTGGAACTTGGTGGACTTACCTCACGACCGAAAGGCCGTGGAGAACAAATGGATTTTCAAAAGGAAAACTGATGCTGATGGTAATGTAACCGTCTATAAAGCTCGACTTGTCGCAAAGGGGTTTCAAGAACTAAGGATATGTTTCTTGTATACGGAGGTGAAGAAGAGCTCGTCGCTGAGTGTTATGTCGACGCTAGCTTTGACACCGATCCGGATGACTCTAAGTCTCAATTCGGATACGTATTTCTCATGAATGGCGGAGCGGTTAGTTGGAGGAGCTCCAAACAACTTGTGGTGGCGGGATCAACAATGGAGGCCGAATATGTTGCTGCTTCAGAAGCGGCTCAGGAAGCAGTTTGGATGAAGGAGTTCATATCCGAACTAGGTGTGTTTGCAAACGCGTTGGACCCAATGGTGATCTATTGTGACAACAAATGGTGCCATTGCCAATGCCAAAGAGCCAAGGTCTCACAAGAATTCCAAGCATATTAAGCGCCGGTTTCACTCCATCCGCGAGCATGCCAAGGATGGAGATATAAAGATTTGTAAAATACATACGGATCTCAATGTAGCAGATCCGTTGACTAAAACTCTCCCTAGAGCAAAACATGATCTACACCAGAACTCCATGGGTGTTAGATACATCACAATGTAACTAGATTATTGTCTCTAGTGCAAGTGGGAGACTGAAGGGAATATGCCCTGAGAGGCAATAATAAAATGTTTATTATGTGTATTCCAAGTATATGATAGATGTTTATTTTGCATGCTATAATTGTATTAATACGGAAACATTAATACATGTGTGTTTAATAAACAAACAGAAAGTTCCTAGTTATGCCTCTCTCATAAACTAGTTCGTTGATTAACAAGATGATCACGGTTTCCTGATCATAGACATTGGATGTTGTTAATAACGAGATCACAACATTAGTGTAATGGTGTGATGAACATTCATCCGAAGTATAGCATTACGATCAAAGTCATTGAGTTTATATTGCTATAAACAAACTACGAAGTAGTCCTAATCCTTAGACCATGAGATCATGCCAATCACTAACACCGGAAGAGTTTCTTGTTGACATCAAACGTCACTCCGTAACTGGGTGATTATAAAGATGGCTTCAAAGCTACTAAAGTGTTATGTTGAGAATCATGGATCAAGAGTGGAATTGGTTCATCCCGATGACGGATAGATATGCTCTGGGCCCTCTCGGTGATATCACATTGGTTAGCTTGCAAGCAAGTGATTTGATCACTAGAATGTTATATCACGGGAACGAGAAAAGAGTGCATGTCAGTAACGAGATCAAACTAGGTATGAAGATACCGATGATCGAATCTCGGACATGTAATATATCGTGAAACAAAGGGATTAAGATACAAGCGTAAAAGGTTCCGACGATCACAGGAAAAGTCATCGTTGAATGTGTGGGAGTCAGTATGGATCTCCAGGTCCCGCTACTGATTATTGATCGGAGAAGGATCTCGATCATGTCCGCATTATTCACGAACCGTAGGGTGACACACTTAAGGGACACTGGCATCCAGTTGGAGTAAATGTTTCATGCCGAAAGAATAAACAAGCGCAGGAATTTATTTCACTAGATACCGAAACAAGTTTTCGGGTGAAATTGCATAAAGTGGTTATGCATGTGAAATGGAATTATAGCAAGGGGTTATTTGTGAATGTTTGTCATTAAAGTAATTGACAAAATTCTGAATAAAATAAAAGAGTTTTATTTAATGAGAGTTTGCATTAAATTTGGTGGAAATTTAATGGGAATTTGAGTGGACTTTTGAGTGGAGGGAATTTAAAGGACTTTTGTGAGTGGAGTGTCCACCCACATGAATGAAGGAGGGGAGGGGGAAGCCCCATGGCCGGCGGCTACCCCCTTGGGTGCCCCCCTCCTCCTATAAAAGGAGCCCCCCTCCTCACTTGTCTCTCACACCTCCTCGTGAAGGATCTCTCTCCCCCTCTAGAATTTATCCCCCATGGTCACTACTAGAGAAAAGCCTATGCGAGGCGCACCAAAAAGCCTATCCGAGGCGCATATCACATGTGCCTCTAGCTTCAAGCCTCGTGTATTTCTTATGCGAGGCGCATATGATATGCGCCTCCTATACTTCACATATGCGAGGCGCATATCGATATGCGCCTCGCATATGTGAAGTATAGGAGGCGCATATCATATGCGCCTCGCATATGTTTCAGAATGCGCCTCGGATATTTATAGTATATGCGCCTCCTATAGTATCCTATATGCGCCTCCGGTAATATTTTCGAAATTCAAGTTTTACAGACCACTATAAATAATAATATACAGATATTCAAATATACAATATAGTTCAGAATACAGTATAAAGAGCACAGAATTTTTCAGAAACTTGCAATTTGCCAAAGCATAATAGAACCAACATGAATACAATACATTACACATCAATCATGACATACAAGTTCATACATTAATTGTTTGTGCCACAAGTTCACACCTCCGAGTACAAGTTCACAATCACATTACACCTTCGAGTACAAGTTCACAATTCACATTACAACTCCAACGACGTAGCTCTACCTAGATGAAGTAGAACACATAACCTACAATGAAGAGCAACAAGGTGGTGATCACGAGGAAGTTCCTCCACTTCTTCCTTCCATGCCTCCTCCACTTCTCTTCCGCCACCTCTCTACTCTCATAGCCTTGATAGCTGTTGCCCGAGAAGTTGTTCACTTGCTTCTGGCAGTCTTTCCACTCCTTGTACACACCTGGAACCCGACCGACGTACACGACATAACACCTCGGCATCTCCTACACATAATAAAGATGATATTACTTATGTCAGTGGAAAGCAATAGCTAGCAGTTCACAAGATAGAATCATGCATATATATATATGGGTGCAACAAAATGTAAGAAATCACTTTCTAATCATCGGCATTTCGAAGAAAGACCAAAAAAAGCAAACCAAGAATGACTTGGATTAGTGCCTCATACTTAGATTGGGCACGGAAATAACAATGCTCGATGTTCGATCTCATGCGGCAAGTAGAGTATATGCCCAAATTACTAGTCTACTTGGCACACAAGATCGAACAGCGGCATAGTCATACACGTGACACCACAACACGTTCTAATCATCGGCATTTCGAAGAAAGACCAAAAAAAAGCAAACCAAGAATGACATGGATTAGTGCCTCATACTTAGATTGGGCACGGAAATAACAATGCTCGTTATTTGATCTTGTGCGGCAAGTAGAGTATATGCCCAAATTACTAGTCTACTTGGCACACAAGATCGAACAGCGGCATAGTCATACACGTGACACCACAACACGTTCTAATCATCGGCATTTCGAAGAAAGACAAAGAAAGCAAACCACAAGAAAGTAGGGAAGCAATGATAAATGAAAAGCAACAAGCACTTAAAATAGTTCGTAACACAAATAACTAGCTAGTGTCTCTCACAATCAAGTTCAACGGTTGACGAAACATATTCTAGAGGTTTTGCTAGGCAAGTTTAACATAGTGATAAGAGGTTACAACACGAGTTCGGAACTAACAGCTAGGTACCCAGGCAATGCAATCATGAAGTCTTCTTCGGCTCTTGAGTCGGCTTTGGGGGGGCATTGATGAAGCCCGACCGAGTTTTCTCCATTTGCATGAACATCCTGCCATCACCCTGCTGCGCTAAGCGTTCGTCTATCTCCCTGTTGGACGGTGTATAGCCGCCGTGGAAGGTGCCTCCGGCTTTTATGACTCCCTGGTACACGATTGTCGCGATCTCCTCCTGGATGTTGAAGAAGTGTTGCCTGAGGTTGCGAGCCTGTATGCATGCAAGCTTTTCAGCCCACTTCACGAGGTCAGATGGCAGTGTTTTGGTCTCCATGTCATTGAAGAACGCCTTCATGTGGTAAATGGCATAGAAGGCATCCTTCCCACTGCCAGGCGGCTGCTTGACGCAGGCAAACTTCGTCGTGTGGCGAAACACGTGCGCGCCGAACTTTACATGTGGCCTTGCCGGTTTTTGACGCCTCCCGCTGCGACGTAGCCGGTGAGAGCGCCATCAAGAATTTTCTTGATATTGGTGTAGTTTTTTTGGATCGCACTGTTTGAGTCGAGGTACAAGGCTGTTGAGTGTTTCAAATTCAAGCTTATGAGCACACAGCCTGTCCGATCATCCTCCGTGATGGGATGGTAGGGAAGGAGAATCACATCCTTGTCCGAGTATGTTTGCAGGAAGTTTGAGAGGTAGTCGGTTGCCAGATCTATGGCCTCAGCATCTTTCAGGACGGCGTCACGCATGAAGTAGGGATCCACTATCTGGATGCCCGGGATCTTGTCTCTGGTGATCTCCATGGCCATATTGAGGGAGAACAGCCAGACCAGGGTATTGTGCAGTCGAAACCCGTTCAACATGTCAAACAGGTCGGTATGCCGCACGTAGAAGATATCCCCGGGGGGTACAGTGACGAAGCACGGCATATGAGAAGGCACCTTAGCCTTGAAAACGAGGTACGACTGATCGTTGTCGCGAATGCGGCACTGCTCAATTGTGAGACATCCATAATGAATACTACGCATATGCGAGCCTGCGACCTCGAGCATCGATTTACACATCATCGGTACACCTGTCACGTGCTGCTGATTCCTGGCTTGCCCCACAGTGCCGTCCCAGAAAAGAGGATTTGGATCCTGGCCCCGATCACCCTTAGGCTTCCTTTTGCGACCCTTCTTGCTCTTTACGGCTTCGGCCACTGCGTTCACCTCACCGACCGTCTTATGGAGGGTGCCGGGGCTGATCAAAGGAACTACTAGCCTTGGAGGCTCGGTGAAGGGGACAGGTGGCGGCGTCTCCTGACTAGTTGGGAAGAGACGCACCTTGCAAGGGGGTTTCGCTGGTGCTGGTTGGGTCTCGGCAACTTGATGTGTGCCTGATGGTCCCGGCTCATACAAATCAGAAAACCTTGTGTTAACAAACTGGTCACCGTAGTTCGGGTCAATTTCTTCATCATCATCGGGATTCTGTGCCATGTTGTCCAAGTCTCCCATCTCGAAGTCTTCATCATGTGCTGGTTGTGCTGCCTCTAGGGTGATGTTGAGCTGGTCCTCTGTCCCCAAACGGATCTGGCTCTTTGGCCATAGGTACAAGTAGCCGAAGCCGGTATTGAGGACCGCTGCCGTGTCCTCATCATCCCATCCTTGAGGTTGAGAGGGAGGTTCCACTTGCTCGTAGCCCGGAAGCACCATACTGTATTTGACCCTCATCATGTCAGGTGGCATTGTGACATTGTGCATTTTGCGGTTCTCTGGTTGAACAATAGTACCCTTGGCAACATCCATCAACTGGCTGCCCACCCAATGCATTAGAGTGCAAGGAGTGTCTCCCTGCGAAAGATCGACATGTAGGCCGAGTGTTAGAAAAACAGAGATCAAGTCATCGGTGTGGTTGAGCCTCCCAACTCTCGCTTTAATTAGTTAGTTACCTTGAGGGCGTCAAACTCGGCCAATGTCGAGGCACCGACGCCGACAGGCTTGACCACGCAAGTGGCGGAGTGGCTGCCTGATGGCACGGTGGTGCGGGACGGCGCCTTCGCCGCAGTGGGCAAGTTAAGCTCCGGAGCTAGAGGAGTCTCCACCACCACCGGCCCTGCTGGAGGAGTCACCAACGCCTCCGGCCGCGCCACATTGTCCGATTGGGCGTTGTTGAGGTTGGGAACCGGTGGCGGCCCCCGTTTACCACCCTTCTGCCACTTGTTGTACTTTTCCATGTAGACGGGAAGGATGGTGTTGAGCTTCTCGTTCACTTGTGAATGGACTTGTGACTGGACTTGTGTCTGGACTTGTTCTTGGAACTTTGTCTCGGCAGCCGACACAGCCTTGTTCACGGCATCTTGGACTATATTTGGAAAGGCTTCCACCTGTTCCCTTAGGAGTTTTACCTCGGCGCTTTCGGCCTTCTTGCCCTTCCGCTCCGGGGTGCCATAGTACTCGGACCATGATATGCCGCCAAAGCCGACCACACGACCAGCCGACGGGGCCGCCAGGGGATCGACACTCTTGGTCCGGTTCAGCGCCCTATTAAAAGTGGTGTCCCACTTGGCGACAGGCGGTGGCGCTGACCCCTGAGATGAGGAGCTCCTACACTCCTCGTCCTGCGCACAAGGAACGCGAAGCATTTGATCAGAAAACTGGACTTCATTGATTAATCATGAATGCAATTAATCGACTTGCATGCAAACTACTTACATATTTTTGCATGAAGTCCGTCACCCTCGAAGCAAAGGGGCCGGCGGGCTCCGAAGAATAATCAGAACACCCTTTCTTCGGCGGGGCAAACCGGGCCCTGACGAAGTTCTTTGCCTGCTCCTCCTGGACGTGTCAACCCCTTTGCACGAGCGTCGGCGTCCTCCTTATCCCATTTGGGCCTCGCGGCTCTATAACCGTCGGAGCCGAGATGGTGGGTACCAATGTTTCGGGATCTCATATTCTTGCCCTTCTCAGTCCTGGCCTTGCCCAAGGCGGAGTTACATCTGGACTTGAAAACATTGTAGTCTTCTTCCTTGACCAGAGGCTCCTTCTTGACGAGCTCTGGATAACTTAGCTTCTCCTCGAAAATCAGATTCTTCACCCGAGCCTTCCAATTTGACAAGGCCTTGGTCATCCCCCCGAGGGCATACTTGTTCACCGGATTCCCTTTGAGATTGTCATTATTATACTTGTTTTCCTCATCACCCGGGAACGCGTATCTTGCGTGCAGCTTCCGGAAAAGCTGGATGAGGAAACCCTTGTTCTCTTCGGCCTTCAGGTTCTCCATGTTGATCGTGACGGTGTTCCGGAGGATTGCCGCGAGCTGGTTAGAGTAACCCCCAACAAATTCTTCTGGCTCCAAAGGCGCACCTTTAGGGCTCACGCTTGTGATGATGGACCTTTTGAGGTCGACCACGATCAGGGTCCGATCCTTCCGAGACTTCTTCGATGCGCTACCACCGTTTGTAGTAGCTTCACCGCCGCCATCAGTGGTAGTGGCGTCGCCATCGGCGTCCCCCATATCCTCATTGCCCGACGAGGTATCCTCGTCCTCCTCCATCTCGTCGTCCCGCGGAACAAATTCCGGGGCCTCTAGGGATTCCATCTCCTCCTGCTGCTCCCAAAAGGGCTTCTGGCTAGAAGGGCCCAGATCCGACATTTCTAAACACACAAATAAATGAAACTAATAAGCACAAAAATTCACAGAAAATTTTGGCATGAACTTTGCTAATTTTCTATGTCTAGGAGTGCCAGAAATTCGCCGGAACGGAAATGAATCAACATTTCGGCGAAACATTGGCAACTCAAAAAGAAAAACCTGCACAAAAAGGATCAAACACAGCCATCATCACAGCCATTTTGCTAGCATACATACACAAACACCATGTATATATATATCATGCTCCAGGCCATACATACACAGAGGCACCAACCCTGTATACACAAATTAACCCTGTATACACAGAGGCACCAACCCATACATACTGAAATACTGAAATCAGAACAACAGGTGTATCAGAACAACCCTGTATACACAAATTAGAACAACAGGTGTATCAGAAAATAGTACAGTTACCAGGAGCTACTGATCTGAAACTATAGCACTACTGATCACCAAATCAGAGAAAATAGTACGGTTACCAGGAGCTACTAATCTGAAACTATAGCACTACTGATCACCAAACTAGGTTGTTCCAATATTTCTATAAACTAGAATCGACTGAATTATAGCTACAACAATTCCTATAGTCCAACCTTGGGCAAGAAAATTAGCTACAACCTGACCATGAACTACCTGTGCTTAGATAGGGGATTATCTATGTATCATCTGCTTGCTTGTCAACAACCTGAGCATGAATAGTACAGTTACCAGGAACTAAAGGAATAAATGATCAGAAGCTCAAATGTACAGAACTGCAGGGGCACAATAAAGTTCAAAAATTGTCTTGCTCAGTATTTAGAAGGAAATTGTTGCAAAAAGGAACTATACCATGATCTCAGGCATGCATGCCTTGCTATCAAGTATCAACACGAAAAGCAAAAAACAAATTGCTGGGAAAACCCAAATTGCTGGGAAAACCCAGCTAGTGATGTGTCAGGAAAACCCAAATTGCTAGGAAAAGAAGCTCACCTTTAAGCACTAGCAATTCCCTGCAGCAGCGAAGAAGAACCTCGAGCCCAAGATGGTACTTCCGAATTGGCAAGAACCCTACACGAGTCGCAACAGCTTGGCTGTCTCTCTACTTAAAGGAGGAGGGGATCTATCTCGCTGGGTTCCGCTACCTTCCGAATTGCATAGGAGTTCGAAACTATAGCACTACTGATCACCAAAATAATAATCAGAGAATCATGTTTGGGCGCCTGCCTTAGAAACAGTGGCTCCTCATCCCCATGCACATCAACCACATGACCCCTACGACGACCATGGCCGCTGGCTGCAGTAGATCTGTAGTTGCAGCGCGGAGAGCAGTGGGGGAGGAAGGAGTAGGAAGAGGAGGAAATGATTTCAGAAGGGGAGGAGAGGGGAAGAGGCATGGGTGGGTGGGGGGCGGGGACTCACCGGAGAGAGGGGAAGAGGCGTGGGTGGGTGGGGGGCGTGGGTGGGTGGGAAGCCGGCGTCGGTCTCCTCCTTCACGGGGCGGCGGCGTCGGGCTCCTCCTTCACGGGGACGGCGGCGTCGGGCTCCTCCTCCACGGGGCGGCGGCGAGCTCCTCCTTCACGGGGCAGCGGCGAGCTCCTCCTTCACGGGGCGGCGGGCTCCTCCACGGCGGCGACGGCTTCGATCGATGCGTCGGGCTCCTCCACGGCGTCGGGCTCCTCCTCTGAGATATGTGAAATCGTGTCTGTACTAGCTGCTAGCGCTGTGTGACTTGGTCGATGTGTGCCGGTTATGCGAGGCGCATATCGCAAAGTGCGCCTCGTATAATATTACGCGAGGCGCATCTGGGCTAAATGCGCCTCGCATAATATGCACTCCTAGACAAATAGGGCAGTGCGCAAGTTTCTATCAACTATCACACAGCAGCCTAGTGGTAACATGCCATGTCCTTCACTGCTGGCCACCCAAGTTCGAATCCTAAGGGGGCCAATTTTTTGGAAATTTTTTTAAAGGCCAATTTTCATGTAAAAGCATACAAATATGAACTATAAAATATACTACAAATATTTTAAATATTCAAATATTGCTAAAACAACAAAAGTGAGTATTCTCAATGAATGTGTCTTGTCGATACATAATATTCTCAATGCAATATTATTATAACACACACATAATGAAAATTAAGAATGTTTTGATACATAATAGTAGGCCACACACACGACGGTTCTTGACAATGGTTGGAGCGCGCTAGCGTTTCTTGACAATGGTCGTCTTCTTGCCCTTCTTTGCCGCGGTTGCATAGGTTAGGTCCGGGACGTCTTCACTACTTCTCTTGAACGGAAGTCCTTTCTTAGGTAGGGTTGTGGTGTACGGTGTTTGGTTGCCATACCCGTCTTCTATCTTCGGGTCGCCGTTCTGGTCAAAGTCTTGCTCGTTGGCCACTCCGTCCATTCCGATAATGTTCCTTTTGCCTCTCCTGACGACAACCCGGCTAGGCTTTGACGGGTCTTTGATGTACCAGCATTGGTCGACTTTGCTAGCCAAAACCCAAGGCTCATTTCTTGCGGGTGCGTTCGCGCTGGTGGTCTTTGACGGTATAACCATCGTGGTGAAATACCGGTCTTCTTTCTCGACGCCCTTGGCCCACCTGACACGGAACATCGGCACCTTCTCCGTAACATAGTCGAGCTCCCAAATCTCCTCGATCCTACCGTAGTATCTTTCCGGGATGTCGCCGGTGTAGAATATCCCTGTTACCCCTGAGTTCTGGTAATCGCAGTTATTGTCTTTTTCCTCTGTGTAGAACGTGTATCCGTTGATATCGTAAGCCTGATAGGTCATGAGGTTGTGCGAGGCGCCCTGTGACAATGAGAATATGAGTTTATCTTCCTCCGAGTACTCGCCCTGCGGTGGATTAGCTATGACCTTCTCCCTAAACCACCGCGTGAAACCGGAGTTGTGCTCCTTGATAACATCTTCCTCCCTCGGGACCTGGCGCCCCTGATCAGCGTAATTCTTCTTGATAAACTCTTTGTGCTCATGTATGTATGGATCAACCACCTGCAGGTGTTGCAGCGCGACCAGGTTTGCTCTTTCAAAGTCCTTGATTCGGCCCTCCATGTCAACATGCTTTGCACGTCGACCCTCGCGGTGACCCCATCCAGCGAGCCTCCCGAGGTGCTTGTTAAATGGCATACCAAGAGGGGTCTCGGTTTGTAGAAAGTTCGAGCAGAAAGAGATGCACTCTTCGGCCAGGAAGCCGTTTGCTATGCTTCCATCTGGACGGGACTTGTTCTTAACGTATCCCTTGATGTGTCCATTGAGCCTTTCGAACGGCATCATGCTTCGCAGAAATGCAGGACCGAGCTGGACGATATCCTCCACGACATGGAGAAGCAGATGAAGCATGATGTCGAAGAAAGCGGGGGGGGGGGAATAGATCTCGAGCTCGCACATTATCACCACGATCTCGTCCTGTAGCCTCGTGAGCTGCTTAATGCCTATCGACTTCCGAGAGATGACGTCAAAAAAGTTGCAGAGGCCAAACAGTGTTTCACGGATGTGCTTGTCCATTATACCTCGGATCGCGACCGGGAGTACCTGCGTCATTAGCACGACGACGTCGTGAGACTTCATCCCGCTGAAGCGCTACTTCGCCTCGTCTAGCCATCTGCTTATCTTCCCCGCGTAGCCGTTCGGAAATTTGACTCCGAGGAGGCACTTCATAAACTGTATGGCCTCCTTCTTACTCAGAGTGAAGCATGAGGCCTTGAGCTTGACCTCTCCCTTCTTAACCTTTTTCCCCTTGCGACGATGGCTATTCTGTGTTTCTGTCTCCTCCACCTCGTCCTCCTCCTCATCATCGCTAGGTGGTGGTTGAAGTTCATCCCTGATGCCCATATGCTTCAAGTCGTTCCTTGCCTTCGGCCCATCTTTGGTCTTGTCGGTGTTAAGGAGGGTGGCAAGCAGACTCTCGCCCACGTTCTTCGTGATATGCATGAGATCAAGGCTATGAGGCACGTGGAGGATCTTCCAGTATGACAAGTCCCAGAAAACAGACCTCGCCTTCCATACCTTCAGCAACGGCTCTGGCTTCTTCTGGGTCTTTCCTGGCGCAGGGCACTCCTTCCAGTTATTCAACAGCTTGTAGATTTCCGCGCCACTCTTCTGGTGTGGGATTCCTCGGAGCTCGATCGTCCCATCGAACAGATGTCCTAGCTTTATCCAGGCGTGATTCTTGGGAAGCCACCTCCGAGCCCCAAGGAACACGGTTTTCCCGGACCCGGGATCTTTTTGTAGCTGCCGATACGTTGTATTATCCTTGCACCTAACGCACCCATAGAATCCTTAGACCACCTGCCCCGAGAAGTATCCGTAACCAGGATAGTCTTGCACCGTCGTGATCACCGCCGCTCTCATGTCAAAGTACTCTTGTCTCGAGGCGTCCCATGTACGGGCTCCTTCTTCCCATAACGTGGCCAACTCCTCTTTCAACAACGTGAGATACAGATTGATGTCTGTACCAGGTTGTTTTGGCCCTTGAACGAGCATACTCATGGTTACGTACTTCTTCTTCATGCACAACCAGGGAGGGAGGTTGTAGATCCATACAAACACGGGCTAGGTGCTGTGTGTGCTGCTCTGGCTTCCAAACGGATTGAGTCCGTCAGTGCTCACGCCCAGCCTGAGGTTCCTTGACTCTTTCCCAAAATGTTGGTAATATTGTAGGTCCAACGCCTTCCACTGGCAAGCATCCGAAGGGTGCCTCAACATTTCCTCCTTCTCCAGATCACCGTCTTCCGGCCTCTTTCTTTCCGCGTGCCAGCGCATGAGCTGTGCTTCCTTAGGGTCTGCGAAATACCGCTGCAAACGAGGAGTTAGAGGAAAGTACCACGCCACCTTCCTAGGAGCTTTCTTGGTCCCTCTCTTGTATCGAGAGGTCTTGCACACCGGACACGTGGTCTTCTCCGCGTCCTCGCCCCGGTAGATGATGCAATCATTTATGCAGACGTGGTATTTCACGTGCGGTAGATTGAGAGGGCACACGACTTTCTTCGCCTCAACGATACTAGTCGGACATGTGTTCCCCTTCTTGGGAAGAATATCGTGCCAGAATACAATGTTGTCGTCGAAACATTCGTCGGTCATTTTGTGTTTCGCCTTCATCTCCAGAGCCCTAAGCGTTACATTTAGACGGGTATCCCCGTCGTTGCATCCGTCAAACAATGGAGTGACCGCGTCTTTCTCCATTTGCTCCAGTTTAGCCTTCTCTCTACCGGCGGCTCTGGTGTTACTCGTCTCCTTGAGAAGCAGATCTTGGACATGAGGGTCTCGCAACCAGCTCGAATCATGGTCGGCACCACCTTGATCATGTTTGTGTCCATGCCCGACGCCACCTTGATCATCTTCGTGTCCATGTCCAGTGCCACCACCCTGATCTTCGTGATCGTGACTGGCGTCTTGATCTTCGTGATCATCACTGGCATCTTGATCTTCGTGATCATCACGTATCCATCGAGTGTAGCCATCCATGAAACTACGTGGAAGCAGGTACGACTCCAGCATTCCGGAATCATGCCTTATCAGATACATCAGCTTGCAGTCCCGACATGGACATCTTATCTCTGTCTTGTTTGCACGTTCCATGTTGGCCCTCGCGCATGTCATCCACCTATCCACGCGGGATTTGTTGATCAGTGGTCGGACCATGGCCGCCTGCGTGGTACAAAGAGCAAGAGAATAATTAGAGCATATATGGACGTGGATCGCCGGAAAAATTAGGCATGACCTCCCCTAAAAAGAGGACATCCGCGAGTGCCAGAAATTCGCCGGAAAAGAAATAAATCGACATTCCGGCGAAACATTGGCATCTCAAATGAAATCCCTGCACAAAAAGTAGCACCACAACACAATCATATAGTCGGTGTCTCCGACAACGCGCATACATGCAAGCAACGCCTTCACGCTTCCTCCAACAACGATTTGCGCAAGAGAGCCGGAGGAGAAGTAAATGGACATGTTGTAGATCTAGAGGAGCAAGAGACTTCACTTACATATGGGTGTCAACCAATGGATGTTGAGCAAGCTTCGAAGGTGAATCAATGGGGGAAATGAGGTGGGGAGGAGGAGGGGGGCGACCAGATTTATCTTGGTGGAGGAGGAAGAAGTGACACAAGTGAGTGGGGTGGTAGTTGCCTCCATGTGCAAAAAGCTGGAAAAAAGTGGTGCCAGCTTATGCGAGGCGCATATTGCACAATATGCGCCTCCTATAATTCAAACTATAGGAGGCGCATATAGCAATATGCGCCTCGCTTATGCGGCCACCTACCAGCGCCCGGGCCCGCATGAGTTACTTGAGGCGCATATGGCCATATGCGCCTCGCATATTGTCAAATATAGGAGGCGCATATAGCCATATGCGCCTCGCATATTCGTGCACCTACCAACACGCGGGCCCACATAGAATATGCGAGGCGCATTCTGGCCATATGCGCCTCGCATATTATCAAATATAGGAGGCGCATATAGCCATATGCGCCTCGCATATTCGTGCACCTACCAACACGCGGGCCCACACAGAATATGCGAGGCGCATTCTATCCATATGCGCCTCGCCTATCTGATATATAGGAGGCGCATATGACTAGAATGCGCCTCGCATAATATGGAGCTACTAGATTCTGTCCGTACAGGGATTATAGGAGGCACATTCTTATCATATGCGCCTCGCCTATTTTTATACTAGAGGCGCATATCGCAAAGTGCGCCTCGCCTATTTTTATAGGAGGCGCATATGCTAAATGTGCCTCGCATAAGCATGTCTCCTATAGCCTTTTCTCTAGTAGTGGGTCTCGGACTAGCGAGATACATGTTCCCGGTGGCTATTCGGCAAGAAAGGGTTGTGCTTCCGCTGCATCGCTGGAGCGAGGAGGCGGAGGTTGCCCGGTGTCTTGTACGTGTGTGCGAGCACGGATGCGCTGCTGCTTTGCGGCGCTAGGACTTCCTCTCGATCTTGAGATCGGCAAGAGATCGTCTACATCAACCACGAGTTGAACTCGTTAAGCTTTGTCGGTCTTCAAGGGTATGTTCTCTACGGATATACATCCGCCCGTTGTTTGTATCTAGTAGATAGATCTTGGTACATAGTTCCCATCGTAGGAAATTTTTTGTTTTCTATGCTGCGAACCCTACAATTGCACCGAAACGCCTTCTTTTCCATCAGAATCCAGACTCCGGCAGTCCATCCTCCAAGAATCATCCAATATGCATAAACAGATGAAAAGCCATAAGTAATACCTCATAATAAGATAAATATCAATGAATAGAGGTAAATTATGATATAGAATGGTGATGCAAATTGGGCGTATCAATGATGTAGTTGGATCCCATAAAATAAAAGGAGTCCACGAAGAAAATCGTTAAAATGAAGAGAGATGCCACAGACGAGAAAGGCAAGAAACATGAGTCGAAACCCTTCGTGTGGGCTAAGTGAGAAGCATTCTCCTTGGCCACCCGAAACACCTCCGCGGTGATAACATTTCGGATGCTATGTCTGTGACGCGAGGATAAGACCTAAAGATATCATCTGATGGCCTGGTAACGCACCAGAATGCGCTCTGCCAGTAAAATACCGTGTCAACAGGAACAAAAAATCCTGACAGACGCGTTGGGTACATCACTTGAAAACCACTAGGATTCGACTCCTATAAGACCTCAACGGCCTTAGTCGAATTACTCCAGCATTCGTTCCGGATTCAAGTCCGGGGACTCGAGTCTGAAGAAGATCGTATTGTTTTATCCTATGACAGTTAACTAGCCCTGATCTGTCAGGAGAGTCAGGCACACGCATCAACAATCCCTATGAACTAAATCATTTTCTCTTAAAGACAGGTCCAACTGCACCTGAAAGATTGAAGAGTTCTCAGCCGAATCTACGATTCAACTGAACACTCGGGGGCTACTGAAATGGTTATACCCCATGTGTAGGGTTCGCAGCATAGAAAACAAAAAAAATTCCTATGATGGGAACAACTATGTACCAAGATCTATCTACTAGATACAAGCAACGGGTGGATATACATCCATAGAATACCTACCCTCGAAGACCGAGTTAACGAGGTTGTACTCGTGGATGATGTAGACGAACGCTTGCCGATCTCAAGATCGTGATGAAGTCCATCTAGTCCAGCCGGTCCAGCACCATCAAGTCCAGCACCGCAAAGCAGTGGTGCATCCGTGATCGCACACACGTCCGGGTACCCCGACAACCTCCGCTCCCTCGCTCCAACGAAGCAGCGGAAGTAACAAATCCTTCCAGAAAAAGCCACCGGAAACATGTATCTCGCTGATCCGAGACCATGAGAATTCTAAAAGAGGGAGAGAGATCCTTCGCGAGGAGGTGTGCTTTGAGAGGAGGAGAGGGGGGCCTTTTATAGGGAGAGGGGGGCACCCCAAGGGGCATGGCGGCTTCCCCCACCTCTTCCACATTCATTTGGGTGGAGCTCCCACTCAAAATGAAAAGCCTCCACTCCCATAAAAGAGCCTCCACTCAAAAATCCACTCATATGCATTAAATTTTCACCAAATTTAATGCAGGCTCTCATTTAAATAAAACTCTTTTATTTATTTATTCAGAATTTTGTTAATTACTTTAATTAACAAACATTCACATAAAGCCCCTTTCTAGTATTCAATTTCACATACAGAACCAGTTTTAGCAATTTCAACCGAAACAATTTCGGTGTCTAGTGAAATAAATTCCTGCGCTTTCCTTTTTCTTTCTATGGAATTTTATTTGCTCCAAATGGTGTCGGTATCCCTTAAGTGTGTCACCCTATGGTTCGTGAATAATGTAGACATGATCGAGACCCCTCTCCGATCAATAATCAGCAGCGGTACCTAGAGATCAATACTGACTCCCACATATTCAACGATGACTTCTGTGATCGTGTGAACCTTATACGCATGTAACTCAATCCCTTCGTCTCGCGATATATTACATGTCCGAGATTCGATCATCGGTATCTCCATACCTAGTTTGATCTCGTTACCGACATGTACTCTTTTTCTCATTCCTGTGATATAACATTCTAGTGATCAAATTACTTGCTTGCAAGCCAACTAATGTGATATCACCGAGAGGGCCCAGAGTATATCTATCCGTCATCAGGATGGACAAATTCCACTCTTGATCCATGAGCCTCAACATAACACCTTCATAGCACTGAACCCATCTTTATAGTCACCCTGTTACGGTGTGACGTTTGATGTTATCAAGATACTCTTTCGGTGTTAGTGATTGACATGATCTCATGGTCTAAGGACTAATATTACTTCGTATGATGTTATAGAAATATAAACACAATGACCTTGATCGTAATGCTATACTTTGGATGAATGTTCATCACACCATTACACTAATGTTGTGACCTTGTTATTAACAACATCCAATATCCATGATCAGGAAACCTTTGATCATCTTGTTAATCAACGAGCTAGTTTATAAGAGAGGCATAACTAGGAACTTCCTTTTTGTTTATTAAACATACATGTATTAATGTTTCCGTATTAATACAATTATAGCATATAAAATAAACATTTATCATAAATAAGGAATACGATAATAACCATTTTATTATTGCCTCTCGGGCATATTCCCTTCACCATGGGTACACAACATTGGCATACCTAGTCCAAGCCCAGGAAAGGCCCATGACAAGATACGCGGTTTGTGGAGATTTCGGGTGGCCCAGGCCCATGGCGTGTTCAGATCCTTGGAGAACAAGACTATAGTAGATAGAATTTCAAAGGGGACAAACCCTAATCTGTAACCGATTCGACATGCGCCCGGGACCTGTCTATCTATATAAAGGCTAGGAGGGCACGACGAGGAGGGCAATACTCACCTCATACGCACCTCACGCTAGATCGCATTTGCGCACCCCTGTAACCTTCGGTTCCACCGTAATCAAGAGCAAACAAGCAGGAGTAGGGTTTTCTCTCCGGGGGCTTGAACCTGGGTAAACCTCGTATCCCTGCGTTGCTTGTCTATTAATCGTTTCACGATCTCCAGCATCCCCATCTTCTCCAAAACCCAAGTCCATAACAATAGGCATTGAGGAGATCGAACCTCGTCACGGGAACAACGACATCGAGCCATGCCCGCGAGGAGTCGTGAACCAAAAGCTTCAGCCAGGTTGGAGCTTGCGGTGGTGGGTTAGAAGGGAAGCTCGACATGACCTCCATGGCGGCTCGCCAAAACCTTTTGAGCCTCTACCATGCCCGTCGTGCTCGTGGGTGGAGGAAAAGATACATGGGAGAGAGAAGTGGTACAAACTAATCAATATGGCAATTAGACTGATTTTAACCTGGCAATTCGGCTTATTTAATCTACAAGTTATGCATGTTTATTCTGGCAATAAATACTCTTTGCGATTAAGGTGGCAATTAGGTACGGTTAAACCTGGAAGTTAGGAATAATTAATCGGACAACTAGAAATGTGACAAACAAGGCTAAATTATTTCCGGAATCAGTAATCTAGCAATATTGTCTAATCAATCTCATAATTACTCCTAATTAATCTGGTGATTAGGTTTTGATTTATCGGGTAATTAGTAGTAACATGTAGAGCTCCCTGATCAATGGGACGTGGAGACATACACGTCGACCAATGTGATGTACAGCGAAACGGATGAAACGGGGAAGACTGGCGTGCGGCGCCGCGCATTAGTTCAGTCCATTAATTATATGTTTTTCAAAAAAAAGTGTCATGGAGCAAATTATACAGACGTGTTATGTTTGGTACTACCAAACTCGTTTTGTATTCGGAATCATCCGGTACAAAATACATAGACGGGAAGATACGCCTTGAGAGTATCAGATACACTAGCAACAACCTGCGCTCCGGTCGATCCTACTCAGTTCCCACTTCCGCGGTTCCTTCCACGACGTCCATGGCCGCCGTCGCCTCCGACCTCATCGACTTCCTCAACGCCTCGCCCACCGCTTTTCACGCCGTCGGTACGCGCCCCCGCCCCCGCCCCCTTTCCTTCCGTTAACTTAACTTAACTGAATCGGTCTCCTGCTGTTGCTTCCGGTGGGAGAAGATGAGGCGAAACGGCAGCTGAAGGCGGCGGGGTTCGCGCAGCTGTCGGAGCGGGAGGAGTGGACGGGGCTCGAGCCCGGCCGGAAGTACTTCTTCACACGCAACCACTCCGCCCTCGTCGCGTTCGCCATCGGCGCCAAGTGAGCACACCTAGATCCGCTTGCCTCCCGGGTTGCCTCTCTGGGCGACTCCGGAGGCCTCCCGCCGATCCCCCGATCACCCTGCCGCCGCCGGAGGAGGTCTCCGGCGGATGGCGGCGGTGTGGTGCCCCTTTTTCTAGCCTTTTTTTCCCGTCCTTGTGTTCTTAGCCAACGCCGTGATCTGGTTTCCATAGTGTTCCTGAATTGCTTGTGGTTGACAGATGCGTTGTTTGTCTCGCAGGTATGTTGCTGGCAATGGATTCCACATCATTGGTGCACATACGGACAGTCCATGCCTGAAGCTCAAGCCTGTCACCAAGGTTTCAGTTTGAACCCTTAGCTACTGATTTCAGAGTAAAATGTGTCCTGCAACTTCGGTGTGATACTACTCCATCATGTCCAAAATCCCAAACAGACCTTTTATCCGTTTTTTTTCCGCTTTAATGCAAACCGTTGCTATTTGGCCTTTCAGTTATGATATGTGTCTGGTGAATATGGTAGTTAGCTGTTTCCTGTTAGGTGCTACATCTTGATGAAGTACCTACTATAAAGTCTTGCATTTTGTTTGTCAGCTAACTAAGGGAGGCTATCTTGAGGTTGGAGTCCAAACTTATGGAGGTGGATTGTGGTACACATGGTTTGACCGTGATCTTACTATTGCCGGTAGGGTGCTCGTACGAGAAAAGAAGGGAGGCACCATCTCTTATGCACATAAGCTTATAAGAGTGCAAGAGCCTATCATGAGAATCCCCAGTTTGGCTATTCACCTCAACAGGTTGGTGTTAAAACTCCTTTTTTATAGCCTATTGAAGTTATTTCTACATTCAATCATGAGTGGTGATGTTACATTTGGGTGCTATTTATTGTGTAATGAATAATCTTAATAGTGGTAGATTCCAACTGTTTATAAAACAAGAAAGATACCCTGCACGTTGGAAGGGAATATCCTTTTGAACTCTATTATGTAAATGAAATGGTATGAACATGATTTTGTTAGCACTAAGAGTATAGTGCACCTGGAACGGACAACATGGCAACGTACACAAAATGAACAGTAACTATTGATGATCTAGACGGAGGAGCAAAACCAAAAAAAGAGGGGGTGGGGGTGGGGGGCAAAGATCCGACGAAGCATGGGGCAGGGGGACTTCAGGAAACCATATTGGGTTAAGGAATTTGTTAAATATGAAATGCACCATCTATAACCTTTTATGTACATCAAGCATTATAAAAAAGTCGCCAGTTGTTGTGAGGACCCATGTCTCCAATTTATGAGTTGGTACATTGTTCCTAGAACCTAATGGAAATCTACATGTACTTGCAGCTATTTGATGTGCGTTGGATGGAACTTAATGAAAATAGCTAAAAGCCTAAAACAGTTAAATGACAATAATCAGAAGTACATAGTATAATCAAAAGCAGATGTTGGCAGTCTGCACCAAGTACAGCTTGCATCTCTCAGTAACCATGTATTTTGTGGGAGTCCAGCACACACCCCAGCAAGAAGTCTGTTTGAATGTAAAAAAAGTATATTCAGTTCGGACCCCTTCATCCGCTGCATCATCCGATCATACTGATATATCAATATACGGTTGTCTTGGTGGTGGCAAATATTCTACAATTCAGCAAAAGTGATATCCTATCATACTTACTATTATGCAGCCCATGTTTGGACACAACCCTGTTTTGTTTTGAACGCTTGGCCCAATACTATTTTATAGTTATATGAAGCATTCTCATATTTGTCTTGTTCACATCTTGCATAGGACTATCTCCTCAGAAGGTTTCAAGATTAACAATCAGGATCATCTTGTCCCTATTCTGGGCACGCTGATTAAGGTGAGTTGACTACATGATCAGAATCTACTACTTGTTATTGATTAGTTTGTCACCTTAGTTAATCCAGAATGTTGAATATTTGGAATTAATATATTCACACTGAATTTCATTATTGTCCAATATTTGGTTGGAAGTAATCTATTATGATAAAATGACTATGGAAAAAGTATGCACTTCTGTTGATTGAACCATTTATTTTTTGCAGAATGAAATGCAGACATTAGTAAAAGAAAATGCTTCACAGGAGTCAACTGGGACCAAAGACGCTAAGCACCATCCACTATTATTGCAGGTAATGTCTTACTGAAAATATTTGATGAAACCGTTGTTATGAGTTCTGACTTATTAAAATATCAAGAGTCATTGGGTTAAAAGTATGTTTCAGTTTTCCCCTAATGTATGTTTCTTTCATTTTGTTGCAGTTGATTGCTAGAGAGGCTAACTGTGAAGCTGATGAGATATGTGACTTCGAGCTGCAGCTGTGTGATACTCAACCAAGCATTATAGCTGGTGCCATGAAAGAATTCATATTTTCAGGAAGGCTTGACAACCTTTGCATGTCATTTTGTTCACTGAAGGTTTGTCTCGTTGTTTCAGTTTACTTATAGGTTATAGAGACCACATGTAAGAGTTCACATATTTTGGAACTATTACTAAAAGTCATTTGATGTCACTTTATTTTAAATATTTTTGCATGCAAGTCTCCATCGGATAATATTTTAAGTATTTTTTCTGCATGTGTCATATAGTATTCGTATTCTTACTCGATTCAGGATAATATATTTCTGATTTTACACAGCAGAAAATATGTGCGTTCTCTAGTTTAGGGAAAAAGATAATACACCACAAAGGCACAAAGAACAGTTTATGAAGAGAGGCTCTTTGAATCTGGATACTTATAATCCCTACATTATTCTTCTATACTCACAGTTGATTGTACTCCATGCTTCTACATTACTAATATGCTCACCTTTGATTTGTTCTCGATTTGACCATACAAATCCTGTATCCTATGGAAATAATTTCAACCATACTGCAATAGAATTGATTTCTATTAAGTGATGTCCTCGTTTTGTATATGTGCGGATGGGCATCTACCCAGTGGTAAGAGCACAGTGGTGCTTTCTTGCTGGCGCTAGTTCGATCCCCGTGGGCAAGATTTAATTTCTTTGTTAAATTTCCCGGGTTGAGCCTCATGCCTCACAGCTTCTTCTTAATACAAAGCAGCAGGGGTTCCTCCCCCTGCTGGTTTCGTTTTTTTTATATGTGCTGTTTTATGAGATTATGATTGATCCACAACATGTGTATGTTCCTATTATTCTAATATGAAGTGTAGTAGAAGTCATAGAGCTAACAACATTCATTTTCGAGTAAATACTAATTTCTGTCCTTATTTTGCAATAAAATCGCCATATAACTAGTTCTCCAATACTGTTTCAGGCCCTAGTAGACTCAACCTCTGCTGACCACTCCCTTGATGATGAATCTGGTGTTCGAATGGTGGCTCTTTTTGATCATGAGGAGGTTGGTTCGGATTCAGCTCAGGGAGCTGGTTCACCTGCCATGCTAGATGCTTTAACAAGAATCACTGGTTCGCTTAACCATTCAAACTCTAAGGTACAAAGTAATTTCCTTCACCAGCACCCAATCTGCTGCTGGATTTTGTTTGTCACATACCTTATTTTATCTTATCAATTTGTTTCTGCTTATCTGCTAGCCATTTATGATGCCGTTAACATTATTCATTTTATTTTTAATAATATGACATAAGGATGGAAGGGGGTAACTTTTAGGGTACCCTCTACCCTCTGTAGTACAAAAAAATGAACTGCATTTTCACAAATCATCACTTTTTAACAAAACTAGTTCATTCATTTGAACTAGACTAAAATAAAGGGTACCCTAAAGGTTCCAAACTGCCATATCTACTATGACAACTAGAGAACTACAATTTATTGCAGTAAGTGGGTTTCAAATTCTTAACAATGACTGTTTGCTTTCCAATTTTTCAGCTGCTAGAAAAGGCTGTTCAGAGGAGTTTCCTGGTATCTGCAGATATGGCTCATGCCTTACATCCCAATTATATGGTAATAATATTTTTTTTTAGATTAGTGTATGAGATACACAGGTATGCAGCAATATTTTAATATATCTTTGAATCAAATATGATTTCCACTCCAGGACAAGCATGAGGAGAACCACAAGCCAAAATTACATGGTGGACTTGTGATTAAGCACAATGCTAATCAACGATATGCCACTAATGCTGTGACAGCGTTTATTTTCCGCGAAATAGCTGAGAGACACCAACTCCCTATCCAGGTTAGTGAATGTAAAAAAAAGGACCTTTATAACATACGTGAATTAGCCACTGGTAAACAAAATCAAGCTACCATAGTTTCCTTTTTCAACTTGATCTTTTGATTACATTTTCTTGTTATTCAAGTTGTAACATCCTATTTAGCTACTGCCTCCGTTCCATAATGTAAGCCTTTCTAGCAGTTCAATTTGAATTGCTAAAAAGGCTTACATTTTGGAACGAAGGTAGTAGTACCTTATTCTTGTGAGCTATGATTAACCCTGTAGCTTATAGGGAATAAATCCTGTAGCTTACAGGACCACGTTCCTTCGCTAGGTAAAGAAAAAACAGTGCACTTGAAAAATAGCTCTAGCAAGGCTAATTATTTGTTTCTTTTTCTTGACAGATAAACCAAATGCATGCTTTCAAATAAGTACAGTAGCGTAAAATGACAAAGTATTTATGTAAAAATAATTAGTGGACTACATGAAAAAAAAGGAATAACCAAATGTTGCCTATGTAGGGAGGTAATTAGAATAAGCAATAGTCAAAGACATGTATTAGAGACCTCATCGATGTCCAAAACAACAATAAAGACAACTTATTGTACAGTATAAGTTCTTGAACTGGTTGTGCAGTTCCAGATTATCCAGATCTTGTAACCTAAATAGATATGAGAATACGTCTGCTGTGAAGCCTTGGAACTTTATTTCATGCACCAATACAATCTTATGATTTGATTTGTTTGCAGGATTTTGTTGTTCGCAATGACATGGCTTGCGGTTCGACAATTGGCCCAATACTCGCCAGCGGTGTCGGTATCCGTACTGTGGATATTGGAGCACCACAACTGTCAATGCATAGCATCAGGGAGATGTGCGCGGTTGATGATATCAAGTACTCGTATGAGCACTTCAAAGCATATTTTGAAGAATTCACTGAATTGGATAGCAAAGTCAAAGTGGACTGTTGAGGTGTAAGTAAGGAAAGCTTGTTGGATCAGTAGGGCTTAAGTTGTTGATGTCAAGCTTCATGCACTAGCCAGCGCAATTAAAAGTTCGAACTGATAGATAGCGCAATCCACTTATACGAATCGCTGCGCTATGATTCCTAATAATAAGTGATGTCCGATGATTTTAGCCATGAATGAAATTATGTACGAGTACTAGAACATGATGTCCGATGATTTTAGCCATGAATGAAATTATGTACTAGAACATTTTTTACTTATATCTTTTTTCTTTCTTTCATAATCCATTCCCGCATACATGTATAACAGTAATCCACTTGGTTAGAGCAATCTCAAGCAATTCTTCGCTTTAAATTATCGCAGATGACATGGATGTGTCTTGATTCTCTTATCATTTAGCAGGACTTTCGGTGGTGTTCTGGGAACACCAATACTACTTGAGCACTGCTTCACGTATGACAAAATAACACCGTACGATTTTGTGACGACGCAGCACACCAGCCGTTGATCTCCTATTATTCGAAATCACCATCCATCTCGTGATCTTACATATCTTGAAAAGTATGTTGCGAAATCACCATCCATCTCGTGATCTTACATATCTTGAAAAGTATGTCGCGTATTTGTCTAGGCTGGATAAGGATATGCATCAATAACATATACTCCCTCCGACTCATATTAATTGACTCACATTTGTCTAAATTTAATGAATCTAGACACTATTTAGTATATAGGTTTATCCAAATTTTGACAAATCCAAGTCAATTAATATCGGTCTGAGGGAGTATAATGATTATACCTTTGCATGTCACTTCTTTAGTTTTGTTAGATACGCTCTCCGTTTCAAAATATAAGATGTTTTAGCTTTGTAAAATAAATGTATTTAGACTTCTTTTAGTGTTTAGGTTCACTCATGTTTAAAGTGAATCTACACACTAAAACAAATCTAGATACATTATTTTCATAAATCTAAAACATCTTATATTTTGAAACGGAGTGAGTACTTTTTACAGATTTTTGGCCGTGCAGTGGAAGCACTTGGACTCAAAGTGGGCTATTTTCTTGGGTCTCCCTTTGCCCTTCTCCTTTTTTTTGTCTTAATATGCTTCTTGAACTCGGTGGTTTTGTTCACCTTTATAACATGATTGGTGTTCTTGGCCATTCAGGCTTCAACCGTCTTTAGCATGGTGAAGAGCTTTTGTCCATCACATGCATGCATGTTATAATTCATGATAGAACCGCTTTAAAACGGTGGGAGGTACGCAAGCAGCACGTCAGTGTTTAGCGACTCGAGGATGGAAAATCCGAAAGAATTGACGGAGCTACCTTCAGCCATCTTGCATCCCCAAAAACTATTGGTTATCTCATAACGCCCGGTCCTGGCTTGTGTCTCATACATAGCCTTCAGCTTTCCTATGATATCAAAAGTTCCGTCGTTTTCAAAACGTTTTTGAAGACTTAGGTCCATGTAAGTGAGCATCACACACTGCACCACCGTGTTATCGTCCATCTTTGTGGTATGGACGTTCTGTTCATCCTCCGTATCATCATCTGCCGGAGGAGGTGGAAGTGCCGCATCAAGGACGTATTGCTGCCATGGATCAAATTTGAGAACTGGCTGCCATGGATCGACTCAAGAGTACAGAAAATGCCTTGCTGGAATCCATATCCAGTTGTAAGAAACCAAAAGAAAAAAAGACAGCTGATTCCTAAAATTTGTGCAGACACTGATGCGGTGAAAGGAGGACATTGTTTGTTGAATTGGAAATTAGTCTGTCATCCAAAACAAAACAAGGATTTAGGCATATCAAATTTACAAAACATGCATTCATCTCTTCAAGATGAAATGGGCTTGGAGTCAGATAGCAGAAGAGAAGAAAGTGTGGTTCTCTTTGGCAACCCAATGGAGGATCAGGACATGCATATTTTCAATGCAACAGAAAATTAATGTGGTCGTGGGAAGAGGAGAGAGATGTTACTTTTGGAGTGATAAATGGATGAATGGAAGAGCAGTTGAAGATATTGCGCCGGACCTTTTCCACACTGTTACCCCTTGACAAAAGCTAGAAGAATTGATGCGAATGCATTGCTTAATAACCAGTGGTTAGATGACATCCGAAACCCGTCAACATATACCTTCGCCGTTCGATGGGTGCTTGATACTACCTCCGTTCGATAAGGTAGAATATTTTGGAAAACTAAAATAGTTTGCTAATCTGTTCTAATATGAAACAGATTTAGTATTTGGGAAGAGTTGCAGAATTTTCACCTTACTCTGGAGGTGCAAGACGCCTGGTCATGGGAAGCTAACGAAGAATACTCATCTAAGTCAGTATACATGGCACATTTTGCGACCTCGACAACCTATGATTTGGAAAGTCTATTTGGAACACTTGCAATGTGGTTGCCATGGGAGAGTATGGATAGCAGATTGTCCAGCGAGGCGTGAATTGCCACACAATGATAATTAAGTATTTTGCAATTTGCATGAGGAGGATGCAAATTATATTTTTATAGGATGTGCAGTCATAAACATGACTTGGTGTTCAGTGCTGGTGTGGGCTGAGCTGCAACAGGTAGTTCCTACAATTGATTTATCTCTCCGAACCTGGTGGGCAAATGCTTTGTCAAGACTTCAAGCCTCAAACAAGAAGAGAATTAACACTCCAGTTATGTTAACAGCCTGGAGTATCTGGCATGAGATAAACAGAAGGGTATTAGACAAAAACTACAAACCCATCCAGGCGGTCGTAGATCAGATTAAAGCACATGCAACTCTTTGGGCAGTAGCAAATATGGTCCTTTTGTGTTGCCAACAGGTTGATATTGGGGTTGTTGTGTTGTGTTGCGTTGTGTTGTGTTGTGTTGTGTTGTGTTGTGCTTCAGAGTGCAGTTCCTCTAGCTTTTGTCTGTTGTTTTGGTCGTTTGCACTCCTTCACAACTTTCATGTACTCTGCCATCTTGATGGCTTTCTCTCCTTCTTAATATATACATGCAGCTCTCCTGCATGGTTCGAAAAAAACTAAAAAAACACCACATCAAAGAACCTTCATTGCACTTCACACCCTCCTTGCCATGTTGTGCCCCTTCAAGAAATTGTTAACCACATTCCTTGGCGGTTGGCTCCCACTGCTGAGCACGTGTGGCAAGTATTGCGGTGCATGCAACTCATTGGAGGCCTTGCCAATATCAAACTTAGCGGCTTTGTCACGCACACCCATAGCTCGAGCATGGCACATTGATTTTGAGGGAGGGCTATCAAAGTTAGAGCTAAGTGAGGACAGGGGAGTCCAAGTGCGTAAATGAGCTGGGATGGAGTTGTGTGCTGAGGCTGTTCCCTACCCTACATGGAGAGCAAGCCAAGTCTATCAAGAATGTGACGTTGGGTAAGCCTCGACTTGAGTTGTCTGATGGAGTGGCCAGTGATTTTGTCGCTCACAAAAAGGGGCGAACCTCGTCACAGAATGTAGGAGAAACGGTTTCCGGCAGACTCGACGATAGCCTTTGGCGTCATCTGCCTTGCAAGGGATAGCTAATCGACGATTGGAACCGTGGCCAGGGAGACTTATACCAGGCAAACTCCAAGAGCATACTGACATCCTGATACCTACCATTCTCAAAATATTTTCTTCTTTTCATCAAGTTACAAGCAATCGCAACCTTGAAAGTAGAAAGTTTTGAGACCATCAAACACAGTAAAAAAACATGGTACTTATTGTAGAACTATTGTAGATATATAGAAACATTTGTACCTATTGCGCATCTAGGGAAGAAATGCTTTCAGGGTTTGCTATATATATAGTTGCTGGATTTTGTTTTCATCATGAGGCAGCTAGTGTTAGCTGACTAGAGAGTGTAGATGGTTCATAATAGCCTGAGTAAAGAGTGGCAAAGTTATCCCCATCTACCGCATTTCGTCTAGTTTAATATGTCCACGTGGTATGAGATTGCATAAGAAGATTTGTCACATTGAAGCATGTTATAAGTTTGCAACCTGCAGGCATAGCCATCCAGACATGCATGTATTATTAAACAAAAACAACACTACTATTATCAATTGAGATCTAAAATATATCCACTAAGTATACTCCATAGGGAGAATGTGAGCCTTCTAAAACATTTCACATAATGTTACTATGGTAACACGGAAAAACCATCACACAACAGCCACAAACTCTTAAACCTACCTGAGAACCAATTCATGCAACGGAATATGAAAAAAAAGTAAGAATGATCAGAATGTTTCTATTTCCTAACCAGATGGACAGATGGATAACATGGATGTGGATTTCTCTCAAAAAAAACATGGATGTGGATCGTGACCATATGTGTTGTGGTACATACCCTCACTAAGCATTTTTCTCCTGCCACGACCGTGATACATTAACCAATGCATCATTTCTATGATCACGATCATACTTTGAAAATTCGACGAGTTCGAATAGCACACCCAGCACACAATTCATCTAAATATCATTTTTCTCCTGATTCAAATGGCAATAATTGTATTAGTCCCCGGCAGGAACACGTGAACTGGAAAAAGAGTAGAGAATTATACGTACCAATGGTCATATTCAATTCACTAGCTTGGTTAATTTTTTTCATCATCTGACAAAAATAACTTACATATGTTTGGTATACACGGGTGTAGTCTAGGTCACATGATTGTTATTGACGCACATGGAGAAGTGTCAAGTAGCGACGGGCTAGCGGCCGGAAGAGCACGCACTGAAGGGTTGATGGCAAATGACTGTAAATATGCTAAACAACAAGGACAAGTCGATATAGCGCTTCAAGTTTAAGTGGCAAAGCTGCGGGAAGCCAGCCGAGGCACCTTGTCACAGAATGTAGGAGAGGCAGTTTCTGGCAGACTTGACGATAGCCTTTGGCGTCATCTGCGTTGCAAGGGATAGCAAATCGAAGATTGAAACCATGGACAGGGAGACCTCCAAGCAAACTCCATGAGCATACTGACATCCTGATAAACTGCCGTTCTCAAAATATTTTCTTCTGTTCATCAAGTTACAAGCAACATAACCTTGAAAGTAGAAAGTTTTGAGACCATCAAACACAGTAAAAAAATATGGTACTTCTTGTAGAACTATTGTAGATATATAGAAACATTTGTACCTGTTGCGCATCTAGGGAAGAAATTCTTTCAGGGTTTTCTGTATATGTAGTTGTTGGATTTTGTTTTCATCATGATGCAGCTAGTGTTAGCTGACTAGAGAGTGTAGATGGTTCATAATAGCCTGAGTAAAGAGTGGCAAAGTTATCCCCATCTACCGCATTTCGTCTAGTTTAATATGTCCACGTGGTATGAGAATGCATAAGAAGATTCGTCAAATTGAAGCATGTTATAAGTTTGCAACCTGCAGGCATAGCCGTCCAGACATGCATGCATTATTAAACAAAAACAACACTATTATCAATTGAGAATTAAAATATATCCACTAAGTATACGAGAATGTGGGCCTTCTAAAATATTTCACATAATGTTACTATGGTAACATGGAAACCATCACACAACAGCCACAATTATTTTTTCACTCTTAAACCTACCTGAGAACCAATGCATGCAACGGAATAAGAAAAAAAATACAAAGTCGGAATTATCAGAATATATCTATTTCCTAATCAGATGGACGTATAAATAACATGGATGTGGATTGTGACTATATGTGTTTCGGTACATACCCTCACTAAGCATTTCTCTTCTGCCACGACCATGATACTTTTAATTATTCTATAGTTTTCTCATGACGTTGCACTACATCCTCACTGAACGGGTCAAAGCAAATTTCCTTTACATTCAGGTTTCTTATTTGTTTTAATTTTTGATGAGACTGGGACCTGACCAAATGCCACCCGAACCAGCCCAAACCACACATATCTTGATCATTTATCTATTTTTTATATTCTCCGCCCAATTAAATTCGGCAGCACATCGCTGATCAAGAAGCGCCTATCTACGCTTAATCTTCAAGCGAGGTAATCTTATCCTCTGCACCGTGATGCAACCGTGAAGGTACATATAAATATATACAGTATTTAATCTACCGGTTCATAAGAAATACTAGCAGAAATGAGGTTTGCTACTCCCATGTTAATGTGGCTATACGAAGCCATTAACATGGGAATGTGAAATGCGGCACATGATACCACCAACTCTATTCAATAATAAATATTTTTTAACAAACAAAATAGTGAAGATTCTTGGACAAGTTTGACTAGTTCGATTCATAAAGGAAATTGTGCACACCATAGGATAAAAAAAAACAAGAATGGTTATGAAGCTAAAAACATGATGGAGCATTACAAAATTTGAATATAGCCTGGCCGAGTGGCCGAGTGGCCTGGCCGAGACGGACACCTCCTGACCCCTCCTCCACCTCCTCCTCCCGCACTCGCGTGGCGGCGCCGCGCCGCGCCGGGCGGCCTCCCCTCCCTGCCGAGCCTCCCTCCCGTGGTCTCTCCTCCCCGCCGCCGCCGTCCGGATCGTCGCCAGGCAAAGACCTGGGGACGTGGCGGCGGTGGCGTCCCTGATCGCGATCTGGCGGGAAGGCGACGGCGTCCGTCCCGGCTGGTTTGGCGGCGGTGTTGCAGCGAGCGGAGGCCGGTGATCCTCGACCCAGATGGCGGCAGGCAACGCGGGGATCTGTGCCTAGCCACGATCTGTCCCGTACATTGGCCTCGACGCCGGCGCCCAGGCGATCTGGGCCATGTCCGTGACACTAGGGCGCTTGGGGCATCTGTCCCCGGCATGGTGGTGGTGGCCTCCTTCTCCGTCGGAATGGTCGGCCGGGTGGTCTTGTCGTCTTGCGGCGGATCCTGCTAGTTTCCAGCGGGTGGCGTGGGGGCTGCTGGCTCGGTTTCAATAAAGGAGGTGGTCCTGGATCCCTCTCAAGCCAAGATGATGATCTGCCGGATGTTGGTCTTCATTGATCTGTTTTCTGTGTCGTGTTCCGGAAGGCTCCGCCGGCGAACTCCATAAGTGCTATCATGCCGTGAGTTTGCTAGAAGGATTGAATTCGGTCATGCGCACCCATGTTTTATCCTGACCGTTTGGTTTCAGAGGGTGTGCTTTGAAGCTTTGTTGGTTGTTATTATCATGGGGCATATCCTTGTTCCATGGTGCTAACGGGGAAAGTCATGGAGACCGAGATCTGAGGACAAACAATAGTGGTTCGAGTCTGGATGGTGGTGTGGAATTGGCTAGGTGACTTGTGAGTTGGAGCAGTGGCATGCAAGTGACTGCACATGAGAGGTTCAGGGTCCTACCTCTTAGGGTGAAAACCTAGGGTCTGGCCTTAATTGGTTGTGTCTGGCAATGTCCTTGTTGAAGGTATTGTTTTGAGAGCGCGGACTTTTTTCAGGGTGAAAATCTAGATCTTTGATTGGGCGATGACGGTGTTTGTGCACTATTTCCTTCTTGGAGGCGTCATTTTTGGAGAAGCTGGACTTCTGGTGATGTCTTGGTGGTGGTAGTACTACTATTTCAATGAATGACTCACTATAGCGGGACTTTTCTTTTTTGTAATTCTTTTTTTTTGCTATGTGTATCCGTGTGGCCGCTAGAGCAATGCGTTGTTGCAGAGGCTGGGTATAATTGATATCATTTGATACTAATATATGCTCATTTAAAAAAAAGATTCTAGGCAAAAGAAAAATACCCATATTTAAAAGATGTGGTCTGGGGCATTGTAGTCTTGCATAACTAGTATGGTATCTTTTATATACTAAAAGCAATATAAGAGTTGTTTTGAGGCCTTACGTTGATCCACACCATCAGAATTATTTTAGCGGTTCGATCTATTATTTAGTTTAATTACGTAAACAGTTTTGATCAAATATACTTGTCCGTACCAAATTAAAGTTGTTAGTCACGTTATCCCTAAAAAAAGTTGTTGGTCACGTTAGTTTAAAAGAAAAAGTTGGTCACGTTAGCTTTCTATAAAAGAAAAGTGACCAGCTGGGCCAAAACAAAGGGCGTAGTCATGCTGGGCCAAAACAAAGGGCGTAGTCATGCTGGGCCAAAAGAAATTTAAAACGGTGAGCGACCAGCTGACCCAATAGCCAAATACTGGTTTACTAATATGATACATTTTCACCTGAAAAAAAACTACTGTGATACATTTTGACGAGTAGTCGCGTCAGTTTTTTTAAGTCAACCATGGACCAGCTTAAACAAAAACAACGAACAACTACCAGAGAAAAATATGTACTGGATGCAAAATTGATGTATAGAATTTTACATCCTAACTCTAAATTTACATAACAAATATGACATGTGTTCCGATTATAGCAACATTTTCCTGGGCCAAACACGTGGTTCCTTCGATTCCTTATGTGCGATATTCAATCAATTAGAATTCAGGTGATACATTTTGCTATCACCTGAAAAAAGGCTAGTTCTCATTCGCAAAAAACACAATGAAGCAATAACAGGGCTCTAAAATAGATTAACCATGTTAATCCAAAATCACTTGAACTTTGTAGACCGTTTGATAATTAACTAGCGGCCACAATTTACTATGATTTAACTTAAACTAACCTATATGACATGAATATGCCGGCTGTTGGATATTTAATATTTAATTGGTTTCTATAATTTACTAACACACTGGATGTGTCTTAGCTAGATCCAGGTAAAGAGGTCTGTCGTTCACGTGAAGTTGAATAAACTTACTGATGTGAAAATCGCGTCTGCTCTATCCATAAGAAACCATTATTAACATATATACCTAACTCAACTGCGATTTTGCAATAGAACTCAACTCTTTCTCTATAGGACGTTTCTGTAAATTTTCTAGCCATAGAGCTTTTAGATCCCAACTCTTTCCAAAACGTCATCTCTATATTTCCAT
Source organism: Avena sativa (assembly GCA_916181665.1). Lineage (NCBI taxonomy): Eukaryota > Viridiplantae > Streptophyta > Magnoliopsida > Poales > Poaceae > Avena > Avena sativa. The sequence goes on along the minus strand of OV702285.1, from coordinate 37,735,817 downwards.
GCGATGCTATATCCGTGTGCCCACCGGAGAGTGAGAAGTCCTTGATAGTTGGATTTAAAATTTCATTAACCAGAATATTTGCCAAGGTGATCTAAAAATTGGAATTCACGGACACGATTTGGCGGTAGTTCAAAACTTTACAATCATGCAACGAATCTGTCCTTATAGATAGTGTCCGATATTCTGGTTAGCAAACAAAAAAGAGCCCATGTGGAGGTCGGTTGCAAAAACAATATCCACGTGAAAGGCCGGTACAAAACAAATGAGTTTACTTGAAACACCGAGATGGATAGAGAGATGGTATAGTAGAAAAGAAATTGTTCAATCAGGACATTCAACCGGTTGCACAAGGAATTATCTTGTACCGAAGATACATTTGGGGTATGGAAACTGATAAGTATATACAAATTAGTGAATACACCGGAACAACAACATTGCTACTTCGGGAACAAAACCGGAATATATTACATAGAAATATTGTTAAGATGGTTTATTTGTTTTCTCATCTTTGTACGTATTATTCTTTTGAGAGAGAAAAACTGTATTTCAATCTTTATATAACGAATTTCTTTTACAATTACCAATGTTATTCGTAGAAAATACTATGTCACCATATTTGTCTTATATTAAACATGGCAATATATACAACACACCGATTATTCAACCATAAGAAAATCTTCAATGTATGAAGGCTAATATAAAGTAGTACATTTTATATTTAGTGCATCTCTATATTCCCTTCAAGTATGTCATTGTTCCAAACAGATCACTCTTCCAATTTGCCAAATTAATCTTAGTAAACACCGATCAATGTAAAGTTCCAAACAAAAGAAACTGCAGATGATGATATCTATGAGCTCTTCAACCTACCATTATCAGTCATTGCAGTTGAACAATGTAACAGGTTAAACCAGTTACTTTCAGATATTAGCAATGAAGAATCGGTGACTTATGATAAATGGGAATTCCCTGGAAATAATTCCAAATATCAGACTCGAAAGGTATATCTTTCAATCATCAACAAGCCTGTGGCCCCTGTACCTTTCAAATGGATATGGAAATCTGCATGCCTTCCCAAGCACAAATTTTTCTTCTGGTTACTGATACAAGACAGGCTTAATACTAAAGATCTGATGAGTAGGAAAAACTTCTATGTTGAATCCACTAATTGTGTTCTGTGTGATGATAATACCGAGGAATCCATGATGCATCTATAATTTGGATGTGAATTCAGTAAAATCTTCTGGTGGAAACTTGGTGACGAATGGAATGTGGAACTTCACCTGATAGAGATGCTGGTGGAAGCCAAAAACAGATCTACAAATCATTTCTTCAAAGAAACACTGATCACAGGATACTGGAGCTTATGGAACCAAAGAAACATAATCATTTTCGAAGAAGAACAGAGGGATTTTGACCAGTGCTTAGCCTTTTTAAGTGCAATATGGGACAAATAAGACATAGGGTTAAACCCAGTCTGAAAGAGGGTATGCAAGATTTGTTAGACCTTTTGTAATTTTAACAGACATCTCCCCCACCCACTACCTTCCACATGTAAATATTTCACCCATTAATATATAAAATAGACACAGTGGGGGTCTTCCCCACTGTTTATGTCAAAAAAATGTAAAGTTCCAAAAGTTCAACCATACTGGTGCTTTAACCAAGGGATTGTGAAAATAAAAATAGTTCGAGTCTTTTTTAAACTGGCACACACAGTTTGAAAGCCAATTTTCACTGGGTGTAACATGCCTATGGTTTGCGTGTAAAGAAATTTTATCAAAATTTTATCTTCGAGATCGTGTCTATGTCTATGATGCCACATGTTTCAAAATGGGTGGAGAAACCTTATTTATATTCCATACAATGAGGGTAAATGAGAGGAAGTAATGTGTGGATGAGGGAAAATGAAAATTCTTATCGTTGATATTTATAATGTTGTGTTCTTATGCGTTTACAACATATATAGTCATGGCACCTAAATTTATTATGCATAGTGTCAATCGAACGAATATTCAATGGTACAAACAAACCAGTTAATTAAATAGGAAAAGAATGATCAACGGGAATAATTTATCTTCAACTTAAACCCCTCATTTGACACCTTCCAAGCAACACAATGGCACTACAAGGAAATTCTTCCTAACACGAACACCATGCACTCTCTTTGTTGTTTACTTCAACTACTACCACCATTCCGGTTTAGAGGGCAAATACGTATTTCTAAAAAATATTTTAACCATAAATTTAGTTAATAAAATATAAACTATATTTAACAAAAATTATATCATTAGATTCATATTAAAAAATACGCTTTTAATGTTATAATTTTTGTGACATATGATTTATATATTATTGACCAAATTTATGGTTAAACTATTGTATTGGAGTACCTATTAGCCTAAAAAACGAAATGAAGGTAGTATTAAAGTTATTCCCAAACACATAAAGACGATGCCCTCGCAATTGCGAGGGCCACCATGCTAGTTAGCAGGCGAATGATGGTGACGTGTCGGCACGCCGTGTCATCATGTTGATGAACCTGGATCTCACCATCGGTAGGACCATAATCCTTTTTGACATTGTTGAATGCACAAGGTGAGCTAGCAACTTGGATGTTGTCCCGTGTCATCATGTTGACGAAGGACATATCCTCTCAAGGTGCAAGGCGGTTGCTGTGCTAAACTATGCCTGTGGAATCACGCACCGTGACACTTGCCCAATTCATCCTCATGAGACATACTGTCCGCAGAGGCATGCAGATCAGGCTATGACAGTTAGAGGCAAGTGAGGATTGGTAGTTCAAGGGATTACCGGAGGTTGGTTGCTTGGAGCAGACATATGGGGTAGTTGCCGGCAGGCTGGCGGGCACTCCGCAGCATCGGCTTCATCACGAGACAAAGGTCGTCGACGATTGGAACCATGGCCACGTAGACAACCGAGGGGCGTCACGGAGCGTTCTAACATCCTGATAACTGCCATTCTCAATCTATTTTTTCGTGTTCATCTAGTAGCCTGCTATATAATCTTGGAAGTAGATGATTTTCAAAAGATCCAATACCATAGCCAAGACCACTGTTCTTCGTGTCAGACTATTTTCGCTCGCAGTATGTTTGTAGCTAGCTGCTGGATGCTCTCTTATATATGCTTCCACAGAAGTGAAGCATTTTTGTGTTGTGTCCTTTTTTTTTTGCGTGGATGTATCTAGTACTCTTGTTAGATGGACTCGTCTGACTAGAATTTATAGATATTAATATTCTAGCCAGAGTAAAGAGGGGTAATGTTCCGCAATTTTTCATCTCTTTTGTACAAGTGGGTGATATACGAATAATTGGCACATCAAAACATGTTACATAACTGTAACCTCTAGCCATAGCCGTCAAGACATGAACTGGAAGTACATATTAAATCTTAACCAATGCAAGAGGGGGGCACGATAAATTCTATTGTTGGTAGGGTGTCAAGTGAGATCGCACCAAAGTCTCACATGTAGCAAATGAACTAAAGGTGAGACTTTGGTGGGATCCCACTTGACACCCTAATTGTTCATTGATTCCTCAGCCTCATGGCGTTTATGTGTGTTTCTTTCAAGATGCAATATATTTTGTGAGAGTCCATGTGCTCAGCCAGCGGTGACATAACTATTCATAATTTCTTATTGATCATTTTGTACTTGTCCTAGTGATCAAGTAAGATGTATACAAATAAAACTATATTTTGAGCTTCGATCTTACTTAGAAGGAACTGTACAATGACAAGGAATCTGAATTGTATTTTGGAGAAGACAATTCAAAAGAAGATAAACCCCGAAGCTGCTATTGCAAATTACTTAAAGCTTATATTTTGATGTCTTTGTTACAACTGTATGTTACAAGTATCTCCTTTTATATACTTCTCCCGTTCAAAAATATAAGATGTTTTAGCATTTTCTAAAACACATTGAGACACATGTAGCTACAGACGCTTTTTAGTGTGTAGGTTCACTCATTTTGCTCTTAACATGTGCACTAAAAGGCTTCTAGATAAATATGTTTCATAAAAGGCTAAAACGTCTTGTATTTTGGAATAGAGGCAGTAGTATATTGTGCTGCCTTCCAGTATCAAACTTCTAAACATAGTTTTTCCATAAAATAATGTACCTTCCATTCCAAAATACTTTGCGAATTAGGTTCCATTTAGGAGGAACCTTTTCGAATGTTTTGGCACATCAAACATGTTATATATTATAACCTCTAGGCATAGCCATCAAGAGTCCTTTGAATTGTAACCTCTAGGCATAATGAAACAATAGTGCGCTATTTGTTTTAGTGTGGCCCTCCTCCCGTCGCTATACATGCTATAGCGCGTTAATTTAAAAATAGCACTTTGAAATAACCCAAAAATAAAGTATTTTAGCAAGAATAAAGGATATAGTGAAACATATAGATGTTTTAGCCCGATCAGTTATGTTTAACAATCAAGATTTCCATCATATGTTCGCTTACTCCACACTCTCATCATATACCACAACGGAAAAAATAGCATGCTATATTTAAAATAGCGTTCACGATATGATGTTTAGCGTGATATAGAATATGCTATTTTGTAAATAGCGCCAAGCAAGCAAAATTGCAAAACTTAGCATAGACTCTCTAAATACGCTATATCGCAATAAATAGCGTGAAATAGCGTGTTATTTTTTCAGACATAAACTGAATGACATCAATTTGTGTCATATTTTTGTTAAACAAGGTTGAAACCCCTGTTTCTGCAGTATCATATAACTTGTATATTCTAATAGAATAGTTTTATTAGAAGGCTCGCCGTAATGAAACCTAATATGCAATATTTTGTATGTAACCGAGTGAGTAGTTTGCAAGCAGTCATATAGGGAGTTTGGGACAACTAATATGCAACAGAGTGGGTAACAAATTACCAACATCTTTTTGATGACCAAATTCTAGAATGTCGGAGCATCGATCATTCTTGAGGTACTAGGAACGTATTAGCATCCAACTCAGGAGAACACTTGTGAAGATGGACGCAAGGACACACCACGCCAATTTTGTACTTGTATAGCTTCCTCCCCAGGTATTGGAACAACATTTGTATCATAGTAGAAATTATATATGATATACAGTGTGCCTCTTTATGTCACGTTGATGCAAACATTGTGTTAAGTGTAGTAGGTGTACAACGCAATCAGTTGATATTATAACCAAAAAAAGTTCCGTACATCAGTATGAAATGGGGGGAGCCATGTATCCTCGGAAAGAACAAATATACTGTAACAAAGGATTACATCTATATAGGAGAGGAAAAATCATCAAGAAGAATGACTAGAGAATATTTATTGTCAGAAACACTCAAAATGGAACATGTTCAAAGATCACAATGAAATATGCTGAAAAAATGACAATAGGCATCATGACCGGGACACCTGCCTCGGCAGGGTGTCAGCCATTGTCTTCCATAGGCGGAGGTACTCGGAGATGGACCAGTGCTCCTGCTTGATGTTGTAGAATTGACCAAAGCAATAACGGATCTCCTCGATTTAGGAAATTAGGAGATATAATATGTCATGCTACCGTTAGATATCACTAGCATGGTGGCCCTCGCAAATGCGAGGGCACCATCTTTAATTTTTTTTAGAGAGGGCCATCATCTTTAGTTTGTGAAAAAAATATGGAAAATGATCTTCATAATTTCAAGAGAAATCACATTTTATAATAAAATATTACATTATATAGACACCTATGATGTTAAATTCATATCATATGTGTAGAAGACATCTTAAACCGTCGTTAGTTCATGTGCAAACGATATGTGAAATTTTTGCATGATATAAATTGGTATATAAAACTAAATTGTAGATCATGACATATATTGTTGTTATTACGGGATCTTAGATCACTATGCGAGGTTAACATGCATATTGCCAAATAATTAGGGTTTACCTGAGCAACAACCCTATGATGCTTATAGCATTTGACGGGACAACAACTTAATAAGATAAAAAAATATAACTTATCATCTTTAATATCCTAAACCAAGAACATGCTTAATGAATAGACAACAATTTTCCACATCTTGTAATTTATGGATAGAGTTCAAATATAGTTACACAACTCCAACTTGGTTCACCTTCTGATAAACAAATTCTAAGATTATAGAGAGAAATCCATCAGCCTTAGTTATATCATCTTCATAAGGTAAGGTGAGAGTTTCACTTCTGCTTGCAAATATATATACACCATAAGGATTCCATAACAACTGAACTATTCTATTCCTTTTTCATGTTTAATCCTTGAAACATTAAATCCATTGGAAGATTGATATATGATATTTAAGTAAAGTCATACAATTGTTTGGTCGCAAAAAGTTTAGGTCATATTATTATCAAGAAAAAAATTATATACTTTAGGAAGATCTATTATTGAATGCTTGATATTGAGACAATTTAGAAAGTTCTGTTGGTTGCGATATGTTCATGTACAATTGTGATGATCTATTAACTTCAATTTGCTTATGTAAACTACGAAAATCTATTTATTGTGATTTTATAAAAAGAATATTATGATAATATGTTCATTCTATCTTGTTTACACATATGATTTACGGCTTCATGAGTCATCCATGAAGGATCCTAGCCACTTCTTTGAGTGTAGTTTGGGTATGTAATGTTAGTGTATTTTATGTAACAATGTCTCTCTGTTTCACACAGTGTTGTATAGGTTAGGTTAAATGTACATATTGGCTCCATCAAATTTCTTGGTATTTTTCATATCGATCACCATTTATCATGCAATAGTCCATGTAACCGGTGGATCTTTTGTCTTGTTATTTTCTCTCTGCAATTTGGTGATTTGGCAATAGAGTACCGGTTGGATAGTCTGCCTTCTAAGGAATATGTCTCTGACCACCACGCACCAGACAACTTAGTCCTAGTATCTAATGTCATCATCGGATACATGTTTTTTAAACATGCGAGGTTAATTTGACTTTTAGAAATTATGTTCTTAAAGTCTCTATCTATGTATGTTTAATTTTATCTGTCATAAAAAACAATCTGTCTTACAGAGCTTTTGATGTATTTTCCCTGCAAGGCTGCCACCATGTCCTGTTGTAGTACACCTATGTCATGACATGCATAAGTGTAATATAAAATCACGTCTTGTATTGATTTGATTTCGTGTTGGTGTTTCCATAGCTAAGATGGTGTTCTACATAATAAATGAATATTGGTTGTGTTCAATTCCTTGTATTTCTTGTATGGATCAATGTTTATCGTGCGGTAGTCCATGAAACCAGTGATTCTCATGGATATAGTTTTTCCTTTCTAGACAGTTTGGCAAATTGGCAACAGAGTGGCTGGACCTATGTCCTACTCCCCCTATTATAAATTATAAGATGTTTTAGCATTTTTTTAAGCACGTGTTTTTATAAGTCTTTTAGTGTGTAGATTCATAGCAAAATGAGTGGATATAGACACTAAAAGGCGTCTATATACATGTGTATTACAAAAAGGCTAAAACATCTTATTATTTTAAAACAGAGGGAGTACTATCTAAAGTCAACATATCATAGTTTTTCAAAATCTGTGAGATATTTTTTCTTTACTAAACTATTTTAAAAAATATATGTATGTTGTCATATTGGTATTCATACTTATCAATCTAATTTTAGAGGATGTCCTATATTTTTCCTACATATTGCCAGCATGTTTTATTGTAGTATTGCTTATATCACGACACTCACGCTAAAATCAGATCGTGTTGATCAGTTTCTAACTATTTCCCATAGCCGACCAGTTTTGGAGTTTGCTTCACTTATCAATGAGTTTTTGGTTTTTTTTTCACCTGATAGCTCTTGTGGCTGATTAGTTTTGGAGTCTGTTTCCTGCACGTATCCATCAGTTTTTTCTTATCACGCTGAGTTTGTCTGGACCAGATGTCTCCAGGATCTACGTAGTTAGTGTACGCATTTTTTTCCAGCGGCTGCATGTAGTCCTATGGAGATATATTCGCCTTTTTTTCCAACGACTGCAATAGAGTCCGATGGAAACGTGCATTGACACGGGTCGTATCAAATCTGGTATTTTATACGTGTCTTCCAACATGCACCGTGTCAAACCAAATTACACCGGTACATAACTATTGATTTCTTGTTAAATCTTAGCCATATATTTTAGATCTAACTGTCGAAATAATTAAGGTGATGTGGCTAAACCTGGTGGCTCTATTAGACATCCTTATATTGCTTTTAGTATATAATAGATAATTAAGGTGATGTGGCTAAACCTGGTGGCTCTATTAGACATCCTTATATTGCTTTTAGTATATAATAGATAGATTCTAACACTATCACTACAGAAAAATTTGTAGGCGCCGACGACCGGTATGCTACGCCGACGACCAAATGTCGAGGCCGTCGGCGTAGCTGCCTCCCCAGGCCAGCCCCCCGCCAGGCCGTCCGTAGAAATGGCCGTCGGCGTAGTAACATGTGCCGACGGTGGCCCTCAGCACAGACACGCCGTCGGCGTAGTGGAGAAGGATATGCCGACGGTGACCCTCGGCGCACCTTTAGCCCTTGGCGTAGCCCCGACTTAGACACGGCGCCGCAAATGCCGTTTGGTGGCGAAGCTGTGCCGACAGCCTGGCCGTCGGCGTAGCCCTATGCGCCACGTGCTCCCCCACACGCCTGAATTGGATGGGTTGTGCCGACGGCTTAGCCGTCGGCGTAGCCCTTCAGATTTGTTTGCTACAATTTAGATTGTTTGTATACAGGGTTTGGTTGGGCTTATCCCTTCAAATTATTTTTTCCATTTAATTATAGTCATATATTTTATACTAATTTATTAATTACTCCTAATAATTTAATGTTGATATATATTTTTTGTACTCGGATTCTAGTTGTTTGTACTGCACGGATAACATTCTCCATCTCTTTCCCCGGTGCATGTGTCCCCCTTCGCATGGTTTTACATCATCAAATGATCTAAACAAAGACAAAACAAGAGAGTGCTATGCCGGGCTACCCCTATCAGAGGAACGTCTAGGAGGCAGACGATCCGATGCCCACAGATCAGGGTTCCGCAGCAGATCACGCTCCGGGTCGTCGGAATACCTCAAGGAATTGCATGTGGCCCTAGCACATGTATGGAAGTGTGGTGCTATGTTGAAACATGCAAAACCTAGTCCCCGGGTGCATGTGTCCCCCTTCGCATGCATGTGCTGTAACCTAAAGCTAAGGTTCTAGACTTATATAAGGGGGCAACTCCCTGTTCTGGTGAAACCGGGTAAGATATTGCCCTCCCCTTGTGAACCAACATGGTGACGACTGCAAGTTTCAAACTTTAATTTTGCAAATGATGATAAGTCTCACTTTATCTAGTTTGAACCTTTGTTCCTGCAACGACTAACATATAACTATCCTGTAGGCGATGAATCACTACTTTATCACTGGACAGCGGGTTCCGGTGGAAGGTGACCAGCCACCAGATCTTGGGATGCCTCCTCGCTGCATATCGAGGGAAGATTTTGCTGCCACATACTACGGAGGGACCCCGGTAAGTTCTTTGCCAAACCACTTGTTGCCGCTTTCACATGCCTCGCAAGTTGCTAAGTTTTTGCTCAAACATGTAGGGCACAGGATGCTCCAGAAATGTTGGACCCTTTGGTCGTGCCTCGGCCTCGCCTAGTCCGTCACGTGTTGATGCACAACTTCGTATCATGGCGCCCGATGGTGGCTCCGCTAGTGGTTAAACTTCCCCGATGGCCCGACAACTGCGAGCGTCTCCTGAGCTCGGAACGGGAAGCCTCAGACCATGAGCATGGACATGGCTAGAGCTAGAGCTTGTGTATGCACTTGTCATATCTTCTTTGTGTATGCACTTGTGATGAGTTTGTATGGATAAAAAATATGTTTTGTGGATGATCATGTTGTTGTTTGGATGACGATGGATATTGCAATGTCATGGTTATTGGTTTGATACTTTATTTGAAATTATTTTGCTGATATTTTGGATGCTAAAATTGAATTAGAAATGGAAACAGAAAAAATGGCAGTAGCTACGCCGACCGCTTTGCCATCGGCACGGTCTGGCAGCTCGAGGGAAGAGCCTGTGCCGACGGCTAGGCTGTCGGCGTAGCGGGCGACGTGGCAGCTCGAGGGAAGGGCCTGGCGAGCTGCGGTGGTTCCTAGGCTGGGTCTGTGCTGACGGCCCGGCCGTCGGCGTAGCTGTCTCACGCAGCCGTTATCGTGGACGGACATTGCTGACACGCAGGGCCCGCTGGGAGATGCTGCGCCGAGGGGGATTTTTTGTGCCGACGGCCGTGGTCCTGTGCCGACCAGGACGTACGCCGAGGGGGATACGCCGACGGTGTGCCGACGGCGTTGTCGGGCTGTGCGGATGGCTTCCGGCCATCGGCGTAGTCCGTTTTTCATGTACTGTATGCCTATGAAATCACGAACCGTGACACTTGCTTAATTCATCCTCATGAGACATACGGTCAGCGGAGGCAGGCCAAGCTATGACAGTTAGAGGTAAGTGAGGATTGGTAGTTCAATGGATTAATGGGTATTGGTGAACACTGTGGCTGGCGGAAGATTAGAGTTACCCATTTTATTCTTGTATGCGGAAAAGATGAAATCAGTGTTGAGGGTGAACTGACCCAACAAGGCACATGATCGTAGCACAACGTGTAGGCCACAGCCATGGCCAATGATGTTCTCTTTCACGGCCAAATTCACAACTGGTTGGAGCAGGTAGACGGGGTAGTTACCGGCAGGCTGGCGGGCACTCCGCAACATCGGCTGCATCACGAGAAGAAGGTAGTCGGCGATTGGAACCATGGCCACCTAGACTACCGAGGGGAGTCACAGAGCGCTCTAACATCCTGATAACTACCATTCTTAATCTATTTTTTCTTGTTCATTTAGTAGCCTGCTGCATAATCTTGGAAGTAGATGATTTTCAAAAGATCCAATACCATAGCCTAGACCACTGTTCTTCGTGTCAGACTATTTTCGCTCAGAGTATGTTTGCAGCTGCTGGATGCTCTCTTATATATGCTTCCATAGAAGTGAAGCATTTTTGTGTTGTATCCTTTTTTTTGCGTGGATGTATCTAGTCATCTTGTTAGATGGATTCATATGACTAGAATTTATAGATATTAATATTCTAACCAGAGTAAGTAATGTTCCCCAATTTTTCACCACTTTTGTACAAGTGGGTGATATACAAACAATTGGAACATCAAAACATGTTACATAACTGTAACCTCAAGGCATAGCCGTCAAAACATGAACTGGAAGTACAGAATAAATCTTAACCAATGCAAGAGGGGGCACGGTAAAATGTATTGTTTGTAGGGTGTCAAGTGGGATCCCATCAAAATCCTGCTTCTAGTTGTCAAAATCTAATGTAGCAAATGAACTAAAGGTGAGACTTTGGTGTGATCCCATTTGACACCCTAATTGTTCGTTGATTCCTCAGCCTCATGGCGTTTATGTGTGTTTCTTTCAAGATGCAATATATTTGGTGAGAGTCCATGTGCTCAGCCAGCGATGACGTAACTATTCATAATTTCATATTGATCATTTTGTACTTGTCCTAGTGATCAAGTAAGATGTATACCAATAAAACTATATTTTGATCTTCGATCTTACTTAGAAGGAACTGTACAATAATCTCATCGGTTTCAGCGTCATACGATCCCCCATGCCCAAGGAACCAATTTTTTGACCTCACGAGACACTGATTTGTAGATGGCACGATCCTTTTATCACGCATTTCTTTCTTGGTTTTTGCCCACTTAGGCATGGCCGTCTTGTAGCCACCTGTCCACATAGTATGGTGATATTTCTTTTTGGACGCATTTATCTGATTCTTTTCCGACTTGGCCTTAGCTGCTTCTGATTCCTTGTATGTCACAAATGGGGCCAAGTTATCACGCTGCTTCTCTAGCGGGCCAGTGAATGGCGGAGTCAGCCCCTTCTTGACATATTTGTCGTACAATCTTTTCTTTCAGTCCTTGAATTTTTTGCCCATCTTCTTAAGGGCCCACTTTCTGACTGTCAACCTCAATGCCTTATTGAGTCCAGGAGTGTCCAATTTAGGTAGAGAGAAGTGTGTCATGAGTGAATTCCAAAGACCCTCTTTGTCTCTGTCATCGACAAAAGTTTCTCCAACTTGATCGCTTTTCTTTCCTGGCTTATTCCACTTCTGAGTGGTGATCGGGATGGTGTCCCTGACTATCACTCCTCATTGATATACAAATACACTTGCGGCCTCTTTCGGCTCCAAAGGTTTGCCCAGCTCAGAAACTACATCAATAGTAAAACACGCACCATCGGCCAACTTTTTGGCCGGGCCTCATTTCATTGCAGAAGATTGGCCCGATGCGGAGGTCTAAGAGAAGAAACAGTCGTTAGTATATATATATATGTTGGAGATATGCCCTAGAGGCAATAATAAAAGTGGTTATTATTATATCTTTGTGTTTATGATAAATGTTTACATTCATGCTATAACAGTATTAACCGGAAACATTAGTACTTGTGTGATTTGTAAATTGAATTAGAGTCCCTGGTAAAGCCTCTTTGTTATGCTAGCTTGTTGGTTGGTAGCTGATCGTGGTTTCCTGATCATGAACATAGAGATGTTATTAATGACAAGATCATATCATTAGGAGAATGGTGTGATGGACATACTCCTATAGATAAGCGTAGCATTAAGATCAAGTCATTCCAATAGTTCATTTGCTATAAGCTTTCTGATACATAGTAACCTAATTCCTTAGACCATGAGATCATGCTAATCACCATCACCAGAAGGATGCTTTGATGACATCAAACACCACACCGTAACTGGGTGGCTATAAAGGTGGCATTGAGTGTTCGGAAAGTATGTGTTGAGGCACATGGATCAAGAGTGGGATTAGTCCATCCATATGACGGATAGATATACTCTGGGCCTTCTCGGTGAAATGTCATCCAATTGGCTTGCAAGCATGTGACTGGCTCACAAGGGATCACATATCACGGGAACGAGAAAAGAGTACTTATCGGTAACGAGGTTGAACTAGGTATGCAGAGATACCGAAGATCAGAACCTCGGATAAGTAAACTATCGCGAGACAAAGGGAAATTGGTATCGTATGTAAGTGGTTCATTCGATCGCAAAGTAATCGTATAAATATGTGGGAGCCATATGAATTTCCAGATTCCTCTATTGGTTATTGATTGGAGAAGTGTCTCGGTCATGTCCGCATAATTCACGAACCGTAGGGAGACACACTTAAGGATTCGATGTTGTTTAGTAGATATGGAATGTAAGTAGGGATACCGAATGTTGTTCAGAGTCTCGGATGGGATCCGGGATATCACGAGGAGATCCGGAATGGTCCGGAGAATAAGATTCATATAAGGAAAGTTCGATTCCGGAGTTCGGGAAAGATTCCGATGTTTTCATCGGAGAGGTTCTAGAAGGTTCTAGAAGGTTCACCGGACCGAAAGAGAATAGTCCATGAATGTGTCATGGGTAAGTGGAATGATTGGATCATATCCTAGGTCACTTGGTTTGGACATTTGCGAGAGAGAATTGAAGCTCTAAATTGAAAGTCAAACGGGAGGTTTGAAAAGTCAAACTGGAACAATGGTTTCCTAGTGGAAAAAGGAAAGAGTCCTTCTTTCTAACCAACTTGGGTTTGGGTTTGGATTCAAACTCTCCCCTGCCAAGGCTGCCCCTCCCTCTCATAAATAGAGGGAGAGGGCTGCCCCAAACAACACAAGAGCCATCCCTCCCAACCCATGCACCGCCGCCGCCTCGCACTGCCGCCGGCCTATCGCCGTCGCCCTAGCCGCCGCCGACTCCTCCTCCTCCTCCTCTCCGGCCTTCTAAACCTAGATCGCCAGAAACCCTAGATCCACCATAACTCGCACCGGCTTAGGCGAAGCCCTGCGGGATCTTCCCTCTACTTCCGACACCACGCCGTCGTGCTGCCGGAACAGCGAGGGGAGAACTACAACCTCCGCTGCCTGCTGGAACAAGGGAGAGGAAGGTCTTCATCGAGTACCTAACATGTGACCGACTGCGGAAGTGCTGCCGGAACGCAGCGCCGGAAGGATCGTCTACGCGATCTTGAGATCGGCAAGTGTACGACTACATCACCCACAAGAATCTGCTCTCGTTAACCGCTTTAGAATCTTCGAGGGTGAGTACTCTAATCGACTCATTGCTACAATCTAGTAGATAGATCTTGGCTTGTTTGTGTGCATGTGGTAGAATTTTTTTGTTTTCCATGCTACGAACCCCTACAGTGGTATCAGAGCCGTGTCTATATGTAGATCTGTTGCACGAGTAGAACACAATGTTCATTATGGGCGTTGATGTTTTTGTTGTCGATTGCTTATTGTGTACTTTGCATCTTGCGGGATGGTGGAATGAAGCGGCCCGGGCTAACCTTACATGACATCTTTCATGAGACTTGCTCCACGCTTGACATGCAACTTATATTGCAAAGTGGCTTTGCGGGTGCCTGTTTCTCCCAACATAGTTAAGATTTGATTTACAACGGGTGATTGACAATACTAGTATCAACGTTAGAACGGCACTTATTGAAAGCCCAAACCACGTAAAACATGCAAAGAAAATTATAGGCGTCTAACTTTGTTTTGCAGGGGTGTGCTGTGATGTGATATGGCCATGATTGTGATTATATATGATGTATGCAATGTTCCTTATTGTAAGTCGCCAACCGGTAGGGGCCATATGGTTGTCTTTTAATTACGTTAAGACCTGCGTGTCTATTCAAAGTAGTTGTAATAGTTGATGCTGATGGACGACAACCATGAAGAGACGCCATTGACCTTGATGCCATACCGGTGATGATGGAGATCATGTTCGTGCTTGAAGATGGAGATCGGAAGCACAAGAAGAAAGGCCATATCATATCACATATTATGAATTGCATGTGATGTTAATCCTTTTATGCATCTTGTATTGCTTAGTTCGCGACGGTAGCATTATAAGATGATCCCTCTAGCACAAAATATCAAGTTATAAAGTATTCATCCTTAGTTAGCACCGTTGCTAAAGCTCGTTGTTTCGAAGCACCACGTGATGATCGGGTGCGTTAGATTCTGTGAGTGTATACAACGTGAGCAAGCTAGATTTGATCATGCGGAAGCTAAGGTTTGATCTTGATGAGCCTAGCATGTACATACATGGTCTCGGAACACGGATCACCGAAAGGTAAAGCATGAGTCATATAGTAGATATGATGAACATGTTAATTGTTTGCCATTGATGCTACATCAATTCTCATGATGATCGGTTTTGATAGGGTGGATTTGGTTCGTGTGATCACTAAAACAATGCGAGGGATATTGTTTTGAGTGAGAGTTCACCTAGATTAATTTAACTATTAATTGGAACCTAATTTGTCATAAACTTAGTCTAAACTATTGCAAATATGTTGTATATCAATGGCGGCCCCTACCATCAATTTTAATGCATTCCTAGAGAAATAAAAGTTGAAAAACAATGGAAGCAACTTCGTGAATTGGTTCCGCAATTTGAGGATTGTCCTCAATGCTAGTAAGTTGACCTATGTGCTGGATGCACCGCTGGGTGACCCACCTGCAGCTGATGCTACCGATGTGGTAAAGAATGTTTTCCTCGTTCGGAAGAATCAGTACTCC
The DNA here is from genome assembly GCA_916181665.1 of Avena sativa. Classification (NCBI taxonomy): domain Eukaryota; kingdom Viridiplantae; phylum Streptophyta; class Magnoliopsida; order Poales; family Poaceae; genus Avena; species Avena sativa. The sequence goes on along the minus strand of OV702285.1, from coordinate 37,720,133 downwards.
ACAGTTCAGTGTGCTATCTTGTATGGTTTGGAATCGGAGCTTCAGAAAAGGTTTGAGAACCATGACCCACATGATATTGTTCGTGAACTCAAAATGATATTTGAGGCTCACGCGGCAGTTGAGAGTTATGAGGCTTCTGAAAAGTTCTTTAACTACAAGATGAAAGAGGGCAGCTCCGTCAGTGAGGACGTGCTTAAGATGTCTAGGCACGCAAGCAAGCTTCAAAGCTTGGGTATAGTGATTCCTAATGCTTTGGGGATTCACCGTGTCCTCTAATCACTACCACCAAGTTACAAGAACTTTGTGATGAACTACAATATGCAAAACATGGACAAGTCGTTGCCCGAACTCTTCTCCATGTTAATGTCTGCAGAAGTGGAGATCAAGAAAGAGCACCAAGTGTTATTGGTCAATAAGACCACCAAATTTAAGAAGCAAGGAAAGTCTAAGAAAAAGGGAAACTTCAAGAAGGGTGGTAAGAAAGTTACCGCACCGGCGAAGAAGACCAAGGCTGGGCCTAAGCCTAATATTGAGTGCTTTTATTGCAAGGGAGAAGGTCACTGGAAGCGGAATTGCCCTAAGTACTTGGCAGATTTGAAGAACGTCAACATCAAGAAGAAAGGTATATCCGATATACATGTTATTGATGTGTATCTCACTAGTACTCGTAGTAGTGCCTGGGTATTTGATACTAGTTCGGTTGCTCATATTTGTAACTTGAAACAGGTGATACAGAATAGACGGAAACTAGCGAAGAACAAAGTGACGATGCGCGTTGGAAATGGATCAAAGGTTGATGTGATCGCGGTCGGCACACTACCTCTTCATCTACCATCGGGATTAGTTTTATACTTAAATAATTTTTATTTGGTGCCTGCGTTGAGCATGAATATTATATCAGGATCATGTTTATTGCGAGAAGGTTACTTTTTTAAGTCCGAGAATAATGGTTGTTCGATTTATATGAGTAATATGTTTTATGCACATGCACCTCTGATAGATGGTATATTCTTATTGAATCTCGATTGTGGAAATACACACATTAATAACATTGAAGCTAAACGTTTGAAATTGAGCGATAACTCGACCTATATATGGCACTGTCGCCTTGGTCACATTGGAGTGAAGCGTATGAAGAAACTCCATTCCGATGGACTTCTTGAATCACTTTATTTCGAATCACTTGAAAGATGCGAAGCATGTCTGATGGGTAAAATAACTAAGACTCCATTTTCTGGTATGATGGAGCGAGCTACGGACTTATTGGAAATCATACATAACCGATATGTGTGGCCCAATGAGTGTAGCATCGCGCGGTGGTTATCGTTATGTTTTTACCTTCACGGATGATTTGAGTAGATATGGGTATATATATTTCATGAAGCATAAGTACGAGACTTTCGAGAAGTTTAAGGAATTTCAAAGTGAGGTAGAGAATCAACGTAACAAGAAGATTAATTTTTTACGATCTGATCGTGGAGGTGAATATCTAAGTTACGAGTTTAGCGAGCATTTGAAGAAATGCGGAATACTTTCACAATTGACACTGTCGGGAACACCACAACGTAATGGTGTGTCCGAACGTCGTAATCAAACTCTCTTAGATATGGTTCGTTCTATGATGTCACTTACAAATTTACCGCTATCATTTTAGGGTTATGCATTAGAAACAGCCGCATTCACTTTAAATAGGGCACCATCTAAATCCGTTGAAATGACACCGTATGAATTATGGTTTGGGAAGAAACCTAAATTGTCATTCTTTAAAGTTTGGGGTTGCGAAGCTTATGTAAAGAAGTTACAGCCCGAGAAGCTTGAACCCAAAGCGGAAAAATGCGTCTTCATAGGATACCCGAAGGAAACTATTGGGTATACCTTCTATCATAGATCCGAGGGAAAAATCTTCGTTGCCAAGAATGGATCCTTTCTAGAGAAGGAGTTTCTCTCGAAAGAAGTATCTGGAAGGAAAGTAGAACTCGACGAGGTTGATGAACCTTCTCTCGAACTTGCGAGTAGCGCAGCGCCGAAAATAGTTCATGTGGCGCCTACACCAATAAGGGAGGAAGCTAATGCTGTTGATCATGAAACTTCGATTGAAGTTACTACGGAACCTCGCAGGTCAACGAGAACTTGTACCACTCCTGATTGGTATGATCCTGTTATGAGTGTCATGTTGGTGGACAACACAGATGACCCTGCGATATATGAGGAAGCGATGATGAGCCTAGATTCCAATAAATGGCAAGAAGCCATGAAATCCGATATTAGATCCATGTATGAAAACCAAGTATGGACTTTGGTGGACTTACCGGATGGCCGGAAGGCTGTCGAGAACAAATGGATTTTCAAGAAGAAAACATATGCTGATGGCAATGTTACTATCTATAAAGCTCGACTTGTCGCAAAAGGGTTTCGACAAATTCAAGGAGTTGACTATGATGAAACTTTCTCACCGATAGCGAAGCTAAAGTTTGTGAGGATTTTGTTAGCAATCGCTGCATATTATGATTATGAGATATGGCAGATGGATGTCAAAACGGCGTTCCTCAATGGAGACATTGATGAAGAGTTGTATATGGTACAACCCAAAGGTTTTGTCGATCCTAAAGATGCTAACAAGGTATGCAAACTTCAACGGTCCATTTATGGATTGAAGCAAGCATCCCGAAATTGGAATCAACGTTTTGATAAGGTAATCAAAAGCTTTGGTTTTATACAAACTTATGGAGAAGCTTGTATTTACAAGAAAGTGAGTGGGAACTCTGTAGCATTCTTAATACTATATGTAGATGACATATTGTTGATTGGGAATGATGTATTCCTGCTTAATAATGTCAAGGATTATTTGAATAATAGTTTTTTAATGAAAGATCTTGGCGAAGCAACTTACATTTTAGGCATAAAGATTTATAGAGATAGATCGAGACACCTAATATCATTGTCACAAAGTACATATTTAGACAAAGTTCTAAAGGGGTTTGGAATGGAAGATAGCAAGAAAGGGTTCTTGCCCATGTTGCCCAATACGACCTTGAGTAAAACTCAAAGTCCTGCAACGGCAGAAGATAGAGAAAGGATGAGTAAGACTCCCTATGCCTCAGCCATAGAATCAATTATGTATGCCATGCTATGTACAAGACCCGACATTGCATATGCCGTTAGTTTGACTAGCAGATATCAAAGTGATCCAGGAGTGGATCATTGGACAGCGGTCAAAAACATCCTTAAGTACTTGAGAAGAACTAAGGATATGGTTCTTTCTTGTGGAGGTGATGAACAACTCGTTGTTAATGGTTACACCGATGCTAGTTGGAACACCGATCCGGATGATTCTAAATCTCAATCTAGATACGTATTTACTTTGAATGGTGCAGTAGTTAGCTGGAGGAGTGCAAAGCAAACCGTTGTGGCGAGATCTTCAACTGAATCGGAATACATAGCTGCTTCGGCGGCTTCACAAGAGGCGATATGGATTAAGGAGTTCATTACAGAGCTCGGTGTGGTTCCAAGTGCGCTGGACCCAATGTCTATCTATTGTGATAATATGGGCGTCATAGCCAATACGCAAGAACCAAGGTCACACAAGAAGCTGAAGCATATCAAGCTACGTTTTCACGCTATTCGAGAGCATGTCCAAGATGGTGACATAAAAATTTGCAAAGTACACACATATCTGAATGTGGCGGATCCGTAGACTAAATCTCTCCCGAGGGCAAAACATGACCAGCACCAAACCGCCATATGGGTGTTCGGTATATTACCATGTAATCTAGATTAGTTGACTCTAGTGCAACTGGGAGACTGTTGAAGATATGCCCTAGAGGCAATAATAAAAGTGGTTATTATTATTATATCTTTGTGTTTATGATAAATGTTTACATTCATGCTACGAACCCCTACAATATAGGAATCAAATAATGCATCTACTAGCTCGTATCAGCAGATGCTTTATATACCTCGCCGGACTTTGCTATGGTCTCTCCACCGTCAGCTCCACCGTCGTCTCCACCAAAGAATTCATCATAGTTGTCTCTACCATCGGCTTTATCCAAGTTGAGGTATTGGGAGACATCATCATCTCCATCATCGTCTGCTCCATCATAATGGTAACCTCATTTACCCTCATCTATCATCTTGTACATGCGCTCTTCGTCGTCTTTACCGTCCATAACTTAACTAATACAGAAGAAAGATAAAATCATTTTTCTTAATGCAATAAATAAAGGAAGATAAAGTAATTCAACTTAATATACCATATTATATATTAAAGTACCAATTAAACAATACGATGAAGAAAGATAAAGTACCAATTAAACAACAATACATCTCGAATAATCCGCTAGTACAATAATAATAAAAGATAATACCCTATTACACATCTATCTGAACCAAGACGTCGAACCCCGGCTACTGAGCCGCGGGAGATGTGCACCTAAAGAGTAGGAACCATCACCGGGAAATATCTCGGGTAAGGTGCCTTAAGAACCTGCCGGGTATTGGCGACCCAGACTTCCAAAATATACATGTAACGTCGGACGTGCTCGTCCTCCTCCCTGACACGTCGCTGTAACACCTCGTCGGTGGCCGGCTCCCTCTGCACCGTGGCTGGACCACTCGGCCGCCACCACAGAAGATCCGGGTCGACGACAACACCCGAATTCCTGACCAGACCACGTCTCTCAGTCCCGTGGATGCCCGGCGACAGAGTCTAATAGTCCTCCGTTGTTCCCGCCGAGTGAACAAAGATGAGGACGCGACATAATCCTAAACAGGACGTATTGCTGCCATGGATCAAATTTGAGAACTGGCTGCCATGGATCGACTACAGAGTACCGAGAATGCATTGCTGGAATCCATCTCCAGTTGTAAGAACCAAAAGAAAAATACAGCTGTTTCCTCAAATTTGTGCAATGATCGGCCGCCTAAAAATGATATTTCCTGCATCTCGGATGCAATTTGGGAAACAACTATATCTCCTATTTTTGGCCATGAAAATATTTTCAAAGAGAACAGCAATATTTTCGATTTACAGTTGTCCAACCTACCCATAACATGTATTGGTCTAAAACCCTGCATTTTAGAAAGACACGCAAAGAGGATTTACAAATGTTAATAGACAAGATAAGAAATATATTAGCGGCCTGAACCCTGAAGGCACACATGCTCACCCAGAGTGGTAGATTGATCCTTGTCCAATTGGTACTCAAGGAAATGGCAATTTTCATCTATTATCTTTGGATCCACCACCATGGTTCTTCAAGGCTATAGAAAAAATTCGTCGTACGTTTCTCTGGAAGGACACTGATGCCGTGAAATGATGACATTGTTTGGTCAATGGAAAAGCAGTCTGTCATTCAAAACCAAACAGGGGTTTAGGCATATCAAATTTACAATACATGCATTCATCCCATTGGATGAAATGTGGGCTTAGAGTCAGAGAGCAGAAGACAAGAAAGTGTGGAGCTCTTTGGCAACCCAATGGAGGATCAGGACATGCATATTTTCAATGCAACAGAAAATTAATGTGGTCGTGGGCAAAGGAGAGAGATCTTACTTTTGAAGTGATAAATGGATGAATGGAAGGGCAGTTGAAGATATTGCGCCGGACCTTTTCCACACTATTACCCCTCTGACAAAAGCTACTAGAAGAATTGATGCGGATGCATTGCTTAATAACCAGTGGTTAGATGACATCCGAAACCCATCAACATATACCTTTTCCGTTCGATGAGATGTGCAGTTATAAACATAATTTGGAGTTCAGTGCTGGTGTGGGCTGAGCTGCAACAAGTACCTCCTACGATTGATTTATCTCTCCGAATCTGGTGGGCACATCCTTCGTCAAGACTTCGAGCCTCAAACAAGAAGATATTTAACACTCTAGTTATGTTAACAGCCTGGAGTATTTGGCATGAGATAAACAGAAGGGTATTAGACAACAACAGTCGTAGATCAGATTAAAGCAGCAGATGCAATTTGTTTGGCTGTAGCAAATAGGGTCGTTTTGTGTTACCAACAGATTGATATTAGGGTTGTTGTGTTGTGTTGTGTTGCGTTGTTCTTCACAGTGCAGTTCCTCTAGCTTTTGTCTGTTGTTTTAGTCTAGTCCTTTGTTGTGGTCGTTTGTACTCTTTTACAACTTTCATATACTCTGCCATCTTGATGGCTTTCTCTCCTTCTTAATATATACATGCAGCTCTCCTGCATGGTTCGAAAAAAAAACTAAAAAAACACCACATCAAAGAACCTTCATTGCACTTCACACCCTCCTTGCCATGCTGTGCCCCTTCAAGAAATTGTTAACCACATTCCTTGGCGGTTGGCTCCCACTGCTGAGCACGTGTGGCAAGTATTGCGGTGCATGCAACTCATTGGAGGCCTTGCCAATATCAAACTTAGCGGCTTTGTCACGCACACCCATAGCTCGAGCATGGCACCTTGATTTTGAGGGAGGGCTATCAAAGTTAGAGCTAAGTGAGGACAGGGGAGTGCAAGTGCATAAAAGAGCTGGGATGGAGTTGTGTGCTGAGGCTGTTCCCTACCCTACATGGAGAGCAAGCCAAGTCTATCAAGAATGTGACGTTGGGTAAGGCTCGACTTGAGTTGTCTGATGGAGGGGCCAGTGATTTTGTCGCTCACAAAAAGGGGCGAACCTCGTCACAGAATGTAGGAGAAACGGTTTCCAGCAGACTCGACGATAGCCTTTGGCGTCATCTGCCTTGCAAGGGATAGCTAATCGATGATTGGAACCGTGGCCAGGGAGACTACCAGGCAAAATCCAAGAGCATACTAACATCCTGATACCTACCATTCTCAAAATATTTTCTTTTTTTCATCAAGTTACAAGCAACGTAACCTTGAAAGTAGAATTTTTTTAGACCATCGAACACAGTAAAAAATATGGTACTTCTTGTAGATATATATATAGAAACATTTGTACCTGTTGCGCATCTAGGGAAGAAATGCATTCAGGGTTTGCTATATATAAAGTTGCTGGATGTTGTTTTCATCATGATGCAGCTAGTGTTAGTTGACTAGAGAGTGTAGATGGTTCATAATAGCCTGAGTAAAGAGTGGCAACGTTACCCCCATCTACCGCATTTCGTCTAATTTAATATGTCCACGTGGTATGATATTGCATAAGATTTGTCACATGTAAGCATGTTACTCCCTCTAATCCATATTAATTGTCACTAAATTGGATGTATCTAGCACTAAAATATGTCTAGATACAACCGATTCAACGGCAATTAATATCGATCGGAGAAAGTATAAGTTTGCAACCTGCAGGAATAGCCGTCCAGACATGCATGTATTATTAAACAAAAACAACACTATTATCAAATGAAAAATAAAATATATCCACTAAGTATACTCCATAGGAAGAATGTGAACCTTCTAAAACATTTCACATAATGTTACTATGGTAACACGGAAACCATCACACACTTCACTCTGAAACCTACCTGAGAACCAATTCATGCAACGGAATATGAAAAAATAAGTAAGAATGATCAGAATGTATCTATTTCCTAACCAGATGGACATATGAATAACATGGATGTGGATCGTGACCATATGTGTTGTGGTACATACCCTCACTATCTCTTCTGCCATGACCGTGATACATTAACCAATGCATCATTTCTACGATCACGATCCTACTTTGAAAATTCGACGAGTTCGAATAGCACACCCAACACACAATTCATCTAAATATCATTTTTTCTCTTGATTCAAATGGCAATAATTGTATTAGTCCCCGGCAGGAACACGTGAACTGGAAAAAAGAGTAGAGAATTATACGTACCAATGGTTATATTCAATTCACTAGCTCGGTTAATTTTTCTCATCAGCTGACAAAAATAACTTACATATGTTTGTTATACACGGGTGTAGTCTAGGTCAAACGATTGTTATTGACGCATATGGAGAAGTGTCAAGTAGCGACGGGCTAGCGGCCGGAAGAGCACGCATTGGAGGGTTGATGGCAAATGACTGTAAATATGCTAAACAACGTGGACAAGTTGATATAGCGCTTCAAGTTTAAGTGGCAAAGCTGCGGGAAGCCGGCCGAGGCACCTCGTCACAGAATGTAGGAGAGGAAGTTTCTGGCAGACTCGACGATATATAGCCTTTGGCATCATCTGCGTTGCAAGGGATAGCTAATCGACGATTGGAACCGTGGCCAGGGAGACCGTCAGGAAAACTCCAAGAGCATACTGACATTCTGATACCTACCATACTCAAAATATTTTCTTCTTTTCATCAAGTTACAAGCAACATAACCTTGAAAGTAGAAAGTTTTGACACCATCAAACATAGTAAAAAAATATGGTACTTCTTGTAGAACTATTGTAGATATATCGAAACATTTGTACCTGTTGTGCATCTAGGGAAGAAATTCTTTCAGGGTTTGCTATATATATAGTTGTTGGATTTTGTTTTCATCATGATGCAGCTAGTGTTAGCTAACTAGAGAGTATAGATGGTTCATAATAGCCTAAGTAAAGAGTGGCAAAGTTATCCCCATCTACCGCATTTCGTCTAGTTTAATATGTCCATGTGGTATGAGATTGCATAAGAAGATTTGTCACATTGAAGCATGTTATAAGTTTGCAACCTGCAGGCATAGCCGTCCAGACATGCATGTATTATTAAACAAAAACAACACTATTATCAATTGAGAACTATAATATATCCACTAAGTATACTCCATAGGGAGAGTGTGAGCCTTCTAAAATATTTCACATAATGTTACTGTGGTAACACGGAAACCATCACACAACAGCCACAATTATTTTCTCACTCTTAAACCTACCTGATAACCAATTCATGCAACGGAATAAGAAAAAAAGTCAGAATTATCAGAATGTATCTATTTCCTAACCAGATGGACCTATGAATAACATGGATATGGATTGTGACCATATGTGTTGCGGTACATACCCTCACTAAGCATTTCTCTTCTGCCATGACCATGATACTTTTAATTCTATAGGTTTATCATGACGTTGCGCTACATCCTCACAGAACGGGTCGAATCAAATTTCCTTTACATTCAGGTTTCTTGTTTGTTTTAATCTTTGATGAGATTGGGACCTGACCAAATGCCGCCCGAACCAGCCCAAACTACACATATCTTGATCATTTATCTATTTTTCCTGTTCTCCGCCCAATTAAATTCGACGAATGATGGCGACGTGTCGGCACGCCTGGCCATGATGAACCTGGATCTCACCATCGGTAGGGGCCAAAATCCTTTTTGAATGCACAAGGTGAGCTAGCAACTTGGATGTTGTCCTGTGTCATCATGGTGAAGGTCATATCCTCTCGAGCTGCAAGGCGGTTGCTGTGCTGAACTATGCCTGTGGAATCACGCACCGTAAGACTTGTGCAATTCACCATCATGAGACATACGGTCGGCGGGGGCAGGTCAGGCTATGTCAGTTAGAGGTAAGTGAGGATTGGTAGTTCAACGGATTAACGGGTATTGGTGAACATTGTGGTCCGGTGGAAGGTTAGAGAGTTACCCGTTTTATTCTTGTACATGGGGAAGATCATGAAATCGGTGCTGAGAGTAACCGATCCAGCAAGGCCTATGGTAGCACAACATGTAGAGCACAAACTTGGCCAATGATGTCCTCTTTCACGGCCAAATTCACAACTGGTTGGAGCAGCTAGACTGCATAGTTGCCGGTAGGCTGGCGGGCACTCCGCAGCCTCGGCTGCATCACGAGAAGAAGGTCATCGGTGATTGGAACCATGGCCACCTAGACTACCAAGGGGAGTCACTAGGCGTTCTAACATCCTGATAACTACCATTCTCAATCTATTTTTTCGTGTTCATCTAGTAGCTTGCTACATAATCTTGGAAGTAGAAGATTTTCAAAAGATCAAATATCATAGTATACACCATGGTTCTTCGTGTCAGACTATTTTTGCTCACAGTATGTTTGTAGCTGCCTGATGCTCTCTTATATATGCTTCCACGGAAGTGAAGCATTTTTGTGTTGTATCTTTTTTTTTTTTGCGTGGATGTATCTAGTCATCTTGTTAGATGGATTCGTAGGACTAAAATTTATAGATATTAATATTCTAACCAGAATAAAGAGGGGTAATGTTCCCCAATTTTTCATCACTTTTGTACAAGTGAGTGATATACGAACTGTTAGACAATCAACTTGTGTGCCAAGTTTAGGACTCTAAACCGACTCGGCTAGAGCACCAACTCGGCCAGGGCCTAGACCCTCTATATATTCTCTTGTAATTGTGACGATTATTATCATTAAAGTATCAAAAATATTCTATTCAACATGGTATCAGACTAAAATGATCTAGGGCATGTCGCCGCCCACTCCACCTCCTCCGCCGCCGCCCGGCTACTTCGAGCGGCGGGCTTCTCTCGCCGCCTCCAAGCTCGCTGCCTTCATTCCTCCACCCAAACCCTAGTCCTTTCAATCCCATCCACAATCCAATATGCCGATACAATTTTAGATGTTAGTCCTTTTATTCCTGTTACTTTAGATCTTCCCAAGCACAACTACTACCATTGGCGCCACCTCTTCGAAGTTCATCTTGGTTGCTGCAATCTCCTCGACCACATCGCCTATGACTCTGTCGCCCAGCCGTCAGATCCTCGCTGGGTCAAGGATGACCTCGCCATCATCCAATGGATATACCAATGGGTGTATACAGAAATCTTCAACCTCGTCTTCCGTGAGGCCTCCAGCGCCGATGCTCTTTGGGCGGCCCTTCGCCAACTTTTCCAAGACAACGATGATGTCCGCGTCAACACGCTTCACACGGAACTTTGCAACACAGTGCAAGGCGATTCTCCAATGGGTGTTTACTACCAGTGCCTCAAAACCATCGCCGATGACGATCTCCAAGAACTTGGGGATCTCGTAGACGATCGGCAACTCATCAACATCCTCCTTGTAGGCCTCGATGAGCACTTCGAGAAACAATCTTCATTCATCCCCATGATGTGGCCACGTCCCTCCTTTGCGGAGGTCCGATCCATGATCTAATGGGCCGATCGTGCCATCGCCAACAAAGAGTCACGCCCCCAGGTCTTTACAGCCTTCCCGTGACCTCCTGCGTTGGCCCCACCTGCGCCTGCACCGCCACCTTCAGCGTATCCTCCTCCTGGCAAGCGCCCTAGCCCTAATTACCGTGGCACCTGACCTATCTATCGGTCGCCACGACCACCGACTGCACCACCGGCTCCACCTCCTGCCCCGTCCAGGTGCCCTCAACATGACCCTTGGATTAGTCTCGTGCAGGCATGGCCTATGCCTTGGGCCGCCCTGTCTCCGATCGGCGCCCCTTCTGCCTATGGCGGTGCCTGGTAGCCCGATGTTCTCCCTCACACGTGTGCGCCTGGTCCAATGCTACCGTGTGCGCCTCAGCACACCTATCATGCGGCTCCGATCTACGGTCCATACGGCGCCCGTATGGCTCCCCTATGGCACTCCTGGATATGCCGATGGGAGCTCCTAATCGGCACCGCCTCAACCACTTTAGCTGTCGGCGTTGCTGCCCATGTCACATTCTCCCTCAACTCCGAGCTAGGATCAAGCTGCCTTTTTATAGGCCATGAATAACTTTGCTGCACAAGGAAACTCACGTATGGATTGGATTTTTGATTCTGGTGCTTGTATTCATATGTATGCTTCAAGTAATTTGTTGTCTTCCTGCACCACTTCTCCTTTTTCTTCAATTATTCTTGGCAATGGTTCCTCTATTCCTATTCATTATGTTGGACAAGCTCAAATTTCTTCAACCTCTAAACCACTTCTTCTTCGTGATGTTCTTGTTGCTCCTTATCTTATCAAAAATCTTATTTCTATTCGCCAATTCACTCGTGATAATCTTATCTCCCTTGAATTTGACCCTCTTGGTTTATCTGTGAAGGATTACTGGATCAAGGCCGAGATCGCACGCTTCAATAGCTCCTGTGATTTATACTCTCTCCATGGTACCCTGGCCGATGCGGATCCAACATCCATGGTGGCATCAGTTGATCTCTGGCACCGACGTCTTGGCCATCTCCATAGTACTGCTTTATCATTCATCCTTAGTGAATTTTCAATTCCTTCTAATAGAGATACTCATAATTCTTCATTGTATGAGTCTTGTCAATTGGGGAAACATGTTCATCTACCCTTTAGTTCTTCTACCTCTACTAGTACCTTTCCATTTGAACTATGGACATCTCCTGTCGAGAGTATTTCAAGTTATAAGTACTATCTTGTTATTTTAGATGATTTCACTCATTATGTTTGGACATTTCCCTTGCGCAATAAATCCGACGTGCATTCTATCTTTCTAAATTTTCAACGTTATGTCTCAACACACTTCTTTCCACCGATACTGTGAATGGTTGCGAATTTGACAACTATAAAAACATGAACTTATTTCTCCAGCATAGTATTCTCCTTCGTTTTTCTTGTTCCTATACCTCTCCTCCTATCAATGTCATCCTTAGAACTCTTCTCCTCCATGCCTCCAAAATTCTGGGTCGAAGCACTTCGCATGACTACTTTTCTCCTTAATATTCGACCATAAAAAGCAAATTCCAACAATACACCCTTCTATTATCTATTTTTAACTCATCCTAATTATGCTGACATTCGCGTTTTTGGCTGTCTTTGCTTTCCCAATTCTTCTGCTACTACCCCAAACAAACTTTCTTCTAGATCTCTTCCTTGCATCCATCTCGGTTTTTTAGACGAGCACAAAGGCTATCGTTTCCTCGATCTCGTTTCGGGTCACGTTCATATTTCTCGTCTTGTCACTTTTGCAGAAAATAATTTTCCTTTTGGTCAGCGTCCTAAGTCCTCTACTTCTATACCTACCCCGCCATCCTCTATATTGCCTTTTCCATACTTTATGTCTCCTGAAATTTCTGCCACCGATCCTGCCGCGGCAGCCGAAACCTCTGCCTATCCTGCAGCGGCAGCCGAAACCTCTCTCGCGGCAGCAAAAATAGTCCAAAATCATGTCGCGACAGGAAACCATACCATCGATTCTCCATCACCACCACCATCCCCCGTGTCAGCCCCCTCTTCCGCTGTTCCTGACGCCTCGCCTTCCCCCTCCTACACCACTACCTTCACACGCCATCCCTATACCTGCACAACTCAATGATCACACCGTGCGTACTCGTGAAAAATCTGGTTTCTGCCTTCCTGCTCAACGTTTAAACCTACATACTACCCCGGCTATATCTCCTCTCCCTAAAACCTACAAATGTGCTCTTCTTGATTCCAATTGGGCTGCCGCCATGCAAGCTGAATTTAATGTTCTTATTGAAAATAATACTTAGACCTTGTGCCTCGCCCATCCAACTTCAACATAGTCTCTGGCAAATGGGTCTTTCACAAAAAAATTCAATCCGATGGAAGTCTTGCTCGCTATAAGGCTTGTTGGGTATATCGTGGATATTCTCAAAAACAAGAAATTGACTATGATGAAAATTTCTCTCGTGTCGTTAAGCCTAGCACCATCCGCGTTGTTTTCAGTTTAGCTGTCTCTTCCTACTATCATCAATCTTTAGGTTTTGAAAATTCCTCCTACCTCGATCATGTGTGTCTCCTTCAAAATTCTCTCTATGGCCTCAAACAAGCTCCCCGTGCCTGGTTTCAAAGTTTTTCTAATTCATTCAAGCTATCGAGTTTACTCCATACCTTTCCAACACTTCTCTCTTTATCTATCATCAAAACTCTAATGCTGCCTACATCCTTCTTTATGTTAATGACATTGTTCTTACTGCCTCCTCTCAATCTTTCCTAGATCATGTTATTTCCCTTCTTCGCAACAAATTCTCCATGACTGATCTTGGTTTTCTTCATCATTTTCTGGGCATTGCTGTTCACTGTGATACATCTGGACTTTTTCTCTCTCTCTCTCAGCGTCAGTATATTCTTGATTTGCTTAACCATGCTGGTATGGACGATTTTCAGTCTTCTCGCACTCCTGCTGACACATCTTCTAAACTTTCTTCTGCCGACGAACCTTTTTAAGATCCTACTCTATACCGTAGTCTCACTGGTGCTCTCCAATACCTAACAATTACTTGTCCTAAAATTTCTTTCGCTGTCCAAGAAGCTTGTCTCTATATGCATGATCCTCGTATCCCTCACTATAATCATGTCAAACGTGTTCTTCATTACCTAAAAGTTACACTCGATCATGGCTTACATATAAACTCTTACTCACCAAATACTTTGACAGCTTACTCTGATGCAGACTAGGCTGGTTTTCTAGATACTCGACGATCCACATTCGGATTTTGTGTTTTTCTTGGTAACAATTTGGTTTCTTGGTCCTTTAAAAGACATGTTACGGTCTCTCGCTCGTCTGCTGAGGCTGAGTATCGCGCTGTGGAACATGCCTTTGCTGAAACGGTCTGGCTATGCCAACTGCTCATGGAACTCCATCGGCCTCTTCACCAAGCGACTATTGTTTATTGTGACAACATCTGAGCTGCTTATATGTCAGGCAATCCAGTGCAACACCCGCGAACTAAACACATTGAGATAGACATTCATTATATTCGAGAGAAGGTGGCTCTTGGATAAGTTCGTGTTCTTCATGTTCCTACTACGGTTCAATTTGCAGATATCTTTACCAAGGGGCTAGCTACTACACCTTTCAACGATATTCGATTCAGTCTCAACATGGTCGAGCCTCCCGATGTGACTGCAGGGGGATGTTAAACAATCAACTTGTGTGCCAAGTTTAGAACTCTAAACTAACTCGGCTAGGGCCTAGACTGTCTATATATTCTATTGTAATGAAATCGATTATTATCATTAAAGTATCAAAACTATTATATTCAACACGAACAATTGGCACATCAAAACATGTTACATAACTGTAACCTCTAGGCAAAGCTGTCAATACATGAACTGGAAGTACCGACTAAATCTTAACCAATGCAAGAGGGGGGCACGATAAAATCTATTTTCGTAGGGTGTGGGTCCCACCAAAACTCCACTTCTAGTTCATTTGTCAAAATCTAGCGTAGCAAATGAATTAAAGGTGGGAATTTGGTGGGATCCCATTTAACACCCTAATTGCCGTTGATTCCTCAGCCTCATGGCATTTATGTGTGTTTCTTTCAAGATGCAATATATTTTGTGAGAGTCCATGTGCTCAGCCAGCGGTGATGTAACTATTCATAATTTCATATTGATCATTTTGTACTTGTCCTAGTGATGAAGTAAGATGTATACCAATAAAACTATATTTTGTGCTTCATCTTACTTCGAATAACTGTACAATGACAAGGAATCTCAATTGTATTTTGGAGAAGACAATTCAAAAGAACATAAACCCCGAAGCTGCTATTGTGAATTACTTAAAGTTTCTATTTTGATGTCTTTGTTACAACTTTATGTTACAAGCACCTCCATTTTATATACTTCCTCCGTTAAAAAATATATGTTTGAGCATTTTTCGAACTCACATTGAGACACATGTATCTAGACGCTTTTTAGTGTGTAGGTTCACTCATTTTGCTCTGAACCTATGCACTAAAAGATTTCTAGATAAATATGTTTCATAAAAAGGCTAAAACATCTTATATTTTGGAATAGAGGTAGTAGTACATTGTGTTGGCTTCCAGTATCAAACTTATAAACATAGTTTTTTCGTAAAAAATGTACCTTCCATTCCAAAATACTTTGCGTATTAGGTTCCGTTTTGGAGGAACCTTTTCGAATATTTTCGCACATTAAACATGCTATATATTATAACCTCTAGGCATAGACATCAAGGGTCCTTTGAATTGTAACCTCTAGGCATAATGAGAAAATAGGGCGCTATTTGTTTTAGTGTTTCCCTCCTCCAGTCGCTGTACATGCTATATCATGCTAATTTAAAAATAGCGTTTTGAAATAATCCAAAAATAAAGAATTTTTTTAGCAAGAATAAAGGATATAGTGAAACATATAGATGTTTTAGCACGATCAGTTATGTTTAACAATCAAGATTTGCATCATATGTTCGCTTACGCCAGACCCTCATCATATACCACCAATGAAAAAATAGCATGCTATATTTGAAATAGCGCTAATGCTATGATGTTTTGCCGCGATATAGAATATTCTATTTTGTAAATAGCGCCAAGCAAGCAAAATTGCGAAAACTTAGCGTTGACTATCTAAATACACTATATCGAAATAAATAGCGCGAAATAGCATGCTATTTTTTTAGACATGAACTGAATAACATCAATTTGTGTCATATAATTTTTTAAATGAGGTTCAAACCCCAGCCTCTGCAATATATATTATATAACTTGTATATTCTAATAGAATAATTTTATTAGAAGGCTCGATCGCCCTAATGAAACCCAATATGCAATATTTTGTATGTAACCGAGTGAGTAGTTTGCAACCAGTCATATAGGGAGTTAGGGACAACTAATATGCAACAGAGTGAGTAACAAATTACCAACATATTTTTGAGGACCAAATTCTAGAATGCCGGAGCATCGATCATTCTTGAGGTGCTAGGCACGAGTTAGCATCCAACTCAGGAGAACACTTGTGAAGAAGGACTCAAGGACACACCACGCCAATTTTGTACTTGTATAGCTTCCTCCCGAGGTATTGGAACAACATTTGTATCATAGTAGAAATTATATCTGAAAACTATATATATAGTTTGCCTCCTCGTATCATGTTGATGCAAACATTCTGTTAAGTGTAGTAGGTGCACAACGCAATTGGTTGATATTATAATTAACCAAAAAAAAGTTGTACATCAGTATGAATTGGGGGAGCCATATATCCTCAGAAAGAACAAATATACTGTAACAAAGGATTACATCTGTATAGGAGACAGCCTCCGCCGGAACATTTGATTTGCCAGACTGCCTTTTTTCCCTAGCTTCCTGTAATTGTTTGAGAACTTGCTTTATCCTAGGCAGTCCTTAGTAGGAGTATTAGTTAGGGTTACCATCATGCTGAATAATGCAACATATACAATAAGGTTGCCACATTCAGCCAGAGATAGAGTTGACACTGTTCAGCTCTACATCTGTTGGCACGCGCATATGAGTAGCTAGATCAGCATAAAACATATGTTGGGGCGAATTAGAGTGTTGGTTCGATCACGGAGCGTGCGACGGCCTGTTCATGGTGCATGCGACATCGTGTTGATTTCCTCAAATATTCTTGCTCCTTTGGTAGTACGTGTGCTCCTACGCTACCGGACAAATCTATTCCCTGTGGCTAGCATTGGGCATTCCGATACCTCCTATTCCCACGCGAGGTGACAATGTGAAATTCGGCGGATAATCTTCTCATTCTCGCCCGCATTTGACCAAGTTACACTATAGTGTAAAGGCTCCTTCCTTACATGCTGCCAGGAAGGTGATATAAAGACCATTTATGGTTGGCCGATGCAGCAGCCCGTGTTAATTCGGAGAGGCCTTTTATTGTTGGCGGATTCGTGGTAAAACAAGGGAGAGAATGGGGTCGGTGTTAGTACGTTTAATTCAATCTGGAGTGTCCATAATTAGCGCATTTCAATAGCGTGTTTAGGTTATTTTTTGTTCATCTCATATTTATTTTTTGTCTCCTTAAGCATCTATGAAATCGCTTTGCATTGTATATGCCTAATGATACCTTAGCACACTGTTATTTAATTTGATGTTGTTTCATAAAAAACACAAATATAAGCATCATAAATCACTACGGGAACGAACGCAGATGCTGAGCGGGAAATTCAACGCTGAGAGGAAATGGTCGGGCCGCTCAGCATAGGTCGCGCAGTGCCGTGTGTCGCAAAAATGCCGTCGGCATAGAAAAACCTTCGGCACAGACGAGCAATGCCGAGAGGGACCCTCGGCGTAGCTATACCCTCAGTGTAGAAGTAGCAATGCCGAGGGGTACCATCAGCGCAAGCTGAGCACGGGTCTCCTTCCCGCGTTGCGGACGGACAGTTCACGGTATATGACAGTGCCAAGAGGCTTACCGTTGGCATAGCTCTGTGTAGTGAAAGTTAACGACACAAATCAAAGCCGAGAGGATTCCACTCAGCATTGGGACACTTACACCGAGGGGAATCCCCTCGGCATTGCTATTAGCAAGCTAGCGGGAAATCACACACCTGGCAGGACCTACGCCGAGGGGATTCCTCTCAGCGTTGCTAGCAGCATAGCACACCTGGCAGGACCTACGCCGAGGGGATTCCTCTCACCGTTGCTAGCAGCATAGCACACCGGGCAGGACCTACGCCGAGGGGATTCCCCTCACGGTTGCTAGAAGCATAGTACACCTGGCAGGACCTACGCCGAGGGGATTCCTCTCACCGTTGCTAGCAGCATAGCACACCTGGCAGGACCTACGCCGAGGGGATTCCTCTCGGCGTCGCTAGCAGCATAGCACACCTGGCCCTAGAATACGCATCCAAGTGTGGTGGAAGGTCCATAGATGCAATTTCTAGCTCCCGGGTGCGTTCATGTTCACTTGCATGCGATAACACATAGAAACGTGTTGGGCGTGTAGGAGAAAACTCCCGCCACGGATCAAACGGAGGGCTACCGGTGGAATCTTGGTCCCAACCTTTCTTGTCCATGTAGATATGACCTATACAAACCTAAACCAACCAAAAAGTACATCGATGAACCCTCGTACGGAGAATGCTACGGGGGAGACCCGCGGGTCCCACGGACAAGGGTTTCGGTGGAGAAAGACCGCCGGAGCACCGGAATCAAACGAAAACTTGCAAGTGGCCCTAGAATACATGTACAAGTGTGGTGGAAGGTCCATAGATGCAATTCCTAGCTCCCGGGTGCGTTCATGTTCACTTGCATGCGATAACACATAGAAAAGTGTTGGGCGTGTAGGAGGAAACTCCCGCCACGGATCAAACGGAGGGCTACCGGTGGAATCTTGGTCCCAACCTTTCTTGACCATGTAGATATGACCTATACAAACCTAAACCAACAAAAAAGTACATCGATGAACCCTCGTACGGAGAATGCTACGGGGGTAGACCCGCGGGTCCCACGGACTAGGGTTTCGGTGGATAAAGACCGCCGGAGCACCGGAATCAAACGAAAACTTGCAAGTGGCCCTAGAATACGTGTACACGTGTGGTGGAAGGTCCATAGATGCAATTCCTAGCTCTCGGGTGCGTTCATGTTCACTTGCATGCGATAACACATAGAAAAGTGTTGGACGTGTAGGAGGAAACTCCCGCCACGGATCAAACGGAGGGCTACCGGTGGAATCTTGGTCCCAACCTTTATTGTCCATGTAGATATGACCTATACAAACCTAAACCAACCAAAAAGTACATCGATGAACACTCGTACGGAGAATGCTACGGGGTAGACCCGCGGGTCCCACGGACTAGGGTTTTGGTGGAGAAAGACCGCCGGAGCACCGGAATCAAACGAAAACTTGCAAGTGGCCCTAGAATACGTGTACAAGTGTGGTGGAAGGTACATAGATGCAATTCCTAGCTCCCGGGTGCGTTCATGTTCACTTGCATGCGATAACACATAGAAAAGTGCTGGGCGTGTAGGAGGAAACTCCCGCCACGGATCAAACGGAGGGCTACCGGTGGAATCTTGGTCCCAACCTTTCTTGTACATGTAGATATGACCTATACAAACCTAAACCAACCAAAAAGTACATCGATGAACCCTCGTACGGAGAATGCTACGGGGGTAGACCCGCGGGTCCCACAGACTAGGGTTTCGGTGGATAAAGACCGCGGGAGCACCGAAATCACGCGAAAACTTGCAAGTGGACCTAGAATACGTGTAAAAGTGTGGTGGAAGGTACATAGATGCAATTCCTAGCTCCCGGGTGCGTTCATGTTCACTTGCATGCGTAACACATAGAAAAGTGCTGGGCGTGTAGGAGGAAACTCCCGCCACAGATCAAACGGAGGGCTACCGGTGGAATCTTGGTCCCAACCTTTCTTGTCCATGTAGATATGACCTATACAAACCTAAACCAACCAAAAAGTACATCGATGAACCCTCATACGGAAAATGCTACGGGGGTAGACCCACGGGTCCCACGGACTAGGGTTTCGGTGGATAAAGACCGCGGGAGCACCGAAATCACGCGAAAACTTGCAAGTGGACCTAGAATACGTGTAAAAGTGTGGTGGAAGGTACATAGATGCAATTCCTAGCTCCCGGGTGCGTTCATGTTCACTTGCATGCGATAACACATAGAAAAATGCTGGGCGTGTAGGAGGAAACTCCCACCACGGATCAAACGGAGGGCTACCGGTGGAATCTTGGTCCCAACCTTTCTTGTCCATGTAGATATGACCTATACAAACCTAAACCAACCAAAAAGTACATCGATGAACCCTCATACGGACAATGCTACGGGGGTAGACCCGCGGGTCCCACGGACTAGGGTTTCGGTGGAGAAAGACCGCCGGAGCACCGGAATTACGCGAAAACTTGCAAGTGGCCCTAGAATACGTGTACAAGTGTGGTGGAAGGTCCATAGATGCAATTCCTAGCTCCCGGGTGCGTTCATGTTCACTTGCATGCGATAACACATAGAAAAATGCTGGGCGTGTAGGAGGAAACTCCCGCCACGGATCAAACAGAGGGCTACCGGTGGAATCTTGGTCCCAACCTTTCTTGTCCATGTAGATATGACCTATACATCGACCTGCTCTTAAGTTCATATGGCTCAAGAAGGGTGGCAAGTATTCCTCCTTTGACATGCATCGACCGTTCCTCTTAAGAGGGCATCGATTCAGAGAGGACAAAAAGCACTTCACGAAAGGCAAAGTTGTCAGGGAAGTAAAGAAGATACCAGCGTTCGACGGTGCAGCTGTTGTTGCCGAGCTACGTGATCTAAAGCCTAATCCCAATGGCAAAGGTTTTTTGGGATATGGTGAGACGCACAACTGGACTCACATCGCAGGCTTAACTCAGCTCCCCTATTACAAGGACCTCAAACTTCCCCATAATCGATGTGATGCACACGGAAAAGAATGTTGGAGAGTCCCTATTTCACACAGTTCTGAATATTCCTGAGAAGACAAAGGATAATGTCAAGGCTAGAGTTGATCAAGAGAGGCTATGTGATAGAAAGAAACTAAACATGCGGCCTCCGGAGACCAATCGAAGAAATTGGGTCAAGCCAGACGCCGACTTCTGCCTTCTTGGTCCCCAGAAGAAGGAGTCATTCAGTTGGCTCAAATACATCGTGAAGTTCCCAGATGGTTATTGTTCGAATATTAGTAACGGAGTCAATCTTTCAACGGGCAGAGTCCATGGTCTTAAGAGTCATGACTATCACATATGGATTGAGCGGCTAATGCCGGTGATGGTTCGGGGCTATCTACCTGATCGTGTCTGGCGGCCGCTTGCGGAGTTGAGCCATTTCTTCCGCACGCTCTGTGCTAAAGAAATATGTAAGGAGATGATGAAACAACTAAGTGTGAAAGTGCCAGAGTTGATATGCAAGCTAGAGATTATCTTTCCGCCGGGCTTGTTCACTCCGATGGCACATCTCATTTTGCATCTATCTTACGAGGCAGTCATGGGGCGACCGGTCCAGTTCCGTTGGCAATTTTGTATTGAGAGAGAATTTAAGCATATCCGAATGAAATGTGGAAACAAAAATCAGATTGAAGCATGCATAGCCGAGGCATATATCATCGAGGAGGTGTCAGCTATCACCACAACGTACTATCCCGATGATGTTCCCACTCTGCATAATAAGCTCTCTCGATACAATGTCGACGAGCCCAACTACAAACCCAAGCTCCCCCTCTTCCAAGGGCAAGGTGGCAAGTCCGGTGGTAAAAAACAGTATACCGTGACGATGCAAGAGTGGGAGGACATCATGCTCTATGTGTTAATGAACATTACGGAAGTAGAGGAGCCTTTCATGAGGTAAAATGGTGAACATATTACTTTGTAACTAGTAACTCGATTTAGGTCTAATACATGTTTCTTTTAGACAATTCCTAGATGAAGAGTGGCATGAAATGTGGGATCCTAGTGCAGAGGAGTATGATACTCTTCTAAGAAAGGGTGCCCCCGGACGGAAAAATTTCGTGGCTTGGTTCATGGAAAAAGTAACTTCTAACTCTCGACAAATTTAAATTTGTAGTTTATATTACACGAAACTAATTCACCTAACAATTTTGATTGAACTTTTAGGGAAATGATCCCGACACAAATATGATGAATGAATTGAGATGGGTTTCCCAGGGCTTCGACCTTACAGTGGAGATATATGAGAAGTATGATGTGAATGGGTATCGGTTCCATACAGAGAAGCACCAGAACACTCGACCAAATGCAAAAACAGTAAATATCGGAGTGTTCACCCCCTGTCAAGATAATGTTGACTATTACGGAAGATTACAAAACATATACGAGCTGAAATTCGCTAAAGGGCCCCATCATCTCGCTCTTGTTGTGTTCAAATGCCATTGGTTCGACCCAGTCGATGGACTAAGAACTACCCCTTCCATCGGGTTAGTGGAAGTTAGGCCTTCAACCACTTATCCTGGGTCCGATGTGTTTGTTGTGGCTCACCAGGCGATGCAAGTTTATTACCTTCCCTACCCATGCCAGAGAGAGGAACTACAGGGATGGGAAGTTGTGTTGAAGGTATCGCCACATGGTAAGCTGCCCATGCCAAACGAGGACGATTACAATAACATAAACCCCATCACATATGAGGGAGATTTCTACCAAGAGGAAGAGGACGACACATACTTTGATGTACTTATGGGTGGTCTTGAGGACCTTGAGGACGATGCACAAATTCATGGTGAGCCAGTTGTGAATATAAAGGACATAGACATGCTCTCCAAGCTACATCAAGATGTTGATGATGATGAGCCTCCACCGTACGAGGGCCTACATTACTTCTCACGTGATAGTGATAGTGAGTATGAGACTGATGATTAGCGGTGAGGGTCTTTATGTATTTTTGTGTCACCATGCTTATTAATTTCTATCATGATTATTAATTGCTATCATGTTTATTGATTATTACCATGCTTACTAATTGTTTACTCGTTCTCATGCAGGTGATTGTGTAGGGGTTCGTAGCATGGAAAACAAAAAAAATTTCTATCGCATACAAACAAACAAGCCAAGATCTATCTACTAGATTGTAGCAACGAGTCGATGGAATAACTTACCCTCGAAGATTCCAAAGTGTTTAACGAGAGCGGATTCTCGTGGGTGATGTAGTCGTACTCTTCCCGATCTCAAGATCGTGTAGACGATCCTTCCGGCGCTGCGTTCCGGCAGCGCTCCCGCAGTCGGTCACACGTTCGGTACTCGACGAAGACCTTCCTCTCCCTTGTTCCAGCAGGCAGCGGAGGTTGTAGCACTCTCCTCGCGATTCCGGCAGCACAACGGCGTGGTACCGGAAGTAGAGGGGAAATCCTGCAGGGCTTCGCCTTAAGCCGGAGCGAGTATGGTGGATTATGAGAGAGGTCTATTAGTGGTCTAGAGATTAGACACACCAATTAGAAGGCTCTAAACCGCAGGCTAAAGCAATTAGAAGCTCTAAACCAAAACGGCTCTAAACCGGAGATTGGAGGTAGAAACTTGTGTGTCTAGAGGAGGAGGCCCTGCCCCTCCTTTTATGGGTGGAGGGGCCGGCGCGCCAGGGGAGGGAGGGGAGTCCCTCCCCAACTCGGCCTAGGTGGGCCGCCGGCTTGGAGAGGAGGGACTCCTCCCCCAAGTCGGTTTTTGCCTCCTCTTGCTTGTTTCCCACAGTTTCTTGTTTTAGCCGTTTGACTTTCAAACTGGACATTTGACTTTTCTGTTTTAGGATTCAATTTAATCCTTTATTTGGAACAGCAAGAACACTTAGTACATGATGCAATCATTCCAATATGTAATGACACATTCATGTACCCCTCCCCCCTCCCGGAGTGCCGGACATTCCGGAACCTTCTAGAACATTCACCGGAATCATTACCGAACTCCGAAACGGGACTTTCCTTATATGAATCTTATTCTCCGGACCATTCCGGATCACCTCGTGATATCCCGGATCCCATCCGAGACTCCGAACAACATTCGGTCTCTTTCTCATAATACCATAACTACTCAAAACAACGTCGAATCCTTAAGTGTGTCTCCCTACGGTTCGTGAATTATGCGGACATGATCGAGACACTTCTCCGAACAATAACCAATAGAGGAATCTGGAAATTCATATGGCTCCCACATATTTCTACGATTACTTTGCGATCGAATGAACCACTTACATACGATACCAATTTCCCTTTGTCTCACGATATGTTACTTATCCGAGGTTATGATCGTCGGTATCTCTGCATACCTAGTTCAACCTCGTTACTGATAAGTACTCTTTTCTCGTTCCCGTGATATGTGATCCCTTGTGAGCCAGTCACATGCTTGCAAGCTAATTGGATGACATTTCACCGAGAGGGCCCAGAGAATATCTATCCGTCATATGGATGGACAAATCCCACTCTTGATCCATGTGTCTCAACCAATACTTTCCGAACACTCAATGCCACCTTTATAGCCACCCAGTTACGGTGTGGTGTTTGATGTCATCAAAGCATCCATCCGGTAAAGGTGATATGCATGATCTCATGGTCGAAGGAATTAGGTTACTATGTATCAGAAAGCATATAGCAATTGAACTATTGAAATGACTTGATCTTTATGCTACGCTTATCTATAGGAGTATGTCCACCATATCATTCTCCTAATGATATGATCTTGTTGTTGATAACATCTCAATGTTCATGATAGGGAAACCACAATCATTTATCAACCAACAAGCTAGTGAAGTATAGAGGCTATACTAGGGACTTCAAATTAAGTTTACAAATCACACAAGTATTAATGTTTCCTTGTTAATACTATTATAGCATGAATGTAAACATTTATCATAAACACAAAGATATAATAATAACTACATTTATTATTGCCTCTAGGGCATATCTCCAACAGATTGAACCATGAGCAAGAATTCATCAAAAAGCTTGCTACGTAGGTTGAGTCGGAGCGATGATCCGCCAGGAACAAGTAGTCGCCCTAGAAGACCTCCTAGTCGCTTTGTTGACGATGAAGGAGAAGGAGGAGAAGGAGAAGGAGGAGGAGGAGGACGAGGACGAGGAGGACGAGCTCGAGGTCCCACTTTTGAGGAGCCTCCTAGGAGGACTAGACTACTTCAGGAGGTTGCACCTACACCCAAGGAGGTTGCACCTTCACAGAGGGGTCGACGACGTTCTCGGATTTCGACGCCCTCCCGTAGTGAGGTACCTATTTCTATCATGCCTACTAACTGTTATCATTATTATTATCCTTAGATACCCTCCACTAATTGCCAATATTTCTCAGGTACCCTCCACTAGTGGCACCACGGCTCCTGAGGATGATGATGAGGTGCATCAGAGCGAGCAGGAGGAGGTATGCTATTTTCTCCTATTCCACCCACTTCCTTTCATTCACTTGCATTTTTAATTTGCATTATAATTTTAATTTCATTTGCAGCGGCACCAGGAGGACGAGGACGAGGACGAGGAGGAGGAGGAGCAGGAGGACGATCAGGAGGATGTACACTCTTTTCTCCTATTCCACCCACTTCCTTTCATTCACTTGCATTTTAATTTGCATTTTAACTTACAGTTGCAGGAGGAGGGCAGGTCGGAGAAGACGGGGGCATTGTGGGTTCGAGGACCAAATAAGCTCCTAGATCCACCAAGAGAAGCGGAGAGAACCCGCCTTGAGCCAACCAAAATGTAAGGATATCTCTCGATCATATATGAAGGCCTTGTGGTCTATTTTATTTTGATAGTACTTTGTTGGCGTATACTAATATTTTGATTCATGTGCAGGAATTTTAGTTTTGTTGATCAGACGACCACCAGACGCCGTATTCCAGGTGCTATTCTTACGTCTTTGCTGAAGACATATTGGCCAGGCCTCTACAAAATCCGCCATGGCTCCGATGAAAAGAAGTTGGCCACCAAATGGGAGGATTATGAGGCCGCAATGTCGGCGGGCTATATGACCGATGAGAGCGGTCACGAATCTGTGCCCAGCGTAGCACAAGTTGTGCACAAGAAGTTTTGGGTAAGACTTTCTTTGTCAAGTTCTATTCATGGTTCATCATCCCATTATACTAACTTATGATTCTCACCATAAATGTTTTATGCACGAATATTATATAGTGGAGGAGGAGCTTGAGGATAAGTCAAACGAGGTCTTCGATCTTATGGCGAGGGGCAAGGTACAACAGATGATTTATGATGCTAGAAAAACTTGCATCCCGCACTACTACGCCGAACAAGGCGAGAGGAAATTGAAGGGCGCGATTGTTAAGGAAAATATTGAAGATACCTTTAACGTGGAAAATTATTTGATGGTGAGAAAATTGTCTTTTTGTTCTATATTCATCCTAAATTCCATCCTCTCTTCTTGATTTGTGTTGTTTTCATTTTCTTAGTGTGTTCCAAAGTGGTGCTCTGGAAAGAAGGATGGTTGGGAAGAATTGGTGGATATGTGGACGAGCGATCCGGAGTTCTATGCGAGGAGCATGCAAGGCAAGGAAAATCGTGGCAAAGGGGGAACACACGTTCAAGGAAGTAGGAGCTTCGACCGCTTCAAGGATCACAAGGTATATATGGCACAACCTCCTTCTATTTCCCAACATGTTCCGTTTGTAATGCTTAACATGTGTTTTATGCACTACAGGTGGCCACTAATGGGGGGGTTGATATTCCTGATGTTCAACTGTGGCAAGCTGCTCATAAGAAGAAGGACCCAAGGCCCAACGAGGATCCATACTACGGCACCACCAGTGAGACCATGAGCGACTACTCTGACAGGTTATTTATTGCCACCATGCATACTAGTGTCTACCATGCTTATTGATTGCTACTAATTATTTACTCAATGTAGGTTCATAGAGTTGTATGGGCCGGATTCTCAGCCCCTTCAGGAGCCGGTCGATGAGACAGTGGTGATGCTCGCAGGGGGCGGCAAGCCACATGGCCGCCTCAAGATTCTTAATGCGGTGCTTCCTTCTACGACCACTCTCACACGGATCAAAGCTACCACGAGCAAATTGGCTTGTATCCCACCTCGTGCACCGCGTCGCGATGTAAGCTGTTTCTCATTTTTATCAAAATTTATACCTTTGATTATGCATGTATATTTTGATGAGATTGATTATGTCAAATTGTAGTCCCGCTATGAGGATGCCTATGATGAGGTTTGCCACGAGTTTCACCAAAAGATGAAGGAATGGCATGATGCAATTGATGCCCACGAGGAGCACATTCAAGCAGCACATAAGGTTATTTCTAGACCATTCGAGCTATTTGCAAGTATTTTCGTAGGCTGTATTTTACTTGACCATGTATTTTACTTGACCACGTATTTTACTTGACCACGCGTGACATATAAACTTACTTGCAGGCGTGGTATATGGCTCAGATGAACGGTACTCCAATGCCCCCTTATGTTGATCCTCCACCAAAACCTCTGATGCCAGTGTTGCCATCGAAGGCCGAATTCCTCGCACATCTAGCCACGGGGACTCCGGTTAGTAATCCATGGAACTACTAAGTTATTTGTTACTAGTCACGAAAGAACTACTAAGTTAGTAGTTAATATTGTACTCAAACATATGTAGGGATCATCTCATTCACAGGCGCACTTTGGCCATGCTACCGCCTCGCCACTCGAGTCACCCCGGACCACTCCACTTCACCAAGGAGGCCCTAGTCCTGGTCATTCTGATCGTGACTGGCGTCCACACTCTCCAACCCCGGTTAGTTTCAAGCATGAACTTTGACTTTGACATGGTAAAAAATTTATGCTCAACTTGCCATGCATGAACTTTGACTTAGACAATTTGTCATGCTAAACGTATGTGTTGTTTTATACAATTTTCCATGCTTAACTTGCCTTGTATGAACTTTGACTTAGACAATTTGCCATGCTAAATGTGTGTGTTGTATCATTCAATTTTCCATGTTCAACTTGCCATGTATGAATTTTTACTTAGACAATTTGCCATGCTAAACGTGTGTGTTGTTTCATACAATTTTCCATGCTCGACTTGCCATACATGAACTTTGACTTAGACAATTTGCCATGCTAAACATGTGTGTTCTTTCATACAATTTTCCATGCTAAACCAGCATGTTCTTTCATTTTGTAGTGACGGTGCTCTCGAAGACAAAATGTGTTGTGCCGGTGCTTGAAGTCTGTGGAAGACCGGTTGCCATGTGGCATTTATCGCATGACTATGTGTAATTAACTTGTAGTGATGATTTTCTCGAACACTATGTGTAATGAACTTGTAGTGATGATGTTATCGAAGACTATGTGCAACGAACTTGTAGTGATGTGTATTTGTGGCTACATTTATCTATATATGGAGATTTGATGCTAGACATGTGATATGTTTTTGGATGTCATCTATGCTGAAATGTTTTTGAATTGTTATAGCCAATTCTTATATATGTGTATCTGCTGTCAATCCCAAAGTTGCTGGGAAAAAAAGGCTTGGTGGACATCAACGCCGAGGGTAATCCCCTAGGCATTAGTCCTCGGAGTTAGCTGGTGGACATCAACGCCGAGAGGGATCCCCACGGCATTGGTCCTTAGAGTGGGCTGGTGGACATCAACGCCGAGAGGGATCCCCTCGGCACATCTAGCAACGCCGAGCGGGATCCCCTCAGCGCACATCAAGCAAAGCCGAGAGGGAACCACTTAGCACAGAGCAAGCAACGCCGAGAGTACCCCCTCGGCACACATCACACAAAGCCGAGTGGGGTCCCCTCGGCACAGGTCTATCAAAGCATCCTCCCTACCACTCCACGTGGCAAGTGATGTCGAGCGTATCCCCCTCGGCGTTGCTCCTGGGCGCCGTCTTCTTTGCGCCGTTAACTCCGTGTGCTGAGAGCTGCGCTATGCTGAGGAGCACCTCTAAACGCTCAGCATACCCATCTACACCGAGGGCCGGAGCAACGCCGAAGGTAAACTGCTGTGCCGAGGACCACCTACGCCGAGGGCTTAATGCCGAGGGTTCCCCTCGGCGTTGAGCAAGCCCAAGGGGGAACTGGCCTACGCCGAGCGTTTTCCCGCTCAGCAGTGATGTTCCTTCCTGTAGTGAATGCAAATTAGAAGAGTAACAAAGAAACCACAAATAATTGGTCTCAACACTCATGTGACAAATGCCAGTGGGAGAGTTATGAGTGTGACAAGCGTGCATCCTTCTTTTTGAAGGCCATTGTTCCCGAATAAATGGCCTCTTGCTGTGATCTTGGAGATGGCAAGCTCTCACTTTTCTTGTATGATCGATGGTAAATGGCCATAGGGCGGTCTAGATTGGTCTGGAGCTAACGCAGTTCGTTAAACCATGTAAATTACTCCGGAAATCAGTGACGGGGAGCTCCGGACATCGAATGTAAATTGTCCATTTCCTATACCTTTGGGTTCATATACATGCGCTACATCCCCACGCAACAACTCATGACACATATTTGTGGCGTCTTACAGCAAATATAAGACAGGTTTCATGTGATGCATTGCAGCAGACTATGGTAATCTCCTTTGAGATTGCTGGGCCCCACTGAATGAGAAATTCAATTTTTTTTGGGGCTGGCCCTCAGAAACAGATGTTGGACCTGGGATAGATTGGTGAATCACGGATTGGTATCCTCCCTCTGTATGCTCTTTATGTGATCAAGGGTCGGAGTAGATGGATCGTCTTTTAACCCAATGCCCCTTCTCTCGATCGGTTTAATTTCAGGTGCTCATAGAACGGTTTGAAATTTTCGCCCCAACCACATATCATTCCCCACGGTCATGGTGGTGGTGAGCTTGAGAGATGTAGTCCTAAAAGCAGAAGCTAGAAGTTGCCACCATCAACATCACCTTTGCCATAAAATCTGGCTGGAGCGCCATCATAGGGTAATCCACACATCAAGCTTCCAGGCTCATAAAATCTGGCTGGAGCGCCATCATCTATCTATCTATTATATACTAAAAGCAATATAAGAGTACTTTTCGAGGCGTCACGTTGATCCACATCATCTAAATTATTTGAACGGTTAGATATATAATGTACGGCTAAGATTTAATAAGAGATGGTACTTATGTAACGTTCCAATCCAGGTTAACACGTATCATATTGTAAAAGAGTCCACGGAAAATAAAAAAGAAACTTTCCAAACATGACAATCTATCTATTATATACTAAAAGCAATATAAGAGTACTTTTCGAGGCGTCACGTTGATCCACATCATCTAAATTATTTGAACGGTTAGATATATAATGTACGGCTAAGATTTAATAAGAGATGGTACTTATGTAACGTTCCAATCCAGGTTAACACGTATCATATTGTAAAAGAGTCCACGGAAAATAAAAAAGAAACTTTCCAAACATGACAAGAAAAGGAATCGGCTCCAACGTGTCACGAGTCCTGCCGACGTAGTATTAGTTTTCGCGTACCGTTTAATATCCCACCTAGCTGACAAAAAAAACAAATCCCAACAATACGGTCGAACATGCCTTTCATGTCTTCACGCATACAGTTGTAGACCGCTGCCTTTGCTGTGTTTACGATCCGTGTCGTCCATACAGATTGATCAAATATTTTATTGGATACAACCTTTAAGTTTTAAAATTTTACGATGCATAAAGGCCCTATATAACAAGGACCTAGATACAAGATTGATCTAAGACTGCATGCAGTCCGCTGATTGAAGATCACACGGGTTCTGTTAATAAAAAACTATTCCTTTAGTCCAGAAATAACTAAATTGGGTTTGTGTAAATTCGAATGTATCTAGATGTTGCGTCTAGATATATTCGAATCTAAACAAATACAAGTCCGTTATTTCTGGACGAAGGGACTACTATTCATTTTTTTGACTATATATATAGGTATAAAGAGGACACTTTACCAAGATTTGACCGCTGCCTTTGCTGTGTTTACGATCTGTGTCGTCCATATAGATTGATCAAATATTTCATTGGATACAACCTTTAAGTTTTAAAATTTTACGATGCGTAAAGGCCCTATATAGCAAGGAGCTAGATACAAGATTGATCTAAGACTGCATGCAGTCCGCTGATTGAAGATCACACGGGTTCTGTTGATAAAAAACTACTCCTTCTGTCCAGAAATAACTAAATGTTTTTTTTGCGGGTGACAGAAATAACTAAATTGGGTTCGTGTAAATTCGAATGTATCTAAATGTTGCGTCTAGATATATTCGAATCTAAACAAATACAAGTCAGTTATTTTTGGACAGAGGGACTACTATTCATTTTTTGACTATATATATAGGTACAAAGAGGACACTTTACCAAGATTTGACCGCTGCCTTTGCTGTGTTTACGATCTGTGTCGTCCATGTAGATTGATCAAATATTTCATCGGATACAACCTTTAAGTTTTAAAATTTTACGATGCGTAAAGGCCCTATATAACAAGGAGCTAGATACAAGATTGATCTAAGACCGCATGCAGTCCGCTGATTGAAGATCACACGGGTTCTATTGATAGAAAACTACTCCTTCCGTCCAGAAATAACTAAATTGGGTTTGTGTAAATTCGAATGTATCTAGATGTTGCGTCTAGATATATTCGAATCTAAATAAATACAAGTCAGTTATTTCTAGACGGAGGGACTACTATTCATTTTTTTGACTATATAGGTACAAAGAGGACACTTTACCAAGATTTCTGCATACTAGGTATGCTTAGTAATATCGCTATTAACAACTTAGTTTCTTTCTATTCAAAACGGCTCGAACATATTCTTCTTAATTTTCTATCATCCGTAGTGGATGCCTATGCGACGACATTGTCGTCCTTGGCATCACGTGGGGAAGAGGCGGCGACATCCTAGGTTCTTCGCATGGAGAAGATGCAGCCTACCCTGATGCATCATACGTGCGACGTCAGGGGGCTGAGCAAATAAGTGTATCGGGAGGAATTGACAAATGTGACGTACACATCTGGAGCGATTAGCGCAAGGGAAAATATTGGAACGAAGGAGCGCTGGACAAGTTGAGGGTGTAAGGGTGAAAAATTGAAAAAGATGAGAGGAACCAATCCCAAATTTGGCCGCGGGCTGCTCCTCATCTATACGCATGAAATCGGGTCTACAAATGGAGACTTGGAGCAATGCTTGGTGGAGGGCTACTGATGTACATTGAATCAAAACCATTAGATTAAATGGCAGGGCATTCGGTTAATCTCGACTCTTGGATGTCATCCAACCGAAAGGATCCTAAGTGATGGTTAGTCCATGTACACAAAGTTTTGTGGTCTAGAAAATTATTATGATTTCTCTTTTATAACTAATGGTGAAGATAAAAGGAAAGCAATGCTTGCTAAACATAGCTAAATATGTCTTTCGACGTGAAGTCAACCTGATGTTGTCATAACTCAAAGACTAATCGTACAAATAGGTCATGTAGGAACATGAGTATAATTAAAATTTCCGACAGGAATGTCTCGAAAACTTTATATCACCAACATATCCATATATACAAAACATCAATTTCACCCAAAAAAAATCACCTTCAAGGATGTACTCATCTCTAAAGGTTTTGAATTTATAAAAATTGAAAATAAAATGATGTAGATATATCCGGATAATAAAAATTAATATTTAGCATAAGCGAGCCTATAAAGATGATGCCCTTTCTATATAAAATACATGGCATCAATACAGATAGATAATATGTACCGGTAACATATCCAAATATAGTTCAGTCTTTATGTTTTAGCAGTATTTTGTGTAATACAAAGGTGATTAAATTTTTTTAAGAACATGCCCTCGCATTTGCGAGGGCCACCATGCTAGTTATATACTAAAAGCAATATAAGGGTGTCTAATAGAGCCACCAGGTTTAGCCACATCACCTTAATTATCTATTATATACTAAAAGCAATATAAGGGTGTCTAATAGAGCCACCAGGTTTAGCCACATCACCTTAATTATTTCGACAGTTAGATCTAAAATATATGGCTAAGATTTAATGAGAAATCTATAGTTACCTACCGGTGTAATTTGGTTTGACACGGTGCATGTTGGAAGACACGTATAAAATACCAGATTTGATACGACCCGTGTCAATGCGCGTTTCCATCGGACTCTATTGCAGTCGTTGGGGAAAAAAAGGCGAATATATCTCCATAGGACTACATGCAGCCGTTGGAAAAAATGCCTACACTAACTACGTAGAACTTAACCTGGGGACATCTGGTCCAGACAAACTCAGCGTGATAAGAAAAAACTGATCGATGCGTGCGGGAAGCAGACTCCAAAACTAATCAGCCACAAGAGCTATCAGCTGAAAAAAAAACCAAAAACTCATTGATAAGTGAAGCAAACTCCAAAACTGGTCGGCTATGGGAAATAGTTAGAAACTGATCAACACGATCTGATTTTAGCGTGAGTGTCGTGATATAAGCAATACTACAATAAAACATGCTGGAAATATGTAGGAAAAATATAGGACATGCTCTAAAATTAGATTGATAAGTATGAATACCAATATGACAACATACATATTTTTTTAAAAATAGTTTAGTAAAGAAAAAAATATCTCACAGATTTTGAAAAACTATGATATGTTGACTTTAGATAGTACTCCCTCTGTTTTAAAATAATAAGATGTTTTAGCCTTTGTGTAATACACATGTATATAGACGCCTTTTAGTGTCTATATTCACTCATTTTGCTATGAATCTACACACTAAAAGACTTATAAAAACACGTGTTTAAAAAAATGCTAAAACATCTTATAATTTGGAATAGGGGGAGTAGGACATAGGTCATCGGATTCATTTTGGTGCTAGACACAATTCCTTGCAAGACAAACTCTCTAACAGCCACTTTGTTGCCAATTTGCCAAACTGTCTAGACAGGAAAAACTATATCCATTAGACTCACTGGTTTCATGGACTACCGCATGATAAACATTGATCCATACAAGAAATACAAGGAATTGAACACAACCAATATTCATTTATTATGTAGAACACCATCTTAGCTATGGAAACACCAACACGAAATCAAATCAATACAAGACGTGATTTTATATTACACTTATGCATGTCATGACATAGGTGTACTACAACAGGACATGGTGGCAGCCTTGCAGGGAAAATACATCAAAAGCTCTGTAAGACATATTGTTTTTTGTGACAGATGAAATTAAACATATTTGTAAGTATGTACGGAATATATAGAAACTCTAAGAACATAATTTATAAAAGTCAAATTAACTTCACATGTTTAAAAAAATGTATCCGATGATGACATTAGATACTAGGACTAAGTTGTCCGGCGCGTGGTGGTCACAGACATATTCCTTAGAAGGCAGACTATCCAACCAGTGCTCTATTGCCAAATCACCAAATTGCAAGAGAGAAAATAACAAGACAAAAGATCCATCGATTACATGGACTATTGCACGATAAATGGTGATCGATATGAAAAATACCAAGAAATTTGATGGAGCCAATATGTACATTTAACCTAACCTATACAACACCGTGTGAAACAGAGAGACATTGTTACGTAAAATACACTCAAAGAAGTGGCTAGGATCCTTCATGGATGACTCATGAAGCCGTAAATCATATGTGTAAACAAGATAGAACGAACATATTATCATAATATTCTTTTTATAAAATCATAGTAAATAGATTTTCATAGTTTACATAAGCAAATTGAAGTTAATAGATCATCACAATTGTACATGAACATATCGCAACCAACAGAACTTTCTAGATTGTCTCAATATCAAGCATTCAATAATAGATCTTCCTAAAGTATATAATTTTTTTTCTTGATAATAATATGATCTAAACTTTTTGCGACCAAACAATTGTATGACTTTACTTAAATATCATATATCAATCTTCCAATGGATTTAATGTTTCAAGGATTAAACATGAAAAAGGAATAGAATAGTTCAGTTGTGATGGAATCCTTATGGTGTATATATATTTGCAAGCAGAAGTGAAACTCTCACCTTACCTTATGAAGATGATATATAACTAAGGCCGATGGATTTCTCTCTATAATCTTAGAATTTGTTTATTAGAAGGTGAACCAAATTGGAGTTGTGTAACTATATTTGAGCTCTATCCATAAACTACAAGATGTGGAAAATAGTTGTCTATTCATTAAGCATGTTCTTGGTTTAGGATATTAAAGATGATAAGTTCTATTTGTTTTATCTTATTAAGTTGTTGTCCCGTCAAATGCTATAAGCATCATAGGATTTTTGCTCAGGTAAACCCTAATTATTTGGCAATATGCATGTTAACCTTTCATAGTGATCTAATATCCCGTAATAACTACAAGATATGTCATGATCTACAATTTAGTTTTATATACCAATTTATATCATGCACGAATTTCACATATCGTCTGCACATGAACTAACGACGGTTTAAGATGTCTTCTACACATATGATATAAATTTAACATCATAGGTGTCTATATAATGTAATATTTTATTATAAAATGTGATTGCTCTTGAAATTATGAAGATCGTTTTCCATGATTTTTTCACAAACTAAAGATGATGGCCCTCTCTAAAAAAATTTAAAGATGATGCCCTCGCATTTGCGAGGGCCACCATGCTAGTTATATACTAAAAGCAATATAAGGGTGTCTTTGAGGCACCTGGTTGATCCACATCACTTAATTTATTTAAACCGTTAGATATATAATTTGTGGCTATGATTTAATCAGGGTTGTATATTACGTAACAGATTAGATGTGACAGGACGGTACCAGCGGAACGTGTAATCCAAATTTGTGAAGTCGGACGGTGAAGTATGGAACTGTCACGTGAATATATGTTTTTTTTTTGAAGTGCAAAGATAGACACAACAGGCAACAACACTACGCCGCCTGAGCCAGGAAACAACGGTCGGTCGGCTCTGGAGTATTTCCGTACACGGTCACACCATAATTGATCTCTACCGCTGCTTTGCCTCTTAGCATACAGACCGTGCCAATAAAAAGCCACCATCAGCTGAAATCAATAATTAGGTTCGATCATTGCCGCCATGCCAAGAAGTTGATAACTGCCCATGTCACGGGTATACACCAGATTCATTGTAGCTTAAACGTGATAGGCTGTGTAATCATAATTTGTGAAGTCTGCGCTGAAGTAAATAGGGTGCCGTAGCGAGGCGATGTTAGAAAAAAAACATGACACAGAGGCGTAGGTCAATCCGTATTAATCCATGTATAAGAAAAAGGCAAAGTTATCATCTATATCTAGGTTGTTTTAAGGCACCACGTGAATCTATATCATCGCAATAACTATGATGGTTAGATCTAAAATTTATTGTTGTGATTTTATTATTTATTGTACATATGTCACGTTCCGTTCAATATGATTTGTGTCAAAAGAGCTACGGATACTTGACCTACGGTAAAAAAATTAGCTCAGATTGATTCTATGAAGGCCCACTTTAGCCGCAAGGAGAGAGTCTAAGAGACGTACTACTAGCAACAAACACGCACGAGAAAAAAACATGTGCCGGCAGATTTTAGTTCATGGCCACCAGGAAACGTTAATAATAACGTGCATAATACCTTTGTATTTATCACGTTATCTCAGATTTTGTTACTGTAAGAAAAAGTACTCCACTAGAAAAGGTTTGAAATACATATTAAAATGTTGTGGTTTGTTCTTTTTTAGAAGACATGATTCATCAATGACACCAAAAAGTTAATACAATGGTGATATATTTAATTGCTTGGTATCAATGCTAGCTTCTAAAAGTGTTATTATATTTCATCTTAAATATATATAACTTTTAAGAAAGTGGGTGGTAGAAACTTCCTAATATTGACTAATATATAGTAAAATTTTATCTTAGAAAATAGAAAATCCTGCAACTAAATTTTATACAAATATTTATATATTGTTTATTTATGAACACAAAAATAGAAAGTTTCGGAATTGACTTTAAAATTGGTATTTGATGAATTATACATAAATATGCAAAAAAATACACGAACAAAAATGACAAGTCTATCATAGAAATTTTCTAATGTTGACTAATATATACTGAAATTTTATATCAAAAAAGAGAAAATGGTCCCAATAAATTTTATACAATTATTAAACATTGTTTATTTACAAACAAAGGGCGAGTGAGTTCTGAAATTGACTTCAAAATTAGCATTTGATGAATTCTTTAAAAAAGAAAATGTGTGGAAAAAAGCTAACAAAAATGACAAGTCTATTGTACCTGTGAAATTGAAAATTTTAAAATTATTTTCATACATCTCCGTGCATGCTAAATTTAGAAGAAAAAATATGTGAAATAGCCATTTGATTTTGGAAAAAACTAAATTTTAAAATGTGGAACAAATCTAATGATGTTATATGTATTGATAATCATGGTGATGATGAATATGAGCAAATATTGTAGTAGTAACTAATTGTATTGGTAACACTTTTCCTGATGATCAGTTGCCTTTTCAAATCTTGGTCACCCAAAATTACTCACTACTAAGTGTATGTTGGTCTCTTTGAAGGTTTGCAACTTTTACTAAGATGTTACTATAATTTTGGTTTACTATCTTTGACTTCTCATCTCACCATTCTCTCTACCATGGATAACAAGAACTTGAGACCGTATGTATTCTAGCTATGCATGGATGAAAGACGAAAGATACTAAATGAAATAATGTTACAGTTCCATCATTTTTCTTAATTAACACTAGAACATTGAAGCATGTATAATGAGCTTCCGGTGTGCATAAGATTGGAATTAATTTTGTTTCTTGATTCTTGCTAGGAAGTGGAACCATTTCCTGTAGTTGTTTTCTTTATATCCTTGTGATAAAAAATCTTAGTGGTTTTAGCCAACCTTGCAGTTAGAATTTTAAGATTTACTAAATCTATATGTTTCTATATTTGATTTGACGATATGAATCATGATCAATAAGGTTAAGATGTTTTATGTAAAAATAATAAATTGTTACCGTAAAAATATTTTAAAATAATTATTTGTTATTTCTTGGAATACAATATTGTACCATATTGTCAAAGTTATGCATTTAGGAATATATAATCCATATCTAAAAATTCGTATATATTTCAATGATAGAGTTAAATGGGATGGAAAGAGTATGTAGAAGATACAAATAAATACTATAAAGGAGATGCCCTCGCATTTGCGAGGGCCCCCTTGCTAGTTGGTTTAATTTCTGGTGCTCATAGAACTAGGGTTTGAAATTTTCGCACCAACCACAGATCATTCCCTACGGTCATGGTGGTGGTGAGCTTGATAGATGTGTAGTCCTAAGAAGCAGAAGCTAGAAGTTGCCACCATGGACAACATTTGTTGTCGTAAAATCTGGCTGGACGCTGGAGCGCCATCATAGGGTAATCGAGACACATCAAGCTTCCGGGAAGACGGTGGCCAACTTAGTATTTTCTGACATAGCCTTGTGGGGAGCACTTAGGTGTAGGTCGGGCCAAAGGGATGAGTACACTAGTGTGTGCGGTGGTGGACAAGACTTTTGAAGCCATGTAATTAATAAGCTTGTATATAATTTTCTTCCAATCTTAGGCTAGTCCTGGTGAGAATATCATATATTGGTATTATGCATATGATACTTGCATATGATAGTATCCCTCTAAAGCATAGTATCATATAATAGTATTATAGTTGCATAGTATTTAATTGCTTGTAGAATCACAATATAAATATGTGTACTCGATTTACTTGGTATTAAAATATTTATGTGCTATGATACTGTATCATATATGATACCACCACCACATATTTCTTCATTAATTAACATGTCACGTCATATTTTTGCCAACATGACATGTATGATACTAGTTATGATACTCCCACTAGGGCTAGTGTTAATGAAACAACATGCAGTTTTTGCATGTTATTGAAAAAGAAATGTTCCTAGATCCATGCTTCATTGTTTCATCTTCCTATGTGAACCCCCGGTGTTGCCCTCTTGATACACCATCTACTAATTAGAAAATCTTATAAAAACAATTAGAAGGTAGAACAATACAAACTTCAACCAATGGCTCCGTTACTATGATAGTATACACTAAAAATATTTTTCTCTACATATTTATATAATGATCATGGATGAAATGATGATTATTCATGTAAGGGTTTTGGAGGAAGAGCAAGAAAAAAAGTGATTAAAACCTGTGGCAAATTGTAAATACGGGAACTAGTCGTTTCATATTTTCAATCTTGTGTAGGTGCCACCATTTACTCAATGTTACCCTTTTTCACGTCGTTTTCAACATTGATTCCAAAATTTTCAAACCATTGATAACGGGATCTTCAAATAACCACTACTCTTGTAGAAAATCCGAAAGTACAAGTAAAATACAATTTGATGCAGTATTTGTAAGACACCATAGGAGTCTAAACAACTTTTTCAACTTTGTACCGATGAGTTTATCAGTACCGACTCACAAAATCCCAGTCAGTCCCGGTTTAACCAAACTCTGAGCACCATCTTGGGTTATCACTAATACACAGGAATGGGAAGTAGAAACACATCATCATATAATTGAAACTTATTAATATCCTGATGAGTTTATTAGTACCGACTCACAAAATCCCAGTCAGTCCCGGTTTAACCAAACCCTGAGCACCATCTTGGGTTATCACTAATACACAGGAATGTGAAGTAGAAACACATCATCATATAATTGAAACTTATTAATATCCTGATACCTTCTATTCACATAGGAGAATTCTCCATGTGCTTTAGCCATGTAACTGGATATACATGTAAAGCCTAGTTCATGTCTCTTTGTGGGTACTTCTTGTTCCTCCTTCATTTGTTGCTGACACAAGAGGGATAAGAAAGCATTATATAGGTGGATACATATGAAGATCGTCGTTTTGGGAGACGGACTACCTATAGCTCTTTATCTGCAACGTTGATATGGGCTTCATGATTCGGCCTGCATAGACCTCTTA
Organism: Avena sativa; assembly: GCA_916181665.1. NCBI lineage: Eukaryota > Viridiplantae > Streptophyta > Magnoliopsida > Poales > Poaceae > Avena > Avena sativa. Next base: position 37,680,121 of record OV702285.1, on the reverse strand, counting down.
GAAAATACGGACTAACATACATTAACATCAACAATTATGGGTATGCGTTTGGGGAATGTGTGCCTAGAAGCTTTGGGACATCAGGTTAGAACATGCCTGTATGGTTCAAATTTTGACCCACAACACTGACCGTGACAGTGTATGCCATCGACATTAAATTTGAGGAGCGATGGTCTGTCTCCTAAATGTGCCCTTTCTCAACTATTTCCTCCCGCTCTCTACCTTAGGTCCACACCGAGGGATAACACATCCCTTATTTTTTTCGATTGTTGATATGCAATCATGGATCGGCCAGCGAATGGCGTCTTTCTCGAGGCGTGTGCACCAAATGAAATTACAGAGTTGTCTTTTCCAGATTAGTCTTGTTCTATTTGGGGAGCTCGTTGCAAGCATTGGTCATGTTCTTCCACCATGATCGTGTTTGGTGGGGAATTGTTTGCTACGACGCAATCCATGTCGAGCGAAGGCCGTGCTCTAGATTCAAGAGACAATTTTCATCATTGGACCGTTCTATCTACGGTATGTGTCCTAGATTAGCATTTCTTGGGCACTGATTTAATATGGCAAGCAAGCCAGCCATGCATGCATCCATGCGGTCTAGCTGTCAAGTGAGATTTATTTTGATTTCCAAACTTTAAAATGTTTTATCTCTTGATTTGTCAGTCGAAATTCAGATTCCTTTTCTTGGTTAGCTTTTTCATGATGAGATATTCGAAACTAGATCCGATATTGTTATATTTTGACAACTTCTATTTTTAACCCCTAGTTACTAGATTACTATCACTTTGTCATCGGGTAAAGCCAAGTTGGTTACCAAATTAAAATCAACAAGGTTTTTGAGCTAAAATTTGGTAACTGGCCCATTCATGCATGCATCCTAGATGTACTATTTTTGCTTTTCAAATTTTAAAAATGTTTTATCTCTTAAACGATGAGTCGAAATTCAATTCCGTTTTCACGATTGTCTTTGTTACAACAAGATCTTTTAAACTAAATACCAAGTTGATATATTTTGACAAACTTGTGTTTGTACCATAGTTACCAGATTATAGTCACTTGGTAACTACATAAAGTCAAGTAGGTTACTAAGTTAAAATTATCTGATTCTTGAACAAAGATTAGAGTGGATCAAATATTCAATCTTTTTTTCAATCTTTTTTTGAAACAAACACGGGGGGGGGGGGGGGGGGGAGGGGAGGATCCCCACCTGAATATATTACTTCAAAAGATCAGCATCAGGTTTCACGAGCATCGTGACAAGAGGTAGTCACGCCACAAGCCGGCGTGAATTTTTTGAGCCACATCCCTACAACGATGAGACCGTACAGTAATGTCGTCCACAATTTTGGAAATAGTTACATAAGAGGGTTGATCAATGTTTCTAAAGACCATACTATTTCTGGCATCCCAGATTTTCCAAAGAATGACGAGAGCGATAGATGGACAAATAAAGGAGTCAAGCCCAGCAGGTACCAGAGTGGTCCACAAGTCAGAGAAGTCCTGGAAGGTCGGTTGAATGTTGAGTTTATCCCATACATCCTGCGCGCGAGGGCAGATGAAGAAGAGGTGATGTCGGCTTTCCATGGTGTGGCTGCACCTAGGACAAGTTGCGAAGCCAAAAATAGTCTTCTTGTGCAGATTCTCCCGTGTATTGAGTCTGTCCAGGGAGAGAAGCTAGCCGAAGATCTTTACCTTTTGGAAGATCTTCACCAGGGAGAGAAGCCGTGCATATTCAATCTTTGAATACAAAGAACATTTCCATAGATAAAAATGTAGGTGAAAATTATCTAGTAACTGTTAATATTAACCTGATAGTTATTATGTAATTATAACTTGATAACTAGGGACAAAAAATCGTCAAAAAAAATTAGGTTGTGATCTTATTTTAAAGTCTTTCTCAAGATGAACCTAGTGGCAAAAACAGATCATCAATCGTATCAACGATTTAAGAGATATTTTATTTTGATTTTTTGGACGTTAGCTCCTCTACACTAATAGGGCCAGATCTTACTATAAGGCCACCAGACTGATTTGATTCCTAGGACACGCTAGTTTAGTAGAATAATCATTTATCATTACCGTTTGAAATAATAAAAATTAAAAAAGAACAATGCTAATATACTTGAGAAAACACGAGATGGTTGAGCATGAATAATGCATTAAATAACATACATTGGACATTTCTATCATTGCAAATCCTAGATGTAGTTCGTTCTTTTGTAAATTTTGAAAATGACACATTAAAGTTTAAAACTATCGAAAAAATCCAACATGTTGACAATAATGTATTCCACAAACACAAAATTTCAACTCAAAACTTTTTATATTTATATGGTACACATAAATGGTAAAACCTGACATATTTTGTATTTATATGTTACTCCTTAATCATAGATTATCGTGCTACACATAGACATTGTTAGACGATGGTATAAACTAAAAGCCAGAATAAAAAATATCTATTTAGATGTTTTTGTTCCATATAAGTCAAAATAAAAAAGTTAGAAATAAACCTAACCAAACAACACCACAAAACAAAGAAAGAGTCATGGTATGATTATTTAGCTACTGCTTGCCCATCCGACGCCGGATATTAGCCAGTTGTCCTTCCTTAGGCCCTCTGCTGCTCTTAGAGAGCTTTAGTCTTGGAGAGCTGCTCTTAGGCCCTCTGCTGAGGCCGTGCTGCTGCCAAGTGTGCCGACATCAGTAAAGAATTGACCTCCCAATCTAACTCTCTTCGGCTCTCCACTCCTGCCTAGCGCCAGTCTCTTCTCCCACCCTATAGCTTAGGGAGCCACTAGGGTTCGTGGCCTACCGCTTGGGTATGGTCGCAACCTCTCATGGCGCATCTCCTCACATCACTCACTACTATAGAGCTTCTCTATACGACGGATCAAAAAACCCATAGTTCAAAAATCATCCGATATGCCGATTAATCGTCCGATTTATCTTTACTCGAGGGTGGCCGATATGCCAATTTTCTGATTTATCGTCTGCTTTTCTTATTTATCGCCTGATAAATCGTCCTATGCACTGAAAAATCGCCAATTTTCAGCCGACCGATAAATTACCGATAAACGATATCCTTAACATTGAAAAACCTTTATTGAAATGGTAAAGTGATACGTTGCCAAATGTGGGTTTCTGATGTGAAAGCACTTTCAGCAATATACACTTTAACTTTTTTTGCATGAAAGGCCATGCATATTAAAAAAGCCAGATCCTACAATTTGCTGTCCTAAGTGTCGTTACATGTATTTTTTTTTGAACGATAAAGGGCCAGAAGGCCCGAGAAGCTGCTCAATTAACGGCGGTGGGTACAATTACAAAGAAACCCCTGAACCAAGGGGCCAAACAGAAAAGGGACAGCACATTTGCAAAAAGGACCCCAACAGAACAAAAAGAAACGCGATCAGGTCCTTGCCCTTCTCCACCGCATCTGGTCGTCGTCGACGCCCTGGAGCCCGCATCGCCGCCGGGGAACTTGCCACTTGGGGCGATGCCAGCTATGGACCACACGCACAGGGCGACGAGAAGAATCCGCCTCTCGCGGAAGAACAAGCTCGGCTTCAACCGAGCAGAGATGTGGCCCTTCTCGCCACAGATAACACCGGCGCATCTTTGACGCTGTTGACGAAAGATCGAGGAAGCAGCTTCACCGACTGCAGCACCAGGGTACTGCAAGCTTGGCGTAGCAACAGGCCAGCTCCAGGCCACACCGCCCCAGCTCTCCTCGCCACCACGGCCGGCCGGAGAGGAGCAGAGAACACCCGAATCAGGCTTGCGCATGCCAAAGCAACTGACCTTATGGATGGGGCTTCCAGAGACGATGCTCCCGCCGAATCTGATTCCGACCGAGGGAACTCTGCAGCAGAGCAGATCAGCTCCAGAAGATGGCAGCTCTGGCCAGAAGAACTGCACATCAGACACCCCGACCTCCTCGTGAGTCCCGCAGCCACCAGCACGGCCTCCTCTCCCCCCTCGCCACCGCGGCCGGCCAGGAAGAGAAAGAGCACCCGCAACTACCAGATCCAGAGGCGGCAGCACTTTATTCAACTGTCCTCCATCCGTGACAGCAGCATCAGCGAGCTCCGACCGTTGGAGCTTGCCAACCCACCGCGAGGACGGCCGACCGACGCCATGCAGGAGCGCCGGAGGGGACAGGACCAACGGCATCTCGCCAAACGCCACATGGGCAAACACAAAACCTAAACCTAACCCTACGACACCTACGGCGAGAAGCCAGGAACCTAGACTACGGGGAGGGCCTCGCCTCCGCCACTCTCCGGCGGCCTTTGGCTCGGCCAGAAGTGAAGAGGACACTAGTGGAGAACGTGTCATGCGTCCCGGTTGGTAAGGGGCATTAGTCCCGGTTGCCCAACCGGGACGGGGCAATCGGGACTAAAGCCCAAACCTTTAGTCCCGGTTGCCCCACCAACCGGGACAAAAGATCATACACGTGGCCGCTGCTGCATGCTTACGAACCGGGACTAAAAGTTTTTTAAAATTTTTCTTTTAAAAAATTAATTTTTTTTTCAATTTTTTTAAACCTTTGAATTATTTGACTTGTTAATCTTCCACATCTCTCATTTTTAACACTAATTATACTTAATCTTAGTTCAAATCGTACTTACAGTCAAACTTCCCATCCGGTCACCCATCCTAGCACTACTCCACCCTCAGCACGCTTAACTTCTTCATTCCATCTCTCCCACCTGCGCGAAGGACCATTATATCTTGTTGTCAAGACTAGTATATCAATCTTATTAACTCATATCGATATGTGACACGTTTTTATTTTTTGAAATTAAGAACAACTATTTTTAGTAAACAATAATAAATAATTAATAATAACATTTTATTCTAATGAAAGTAAAAACTAATTAAATTAATATTTTATTCATTTTTGCCATTTATTCATTTAATATGACATAAACAATATCTTCAAATCTGTAAATCGAAATTTAACAAATAATATATCCATTATTATCAGAAAAATGCGAGGAATTCAAATATGACATAAAAAATACTAAAATAATTTAATTTCTGAAATAATTTCTAAAATAATTTCTGAAATAATTTTCTGTGAGAGAACAACATAACTTGGTTTATATCGATCTCTTCTTCTATCGACTGTGTCTTGATTTAGCAGGTTTTGAAGACTCTTCATGTTATGACAACACTTTCAAGACTCATATTTTGGATTCTCATTTTTATTTCTAGTTTTCACTTCTTAAAATGCAACGATGTTTCATATACTTTGCATATAAGTGAGACGGGCGGCGGGGGGGGGGGGGGGGGGTAAGGGGTATTAGTATTGGTCTAGGACTTTGTATTTGTCTAGATTTATCTTTTTTTACCCCAAGTCAGATGTACTATATATTTGCTAATTGGGCTATCAATAGATTTAAGTTATTGGTCGTCTAACAAGTTGCACGTGCAGACTTGCTGTATGATTAAGTCTGAATACTAAACTTTGATTTGCGGGGACTAGTTTACACATTTAAAAAGAATAGAAGCGGGAGGCAGAAGTATAAGAAAGAAAAGATAATCAACTTGATACGGCTTGATGAATAGCATCAAACAAGTTCGACAGAAACGGGCGGGCAGGGTTCAAAGGATTTTATTTTTAGAATTTTTTATAACCTTTAGTCCCGGTTCGTATCACCAACCGGGACTAAAAGGGGTGCCTCGGTGCCAACCCCTTTAGTCCGGGTTGGTAATACGAACCTGGACTAAAGGTCACACCTTTAGTCCCGGTTGGTGATACGAACCGGGACTAAAGGTCCCGTCACCGGACACCCCTTTTAGTCCCGGTTGGTGATACGAACCGGGACTAAAGGTCCCGTTTGACCCGGGACTAAAGATTGCTGACGTTCTAGCCGTTGGAACCGGGACTAATGCTCACATTAGTCCCGGATCCAACCATAACCGGGATTAATGCTCCAAACTAGGGTGGACGTATGACTCTTTTTCTACAGTAGAGAGCGGAGGGGAGGGAGGATGGAGACGAGTTCCCTTTGTTACATGTATGAAGTAATGTTTTATACAGATTATGCAAGCCACATCGTTCACCATACACATATATCCAATAGCAATCTACCGATCCGGTCTGGGCTAATATTTTCTATAGCTATAAAAAAATTGCCCATTGATGGAATACAAATTGGTGGGGGTAATTTTTTTTCAGAAAAATGCTACTCACCGGAAATACCTTTCACGACTTGGTCATCTCCCCCTTCTTTGCTAGAGATGGATTAAACCATGGGCATCTGGAAGGAAAAAGGTGGTTGTTGAACAAGTTAGAACAGTGACATTAACAAATAGAAATATTGAGACGAGAAAGAAGTGACGAGTGTTCTAGCTACGATAATACGCAGACTACAGACTACAGGCTCCGGCAGAACCACAATGAAATTCACAGCGCAACTACATCGCATATACATGCATTACACAGCCCGATCTATCTACAACGCGTTGTACAGACAGATTACTGCGCCATTGTGCAGGAAGAGCGTACAGGGGGATCCAGGGGCGCGCATCTTGAGGCTGGGGCATGGCGGCGTTTACTTCTTGGGCCGGCAGCTGGCATCAGGTAGAGATGCCAGTTTGGAATCTTTAGGGTATACTTTTTTTAGTCTAATACAAAAAAATAGTTAATTTTTTAATACTAAAAAGGTGGAGTTACCCTAAAGATTACCCACTTACATCCTTAGCGCCAGGGCAAGCCTGCGGTGAGCGGCGGCATCGAGGGAAAAAACGGCCGTAGTCACTAGTCCCGGGCCGGACCAGGTCATTAGTCCCGGTCCGTAATACGGCCCGGGACTAATAACCTGGAGCAGGCCAGCTGGTCCTTTCATGAACTATTAGTCTCGGGTCGTATCACGGCCCGGGACTAGTTGTCCACCGCTATATATTCTGCCTCCTGTCCTGCTGCCCTAAAGCATATGGTGGACATTTTTCTCAAAGAAGCAAGAGAGTTCATGTCATTTTTTTCTCAAGATTTGTCAAGATTTAGTCTGCAACACCTAAATCCAAAGCTTTAAAAGGTTAGAACTTCATTCTTTCATCTCTTATTGCTACTTTAGCTCTATAATGCTCTAGAAGTATAGAGATATGGATCAAATGCATGCATGCTCTAGAAGTAGTAGAAGGATTTTGATATATATGTGTAACAAATTTTGATTAGGCACATAGTTACTAAAAATTGAAATGTGTAATTTTAAAGTTTCAGAGCTTAGAATGGAATGAGGTTTTCACTGATAGAACAATAATAAAAAACTCCACATTTATCATGTTGATTGTTTACTCCAGTTCACAAATTGGTGCATGTAATTTTTTCAAAATTCAAAATGAATGCTCTAGAAGCTCTCAATATAACTTGTAATAATTTTATCATGTTGTGTAATGGTTTTTGATATACTTTTACTATAATGCAGATGGTCCGGGAATGGATGTACGGTACTGACCAACGCTCTGGCGAGTTCATTAATGGCGTGCATGAATTCATCCGTGTTGCTGATGCAAACAAGCGCAATGGTTTTGTATTCTGTCCATGTAATGGATGTAGGAATCAGAAGGATTACTCTAACTCAAAAACCCTTCACAGCCACCTGTTGAAGTCTGGCTTCATGCCCAATTATAATTGTTGGACCAAACACAGAGAGAGGGGTTATAATGGAAGATAATGAAGAAGAGGAGGAGGATGACAACTATCATGGCATATACCAGGGGCCATTCCAGCCTCGGATTCACGGCGGGAGGGGGAGGGGTCTCCTGAAAGACGATGTCGCTACCGCCGGGCCGGTGTGGGTCCTTTTTGTGGCTTTGTGGAGGGTGGACTCTTGGGCACCGCAGGCGAGGATGGTCTCCCCCGGCGATGTAGCGCATCACTCCGATGATAGTACGGTTCGCCCACCACAGACGAAGGCCGACTTCGTTGTGGTTCACCGGGGGCGGGCCATCACCCTCATATCTGGCGAGCTCCCTTTCCCGCCTATTAGCGAAGAAGGCATTCCAGGTATCGTAGTTGTCGGGATCCCACTGGGGATCCATCCGCAGCTCCGGCGTGAGCTCGTGGTAGAAGTGGTTTGTGATGGCCGCCTGGCAGGTGGAACCTTGAGGGACAGGAGGGACAGGAACCCCTCCAGCGCTCAGTATCCAGCCGGCGGGCGGCCGGTAGCCCGGCGGACAAGGGTAGTTGGAGGCGCACATCGCCTCGGTCTCCTCGAGGGTCAGAATGGCCCAGTAGGCGTTGTCCATTGTTCTAAGAGAGGAAGGTGTGGATGTGCGGATAGCCATGACGCGATTGCCCTAAATATAGAGGGAAAGGGCGGGAAAACTTGGCGTGAAGCTTTAGGAAATGGCGGGAAATATCTTTAGTCCCGGTTAGTGACTACATCCGGGACTAAAAGCTCTCGTAGAAAGGAAAGGGCGGGAAAACTTGGCGGGAAGCGGTGGGAAATGGCGGGAAATATCTTTAGTCCCGGTTTGTGACTACAATCGAGACTAAATGGATATTATATTAATATTCTTTATATTTTTCTGATAATAATAGACAGATTATTTGTTTTATTTGGATTATTACAATAGAAGATATGATTTCCCAAAGTTTTTATATTTGATTTGAATTAAAAAAATAAAATTTACAAATGAAATAATTTATAATTGATGCAAATAGATAAATGGATATTATATTAAGATTCTTTATATTTTTCAGATAATATTAGACATATTATTTGTTTTATTTGGATTATTTGGATTATTACAATAAAAGATATGATTTTCCAAAGTTTTTATAATTGATTTGAATTAAAATAAGAAAATTTACAAATGAAATAATTTATAAATGATGCAAACAGATAAATGGATATTATATTAAGATTCTTTATATTTTTCTGATAATAATAGACATATTATTTGTTTTATTTGGATTATTACAATAAAAGATATGATTTTCCAAAGTTTTTATATTAGTTTTGAATTAAAAAAAGAAAATTTATAAACACACAATTAGTCGCGGGTCGTGGCTGGACCCAGGACTAAAGGGTGCCTGCGCACGCGAGAACGAAGCGGCCGAAAAAACTCTTTAGTCCCGTCCCATGGATTGACCAGCGACTAAAGGGGGGTCCCTATATATTCTGCGCGCCACCGCCCCTGCCCAGCACTTGGCATTCCTCGACACAGCGAAGACGAAGCACACAGACACATCGAAGACGATGCTGGGGAGGTGCTATCTGCCTCCGCCGTGCCACTCCGCTCCGCCGCCGCCGTCCCGCTCCGCCGCCACCGCTCCACCGTGCCATGACGTGCCGCCGATTCACGCGCCGACGCATTTTTCTGTCTCGCCGCCGCGCGACGCCGCCTCTCCGCGCGCGTGCCGCCTCGCCGCCTCGCTGCCGCCGTGCCGCCTCGCCGCCCCTCGTCGGTGAGCTCGATCGAGAGCCCGCGCGGGTGGTTTTTTTGATAGTTTTTTGTTATAGTTTTTTCTATTGTTTATATAGTTTTTTTATAGTTAGGATTATTATAATTAGGATTATTAGGATTGTTAGGATTGTTATAATTAGGATTATAATTAGGATTATTATAATTAGGATTATTAGGGTTTTGTTATAGTTTTTTATAGTTAGGATTATTATAATTAGTTTTGTGTTATAGTTTTTTCTATAGTTTTTTATATTAGGTTTTTTTGTTTTAGTATTAGGATTATTGTTTTAATTAAAATATTAGAATTAGGATTAGAATTATTGTTTTAGTTATTTTTTGTTTTATTTATTAGGATTATATTGTTTTATTAGGGTTATTTTTTTGTTTTAGTTATTATGATTATTGTTTTAGCACAAATAATATTAGGATTATTATAATTAGGATTATATTGTTTTAGTTATTAGGATTATTGTTTTTTCTAACCTGTTTAACTCTCGTTTTGTTATAGATAATTAAGTCATGGATCCATCCGAAGATCCTGGTCGCATCGGTGAAGGTTTTCTTCAGGGCATCATAAGAGGTGAAATTCCTCTTAATATTGCTACCGGCGAAGATATTTTGCTCGAGGAAGAGATATCCTCATATCTGAATCCATCCGGTGATGGACTAGAGGAAAACCTAATGTACCAAGGGGATGGATGAAGGGCAAACAAATAACAACAATAATGATGGCCCCTCGACAGGATCCGGCGAGGTACACACACACACACACACACACACATATATATATATATATATATAAAGTCTCGTGTTACCTCTATTCATTAACTGATCTAGATATATATTAATTACTCTCTCTTCTTCTTTTAGCCCACCGAATCGAAGCAATCGACAGCTCAAACGAAACGAGGGCCGAACAAAAAGTTTGATGGTAATCAGAGGTTCACCATCGAAGAAATAGATGTTGATGGTGAATCGATTGCTCCAGAGAAGCACCGGAGGATGTTTATAAATCAATGTGGGGTGCTTGTTAGGGACAACCTGCCGATCACCATCCAAGAATGGAATAAGTCAGAGAAACCCGGTGAAGAATCCAACAGCTATGTCACCGATGATGCCAAAGATGACCTTTGGCAGAAGCTCATAGCGCATTTCATACTACCTCCAGAGTATGAGGAATTTGAGGTAGATGGTATTACCCCAAGTCCGGGTGGGCTTGAAAATAGAGCGAAAGTCAAGGAGTGGGCACTGAGCAAGATGGCTGAACTGTACCGGAACCACAAGAAAATTTTATACGCGAAATATGTCGCGAAAAAGAAAACTCCAGACTTCAAAAGAGTAAACGATAAGTTGAGAGAACAGTGGCCCAATTTTGTACAGTACAAGCAATCTGATAAAGCAAAGGCAAAGTCGGCAAAGAACGCGTTAAATGCTGCCAACAAGAAATACCATCATAAAATTGGGACAGGTGGCTACAAGAGTGTCGTCCCTAAGTGGGAAACTATGGAGAAGGAAATGAGGGCTAGAGGCGTCACTCCTGGTATAGATGGATGGCCCGAGAGGTCAAAGCACTGGTGGTACGGGCACGGGGGATCCTTGGACCCAGAAACAGGGAAGACATTATTTCATGAGAAAATTCTAACACCCTCCCAAGACCTTATTAAAGCAATGAACGATGCTCAATTGGGATTGTTCCGTCCCGAGAGAGAGAACGACGAGCTGACACGTGCCCTAGGGAATCTTGAAAAGGGAGGACGAACACGAGGCAAAGGCGCCGGTGTCTCGTGGAAGAAAGGGTTTCCTCAGTATGATGCCAGTTACAGAAGCCATTAGAGAAAGAAGGACCAGGAGGCAGACCGGATCTCCAGGGTAGAGCAGGACCTAGCTGATCTGAAGAACCTCATGCATGAAATTAGCCAAAGGCCACCGTCGTCAACTCAACCACGGTCTGATGATCCTGCATTGGATCTTAGCCAGCGAAGAAGCAGCGTGGCTTCCACGGAGATCCGGGCTATTGATCAAGCACTGCTGGATGATGCACCGGCTCCTCACTACTTCGTGGATGATGTCAGAGAGATGGCACAATGTGTGCTACATCAGCCAATGAACAACCTGTCCTTCAAGGTGGCGATCGGCACTGCTTTACCTTGTCTACCTGGAGCAGTCCACCATTCACTTCCGATTCCACCAGGCTATGCTCGTGTCACGGTGGATGACATAGTGGAGGATTTTGCGGACCTAGAGATTGAAATCGCTACGCCTGAAGGCCTTACGAAACTAGGATATGTCAAGCGCAACATCATTCTATCAAAATAAGAAGCACATCAAGTTTCCAGGCTCGGCGCCAAGGCCACCGACTCCGAGGAATCCAAGTCCACCCCGCATCGAATATCGTCAACCTCCAAGTCCACCCCAACCCGATTATCGCCAACCTCCAAGTCCACCCCGCCCTGCTGACAATCGCCGCAGCAGGAGTACATCAACTCGATCTCCGCCTCCGCGCAATACTCGATCTCTGCCTCCGCCTCTATGCAATACTACTACCTCGTCGAAGAAACGGAAGTTCGACGGTCCCCCGCGCCCCACATCGAAGAAAGGTCAAACGGCGAAGATAGTCGACTTCCCGCCGGCTCTTCCAAAGAGACCTTATGACAAGACCGATGAGGAAACTAACGCGGATGTGGCTGCCCAAGTTAAGGCGCATTTTGCACCCAAAAAGCCTGAGCCAAAGCCGGTATATAATGAAAAAACCAAAAAGTGGGCTAAGTCCTTTCTTGGGCAACCATCCCAGATATCGATGAATCTGGAATCAGACTATGACCGGGAGATTATTAAGCAAGCACAGAAAAAAAAACACAAGTGCAAAAAGCGGGAAGCAAGTTGCCCATCTCGGAGCACAGAAGAATCAATCGGTCGCCCCGCTCAAAGTCATTTCAGACCTCGACAAGGCCTTCAGAGCTGAAATGGATATGGACATGCAAATAATGGACCCTAGAGCCCGTAATAATGCTGCACTTATGGGAATCACTGTATCGCAGGCCAAAGCAATTGCTAACGAAGCAAATATGTCTCTTGGTCAATATTTAGGCTATGAAGATACGCCAGTGGGTCAAATAGTACGGCAGTATGTCCAAGGGGAGCCTCTAGTCAGTAATGAGGAGCTCGCGCGTCTATCCACACATATGCGAAATCTGCACGAATGGTACATGTCGTAAGCAGAAAAAACATCAGAAAGATCGGTTTCCGGTGGACGTTAGAAAGGAGCATCACTTCAAACCATACTCGATACAGGTTCAAATGACCGAACTGTTTCAGTTATACAACCAGCGCGTCCTCGACAAATCTATCATTGGTTGCTACAGTCTGTAAGTTATTTATTTCTATAATTAAGTTTGTAGCTCAGCTCGTTCATTGCATTTAATATATTATCCTAACTATATATCCTTTTGTATGATGATATTATATTCTGCAGAACGAAGATGCTTGAATGCCAAAGAGCTAGAAGATACGACGTTGGGTTCATTGACCCATATATCATTAATGAATATACGTTAAAGAATCACCCCAAGGACGTGGAGGAAGACCTGTGTAGGTTCTTAACCGAGCATAATTTTGTTAAGGAAATACTATTTCCTTACAACTTCAAGTGAGTGTTTATATCTTGTACACATTTTATTTTTGCTTACTGGATGAGCTATGCATGTATGCTTATGTATGTCCGCAGATTCCACTGGATCTTGCTAAACATTCAAGTTGACAAATCCCTAGTTGAAGTCCACGACTCATTAAGTTGGGACCAAGAGCAGTGGAGCGACATAAAAGAAATGCTCCATAAGTAATTTCAATCATTATCGCATTATATCATCCTCTTTCATGATATGAAGTAACTAATAACTCCTTTGTTCATTTTCTTTGCCGAGCAGGTGTTGGACACGATTCAGACAGAAAATACCAGGTCCATTCAAAGAGGAGTTAACTTATAAAATAGTGAAGAGTTTACAGCAGCCACCGGGAACTCATTTATGTGAATACTACGTCTGCGAGTACATCTGCGAGTTGACCAGTGAGCGGAAAGTTGACTCACATTGTATTTATGATTTGGGGGAGAAACTAGAGCCAGACCAGCGCATAAGAGCAATTCAAGAGGAGCTGGCGGGATTTATAATGAAGGAAGTCCTTGATGTACATGGAGAGCATTATGCGGATGACGTGGAACTCGATTTGCCTTAGTCATATTCATGTAGCTGATATGATATATATATTCATCATGACCATGTAATTTCAAAACATTTCTTCCTTTTGATATGATTGATTCTATGTATGCTTGCAAGGGATCAATTAATTATATAAATGCATCGACGTGTAGTGTGTATGTAGTAGCGTATAATATGTATACTGAAATACATGTTTGAATTATAGTGAAACACAAAACGAAAAAGGAACGAAATGACAAAAAAAAAAAGGAAATACACAATCTCTGCCGCGGCAGAGAAATGTGTGTTTCTCTGCCGCGGCAGGAAACCTTTTAGTCCTGGGTGGTGTTACAGCCCGGGACGAGAGGGTTTCCGCCCCCCACGACGCTGAAACAGCCACATGGTTGTGATCAGTCGCAGGTCGTAGCGAGCTGGGACTAGGGGGGGGCTCTAGTCCTGTTTTCGCAGTCCCGAGTCCAAAACCGGGACTAGAGCCAGTTGCGGCCCAGGACTAGAGGCCCTTTTTCCACCAGTGCAACAACCGACTTGTTGAATAAGCATTGTGCGCTATCGAACTAACTTAACCCCATAAGAACTATATAGTGTCATGACTATCATACACTCCATAAACAAATGTAAATTACTCAGGCATAGCAGGTGACATGCTATAAAGTAAAAAACATGAAGCTATGCATAGGAGGCATCCTTTACCACGGTATCCGCCCTCTATGAAAATTGTTCTTGTCAAGGAACGTGAATGTGCTTAGTGTCTCAATCGTCTGTCCACAGTCTGTCTTGCATATTATAAGAACTAGGATTAATAATGCGCTAGGATTCTACCTCTTCTTGCCACCCGAACAAGCTCCGCTTTGCTGCCAGTTGCACCGCCTTCTGTTAGTAAATCATAAGCTACCGCACCAGCAGTCTAGCACTATAAAATGTCTGAACGGATACATAGTTGAAGATGGGATTAATCACCTAAGCTGTCTGGTGTTCTTCGAACTTCCTTGTGTTCGCATTAGGAATGGATTTTTACAAGATTATTTATTACATCATGTGGTAGTTTACTTTTATCTGTCGGAGAAAATGCATTATAATCTTTGATATCGTTTCAAGTAAGACAAATGAGCGAGGTAGATGCACTAGACAGTCTTAGTACATATGTACATATATATTGAAATTTTTGTGGTAACTCTGATTGCTGATATTGTGGTAGTAACATTTTAATGATATTTTAGCTATTACAAACACATATTGGACATTGTTATCACAAAATTTTGGAAACACATAAACAATATAGGTATTCTGCCTCCTTTTTAAAAAAAGTAGTACACATATTTTGACAAGATATAAATTATGAGAAATTTTTAGCAAGTAGAAGTGTTACGGGTAGAACTTAAGAATACACGTTGTTTCCCCCCCTAGAATCCAAATTTGTGAAAACCAATCAATGTTCGAATCTTGAAACGTTGAATGCTCCTTCAGCAAATCCTAAGGCACGAGTGAAATATAGAATGAGGTAAAGAGTGAGGGAGCAAACTTAGCTGTCTAAACAGCTTTGTCACTTTAGAAAGGATGTGTTTACGAGTACTGACTAATAAGTCACAATATCTTTGAGGAGTCCTGTCCTAAATGTTAAACCCCTAGAACCAGCTTCGGTGGGCACTAGCTAGGACATTGGTATAGGGCGTAGAAACACATCATCTCATTGGAACATATGAACTCCTGATACCTTCTATTCCAATACCACCATTCTCCACATGGTTTAGCCTTGTAACTAAATATACATGTCAAGCCTAGTTCATGTGTCTTTGCGGGTACTTCTTGTTCCTCCTCCATTTCTTGCTGATACATGGAAGAGATGAAAGCATTTTATAGGTGGACATGTCAACATTCTTGTGCTTGTACAACGGAATAGACGTTACAAGTGCACTGTGTAAATTGTACTATTTCATTAATTCCTAATTTATATTCCTATCTATAAAGACGACATTTTCCGAAACAACATGTGCTCAGTGAGAGTTGTAACATGCAATTCACATCTGAGCTTGTCCTGGTCACGTTTTATTAACAAGTACCTGATGATATGTATTATTTCCTCTGTCCCAAAATAAATGTCATGGATTTGTCTAGATATACATGTATTTAGACAAAGTTTAGTTTATAGATACGTGCATATATATCTAGACAACTTATTTCCAAATGAAGGAAACAGAATAATCACCTTGTGAAATTGAATCTCGTATATATACTTATTCACCCCACATTAATTCTCAGTGTGAAAAAAATTGCTTGTATGATTAGCCTCGAAGCTATTCTAAGCTGTCGGATGATTATAGCTACAACTGGTATCTCCCACATGGAAAATTTGGCATGTTTCCTCCACTGTGCAGGACAGCATCTAAACGGACCCAGATGGTATTAATCAATTCAATGGTTGGGTCTTCTTCTCACTTCCATGTGTTTGTATTACTAATCATCAACCCATGCATCTGCACAGGTTAATACTTCCTGAGAAGTAAATCCTCATTGACTCACGCAGTAGTTACAGTTTACAACCGAGCTCGGCCAGTATTAATTTGAGGGAAACATGTCTAGCATACCGGACAATATAGTGAAGCCCTGGCTGCAGTTCTTCTGAAGTATCGAGCATATGAAACCGGGGTAACACATTTGACATTGATCATATAATTGAGATACCGGATATCTTTAAATGATGAACTTGATGTGTTTATTTGTAAATTAACAGCTAATGCACAATTTTCGGTTAAGACTATGTATGATGATCTCACTAATGGACACACAAGGTTCTTTCGCGAATATCTATGGAAATTGAAAATCCCACTAAACATCAAGAATTTTATGTGGTTCCTAAGTGAAAAAGATCTTGCTCACTAGAGATAATCTAGCTAAATAAATTGGCATGGGAGTAAGAAGTTTTACTCCTACGATGCTGATCAGGAAACAGTGAAACACTAGATTATTTCTCTCATGTCCTTTTGCTAGATTGATTTGGAGAATTATATTTTCTACATATAACATACCACCACCAACTAATATCACCACTATGTTTGGAAATTGATTGAATGACATCGACAAGAAACCTAAAGCGAGGATTCGTATATGAGATTCAACTTTAGTTTGGTCGATGTGGAATTTTAAAAATAATAATATGGTTGTATACTGTATTCATCAGTTATAGTGTTTCCTTCTCCCAGAGGATCAGTGGAAATGCATGGTTACTGGATACAACCGGCTACTGATGGTTGGACATGCTATCTTCTACCGAGCAATCCGGTGAAGCCTATTAATTGACTACACAATGTTTAGTAGCAGTACTAGGCTCTTTTTCTAATGATCGATATTTGTATCGACCCTCTTTGATTCATGTTTGTAAACTTTGGATTTTTGAAACCTGTTAATAAAGGGATATGTGCAATATTGATGCAGAGGCCGGGGCTTAAATCCCCATTTTGAAATAAAAATTAAAAACATGTGAGTATTGTATGTGTTCACTTGTCATCTTCATTTGCATTCCCCATCAAGTTACCCTACGATTTGAGGGGAGCGGCCGAAACCCTCATAGGATGGTCGACTCTTCTATTTATATTCCATCACTACTCGTGCAAGGTAGGTTCAAGTCCTTAACCAATACGGTTAGGGTAATACACAGAAGTTTAGTCTAATTCTAACATGGTTGTTCTCGTACAATAGGAAATGGCAGACGCTTTTGTATGTGCCCAAGAGAAAAAAAGTACTAGACATTGAATGTGAGTACCGAACTATATATCGCTGACCCTGCCCTGTTCCGTGTTCCACTGTTAACCCCGACATCACTCGATGAAGTGTATGTCTGGTGAGGCAATGCTTGCATCTTGGGTGAGTCTGACGCGGTGTCTCATCCATCCGTGATGAGAGGCGACGCTCCTTGCAGAAGGTCCTCACCCAAATTGCAGGTCGACCATTGCAGCAGGGGAACGGCGGCTATATATATGGAGACCGCTGGATAGATATAGTCCCGGAGAGTTCTGACTTCCTGAGTCCCGCCATTCTCAAACCATGTTCATTTTCTTAAGCGAAAAACTATGTATACGTTATTCTTTTTTTTTCAACAAAGATGTAGTTTGATCTAGTTACGAGCTGAGTAAACACGAATAACATGATCATGGTTCTCCATGTCAGTGTATTTTTTAGCCTTATTTGTAGTTGCTAGATGCTCTCCTATGTTTCCGGAGAAGACACATGCTTTTGGGTGCAGTTATATAGTTGCTGGATCGATTTGCTCAGGATGCTGCTATAGTTGGTGGATAATTTAAACTCTACTTTACCGTGCCATAATACTTAATATACTTAACTAGCTGAAACATTGATTTATAAGATATTCCCAAACAATTTCCTGCCTTTTTATATGATACTAGTGCAAACGATTATATTACTTGTTTTGCCATCACGGTACACTAGCTGTGCCCCTACTATGTTCGATTGGGTCTATTCCAGAGTTCGGTCTGAATTAGATCCGTTTCGGCAAAATAAATCAATAATGAAAAAGATAAGCAGATACACCGTTATGCTCTCAAGGCTGGAATAGGACTTCTCAGTTTTTGTACCAGTGGGTTGAACCATTTTCAACCCTCCAAGAACTTTTTTTTGAGGGAAAGCCATATTTGAAGGGAATACATTTTATAGTTAAAAATCAGTGGCTTTACTTTTGGCCAATGTTTTCAGATGAGATTGTGAGACCACTATTCCCGGATACATGCTTTCCTTATTTCATCTGCCAACGTGTGAACTGCCAATGTTGCCCTCTCGCTACAGTATTTACTAATTAGAAAATCAGCTAAAAAAACAAAGTAGAAGGTAGACTAATACATTTATCGCGCTCTAGCATTGAACATGTTTTTCCAACCGTTGCCTACGATAGCTTGGCGATAATTCACGTTTTTCCAACATGTTTTTCCAACCGTTGCCTATGGTGGGGTAGGACGCCTCCGACACTAGTATACGTACGTGACAGGCTTCTTTAGCAACTCGTGATCAAGATACAAGTTTATAGTAGTATCTTTTTTCTAACCAGTAAGTATATAAGACTAAAACTCACAAGACAATGCTAAACTAGCTAGGTGGGACACAAGAGTAACTCTGGAAAAAAACTAAAACAGGAGAGTACAGAAACAATAATAATTCGGCCGAAATGTACGTCGTACAGGAAATTATGATTATGTGACAAATATAATAAAGGTATATTAATATATTTTTTAACAAATCTAATTTCGATTCTCCCCTTTCTACAAATCTTTTTTCAGTTACACCAACGTTTTATTTTTTGAGGGGTCTGTCAGATTCTTAAAGAGAAAGATGTTTGGTGTGTGGAATCGAGCGGACGACCTCACCTATTATGGATGGAGTTTTTCGTCCTCAGGTTCGGATTCATATGCCAATTTTTTTCTACTGCTAATGAATAACCGTTTGCAGGATACAGAAGGAACAAGTTACCCGAGCAAATTGATCTAACCAGAATGCACCGCTGCGCAAATTGATCTAGATTTCAAGCTGCTGTATCAAATCATTGTCGTCGTCATTCGATGTGCACTCGGCACCACCGTTGCCATCGATCGCCTCCGAGGCGGCAGCGATGATGACACACCCTGTGAAGACGTACGCCAGCAAAATGTGATGATGGTACTCGACGATCGCAGCTGCCCAGTTGGAGTTCCAATCCTAATACCTCCCATTCCCAAACAAAAACGTCTATATTGCAGCTCCAGCTTTTGCATGCGACGGCAAGCATAAAGGGGAAAGTCGAAATGACTTACTACTCCCTGCGACATCTTTTTTTGGAACACAACATCTGACTAGCACAACGTAACAGCTGCTACTTATGATCCCCAGATACAATCAGAATTAATAATCCGACACATGGATGAACCGATTCATTACAAGGAGTGAGTTTATCACCTACCATATTGGCCGAATTAAACCGATACACAACGGAAGAAGAAAACCGAAAATCAAACTCTACCCATACGTTAGGGTCACCGTCTTATTTTTGGCCATTCATTTCCTGTATTTGCTTTGAGATTGGTGCACACATTATGCAAATATACACCCTCACTTATCTCAACCTTTGATATTGTAGTCCCTGTAATTTTGTACAGCATACCCTCCTTTCTTCCCTAATTCTCACTTATTTGGGAATATAGGGAGCACCGAACAGAGGGGACCAGAAGTAATAACGTATCGGTTACTTTTTTTTACTGGAATCACAAATCAATTAATCTCCGATTGTATCACATAGTAGCATTCTGAATCAGGAACAAGAATTTAATTAATAAACATCCATTCTTTTGTTGAACACAAATTATGCAGATTTCTGCTCGTAAGTACGATTAGAGAATTAGTTAGCAGATTCAGTACATAAAATTTCTCAACAAATATATGTTTAATGAAAAGAATCCGGAACAGCAAGAGAAAATGAAATTAGGGAACCACATAAAGAAAAAAGGCACAGTTCAGATCAAAGAAACACAACGGATCTGGTGGGGATGGGGATGAGCTATGTTGAGAGAGAGCAGGTCGAACGGATCTGGTGGCGGCATGAAGAAGTATGAGAGCAACAAGATCCAGATCGAGAACAATGAGTGTCTGCCCCGCCAGCTGCTGCTTATCTTCGCGTCGCCAGAAGCCTCGGTCCCATCAGTGGCGGCGGCGGATGATCCAGGGTCAGGAGAGGAGAGCCCAGTGGTTGCTGGCATGTAGGTGAGCATGGATTGTGACGTCGGAGCTCGGGTTAGCTGGATCCATGGCAGCAAAGGTTTTAGTCGTCCCGAGGGTCGTCGGCCCTAGCAGGTCGCTCGGCACGAAGGAAGGAGGAATGGAGGCCGGTGGGTGAGGTTAGGGACAGGGTCAAACTGGCGAAGTGTGCATGTCCAGCTTCATCCCCATAGGGGCAAGAAGTGTACAATGTCAAGGTTGTTGGTGTAAAATTGTAGACATGAATCTTGGAGCAGTCTTAACCGTTGGATAAGACGGGAACACCCACGCCGTTGTGGAATCGCTGCGTCCGAAGAAAACCCTCTTACACATCGTCAGATCAAAGGTAAACAACAAAGAACAAGAAAAATCAAGGCTTGCCATCAGTGTCGAGGTTAAAGGAACTCCTTAAGGGTGCCTTCGAAAGGGTGATGACACACCGTGCCGCTATTGACGAGACCAATGATCTAGGGTTTTCATCCGAAGCCATCGCGCAGATGGTGCCCACAACAGTCCGCCGCCGCCCCTAGAAGGGTAATGACACCCACATGTATCGCCGCCATCTGCTTCAAGACACAGGGCTTTCGCCTAAAAAACTTTGCACACATCCACTATTGGATCGCCGCAGACTCGAGCCCGCCATTCCAAGCATGTCTAGGGACATGTTGTAGCCAAGGCGCTACCACCACCATGGTTTCAAGTTGTCTGCTCCTCACCACGCAAATTACCAAGGGACATGGCCATCACCACTGCCACGTGTCTCGCCGCAGAGACATCCACACGGTCCATGTTCCAAAGTCGGCGCCCGGCATCCACGAACTTGAGCTCATGCCACGATCAACATCAGACTATAAGGACGACGGATTGGGCGAGGTAGGAAGTCACATCAACCTCTAACCATCAGGTCGTGTAGCATCCCAGGTGAGGGGAACGACCCTTGTCACGCAAAGTGATCGTTGTCCGGACGTAGTAGCAGAGCCATTCGGGCCTCAAATCAGCCCCTGCCACCGCGTTGCTGCTCCTCGGTCTCCATAGTCATCAGCTGTATGCTACTGTACGAGGAGGATGTGCGACGCTAGGAGCTCTCTCTCTCTCTCAAATTCCCACGTGAGAGTAGGGTCAAAGAAGGAGGTGCAACGCACAATAGTAGAAAAGAAGGCTTTCGTCTCGTTTTCAGGAGGCTAGGAGACTTCGAAACCTCTAGTCCCTGGTCGTTCCGTACCTTTAGTCCCGGTTCATGATATAACCCAAGACTAAAGGGGTGGAATGGGTGCGGTCGCGAACAACACCCTTTAGTTCCGATTGGTGTCTCTAACCGGGACTAAAGCAACACCCTCTAGTCCCGGCCCGAGACATCAACCGGGACTAAAAAAATCTGGACATTTTTGTTTGGCGGTTCTGC
The DNA here is from genome assembly GCA_916181665.1 of Avena sativa. Lineage (NCBI taxonomy): Eukaryota > Viridiplantae > Streptophyta > Magnoliopsida > Poales > Poaceae > Avena > Avena sativa. The sequence continues at coordinate 37,658,350 of OV702285.1, read as the reverse complement.
CACGACAGAAAAAACAGGCAAAAATCCTGCCACGACAGGACATTTTTGTCCACCACACCCCACCCCCAGATCGTCTTTTCTAGTTTCAAAAGCATGCCAAAAAAAAAAAAATTCTCAAGTTATAGTTATATTAAGTGATTTAGTTGTTACAAAAATTAACACATGAATTTTTACATATTTTTGCCAAACACTGTCATCAAAACTTCAAATGGTTATAACATTTGTGTATGATGTCGGAAAAAAAATGTACGACCTAACAAAATTTGTGGAAAAAAATTTGAGTTCGATTTCAACGACCTAGGGCTGTTTGGGATTCTTTTAGATTTTAAAAATTCAAAAAGAAAAAAAGTTACTTAAAAAATGAATATTTTTCAGCAAAACTTTTTATGCCATATTTGGATTCCTCATATTTTTCTGATAATAATGGATATATTATTTGTCGAATTTCGATTTATAGATTTAAAGATATTTTTATGCCATATTAAATAAATAAATGGCAAAAAATGAATAAAATATTATTTTACTTAGTTTTTTACTTTAATTGGATTAAAATATTATTATTACTTATTTATTGTTGTTTACTTAAACAGTTGTTTGTAATTTTGAAACATAAAAATGTATGACATATTGATATGTGCTAATATGATTGATATGGTAGTGTTGATAACAAGGTACAAATTGGCTTCGCGCAAAGACATCCTGATAGAACAGAGAAGTTAAGCATGCTGGCGGTGGGAGTAGTGCTAGGATGGTTGACCGACCGAAAAGTTTGCGTACAAGTATAATTTGACCTAAGACTAAGTACAGTTAGAATTAAAAATATTCCAAGTGAGAGGATTAACGAGTCAAACAATTCAAAAGTTCAAAAAAAATAAAATTTAAAAATATTTTATTTTATTGTAAAAAATCTTTAGTCCCGGGACGTATTACGAACCGGGACTAAAGGTCCTCCATCCCCCCTGCTCCGGAAAGTGACCACGTGGTCGTCTGTAGTACCGGTTCATAGCAAACCGGGAATAGAGATAGGGATCTTTAGTCCCGATTTCGCAGTCCCCGGTGCGAAACTGGGACTAATGGCCCTTACAAATCGGGATTACAGACTCTTTTTTCACTAGTGTGGCAGGAGGCTCTGCTAGGCTGCGAGTGATGAGAGTGAGGAGGAGGCTTCCATCGTTAGGCCGGGGACTCCTCCGCCGACGTGCCGAAGTGGGGAGACACTATCAGAGACTAGAGATAGGGATATTTATGCACCACCTAGAACCGTGACATGTGTGAAAGGAGGAGTTCACTGACAACACGAGGAGGTCGTCGGCGAGCGCCGATCATGGATGCACAACTGACGAGCACACGATAGGGAGGTTTCCACCGAGAATAAAGAGGGGAGGATTTTGTCGATGAGAACATAGATGCGCATGTGCAGTGATATTCCGGAAGCATACCTGCCCAAAAATTTCCTCATCCCCTAGATCTCGATCTGCCTACAGAACGGATATAACAAAAGAACTATTCTATCTTAGCAAGAAAATTCCGACGAGGTCTTCCTGTAGGGGTTCGTAGCATAGAAAAAAAATTCTACCGCATGCACACAAACAAGTCAAGATCTATCTATTAGATTGTAGCAACGAGTCGATAGAAGCACTCACCCTCGAAAATTCCGGCGCTGCGTGGGTGATGTAGTCGTACACTTGCCGATCTCAAGATCACGTAGACTATCCTTCCGGCGCTGCGTTTCGGCAGCGCTTCCGCAGTCGGTCACATGTTCGGTACTCGATGATGACCTTCTTCTCCCTTGTTCCAGCAGGCAGCGGAGGTTATAGTTCTTCCACTAGGAAATTATTATTCCAGTTTGACTTTTCAAACCTCCCGTTTGACTTTTAATTTAGAGCTTTAATTCTCTCTCGCAAAAACCCAAACCAAGTGACCTAGAATATGATCCAATCATTCCACTTACCCATGACACCTTCATGGACCATTCCCCTTCCAGTCCGGTGAACCTTCTAGAACCTTCTAGAACCTCTCCGACGAAAACATCGGAATCTTTCCCGAACTCCGGAATCGGAATTTCCTTATATGAATCTTATTCTCCGGACCATTCTAGATCTCCTCGTGATATCCCGGATCCCATTCGAGTCTCCGAAAAAAAATTCGGTATCCCTACTTACATTCCATATTGTCAACACCCGGGTTTTTTAATCCCAGATGCCTGTTATGCCATACATCGCAATCCCAGGATTACCATTTTTGCGAGACATAACAGAATTGGATACCACAGTACATCATGCATTACAAACCATACATAAAGTCTTACACAAATAAGGATCTCATGATCCAGTTCTTAATACAACACAAGCAGCGGAATACGTAATAATAACAGTAGCGTAGGCGAAGCTCCCTCTTCGGGGTCACAGGCAATGCTGACGATGGGAGATGATCCTAGTTGTCGTAACCTTCCTGGGGTCCATCTTCCATATGCTCCTCTTCATAGAGTGGCCACGGGAATAGCCAGGGACAAAGCCATGAGTACTCTTTAAGTACTCGCAAACTAATACTAACAAGAAAAAGGATTTTTGGATAATAGGCCACTAGGCTCTAGGGTTGTTTTGCAAAAGCCAGATTTATCTCTACTAAGTTTGGAAGCAACGAATGCTAGTTAAGGTTTGATAACACCTAAGTGGGAACTTGTATTTCACAGCACAACTCTGTTGTGGTCAAGTCCAAGCTTCAATTCATTTCACAAGTCATTTTGAAAACACCTGACGGGGGAACAGTATGGCCACTCCAACTGTCCATAACCGCGGACGCGGCTATTCGAATAGTTTGAAACTCTGCAGAGAATGTACACTTTCACCACAACATTCGATACATCCGTCAGGAACAAATCCTGAATTCACCATACTCAGTATGCGGATAATCAATCCTAACCTTTCAATTACACGCCCTAGTATAAGCACCTGTCCTGTGAGTTTGGCCTCCCAACCATGATCAACTGTCATCTTGGGTACTGCACAGGTGGACAATCTTCACAAGGTAGCCTCAGCTCAGACCTTGGCCGCGAGGGAACTAATACTAAGGTATATAAGTTTCCAGTCAAGCCCTACCCAATCTTCAGGTATTGTGGTTGTACGATAAAATTGGAATGGTATCGCATCCAGATAACCATCAGTTTTATAAAGGGCTAAGGCTCATACCTCAACATTTTCATCACCAAAATCATCCGGTGTTCAGAAACACATGTCAAAACATCTCAGTAGAATGATCCATCATTCTAAGGTTTTCATAACCATTTTCACCAAGTATTCCAATCTACAGTTGGTCAAGTTTTATGCTTAGCACTAGCATCTACAAGTGGGGATAAGTACTAATGATGGGTGGTAAGCTAGTGGAGTTTCAACTAAGTTCAATCTCATGCCTTAGGATGGTATCAAGGTTTCTAGCTTAGGCCAAATTTTATGCTCTTTATGCAACCTTCAACTATATCTTTCTAGAATCTACAAGTCACTTGAGTACTCTCTAAGGAAGTAGCTTTGATAAGGAAATAAAATAAAAAGCTTGCAAATAAAACTAGGATTGGGTTACGAAGTGGGTATGATCACATATGCTTAAGGCATATAGTTGGTATGGTAACAAGTAAGGGTTTGTTTGAATTAGTGGAATATCTTGCAAGGGTTAGCTTGCACATTCACTATTAGTATTAGGCTTGCATAGATAAAGTATCTTGCAAGTGTTATCTTGCACAATATCAGTATAAGCTTGCCTTGTGCAGAGCAGTGGTTGAAGTTCTCCTCGGCTTCTTCTTCGTAGTATCCTCCTTCCTCCTCGTATCCTTGGTCGGTACTAGCGTCTATGAATAAATACGAGGTACACAATCACCAAACAATACTTAACTACTTGCAATCATCACACACAAGGGTCCTATAGATGATCTAGCATCATCACTAATATTACAAGATTAATGGTTGGTTTAATTCCTTTTATTTTTAGAAAAGTAATTTCTACTCATTGAAAAACTACTTAAGATTTAATATTCTCCAAACCAAACATGGGATCATGTTGACACATGTCATCACCACATATTTTAGTCCATGGGAAAGTGATTTAAAGTGGTGTCACAATTTAATAAGGTTTTACCCTTTTATTTTAATTAACTAAAGTGGCTAGAAATGCCTATGTGGCATTCTTTTATTACTTGGTCATTGTTTTTGTAAGTAAACCTATATATTTATATATATTCTCAAAGGTATGGTTAAATGTGATTTTTGAGAGTTGGAATCAACTCAAAAGCTATTATGGTTTTAATTTGAAAAATGTTTGAATGCAGAAAAGCTTCTGCCTTGTTATTTTTGCCAAGGTTGATCTACATATCCAAATGACATGAATCCAACGGGCTTGGATTCAGCATTCCCAGACCTTTCTCACAAAATTGGTTTCATTCACTTTGGTGCATTGAATCGATCTGGGTTGATTTTTGAAACTGGGTACAGAAGTGTGTTTGAAATAAAATGGAAAAGGTTTAATTCAAATAAATGGGCTGCGCGGGAAGCGATACTGGGCTGTCCTGCTAAGCGCAGTGCTTCCGCGGGCTGTTTAAGTGGCTGTCCCCACGCGTCAGTGAGACAGGGGGTGCGAAACGGTATGGGGTGATGTGGTGCGTTCGATCTGGTTCTAATCCAACGACTGAGGGTCATTGTCGACGTTGGGCAATGCCGGCGAGACAGAAACCTAGCACGGCCAATGGCGGTCGTTGGGGGCTCACCGGGGTGCAGGCGAGGGTCGGCGAGGCGGGCGAACAACAAAGTCGACGACGGAGAACTCAGGGGTGGTCGTGGCAGCTCCTGGGGTGGAAGAAATCGACGGCTCCCTTCTTCTCCAGAGGCGACCTGCTCCGGTGCGATTCCGGCGATGCGCTGCTCACCTTGCTCTGGGACTGAGGTGGGGTGGTTCTGGGTGAGAGAGGAGTGGAATGGTGTGAAGAATTCGAGCGGGGGTGGCCTCTATTTATAGTCGCGACGACGAGACCGAACGACATGGAAGGCGATGGTGGCGACATGGCTACGGGCGGCTAGAGGCATGGCCGGCGGTGGCGATCGCTTGGTGGTCTCCTGGCGATGCTCTACGGCTTTAATGCGCGCGTAGGGGCGGTGCGGTTTGGTCTGGAACGCGCGATGCTCTGCGCGGAAGAGGCGACGTCTTCGACGGCGAGCGGTGGCTGTGCGGCATGGGGCAGCGAATGGGGATGTCTGGCGGTCTCCTGGATCGGTGCCGATCATGTATGCATGAGGCGAGGGCGGCGCGCGGTCTGTGGGCTTCGGTCGAGCGTGGCGCTCTGGCGCATGATCGGCACGGTTGACAGAGGCACGGGCGCGGCATTCCTGGGTGCTGTGTTCGACGTCTTCGAGGTAGGGCTGGTCGATAGGGGGCGGTGAGGCATGGGTGATCTCCCAGACAAGGTTGGCACGGCTAGTTTCTTTCCTAGCTTGCTGTCTACACTGGGGTGGCATGGGGTGCTTCGGCTGTTCACGATGGATGGCATTGGCGAGTTCACAGTGGTGCTAGTGATTAGTTAAGTTCGTTAGATGATCTATTGAGGCTATTGTGAGCTAGAGAGGGAACCAGTTAGGCTCAAAACACTGCACACTATAGTGTTTTGATTTTGTTAGATTTGAATCTGCAAGGTGTTTGATGAAATGGCCGCAAGAATTCAAGTTTTGAATTTTGAAAAGATTTTTGGTTGGTGTGCTAGGTTAGTGCTGGTGAGTCTGCAGATGCTTGGGTTTTGAAAGTTGAGCTTGTTTGAGTGGTTTTTGAAAAAGTGGGATCTTCCCATATGATAAAGATTCAATTTTGAACTGTCCTTTAAACTATGCATTTGAAAGTTTCTGGATGATCACAAAGTGGGCCTTGATACTTTGTTATGAGTACTATCAAGGGGTGTAAAGATCCAAACAAGTTTCTGTTAAGTTCTGAAAGTTTGTGACAGCCAAAGTAGGCATGGGAGTTAAATTGGTCAAAATGACCATTCCCTTATTTTATTTGTTTTGATTTACTTGTCTTTGGGAAAAGTGTGGGAAATGTTTAGATGATGTTTATTTCACCTAAGCATCCATTTACAAGCAATAGAACATACAAACAAGGTGGTTCAAAAGAATTTCAAATGAAATGCATACACATATGCATGCTTTCATAATTTTAATTAGAAAAGTTTTTGCTAACCCTAATTTTGATGATTAGAGTTTGATGATCCAAGTTTAGTATTTTTGGGATGTTAAAACCTTCCCACTTAAACAAAATCTCGCCCCGAGATTTGAAAAAGGACGAAAAAGATTACCTAGGATTTGAAGAGATCAGGAAACTCCGTCCTGATGTGATCTTCGCGCTCCCAGGTAGCTTCCTCTTCTGTGTGGTTGCTCCACTGAATCTTGAGAAACTTGATGCTTCGGGTTCGGGTAGTTCTGAAAGCTTCTTCCAAAATATGGATGGGTACTTCGGGATAGGTCAGGTCATCGTTGATCTCTATGGTCCGATGGTCGATGTTCTTGAACACTTCGGTATTCTCTAGGACTTCGAGACACTTGCGAAGTAACGAGATATGGAACACATTGTGCACGTCTGACATCTCTTCGGGTAGTTCCAATTGATATGATACTTCTCCTCGACGGTTCAAAATCTTGAAAGGTCCGATATATCTGGAGGCTAACTTTTCTTTGAGTTGGAAACACTGCATTCCCTTCAATGGCGACACTTTCAGATAAACAAAATCTCCTATGTTGAAGGCGAGGTCTCGACATCTCTTGTCGGCGTAACTCTTCTGTCTGGATTGGGCATTCTTGAGGTGCTCATGAATCTTGTGAAACTTCTCTTCTGCTTCTCGTAGGATGTCGGGTCCGAAAATCTGACTCTCTCCTACTTCCGACCAGTTCCAAGGGGTGCGACACTTCCTTCAGTACATAAATTCAAATGGGGCCATTTGCAAACTAGCCTGCTAACTGTTGTTATATGACAATTCTGCAAACGGCAGACATTCTTCCCACTTGGATCCATATTCTAACACACATGCTCTCAGCATATCTTCGAGTATTTGATTTACTCGCTCCGTTTGTCCATCGGTCTGAGGGTGATATGCGGTGCTGAAATCTAGGCGGGTTCCTAAACCTTCTTAAACTTTCTTCCAGAATCTCGAGGTAAACTGAGTTCCTCGATCCGATACGATGTTCTTGGGGACTCCATGCAAACTAACTATTCTAGCGATGTACAACTCTGCTAGCTTCGAACTCTGATATGTGGTCTTGACGGGCAAGAAATGGGCGACTTTGGACAATCTGTCCACTATGACCCAGATAGAGTCATTTCCCCTACTAGAAGTAGGCAGTCCAGTGATAAAGTCCATTCCAACTGAATCCCATTTCCATTCCGGAATCTGCAAGGGTTGCAACAATCCAGCGGGTCTTTGATGTCCTGCCTTGACTCGCTGACATATATCACACTTGGCGATATAGCTTCCGATTTCTCTCTTCATCTTATGCCACCAAAATTGCTCTTTCAAATCCTGATACATCTTCGTTCCTCCGGGGTGGATATAATAAAGAGTATCATGAGCTTCCTTCAAAATAACTTCTTTCAACTCAGAATCTGTTGGTACACAAAGGCGTCCTTTGTACCACAGAACTCCTTCTTCGTCTTCGGTGAATCCAGGTACTTTGCCTGTACCGGTACGATGCTTGATTCCGTCGATACTAGCATTTCCTTTATGCGCCTCTTTGATCTGGCTGATCAAAGTGGGTTGAAGTTCTATGCTAGCCAAAAATCCTTCACTCACTAATTCTATTCGAAAATCTTCCATTTCCTTGTGCAGGCTTGGTTGGTCCTTCAAGATCATGGAGTTCAAGCGGCACGACAATCTGCTAAGGGCATCTGCTACCACATTGGCTTTACCAGGGTGATAGTGAATGTCCAGGTCATAATCCTTGATTAGCTCAATCCATCTCCTCTGTCTCATATTCAGCTCCTTCTGAGTGAATATATACTTCAGGCTCTTGTGATCCGAATAAATCTCACAACGTTTTCCCATCAGGTAATGTCTCCATGTCTTCAGGGCTAGAACTACGGCTGCGAGTTCGAGGTCATGGGTTGGGTAATTTTGCTCATGTTGCTTCAGTTGTCAGGATAGATAAGATATAACTTTGCCTTCTTGCATTAGCACACATCCGAGACCGATCTTGGATGCGTCACAATACACATCGAAGGGCTTCGTGATATCCGGCATGATCAAGATTGGGGCTGAAATCAATCTCCTCTTGAGTTCTTGAAAACTCGCTTCACACTTGTCGGTCCATTCAAACTTCTTGTCCTTCTTCAGCAATTGGGTCATGGGTCTGGCGATACTCGAGAATCCTTCTATGAATTTGCGGTAGTATCCCGCCAATCCGAGAAATGCACGAACTTGGGTTTGAGTGGTTGGGGCTTGCCAATCTTCGACATCTTTCACTTTTGCAGGGTCAACGGCAATTCCTCCGGCTGATACAATGTGACCGAGGAATCCTACCTCCTGTAACCAGAATTTACATTTGCTAAACTTGGCATACAACTGATGTTCTCTAAGGGTTCCAAGAATGGTCCTTAGGTGTAGCTCATGTTCTTCTTCCGATTTGGAATAAATCAGAATGTCATCGATGAAAACAACGACAAACTTATCCAGGAAGTCCATAAAAATCTTATTCATGAGGTTCATGAAATAAGCGGGGGCATTGGTTAGTCCAAAAGACATGACAGTATACTCGTATAATCCATATCTGGTGGTAAAGACAGTCTTTGGAATATCCTCTGCACGAATCTTGAGTTGATGATAACCAGTTCTAAGATCAATCTTAGAAAACACTTTGGCACCGGTCAACTGATCAAACAAATCTTCTATCTTGGGCAAGGGGTACTTGTTCTTAATAGTGAAATCATTCAACTTCCGATAATCCGTACACAAACGGTTACCTCCATCCTTCTTGTCTACAAACAAGACAGGTGATCTCCATGGTGACGCACTTGGTTGAATCAATCCAATTTCCAGCATGGCATCCAGTTGCTTCTTCAGTTCTGCTAGCTCTGACGGGTTCATACTATAGGGTCTCTGGGCTATGGGTCCTGTTCCGGGGATTAGTTCGATGATAAACTCGATATCCCGATTTGGGGGCATACCGGGCAAAACATCTGGAAATACATCGGGGTATTCACAGACTATCCGGACTTGGTCAATGGTAGGTTGGGCTATACTCTTGTTGCACTTGAATTGACGAGGTAAGGTTTCAGATATATGCTCGACTGATATTCCGGCTCTACTGGTCATGTTTATGGCTTTCTTGGCATAGTCAATCAATCATTTATGTTTGGACATCCAATCCATTCCTAGTACTACTTCCAAACCTTTAGTTCCGAGTACTATCAGATTAGCATAAAAATCTATGCCATGGATTCGGATAGGGACGGCTTTGCAAATTTGCCTAGCCTTGGTGGTTGATCCGGGAATTTGAACAATCATCACATGCTTCAATTTGGTTGGTTGAATTTTACTAGTGCATGCAAATTCTTCGGTGACAAATGAATGCGATGCACCAGAATCAAACAACACTCTTGCAAGTACTGAATTAACAGAAAACATACCCAGCACGACGTCTGGCGCTTCCTGGGCTTCTTCAGCATGCATGAGAAAAAGACGGCCATTGCGGTTGAGTGAATTCCCTGGGGCAAACCTTCTTCCGGGATGAACACGACGCTGCTGCTGAGCTGGGGCATTGGTATTGGGGGCTGCGGCATTCTTCTTGTTTGGGCACTCGTTGGAGTAGTGACCCTTATTTCCACAGTCATAACAAGTCACTTGCGACTTGTCCTTTGCTGCTACAAGCACAACATTGCTTCCAGTCCTCGGGGCAGGGTTGGTGTTGGTGGCAGCATTGTTGTTGTTGCACTTGGGTGGGGCACGGTTGAAATTGCTAGAGTTGCCGGGGTTGTTGTGATTTCCTCCGGGTCTAGGGTTTCCACGGTTGGGATAGGTGGGACGGTTCATCGGGGGTCTATTTGTTCTTGGGGCAAATCCGGGAGATAGGTTAGGGCGATACTTTGGGGTCTGATGGGTTCCTGGATGATGCATCATGCGACGCTTGCGGTTCTTGTTGGCTTGGTTGATCTTTCCTTCCATCTGGATAGCAGAGTCTACAAGGGCTTCAATATCAGCAAAGGGGATATTGACTAACACTGTATGCATCTCATCATGCAGACCATTCAGGAATCTCTCTTTCTTCTTGGCTTCGGTGTCAATCTCATCCGGGGCATACCTTGCTAGTGACAAAAAATTCACGGTATTCTACTACAGTCATCCTTCCTTGCTCCAGTTCTCTGAACTCGTCTCTCATCCTCTTGATCAAACCCGGTGGCACATGGGTTCTGCTGAACTTGACCTTGAATTCCGCCCAAGTCATCATCTGGCCTCCGGTCATTGCGCGAACACTGTTCCACCATGCCCTGGCATCTCCGGCTAGATAGTGGGTGGCGAACAGTACTTTCTCGTTGGCTTCCACTCCGGCGACTTCTAAGTTATTTTCCATGCTTTGCAACCAATCATCGGCGTCTAGGGGCTCTTCTGACTTAGTGAAAACAGGTGGGTTGGTATTCTGGAAATTCTTGAGCTTAGATCCATGGTTGTCCTGATTTCTGTGGCCTTGGTTGTTGTGGGCAAGCTGAGCTATCTGTTGCAGGGTGGCTAGGTTGGCTTGACGTTCGGCTCTTTCAGCTTCACGGTCAGAAGTCAACATTTGCAGTATCTGCAACATCGGGTCCGGGGATGAACCACTTCCTCCGCGTGGCATCTGAAGATTGAGATAGATCATGAGAAAAGAGGGAAATTTCTAAGGTTCTAGGATTTTGAAAAGTTTTTAAATTTTGACTCAGATTTTTCTAGCAACTTGCTTTTCATTCATTCACTCATAGCACATGATACAACACACACCACAACAAAGAAAAACAGATGGTTTTAAAAACCATTCTGAAAACTACGATACAGGGGGACTGAATACTACTCACTACGCTAGTGCTCAAGTAGTACTACTCCTCGGAATCGGTGGCTTCGTCATCTTCATCATCATCAATGAAGGAAAAATAATCCTCATCTATAAAGAAATCCATAGCCTGATCCTCCAGAAAATCAACATCATCGCTGAGATAGGAGTAGGGGTCTCCACGAAGATCCTCTCCGACATTCTCCCTTTCCTCCAACTGCATGTGTCTCTCGTGGATGGTCTGCTCCAAAGATGAGATGCGGTGGAGAAGACAGGCAATGATGCGCTCCTTATTGTCAAGCTGACGGCAACGAGACTTACAATCTTTTGCTAGCATGGCGATGGTTTGGTCCTTCGTATTGATGATGGCAAACTTGTGGTTGGAGTAATCACGGCAGTTATCCAACTCCTGCTGATGATCGTACATCATGAAGCTAAGGTGGTCCAATTGAGTCTTCAGCTCGGGGTGGTATGGGGCTTCCAGTGGTTATCCATTTGCATCAAGCCTCGGGCAAAACTCAAAGCGAGTTCCCTTGATCTGATTGATGCTCTGCCCACACAGACGGGAAAGAGCTTCCTGCATGGCCCTGGCAAGTCCATCGAGCCAGTTGTTCTCTCTCAAGGTAAACTGAATTCCCTCAGCAGTGGGAGGTTCAATCTTTCCTCGGAGACTTGCAACAATTAGCCACTTCAGATCTTCTCCTCCTTGATCATTGAGCTGAGCTCCGAAGAACTCGGGATGCGGACGCTCCAGAAGTTCCGGAAGCTGGTCCAAATCCCTCTCAAAGATAAGGTCTCCTCCATTCCCCAACTGATAAAACTTGCTATACTTCACATCCATCTATAAGAATATAGGATGAGTAAGTTAGTAGAGTGATCAAGTGTGTCACTTTTTTATGTATTTTGCAAGAGTTTTTGAGGAACATGAATTTTCATGAAAGAGTCAAAGGGATAAGAATGAGAATAAGTTTTTGTAAATATTTTCTTCCTTTGGTTTTGAAACTAAGTTTTTGATTCAATGTCCGGTCTAACTAGGGTCTCCTATGGTCAGGATGGCTCTGATACCAACTTGTCAACACCCGGTTTTTTTAATCTCAGATGCCTGTTATGCCATACATCGCAATCCTAGGATTACCATTTTTGTGAGACATAATAGAATTGGATCCCACAGTACATCATCCATTACAAACCATACATAAAGTCTTACACAAATAAGGATCTCATGATCCAGTTCTTAATACAACACAAGCAGCGGAATACGTAATAATAACGGTAGCGTAGGCGAAGCTCCCTCTTCGGGGTCACAGGCAATGCTGACGATGGGAGATGATCCTAGTTGTCGTAACCTTCCTGGGGTCCATCTTCCAGATACTCCTCTTCATAGTCTGGCCACAGGAATAGCCAGGGACAAATCCATGAGTACTCTTTAAGTACTCGCAAACTAATACTAACAAGAAAAAGGGTTTTTAGATAATAGGCCACTAGGCTCTAGGGTTGTTTTGCAAAAGCCAGATTTATCTCTACTAAGTTTGGAAGCAACGAATGCTAGTTAAGGTTTGATAACACCTAAGTGGGAACTTGTATTTCACAGCACAACTCTGTTGTGGTCAAGTCCAAGCTTCAATTCATTTCACAAGTCATTTTGAAAACACTTGACGGGGGAACAGTATGGCCACTCCAACTGTCCATAACCGCGGACGCGGCTATTCGAATAGTTTGACACTCTGCAGAGATTGTACACTTTCACCACAACATTCGATACATCCGTCAGGAACAAATCCTGAATTCACCATACTCAGTATGCGGATAATCAATCCTAACCTTTCAATTACACGCCCTAGTATAAGCACCTGTCCTGTGAGTTTGGCCTCCCAACCATGACCAACTGTCATCTTGGGTACTGCACAGGTGGACAATCTTCACAAGGTAGCCTCAGCTCAGACCTTGGCCGCGAAGGAACTAATACTAAGGTATATAAGTTTCCAGTCAAGCCCTACCCAATCTTTGGGTATTGTGGTTGTACGATAAAATTAGAATGGTATCGCATCCAGACAACCACCAGTTTTATAAAGGGCTAAGGCTCATGCCTCAACATTTTCATCACCAAAATCATCCGGTGTTCAGAAACACATGTCAAAACATCTCAGTAGAATGATCCATCATTCTAAGGTTTTCATAACCATTTTCCCCAAGTATTTGAAGGGAATATGCCCTGAGAGGCAATAATAAAGTGTTTATTATGTGTATTCCAAGTATATGATAGATGTTTATTTTGCATGCTATAATTGTATTAATACGGAAACGATAATACATGTGTGTTTAATAAACAAACAGAAAGTTCCTAGTTATGCCTCTCTCATAAACTAGCTCATTGATTAACAAGATGATCAAGGTTTCCTGATCATGGACATTGGATGTTGTTAATAACGGGATCACAACATTAGTGTAATGGTGTGATGAACATTCATCCGAAGTATAGCATTACGATCAAAGTCATTGAGTTTATATTGCTATAACAACTTACGAAGTGATCCTAATCCTTAGATCATGAGATCATGTCAATCACTAACACCGGAAGAGTTTCTTGATAACATCAAACGTCACACCGTAACAGGGTGATTATAAAGATGGATTCAGAACTAATAAAGTGTTATGTTGAGGCTCATGGATCGAGAGTGGGATTTGTTCATCCCGATGACGGATAGATATACTCTGGGCCCTCTCGGTGATATCACATTGATTAGCTTGCAAGCAAGTGATTTGATCACTAGAATGTTATATCACAGGAACGAGAAAAGAGTGCATGTCGGTAACGAGATCAAACTAGGTATGGAGATACCGATGATCGAATCTCGGACATGTAATATATCGTGAAACAAAGGGATTAAGATATACTAGCGTAAAAGGTTCCGACGATCACAAGAAAGTCATCGTTGAATGTGTGGGAGTCAGTATGGGTCTCCAGATCCCGCTTCTGATTATTGATCCGAGAGGGGTCTCGATCATGTCCGCATTATTCACGAACCGTAGGGTGACACACTTAAGAGACACCGACATCCAATTGGAGCAAATGTTTCATGCCGAAAGAATGAACAAGCGCAGGAATTTATTTCACTAGATACCGAAACAGGTTTTCGGGTGAAATTGCATAAAGTGGTTATGCATGTGAAATAGAATTCTAGCAAGGGGTTATTTGTGAATGTTTGTCATTAAAGTAATTGACAAAATTCTGAATAAAATAAAAGAGTTTTATTTAATGAGAGTTTGCATTAAATTTGGTGGAAATTTAATGGGAATTTGAGTGGAGGGAATTTAAAGGAGATTTGTGAGTGGAGTGTCCACCCACATGAAGAGGGGAGGGCAAGGGGGCAGCCCCCATGCGCCGGCCACCCCCTTGGGGTTCCCCCCCTCCTCCTATAAAAGGAGCCCCCCTCCTCACTTGTCTCACACACCTCCTCGTGAAGGATCTCTCTCCCCCTCTAGAATTTATCCCCCATGGTCTCGGACTAGCGAGATACATGTTCCCGGTGGCTATTCGGCAAGAAAGAGTTGTGCTTCCGCTGCATCGCTAGAGTGAGGAGGCGGAGGTTGCTCGGTGCCTCGAACGTGTGTGCGAGCACGGATGCGCTGCTGATTTGTGGCGCTAGGACTTCCTCTCGATCTTGAGATCGGCAAGAGATCGTCTACATCAACCACGAGTTGAACTCGTTAAGCTTTGTCGGTCTTCAAGGGTATGTTCTCTACGGATATACATCCGCCCGTTGTTTTTATCTAGTAGATAGATCTTGGTATATAGTTCACATCGTAGGAAAATTTTTGTTTTCTATGCTGCGAACCCTACAGTATTCCCATCTACAGTTGGTCAAGTTTTATGCTTAGCACTAGCATCTACAAGTGGGGATAAGTACTAATGATGGGTGGTAAGCTAGTGGAGTTTCAACTCAGTTCAATCTCATGCCTTAGGATGGTATCAAGGTTTCTAGCTTAGGCCAAATTTTATGCTCTTTATGCAACCTTCAACTATATCTTTCTAGAATCTACAAGTCACTTGAGTACTCTCTAAGGAAGTAGCTTTGATAAGGAAATAAAATAGAAAGCTTGCAAATAAAACTAGGATTGGGTTACCAAGTGGTTATGATCACATATTCTTAAGGCATATAGTTGGTATGGTAACAAGTAAGGGTTTGTTTGTATCAGTGGAATATCTTGCAAGGGTTAGCTTGCACATTCACTATTAGTATTAGGCTTGCATAGATAAAGTATCTTGCAAGTGTTAGCTTGCACAATATCAGTATAAGCTTGCCTTGTGCAGAGCAGTGGTTGAAGTTCTCCTCGGCTTCTTCTTCGTAGTATCCTCCTTCCTCCTCGTATCCTTGGTCGGTACTAGCGTCTATGAATAAATACTAGGTACACAATCATCACACAATACTTAACTACTTGCAATCATTACACACAAGGGTCCTATAGATGATCTAGCATCATCACTAATATTACAATATTAATGTTTGGTTTAATTCCTTTTATTTTTAGAAAAGTAATTTCTACTCATTGAAAAAATACTTAAGATTTAATATTCTCCAAACCAAACATGGGATCATGTTGACACATGTCATCACCACATATTTTAGTCCATGGGAAAGTGATTTAAAGTGGTGTCACAATTTAATAAGGTTTTACCCTTTTATTTTAATTAACTAAAGTGGCTAGAAATGCCTATGTGGCATTCTTTTATTACTTGGTCATTATTTCTATAAGTAAACCTATATATTTTTATATATTCTGAAAGGTATGGTTAAATGTGATTTTTGAGAGTTGGAATCAACTCAAAAGCTATTATGGTTTTCATTTGAAAAATGTTTGAATGCAGAAAAGCTTCTGCCTTGTTATTTTTGCCAAGGTTGATCTACAGATCCAAATGACTTGAATCCAACGGGCTTGGATTCTGCATTCCCAGACCTTTCTCACAAAATTGGTTTCATTCACTTTGGTGCACTGAATCGATCTGGGTTGATTTTTGAAACTGGGTACAAAAGTGTGTTTGAAATAAAATGGAAAAGGTTTAATTCAAATAACTGGGCTGCGCGGGAAGCGATACTGGGCCGGCCTGCTAAGAGCAACGCTTCCGTGGTCTGTTTAAGTGGCTGTCCACACGCGTCAGTGAGACAGGGGGTGCAAAACGGTATGGGGTGATGTGGTGCGTTCGATCTGGTTCTAATCCAACGGCCGAGGGTCATCGTCGACGTTGGGCAACGCCAGCGAGACAGAAACCTAGCGCGGCCAGTGGGGGTCGTTGGGGGCTCACCGGGGTGCAGGTGAGGGTCGGCGAGACGGGCGAATGACAAAGTCGACGACGGCGAACTCAGGGGTGGTCGCGGCAGCTCCTGGGGTGGACGAAATCGACGATGCCCTTCTTCTCCAGAGGCGGCCTGCTCCGACCGATTCTGGCGATGCGCTGCTCGCCTTGCTCTAGGACTGAGGTGGGGTGGTTCTGGGTGAGAGAGGAGTGGAATGGTGTGAAGCATTCGAGCGGGGGTGGCCTCTATTTATAGTCGCGACGACGAGACCGAACGGCATGGGCAGGCGACGGTGGCGACATGGCCGGCGGTGGCGGTCGCTTGGTGGTCTCCTGGCGATGCTCTACGGATTTAATGCGCGCGTAGGGGCGGTGCGGTTTGGTCTCGAACGCGCGATGCTCTGCGCGGCAGAGGCGGCGTCTTCGACGGCGAGCGGTGGCTGTGCGTCATGGGGCGGCGAATGGGGATGTCTGGCGGTCTCCTGGGTCGGTGGCGATCATGTATGCACGCGGCAAGGGCGGCGCGCGGTCTGTGGGCTTCGGTCGAGCGTGGCGCTCTGGCGCATGCTCGGCACTATTGACAGAGGCACGGGCGCAGCGTTCCTGGGTGCTTTGTTCGACGTCTTCGAGGCAGGGCTGGTCGATAGGGAGCGGTGAGGCATGGGTGATCTCCCAGACAAGGTTGGCACGGCTAGTTTCTTTCTTAGCTTGCTGTCTACACTGGGTGGCATGGGGTGCTTCGGCTTTTCACCATTGGCGGCATTGGCGAGCTCACAGTGGTGCTAGTGATTAGTTAAGTTCGTTAGATGATCTACTAAGGCTATTGTGAGCTAGAGAGGGAACTAGTTAGGCTCAAAACACTGCACACTATAGTGTTTTGATTTTGTTAGATTTGAATCTGCAAGGTGTTTGATGAAATGGCCGCAAGAATTCAAGTTTTGAATTTTGAAAAGATTTTTGGTGGGTGTGCTAGGTTAGTGCTGGTGAGTCTGCAGATGCTTGGGTTTTGAAAGTTGAGCTTGTTTGAGTGGTTTTTGAAAAAGTGGGATCTTCCCATATGATAAAGATTCAATTTTGAACTATCCTTTAAACTATGCATTTGAAAGTTTCTGGATGATCACAAAGTGGGCCTTGATACTTTGTTATGAGTACTATCAAGGGGTGTAAAGATCCAAACAAGTTTCTGTTAAGTTCTGAAAGTTTGAGACAGCCAAAGTAGGCATGGGAGTTAAATTGGTCAAAATGACCATTTCCTTATTTTATTTGTTTTGATTTACTTGTCTTTGGGAAAAGTGTGGGAAATGTTTAGATGATGTTTATTTCACCTAAGCATCCATTTACAAGCAATGGAACACACAAACAAGGTGGTTCAAAAGAATTTCAAATGAAATGCATACACATATGCATGCTTTCATAATTTTAATTAGAAAAGTTTTTGCTAACCCTAATTTTGATGATTAGAGTTTGATGATCCAAGTTTAGTATTTTTGGGATGTTACACATATCTATTAAACAACATCGAATCCTTTAGTGTGTCTCCCTACGGTTCATGAATTATACGGACATGACCGAGACACTTCTCCGATCAATAACCAACAGAGGAATCTGGAAATTCAAATGGCTCCCACATATTTCTATGATCTAATTACTTTTCGATCGAATGAACCACTTACATACGATACCAATTTCCCTTTGTCTCGCGATAGTTTACTTATCCGAGGTTTGATTGTTGGTATCTCTGCATACCTAGTTCAACCTCGTTATCGATAAGTACTCCTTTCTCTTTCCCGTGATATGTGATCCTTTGTGAGTCAGTCACATGCTTGCAAGCCAATTGGATGACATTCCACCGAGAGGGTCCAGAGTATATCTATCCGTCACATGGATGGACAAATCCCACTCTTGATCCATCTGCCTCAACACATACTTTCCGAACACTTAATGCCACCTTTATAGCCACCCAGTTACGGTATGGTGTTTGATGTCATCAAAGCATCCTTCTGGTAATGGTGATTAGCATGATCTCATGGTCGAAGTAATTAGGTTACTATGTATCAGAAAGCTTATAGCAAATGAACTATTGAAATGACTTGATCTTAATGTTACGCTTATCTATAGGAGTATGTCCATCATACCAGTCTCCTAATGATATGATCTTGTTGTTAACAACATCTTAATGTTCACGATCAGGAAACCATGATCATCTATTAACCAACAAGCTAGTATTACAAAGAGGCTTTAACAGGGACTCTAATTTAGTTTACAAATCACACAAGTATTAATGTTTCCGGTTAATACTATTATAGCATGAATGAAACATTTATCATAAACACAAAGATATAATAATAACTGCTTTTATTATTCCCTATAGGGCATATCTCCAACACTTCCAGTGAGACTTATAACGCAAAATAGCAGAACAGTTGTAACAAAAAAATACTTTCGATGATGCAAAAATACAGAATGTTTGTAGCAAAAAATTTGTGGCATAAATTTTCTTCCTAACATACAAATTCAAAGAACATTTGTAGCAAAAAATAAACAGAAGCATAGTAGAATTTCGAGGACACAAATGTATAAAAACAAAAATTAGTATGTAGCCAACCTGACTAATCGTTGGTAGCCGTGGTGCCCCGCACTTGCACCGCCATCTTTGAAGCATCCAACTCCAGGCTCGCCGGCAACAAGGAATCTGTAGTACAAGCACCTCGTCCGGATTTCTTCGGATGTGGCGGGAAGGCGGATGAGGTGTGACGCTGTGCCCCCCTTGCACCAACTAGAGGAAGGGGTGCATGGTCCCCACGTCCCGACGGCAGGAACGCAACGACGGACTGCGAAGCGGAAGCAGGAGGCGCATGCGTTAAAAAATCAGCTGCTTCATGTTTGACCAGTGTTTTTGACAAAAATATTAGGAATCACAATTAATACTAATCAAAGTCAATTGATTCACCTGAAAATATATTTTCATATTATACTTATTGTATATTGTAGATGTTGATATTTTGTGTATATGTTTCGTCAAATTGTAGTGATGTTTGATTTTTGACTAAATTTATAAGCCTTGTCATCATTGTTGGAACAGAGGTAGTAATAATTTTTGTTACGTTTAGATAGCAGATAGCTTACCGTAAGTTGGTTTCTTTTTCCACCTTTTTGTATTTGTATATAAGTTTTGATTTTAAATAAAGTGGAGATGTGGGGCTTTTGCGTCATAGTAATCGGTAAAGAAAAAATTTCAACTCAAGACCTCTTGGCTCTGATACCATAAATGATTTATATATTAGACAATTATCTCAAAAAACCGATCTGATGAAAAGATGTTAAGCAGTATATTTATATTCAACATCCACGACTAAACCTGCTAGCCTAAACTAGGCCAAAGAGCACTTGGCATCCCAAGTCCAAACACCTCCTATTCCCACGCGAGACAACTGACCCGTTCGGCGTTCGTGGTCAGATCACACGTCTACTAGGTAGCTAGGACTTAGTAACTATATCATCTAATCTTCGTTTGCATTTCTCCCCAAGTTACCCTAAGATGTGAGGCTGCTGCCATCCCCAGTTTCAGTAAACATAGGCCTCTCCTTTACATGAAGCCATAAAGTAGATATTTAGGCATTTATAGGGGCAGACGCAGCCACCAGCCAGTATTAATTCAGAGACAAGATAAGGGTCCATGGTAAAATGAAGTACAATGTGGGGTTATTGACCACCTAGCGACGACTACAAACACTTGCACGATTCGAAAGCTTGCCGCCGTCCTAGCCCCTCCATCACCGGAGAAAAACTTGTTATAGTAGAGTTTGCTATAGTAAATGGACGAGAAATCATGATGCTAAAGCCCCTGAGGACCAGCGCACCAAAGCAGCAACTATCGCCAAAGATGACAATCGTAGATCGGAAAAGACTAACCTCAAACCACACAAAAAATAAAAATGCCGACTGGACCCCAAGCGATCCTTCGAACACATGACTCCACGGGCCCTTCGATGACACTAGATGCACCACCGGAGCAAAGATAGAGCGGGGAGAGCCTTACTTTATCACTTAAGGACGTATTCATCGCCTCAACATCCTGAAAAAACACTGAGAGCAATCTAACCTTCCTGATGGTGCACTACACCACAACAAAATATTCCCAACGGACATGTTGGTCGGGAAAGCCTCTTTCACCGACGGAAGGTCGATCAGGAATCAGTTTTGCCGACTGACCCTGTCTGTCATCGTAAGTCCTGTCGGGAATCATTTTGAGAGAGCGTGATCCGCCACACCTCCATGGCACTAAGGAATTACACGAATGGAAAAGAGTATAGTAGCATCAGATGCCTCCAACACGATCGTGCGTGACAGGATTCTTGACTTCTTGTACGAGTACCTTTAAGCAACTCGTGATAAAGATACAAATTTGGAATATATCTTTTTTATATAAGCTATTTAGGGTCGGTCGACATTAATTAGAATATATACTATTTACCTTCTTTCATGGAAACACTTAACCAGTATATTGCCGATAAAAATTATTTGTGCACATATGGTCAGGTGGTGAAGGAAGTTGTGACGACGACAGGGGAGTTTCAGTTCTTTGAGACTACTCATGAATGACGTCGCTCTAATGGTGATACCCATGAGCTAGCTAGACTATCGCTTTATTTAAGTGTAGGTAGACATTTCTGGTTCAATAATCCACCGAGGGTGTCTGTATAAACATTTTAATTGAGTAATAAAGGGTGGAGGATTCTCAAAAAAAAGTAATTAAGTACTCCCTCCGTCATAAAATAGATATCTTAGATTTATCAAAATTTAAATAAACTATATACTAAATAGTGTCTAGATTCATCTAAATTTTGATAAATTCGAGACATTTATTTTAGGACAGAGGGAGTATATAAGACTATAACTCACACCGCTAATTTAGGTGGGACACAAGAGTAAGTCTGAAAATAAAAACTAAGACAGGAAAGTACAGAAACAACAATAACTTAGGCGAAATGTACGCCGGATAGAAATTATGGTTATGTGACAATATCATCAAGTTAAAATTTGATTTAAATTTTAACAAATCTAAGACATATATTTTGGGAGAGAGAGAGTATATAAGACTATAACTTACAACGCTAATTTAGGTGGGACACAAGAGTAACTCTGAAAATAATAACTGAGACAGGAGAGTACAAAAACAACAATAATTCCGGTGAAATGTACGCCGGACAGGAAATTATGGTTATGTGACAATATCATCAAGTTACAGGAGTAACTTTTTTAACAAATTTAATTTCGATTCTCCCCTGCTTTCTACAAATCTATTTTCAGTTACACCGACATTGCAGATTCTTAAAGCGAAAGATGTTTGGTGTGTGGAATCGAGCGGGTCGGGCGACCTCACCTAAGATGGGTGTAGATTTTCGTCCTCAGGTTCGGATTTATATGGCAATTTTTTTCTACCGCTAATGAGTAGCCGATTGCAGGATACAAAGCGAACAAGTTATATTATCCGAAAACAATAAAATTCAGTACATGCGATAACAGCCCCAAGCAGTATGATGACTTCTGCAAGCAACCATCTCTGGTGCACAACTATCTCGATCGGGATTGCCATCCAAGAGAACAAGGTCTGCTTGGAATGCTTTCTTGCTTCCCGGCACTACCGCCGAATGAAGTAGCACGACATGCACTACCGCCGTTGCCCAGCTTGTTGATCCTGACACCTACCATTGCCACCAGGCCACTCTCGCTCATTTCCACGATGTACGTACTAGTACGATCCCGGGCGGTCGTTTGAGTAGCGTATACTACTGTACATGTCAACGTGTATCTCTTCTTGATCACGCCATGCTATTATACATGGTGCTGAACTCAGAGAGACCGCTCCACTACTTGCATAACTCAGAGAGACGGAGTCCTTTATATATTAGCTCGACTAGGTGAAACACTATATATGTTTTCTAGAGCCTAAAAGATACGTTATGGCACCTTAATTATATCGTTGTACAGGATAAGACCGCTATGCAATAAATAGCACCTTATATTATGAGAGTGGCGTAATGGAACCCACGCTCCAGTGAGCCCGGTTTTTGCAAATTCAAAAGTTCAACTTCAATAGTTTTAAAATTATCAGAAAAAAATATTTGCGCATAGACAATTATGTCTTCTAGCATTGTGTAACTTTCTAGCCAAAAATACTTTGTATTTTGGGCTGCGAAAAAAAATGACAAATTGAGTTTTTTTGTCCTAGGTGAGCAGTGCTGCAAAGTACACGAAAGTGGAGAGTTTGTCTTTTCTGCTAAGCCTAAAATATCAAGTATTTTTAGCTAAAAACGTACACTCTGCTAGAACACTAAGTTCACACATGCAGCTATTTTTTTCCGAATTGTTTGAAACTTTTTAATTCAAATTTTTGAAGTTTGGAGGAAAAAAACAAATCGAACTAACTGTAGCCCGGATCTAACAGTGATATTTATTTATATCATGACTATACAGTTATATGACCAAATCAACTGAAAAATCATATATAAACCCTAATAAAATTCCGTCCATAATTTTCCAAAACGGATGCTTTTTAAATAGTTCTAGTGCTACTTAACTTTGACTGACTCTGCGTTTCAGGACTTGATAAATACAATGGAGCTACGCCGGAAACTCCAAAGTGAGACTGACCTCCAGGGAGATAATTAAAATCATAGTGGGCCGATGGATGGTGATGGCACAGCCTCGGGAAATTCCAACACGCGAGTTCAGCTAACTGCCTGCCTAGGAGTGGTATATAGCGCACTAAAATTCAGTTATGTCTGACCCGATGACATGATCTGCCTTGGCCCGGCCCAAGATTTCCAGGCCAGGGCGGGTCGGTTGGCTCCTATAAATTCTACCTGTGTGATAATAGCTTAAGTGTAAATGAAGCGCTCCTGAGAGAAATCCTTCCCACAACTATCTTGCTCAATCCTAATTCCTAAACCTGTAACCAGTAATACTATTCACTTCACGACGTCACGTCTGGCCATGACTATGAAATGGATCTCGTCGTCGTCGTCGTCATCGTCGTCGTCGTCGTCGTCGTTGTCGTTTGACGTTGTGGAGTGCGGACGATGAGCCAGCATGTGAGATGATGGCCTCGATCGTTCATCATGTCGGAGAAGTTCGCTTCATCTCAAGCCTCGTCCGTGGCAGTTGCTATGTTGAACTTTGCTGCATGCGGAATCACGCAGGGGATATTTCGAATAGGGTTCTTCTGTACCCAACTCACCAGCATGTATGTACATTATGGCTGCATGTATATAACTGCTATGTTTGTAAGTTAAATATTACCGGTTATGATTCCTGGAAAATTACAAAACATTTTAATCCATGTACTAAGTTCCATGTTTTTACACTTTGCTTCTGTCTCCCTATCTTCTCCAAACTTACGAAATTGAAGACAAATGAACGGCCAGGATTCGTCACATGCACCGAACCTCCGAACCGTTCCCCTCCTCTCATCCCACGCACGTATAGGAGACTAGGGTTCGTCGCCTCCCGTCGGCGCCACCGCCGGTCTTTCTCGCCTCTGTGGTCTCCGGGCAATGGAGGCGGGGTGGATACAGGCCCCCGCCAGTGGGAGACCTCCGTTTTTTTTTTTTCTGTTTTTAGGGTTCAAGTTTGGTGGGGTGGCGTCTCTTTCAATAAGATCTCCCCGGCTTTAGCCCCATCTCATCAGCGACATCGAGAAGCTTGTGGGAGTGGTGTGATCTTCCAAGGCTTCTTCTGGCTGTGGGGATCTTTGGATCATCATGGAGCTTCGTCAGCATTTCATCCTTCTTCTTAGTTTTTAGGACGGATGTGGTCTTCTTGACCCTGTTCGGCGACTTTCCGTCTGCAACCAACAACGTCAGGACAACTCAGGGAGGAGCGGCAGTGGCGATGTGCCGTCGACACAGACTAGAAGTTGAAGGGTTTCTCAAAAATATCGTAGTAATTTTCATTTTTTATGCTTTTTACTGTTCGATGTTTTTTTAATACCAGGATCCTATTCATAAAAAAAGGCCGACCATGATTGGCCGATACCCCTTTGGTTTGGAATACAAGAAGTGGTATTGGACAATCCTGGCCGTTTTTATGTTTTTTATTTATGAGTTTAGGATAGAGGAAGACACCAAAGCACACCTAAAATCTCATTACTTAAGTTTGCACGTAGGGTGTCAAATGAGATCCCACCTAAATCCCACTTCTAGTTCATTTGCTAAAATCTAGTGTAAAATTTTGCTCAAAATTTAAATTAGATTTTGACAAATGAACTAAAGGTGGGACTTTGGTGGGATCCTACTTGACACCATATTTGCACGGATCTCAAATATGGACTAAGTATACATAGATGTACCACAGTGGAAGAGTTCGGTTGATGATTCTCGCGCGCTCTCGGTGCCTTCATGCAACTTGCGCAATTGGTTCTCATGAGACGTGCCGTGGGAATAGGGCTGCAACAGTCACAGGCAATTGAGGATTAGATTTTACAGGTTGATTCTTGTACACAAAGTTGGTGAAGTTGATTATGATGGTAAGATCGTCGGACATTGCCCAAGAAAACTACTGCGTCAAGAGCGCATACTTAGCCACAATGTCTTCATTTGCAATGAAGGGCACAACTTGCCGTCGCAAGACCACGTGGCAGCCGCTGGTTGACTCAGCGGTA
Source organism: Avena sativa (assembly GCA_916181665.1). NCBI lineage: Eukaryota > Viridiplantae > Streptophyta > Magnoliopsida > Poales > Poaceae > Avena > Avena sativa. The sequence continues at coordinate 37,633,359 of OV702285.1, read as the reverse complement.
TTTGGTGGCATCGGTCGCATCCCAAAATGGGGCGACCAATGGGACTCATGGATTGTTCTAACATCCTGATGCCCACCATTATTCTCAAACTCTTGTTTTCTTGTTCATCTATTCTGGTGTTACGTACGTCATCTGGTAATTAGAAAAAGTCAAAACCATCAATCAACGTAATAAGTTTCTACGGCTAGCATTATTTTTAGTTGGCTAGTCTCGTATGATTGTAGAGAAAGGTGATTTGTCTGCTGTTTATATATCAGCTGGATCCGGTCTTCTCGTTTGATAAAAATGCAGCCAGCGTTGGTTGACAAGAGTTTGTTTGGTTATTAGTACTCTGGGTAGAGTACAGAGCTGTAAAGTTCTCGGCCTACTTTTAGTCTCATTCTTCATACACATGCAATAAACAAGATGGTACACGAACAACTATACCATAGTGTAACATGTTATACGTTTGTAACCTCTAGACACAGCTCGTGGCATGCACACTAGATTATAGGAAGATACATGGTTAGGTGACAGACCTTTAGCTACAATTAATATACCTTGTTGTACAATATTACACATCGAAAAGAAGTTTCGGTGTATAATGTTATGTCGCTCCGTTAAACATAGATTTTAGGACAGCGCTAACCGGTAATAATTGGTCTAGATGAACTAATTTGGTAGAGAGACTAATGCAAGTTCATCTAACGGATGATCAAGACAAATTTAAATGGAACTTAACAACGTCGGGGAGGTTTATGGTTAGATCCATGTACATTGACCTAATTAATGACCATACGAGGTTCCCTCACAATCGTATTTGGAAAATTAAAGTCTCATTAACAATTAGAATTTTTATGTGGTTCTTACAACGTAAAGTAATTCTGACCAAAGATAATTTGGCTAAACGAAATTAGAATGGATGTAAAACATATTGTTTTTGTGATCAAGACAAAACAATACAACATTTATTCTTAAATTGCCCCATTGTAAAAGTACTATATCATATTTTGCATCTGTCCTTCAACTGTTCAACAAATCACCTCCTAGAAACGTTGATCATATGTTTGGAAATTGGCTTGTTGGTGTAGATATGTTGGTTAAAAGGCCGCATCTGAGTGGATGTTTGCGCTTTAATTTGGGCTATTTGGCATGTGCAGAATGACTTTATCTTTAACAGATTAAGCTTTCCTCTTTTTGCAGGTTATTTCGCTCGACTTCCATTGAATCCATATGTGGTCCTATCTTTAGCCGGTCCGGCGGATCAGCGCCAGGCCATGGATTCTAGATGCAGTCGTTTGAAGACGCTTGCACGGGTCTTCTACGGCCAATTCGGGTGTCATTTCCTAGGCGCTTGACGGTATGTTGATGCATAGGCGAAACATGTTTTTTCATTTGTTGCAGTGGATGTTTATGTGGCAACTTCGTGTAAACCGTGAAGCTTTGGAACTTCGTTATAACAAATAACTCTTAATATTTTAGTCGATAGGAGGCAAGGAGCTCAAGCTACCGACAACATATCTAGACTTTAGCTTAGCGTACGTGTACTACTCTCTAGTAGGTCCTCTTCATTTTTTGGTTATCTTTGCCACGTGCTATTATGTTTTCGTAGCTTGCATGGTGTTTTGTAAAGGATCATCTTATTCAAGCAACATTTGTATCATAGTATAAGTTCTCTCTCAAAATAATTGTTTTTTCTTCTTACATCACACTAATGTAAAAAAAAACTATATATTATTGGTATATTTTTTTCTTACCTCACTAGAAATGGTATATATTCCAATAAGCTACTATACATCTGAGTTCCAAAATTCTAAACTAGCATGATGAGATATAAGATCATCTCTAACAGGTGATGAATAATATGGTAGGCGATGTAAAAACTACTCATATTGGGTGATGTAGACTGAGATGGCGATGTATATTTATGGGAGGAAATGTATATTTTGGCCACAGGTGATGTAAATATACCTCCCCTCCTATGGTGATGTAAAACCAAAATGACAATGCGCGAGAGGAAAACTATCGAGCAGAATGTTCATTCTCTTTCCAGCCACTCGACAGCTAGATGCCTCCGGCAACCGAATCAAGCTGTCAGTGCCAAAAATCGTCGAACATTGCCCAAGGAAACTGCTGCATCAAGAGAGCATACTTAGCCACAATATCTTCATTCACAATGAAGGGCTCAACTTGTCGTCGCAAGTCCATGCGGGAGTCGGTGGTTGACTCGTCGGTATTTGGTGGCATCGGTTGCGTCCCAAAAAGGACATGGTTTCCATTGGAATGACAGGAATGGGGCAACCAATGGGACTCATGGATAGTTCTAACATATCCTGATGCCCACCATTCTCAAACTCTTGTTTTCTTGTTCATCTATTCTGGTGTTACGTAATCTGGTAATTAGAAAAACCAAAACCATCAAAAACAACGTAATGAAGATTCTTTGTCTACTATTATTTTTAGTTGGATAGTCTCGTATGATTGTAGAGAAAGGTGCTTTTATCTACTGTTTATATATCAGCTGGATCCGGTCTTCTCGTTTGATAAAAATGCAGCCAGCGTTGGTTGACAAGAATTTGTTTGGTTAGTTCTCTAGCTAGAGTACAGAGCTTTAGAGTCTCGACCTACTTTTAGTCTCATTCATACACATGCAAGAAACAATATGGTACAGGAACAACTCCCACAGTGTAACCTCTAGACACAGCTCATGGCATGCACACTAGATTTTTGGAAGATACAAGGTTAGGTGACTGACCTTGGGCCGTACATTATCCCTTGCGGTACAATATTACACATCGAAAAGAAGTTTCGGTGTATAATGTTATGTCAAGAGCTCGGTTAAACTAATTTGGTAGAGAGACTAATGCAAGTTCATCTAACGGATGATTAAGACAAATTCAAATGGAACTTAATAACGCGGGGGAGGTTTACGGTTAGATCCATGTACATTGACCTAATTAATGACCATACAAGGTTTCCTCACAATCATATTTGGAAAACTAAACTCTCATTAAAAATTAGAACTTTTATGTGGTTCTTATAACGTAAATTAATTCTAACCAAACATAATTTTGCTAAACAAAATTAGAATGAATGTAAAAAATGTTGGTTTTGTGATCCAGATAAAACAATAAAACATTTATTCTTAAATTGCCCCTTTGCAAAAGTACTATGGCGTATTGTACATCTGTCCTACAACATATCACCTCATAGAACATTGATCTTATATTAGCAAATTGGCTCATTGGCGTAGATAAGTTGGTTAAAAGGTTGTATCCGAGTGGGTGTTTGCACTTTAATTTAGGCTATTTGGACATGCACAATAATTTTATCTTTAACAGATCAAGCTTTGCATCATTATTGCAGGTTATTACGCTCGTCTCTCATTGGATCCATATGTGGTCCTACCTTCAGCCGGCGGACCAGTGCCAGGCCATGGATCCGTTTGGAGACTGTCTCATGGGTTTTCTATTGCCAATTCGGGTGGCGTTTGATAGACGCTTGACAGTATGTTGATGCATAGGCGAGACATGTTTTTGTATTTGTTTCGGTGGCTGATTCATGTGGCAGCATTGAGTGACCCGTGAACTTTGAAACTTCATTATAATAAATAACTCTTAATATTTCAATAAAGGGCATATGCATCACTTTGATGCAAAGAGCAGGATACCCCCTCTCGAAAAAAGACACAGCTGTTCAGAACTAGATCATAACCAGTGTAAAATGGAAGCGCTATAAACTGAAGTGTTATTTGATTCATGGTTCTATGTGTTCCATTCAAGCTGCCATATATTGTCCAAAATCCGATGTCTCAACCAGTGGCAGCGTAGGTATTCAGATGTATCACCCATTCGTTTTATGGTATATCTCCGAAATAATGCTTGTAGTGGAGTCTCGGGGAAGGTTATGATGAGGCCCTATGATGTTTAGTAGATTGGAGGCAAGGAGCTCAAGCTACCGAAAACATCTCTAGACTTTAGCTTAGCGCGTATTGAAGCAACATTTTTATCATAGTATAATTTCTCTCTCAAAATAATTGTTTTTTGTACTTACATCACACTAATGTAAAAACCTATATATTATTGGTATATTTTCTTCTTACCTCACTAGAAATGGTATATATTCCAATAAGCTACATCTGAGTTCCAAAACTCTAAACTAGCATGATGAGCCATAAGAATCTCTAACATGTGTTGAATAATATGGTAGGTGATGTAAAAACTAACTTTTATATCACATTATGGCGAAAAATAGGTCTCCAACAAGTGATCTAGACTGAGATAGTGATGTAAATTTTGGCAACAAGTGATGTAAATATACCTCACTCTCTTGGTGATGTAAAAACAAAATGATAACACACGACAGGATAACTTTTGAGCTGAACGTTCATTCGCTTTCCTGCCGCTCGACAGCCAGATGCCCCTGACGGCGACCGAATCAAGCTGCCGGTGCCAAAAATCGAGCCGCCTGGCCATGCCCCTCCTCAATCCCTCTTGACGCATAACCTCCGGCTCCTCATGGCCTATTCTACCCCGCCACCGATCTGAATCTTCATGTGCACCGCGAAAATGCCCGTCGGCATGTGCACCGCGAAAACACCCACCGATTCCAATGGGCTGACGTGCGACAAATGGTCGTCTGAAGACCACCTCCTCGCCTCTGTCCATTCTGTTGGCTACAGAGGTGCCGGGCTGACTCTCTCGGGACCCTCCTCCGCCTGCCAAGGTGCATGTCGACCACTGCACGACCACGCCTCGATTGAGCTCCTAACGCCGTCTGCCGAGCTATTACAACGGAGGAGAAGCTGCCATCCAATGCCAGCGTTGAATCCGCGACTACCCTCCACAGTCGGCCGATTCCCACATGCACTTAGAAGGTGCTTGACACAATGTCTAGGAGGTAAGTCCTTGAACTTTATTTTTCTAAAAATATTCTTACACCATATAGAAGTAGTGTGGCATCTAGATTATTGTTTTTGTAGATGGTTTTGTTTGACTACACCTCCTCCAATGATGAATTTGACATAGAGGAGGAGGACATTGATATGGTCTTGTTGATTCACAAGAACAAGTGACCAAAGCATGGTCGTTTTGTCTTCAGTCGTGAGTATATTTGAGCATTTAGGATTTTGCAAGACCAGTTTATTATTATGAGACCGGTGAGGTTTTGGGATCATGAGATCTTTTTGCTAAATTATGAATGCTTGTGTGACCACGTAGTGTGGACATTGTGCCCTAAAATGCATCATTTGGAAAAGCAGAAAATGCATAGGTAATATAAAAACATCCTTTTGGTGATGATAATTTTTATATCACTTGTTTTAGGCGCTCTATAATACATCACCTGTTAGAGTTTCCCTAACGGAAACATGAGTTGTGCTCATGGTCTATCTTTTGATTCGGTCTACTCTGCTTCGATCTAGTTCCAGAATTTGGTATGAATGAGGTCCGTTTCGGTAAAACGAGCGGAGGAAAAAAAAAAGTAGCTTATACAACATTATGCTCTCGAGAGAGTTTCCAAAGAGATGGATCCTTTGCACAAAATATCAAGCTTCCCGTCGCCATACCAACTGTAGACACAGCCTCTGCCGCAACATTTTCTGCAGCAGGCTGGCTTAGCTATCTCCTTGGAATGGTACGAGAAACCTTTTTTTTAGAAAATCTAGAACCATCCACTATCAACACAATTATGCTAGATCGAGGCAACTTACACTAAAATCTGGAGTCATGTTTAACAAAAGAGATATACCATTGCGCTCAACTATATCTTTCTTGGCCTACAAACTAGCAGCTAAATTAGCGCAAAGCCACTATCCAGAAAACTTATAGTGAAAAATTCCTGCTCCGTCGGCATATCATGTGCAACCTATGATGCTGCGGGAACTGATACAGCTTCTGTCTCTAACATTGAACATCCCGACACCTCATATCCCCATGTGAGGCAACAACGCATTCCTGAACGAAGTAGAACCAAGGTCATGTATCAGGTAGACGATAGCTAGGTACTTGTAAATAAATTCAGAACGATTGGTTGAAACATGCCAGTATTATATGTTTGTCTTATCTTCTTCCCTACGCTTGAATTCTCCACTAAGTTTGTTAAGCTTCATGCACTAGCCAACACAACCAAAAGTCCGAACTGATGGAAAGGGCTAGTACAATCCACTTATATACTTCAACACCCCCTCTCACGTGTGACGGGGAGAAGTTAGCACGTGTAACCGGATGAGAGCGACGGCGCGCGAAACTCACGTATGACTCAAGAGACCTATACGTGGACACAGAGGGGTCAACGGCAATTTTAGGATAAATTGCGAAAGCCAGGACTCGAACTCGAGACCTTAGGCTCTGATACCATGTCAAGCTTCGTGCACTAGCCAACGCAACCAAAAGTCCGAACTGATGGAAAAGGCTAGTGCAATCCACTTATACCTGATAATGTCCTGATTAGAGAGAGCAACTGTTGAAGATCCGGAAGGAGCTGACTGCCCACGAGCCTGGTGCTGCTGACGTAAACTGGGGTCCCGTGTATAACAGGTGGCCCAAGTGTGACCATCCCTGTTGCAGTAAGAGCAGTGACGAAGAGAACCACGGCGACCCTGACCACGAGCCTGCTGGTGCGGACTCGGACCCGGAGGCTGCTGGTGCTGAAGCTGTCCCTGTCCCTGACCTGGAGGAGTGGGTATTATCGGCGGCGGCGGCACAGGGGACCGCGGCTGAGTCGAGGGAGCAGACGGCAAAGGAGCACCACGAGTAGCAAGCGCAGATGGAACGCAAGAAGACCAGCACCACGGAGACGGGTCTCCTCAGCCCGAAGCTCAGACAACACCTCAGAGAGCGGAACATGACCACGAGCATTCAGCTGAGCACGCCGGGGCTCAAACTCCTGGCGAAGCCGAGACAGAAACTCATAGATGCGGTGAAACTCCAAGTCCGAGCGCACAATCTGGCAGCACGAGCATGTGCCACAAACAGCAGTACGGAGAGAATCAAGCTGACGCCAGATAGCAGCACTCTGAGTATAAAACTCATCAATAGTGGAATCACCCTGCTGAAGAGCATGCTCCTGGCGAACCACAGATAGGTAAAGAGCATCCCTAGACGGCTGATAGAGCTGACGAAGATGGGCCCACTGAGCAGCAACAGTAGGGAGACTCATGAACTCAGCAGCATACTGGGGAAGAACACTGGAGGTGAGAACAGCAGCAGCACGAGCATCCTCATCGACCCACTGAGTATAGGCAGTCAGAGCGTGACGATAGGACTCGAGATCAGCAGAATACTGCTTGAGCTTCAGGTCATAGGCAGCAACAACACTATCATCAGCGCTTTGAGCAGCATCCTTGGCCTCCTGAGAAGCATCAGCAGCAAGTACAATCGGCGTCGGAGGCAGAGGAGCCACAGGAGCAGGGGGCACGGCGGACAGGGGACCTCGCCAGAGATCACACCCCAAAGACGGAGATCGCGCATGTGAATGCGCATAAAGCCAGTGAAATCAGGATAATTCGCGCCATCGAAGATCACCGGGCAGCGAGGAATCGCAACGTAGCCCGATGCAGAAGACATCTCTCTCAATTTTTTTTCTTTTAACACTCAGACCCAATCAGTAACAAGGGCCCAGATCTAATCACGGCGAGCTGGAGTCGCGACGTGGCCAGGCGGGCAGGAGGCGAGCTGGAGTCACGTTGGGGCGGGCGGAGGGCCGCGCGTCGGCTTAGGGGCCCGCAGCAGGAGACCGCGCGTCGGCTCAGGGGCCCGCAGCAGGAGACCGCGCGTGGCAGGGAGGGTGGCAGGGTCCCGCGCGTGGGCTTGCCGCGCGTGGCAGGGCGTGGCAGGGAGTGTCCCGCGCGTGGGTGGTTGCAGCCTGTGCGTGTAGGGAGGTTGATGGTTGGCCTGGTCCCGCGCGTTAGTGACCAGCGACCGATGGCGGGTCAATTTTCTGGTGAGAACGGGCGGCGGCAGGGAATGTATGTATGACAGATGAAGGACGGAAGGTGTGTATGTGTGTCAGGGTAGGTGACCGACGTGACGACAGAGGACGGCCAATAAACAAGCAGAAGTGGACGGGGCGAAAACAGGAGCGGGACGGGTCGGATCCGATCCGATCGGAGCAGGACGACAACCGATTCGGGACGGGGCGACGAAGCAGGATCGGAGCAGGAGCTCGAGAAAGCGACAGCGGCCGGACGCGGCGGCGGAGAACCGGGGCAGGCGGCGGCGGCAACGAGAAGAGAGGAGCGAACCCTAAGGCTCTGATACCATGTTAGGAATAGACAAGTTATATTCCTCTGGGGGCCAGCCACAATATATAGTACAGGTACAGGGAAAATATGCAGGAAGCCCCCTAACATATGGGGGAAATACAATATACAGATATATACATCTAACAAGCCTATAATACATGGTTATCGCGCAACCAAGATATGCAGGAATTTTTATACGCAGGAGATATGAAAGCATTTACAGTTGGCAGATGCACACAATGTTTGTTCAAAGACATGATAAGGATTAATGGTATAAGGGCAATGAAAGATGTGGTCCATGAAGCTCTTAAATTATTTACTGCACAAATTCATTCTTTGATGGAAATTGTTAGAAAAGGACACCCTTTTAGCTGGTTAGAAAATTCGGTCCCTCCACGTGCGCCACAAGGGGTGGGAAGGGCAAACGATTGCTAAAGAGAAGAATAAGAGAGGACGCGCTGGTGCCTACAAGGATTAGCTATGTGCTATGATTGGGGCGAAGAAAACTATGTTGTCTGAATGCAAAGAAGAGAACGTGACAAGGTGGAATAATCTCAAGACTATGGAGGAGGAGAAGTGGATGTCCAAGATATCTTCCCAAGCAAGCAAGAAAAAGGCGGAGGATTAGAGTCTTGCACTCAAGGAGCAAAAGTTGGCAAAACAAAAGGATGCCGGCGACCGCGCTATCATGTTCATGGACCCAAACACCATAGTGAGGAAATTTTCGCAAAAGGATCATGGCCCTAGCGGAGCTCTCTCTTGTTGATGGTGTAGGTGATGGAGGTGAGGATGGACGTCACGATGTTGGTGGCGAGGATGGAGTTGGTGATGGATATGAGAACGTTTGAGTTCATGTAGGTGGCAGAGTTCGTGAGGTAGCCTTTTGGAGATGGTATGGTGCGATTCTTTCGATGAACTTCATCGATGTGGTTGCGTTGGGATGAACTTGATCGATTTTGTGATTATTCGATGAACTATATGCATGTTTTAATTTTACTTGTTCAATCTGATGAACTATATGTATGTCTATTTCTCGAAAAATTAGGCAAAAAAATTACTCCTCCAAATATAGTTGTTTGGCTAGGAACTGTCAACCTTTAGAGGAATAAAATATAATGAGTTAAGGATATGAGTTAGTTTACTCCTCTAATGTTTAGGGTATCAGCTACAGATGCCCTTAGGATAGTAGGAAAACCTTCATTTTGTAAGAAAACTAGAGATTTTTAATATGAAGGAAATCATGCTAGATCGAGCCAACTTACAATGAAATCTGCAGTCATGTTTAAGCAAAGAGACATCATTGCGCTCAGCTATATATATCTCTCTCCTCCTACAAATGAGTAGCTAGATGACCATATCCACTATCGGGACAAAGTATAGAGAAACATTTATGCTCCGTCAGTAGCACATGTGCACCGCATGATGCTACGGGAACTTGTATAGCTTCTCGAGCTAACATTGAACATCCTGATACCTCATATCCCCATGTGAGTCAACAACATGTTTAGGAAGTAGAACCAAGGTCATTCATCAGGTAAATAGCTAGGAACTTCTAAATAAATTCAGAACGAATGGTCGAAACATGCCAGTACTGTATGTTTGGATTATCTTCTTCTCTACGAATGAATTCTCCCCTAAGTTACCCTATAATACATGGATCCCGCACAACCAAGATGTGCAGGCATTTTTATACAAACGAGATATGAAAGAATTTGCACTTGGCAGATGCAGACAATGTTTATTTGAAGGCATGATAAGGATTCATGGTAAGGGCAATGGCATAAGTGGTCCATGAAGATCTTAACTTATTTATTACACAACTTCATTCATTGATGGATTTTTTTTGAAAAGGACACTCTTTAATATGGCTAGCCGCGTCATACAACCAAAATTAACATGACAAAAACGAGAATACCAGACATTTGATTCAAAATTCGTGTAATTATTACTAATAATTTTATTACAAACGTCTGACAGAGATAGGAGGAATAAGCCTCCGCACTCAAACCTTACCAACAAAGGTTCCATACTTAGAAATTACAAATGTATTGGACTCGAATACAATCTTGTAGCCGTCTCGACACAGAAGAGATCCGCTAACAAGATTTTTATTTTTTGAGGGAACATGATGCACGTTCTTCAGGCGCACAGTCTTTCCCGAAGTAAACTTCAAATTGACCATACCAACACCATGAATAGAAGCATGTGAGCTGTTCCCTATCAGCAAGGTTTGAGTCCCTCTGACCCAACATCCTTCACCTCAGCGTCCCTCATGACAACATTAGCAGTTCCCATGCTAGCGCTTGTCAAAGCGGTTGGGGAAAGTAGGAGGCCAATGATCAGGATCACCCCACACATGACAAGCACATTTCTTCTTATCAGTCTTCTTCATAAAACTGGTAGACTGTGAGGCCTTGTTCTTTCCATCAAACTTTCCTTTGCCATCAAACTTGTCCTTATTCTTGAACTTATGAGACTAGAAGTTCTTTTTCTATAACAGATTGGCACTAGAACATCCCTAGGTGCCTCGAGAACGTGTGTCTTTTACTCTCGCCTTCTCTTACACATCAAGAGTGCCAATGAGATCCGTCATGAAAAACTCTTGTCTCTTGTTCTTCAGAGAAGTAGCAACATTCCTCCATCATGGGGGAAGCGTGGCAATATTGCCTCTGGCAACACACAAGTGAAGTGATCGATCTCCCTAGCAAGTGACTGTATTTGATGAGCCTGCTCCACAATGGGGAAGTCATCAACCATCTTATAGTCATATAATTATTCCATGACATACAGTTCACTACCTATGTCGGAGACTCTAAATTTTCTATTGTACGCATTCCACATTTCCTTGCCATTGCTAAATGACATATATGAATCGACAATATTTTCACCAAGAATGCTGATCAAGATAACCTTGAAAGTGGTATCAAGTTTTTGATAGGCCTCTTCCTAAGCAGGATTAAGATCTCCCTCGGGTGCGCCATAGATGGCGTTATAGAAGCTCATGGTCTGAAACTAGAGCACTGCCCTCGCACACCATCTCTTGTAATTGACACCTTCAAACACATGTGGCTTCATGGATTCAACAAAGCCACTTGGGGTAATTGTCTATAATAACATTTTTGAATTGTAGAAGAAATGAGCAATTTATCACAATATTTAATAGATAAAAACAGTAATATTTGGAATATTACATCCACGGATAATTTTACAAAATAGATTATCCAAACAAACATAGGGTAAAACAAGACTAAACCAAGAAAGCTAGTGAAATAATCTAGTAGAGATAAACAACACGACATATCTAGGACAAAGACTAGAAGTGTGAAATGTGAGAGAATCTTGAACATAAGGTAGAGAGACACGTATGATGCAGAGGAGGGAACAGTCGCTTTATTGTCCTTGTTGTTAGTCATGTTGCCGAGGATGTCGTTGACCTCCGGGGAGAAGTCGTCGCTGGGAAATATGTCGGCGGTGTCCAGAGCGTCCGTGACGAAGAGGAAGAAGCCAGTAGTCGCGCGATAGCGCATCCCCAAAACCTTATCTCCCTTCTCCTGTACAAGACTCGAAGAGATGGGGTTTCGTAGGCCAACTTTCCATCCTCACGGTGCACACAGCAAGACATGATGGGGAAGAATAGAGGCAACGCAATGCTCTAGAACTGGAGGCGATGTCATTGTATCTGAGGAGAGGAGCAACCTATCACTCTTATAGACACGCGAACAGGCGGCGTCAGGAGAAAATCTCCACTTGTTCATATTAAACACCCACTCGCGCAGACTGTTCATATTCCGTTCATGCATGACAAAAAGAAAGTCAGATCGACGAGATCCCCGCAACCCGCGGCGCATGGCGAGGCGAGGAGCGCGCGTGTATGTCTCTCTCTTTCTCATCCTTTTAGAAAGTGCTGGAAGAGTCCCTGCTTATAAGGTGGCGAAACTTTCCTTCAACTAGCAATGTGGGACTAAAAATTTATCCCACCTCTTTCCATGCATGAATGGGCCATATGGTCCTCTAGGATTTTCAAGAATTATTGAAATGGAAATATGGGCTAGGCTATTTAGGCAAAAATTCCAACAATTTTTTTTCCACTCAACCGAGATTTTGATGATGCTATGGACCGTATGGTGATGATGTTGTTGGTGCTCGTGGCTTGTAGTGTGGTGGAGATTGTCGTGGTTGGCCTCATGTCACAATTGGACTTATCATACAATGAGGATCTCTATGATATCAACTTCATGGCTCAACAAGAAGAAGAGGTGGCCGAGGAAGAAGAAGTTGATCCTGTGGAGGATACTAAAGTAAGCAGGAAGAGTTCAAGGACACAAGACTATTGCTTCGATGAAGACATTTCCTTTTGCCATGCTTGGATGAATGTGGCCCTCGATTCCTCATTGTGTACAAATAATTCCAAGGATAAGTTTGGGAGTAGGATTGTGCTATCATGTTCATGGACCCAAACACCACGGATACCATGACGAGGAAGTTTTGGGAGCTCGCTCGTAAAAGGATCATCTCCCAATCGGAGATCTCTCATATTGATGGTGGAGGTAGTGGTGGTGAGGATGATTTGCTCAGTGGTGATGGAGGTGAGTTCCTGTAGTTTGGTGGGATTCGTGAGGTAGCCTTTTGGAGATGGTATGGTGCGATTTTTTTGGGTGAAGTTGATCGATGTGGTTCCTTTTGGATGAAGTTGATCGATGTGGTGATTGTTCTATGAATTATATGCCTATTTTAATTATACTTGTTCAATCTGATGAACTATGTGTATGTCTTTTTCTAATTGGTGTGTATGTTCTATTTGGTCTATTCCTATGTTTGATCAATTACTATGCAGTTGTTTACAATAAATATATGAAAGGATAGAAGAATCCGGCAACAAAAAATTTACTCCTCCAAATATAGGGCTTCGGCTAGGAATCACCACCCTTTAGAGGAGTAACATATAAATTATAATGAGTTAACGTTAGGAATCAGTTTACTACTCTAAAGTTTAGGGGATCGGTTTGAGATGCCCTTACTCAGCCTACTCAGGATATAAGGCCATGTTCATGGGATGCATTGAAGAATACTATGGTAATCTCCTTTCGGGTTGTTGGGCCACACTTAAGAAGAAATTCTTGTTTTTTCTTGGCCCTCTGAGACAAATGCTGGACCTAGGACATATTGGCAAATCACGGATTAGGAACCCCCTTTGTCCAAGTGCCAGAGTCGCGGGATCATCTTCTAAATCAATGCCATGCTCTCTATCCGTTTAATTTCAGGTGCCTAGAGTACTAGGGTTTGAAGCTTTCACCCCAACCACCAATCATTCCTTACGGTCATGGTGGAGCGAGTTTGAGAGATGCAGTCCTAAGAAAGCGGAGTATGGGCAGCATCAACATCAGTTGCTACCATAAAATCTGGCGGGAGCGCCATCATAGGGTATTCGAGCCATATCAAGCTACCCAGAGGATGGTGGACAACTTAGTACTTTGTGAGGTAGCCACATCAAGCAGAAGATGGAGAGCAGCTAGGGGTAGGTCGTGCGAAAGGGAGGAGTAGACTAATGTGTGTGGTGGTGGACGAGGCTTTTGAAGCCATGTAATTAATCAGCGTGCACATAACTTTATTTCAATCTTAGTGAGAAGACATGCAGTTATTTCATTGTTCTTGAAAAAAGAAAACCCCGATCTTGCCCACTGAGTACATATTTTACTAATTAGAAAATCAGCTAAAAATTGTTAGAAAGATAGACCACTACAAAGTTCAACCAATGTTTCTGTTACTTTGATAGTACAAACTGCATATAATTTTCTATCTATATCTTTATATAATGATCATGGATGAACGATGGTTATTTGTGTAAGGGTTATGGAGGAAAAGAAAGAAAACAATAGAGATTTAAAACCCGTGGCAAATTGTATATATGGAAACTAGTCGTTTTATTTTAAATCTTGTGTAGATGCCACCATTTACTCATTGTATACTTTTTTTTCATGTTGTTTTCGCCCTTGATTCCAAATTTTTCCAAAACCACATCAATGACGGAATCTTGAAAATAACAACAACTCTTCTAATAAATCAGAAAGTACAGGTGAAATACAACGCGATGAAGAATGGGGAAGACAATATAGGAGTCTAAACAACTTTGTCAACCTTTGTAAGGACGTGTTTACAAGTTCTAACTCATAAAATCCAGTGTATTCCCGGTTTAACTTGTCAAACCCTGAGCACTATCTTGGGTCGGGACAACTACACATGCATGGGAAGTAGTAGAAACACATCATACAGTTGAAACATATGAATTCCTGATACCTTCTATTCACATACGAGAATTCTCCATGTGGTTTAGCCATGTAACTGAATATAAATTATGTCAAGCCTAGTTCATGTCTCTTTGCGGATACTTCTTGTTCCTCCTTCATTTCTTATTGATACAAGGGGGAAATGAAAGCATTATATAGGTTGATATATATGAAGTGTTTCTTAAGGATGATATACTTGAGGAGTTAAGAGTAGAGTTACGGGCCGCCGAGTGCCCTCCTTACCACCGGTACTCAACCTTGATATACATCGGAGTAGTTGTAGCTCCAGAGTCGTCGGTAACACTGACACTGATGTGTGTCCATGTGATGGCATTAAGGTAAATTACCAAATTATGTTTCATCATGAAGCACATGGAACTATGGCATGCTATCTTACCTGGACTTGTCATGTAGTTTCTCATAAAATGCCGGCTATGTGAGGAACACCGACTTGGGGACCCCTTGGATGTTGCGTTCGGCATAGTGCATCCTAGAAGTCAATCGAAGATGATACACAACATTGCTCTTAACTCTGCTCGGTATGCAAAGGCGCAAGTCGATCTGGTTCTCGATCTTTACCACAACCACCCTCTCCTGATCACGTCAATGAAGAAATCACCACTCTCTACGAAGAGAGAGGCACCTTCATCTAGTGGCGCATGGAAGATATATTTGTTGATGTGCCATATCCAACCGAGATATCCCTGGGGCCACACCTCGCTGAAACAATAACCTGGCCTCCGTGGAAGCACTGCTCCCTTTACCACAACTCGAATATGCTGCAGATGACACCTAAGTCTTGAGCCTGGCCAAGATTAAAACAATTACCATACACAAATAGCTAAATGGCCGAGACAATGGTTGGATGGAACCACAAATATCACCTTAAATTCATTCAAAAAAATGGAGTGGGTTTGCTTGAATTTAGGATATGATGGTCTTAAATGACTTTCCCTATAGCTAATGTGTGCATATAAAAACTGAAGATTGTGGAAATTTAGCTCGCTCAAGCCATGATGATTTGAATTGCAGATGAGTTTTCTCATAGTCTCAATACTAGGATGACTATGTAGATCATGCCTACATTCGAATGGATTGATAAAATGTGATTTTTCTCAAATGTCAGTTTGACATATCCGTTACCTTCGGTAAAAGGATATGCTCCTCATTATTTTCATCATGGGTATTATATGAATGTCGTTTTCATAAAAGACTTGGACCCAAGGGGGAACAAACACTGGCTTTATGTTATAAGAGCGTGTGCATGTCAACCCAAGAATGCGAGCATGGGGCTCGAATCTGGGTGGCCGGGATGCAACAACCCATGCTTGCCGTCTAGGCAATGCCTCGTTTTGTAGATGTCTCACAAACTCTTGAGGGGTAGAAGTTGAAATAGGATACAGATAAAGCTTCATCAATTATTATGTGTGTACCCATAAGGAGAGCAAACATGTATAACAACAATTCCCGTATCATGGCACATTTCATCATGAATTTGGATAGACTCCCTTAGAAATATTTACCACTATCTATAAGACACTATTTCATCCTAAATTTGGAAAGATTCCCTACGAAATCATTCTTGTTCCTATGTTTCACTTCTTTTTGGGGTTACTCTCAATAGAATTTTGATAACTTGTTAGTGCTGGAAACCTTTTTTTGTGAAAATTCAACCGATCTATTAATAATAATCAACATCAATAAAAAGAGGAATAGAAGTAAAAATATATAAATAGGTCCTTGTTCCACCTAGTGATGACTACACACACTAGTGCAAGCCGACCAGATCCTAGGAGATCCGCCAAAATAACGACTCCACGCGCTCTCCATCTGCGCTAGACGTACCAATGAGGGAGAATAGGGCAAAGAGGATCTTATTATGACTTCAGAATGTCGTCGTCGTCTCACCATTTCGAAGAAGACACTAAAAAGCAACCTAAATAAAGCATGGGGAAACTCCCGTCAGTCAGGGGCCATGGTCTGCCACGGCTCCACGACCCAAGGCCACCGGAGTTGGATAGACCTATGGCGTCACCGACAAGATGGAAGGAACCCTATATCTGTTTTACGCGCCGCCTCCCGATCGCTTGTCTTGTGCTCCTGCCTGACGTATCTGCTTGAAATTGCATTGATGCTAAGATAATACCCCTTTTATAGAAGGATGACAGCACGTGACTAATCCTAATGATAGTTTGTTTTTGTGATTTCGGATAGTTTGTTTCTGTGATTTTGGTTGATCCTAAACAAATTTCGGCACTTCAATTCCTAATAACGCCCAGTCGCCTAACTTACGGCAATAATTTTGCCACTAAATCTCGACATGTCAAGTTACTGTAGGGTGATGAACCACTGTCGTCCGCTATAGGTTGTAGGTAATTATCGATCGCGCCGTAGACGGAGTCTCCCGCACATCATCTTGTGGTTGTTCACAACTACTGCTACACACTAAACTCAGCCTGCCTGCCTGAACTAGGGGACGATCGTTTCAGTCACCACCCCGTCGATGTCGACCAGCTCTGTGAGGACCTCTTCAGCAAGGCGCGGTGCGTCGAGGACTGCCGCGGCCATCCATGCCACATCGATCTGCAGGCCACGCACCACATTGCGCCTGGCACGTTCCTTGTGATGGAATACGTCGGGGCAAGGGAGGCGATGGTACTCGCTGGTGGGAGCTGCTCGGTTGGAGTTCCAATCCTGATACCTCTAATTCCCAAACCAAAACGTCCCTAGACGAGGCTCGAGCTTTTGCATGCTACCACAGCCATAAAGGAAAAATTGAAATGATCTATGACATCCGACAAGCACAACATAACCGCTGCTACTTAATCGGAATTAATCAGACACATGGAGAAATGGATAGTGAGCTTACCACCTAGTACCATGTTAGCTCCATCTGTGTAAAACCATTAATTAGATGTTGTGCGAGTGAATATATAATCATAGGTATACATGATACGATGAGTTATAAGAAATGTGATCTGAATCCTATGTGGTTTTGGAAACAGTTTTAATAACTATTGATAGTCGTTTTAGTGCATGCGGTGCAATGTCTTGAATCTTGTTCATTGAACTTTGTTTTCCAACAAGAGAAAATACAGTTGCATCACACGCGACTGAACATGCCCTGGACTCTACATGATCCACAATCTATCGACAGTGTTTTGGGTAGTAAGTGTCAATCGATATAGATGTCTCAGCTTTCCAAGGAAACTCTGTGGAAATTACACAAGACAACGACACTATACTACTAAGAAAAAGGCTGGAGAGATGAACCAACCACTAGTAGAAAACAGGCTATCCGTTCGCGCCCCCTAACATCATTAGTCCCGGTTGCGTCACGAACCGGGACTAATCCTGGCACGCGTCCCGGTTCGAGCGGGCACGGTGGCCGGAGACATGCGTCCCGGTTCGTTAGGGGTCATACATTTCGGTTTGTAACACAAACCGGGACTAAAGGTTGGGCGCCCGACACGTGGCCTGGCACACACCTTTAGTCCCGGTTTGTGACGTATGATCCACCCTCTATAAATACGACGCCCCAGCCCTCTGCCTCCCTCTGTTTTTTCTTGGTGGAAGGTGTGAGAGGTGTGCTAGTTTATTTTTTTCCTATGCATGCATTCAAGGTTTTGATAAAATGTTTGAGTGAATGATCTCGTTTAATTTCTCACAAAACAAAAATATAGAAGGTGTTCGAGACGCACTTGAGCTTTCTCCTCTTTATTTCCCTCGATCGAGGTTAGCAATCTTATCTTTTATCTGTCATTGATACAATGCATGTGTCGATGTGAATTGGTCATTTCACTATTTATGATGTCCCGTTTTTGATAAACTTAATTATATTATGCAGATGAACGGTCGGGAATTGATGTACGATGACCAGCGTGTACCCGGGTACATTAAAGGCGTGGATAAATTTATCGATGTGGCTACGGCAAACAAAGAGAATGGTTTTATATGTTGTCCATGTGTTCAATGTCGGAACAACAAGGAGTACTCTTCCTCGAAAATCATTCGCGGCCACCTGGTTATGAAAGGTTTTATGCCCAACTATAATTGTTGGACCAAGCATGCGGAAAGAGGGGTTATGATGGAAGACAGTGAAGAAGATGATGATAACAACTATCATCATATGTTTCCTGAATACAGTGATAGTGCAATGAAAGACAATGAAGAGGAAGGAGATGAAGACAATGAAGATTCTCGAATGCAGCAGAGGACAAATCTATGACATTGGGTTCATTGATCCATATTGGGTTCATCAAGCTAATCTCAAACCAAACCCCCAGGATACAGAGGATAATATCGTACACACGTGAAGCTTTCAAGAAACCAGAAGAGAAATACTATTTCCTTACAACTTCGAGTGAGTGTTATTGTCTTATATACACTTTCTATTTCGCTTACTCGACGTTTAGTATATAATTGATTAGTTATGCATGCGTAGGTTTCACTATATTATGTTAATCATTCAACCTGACAAAGGGCGTGTATTAGTCATGGACTCGAAACATAAACCCCTTGAGACGTGGAAGGACATGCATATGATTCTCCAGTGGTAATTCTAATCATTATGACACTATATCGGCAACGTTCGTGAATTTTATGATATCAAGTAATTAATAACTTCTTTTATTCGTTTTCTTCGCCGGACAACGCTTGAAAACGGTTCACCAAGAAGGCTAGGGGTGTTTGGAAAGAAGAGCTTTTATTTAAACCATTAAATGTAAGCACCACTAGCTATATCTGCACATCTCTTTGATTCTAGTTTTGATACCGTCACTAGTGCAGACCCCCCCTCTAACACCGGTTTGGAGGGCCCTGTAACAGCGGTTGTAGAACCGCTGTTGAGGGTTCGGTGTTAGAGGGGGGCCCCCTTTAATACCGGTTCTTATATGAACCGGTGTTAAAGGGTGGCGCACGTGGGGCTGCCGCAGGGCTCAACCCCCCCCCCCCCCTTTAACACCGGTTCGTAATATGTGTCGCGGCAGGAAAAAGAGATAAATCTCTCCCGCGGCAGAGTTCTGCCCCTGCCCCGTTCTGGGCGTATTTCTGTGGCGCGGCGGGGACGGGGAGGGGGGAGGGGGAATCGATCGGGAGCGGTATACACATACATCGTCATCAGTACATACGAGTACATGAATAATTAAGCAACTATTATTATACACAACATCGTCATTGTGTGGTATTTTCCGTAAACGTTGAAGCATCAAGTACAAGACAAACACGTTTAAGCATATATACAACGTTCATTTTGGTGGATATCTAAAGAGTTCTCCGCCAGGCATGACGACCTCTTCAAGTATGAACCCCGTCAATTCCTCTTGAATGGCTCATATGCGGTCAAATGGTAGAAGTTGGTCCCGCATCCGTTCGATCTAAATATATATGAAGAATAGGTCAATATATATATATAAGTATAAAACTCAACACAACTGATGGTAATAAAATAATGTTGTGTGTACTTTGTTTACTTACTCTAAGTTGTTCTAGTGCGGTTTGGCCCGTCGCATATATCGTGTTGCGAATAAACTCGCAAACATGGTATCCACATAAGTTATTGCCGGGTCCCTGATGTGCACACTTTACGAGAATAGAGAGTTCAATCAAAATAATAATCAATAAAGCATGATATAATGGAATTGGAAGCAGAATCAAAGAGATACGCAGACCTAGTTGGCTAGTATTACTTATATTTTGGTCTACAAATTTTAGTTCTTCTGACCATTCATCCACGGCCCTGCCCGTGAACCTTTTCCAAACCCTGTCCGGCAAAGAAAATGGATAAAGGAGTAATTAATTACTTGTTGTCACGAAAGTTGCCGATCTAGTGCGATAATATGATTGAAATTACCTCTGGAGCATCTCTCTAAAGTCTGTCAATAGCTCTTTTTCTTTTCGGAACGAGTCCATGACAAGGACTTTTCCTGAGTCAGGTTGAATGACTAGGAGAATAAAGTGGAACCTACGCACGCATAACTCATCATCAGTTAAACTTAACATCGAGTAAGCCGAAACAGAATGTGTACAAGAGAGGGTAACAGTACTCACGAGAAGTTATAAGGCAATAGTATTTCCCTTTTGGTTTGTTGTCTCAGTAAAGACCTTAGCAAGAAATCTTCTGTTTGCCCGGGTTTGTCTCTTACCACTTGTTCATGAACTCTATTTGGGTAAACGAACCCAATGTCAAAAGGGCCTCCTTTCATGCATTCCATAACCTTTTTCCTGCATAATAGTATATATATAAATATATGGTGAGCATATATATATACATGCAATTAATGAATTGAATGAGATGATATAGAAATTAAAGAAATAGTACTTACACACAATAAAGGATGATGGCAGCTTTGTCGAGTTCCTTCTGATTGAATAGAAAATGCAAGTCTTGAATGTTGAAGGTGATCGCGTCGTCTCCGCACAAGAAAATCTGATCTCTTATATGCGTCGTGATTCATTCTTCCTTTCTCGTCTTGCAGAAATCAAGGTACTACTTGTGCAATTTTCGCATCTTTGTTGGTAGATTTTTGAGCTCCTCTTTCTTGACGAGATTCTTCCCATACTTCCATGGCTGTATGGGGTTGGCATCGCCTTTGGGCAAGTTGTCTCCAATGATGTTCAAGTATGCAATGTAAGTCATCCCCATCTCATTGGTCTTTCTTTGTAGCTCTGCCTCGTAATCATTTACGGGAGGAGCATCCCGTGTGTCGAACACTTGGAGCGGGGCGCATGATTGGTTTTCCTGCTCTCCGAGCATGGGAACTATTTTCTGGGGTGCCGCACGACTGCTACTTTCAGTCTCCCTACGGCGCCTTGCATCTGCCTTCAAAATCTAGCGCTCATAGTCCGGCACAAGTGGGGTTTCAGGTTTCAAAAGATTTTTGTAAAACTTCTCCACCACCGCCAGATCTATTTTCTCCTTTGGCTCGGCCCGTCTAGGTGCAAAGAATTTCTTGACCTCTTCTTCCGAGATCCTATTGGTCTCCTCGTCGCTGAGATTCCAAGGTAAAACTGGCAATGGCTTGGCGGAAGGCTGCGGGACGTAGTTTTTGGAACTCTTTGGCGTACGGTTTTCTGCGGATTTCTTTGTGGCAGTGCTAGTGATGCTCTTCGTGGCAGTGCTCTTCCGCTTACGCTGAGGAGATGGCTGACGGGCAGGAGATGCCCCCCCTTTAACACCGGTTCGTGGCTGGAATCGGTGTTAAAGGGGGGGCATTTATTCCATGCATTAAAGGGGCATTTTTAATTCAAAAAATAGGATATGAATTTTGAAAATTCATATATTTTTCATTTCAACTTAGAAAAATATGAATAATATATCATAATTTTCAGAAAAATAATATCTATCCATTCATGTAAAAACATTTTATATTTACTGTAGATGAAAATTTTCAAAATGATTAAAACACTTTCATATAAATTTTGATTATTTAATTGAAACAAAAATAAATTGTCAAATCCTAAAACTTTGAACATAAGAAATATTAAGCATCTAAAAAGGAATCTAACCCTATTTTATTAGAGCAAATCATATTTTAATGCTGCATCTTTTGTATTAACATTTTTGAATTGATTGGATATTTAAATGCCGCATGTTTTGTATACACTTGAATCTGACCAAGCCTCACTCAACTTGCATTGGATTTTTGATAAAATAGCATATTGTGAACCTAAAAATGATTTTTGTAAAAAATCATGAGCATCGTATCATGTACCTGTAGTTCATATCTGAACCACTTCCTACCGATTCGGCAGGAATTTGTCTTTTTCACCAGAGGTGGACGGAAAGGTTTCAGATCCCCCTGTTGGTACGTTGTCCATATAAGGTGGTCTAGTATTTTTGTAAAATGTGTTGGTGGTTTTTTGAATTAGCCATTTGGTGGTTTCTTCAAAAAACCGTCCGTTTTTTATGCTCGGAAAATGGAAAATGCCTTTTTGGTGCGATAAAAAGGAAAACTTCCTCTTGCAACATTGTTTGCCATGCCATGATGCACATGTATGCACAATATGGCCATATTATCACAAACTATGCCTTGATTCTAGCTATAACATTGGTCATTTGACCCGAAAGCCAAGAAACCTTGAATGAGATAGGTCATTTTGTGAAGGTTTTTTTGAGACATAATCAATATACCAAGTTTGAGATTTTTCCTTCTAACTATGTCACATAATATAACACCACGCGAAGGTTTCGCACTGTTTCGATCTTTTTTTATTTTTTTATCCCCGTTTTAAACTATCGTCAAACTTTGTCGAACAATGGGCATGAAGATTCTTAGCTCGGGGCCAAGCCTCGCTCAACTTGCATTGGGTTTTTGATAAAATAGCATATTGTGAACCTAAAAATGATTTTTGTAAAAAATCATGAGCATCGTATCATGTACCTGTAGTTCATATCTGACCCACTTCCTACCGATTCAGCAGGAATTTGTCTTTTTCACCAGAGGTGGACGGAAAGGTTTCAGATCCCCCTGTTGGTACATTGTCCATATAAGGTGGTCTAGTATTTTTGTAAAATGTGTTGGTGGTTTTTTGAATTAGCCATTTGGTGGTTGCTTCACAAAACCGTCCGTTTTTTATGCTCGGAAAATGGAAAATGCCTTTTTGGTGCGATAAAAAGGAAAACTTCCTCTTGCAATATTGTTTGCCATGCCATGATGCACATGTATGCACAATATGGCCATATTATCACAAACTATGCCTTGATTCTAGCCATAACATTGGTCATTTGACCCGAAAGCCAAGAAACCTTGAATGAGATAGGTCATTTTGTGAAGGTTTTTTTGAGACATAATCAATATACCAAGTTTGAGATTTTTCCTTCTAACTATGTGACATAATATAACACCACGCGAAGGTTTCGCACTGTTTCGATCTTTTTTTATTTTTTTATCCCCGTTTTAAACTATCGTCAAACTTTGTCGAACAATGGGCATGAAGATTCTTAGCTCGGGGCCAAGCCTCGCTCAAATTGCATTGGATTTTTGATAAAATAGCATATTGTGAACCTAAAAATGATTTTTGTAAAAAATCATGAGCATCGTATCATGTACCTGTAGTTCATATCTGACCCACTTCCTACCGATTCGGCAGGAATTTGTCTTTTTCACCAGAGGTGGACGAAAAGGTTTGAGATCCCCCTGTTGGTACATTGTCCATAAAAGGTGGTCTAGTATTTTTGTAAAATGTGTTGGTGGTTTTTTAAATTAACCATTTGGTGGTTTCTTCAAAAAACCGTCCGTTTTTTATGCTCGGAAAATGGAAAATGCCTTTTTGGTGCGATAAAAAGGAAAACTTCCTCTTGCAACATTGTTTGCCATGCCATGATGCACATGTATGCACAATATGGCCATATTATCACAAACTATGCCTTGATTCTAGCCATAACATTGGTCATTTGACCCGAAAGCCAAGAAACCTTGAATGAGATAGGTCATTTTGTGAAGGTTTTTTTGAGACATAATCAATATACCAAGTTTGAGATTTTTCCTTCTAACTATGTCACATAATATAACACCACGCGAAGGTTTCGCACTGTTTCGATCTTTTTTTATTTTTTTATCCATGTTTTAAACTATCGTCAAACTTTGTCGAATAATGGGCATGAAGATTCTTAGCTCGGGGCCAAGCCTCGCTCAACTTGCATTGGATTTTTGATAAAATAGCATATTGTGAACCTAAAAATGATTTTTGTAAAAAATCATGAGCATCGTATCATGTACCTGTAGTTCATATCTGACCCACTTCCTACCGATTCGGCAGGAATTTGTCTTTTTCACCAGAGGTGGACGGAAAGGTTTCAGATCCCCCTGTTGGTACATTGTCCATATAAGGTGGTATAGTATTTTTGTAAAATGTGTTGGTTGTTTTTTTAATTAGCCATTTGGTGGTTGCTTCACAAAACCGTCCGTTTTTTATGCTCGGAAAATGGAAAATGCCTTTTTGGTGCGATAAAAACGAAAAATTCCTCTTGCAACATTGTTTGCCATGCCATGATGCACATGTATGCACGATATGGACATATTATCACAAACTATGCCTTGATTCTAGCCATAACATTGGTCATTTGACCCGAAAGCCAAGAAACCTCGAATGAGATAGGTCATTTTGTGAAGAAAATAGAACTGGAATTAAAATACAGAATGCAACTAATAGTAAGTTACATAAAGCACGACTGAAAATTAAGATACATGGCCAGATTAAGTAACAATCGGCCGAACTTATTTCAGAATGTTGGAGTGATTCAGTCATGCTCCTGCCTACACCTGTAATACTCGCCACTGTAGTCGTCGTACTCGCCGCCGCCGTCATCGCTGTCATCGTCGGGGTCGCTGTAATTGAACCTTGAAGGCTGAGTACGCGTGGGCTGGACTTGTGGGTAGCGCAGAAGGGGGTTAGAGTCGGCGGCAGTGTCATAGGCCATGACGCTCTGGAGAGTCCGACCGCGCCACCATAGCCGACGGCCGGCCTCGTTGAAGTTCGGAGGAGGTGGGCCGTCCTCCTCGTGCCTGGAGAGCGCCCTCTCACGCTGATCCACGAAGAAGGCTTCCCAAGTAGGGAAATAGTCGGGATGCCATCTGGGATTCCTTTGCTGCTCCGGCATGAGCTCGAAGTAGTAGTGGTTCGTGATGACCATCCGGCGCGCTATACCTAGAGGGACAGGAGGAACCGGCACGCCTCCGGCGCTCAGCATCCAGCCGACGGGGACACAGTAGCCCGGCGGGCAGGGGTAGTTCGAGGCGCAAAGCGCCTCCGCCTCCTTGGGGGTTAGTGCTATGGTGGAAGCCATGGGAAAGAGTGATGAGGTTGCAGATATGAGTCTAGAGATGTGCAATGACAATGGAGGCCAACCCTACATATATATATAGTGAAGAACTGGCGGGAAGAAAAATGGCGGGAAAAAATGGCGGGAAGAAAAATGGAGGGAAGAAATAGAAGGAAGAAAAATGGCTCAATTAATACATATACTATTAACAAAAGAAATATGACATTGTTCTAAAAATGGGACGGTTGGAGGGATTTCAGTAGGCTGGGCCAGGCAGCACTAATGATAGGGGTGAGTGTCGACATTATGTCGTGGGGCGTGTACCTTGTCCCGGATGGTGTCACCAACCGGGACTAAAGATGAACCTTTAGTCCCGGTTGGAGGCACCAACCGGGACAAAACACGAGTCAGCACTAATAATAGGGGTGAGTGTCGACATTATTTCGTAAGTGTCGACAGTATGCCGAGCTGCTTGTACTATAAATAGGCATCCTTGTGAGTCTAGTCCTCCAGCCAGTTTGAGGCATCTTCAAGATGGTTTTCGAGAGTAGGGACACCACTACGGCCAGTTTTAGGGAGATGCCGACGGAGCCCAGTCCTCTGGCATCTCCGAGAAACTGGTCATAGAGACACTCCCTAATATGTGAAATTAGTTAGCTCCCAGGCGTATTGATCTAGTTTGAGAAGTTACAAGCTGCAAGATGGTTTTCGAGAGCAGGGACACCACTACGGCCAGTTTCAGGGAGATGCCGACGGAGCCCAGTCCTCCGGCATCTCCGAGAAACTGGTCATAGAGGCACTCCCTAATATGTGAAATTAGTTAGCTCCCAGGCGTATTGATCTAATTAGAGAAGTTACAAGCTGCAAGATGGTTTTCGAGAGCAGGGACACCACTACGACCAGTTTCAGGGAGATGCCGCCGGATCCTAGTCCTCCGGCATCTCCAAGAAACTGGTCATAGAGGCACTCCCTAATATGTGACCGCGCGCGTTTGGAGATCAGATCTTAATGATAAGTACAAATCGGGACAACTTCTTCATAGTCCTGGTCCAGCCACAAAACAGGACTAACACTCAAGACATTTATTAATATTAAAAACCGAGATTACAAAACCGGGACTAAAGGCCCCCCTATATATAGTCCCGGTCAATCCACAAACCGCGAAAGACATGAACTAGAGTTACATAATATGAGCATGAACTTCTTGGCATATGTCCTTCCTTATGACCGCTTCAGACGTAACCATGGAGCATCTTCTTTACTTAACAGAATGCTTGGGTCAGTTTTCACTGTGAAGGGCGGAATTTCATCAAACTTATTATAATCTTCTGACATGTCTGTCTTCTCCTCGATTCCCACGATGTTTCTTTTCCCTGAAAGAACTATGTGACGCTTTGGCTCATCATATGATGTATTCGTTTGCATATTTTTTCTTTTTTTTTTGGTCTGGAGGACATGTCCTTCACATAGAAAACCTGAGCCACATCTTTGGCTAGGACGAATGGTTCGTCTAAGTTCTTGTCTACCTTCATAAGATTGTTGAGATCCACCGTTGTCATTCCGTACTTCTTGTCTACCTCAACCCCTACTCCTGTTAGCTTGACCCATTTGCATCGAAACAAGGGGACCTTAAAATTAGGTCCATAGTCAAGTTCCCATATCTCCTCTATGAACCCATAATACGTGGTCATTTGCCCATTGTCTTCTGCTGCATCGAAGCGGACACCACTATTTTGGTTGGTGCTCTTTTTATCTTGGCCTATCGTGTAAAATGTATTCCCATTTATCTCGTGCCCTTGGAAAGTACATACAGTCGAAGACGGTGTCCTGGCCAACAAGTACAGATGATCCCCAACAGTGGTGTTATTCGTGAGAAGTCTTTGCAGCCAGCCGCCAAAACTCGCCATGTGTTCACTTATAATCCATTCATCAGACTGCCCCGGGTGTTTGAGGCATATTAAATTCTTGTGTTCATTGATATACGGGGCAACCAAGATAGATCTTTGTAAAACCATGTAGTGTGCTTGATTGAGAGAATGCCCGTCCCTACATATCATTGCTTTACATCCTAGGGTGCCTTTTTCACGCAGTCTCCCCTCATGTCGTGATTCTGGAACACCAATCGCCTTAAGGTCAGGAATAAAATCAACACAGAACTCAATGACCTCCTCTGTTACATAGCCCTTGGAGATGCTTCCTTCTGGCCTAGCACGGTTATGAACATATTTCTTTAAGACTCCCATGTACCTCTCAAAGGGAAACATATTGCGTAGAAATACAGGACCGAGAATGGCAATCTCTTCTACTAGGTGAACCAGGAGATGCGTCATAATATTGAAGAAGGATGGTGGAAACACCAACTCAAAGCTGACAAGGCATTGGGCCACATCTGTCTGTAACCCTGGTAGGCTTTCTGGATCAATTACCTTCTGAGATATTGCATTTGAGGAATGCACATAGCTTCACAATGGGTACTCGAACATTTTCAGGTAGCAGCCCCTCAATGCAATCGAAAGCAATTGTGTCATAATCACGTGGCAGTCATGAGACTTCAGGTTTTGGAATTTTTTCTCTACCATATTTATTATTCCCTTTATATTCGACGAGAAGCCAGATGGGACCTTGATACTGCTCAGACATTCAAAAAAGATTTCCTTCTCTGCTTTGGTAACAGCGTAGCTGGCAGGAGTTAGGTGGCATCGTTTACCCTTCTCGTTCTCAGGATGCATAGGCACTTGAGGGTCTTTCAGACGTTGCTGGTCCTGCCATGCTTCCAGTGTATCTTTTGTCTTCCCATACACTCCTAGGAAGCCTAGCAGGTTCACGCAAACATTCTTCGTCACGTTCACGTCGATTGAAGAGCGGACCTCTAAGACTTTCCAATAGGGTAGGTCCCAAAATATAGATTGCTTCTTCCACATGGGCGCGTGTCCGGCATCGTCATTCGGAACAGATAGATTGCCAGGACCTTTTCCAAAGATTACTTCTAGGTCCTTGACCATACCAAATACCTCCTCACCGGTACGGAGGACCGGCTTCCTCCGGGGTTCTGCCAGACGTTTGAAATGCTTGCCTTTCTTTCTTACTGGATGCAGGTTCGGAGGAAATCGACAATACCCTAGGTACACAACCTTCTTACATTTATCCAAATATATGTAGGGGTTCGTAGCATGGAAAACAAAAATTTTCTATCGCATACAAACAAACAAGCCAAGATCTATCTACTAGATTGTAGCAACGAGTCGATGGAATAACTTACCCTCGAAGATTCCAAAGCGGTTAACGAGAGCAGATTCTCGTGGGTGATGTAGTCGTACTCTTTCCGATCTCAAGATCGTGTAGACGATCCTTCCGGCGCCACGTTCCGGCAGCGCTCCCGCAGTCGGTCACACGTTCGGTACTCGACGAAGACCTTCCTCTCCCTTGTTCCAGCAGGCAGCGGAGGTTGTAGCACTCTCCTCGCGATTCCGGCAGCACAACGGCGTGGTACCGGAAGTAGAGGGGAGATCTCGCAGGGCTTCGCCTTAAGCCGGAGCGAGTATGGTGGATTATGAGAGAGTACTATTAGTGGTCTAGAGATTAGACACACCAATTAGAAGGCTCTAAACCAATTAGAAGGCTCTAAACCGCTGGCTAAAGCAATTAGAAGCTCTAAACCAAAACGGCTCTAAACCGGAGGTAGAAGATAGGAACTTGTGTGTTCTAGGAGGGGAGCCCTGCCCCTCCTTTTATGGGTGGGGAGGCGCGGCCAGGGCAGGGGAGTCCCTCCCCAAGTCGGCCTTGGGCTGGGCGCCGGCTTGGAGGAGTGGGACTCCTCCTCCAAGTTGGTTCCAACTCCTCTTGCTTGTTTCCCACAGTTTCCTGTTTCCCACAGTTTCCTGTTTTAGCCGTTTGACTTTCAAACTGGCAATTTGACTTTCATGTTTTTGGAACAGCAAGAACACTTAGTACATGATGCAATCATTCAATGACACACTCATGTACCCTCCCCCCCCGGAGTGCCGGACAATCCGGAACCCTCTAGAACATTCCCGATGAAAACACCGGAATCATTCCCGAACTCCGAAACGGGACTTTCCTTATATGAATCTTATTCTCCAGACCATTCCGGATCACCCCGTGATATCTCGGATCCCATCCGAGACTCCGAACAACATTCGGTCTCTTTCTCATAATACCATAACTACTCAAACAACGTCGAATCCTTAAGTGTGTCTCCCTACGGTTCGTGAATTATGCGGACATGATCGAGACACTTCTCCGAACAATAACCAATAGAGGAATCTGGAAATTCATATGGCTCCCACATATTTCTACGATTACTTTGCGATCGAATGAACCACTTACATACGATACCAATTTCCCTTTGTCTCACGATAGTTTACTTATCCGAGGTTATGATCGTCGGTATCTCTGCATACCTAGTTCAACCTCGTTACCGATAAGTACTCTTTTCTCGTTCCCGTGATATGTGATCCCTTGTGACCAAGTCACATGCTTGCAAGCTAATTGGATGACATTCCACCGAGAGGGCCCAGAGTATATCTATCCGTCATGTGGATGGACAAATCCCACTCTTGATCCATGTGTTTCAACCAATACTTTCCGAACACTTAATGCCACCTTTATAGCCACCCAGTTACGGTGTGGTGTTTGATGTCATCAAAGCATCCATCCGGTAAAGGTGATATGCATGATCTCATGGTCGAAGGAATTAGGTTACTATGTATCAGAAAGCATATAGCAATTGAACTATTGAAATGACTTGATCTTTATGCTACGCTTATCAATAGGAGTATGTCCACCATATCATTCTCCTAACGATATGATCTTGTTGTTGATAACATCTCAATGTTCATGATATGGAAACCACAATCATTTAATCAACCAACAAGCTAGTGAAGTATAGAGGCTATACTAGGGACTTCAATTTAAGTTTACAATTCACACAAGTATTAATGTTTCCTTGTTAATACTATTATAGCATGAATATAAACATTTATCATAAACACAAAGATATAATAATAACTATATTTATCATTGCCTCTAGGACATATCTCCAACAGTATACACTTTCAGTCTCATCTAAACAGTGTGTGCATGCATTGTATCCCTTGTTTGTCTGCCCTGAAATTTTACTAAGAGCAGGCCAATCATTGATGGTTACGAAAAGCAATGCTCGTAGGTCAAATGGCTCCCCTTTGTGCTCATCCCACATACGTACACCTGGTTTGGCCCACAGCTGTAAAAGTTCTTCAAGTAATGGCCTTAGGTACACATCAATGTCGTTGCCGGGTTGCCTCGGGCCTTGGATGAGCACTGGCATCATAATGAACTTCCTCTTCATACACAACCAAGGAGGAAGGTTATAGATACATAGAGTCACAGGACAGGTGTTGTGACTGCAGCTCTGCTCACCAAAAGGATTCATGCCATCTGTACTTAGACCAAACCTTAAGTTCCTTGCGTCACGTGCGAAGTCCGGGTACTCTCGCTCGACTTTTCTCCACTGTGACCCATCAGCGGGGTGTCTCAACATCGCGTCTTTCTTACGGTCTTCCATGTGCCATCGCAACAACTTGGCATGCTCTTTATTTCTGAAGAGACGTTTTAACCGTGGTATTATAGGAGCATACCACATAACCTTGGCAGGAATCTTCTTCCTAGGGGCCTCGCCCTCAACATCGCCAGGATCGTCTCGTCTGATCTTATACCGCAGTGCAGTGCATACCGGGCATGCATCCAAATTCTCGTACTTCTCACCGCGGTAGAGGATGCAGTCATTAATGCAGGCATGTATCTTCTGCACGTGTAATCCTAGAGGGCAGACAACCTTCTTTGCTTGGTATGTACTGTCGGGCAACTCATTATTTCTTGGAAGAAGATTCTTCATTTTTACCAACAACTTTGAAAATGCGCTGTCAGTCACACCGTTCTCTGCGTTCCATTGCAGCAAATCCAGTGTGGTACCTAGCTTTTTGTGGCCATCTTCGCAAGTTGGATACAACAATGTTTTGTGATCCTTTAACATCTGCTCCAGCTTCTCCTTCTCCTTTTCAGTTTCACATTCTTCCTTTGCATCAGTAATGGCCCGACTAAGATCGTCATCAGCGGGCTCATCTGCTGTCTCTTGATCTTCATTATCTACCCCCGTTGCAGTATCATCATATTCAGGATACATATTATGATAGTTTTCATCATCCTTTTCTTCTTCGTTGTCTTCCATCACAACCCCTTTTTCTCCGTGCTTGGTCCAACAATTATAGCTGGACATGAAACCGGATCGAAGCAGGTGGGCGTGAATGGTTCTGGTATTTGAGTAGTCTGTCTTGTTCTGACAGTGAACACATGGACAGCACATAAAACCATTGTGACCACGGTTTTCATTAGCCACAACGATGAAATTTTGGAGGCCCGTAACGTACTCGGAAGTGCGGCGGTCACCGTACATCCATTGCCGGTTCATCTGCATTAATATATAGTATATATCAAAAAATAATAGGGAGATGACCATTTATATATATAGTACATCAATGACACATGAAAGGATAGTTGCCGACCTCGACCGAGAAGGAAAGAGCAACGAGAAAACGAGAAAACTTATTTTGAGCTCTCGGGCATTTCACCAAACACCTCTTGTGCATATGAAAAAAACACAAACTAGCACTCTTCACACCCTCTTGCTAGGCTCCAAAATGAGATAGTGAAAAAATGGAAGAGTGGGCTGTGGCTGCGGTGTCTTATATAGCCCCCCTTTAACACCGGTTCAAGCCACGAACCGGTGTTAAAGGGGGGGGCTGCGCGGGCCACTGGTGCAGGGGCCTTTAACACCGGTTCGTGCCACGAACCGGTGTGAAGGGGGGGGGCTGCGAGGGCCACTGGTGCAGGGGCCTTTAACACCGGTTCGTGTCACGAACCGGTGTTAAAGGGGGGCTCCTTTTTGCCGCACGGGCTACGCTGGTACGCCCCCCCCCCCCTTTAACACCGGTTCATAGAAGAACAGGTGTTAAAGCCCTTTTCCAGGATCAACAAAAGGCCTCGTTTCCACTAGTGCGTTATTATCATGCTTGATTATTATTTTGATTGAACTATGTTCTCGTAAAGTGTCTGACGCAGGGACCAGGGAACAATTTATGTGGATACTATTTTTGCGAGTTCATCCGTCAGACGTGCTGTGAGAAGAGGAGAAATTTAGAGCAACTTAACGTACGTAAACAATTTCTATAGTTTTTAATTACCTTCAAATTGTGTTTATTAGTTTTATTCATATAGGTTGACTCCTTTTTTAAATAAGATCGAACGTCTACGGAACAGTCTTCTGCCAAAGGATCACGTACGAGCAATTCAGGAGAAATTGACGGGATTCTTGGATGCAGAAGTCCTAGACCCAAAAGAAAAATACTGTTCGGGTGCGTATATCCAATAGGGTTGTACAAAGAGATTATGTAGTGCATGAACTCCGTGTATCGAATGTAATATGTTTGACACTTGGATCTATATTGTTATGATGATCTTGTGTAATATAATGGTTCGTTCATTGATAAGTACAAAACACTAAATAAAAAATAAAACAATATAAATGAATTTTCTGCCGCCGCACAAAAAATACGCTTAGTCCGAGCTGACTTTAGTGAACTCTGCGTGGGCTTAGTCCGAGCTGACTTTTATCTCGCTAAAAATTGGCTCGGCCTGCAACCAAAAGACATGGGCTCACCGCAGACCGACGGCACACACTCAAGTGTCCGGTCCGATGGCACATACCTGTTGCGTCGCCGACAAGAGGGAATGAACCCCATATCAGTTTTACACGCTGCCTTCTGATCGCCTGTCTCTCCTGCCTCGTGTACAGGTTTGTTATTGGATTGATGCTAGGATAATATCCGTTTTTTATAGAAAGATCTGGACCCTAATAACAGCACGTGACTAATCCTAATGACTGTTTCTTTCTAGAACTTCGGTTGATCCTAAACAAATTGCTCTAGATGGAGAGATTTATACGCCCGTCGCCTTACTTATGGCAATCCGGCCACCAAATCTCGACATTTCAAAGTTTTTTTTCTATTTTTGAGGGAATCTCGAGACGTCAAGTTGCTGAGGGGTAACAAACCACCGTCTTCGGCTATTGCTTCTAGGTAATGAGCGCGTAGGTAGATGGAATCTCCTGTTGTGGTCGCGCGGTTGTTCACAACCACTGTCACACACTAAACTTAGCCTGCATTCCTGAACTAGGCGTCGATTGTTTCAGTCACCACCCCCGCCCACCAAACACTTCCGGCACTCTACCTGAACTCCACCCCCGCCCACCAAACACTTCCGGCACTCTACCTGAACTATGCGGTTCACGAGCACTCTGCGGCGGCGGCGATGACAACCAGCTCTGCGAGGATCTTCAGCAAGGCAGGGTGCATCAAGGACTGCCATGGCCATCCATGCCACATCGAGCTGCAGCTTGCATGCCACGCTCGGAGTTGCCCCCGGCACGTTCCTTGTGATGGAGTACGTCGGGCCAGTGGGGGCGATGGTACTCGCTTGTCGGATTTCCAATCCTGATACCTCTCATTCCCAAACCAAAACGTCCCTAGAAGAGGCTCGAGGTTTTTTATGCTATGACAGGCATAAAGGGGAAATCGAAATGATGTATGACATCCGGCTAGCAGAACATACGCGCTGCTACTTATGCTCCCTGGATACAAACGGAATTTAATCAGACACGCTGAGAAACGCATTCATTTTAAGAAGAGTGAGGTTATCACCTACCGTGTTATCTCTATGTGGGTACACCATAAATTTCATCTTGCGGGTGAATCATACACACATACTCCTCACCCGGCAATTCCAGGAGTACACTCCCGCCTGTCCATTATATGTTGCGTATTATTTCTGCAGGAACTAGAACGATGCCCCCCTTGTCTGTTGCGCTGTCCCCGCTGCTTTCACGGTGAGATTGCGAGTGTGCTCCTGAGATACGCTCCAAGGTATCCAAAACCCAGGGCACACGGAAGTGATGTGTGGGGAATCCTCTTTACAGGATGCCCTCATGAAGACGTGTCATGCCGAGGCCACGTCCTCGCGAGGGATCCTCCCCTAGCGCCGCCTCCGGAGGGCGCCTCTGCTCAGATGCCGGACCTGTTGACCATCGGGAGGTGGCACTCCGGTTGCCAAGAGTCCGACAGCAATGCGTGCATCCTCCGGATACCGGTGGACGATCTGACAGCTAGGCGGGTTGGGGTTGGGGGGCGACATGAAGCGAGGAAACGTCGTGGGAACGAGGCAGTTCCCTTCCCCGCCCTTGAATGGTGTGGTTGTTCCACGCGCCTCCACCAGCTAGAGGTGTTGGAGGGGGTGGCGGTGGTGGAGGAGCATCATGCGCAACTTGGCCCACTCGCGGGATCTGCTTTGATGAAGGAACCATGGAGCAGGAGAGCTACGACGTGACACCGGCGGCATTCACGAGCTTAGTGATGTGTAGGAGCCATGCGTCGTGTCTGGCCATGACAGGACGGTGACACAGTAACTCTTGCACCATGAGGAGTGCTACCTTCGGCGTATGGTTGTTGTGGCATTCGTTCCTGGAGGCGAACACGCGCGGTGCGGTTGTGGGCGCGCTGGGACTGCCCTACGGGGATGGTGGAGTTCTCATCTCCCACCACACGCTCCTGGTAGGGAGGATCGTCATTGGTGTGGCAAGGGTTGTCGTTAGGGTTCGGCTTCATGCGATCAGCGGCATCGAGGGCAGACCTACGACGAGCACGCTCACTATGGGTCCATGTCGATGAAGGAGTGGAATGTGCGCCACATCCCCATAGCGGGCATGCCAAATGTCAGAGATTTTTCCCTGCAAACGAACTAGGGTACCTCTCGAAGTAGGGTGAATCGAATACCAGGGGTCGAATACAATCTCCAAAACCCTCGGCGACCTCGACGAGGAGCAAGCAACATGCAGGATAGAGGGACACGGGGATTTTACCCAGGTTCAGGCCACATTATTGTGTAAAACCCTACTCGTGCATGTCTGGATTAGTGATCAAGGGATCAGATCTAGGATTCCTAGCTAGAAGATGAAGCTATGGTTCCTTATGTAGAAGAAGGTCTGATCCTTTGCTAGGGTGCCGCACTGCCCCTCTTATAGGTTCCTCGGTCCTCTTCCTGAATTATATTGGCGGGAAGGGTTGCCTTGTGGCGACAAGAGAGTGGGCAGCTGAGCTAAAGCTACTTTTGACCATTGGCACGGTCCATGGCACGGTGCCGCTCATCACGCCGCTGACGTCCTCCTCTTTGTTCCCTTCACGTTCTTTATACAATAGAGAAGAGTTCTCCCCCCTTGGGGGAAGCGGCTGTCGGCCACTCCTTTCTTGCGGAAGGGGAAGATACCTTCCTTGCTGATGGCTATGAAAATAGCCATCTTTCTTCGCGTTTAAATTGCATTTTTAGTCAAACAAATAACCAAAATCTCTCTAGCCTTGCTAATAATGACTAATTATTTTAAAGATGTGCAATTCTTTGTTTTAAATGGTGTTGTGTAGGAAATCATACTTTAAGGTGAAATCAAGAGTGATTAATGAAGATTACGAGGTTGCCTACATAGCCAAGTAAACCAGGGTCAAAAAACCAACCTTTTGGAGGCTTAATGACCTGGATGATTATTAATAGATAGGTGGAATTTCGAAAAAAAAAATCTCAACATGTCAAAAAAAAATTGAGGGAATCTCGACATGTCAAAGTTTTTCTTAGGGAATCTCGACTTGTCTAGTTGCTGCAGGGTGACGAACCACCGTCATTGGATATCGGTTGTAGGTAAGCCTGTGCATTCACGGGTTGATCCAGTTTAGCTGGTTTATCGACACCGCCAAAAAATCTGCAGTTTTAAATGGATTGGGTTGGTTTCAACGGGTTGGTAGAACGCATATTCGCGGGTTGGGTCGGGGCGGTTCCATGGTTTTGATGGTTTGGCGCCGTAAAACAGCCGGCTCAAGCGAACTGGACTGGCTGGAAAAGGACATGGGTCGCTGGCCAGCAACGGATCACCCCATCCTCTGAACTTCGGTCCACCGCCCCGCCCTTGTGATCGCCGATCCGCCGCCGCATGCGGAGGACCACGACCTTCCAGTCCGCCTAAGAACCAAAGGGCTCTGCCGCTTCTATCGAGCTCGATCGTGCTCCGTCCTCTGGCCGACAACTGATGACCAGGAGCTCGAGCTCTGCCTGCTAACTCCTCTCTACTCGGTCGAGGCCGCTGAAGTTGGCCCAGTCCCCAATCAGCAGCGCTAGCCCGTCGCAAAGGCCGGAACCGGGCGCCGGCGGCGGGCCGCTGACCACAAGGTCAAACTGAGCCCGTCGCAAAGGCCGGAACCGGGCGCCGGCGGCAGGCCGCTGACCACAAGGTCAAACTGTGGCAGGAAGTGTTGTTATGTGCATCTTTCTCTTTACCTGATGAGTACCCGGGTTCAAACAGTTTCCCCGGGTTCTAACCGTCTCAATCCAGCTAATCACGATAGATTTCCGGGTTCAGTCCACAAACTAGGAAAACTGGGAGAAACTGTCCGTACGGTGCGGTGCGGCCTGGGTTCGCGGTTTAGGTGGTTTCAAACCAAAGCATGCACAGGATTAGTTGTAAGTAACAATCACGTGGTAGACGGAGTCTCCTGTTGTCATCTCGCGGTTGTTCCGCAACTACTTCTACACACTAAAACTTAGCCAACCAGCCTAAACTAGGCATCGATCGTCACCACTTCCGCGCACCAAACATTTCCGGCACTTGGTTGTTCATGTGCAGCTCTCTGCGGACCAGCTAGCTCTGTGTTGCCCTTGGCATGTTCCTTATGATGGAATACGTCGGGCCAGTAGAGACACTGGTACTATCTGGTGGGAGCTGTTCGGTTGGAGTTTCAGTCCTGATACCTCTCATTCCCAAACTAAAACGTCTCCAGACGAGGCTCGAGCTTTTTCATGCTATGACAGGCATAAAGAAAAAACCGAAACGATTCAGGACATCCGACTAGCACAACGTAGCCGCTGCTACTTTTGAACCCTTATTGGAATTAATCCGACTCATGGACGAACGGAGTCATTACAAGGAGAGTGAGTTTATCACCTACCATGTTGTTAGCTCTATGTGTGTAGCACCATAAATTTCATCTTGCGAGTGAATCATACACAAATACTCCTCACCCGGCCGCTCCGTGTTCCCTCCTGTCTGTTATATATTCGAATTACGTTGTGCATTTTGGGGAGGAATTACAAGAAGCTCATGAGCAACCTCATTAGCTTCTCTTGGGCAATGCCTAAAGGAGACAACACGGATCAATGTTGCCAAACCATTCAGCGAACAAAAGTTACGGAGGATTCATTCCACCATCTATTCTTTCTTGTGCATCCTTCAACTATTTTTATGGAATCGGACTCAAACCACTATATTGTTGCATCACACACGAACAGCCAGCGAAAGACCTTCTCTGATTGCAATAACCTCCGCCGCTGCGGCAGAAGAGACATTAATTGGGAGAACTAGTAATGACGGAACTATAAAATTACAATTATGACCTCTCAAGACTGCACCCACAGAGTCAGCATTATTTTCAGCATAGTATGAAGTTATGAACCATCCATATTCAACTTTACCTGTCGGAGGTATGGTTTGGTCCACCTAGCCACTCCAAAACTATGACGCTTCATTGCCTTGGCAGAACTAGCCATGATAGCGAGGACTCACATCATACACCGAAACATTGGTGGCACCTCCTCGTCATGAGTTCGACGTCTTCAGATCCACCACAAATATATACCAATATGAAACCGATATAGTTTCTTTCAAGCTAATGATTTGGAAGCCTAGAAGCTCATTGCTTTGCTGTCTTAGGAGATGCTCAATGATAACCGACCTAGATCGATCATCTAAAGCAGCCTCCTCCATCATCGGTGCAAGATTCATAGCCCTCCACATTTTGCGAGCTCCCGGACAGTGGAATAGAAGATGACTCATATTTTCTGGTCCTTGTGTGCATATTGGACATTGGACACTCTGTCTATATGGCGATTTATAAGGATAGACTTGAAAGAGATTATTCCACGCAAAGGAACGCCAAATGAAAATTTAAACCTTTCTTGGTATTTTTAACTTCCATAATATCTTTGAAATGGGGTTATGAATTGATGAACCTAGAAGTGCTAATTGACGTGCACTCGGTCCAAACTTATGCTGCCATTGAAGATGGTATCCTAAACAAACCGCGTATCTCCTATGTTTAGTAAAACTGCAGGCTACGAAACCATCAAACCCCTCCGTATTAAGAGGAATCTCTAGTATCCAGTTGGCATCTCCCGAACAGAAAAGAGCATGAAGTAGTGCTTTATCCCATTGTCCTATCATAAGATCAATCAACTCTGAAACTTTTGTATAAACTACTACTCCTCTTGGAGAGAGTATACTTTTGTTCTGGCTTGAGGGAATCCAAGGATCTTCACAAAATCCTACTACTTTCACCATGGCCTACCGTTCATATAAATCCCCTTTTAAAAGTAGCAAGACGGGCTAAGATACTTTTTCAAGTGAACGGCGGACGAGCTTTAGGACCATCTTGTAAGATATCACTATAAGGGTAATACTTCAATCGAAGAACCTTTGCACAAAATGAATCTGGCTCATCAATTAGCCTCCACACTTGCTTAGTTAGCATGGCTAAGTTAATAGAGTAAAAATCTCTGAAACCCATACCTCCCTCATTCTTGGGTAGCACAATTTCCACAAAGCCATCCAATGCATCTTTTAATTATTTTCATCATCTCCCCACCAAAATTCTGAAATAACACCAGTCATTCTTTTACAAACTCCCTTAGGTATCTGAAACACCAAATTCATATGTACTGGGATTGCCTGTGCCACAGCTTGCCACAGCTTTTAGGAGTATATCCTTCCCTCCAATAGATAATTGTTTTCCTTCATTCCATTAATTCAATGGATAATTCTCTCCACAAAGTGCAAGAAGCAGTAACTTTTCTCCTCTCCCACTACATCGGGAAGCCCCAAGTACTCATCTGAAACATTCATTTTTCTCTAGCTTATTTTCTTGGTCATTTTTAGAGGAGAATTAATAAAAACCATGCAAATTTTCAAAATTGTCATTGAGAAAAACAAAAGATAGTTAAGCTTATCAATAGATTAAGTAGCAAAATTTAGCATGACACGGCAAATAAAAGTTGTTAACTTGATGGAGCAGGCCTCAACTTCAGAATAAGAGAGATTGATGGTAACTTTTATAATACACCTTCTTAGAGGTTTGTGTTTCAGGAGATGCCTCTTCGGTGTGATAAGGTGTTAATACAGCATGCCTCTTCGGTGTGGTAAGGTGTTAATACAGCTCGTATGGCGCTGTCGGCACGTCCTCAAAATATGCTTTCACCCTGATTTCTAAATGAAGCCAAAATGGTCAAACTGATACAAAGTGAAGAGGGAAACCTCTTAAGAAAGCAAATCAAAGATAAGAAAACAGAAAACAAGAAGAGCTGAGCTTAAAACCGAAGACCCAGAAAGGGATCAAACATATCGAATATGCACCGAAGACCTTGATGTTATTTCTTCAGGACGCCTAGGGATTCGCCTCGCAGCGGCCAGACGCCTGCATTTAAAGGCGTTTGTTAACCATGCATCCATGCCTAGATGGCCATGGAGTAGAGAGTGTTGGAGGTGTTGCTTCGTGAGACATAGCCTCTGAGTAGCTGGCCAGCGGCGCATTTTTTGTGTATGTTAACCGTGATGTGGCCACTTCGATCAGATGTACATATAGAACAGCCATACAAAGAACGACGGTCCGATTTGACCTCAAAATAGCCATAGAAAGATGGCATCGGTTGTAACTGACATCAGAACAGCCATATACAAAGAACTGCTTGTAGACGGAGAGAGAGTCCCGACTGATCTGCCGCGTCATCTCAACCCTGCTGAAAATCCACGCACCACGTTGACCCGGCACGTTCCTTGTGATGGAATACGTCGGGCCAAGGGAGACGGTGGTACTCGCTGGTCGGATGATGTGTTCAGTTGGAGTTCCAATCTTGATACCACTCATTCCCAAACCAAAACGTCTCTAGATGAGGCTCTAGCTTCTGTATGCTATGATAGGTATAAAGGAAAAATCGAAATAATGTATGACATCCGACTAGCTATGGTGTCAAGTGGTATTTCACTTAGATCTCACTTCTAATTCATTTTAAATTTTGTAGTACAAAATTTTGTCAAAATTTATACTAGAAATCTCAGAATGAACTAGAAGTGGGATGTAGGTGAAATCCCACTTAACACCCTATGACTAGCACAACATAACCGCTGCTACTTATGAGCCCTGGATGCAATGGGAATTAATCAGTCACATGGAGAAACAAATACTGAGCTTATCACCCACCATGTTAGCTCTATGTCTGTAAAACCATTAATTACATCGTGCCATAGGATCATATAACCATATGTATACATGATGCGATGAGTTATAACAAATATGATCTCCTTGAATACTCTGTTGTTTTGAAAACAGTTTTAATAATTATTGATAGGCGCTTTAGTGCATGCGGTGCAATGTATTGAATCTTGTTCATTGAACTTGGTTTGCCGACAAGAGAAAATACATTTGCATCACACACGACTGAGCATGCCCTGAACTCTACATGATCCACAAACTATCCCGACTCTAAAATCAATTGGTGTAGGGAAAATCAATTATGGCAATTTCAAAAAATGCCAAATCAAAGGTGTAGGGATAAATCAATTATGGCAATTTCAAAAAATGTCTTTAAAAATAGATTTTTGAGGCACTTTCAAATTTGCCTTTAAAAATAGATTTTTAAGGCACTTCTAAATTTGCCTTGCGATATAATTTGAGGCAATATTTAGCAGTGCTTCTAATAAATTTTTTGGCACTTTTCAAAGTGTCTCAAAAAATAATTTTAGGCACTTCTCAAAATGCCCCAAAAATAATTTTAGGCAATATACAATAATTCCTAAAAAATTATTAAAGGCAAAATTTCCAGGAAGTTTTGAACATGAATTAAAGCTATTATAGGCACATTTCAAATATATTATGATGAACAACTAATGTTTCTACGTAAGTCAGATCATTTAATTTAATATATTCAAAACATCACATATTCCATCGTTTGCACCATTCAATACACGTTACGGAATTAAATTCAGTAATATGGAACTACATAATTCTGAATTGTTGATTTGTGCATGCTTGTACATTTCTCACGTCAGCATCTAGCAACATATCTGCCTAGTAGCCTTCCTCGGTCCTCTCCTTGTGCCGGTTCTTCTTGTCCTCGAAACAGAAAGGTTAAAACAGTGGTGGAGCCACACCCCTGGCAACAGGGGCAATGGCCCTGGGTGCAAACCTTGTTCTTACTTACATGTTAGGATTTTTTTTATTTAACTTAGCAAATAGCCTAATTTTAATACTAAATTCAAAATTGGCCCAGGGTTTGTATGGATCCTGTCTCCGCCCCTGGGTTAAAAGGTCACTACAATATGACGTTAGGCAATGACAATAGCATATTCTGAACCATGCAGATATCAAAGTCACATTCGAAGAAGACAATAGCACTCTCACCAAAATATACCAATTTTACTGTATATTTTAGTGCTAGTGCAGTTACCTCAGATAGAACGGTTGAGTTAACAGAAAGTGCAGTTTGTAAATTGTAGTGAGAATAAAATTCAGACCATACAAGGAGCTTTACTTAGGAACTCTTCACACACACCTGCTAACAATAAGACATGCACAAATCCTTAAATGAGGACTCTAAAACAACATCCATGAACTTCAATCCATCACAACATATGGTTCAACAATGTACTAGCTGGTAGCTACTATGCATATGGCTCAGCAAAGAATTTAATTTAGCTGAACTTAAAATAAACTAAAGAGCATTGAACGATCAGCATGCATAATGCCAAGTACTTCAGATTTCATCCTGCATACCTCAGATAACCTATGATTGTGCAGCTTGTGAACTGGCCTTTTTTCATCCTCAGTGTTTAGGGCATCACTTGAAGTTCTCTGTGGAAATTGCTAGCCAACATTGCGCAGATTTAGAACATACAAACGTTTATTTTCCATAGGGCAAGAGGAAAAACATTCTAGAAACCGCATTCATTTAAAGTCCAATTTAAATAATTATTTTCAGACTGCAGCTATATTCTCTAGATAAACTGATACTTAGTGATCGGACTCCATGTCATGCACTAGAGACCCCAACCTGCAGATGGAGTAGCAGAGAGATGAGAATATAGTTTGCATCTAGAAAGATATGATTAGGAGGTCGTGGATAGAGGAGGCAGCACCGGGAATAGGAGAGGCGGAGGGACGGGGGACGAGAAGCCGAGCCTCTGAGTTGCGACCTGCGGGTAGCACGGCACCACACAAGGGATCCTAGTGGGGGATTTTTCTCTCCTTCTATTACCTTTTGGGAGGAGGGTACGGTGTTTCACTAGTTCTTCGCACTGTTTTTTTAGTGAAGCTAGGTGCTTATCAAGAAAGGCATGTAATAATTAGAACATCACATTGAAAACTGGCCTCGAGGCAGGAAGCTAAGCAAACCGGCTGAGTGCCCTCGGCATAGGATGGGATAGGCCGATGGCAGCTGTCGGCGTAGATCGGGCCATCGGCATAGCGGATAGGCTGCTAGGTTTTACACCTACTAGGCCGACGG
The DNA here is from genome assembly GCA_916181665.1 of Avena sativa. Classification (NCBI taxonomy): domain Eukaryota; kingdom Viridiplantae; phylum Streptophyta; class Magnoliopsida; order Poales; family Poaceae; genus Avena; species Avena sativa. The sequence goes on along the minus strand of OV702285.1, from coordinate 37,590,395 downwards.
CTTTTCTGTTTTCCCTTTTTGCCTCATTAATCCTACAAAATCATAACTAAATCATTTTAATTTATAAAAATACATATAATATATCATAATTTGTAGAAAAATAAGATCTATCTAACTAAACTCAAATAATAGATACTTTTGTTGAATAAAATATAAAACATAATTCCGTATAACATATTTCCATTTTCCGAGTGCCAAAAACAGGGTGTTTTGTGAATCAACCAACAAAGAAAAGTTTTAAAATTTTGGAGTTCAAGGGCAGAAAACAAAACAAATTCATACGAACGAAAACCCTAACGACAGGATCTATCTATGAGTAATGCAGTAACGGGAGGAATTACGGTATTCATACCTTTGAAGACCGAACGCGGTTAATGTACCACGAGGAACGTGTTTAAAGAAGACACCCTGATGCTGACCTCGAGGTCATAAATTCCAACGGCTTCGACAACTCCTAGCGTTGAAAGAACCAAACCGCCAGAGAGAGTCACACACGTACGGTGCCTAACGATGAGTCCCGCTTCTCCTCGATGCAGCGAAGATTACGGAAGTAGATCTCCCAGCTCTAAATTCCGTAGCACGACGGCGCTCCGCGGTGAAGAACTCCTCGCTCGCACAGTCCTGGCAAGAAGTCCACGGTTGCAGAGAGAGAAAAGAGACAAGCTACACATGACTTTCATGTATTTTCAGGTGTATTTTTAATCCTCCTATGGGCATCCCTTTATATAGGCTGATGAAGGGGGTCCCCCCACCTTAGGTGCCCCCATGTAGGACTAAACCAAATAGGAAAAAGACAATTTTTCAAGTTGCTGCCGGCTGGGCCCTAGGGCAACCCGGGTGGGCTACCCCAGCCTTAGATCAGCGGAAGCAGGTGGTAACCAAGCAACATAGCGCACAGGCAACCAGCTGGGCCGGCCTTGCGGCCCATGCGTGCGGCGCGCGCAGCAGCACAGGAGCCTCGGGTAGGCCGGCCACCTCCCACGGCTCGCCAGGCACGCGTGGCAGCGAGCTGCCCGTGGCCCTGCGCGGTAGCCAGTAGTGAAGGCAGCCGCCTGCCCGGGTGGGCCGGCGCGGCGACCACAGCCCAGCGGCTCCTACCGAGAGGACAACGACGGCAACGAGTTAAAGGACATCAAGCTCGGCCTCATCAAGGATAGAAGAGATCACTGCGGCATGGTGGGCGTAGGTCATCGAGCGAAAGGGCATCAAGCTCGGCCTCATCAAGGTCAACATGGTGGCAAAGAAGAGGAGGAGGACTTGGCAATCTTGATGGTCGACACAGAGGGCATGGATGACGAGGTAAAGGCGTGATGTGTTCATCAGCGCGCCTTGATCCTCTCCGAGAGCCGAGTGGCCGACAACAAGGCCAGCACCCCGACACCAGCGACTGTGACCCCGACCCCGATTTGCACCCAGGCCAACACCACCGTTCTGCCACCGGCAACCTCAAAGGTGCCTCCTACATGGAAAACATGTGTGGCATTGTGTTCAACGCAACCAAAACTCTCTTTTCCAAAACCAACCTCCGCACGCACCATAAATGTCTTCATCTCCATCAGTTTTATGGAAACCTGTATAAAATATTTCCCATGATACCGACCTGAAGACGAAGCTTCGAGCCAAGCCTAAAAAGGTGTGCACGATCGCATCGATTTCTCTCTAGATACCGAATACATCCTATGCCAAATTACGAGAATCTCCAAGAGAAAATACCGGAACATGATAGCGTCCCAATCAAGGACGTATACTTGGTGGATCGACAATTTGGCACTTGAAGAACATCAGGGCTAACAACCACCTTTGTTGAGGTTGATCCGGCAGTCCCCACACGGCCGGCCGATGCCCGATGATTGGGTCGAGCAGGCCGAGCTCCGGCTTGGCCGCCCAGCACTCCACCCGCGAACTGCTCCATCGCAATTAAACAAACCCAAGCGCTAGGAATTCCTAGAGCTTGGCCAAGAGGATGCCCCGACTATGTAGGGACCGTCTTGCCAATCGCCGCGTCGCCGTAGGACCGGTGGAAACTAGGAGGGCGCTATTGAGAGGGAGAGGCGATGTTCTTTCCATTCTCCCATGATCCCCGCTATATGGATCACCATAGCCCTAGGTCACCATCCTGCAGATCCTAGATGAGCCCACGATCCTCCTACAATCAATAGGATTGGCATGGATAGAGGGAGAGAAGGAGGCCAGAACCCCCGCCATTGCTATCACTAGAGTCTGCCCAGGCTTCGCCGGTGGCTCCTTGGGCGGAGGCGAGACGGAGGGGTAGGGCGGAGGGAAGGCACCGATGGTGTTAGGGTCGCTCCCCATATCTCTAGAGGAGGGCGACATCGGGGTATCAAGGGCATGTGGTCTGAATCGTCTGAGATATATAGAAAATCACACACAATTTTATTTCATGATCTGTGGGAGAATGGTCGGACATAACACACGGAATTTTAATCCGAGTCTGTGATGGTCTGGCTCATCACCCACCCTTGGGTGCAGACGGTTTAGCCGGGCTGGAATTATAACTCGAAACTCGCGAGCTAAATGAGTAACTCGTGATATAGCTCGACTCGTCTCGAACTCGGTGTCTAACGAGTCGAGCCAAGTTTTTGATTTGAGCTTGTTTGTTCACCCAAGCTAAATGAGCTACTCGCGAGCTACTCATTTAGCTCATTAAACTCGTTCAAAATATAGAGTTTGAAAATTTTCATAGATAAGTGTCATACTATGAATGTTCCTTAAAGCTGTAATGGCGTAGAGTTGCTATATTTTTTATTAATCTTCCTTCGCGCTATTATGGAAGTACTATTATTGTTCTAGTTTCAAATTAGTAGAATAATTACTAATTTTTCTTATATGTGCTCATATTCATAACTTATAACAATCTAAACGAGCTGCTCGCGAGCTACTCGTGAGTTTACCGAGTCGAGCCGAGTTTCAAATATGAACTCGTTCCGTAAACGAGCCGAGTCGAGCTAAATCGTTAGCTGAACGAGCTTTAGCGAGTCGAGCCGAGTTGGCTCGGCTCGGCTCGAATTCCACCCATGTGCGATGGCCTGATCTATACTAGTGCCTTCTCCAACATACCTTGTAGCTATATTTGGACTCACATAAGAAAAAATATCACATTTCATGACTATGTCCTCTAAACAACAACTATCGCATCCCGACAAAATGGTGGCGGTGCATTCTTAACAAATGCTTGGATCAACTATGTCACCTTCAAGGCCATATAGTTCATTATGAACACACAGGTCTCACAAACATATGAAAACGAACATGACATAACCATAGTTCAAATCACAACTGGGTTTGTCATACTACCTCTATTCCGGTTTATAAGACAAATACGTGGTTCGAGAAAATACTTTGACCATAAATTTGGACAACAAAATACAAACTATATTTAACAAAAAATATATCATTAGATTCATATTCAAAATACGCTTCCAATGGTATATTTTTTATGATATATAATTTATATATTGTTGACTAAATTTATGGTCAAAATATTTTCTCGCAATACGTGTTAGCCCTATAATCCGAAATGGAGGGAGTATGGTAGTTTCTAATAATTATGCTTGAAAGAATCAGATTGATATTTTTAGAGGAAAATCCATTGATATTGTGTCATTTTGTTTTGTTTGAAAGAACTGAAATTAAGAAACAAATGAAATATTTGACTCAGCCTATGAGAACTCTATGTTTGCGTGCGAGAAGATCCTCTTGGAAGAAACAAAGCTAAGATTCCTCATAATTCTATAGTTATAAAGTGTCGGTGTACATATTTTCTCAAAAATAACTGGGTTTATGTATTCCGGAAATAGATGTTTTTTAAACAATCACCGGGGGAGAAGATCCCCACCTAAATTTCAGTATTACTGTTGAAGTGATGGTCACGCCAGAGCATGATTGTAGCTTTGTGATCAATAATTATTCTAAAACCTATAATTAGGGATTTCCTAGCTTCACAAATTTTCCTCATAACTGAGAAGAAATCGAAAGAACAAATGTCATCATTCAACTGGGCATGTCGGCTGCCGGTCCATGGGTCTAGAAAACCAAATAGTGCATGCATGGCGATCTTGTGCAACACCTCGCGGGTGGTTGAGCACTGGAATGATAGGTTCTCACGGTCTTCAGTGGTGTTCAAACTACAAAAGTTCTTGAAAGCACTGACTCGTGATGGGGAATGTATACACCATGTTTAACCATGCCACTACATTTCTCCCAGACGGCATCTAAAAGAAACTAATACCACTCACTAACTAAACATGATACGTTAATGTTCCAATTCCTGAGACCTTCCATTCTCATACAAAAAAACTCTCTAGAGCCTCGAGCTGTTGCATGCTATACCAAGCAAAAAGGAGAGGTATATCCAAATAATTTCACAGAACCGACCAAAACGCAACCGCTGCTATTTATGATTCCTGGATAAAATCGAAATTAATCAAACACACGTGGAGAAAGTCGGATTCAATTCTTTACCAGGAGTGAGTTTATGAACTACGTACCATCTTGCCTCTATGTGTGACTAATAATATTAATTACATCTTGCGATTTAATCGTACCAAATTATACATAATGTTGCGATCAGTTGTAATCAATACGATCTCGTTGAACCGTATGTGGTTCTGGAAACTGTTTTTCTAACTACTGATAAGAGTTTTTTAGTGCATGTGGAGCAATGCATTGAATTTTGTTTATTGAACTCAGCTTACCAGAAATAATTACCGTTCCATCGTACTACTAAACATGCCCTGAAACTCTATGTGCGGTGCACAAGCTAACCGGACCGGTCTGCATAGTGAGTATAAATTGGAATAGACGATGCACAAGTTCTATGATGATCTTCATGCTTTTTCTCTGGTAAAACGAGCATAACTCACACTTTAATTGGTGAAACCAGAGTGACATACAAATATGTTCATATAGGAAATAAAACTCCTAGGACCAACATCGTGATATTGAGCGCCTAATGAACACACCTGCCTCCATAAACCACAACTACTAATATAGTATAATGCATACTAATAAGATAACTGATTGTCAAATGTTTGTCCTAACGAAATCATTTATGCAAGATATTTTGGAGCTGAATTATCTTAAATAGTGCCAGACCATTTTGAGTATAGATATTGAACTTCAATCTGTAGCGCCTTACAATTATCATTGAAGGTGCATGGCGATCATTCTGCAGCATCGTTCATTCCAACAGATTTTGACTTGATTTTCAGGATAATGAGTTTCTAATTTAAAAATATTTCTCATGATTTTGGAAAATTAATGGTCTTGTGTGGATGATAGGTACACCCGAGTTCATCATTTATTTGTGTGTATTAGAACCTTGAAATCATGTGTGTACTAGAACCTTGAAATGTCTAACAGGTCGATATACAATGGTTGGATGGAACCACAAATATCACCTTAAATTCAGTCAACAAAATAGAGTGGTTCTGCTTGAATTTTAGGATATGGTGATCTTAAGAGTGACTTTCCCTCTAGCTAATGTGTGGATATAAAATCCAAATATTGTGGAATTTAGCTCTCTCAAGCCATGACCATTGAATAACAGATGAATTTTTCTCAGTCTCAATACTAGGATGACTATGACAATCATGCCTACATTCGAATGGATTGAGAACTTGTGAATTTTCTCAAGTTTATCGTATCTGTTACTTTTGGTAGAATGGAGATCCTCCTCATGGTTGTCATCATGGGTATTATATGAATGACGTTTTTATAAAAGACTTGGGGCGAAGGGGAAGAGACCCCTGGCTTTATTTTAGAACAGTGTGTGCATGCCATCCCGAGAATACGAGCATGGGGCTCAAAGCTGGGTGGCGGGGATGCAACAACCCATCCTTACCATCTAGGCATCGCCTCATTTTTATAGATGCCTCTCAAACTGATGAGGGGTACAAGTTGAAACATGATGCAGTAAAGTTTCATCAATTATTACGTGTGTACCCATAGGGATAGTAAATATGCACGCCCCATGCCAACAATTACCTATCATGGCACATTTCATCCTAAATTAGATAGACTTCCTTAAAAATATGTAACACTATCTATATGACGCATTTCATCCTGAATTTGGATAGACTCCCTTAGAAATATGTACCACTATCTGTAAGACACATTTCATCCTAAATTTAGATAGATTCCCTTAGAAATCATTCGTGTTCCTATGCTTCCCTTCTTCTTGGGGCTACTCTCGGTAGAATTCTGATAACATGAGTAGTAATGCAAACCTTTTTTTGTGAAAAATCAACCGATCTATTAATAATAATAATAATAATAATAATAATAATAATAATAATAATAATAATAATAATAATAATAATAGACAGCAGTAACAAGAGGCCCAAAAGTAAAAAAATACAAATATGACCTTGTTCCACCTAGTGATGACTACACACACTAGTGCAAACCGAAGGCGCACTATCGTCATCGCTCCTCCATCACCGGAGCTGGACAAATCTTGTCGTAATAGAGCTTGTGTAGTAGACTGAGGAGTTGTCATGTTAAGGCCCCAAATAGACTAGCGCACGAGGTAGCAACCATCGTCAATGATGAGGACCATAGTTCATAAAAAACTGTCCTAAAACCACATCGATAAATATGAAAATCGACCAGATCCTAGGAGATCCGTCAGAAAAACGACTTCACACACTCTCTGTCGGTGCTAGACGCACAACGGAGAGATAATATGGTGGAGAGGGCCTTATTCTGACTTAAGGATGTCGTCGCCGTCTCAACATTCTAAAAAAGAAACTAAAAAGCAACCTAATTAAAGCACGAGAAAACTCCCATCAGCGAGGGGCCATGGTCCGCCACGACTCCATGGCCCCAAGGCCACCGGAGTTAGGACAGACCTGCGGCGTTAGTGACAAGAGGAAAGGTACCCCACACCGGCTTTAAACATCGTCTCGAGATGATCATCTGTCTCTCCTGCCTCATGAACCGGTTTGTTATTGTATTGATTTAAGATAACATCCCTTTAATTTATAGAAAGATCTGGACCCTAATAACAACACATAACTAATCTTAATGACAGTTTGTTTCTGGAATTTCAGTTGATCCTAAACAAATTTCTCTAGATGGAGAGTGTTGGGGATATGCTATATGGGTATCCTCATAGCATGTCTCCTATCCGGATAACCCGGGTGGCCCACAATTGGTAGCAAGGCCTATGGCCTGCTGGGCGGCCCAGTTAGATGGATCCAGAAGGGAGGCCCATGCCGGATAAAGGAAGGCTACAGTGGAGTCACCAGCGTACCCGGAGCCTTGGAGTGCAAGATACACAAGACTAGTAATAGACGGTGTAGGACTCTATAACCTGTCCTGCTAGGACTTTTCCCTGTAACCCTACGACCTGGCGACTATATAAGTCGGGCCTATGGGAGCCTTTAGGACACGATCATAGACAACTTCAGACAACCTCGCACAGCGAACCAATCCCTGTAACTCGGCGTATTGCCCTTATAGTGATTTATAGCAGGAGTAGGATTCCGCTACCGTCGTGGGATCTGAACCTGGGTAAGCTGTGTTACCTCGTACCCGTCAACCGTCCGCCTTCCCCCACGTCTCTAAACACGCACTGTGAGGACCCCTCCACGGCGTACTCGTCGGCAATACCATGACAGTTGGCGCCCACCGTGGGGCAAGAGGCGCTTCAGGCTCTTCAGCGGGCGAGGACCAAGATCTTCGCGGGAATCGGGGAAACCGTAGCCATCGGTCGTGTTCTCTTCTCCGGCAACGTTCCGATCGTCCCTCCTGACGAGTTCTGGATCCCGGCGAAGACGAACCCTACACGGTTTTCGATCGTTCCTATCGGAGACATCCACCTCTTCATCGGCGAAACCGACTCGGGCACTAGTTCCCTGGGATTCGGAGGAGCATCAAGGCCCGCACGGACCGCATACGGACAGGATACGTTCACGGAAGGATCGATGTTGGATCTCTCTTCGGAGTTTTCCGACAAAGATCAGAAAAATTCAAGGCCCACCCAAACCGCCCCTGTGCAGGATATAAAGGTGGAAGATCACTGCAAATCCGTCGGCTTCGCCCGTGCGTGTGGACAGCAGAGATCCAAGTTCGTCGGCGTGGTTACCATATTTGACCTGGCGCGCTGCGTTCAGAGAGAAGGCGAAAACCCCCGCGATTACCTGGCCAGGTGGCTCCATATACGAGCCGATTCGGCCCACTACCCCGATGATAACGCTTTGTATCACTTCGTGAAAGGACTGGACTGTGGCACGCTTCTCCGACATTCTCTAAGACGGCAGCAGGCAACAGGACGCCTTACCCTCGAACAGATGGTGAGCACCGTCAACAACTACGCTGAGGCTGACGCGGAAGCCCAGAAAGCACTCGCGCTCATCGACGGAGAACCTCCGATTTATCCGCCGCCACCACCACCTCCGGCCGCCATCGTCGCAGTGGCACCACCACCTCTAGTCATCATCGCTGCCGTTGCACCTCCACCGCCCGTCATCGAGGAAGTCCTGGCACCCTCCGACTCTGTCATTGACGCGCTTTCTGCTGATTTCAGTGCAGATTTAGAGGAGATAGATTTCAGTCCAGAAGAGCTAGACTCCGATATGCAGGAGATGGAGGAGGAGTACTCGTGCGACGAACAAGCCAACAATGTCGTCACATCTTGAGGGGTGTTCGTCACCATTGGGACGGCGATGGATGAAGATCAACCCGGACGAGCTCCGCCTACAGCGCTGGAAAAGGGGAAGTTGCCACTTATTGATGCTGACGATGATCGCGCAAAAGTCATGCCTCCTCCGCCTAACCCAGTGCAGCAGCCGCAGGAACTCGGCACCGGCCCGAGAAACAACAACACCGCAAACTTTCCGCCTCCAGCATCTACGTCTGCAACAGCCCAAGTTACTCCAGCTGATAGAGTGATGTACGGCAATCTCCTCGTCAAGCCGCTGACCGTTGCTCATATCCGGAACGTGACCCAGCTTGACGAGAAGCGCCAGCAGCTGCTGGAGGAAGCACAGGCCATCGCGGAGAAAGGCGCTAAGCTAGATCGAGATCTGGTCAACACGCAGAAATCCATATAGAAAGCTAGAGCAATGGAGGCCGAGTGAAAAACTTTGTTGCAGCACCAGAAGGCCAAGAAAGCTCCGGCTCGCGTCATCAACGATCCTGGTATACGGCGCAACCTAGGATGGGCTCCCTCGAAGCCAGCACAAGCCAAGCCATACATTGACAGTGAAGGCAAGCAGGTGATGCCCACCCCACTCCTTAACCTCGCCGTCGCCAAGACCCTTCTAGAGCAGGATAGATCGCCTGAGGTAGTGGAACAGGTCTATGACCTAGTGGCCAAGGCGGTGAAGCAGCAGGAAAAGGCCACCTCTCAGAGGCTTGAGTCTGGCCCAGCGCTTTGCCAGTCTAGCCAGTATAAGCCGCCAAGGGACAGATCTCCTCTTGATGTTTGGTCCCAGACGGGTTCATCAGAACAAAGACGGAGGGATGCGCGCAACAGGAAGGATTCCATCCCCATATCCTCCGACCACGGAGAAAAGGCACGACCTCGTCGCCCGTCGCCACCGCCCCGATCCCCCCGACATCGCGAAGATTACAAGGCTCACCATCATACGGATATGCCCCCACCAAAGCAGTGCGGCATCGTCATCCGCGACAACGCGGAGCAGACCCATCATGACGGAAAGTGCAACCAAGGACACAGGATCAGGTCACACCATGACCCCCCGCGTCCGACAAGCAACCGTTACAGGCATGAGGCGTCGCAGGAGGGTAACAGCAAGAAGGCTAACCCACCGCCACCTCCGCCCCGGTCACCACCAAGCAGTCACCATGGCGGAGGAGGCCCGCGTTGTTCACGCAGCCCATACCCTGTTTACAAGAAGAAGAAGAACCCGGAGCCGTACGATGCATGTTCACGGATCGATAAGATCCACGAGGCCCGGGAAGGACCATACCTGGGACCACGTTGCTTTGGACCTGCAATACGGTCCGCAACTTACCCCAAAGGTTTCCGGATTGACAAAACCATCAAGCCCTATGACGGCACCGCCAAGCCAGCCACATGGTTGCAGGACTACGGCAATGCGGTGGAGATTGCCGGAGGCAACCCCAACGTCACCGTCAAGTACCTCCCATTAATGTTGGCGGGCACGGCCCGTCAATGGATCGACGACTTGCCGGAGAAATCTATCTACAACGGGTTGGACATGCAAGAAGCATTCACCAAGAACTTTGAGGGTACATACAAGCGTCCCTGCACTGTGGGCGATCTACAGCGGTGCGTGCAAGAGAAAGACGAGACATCTCGCGCCTACCTCTCTCGCTGGCTGGACATGAAGAATTACTGCGCAGGAGTGCACGCTCAGACCGCCATGGCCACCTTCATCGACGGGTTGGAAAGGGGCACGTTGCTCCGGCATAAGCTGAAGCGCTTCCAGGACAATCACCAGCTTGACTTGAACCAGATGATTCAGTTGGCTAATGAGTTCGCAGCTGCCGACGACGATGCTCGCGGCTCCTTGCCGGCAATAGCCGTTCCAACTCAAGCTCGGAGGAATAACAGTACAAAGCGGAAAACCGCTCCAGAAGAAAAGCAATCTACCGACATGGTCGCTATGACTTTTGCAGGATGAGGTGATGGCGGACAACATGGCCGAGGAAGGGGAGCGGGCCGTGGGCAGCAATGAGGAAGTGAAACCATCTCGGCACCACTCCGCGTTCCCCAAACCTACGAGGAGTACCGCGATATGCCGTTCCTCGTACACCTCGACGTCAACGGCAAAGCCACCCATACCAATCGACACTTCAAATTCATCAACGACCTCAAGGAAGAGCCGGAGTCAGGCTACACACTACTAGGAAAACGGACGTCTGTGGCGCACCTGTAAACATCATCTGTGGCGCACTAGGGGTACGCCACGGGCCTTGCGCTACGGCTATCTCCTAGCCGTGGCGCACTGCCTGGTGCGCCACAGTTATGTCGAGATAGTCGTAGTGCACCTGCTAGTGCGCCACGGATATGTTGGCAGGTGCGCTACGCTTTGGATCTTCTGTGGCGCACGTTGTAGTGCGCCACTAAGATGCGCAGGCGCGCTTTAGTTGTAGTGCGCCACAGAAGCTATGCCATGTGCGCCACGGGTGTCTTTTTAAAAAAAAAATTCAGGGCCAGATGATATACAATATTATAGGCAGATATACACATAGATATAAGATATACAGTTATATATATAAATACACAATTCGCAAAACAAGATTGAAACAAATACATATAGATAAGTCTCATACATGAATACATAAGTTATACATTGTTTCGATCAAGTTACAAAGTAGTTGGTGACATGCGAATACATGTGTCGATCGAACAAGTTAGAGCTCGGAAGCTCGCCTAGACATCTAAACTAGCTAGACACAAATACGGGATAAACAACCAAAGAATATAAGCATGATCACCGCGATGAAGGTGTAGGTCTTCATCCGGTTCCTCGTCCTAACTCCCGCTAGATAGCATGTGTATCTAGCTTCCGCCTTCACCATAGTGTTGTACCCTTTGTAGCTATTGCCGTTGAAATGGTGCACCTGTCTCCGGCAGTCTTCCCAATCATCGTAGACTCCGCGAACCCGTCCCTTATACATGACGTACCACGTCATCTACAAATTGACAATAATAATTAACCGATGATTGAAAAAAAACATATATAATTAAAGTCGCATATGAAGATACACTTATAGAAAGTACTCCTAAATCATAAAGACCAAACTCAAAAAGCATGCCTCATATATATAACTAGGTTGTTCGACATAGGAATATGCTACGATGGAACTGTCCGCCAAGTAGGATGCACAACACCTGGACCTGTGCATAGCACATGGCGGATAATCCCATCGCAGCACATTCACATATATAGTGTGCCGCGACATTTCAATCATCGGCATTATTCTCGAAAAATACCCAAGTAACTCGAAAAGAATGCCTCATATATAACTAGCTAGATCGTTGGACACAGGAATATGCTATGATGGAACCGTAAGCCAAGTAGGATGCACAACATCTGGACTTGTGCATAACACAAGGCTTACAATCCCATCACAACACATTCACATATATAGTGTGCCACGACATTTCAATCATCAGCATTATTCTCGAAAAAGACCAAAGTAAATCAAAAAGAATGCCTCATATATATATACATAGGTCGTTGGACACAGGAATATGCTACGATGGAACTGTGAGCCAAGTAGAATGCACAACACCTGGACATATCACAAGGCTCACAATCCCATTGTAGCACATTCACATATATATTGTGCCACAATATTTCAATCATCGGCATTATTCTTGAAAAAAGACTAATAAAGTAAGGAAAAAAAAGAAGGACCAAAATGAGCAAAGGACCAAAGACTAAGCAAAAAAACCAAGCATTGATTGATATATAATAATAATAAGCAAAAGAAGTAAGTGATGATTCATAAACCTAATAAGATAAGTATAGTAGCATGTACACTTGTCCACATACACACAAAGGTCATCTATAGTTTGTAACTACAACTAGGCCAACATCAAGCCTTCTGGCTCGGCTTAGGGAACGGGAGGATTCCTTGTCTCGTCATGAACTTCCTATAGTCACCCTACATCTCTAGGCGATCTTCTATGTCACGGTTATTCGGGATATTTCCTCCGTAGAAGATCCCCCCGAAGTCATGACATCACGAAAGATGATTGCCCCAAACTATTGCTGGATGCGATACATATCTTGTCTAATATCTGAATCAGTGATCTTGGCCTTTGCTTCGGCCCACTGTTTGAGATGATCTGGCAGCGTAGAATTCTGCTGGTCAAGTAGGAACGGCCCTCATGTGTTAGAGTGCGTAGTAGGCTTCCTTCTTACTGTTCTCCGGCTGCTTCACGCAGGGGAACTCCGTTACGTGGTTGAAGATGTGCCTGCCGAACTTGACCTTCGTACGCACGAAGGTGGTGCCTTCCGTCGAGGCATATCCAGTGAGAGCATCACCCAGAACTTCCTTGATCTTGTCATAGTTTTTCTTCTTTCCTAGACTCCCCGAGTCGAAATACGTGGCGTGGGAATGCTTCGGAGATAAGGAGATGAGCGTGCAGTGTTCATATCTGCGCAAAAAAAATCAAATGGAATGTGTTGGAAAAAGAATGATGATAATCTAATAAAGCCAATCGACGGTGCCGAGTGAATAACGACTTAATCGGGAAAGTAAGGCACGAGAATGTATTCCTTTGTCTTGTTCGCCATGAGGATATTTTTTAGGTACGAGGCCACGATACGTCGTTCAGGGGGGAACCCAAGCAGCCGTCACGCATGTAGTAGGGGTCCACTATAGCGATGCTCCGTGTGTTCTCTCTAATGATCTGCATGGCCAGGATGAGAGAAAACAGGCGGACCATGGTATAGTGCAGCGGGTATAGGTGGAACATATTGAAGATGTCGTCGAACCGCGGGAAGAATAGATCCGCAAGGGCATTGTCGAAGAAGCCCAAGCCTGGTGGCACCTTAACCACGAATACCGGGTGCGAGGGATCTTTCTCCGATAAAAGGCGTCTCTCTATCATCAGCACGCCGTCATGCACACTCTGCAGTTCCGAACTGGCGAGCCTCCGCAAATTCTTAGGTAGCATGGGCTCACCCGCCACATGAATCCTCCACAAAATACCCTCGGGTCTTGGTGGCCCGTCCCGAAACTTGATCGGATTCGCAGTTGACGCCACCGGCTGGCTCGAGCTGCTAGATTTTATTTTTCCTACCCTTTTTCCTTTTGGAGAGCGGGAAGGCACCGCAATCTGAGCACCGGCCGCCATATGTAGTGTGTCAGGGCTTAGAATAAAGGGTTGGTTGGTTGTATCAGTCGGCTCTGTAAAGGCGCAAGCTGGAGGCGTCTCATGAGAACCAAACAGACGCTTGGTGATAGTGCCTTTCTCTGTGGGGCCACCAGCTAGGTCTTCGTTGCTAAACTGAGTGTTGAAGAAGTGATCATTCCAGTCTTCGTCATCCTCGTCCGGATCCTGCGCCATGTGCATATCATCAACATGATCATCCGACCCACCGCGTGGAGGTGACGGCGAGGGCGATAAGGGGGCCTTTCCACCGCTTGTCACTGGCACGACAGGCGGTGCTGTTGTCTGTGGCGTGATGGCCCCCGCCGTCCCCAAACGGATCATTCTCTTTGGCCATTGCAAGAATAAGCCGAAGCAACTTCTAAGGACAAACGGCTCTTCTTCATCCGCTCCTGGGGTTGAATGGGAGGTTCCAGGTCGTCGCAGCCCCTTAGCACCCGACTAATTTTAACCCTATGCAGGCTATCTGGCATCGGCCTTGAGTGGAACGTGCGCTGCAAGGGTTGAACGATGGTACCCTTGGCAACATCCCTCAGCTCGTTGTTCACGTAGCATAAGAGAGTTCAAGGAACATCCGTCTACGGAAAACATATACGGCGACGTCAGGGATGCCATAAGAGTAATAGATGGCGTGAAAGGCGCTAAAGAAATTTGTTTACCGTGATGGCGTTGAGATAGGCTAATGTCGAGGCACCGCATACGGCGATGGGCGTGCAAGAGACGCAAGGGCTGCTTGATGGCGCGGTGCTGGCCGCCGGTGTATTCTCCCTACCGGGTGCTTGGAGCTCTGATGCCGCCACGACGATGACAGGGGGGCCACCAACATGTCCGGCGCCGCGGTGATGGCAGGGGGAGTCACCAACACTTGCGGCGCCGCGGTGCTAGCGGGCAGATTCACGAACACGTAGTTCGCCTGATTCGTCGGCGCCGCGTTGTTCGAGTGGCTGCTTACCATGCTTGGAATCGGGCACGGCCCTACTCGACCACCCGCACGCCAGTTCTCTATTGACTCCACCAAGGTAGGCAGGAAGGACGTGAGGGTGATTGCCAGGTTGTCTTGGACGATCTGCGGGATCCGTGCCACTTGTTCCTTAAGTTCTTGAACCTCGCGGTTTTCCTCCTCGCTCCTTCCTGACGGTGCCACCTGCGTCCTCGGCAGTGGACCAAAATGATCCACCCAATTCTTACCCCCGAGGCCGGCCAGACGGCTAGCCGACGACGGCTTCTTCATAACCGGCTCTATTTTCTTGGCCCGGTTCAACGCCCTGTTAAAAGGGTTATCCCACCGGGTGGCCGCCGTCGACCCCTGGGATGAGGAACCGTGGGATCCATGACTAGCAACAATTTCCTCCTCCTGCAGAAGAAGTAAAACAGTGAATCGCTTAGATCATCGATTAGAATGCAATCGAGTTGATCCGCGATAATTAGATTACTTACCACAATTTCCTCGAATTCCTTCACCGCAGGATCCGCGGTGAGTTGTTTGGTTTTTGGGTCCACATGGTAACGGGCCCTGATGAAGTTTCGGACCAGCCCGGGTTCGAATTTCGCAAAGGGGTTTATGCCGCTTCTCGAAGAGGAGTGTGCGCAAGTGGCCATTATCTTTATGCCGGAGATTCTCGGTGTTGATTGAGATGGTTGTCTGGGTGATCGCCGCCACTTCCCCACCGTACCCTTTGACGACAAGGGCGGGCTCCAAAGGAACCCCTGATGGGCTCACTTCGGTAATTTCCTCCCTGATGGTGCCGACCGTGTTCGGGCGCCGTTCCTTTGGTTTCTTCTTCTTCTTAGGAGGATTGCTACCACTCCCTGTTCCCTCGCCGCCATCAGTGGTTTCATCACCCGCGTTCCTTCGGCTTCTTCCTCCGCGTCTTCCATCTCATCATCCTCGCTCTCTGAAGGATGGTATTCTTCATTGTCTTCTAGCCGCTGGGCCGCCTCCCAGAATGTTAATTGTTTATTCGGAGGTCTGAGTTCTCCTTCAGCGCTGATGCGCTTAGAACACCCATCCTCGTTGTTGTCACACATCTTTGCACTAATAAAAAACAAATAATTGGTTAAATGCACGGAAAAATCCGGCATGACCTTTGCTAATTTTCTTAAACTAGGAGTTTCCGAATTCTGCCGAAACGGAAGTTAATCAACATTCTAGCAAAAATCAGGACTCATTTCATACAAGAACCTGCATACACGACATTACAAAGTGCTTCATACAAGAATAAGCACAATTTGAAGTGCTACAACAATAACAAAAATGAGAATACACCATAACCAAGTGCTTCTGATCATAACCAAGTGCTTCCAATCATAGATATCATACAAAGTGCACTTTAATGCTTGCTGTCATTTGCTGCAATCCTATAGCATATAACTTAGAAGAACAAATGATACCAAGCAAGCAAATGACAGCAAGGAACTGATAGGAAGCAAATGACATCAAAGTTCCATTTTAAATAGATATTGAACTTGACATCAAGCAAATGACAACAAATAGAATTCATTTTTTTAACAACAAATAATTACCCGAACAAATAAAACCTACAAAATTTACAAGCTAACCTACTGCAGCCTAAACAAAACCCAAAACCTACAAACTTGATAGCAAGCAAATGATAGCAGAAATAATTACCTAAACAAATAAAACCTACAAGCTAACCTACTGCAGCCTAAACAAAACACATAATCTATCTCTCTATATATCGCATCATTTAAAGAAGTGATGTTCTCATCAGTGCTAACAGTACATACATCCAGATTTTTCTTTGCAAAAGCAGTAGCTTTGCAAAATCAGTACATCCAGCAGCACATATACAGCACATACATCTAGATTTTTCTTTGCAAAAGCAGTACATCCAGCTAGCTAGCTACTATGCAAGGTTAGTGTCTTAAAAAGATGGAAACATTTTTTCTTGAGTACCAGCTAGTTCTTGCAGTATGCCACTATGCAAGGTCCCTTCATTCTATGTTTTGAATGGGTCACACTAATCTGGCTGTGTTTCATATTGTTGACCACAATCTCAGAGCTCACTGTCAACAAAGATCAAACGAGTGCTTTAGTTTGCTAACATATCAGGGCATAATAATTTGCTAATAATTTTACTGCTTTGTATCTACTCACTGTCAACCTCACTGTCAACAGATTATATCACCTAGAGATTAATTTGCTAAAAGATTATATCACCTGGAGATGATACTCCTATGCATGCAGATTAATTTGCTAAAATATCACTGTCAACCTCACTGTCAACACAACAGTTAAAAAAAGTAAGTATGATGAATTTTCTAACCCTAGCAGATTATATCAACTAAAACTCACTATCAACATAGAATATTATATCAACTTCTAACCTCACTGTCAACCTCACTATCAACACAGCAGATTATATCAACTGCAGTTTCAATCATGGGCTAACATTCAAGATTAATTTGCTAACCCTAGCTAGCTTCTTGTCGCCTGCAGAGTGAGGGTAGAGAGGGAGAGAGGGAGAGAGGGGAGGGACGACGCTAGCTAACCTCTAAGATGAGGAAGACGATGGCAGGCAGACGACGACAAGCGAACGACGGCGGGCGGAAAATGTTGTAGCGCGACGGCGGCCTCCTCCTCCTCCTCGGACACGGGCGGTCTCCTCCTCCTCCTCCTCCTCGGACACGCACGCGGGCCTCCTCCTCAGACGCGGGTGGGGCTCCTCCTCCACTGCCTCCTCCTCGAGCGGCGAGTGCTGGGGGGATCGAGCGCGGCGGCGGTGGCCGGCGGATTGAGCGCGGCGGCGGCGGCTGGCAGATCGAGCGCGGCGGGCAGATCGAGCGAGTGCTGGGATGAGATTGGTGAGAGAGCGACGTGGCCCGCACACACGTGGATAAATCCCATATAGGCGTAGCGCACTCTGGTATAGTGCGCTACGGATATCTGTAGCGCACTCCGGGCTAGTGCGCTACGCCTATCGGCTTCTAACGACTCTATAACATTACTGCAACACTGCTTCTAACAATTATACTATCCTATCCCACTGGTTCCGCCCATTGCTCTATTCTGAACCTATATGAGCACCCAGGTTCGAATCCTGGTGCCCACCTTTTTTATTTTTATTTTAAAAATACTTTTAAATGTTCCAAAAAATACCCAAAAGTGGTAATATATGCCATATTTGTTTTGTTTTTATTTTATAAATACTTTTAAATGTTCCAAAAATTCCCAAAAGTGATAATATATGTCATAAAAGTGGTACAAATAATATGATTCAAAGTACAACTAAATTTCATAATAATTTGTCCATAATAATATGAATCGGGCATGGCCCTACTCGACCACCCGCACTTTACAATCTTTTTCGACCACGCGTTTTACAATATTTTTTGAGCTAGCATTTTACAATGTTTTTCCCTTCTTTGTCGGGGTTGAATAATTTAGCCCCGTCACTTTAATGTTTCTTCTTTCGAACGGGCTACCATTTTTGGGTAGGGTTATCCTTTTTCTTCGTGTGATGTATGTTGCTGCATCGTAGTCGTCGTCATCTTCAATCTTTGGATCGCCGTACTGGTCGAAGTATTGCGCGTTGGTGACTCCATCCATCCGATGATGTTTCTTTTTCCCCTCCTCACGACAACATGGCTAGGCTTTGTCGGGTCGGTAATGAAAAAACATTGGTCCACTTTGGTAGCCAGCACCCACGGTTCATTTTTCACGGCCACGTTCGCACCGACGGCCTTGGATTTGGCTGCTTCGGGAACCATGGTTGTGAAATACCGGTCTTCTCTTTCGACGCTCTTTGCCCATCTAACACGGAACATCGGCACCTTTTCTCCACAGTAGTCGAGTTCCTAGATCTTCTCGATTCTTCCGTAGAATCTTTCCTTCACGTTGTCATCGGTGTAGAATTCCGACGTTACGCCTGAGTTATGATAATCACACTTGTTGTCCTTTTCCTCCGTGTAGAATGGGTAGCCGTTGATATCATACGCCTGATAGGTCACCAGGTTTTGCATCAGTCCTTGCGACAAGGTGAATATGATCTTTTTCGTGTCAGAAGAATGCGATCGCGGGGGATTATCAAGGAGTGTCTGCCTAAACCAACGCGTGAAATCTGAGTTGTGCTCTTTGATTATTTCTCCCTGCGTCCTTTGTATGCCCCGGTCACTATACTTCTTCTCGATTAACCTTTTGTGCTTCTGTACCCAAGGATCGACTAGTTCTAAATGCTGTAGCGTGACGAGGTTTGCTCGATCAAAGTCTGCGCGTTGAAAATCGAAGTCTGAATGCAGTATGCGACGACCCTCTCGGTGACCAGATCCGTCGAGCTTTCCAAGGTGCCTGTTGACGGGAAGACCGACAGGGTTCTCGATGTCTAGATAATTCGTGCAGAAAGAGATGCACTCTTTGGCCAGAAATCCCTTGGCTATGCTTCCATCTAGACGGGACATGTTGCAAACGTATCCTTTGATGTGTCCGTTCATCCTTTCGAACGCCATCATGCTGCGGAGGAACATCGGCCCAAGTTGGACGATGTCCTCCACGACATGGACCAACAGATGCACCATAATGTCGAAGAATGCGGGTGGGAAGTAGACCTCAAGCTCGCATAGTATCACCACGATCTCCTCCTGTAGCCTCCCGAGCTGATTCACGCCAATCGACTTCCTAGAGATGATGTCGAAAAACTTGCAGAGGCCAAATAACGTTTCACAGACGTGCTCGTCCATTATCCCTCTTAGTGCAACTGGAAGTACCTGCGTCATTAGAATGGCACAACCGTGAGACTTCATTCCACTAAACCTCTGCTTCGCCTCGTCTAGGTATCTGCTTATCTTGCCCGCGTAGCCGTAAGGAAATTTGACTCCTAGAAGGCACTTGAAAAACATTTTGATCTCATCCTGGCTTAGAGTGAAGCAAGAAGGAGGGCATTAATATTCGTTCTTCTTGAACTTTTTACCCTTCCGACGACCTTGTGTCGTCTCCGACTCATGATCATCGTCATATTCCTGATCATCAGGAGTAGAGCGTCCTCCGTGAAGCTCCTTCCGGATACCCATGAATATCAGGTCGTGCCTTGCTTTCGGACCATCTTTCGTCCTATCTGGCATGTTGATTACGGTGGCGACCAGACTCTCGCACACGTTTTTCGTGATATGCATGATGTGAAGGGTTTCGCGGCATAGTAAATCAAAATTTTCTACGGATGCGAACAGAGGGAAGCCAAGATCTAATCTAGGAGATGCAAACAACGAGAGAGATTGGATTAGATCTTCATACCCTTGAAGATTCGCACAGCGGAACGTTCGTCGGAACGTGGGTGATGTAGTCGTACTCGCTTCTCCTCCTCGCGATCCGATCCGATCTAGCACCACAAGTGGCGATGCCTCCGTGAGATGCACACGTGCAACACCTCGACGTCTCCTCCTTCCTTGGTCCAGCAAGTATGGTGGAGAGATGGTTTGGATCTACAATGCGACGGCGCGGTGCAATTGGTGGAGAGTTTCTGCAGCAGGGCTTCGCCTACACGCAGTCGGGAGGGAGAGAGAGAGAGGAGGGCAGCAGGGCGACTAGGCTTGAGGGGAAGGTGTGGGGGGGTGGTGCGCCCCAGCCCTCTATATATAGAGGGGTGGGCGCCAGCCCTAGCCCCTCCCCCAAGCCTAGGCCGGCGGCCAAAGGAGGGAGGAGTGGGGGGCAAGGAAACCCCCCCCCCTTCTAGAAGCTCCAAACTAGGGTTTCCCCTTGTTTGGACGGCTGGGCCCTATGGGGCCTTGTGCCCCTGGCCCAATGCGGCCAGGGCACTCCCTCATAGGCCCATTCCCCCTCCCGACAGGTGGGACCACGTTGGCCCCCTTCCGGAAGGTTCTAGAAGCTTCCGGTACAATACCGATTAACCCGGAACAATTCTGAACTCCAAAAACTGCACTGCCTTATATGAATCTTATTCTCCGGACCATTCCGGAACCTCTCGTGATGTCCCGGATCCCATTCTAGACTCCGATCAAAAACTCATAAACCAATTATCCAATCTATCCTAGCGTCGAGACACGTTAAGTGTGTGACCCTTCGGGTTCGAGAATATGCAGACATGATCTTCTATCAATAATCAACAGCGGGGTCTGGAAACCCATATTGACTCCCACACATTCATCGATGATCATATCGAATGAACCACGATGCCAGGATTCAATCAATCCCATATATATATTCCCTTCGTCTCACGATATTTTACTTGCCCGAGATTTGATCGTCTGTACCGTCATACCTAGTTCAATCTCGTTCACAACAAGTACTTTACTCGTTCCATAATCCGATATCACTTTGTGATTAACTCCTTAACCACATGCTTGCAAGCGGTGTTGATATCGATTACCGAGTGGGCCCGAAGTATATGTCTCCGACTTGGGAGGGACAAATCCCATCTCGATACATACAACCCAACAGGTACTTTCCGATCACCTGAGAGACACCTTTATGATCACCCTCTCATATGATGACGTTTGATGACCTCAAAGCTTTCTTCCGATACCAGGGAGTTGTATTATCTCATGGTGTAAGGAATACAATATATGACATAAGAAAAGCTTCGCAAAGATGAACACGATGACACGATCTAATTGCTTCGCTTAGTTTGGGTCTGTCCATCATATCATTCTCCCAATGATATGATCTCATTATTAATCGACAACTCATGTCCATGGTTAGGAAACCTTAACCATCATTAATCAATGAGTTAGTCCATAGAGGCGTACTAGGGACACGGTGTTGTTCACAAACCACACAAGTATTACAGTTTCCGCTTAATACAATTCTAGCATGGAATATAAACATTATCATGAACAAGAATTATAATAATAACATCTTTATTATTGCCTCTAGGGAATAATTCCAACAGTCTCCGACTTGCACTAGAGTCAATAATCTAGTTTACATTTGGCAACAATCTCACACCCATGGCACTGAGGTGCTGATCATGTTTTACACGTGGAAGAGGTTTAGTCAATGGATCTATGACATTCAGATCTGTATGTACTTTGCTAATCTTCAGATCTCCATCTGCTATATAATCTCGGATTATATGAAACTTGCGGTTGATATGCTTGGTCTTTGGATGGTATCTTGGTTCCTTAGCGAGTCCTATGGCGCCAGTGTTGTCACACAATATCTCCAGTGGGTCCAATGCACTTGGAACCACGCCAAGCTCAGTGATGAAGTTCCTGATCCAAACTCCTTCACTTGACGCTTCTGCAGCAGCCATGTATTCCGCTTCTACTGTAGATCCCGCGATCACGCTTTGCTTGCAGCTTCTCCAGATCACAGCTCCTCCATTCAAAATATACACGTATCCTGTCTGAGATTTAGAATCATCCTTGTCGGTGTCGAAACTAGCGTCGACGTAACCTTTTACGACGAGCTGTTCATCACCCCCATAGACTAAGAACATTTCTTTAGTCCTATTTAGGTACTTTAGGATGTTCTTCACGGCTGTCCAGTGTTCCACTCCTGGATCACTTTGATATCTGCTCGTCAAACTAAGAGCATTGGACACATCCGGTCTAGTACACAGCATGGCATACATGATAGAACCTATGGCCGAGGCATAAGGCACTTTGCTCATAGCTTCCCTATCATTTACCATAGCTGGACACTGAGCCTTGCTCAATATCTTACCTGACAACATAGGCACTGAACATTTCTTTGCCTTGTCCATTCTGAACCTTTTCAGAACTTTGTCTAGGTATGTACTCTGGCTTAAAGCTATTAGGCGTCTTTGTCTATCTCTATAGATTTTGATGCCCAATATATAAGCAGCTTCACCTAGGTCTTTCATTGAAAAACACTTGTTCAAATAACTCTTCACATCGTTAAGCATGTTAATGTCATTTCCAATAATCAATATGTCATCCACATATAGTACCAGAAATGTCACCGAGCTCCCACTCAATTTCTTGTAGATACAAGCTTCGTAGCAATTTGGAACAAATCCAAAGCTCTTGATCACTTGATCAAAACGAAGGTTCCAACTCCGAGATGCTTGCTTCAGTCCATAAATGGAACGCTAAAGTTTGCATACTTTATCAGCATCCTTAGGATCGACAAAACCTTCGGGTTGCATCATATACAACTCTTCATCAATGTTGCCATTGAGAAACGCAGTCTTGACATCCATCTGCCATATTTCATAATCATGAAACGCAGCAATTGCTAATAAAATCCGAATGGACTTAAACATCGCTACGGGAGAGAAAGTCTCATCGTAGTCAACTCCTTGAACTTGTCGAAAACCTTTTGTGAAAAGTCGTGCTTTATAGACGGTAACATTACCATCCGCGTCCGTTTTCTTCTTGAAAATCCATTTGCACTCAACGGCCTTTCGGTCGCTAGGAGGGTCCACCAAAGTCCATACTTGGTTTTCGCTCATGGATCCCAATTCGGATTTCATGGCTTCTAGCCATTTCTCAGAGTCTGGGCTCATCATCGCTTCCTCATAGTTCATAGGTTCACTGTCTTCTACCAACAAGACAGTCAAGACAGGGTTGCCGTACCACTCAGGAGGGGCACGCGACCTTGTCGACCTGCGACGTTCAGTAGCAGCATCGTCCGAAGCTTCATGATCCTTGTCATTAGCTTCCTCTATCGTTGGTGCACGCGGCACTGGAATAATTTCAGGTGCTGCGCTACTCTCCAATTCAAGAGAAGGTTCAATAACCTCGTCTAGCTCTACTTTCCTCCCACTCACTTCTTTTGAGAGAAACTCCTTCTCAAGAAAGGAACCGTTCTTTGCGACAAACACTTTGCCTTCGGTTCTGTGATAGAAGGTATACCCAATAGTTTCCTTAGGGTATCCTATGAAGACGCATTTCTCCGCTTTGGGTTTGAGCTTGTCCGGCATCAACTTCTTGACGTAAGCTTCGCATCCCCAAACTTTAAGAAACGACAACTTAGGTTTAGCACCAAACCACAGTTCATACGGTGTCGTCTCAACGGATTTAGATGGTGCCCTATTTAAAGTGAATGCAGCGGTTTCTAATGCATAACCCCAAAATGATAATGGCAAATCATTAAGAGACATCATCGGTCGGACCATATCTAATAGGGTTCGATTCTGGCGTTCAGACACACCATTGCGCTGTGGTGTTCCGGGTGGCGTGAGTTGCAAAACGATTCCGCTTGCTTTAAGATGCGTGAGAAAATCATAACTCAAATATTCACCTCCACGATCGGATCGTAGAAACTTAATCTTTCTGTTACGATGGTTCTCCACTTCATTCTGAAATTCTTTGAACTTCTCAAATGTTTCAGATTTATGTTTCATTAAATAGATATACCCATATCTACTTAAGTCATCGGTAAAAGTGAGAAAATAGCGATATCCACCGCGCGTCGAAACACTCATCGGTCCGCATACATCGGTATGTATGATTTCCAACAAGTCCGTTGCTCGCTCCATCATACCGGAGAACGGGGTTTTGATCATCTTGCCCATGAGGCATGGTTCGCATGTGTCAAATGATTCAAAATCAAGAGACTCCAAAAGTCCATCAGAATGGAGTTTCTTCATGCGTTTTACACCAATATGACCTAGACGACAGTGCCACAAATAAGTAGTATTATCACTATCTACTTTGCATCTCTTAGCCTCAATGTTATGGATGTGTGTTTCATCCCTTTCGAGATTTAGAAGAAATAAACCATTCACAATAGGTGCATGACCATAAAAGATGTTACTCATATAAATAGAACAACCATTATTCTCCGATTTAAATGAATAACCGTCTTGCAATAAACAAGATCCAAAAATAATATTCATGCTCAACGCAGGCACATAATAACATTTATTGAGGTTTAAAACTAATCCCGAAGGTAAAACTAAGGAGAGCGTGCCGACGGCCATCACATCAACTCTTGATCCGTTGCCAACGCGCATCGTCACCTCATCCCTCGCAAGCCGCCGTCTATTCCGTAGCTCCTGTTTCGAGTTACAAATATTAGCAACTGAACCAGTATCAAATACCCAGGCACTACAACGAGGGATAGTAAGGAAAACATCAATAACATGTATATCAAATATACCTTTGATGGTGCCAGCCTTCTTGTCCGCTAAGTACTTCGGACAGTTGCGCTTCCAGTGACCCTTGTCCTTGCAATAGAAGCACTCAGTGTCCGGCTTAGGACCAGACCTGAGCTTCTTCTCAGCAGGGGCAACGCGCTTGCCGCTGCCTTTCTTGAAGGGATTCTTTGCACCCTTACCTTTCTTGAAGGTGGGGGGCTTGTTGACCATCAACACATGATTATCCTTTTTGATGTCCACCTCCGCAGCCTTCAGCTTTGCGAAGAGCTCGGTGATCGTATCAGTGGAACCAATCTGATTGTGAGTCACTACAAAACTTTTGTAGCTGGGAGGGAGTGATTGCAGAACTCTGTCAATCTTGAGCTCCTCTGGAATCTTGCAGTCCAGTTGCTCAAGGCGTTGAGTGTAGCCCGACATCTTAATGGCGTGCTCACTAACGGAACTCCCTTCCTCCATCTTGCAGTTAAAGAACTTCTCAGAGATCTCATATCTCTCAGAACGGGCCTGAATCTGAAACATGGTTTTCAGCTCCTCGAGAATCTCAAAGGGCCCGGGATAGTCTTCAAAACGATTTTGAAGGTCCGATTCCATAGCAAACAACATGGTGCTCTTAATCACACCATAATCATCCTTGCGCGACTGATAGACAGCTTTCTCATCAGCCGGCGCAGTAGCAGCAGGGGCGTCACCTAACGCATTCTCAAGGACATAGTCCTTTTGACCGCCAGAGAGAATGATTCTCAGATTACGGAACCAGTTGGTGAAGTTAGACCCATTGTTTTTAAGCTTTTCCTTCTCAGCAAAAACGTTGAAGTTGAAGTTGGACTTAGCCATTTGATCTACAATGTTTGCAAGTACAAATTAGACTATGTTCATGATAACTAATTCAACTTTTAATCAAATTACTAGATGAACTCCCACTAAATTCAACATCCCTCAAGTTGTTTAGTGAACACGATCCAAATTCACCACACCTAATCCGATCTTCACGAGAAGAGATGTGGTTTCAATGGTGGACAACGAAGTGTCGATCATATCATTCATATGACTCATGCTTAACCTTTCGGTGCATGTGTTCCGAGGCCATGTCTGTACATGCTAGGCTCGTCAAGTTAGACCCAAGTATTTCCGCGTGTGCAAAACTGGCTTGCACCCGTTGTATGTGAACGTAGAGTCTATAGCACCCGATCATCACGTGATGCTTGGACACGACAAACTTTCGCAACGGTGCATACTTGGGGAGAACACTGTTTTTATCTTGATCTTTAAGTGAGGAATCATCTTATAATGCTACTGTCGCGATCTAAGCATAATAAGATACATAAAAGGATAAACATCACATGCATATAACTTTATGTGACATGGTATAGCCAATCTTCGCGCAATGATCTCCATCTTGTGCGTGCCGGCATGATCTCCATCACTCCACCATGATTGCCTCCACCATGAATAGCAACTACAACTATTGCTAACTACTTAGCGATAAAGTGAAACTATTACATGGCGTATAAGAAGTTGACACACAGGTCATACACAATTAGAAAGACAACCATATGGCTCCTGTCGGTTGTGTACTCATCGACAAGCAAGTCGTGAAACATTACAAAACATGATCATCGCATACAATATACACATCACATCTTGGGCCATACCATATCACAGAAAACACTCCCTGCAAAAACAAGTTAGACGCCTCTACTTTGTTGTTGCATGTTTTACGTGGCTTATGGGAGTAGCATGCTAAGAACGATTCTTACCTACGGAAAGCCACAACGGTGATATTATGGTTGCCAAACTCCGGTGTAAATCCCATGACAACTATAGTGAGAGAAACTGGCATCCACCAGCCGCATGTGTGGAACAAGCCACACGTCAAGTGCGGAGCCGGTCTCGCGAACGACGTCGCGTAAGGTTGGCCTGGACCGCTTCAATCTCACTATCCCGCGTCATAAGAGGAACACAAACAAGAGGCTTGCAACATAAAACATCAACGCCCGCAACAACCATGTTGCGTTATACTCGTGAAACACATCTACGCATAGATCTAGCTCTGATACCACTGAAGGGTTTCGCGGCATAGTAAGTCAAAATTTTCTACGGATGCGAACAGAGGGAAGCCAAGATCTAATCTAGGAGATGCAAACAATGAGAGAGATTGGATTAGATCTTCATACCCTTGAAGATTCGCACAGCGGAACGTTCGTCGGAACGTGGGTGATGTAGTCGTACTCGCTTCTCCTCCTCGCGATCCGATCCGATCTAGCACCACAAGTGGCGATGCCTCCGTGAGATGCACACGTGCAGCACCTCGACGTCTCCTCCTTCCTTGGTCCAGCAAGTATGGTGGAGAGATGGGTTGGATCTACAACGCGACGGCGCGGTGCAATTGGTGGAGAGTTTCTGCAGCAGGGCTTCGCCTACACGCAGTCGGGAGGGAGAGAGAGAGAGAGGAGGGCAGCAGGGCGACTAGGCTTGAGGGGAAGGTGTGGGGGGGTGGTGCGCCCCACCCCTCTATATATAGAGGGGTGGGCGCCAGCCCTAGCCCCTCCCCCAAGCCTAGGCCGGCGGCCAAAGGAGGGAGGAGTGGGGGGCAAGGAAACCCCCCCCCCCTTCTAGAAGCTCCAAACTAGGGTTTCCCCTTGTTTGGACGGCTGGGCCCTATGGGGCCTTGTGCCCCTGGCCCAATGCGGCCAGGGCACTCCCTCATAGGCCCATGCCCCCTCCCGACAGGTGGGACCACGTTGGCCCCCTTCCGGAAGGTTCTAGAAGCTTCCGGTACAATACCGATTAACCCGGAACAATTCCGAACTCCAAAAACGGCACTGCCTTATATGAATCTTATTCTCCGGACCATTCCGGAACCTCTCGTGATGTCCCGGATCCCATCCGAGACTCCGATCAAAAACTCATAAACCAATTATCCAATCTATCCTAGCGTCGAGACACGTTAAGTGTGTGACCCTTCGGGTTCGAGAATATGCAGACATGATCTTCTATCAATAATCAACAACGGGGTCTGGAAACCCATATTGACTCCCACACATTCATCGATGATCATATCGGATGAACCACGATGCCAGGATTCAATCAATCCCATATATATATTCCCTTCGTCTCACGATATTTTACTTGCCCGAGATTTGATCGTCGGTACCGTCATACCTAGTTCAATCTCGTTCACAGCAAGTACTTTACTCGTTCCGTAATCCGATATCACTTTGTGATTAACTCCTTAACCACATGCTTGCAAGCGGTGTTGATATCGATTACCGAGTGGGCCCGAAGTATATCTCTCCGACTTGGGAGGGACAAATCCCATCTCGATACATACAACCCAACAGGTACTTTCCGATCACCTAAGAGACACCTTTATGATCACCCTCTCATAGGATGACGTTTGATGACCTCAAAGATTTCTTCCGATACCAGGGAGTTGTATTATCTCATGGTCTAAGGAATACAATATATGACATAAGAAAAGCTTCGCAAAGATGAACACGATGACACGATCTAATTGCTTCGCTTAGTTTGGGTCTGTCCATCATATCATTCTCCCAATGATATGATCTCATTATTAATCGACAACTCATGTCCATGGTTAGGAAACCCTAACCATCATTAATCAATGAGCTAGTCCATAGAGGCGTACTAGGTACACGGTGTTGTTCACAAACCACACAAGTATTAAAGTTTCCGCTTAATACAATTCTAGCATGGAATATAAACATTATCATGAACAAGAATTATAATAATAACATCTTTATTATTGCCTCTAGGGCATAATTCCAACATGATGTCGAGGCTATGAGGCGTGCGGAGAAACTTCCAGTATGGCAACTCCCAGAAAACAGACCTTTTTTTCCATACCTTCATCAGCGGCTTGTCTTGCTGCCTCTTTCGCTTCTTTCCAGGCTTAGGACAATCTTTCCAGTTTTTGAGCAACTCTTCCACTTCTTCGCTGCTCCTACGCTCTGGGATTCCTCGGGTCTCGGATTTTCCATCGAACAGGTCTCCACGTTTTCTCCATGGATCATTCTTGCCGATCCACCTCCGGTGCGCCATGAACACGGTTTTCGAATACCCTGGATCTTTCTCTAGTTGGAGATAGCTTGTGTTATCCATGCACCTAACGCATGCGAAGAATCCTTGGATAACCTGCCCCGAGATATACCCGCAACCTGGATAGTCTTGCACCGTAGTGACCAACGCGGCTCTCATAGTGAAATAATCTTGTGCGACGGTGTCGTAAGTATTGGCTCCAGATTCCCATAACGTGGCTATCTCCTATTTCAATAGCCCGAGATACAGATTGATGTCGGTACCAGGTTGTTTCGGCCCTTGAATTAGCATACTCATTTGTATGTACTTCTTCTTCATGCACAACCATGGAGGGAGGTTGTACATCCATACAAACACGGGCCAAGTGTTGTGCGTGCTGCTCTGGCTACCAAACGGATTGAGTCCATCGGTGCTCGCACCAAGCCTGATGTTCCTCGAATCTCCACCGAATTCTAGGAAATCAAGGTCCAATGCTTTCCACTGGCTAGCATCTGAAGGGTGCGTCAGCAGCTCATCCTTTTCCGGGTCATCATCGTCATCTTCTGGCTTATTCCTTTCCGCATGCCATCGCATGAGCATCGCTTCCTTAGGGTCCGCGAAATAGCGCTGCATACGAGGAGTGATAGGAAAGTACCATACCACTTTTCGAGGTGCTTTCTTCCCTTTCTTGTATCGACTCATGCCGCACACCGGACATGTGGTTTTCTCCACGTCCTTGCCGCAATAAATGATGCAATCGTTGATGCATACGTGATATCTAACGTGCGGTAGATCGAGAGGACAGACGATTTTCTTGGCGTCCTCGATACTAGTTGGACATGTGTTCCCCTCCGGGAGACGATCGTGCCAGAATGCCATCATATCGTCGAAGCTTGCGTTGCTCAATTTGTGTTTTACCTTCATCTCCGTAGCCTTGAGCGTTACATTCAACCGGGTATCATCGGGCCTGCATCCTTCATACAATGGAGTAACACGTCTTTCTCAAGTTGCGCAAGCTTGGCTTTCTCTCTAGTGGCAGCCCTGGCGTTACTCGTCTTCTTGAGAAGCAGCTCTTGCACATAAGGGTCCCGCACCTTGCCTGACGTTGTTCCATCGTCGTCTGCTCCTCCGGCATCTAGATCATCATCATCCCGGTCTGCTTCCGCACCTTCACCATCTCCAAGAGAATCTTCATCATCTCGTCCGTTCTCGCCGTGATGATGATCATCGTCATGTTTCCCACCTTCATCGTCTCCATCGTCTTCGTCATCGCTTATCCAACGAGTGTATCCATCCATGAAACCATGGCGGAGAAGGTGCGCCTGCAGATTCCCGAAATCTGGGTCGATCACCCAGTTGAGTTTGCATCTTCTGCACCGACATCTTATATCTGTCTTGTTATTTCGTATCATGTCGGCCGTCGCACATTTCAAAAATCTAGCCACAATGCCTTCGCTCATTATGCGAACCATTTTTGCCTGCACGGTGTACACGGTACAATTAGAAGTCTATTAGAACCACATAATGAATGCATGCATGCAATGGTCGATAGAAAATTTCGGCATGACCTATCCTAAAATTAGGACCTTTGCGAAATGCCAAAGTCTTGCCAAAATGGAAATGAATCAACATTTTGGCAAAACAAATGGCAACTTGTTCACACACAAACACAAGAGAGAGAGAGACCGATCCATACACACATGAACATATCATTATCCTATCCATACAGACATGCATGAGCATCATCGATACTCTCCATATACACGCACACACACATGACCATCGAGATCATCTCCATACACACATCATGAGCATCGATCATCTACATACATATGAGCACATCATCCATATACACATGAACACATCCTTACATGGACAACTTACCGAGATGAGAGACCGATCGCGAGAAGATGGAAAGGAGAGGTGCGCGCGCGAGACCGGAGAAGGAGAGATGAGAGACCGGAGAGCTTCCTCTATTACGTATGTAACATCCAAGGCAAGTTCTACATGATAAAAATGGTGAATGAGTGGAGAAATTGAGGTGGGAAGGAGAAGGATCCCGACTAGATCTAAGGAGGAAGAAGAAGGGGAAAGTGAAGTGTGGGGTGGTGGATGATCACACATGTGCACAAAGTGGAGCTGCCAAAAAAAAAGGGTCGCCACATCCGTGGCGCACGTAACTCCAATGCGCCAGAGGGAATAATAACATCCGTGGCGCACATGCCATAGTGCGCCACGGATGTGTCTGCCCATTTTACAGAGCAGAGGGGCATGCTCTTAGGCGTAGCGCACCCCCTCCATGTGCGCCACGGTTGACACTAACAACCGTAGCGCACCTACCCTATGTGCGCTACGGGTATCTGGCATGCGGCCAGCAGGGCCTTGACCCACACATATTTGTGGTGCACTATGACCATGTGCGCCACAGTTGTTCTAGTTACTAGTAGGGCACTGCCCATAGGTGAGCCATGCCTGTTTTAGCCGTGGGGCACTTCGACAATGTGAGCCACGGATGTGCTGATTACCTATAGCCATTTTCCTAGTAGTGACAAGCAAAGTCGGAAGAACAGACCGCGAGGCAAGGGCAAGGGGAAGAAGAAGGAGGAGGAGTCCAAGGCTTCAAGTGACATGGATGAAGACGTTGACCCTAAGCACGCCGCGAAGAGCGACGACAAGGGCAAGGATCCCTTCGCGAAGAAGACTCCAGTCTACCACACTTTCCTTGGCACCCCCACCATCCGACAACAGAAGACCTCTCTGAGGATCCTGATGGCTACTCTCCCCCAGTTCCCCAGTACATGCGCTAGTCGGAGGTTCCAATCACTTGGGACAGGACGGACCACCCTGACCTTATACCTACGGAGAACCAGTACGCCATGGTCATCAACCCCCTGATTGACGGCGTGGAGTTCACCAAGTGTATGGTGGATAGTGGAAGCAGCATCAACATTATGTACCTGGATACACTGCAGAAGATGAACTTGACGGAGGCAATCCTAAGGCGGACCAACACCATCTTCCACGGCGTAGTTCCTGTTCGGGAGGCTCGGTCCCTTGGGTGCATTACACTTCAGGTTGCCTTTGGTGATGTTAACAATTACCGCCAAGAGCGCATGACCTTTGAGGTGGTCCCCTTCAAGAGCGTGTACCACGTCATATTCGGCCGCGATATATTCCACATGTTCATGGCCAAGCCATGCTTCGTCTACAACAAACTCAAGATAACCGAACCAAACGGTGTCATCACCGTATCTGGAAGCTTTACCAAGGCAAGGGACTGCGAGATCAATGAAGCAGCCATTGCAGAAGTTGTCCTCTACAGCGAAGAATTCAAAGAGATCCAGAGCAAGGTCAATGACTCAGAGATGCCCGCGTCGAAGAAGCAGATCTCCGACTCCATTCCTGCGTTCAAGGCCGCCATCGAGACCAAGCCGGTGGAACTTGTGGTAGGCGATGCCTCCAAGGTCACCGCCATTGGGACAAACCTGGATCCCAAATAGGAAAGCGCGCTCATCGAGTTCCTCCGTGAGAATAGGGACATCTTTGCCTGGCAACCTGCCGACATGAAAGGTGTACCTAGGGAATTTGCCAAGCACAGCTTAAACATTGATCCAAAATGTAAACCAGTGAAACAACCTCTACGACGCTTTGGAGATGAGAAGAGACGCGCCATTGGCAAAGAGATAGCTAGGTTACTTAAAGCTAGATTTATCCGAGAAGTCCTTCACACCCGATGGGTGGCCAATCTTGTACTTGTCCCCAAAAAGGGAACCAATGAATTAAGAACGTGCGTTGATTACACCGGCTTGAACAAAGCATGCCCGAAAGATCCGTTCTCTTTGCCTCGCATTGACCAAGTCATTGACTCGATGGCTGGCTCGAAGCTTTTGTGTTTTCTCGATGCATACTCGGGATACCACCAGATCAAGATGAGGAAGTCGGACCAATTGGCCACTTCGTTCACTACCCCATACGGCACGTTTTGCTATGTTACGATGCCCTTTGGGCTGAAAAACGCAGGTGCTACGTACCAGCGGACAATGCAACGTTGCCTCCACGACCAAATTGGTCGGAACGTTCACGCTTACGTGGACGATATCGTGGTGATGTCTAAAACATCAAATGACTTAATCTCCGACTTAAAAGAAACCTTTGATAACTCCGGAAATACAACATGATGCTTAACCCTAGGAAGTGCGTCTTCGGGGTACCAGCCGGCAAATTTTTGGGTTTCATCGTTTCCCATCGTGGAATCAAGGTCAACCCGGAGAAAATCAAGGCCATCTTAAACATAAACCGTCCGACATGCCTAAAGGACATTCAACGACTAACAGGTTGTGTTGTAGCAGTTAGTCGGTTCGTCGGCCGACTTGGAGAGAAGGCTCTGCCGCTATACAAGTTGCTGAAGAAGGCGAACAAATTTACGTGGACGGATGAAGCAGATGCAACATTGAAGCAGCTCAAGGAGATTATCTCCTCAGCGCCTATCCTTGCAGCACCCGAGCCTGGTGAGCCTCTGTTAATCTACATGGCGGAAACCAACCGGGTAATCAGCATTGTCATCGTGGTAGAGCGGAAGGAACCAGGCTATGAGCACGGAGTTCAACGACCAGTTTACTATGTGAGCGAGGTCTTGATGGATTCCAAGCAGCGTTACCCGCACTATCAGAAGATAGCTTATGGAGTATTCCTTGCTTCTCGGAAGCTGAGGCACTACTTTCAGGAGCACCCAATCACAGTGGTGAGCAAGACTCCACCGTCCGACATAATCAACAACAGCGACGCTACATAAAGGGTCATGAAGTGGGGCATTGAACTTGCCGCTTTCGAGATCACCTATAAAATACGCGACGCTATCAAATCACAAGCCTTGGCGGATTTTGTTGAAGATTGGACGGAGATGTCGGATGTTACTCCGTTGCCGGAACCAGAATACTGGGTGATGCACTTTGACGGATCAAAGCTGCTCAACTGCTCGGGGGCTGGTGTATTGCTACAGTCACCAACAGGAGACAAGCTACACTACGTTCTGCAGATCCACTTCGAGGCTACAAACAACATGGCGGAGTATGAAGCACTCATTCACGGACTACGTGTAGCCAAGGATATTGGCATCAAGCACATAGTTTGCTGTGGAGATTCCGACTTGGTTGCCCAGCAGGTGGCTAGCACCTGGAATGCGCGAAACCCTATGATTGCGGCATATCGAGACGAAGTGGACGAGATAGCCAAGAGCTTCTTGGGATACAAAGTCAAGTATGTGCCTAGGGAGCAAAATGAGGCGGCTGATCTGCTGTCTAAGCTTGGATC
Organism: Avena sativa; assembly: GCA_916181665.1. Classification (NCBI taxonomy): domain Eukaryota; kingdom Viridiplantae; phylum Streptophyta; class Magnoliopsida; order Poales; family Poaceae; genus Avena; species Avena sativa. The sequence continues at coordinate 37,556,144 of OV702285.1, read as the reverse complement.
AGGGCGCAAGCAAATTCCGCCAGGAGTTTTCCTAGAGCACTTGCGCACACCATCTGTGAAGGGACCGACATCGACAACACGGATAGAGATGACTCTTTCGTCAACATGGTGACTAAGGTCCCTCTGGCTTGGACAAAACCGTTCATGGGATATCTTGAACACGGAACTTTGCCCGACGACGAAGTCGAAAGACGGCAAATAGTACGACAATCTAAGGTTTATACCATAATCAATGGGCAACTCTACAAAAGGAGCACTACTGGCGTATACCTAAAGTGTGTTTCCCAGCTAGAAGGTATGGAAATCCTACGTGAAATCCATCTTGGAGACTGTGGGCATCACGCCGCTCCTCGATTGTTGGTCGCGAAAGCCTTCCGGCAAGGAATCTACTGGCTGACCGCGAAGGCAGACGCCAAAAAGCTGGTTGAGACATGCATGGGATTCCAGTATTATGCCAGACAACCACATGTTCCTGCTGAAGAATTGCGAACAATACCAATAACTTGGTCGTTTGCAGTCTGGGGGCTAGACATGGTGGGACCGTTACAGACGGCACCATGTGGGTTTACGCACCTGCTAGTAGCAGTTGATAAATTCACTAAATGGATAGAAGCTAAACCCATTAGAAAGCTCGATGGGGCAACTGCCCTCAGGTTTGTCTAGGATCTAGTGGTGAGATTTGGTCTCCCACATAGCATTATCACCGACAATGGCAGCAATTTGTCACTCGGAGAAGTGGAGGCTTATTGTTGAGAGAAAGGTATCCGACTTGACCTTGCATCTGTGGCACACCCACAGTCCAACGGTCAGGTTGAGCGAGCCAATGGATTAATTCTGCAGGGAATCAAGCCACGTCTTGAGGAACCGCTACATAGAGCAGCTGGAGCCTGGGCGGAAGAATTGCCATCTGTGCTGTGGAGTTTACGAACTACACCCAACAGATCCACTGGCTACACCCCTTACTTCATGGTATATGGAGCAGAGGCCATCCTGCCCTTCGACATCCTTCACGATGCACCAAGAGTTGTCGCCTACGACGAACATGACGCTGAAGAATCTAGGCGCCTAGATGTGAACCTTCTCGAGGAGGAGCATGTTTTGGCATGCCAAAGATCCGCCATTTACCAGCAGAAGCTACGTGGCTACCATAGTCACCGCGTTCGGCATCGCTCGTTTAAAGAGGGGGATTTGGTGCTCCGACTTAAGCAGAAGAAGTCACACAAATTATCCCCGCCATGGGAAGGACCATTCATCATAAGCAATGCGCTACTCAATGGGTCTTACTATCTTGTTGAAAATTGTGAACTGAAGGATAGACCCAACGAGGATCATAAGCGTAAGCGACGTGACCCGGATGATGACTACGCGGAGCTTGATCGGCCATGGAACATAGCATAGCTACGTCCTTTTTACACTTAGCATTTTTTATCTAATTGTGTACCTCTTATATGATCAATGAAATAAAGCTCTCTGGTTCACTCATATTTCTGAGTCTTTTACCTCCTTTAGTGTTCATTTTTGGATCATGTAAAACATTTATGCACAAGTTTTGCGATTGCACTTGTGAAAATTCCACCTACGGGCGTTAGCTTAAGTTTTCTGGTCTACACGTTCTTTGTCATTTTTATGTGGATTCTAGAGTAGTGACTTTTGGCACTTATTGTCGGCGATTTTGAGCTTAGGTTATAGACGGTGCCATTGGGCATCATCACCTGAGCGTATGGTTCCGACAACGAGTCTTCGGACTCACAAAAGGTCAAGCATAAGAACCAAAGTAATGGATAAGCCAGCACTTTCTTGAAAAATATATACATGCTGGAAACTAGTTCTTGAGCAGCAGGAAATAACAACTATTGTTTTCTGCCTTAAGTTACATCAATAAGTTTTTTCCACATATACACCAAAGGTGAAACAAATATTACAAAATTGTTCTTCACTTCTTTGGTGCAGGTGACTTGGAGGCAGCATCATCACCAGCCGGAGAGCCATCCTCGAAGTCGGCGCTATGGTGGGACTCAGAGGAACCTTGGTTGCCGCTGTCGATGATGTTCATGGGCACGAAGACGTCGACGTCCACCAACTCGGAACTCTGGTGTCATAGCCCGCGAGCAATGACAATATGGCTTCATGGTTAATCTCTTTGCCATCATCGTCTACGTTGGGAATACCAGTGGTCACCGTGTCGATGTCGGCATCTTCATATTGTGCCTTCACCATTGACAGCGCCATCCTTGCGCCAGCCCGTGCACATGAAGCTTTCCAGCTCGTGATACGCTCGGGGGCTCGGCACAGAATCTCCGAGTACTTCGCCACGGAGTCCGATGCCTTGATATTTATCTGGAGGGGCTTGGCGATATCCTTGGCTTGCGTGATAGCGGTGTTGATAAAGTTGCCGGCAAGAAACATGCATTCCTTGGCTGGAGGAGGCGATCGGTTTAAACCCATAGGAGCTGCAAATTCTGACAAGGAGCGCATGAGTTCAACAATTCGGAGTATCCAGACTACAGAAATCCAAGACGGAGAAAACTTACTGAAGATGCTAGCCTCAGCTTGCCAGAGGGTGTCCACCAAGGATTGTTTCTCTTGTTGGAGGAGCTTATACGCCTCGCTATGGCGTTGATTCTGCTCATCGGCAGCTTGCTTCTGATCTTTTAAGATCGCAATCTCCTCCTTCAAGCGATTGATTTCCTCGGTGGCGGAGTCCTGCAAGGCTTTCATTGACTCCTCATGCATTTTCAGCATGTCTTTCCTCTCCTCCTTAAGGATATTGTTCTCGCTATCCAGCTGCTGAATGTGCTTGGATTGCTCGACAATGTCCTTGGCCTTGGCAACATGTTCTGCAAAGTCGGAGAAAAGAAAGTACACAGTGAGTACTCGGAGAATATAGGCACAAAACCAAGACGGAATGCGCAAAAAGAAAACAGACTCTTGTTTTTGATGATCTGTTCCTTCAAGATGGCAGTTTTACCCTTTTCAGCTTCAAGATCTGCGCGCATCTTCTGGTACTTGTCATTGGCCATGCCCCTCCGAGCATTCTCGTTCTGTGGAAAAAAGGACAAAGTTAAAGCGTTGTTTGTTCTGCTTGGAGCACCTAGCCGGAAATTTTCCACCTAGATGCTCGGGGTCTACAACGAGAGTTTTTGACTTAACAATATACTTAGTTTCTCTTTAAGCATCTAGTCGGAACTAATTCAGTTACAACTAGAAGCTTGGGGGCTACAGTATAAAGTTTTTAACTCAGATACTCCCTCCGTTTCAGGGCTTAAGGCGTCCTCGTTTTGCGTGTTTTTTCTTTGACCAAGAATTACTCTAAATACGTAAAGAGTTTTGGTATGAAACTAGTATCACTAGAAAGTATTTTTCAATACGAATCCAATGGTACTAATTATATACAATATAATTAAGATTTTGTTACTCAATTCTTTTGGTCAAACTTTGCTTTGGAAAGCGTGTGCGCCTTAAGCCTTGAAACGGAGGTAGTATATGCTTAGCTTTCTTTAAGCATCTAGTCGGAACTAATTCAGTTGCAACTAGAAGCTTGGGGGCTACGGTACTGACATTTATAAACACTGCGTAGCTACTCTTAAAGCATCTAGTCGGAACAATTCATTCCATCTAAATGCTTGGGGGCTACAGTAAGAAGTTTTCTAGCTTAGTCACTCTTAGAGCATCTAGATGCAAAAGCCTATGATTTTCCGTCTACATCCTCGGGGGCTACAGTGGGATACTCATATGAAATGCAAAAGGCAAATAAAACTTATAAGTGCAATGATCTTGAGGTTTGTAGCAATCTCAGCCAGCAACTTGCCAAAGGAGACGCTGTTTCCCCGCAAGATTTCTGCTCTTCGGAGGAGCTCCTCAAGATCGCACGTCAGAGATGTCGGTGCTGCTCCAGGAACCAGAGTTGTGCTACTCGGCGTAAGTGCCGGGTAGACTATCTTTGGGAACTCAAAAGGTTTCTGGGGAGCAAGGGCGCCGCCTTCGACAGAAGTACCAGCTTCCACCACCGCCTTGCCGCCACTGATGGCATCCTTAGCCGCGGCTTCAGCCATTTGTTGGGCGGTACTCTCCTGCGTCGCCTGCTCGCCGGCAACAGCAAGCTCGGTAGAGGCGCCAGAATCCACTTCCATGGCGGAAGGGCCTGATGCCTCCTTAGCTTGTGAGCCTGTCGGGGCAGACAAGGGCTTGACGGCAGGAGTGGCAGGGGCGATAGCGGGGGAGGCATCGCTATGTAGCATGTCTTTAATATTTCGAGAAGCCCCCGATGTTTTGGAGGTCTTCTTGAGGCTGGTCGTGGCTTTCTTCCTGAAACGTGCAAAATGCATAAGTACAGGAGCAAGACAGATAAATAGACAATGTCGGAGAATGAGAAGCTTACACAAGTGGGGGTGCTTTGGCAAAGGGGATCCCGGTAACTCTTCTCTTTTCCGCCTCCAGGGCGGCGATAGTCTTTTTGGAGGCTCCACCCTCCGTCTTCTTCTTCTTGCCTCCGTCGGCAGCGTCAGAGGTGGAGCTCTTCCGCTTTCGCGACAACGGAGCTTCGTCGTCGGACACGACCGTGACTTCCTTCATCTTTGGATCATAGATTTGGGCAGCCAGGTTGCCCTCCTCTAGATTACTAAGCTGTTAAGTGAGAAATCACCGTGTTAGATAAGATGACATTTGCAAGACAGAAGAACTGGATTATATGTCGTACACGGAAAATAAATACCTACCTTTGGGCACTTGCCGTCTATGAACATGTCGTAGGTGATGGTGAAGCCACGCTTCTTATCCTTCACCTTGACGATGTCCTTAATGCGGAGCTTGACGGAGTCGCTCGAGAAGTTGTCCACGGAGATGCGGAGACTATCCCTTTTGTCGCTGGTATACTCGTGCATGAGCTTCGCGCGGTCCTGCAGAGGTTGGATTCGCCTGATGAACCAGCACATGGCTAGGTCCAAGCCGGTCAAACCCGTCTCTACGAACCAGTCGATCCGCCTTATGGCGCGAGAAGTGTTGAGGTCGGAAGGAAGGGAGGCCTGGGATCTCCATGACGAGTCTTCAGCGGCGGCTCCGTCAACGAAGTCCGGGTACGTTACTTGTCGGCCGGCCAGAGGGATGTCTGGGCCGTAGAAGTACGTCTGTTGCCAGTTTTTGCAGGACTCGTGGCCAACGATGTCGGGGAACCGCCGGCCAGGTCGAATCTTGAAGCTTATGGTGCCGTAGTTCCTAAGTTCTTCCTTTCTATGTCCGGCTTCACGTTTGACGGTGAATAAGTACACAAAGAGGTCTAACCTAGGCCTTATCCCTAAGTATCCCTCGCAGAGCGCGCCGCGTAGTTGCTAAGCACTAAGATACTATTGGGGGAAAGGTTCTGGGGCTGGAATCTATAGTGATTCAAGACGGAGAAGAAAAAGTTAGAGATAGGCAAGGAGACGCCGCGTACCAATTGGGCTTTGAGGTAAACCTTTTCTCCGGCTTGGGGAGAAGGTGTCACCTCGCCGGCCGGCGCCGCCCGCCAGGAAAGCCCCTCCGTCGCAGGGAGGTAGCCTTCAGCGATCATCTCTTGGATATCGCCAGTCGCCCTTGTGCGAATCTGGCTCCTCCTCCAACGGCTCCAGCGCCGCCAGATTAAGGTCGCCGTCGGTGGACTCGATAACCGCCGATGCGGGGATGAATAGGCCCTCTGGAGGCACGACGATGGAGCTCGCCGGCTTCGCCGCGGCTTCGTTCGACGCCGCCATGGAGGGAGAAGTGCTGCTGCTGGCCATGGAGTGAGGCTGGGTGTGACTGGTGCAGATTGGAGGCTAGGGTTTTTTTGCGAGTTAGGCGCGAAGAGCTCGAGGGGGCGCGCGCTCGAGGAAGAAGTTGATGCGAGGAGAATGAGGTAAAAGGTGAAAATTCCACCGCTGTTACTATTTATCATCTCCAACGTCAAGATTCGTGCAGCTTGATCGGACGGTTGCCGCGTAGACGACGTGTTCGCGAACGTGCGCGGAAATTTCGCCACGTCTCCAACATTCGCCGCCAACGGTTCTTATCGCTCGCGCGGGAAAATCGGACATGATTGCGTTCTCTGCATGTGTGAGTTATGAGGCGTCGCTGACCTAAGCCTACGTCGCCCTAGCTAACGCAGGCAGATGAGCCGTCACATCGAAGATTCCGGCATGGACGGATCCAGTCCGGCTACGGAAGAGTACGATGGAAGATTCAGCATTTCTCTAACTTACATATTGAAGACGGAGAAAGCCTTGAAGGGTTCTTTGGAAGGACTATAAGATATTGCTTGATGATTTGCCGACATCCAACTAGACGGAGCATTCCATGAAATGAGGCAAGACGGCGCAAGATCTCGGAGTTCTCCGGGGGCTACTGTTGGGGATATGCTATATGGGTATCCTCATAGCATGTCTCCTATCCGGATAACCCGGGTGGCCCACAGTTGGTAGCAAGGCCTATGGCCTACTGGGCGGTCCAGTTAGATGGATCCAGAAGGGAGGCCCATGCCGGATAAAGAAAGGCTACGGTGGAGTCACCAGCGTACCCGGAGCCTTGGAGTGCAAGATACATAAGACTAGTAATAGACGATAGGACTCTGTAACCTGTCCGGCTAGGACTTTTCCCTGTAACCCACCTGGCGACTATATAAGTCGGGCCTATGGGAGCCTTTAGGGCACGATCATACACAACTTCAGACAACCTCGCACAGCGAACCAATCCCTGTAACTCGGCGTATTGCCCTTATAGTGATTTATAGCAGGAGTAGGATTCCGCCACCGTCGTGAAATCTAAACCTGGGTAAGTTGTGTTACCTCGTACCCGTCAACCGTCCGTCTTCCCCCACGTCTCTAAACACGCACTGTGAGGACCCCTCCATGGCGTACTCGTCGGCAATACCATGTACCACGACAGAGAGATTTATATACCCGTCTCCTTACTTATGGCAAACCCGCCACTTTGAGATGTCAAAGTTTTTCATGAGGGAATCTTGACATTGTGATGGAATACGTCGGGCCAAATGAGGCATTGGTACTTGCTTGTGGGAGTTCCAATCATGATACCTCTCATTCCCAAACCAAAACATCCCTAGACGAGGCTCGAGCTTCTCTATGCTATGACAGGCATAAAGGGAAAATTGAAATGATGTATGACATCTGACTAGCACAACGTAACCGCTGCTACTTATGAACTCGGATTGGATAATCTGACACATGGACGAACGGAGTCCTTACAAGAACAAAATGAGTTTATCACCTACCATGTTAGCTCTATATGTAATGTGTGCAACACCATAAATTTCATCTTGCGAGTGACCGCTGCTCTGGCCAACACCCACACCACCAGCTTCTCCATGTCCGGTAACTCCGCCACTGTTGATGCCCTGGCCATACTCGGCGCATTTGGACACTCCTCACGGGCTGACTCCTACTGCACGACCTCCATTTCGTCCTTGCACTTTACCATGTCCAACCAAGCCTCGTCGTTCATGATGCTCGGAGAGTTGAAGATATGAAAAGAATATTTACAGATATCTCCATAATTGATGAGGGCATTTTTTTTAGGGAAACAACATGACGCTTCTGTGGATTTCATTAATCTGAAAATATAGTTCCATCGTACGTCCACAAGTTAGAGAAAACTAGGGTTTTCATCGACCCAATAAAAAGAATTGTTCTGAGAAAAACAAACCCTAGCTTGCTCATGACCAACCTCATTAGCTTCTCTTGGGCAATGCGTAAAGGAGCGATGTTGCCAAATCACGCAGTCAACAAAAGTTACGGAGGATTCATTCCACCATCTATTTTCTCTTGTGCATCCTTCAACTATTTTTAGAGAATCAGAGTCAACCACTATGTTGTTGCGCCATCTAGCCACTCGAGAACTATGATGCTCCATTGCCTTGGCAGAACTAGCCATGATAGCGAGGAGTCGAGGACATACATCGTACATCGAAACATTGGTGGCACCTCCACATCATGAGTTCTGTGTCTTCAAATCCACCACAAATACCAATATGAAACCGATATAGTTTCTTTCAAGCCAATGTTTTGGAAGCCTAGAAGCTCAATGCTTTCTGTCTTAGGAGATGCTCAATGATAACCGACCTAGATCGATCAACTCAAGCAGCCTCCTCTATCATCGGTGCAATATTCAGAGCCCTCCACATTTCGCGAGCTGCCGGGCATATTGGACATTGGCCGCTCTGTCTATATGGAGATTTACAAGGATAGACTTGAGAGGGATTATTCCATGCAAGGAACGCCAAATGAAAATTTAAACTTTGCTTGGTATTTTTTACTTCCATAATATCTTTGAAATGGGGTTATGAATTGATGAACCTATGAGTGCAAATTGACCTGCACTCGGCCCGAACTTATGCTGCCATTGAAGATTGTATCCTAAAACAAACCGTGTATCTCCCGTGTTTAGTAAAACTCCAAGCTACAAAACCATCAAACCCCTCCGTATTAAGAGGAATTTCTAGTATCATGTTGGCATCGAACAGAAAAGAGCACGAAATAGTGCTTCATCCCATTGTCCTGTCATAGGATTAATCAGCTAGCTCCGCAACTTTTGTATAAAATACTACTTCCTCCGTCCTAAAATAGATGTTTCAAATTTATCAAAATTTGGATGAATCTAGACACTATTTAGTATATAGATTCATTTAAAATTTGTAAAACCCAAGACATCTATTCTTGGACGGAGGGAGTACTTCTCTTGGAGAGAGTATCCTTTTGTTTTGTCTTGAGGGAATCCTAGGATCTTCACAAATCCTACAGTGGCGGAGCTAGAAAAAAAATCTTGGGCGGGCCAAGCTACACAAGAGCACAAACAAATGTAATTCTACACAATATATTTCAGTACTAGATAGATTTGGTTCAGCGGATCATCATTTATGTTGAATAACTCCAAAACAAAATGAAGCATACATACCAAAGATTCAGTTTTACCAAAATATATGAAGACATGGAGTTGCATGCTAAAAATCAGCCTTCCAGTATTTTTTCTACTAAAATCATCAATAACATCTTCGTAGCTGTAAGTCTCCAGAATTTCTCCCTCTATATTCACTAGAAAACTATTGGCAAGATAGTCGTCTTCCATCTTATTGCGCAACCTTGTCTTGATGATCTTCATGCTAGAAAATGCCTGCTCGGCACTCGCAATTGAAACTGGAAGAGTGGTGAGCAAGCGGAGTAACCTTTCAAGCAAATTAAAGATAGTGTGGCTTCCTGTTTCCACAAGGCATCAACAAAGAATGATTAAGGTTGATATGTTTTTAAACTCTTAATCTTTCAAAGCATGTGAAACAAAATGTTTTAGTTGAAGCTCTAATCCATAAATATCTTGCTGGAGAAAATCTGATGGGTAGTATTTTTTCACCATCTCACATATATCACTAACTTTGAACCCTCTAAATCTGTTTCTAGGAATCAAGATGGCACTAGTAGATAAAAGATCCATTACCTTCTCATTGAATCTGCGATATAGTTCAAATAGTTGAGTGTCTAGTGTTGCACGGAATAATTCCACTCGAAAATAATGCTCCTTGGTGAACTGATCTGGTTGATGGCGAGCACGACCACCCCGCATGATGTAAATTTCACCAAAGTCTGGAATCTCAATGGAATGGTTTCCACAAAACTCAACAACCATGATAATAAATTCTTCGTAGCCATCATCTGATCTCAACTGTTGGAGACACTCTTTTGTTGATGACACTAGACGAATAGCGTTCACAATATCTTGTGACTTCTTCTGTAAAGCTTGTCCAAGCAATTCAGTTATCTCAAATATTTCCTTCATCAAACATAAGGTAAATATGAACTCATAGGAGGGCATGTAGCTGAAAAAAGTGTCTGCATCTCCACGAAGTGAACCCATTGATCGATCAACATATATATCTTGGGTCATAGAGTAAACAACACCAAACATCTTCATAAGGCTATAAACTGAACCAAAATGAGAACCCCACCTTGTGTCTCCTGGTCGCTTAAGTGAGCAGATCTGGTTTGCTCCTTGACCTGTCTCGACCCATGCATTAGCAATTTCAAATTCTAATTCAACTAGTTGGGCTTGATGGAGCTTGTCATGGCGCTTTGAAGAGGAGTCAACGGTGTTGATGATAAAGATCAATTTCTGAAAGAACTAGCAAACTGCAATAACTTATTTGGAAGCATCGACTAGAACAAGTTGCAACCGTTGGGCATAACAATGGACATAATAAGCATATGGGCATTCTTTGAGGAAAAGAGCCTGCAATCCATTCAAGTCACCTCTTATGTTGCTAGCCCCGTCATAACCCTGTCCTCGAAGGTTCTGAATGTCAAAACCATGAGTTGATAAAACAGAACACCATTCATCTTTAAGTGTCAAAGACTTTGTGTTTGCTACATGTATCAAGTCAAAAAACCTCTCTTGCAAAATACCACCTTTATCAACAAATCTGAGAACTAGCGCCATTTGCTCTCTCTTTGATACATCACATGTCTCATCCACTAAAATTGAGAACTTAGAATCCCCGATTTCATCCCGGATATGCTTTCTGATTTTACAAGCAAACATACCCAGGAGCTCCTTCTGAATTTATGGTGATGTGTATTTTGAATTATACGGAGCATTACCCGCCACCACTTTAGCAATATCGGGGTTGAATTTTGCAAGAAGATCCACAATTTCAAGAAATTTTCCTTTATTCTTTGACTGAGGTCTCTCATCATGCCCTCTAAAAGCACAAGCTTGCAACGTGAGCCACTTAACAGCTGCAATCAAGACTTTCAGTCGCAAGCGGTTTCTTTCAATTTTCTCCTTGTCCTTCACTGCTATAACAATTTCAATGTGGCATGGTTGATTCATTTAGGCTTGACAATCTACGGCTGCATTGTGGTGTGATGAGCATGGTCCAGAACCTATGTGTGTTAAAAATGCACAATTTCTTCCACTATTGACCTCTTCTAGCTATCAAATCCATTAACCGTAAATACATGAGAACCAACTCATGTATTTTCCCTTTTGATAGAGAGAAAGCAAAACAAACAGTATGCACGTTGTTTGGCCTGTGAGTACTCTAGACATGAGGGAAATTGACCAAACCAATTGTACTTGAAGCGGCGTTGATGCCCTTTTTCACCTAAAGGTTCATAGTTTTCTAAATGCGGTTGCATAGGACCCAACATTAGATATGCTCGCCGCATGCTATCTCTCTGGTCCGGTGGATATTGCCAAATTTGTGGGCGTAATCCCGGGTCTCGCTGCAAGAACTCAAAACCTTGAAATGTAACGGGTTCATCTTCATCTCGATTGTGTGGTGGCTGCTGTTCTAATTCGATCAAGGGTAACGAATGATCTGCTGGTACTGACTGGTCCTCCGTGGTATCATCTCTTTTTCTTTTGAAAACCAAATCATTTCTCCTCCGTGGTATCATCTCTTTTTCTTTTGAAACTAAATTGCAATTTGTAAAGTGTAAACAACTATGGACTTAATTTTCATAACAGATAGTTTTAGTTTCCGTAGACAATAGAGAAATTGGTACCGAGAGAAATTGGTACTGACATAGAGTTGCAGTCAACTGAATTGAAAAAACAAAATTACCTGTCCGTTTGTGTGTTCCTGGCTTGCGGCAGGAAAATCAATGAAGATGGGTAAGACAATATGCCAGCTTCCGCCGGAGCGCCGCATCTGCTAGCTGTCTGGCCGGCCGCCGCCGATGTTGTACGGCAGTCTGCTGCCTAGCGCTTGGCTTGGGGGTTTGGGGACAGTCGCTGAGCGTGCTGCTGAACTCGCCGCCAGATCAACTCGCTCCGGTGGTCCGCCTGCTATCTCCGGCACTCAACCGGTCGGAGAAGCGAGGAACAGAAGCAGCCCTAACAATCGCCATGGATGCCACGAGTAGGAGCAGCCGCAGAGGCAGAGGAGAAGCGACGAACTGAATTGAATCGGGACCAAAGCAGAGTTTCGTCCCATGTAAACTAGTCTGGACCGGTGCTTTAGTGGGCCTTCCACGTATATGCATAGGTATAACTTTTTTTCCTATCTTCAGCTGGGCGGGCCATGGCCCAGTCTTGCCTTCATATAACTCCACCAGTAAAATCCTACTACTTTCACCATGGCCTACCGTCCATATAAATCCCCTTTTAAAAGTACCAAGACCGGCTAAGATACTTTGCCAAGTGAATGTCGGACTAGCTTTAGGACCATCTTGTAAGATACCGTGAGGGTAATACTTCGGACGAAGCACCCTTGCACACGATGAATCTGGCTCTTAAAATTGGCCACCCCACTTGCTTAGCTAGCATGGCTAAGTTAAAAGAGTGAAAATCTCTGAAACCCATACCTCCTTCATTTGGTAGCACAATTTCCACCAAGCTATCCAATGGATCTTTTAATTATTTTCATCATTTCCCCGCCAAAATTCTAAAATAACACCAGTCATTCTTTTACAAACTTTCCTAGGTATCTCAAACACCGACATCGCATGCACTAGGATTGCCTGTGCTACAGCTTGCCACATCTTTTAGGAGTATCTCCTTCTATCCAATAGATAACTGTTTTCGTTCCATCCATTGATTCAATAGATAAATCTCTCGCAAAGTGCAAGAAGCAGACACTTTTCTCCTCGGCAGAATGCACACAAATGACCCAAGTTTAAAAGGATTTCACAAACTAAACTCTCGACGAAACTATTTTACTCCACTAACCCTTTTTATAGCGCCTAACGGAAAGGCTTCACACTATACATTGTAGCGCCTATGTCAAAGGCGCTAGACCCCTTGACAGCGTGGCACGCGGGTCCTAGGGACCGCTCCAGTAGCGCCTCTGCGGAAGACGTTACGTAACGAAGTGTAGCGCCTAACACTAATATTTATATACGGGGCATATCTATACTAAACAAATGGTTGCCTTAGCTTGGATGGTTTAGCTCTTTGGACATCCCACCAATTTTTTTAAAAAAAATTCTAAGCTCCACTTTTATGTCAAAGCTGTTAAACATTCTTAAACATCCACGAGTAGGTTATTAAGAAACAGATTTTTTTCTCTTAGTCCATAAATGAATTTGTATTATCTCCATCAAAGTGTAGCATATTGTAGCTGACAGAAAAACCAAAACCGATGTATTCCATCGCGAAATATTGCAAAAGCATGTTGAACAACCGTAACAAACAACATTGGAAGTCGGGATTATAACGGACATGCAAAACAAAACTGATTTACGGTGGTCTCCTGTAGCAAACAATACAAAAGCATGCTGAACCATAGTGAATAGTCGATAATCCCCACAAGTACTAAGCAGTATCTTTTTTTTACGCAAGCGAGTAGTAACAGTTGATAATCCGCACATTAGTATGACCGAACACTCTCTCTTCGTTTTTAATTCTCCCTTAATCGATTCATGTTTAGTCGAAGTAAAATGTTGCATTGTCCAAATATTAGAGTTAATATTGTTGGGACACGTGCATGTCTACCGGTATGACAGCTAAAACAATTGAAGATCTATGCATATTTCTTAGCTAAACTCAGGTACCCATTGCAAAATCTAAATATTAGAAGAGATTTATAATGTGAATGCCAAAATAATAATGCATAGTTTTATACATTTTGTTTGGATGTTCAAGAATGTTTAACATCCTTGACACAAAAATGGAGCTTAGAAAAATTAAAACAAAAAATAGGTGGGATGTAGGAGTTGAACCCATGATCTACCACATCAAGACCAAAACTTTTGTTTAGTATAGATATGCCCCGTATATAAATATTAGTGTAGCGCCTATCTGTTAGGCGCTACACTTCATTATGTAACGTCTTACACCGAGGCGCTATTGGAGCGGTCCCTAGGACCTGCGTGCCACGCTGGCAAGGGGTGTAGCGCCTTTGACATAGGCGCTACACTGTATAATGTGAAGCCTTTCCGTTAGGCGCTATAAAAAGGGTTAGTGGAGTAAAATAGTTTCGTCGAGAGTTTAGTTTGTGAAATCCTTTCAAACTTGGGTCATTTGTGTGCATTCTGCCTTTCTCCTCTCCCACTACAGCGGGAATCCCCAAGTACTTATCTGAAACATTCCTTTTTCTCTAGCTTATTTTCTTGGTCATGTTTAGAGGAGAATTAATAAAAACCATGCCAATTTTCAAAATTGTCATTGAGAAAAAAAAAGATAGTTAAGCTGATCAATACTAGCTTAAGTAGCAAAATTTAGCATGACACAACAAATAAAAGTTTTTAACTTGATGGAGCAGGCCTCAACTTTAGAATAAGAGAGATTGATGGTAACTTTTCTAATACGCCTTCTTAGAGGTTTGTGTTACAGGAGATGCCTTTTCGGTGTGATAAGGTGTTAATACACGTACGGCACTTTCGGCACGTCGTCAAAATATGCTTTGACCCTGCTTTAATAATAAAGCCACAATGGTCAAACTCATACAAAGTGAAGAGGAAAACCTCTAAAGAAAGCAAATCAAAGATAAGAAAACAGAAAACAAGAAGAGCCGAACTTACAACCGAAGACACCGAAAAGGGATCAAACATATCGAATTGGTATTGGATCGGCCGGACGCCGGCATTTAAAGGCGTTTGTTAACCATGTGTCCATGCCTAGATGGCCATGGAGTAGAGAGCGTTGGCGGTGTTGCTTCGTGAGACATAGGGCTTGTCTCTCAGTGGCTGGCCAGCGGCGCATTTTTTGTGTATGTTAACCGTGATGTTGCCACTTCGATCAGATGTGTTCCTATGTGGTTGATGGTCCCTTGCCGTACAAACAACAGCCATACAAAGAGCGGAGGTTGGATTTGACCTCAAAACAGCCATACAAAAGGTGGCCTCGGTTGTAAGTGACCTCAGAACGGCCAGACAAAGAACTGCTGCTCTGCTAGGAGATGGGGCACAACGATGATTCATTGACTGATTGCAAGTAGACAGAGAGAGGGTCCCGACTGATCTGCCCGTGTCATCTCAATCCCGCTAAAAAGCCACGCACCATGTTGCCCCGGCACGTTCCTTGTGATAGAATATGTCAGGCTAATGGACGAGGCGGTACCCGAGAGTGGATTTCCCCAGCGTAGGAGGGGCCCCCGGCACCATCTATACCGTCTATTTGTTGGAGATTCATGCGGAGTCAACTCGGTCATCCCCGCTGAACATTTGTATTTAGACCCTCCTGCTATTTCAAATTTAACCTCTGTCCAGGAAAGAGCATGACCACCTAGCCCCAAACCAAAGTCACAGGAACACGTCGTTCTCCTCCCGATCTGGATCAGGGACCTCTCCACCCTTTTCTCCAGGAGCTTGCACCGCCTCCCTCTACTCCCTCCCGCTCTCCTGCCGTTCTTCCCCGATCTCTCGCTCCATGGCCCTCCCCTGCTTGATCTATTTTTTCTTTCCACGAGGCAGCCATGAAAGGCATGATCTGGCCATGGAGGTCACGGATCTAGACATCAATCTGAGCAAGATTGAGAGGGGCACCACGAGGAGGAAGGTGTGATCTAGGCATGGAAGCCCGGATCTGAGCTGGACCGCCTCCAATCCAATTTTTCCTTTCTTGTTCCTTCAAGTTTGTTAGTGATTCTTTTTATTTCTCTGAAGTTTTTTAGTGATCTATTTTTTCTTGACATTTTGAGTTGAATCTATGATTTATTTTTTGAGGTAAGAGTTGAATCTGTGTTGATATTGTTATGAATCACTATATTATTTGTGATACCTCTAGAAAACTACTATGAATCTGAGTTGAATCTATGTTATACACTTGATAATCTGATGTGCTTCTCGAATAAAACAGAGGAGATTGAGTACATAGTTGAATATACTATATGAACTATTTAAGAATCCTCGAGGAAACATGTATAAGATATGTTGTATTTTGTTCTTGATTTTTTCATGGTTTATTTCTTTTTTATTTCCTTGTCCATGGCATACACCCAAGTCTGGACACAGATTATTCTTCGACGAAACTTGTATAAAGTCTGTTGCATTTTGTTCTTGAAAGCATACACCAACGTCTATTGGATTATTCTGTTTGAGAGACACGGATTTGAGTTCATGTTCAACTTTTTTTTTCTAGATCTTGTTGTTTGTTTTATGAAACATGTAATTTTTTTAGATTGATCTTTGTATGAAACATCCTTCAAAAAAATTTGTATGGATCATGGTATGAATCTTCTATGGATCTATGTATGAAACATCAAAAAAAAGAGGGAAAACGAAAATGATTTCGGTCAAGAATCTGAGGGAAATGTTGTTTTCTATGAAAAAAATATATGAATAAGATTAGAAATTGTGAGTAATCTCGTGAATCTTGTGTGTATCTTGTATGAAACGTTCTTGTTATTAATCTTATTCCTGAAATGTACATAACAAAATTGTTGATTATTCCTGAAATTTTGCGAGAAAAAATGAGGTAAAAAAGAAACAGACATTATGCAAGTATTCTGTGGAAAAATTATATGAATATCTCTCGTCAAAAACAAGTTTATAAAACGTGTGAATCTTGTATGAAACTTCTGAATCTAGGATGAAACAAATTAAGAGTGACTACATATTGTTAAATAAAAAGTACAAAAATAAAATTATTAAATGAGATTGTTGAAAAAACAAATTATGCATGTTTCATTTTTAGAATTAAAAATGTACATAAAAAATTGTTGAATATTGCTACCGAAAATATTGGCACCTAAATTATCTTGTATGAATCAGTCAAGATCAAACATAGTTTTAGTTCTCTGATTAAATAACCTTGGACTGATTCCATTTTATCCAAATTGCTTTTCTCAAATTTGGAAGTACGAATATTCTGGGATTCTTGTATGTATCTTCTATGAATCTCGACACACTTGAAAATACGTGGTGAATGATAAAAATTCTTTTAAATTTGTATGAAAATTGCTTCAATCCCGAATCAAACGTCCATACTTTTATAGAAATAATCCAAGAATATTATTCTTGAAATATCCTATATTAATATGAATATTATTCCTATGAATCTTGAATGACTATTATTCCTATTCCTATGAATCTTGGATGAATATTATTCTTGAATATATCCAATAATATTATTCCTAAAATATCCTAGTATGTATCCTATATGAATATTATTGCCTATGAATCTTGAATGAATCTGTGTTGGAAGGTTTTAAATATTTGGAAAATATCCATACTTTCGTAGAAATAATCCAAGAATATTCAACCTGCATATTGGCATGTTTCATTTTCAGAATAAAAAATGTACATAAAAAATTGTTGATTATCCCTGAAATTTTGCGAGAAAAAATGAGGTGAAAAAGAAACAGACATTATGCATGTATGGTATGAAAAAATTATATGAATATCTTTTGGAAGAAACAAGTTTGTAAAACATGTGAATCTTGTATGAAACTTCTCAATCTATGATGAAACAAAGTAAGAGTGTCTAAATATTGTTAAATAAAAAGTAGAAAAATAAAAATTATCAAAAGAGATTGTTGAAAAAAATAAATTATGCATGTTTCATTTTCAGAATAAAAATGTACATAAAAATTGTTGAATATTCCTGAAATTGTACGAGAAAAAAATGAGGTGAAAAAGAAACATGAACGTGAGGAGACAAACAATCGACAAAAAATTTAGAATATCTGAAAACGTTAGAGGTTAGATAGAAAAACTGCAGTAGACCTAAAAGATGAGGTGGGAGGGCTATTTTGTAAAACGAACAGCACGAATCTCCAACAAATAGAGAGCAGAGAAGATGCCGAGGGCCCCTCCTACGGGGGGGAATTGCATTGTCCGGCGGTACTCGCTGGTGGGAGCTGTTCAATTGGGGTTGCAATCCTGATACCTCTCGCTTCCAAACTAAAACGTCTCTAGACGAGGGTCGAGCTTTTGTATGCTACGACAGGCATAATAAAGGGAAAATCGAATTGATGTATCACATCCGACTAGCACAACATAACCCCTGCTACAATCAGACACATGGAGAAACAGATACTGATGCGATGAGTTATAACAAATGTGTATACATGATGCGATTAATTATCACCCACCATGTTAGCTCTACACGTCTGTAAAACCATTAATTACATCTTGCCATAGGATCATATAACCATATGTATACATGATGCGATGAGTTATAACAAATGTGATCTCCTTGAATACTCTGTGGTTTTGAAAACAGTTTTAATAATTATTGATAAGCGCTTTAGTGCATGCGGTGCAATGTATTGAATCTTGTTCATTGAACTTGGTTTGCCGACAAGAGAAAATACATTTGCATCACACACGACTAAGCATGCCCTGAACTCTACATGATCCACAAACTATCCAGACTCTAAAATCAATTGGTGTAGGGAGAATCAATTATGGCAATTTAAAAAAATGTCAAATCAAAGGTGTAGGGAAAAATCAATTATGGCAATTTCAAAAAATGTCTTTAAAAATAGAATTTTTAGGCAGTTTCAAATTCGCCTTTAAAAATAATTTTTAAGGCACTTTTAAATTTGCCTTGCAATATAATTTGAGGTAATATTTAGCAGTGCTTCTAATTTTTTTTGGCACTTTTCAAAGTGCCTCAAAAAATAATTTTAGGCACTTCTCAAAATGCCCCAAAAATAAGTTAAGGCAATATAAAATAATTCCGAAAAAACTATTAAAGGCAAAATTTCCAGGAAGTTTTAAACATGAATTGAAGCTATTGTAGGCACATTTCGAATATATTATGATGAACAACTAATGTTTCTACGTAAGTCAGATCATTTAATATAATATATTCAAAACATCACAGGTTCCATCGTTTGCACCATTCAATACACGTTATGGAACTAAATTCAGCAATATGGAACTACATAATTCTGAATTGTTGATTTGTGCATGCTTGTGCATTCCTCACGTCAGCATCTAGCAACACATCTTCCTAGTAGCCTTGCTCGGTCCTCTCCTTGTGCCCGTTCTTCTTGTCCTCGAAACAGACAGGTTAAAAGGTCACTACAATATGACGTTAGGCAATGACAATAGCATATTCTGAACCATGCAGATATCAAAGTCACATATCGAAGAAAACAATAGCACTCTCACCAAAATATATCAATTTTACTGTATATTTTAGTGCTAGTGCAGTTACCTCAGATAGAACGGTTTAGTTAACAGAAAGTGCAGTTTGTAAATTTTAGTGATAATAAAATTTAGACCATACAAGGAGCTTTACTTAGGAACTCTTCACACACACCTGCCAACAATAATACATGCACAAACCCTTAAATGAGGACTCTGAAACAACATCCATGAACTTCAATCCATCACAACTTATGATTGTTCAGCTTGTGAACTGGCCTTTTCATCCTTAGTGTTGAGGGCATCACTTGAAGTTCTCTGTGGAAATTGCTGGCCAACATTGCACAAATTTAGAACATACAAAAGTTTATTTTGCATAGGGCAAGACGAAAAACATTCTAGACTGTAGCTATATTCTCTAGATAAACTGATACTTAGTGATCAGACTCCTTGCCATGCGCTAGAGACCCTAACCTGCAGATGGAGTAGCAGAGTCGCAGAGAGATGAGAATATAGTTTGCATCTAGATAGATATATGATTAGGAGGTCCTGGATAGGGGAGGCAGCACCGGGAATAGGAGAGGCGGAGCGGCGGGGGACGGGAAGCCGAGCCTCTGAGTTGTGACCTGCGGGTGGCACGGCACCACAGGGGATCCTAGTGGGGGATTTTTCTCTCCTTGTATTACCTTTTGGGAGGAGGGTACGGTGTTTGACTAGTTCTTCGCACTGTTTTTTAGTGAAGCTAGGTGCTTATCAAGAAAGGCATGTAATAATTAGAACATCACACTGAAAACTGGCCTCGAGGCAGGCAGCTGAGCAAACCGGCTGAGGGCCTAGTTTGGCTGTCGGCATAGGATGGGATAGGCCGACAACAGCTGTCGGCATAGATCGGACCGTCGACATAGCAGATTGGCCCTGATGGCGATGCAACGGCTAAGCCGTCGTGCTAGGTTTTACATCTCTAGGCCGACGGCTTTTCTGTTTTTCCTTTTTGCCTCATTAATCCTACAAAATCATAACTAAATCATTCTAATTTAGAAAAATACATATAATATATCATAATTTGTAGAAAAATAAGATCTATCTAACTAAACTCAAATAATAGATATTTTTGTTGAATAAAATATAAAAACATTACATATAATTTTGTATAACATATTTTCCATTTTCTGAGTGCCCAAAACAGGGTGTTTTGTGAAGCAACCGTCAAAAAAAAGTTTTAAAATTTTGAGGTTCGAAGGCAGAAAACAAAGCAAATTCCTACGAATGAAAATCCTAATGCCAGGATCTATCTACGAGTAATGCAGTAATGGGAGGGATTACGATATTCATACCTTTAAAGATCGAGCACGGTTAATGTACCGCGAGGAACGTGGTTGAAAAAGACGCCCGATGCTGACCTCGAGGTCATAAAGTCCAATGGCTCTGACAACTCCTAGGGTTGAAAGAACGGCACCGCCAGGGGGAGTCACACACGTATGGTGTCTAACGACGACTCCCGCTTCTCCTCGATCCAGCGAAGATTGTGGAAGTAGATCTCCCAGCTTCAAATTCCGTAGCACGACGGCGCTCCGTGGTGAAGAACCCCTCGCTCGCATAGTCCTGGCGAGGAGTCCATGGTTGCAAGAGAGAGAGAAGAGATAGTCTACACATTACTTTCATGCATTTTAACATGTATTTGGTGTATTTTAACCCTCCTATGGACACCCCTTTATATAGGCCGAGGAAGGGGGTCCCTCCACCTTAGGTGCCCTATGTGGGACTAAATCAAATAGGGATAAGACAATTTTTCAAGCTGCAGCCGGCTGGGCCCTGGGGCAACCCGGGTGGGCTACCCCGGCCTTAGCCCAGCGGAAGCAGGTGGCAACCAAGCGGCCCACGTGTGCGGCGCGCACAGTAGCACAGGAGCCTCGGGTAGGCCGGCCACCTCCCACGGCCCGTCAGGCGCGCGCGGCAGCGAGCTGCCCGTGGCCCTGCGCGGTAGCCAGTAGCGAAGGCACACTGGTGGAAACAGGCCTATAGGTCCCGGTTGGTATGGGGCTTTAGTCCTGGTTGCCCAACCGGGACGGGACAATCGGGACTAAATCCCTAACCTTTAGTCCCGGTTGCCCCACCAACCGGGACAAAAGGGTGCACACGTGGCAGCGGCATAGGGCGAGGGGGGTGGAGCATTAGTCCCGGTTCGTAACACGAACCGGGACTAATAACCTTCTGCCGCGGCAGAGATTTGGCTCATTTCTCTGTCGCGGCAGAGAATTCATTTTGGCACATTTTGTTGCCGCGGCAGCATTTTCGCCACTTTTTGTGCCGCGGCAGAGAATTCATTTAGGTTGTTTTATTGTTTATTTAGTGTTTTGCACTTATCAATAAAGGAACCTTATATTACACAAGATCATCATGACAATATTACATTGAATACACGGATCGAGTTCATGCACTACATACAAAAGTTGCTATTCGATGCTACCGGCCAATTCCTATTGTCTATACACAGCCGAATAGTATTCCCCTTTTGGGTTTAGGACTTCTGCATCCAAGAATCCCGCCAATTCCTCCTGAATTGCTCGTACGCGATCATTTGGCAGAAGACCGTCTCGTAGACGTTCGATCTGATATTTAAAAAAGGAGTCAGTCTATATGAATGAAACTAAACACAATTTGATTGTAATTAAAAACTATAGAAATTGTTTACGTACGTGGAGTTGCTCTAAATTTCTGCCCTTCTCATCGCACGTCTGCCGGATGAACTCGCAAACATAGTATCCACATAGATTGTTACCTGGTCCCTGCGTCAGGCACTTTACGAGAACAGAGTTCAATCAAAAATAATAATCAAGCATGATAATAACTGTATCAAAACTAGAATCAAAGAGATGCGCGGATATAGCTAGTGGTGCTTACATTTAGTGGTTGAAATGTAAGCTCCTCTTTCCAAACACCCCTAGCCTTGTTGGTGAACCGTTTCCAAGCGCTGCCCGGCGTAGAAAACGAATAAAAGAAGTTATTAATTACTTGATATCATAAAATTCACGAACGTTTGATGTCAACAAGAAACTCTTCCGGTGTTAGTGATTGGCATGATCTCATGGTCTAAGGATTAGGACTACTTCGTAGTTTGTTTATAGCAATATAAACTCAATGACTTTGATCGTAATGTTATACTTCGGATGAATGTTCATCACACCATTACACTAATGTTGTGATCTCGTTATTAACAACATCCAATGTCTATGATCAGGAAACCGTGATCATCTTGTTAATCAACGAACTAGTTTATGAGAGAGGCATAACTAGGAACTTTCTGTTTGTTTATTAAACACACATGTATTAACGTTTCCGTATTAATACAATTATAGCATGCAAAATAAACATCTATCATATACTTAGAATACACATAATAAATATTTTATTATTGCCTCTCAGGGCATATTCCCTTCATTAACAGAGATGTGGCTGGCCTGAAGGATCGTGTTGGAATGAGGGGCTGCGAAGAAGGGCAGTGATTGGCTTGGGTCCTTATACTGGGCCTTATACAAAGGAAGTGTGAATGGGTTGGCTCCTTGGATGTGCAACATGGATAAGGATATCTCATGGTAAAGTAATACACCTCTATGAAGTATAAAAAACTGTGACATATTGCTCTCTGTTCCGGGAAGGAGCTATGAATGCGGAAGGAAAGGAACTCCACGAAGTTCTAGTAAACACGTGAAGTCTTACGGACATAGCTTTTCAGAATAAAATCAACCTTTGAAAAAATGTTTATGAAAGACCTTTGGTATTTGGTTGTAGATAGTGCATCAGACGGTATTTTTAGAGAACTTGCTAAGTACGCTTGTACTCAACTGTACCTTCTTAACCCTTGATAGATCTTGGAGCAACCAATGGAGAACTCAGGAGGAGAACTACTTTGAATGGTTGAAGATATCGGGTGGAGATCAACGAAGTCGACGACTACATCAGTGAAAATAAAAGAGAAGTTGAAGAGTGGAATCGGCATAAATCCCTATATACTAGAACCTACTTCTATAGAGTATTGCTATAGCAGCAATCACAAGCCATAGAATTATTTCAATAGTAGTATTATTTCTAGAATTGACTTTGAGTTGCTATTTCCAGTTTTCTTCACTATTTCGAGGAATGTTTTCTGGTTCTTATGTAAAGAGTCGAGTTATAATCTATAGTTATGTCTTGGACCCGCGATGTTTCTGTTGTACAAATCAGTGCAATGATTTTCGTTAGTGTTATGTCAACGACTATACTGTACTACATCATGCAGTGGTATGTTGGGTCACTGCAGAGCGCCATTGACAGTGGTCGGCAGGAGAGCTCCGGTGGCACTAGTCGGGCGGGTATGCACGGGGGTGGGGGAGGAGAGATTAGAGAGAGGTGTGATTTAGCGGCGCTATAGATTGGAAGAGCGCCGGGAGAAGGGTGCGGCCACCGACCCCATGGAAGGGCCAATTGGAAGAGTAGGGGGTGTTGCGGGCAGCGGGCGGCTCTTCTATTAATTCGGGTCAAGACGAATCCCTGAGGGATGTGCGGGGCAGGTAACAACCGAGCGGCGATTCCATCCACTGATTTTTTGCGCCACTTTTAAGATCGCCTTTTAAAATCCATTATTACAGAAGCTTTAAGAAAATGGTCCTAAAAATCGTATTATTACATGCATGTTTAGAAATTGCCTAAAAAATTTGTATTTTGCAGGCATTTTTCAAAAGTGCCAATAAAAATTGTAGGCACCATTTAAGATATGCCTTTAAGCTATATATTTTCCTAGGTATTTTTTTTAAATACCTCTATGAAAGTGTCCCTAAAAATCTACCGTGACATAGTGTGCTGGACAGAACCACCATCGTCGACTGTTAGGCCGACTTCTTTTTAGCTTGTGATTTTAGAGAAGCTAACTTTTGGAAGATTGTGGACAGAAGCTGTGTGGGGAGAATCTTATAGAATCTGGTTTTTTCGTTCTTTTTAGCTTCTAGACATTTGGCTTGTTTAATGTGTTGAGTTGTGAAATGTCCGTAACATCCCTAAAATTCATGTTTTATCCAAATATAAGTGAATACTAGTCTTAATTTTGTCTAAATAAGAATATATCTAGCTAAATATTTAACTAGATATATACGGATCTAGATAAAATTGTTAGCTACTAATTATAACTTTAATCCTTCATCGGTCGTGTGGTCCGTAGAGTATGATTTGTTTCACGTGCATCTATCAATCTCAAAGGTATCATGACGTCACGTGTGTGTGAACGGAAATACAAAGAGGGACGTGCACGTACGTGGCCTTGCGGGTGACACTGTATGTGCGCGTTCGGGCGCACAAATGCGAGCTGAATGGTGGCATTTTTCTGTAAATACACACAAGCACAGAGGTAGTTTGCATTACCGGTTTGTTTTATCGCGGGGAATCTCGCGAAGCTGGATAGAAGCTACTCTGAAGCTGATTCTGAGTTCACGTGTAAACTGAGATTTGCAGTGGAAAAAGCCGGAGACAATCAGACCCATTCTTTTTAACTTGTATGATTCTGTAAATCTGTTCTATAGACTGAAAAAAAATCCCCCTAGTCGTGCCCCACGCGCTCGCGGTAGCGGAGTCCCCGTTGTGGTCGCGCGGTGGTTCACAACCTGCCAGGGCCGAACTAAGCGTCGGTCAGTTCAGCCCCGCCCACCAAACACTGCCCGCCTAACTCTAACTAACTAACCACGTGTGTGTGACAAATCTAAAACAGTCAACGCGTTTACTGGTGACCCGCCTGACAAACGTAGACTCACTTGCCCTCGGAACGGCGTGCCAAACCGAAAGCGAATCGTCAAGCGACGTCGTATAAACAAGCCCGCTCGTCGTGCAGCCACGACCGGTCGCTCGCACAAGCCGCGAGACACCGAGAACCCAAACCACCACGACCGACCCCGCGCTCCGTCGCCAATGGAGCACTACGAGCGGATCGAAAAGATCGGCGAGGGCGCCTCCGGCGTCGTCTACAAGGCCCGGGACCGCCGCACCGGCGCCACCGTCGCCATCAAGCGCCTCCGCGGCGGCGGCGGCGACGACGAGCAGCTCTCCGAGGACCTCGTCCGCGAGGCTCGGTGCCTGGAGGCGTGCCGCGGCCACCCGTGCCTCGTCGAGCTGCGCGCCGCGCACCGCGACGCCGGCGCCGGCGCCGGCGCCTTCCTGGTGATGGACTACGTCGGGCCGAGCCTGGCGCAGGTGATGCGGGAGCGCGGCGCGGGCAGGCCGGTCCCCGAGGCCGAGGCGCGCCGCCTCATGCGGCAGCTCCTGGACGGCGCCGCCGCGATGCACGAACACGGCGTCCTCCACCGCGACCTCAAGCCCGACAACGTGCTCGTGGACGGCCACGGCAACCTCAAGATCTGCGACTTCGGGATGTCGCGCTTCGCCGCCGCCACGGCCAGTACGGGGCACGCGCCGTACACGTCGCCCGTGGTGACGCTGTGGTACCGCGCGCCGGAGCTGCTCCTGGGGTCGCGGGAGTACGACGCGGGGGTGGACACGTGGGCGCTGGGGTGCATCATGGCAGAGCTCCTCTCCGGCGCGCCGCTGCTGCCGGGGAGGTCGGAGATGGACCAGCTGAACAGGGCGTTCGACACGGTCGGCGCGGACGACATGGCTGACTGGCCCCGCTTCGCGCGGCTCCCGCGCGCCGGGTCCCCGCTCTGCCGAAAGAGCAGGCCGCCTAGCCGGCTGCGGGAGATGTTCCCGGCATTATCAACCGCCGGTCTCGACGTCCTCAGCGGGCTGCTGTCCTGCAGGCCGGACAGGAGGCTCACGGCCGCGGACGCGCTCCGGCGACCCTGGTTCACGGACGCCGAGTCCTCGGCTGACCAGCCCCGGAACGCGTGCGGCGCCCGCTTCAGCGAGCGTGTCGGTGGCGTTGCCGCTGACGCGATCGTCGTATAGAAAACTGTAGAGCAGAAGGCAAGGTCGCTGGATCGTAGAAGATTCGTTGTGACGGCAGAGTGTGGTATTTGGTTCGGTGGCGGCTTGGTGTCCATGTTGGGCTAATTTAATTGATTGATACTCTTTCTTCTCCACTTTCTCTCAAGTTGGTGGGATAGCTGGTGAAGTGGCACGATTTCCTTGCGGATCCCTTCGCCTTTTTCTATGTTGTCTTTCCAAGCAATCACGGCAGAACAAAGCAGAAGCAGCAAAAGCTCTCAGAAAACGGAGTACTCGACGTCCGTAAAAAAGTGTTCACATCCGACCGAACGCGACAATGACTGATTTCCGGAATCGCAAGCGCACTGCGGTAGTACCGCGCGCCCAGACTAGCTGCCTCTGCAGACTGCAGTAGCGAGCCCAGACAAGCGGTTAATTGTTCCCGGCCTCGCACGATGACAAGCACAAATTGTCTGGAACGTCTAGGTAGCTATCGCGTCACACTCACAGCAACACCAAACCGTGTCCGGCAGTGGTGCTGGACAAGATCTATGGAATGCCGGTTCTCAGGGCATCGACCGACCCATATGGTCGATTCAAATTGTCCGTTTTTATCCGGTCGATTTGGGTAGGGGTTTCCGGCTAGCTGTGCGATCTATTTGTCCGCGCTGGCGAGACAATTTTTTTTAGATTTAAACGCAAACAGTTCGCGCTAAAAACAGGCAAAATTTATACTTAATTTATATTCAAAATATAAAAAAACATAATCTAAACTACTACCCCTAACTACTGGTCTTCGCGCACCGGCGCCGCCTCGTCCATCTACGGGTCGAGGTCGATGTACTCCGGCGACGTCCAGAGGTTGGGCGGCGGCAAGGCCGGAGCGGGAGCAGGCGCAGGCGGGTTGATCACCTGCCTAGGCCACGAAGCCCACTGCGGGAGGTGCGCCAGCTCATGCCCACCTCCAGCGCGATCGGATGCGCCCAAACTAGCGGCGGCGGTGGAGGCAGCTGAGCGTTCGTCTCAGCCACCATGCAGGTGAGATCGAGGGCCTCCTCGTAGCTGCGCCACTGGGCCTCCTCCTCCTGCGCGCTGGCCTGCTCGGTAAAGGCGTCCCCGTCGTAGCCTCGCGCCAGTACCTCGCGGTACTCCGGGGGAAGGTTCGCGACGACGTCGTCCACCGCCTCCTGCTTGACGACGATGTCTTCGTCGCCGCCCTCGTCGTTGTCGTCCTCGCTGTCGAGCTCGGCGTCGGAGTGGTTGATGGCGCCCTCCTCGTCCGAGTCGATTTCGGGGACGGGGTAGACCTCCCTCGGCTGCAGGTCATGGCGGATGGTGGTGGCGCGGCGCACCTTGTGCTCCCGGTCGAGTCACTCCTTCCAGTAAGCCACGCTCTGGTAGGCAGGGTTGATCATCCGGACTGACGCGTCCGGCCTGACCCATCAACGCGCCAAATTTGGGCAACATTCATGTTCGCCCCGACAGAGCCCGTGTCCTCGCACGTGGACCGAGGGCTCGCATGTCAGCGACCCAACGATCTTCTTCGACTAGACATCAATAAAAGGAGGTAGGCTGCTTCAAGGCTGGCTGCGGCGCTAATGCTTGGAGGCCTTCTCTATAGCCGTGATCATATCAATACCGTTGTTTCAACCTTCGCGCCAACATCCAATGTCCGAGCCTGGCCACCCGCGGCCATCTTATTCACAACTCTCCTCCTTCCTCCCATCCTTAGCACCACCACAGACACCGCCCTAGCTAGCCATGGCCGGCAACATTGGATCAAGGGAAGGGCATCTTGGACGATCACTAGGCCGTAGTCGTAGCCGAGGCCATCGAGGAAGACATGGGGGGCGTGGCCAGAGCGGTTTGCTGCTAGCTCCTCCGTTGCCACCAACATCGCCACCACTGTCATCACCGAGATTGAGCCCGTCACCAAACACCTCGACGGGTTCGAGTTCACCGTGACCATCCTCTTGGGTAGGAATTGGGACAGGATGCACCTTCCCCAGAAGTTCACATCGATTGTAGACATGGAAGAGACACACCATGTCCTGCTGCTGTTGTCCACCAGCCAGTGGTCCGTGGAGGTGCCATTTGACCACTAGGGCCAGCTGTACCTCACCAATGGTTGGAAGGAGTACGCCCGCTTGCACCAAATCAAAGTCGGCACTTCCTCGTCTTCAACTACGACGGCAAGGCCATGCTCACCACCAGTGTCTTCGATGACAGCAATTGTCGTCGCCACTACCATTCGGACTCTGATGAGTACATAAGGACAATGAGGATACCATGATCTCCTAGTTTATCTTGTGTTTTATCGCTATCTTTGGCTCAACGTGTTCGAACTGAAGGGAATATGCCCGAGAGGCAATAATAAAGTGGTTATTATCGTATTCCTTATTTATGATAAATGTTTATTTTACATGCTATAATTGTATTAATACGGAAACGTTAATACATGTGTGTTTAATAAACAAAAAGGAAGTTGCTAGTTATGCCTCTCTTATAAACTAGCTCGTTGATTAACATGATGATCAAAGTTTCCTGATCATGGACATTGGATGTTGTTAATAACGAGGTCACAACATTAGTGTAATGATGTGATGAACATTCATCCAAAGTATAGCATTACGATCAAAGTCATTGAGTTTATATTGCTATAACAACTTACGAAGTGATCCTAATCCTTAGACCATGAGATCATGTCAATCACTAACACCGGAAGAGTTTCTTGTTGACATCAAACGTCACACCGTAACTGGGTGATTATAAAGATGGATTCAGAACTACTAAAGTGTTATGTTGAGACCCATGGATCGAGAGTGGAATTTTTTCATCCCGATGACGGATAGATATGCTCTGGACCCTCTCGGTGAGATCACATTGATTAGCTTGCAAGCAAGTGATTTGATCACTAGAATGTTATATCACGGGAACGAGAAAAGAGTGCATGTCGGTAACGAGATCAAACTAGGTATGGAGATACCGATGATCGAATCTCGGACATGTAATATATCATGAAACAAAGGGATTAAGATACTAACGTAAAAGGTTCACACGATCACAGAAGTCATCGTTGAATGTGTGGGAGTCAGTATGGAACTCCAGGTCCCGCTACTGATTATTGATCGGAGAAGGGTCTCGATCATGTCCGCATTATTCACGAACCGTAGGGTGACACACTTAAGGGATACCGACACCATTCGGAGCAAATGATATGCCAGAAAAAGAAAAGGAAAGCGCAGGAATTTATTTCACTAGACACCGGAACTGTTTTGGTTGAAATTGCTGAAACTGGTTCTGCATGTGAAATTGAAATGTTGTAAGGGGTTTTATGTGAATGTTTGTTAATTAAAGTAATTAACAAAATTCTGAATAAATAAATAAAAGAGTTTTATTTAAATGAGAGCTTGCATTAAATTTGGTGGAAATTAAATTAAGGGATACCGACACCATTCGGAGCTTGCATTAAATTTGGTGGAAATTTAATGCATGTGAGTGGATTTTTGAGTGGAGGCTTTTTAATGTGAGTGGAGGCTTTTCATTTTGAGTGGGAGCTCCACCCACATGAATGTGGAAGAGGTGGGGGCATCCCCCATGGCTGAGCGCCATGCCCCTTGGGTGCCCCCCCTCTCCCCTATAAAAGGCCCCCCTCTCATCCTCTCAAAGCACACCTCCTCGCGAAGGATCTCTCTCCCCCCTTTAGAATTTCCCCATGGTCTCGGATCAGCGAGATACATGTTCCCGGTGGCTTTTTCTGGAAGGATTTGTTGCTTCCGCTGCTTCGCTGGAGCGAGGGCACGGAGGTTGTCGGGGTACCCGTACGTGTGTGCGATCACGGATGCACCACTACTTTGAGGTGCTGGACTTGATCGTGCTGGACCGGCTAGACCAGATGGACTTCATCACGATCTTGAGATCGGCAAGCGTTCGTCTACATCATCCACGAGGAAATTTTTGTTTTCTATGCTGCGAACCCTACAGTGGTATCAGAGCCGGATCTATGCGTAGATGCTTTGCACGGGTAGTATACATATGAGTATGTGGGCGATGATGATCATTTTATTGCTTCTTGTTGTACTTTGGATATTGGTGTCATAGTGGGATGAAGCGGCCCGGACAAACTTTACATGTCCTCGCACATGAGACCTGTTCCACGCTTGACATGCAACTAGTTTGCATAAGTGGCTAGCGGGTGTCTGTCTCTCCTACTATAGTCAATATCTAATTTGCAACGAGTTGTCAACAATTTGGTTATCCTCGTTGTGGTTCATGTTCGTAGGTAAGAACGGTTCTACCTTCGAAAGCCCTAAGCCACGTAAAACTTGCAATGGATAAATTAGAGGCGTCTAGTTTAGATTGTTGCTGGGCTAGTGTTATGATATGGTGATGTTGTAAGTAGAAGTATGAGATGATACTCTTACAACACACATAACGTGTAAGTTTCATAGACCTTGGCCTTACACATAAAGGTATGATAGTGATCATACCACGGTGCACATGATAGAGATCATATGCGGGAACCATATCATTTCACTAATAAACATGTGATGTTTGATTGCATCTTATATTGCTTGTTTGGCGTTTTATTAGCATAATAAGATGATCCCTCATTTAGATATCAAGATAAAAATGTGTTCTTCCTTAAGTATGCACCGACAATGTATCGCCGCTTCAAGGCATCACGTGATGATCGGGTGTACTTGAATCCACGAGCATATCTCGGGTGTAAGACAGTTACACACGCGAATACTAAGGTTCTTACTTGGCGAGCCTAGCATGTACAGACATGGCCTCGGAACACAGACCGAAAGGTTAAGCATGAGTCATATAGTAGATATGATTCCCATTTCATGCTCGCCTTTGAAGCTACACCGACTCACGAGATGATCGGACTTGGTGTAGTGGATTTGGTTCATGTAATCACCAAAAAGACACGAGGGATGTAGTTTTTGAGTGGGAGTTCATTTCTAATTTGGATTAGTAGAACTCAATTTATCATAAATTAAATCAAAGTGAATTTGCATAATTTTTTGTAGTCATTGGCATTCGTTCACCACCTTATGCATAGTTGTATTTGAGATAATAGAACTGTAGAATTTTGGATATATATACTTTACGAACTGGTATCGTATTGTGTTGAGTGTCAATCTAAAGTTTAAAGTCCTATTGCAAACTTTCAGCAAAATTCTATTTAATCCGTGAAATTTAATAATTGGTATTAAATCGAGAGTAACAATTCCAGTGTTAGTATCTTAAGTATCATGTTTGCCTCCATGATTCTTGATTATTTTAATATCAAGTTTATATAGGAGCTGAAAGAATTGTTTCAGAAACCATCATGTGTGGCAGATATAACGATATCTGAAACAATGTTTTGGTTGCAATATGATAGAGTATAATATATGTTCTCATATTGGATGATAATTTGCAAAGGTTGGAGATGCTAGACATCCTAATCATCCAAAAAGGGTTTTGGAAAGTAATGTTATACTCACGATTCGCCTTTATAAGCTAAAGTAGCTTGATCATGAAAGCCGTCATGATAAGGGTGAATAGAAGATGTATGTAAAGTGTTTACTGCACTAAAAGATTACTAAAGAATGGATTTTGAAAGAATACCGATCATTTTGATGATGGTGATCTACTTCAAAGTGCAAGTCCAAAGGTATTATTATTTGAATATACACGCTTTGGACTATGTGTCATGTATATGGCGCCACTATTGATGTTGATAAATTCTTTTAAAAAGGAAAAGGAAATGCTGAAAGAGAATCTATAAAATATATTTGGCAGAAAAGAAAATATTGGAAATATCCAATTTAGGTATATATATATGATATACATGTGATGGTTTTATTCTTTGCTTGTTAAACAATGTGGTTCTTGGGTATTGGATACCGAATTGGTTGGTATGAAATTTCATACGGAACAACGCAATTCATGAACCACAATGGCCTAAGTAACTAGCAAGAGAATATGTGATGATGTTCATCGAAAACAAACAAACCGTTGTTTGTATTTCTCGTTGACATCAAAGCTTCACTTCAAGATTTGTTTTAATAATTGTTATTTAAATCAGGTATTATGAGAACAAAGGTTGTTCAAATAATTTCTGTATTCCATATAAGATGGATGATTTACAAATCTAGTTGGAGAAATCACATCCATAAAACCTAATGCTAAAATGTCGCAAGACAAATGATTGAATGATCACTTATGAAGTGACATCGCTGTTTAAATTATATTGGAAAGAAAACATGAAGAATCTCCATATTCATGGATTTTTGGAGTCTTTGATTTGATCAAGTGACGCTTGTGAGACTTTCCACGTGATAATTAAAACTTCATTCAAAGGCCAAAGAAGAACGAACGACTAAAATATTGGAATTTATACATATCGATGTATGTAGTCCATTATGTGTAGTTGTAAGAGGTGAGTTTCAACTTCATATACTTTCTCCGGAAATTTGAGTGAATATTCACTTAATGAGAAAGAAGTGTGAAATATTTGAAAATGTTCAAAGACTTTCAAGATGAAGTGAAAATCATTGTAACAAGAAAATAAATGGTTTATGATTTTATCATAAGGGATTTATTTGAGTTACAAGTGTAACAAGAAAAATAAATGAATTATGATTTTATCATAAAAGGGATTTATTTGAGTTTAGCAAAACACCTAGATTTACATTTCCCGGAACACCATAGGAGTATGGAGTGTTTGAGATTTGTAATGAAACCTTGTTTGACATGGTTGGATCAAAGGTGTCATTTATAAAACTGCCATTATGTTTTAAAATATTAAAGCTTTAGAGACTACCGCTTTTACACTGAAAAGAGCTCCATCTTGATCCGTTGAAATGACACCATGGAAGTTATGGTTTGGGGTAAAACCCAAGTTGTCATTTCTTAAATTTTGGTATGCTAAACATAAGTAAGATGTTTACAACCGAAGTCGGATGAGCATGTCTTTGTAGGTTATTTCGAATAACAATTGGTTATTCCTCCATAACACCAAGGACAAAAGGGTTTGTCGCTTGAAACATGAAGTTTCTTGAAGAAGGAATTTTTCATAAATGTTAAGTGGGAGGACAATAGAACTTTGATAAGGTTAACGAACCTTAGCTATATGTGATGAGTTGCGCAGCACCGGAAATCGTTCCGGAGGCAGCCATAATGCTCATGGTTTATGTGCCTCAAAGGTTGTGGTCACGGAGATCTAAGTTCCTATTGGACCAAGTAGGTCGGTTAAACAATCAAATGCTAATATTTGAGAGTAAATCATTATTGTTTGACAATGATGAACCGAATACATACAAAGAAGCGATGATGGCCCTGACTCCGTCAAATGGCTTGAAGCCATAAAATCCGTGATAAGTCCATACACGATAAA
The DNA here is from genome assembly GCA_916181665.1 of Avena sativa. Lineage (NCBI taxonomy): Eukaryota > Viridiplantae > Streptophyta > Magnoliopsida > Poales > Poaceae > Avena > Avena sativa. The sequence goes on along the minus strand of OV702285.1, from coordinate 37,522,856 downwards.
TCAAGTTTTGAACTTGGAAGACCCTCCAGAAAGGTGTAAAAACCTATCGGTCGTATTTGGATCTATAAAGAAACAGACATGGATGTTTCACATCTATGAAATAGTCGACATGTCATAAAGTATTTTATGACAATGTTCAAGGAGTTGACTATGAAAAGATTTGATCTTTCATAGCGATATTTAGTCTGGACGGATTAAAGTAGCAACCACTACATATAATTTGGTATATGGTAGATGAATAAACAAAACAAAGTTCTTTTAGTAGAATGGTTACCTAGGACGTGTACATGACACGATCTAAAGGGTTTTGTTAATTCAAAGGATGCTAAAAAGGGGCATGCAAACTTCAATTGTTGAAGTAAGCATCGCGGAGTTGGAATCTTCACCGTGATGAAAAAGAGTTTTCATCAGGAGACAATGAAGATGCTTGCATTTGCAAGAAATTAAGTGCGAGCGCTGAGACATATTTCTAATACATTATGTGGAGGACATCTTGTTGATTAGAAATGATGTATATTTTATTGACAAAGGTTAAGAATTTCATTTCGATGAAATACTTAGGCAAAACACGAATATTTAGCATGAATGTCTATAGTGGATAGACCGTGACGCTAATATGGTTATGCCAAACGTACATATATGAGATATTGAAGGAGTTCAATATAGAAACGACTAGAAACTGTTCTTGTCGCATGGAAAGGAATTGAGTCAAGATTCAAGTGTATCGACACTTGATAAGTGAAACAAGATTCAAGTGCTTTGACACTTGATGAGTGAAATCACGAGAATGTTTTGATCAATCATACCATGATATGTACACATCCAGATTTGTCCTATGCTCTAAGTGTTATGAGCATATACCAGAATGAATCGTAAAATGATCATTGGACTATAGTAAGGATATTCTTATGGTCTTTTGGAAGAACTAAGAATATATTTGTGTAGAGATGACAAACAATTACAAATAGTTCATTGTAAAGCGTTACATTGATACTAGTTTTGTCACAAGATACAAATTAAGTTTATCTCAATTTAAACTATGAGTGGCACAATGAAATGGAAAGAAAGTTTCCATGATGGATTTGGATGAAATCCATAGTTAAGACATTGTGACGAATACTACAACAAAAGGGCTAAGTATATGACAGCTATAGTAGCAGCAAAGGAGGGAATTTGTGTCAAGTAGTTTGTTATCAAACTAAGGTGTGGTTCGCAACGGGCTAACACTAAAGATATATTGTATGACAATAGTATCGACGTGTTTTAACCCCAAGGAACTAAAGGTCTCACCAAAAGACCAAATTTATACAATGCCATCTCATTGGAGAATAAGTGATGCGTGAAGACGCAAAGACATGCAAATACACACGGACCTGAAAGCGTCAGATCCGTAGATTATGTTAACCACTTGCAATTGCATATATGGAACACCAGAAAGCCATAGGTGTTCAATACGCAAAGTTTTCAAACTAGATTATTGTCTCTAGTGCAAGTGGGAGACTGAAGGGAATATACCCGAGAGGCAATAATAAAGTGGTTATTATCGTATTCCTTATTTATGATAAATGTTTATTTTACATGATATAATTGTATTAATACGGAAACGTTAATACATGTGTGTTTAATAAACAAAAAGGAAGTTCCTAGTTATGCCTCTCTTATAAACTAGCTCGTTGATTAACATGATGATCAAAGTTTCCTGATCATGGACATTGGATGTTGTTAATAACGAGGTCACAACATTAGTGTAATGATGTGATGAACATTCATCCGAAGTATAGCATTACGATCAAAGTCATTGAGTTTATATTGCTATAACAACTTACGAAGTGATCCTAATCCTTAGACCATGAGATCATGTCAATCACTAACACCGGAAGAGTTTCTTGTTGACATCAAACGTCACACCGTAACTGGGTGATTATAAAGATGGATTCAGAACTACTAAAGTGTTATGTTGAGACCCATGGATCGAGAGTGGAATTTGTTCATCCCGATGATGGATAGATATGCTCTGGGCCCTCTCGGTGATATCACATTGATTAGCTTGCAAGCAAGTGATTTGATCACTAGAATGTTATATCACAGGAACGAGAAAAGAGTGCATGTCGGTAACGAGATCAAACTAGGTATGGAGATACCGATGATCGAATCTAGGACATGTAATATATCGTGAAACAAAGGGATTAAGATACTAACATAAAAGGTTCACACGATCACAGAAGTCATCGTTGAATGTGTGGGAGTTAGTATGGATCTCCAGGTCTCGCTACTGATTATTGATCGGAGAAGGGTCTCGATCATGTCCGCATTATTCACGAACCGTAGGGTGACACACTTAAGGGATACCGACACCATTCAGAGCAAATGATATGCCAGAAAAAGAAAAGGAAAGCGCAGGAATTTATTTCACTAGACACCGGAACTGTTTCGGTTGAAATTGTTGAAACTGGTTCTGCATGTGAAATTGAAATGTTGTAAGGGGTTTTATGTGAATGTTTGTTAATTAAAGTAATTAACAAAATTCTAAATAAATAAATAAAAGAGTTTTATTTAAATGAGAGCTTGCATTAAATTTGGTGGAAATTTAATGCATGTGAGTGGATTTTTGAGTGGAGGCTTTTTAATGTGAGTGGAGGCTTTTCATTTTGAGTGGGAGATCCACCCACATGAATGTGGAAGAGGTGGGGGCATCCCCCATGGCTGGGCGCCATGCCCCTTGGGTGCCCCCCTCTCCCCTATAAAAGGCCCCCCTCTCATCCTCTCAAAGCACACCTCCTCGCGAAGGATCGCTCTCCCCCCTTTAGAATTTCCCCATGGTCTCGGATCAGCGAGATACATGTTCCCGGCGGCTTTTTCTAGAAGGATTTGTTGCTTCCGCTGCTTCGCTGGAGCGAGGGCGCGGAGGTTTTCGGGGTACCCGTACGTGTGTGCGATCACGGATGCACCACTACTTTGAGGTGCTGGACTTGATCGTGCTGGACCGGCTGGACCAGATGGACTTCATCACGATCTTGAGATCGGCAAGCGTTCGTCTACATCATCCACGAGTACAACCTCGTTAACGTTATTCGGTCTTCGAGGGTATGTATTCTATAGATGTATATCCACCCGTTGCTTGTATCTAGTAGATAGATCTTGGTACATAGTTGTTCCCATCGTAGGAAATTTTTGTTTTCTATGCTGCGAACCCTACACGAACTATGTATGCAATACCGATCAAACAAGTGCAGTAACATCGATTGTAATGAAAAAATTCCATTAATATTCGCATATTTACAAGCGGGGCATTGGCTACGATGCTGGCGGGCGGATACAACAACCTAAACTTCCACTAGCTATGGTTGAGGGTGGCATTGGGGGAACCAGACCCCACTCCTCTTGGAGAGAGAGCGGTAGACCGCCCTCTACGTCTTTAGGTCCTCCGAAACTTGGAAAAGGTGGGCATGCAAGGCCGCATCATCGAAATTGGCGTGCACCTCGTTAATGACTTCACCGAGCTCTTGCTCGAGCACTTGGTGCCGTTGGAACTTTGGCACCATTATGTTGTCATGGACGTCGCGTGAGAAACGCTCGCGGTTGGTCCTGTTGCGTGGTACCTCGAACGCTTGTAACCACCCTCGCCCCGACTAGATCGCCCGCTAATCCGGTGCTGGCAACTCCCCCGGCCTTCCCTGATCTCAGTTGCAAGCACCAGTGGCAGGAGGACGGAGACCAAGCATAGTGGTCTTTGTTTGGATATGTGGCAGGAAACATCCCGAAGTGGAGGGAAGTGGCCTAGCGGTACGAAACAAGGGCGGGAAATGGCTGGATAGCAGGAAGGCGCTGCAAACATAGCGTCGTTGGGACCGGTGGCCACAGTGATGGGAAAAATCTGCACATGGCGGACATGTAGGGTCGTGAAGGGTTTCGCAGCATAGTAAATCAAAAAAAATTCTACGGATGCGAACGGGAAAGCCAAGATCTAATCTAGGAGATGAAAACAACGAGGGGAAATAGATGAGATCTTCATACCCTTGAAGATTCGCACAGCGGAACGTTCGTCGGAATGTGGGTGATGTAGTCGTACTTGCTTCTCCTCCTCGCGATCCGATCCGATCTAACACCGCAAGTGGCGATGCCTCCGAGAGATCCACACGTGCGGCACCTCGACGTATCCTCCTTCCTCGGTCTAGCAAGTATGGTGGAGATACGGATTGGATCTACAACGCGACGGCGCGGTGCAAGTGGTGGAGAGTTTCTACAGCAGGGCTTCGCCTACGTGCAGTCGGGAGGGAGAGAGAGAGAGGAGGGCAGCAGGGCGGCTAGGGCTTGAGGAGGAGGTGTGGGAGGGGGTGCGCCCCCAGCCCTCTTTATATAGAGGGGTGGGCGGACAGCCCTTGCCCCTCCCCCAAGCCCTAGGGCCGGCGGCCAAGGAGGGAGGAGTGGGGGGCAAGTTTCCCCCCCTTATAGAAGCTCCCCTAGGGTTTCCCCTAGGTTTGGCCGGCTGGGCCCTATGGGGCCTTGTGCCCCTGGCCCAATGCGGCCAGGGCACTCCCTCATAGGCCCATGCCCCCTCCCGGCAGGTGGGGCCACGTTGGTCCCCCTCCGGAAGGTTCTAGAAGCTTCCGGTATAATACCGATTAAACCCGAAACAATTCCGAACTCCAAAAACCGCACTGCCTTATATGAATCTTATTCTCCGGACCATTCCGGAACCTCTCATGATGTACCGGATCCCATCCGAGACTCCGAACAAAAACTCATAAACTAATTATCCAATCTATCCTAGCGTCGAGACACATTAAGTGTGTGACCCTTCGGGTTCGAGAACATGCAGACATGATCTTCTATCAATAATCAACAGCGGGGTCTGGAAACCCATATTGACTCCCACACATTCATCGATGATCATATCGGATGAACCACGATGTCAGGATTCAATCAATCCCATATATATATTCCCTTCGTCTCGCGATATTTTTCTTGCCCGAGATTTGATCGTCGGTACCGTCATACCTAGTTCAATCTCGTTCACAGCAAGTACTTTACTCGTTCCGTAATCCGATATCACTTTGTGATTAACTCCTTAACCACATGCTTGCAAGCGGTGTTGGTATCGATTACCGAGTGGGCCCAAAGTATATCTCTCCGACTTGGGAGGGAAAAATCCCATCTCGATACATACAACCCAACAGGTACTTTCCGATCACCTGAGAGACACCTTTATGATCACCCTCGCATAGGATGACGTTTGATGACCTCAAAGTTTTCTTTCGATACCAGGGAGTTGTATTATCTCATGGTCTAAGGAATACAATATTTGACATAAGAAAAGCTTCGCAAAGATGAACACGATGGCACGATCTAATTGCTCCACTTAGTTTGGGTCTGTCCATCATATCATTCTCCCAATGATATGATCTCATTATTAATCGACAACTCATGTCTATGGTTAGGAAACCTTAGCCATCATTAATCAATGAGCTAGTCCATAGAGGCATACTAGGGACACGGTGTTGTTCACAAACCACACAAGTATTAAAGTTTCCGCTTAATACAATTCTAGCATGGAATATAAACTTTATCATGAACAAGAATTATAATAATAACATCTTTATTATTGCCTCTAGGGCATAATTCCAACAGTCTCCCACTTGCACTAGTGTCAATAATCTAGTTTACATTTGGCAACAATCTCACACCCATGGCACTAAGGTGTTGATCATGTTTTGCACGTGGAAGAGGTTTAGTCAATGGATCTGCGACATTCAGATCTGTATGTACTTTGCTAATCTTCAGATCTCCGTCTGCTATATAATCTCGGATTATATGAAACTTGCGGTTGATATGGTTGGTCTTTGGATGATATCTTGGTTCCTTAGCGAGTGCTATGGCGCCAGTGTTGTCACACAATATCTCTAGTGGGTCCAATGCACTTGGAACCACGCCAAGCTCAGTGATGAAGTTCCTGATCCAAACTCCTTCACTTGACGCTTCTGCAGCAGCCATGTATTCCGCTTCTACTGTAGATCCCGTGATCATGCTTTGCTTGCAGCTTCTCCAGCTCACAGCTCCTCCATTCAAAATATAAACGTATCCTGTCTGAGATTTAGAATCATCCTTGTCGGTGTCGAAACTAGCGTCGACGTAACCTTTTACGATGAGCTGTTCATCACCTCCATAGACTAAGAACATTTCTTTAGTCCTATTTAGGTACTTTAGGATGTTCTTCACGGCTGTCCAGTGTTCCACTCCTGGATCACTTTGTCTGCTCGTCAAACTAAGAGCATTGGACACATCCGGTCTAGTACACAGCATGGCATACATGATAGAACCTATGGCCGAGGCATAAGGCACTTTGCTCATAGCTTCTCTATCATTTACCGTAGCTGGACACTGAGCCTTGCTCAATATCTTACCTGACAACATAGGCACTGAACCTTTCTTTACCTTATCCATTCTGAACCTTTTCAGAATTTTGTCTAGGTATGTACTCTGGCTTAAAGCTATCAGGCGTTTTTGTCTATCTCTATAGATTTTGATGCCCAATATATAAGCAGCTTCACCTAGGTCTTTCATTGAAAAACACTTGTTCAAATAACTCTTCACATCGTTAAGCATGTTAATGTCATTTCCAATAATCAATATGTCATCCACATATAGTACCAGAAATGTCACCGAGCTCCCACTCACTTTCTTGTAGATACAAGCTTCGTAGCAATTTGGAACAAATCCAAAGCTCTTGATCACTTGATCAAAACGAAGGATCCAACTCCGAGATGCTTGCTTCAGTCCATAAATGGAACGCTGAAGTTTGCATACTTTATCAGCATCCTTAGGATCGACAAAACCTTCGGGTTGCATCATATACAACTCTTCATCAATGTTGCCATTGAGAAACGCAGTCTTGACATCAATCTGCCATATTTCATAATCATGAAACGCAACAATTGCTAATAAAATCCGAATGGACTTAAACATCGCTACGGGAGAGAAAGTCTCATCGTAGTCAACACCTTGAACTTGTCGAAAACCTTTTGCGACAAGTCGTGCTTTATAGACGGTAACATTACCATCCGCGTCCGTTTTCTTCTTGAAGATCCATTTGCACTCAACGGCCTTTCGGTCGCTAGGAGGGTCCACAAAAGTCCATACTTGGTTTTCGCTCATGGATCCCAATTCGGATTTTATGGCCTCTAGCCATTTCTCAGAGTCTGGGCTCATCATCGCTTCCTCATAGTTCGTAGGTTCACTGTCTTCTACCAACAAGACAGTCAAGACAGGGTTGTCGTACCACTCAGGAGGGGCACGCGACCTTGTCGACCTGCGATGTTCAGTAGCAGCATCGTCCGAAGCTTCATGATCCTTGTCATTAGCTTCCTCTATTGTTGGTGCAGGTGGCACTGGAACAATTTCAGGTGCTGCGCTACTCTCCAATTCAAGAGAAGGTTCAACAACCTCGTCTAGCTCTACTTTCCTCCCACTCACTTCTTTCGAGAGAAACTCCTTCTCAAGAAAGGAACCGTTCTTTGCGACAAACACTTTGCCTTCGGTTCTGTGATAGAAGGTATACCCAATAGTTTCCTTAGGGTATCCTATGAAGACGCATTTCTCCACTTTGGGTTCGAGCTTGTCCGGCATCAACTTCTTGATGTAGGCTTCGCATCCCCAAACTTGAAGAAACGACAACTTAGGTTTAGCACCAAACCACAGTTCATACGGTGTCGTCTCAACGGATTTAGATGGTGCCCTATTTAAAGTGAATGCAGCGGTTTCTAATGCATAACCCCAAAATAATAACGGCAAATCAGTAAGAGACATCATTGATCGGACCATATCTAATAGAGTTCGATTCCGGCGTTCAGACACACCATTGCGCTGTGGTGTTCCGGGTGGCGTGAGTTGCGAAACAATTCCGCTTGCTTTAAGATGCGTGATAAAATCATAACTCAAATATTCACCTCCACGATCGGATCGTAGAAACTTAATCTTTCTGTTACGATGGTTCTCCACTTCATTCTGAAATTCCTTGAACTTTTCAAATGTTTCAGATTTATGTTTCATTAAATAGATATACCCATATCTACTTAAGTCATCGGTAAAAGTGAGAAAATAGCGATATCCACCGCGCGTCGAAACACTCATCGGTCCGCATACATCGGTATATATGATTTCCAACAAGTCCGTTGCTCGCTCCATCATTCCGGAGAACGGGGTTTTGATCATCTTGCCCATGAGGCATGGTTCGCATGTGTCAAATGATTCAAAATCAAGAGACTCCAAAAGTCCATCAGAATGGAGTTTCTTCATGCGCTTTACACCAATATGACCTAGACGACAGTGCACAAATAAGTAGTATTATCACTATCTACTTTGCATCTCTTAGCCTCAATGTTATGGATGTGTGTTTCATCCCTTTCGAGATTCAGAAGAAATAAACCATTCACAACAGGTGCATGACCATAAAAGATGTTACTCATATAAATAGAACAACCATTATTCTCCGATTTAAATGAATAACCGTCTTGCAATAAACACGATCCAGAAATAATGTTCATGCTCAACGCAGGCACATAATAACACTTATTAAGGTTTAAAACTAATCCCGAAGGTAAAACTAAGGAGAGCATGCCGACGGCCATCACATCAACTCTTGATCCATTGCCAACGCGCATCGTCACCTCATCCCTCGCAAGCCGCCGTCTATTCCGTAGCTCCTGTTTCGAGTTACAAATATTAGCAACTGAACCAGTATCAAATACCCAGGCACTACAACGAGGGCTAGTAAGGAAAACATCAATAACATGTATATCAGATATACCTTTGATGGTGCCAGCCTTCTTGTTCGCTAAGTACTTCGGACAATTGCGCTTCCAGTGACCCTTGTCCTTGCAATAGAAGCACTCAGTGTCCGGCTTGGGTCCAGACTTGAGCTTCTTCTCAGCAGGGGCAACGCGCTTGCCACCGCCTTTCTTGAAGGGCTTCTTTGCACCCTTACCTTTCTTGAAGGTGGGGGGCTTGTTGACCATCAACACATGATTATCCTTTTTGATGTCCACCTCCGCAGCCTTCAGCTTTGCGAAGAGCTCGGTGATCGTATCAGTGGAACCAATCTGATTATGAGTCACTACAAAACTTTTGTAGCAGGGAGGGAGTGATTGCAGAACCCTGTCAATCTTGAGCTCCTCTGGAATCTTGCAGTCCAGTTGCTCAAGGTGTTGAGTGTAGCCCGACATCTTTATGGCGTGCTCACTAACGGAACTCCCTTCCTCCATCTTGCAGTTAAAGAATTTCTCATAGATCTCATATCTCTCAGAACGGGCCTGAGTCTGAAACATAGTTTTCAGCTCCTCAAGAATCTCAAAGGGCCCGGGATAGTCTTCAAAACGATTTTGAAGGTCCGATTCCATAGCAAACAACATGGTGCTCTTAATCACACCATAATCATCTTTGCGCGACTGATAGACAGCTTTCTCATCAGCCGGCGCATCTACAGCAGGGGCGTCACCTAGCGCATTCTCAAGGACATAGTCCTTTTGACCGCCAGAGAGAATGATTCTCAGATTGCGGAACCAGTTGGTGAAGTTAGACCCATTGTTTCTAAGCTTTTCCTTCTCAGCAAAAACGTTGAAGTTGAAGTTGGACTTAGCCATTTGATCTACAATATTTGCAAGTACAAATTAGACTATGTTCATGATAACTAATTCAACTTTTAATCAAATTACTAGATGAACTCCCACTAAATTCAACATCCCTCAAGTTGTTTAGTGAACACGATCCAAATTCACCACACCTAATCCGATCTTCACGAGAAGAGATGTGGTTTCAATGGTGGACAACGAAGTGTCGATCATATCATTCATATGACTCATGCTTAACCTTTCGGTGCATGTGTTCTGAGGCCATGTCTGTACATGCTAGGCTCGTCAAGTTAGACCCAAGTATTTCCGCGTGTGCAAAACTGGCTTGCACCCGTTGTATGTGAACGTAGAGTCTATAGCACCCGATCATCACGTGATGCTTGGACACGACAAACTTTCGCAACGGTGCATACTTGGGGAGAACACTGTTTTTATCTTGATCTTTAAGTGAGGAATCATCTTATAATGCTACTGTCGCGATCTAAGCATAATAAGATACATAAAAGGATAAACATCACATGCATATAACTTTATGTGACATGGTATAGCCAATCTTCGCGCAATGATCTCCATCTTGTGTGTGCCGGCATGATCTCCATCACTCCACCATGATTGCCTCCACCATGAATAGCAACTACAACTATTGCTAACTACTTAGCGATAAAGTGAAACTATTACATGGCGTATAAGAAGTTGACACACATGTCATACACAATTATAAAGACAACCATATGGCTCCTGTCGGTTGTGTACTCATCGACAAGCAAGTCGTGAAACATTACAAAACATGATCATCGCATACAATATACACATCACATCTTGGGCCATACCATATCACAGAAAACACTCCCTGCAAAAACAAGTTAGACGCCTCTACTTTGTTGTTGCATGTTTTACGTGGCTTATGGGAGTAGCAAGCTAAGAACGATTCTTATCTACGGAAAGCCACAACGGTGATATTATGGTTGCCAAACTCCGGTGTAAATCCCATGACAACTATAGTGAGAGAAACTGGCATCCACCAGCCGCATGTGTGGAACAAGCCACACGTCAAGTGCGGAGCCGGTCTCGCGAACGACGTCGCGTAAGGTTGGCCTGGACCGCTTCAATCTCACTATCCCGCGTCATAAGAAGAACACAAACAAGAGGCTTGCAACAGAAAACATCAACGCCCGCAACAACCATGTTGCATTCTACTCGTGAAACACATCTACGCATAGATCTAGCTCTGATACCACTGAAGGGTTTCGCAGCATAGTAAATCAAAAAAAATTCTACGGATGCGAACGGGAAAGCCAAGATCTAATCTAGGAGATGCAAACAACGAGGGGAAATAGATGAGATCTTCATACCCTTGAAGATTCGCACAGCGGAACGTTCGTCGAAATGTGGGTGATGTAGTCGTACTCGCTTCTCCTCCTCGCGATCCGATCCGATCTAACACCGCAAGTGGCGATGCCTCCGAGAGATGCACACGTGCGGCACCTCGACGTCTCCTCCTTCCTCGGTCCAGCAAGTATGGTGGAGAGACGGATTGGATCTACAACGCGACGGCGCGGTGCAAGTGGTGGAGAGTTTCTGCAGCAGGGCTTCGCCTACGTGCAATCGGGAGGGAGAGAGAGAGGAGGGCAGCAGGGCGGCTAGGGCTTGAGGAGGAGGTGTGGGAGGGGGTGCGCCATCAGACCTCTTTATATAGAGGGGTGGGAGGCCATCCCTTGCCCCTCCCCCAAGCCCTAGGGCTGGCGGCCAAGGAGGGAGGAGTGGGGGGGCAAGTTCCCCCCCTTCTAGAAGCTCCCCTAGGGTTTCCCCTAGGTTTGGCCGGCTGGGCCTTATGGGGCCTTGTGACCCTGGCCCAATGCGGCCAGGGCACTCCCTCATAGGCCCATGCCCCCTCCCAGCAGGTGGGGCCACGTTGGTTCCCCTCCGGAACGTTCTAGAAGCTTCCGGTACAATACCGATTAACCCGAAACAATTCCGAACTCCAAAAACTGCATTGCCTTATATGAATCTTATTCTCCGGAGCATTCCGGAACCTCTCGTGATGTACCGGATCCCATCCGAGACTCCGAAAAAAAACTCATAAACCAATTATCCAATCTATCCTAGCGTCGAGACACGTTAAGTGTGTGACCCTTCGGGTTCGAGAACATGCAGACATGATCTTCTATCAATAATCAACAGCGGGGTCTGGAAACCCATATTGACTCCCACACATTCATGGATGATCATATCGGATGAACCACGATGCCAGGATTCAATCAATCCCATATATATATATTCCCTTCGTCTCGCGATATTTTACTTGCCCGAGATTTGATCGTCGGTACCGTCATACCTAGTTCAATCTCATTCACAGCAAGTACTTTACTCGTTCCGTAATCCGATATCACTTTGTGATTAACTCCTTAACCACATGTTTGCAAGTGGTGTTGGTATCGATTACCGAGTGTGCCCGAAGTATATCTCTCCGACTTGGGAGGGACAAATCCCATCTCGATACATACAACCCAACAGGTAATTTCCGATCACCTAAGAGACACCTTTATGATCACCCTCTCATAGGATGACGTTTGTGTTGGAGATATGCCCAAGAGGCAATAATAAAGTGGTTATTATCATATCTTCACACTTATGATAAATGTTTACATACCATGCTATAATTGTATTAACCGGAAACATTAATACTTGTGTGATTTGTAAACTAAAATAAGAGTCCCTAGTAAAGCCTCTTGTTAAACTAGCTTGTTGGTTAATATATGATCATGGTTTCCTGATCATGAACATAGAGATGTTATTAACAACAGGATCATATCGTTAGGAGAATGATATGGTGGACATACTCCTATAGATAAGCGTAGCATAAAGATCAAGTCATTTCAATAGTTCAATTGCTATATGCTTTCTGATACATAGTAACCTAATTCCTTCGACCATGAGATCATGCATATCACCTTTACCGGATGGATGCTTTGATGACATCAAACACCACACCGTAACAGGGTGGCTATAAAGGTGGCATTGAGTGTTCAGAAAGTATTGGTTGAAACACATGGATCAAGAGTGGGATTTGTCCATCCATATGACGGATAGATATACTCTGGGCCCTCTCGGTGGAATGTCATCCAATTGGCTTGCAAGCATGTGACTGGCTCACAAGGGATCACATATCATGGGAACGAGAAAAGAGTACTTATCGGTAACGAGGTTGAACTAGGTATGCAGAGATACCGACGATCATAACCTCGGATAAGTAAACTATCGTGAGACAAAGGGAAATTGGTATCGTATGTAAGTGGTTCATTCGATCGCAAAGTAATCGTAGAAATATGTGGGAGCCATATGAATTTCCAGATTCCTCTATTGGTTATTGTTCGGAGAAGTGTCTCGATCATGTCCGCATAATTCACGAACCGTAGGGAGACACACTTAAGGATTCGACGTTGTTTGAGTAGTTATGGTATTATGAGAAAGAGACCGAATGTTGTTCGGAGTCTCGGATGGGATCCAGGATATCACGAGGTGATCCGGAATGGTCCAGAGAATAAGATTCATATAAGGAAAGTCCCGTTTCGGAGTTCGGGAATGATTCCGGTGTTTTCATCGGGAATGTTCTAGAAGGTTCCGGATTGTCCGGCACTCCGGGGGGGGAAGGTACATGAATGTGTCATTGAATGATTGCATCATGTACTAAGTGTTCTTGCTGTTCCAAAACTTGAAAGTCAAACTGCCAGTTTGAAAGTCAAACGGCTAAAACAGGAAACTGTGGAAAACAGGAAACTGTGGGAAACAGGAAACTGTGGGAAACAAGCAAGAGGAGTTTGAAACCAACTTGGAGGAGGAGTTCCTCTCCTCCAAGCCGGCGCCCAGCCCTAGGCCGAGTTGGGGAGGGACTCCCCTCCCTCCCTGGCGCGCCTAGCCCCTCCACCTATAAAAGGAGGGGCAGGGCCTCCTCCTTGAGACACACAAGTTTCTACCTCTAATCTCCGGTTTAGAGCCGTTTTGGTTTAGAGCTTCTAATTGCTTTAGCCTTCGGTTTAGAGCCTTCTAATTGGTGTGTCTAATCTCTAGACCACTAATAGCCCTCTCTCATAATCCACCATACTCGCTCCGGCTTAAGGCGAAGCCCTGCGGGATTTCCCCTCTACTTCCGGTACCATGCCGTTGTGCTGCCGGAATCGCGAGGAGAGTGCTACAACCTCCGCTGCCTGCTGGAACAAGGGAGAGGAAGGTCTTCGTCGAGTACCAAACGTGTGACCGACTGCGGGAGCGCTGCCGGAACGCAGCGCCGGAAGGATCGTCTACGCGATCTTGAAATCGGCAAGTGTACGACTACATCACCCACGAGAATCTGCTCTCGTTAACCGCTTTGGAATCTTTGAGGGTAAGTTATTCCATCGACTCGTTGCTACAATCTAGTAGATAGATCTTGGCTTGTTTGTTTGTATGCGATAGAAAATTTTTGTTTTCCATGCTACGAACCCCTACAGTGGTATCAGAGCCGTGTCTATATGTAGATCTGTTGCACGAGTAGAACACAATGGTCATTATGGGCGTTGATGCTTTTGTTGTTGATTGCTTCTTGTGTACTTTGCATCTTGCGGTATGTTGGGATGAAGCGGCCCGGGCTAACCTTACATGACATCGTTCATGAGACTTGCTCCACGCTTGACATGCAACTTGTATTGCATAAGTGGCTTTGCGGGTGCCTGTTTCTCCTAGCATAGTTAAGATCCAATTTACAATGGGTGATTAACAATACTAGTATCAATGTTGTGGTTCTTGTTCGTAAGTTAGAACGACACTTATTAACAGCCCCAAACCACGTAAAACATGCAAAGAAAGTAGAGGCGTCTAACTTTGTTTTGCAGGGGTGTGCAGTGATGTGATATGGCCATGATTGTGATTATATTTGATGTATGCAATGTTCCTTATTGTAAGTCGGCAACCGGCAGGAGCCATATGGTTGTCTTTAATTTCTGTTAAGACCCGCGTGTCTATTCAAAGTAGTTGTAATAGTTGAAGCCGGTGGACGACAACCATGGAGCAGCGTCATTGACCTTGATGCAATGCCGGTAATGATGGAGATCATGTTCGTGCTAGAAGATGGAGATCGGAAGCACAAAGAAGAAAGGCCATATCATATCACATATTATGAATTGCATGTGATGTTAATCCTTTATGCATCTTGTATTGCTTAGTAGACGACGGTAGCATTATAAGATGATCCCTCATGCACATGAATTTCAAGTCACAAAGTGTTCACCCTTAGTTAGCACCGTTGCTAAAGCTTGTTGTTTCGAAGCACCACGTGATGATCGGGTGTGTTAGATTCTACAAGTGTATACAACGTGAGCAAGCCAGATTTGCTCATGCAGAAACTAAGGTTTGATCTTGACGAGCCTAGCATGTACAGACATGGCCTCAGGAACACGGATTACCGAAAGGTAGAGCATGAGTCATATAGTAGATATTATGAACATGTTGATTGTTCGCCATTGAAGCTATATCAACTCTCGTGATGATCGGTTTTGATGTGGTGGATTTGGTTCGTGTGATCACTAAAACAATGTGAGGGATATTGTTTTGAGTGGGAGTTCACCTAGATTAATTTAATTATTAATTAGAACTCAATTTATCATAAACTAAATCAAAGTGAATTTGCATAGTTGTTGTAGTCATTGGCATCCGTTTACCACCTTGCGCTTAGTTATAATTGAGATGATAGAACTATAGAATTCTGGTTAGTTACTTTACGAACTGGTATCGTATTGTTTTGAAGTGTTAATCTAAAGTTTAAAAGTCCTATTGCAAACTTTCAGTAAGTTCCGGTTACTCCATGAAGTTTAATAATTGGTATTAAAACAAGAGTAACAATTCCAAGTGTTAGTATATAAGTATCATGTTTGTCTCCATGATTCTTGATATTCAAAGGATTCTCTTAATATCAAGGTTATCTAGGATCTGAAAGAGTTGTTTCAGAAACCATGATGTGTGGAAGATATTGTGATATCTAAAAAACAAAGTTTTGGTTACAACATGATAGAGTATAATATGGCAAAGTTCATGTTCTCATATTTTGATGAGAATTTGCAAAAGGTTGGAGACACTTGTTGTCCTAATCCTCCAAAAGGTTTTGGAAAGCAACATTATACTCATAATTCATCGTTATAAGCTAAAAGTAGCTTAATCATGGACGATTCCATGATAAGGTGAATATTTGATGTAGGTAAAATGTTTACTACACCAAGAGATTACTAAAGAAAGGAATTTGAAAGAACACCAGACATTTGATAATGGTGATCTACTTCAAAGTGCAAGTGCAAAGACATTGGTATTTAACTATACACGCTTTGGACTATATGTCATATGTGTGACTCCACTATTGATGTTGATAGATTCTTTCAAACAGAAAAGGAAATATTGAAAGAAAATCTCATAAGTATATGGCAGAAAGGAAAATACTAGAATTGTTCAGCTTAAGTATATAGATGATATACATGTTATGGCTATATTCTTTGCTTATTAAACAATGTGGTTCTCAAGTATTTGATACTGAATTTGTTGGTGTGAATCGTCATACGAAACAACACAATTCATGAACTACAATGGCCTAAGTAACTAGCAAAAGAATATGTGATGATGTTCATTGAGAACAAATAAAGGGTTATTGTGTTGCTCGTTAAACATCAAAGCTTGCCTTCAAAGATTTGTTTTATCAGGTATTATGAGAACAAAAGGGTTGTTCAAATAATTGCCGTAATCCATAAAAGATGGATGATTCGCAAATCTCGTTGGAGACATCACATCCATAAAACTAGTGCTAAAGATGTCGAAAGACAAATTGATTGAAAGATCACTTAGGAAGTGACATCGCCGTTTAATTTATATTGGAAAGAAAACATGAAGAAACTCCATATGGATGGAATTTTAGAGTCTTTTGATTTTTGATCAAATGACGCTTGTGAAACTTTCCTAGAGATAATTAAAACTTCGTTCATAGGCCAAAAAGGGAACGAAAGACTAGCTTATTGGAAATTGTACATATTGTTGTACAAAGTCCATCATGTGTAGTCAAAAGCGATGGATTTCAACTTCATATGCTTTCTCCGAGAATTTGGGTGAATATATGAATATTTACTTAATAAGGATAAAGTAAGAAACATTTGAAAAGTTCAAAGACTTTCAAGATGAAGTGCAAAATCATTGTAACAAGAATATAAATAGTTTATGATAAAGATCATAAAGGAAGATATTTGACTTACAAAGTTTAGCATAATACCTAAGATTTATGGAATCGTTCCGTGGATTTGCATTTTCCCGAAACACCATAAGAGTATGGAACGTTCGAGATATGTAATTAAACCTTGTTTGACATGGTAAGATAAAAGGTATAATTCATAAAAATGCCATTATATTTTAAAGATTAAAAGCTTTAGAGATTACCGTTTTTCCACTGAAAAGAGCTCCATCATAATCCGTTGAAATGACACCATATAAAGTTATGGTTTGGGATAAAACCCAAGTTGTCCTTTCTTAAACATTGGTATGCTATGCATAAGAAAGATGTGTGCAACCAAAGTCGGATGAACCTGTCTTTGTTAAGTATTCCTCCATAAACACCGGAGACAAAAGTGTTTGTTGCTTAGAACGTCAAGTTTCTTTGAGAAGGAATTTTTCGTGAAAAGTTAAGTGAGAGGACAATAGAACTTTGATAAGGTTAAAAGAACCTTAGCTATATGTGCAAAGTTGCGCAGCACCGAAAAGTGTTCCGGAGGCAGCAACAATGCTCATGGCTCACGTGCCTCAAAGGTTGTGGTTACAGAGGTCAAAGTTTCTATTGAACCAAGTAGGTCGGATGAACAATCAAATACCAAGATTTGAAGGTTGAATCATTATTTGAGAATAATGAACCGACTACATGCAAAGAAGCGATGATGGGCCCTGACTCCGTAAAATGGCTTGAAGCCATAAAATCCGTGATAGTTCCATATACGAGAGATCAAGATTTGAACTTGAAAGACCCTCTAGGAAGGTACAAGACCTTACAGTCATATTTGGATCTATAAAGAAATAGACATGGATGTTTCACATCTATGAAATAGTCGACATGTTGGGAAAGAGTTCACAACAATGTTCAAAGGTTGACTATGACGAGATTTGATCTGTCATAGTGATATTTAGTCTAGACGGATTAATGTAGCAACCACTACATATAATTTTGTTATATGGTAGTTGAATAAACAAAACAAGTTCTTCTAATAGAATCGTTACCTAGGACATGTGCATAACACGGTCCATAGGGTTTTGTTAGTTCAAAGGATGCTAAAAGCATATGCAAACTTCAATGGTTAAAGTGAGCATCGCGGAGTTGGAATCTTCACTGTGATGAAACTGTTAAAGGAGTTTAAAAGTTCATCAGAGACGATGGAGATGCTTGCAATTGCAAGAAATTAAGTGGGAGCGCTAAGACATGTTTCTAATACATTATGTGGAAGACATATTGTTGATTGGAAATAATGTATCTTTTATTAACACATATTAAGAATTTCATCCCGATGAAAGACTTAGGCAAAACCCAAATATTTGGCATCAATAGACGCTAATATGGTTGTGCCAGAAGTACATAGACAAGATATTGAATGAGTTCAATATAGAAACTACAAGAGAGGTTCTTGTCGCACAGAAAGGATTGAAAGAGTTCAATGTTGATGATATATTCAAGTGTATTGACATTTGGTAAAGTGAAACAAATAATCAAGTATAGATTGATACTTGATGTATGAAATCACAAAGAGTATTTATATCAATCATACTGTGATATGTACAAATCCAGATATGTCCTATGCTCTAAATGTTGTGAGCATATACCAAAATGATTCGTAAGATGATCATTGGACAATAGTAAGGATATTCTTATGATCTTTTGGAAGAACTAAGAGTATAATATTTGTAGAAGTGACAAATAGATGGTTAGTTCATTGTAAAAGTACTACATTGATACTAGTTTTGTCACAAAGTACAAATTAAGTTTATCTCAATCTAAACTAAGGGTGGCACAATATAATGGAAAGTGAGTTCCATAATGGATTTGGATGAGTTCCAAAGTTAAGACATTGTGACAGATACTACAACAAAAGGCCAAGTATATGACTGCTATTTTAGCAGCAAAAGAGGGCATTTGTGTCAAGTAGTTTGTTATCAAACTAGGTGTAGTTCACAGTGGGATAATACTATGAAGATATATTTTGCGACAATATTATCAACATGTTTTAACCCCAAAGAGCTAAAGGTCACACCGAAAGACCAAATTTATACAGAGCCATCTCATTAGAGAATGAGTGATGCGTAGAGACGCAAAGACATGCAATTACACACGGACCTGGAAGTGTCAGATCCGGAGATCAGTTGACCACTAGCAATCGTGTACATACAACACCGGAAAGCCATAGGTGTTGAATACACAAAGGTTTGAAACTAGATTATTGACTCTAGTGCAAGTAGGAGACTGTTGGAGATATGCCCAAGAGGCAATAATAAAGTGGTTATTATCATATCTTCACACTTATGATAAATGTTTACATACCATGCTATAATTGTATTAACCGGAAACATTAATACTTGTGTGATTTGTAAACTAAAATAAGAGTCCCTAGTAAAGCCTCTTGTTAAACTAGCTTGTTGGTTAATATATGATCATGGTTTCCTGATCATGAACATAGAGATGTTATTAACAACAGGATCATATCGTTAGGAGAATGATATGGTGGACATACTCCTATAGATAAGCGTAGCATAAAGATCAAGTCATTTCAATAGTTCAATTGCTATATGCTTTCTGATACATAGTAACCTAATTCCTTCGACCATGAGATCATGCATATCACCTTTACCGGATGGATGCTTTGATGACATCAAACACCACACCGTAACAGGGTGGCTATAAAGGTGGCATTGAGTGTTTAGAAAGTATTGGTTGAAACACATGGATCAAGAGTGGGATTTGTCCATCCATATGACGGATAGATATACTCTGGTCCCTCTCGGTGGAATGTCATCCAATTGGCTTGCAAGCATGTGACTGGCTCACAAGGGATCACATATCACGGGAACGAGAAAAGAGTACTTATCGGTAACGAGGTTGAACTAGGTATGCAGAGATACCGACGATCATAACCTCGGATAAGTAAACTATCGTGAGACAAAGGGAAATTGGTATCGTATGTAAGTGGTTCATTCGATCGCAAAGTAATCGTAGAAATATGTGGGAGCCATATGAATTTCCAGATTCCTCTATTGGTTATTGTTCGGAGAAGTGTCTCGATCATGTCCGCATAATTCACGAACCGTAGGGAGACACACTTAAGGATTCGACATTGTTTGAGTAGTTATGGTATTATGAGAAAGAGACCGAATGTTGTTCGGAGTCTCGGATGGGATCCAGGATATCACGAGGTGATCCGGAATGGTCCGGAGAATAAGATTCATATAAGGAAAGTCCCGTTTCGGAGTTCGGGAATGATTCCGGTGTTTTCATCGGGAATGTTCTAGAAGGTTCCGGATTGTCCGGCACTCCGGGGGGGGGGGGGAAGGTACATGAATGTGTCATTGAATGATTGCATCATGTACTAAGTGTTCTTGCTGTTCCAAAACTTGAAAGTCAAACTGCCAGTTTGAAAGTCAAACGGCTAAAACAGGAAACTGTGGAAAACAGGAAACTGTGGGAAACAGGAAACTGTGGGAAACAAGCAAGAGGAGTTTGAAACCAACTTGGAGGAGGAGTTCCTCTCCTCCAAGCCGGCGCCCAGCCCTAGGCCGAGTTGGGGAGGGACTCCCCTCCCTCCCTGGCGCGCCTAGCCCCTCCACCTATAAAAGGAGGGGCAGGGCCTCCTCCTTGAGACACACAAGTTTCTACCTCTAATCTCCGGTTTAGAGCCGTTTTGGTTTAGAGCTTCTAATTGCTTTAGCCTTCGGTTTAGAGCCTTCTAATTGGTGTGTCTAATCTCTAGACCACTAATAGCCCTCTCTCATAATCCACCATACTCGCTCCGGCTTAAGGCGAAGCCCTGCGGGATTTCCCCTCTACTTCCGGTACCACGCCGTTGTGCTGCCGGAATCGCGAGGAGAGTGCTACAACCTCCGCTGCCTGCTGGAACAAGGGAGAGGAAGGTCTTCGTCGAGTACCGAACGTGTGACCGACTGCGGGAGCGCTGCCGGAACGCAGCGCCGGAAGGATCGTCTACGCGATCTTGAGATCGGCAAGTGTACGACTACATCACCCACGAGAATCTGCTCTCGTTAACCGCTTTGGAATCTTCGAGGGTAAGTTATTCCATCGACTCGTTGCTACAATCTAGTAGATAGATCTTGGCTTGTTTGTTTGTATGCGATAGAAATTTTTTGTTTTCCATGCTACGAACCCCTACAGTTTGATGACCTCAAAGTTTTCTTCCGATACCAGGGAGTTGTATTATCTCATGGTCTAAGGAATACAATATTTGACATAAGAAAAGCTTCGCAAAGATGAACACGATGACACGATCTAATTGCTCCGCTTAGTTTGGGTCTGTCCATCATATCATTCTCCCAATGATATGATCTCATTATTAATCGACAACTCATGTCTATGGTTAGGAAACCTTAGCCATCATTAATCAATGAGCTAGTCCATAGAGGCATACTAGGGACACGGTGTTGTTCACAAACCACACAAGTATTAAAGTTTCCGCTTAATACAATTCTAGAATGGAATATAAACTTTATCATGAACAAGAAATTATAATAATAACATCTTTATTATTGCCTCTAGGGCATAATTCTAACAGGTCGTCCCGCTGCGTGCACTGGGCAGGCAGGCCAGACCATGACCCAAGTTCTGTCCATGAGCTGACCCATCCGGACTGAACTAGACAGTTTGCGTTCCTGATTTATGGCATCTCCACCGGGTCGATCCATTTTAGACACATGATGTGTCCTAATCGGTCTGTTTGGGTTGGCCCCGCAAACACAAAACAAGGACTTTTTTTGTCCCGGTTTTCTTGGGATGTGGAGTGCCCCTAGTGGGCTGACCCATTTGCCAAGCCCCACCCACACCATCATCGTCATTAGAAGTGGTAATGATGATCAATGGCTCATCGAGCACTGCCGGCTTGGCTTCCCGCCCGTCGGCGGGAAAACTCGTTCCTGTCGAGGTTTTCCTGCTTGCGGCAAAGTCAAGCATGCACGTGGCAATGTTTAGGCTCCTGCCCACATACCAACAATGCCTCACCATAAGATCACCACCTGGGAAAGGATCGGTAATCTAGCTCGCCGCTGCTACCCCGAGGAGGACGAGGCGGCCTTCGTCGCCTCGCTAGAGCGGTAAGAGGAGGTGGTGTTGGCGGAGGAGGAGCTGGCGGCGATTGTGGTAGAGGTGACACATGATGCGGAGGTTGCGCACGAGGTCGATGTTGTGATGGATGCGGTGAAGGTCACCGTAGATGTGTGTCGTGGGGCGGCCACGAAGATTTTGTGACGAATCGGGGTTGAAAGAGGAGGTGCCTGTAGTCGATGATGCGACTGCAGCGATGGTGGCAGCGTTGGACACCGACACGGTCATCATGAATGATGACAATGACGCTGTCTGTTTGGTGGACCTCGATGACGAGGTCACTATGCCGGATGTCAGCGATGAGCAGCGGGTTCTTCTCGCTTCCTTTACCACCACCAAGCGCGACGTCGAAGGCTGGCGTTCATGGCGGTCAAGCGGGAGGTCCTGGAGGTCATCCTCGATGTCAGGTCCGCTAGGTGCACCGCCGCTACGTGCATGGCCCAGGCCATAGAGGATCCGTGATGGAGGCAGATGAGCAGTTGCTGCCAGACAAGGACGCGTCTGCGGGAGGAGGAGGTGATGTTGGATGACGACACCGACAAGGATGACCCGCTGGTGGCCATCACTTTGGGGCAGGCCAAGGTGGATGCAGCGGAGGCGGAGGTCGCCAACCACGCACTAGAACGCCGGGATGGAGTTGGCGTTTGCACAATGCCACCTGAAGGAGGAGGCGGAGAAGGCGAGCTGGTCGCAACGCGTCACTTCATCGCATAGTTGTGAGAGGAGCCGGCACCACACCACCTTTAAGAGGGTAGTCGGACGAGATTGACGCAGCGGAGTCTGTAATCCGGAGGGAACGCTATGACGACGCTGGATTGTCGCGTCATGCTAGACAAGGCAACGACAACGAGGGGCCGCCGACGCGGAGCAGTAGATGGCGCCGCCAGTGTAGGGCATGACAAAAAGCAACTTTTTGGATTGCCGCCATCGAAGGTAGTAGGGCAGGACGGCATGCATGTTTTTGGATCATCACCATCGTAGTTTGGACGTCGGCGACGACCAGTAAGTTCTGCTCATCGGCGATCTCCTCTCCCAGTACCAATACGACGGCGAGGGGAAACCTGCATCCGCCTAGAATTCCTCGATGATCTCCTTTTCCGATTTATTCTTACGTCGCACGACTTGTGTCCACTCTTCCTACTTGGAAATAGCCTTCTCCGCCACACAAACGGCCACATGCTCCTACTCCAACACCACAACCGCATCTATATCCGGAAGACTGGCAAAACGAGAGCCACCCACATGCGCTAGAGTTATCCGCCACCGAGGGGACATTCCCTGGCTGGCTAGGTTTACTCTGGCTAGCTTGTCTGCCTCCACGCTACAACTAGGCATAATCCAACATACTTCACAACATTGGGAAGTGAGCCTAGCTCAACTGGTTGGGGGAGTGAATGTAGAGACTCAATACTGAGTGCAAATTCCCACATATATGAATTTAGGTTCCGATTTATACTTGAGGACCAGGCTCACCTGGTACACATGCATTTAACCTGAGGATCATGTTTGGTATTTTACTGAGATTAAAAATCATGATACTCATGCTTAATGGATACGTGCATCTCTAGTTGGTGCAGAGACCCGAATAGTGAAATGTTTATGGAGAGAGAGTGGCCAAAGCCTCCTAAACAAACGTGTGTCTCTCGCCCCCGAGGGAGATGTGATGCTGCCGCCCCCTCCGTCCACCCCCACCCCTTCATGTCCCCCCCCCTTCGCCTCCACCGACCTAGGTCACAGGGCGAAACCCTGGCGGCACCGGCGGTGATGGACTGCCTTTTACCATCTCCTAGAGTTTCGGGTCAGGGCCTAAAACTCTGTGGCGATGGTGCTCTTCGGAAGGCCCGGTTCCGACGCGACTAGGTGTCCCTGGAGGTGGTGCTAGATTTGGGTGGCAGGCGCCATGGTAGGGAGAGCCGCTGGCGGCCGTCCCTGGCCAGATCTAGGCACCTCGGCCCTAGATGGGCTTGGGTGGGCCCAGATGGGTTTCGGCGGGTTGGGGCTTTGCCTCGACGGGCACTCTACAGGCAGCGGTGATGGCTTGCTGATCTTAGATGCGGCGTCGCGGCCTATCCATTGCAGCGGCGGCTAGGGATTTATGGGCCTGTCTTGGCCCGACCGAGCCTATCTGGGCCTGGTGTGCTCGGGCTGCTCTGTCTGTTCTATGAATGCCGCCCATCAGTGGAGGTGGGTTCCTCCTGCAGGCTGTGGGGCCACTGTCCCTCGTTCCGGAGATGTCATGTGTCTCCACCTTGCATGCCACGTGCTAGTGTACACGAAGCGACAATGTTGATGAGTTCAAGGTCGTGGTGGCGCATGCTGGTTGGTGGCGAAACTGGGTGGTGGGTGTTTTATATGGGCAGAGGTCAGGAGAAATCCCTGTCGGCTTGTTCGACACGGATGCGGTGCCGCCTCCAGGTGGCACCATTCCTTCCTTGGGGGCATCGAGGGAATCCTGTGCCCCCACTTTACCTGTAGTGCCGGGGGAAACCCTTGTACCATGATGCAGGTAGCAATACCTTGTCGACGGTGCTTCTCTCGGGAAAGGGCTGCTAGGTACTCGACGTTTTGGTGCACTTGGAGCGTGGTGGGACAAAGTTGGAGGGCGCAACGACTGCGGGTCATCATCATCTAGTCGATTCGGCCTTGTCTTCGTTTCTTTTCTTTCGCGCATGTTTGTGTTGTTGTCCTAGCAGCATTATATTTGATTTGAACTCGTGCATCGATGTGATTGCTATATTAATATAGCGGGACGAAAGGCCATTTCAAGTGTGAAATTCTTCCCCATTTTAACTCATCTTATGAGGTTATGACTTTGGTAATCTTTCGTGTGTAACAGCTAACCTAGAACACTACGTTGCACATCGTGCACGGATATTAGACCTTGTGCAATCTCATTCCCAAAATTGCAAGCGCAGCACAGTAGCGATCCCAATCCCAGCCTCTTGCACGATGACAACGACAAAGTGTAGGAAACATCTAGGCAGCTACCGCGTCAGCCTCAAAGATGGTTCCTACATACTATGGATCCATCGGACAGCGGCCACGTACCTGCGGTACCTCATCAGTCGACTCTCGGTCGTCGTCGGCCAATTCTCATTTTCGCGATAACCCACGTGCTACAAGACACACGTACGGTACATGGCACAAACGTACCCACCATATGACCATATGGCACACTTGTTCAGAAACACCACAGTGCACACCGCCGAAATTGTTCAACACAAGGAATCTTGTTAACTACTCCGTCAGTCCTAAAAAGATATCGTAAATTTATTATTCTCTACGATCCGACTTAAATTTGTTTAGATTAAATGAATCTAGACCCTATTTAATATATGTTTATCCAAATTTTAACAATTCCAAATCACCTAATTTAATATTTTTAATTTTTCTTAAATATGAACAGTTTTTTGGAACAAAATTCGAATTTGAACAAATTTTGAATTCGAATTATTTTTAAATCTAAACAAATTTCATATTTGAGCAATTTTTATATTAAAATAAAATTTATATTTGAACAATTTTCAAACTTAAACATTTTATAAAATTTGAGCTTTCAAATATTCCATCAATTTTTATTAAAAAGAATAAAAACAGTAATTCCTTCGGTCCAGTTTATTAGATACGCACATAGTTTAAAAAAATCTTTAACCATTAATTTTGATCAATAAAATATGCAATATATTTTTCAAAAAATATATCATTGAAAACTACTTTGAAGATGAATTCAATGATATAATTTTATGATATATTGTGTAAAATTTGTTGACAAAAATTATTGGTGAAAATTTGTTTTTAAACTACATGTATGTCTAATAAATCGGACAGGAGGAAGTACTTCTTATTGTGCCTCACCTTAGAGACGCCACTATAAAGGCTCGCGTTGAGCGGAAAATAGCAACCCCCGCCAATTAGTGCATCCGTTGAAGCTGGTGGGCAAAATAATACTACGAAGGCCCAATAGAGCCCATCGTCCACCTCCAGTGTGTCCGTAACCATGTGCTCTGATCTGAGACGGATGAGCATTGCCAGTGACCGGCGGCGGTTGGTTTGATTGGTTTTAAAAAAAAAGCTACTTTAATTCAAATTAATATTTTCATATTTATCTAGATTTAAATATATCTAGTCATATTTTAGTGCTAGATACATCGGAATCTAGCTAAATATAAGAACATTAATTTAAATCAAAAGAAGTAGGAATTTTTCAATCAAGCAAATATTATGTCTAGTAGAAAGAATAACGAGTCACTCGAAAAGTGCAAAAAAATTTAATACATTGAAGTGCTAAATGTCGATCGTATTATGTACTAAAATATTTTATAAATATTATACAAGCAAAAATTACAGTAACGTATTTGCAAATATATAAAGACATACGTGAAATTGTGGCACCCACATAAATTTCGTGGGCTCCCATGAAACACCCACTTAAATTACGTGGGACCGACATATGTAGGCCTTCCGCGAGCAGTCCCACCTACACGCTGAAGCGCGGCGGCTGGGAGGAGGATAATGAAGCGAAAACGACGACGGACAGGGGTTGGTACTACATCCGATAATCCAGCATCTTGACGGAGCGAGCGGCAGCCAGCGCGACATTATGCATGGATCTGACACAACAATTGTAACCTGCTGAACGATGCACGTAATCGTTCATATTACATGGTGCTTCGATTGGTGCCTTTCTGAATATGTTAAACCGATCTTGGTCACTGGGTTCAGATGTTCTTTTGTTCTTGTAGCTAGGGTAGCCTGTCCGGGACCTTTCTACATCGATAATAACACATGTCGGTGCTTAACCATATGCAATATGTCTAGAGTGTTTTCCGGCAAGCATGGCGTCGCCGGCCATGTCGTGCACTGCGACGGAGTTTTACCCATTATTTTTCTACAGAGAGAAGACAACTGTTCTTGGGCTGAATGGGCCTCATACAGTCATGAAACAACAAAACTGACGTGGGAAAATAATGATTGATGCAAAAAGTCTGCAATTCCCAAACAAATCCTGTCAGGCCCAACAGGGGCAAGTGGGCACTGCCCCGTCATCCGTGCATCACCCCGCCATCACCGTAGCTCCGGCCGCCTGCCGAACCTGCGCCTCCCGACCAGCACCACCGCAGGCCACCACACCGTGCGCGGGTCAACTCAGATCTGCATGGGAGAGGAAGAGCACCTGCCTCCACCAGCAGCAGCCGCCTCCAACCTCACCCACTGCAGCAGCCTAAATCTGCAGTTGGCCGCTCCAGCGCTGGCCGCCGCCACATCGGACCATGCTAGGCACCGCCGAAGAAGGCCACGAGCTGGTGAGCCCCATCTCGCGCAGATCCCCTGAAGAAGCCGGCCGCCATACGCAAGGTAGGGTAGGCCAGAAAGATTATGGAAGTACTAGGTAGTAAAACAGGATGTGTTGGGCCTATTTCGCAGAGATTTGCGACGGCCTGTTGAACTGAGCCAAATTAAGTCATGAGTACCACACTAATACGAAAGGTTTCATATTTGCTGTAAACATAGAAATTCCGCTTCCATGTTTGTGTCCCCGGAAAACCCCTTTAATCTTTCAATTCCGTTCCACTTAAGAATTTCCATTTTCATGTAAGTTGTGCAAGAAAAACTTCCCATTTCGTAGTAAAAATTTATGTTTATATTTTGTATTTCCACTCCCATATTTTTTCTCTATGAATTTTTTTCCAAAAATTCATCTATGTTTTTATCCCTTGCTGAGCATGACATGGGGCATATTACTTCTATTTTGTAGCTCAACTTTGATGTGATAAAGAAATTTCCATGTAGTTTCATAAGAAATGCTTGGAACAGTCGGTGTGCTTTGTTGTAACTCTTGATATATATGCTTTGATGTATGTCGTCTCTTTCTGATATGGCAAACCCATGCATTTTTTTTGAACAAATATATATTGAGTCAGCAGGCTGCCTCGTTAAAAACCCTCCAGTCCCTTTCGGTATCCTGGAAAGAAAAGAGTACAACTGGGACCTGCTGCTCCGCAATCATAGTAGTGTTACATCATCCACTAATTGTGAAAAAAGAAAAACAGGCGGGCTCTCAAGCCAAAAAGATACATTCTGACTATCTACTGTCCTAGCTATAAAATCCGCTGTTTTATTGGCTTCCGTGGGGCAATGATGGCAAACCCATGCATGATGAAAGGAGAATCGTATCTGTATTGCCCTGATCTAGCAAACTCATGCATGAAGGGACGATCGTGATGCGCGTGGTAAGAGCAAATATAGGCAAGCGTCCGCGCGCACGTAGCGCCCCACCGCGTCTAGCTCCATGCGTGACTCCCGGAGACCCCATATATGTATATATAGGATACGGCCGGCCAGGGAGGTTGGCAACCCCAGGGGTAGGACGACGCGAGGACACGCACGTACGTACGCCGGCGAGGACGATGAGGACGAGCGTGCGCATCGTCATCGTCGCCGCGGTTGTGCTGCTGCTCACCGTGACGGCGACGGCGCATGTCCGGATGGACCTGATGGACGGCTACAAGCCGCAGACACGGAGGAGCAACGGCGGGGGCATGTCATTCGACTTCATGAAACTATGGTAATGTCTCTCGTATTTCTGCCCGCCTCTCCGGCCGTTGTCTATCGCATTTCAATATAATGTAACACTGTTTATCGATTAATTTGCAGGTAATTTGGCTCGAGCATGGTTCTATTATAATTAAGGAGCTCGGCGGCCGGATCGAAGAACGTGTGTGTGTGTGTGTGTGTACATGACAGCATGCGACGTATCAAGTCTAGATATAAGAATTTTCCTTCAGAATCGACAGACGACACTAATAATATTTACCTATCTACATATGTATGTATGGTTCAATTACTCCAGTGAAGGACAGGGGCCAGCCCTGAGGGCTGGTGAAAGGGGCGACCGCGCGCCCTGGCCCGCTCATGAAAGGGCCATATCAGCAGTTCAGCACATACATGCCTTGTAATCTATTTTTCCAGCAAATATGTGTATTGTGTAATTGTAATTATATTAATTAAATCTGTGTATACCAGTTTGTTGCTCATTTTGGCTGTTATTGATGAAAATTGTTCCCAAGACGTCAATATTAACTTTTGTACTGAAAAATATCAAATCATTCCTAGAGTTAGTTCAACGAACCACCCAACAAGTTTTTCAACAAAGAAATAACTCTTAGTCCACTGACAATAAAGAAACAGCACTTTCATTTTAACATCCTCGTGATTTTTCTCGTTCTGTAGAGAAAATAGTGTTTCGAATATTGATAATAATATGTTAAGAATGTATTGCAAAAAAAATGGAATTCTAGAAACCAAGGAACCGAAAGGAGCCCCATAGTAATGCCTAGGAGATCATGTAGATGTGCTCACCAAACCTCGTTGGCAAATCTCAAGAGATGATGCTTGGGATCTAACAACCTGCCAACTCATTATTTCCTATCAAGTGATGATTGAACTCAATATTTCTCCAGGCTATGGCGAAAGAGAAATGAGTTTTTTTGTCCTAGAAAAACCTCACAGTTCAGTTAATACATCACGAGTGTGTCAATCAGTATAATGGAGAATATATGTCACAAAGTCGGACTCAATATAATGTCGGATTATCATCGCAATCAGCAATGAGAAGCCATATATGCATGATCGTATGCCCAGACTGCTCATATTTTTTTTTGAAAAGAAGCATATATTAATATCACAAGTACCAGTTTCACTTAGCCTCTGCAACAACGCATTGTCCTAGCGGCCATATGGATGCACATAGCAAAAATATAAAGAAGAATTATAAAAAAGAAAAGTACCGTCACAGTGACCCATTCGTTGAAACAGCATATCCTTGTC
This sequence comes from Avena sativa, assembly GCA_916181665.1. Lineage (NCBI taxonomy): Eukaryota > Viridiplantae > Streptophyta > Magnoliopsida > Poales > Poaceae > Avena > Avena sativa. The sequence goes on along the minus strand of OV702285.1, from coordinate 37,493,039 downwards.
TTAGCGTGAGAGAAATCCTAGGATCGCCCCCTTTATTCAGCAAACGAGCAGGCCCCCATGCCGCCCGTTGTTTCCATGCAGCACCAACAGATGAGAAGAGGACACCAACCGCATGAGATTGGCATGTCTAGGCCACAACCTCACCCCCGACGGCGGCGGCAAGCCTCCATCCCCTCGTCGGCCGCCGGAAAACCTCAGGCCCCGGCCAAGACGGTCGTGCCGCACCAAGACCCAGCGCCACACCTCCCACATGTGCACGCCGCCACAGACCCCACTCTTGCCCCCATCTCAGATGGACAGGGCGCCGTCACCGCCGACATGTAACATCCCAAAAATATTAATCAAGGTTATCAATTTCAATCACCCAAAATTAGAGTTAACAAAAACTTTTGTTAATTAAATCCATATGAATGCATGTGTGTATGTGGTGAATGCATGAATGCTTGAATGGACTTGTGTGATTGTTGTGAATGGCAAGGATTGGTTTAAAGATGAAAACAACATCATCTAAATCATTTCCAAGCAGAATCAAATGAAGAGAAATTCAAAAACAAACAATATAAGCAAATGGTCACTTTTACCAATCTTGCTCACTAGACCACTTTAAGTGTTTCTAATCCAAGATTTCTAATACAAAAAATCTAATTCTTTTCACCCCTTGCTAGACCAATTAAAAGTGAACCCAAGCCCACCTTGCAAACCCCCAGAAACATTTGGCAACCATATTCAAATGACATTTGAAAATTGAATCTAGTTCATATGGTAAGATCACCATTTCTCAAACCCAATCAAACCAGTTCACCTTGACAAATCCAATCAAACAGATACTTCCTAGTATGTGACCATTGCACTCACCAAGTTTCATCCAAAAATTCAAATATGAATTTCTTGCGGAAATTTCATCAAACACCTGGAGATAGAAACCAAATTCTGCCAAACTTCACTGTTTTGAGCAGTAATCTTTACAAACCTTGTTTCCCATTGATCACCCTTGTCTCCCCCAGTGACAACCAGTGCATTAAACCAGCCTAGACCCTACCATTGCACCATGTCGTGCATGCCCGAGCACCCCCTTGCCAGCCGACCATGGCAAGCTAGCCAGAGCCATTGCCGCGCCTAGCCACCATGTCCAGGAGGCACGCCACCGTCCACCGCCACCCCCTGTCCAGCCCTCGAGCCTTGCCAAGCAGTGGACCACCGAGAACACATGCGCCCAGTTTGTCTCTGCCATGTACAGAGCGCGCCAGCTCGCCGCGCTCGACACGCTCGCAGAGACCGCGCCTCGCCTTCGCCGCCCGTGCCTGCGATCACCACCGTACCAGGAGACCACCAGACATGCCCGTTCGCCGCCGCGTGACCAGGAGCACCTGTGCGTCGTCAAAAAACGTCGTCAGTGCCGTTCAGAGCACCGGCGCATTCCAACCAAATCGCACTGCCCCTTGCCACGCCATCAAGCCGTTGAGCACCGCCAGGAATCTGTGCACCGTCCCCTAGCCCCAGCCATGCCCGTAGCTCGCTGTAACCCCGACCCCGACGAGCACTGCCCATGCCGCTCGGCCTCTCTCGCTCGCGTATAAAAGGAGGCCTCCCTCGCTTATTTTATTCACTCTAGTTCACTCCCCACCTCTCACTGATCCTTCCACCTCTTCCCGGAACAAGGCGAGCTCTCCCTCGCCGGAATTTCACCGGAGCCTGCCGCTGCTGGAGGATAAGGGCGTCGTCGATTAGAGCCACCCCAGGAGGAGCCACCAGTACCAGGAGAACCGCCATCGTCGACTTCGTCATTCGCCCCCGTCGTCGACCCTAGCCTAAGCCCCAGTGAGCCGCCCCAGACCCCCACTGGCCGTGCTAGGGTTCGAGCCCGTCGTGTTCTGTTCGACAAGGATGATGGCCGTGAGTCGTTGATCCTTAGTCTAATCCTACGGTCGTAATCACCCCGTAACCCTCCGCCAACCCCCGTCTCACTGACGTGTGGGGACACCACTTAACCAGCCGCCGCGCGCGCTGGCCCAGTTAGATCTCCCGCACGACCCAGTAGTTTGAATTTAGGTTTATCTATTTAATTTCAAACCTAGTTCTAACAGAAGCTTCAAAAATAAAATTCAGAGAGTTTTACTGAACCAAATAGCATGAAACCAATTTTGTTATTAAGATATGGAAATTCTTAATCCAAGCCTGTTGGATTCAAACCATTTGGAATTATAGAGCACCTATAGTAAAAAAACAAGGCAGTGACTTTTCTGCATTCAAACTTTTTTCAAAATTCAACCATAAAAGCTTTTGAGTTGATTCCAACTCTCAAAAATCACATTTGTACAGATCTTTCTAAATATAAAAAAATATCTAGATTTACTTGCAGTAATAATGGACAAGTAATAAAATAATGCCCCATAGGCATTTCTAGTCACTTTACTTAATTAAAATAAAAAGGTTAAACCTTATTAAATTGTGACACCACTTTAAATCACATTCCCAAGTATTAGAATATGTGGTGATGACATGTGTCAACATGATCCCATATTTTAATTGGAGAATATTAAATCTTAAGTAGTTTTTCAATGAGTAGAAATTACTTTTCAAAAATAAAATAAATAAGACTATTGCCTTAATTCTTGTGATGTTGTTGATGATGGTAAATCATCTAGTGTGAGCCTTTGTGTGCTAAATAGAAGTAGTTAAGTATTGTTTGGTGATTGTGTACTTCGTATTTATTTATAGACACTAGTACCGACCAAGGATACAAAGAGGAAGGAGACTACTACGAAGAGGAAGCCGAGGAGAACTTCAACCACTGCACTGCACATGGCAATCTACTATCTTAGCAAGCTAAGCTAAAACCATTGAAGCTAATACTTGCAATCCCCACAATACCAATGAACCTATGCAATGCATTAGGCATGCTTTGATTAGACAATCTTGAGTATCCTAAATCCCAGTTTTACTTGCAAGCTTGATTATTTTATTTATTTATCAAAGATTTTTATTTATGTTTACTTAGTGACTTGTGAAGTTTTGGAAAGATATTAGAGGTAGCATAAAGAGCATAAAACTTGGCCTAAGTTAGTTATAACTAGATGTCATCCTAAGGCATGAGATTAGACTTAGATAAGTCACACTGATTATCACCCCTCATTAGTGTTTACCCCAACTTTAGTGGCTAGTGCTAAGAATAAAACTTCATCACTTTAGATGGGAATACTTGGTGAAAATGGTTATGAAAACCTTATAATGATGAGTCATTCTAATGAGATGTTTTGACATGTGTTATTGAACACCTGATGATTTTGATGATGAAATTGTTGAGGCATGAGCCTTAGCTCTTTATAAAACTGATGGTTGTGTTCGAATGTGATACCATTCCAATTTTACCGTACAACCACGATACCCGAATTTGGGTAGGGCTTGACTGGAAGTTTATATACCTTAGTATGGGTTCCCTTGCGGACGAGGTTTGAGATGAGGCTACCTCGTGAGGATTGTCCACCTATGCATTTCCCAAGATGACAGATGGTCATGGTTGGGAGGCCAAACTCATAGGAGAGGTGCCTATACTAGGGTGTGTAATTGAAAGGTTAGGATTGATTATCCACATACTGAGTATGGTGAATTTAGGATTGTTCCTGACGGATGTATCGAATATTGTGGTGAAAGTGTACCACCTATGCAGAGTGTCAAACTATTCGAATAACCGCGTCCGCAATTATGGACAGTTGGAGTGGCCATACTGTTCCGCCGTCAGATGTTTTCAAAATGACTTGTGAAATGAATCATGACTTTGACTTGACCACAACAGGGTTATGAAAGTTAAACTTAAGTTCCCACTTATAGGTTATATAAAATCTTAAACTAGCTTTCTTTACTTCTGTACTCAACTAGAGATAAACCTGGCTTTTTGCAAAACAACCTAGATCTTAGTATTCCTACTTGAAACCGCTTTACCTGTTAGTCTTAGTTTGCGAGTACTTAAAGAGTACTCATGGCTTTGTCCCTGGCTATTCCTGTGGCCAGACTATGAGGAGGACTATCAGGAGGATGGACTGCAGGAAGTCTATTACATCTAGGATCATCTCCCATCGTCAGCATTGCCTGTGACCTTGAAGATGGAGCTTCGACCACGCTACCGTTATTATATTATTTCGCTACGTTGATTTTATTAAGACTGGATCATCAGATCCTTTATTTGTAAGACCTTTATTATGATTTGTAATGGATGATGAACTATGGTACCAATCTGTTATGTCTCGCAAAAATGGTAATCCTGGGATGGCGAGCTATGGTATAATAGGCATCTGGGATTAAAAATCCGGGTGTTGACAAGTTGGTATCAGAGCCATCCTGACCATAGGAGACCCTAATTTAGAATGGACGCTTGAATCAAAAACTTAGTTTCGAAAACAAAAGAAGTGAGTATTTATGAAAAGCTATTCTCATTCTTATCACTTAGATTCTTTCATGAAAATTCATGTTCCTCAAAAATTCTTGCAAACTTACATAAAATTTGACACACTTGATCACTCTACTAACTTACTCATCCTACATTCTTATAGATGGACATGAAGTATAGAAAGTTCTATCAGTTGGGAATTGGAGGAGATCTCATCTTTGAGCGTGATTTGGACCAACTCTCGCAACTTCTGGAGCGCCGGCACCCTGAGTTCTTTGGAGCCCAGCTCAACGATCAGCAAGGAGGAGAATTGCAATGGTTGATTATTGCAAGTCTCAGCTGGAAGATTGAAGCCCCCACCTCAGAGGGAATCCAGTTCACCTTAAGAGAGAATAACTGGCTAGATGGACTCGCCAAGGCCATGCTGGAAGCTCTTGCCCGTCTATGTGGGAAAAGCATCAATCAGATCAAGGGCACGCGCTTTGAGTATTACCCAAGGCGTGATGCTATGGGACAGCCACTGGAGGTACCACGTCAACCGGAGCTGAAGCATCAAGTGGACCATCTCAGCTTCATGATTTATGACAGGCAGAAGGCGTTGCACAATGCCCGCGCCTATGCCAACCACAACTATGACATCGCAGTCAAGAAGGACCAGACCATCGCCATGCTTGTGAAGGATCGCCAGTCACGTCGTCGTCAGCTTGACAAGAAGGATCGCATTATTGCTCGCCTTCATCACAAGGTGACAGACTTGGAGGAGACCATCCACGAGCGGGACATGCAGCTTGAGGAGAGGGAAATGCAGGGGAAGATATCCGTGCAGAACCCTACTCCTACCTCAGTGACGATGATGACTTCTTGGAGGATCAAGCCATGGACTTCTTCACTGATGACGAGGACTCGGCCTTCATTGATGATGATGATGATGATGAAGCCACCGATTCCGAGGAGTCGTGGCACTTGAGCACTAGCGTTAGTGAAGTTGTATCGGGTCCCATTGTATCGTAGTTTCACAGAATGGTTCTTAAGACCATCTGTTTCCTTGTTGTGGTGTGTGTTTGTATTGTGTGCTATGAATGAATGAAAAGCAAGTTGCTAGTAGAAAAACTTGAGTCAAACTAAAAGTTTAAAAACTTTTCAAAAAAAAACCCTGAACCTTAAAAATTTCCCTCTTTTCTCATGATCTATCTCAATCTTAAGATTCCTCGCAGAGGAAGCTGTTCATCCCCAGACCCAATGCTGCAAATCTTGCAAATGTTGGTTTCTGACCGCGAAGCTGAAAGAGCCGAACGTCAAGCCAACTTAGCCACCCTCCAACACATAGCTCAGATGGCCAACAAGAACCAAGGCCATGGAAACCAGGACAACCATGGATCCAAGCTCAAGAAATTTCAGAATACCAATCCACCCATTTTTAGTAAGTCTGAAGAGCCATTAGATGCGGATGATTGGCTGCAGACCATGGAGAACAACTTAGAAGTCGTAGGAGTGGAGGCCAATGAGAAGGTACTTTTTGCCACCCACTATTTGGCAGGAGATGCAAGAGCTTGGTGGAACAGCGTCCGCGCCATGAATCTAGGACAAATGATGACTTGGGATGAATTCAAACTCAAGTTCAGCAGAACCCATGTGCCACTGAGTTTGATCAAGAGGATGAGAGATGAATTCAGAGAATTGAATCAAGGGAGGATGGCAATAGTTGAGTACCGTGACAAATTTCTGTCATTAGCTAGGTATGCCCCAGATGAGATTGGCACTGAAGCCAAGAAGAAGGAGAGATTTTTGAATGGTCTGCATGATGAGATGCAGACAGTGTTAGTCAATATTCCGTTTGCTGACATTGAAGCCTTAGTGGACTCTGTCATTCAGATGGAAGGCAAGATCAACCAAGCCAATGAGAATCGCAAGCGTAGAATGATGCATCAACCAGGAACCCACCATACTGCAAAGTATTGCCCCAACCCGTCTATATGATTTGCCCCAAGAAACAATAGACCCCCAATGAACCGTCCAACCTATCCCAACCGTGGAGGAGGAAACCTAAGGCCCGGAGGAAACCACAACAACAACCCCGACAACCCTAGAAATTTCAATCGTGCACCACCCAAGTTCAACAACAACAATGTCGCCAACAACACCAATACTACCCCAAGGACTGGAAGCAATGTTGTGCCTGTTGCAGTAAAGGACAAGTCTCAGGTGACTTGTTATGAATGCGGAACCAAGGGTCACTATTCCAATGAGGGCCCCAAGAAGCTTGCAGCAGCCCCCAATGTGAATGCCCCAGCTCAGAAGCAGCGTCGTGTTCAGCCTGGAAGAAGATTTGCCCCAGGGAATTCGCTCAACCGCAACGGTCGTCTGTTTCTCATGAATGCTGAAGAAGCCCAAGAAGCGCCAGATGTCGTGCTGGGTATGTTTTCTATTAACTCAGTACTTGCAAGAGTGTTGTTTGATTCTGGAGCATCGCACTCGTTTGTTACAGAATAATTTGCATGCACTAGTAAGATTCAACCAACAAAATTGAAGCATGTTATGATAGTTCAAATACCTTGTTCAACCACCAAAGCTAGACAAATTTGCAAGGCCGTACCTATCAGAATTCATGGCATATATTTTTATGCTAATTTAATAGTACTTGGAACTAAAGGTTTGGAAGTAGTACTAGGAATAAATTGGATGTCGAAACATAAAGGATTAATCGACTGTGCCAAGAAAGCCATAACCATGACCAGTACAACCGGAGTATCAATAGAGCATGTATCTGAAACCTTGCCCCGTCAATTCAAGTGCAACAAGAGTCTAGCCCAACCAACCATTGACCAAGTCCGAGTAGTCTGCGAATACCCCGACGTATTTCCAGATGTTTTGCCCGATATGCCCCCATATCGGGATATCGAGTTTATCATTGAACTAATCCCTGGAACCGGACCCATAGCTCAGACACCTTATAATATGAACCCGTCTGAATTAGTGGAGCTGAAGAAGCAACTGGATGCTATGCTGGAGATAGGCTTGATTCAACCAAGTGCATCTCCATGGAGATCACATGTCTTGTTTGTGGACAAGAAAGATGGAGGTAACCGTTTGTGTACGGATTATCGGAAGCTGAATGATGTCACCATCAAGAACAATTATCCACTGCCAAAGATAGAAGATCTGTTTGACCAATTGACCGGTGCCAAAGTGTTTTCTAAGATTGATCTTAGAACTGGTTATCATCAACTCAAGATTCGCGTAGAAGATATTCCAAAGACTACCTTTACCACCAGATATGGATTGTATGAGTACACTCTCATGTCCTTTGGATTAACCAATGCCCCCGTTATTTCATGAACCTCATGAATAAGATTTTTATGGACTTCCTCGATAATTTTGTCGTTGTTTTCATAGATAACATTCTGATCTATTCCAAATCAAAAGAAGAACATGAGCTACACCTGAGGACCATCCTTGGAACCCTTAGGGATCAGCAGTTGTATGCCAAGTTTAGCAAATGTGAATTCTTGTTACAGGAAGTACGATTCCTCAGACATATTGTGTCGGTAGGAGGAATTGTTGTTGACCCTGCAAAATTTAAGGATGTTGAAGAATGGCAAGCCCCAACCACTCAAACCCAAGTTCGTGCATTTCTCGGATTAGCGGGATATTACCGAAAGTTCGTAGAAGGATTCTCGAGCATCGCAAGACCCATGACCCAATTGTTGAAGAAAGATAAGAAGTTTGAATGGACGGACAAATGTGAAGCAAGTTTTCAAGAGCTCAAAAAGAGATTGATCTCATCACCAATCTTGATCATGCCGGATATCACGAAGCTTTTTGATGTGTATTGTGACACATCCAAGATCGGTCTCGGATGTGTGCTAATGCAAGAAGGTAAAGTCATATCTTCTGTATGCCGACAACTGAAGCAGCATGAGTAGAATTATCCTACCCATGACCTTGAACTAGCAGCCATAGTTTTAGCCTTGAAGACATGGCGGCATTACCTCATGGGAAACCGTTGTGAGATTTATTCGGATCACAAGAGCCTGAAGTATATTTTCACTCAGAAGGAGCTGAATATGAGGCAAAGGAGATGGATAGATCTAATCAAGGACTATGATATGGACATCCACTATCACCCCGGTAAAGCCAATGTGGTATCAGATGCCATTAGCAGATTACCGTGTCGCTTGAACTCCATGATTCTGAAGGAGCAACCAAGTTTGCACAAGGAGTTGGAAGATTTCAGAATGGAGCTAGTAAGTGAAGGATTTTTGGCTAGCATAGAACTTCAACCCACTTTGATCAGTCAGATCAAGGAGGCGCAGAAAGGAAATGCTATTATCGATGGAATCAAATGTCGTATCGGTACAAGGAAGGTACCCGGATTCACCGAAGATGAAGAAGGAGTTTTGTGGTACAAAGGACGTATCTGTGTGCTAGCAGATTCAGAATTGAAGCAAGCTATTTTGAAATAAGCCCATGATACTCTTTATTCTATCCACCCCGGAGGAAAGAAGATGTATCAGGATTTGAAGGAGCAATTTTGGTGGCATAAGATGAAGAGAGAAATCGGAAGCTACATAGCCAAGTGTGATATCTGTCAGAGAGTCAAGGCGGGACATCAGAGACCCACAGGACTGTTGCAACCATTGCAGATTCCGGAAAGGAAATGGGATTCAGTTGGAATGGATTTTATCACCGGTTTTCCTACATCTAGTAGGGGAAATGACTCTATTTGGGTCATAGTAGATAGACTATCCAAAGTCGCCCATTTCTTACCAGTCAAGATCACTTATCAGAGTTCGAATCTAGCAGAGTTGTACATTGCTAGAATAGTCAGTTTGCATGGAGTCCCCAAGAACATCATGTTGGATCGAGGAACCCAGTTTACCTCGAGGTTTTGGAAGAAAGTCCAAGAAGGATTAGGAACCCGACTAGATTTCAGCATAGCTTATCACCCTCAGACTGATGGACAAACAGAGCGAGTAAATAAAATACTCGAAGATATGTTGAGAGCTTGTGTGTTAGAATATGGATCTAAATGAGAAGACTGTCTGCCTTTCGCAGAATTTTCATACAACAACAGTTACCAAGCCAGTTTGCAAATGGCCCCATTTGAATTCATGTATGGAAGGAAGTATCGTACCCCTTTGAATTGTTCGGAAGTAGGAGAGAGTCAGATTTTCGGACCCGACATCCTACGGTAAGTCGAAGAGAAAGTTAGCCCCCAGATATATTGGACCCTTCAAGATTTTGAATCGTCGAGGAGAAGTATCGTATCAACTGGAACTGCCAGATGAGATGTCAGCCGTGCATTATTTGTTTCATCGTTACTTCGCAAATTCCTAGAAGTCCCGGAGAAGACCGAAGTTTTCAAGAATATTGATCATAGAACCATAGAGATCAACGACGAACTGACCTATCCTGAAGTACCCATCCTTATTTTGGAGAAAGCTTTCAGAACCACCAGGACCCGGAGTATTAAGTTTCTCAAGATCCAGTGGAGTAATCACACTGAATAAGAAGCTACCTGGGAGCGAGAAGACTACATTAGGATGGAGTTTCCAGATCTCTTTAAACCCTAGTTTTCTCTTTTTCTCAAATCTCAGGACGAGATTTTGTTTAAGGAGGGAAGGTTTGTAACATCCCAAAAATATTAATCAAGGTTATCAATTCCAATCACCCAAAATTAGGGTTAACAAATTTTTTTGTTAACTAAATCCATATGAATGCATGTGTGTATGTGGTGAATGCTTGAATGGACTTGTGTGATTGTTGTGAATGGAAAGGATTGGTTTAAAGATGAAAACAACATCATCTAAATCATTTCCAAGAAGAATCAAATGAAGAGAAATTCAAAAACAAACAATATAAGCAAATGGTCACTTTTGCCAATCTTGCTCACTAGACCACTTTGAGTGTTTCTAATCCAAGATTTTCTAATAGAAAAAATCTAATTATTTGCACCCCTTGCTAGACCAATTAAAAGTGAACCCAAGCCCACCTTGCAAACCCCCAGAAACATTTGGCAACCCTATTCAAATGACATTTGAAAATTGAATCTAGTTCATATGGTAAGATCACCAGTTCTCAAACCCAACCAAACCAGTTCACCTTGACAAATCCAATCAAACAGATACTCCCTAGTATGTGACCATTGCACTCACCAAGTTTCATCCAAAAATTCAAATATGAATTTCTTGCGGCCATTTCATCAAACACCTGGAGACAGAAACCAAATTCTGCCAAACTTGACTGTTTTGAGCAGTAATCTTTACAAACCTTGTTCCCCATTAATCACCCTTGTCTCCCCCAGTGACAACCAGTGCATTAAACCAGCCTAGACCCCTACCATTGCACCATGCCATGCATTCCCGAGCATCCCCTTGCTAGCCGACCATGGAAAGCTAGCCAGAGCCATCACCGCGCCTAGCCACCATTTCCAGGAGGCAGGCCACCGTCCACCGCACCCCCTGTACAGCCCTCAAGCCTTGCCAAGCAGTGGACCACCGAGAACACACGCGCCCAGTTTGTCTCTGCCTTGTCTAGAGCGCGCCATCTCGCCGCGCTCAACACGCTCGCACAGACCACGCCTTGCCTTCACCGCCCGTTCCTGCGATCACCACCATCCCAGGAGACCACCAGACATGCCCGTTCGCCGCTGCGCGACCAGGAACACCTATGCGTCATCAAAAAACGTCGTCGGTGCCGCTCAGAGCACCAGCGCGTTCCGACCAAACCGCGCCGCCCCTTGCCGCGCCATCAAGCCGTTGAGCACCGCCAGGAGACTACGCACCGTCCCTAGCCCTAGCCATGCCCGTAGCTCGCTGTAACCCCGACCCCGAGGAGCACTACCCATGCCTGTCGGCCTCTCTCGCTCTCCTATAAAAAGAGGCCTCCCCCGCTCGTTTTGTTCACACCAGTTCACTCCCCACGTCTCACTGATCCTTCCCACCTCTTCCAGGAGCAAGGCGAGCTCTCCCTCGCCGGAATTTCACCGGAGCCTGCCGCTGCTGGAGGAGAAGGCCGCCGTCGATTGGAGCCACCCCAGGAGGAGCCGCCAGTACCAGGAGAACTGTCGTCGTCGACTTCATCATTCGCCCCCGTCTTCGACCCCCTGAGCCCTGGTGAGTCGCTCCAGATCCCCACTGGTCGTGCTAGGGTTCGAGCCCGTCATGTTCTGTTCGACGAGGACGATGGTCGTGAGTCGTTGATCCTTAGTCTAATACTACGGTCGTAATCACCCCGTACCCCTTCGCCAACCCCCATATCACTGACGTGTGGGGACACCACTTAACCAGCCCGCGCACGTGCTGTGCACAGTGAGCCAGCCCAGTTAGATCTCCCGCGCGACCCAGTAGTTTGAATTTAGGTTTATCTATTTAGTTTCAAACCTAGTTGTGACAGTATCTTCAAAAATCAATTCAGAGAGTTTTACTGAACCAAATAGCATGAAACCAATTTTGTTAGAAAGGTATGGAAATTCTTAATCCAAGACCGTTGGATTCAAAGCATTTGGAATCATAGAGCACCTATAGTAAAAATAACAAGGTGGAGACTTTTCTGCATTCAAACATTTTTCAAAATTCAACCATAAAAGCTTTTGAGTTGATTCCAACTCTCAGAAATCACATTTGACCAGACCTTTCTTAATATATAAAAATATCTAGGTTTACTTGCAGTAATAATGGACAAGTAATAAAAGAATGCCGCATAGGCATTTTTAGTCACTTTAATTAATTAAAATAAAAAAGTTAAACCTTATTAAATTGTGAGACCACTTTAAATCATATTCCCAAGTATTAGAATATGTGGTGATGACATGTGTCAATATAATCCTATATTTTAATTGAAGAATATTAAATCTTAAATAATTTTTCAATAAGTAGAAATTACTTTCCTAAAATAAAATAAATAAGACTATTGCCTTAATTCTTGTGATGTTGGTCAGGGGCGGACCTGTGCCCCGGGCTGCCCGGGCGACAACCCTGGTCGTGGCCGGCATAGTATACGTACATCCCTTATAATTTCACTAAAATTCATAAATCGAAGTATCCCAGCCCGTGTCTTTGGGCCAGAATGACCAGGGGATGTCTAAAGAGCCCACTAAGACGGCAACCAGGAGACATAGAAAGGATCCATCACCACATGCCTGCACGTGAACTGGATTACATGTTCCTTTCCATCGCTGTCTCCAGCCTTGGACGAAAGCGCCTAGAAGCCAAGCCCTGCTAATTTAAACTAATCTCCTGCGGCTCAAGAGTCCGATATTAATGCAAATGAACGATGATTAAATGAATCATAGTATGTTTATACTACACCGAGGAGAAATATTCACAAGTATCGAGGATTATGAGATTTCAGAGGGTTTTCAAAGTACAAAGCCACGTAAGAAACAACGTTTAGCTAGTGGAAGTTTACTTTCTTACCGACTTACGTATTTCCTCCATCTCGGTAACAAGTGACTTGGATTTGTCGAGATCAGTATATATCTATATATTAAATTGTGTCTAGATACAGGTGAATCTACACAACCCGAGTCACTTATTTCTGGACGGAGTGAGTTGTATGTATTCATCCATACTATTTTTTGATAATTTTTTATTACCTTTGTAGGTTTTGGTTCTGTTTCTATGGTTGGTGAGGAAATGATATGCTTGAATCATACAAATCACGGTTTAGGTACTAAAATGTGTCATGGTTATGTGATTATGCCACCATATCATTTGTGCCTTTTTCTTATTGTCATTTGGTTAAACATTGAACTTCTTTCATGTCAAAACATCATTTATGCATTTTTTATCGTGCTTTGGCTAATATAATATGTTATCGCGAAGGGATAAGAAGGTAGTACAATATTTTTTTCATAGTTCCTAGGCGTTAGAAATTAGCCCCGGTCTTTCCCAAATCCTGGGTCCGCCACTGATGTTGGTGATGATGCTAAATCATCTAGTGTGAGTCTTTGTGTGCTAAATAGAAGTAGTTAAGTATTGTTTGGTGATTGTGTACTTCATATTTATTTATAGACGCTAGTACCGACCAAGGATAAAAGAGGAAGGAGACTACTATGAAGAGGAAGCCGAGGAGAAGGTTCAACCACTCCAGTGCACAAGGCAAGCTACTATCTTAGCAAGCTAAGCTAAAACCATACAAGCTAATACTTCCAAGCCCCACAATACCAAGAAACCTATGCAATGCATTAGGCATGCTTTGATTAGACAATCTTGAGTATCCTAAATCCCAGTTTTACTTGCAAGCTTGATTATTTTATTTATTTATCAAAGCTTTTTATTTATGTTTACTTAGTGACTTGTGAAGTTTTGGAAAGATATTAGAGGTAGCATAAAGAGCATAAAACTTGGCCTAAGTTAGTTAGAACTAGATATCATCCCGAGGCATGAGATTAGACTTAGATAAGTCACACTGATTATCACCCCTCATTAGTGTTTACCCCAACTTTAGTGGCTAGTGCTAAGCATAAAACGATCACTTTAGATGGGAATACTTGGTGAAAATGGTAATGAAAACCTTAGAATGATGAGTCATTATAATGAGATGTTTTGACATGTGTTATTGAACACCTGATGATTTTGATGATGAAATTGTTGAGGCATGAGCCTTAGCCCTTTATAAAACTGATGGTTGTGTTCGGATGCGATACCATTCCAATTTTACCGTACAACCACAATACCTGAATTTGGGTAGGGCTTGACTTGAAGTTTATATACCTTAGTATGGATTCCCTTGCGACCGAGGTTTGAGCTGAGGCTACCTCGTGAGGATTGCCCACCTGTGCAATTCCCAAGATGATAGATGGCCATGGTTGGGAGGCCAAAATCATAGGAGAGGTGCCTATACTAGGGTGTGTAATTGAAAGGTTAGGATTTATTATCCGCATACTGAGTATGGTGAATTCAGGATTGTTCCTAACGGATGTATCGAATATTGTGGTGAAAGTGTACGACCTCTGCAGAGTGTCAAACTATTCGAATAGCCGCGTCCGCGGTTATGGATAGTTGGAGTGTCCATACTATTCCATCGTCAGATATTTTCAAAAGGACTTGTGAAATGAATCATGACTTTTACTTGACCATGACAGGGTTGTGAAAGTTAAACTTATGTTCCCACTTCAGTGTTATAAAATCTTAAACTAGATTTCTTTACTTCTGAACTCAGCTAGAGATAAACCTGGCTTTTTGCAAAACAACCTAGAGCTTAGTATTCCTACTTGAAACTTCTTTACCTGTTAGTCCTAGTTTGCGATTGCTTAAAGAGTACTCATGGCTTTGTCCCTGGCTATTCCCGTGGCCAGACTATGAGGAGGACTATCAGGAGGATGGACCGTAGGAAGTCTATGACAACTAGGATCATCTCTCATCGTCAGTATTGCCTGTGACCTTGAAGATGGAGCTTTGCCCATGCTACCGTTATTATATTATTCCGCGGTGTTGATTGTATTAAGACTGGATCATGAAATCCTTTATTTGTAAGACCTTTATTATGGTTTGTAATGGATGATGAACTCTGGTACCAATCTGTTATGTCTCGCAAAAATGGTAATCCTGGGATTGCGAGGTATGACATAACAGGCATCTTGGATTAAAAATCCGATTGTTGACACGGCAATAGCGGTGACCGGTGTGGAGAGGGTTGGGGAGTTCTTAGGGGAGGATGTGTTGGAGATATGCCCTAGAGGCAATAATAAATGTAGTTATTATTATATCTTTGTGTTTATGATAAATGTTTACATTCATGCTATAACAGTATTAACCAGGAAACATTAATACTTGTGTGATTTGTAAACTAAATTAGAGTCCTTAGTAAAGCCTCTTCATAATACTAGCTTGTTGGTTAATAGATGATTGTGGTTTCCCTATCATGAACATTGAGATGTTATTAACAACAAGATCATATCATTAGGAGAATGTTATGATGGACATACTCCTATAGATAAGCGTAGCATAAAGATCAAGTCATTTTAATAGTTCAATTGCTATAAGCTTTCTGATACATAGTAACCTAATTCCTTCGACCATGAGATCATGCTTATCACCATCACCGGAAGGATGCTTTGATGGCATCAAACACCACACCGTAACTGGGTGGCTATAAAGGTGGCACTGAGTGTTCGAAAAGTATGGGTTGAGACACATGAATCAAGAGTGGGATTTGTCCATCCATATGACGGATAGATATACTCTGGGCCCTCTTGGTGTAATGTCATCCAATTAGCTTGCAAGCATGTGACTGGCTCACAAGGGATCACATACCACGGGAACGAGAAAAGAGTACTTATCAGTAACAAGGTTGAACTAGGTATGCAGAGATACCGACTATCAAAACCTCGGATAAGTAAACTATCGTGAGACAAAGGGAAATTGGTATCGTATGTAAGTGGTTCATTCGATCACAAAGTAATCATAGAAATATGTGGGAGCCATATGAATTTCCAGATTCCTCTATTGGTTATTGATCGGAGAAGTGTCTCGATCATGTCCGCATAATTCATGAACCGTAGGGAGACACACTTAAGGATTCGATGTTGTTGAGTAGTTATGGAATAATGAGTAAGAGACCGAATATTGTTCGGAGTCTCGGATGGGATCCGGGATATCACGAGGAGATCCGGAATGGTCTCGAGAATAATATTCATATAAGGAAAGTCCTGTTTTGGAGTTGGGGAATGATTCCGGTGTTTTCACCGGGAATGTTATAGAAGGGTCCGGAAGGTCCGGCACTCCGGAGGGGAAGGGTACATGAATGTGTCATAACAATATGGAATGGTTGCATCATGTGCTAGGTCACTTGGCTGGGCAAAATAAAGGGAGAAATCAAATCCTAGTTTGAAAGTCCTGTTTCAGAGTTGGGGAATGATTCCGGTGTTTTCACCGAGAATGTTCTAGAAGGGTCCAGAAGGTCCGGCACTCTAGAGGGGAAGGGTACATGAATGTGTCATAACAATATGGAATGGTTGCATCATGTTCTATGTCACTTGTCTGTGCCAAATAAAGGAAGAAATCAAATCCTAGTTTGAAAGTCAAACGCCAATTTGAAAAAGTCAAACGACAAGTTTGCTTGGTGGACGGAGAGTAGGAAACCTACTTGGGGAGGAGTTCCTCTCCCTCCACCCGCCGGCCAAGGAGGCCGACTTGGGGGAGGACTCTCTCCTCCCAACCCGCGCCCTCCCACCTATATAAGGAGGGGCAGGGCTGCCCCTCTCCCCTACACCCAACACACCCAAAACCCTAGCCCTAGCCGCCGGCCTCCTCCAAGTCGCCGCCGCCTCCTAGGGTTTCTACTAGCCGCCAACTTGGGGCTTCCCCAAGCCCTAGCCGCCGGCCAAGCTTCCCCCTTGGTGCCTCTAAACCCTATATCACCAAGGCCTCTCTCATAGTCCACCATACTTGCTCCGGCCTAAGGCGAAGCCCTGCGAGATCTCCCCTCTACTTCCGGTACCACGCCGTCGTGCTGCCGGAATCGCGAGGAGAGTGCTACAACCTCCGCTTCCTGCTGGAACAAGGGAGAGGAAGGTTTTCATCGAGTACCGAACGTGTGACCGACTGCGGAAGCGCTGCCGGAACACATCGCCGGAAGGATCGTCTACGCGATCTTGAGATCGGCAAGAGTACGACTACATCACCCACGAGAATCTGCTCTCGTTAACCTCTTTGGAATCTGCTCATATTTGTAACTCGAAACAGGTGCTGCAGAATAAACGGAAGCTAGCGAAGAATGAGATGACGATGCGCGTAGGAAATGGATCAAAGGTTGATTTGATCGTGGTCGGCACGCTACCTCTTCATCTACCATCGGGATTAGTTTTATACTTAAATAATTGTTATTTGGTGCCTGCGTTGAGCATGAACATTATATCGGGATCTTGTTTATTGCGAGACGGTTACTTATTTAAGTCCAAGAATAATGGTTATTCGATTTATATGAGTAATATGTTTTATGCACATGCACCTTTGATAGATGGTCTATTCTTATTGAATCTCGATTGTAGTAATACACACATAAATAATATTGAGGCTAAATGTTTGAAATTGAGCGATAACACAACATATATGTGGCACTGTCGTCTTGGTCACATTGGAGTGAAGCGTATGAAGAAACTCCATTCCGATGGACTTCTTGAATCACTTGATTTCTAATCACTTGAAAGATGCGAAGCATGTCTGATGGGTAAAATGACTAAGACTCCATTTTCTGGGATGATGGAGCGAGCTACAGACTTATTAGAAATCATACGTACTAATGTCTCTGGTCCAATGAGTGTAGCATCGTGCAGTGGTTATCGTTATGTTCTTACCTTCACAAATGACTTGAGTAGATATGGGTATATCTATTTCATGAAACATAAGTCCGAAACTTTCGAGAAGTTTAAGGAATTTCAAAGTGAGGTAGAGAATCAACGTAACAAGAAGATTAAATTTCTACGATCTGATCATGGAGGTGAATATCTAAGTTACGAGTTTGGCGAGCATTTGAAGAAATGCAGAATACTTTCACAATTGACACCGCCGGGAAAACCACAGCGTAATGGTGTGTCCGAACGTCGTAATCGAATGGTTCATTCTATGATGTCACTTACAGATTTACCGCTATCGTTTTGGGGTTATGCATTAGAAATAGCCGCATTCACTTTCAATAGGGCACCATGTAAATCCGTTAAAACGACACCGTATGAATTATGGTTTGGCAAGAAACCTAAATTGTCGTTCCTTAAAGTTTGGGGTTGCGAAGCCTATGTAAAGAAGTTACAGCCGGACAAGCCTGAACCCAAAGCGGAAAAATGCGTCTTCATAGGATACCCGAAGGAAACTATTGGGTATACCTTCTATCATAGATCCGAGGGCAAAATCTTCGTTGCTAAGAATGGATCCTTTTTCTAGAGAAGGAATTTCTCTCGAAAGAAGTGACTGGAAGGAAAGTAGAACTCGACGAGGTTGTTGAACCTTCTCTCGAACTTGCGAGTAGCGCAGCACCGGAAGTAGTTCCTGTGGCGCCTACACCAATAAGAGAGGAAGCTAATGATGATGATCATGAAAATTCGGTTGAAGTTGCTACAGAGCCTCGCAGGTCAACGAGAACTCGTACCACTCCTGATTGGTATGATCCCGTTATGAGTGTCATGTTGGTGGACAACATCGATGACCCTGCGACATATGAGGAAGCGATGATGAGCCCATATTCCATTAAATGGCAAGAATCCATGAAATCCGAGATTGGATCCATGTATGAAAACCAAGTATGGACTTTGGTGGACTTACCGGATGGCTGGAAGGCTGTCGAGAACAAATGGATTTTCAAGAAGAAAATAGATGTTGATGGTAATGTTACTGTCTATAAAGCTCGACTTGTCGCAAAAGGGTTTCGACAAATTCAAGGAGTTGACTATCATGAGACTTTCTCACCTGTAGCGAAGCTAAAGTCTATGAGGATTATGTTAGCAATCGCTGCATATTATGATTATGAGATATGGCAGATGGATGTCAAAACAGCATTCCTCAATGGAGACATTGATGAAGAGTTGTATATGATGCAACCCAAAGGTTTTGTCAATCCTAAAGATGCTAACAAGGTATGCAAACTTCAACGGTCCATATATGGATTGAAGCAAGCATCCCGAAGTTGGAATCAACATTTTGATAAGGTAATCAAAAGTTTGGTTTTATAGAAACTTATGGAGAAGCTTGTATTTACAAGAAAGTGAGTGGGAGCTCTGTAGCATTCTTAATACTATATGTAGATGACATATTGTTGATTGGGAATGATGTAGACCTTCTTAATAGTGTCAAGGTTGAACAATAGTTTTTCAATGAAAGATCTTGGCGAAGAAGCTTACCTATTAGGCATAAAGATTTATAGAGATGGATCGAGACGCCTAATATCATTGTCACAAAGTACATATTTGGACAAAGTTCTAAAGAGGTTTGGAATGGAAGATAGCAAGAAAGGGTTCTTGCCCATGTTTCCCAATACGACCTTGAGTAAAACTCAAAGTATAGCAACGGCAGAAGATAGAGAAAGGATGAGTAAAACTCCCTATGCCTCATCCATAGGATCTCTAATGTATGCCATGCTATGTACTAGACCCGACATTGCATATGATGTTAGTTTGACTAGCAGATATCAAAGTGATCCAGGAGTGGATCATTGGACAGCGGTCAAAAACATCCTTAAGTACTTGAGAAGAACTAAGGATATGGTTCTTTCTTATGGAGATGATGAACAGCTCGTTGTTAATGGTTACACCGATGCTAGTACGATTCTAAATCTCAACCTGGATACATATTTACTTTGAATGGTGCAGCAGTTAGCTGGAGGAGTGCAAAGCAAAGCGTTGTGGCGAGATCTTCAACTGAATCGGAATACATAGCTGCTTCGGAGGCTTCACAAGAAGCGATATGGATGAAGGAGTTCATTACAGAGCTCGGTGTGGTTCCAAGTGCGCTGGACCCAATGTCTATCTACTATGATAACATGGGCGCCATAGCTAATGCGCAAGAACCAAGGTCACACAAGAAGCTGAAGCACATCAAGCTACGTTTTCACGCTATTCGAGAACATGTCCAAGATGGTGACATAAAGATTTGCAAAGTACACACAGATCTGAATGTGGCGGATCCGTTGACTAAACCTCTCCCGAGGGCAAAACATGACCAATACCAAACTGCCATGGGTGTTCGGTATATTACCATGTAATCTAGATTAGTTGACTCTAGTTCAAGTGGGAGACTGTTGGAGATATGCCCTAGAGGCAATAATAAATGTAGTTATTATTATATTTTTGTGTTTATGATAAATGTTTACATTCATGATATAACAGTATTAACCAGGAAACATTAATACTTGTGTGATTTGTAAACTAAATTAGAGTCCCTAGTAAAGCCTCTTCATAATACTAGCTTGTTGGTTAATAGATGATTGTGGTTTCCCTATCATGAACATTGAGATGTTATTAACAAAAAGATCATATCATTAGGAGAATGGTATGATGGACATACTCCTATAAATAAGCGTAGCATAAAGATCAAGTCATTTTAATAGTTCAATTGCTATAAGTTTTCTGATACATAGTAACCTAATTCCTTCGACCATGAGATCATGCTTATCACCATCACCGGAAGGATGCTTTGATGACATCAAACACCACACCGTAACTGGGTGGCTATAAAGGTGGCATTGAGTGTTCGGAAAGTATGGGTTGAGACACATGAATCAAGAGTGGGATTTGTCCATCCATATGACGGATAGATATACTCTGGGCCCTCTCGGTGGAATGTCATCCAATTAGCTTGCAAGCATGTGACTGGCTCACAAGGGATCACATACCACGGGAACGAGAAAAGAGTACTTATCAGTAATGAGGTTGAACTAGGTATGCGGAGATACCGACGATCAAAACCTCGGATAAGTAAACTATCGTGAGACAAAGGGAAATTGGTATCATATGTAAGTGGTTCATTCGATCGCAAAGTAATCGTAGAAATATGTGGGAGCCATATGAATTTCCAGATTCCTCTATTGGTTATTGATCGGAGAAGTGTCTCGATCATGTCCGCATAATTCACGAACCGTAGGGAGACACACTTAAGGATTCAATGTTGTTGAGTAGTTATGGAATAATGAGTAAGAGACCGAATGTTGTTCGGAGTCTCGGATGGGATCCTGGATATCACGAGGAGACCCGGAATGGTCCGAAGAATAAGATTCATACAAGGAAAGTCCTGTTTCGGAGTTGGGTAATAATTCCGGTGTTTTCACCGGGAATGTTCTAGAAGGGTCCGGAAGGTTCGGCACTCCGGAGGGGAAGGGTACATGAATGTGTCATAACAATATGGAATGGCTGCATCATGTGCTAGGTCACTTGGCTGGGCAAAATAAAGGGAGAAATTAAATCCTAGTTGAAAGTCAAACGCCAATTTGAAAAAGTCAAACAGCAAGTTTGCTTGGTGGAGGGAGAGTAGGAAACCTACTTGGGGAGGAGTTCCTCTCCCTCCACCCATCGGCCAAGGAGGCCGACTTGGGGGAGGACTCCCTCCTTCCAAGCCGCGCCCTCCCACCTATATAAGGAGGGGCAAGGCTGCCCCTCTCCCCTACACCTAACACACCCAAAACCCTAGCCCTAGCCGCCGACCTCCTCCAAGTCGCCGCCGCCTCCTAGGGTTTCTCCTAGCCACCGACTTGGGGCTTCCCCAAGCCCTAGCCGCCGGCCAAGATTCCCCCTTGGTTCCTCTAAACCCTAGATCACCAAGGCCTCTCTCATAGTCCACCATACTCGATCCGGCTTAAGGAGAAGCCCTGCGAGATCTCCCCTCTACTTCCGGTACCACGCCGTCGTGCTGCCAGAATCGTGAGGAGAGTGCTACAACCTCCGCTGCCTGCTGGAACAAGGGAGAGGAAGGTCTTCATCGAGTATCGAACGTGTGACCGACTGCGGAAGCGCTGCCGGAACGCAGCGCCGGAAGGATCGTCTACGCGATCTTGAGATCGGCAAGAGTACGACTACATCACCCACGAGAATCTGCTCTCGTTAACCGCTTTGGAATCTTCGAGGGTGAGTTCCTCTATCGACTCGTTGCTACAATCTAGTAGATAGATCTTGACTTGTTTGTTTGCATGCGGTAGAATTTTTTTGTTTTCCATTCTACGAACCCCTACAGGATGGAGAGGAGGCCCCGCGGAGCCGTCGGAGTCACGTAGGGGCGGCTCGGTAGAGGGCGGCTCAGGAGGTTTAGATCTCGGGAGAGGGCGGCCCGGTCTTAATGGAGGGAGGATTTCACTTCCCCGGCCTCTGCACCAACTAGGGATGTACACGGCCATTAAGCATGAGTACCCGGATTTTTAAACTTGGTTAAACACCAAGCTTGATCCTCAGAATATATTGCATGAGTACCATGAGAGCCTGGTCCTCAAGTATAAATATGAAACTTAATTTGCTCTCATAAAAAATTGAACTCAGATGTTGGGTTTGTACACTCACTCCCCCAACCAGTTGAGCTAGGCTCACTCCCTAAAAACTCAGTTTCCTCTCAATCCTGGATCACAGGGTAATTTCAGAGGGTAATTGTAGTAGCTAGGCCCAGATTGCTCAGATGTATAAAGAACTCAGTTTCCTGATACCTCTTGTTCCTATTCAATTCTCAAAACTAGTCCACACATATATATAGGTAATGTGAAAATAACTAGAGATAGATAATTTGTTTGTGGCGCTGCCCATGTTGGGGGAAAGGTTATTAATTAAGAGACAGTACAACTTAACCACTCACGGCCTCTCACAGCGATTTGGCATTCTTCTCCCTTAGATCTAACTCTTTGACGCTTCAAATTGTCCCAAGTCACCGAAACGTCACTGGAACCTTCTCTCGCTAGCGATTCGCGTTGAATGGCCTATACCACATTACAGGGTTGCTAATCTCACTAGTGCACACCCCCCCCTCTAACACCGGTTTGGAGGGCCCTCTAACAGAGGTTGTAGAACCACTGTTGAGGGTTCGGTGTTAGAGGGCCCCCCCTTTAACACTGGTTCTTATACGAACCGGTGTTAAAGGGTGGCGCACGTGGGGCTGCTGCAGGGCTCAGCAACCCCCTTAACACCGGTTCGTAACACGAACCGGTGTTAAAGGTTCTGTGCCACGGCAGGAAAAAGAGATAAATCTCTGCCGCGGCAGGAAAATGGCCTAAATCTCTGCCGCGGCAGAGTTCTGCCCTTGCCCCGTTCTGGGCGTATTTCTGCGGCGCGGCGGGGACGGGGAGGGGGGAGGGGGAATCGATCGGGAGTGGTATACACATACATCGTAATCGGTACATACGAGTACATGAATAATTAAGCAACTATTATTATACACAACATCGTCATTGTGTGGTATTCTCCGTAAACGTTGAAGCATCAAGTACAAGACAAACACGTTCAAGCATATATACAACGTTCATTTTGGTGGATATCTAAAGAGTTCTCCGCCAGGCGTGACGACCTCATCAAGTATGAACCCCGCCAATTCCTCTTGAATGGCTCGTATGCGGTCAAATGGTAGGAGTTGGTCCCGCATCCGTTCGATCTGAATATATATATGAAGAATGAGATCAATATATATATAAGAATAAAACTCAACAAAATTGATGGTAATAAAATAATATTGTGTACTTTGTTTACTTACTCTAAGTTGTTCTAGTGCGGCTTGGCCCGTCGCACATATCGTGTTGCGAATGAACTCGCAAACATAGTACCCACATAAGTTATTGCCGTGTCCCTGATGTGTGCACTTTACGAGAATAAAGAGTTCAATCAAAATAATAATCAATAAAGCATGATATAATTGAATTAGAAGCAGAATCAAAGAGATACGCAGACCTGGCTAGCTAGTATTACTTACATTTTCGTCTACAAATTTTAGTTCTTCTGACCATTCACCCACGGCCCTGCCCGTGAACCTTTTCCAAACCCTGTCTGGCAAAGAAAATGGATAAAAGAGTAATTAATTACTTGTTGTCACGAAAGTTACCGATCTAGTGCGATAATATGATTGAAATTACCTCTGGAGCATCTCTCTAAAGTCTGCCCATAGCTCTTTTTCTTTTCGTAACGAGTCCATGACAAGGACCTTTCCTGAGTCAGGTTGAATGACTAGTAGAAGAAAGTGGAACCTACGCACGCATAACTCATCATCAGTTACACTTAACATCGAGTAAGCCGAAACAGAATGTGTACAAGAGAGGGTAACAGTACTCACGAGAAGTTGTAAGGCAATAGTATTTCCCTTTTGGTTTGTTGTCTCAGTAAAGACCTTAGCAATAAATATTTTGTTTGCCCGGGTTTGGTTCTTACCACTTCTTCATGAACTCTATTTGGGTCAACGAACCCAATGTCAAAAGGTCCTCCTTTCATGCATTCCATAACCTTTTTCCTGCATAATAGTATATACATATATGGTGATCATATATATACATGCAATTAATAAAGTGAATGAGATGAGATAGAAAATACAGAAATAGTACTTACACACAATAAAGGCTGATGGCAGCTTTGTCGAGTTCCTTCTGATTGAATAGAAAATGCAAGTCTTGAATGTTGAAGTCAATCTCGTCGTCTCCGCACAAGAAAATCTCATATCTTATATGCGCCGTGATCCATTCTTCCTTTCTCGTCTTGCAGAAATCAAGGTACCACTTGTGCAATCTTCGCATCTTTGTTGGTAGATTCTTGAGCTACTCTTTCTTGATGAGATTCTTCCCATACTTCCATGGATGTATGGGGTTGGCATCGCATTTGGGCAAGTTGTATCCCATGATGTTCAAATATGCAATGTAAGTCATCCCCATCTCATTGGTCTTTCTTTGTAGCTCTGCCTCGTAACCATTTACGGGAGGAGCGTCCCGTGTGTCGAACACTTGGAGAGGGGCGCATGATTGGTTTTCCTGCTCTCTGAGCATGGGAACTATTTTCTGGGGTGCCGCATGACTGCTACTTTCAGTCTCCCTACGGCGCCTTGCATCCGCCTTCAAAATTTGGCGCTCGTAGTCCGGCACAAGTGGGGTTTCAGGTTTCAAAAGATTTTTGTAAAACTTCTCCACCACCGCCGGATCTATTTTCTCCTTTGGCTCGGCCCGTCTAGGTGCAAAGAATTTCTTGACCTCTTCTTCCGAGATCCTATTGGTCTCCTCGTCGCTGTGATTCCACGGTAAAACTGGCAATGGCTTGGCGGAAGACTGCGGGACGTAGCTTTTTGAACTCTTTGGCGTAAGGTTTCCTGCGGATTTCTTTGTGGCAGTGCTAGTGATGCTCTTCGTGGCAGTGCTCTTCCGCTTACGCTGAGGAGATGGCTGACGGGCAGGAGATGGCTGGTGCGCCGGAGATGGCTGGCGCGCCGGAGATGGCTGCCGCGCAGGAGATGGCTAAAGCGGCCCAGACTGCTGACGCTGCGGAGACGGCGGGGGTGCCAGTGGCCTCCAATTTGGAAGCACGATGTGTTCCTTCTTCCAAAGAATGGTTGTTTTCACTGCAAATTTGAGTTGAGTTTCCCCTTCACCTGTAGCATGGTCAAGCTGTGCTTCCTCATATTCCTTCACAACCTCATCCACCCCGACAATAGCATAGCCATCTGGAATCGGTCGGCAGTGGTAAGTTCCACCAGCTACAGGAGGTAAGGCATAGCCGACAGCCACATTAATGGATAAGCCCATTAATCTCACATGCAGCTCAGCGTGTTCGCTCTTCGTGATCTCATCCACGGGGTATCGAGGACCCGCCATTTCAAGCGTGGGCTGCACGTTCTCCGTGAAAGCCACGCTGCTTTTCCACGCAGAGTCTGGGCCGCCGGCAGCTTCCAATGCAGGCTCTTCGTGCCGCTGAGATGGGCCGGTAGCTTGATGGCTCTGTTGTGCATTCACTTGCGCCTGCAGCGCCACAAGTGCATATTCTATCTGTGTCATCCGCTCTGTACGCTCTTTTTCTTTTCTACCGCGCCATCTGTAAGAGTCGCTCCACTCGTCAAACCCATCCTTCCACGTCATACCCCCTGTGCCTCATGCATGTCCAGGGTGTTCTTTTTTACCGATGGCGCGTGTGACATGGTCATTCTCTCTGTCGGGATGGAAGGTCCTGGCTGCTGTTTCCTCATATGCCGTGATGAGTTCAGTGACAGGTTTCGCAAGAAGGGTTGGGAAGATACACAATCCTGTTTCTGGGTCCAACCTTGCCCCGATTCTGTAGAACCAAGTCTTTGCACGTAGGTCCCACCCATCTGTCTGGGGTGTGATCCCTCTAGCGCGCAGGGCCTTCTCAGCTTCCTCCCACTTAGGCCTCTGAGATATGTAGCCACCTGACCCCGTCCTCTGGTGTTATTCCTTCTTCTGCGCATTTAGCGTATTGGTTTCTGACCTCTTTTTAGCTATAGCACCTTTTTTATATGCCACAAATTCGGGCCAGTGAGGTCTTATCTTCGCATAATATGTGTCTTTGAAATTTGGAGTTTCGCGAGCTTTGACAAATTTGTTCAATTTTGTCTTCCAGTTGCGGAAAGCATCAGCCATCTTCTTTAGAGTCCACTCTTTGACCTTTTCCTTTATAACCGTTTTGTTTTCATCCTTCTCTGGCGGAAGGGTGAAATTTACCAACAACGAATTCCAAAGCATTTCTTTGGATCTTTCATCGATAATGGTACCTTTGCCCTTCTTTGGCTTATTCCAATATTCAATTATGATTGGGATTTGGTCCCTAACAAGAACTCCAGCCTGACGTACAAATTTGTCTGCGGCCTTCTTGGGCTCCATCGGCCTGCCATCAACACGGACTGCTTCGATCGTGAACTTTGCACGATCTTTCAACCGATGGCTCGCGCCTCGCTTGCTCTTTTTCGTAGAAGAAGATGGTTGCTGGCTAGTCGATCCAGAGGGCTAAAAGAAGAAAGAAGCTTTAATTAATACATGTAGAAGAAGATTCTTGGTGGAAGTCAGCAGAGGCTTAATCAATGCATATACCTCGCCGGACTTTGTAATCACTAAATTGTGTTCACCGGAGTCTTCATCTTCTCCATGACTACTTGAGTTGTCATCATGTCCCTCCAAGTTCAGATATTGTGAGGTGTCCTAATCGATAATGTTCTCCATTATTTCATCTTCTTCAAGGTTTCTACTAAGTGGATCCATAGTTTCTAAAACAATAATATTATCTAGAGTAAGAGAGTAAACATTCAAGTGGACTTGGATTCATACACAAATATACATATTATTCATACAAAAATACATAAATAAATACACAAATGAAATTAAAACCCTAAGGATGCTTGATCATTTTAAACGAGTTCCGAGGGGTCCAAACCCTAATTCGGAGAAATCCCAGATGCATATGAGAGGGGCTAGCTACAGTGGCTGACCGGAGGATGCTCCAGAAAGCGGCAGCTGGTGGCGCTGGAGAGCGACCTAGGGCGCGCGAGGTAGCGGGTTCGCCTTAGCGTGATGCGGCCTACCTAAAACGGCCGGCGCCACTACCTAGGGGTCACCGGAGCGACGTTAACGACAACGGCCAGCGGTGGCGCTTGCAGAGCAGCGAGGTGACGACCCTAAACTAACACTAACTATAAAATACACTAAATAACCCTAAACTAAATACACTAAACTACACTAACTAAATAACCCTAAACTATAAATAACCCTAAACTAAATAACCCTAAACTAATAACCCTAAACTAAATAAACCCTAAACTAATACTAACACTAAACTACTAATAATACAATAACAAGTAGAAATCTATTGCGAATCCACATATAATAACCCTAAACTAATACTAACCCTAAACTAATACTAACCCTAAACTTAATACTAACCCTAAACTAATACTAACCCTAAACTTAATACAATAACAAAATTCTAATAATAACTACAATATAACTAATTATAACTAATTATAACAAAATTCCAATAACAAACTTAATAATAATACAATATACACACTTAATTATAACTAATTAATAACACTACTACCGGCGGGCCGGGTCGGCCGGCGGTGTCGGCGGGGAGTGGCGCGCGGCACCAGGCGAGGACGGCGGGGTCGGCGGCGAGTGGTGGCGCGCGGCACCGGTCGGAGTCTCGCCGCGAGTGGACGGGGGCGGAGGCGCCGCTCCTGAGAGTTGCTGGCGCGGCGGCGCGCGCGGTGGTGGCTCCGCGAGTGGACGGGGGGCGGCGGACGACACGGACGCGGTGGCGGGCGGCGGTGATGGCGCGATGGTGGCCCTGCTCTGCTCCTCCGCCGCGGCTATGCTCTCTGCGCACTCCTCGATCAATCTGGCTGGGGGGAGGAAGAGGAACGCACCCGCATTTATACCCCCCCCCCTTTAACACCGGTTCCAGCCACAAACCGGTGTTAAAGGGGGGGTGCGTGCGAAATGAAATAAATGCGCCCCCTTTAACACCGGTTCGTGGCTGGAACCGGTGTTAAAGGGGGGCATTTATTTCATGCATTAATTAAAGGGGTGCGGGCATTTATAATTCAAAAAATATGATATGAATTTAGAAAATTCATATCTTATTCATTTCAACTCAGAAAAATATGAATATATCATAATTTTCAGAAAAATAATATCTATCCATTCATGTAAAAACATTTTATATTTACTTTAGATGAAAATTTTCAAAATGATTAAAACACTTACATATAAATTTTGATTATTCAATTCAAACAAAAATAAATTGTCAAATCCTAAAACTTTGAACATAAGAAATATTAAGTATCTAAAAAGGAATAACCCTATTTTATTAGAGCAAATCATATTTTATTTTGTATTAACATTTTTGAATTGATTGGATATTTAAATGCCGCATCTTTTGTATACACTTGAATCTGACAAAGCCTCGCTCAACTTGCATTGTATTTTTGATAAAATAGCATATTGTGAACCTAAAAATGATTTTTGTAAAAAATCATGAGCATCGTATCATGTATGTGTAGTTCATATCTGACCCACTTCCTGCCGATTCGGCAGGAATTTGTCTTTTTCACCAGAGGTGGACGGAAGTTTCAGATCCCCCTGTTGGTACATTGTCCATATAAGGTGGTCTAGTATTTTTGTAAAATGTGGTGGTGGTTTTTTGAATTAGCGATTTGGTGGTTGCTTCACAAAAACGTCCGTTTTTTATGCTCGAAAAATGGAAAATGCCTTTTTCGTGCGATAAAAAGGAAAACTTTCTCTTGCAACATTGTTTGCCATGCTATGATGCACATGTATGCACAATATGGCCATATTATCACAAACTATGCCTTAATTCTAGCCATAACATTGTTCATTTGACCCGAAAGCCAAGAAACCTCGAATGAGATAGGTCATTTTGTGAAGGTTTTTTGAGACATAATCAATATACCAAGTTTGAGATTTTTCCTTCTAACTATGTCACATAATATAACACCAGCGAAGGTTTCGCACTGTTTTGAGTTTTTTATCCCCGTTTTAAACTATCGTCAAACTTTGTCGAACAACGGGCATGAAGATTCTTAGATCGGGGCCAAGTCTCGCTCAACTTGCATTGGATTTTTGATAAAATAGCATATTTTGAACCTAAAAATGATTTTTGTAAAAAATCATGAGCATCGTATCATGTACCTGTAGTTCATATTTGACCCACTTCCTGCCGATTCGGCAGGAATTTGTCTTTTTCACCAGAGGTGGACAGAAAGGTTTCAGATCCCCCTGTTGGTACATTGTCCATATAAGATGGTCTAGTATTTTTGTAAAATGTGGTGGTGGTTTTTTGAATTAGCCATTTGGTGGTTGCTTCACAAAACCGTCCGGTTTTTATGCTCGGAAAATGGAAAATGCCTTTTTGGTGCGATAAAAAGGAAAACTTCCTCTTGCAACATTGTTTGCCATGCTATTATGCACATGTATGCACAATATGGACATATTATCACAAACTATGCCTTGATTCTAGCCATAACATTGGTCATTTGACCCGAAAGCCAAGAAACATCGAATGAGATAGGTCATTTTGTGAAGGTTTTTTTGAGACATAATCAATATACCAAGTTTGAGATTTTTCCTTCTAACTATGTCACATAATATAACACCATGCGAAGGTTTCGCACTGTTTAGATCTTTTTTTTATTTTTTTATCCCCGTTTTAAACTATCGTCAAAGTTTGTCGAACAACGGGCATGAAGATTCTTAGCTCGGGTCCAAGCCTCGCTCAACTTGCATTGGATTTTTGATAAAATAGCATATAGTGAACCTAAAAATGATTTTTGTAAAAAATCATGAGCATCGTATCATGTACCTGTAGTTCATATCTGACCCACTTCCTGCCGATTCGGCAGGAATTTGTCTTTTTCACCAGAGATGGACGGAAAGGTTTCAGATCCCCCTGTTGGTACATTGTCCATATAAGATGGTCTAGTATTTTTGTAAAATGTGGTGGTGGTTTTTTGAATTAGCCATTTGGTGGTTGCTTCACAAAACCGTCCGTTTTTTATGCTCGGAAAATGGAAAATGCCTTTTTGGTGCGATAAAAAGGAAAACTTTCTCTTGCAACATTGTTTGCCATGCTATGATGCACATGTATGCACAATATGGCCATATTATCACAAACTATGCCTTAATTCTAGCCATAACATTGTTCATTTGACCCGAAAGCCAAGAAACCTCGAATGAGATAGGTCATTTTGTGAAGGTTTTTTTGAGACATAATCAATATACCAAGTTTGAGATTTTTCCTTCTAACTATGTCACATAATATAACACCACGCGAAGGTTTCGCACTGTTTTGAGTTTTTTATCCCCGTTTTAAACTATCGTCAAACTTTGTCGAACAACGAGCATGAAGATTCTTAGATCGGGGCCAAGCCTCGCTCAACTTGCATTGGATTTTTGATAAAATAGCATATTTTGAACCTAAAAATGATTTTTGTAAAAAATCATGAGCATCGTATCATGTACCTGTAGTTCATATTTGACCCACTTCCTGCCGATTCGGCAGGAATTTGTCTTTTTCACCAGAGGTGGACGGAAAGGTTTCAGATCCCCCTGTTGGTACATTGTCCATATAAGATGGTCTAGTATTTTTGTAAAATGTGGTGGTGGTTTTTTGAATTAGCCATTTGGTGGTTGCTTCACAAACCGTCCGTTTTTTATGCTCGAAAAATGGAAAAAGCCTTTTTGGTGCGATAAAAAGGAAAACTTCCTCTTGCAACATTGTTTGCCATGCTATGATGCACATGTATGCACAATATGGCCATATTATCACATACTATGCCTTGATTCTAGCCATAACATTGGTCATTTGACCCGAAAGCCAAGAAACCTCGAATGAGATAGGTCATTTTGTGAAGGAGATAGAACTGGAATTAAAATACAGAATGCAACTAATAGTAAATTACATAAAGCACGACTGAAAATTAAGATACATAAAAGAACTGAAAATTAAGATACATGGTAACAATCAGCCGAACTTGTTTCGGAATGTTGGAGTGATTCAGTCATGCTCCTGCCTACACCTGTAATACTCACCACTGTAGTCGTCGTACTCGCCGCCGCCGTCATCGCTGTCGTTGTCGGGGTCGCCGTAATTGAACCTTGAAGGCTGAGTATGCGTGGGCTGGACTTGAGGATAACCCAGACGGGGGTTAGAGTCGGCGGCATTGTCATAGGCCACGACGCTCTGGAGAGTCCGACCGCGCCACCATAGCCGACGGTCGGCCTCGTTGAAGTTCGGAGGAGGTGGGCCGTCCTCCTCGTGCCTCGCGAGCGCCCTCTCACGCCGATCCACGAAGAAGGCTTCCCAAGTAGGGAAATAGTCGGGATGCCATCTGGGATTCCTCCGCTGCTCCGGCGTGAGCTCGAAGTAGTAGTGGTTCGTGATGGCCATCCGGCGCGCCACACCTAGAGGGACAGGAGGAACCGACATGCCTCCGGCGCTCAGCATCCAGCCGACGGGGACACAGTAGCCCGGCGGGGCAGGTGTAGTTCGAGGCGCAAAGCCCATCCGCCTCCCTGGGGGTTAGTGCTACGGTGGAAGCCATGGGAAAGAGTGATGAGGTTGCAGAAATGAGTCTAGAGATGTGCAATGACAATGGAGGCCAACCCTACATATATATATATATATAGTGAAGAACTGGCGGGAAGAACTAGAGGGAAGAACTGGCGGGAAGAAAAATGGCGGGAAAAAATGGCGGGAAGAAAAATGGCAGGAAGAAAAATGGAGGGAAGAAATAGAAGGAAGAAAAATGGATCATTTAATACATATACTGTTAACAGAAGAAATATGACATTGATTTCCATCTTGAGATACATATGTGTGCCAAAAATGGCTCAATTAATACATATAGTCAATCTTATGATCGCGTCGGTCGTAAACATGGAGTATCAACACCGTTTAACAAGATGGTTGGGTCAGTCTTCACTCTGAAGGGCGGAATTTTATCAAACTTATTATAATCTTCTGACATGTCTGTCTTGTCCTCCACTCCCACGATGTTTCTTTTCCCTGAAAGAACTATGTGACGCTTTGGCTCATCGTGTGATGTATCTGTTTGCTTATTTTTTTCTTTTTTCCAGTTTGGTAGACATGTCCTTCACATAGAAAACCTGAGCCACATCATTGGCTAAGACGAATGGTTCGTCTAAGTTCTTGTCTACCTTCATAAGATTGTTGAGATCCACCGTTGTAATTCCATACTTCTTGTCTACCTCAACCCCCCTCCTGTTAGCTTGACCCATTTGCATCGAAACAAGGGGAACTTAAAATTAGGTCCATAGTCAAGTTCCCATATCTCCTCTATGAACCCATAATACGTGGTCTTTTGGCCATTGTCTTTTGCTGCATCGAAGCGGACACCACTATTTTGGTTGGTGCTCTTTTTATCTTGACCTATCGTGTAAAATGTATTCCCATTTATCTCGTACCCTTGGAAAGTACATACAGTCGAAGATGGTGTCCTGGCCAACAAGTACAGCTGATCCCCAACAGTGGTGTTATTCGTGAGAAGTCTTTGCAGCCAGCCGCCAAAACTCGCCATGTGTTCACTTATAATCCATTCATCAGACTGCCCCGGGTGTTTGAGGCGTATTAAATTCTTGTGTTCATTGATATACGGGGCAACCAAGATAGATCTTTGTAAAACCGTGTAGTGTGCTTGATTGAGAGAATGCCCGTCCCTACATATCATTGCTTTACATCCTAGGGTGCCTTTTCCATGCAGTCTCCCCTCATGTCGTGATTCTGGAACACCAATCGCCTTAAGGTCAGGAATAAAATCAACACAGAACTCAATGACCTCCTCTGTTACATAGCCCTTGGAGATGCTTCCTTCTGGCCTAGCACGGTTATGAACATATTTCTTTAAGACTCCCATGTACCTCGCAAAGGGGAACATATTGTGTAGAAATACAGGACCGAGAATGGCAATCTCTTATACTAGGTGAACCAGGAGATGCGTCATAATATTGAAGAAGGATGGTGGGAACACCAACTCAAAGCTGACAAGACATTGGGCCACATCTGTCTGTAACCCTGGTAGGCTTTCTGGATCGATTACCTTCTGAGATATTGCATTGAGGAATGCACATAGCTTCACAGTGGGTACTCGAACATTTTCAGGTAGAAGCCCCCTCAATGCAATCGGAAGCAATTGTGTCATAATCACGTGGCAGTCATGAGACTTCAGGTTTTGGAATTTTTTCTTTGCCATATTTATTATTCCCTTTATATTCAACGAGAAGCCAGACGGGACCTTGATACTACTCAGGCATTCAAAAAATATTTCCTTCTCTGCTTTGGTAAGAGCGTAGCTGGCAGGAGTTAAGTGGCATTGTTTACCCTTCTCGTTCTCAGGATGCATAGGCTCTTCAGGGTCTTTCAGACGTTGCTGGTCCTGCCGTTCTTCCGGTGTATCTTTTGTCTTCCCATACACTCCTAGGAAGCCTAGCAGGTTCACGCAAACATTCTTCGACACGTGCATCACGTCGATTGAAGAGCGGACCTCTAAGACTTTCCAATAGGGTAGGTCCCAAAATATAGATTGCTTCTTCCACATGGGCGCGTGTCCGGCATCGTCATTCGGAACAGATAGACTGCCAGGACCTTTTCCAAAGATTACTTCTAGGTCATTGACCATACCAAATACCTCCTCACCGGTATGGAGGACATGCTTCCTCCGGGGTTCTGCCAGACGTTTGAAATGCTTGCCTTTCTTTCTTACTGGATGCAGGTTCGGAAGAAATCGACGATACCCTAGTTACACAACCTTCTTATATTTATCCAAATATACACTTTCAGTCTCATCTAAACAGTGTGTGCATGCATTGTATCCTTTGTTTGTCTGCCCTGAAATGTTACTAAGAGCAGGTCAATCATTGATGGTTACGAAAAGCAATGCTCGTAGGTCAAATGGCTCCCCTTTGTGCTCATCCCACATACGTACACCTGGTTTGGCCCACAGCTGTAAAAGTTCTTCAACTAATGGCCTTAGGTACACATCAATGTCGTTGCCGGGTTGCCTCGGGCCTTGGATGAGCACTGGCATCACAATGAACTTCCTCTTCATACACAACCAAGGAGGAAGGTTATAGATACATAGAGTCACAGGCCAGGTGCTGTGACTGTATCTCTGCTCACCAAAAGGATTCATGCCATCTGTACTTAGACCAAACCTTAAGTTCCTTGCGTCACATGCGAAGTACGGGTACTCTCGCTCGACTTTTCTCCACTGTGACCCATCAGCGGGGTGTCTCAACATCGCGTCTTTCTTACGGTCTTCCATGTGCCATCGCAACAACTTGGCATGCTCTTTATTTCTGAAAAGACGTTTTAACCGTGGTATTATAGGAGCATACCACATAACCTTGGCAGAAACCTTCTTCCTAGGGGCCTCGCCCTCAAAATCGCCAGGATCGTCTCGTCTGATCTTATACCGCAGTGCAGTGCATACCGGGCATGCATCCAAATTCTCGTACTTCTCACCGCGGTAGAGGATGCAGTCATTAATGCAGACATGTATCTTCTGCACGTCTAATCCTAGAGGGAAGACAACCTTCTTTGCTTGGTATGTACTATCGGGCAACTCATTATTTCTTGAAAGAAGATTATTCATTTTTACCAACAACTTTTAAAATGCGCTGTCAGTCACACCGTTCTCAGCCTTTCATTGCAGCAAATCTAGTGTGGTACCTAGCTTTTTGTGGCCATCTTCGCAAGTTGGGTACAATAATGTTTTGTGATCCTTTAACATCTGCTCCAGCTTCTCCTTCTCCTTTCAGTTTCACATTCTTCCTTTGCATCAGTAATGGCCCGACCAAGATCGTCATCAGCGGGCCCATCTGCTCCCTCTTGATCTTCATTATCTACCTCCGTTGCATTATCATCATATTCAGGATACATATTATGATAGTTGTCATCATCCTCTTCTTCTTCGTTGTCTTCCATCACAACTCCTTTTTCTCCGTGCTTGGTCCAACAATTATAGCTGGGCATGAAACCGGATCGAAGCAGGTGGACGTGAATGGTTCTGGTATTTGAGTAGTCTTTCTTGTTCTGACAGTGAACACACGGACAACACATAAAACTATTGTGACCACGGTTTGCATTAGCCACAACGATAAAATTTTGGAGACCCGTAATGTACTCGGAAGTGCGTTGGTCACCGTACATCCATTGCCGGTTCATCTGCATTAATATATAGTATATATCAAAAATTAATAGGAAGATGACCATTTATATATATAGTACATCAATGACACATGAAAGGATAGTTGCCGACCTCGACCGAGAAGGAAAGAGCAACGAGAAAACTTATTTTGAGCTCTCGGTCATTTCACCGAACATCTCTTGTGCATATGAAAAAAACACAAACTAGCACACTTCACACCCTCTTGCTAGGCTCCAAAATAAGATAGTGCAAAAATGGAAGAGTGGGGTGTGGGCTGCGGTGTCTTATATAACCCCCCTTTAACACCGGTTCAAGCCACGAACCGGTGTTAAAAGGGGGGGCTGCGCGGGCCACTGGTGCAGGGGCCTTTAACACCGGTTCGTGCTCCTTTTTGCCGCAC
This sequence comes from Avena sativa, assembly GCA_916181665.1. Lineage (NCBI taxonomy): Eukaryota > Viridiplantae > Streptophyta > Magnoliopsida > Poales > Poaceae > Avena > Avena sativa. The sequence goes on along the minus strand of OV702285.1, from coordinate 37,457,134 downwards.
GGGCCACGCTGGTACGGCCTCTCCCTGTAACACCGGTTCGTAGCCCATTTTCAGGCTCAACCAAAGGTCTCGTTTTCACTAGTGTCTACAGGCAGAATTCATCGTCCTCTGGTTAATCGGGCCAACGAACTGCGTAATCCATCAATAGTCTCATGAAGTGCGTGGTGGAGGCCCATCCCGAGCAAGCCATGTGTCTGCGTGTCTTCTCTCCTCCGTCCCATCCGCCGCTCGCACCTCTCCGCCCTCACAAGTCACAACCACGCCGCCCTCTTCAGTCCCGGGAGAAATCTGGGCGCGTCAGCCACTGATGTGTAAGTGATATGTGAAGATGCAGTAGGTTGCGGGAACTCTAGTGCGCCGTCAAACGCTACATCGAGCGGCGGTGCCCACTGCGACGAGAACTTGTCCGGCGGCAGCGTCATCTGAACTTGTTTCCACCGGCGCACTAATGAAGGTGGAGCTCTGTGCTCCCTTAACGCTGGATGTGCTCTTTCCTGCACGCACGTATCACCAATGGTCCGATCAGGATCATGATTGCAACAAGAGCCGCCGGAGAAGGCGATGCCGCTGTTCCAGGATCATGATTGCAACAAGAGTCAAGCGTACTTCTCCCTATGCCGCTGCACCTTCATTAGTGCGCCGGCGACAAGATTCTGCTAGACCCAGCCTCACAACAGGACATACACGGACGCCAAGTTCTTCTATGAGTGCGTCAACAAATCCTCTAGGTAGCTAACCCAGTTGCTGTAATCTAATTGTGTATTCACTTGTGTTAGGTTTCGATATAAGCAAAACAGATTGCTAGAGTATATAATTAGTATTTTCCTGTGTAAGGCGGTGTGACCGTGCGAGTTTGCCGGTGACGTTCCGGCTGCTACAGACTCCTTTTCAAGGCTAAATTTGAATAAAGATGACGATGATGATTCGTCGCCCCCGAAATAATTCACCAGATCCTTCTCGAAATAGGCTTTCGCCCAGCTATATAAATATAGCAACCGTTTGAGACAGCTGTTGGACCAGACAGCACAACGCCCAAAACAAAAACAAAGAAAAGAAAAAGAACAAGTAAAGAAAACAAGGCCGACAACAGTGGCTTGACGAAAACAAGGATGACCCGCAACCGCTGCGCCCTCCGGATAGATCCACCACGCTCCTAGCACTCCGAAATGTCGCGTACCAAGCAGCACCTCCAATAAGGGAAGCGACGGCAACGACACTACTGCCCGGACTGATCCTAGGGTTTCCTCCGGTACGCTACGAGGGGTGGGGAAGAGATACTCCCGACGCCCTTCAAGAAGGTCGGCGACACCCGCAGGCGTCACCGCGTCGGTGTCGGACGACAAGGATTTCTCCCGATCTCTCAAAAAACCACGCCCTCGGACGCTTCGACTGGCTCCATCCCGCGCTCCGCCCACCTACACACGCCACCACGGTATTGTAGTCACTCCTGTCGTCTCACCGTGACCCACGTTGCGAGGTTGGTACGACTAAAAAGGAAGAAACTTCGACGAGGTTAGCAGTACAGTGACCCGCGGGAGGGAACTACCTCCACCGCCGAAAGGCGATAGCCGACCAGATGCAGCAACATGGGCAAACCAGACCCTCCCTGGCGCGGCCGAGTCCAAATGGACTCGTGAAGCCCCGCTGCCACACTGCAGCAAGGGTGTCACTGACACCGCCAGCCCTAGCGCTAGTCTCTACCCCTCCGTCCACCAGTGGATCCGTTGCCACCGCAGATCCCCGCTGCCAAGGATCAGCACCATCGACATCGTGCTCACCCGGACCGCCGTCGGTCCGAGGAACACCATCTGGCCACCTCCCCTTATCATCCCATTGACGAGTACAACAGGAGCAAGGGGGGGGGGGCGGTACACGACCGCGAAAAAAGGAGCGGTAGGCGGACCCCCACAACCAGCACAGCCCTCTGTGCCGTTGGCGAGTTGCGTCTACAGACCCCGTACGGGTCTGACCAACGGCAGCCAGCGCTGAGCCCACCTGGCCCAGGCTGACCCCCAGCCACACACGGGACAGGAAGGTGGGCCTGGCCTCCCGCAGAAAGCCAAGGCACAGCAGCCAACCTCGGCCCGTTAGGCCCAGATCGGGCCCGCTTGGCCCAGATCTAGCCGACAGGGCCTGGCCACCACCAACCACCCCGCCGCCTACCTCTGCCTCCCGCCGCATCCCCGGACCACCACCTTGGCCCCGTCGTGCCTCGTCGCTGGGGAGACAGGCGCCGCCACCCAGGTCGCCCAACCGCCGCCGTCGCACCAGATCCGAAGGGGCGCGGGCCCCTCCGCCTCTGGTCGCAGCAGCCGCAAGCACTAACCCCCGCCGCCGCCTCTAGCTGCCGGGAGGCTCCCCCGACGCCGCGCGCCGGCCTACACAACGTCAAGCCTCGCCGCCTCCCGCCGAAGATCACCGCGCGCCAGGGTCACGCCGCCCCGTCCTGGTGCCCCTAGCGCCGGGTAGAGAACGGCCGCCGCCGCCGGCACCGCGCGGGCTTTGCCCGGCGGCTCACGCCGACGGCGGCGGAAGGGATGGTGGGGTGGGGAGGGGCGCTGGGGCGAACGGCCCGTCGCCGCTTCGGTCGCCCACGGGGGAGCGACGCGAAGCGTTCTTTTTCGAGTTCTAATTCAGCAGATCGAAGTGCGTCTAGTGTCATGGAGTGCAAGTGTAACATGCCTTTGTGCATATGGGAGGCACCAACACTAGAACCCTGCACCTGAGAAAGTAGATGACAATATGATCAATTAAATCAATTTTTGTAGGTATGTCCTGACTTAATTATCCTATGTAGCAGAATATCGGTGTCGCTTCCTTGGCTGAAAATTAAACTCAAAGCCAGATAAATTCTCTAGCAATCAACATTAATTCAAATTAAGCACCAAGAAGGCTTCAGTTACTTCTAGAAGCAAATCAAGGTTTGATAAACTTCACTTCTATACAGTGTTAAGTGGAATGTCTAACCCATTGTCATATCCCCGTGTACTAATCTTCATATTATCCTGTTAAGTTATGGGATCAACTTTGTTCTACAAAATTTATAGCATATTTTAATCAGTAGCTTACTCCACCACTTCACATTTGTAATAGGATGATTATATATGTGACTGTTTCGCAAGATATATATCATATTTTGGTCATTTTGTTGCTGACACAACTTCTACACAGTTGTGTTTGGAAGATTGCATATGCATTAGGCACAAACATTGGCATAATTGATCTTCTAATCTCTTTGTGTGCCTTAATGTTGTTGTTCTAGATCATTCTCAAATCTGGCCCGATGAGAAACAATATCTATGATAAGACTCCTTGTATGAAGTTAATGGAGGAGGTAAGCTTAGAAACAACCCAATAGTTCTCCCTTACGATTTATTTGTCCAACCCATTAGGTACATCAAATATTTCTTTCTTGTTAACATACGAGTTCCCTTTTCTCATTTACTGAGAGAAGCAAATGAAAGTGGGGGTATTAAAGCTGTGAAAAAAATCATTAAATATAATCCACTTTGGTTCATAGGTGTAATGATCCCACTGTCTAAATTTTCATGCATTTTCATAATAGGTACATCTACGCCTATGAGCCAAAACCACCGCCTCCTGAAAAACTTCTTAGCTATGCATGTTTTCTATCTCTTGTTGTATGTTTTGTATTTATGGACTTTGGGAAGGGATTATATTCTAACTACAGAGACAAGCAATGATCTACTTCGATACATTTGGAATTCTACTAACCATGCTAAGTTATATTCACACGTCAATGTACCATTAACATTTTATTATTATTGTATAGTTATACAAGATTAACATCATCTACAATTTAAAGGCTAACACTACCATGCACTAGGATGATGCATCACATAAACACTAATCCTTAAATGCCATATCTGTTGATCAATGAAATATCAAAACATATCATCTTGCTTATGTAAGTGCCAGATAAAAATGCATGTGTCTCTATAATATAAGAAGCTCTTTGCATTCAAACATGATTACGTATCATCTTCATTTGTAAATAGCTTAGTGGGGCATATTGTTTATTGTGCTACAGAAGGTTGTTCTGCTCGGCACGTACATATCAAATAAAAAATGAGAAAATATCCATCTAATGAGCATCCGTCTATATTCCAAGTTGCACCATTTAACAAGTCTGAGATTACACTTCCCATGGATAGTGGAAAAAATATTGAATGCAAAAAAGTCAAGTTTCTTTACTATTTGAGCCCATTTTAAACTGAATTAATGACCCGTATAGTATTTTCTCAAATACTCCATTGATATGTTCTTGAGGTTAATTAATTTTCATTATATTCTTGTAGTTTTCTGTTCTATTCTTAAATTATGGAGAGCTCCTTGGTGCTTTGATTTTTGTAATGCTTTTGTATCTGCTCAAGTTGTACAAGTTGTGGTAGACAAAGATTCCATGAACGGTGAAACGTCTCCGGGGAGGTTATGGTCTCCTATCTTAAAAATAAAGTTTGCAAAAATGTTTACATTTTCTAAAATATCTAAATATTTTAACAAATTTCCTGGTTATGTGCGTGTAAAGTTTCATGAATAGATATTATTTGTGCCATATGAACGTGCAACCTTTTGAGTTAATCAACAATCATAACTGATTTTTATTCAGTGAGTAGGACGAGTTTTTGCTAATGTATAGCCATTTAATTAAAGATGCAAGTTTAAAGTAGTAAGAAAGTAAGAATGGACAATATCATAAAGGAACAAAATATCCTATGGCATTTTAAATTTACAAATTTGCATGGTATAATTTTGGACCTTGAACACGTGTTAGAAGAATTTTCCCAACACGCTACTGTTTTGTACTTGGGGTTTATTTCAAATCATTTGGTCTTTTAACTATCTACGTTGAGGAACTATAACTTGATTTGATGCAACTTTAACTTCTATGTATATTTGTGTCTCTATATTAATATTTTTTGATCATTCTATCGTCAAAATGGACGGGCGCGGCAACGCGCGCTATGAGAACATATAGGTTGGATAATGATTGATAGAAATGATCAAATCTTTTTCCCGAATATATAAGTTGGATGAATACCGTGTGTATAAGCGATATTCAGTAAGAATTAATGCCCATTTTAACACAGAGTATCAACCCTCGATATGTAGAGTTCTTTGGATTGAACATTGGACCTTAAAAAACATGTCATTATTCCATTGTCTCCTGGAACTAATAGAACAATAGTTTATCCTAAATGTTCCTTGCACAAACTATAATAGTTGACTCAACACAACACGTATATTACCCTCTATGAGCACATGGGTAGTCTCTCCTCCTTTTTCCGGGCTTGAGACCTGCTACACGATTATAAGTGTTACCTTAGAATGGCATAGGCGGAGTTCCCTACCTACCCCCCCCCCCCCCCACCCACACCCACCTACCCACCAACCACCCTCCAAATGAAGACCATTTACATATTCCAATATTTTTTTATGAAATAAGTAAGAGACACAAGGCACAAATACAATAAAATCATTTTTTGTTTTAGTGTTTTTTTCTAGGTAGAAAACATTATGTAATAGAAAACTACTTTAGCGACACAAGAAATAACCATTTTTTATGTTTTTTTAGTTTCTCACAAAAACCCGACTGTAATGCCAAAAAACTAATCTTTTTTTGTTTTATAAGTGTTGCCCTTTTTTGAATTTTTCTCCAAATGCTATTCTATTGCTAAAGCAAACTAACATTTCTTTGTTTTATGGTGTATGTGGTAGACAACAAGAGTCATTCCTAGCAGACTATATGTTGTCGTTCCTTGCAACTGATGCCAGCACCTACACAAAAGCAAAGCAGGCATTTAGATTCTCGAGATGAGACAACTAAAATGGCCACATTAGGGTAATCATCCCAGATTGAACAACTATAAGTCTCGCAATAAGAAGGATCTGGAGCAACGAAGGATTATTGGAACATCCATAAAATTAAGTTTGCTTGCTTGAAATTTAACAATAACGAAGTGAAAAAGTAAGTATTGTGTTGCATGGAGGCTCCTCCATGTAGATATAATATACTTACACATGACAGGTTAATTTGATACTCGCTTGCGCTTCCTATTGATGCGCCCACCACCGTCGGTCTGGAGAAGTCATCAACGTGCATATAAGAAATAAAAGAGTAGTAATTATTAAAAAAAAATACTGAATATACAGTGTATGCTCCCTGGAACCAACATGCATAAGAATGACTGTATATTTTTTGCTTAATGTACGTATGTACCTTGAAGTTGTATCTATTTATTTCGATAGTGGGACGGTTAGGGTGGTATTCTGCAGTATGCCTCAGCAATGTCTCAGATTCCTCCACCTCCACAGAACTGCAACCCTGGCACTGAAGGTGAAAGGTGGCTTTCTGAAGCAGAGGCATGCTCCCTGGAACCAAGATGCCAACGCCAGGTTTTTTTGGACCAGAGCGTAGCATTCCAATTCTTGAAGCATCATCAGGGCTCCTCCCTCTCCACCACAAATTATCTCTATATTTGTAAATAGACCTCTCAATTTTAGGAACTCATCTGCACCAACAGTATATGGTATATAGCTCTTAGCAGAGACCATGAGGTAGCAGAGCGATGGAAATTTCCCGAGCATTTGCATGTCTTGCTGTTTCATCAACTCTACATTGAACGCCAGATAGGATATGCGCGTAACAATTGAGAAATCCATCCACCTCGGACGCCGAGGTAAATACGAGGTCATCAGACATAGAGTATGGAGCTCTGAAGGGGGCACCCACTCTTCCCAGTCATCAAATTGAAGTTCACCGGTAACTGACTTCCCCCAATCAGAGCAAATCCCTAGACTCTGAATTCTGCGCAGGTTGCAGACAGACTCCACAAGAGCCTTGTGCGTTCTCTGGTCCATTTCATCAAAAGCAATGTGGAGCACCCTTAGCCGCGTCAGATTTCTCAGCTCTCTGCTGAAGTCTGGGGACGCGTCCACATGTTCTAGCTGCAACTCTTCCAGAGATGTAAGCTTCCTTATAGAGGCCATCATCTTTGTATCTTGACCAGCACACAAACACGCCAGTTTACTTAGCTCGCCAACAGACACTGGCAATTCCTTTATGCCACTCTCTCTTACGTCTAACACCTGTAGGAACTTAAGATGATGGCCTATGTCTCCCGGCAGCTCGGTAAAACATGTTCTCGTCATCCCTAGGTACCTCAGATGAAGCAATTTCCCAAGATGATCAAGACACCAATCACTGGTAGAAGAACCACAACGGTCTAGAGCTAGTAAACGTAATGCTTTAAAGCTCCCAAGTGGAGGCATCCTACCATCAGAGCACGAGGCAGCAGAGAATGACCTCAGATGTCCCAATTCCATACTAGCAGCGTACTGCTCCGCACAACTATTGTGGATGGCCAATCTACGAACTAAGCTGCTGCTTTTGCATGATGATGATGATGATGATGATGATGTGTTCTCTTGCTTTTCTTCCAGTATTGTGACAAAGTTTAGATTGCCTGACAAGTTGAGGGTGAGATCTAGTACCATATCATGAACACAACACCCACCTTGACTGCTATTACGGCCAGGATCTACCCATTGGATCAAGCTTCTATTTACAAGAATATTGAAGAAGCTCTCACCCTGCTCAAATAACCCCATTTCTTCTTTATGAGTGATAAAACCTTCGGCCACCCATTTCCATATCAACGTGTTTTTCTCGATCCAGGAGTCTTCTGCGAATATGCTCATGTATAATAAACATGTCTTCAGACAATAAGGTAGATCATAATAGCTGAATGATATTATCTTTCTTGCGTTCTCAACAGCTTCATTGTCATCATTATCAAAACCAATGGCATCATACACCTTGGACCAGTCCTCCATTCTTTTACCAACAATCAAGCTGGCTATTGTGATTATAGACAATGGCACGCCAACACATTTATTCAAAATTTTGTCGATCACTTCTGTAGGCTGGATGTCCATACTTATGCCTTCACCGCCATATATTCTTGTATACAGTAAATTCTTAGAGTTATCATCAGAAAGTGGCTTCATGTCATAAATTTCACCGACTTGTTGTGCTACTTCATGACTGCGAGTTATTACTATTATTCTGCTTCCGAGACTACATTTCAACAAAGCACATTGAATTGTTTTCCATACTGATATATCCCATATGTCATCGATAACAATAAAGTACCTATTTATAAGAAGCAAGAATGTCGGATCAAGAATTATATCCTGGTTACGATCCATTAAGGACGAAAGTATATAGCATTTGAATAATCAAGACACAAGAAAAAATTGCTTGATGAAATATTAGGTTGGATGTGACAGATACAAACAAACAAAGGAGGAAATTAAGAAGAAAACTTATGGGAACCAAGCACTAATAATCATCCGCATGTACATGCAGTTTGAAAATTCGTCGGTGGTAGATTTAACCCGCTAAAAACAAGGATCTCCTATCTCAAAGCGCACAATAGCGGCCACGTTTGATAATTTTCATATTTTTAAAATCTGTAAATGAATATGTAGTTCCTATTATTTGATTGATAACAAGAAAATATGTATAATGTCTAGAAAAGAATTAATAACATACATTAATATATGTGTTCATGGATTTGAAATTAAATTTCACGTGTTATAAATAATGTGTTCTTATATGTGAACACAAATATTTATATATATATTTTAAAAATATGGGTGTCACTGACAAATATTTATATGATTAAAATACATATTCATATAGCATATAAAAATAATACGATTACCAACAAATGATGAAAATTAAAATATTATAATAATAAAATAATATTTTCATGTATAATGGAATTAACGTTCATGTGTAATAAGATTAATGTCATCTAGAAGGCTTCGTTTTCACAAAGATTGAAATAGTTGAGCAAAGTTTTCGATGGAACTACTCCTGCTCGTGGATAGGAAATTTCACACCAGCATGCCCAGGATCCTACCCAGGTGAAGACCACTAGGACCAGATACACAATAATGTTGCTCGACATGTGAGTAGGGTTCAGAGTTTAAAAGTAAGTTCCAAAATTTAGTGGGTACTCATATATCATGTGCCTCAATGTTTTAGAAATATATTTTATATTTGGTCTAGTGTTCTAAAACTGAACTTAATTTGGCTAAAACAATCCCAAAATATCTCCTGTAATTAATTTGTACCGAAAGATTTTTCTACATTATCATAAAACCCTGCACCCAATAAAAAAGTATTATACAGGATTGTATATATGTGATACGAATTGTATAGATACATGTGATTAAATGTGTACCTCTTGTTCGCAAGGAACTTCCGTGTCTCGTCAATTAGTTGTCTTTCATCCATTTTTGAGCTAGTGATGTTTATATACTTTTCATTGTCAAGCTCATAGAGGATGTCCTTGAGAACTTTCTTCATGTCTGGCTTTAATTTCGACCAACTGGAACAAAACATGCACAATGAAATTTGCTCCTAAGCTTGTCATATACAGCTTTGACAAGAGTTGTCTTGCCCAATCCTGCGAACCCAACAACAGAGATAATCTTGAGCATTTTCTCGGCAGGATCATTGGCTCTGGACAACCTGTTAACTAGCTCGTCCATTGCTTCATCAATACCAATAAGTTTAGATACCTCATTGTAAAGAGCCCAGAGACGAGGGTCAACTGTAACTGTCGCAAAATTTTTAGCAACATCATCAATAATTTTGTACCTATCATACCGTTCCTTCACCCTTTTTAACTTGGCTCTCAATATTTTTGATGTCCTTGGCTATTTTATGCCGAGTCTTGAGCTTGGTCATCATGTTGCAGGCCTTCCTGTAGAAGTTCTTGAAGAAGTCTTTGATGGGGTGGGTCTTGGTCAGCTCAAGACCCACGAAGAGCACCATGGAGGAGTCGAGGCTGTCCTCGATGACATAGGACGACAGGTCCCTGACCGCGCTTGCCCAAATCTTGAGCTGTGTGGGTCAAGCCGGTCCAACGGCACATCAGACACCTTCACAAGTGCAGCTTGCAGCATGCTCTCGAGCTCATCCATGATGTCCTTGACTTGACCCCCTGCTTCACACGATTCTTCAGCTTGTACTCGTCGTGGAGCAGCTTTCCCAGCTTCGGGAGGAGGGTGCTCATGGCCCCCGTGGAGAACTGCATGCTGGCTTCTTTCTTTTTCTCTCCCTAAACTTCTACTTCTATATTCATAGGTTCTCTCTCGTTGAATGTGGCTACATTGCTGCCGCTTGCATGTTTATATAGATAGACAATAATTGGCTAGTTAGTGGTGCGGACGCGGTTATGCGACTCTGAAAAGCTTTACTTGATTAACTCCTGAAAACGTATTTAAGTTTTTATCTCCAGATGTGTGCAAAATCTGTAGGATTCCAATGTTTGCCACTGGCATTTTGTCAGGATCTCCTGTGTGACCGACGTTTGGACATATCCATCTACATATACGTATATTGAAGTGAACTTTGCATCACTTGCGAAATTAATAGAAAAACGTACATCTATATATAATAACTAGGTACGGTGTATATACAAGATTATATGAATATGAAGGAGAAGGAACAATTAGCATTGCTTTAATTTTTTTTTTTTTTTTGGCGAAGCAAAATCGATCTGGCTAGCTAGATCAGGGGTTGGCCGGCCTTTTACTTTCATATAGGCTGCTTGCCAGGTTTCTGTTAGTGAGGCACTTTTAGGACAGAAGAGTACATAGACATACGAATATTACGTAATGCAAAGGCTTAATTAATTAGATTCCCCATAAAAAAAAGGCTTAATTAGATTGTCACAATCAGCATTTCTAGGACCGAGTCAAAGGAGGCGAGAGCTGCAGTTGCTACGAAGCAACCAAGGGCATACACTGTCCACATTATATGTACCCAAAACCATAGATGAAACCGATGTTTGCAGATTTGTGCTAAATATTATAGAATGAAAAGCTTTGTTATAATTGGCCTCTTCTCCCTCACAACACGCCTTGCTTGTTTTACCCTGTCGAGTTTTGCCGCGTTGTGGCCAACTGGCATATATGCAAAGCCTCATGGTGTGGTTAAACGCGTCTGATCTCTCACTGTCGTCGCTGAACAATTCTTATAGCTAAGCAACGTCAAATTAACTCATGGTAGGCTGGTCCAAAGTTAATGGGCTTCTGCTCCACAGATTTGGTTGGGTGTTTTCTGATTGATCTGGCCGAGAGTACTTTAGATGGACCGATAGGTACTTGGGCCTTAAGATCGTGTTGCACAAACGACTGGTATTTTTCCGGCTCTGCTTTCCTCTTGGTTTCTTTCTTGTCTAGGTCTCACCGAGCGACGGTAGGGGCCACAGGGCCAAGGCAAACTCATGGGACGACGCCACAGGGAGGACGAAGCATCGCCTTGTCAATTGGAGTTCACACACTGGCATTTCAGGAGTTAATTTACCGTTGATACAAGCCCTTAATGGTAATGAAAGTGTGCCGCGGGCGGCAACCTATAGTGCACCTTGCAAGCCAGTTACCCTGTTTGCCTACTCTTTCTTTAGAAGAATACATACAGCAAGAGCGTATCCGGCAGCCAGTTCCGATCTGCCCCCTTTGTAGCCCTTTCATCTGTCAAGCTTCATGCACTAGCCAACACAACCAAAAGTCCGAACTGATGGAAAGGGCTAGTGCAATCCACTTACTCCATTAAAATTTGGATTCATTTTTATTGATGTTGTTTTTTCTTCATCGATTGACACAGGTTGGTTCTGCTTGGTATGTCTTACACTACAACTTTATTTTCTCCCTTGCCGCAGATTCCTCCTAGCTTCACTCTTTCAGCAATTACGCAATTAGTGATGGTTCTAACTACTGCTTCTTTCCTTCCCGATTTTATACTTGTTTTCCCACCGGAGGAATTGGGGGATTGGTTTTATGGGATTGCTTGAAGGAATATCTGAGCTACAATGGCTAACGGACATGTTAGTATACGATGTTCCGCGTGTATTCTCTATGCAAAACCACTATGATCACATTGAAAGTATGATGGAACCACATAGTTCGAAGCCCCCCGTGCGGCGCGTCCGAGCTCGCGCACGGACTCCGCCGCCGGCGCTCGATCTCCCAGCTCCATCTACCTTTTTCGCAGCCGAGCACAGATCCGGGACCTCCTTTGCGCCCTCTTTCCACTCAGCCGGAAGTCTAGCACCACCATCGCAGGGTTATTATAGAATGAAAGCTTTGTTATAATCGTTTTCTTCTCCCTCACAACACGCCTTGCTTGTTTTACCCTGTCGAGTTTTTGCCGCGTTGTGGCCAACTGGCATATATGCAAAGCCTCCTCAGCGTTTTGACATTCTCCGCCTTCCGATGGTGTGGTTAAACGCCTCTGATCTCGCGTTGTCATCACTGAACAATTCTTATCGCTAAGCAACGTCAAATGGGCTGGTCCAAAGTTAATGGGCTTCTACTCCACAGATTGGGTTGGGTGTTTTCTGATTGATCTGGCCGAGAGTACTTCAGATGGACCGATAGGTACTTGGGCCTTAAGATCGTGTTGCACAAACGACTGGTATTTTTCCGGCTCTGCTTTCCTCTTGGTTTCTTTCTCGTCTGGGTCTCACCGAGCGACGGTAGGGGCCACAGGGCCAAGGCAAACTCATGGGACGACGCCACAGGGAGGACGACGCATCGCCTTGTCAATTGGAGTTCACACACTGGCGTTTCAGGAGTTTATTTACCGTTGATACAAGCCCTTAATGGTAATGAAAGTGTGCCACGCGCGGGAACCTATAGTGCACCTTGCAAGCCAGTTACCCTGTTTGCCTACTCTTTCTTTAGAAGAGTACATACAGCCAGAGCGTATCTGGCAGCCAGTTCCGATCTGCCCCCTTTGTTGCCCTTTCATCTGTCAAGCTTCATGCACTAGCCAACATAACCAAAAGTCCGAACTGATGGAAAGGGCTAGTGCAATCCACTTACTCCATTAAAATTAGGATTCATTTTTATTGATGTTGTTTTTTCTTCATCGATTGACACAGGTTGGTTCTGCTTGGTATGTCTTACACTACAACTTTATTTTCTCCCTTGCCGCAGATTCCTCCTAGCTTCACTCTTTCAGCAATTACGCAATTAGTGATGGTTCTAACTAAAGGAATTGGGGGATTGGTTTTACGGGATTGGTTGAAGGAATATCTGAGCTACAATGGCTAACGGACATGTTAGTATACGATGTTCCGCGTGTATTATCTATGCAAAACCACTATGATCACATTGAAAGTATGATGGAACCACATAGTTCGAAGCCCCCCGTGCGGCGCGTCCGAGCTCGCGCAGGGACTCCGCCTCCGGCGCTCGATCTCCCAGCTCCATCTACCTTTTCCGCAGCCGAGCACAGATCCGGGACCTCCTTTGCGCCCTCTTTCCACTCAGCCGGAAGTCTAGCACCACCATCGCAGGGTTATTATAGAATGAAAGCTTTGTTATAATCGTTTTCTTCTCCCTCACAACACACCTTGCTTGTTTTACCCTGTCGAGTGTTTGCCGCGTTGTGGCCAACTGGCATATATGCAAAGCCTCCTCAGCGTTTTGACATTCTCCGCCTTCCGATGGTGTGGTTAAACGCCTCTGATCTCGCGCTGTCGTCACTGAACAATTCTTATCGCTAAGCAACGTCAAATGGGCTGGTCCAAAGTTAATGGGCTTCTACTCCACAGATTGGGTTGGGTGTTTTCTGATTGATCTGGCCAAGAGTACTTCAGATGGACCGATAGGTACTTGGGCCTTAAGATCGTGTTGCACAAACGACTGGTATTTTTCCGGCTCTGCTTTCCTCTTGGTTTCTTTCTCGTCTGGGTCTCACCGAGCGACGGTAGGGGCCACAGGGCCAAGGCAAACTCATGGGACGACGCCACAGGGAGGACGAAGCATCGCCTTGTCAATTGGAGTTCACACACTGGCGTTTCAGGAGTTAATTTACCGTTGATACAAGCCCTTAATGGTAATGAAAGTGTGCCGCGGGCGGCAACCTATAGTGCACCTTGCAAGCCAGTTACCCTGTTTGCCTACTCTTTCTTTAGAAGAATACATACAGCAAGAGCGTATTCGGCAGCCAGTTCCGATCTGCCCCCTTTGTAGCCCTTTCATCTGTCAAGCTTCATGCACTAGCCAACACAACCAAAAGTCCGAACTGATGAAAAGGGCTAGTGCAATCCACTTACTCCATTAAAATTTGGATTCATTTTTATTGATGTTGTTTTTTCTTCATCGATTGACACAGGTTGGTTCTGCTTGGTATGTCTTACACTACAACTTTATTTTCTCCCTTGCCGCAGATTCCTCCTAGCTTCACTCTTTCAGCAATTACGCAATTAGTGATGGTTCTAACTACTGCTTCTTTCCTTCCCGATTTTATACTTGTTTTCCCACCGGAGGAATTGGGGGATTGGTTTTACGGGATTGCTTGAAGGAATATCTGAGCTACAATGGCTAACGGACATGTTAGTATACGATGTTCCGCGTGTATTCTCTATGCAAAACCACTATAATCACATTGAAAGTATGATGGAACCACATAGTTCGAAGCCCCCCGTGCGGCGCGTCCGAGCTCGCGCAGGGACTACGCCGCCGGCGCTCGATCTCCCGGCTCCATCTACCTTTTCCGCACCCGAGCACAGATCCGGGACCTCCTTTGCGCCCTCCTTCCACTCAGCCGGAAGTCTAGCACCACCATCGCAGGGTTATTATAGAATGAAAGCTTTGTTATAATCGTTTTCTTCTCCCTCACAACACGCCTTGCTTGTTTTACCTTGTCGAATGTTTGCCGCGTTGTGGCCAACTGGCATATATGCAAAGCCTCCTCAGCGTTTTGAGATTCTCCGCCTTCCGATGGTGTGGTTAAACGCCTCTGATCTCTCGCTGACGTCACTGAACAATTCTTATCGCTAAGCAACGTCAAATGGGCTGGTCCAAAGTTAATGGGCTTCTACTCCACAGATTGGGTTGGGTGTTTTCTTATTGATCTGGCCGAGAGTACTTCAGATGGACCGATAGGTACTTGGGCCTTAAGATCGTGTTGCACAAACGACTGGTATTTTTCCGGCTCTGCTTTCCTCTTGGTTTCTTTCTCTTCTGGGTCTCACCGAGCGATGGTAGGGGCCACAGGGCCAAGGCAAACTCATGGGACGCCACCATAGGGAGGACGAAGCATTGCCTTGTCAATTGGAGTTCACACACTGGCGTTTCAGGAGTTAATTTACCGTTGATACAAGCCCTTAATGGTAATGAAAGTGTGCCGCGGGCGGCAACCTATAGTGCACCTTGCAAGCCAGTTACCCTGTTTGCCTACTCTTTCTTTAGAAGAGTACATACAGCAAGAGCGTATCCGGCAGCCAGTTCTGATCTGCCCCCTTTGTAGCCCTTTCATCTGTCAAGCTTCATGCACTAGCCAACAGAACCAAAAGTCCGAAGTGATGGAAAGGGCTAGTTCAATCCACTTACTCCATTAAAATTTGGATTCATTTTTATTGATGTTGTTTTTTCTTCATCAATTGACACAGGTTGGTTCTGCTTGGTATGTCTTACACTACAACTTTAGTTTCTCCCTTGCCGCAGATTCCTCCTAGCTTCACTCTTTCAGCAATTACGCAATTAGTGATGGTTCTAACTACTGCTTCTTTCCTTCCCGATTTTATACTTGTTTTCCCACCGGAGGAATTGGGGGATTGGTTTTACGGGATTGCTTGAAGGAATATCTGAGCTACAATGGCTAACGGACATGTTAGTATACGATGTTCCGCGTGTATTCTCTATGCAAAACCACTATGATCACATTGAAAGTATGATGGAACCACATAGTGCGAAGCCCCCCGTGCGGCGCGTCCGAGCTCGCGCATGGACTCCGCCGCCGGCGCTCGATCTCCCAGCTCGATCTACCTTTTCCGCAGCCGAGCACAGATCCGGGACCTCCTTTGCGCCCTCTTTCCACTCAGCCAGAAGTCTAGCACCACCATCGCAGGGTTATTATAGAATGAAAGATTTGTTATAATCGTTTTCTTCTCCCTCACAACACGCCTTGCTTGTTTTACACTGTCGAGTGTTTGCCACGTTGTGGCCAACTGGCATATATGCAAAGCCTCCTCAGCGTTTTGACATTCTCCGCCTTCTGATGGTGTGGTTAAACGCCTCTGATCTCGCGCTGTCGTCACTGAACAATTCTTATCGCTAAGCAACATCAAATGGGCTGGTCCAAAGTTAATGGGCTTCTACTCCACAGATTGGGTTGGGTGTTTTTTGATTGATCTGGCCGAGAGTACTTCAGATGGACCGATAGGTACTTGGGCCTTAAGATCGTGTTGCACAAACGACTGGTATTTTTCCGGCTCTGCTTTCCTCTTGGTTTCTTTCTTGTCTGGGTCTCACCGAGCGACGGTAGGGGCCACAGGGCCAAGGCAAACTCATGGGACGACGCCACAGGGAGGACGAAGCATCGCCTTGTCAATTGGAGTTAACACAATGGCGTTTCAGGAGTTAATTTACCGTTGATACAAGCCCTTAATGGTAATAAAAGTGTGCCGTGGGCGGCAACCTATAGTGCACCTTGCAAGCCAGTTACCCTGTTTGCCTACGATTTCTTTAGAAGAGTACATACAGCAACAGTGTATCCGGCAGCCAGTTCCGATCTGCCCCCTTTGTAGCCCTTTCATCTGTCAAGCTTCATGCACTAGCCAACACAACCAAAAGTCTGAACTGATGGAAACGGCTAGTGCAATCTACTTACTCCATTAAAATTTGGATTCATTTTTATTGATGTTGTTTTTTCTTCATCGATTGACACAGGTTGGTTCTGCTTGGTATGTCTTACACTACAACTTTATTTTCTCCCTTTGCGCGGATTCCTCCTAGCTCCACTCTTTCAGCAATTACGCAATTAGTGATGGTTCTAACTACTGCTTCTTTCCTTCCCGATTTTATACTTGTTTTCCCACCGGAGGAATTGGGGGATTGGTTTTACGGGATTGCTTGAAGGAATATCTGAGCTACAATGGCTAACGGACATGTTAGTATACGATGTTCCGCGTGTATTCTCTATGCAAAACCACTATGATCACATTGAAAGTATGATGGAACCACATAGTTCGAAGCCCCCCGTGCGGCGCGTCCGAGCTCGCGCATGGACTCCGCCGCCAGCGCTCGATCTCCCAGCTCCATCTACCTTTTCCGCAGCCGAGCACAGATCCGGGACCTCCTTTGCGCCCTCTTTCCACTTAGCCGGAAGTCTAGCACCACCATCGCAGGGTTATTATAGAATGAAAGCTTTGTTATAATCGTTTTCTTCTCCCTCACAACACGCCTTGCTTGTTTTACCTTGTCGAGTGTTTGCCGCGTTGTGGCCAACTGGCATATATGCAAAGCCTCCTCAGCGTTTTGACATTCTCCGCCTTCCGATGGTGTGGTTAAACGCCTCTGATCTCGTGCTGTCGTCACTGACAATTCTTATCGCTAAGCAACGTCAAATGGGCTGGTGCAAAGTTAATGGGCTTCTACTCCACAGATTGGGTTGGGTGTTTTCTAATTCATCTGGCCGAGAGTACTTCAGATGGACTGATAGGTACTTGGGCCTTAAGATCGTGTTGCACAAACGACTGGTATTTTTCCGGCTCTGCTTTCCTCTTGATTTCTTTCTTGTCTGGGTCTCACCGAGCGACGGTAGGGGCCACAGGGCCAAGGCAAAATCATGGGACAATGCCACAGGGAGGACGAAGCATCGCCTTGTCAATTGGAGTTACCACACTGGCGTTTCAGGAGTTAACTTACCGTTGATACAAGCCCTTAATGGTAATGAAAGTGTGCCGCGGGAGGCAACCTATGGTGCACCTTGCAAGCCAGTTACCCTGTTTGCCTACTCTTTCTTCAGAAGAGTACATACAGCAAGAGCGTATCCGGCAGCCAGTTCCGATCTGCCCCCTTTGTAGCCCTTTCATCTGTCAAGCTTCATGCACTAACCAACAGAACCAAAAGTCCGAACTGATGGAAAGGGCTAGTGCAATCCACTTACTCCATTAAAATTCGGATTCATTTTTATTGATGTTGTTTTTTCTTCATCGATTGACACAGGTTGGTTCTGCTTGGTATGTCTTACAGTACAACTTTATTTTCTCCCTTGCCGCAGATTCCTCCTAGCTTCACTCTTTCAGCAATTACGCAATTAGTGATGGTTCTAACTACTGCTTCTTTTTTTTCCCAATTTTATACTTTTTTTCCCACCGGAGGAATTGGGGGATTGGTTTTACGGGATTGCTTGAAGGAATATCTGAGCTATAATGGCTAACGGACATGTTAGTATACGATGTTCCGTGTGTATTCTCTATGAAAAACCACTATGATCACATTGAAAGTATGATGGAACCACATAGTTCGAAGCCTCCCGTGCGGCGCGTCCGAGCTCGCGCACGGACTCCGCCGCCGGCGCTCGATCTCCCAGCTCCATCTACCTTTTCCGTAGCCGAGCACAGATCCGGGATCTCCTTTGCGCCCTCTTTCTACTCAGCCGGAAGTCTAGCACCACCATCGCAGGGTTATTATAGAATGAAAGCTTTGTTATAATCGTTTTCTTCTCCCTCACAACACGCCTTGCTTGTTTTACCCTGTAGAGTGTTTGCCGCGTTGTGGCCAACTGGCATATATGCAAAGCCTCCTCAGCGTTTTGACATTCTCCGCCTTCCGATGGTGTGGTTAAACGCGTCTGATCTCGTGCTGTCGTCACTGAACAATTCTTATCGCTAAGCAACGTCAAATGGGCTGGTGCAAAGTTGTAACACCCTCAGAATCGACCATATGCAAGTTTCAGCGATTCCCGCCAAACCCGCATAGAAACGATTCAAAGGTGCCCACCAGGCACTTTCGTGCGGGTGGAAAACAAAGTAATAACATTACACAACAGTCCTCGATGGGACCCACAGAACAGATATATATACAACACGACTCCATGAGTCAAGAATACAGATATAATATACAAAGATCCAAATCACCTTGAAAATGATAGAGCATCCGACTACGGACAAGATGCAAATGGGGCTAAGCGCCCTGAAGAATAACCAATGGCGTCCATAACCCTGCCTAGGCCAAGCCGGAAGGGTAACCCTGCTAACGACGTCGATCTCAAAACCTGCTTAAACAAAAGGGGTGCCGACAAAGGGCAAAGGAAAAAGAGAGAGCGGTCAGTACTGAGGCCAGTACACGGCGAGACTAGAATTCGGCGGTCCTCGCCTACATAGGTATGGTGGACTGAAGCGGCAGCGCAGCATGCACTAAACAACCTATAGAGACTCGAGATAACTGTCGGCTATCAGGGAGGGATAAGAAAGGCCTATTCGGAACCAACCTGATGCTACCATCAATCAAACCCATCCTGGTGTTTCCCCCTCGAGACCAAACGAGGAAGTCAACCGAGGAACTCACACAGTTGGCAGTTTTATTTATTCAGTTATCGTTGCAACAATTACTAGTCAGGTATAGATAGTCATCCTGATATAATAAGCAGTGGGCAGTTTTAGTTAACCATTCCGTTGTAGTTGCAGCACTTACTAGTAAGTTACAAATAGCATGAGATATCCCAAACCCAGCAGTTGTTGGTACTTTTATTTAGCCATTCCGTTGTAGTGGCAATACTTACTAGTCAGGTACACTGGTCGCAAGCGACAACCCAAACAAGCAATTGTTGGCAGTTTTATTTAGCCATTCCATTATAGTGAAGCTGATTACTAGTCATTATAAAGTCAAATTTATAACACTACTTTAGTTGTAGTTGTCTATGATCGAGATACTGTGCTCCAAGTCGTCCATAACCGCGGACACGGCTTTCAGAAAGTTTTACCCTGCAGGGGTCAAAAATAGCAACACACACTCGATCAACCTCGGAAAAACCAAATCAAAACCCAACGAGGCTTTCACGACAAAGCAATCACAAGATTCAGAAATATTTCAGGGGGCCACCCCATTAAGTATACCCGCAACGAAGTTAGCTGAATTCGAGACGGACTCAAGGTTTGTGGGGCCGGCTGTAAACGACTGGGAACCCAAAACTGGGCTTGTCGATACCGCGAAAACGGGTCACGATCTAAACAGTACAGGTGCTCCTCGCACAATCGTAAATAAAGCAGTAAAGCATGGCATAAGTACAGGATCGTAAATAAAACCTCAAACTAGTTTGTGGCCCCAAGAAATAAGAATGAATCAAGCTCTGGCTCAGGGGGGTCCCATAATCCTCCTGGATGTGGATAGCGCGAATATTCAAGGAACAGGTATCAAGTACTCGGGGTCCTACGGGACACAAGTGGACGGTTAACAACCAAATAACATCTATTGCCCACCTGTGCCTCTGCTTACCTACTTCAATTTTAGTTGTTAAACAGTAATTAAAGTTATGAACATCTCCAACATTAAACATGCGGCAATACTCCAACAACTGTGGTACTCGACGACACGCAACAGCACTCGAGCAAGCGACTACGACGCGCAGGTCCCACTATCTACCAAACAACAGATAATAGGAGGTGTCCAAGGCAATATATGGCTGCAAGGGATATCACGGGTACGAATACTAGTGCATCGCAACACAGATAGCAATAGATCAACAGGAGGGAATAAATGCTATAAAAGTAAGATAGGTAGAAAGGGGGAGATGCTCGCCTGAAAACATTGCCGAAGGTACATCCGAAGATCGGGTCGACACTCGCATCCACTCATCGGCCTAGTCCGTGAAGAAGCAAAACACTAGCACAAACACCGGATGCACTATTTAATACTATGGCAAAAGATCGGGCATGATGCATGTATGATGTATGACATGGCAAGGCTGCGATGCAATTAGGCCGTTTTAAGCGGAACCGGGGTCCCGACAATTAATTAAATGGTTCATATTGTTTAGCTACCCCACAATTTAAATGTTGTCTTAACAAGGCAAAATTATATCACCGGTTCGCTACACAAATTTAAATGAGGCCAATATAAGACTAGATTTGCCCGCATATGGATCCCATATTTAATTATGAGGTGAATCGGCATAAGGCCCCCAACCCACAGACAAGTATGCATGCATGAACAATTTAATATGCAACAATTTGATATAGTTGACAATTTATAAAATAGGGTTCTCGGATAAGGGTCACACATCTGGGTTCAGAAGATCTTGGTTTCGGGGGTTCGGGGTTGGTCTCAGGGTTCGACGGGAGAACGGCTCGACGAGATCGGTCTCGGACAACGGAAGTAGATCTTGGCGCATTCGAGAAGAGGAACTTGGTGCATCCGGGGTCGTCGGGTCATGTCGTCGGTTTTGTCGTTTCACGGCGGAGATCTTGGCGTCCCGGGTCTCGGTGTCTTCGGTTCCGAGAGGAAGAACATGGCGTATCCGTGTCGACGACCTTGGGGTTCAGGGAGGAGTTCTCGGTGTCCCGGGTGGAAGGCCTCGAGGGTTCGGGGACGGAGATCTTGACGGGTCCGGGAGGAAGAACTTGGGTTGGCACCGGATCGGTCTTGTGCTCGGATAGAAGTACTTGTCGTCCTCGTGGCGATCTTGATGTGTCGTGGCGTCTTGACACAAACTTGTCCGACTTGTTGTAGAACTTGACGGGCAGCGGCGCACTTTGTCAACTCTTTTTACGGAGGGAGATGGTGGCGCTGAGTGACCCACACAGGTGGTGCACGGGTCAACCTAGGCAAAGCTAGATCATTGGCACAACCATGGACATGAGGCGCGGGCGTCAGAGAGGGCCCACACGCAGGAGGGACTCGGCGTCTTTCATGGCGAGGGTCGGCCTCCAGCAGGGCTCAGAGAAGGGGTTCCTGTAGGAAGGCCCGGTGAAGCACTTGGCTGCATCGGCGACAACAGGAAGCCTCCAGGAAGCATGGCCGACGGAGGGTGCACGGCGATGGCGCGGGAACGCAGAGGCGGCAGCACAGGCGGAGGAAGGCGTCGCGGGACAGGACGCCTGCGAGGTGGTGGGCGACGCTGGCTCGCGAAGGTGAGATAGGGGTGGCCGGCAGCGGCAGAAGACGGGGCGCCGGAGGTCGCCCGGAGAGGAGCCGGAGGCGGCCGGACGCGGGCGAGGGAGGCCAGCGAGGGGAGGAGCCGGAGACGGCCGGCGGGGAGCGGTGGTGGCGGCGGCGCAGATGCGACCCAGGCGAGGTCGGCGCGAGGTCGATGAGGCGGAGTCCGGCGACACGGGCGCGGGGCAGGGCGAGCTCGGGCGGGCCGGGCGGAGCTCGTCGGCGGCAGCGTGCGCGGGGCTCGCGCGGAGGAAGAGGGAGGAGCGAGGCGAGGCGAGGCCGGCGAGGGGAGAGGCCGGGCCGGCGACGCGAGAGGGGAAGCGTCGGTGACGATGGGAAGCGAGCAGAGAGGCCGGCGGCGCTCACGCGGGGGTGGAGGCGAGCGGGGGAGAGAGAGGTAGGTGGGGAGTGGCGGGACCCGCGGGTGGCCGAGCGGGACAGGGGCAGGTGCGGCCTGGGGAGTGGGGCTGGGGGGTGTCGGTGGGAGAGGAAGTGGGGATTGGTGGGAGTGGAATCCAGGGGGGTCCGAGCGCGTGCGTGGTGAGGGAGTGGGCTGTGGCCAGGTGGGCCAGGACGGGGGGAGAGGGAGAGAGAGGGTTGGGTCGGGTGGTGGGTCCAAGGGAGTGGGGACAGGCGGGTGAGAAAGGAGAGAGAGGGGGGGTGAATTGGTGAGGTGGCAGCGTGTGAGTGGTGGGGGTTGGGGCCAGGGTGAGGTGGCGACCAGTGATTGGAGGGGGTGATGTGGAGGGGGGCTGGGTAGGATAGAGCTAGGTAGGAAAAGGGTTTAGGGGGGCTGGTTTTTGTACTGGGGGTGGCCGTCTGGGTCGGATCGGCCCGGTCTGGCTGCCCCCTAAAATAAAATAAATATTGTATTATTTAAAACGGGGCGTTCGAAATATGTTGTTAGACAAAACAAAATATTCCGGAGACCCGGGTTTGTGTTTGAACAAAGACGGGGCGTTTAGAAAACAAAAATAGGTTTTTCCGAAAATAGTTTTATGCAAGCAAATACAAGATGATGACGATGCTCAAATTCAATGTGGCATGATGACATGATCATGAGGTCATGATGATGCAATGCACAAAAAACAACGCGATTTTCTAGGAGTGGTTTTGCGGGATGCCACAAAAGTTAATGGGCTTCTACTCCACAGATTGGGTTGGGTGTTTTCTGATTGATCTGGCCGAGAGTACTTCAGATGGATCGATAGGTACTTGGGCCTTAAGATCGTGTTGCACAAACGACTGGTATTTTTCCGGCTCTGCTTTCCTCTTGGTTTCTTTCTCGTCTGGGTCTCACCGAGCGACGGTAGGGGCCACAGGGCCAAGGAAAACTCATGGGACGACGCCACAGGGAGGAGGAAGCATCGCCTTGTCAATTGGAGTTCACACACTGGCGTTTCAGGAGTTAATTTACCGTTGATACAAGCCCTTAATGGTAATGAAAGTGTGCCGCGGGAGGTAACCTATAGTGCACCTTGCAAGCCAGTTACCCTGTTTGCCTACTCTTTCTTTAGAAGAGTACATACATCAAGAGCGTATCCGGCAGCCAGTTCCGATCTGCCCCCTTTGTAGCCCTTTCATCTGTCAAGCTTCATGCACTAGCCAACACAACCAAAAGTCCGAACTAATGGAAAGGGCTAGTGCAATCCACTTACTCCATTAAAATTTGGATTCATTTTTATTGATGTTGTTTTTTCTTCATCGATTGACACAGGTTGGTTCTGCTTGGTATGTCTTACACTACAACTTTATTTTCTCCCTTGCCGCAGATTCCTCCTAGCTTCACTCTTTCAGCAATTACGCAATTAGTGATGGTTCTAACAACTGCTTCTTTCCTTCCCGATTTTATACTTGTTTTCCCACCGGAGGAATTGGGGGATTGGTTTTACGGGATTGCTTGAAGGAATATCTGAGCTACAATGGCTTACGGACATGTTAGTATACGATGTTCCGCGTGTATTCTCTACCTAAAAGCACTATGATCACATTGAAAGTATGATGGAACCACATAGTTCGAAGCTCCCCGTGCGGCGCGTCCGAGCTCGCTCACGGACTCCGCCGCCGGCGCTCGATCTCCCAGCTCCATCTACCTTTTCCGCTGCCGAGCACAGATCCGGGACCTCCTTTGCGCCCTCTTTCCACTCAGCCGGAAGTCTTGCACCACCATTGCAGGGTTATTATAGAATGAAAGCTTTGTTATAATCGTTTTCTTCTCCCTCACAACACGCCTTGCTTGTTTTACCCTGTCGAGTGTTTGCCGCGTTGTGGCCAACTGACATATATGCAAAGCCTCCTCAGTGTTTTGACATTCTCCGCCTTCCGATGGTGTCGTTAAACGCCTCTGATCTCGCGCTGTCGTCACTGAACAATTGTTATCGCTAAGCAACGTCAAATGGGTTGGTCCAAAGTTAATGGGCTTCTACTCCACAGATTAGGTTGGGTGTTTTCTGATTGATCAGGCCGAGAGTACTTCAGATGGACCGATAGGTACTTGGGCCTTAAGATCGTGTTGCACAAACGACTGGTATTTTTCCGGCTCTGCTTTCCTCTTGGTTTCTTTCTCGTCTGGGTCTCTCCGAGCGACAGTATGGGCCACAGGGCCAAGGCAAACTCATGGGACGACGCCACAGGAAGTACGAAGCATCGCCTTGTCAATTGGAGTTCACACACTGGCGTTTCAGGAGTTTATTTACCGTTGATACAAGCCCTTAATGGTAATGAAAGTGTGCCACGGGCGGCAACCTATAGTGCACCTTGCATGCCAGTTACCCTGTTTGCCTACTCTTTCTTTAGAAGAGTACATACAACAAGAGTGTATCCGGCAGCCAGTTCCGATCTGCCCCCTTTGTAGCCCTTTCATCTGTCAAGCTTCATGCACTAGCCAACACAACCAAAAGTCCGAACTGATGGAAAGGGCTAGTGCAATCCACTTACTCCATTAAAATTTGGATTCATTTTTATTGATGTTGTTTTTTCTTCATCGATTGACACAGGTTGGTTCTGCTTGGTATGTCTTACACTACAACTTTATTTTCTCCCTTGCCGCAGATTCCTCCTAGCTTCACTCTTTCAGCAATTACGCAATTAGGGATGGTTCTAACTACTGCTTCTTTCCTTCCTGATTTTATACTTGTTTTCCCACCGGAGGAATTGGGGGATTGGTTTTACGGGATTGCTTGAAGGAATATCTGAGCTACAATGGCTTACGGACATGTTAGTATACGATGTTCCGTGTGTATTCTCTAAGCAAAACCACTATGATCACATTGAAAGTATGATGGAACCACATAGTTCGAAGCTCCCCGTGCGGCGCGTCCGAGCTCGCTCACGGACTCCGCCGCCGGCGCTCGATCTCCCAGCTCCATCTACCTTTTCCGCTGCCGAGCACAGATCCGGGACCTCCTTTGCGCCCTCTTTCCACTCAGCCGGAAGTCTTGCACCACCATTGCAGGGTTATTATAGAATGAAAGCTTTGTTATAATCGTTTTCTTCTCCCTCACAACACGCCTTGCTTGTTTTACCCTGTCGAGTGTTTGCCGCGTTGTGGCCAACTGACATATATGCAAAGCCTCCTCAGTGTTTTGACATTCTCCACCTTCCGATGGTGTTGTTAAACGCCTCTGATCTCGCGCTGTCGTCACTGAACAATTGT
Source organism: Avena sativa (assembly GCA_916181665.1). Taxonomy (NCBI): domain Eukaryota; kingdom Viridiplantae; phylum Streptophyta; class Magnoliopsida; order Poales; family Poaceae; genus Avena; species Avena sativa. Next base: position 37,431,489 of record OV702285.1, on the reverse strand, counting down.
TATCGCTAAGCAACGTCAAATGGGTTGGTCCAAAGTTAATGGGCTTCTACTCCACAGATTAGGTTGGGTGTTTTCTGATTGATCAGGCCGAGAGTACTTCAGATGGACCGATAGGTACTTGGGCCTTAAGATCGTGTTGCACAAACGACTGGTATTTTTCCGGCTCTGCTTTCCTCTTGGTTTCTTTCTCGTCTGGGTCTCACCGAGCGACGGTAGGGGCCACAGGGCCAAGGCAAACTCATGGTACGACGCCACAGGGAGGACGAAGCATCGCCTTGTCAATTGGAGTTCACACACTGGCGTTTCAGGAGTTTATTTACCGTTGATACAAGCCCTTAATGGTAATGAAAGTGTGCCACGGGCGGCAACCTATAGTGCACCTTGCAAGCCAGTTACCCTGTTTGCCTACTCTTTCTTTAGAAGAGTACATATAGCAAGAGCGTATCCGGCAGCCAGTTCCGATCTGCCCCCTTTGTAGCCCTTTCATCTGTCAAGCTTCATGCACTAGCCAACACAACCAAAAGTCCGAACTAATGGAAAGGGCTAGTGCAATCCACTTACTCCATTAAAATTTGGATTCATTTTTATTGATGTTGTTTTTTCTTCATCGATTGACACAGGTTGGTTCTGCTTGGTATGTCTTACACTACAACTTTATTTTCTCCCTTGCCGCAGATTCCTCCTAGCTTCACTCTTTCAGCAATTACGCAATTAGTGATGGTTCTAACTACTGCTTCTTTCCTTCCCGATTTTATACTTGTTTTCCCACCGGAGGAATTGGGGGATTGGTTTTACGGGATTGGTTGAAGGAATATCTGATCTACAATGGCTAACGGACATGTTAGTATACGATGTTCCGCGTGTATTCTCTATGCAAAACCACTATGATCACATTGAAAGTATGATGAATCCACATAGTTCGAAGCCCCCCGTGCGGCGCGTTCGAGCTCATGCAGGGACTCCGCCGCCGGCGCTCGATCTCCCAGCTCCATCTACCTTTTCCGCCGCCGAGCACAGATCTGGGACCTCCTTTGCGCCCTCTTTCCACTCAGCAGGAAGTCTAGCACCACCATCGCAGGGTTATTATAGAATGAAAGCTTTGTTATAATTGTTTTCTTCTCCCTCACAACACGCCTTGCTTGTTTTACCCTGTCGAGTGTTTTCCGCGTTGTGGCCAACTGGCATATATGCAAAGCCTCCTCGGCGTTTTGACATTCTCCGCCTTCCGATGGTGTGGTTAGACGCCTCTGATCTCTTGATGTCGTCACTGAACAATTCTTATCGCTAAGCAACGTCAAATGGGCTGGTCCAAAGTTAATGGGCTTCTACTCCACAGATTGGGTTGGGTGTTTTCTGATTGATCTGGCTGAGAATACTTCAGATGGACCGATAGGTACTTGGGCCTTAAGATCGTGTTGCACAAACGACTGGTATTTTTCTGGCTCTGCTTTCCTCTTGGTTTCTTTCTCGTCTGGGTCTCACCGAGCAACGGTAGGGGCCACAGGGCCAAGGCAAACTCATGGGACGACGCCACAGGGAGGACGAAGCATCGCCTTGTCAATTGGAGTTCACACACTGGCGTTTCAGGAGTTTATTTACCGTTGATACAAGCCCTTAATGGTAATGAAAGTGTGCCACGCGCGGGAACCTATAGTGCACCTTGCAAGCCAGTTACCTTGTTTGCCTACTCTTTCTTTAGAAGAGTACATATAGCAAGAGCGTATCCGGCAGCCAGTTCCGATCTGCCCCCTTTGTAGCCCCTTCATATGTCAAGCTTCATGCACTAGCCAACACAAACAAAAGTCCGAACTGATGGAAAAGGGCTAGTGCAATCCACTTACTCCATTAAAATTTGGATTCATTTTTATTGATGTTGTTTTTTTCTTCATTGATTGACACAGGTTGGTTCTGCTTGGTATGTCTTACACTACAACTTTATTTTCTCCCTTGTCGCAGATTCCTCCTAGCTTCACTCTTTCAGCAATTACGCAATTAGTGATGGTTCTAACTACTACTTCTTTCCTTCCCGATTTTATACTTGTTTTCCCACCGGAGGAATTGGGGGATTGGTTTTACGAGATTGGTTGAAGGAATATCTGAGCTACAATGGCTAACGGACATGTTAGTATACGATGTTTCGCGTGTATTCTCTATGCAAAACCACTATGATCACATTGAAAGTATGATGGATCCACATAGTTCGAAGCCCCCCGTACGGCGCGTTCGAGCTCGCGCAGGGACTCCGCCGCCGGCGCTCGATCTCCCAGCTCCATCTACCTTTTCCGCAGCCGAGCACAGATCCGGGACCTCCTTTGCGCCCTCTTTCCACTCAGCAGGAAGTCTAGCACCACCATCGCAGGGTTATTATAGAATGAAAGCTTTGCTATAATCATTTTCTTCTCCCTCACAACACGCCTTGCTTGTTTTACCGTGTCGAGTGTTTGCTGCGTTGTGGCCAACTGGCATATATGCAAAGCCTCCTCGGCGTTTTGACATTCTCCGCCTTCCGATGGTGTGGTTAAACGCCTCTGATCTCTTGCTGCCGTCACTAAACAATTCTTATCGCTAAGCAACGTCAAATGGGCTGGTCCAAAGTTAATGGTCTTCTACTCCACAGATTGGGTTGGGTGTTTTCTGATTGATCTGGCCGAGAATACTTCAGATGGACCGATAGGTACTTGGGCCTTAAGATCTTGTTGCACAAACGACTGGTATTTTTTCGAATCTTATTTCCTCTTGGTTTCTTTCTCGTCTGGGTCTCACCGAGCGAAGGTAGGGGCCACAGGGCCAAGGCAAACTCATGGGACGACGCCACAGGGAGGACAAAGCATCGCCTTGTCAATTGGAGTTCACACACTGGCGTTTCAGGAGTTAATTTACCGTTGATACAAGCCCTTAATGGTAATGAAAGTGTGCCGCGGGCGGCAACCTATAGTGCACCTTGCAAGCCAGTTACCCTGTTTGCCTACTCTTTCTTTAGAAGATTACATACAGCAAGAGCGTATCCGGAACCCAGTTCCGATCTGCCCCCTTTGTAGCCCTTTCATCTGTCAAGCTTCATGCACTAGCCAACACAACCAAAAGTCCGAACTGATGGAAAGGGCTAGTGCAATCCACTTACTCCATTAAAATTTGGATTCATTTTTATTGATTTTGTTTTTTGTTCATCGATTGACACAGGTTGGTTCTGCTTGGTATGTCTTACACTACAACTTTATTTTCTCCCTTGCCGCAGATTCCTCCTAGCTTCGCTCTTTCAGCAATTACACAATTATTGATGGTTCTAACTACTGCTTCTTTCCTTCCCGATTTTATACTTGTTTTCCCACCGGAGGAATTGGGGGATTGGTTTTACAGGATTGCTTGAAGGAATATCTGAGCTACAATGGCTAACGGACATGTTAGTATACGATGTTCCGCGTGTATTCTCTATGCAAAACCACTATGATCACATTGAAAGTATGATGGAACCACATAGTTCGAAGCCCCCCGTGCGGCGCGTCCGAGCTCGCGCAGGGACTCCGTCGCCGACGCTCGATCTCCCAGCTCCATCTACCTTTTTCGCAGCCGAGCACAGATCCGGGACCTCCTCTACGCCCTCTTTCCACTCAGCCGGAAGTCTAGCACCACCATCGCAGGGTTATTATAGAATGAAAGCTTTGTCATAATCGTTTTCTTCTCCCTCACAACACGCCTTGCTTGTTTTACCCTGTCGAGTGTTTGCCGCGTTGTGGCCAACTGGCATATATGCAAAGCCTCCTTAGCGTTTTGACATTCTCCGCCGTCCGATGGTGTGGTTAAACGCCTCTGATCTCTCGCTGTCACACACTGGCGTTTCAGGAGTTAATTTACCGTTGATACAAGCCCTTAATGGTAATGAAGGTGTGCCGTGGGAGGCAACCTATAGTGCACCTTGCAAGCCAGTTACCCTGTTTGCCTACTCTTTCTTTAGGAGAGTACATACAGCAAGAGCGTATCCGGCAGCCAGTTCCGATCTGCCCCCTTTGTAGCCCTTTCATCCTCTCGTTTCTCCATTAAAATTTGGATTCATTTTTATTGATGTTGTTTTTTGTTCACCGATTGACACAGGTTGGTTCTTCTTGGTATGTCTTACACTACAACTTTATTTTCTCCCTTGATGCAGATTCCTCCTAGCTTCCCCTCTTTCAGCAATTAGGGCAAGTCCAGTAGTTCCCCTAAAATATGTCCCCTATATCTCAAAATCTTGGACTTCCCTAAAATTATTCTCCCCTAAAAGTTTCCCAACTCCAGCAGTTCCCCTAAAACATCCCCCCTATTCTATATCTTAATAATTTTCTGTAACTACCATTTGAAACATCTCCCCTATTCATAGGAGATTGATCGACTCCTATGATGGGATCTTGAGTTATCTCGAGGTATGCATCACACAAAGTCAAGTCTCCAGCCTTGCTAAATTCTTTTTGCCTCTTCGAAGCACTTGATTTCCTAGCGCTACCTTTCAAAACCCTTGCTTTTTTACCGCTTGCTTTTACAGGTGGGGTAGCTTCTTGACACCCTTCGAGATCGATGTGTTGTTCTTCATAACCTTCAAGATTGATGTGTTGTTCCCCATGTCCTTCAGGCCATAAATCATTCAATCCGGCATCACCATTCAAAAGATCGGTATAACTATGATTGCCCATTTTGATCAGAAAAAACTATGATTGTCCATTGCTGAAATCTGAAACAAAAACAAAGAAATCTTAAATTTCCGAAACAAACAGAAGCACAGCAAGTCTGCACAACAAATTTCTGAAACAAAAATAAAGAAATCTCTAAAATCTGAAACAAAAACAAAGAAATCTCTAAAAAATTTAGACAAACAGCAGCACAACAAGCGATATTTCTTGAGGGAAACCTGACATCATATCGATATGTATCATTGGAGTCAAGATGTGGAAACTAGCTAGCAGATGGGATTATAGCTCCTATGCGACGTCTTTACGTGGAATTGGAAGGAAAGCGACATCGTTGCAAAGAATAGCTTGCATGCGATACTTCTGAAGCGGCAAATAGCTCCCGTGCGACACTTCTACTTAACCCCACGAGACTGTCAACGAATTCGAATCAGCTGAACACAGTAGGACCCACAGCCTCTCAACGTCACGGCGGAACTCACCTGATGTCCACCTCATATCGTGGGACCCACCCTGTGCTTGAACAGAGCCATTGGCCCCGATCCATCCCCGCACCCGAGCACTCCCGCCACCGTTCCAGCATCTCATCCCCTTCCGTTTTCTTCTCCGGCGAGCAAGTGCGGCAACACCGGCGAGTGATGTTGAGCTCTGCTTCCTCCCACCGCTCATGGCCTCGGTATGGTGCGGTGCCGATGAGGAGGTGCCCCGATTGCCCCGTACCGCGCCCCTGAAGCGGCTTGTCACATCCACCGACAAGAACGGCAACATTGGACGGGAATTTGTGAAGTGTGAGAGCAAGCCCGAGCCGGGAAAGGTGAGATCTGAGTGTTCCGAGCGCCAATTTCTCGCTTTTCTTTCGAAATTTCATGCATTTCATCGAATTTGGGATTTAGGGTTCATCTTTGTGATTTCAGGAACTGCCAAAATGTGAGAATTTTGAGTGGCTTCATGAGTACATCAAGCGAATTGGGGTGGAGGTAGCATCCCGGGAGCTCGAAAACCCGTCCGTGGTGGAGCCATTGGGATATGACAACCCCATTTCCGCTGGTACTACGGTGGATGCGGAAGTGAAGGCCGAGCTGAAGAAGATGAACAAGCAGCTAAGGCAAATCATCGAATTGAAGAAGCAGGACAATCTGATGGCCGGTTTTTTAATTTTTGTGTAATTTCTCTCGGATTAGTTTATCTTCTGATCATTAGTCATTAGACAACGCGGTCAGTGTTCGAGTGATGCTTTGTAATGGATGTAATGGTCTATGTCTTTGGCTTGAATAAAATGCAACACAAATTCGGGCTAATTTTGAGCTGCTCTGTTTTCGAAATCAGTGTTCCTTCAGTTTCGTCAGTTTCGCCAGTGTTCCTTTTATCAGTGTGCAGGGGGCGCCCGTGTGCAGGGGAGGGGGAGAGGTTGAAAAGTTAAAAAAAACAATTGACGAGGATTGAAAAAGGCCAGGCCCAAATAGAACTTAGCCAGGCCAAAATGGTCGTATCGAGGCCCAATAGTAACTATATGTTGATTGGGCAAAAAAATGGTACTCACGTTACAATCTAAATAGGAACGTGTGGATCTACAGATACTCGTGCTCAGGTCGCAATCTTTTTTTTGCGAAAATAAATATATAAATGAAGTCCAAGAGCATCCATTTAACTAACATAACTTGGGCGCTCCTTTAACTTATGTAAATATGTAAATGTCTTGTTTGAAAATGAACCATGTGTTGTTTGCAAATAATCAACCATCATTACGTTAACTTATTCTTCCTTTTGAGATTTTCTAATTTCACTCATTTTATAAATATTGCACGAGTATTATATGAGAACTTGTTTTTGTGTCTTTTGTTTTATGCACTTGTTGTTTTGGGTGTTTTGACAAATGACAATACAATAAAACATAGATTACAATAAAACAAGGGGATAGATAATATTGGGATAACATTCCTTATATTAGATAGCCCGATCGATAACATTGGGATAACATTACAATAAAAAGAAAAAAGTACAATAATATAGAAGGGAATAGGCGCCCCGCCTAAACCCTGGGCTAGCCCCTAAACCCTAACCCTAGCTACCCTACTCCATCGGCGGTGGAGGCGGTGCCGGTGCCGCCGCCCTCCGAGCCGCCGCGGCATTCCAGTCCGCCAGCCTCTCCCGCTGCTCCTGCCACCGCTGCTCCTCCTGGAAGGTCCAGCGAATGGCCTCCCGTCGTTCCTCATCCTCCCGTCTGCGCCTTTTCTTCAAGGGGCTCTTGGCCTGCTTCTCCTCCCACCTGGCGTCAGTAGCCTCCTCCTTTGCCTCCTGCTTCTCCGCCGCCTTCCAGTATGCTTCGGAGGGCCGTCGTCGGGGAGGTTGCTGCTGCCGGGGACTGGGTTGTGGACGAAGGGGCCCTCCGCCCAGGGGCAGGACGGGGCTTTGCGTCGCCACCCCTTTTTGCCATGCTTGGGGCGCGTGGGCACCTCCTGCTCCCAGACCTGCTTGTGGTCCGGGTGGTTGTCCTCATCGCTAACTTCGCTCTCGGAAGGGAAGCGGAGGGGGGAGGTCGCCATGGTCGAGTGTTTTGGGGGCTAGGAGGAGGCAATACGGGCTCGAGAGGTTGAAGATGAGGAGGCAAAGGCGTTTTGCCTATTTATTGAGGGCGGGGCGTGAAGGACGGCGTGGGAATCCAGCGTTGGCGCAGCCACGTGCGCTGTGTTGCGTGTGGGCAGCGGGCGTAGCCGCGTGCGTGATCAATGCGAAAGAGAGAACAAAATTGGTACGATGCGACGTGACCCCTGCACCGTCGCCCCCGCCCCTGCATGCATGCATGCATTAATGCGAAAGAGAGAAAAAACGTCCAAGGTAGTTGTTCATTGGCAGTGAAAAATAAAAGAGAAAATAGAATTTGGCCTTGATTTACTCGGTAATAAATGCAGGAATCTAGTACCAAGGTACTCGTTCGTTTTTACACGCTGCATGCAACAAACTCGTTCGTTTTTACACACGCAAGAAAAATCGGTGGGAGTAATCAGAGGGATGTCAATTGGAGGGAATAGAGGGAGTATGAAACTAAGTTTATAATATTTTAGATTTTGATTTTTTTTCTTATATACGTAGTCAAAGTTGATATTTTAGATTTATAAATATTGACCTTTTTTATGGCGCATGAACCGGATGGGAGTAAGTTTGACTGAAGAAAGTTATTCGACGTACACTTATTTAATGCGACGGAGGGAGTAAATACGCTGCAGCGCTGTTGCACGCAAAATAGCTAGACTGCGATGCGAGAGGTAGCTGCATAGCCCGGCCCGCCCAGCGCCCTCGCATGTCACGCTCGGTTCAACGGTCAATGCAGTGTGCCACGTTGTACGTTATATTTATTACATATTTTAGATTTTAATATTTTCTTAGGCTGGTCATAGTGACATGCATACTCCCTCTATCCACAAATAAGTGTACGTTTGGCTTCAAAATTTGTTCACAAAAAGTGCACTTCTACTAGAAAAAATTGCTTCATGGAAATCAAGTCCAATAACATTTAGTAAATGGTCTCTTCAATTTATTTGCGGACGGAGGGAGTATGTGGGAGTAACTTAGATGTGGTATCATGCATATGTTAATAGTCTAAGTTACTATTTCATAGTGCAAAATAACATAGATGTGGTATCATGCAAAGTCTCATTTATTACAATGAACCTGAGGGGAGTAAGTTTGACTGAAAAAAGTTGTTAGACGTACACTTATTTAATGCGATGGAGGGAGTAAATACGCTGCAGCACTGTTGCACGCAAAATAGCTAGACTGCGACGCTAGGGGCAGCTGCATGCATGGTGCAGCCCGCCCCGCCCAGTGCCCTCGCATGCCACGCTCGGTCCAACGGTCAATGGAGTATGCCACGCTGTACCTTATCTGTTCATGGAAAAACGTTGAAGCCAATCAGATTCCAGAATCATCCATCCCACGGATCGCCAAGAGCTAGCCGCGAAATCTTTCTAAGAGACGCCAACCAATCAGGTTGCTGAACAAGCCCTTCCACGGATCGCCCAGAGCCACCCGCAGAATCCTTCTAGAAGACACGATCGGACGGCCACAGTGTCGCGCTATGGTTAGATTTACGTTCCTCATTCAGCCTTAGGGTTAGCTGGATTTAGGATGCAGTCAACAGGGTTTCACAAGTTTGACCAGACATTCAAATGTGCATAACTAATTCAAAAAAATCAAAAAAATATAAAACCTTCGCATGGTGTCATGTTATGTGACATAGTTGTGAGGAAAAATATCAAACTTGGTCTATTGATCATATTTCAAAAAACCCTTTACAAAATGACCTATCTCCTCCGAGGTTTTCTGACTTTTAGGTCAAATGACCAATGATATGGCTAGAATTAAGGCATAGTTTGTGATAATGTGCCCATATTGGGCATGCATGTCTATAATGGGATGACTAACAATGTTGTAGCACAAAGTTTTCCTTTTCGACGCACAGAAAATCCATTTTCTATTTTCTGAGTGCCAAAAGAGGGGGGGATTTGTGAAGCAACCACCAAATTGAAGTTTCAAAATGGTAACATCCTATTTTTGAAAAATACTAGACCACCTATAATGTACAATTTACCAACTTGAGTATCTCAAACATATTATTCCATCCCTGGTGAAAAAGACAAATCCTGCCGAACCGGTTGGAAGTGGGTAAGATATGAACTACAGGTACATGATTTCATGGTGATGATTTTTTGTAAAAATCATTTTTAGGTTCACAACATGCTATTTCATCAGAGATCCAATGCTAGTTTTGTGAGCCTCAGCCCCTAGCTAAGAATATTTATGAAAACCCTTCAATGCCAATTAATATGGATTCTGAGAGGCTTGGGCATTTTGCTAATACCCTTTCTTGCCTCACTGGTTCCTTGCCTTTTACCTATCTTGGTCTGCCCCTGAGCTTGAATAAACCTGCTGTGGAACACTTCTTGCCTATTGTTCAGAGAATTGAAAGAAGGTTGTGTGGAATAGTTGACTTTCTGAATTATGGGGGGAAATTGCAGTTAGTTAAATCTGTGTTATCTTCCCTTCCCATATATTACATGAGTTGTTTTGATCTCCCTGTCACTATCAAGGAGCAGTTGATTAAATATATGAGGCAATGCTTGTGGAGAAAGAAAACTTCGGATGTTCAAGCTAGAGGTACTACTCTTGTCGCATGGAAGAAAGTTTGTAGACCCAAAAACCAGGGAGGATTGGGAGTTCTTGATCTTAATGTTCAAAATTCTGCTCTTCTTTTGAAGAATTTGGATAAATTTTATAATCATAAGGATATTCCCTGGGTTCACTTGGTATGGAATACTTACTATTGTAATGATAAGCTACCTGGAAGAAGTGTTGAGGGATCCTTTTGGTGGAAAGCTCATCTAAAACTGATTGACATCTTTAAAGGACTTGCAAAGTGCTTGGTTGGAAATGGGAAATCTACTCTATTCTGGACTGATATGTGGAATGATAGTTGTCTCCAACATAAGCTTCCTCACCTACTTTCATATGCAAAAAACCCTCACATTTCTGTCAGTGAGTTCATGCATACTGCAAATATTCAGGATCTCTTTTATCTTCCTTTGTCCCAACAAGCGTATCAGGAATATCAATGTCTTGAACAAATTTTCAATTCTGGCAGGGAAGGGGAATCTGATTGTTGGTCTTACATCTGGGGCAGTAATTTTTTGGTCAAAAAGGCTTACTGCTCGTTAGTCGGTTACCAACCGGTTCAGCCACATTTCTCTTGGATTTGGAAATCTTCTTGTCAACAAAAGCACAAATTCTTCTTCTGGCTCCTTCTGCTTGATAGACTCAACACAAGAAATCTTCTGAAAAGGAAATGTTTTTCTCTGGCATCTTATGACTGTGTCTTCCAGGGCTGCCATAGTGAAGAAACTAGTTTACATTTGTTTTGGGAATGCCCATTTGCAAGAGTCTGCTGGGCTGAAATCTCACAGGTCAATATGGCTGATCAAAGCATCTTTGAAGTTCTAGCCAGTATTAAAAAAGACCTCAAGGTCCCTTTTGCAATGGAAATTCTGATACTTGGAACTTGGAGCATCTGGATTTGCAGAAACAATGAAATTTTCAATAATCAGCATGCGTCGGTGGAGACCTGGAAGGCTATTGTAGCCCAGGAATTAAGATGGGTCCTTTTTAGAATTAAGAAGAAGTATTATCAGGTCCTTAAGGATTGGATTGAAACCAATTTAGACAGGAGATAGCTGTTTAGAATGTTATCCCTCTTTTTTGAGGTGGAATATGTTTGTAAATATTCTTTTGTAACTCTATTTGATATATAAAAATTGCAGTGGGGTTTTTTGCCCTACTGTTTTACCCTCAAAAAAAAGTTTGACCAGACATTCAAATGTGCATAACTAATTCAAAAAAATCAAAAAAATACAAAACCTTCGCATGGTGTCATGTTATGTGACATAGTTCTAAGGAAAAATATCAAAATTGGTTTTAGAAATGGTCGAAAAAAACTTGCTTAGAAATGGGGTGGTTTACCCTAGCTTTGGAGCCCATTTCTACCACATTTTGGGTGAGGGTGAGTTGTACTTCACAAAAGGGATCAGGGTGAGGATGAGTTGTATTGTACATATGAGAAAAACGTTGTAAGCGCATACAAACATAGAAAAGTGACATAGCTACATTTGTTGAAATTCAAATTTACCATCATATTTGAATTTTGTCCAAACTATCAACAAGTGACAAATTATTATAATAACAAATGTTTACAACAACAACAACAACTGCCAAATTATTACAATAACAAATGTTTACAACAACAAGTGCCAAATTCAAAGTCTATTTCTTTTGGCTCTTCTTACCCCTCGTTTTCTTCTCCTTCACAAGTTTCACACCACACAACAGGTTTATTCTCTTCTTTTTTTCTTACCATTACCATCTGGCCTCCCCACAGCACGTCCAAGAGTCTCCTTCACCTCCTACACCTCCTCAACAACCTCATGATCATGATCCAGGGCCTCATCAACATGGTCACTTTGCACCAGAGCCTCAACAACATGGTCAGTTTGCACCAGAGCCTCAACAATAGGCTCATTTTGCACCAGAGCCTCAACAACAGGCTCATTTTGCACCAGAGCCTCAACAACATGCTCATTTTGCACTAGAGCCTCAACAACAGGCTCATTTTGCCCCTCATTTTGCACCAGAGCTTCCAAATCAGAAACGGTGGAAGGGTTTAGGGTTTAGCATGAAATATATATTATGTTTGGTTTAATGCTTAGAGTTGAGTGTTTACCAAGAATGTCTATTTTTTTATTCTTCACCATCCTTGACCTTTAATTAAAGAATTCCTTTCCTAGATACAATACTTCTTCCTATCCATCATCATAGTTAGTATGATGAGCTTAACTTCACAAGAATGTTCTTATTCACCTTTTATTATTCTAAACTCATGGATGAATCCAATGAGTTTGATACTAAAGTATTTCCTAGTTTTCTCATATCTTTGCTTGGTTATACCCACTACTCTACTATTGATAATCATCAATCCAACAAGTAGTTCTTTCAAACTCCAATCATAATCTTCCTTAATCATCTAGCACTAATATTTCTTCATCAGATGTATGTATGTATCCAACTACCTTTCTCTAAGGCTTACTATCCTTTAAGATGAATAACACTTCTTCCATAACTCTATGCTAAACTAGCTTTAATTGAATAATATCATCCTACCTTTACTTTACTCTAATAACTCACACTCCAACCTCACATTATATTAATGTGGCTTGTAATTACTACTCTAGGATAACTTATCTATACTAGAGTTTCAATCATGTTATACCCACCAATATCTTTTATACTAGATATAGGTAAACCATCCTAGTGAGTAAGGCATGATCAATATAACCCTTTAATCATTTATATCTTAAGTTCTTAGTTGGCTAAGCAAGGCTTTATAAATACTACTTTTCAATTGTATTGAAATTATCTTCTTAGTATCTCATATTGGATTAAGGTATTCATGGACTATGCCCTCTTTAAAAGATTTAAATAGATGTTATGATAAGATCAAGAAATAGTAGATCAAGAATTGATAGTTTAAGAATTGGTAAATAAGTAGTTTATTACTCAACATTGATGAACAACAGAATTAAAGATAAGTTCCATAAAAATTGATATGGAAAGAAAGATATATAGTGAATGATCTTGATTTAGTCTCTTTCCCACTCAAACTCATTAAAGAGTTAAAGTTTAAGAATTACTATGATATCCATAGTAAGAATAGATAAGAATAAGATAAGTCAGGATTAGTCATTACATTTTTATTACTTTAGTTTGTAATCTCAACTTGGCACTTATGAATTGTTGTTTGAATATGATGATAGAATCCCTTAAGGATCATATATTAATTATTTAAGCAATGTATTATGAGTAGCATTTATTATATCTGATCTACCCTTAGATCAAATCATGTTTACCCAAATAAGGTTTTAGCAAAGGTCATGTTGAAACTTATCGCAGTCAACTTGATGATCTGCTTTAATTCTATCAAGTTAAGCGAAGCTTCAATCACTTTGACAAGTTTTGTTCAAAAGCGCGAAAATTATTCAGATTTTCTATGCATGAATGCAATGCACACATCTGGGTTCATCTTATTTCTGAGCTCTAATACTAGGATGTTACACTTTACAAGTATTGACATTTATAAGGAACTTAAGTGTTTACAATTTTAGGTATGCAAGTACAGTTTGAAACAATGTGATTGTGATTAATTGTCATCAGTTGATTATGATAAGAGTCCTTGAATTAATTTGTTAAGAGTTGGAAATATTATTATAAGGTTTGTTGATTGAAGTGGCAAAACGAATAACTTTTGAAGAAAAGATTCCTTTTCTAAGGTCTAAACAATATTTGTGGTTACTCAAATGTGGTCAAGGTTGTTTGTGCTTGCTTGAATAGTTTGGACTTGGGATGCTTTATGACTTAACTATAACAGGCCAAAGTTAACTATAAATCATATACTAATATCTTTAGCATTATATTTAAAGTCTTGTAGACTAAAGTTAACTTTAAAAACATGGATGGCTTTAAGGTGTAATGGTTATGATATTTGTACCTTGTGTACTTTATAATTTTTCCTTAAGGTTACTTAAGAATGGTTATACTTTTACTTGGTGTAGTGGTTTCTTGATTATATAATGGAATAGAATCATTTAACTTTTTATATATGAGTGGTTATAATTTATAAATAAAGAAATAATATTACTTAACTATTTATGGATTCACTATAGTGTTTTGATATTTTTGTAAACTTGTGATTGAAGTAAATGGAAAAGATTTAATTTAGTCACAAATTATTTCTTGAGGATTTTATTAATGGATAAGAATCTTTTTAGAAAATAATCTACACTTATGGTTGAAAGATAATTCAATAAAATGGTATTTATAATGTTTTAAACCATTATGACTTCATATTATTAATATTTAAGACTAATACTATTTATTAGACTCAATTAACTAATTTTAGAAATATTAACAAATTTTATTTACCCTTATATGAATTAACAATTAGGTTTAAATTCAAGTTGCTAAAGTGTTTTAAATTTTATTTACCTCAAAAGTGGATTATTTTATTTTTAACATGTAGGTATCATTTTTGTGATCATTTTGGTATATTACATTTATTTTTATGATTTATAAATAATAAGATATGTTTTTATAAGATTTATTACTTTATACATACTTAATACATAATAAATATTGAATTAAGTTAAATAATAATATATGATCATAGTTTTAAAGTATTGTTTTTATTTTTCTAAGATTTTTGGTATTTTATTTATATTTTTAATATTTACTAATATTGAATATGAATTTTCAAAGTATTAATACTTCTAAAATCTTAATTAAATAATAATTATTTAAATTGTTGTCATAACAATGTTGCATAATGGTTTAATGTTATAGATTTTATTTTTCTAATAATATTAATATATTAAACATATTTTTTTGAATTGTAAAATAAAAGTTATTGAATTTATAAGGTTTAATCATTTTGTGAATTTTAAATTAAATAACTAAAACGTGTTTATTAGGTAATGCTGATGTCAACATGAAGTGAGGTTTTTTTCTCACCAGAGCTAATTCTACCCTAGTCACTAACTGGTGGGACCTTTGCCATGTCATCTCTAATATTTTTATTTATTACAGAAAACATTATTATAATTTCTAAAATGAAAAAAATAGCAATATGACATCAGCGTGATGTCACGCTGACATCACCCATGGATGATCCTTAGATCAAGGTTGAATCCGTGGATTCACTGCGTGCGCGGGGCTGTAGCTAGGTGCGTTAGAAAGAGCATGCGCTGGCGAGTTGAACTATGGTCGCGCCGCCCCTAAATGGTCACCAGAGAGCTGTCCACGGCGGTGACCGACGGCGGTGCACGGCAAGATCGCAATACAGGACGCAATCGAATCAACGAAGACTCCTGGGAGATAGAGGAGCTCACCCTGATTGTGATGGAATACTTGGGGAAGTGAGTGGAGGCGTGTAGATGACGAATCGACAACGATGGCCACGGTGACCGTCAAAAGCAAACGCTCGATTCCGCTTGATTCTCGACACGCCAACCCTCGTTCTTGGTCCTAATCGAACGAGTCCACGATGGAGCTTCTAACGGTGGCTTTGGCGAGGCATGGGGTGGTCGGACATGGCTGGAGTGACTAACACCGACGAGCTAGGGTTTCGACATGGTTGGGGAACAAGGCAGGGATAGTTTCAGAGGAAAAATGAGGATGAGGACGAACGTGGACGTCTCCGTGGCCTCCTTATCCTCTCCTAGCAACGGTGGCGTGCATCTTGACGCACTGACAGCGGCGAACGGCCTCGGCATCGCCACCGAGCTGCTTCCAGCTGGAGAAAGATGACGATGATCATTTTGTAGAAAACCCCCTGGTAAAATTTCAAACTCAACCCGCAGGCCTACATCTGGTCCCACTCATCAGTCATTGTGTGGATGAGTTGGGCTCGTTGTTGGGCCGAAGAGGGTTGCACGTGAGTGGTAGATAGTGGAGAGAAGAAATGGGCCACAAGCGAGAAAATGTTTCCCCTATTTTTTCTTTCTGTTTGTTTTCATTTTATGTTTTATTTTTAGATTATTATTTTAACATTTGTTTTGAACTTTTCTAACAAAGTTTATTTGCTGAATACTTGCAGCAACAATTGATATTGATTGAGATTCATTTCATAAACCTTTATGATAAATATTTTCTTTATTTATTTAATATATATTCTTTTAATACTTTGGAAGGGCCTTTGTTATTAATTTTCTGTCCATAATAAGCCATGGATTTATATTATGATATTTATTTATTTAATGATAGAATTTAATTCTAGTATCTTATAGTTTGGAGGGAAAATTTATATTATGATCCTATATCATTATTTGTTGTATGATATACAAAGGAATTAATATGGTTAATATTACTCCCATGAATCTAGGGAACAATAAGGTATATATATTTATTATAACTAACATAGTAATTAGGGTTTGAAATTATAAATGCTTACCCTAGAGTTTAGGGTTCTTAATATACTTATATTCTTTTGTTGATGTGAGTAAATTTTTTTGCTAAACATGTTGTCTTTATGTTTGTGATCTTTAATGATATCACCCTTTAAAATAGAAAGTTATTATCTGGAAGGTCTGATGGAAAAGAATTGATAAAGATAACTCCTAAGCACATATGGTTATGATAATTGGAATTGACAGAGCTGTGCTTAAGTGATTTGCTATAAGGAAATATTCATAAAAAACATTGTGAAGATAAAATGATTTATCCAACAGATGAGCTGGATGTTAAGCTTGATCATAGATTTAGGGTTTAGTGTTTACTAAGAATTCCTATCATCCATAATTCATAATTCTGGACTTCTGATTAAGGAATTCCTCTCCTAGATATACTACTTCATCATATCCATCATCATGTGCTAACATGATGCGCTTTGCTACACAAGGATATTCTTATCCACCTTTTATTCTTCTAAACCCATTGATAAATCCAATGAGCTTGACACTAAAGCTTTTCATAATCTTCACCTATCCAGACTTGGTTATATCAACTACTCTACTGCTGATAATCTCTAATTCAACAAATATTTAATTCTAACTCCATACATACCCTTCCTTAATCCTCCACCACCAATAGTACTTCTAATAGATTTATTTGTAATTGGATATATATCAAATCCTACTTCACGTCAAGTGTTTACTCTTTTCCAAAAGGAAAATACTAAATCTATAATTCAATGCTGCTCTAACATCATCCTAATCATACTAATTATCTCTTCTTAACTCCAATATCTTATACTAGAGTTCAACCATGTTTTACCCACCAATGTCACTTATACTGGATATAAGCATTCAATCTTGGTGACTAAAGCATGATCATTATAATCCTTTGATCCTTTATGGTTTAGGTTTCCAGTTGAATAATCAAGGCTTTCATTCTTACAACATTACAGTTGTATTATAATTATCTTCTTTTTATCTCTATTGGACTAAGAAATATAATTCATTGAGTATACCTACTTGATCCAATAAGATTACTCCTGGTAACTATCTTCAATATTCATCCTTGTAATCTTTACCCCAGATACTCTTCTATCATTTCAGGAGTAAGTTAACTCCATTAATTATCACATTGGTCCTATTCTCTTCCAACACCCCTATCCTATAGATGATATTTAAATCTAGCATTACTATTTACCCCTTCTTAGTTGTTTCTTTATAGGCACTTAAGTGAATGCTATGATATGGTCAAGAGTTGATAGATTAAGAATTGGTGAATTAATAGTTGATTACTCAATATTGATGAACAACAGATATTGAGATAGGGTTTGATAGGGATGATAAGGATTGATATGGAAAGAAAGATATGTGGTGAATAATCTTGAGTTGGTTTCTTTCCTACTCAATCTCACTAAAGAGTTAAGGTTAGGTATTACCATGATACTCATAGTAGGAATAGATAAGAATAAGATAGGTCAGGATTAGTTATTACATTCTTATTACTTGAGTTGTAGTCTTAACTTGGTATTCATGAGTTGTGATGAATATTATGATATGATCCCTTAAGGATCAGATATAATCATTAAGCAATGCATTATGATGTAAGTTTATTATATTTTATCTACCCTTAGATCAAATCATGTTTACCCAAATAAGGTTTTAGCAAAGGTCATATTGAAACTTATCGCAGTCAACTTGGTGATCTACTTCAATTCCATCAAGTTGAGATAAGCTTCAATCACTTTGACAAGTTTTGTTCAAAAGCGCAAAAATTCTTCGGATTTTCTATTCATGAATGGAATGCACACATCTAGGTTCAACTTATTTCTAAGCTCTAATGCTGGGATGTTACACTGGTGAAATATAATTTTTGGCATATTTTCCGGGATTTTTCCTGATAGTCGATTTTCTGCACAAAAACTAGACACCAAGGTAATTCTGCTGAAAACAATATCAGTCCGTGTTAGTTGTATCCAAATCACACAAGTTTAGAGGAAAAACAATAGCAAAAGTGTTCGGGAAAGTAGATACGTTTTGGACGTATCACCCGGCCTCCCATTCCTCCTCTGTTCTGTCTCGTCACTTCCCTTATGTATTAAAAACATCAAAAATATATAAAGATTGGGGTTTCATGAACCTTCTGTTTTCACCACTTTTACCTATTCAAAGACGAACTCTGCAGATTTCTTTCCTCCTTCTCCTGGAAATTACTTTGTTCACAAGGCAATACACAAACTTCAAAGGCAACATTAGTGTAAGCAAAAACAATAAACCTTTAGGTTCACACTTCAACTGAAATCCATCAAAACAAAGGCTCTGTAAGAGGCAAATTTAAATGATAGCAGAAATCTGTCAAAACAGACCAGCCGGTAAAGATTGATTTTTTCAAAAACCTTGTGTTGCTCAAATCAAAAAGTGCAAAACTAATGAAAGTTGGGGAACAACTTGGAGAACAAGCATAGAAAAATTCAACTCCATCCGAAGTACTGAGCTCCCTCAAGAATTTTTACAATGCAACACAAAAATTTGTCCCGGGACAGCCAGTCTTCACAACTCCTCCACTTCTCAAAAGTAGTTGAACTTGACACAAAAACCAAAAAAAAGGATAAGGAGCGGTTATTAATGAGGTAATAACTTCCAAGACTCGAAAAAACTCTTGGGTTATCTCCCAACAAGTACTTTTCTTTAATGCCTTTAAGTTAGGCTTGAAACTTTCAAAGATGCTCACATAGGAGATAAATATTTGAAGTGAAAGAGAACATCAAGAATCAAATAACAAACACACTTGAGTCTAACCCATCTCCTATGCATGGGGGTATCATGAGAAAATGAATTGTTGAAACAAAAAGCCACTAGCATAGGAAGACAAAACAGATGCAACTTCAAAGCTTTCAACATAAAACAGGGAAACTTAACATTATTGAGATGCATAGAACTATGTTTCCCTCTCTCATAATAACTTTCAGTAGAACTTTGAATAAAGTTGACAATATAACTATCACTGGCAACAACTTTATCATCAGAATAAGCATACTTACAGTCACCAAAAAGAGGTCCAAGGTCATAAACTAGATCAATAGAAGCAAGTTGTTTCATCCTGAAATCTTCATTAGGCAAACTATTTTCACAAGGAGATTTAGCAAATTTGGAAAAGTTAAACTCATAAGAATCTCCATCAAACTTAGTTAAGAATTTTTCCTTTTTACAATCTATAATAGCTTCACAAGTGTTCAAGAAAGGTCTACCAAAAATGATAGGACAAGTTTTGCTAGCTGCTGAATTAAGCACTAGAAAATCAGCAGGATACTTAATCTTACCGCAAAGAACTTCCACGTCTCTTACAATGCCAATGGTGCAAATGGTTTACTTATTAGCAAGGTGAATAACCACATCAATGTCCTCAAGCTTACAAGGACCAATCTCATGCATAATTTCCCTGTAAAGCTCATAAGGAATAGCACTAGAACTAGCACCAATATCACATAAACCATAGTAGCAATGATCACCAATTTTAACAGAAAGCGCATGAACACTAGCTTTTCTAGTTTTACTAGGATGAGAGATAATATTAGAAGCGTCTTCATAAAATACAATGTGCTCATCCTCTATTTTTCTAGTGACAGGGTCTTTCACAATAGCTACCACAGGTTCAACACTCATTTGCTCATCAGGCTCCACAGTTTTCTTTGTATCTTTGTTATTTGCACTAATAATCATAGAATACTCCTTTACCTTAGCTGGTAAAGGAACTCTCTCAACATGAGGTTCAGGCACAATATGATTAGTAGTACAAACTTGAGTACTTCTAACAGGAACATGACTAACAACATCTTTATAAGGAGCATGGTACCTATTCCACTTCTTCTTGGGAATTTCAATATAAGAGGCAAAGGCCTTAAAACAGTTGGCAATACTTTGGGAATCAATACCAAACTCATTACTAATATCACGGAAGTCATCAGTTCCCATAAAATATTTAATGCATTCATAATCATAGTTTATACCTGACTTTCTTCCTTTGTCATTCTCCCAAGCTTCGGTGTTCTCTTGAATACGGTCTAGGAGATCCCATTTAGCTTCTTCCTTCATACGTGTGAATGATCCAGCACAAGAAGCATATAGTAAATCTTTATCATGAAGAGAAAGCCTAGCATAAAAATTATTGATAATAATATTGTTAGGGAGTTCATGAATAGGACATTTAAGCATTAGTAACTTCAATCTCCCCCAAGCTTGAGTTGTACTCTCTCCATCACGAGGCCAAAAGTTATATATCAGATTTCTATCCTTATGAATTTCACTGGGAGGATAGAATTTAGAATAAAAGAGAGATGCCATCTCCTCCAATTCCATGGATTATCCATTCTTCAGCAGCTTATACCATTCTTCAGCTCTCCTTTTCAAGGATATAGAGAGTAAATTCTTTTTCACCTATTCAGTTGTGATACCTGCACACTTAAACAACCCGCATAATTCATGGATAAAGAGCAAATGATCACTAGGATGGACAGTTTCATCCCCTAAATAATAATTATCCATAACATGATCAACAATACTTGTAGGTATCTTAAAAGGATCTATATCAACAGGTGGTGGTTCATCTACTACCATACCAGTGGTAGTAGTTTCCCAAACAGAAATACAAGTGGGTTATCCATAATGGAAACAAAGCAACAAACAGAAACAAAAAGAAATACTCACAGTAGAAGTTTCCTTTACCAGTTCCACTCTTTAATAGCGCTTCACTCCCCGACAATGGTGCCAGAAAATAGTCTTGATGACCCATAAGTATAGGGGGTGTATCGCAGTACTTTCGATAAATAGGAGTGTCGATCCCAACGAGGAGCAGAAGGTGTTGACTAGTGGTATGGAGCAGGAACTCTCTGTAAATACTTAGCAAACGGATTCTTAGTGGTTTTCTGATAAAGCAACAAAACAAAGTGCAATTAATAAATACAAAGAACAAATGCAGCAAGTGGCCCAATACTTTCTTAGCAAGGGACAAGCTGGTGGAAATACTTATAAGGACCAAACGTTCTCGAGGACACATGGGAATTCTATCAAGTGCTTTCGCTCCAGATAGCTAAGTACTCTTCTTTGGTGTTGTAAGTGTTGTGTGGGTGAACCTGTGCTAACATACCAACCTTACTTGGACTAATACATACTTGTGATTAAACCCCCTGCAAGCATCCGCAACTACAGGAAAGTAATTAAGATATAAATCTAACCACAGTCTTAAACTCTGAGATCCTACACTCCCTTGTGCAAAGGTGTCCTAACGTGGGTTCAGGTTTCTGTCACTCCGGCAACCCAACAATAAGTAGCCAAATACACAATGCATTCCCCTAGGCCCATAAATGGTGAAGTATCATGTAGTCGACGTTCACATGACACCACTAGAAGAATATAACCACAATTAAATACTAAACCATTCAATAATAACTCAACACAAATCCACTACTAGCAACATGACTTCTCCCATGTCCTCAAGAACTAAACAAACTACTCACGAGACATCATATGGATCAAGATCAAAGATGATATGATAATGGATAACAATCTGAACATAAACAATAATCCAATGGTTCCACTCACAAGCATCAACTACAATAGTAATTAACATCGGGAAAGTTTCCCCTAAGAACTAAACCAATATCCAACACAATTGTTACAGCGGGATGGAGTGGTGATGATGGTGCTGGTGGAGATGATGGTGTGGATGATTATGATGATGATCCCGATGAAGTCTAGCTTGACGATGGTGTTGATGGCGACGACCCTTCCTCTCTGGGAAGGAATTTCCTCGGCAGAAATCTGTCTACCGGAGAGATCTTTATCTCTCGGTGTTTTCCGCCCCGCAGAGGCGGCGGAAATCTATCTGTGGTCGCCCCTGGTGTTAGGGTTCCGTAGGGAAGATATATGCGAGAGGGCGGAGTTGGGAGCCGAGCAGGTGGGCCACACCTGCCCTAGGCGCAACCCAGGGGGACCCGCGCTTAGGGGGGTGGGCCCCCTGTGGCCCTTCTTCTCCTCCCCTTCTGGCTTCCTCTGTCTTC
Organism: Avena sativa; assembly: GCA_916181665.1. Classification (NCBI taxonomy): domain Eukaryota; kingdom Viridiplantae; phylum Streptophyta; class Magnoliopsida; order Poales; family Poaceae; genus Avena; species Avena sativa. Next base: position 37,409,232 of record OV702285.1, on the reverse strand, counting down.
TGGGAAAATATAATTTTCCAAAATTTTTCTAGTATTTTTCTAATCTTCGCGAAATTACATCAAAACACCTCTTTTTCATCAGAATCCAGACTCCGGTAGTCCATCCTCCAAGAATCATCCAACATGCATAAACAGATGAACAGACATAAGTATTACCTCATAATAAGACATATATTAATGAATAGAGGCAAATTATGATATAGAATGGTGATGCAAATTGTGTTGGAGATATACCCTAGAGGCAATAATAAATATAGTTATTATTATATCTTTGTGTTTATGATAAATGTTTACATTCATGCTATAACAGTATTAACAAGGAAACATTAATACTTGTGTGATTTGTAAACTAAATTAGAATCCCTAGTAAAGCCTCTTTATAATACTAGCTTATTGGTTAATAAATGATTGTGGTTTCCCTATCATGAACATTGAGATGTTGTTAACAACAAGATCATATCGTTAGGAGAATGGTATGATGGACATACTCCTATAGATAAGCGTAGCATAACGATCAAGTCATTTTAATAGTTCAATTGCTATATGCTTTCTGATACATAGTAACCTAATTCCTTCGACCATGAGATCATGCTTATCACCATCACCGGAAGGATGCTTTGATGACATCAAACACCACACCGTAACTGGGTGGCTATAAAGGTGGCATTGAGTGTTCGGAAAGTATGGGTTGAGACACATGAATCAAGAGTGGGATTTGTCCATCCATATGACGGATAGATATACTCTGGGCCCTCTCGGTGGAATGTCATCCAATTAGCTTGCAAGCATGTGACTGGATCACAAGGGATCACATACCACGGGAACGAGAAAAGAGTACTTATTGGTAACGAGGTTGAACTAGGTATGCAGAGATACCGACGATCAAAACCTCGGATAAGTAAACTATCGTGAGACAAAGGGAAATTGGTATCGTATGTAAGTGGTTCATTCGATCACAAAGTAATCGTAGAAATATGTGGGAACCATATGAATTTCCAGATTCCTCTATTGGTTATTGTTCGGAGAAGTGTCTCGATCATGTCCGCATAATTCACGAACCGCAAGGAGACACACTTAAGGATTCGATGTTGTTGAGTAGTTATGGAATGATGAGTAAGAGACCGAATGTTGTTCGGAGTCTCGGATGGGATCTAGGATATCACGAGGAGATCCGGAATGGTCCAGAGAATAAGATTCATATAAGGAAAGTCATGTTTCGGAGTTGGGGAATGATTCCGATGTTTTCATCGGGAATGTTCTAGAAGGGTCCGGAAGGTCCGGCACTCCGGAGGGGAAGGGTACATGAATGTGTCAAAACAATGTGGAATGGTTGCATCATGTACTAGGTGTCATCGCTGAGCAAAATAAAGGGATAAATCAAATCCTAGTTTGAAAAGTCAAACGCCAATTTGAAAAGTCAAACGGCAAGTTTGCTTGGTGGAGGGAGAGTAGGAAACCTACTTGGGGAGGAAGTCCTCCTCCCTCCACTGCCGGCCAAGGAGGCCGAGTTGGGGGAGGACTCCCTCCCCCTTGGCCGCGCCCTCCCACCTATATAAGGAGGGGCAGGGGTGCCCCTCTAGACCTACACCTCTCTCCTCTAAACCCTAGCCCTAGCCGCCGGCCTCCACCAAGTCGCCGCCGCCCCCTAGGGTTTGCCCTAGCCGCCGAGTTAGGGCTCTCCCCAAGCCCTAGCCGCCGGCCTAGCCTCCTCCCTTGGTGACTCTAAACCCTAGATCGCCAAGGCCTCTCTCATAGTCCACCATACTCGCTTCGGCTTAAGGCGAAGCCCTGCGAGATCTCCCCTCTACTTCCGGTACCACGCCGTCGTGCTGCCGGAATCACGAGGAGAGTGCTACAACCTCCGCTGCCTGCTGGAACAAGGGAGAGGAAGGTCTTCATCGAGTACCGAACGTGTGACCGACTACGGGAGCGCTGCCGGAACGCAGCGCCGGAAGGATCGTCTACACGATCTTAAGATCGGCAAGAGTACGACTACATCACCCACGAGAATCTGCTCTCGTTAAACGCTTTGGAATCTTTGAGGGTGAGTTATTCTATCGACTCGTTGGTACAATCTAGTAGATAGATCTTGACTTGTTTGTTTGTATGCGGTAGAATTTTTTTGTTTTCCATGCTACGAACCCCTACAGTGGTATCAGAGCCGTGTCTATGTATAGATTTGTTGCACGAGTAGAACACAATGGTCATTGTGGGCGGTGGTGCTTTTATTATCAATTGCTTCTTGTGTACTTTGCATCTTGCGGTATGATGGGATGAAGCGGCCCGGGCTAACCTTACATGACATCGTTCATGAGACTTGCTCCACGCTCAACATGCAACTTGTATTGCATAAGTGGCTTTGCGGATGTCTGTCTCTCCCATTATAGTATAGATCCAATTTACAACGGACACTTGATAGTTCAAACATCAACGTTGTGGTTCTTGTTCGTAAGTTATATCGACACTTATTGAAAGCCCCAAACCATGTAAAACATGCAAAGAAATTAGAGGCGTCTAACTTTGTTTTGCAGGGGTGTGTTGTGATGTGATATGGCCATGATTGTGATTATATTTGATGTATGCAATGATCCTTATTGTAAGTTGGCAACCGGCAGGAGCCATATGGTTGTCTTTAATTTCTGTTAAGACATACGTGTCTATTTAAAGTAGTTGTAATAGTTGAAGCTGGTGGACGACAATCATGGAGCAGCGTCATTGACCTTGATGCAATGCCGGTGATGATGGAGATCATGTTCGTGCTTGAAGATGGAGATCGGAAGCACATAGAAGAAAGGCCATATCATATCACTGAAGGGAATATGCCCTGAGAGGCAATAATAAAGTTTTTATTATGTGTATTCCAAGTATATGATAGATGTTTATTTTGCATGCTATAATTGTATTAATACGGAAACGTTAATACATGTGTGTTTAATAAACAAACAGAAAGTTCCTAGTTATGCCTCTCTCATAAACTAGCTCATTGATTAACAAGATGATCAAGGTTTCCTAATCATGGACATTGGATGTTGTTAATAACGGGATCACAACATTAGTGTAATGGTGTGATGAACATTCATCCGAAGTATAGCATTACGATCAAAGTCATTGAGTTTATATTGCTATAACAACTTACGAAGTGATCCTAATCCTTAGACCATGAGATCATGTCAATCACTAACACCGGAAGAGTTTCTTGATAACATCAAACGTCACACCGTAACAGGGTGATTATAAAGATGGATTCAGAACTAATAAAGTGTTATGTTGAGGCTCATGGATCGAGAGTGGAATTTGTTCATCCCGATGACGGATAGATATACTCTGGGCCCTCTCGGTGATATCACATTGATTAGCTTGCAAGCAAGTGATTTGATCACTAGAATGTTATATCACAGGAACGAGAAAAGAGTGCATGTCGGTAACGAGATCAAACTAGGTATGGAGATACCGATGATCGAATCTCGGACATGTAATATATCATGAAACAAAGGGATTAAGATACTAGCGTAAAAGGTTCCGACGATCAAAAGAAAGTCATCGTTGAATGTGTGGGAGTCAGTATGGGTCTCCAGATCCCGCTTCTGATTATTGATCCGAGAGGGGTCTCGATCATGTCCGCATTATTCACGAACCGTAGGGTGACACACTTAAGAGACACCGACATCCAATTGGAGCAAATGTTTCATGCCGAAAGAATGAACAAGCGCAGGAATTTATTTCACTAGATACCGAAACAGGTTTTCGGGTGAAATTGCATAAAGTGGTTATGCATGTGAAATAGAATTCTAGCAAGGGGTTATTTGTGAATGTTTGTCATTAAAGTAATTGACAAAATTCTGAATAAAATAAAAGAGTTTTATTTAATGAGAGTTTGCATTAAATTTGGTGGAAATTTAATGGGAATTTGAGTGGACTTTTGAGTGGAGGGAATTTAAAGGAGATTTGTGAGTGGAGTGTCCACCCACATGAAGAGGGGAGGGCAAGGGGGCAGCCCCATGCGCCGGCCACCCCCTTGGGGTCCCCCCCCTCCTCCTATAAAAGGAGCCCCCCTCCTCACTTGTCTCTCACACCTCCTCGTGAAGGATCTCTCTCCCCCTCTAGAATTTATCCCCCATGGTCTCGGACTAGCGAGATACATGTTCCCGGTGGCTATTCGGCAAGAAAGAGTTGTGCTTCCGCTGCATCGCTGGAGCGAGGAGGCGGAGGTTGCTCGGTGCCTCGAACGTGTGTGCGAGCACGGATGCGCTGCTGATTTGCGGCGCTAGGACTTCCTCTCGATCTTGAGATCGGCAAGAGATCGTCTACATCAACCACGAGTTGAACTCGTTAAGCTTTGTCGGTCTTCAAGGGTATGTTCTCTACGGATATACATCCACCCGTTGTTTGTATCTATTAGATAGATCTTGGTATATAGTTCACATCATAGGAAAATTTTTGTTTTCTATGCTGCGAACCCTACAGTGGTATCAGAGCCGGATCTATGCGTAGATACTTTACACGGGTAGTACACATATGAGTATGTGGGCGATGATGATCATGTTGTTGCTCCTTTGTTGTAATTTTGGATATTGGTGGCATAGTGGGATGAAGCGGCCCGGACAAACTTTACATCTCCTCGCACATGAGACCTGTTCCACGCTTGACATGCAACTAGTTTGCATAAGTGGCTAGCGGGTGTCTGTCTCTCCTACTATAGTCAATATCTATTTTGCAAGCGAGTTGTCAACAATTTGATTATCCTCGTTGTGGTTCATGTTCATAGGTAAGAACGGTTCTATCTCGAAAGCCCTAAGCCACCTAAAACTTGCAATGGATAAATTAGAGGCGTCTAGTTTAGATTGTTGCTGGGCTAGTGTTATGATATGGTAGTGTTGTAAGTAGAAGTATGAGATGATACTCTTACAACACACATAGCGTGTAAAATCCATAGACCTTGGATTTACACATATAGGTATGATAGTGATCATACCACGATGCACATGATAGAGATCATCTGCGGTAACCATATCATTTCACTAATAAACATATGATGTTTGATAGCATCTTATATTGCTTGTTTAGCGCTTTGTTTGCATAATAAGATGATCCCTCATTTAAATATCAAGATAAGAATGTGTTCTTCCTTTAGTATGCACCGATTATGTTTTCGTCGCTCCAAGACATCACGTGATGATCGGGTGTTCTTGGATCCACGACCATATTTCGGGTGTAAAACAGTTACACACGCGAATACTAAGGTTCTAACTTGGCGAGCCTAGCATGTACAGACATGGCCTCGGAACACGGACCGAAAGGTTAAGCATGAGTCATATAGTTGATATGATGCCCATTTGATGCTCTCCTTTGAAGCTATACCGACTCACGTGATGATCGGACTTGGTGTAGTGGATTTGGTTCATGTAATCACCAAAAAGGCACGAGGGATGTCGTTTTTGAGTGGGAGTTCATTCGTAATATAGATTAGTTGAACTCAATCTATCATACACTTAGTCTAAACTTTACAAATTCTGTTGTAGATGGCACCACCTGCTTTTAATTTCAATGTGTTCATGGAGAAAGAGAAACTAGCAACGAATGGTAGCAACTTTACCGAATGGGCCATGAATTTGAGGATTCTCCTCTCTGCTGCACAAAAGCAATATGTGCTAGAAGCGCCGTTAGGCCCCCCACCTTTAGATGATGCCCCTGACGAGGAGAAGAATGTCTATCAGACTCGTCAGGAGGACCACAACTTAGTTCATTGCGGCATATTGTATGGGCTAGAGCCAGAACTTCGAAAGCGTTTCGAAAACGGCAATGCATTTGATACAATGGGTGAGTTGAAAATGATTTTCGACACACATGCTGCTGTAGACAGCTACAACGCTTCAGAAAAGTTCTTTAGCTGCATGATGGAAGAGCACAGCTCCGTTAGTGAGCATGTACTCAAGATGTCGGGTTACGCCGATAAGCTTGTGTCCTTGGGAATATCGATTCCCATTGACTTAGGCATCCATCGTGTTCTGCAGTCTCTGCCACCTAGCTATAAGAGCTTCGTGATGAACTATAATATGCAAGGCATGAAGAAGTCTCTCCCCGAGCTTCTGTCAATGCTTAAAACTGCAGAAGTGGAGATCAAAAAGGAACATCAAGTGTTGATGATCAATAGGAACACTGGTTTCAAGAAAGACAAGAAGGGAAAACGGAAGGGAAGTAAGGGCGGCAAGCCTGTTGCCGCGCCTGAAAAGAAACCCCGAGTTGGACCTAAGTCTGATTCCGAGTGCTACTATTGTAAGGGGACTGGCCACTGGAAGCGCAACTGCCCCAAGTATCTGGCAGACAAGAAGGCCGGCAAGGCAAACAAAGGTATATATGATATACATGTTATTGATGTGTACTTGACTAGTGCTCGCAGTAGCACCTGGGTATTTGATACCGGTTCAGTTGCTAATATTTGTAACTCGAATCAGGGGCTGCGGAACAAGCGACCGCTAGCAAGGGGTGAGGTCAAGATGCGTGTCGGCAATGGATCAAGCGTTGATGTGATCGCCGTCGGAACGCTGCCTCTCCACTTGCCGTCGGGATTAGTTATAAACTTGAATAAATGTTATCTGGTGCCTGCACTGAGCATGAACATTGTATTTGGATCGTGTTTCATGTGAAGTGGTTATTCATTTAAATCCGAGAACAATGGTTGTTCCATTTATATGAATGAAATCTTTTATGGTCATGCACCGATGATGAATGGTTTATTTCTATTAGATCTCGATGATAATGTTACACATATTCATAATGTTGATGCTAAAAGGATTAAACTTAATGATGATATATCCGCATATATGTGGCACTGCCGTCTAGGTCATATTGGCGTTAAACGCATGAAGAAGCTCCATTCAGATGGACTTTTGGAATCACTTGATTATGAATCATTTGATACATGTGAGCCATGCCTTATGGGCAAGATGACTAGAACGCCATTTTCCGGTTCAATGGAACGGGCGACAGATTTATTGGAAATCATACATTCTGATGTATGTGGTCCAATGAGTGTGTCGGCGCGAGGTGGATATCGTTATTTTGTTACTTTCACGGATGATTTGAGTAGATACGGTTATATCTACTTGATGAAACACAAGTCTGAAACCTTTGAAAAGTTCAAGGAATTTCAGAATGAAGTGGAAAATCATCGTAATAGAAAGATCAAATTTCTACGGTCCGACCGTGGAGGTGAGTATCTAAGTTACGAGTTTAGCACTCACATGAAAGAGTGTGGAATTGTTTCACAACTCACACCTGCCGGAACACCACAGCGAAATGGTGTGTCGGAACGTTGTAATCGTACTTTATTAGATATGGTTCGATCTATGATGTCTCTGACGGACTTGCCGTTGTCATTTTGGGGTTATGCACTAGAAACTGCTGCATTCACTTTAAATCGGGCACCATCTAAATCCGTTGAAAAGACACCGTATGAATTGTGGTTTGGAAACAAACCTAAGCTGTCATTTCTTAAAGTTTGGGGATGCGATGTTTATGTGAAGAAACTTCAACCGGATAAACTCGAACCCAAAGCGGAAAAATGCGTCTTCATAGGATACCCTAAAGAAACTATTGGGTATTCCTTCTATCACAGATCCGAGGGCAAGGTTTTTGTTGCCAAGAATGGATCCTTTCTAGAGAAAGAGTTTCTCGCGAAAGGTGTGAGTAGTCGGAAGGTAGAACTCGAAGAGGTTGTGGAACCTTCTCTTCAAAGTATGGCGAGTAGCGCAGCGCCGGAAGTTGTTCCGGAGTTGGCTCCACCTGTTGAAGAGGGAACTAATGATAATGATCATGAAACTCTGAAAGAGAGTACTACCGAACCTCGCAGGTCAAACAGGACGCGTGCAGCTCCCGAGCTGTACGGAAATCCTGTCATGAATTTCATGGTTGATGAAAATGATGACCCTGCGACGTATGAAGAAGCGATGATGAGCCCGGATTCCAACAAATGGTTAGAAGCCATGAAATCCGAGATGGAATCCATGCATGAAAATCAAGTTTGGAACTTGGTGGAATTACCTCACGACCGAAAGGCCGTGGAGAACAAATGGATTTTCAAAAGGAAAACTGATGTTGATGGTAATGTGACCGTCTATAAAGCTCGACTTGTCGCAAAGGGGTTTCGACAAATTCAAGGAGTTGACTACGATGAGACTTTCTCTCCCGTAGCGATGCTAAAGTCAGTTAGGATTATGTTAGCAATTGCTGCATATTTCGATTATGAGATATGGCAGATGGATGTCAAAACCGCGTTTCTCAATGGTAATATTGAAGAAGAGTTGTATATGATACAACCAAAGGGTTTTGTCGATCCTAAGGATGCTAACAAGGTGTGCAAGCTTCAGCGATCCATCTATGGATTGAAGCAAGCATCACGAAGTTGGAATCTCCGCTTTGATGAGGTGATCAAAGAGTTTGGATTTGTCCAAACTTATGGAGAAGCTTGTATTTACAAGAAAGTGAGTGGGAGCAATGTGGCATTTCTGATATTATATGTGGATGACATATTATTGATCGGAAATGATATAGATCTTTTAAACAGTGTTAAAAATTATCTAAACAGCAAATTTTCAATGAAGGACCTAGGTGAAGCGTCATACATATTAGGCATAAAGATCTATAGAGATAGATCTAGGCGCCTAATAGGGCTATCGCAAAGTACATACCTTGATAAGATTTTAAAGAAGTTTAAAATGGACGGAAGTAAGAAGGGGTTCTTACCTATGTTGCAAGGCAAGACATTGAGTAAGACTCAAAGTCCGGCTTCGGCGGAAGAAAGAGAGATAATGGACAAAGTCACCTATGCTTCAGCCATAGGCTCTATAATGTATGTCATGCTATGTACAAGACCGGATGTGGCACATGCTATTAGTTTGACTAGTAGGTACCAATCGGATCCAGGTTCGGAACACTGGATAGCGGTCAAGGATATCCTTAAGTACTTACGAAGAACTAAGGATATGTTTCTTGTATACGGAGGTGAAGAAGAGCTCGTCGCTAAGTGTTATGTCAACGCTAGCTTTGACACCGATCCGGATGACTCTAAGTCTCAATCCGGATACGTATTTCTCATGAATGGCGGAGCGGTTAGTTGGAGGAGCTCCAAACAACCTGTGGTAGCGGGATCAACAACGGAGGCCGAATATGTTGCTGCTTCAGAAGCGGCTCAGGAAGCAGTTTGGATGAAGGAGTTCATATCCGAACTAGGAGTGGTGGCAAACGCGTTGGACCCAATGGTGATCTATTGTGACAACAATGGTGCCATTGCCAATGCCAAAGAGCCAAGGTCTCACAAGCATTCCAAGCATATTAAGCGCCGGTTTCACTCCATCCGCGAGCATGTCAAGGATGGAGATATAAAGATTTGTAAAGTACATACGGATCTCAATGTAGCAGATCCGTTGACTAAAACTCTCCCTAGAGCAAAACATGATCAACACCAGAACTCAATGGGTGTTAGATTTATCACTATGTAACTAGATTATTATCTCTAGTGCAAGTGGGAGACTGAAGGAAATATGCCCTAAGAGGCAATAATAAAGTTTTTATTATGTGTATTCCAAGTATATGATAGATGTTTATTTTGCATGCTATAATTGTATTAATACGGAAACGTTAATACATGTGTGTTTAATAAACAAACAGAAAGTTCCTAGTTATGCCTCTCTCATAAACTAGCTCGTTGATTAACAAGATGATCAAGGTTTCCTGATCATGGACATTGGATGTTGTTAATAACGGGATCACAACATTAGTGTAATGGTGTGATGAACATTCATCCGAAGTATAGCATTACGATCAAAGTCATTGAGTTTATATTGCTATAACAACTTACGAAGTGATCCTAATCCTTAGACCATGAGATCATGTCAATCACTAACACCGGAAGAGTTTCTTGATAACATCAAACGTCACACCGTAACAGGGTGATTATAAAGATGGATTCAGAACTAATAAAGTGTTATGTTGAGGCTCATGGATCGAGAGTGGAATTTGTTCATCCCGATGACGGATAGATATACTCTGGGCCCTCTCGGTGATATCACATTGATTAGCTTGCAAGCAAGTGATTTGATCACTAGAATGTTATATCACAGGAACGAGAAAAGAGTGCATGTCGGTAATGAGATCAAACTAGGTATGGATATACCGATGATCGAATCTCGGACATGTAATATATCGTGAAACAAAGGGATTAAGATACTAGCGTAAAAGGTTCCGACGATCAAAAGAAAGTCATCGTTGAATGTGTGGGAGTCAGTATGGGTCTCCAAATCCCGCTTCTGATTATTGATCCGAGAGGGGTCTCGATCATGTCCGCATTATTCACGAACCGTAGGGTGACACACTTAAGAGACACCGACATCCAACTGGAGCAAATGTTTCATGCCGAAAGAATGAACAAGCGCAGAAATTTATTTCACTAGATACCGAAACAGGTTTTCGGGTGAAATTGCATAAAGTGGTTATGCATGTGAAATAGAATTCTAGCAAGGGGTTATTTGTGAATGTTTGTCATTAAAGTAATTGACAAAATTCTGAATAAAATAAAAGAGTTTTATTTAATGAGAGTTTGCATTAAATTTGGTGGAAATTTAATGGGAATTTGAGTGGACTTTTGAGTGGAGGGAATTTAAAGGAGATTTGTGAGTGGAGTGTCCACCCACATGAAGAGGCGAGGGCAAGGGGCAGCCCCATGCGCCGGCCACCCCCTTGGGGTTCCCCCCTCCTCCTATAAAAGGATCCCCCCTCCTCACTTGTCTCTCACACCTCCTCGTGAAGGATCTCTCTCCCCCTCTAGAATTTATCCCCCATGGTCTCGGACTAGCGAGATACATGTTTCCGGTGGCTATTCGGCAAGAAAGAGTTGTGCTTCCGCTGCATCGCTAGAGCGAGGAGGCGGAGGTTGCTCGGTGCCTCGAACGTGTGTGCGAGCACGGATGCGCCGCTGATTTGCGGCGCTAGGACTTCCTCTCGATCTTGAGATCGGCAAGAGATCGTCTACATCAACCACGAGTTGAACTCGTTAAGCTTTGTCGGTCTTCAACGGTATGTTCTCTACGGATATACATCCGCCCGTTGTTTGTATCTATTAGATAGATCTTGGTATATAGTTCACATCGTAGGAAAATTTTTGTTTTCTATGTTGCGAACCCTACAATCACATATTATGAATTGCATGTGATGTTAATCCTTTATGCATCTTGTATTGCTTAGTTAACGACGGTAGTATTATAAGATGATCCCTCATGCACATAAATTTCAAGTTCTAAAGTGTTCATCCTTAGTAAGCACCGTTGCTAAAGCTTGTTGTTTCGAAGCACCACGTGATGATCGGGTGTATTAGATTCTGCAAGTGTATACAACGTGAGCAAGCCAGATTTGCTCATGCGGAAGCTAAGTTTTGATCTTGACGAGCCTAGCATGTACAGACATGGTCTCGGAACACGGATCACCGAAAGGTAAAGCATGAATCATATAGTAGATATGATGAACATGTCGACTGTTCGCCATTGAAGCTACATCAACTCTCGTGATGATCGGTTTTGATGTGGTGGATTTGGTTCGTGTGATCACTAAAACAATGTGAGGGATATTGTTTTGAGTGGGAGTTCACCTAGATTAATTTAACTATTAATTAGAACTCAATTTGTCATAAACTTAGTCTAAATTATTGCAAATATGTTGTAGATCAATGGCGGCCTCTACCATCAATTTTAATGTGTTCCTAGAGAAAGAAAAGTTGAAAACAATGAAAGCAACTTCGCGGATTGGTTCCGCAATTTGAGGATTATCCTCAATGCTGGTAATTTGACCTATGTGCTGGATGCACCGCTGGGTGACCCGCCTGCAGCTGATGCTACCGATGAAGTAAAGAATGTTTACCTCGCTAGGAAGAATCAGTACTCCACAGTTCAGTGTGCTATCTTGTATGGTTTGGAATCGGAGCTTCAGAAAAGGTTTGAGAATTCAGACCCACATGATATTGTCCGTGAACTCAAATTGATATTTGAGACTCACGCGACAGTTGAGAGCTATGAGGCTTCTGAAAAGTTCTTTAACTGCAAGATGGAAGAGGGCAGCTCCGTTAGTGAGCATGTGCTTAAGATGTCTGGGCACGCAAACAAACTTCAAAGCTTGGGTATAGTGATTCCTAATGCTTTGGGGATTTACCGTGTCCTCTAATCACTACCACCAAGTTACAAGAACTTTGTGATGAACTATAATATGCAAAGCATGAACAAGCAGTTGTCAGAACTCTTCTCCATGTTAAAATCTGCAGAAGTGGAGATCAAGAAAGAGCACCAAGTGTTGATGGTCAATAAGACCACCAAATTCAAGAAAGGCAAGTCTAAGCAAAAGGGACACTTCAAGAAGGGTGGTAAGAAAGTTGCCGCGCCGACGAAGAAGACCAAGGCTGGACCTAAGCCTGATACTGAGTGTTTTTACTGCAAGGGAGAAAGTCACTGGAAGCGGAATTGCCCAAAGTACTTGGCGGATTTGAAGAACGACAACATCAAGAAGAAAGGTATATCCGATATACATGTTATTGATGTGTATCTCACTAGTACTCGTAGTAGTGCCTGGGTATTTGATACTGGTTCGGTTGCTCATATTTGTAACTCGAAACAGGTGCTGCAGAATAAACGGAAGCTAGCGAAGAACGAGGTGACGATGCGCGTGGGAAACGGATCAAAGGTTGATGTGATCGCGGTCGGCACGCTACCCCTTCATCTACCATCGGGATTAGTTTTATACTTAAATAATTGTTATTTGGTGCTGCGTTAAGCATGAACATTATATCGGGATCTTGTTTATTGCGAGACGGTTACTTGTTTAAGTCCGAAAATAATGGTTGCTCGATTTATATGAGTAATATGTTTTATGCACATGCAGCTTTGATAGATGGTCTATTCTTATTGAATCTCGATAGTGAAAATACACATATTAATAACATTGAAGCTAAACGTTTGAAATTGAGCGATAACTCGACCTATATGTGGCACTGTCGTCTTGGTCACATTGGAGTGAAGCGTATGAAGAAACTCCATTCCGATGGACTTCTTGAATCACTTGATTTCGAATCACTTGAAAGATGCGAAGCATGTCTGATGGGTAAAATGACTAAGACTCCATTTTCTGGTATGATGGAGCGAGCTACGGACTTATTGGAAATCATACATACCGATGTGTGTGGTCCAATGAGTGTTGCATCGCGCGGTGGTTATCGTTATGTTCTTACCTTCACAGATGACTTGAGTAGATATGGATATATCTATTTCGTGAAACATAAGTCCGAAACTTTCGAGAAGTTTAAGAAATTTCAAAGTGAGGTGGAGAATCAACGTAACAAGAAGATTAAATTTCTACGTTCTGATCGTGGAGGTGAATATCTAAGTTACGAGTTTGGCGAGCATTTGAAGAAATACGGAATACTTTCACAATTGACACCGCCGGGAACACCACAGCGTAATGGTGTGTCCGAACGTCGTAATCGAACTCTCTTATATATGGTTCGTTTTATGGTGTGTCCGGTATATATAAGATCGAATGCATACGTACCTTTGGCATCACATTGGTCATGGCCTCCTTGAGTGTACTGAGGTATTCGTCATTCTCATAACAAATACATAGATGCTCCAGAATTTCTGCTGCACTTTCTCTACATATGTCATTGTCACCAACTTGTAGAAGTATTTTAACGAGACCATCAACAAACTTGGCGCCCTCGTAATTGGCCTTGGATAGGGTGGTGGCGACACAGCTGCTGCTAAGAAACAACCCTACCAGTGTCTTACCTGCCGTGCTTCTGATGGAGCTATCACCAATAATATTAGTAAAGGTTTCCACGAGCATCCTAGTTAAATTACCTTTGCATGCAGTTTTGACCATGCATAGTTGCGTGAGGATCTGCATGGCGTTCATCTGGAGCTCTCCGCCTTTGCATTCCTCACACATGACTATAGTGTCCAGGGTGGCCATAGCTCTGTGATTCCTTGAGATCTGTCGACGCAGCTCGACTGCGGTGTCCCCCTCTGCGGTCACGAACCGAAGCATCACCTTCAGCGATCCCTCTACCACATTGGTGGACCACTCTCCGTGATGGGTGCGGTGCACTAGGTCGTGGCTAACAGGCGCCATGATCTTGGAGACAAGATGCCTGGTGTGTTGCTTATGACAATAAAGTTGTCCTCACTACTGCCTGCGAGGCTCCAGAGGATATGAAAACCCGTTAGCACTAGATCTCTGTATCTTTGGAGCGGGTACGTCTTAGCCTTGGATGATGACGATGGCCGGCTGGTGTCTTGGTGGTCATCTGATGATTCTGCCTCAGACTCTTGGAACGTGCTGATCAAGGATGATATGCATTGGATCCCTTGTGGGAACTGTTCCAGGCGAATCCCGCTACCTGTGGCAACATGCTCCACTATCCTCGCGGCTGCCACCCTCATCTCTCTGTCATGGGAGCTTCTCGAATCCAGCGTCTCCAGCAGTTTCTGGAGGATGTGGGTGTAGGCTGCAGACCCGATGAGCTTCTTTATCAAGCTGCGCTGTTGCTCGATGATCACCATCTCCAGTTGCCGCTGCCGCTCCTCCACTTCCCTTATTGGTCAAATTACTACCAGGAGCTTCAGTCTTGCCTGAAGGCTCCCGGACGAGTAGCCTCTCTAGTATGAGTGTCCCTGAAAGGCACCTGTCAGGCTCATTAGACTCCATGAGCTCTATAGCATATGTGATGAGATTCCTTTCTCTGGCGCGGAGGACGGCTTCTTTGAGCATCCTGCCCTGACTGCATGCAAGTAGCCTGAAACCGCATGATCGATCGTCTGGGAAGCCGTATGCCAGGCTCACTTGTTTCACTATCCTCGACTTAGAGAACCCCAAGACCATGAAATGCAGGAACAAGAGGCACCTTGGATGACACACAGGACGTACAAGACATAGCACGCCGGATCCAGGTTTGCTCTGTCCTCGTCCGCGTCTCCGTAGTAGTCATGGCGCTTTAGACCGATAATGGAGATCCAGGTGGTGATGACCATCCCAAATACCATGAGGCAACCCAGAGCGATGATGCACAGGTACGAAACAACCATGTGAACCGGCGCTAGTACCCATCCTATCACCACACGTATCCCTACAACGACTTGCCTGGCGCGTGGCGTTTTAGGGTCATTGTCTGCCAGCTTCCAGCTGCGCTTCAAGAGGCTGTTCACCGTGCCCAAGCTCAAGAAGAGACCATCAAGATAGCTTAATCTGTCGCGGACTTGGGAGGTATTGATCCTGTTGTACATACGCATGATCCAAGTTAGGTACAGGTCGACTACTGTATATGCTATACTATATAGTAAGTGAGCTGGAAACAAAATTAAGTACACATATAAACTCACAGTTAGCGATACTTGTTTCATTGTGTGCCTGCCTAGTTAATTTGCATTGCTCCTATATATTTCTACGGGATCCAAACGAATAGTTTGAGAATTTCGAGGGAGGTATTAATCAAAAAATAATAATAATAATTAATCAAAAAAAATTGAGGGGGCGATTTGGCTCTCGTTATCTGGACCGCACAGATTTTTGGGGTTCTGTGCTACTTTTTAACTTGGTCGGACATACAACTCAGAATATGAAAGAAAATAAAGGTTTTACGGGGCTCACCACTACTGGTGTGACGGCAACTCTTTCGTCACTCTCTTTCGTCCCTGTCGGCAAGAGGGCATAGATCCGGCATCTACATCAACTCTGGTGGAAGAAAGGATCAACATGGCAGGCCATATCTGTCGATGAAAGTGTGCAGTGGTGGGGCCTCAGACGAGTTGACTCGCTTGGAGATGTCGACACATGGCAAGGTTATGCGGGACGGCAAGCCCAGAACTATGAGTGAAGTACGAGGAGACTCGGCCGTTGTGTGCTTCACTTCTGGTGACGAAGTAGTCTCCTTCTTCAACTCCGACAGGTGTCTGCAGAGTTGGCATACCGCGGCGTTTGGGCCAGGTTCACCTCACGCCCCGCTATGAAAATGCGACCACATCATGCCCCTGTGTCTTGTTGCCTGATTGTTCACCTAATCAGATTTCTCCTTCTTGCTTTTACTTTTTTAGTTCCAATTATGCGGCAAGTCACTTGGGTTTGGCATTTCATTTGTTTGTCTGAATAGTGCAGCTGAGAGAAACATTGGGACAAAATCCATCGGCTAGGTAATTCCTAAGAATTTTAGTTTTTGAAAACCTTGTAAACAAACAGTTCAGAGTGTGCAACATTACAGGCACGGACTGCTGACTGTAAATTCAATTTTAACTGGGGTAAACGGTCCTAATTTGTTCTAAATGAAAAGGGCACTGGAGCATGAACAGAAAAAAATAAAATGAACCCGAGTTGTTGATTGTTCAGTTAGTTATTTGTTAACTGCGTTTAGGCATTTAGAATTTGTGCTAAGTGAAATGAGCAATGGAACATCAACAGGAGTTTAAGCACTTCTATGACCTATTATTGTGCTAAAAACAAGCTTGAACAGTGAACAAACATGTGGGAGCCCTTTCAAATTTCGAAATAAAATAACATTGGTCATAACGAATAGAGGTTGGTGCCAGCTTTCATATTGTATTGAGAAATACATACATGGGTTAACGGGAAGCAAGCCCGTGGGGTCCCGAGCAGGGCTCCCAGTTTTTCGGAGCCCAAAATCTGGTGCGCAAGGTACAGGCTTCAAGAAGAAAGGCTACAGTAGTTTAGCCCATCTGCCTGTCATCTCACCAGCCCAATTTCTAAATTCAATTCGCCCTGGAGTAGCCTCGTGGTCCTGGGCGATTGTCGATTGGCGGAAAAGAAGGCAAACAGAGGAGTAATCTGGTCAATACCATGTCCCAAATATACTTCTCTAGTTTTCTCCTTTTCTTTGCCCACAATCCTCGTGTTCTAATAGGCTACTAGGAAATATTCACAGTTTACTCATGGGGCTCCTGAACACTTGTTTATGTTTATTTTGGCAGAGCTAACTAGCAACTGCAAAAAAAAAGGAGTCCCTATAGTCACTTTACCCATATTCCGCCATAGCCATCGGGTAGAAGAATGGTGCCTTCAAATATGGTTCGCTATTTGTTTGGACAGATGGCACAACTCTAATTTTTTGAGGAAAAGATCCGGTATCATAAGATTATGACATACGTTTCCTTTTCAAACATAACTCACTGGCCCTCGCCATAGTTTACCGACAAAAACCAGTAAGTCTGATAATACTAAGACGTAAAGATGCATAAAACGAGATGATGGACTATAGTACTTACCAGAGTCTCTCAATGAAGGTAATCAGTGTGAGACTCCAAAAATCAGACTTGTCTATCATGGAGACGAAGCCACCCAGAAGAACCACCGTGCTCCATGTAACCACCAGGAAGCCTACACCTCTGAACACAAACATAGAGTATGCCATGAGCACGGCATAGCCATTGATGACCTGTACCTCCCTCCACTCAGAGTCGATTCTCTTGACACCCATCCTTCACATGAAGCTCGAGCTAGCTAGTCAGATGCCTATGGAGTTGCACCTGCTCTCACTTGAGCAATACCATGCACAGTATATAGGTATTACAAGTAGAAGACTAAAAGTTAGCAGCTCCTAGGTCCTTAAGTTTATTACATTACCTCAAGTCAACTATATTACTATATACATTGTGCTGCCAAGAACCAAGGTTGAATCTGACCAATAAATAGCAAGCACTGGCACCATCATTGATTAACCGGAACAGCCAGCCGTGACCAAACCCCAAGGTCTTCTTTTACTCAACATGTGAGTATAATATGATATTGAGATTTCCACGTAAAACGCACAAAACACAATTTCTACAACTGTGTATAAGCATCTCTACTCCCTCCGTCAACCAATAAGTGGATATATAGGAATTGTAAGACAGATTATGGGGTGGAGTGCATTGGGAAGGTGTCAACCGTCATCTCTCTCCCCATTAATATCTGAGCTAAGTGTATATAGAAAATGAGAAGATTACTTTAAAGTGCATTGGGAATACAGAAGTACACTCTTTTGTGGACAAATTTGGAAAGCTAAACATCCACTTATTTGGGGACAGATGGAGTAGTCTATACTCTATCTTTGTCATTGCATATTGTTTTTTTATCAAATGTAATATTTAAAGTTTAAACAAGTATGTAGAAGAAAATCAGTATTATTAGGATCCTCATGAAATATATTTTCATATACTATGTATTTAGTACTGTAGATGTTGATTCTATTTTACATACACTTGTTAAAGCATTAAAAAAATTAACTTTGAACAAAAACTATATGCAATCTAATTTAGGAAAGGGGGATTATCTCATCTTCTATATTTCCATATAGTTTAGGGCTGCAAATTATCGGCCAGATGGGAATTAGCATAGAGCTCGGTGAACTCCTTAGCCGTTGGATGTTGCGGAGAGATTCGTGTTGGTGGTTTAACTGAAATTTTCATGAGTTGCATAATGCATTGGTGCGACTAAACTTTTTCTGGTTCCACAATAATGGCTACTGAAAATTTACTACAGTTGCGAATGAGTTTTCTTTCTAATAGTTGCATCTATTTTTTTTTACTAAATATAGCAGGATACTGGGTGTAACTGTATTTTTCTTTTTAGAACGTGGGTGATATCATTCGACCGATAGTCTATGATCCAAAATGACTCTATCACTTACATCTTTCCATCTTCGCCACATAGTCTTAAATTACAGGTATGCGAAGTTACAAAACTAAAACTACAGAAGTACATATTATAAGATAATTAAAAAAATTGTGATAACAAAGGAAACTACAAAGTATTCATCGACAGTGTCTTGACAGTAAAATTCAGTTGCGTTGCAAGAACAAGCATACCATCACAATTTAATCATACGACTTCCGATCTAGTTCTGTAACAGTGGGAACTTCCTCGTTTTCTCCTCTGCAAATCAACAACATACATCAGCGAACTGTTGGTTACAGATCATGTCGTTTCTACTATGTTGCAGCTAAACAGTCGGCATGAATTAAGGATCGACTACTGTCCATTTGGGGGAAAATCAAAATTTGAGAATGTTGAGCAAAATGAAGGGAAAATTGACGCACCGTGCTGGCGTGCTGCTTCCCCGTCGCCCGGCTGTGTCTCGGCTGGCGGAGAATCGGGTGGAGTGGCCGCGCGCCGCCGTGCCGGAGTTCCGAAGACGAGGCGGCGTCGTGTGCCGAGTGCGACTCCAAGGGCGCCTCGGCAGGGTGGCAGGGGAATGGGAGAGTCATGACAAGGGTTGCAGGGCGTAGCGCCATCGCAGCGGAATTGAGGGTGGGCGCGTGCGTGGGGTGCCCTGGGTGGTTCGACGGCAGCTGAGCGGCGCTCGCCTGGCTCGGTGCCGCGCCTGAGGAAGGACCGCCAGCAGCGAACAGGAAGAGGCGGTGCTCTCGGCCTGGGCTGGTAGGCTTGGGGTATTACTTGGGCCTGTTAACCTTGGGGAGCAGCCCAAAAGGTGTTCGGCCCAGGCAATTTTCCTACTCTATACGGGGCGATTCACCTTTTTTTTTCTGAATTTGTTATACTCCGTCTGTCCCAAAAGGACGTGACAAATTCGTTTTTATTCGCACGTATATATTCATGTTTTAATATATAGATACGCATGAATTTAGATAAATTTATGACATCCTTTTTTGAAATAGACGAAGTACTACAAATCCCTTCGTGACGAGTAAGATGAATACACCTAGAGTTATGCAGTTTTTCATAGGTGAGAGTGAGAGCAACGCTTTTTTTTTCCGTGTCATGGTCGACTCCTCGGGCTTGCCCGCGGCCCACTACCACCATTGCTCATCAACCCTTCCTAGTGAAACCAACCCTCTCTGCACCGATGTTGTTCTCTATGATCCTGCCGCCGCCCCTTCTCCGTAGCCGATATGCATCTACACATCGCTTCCTCACCAACTATTGATGCACCGGATCATCTCACAGTTCTTCCTCGCTCTGTGCTGGCCGGGGCCTCTTCGATTTTTCTCTTTTTTTCATTCATCATTAGTCTATTTATTCTGACATCTATACTTCGATCGAGATATTGGACATAGAATGCCACTCTTTAAAAAGGAAAAAAATGAGTAATATTGACTTGTTTTTAGAATCAGGCCACTTCTATCGCTTCTCCTAATCTATATCGGGGTTGGCCACTGCTCAAACAAAGGGACCAAACAGAAGAGTCCCCAACCCCGAGTTGGCTCCTCTTCTTAATAATAAAGAGGAGATACAACACTCTAAAGCCAAGATGCACTAATAGCCAATCAAGACAATGAAGCACTAAGCACTAATGGCCAATAGTCTAGTATCTTTGTTTGGATGACTTCCCTCCTACCACTGATAAGCTGAGGTTGAAGAGACAGTTGTGGGTACGATATCCTATGGCACAGCAAGGTCGCGCCTTGATTATTTGCCTAGTCTCTCTCCATGCATACAGTACATGACAACAATTCTTCAACTCTTGGCGCAAATATTCTGTCATGGAGAAATTAAGGGAGGGGCAAGCAACGACACGGAGGAAGCGGCGTGCGACATCAGAGGATTGGCAGGCGCGCGTCAATCGACAAGATAATCGGATGTACTATTCTATGGAGAGATTGCATGGGTAAAAAAGCAATGTCCACATTTTCCTTGTAAATGAATGGTTTCTTTTTGCGTAAACGACCCTGGCATTAGAAGAAATATACGACAGTATTAAGCACCATAAGAAAACCAAAAATTACGAAGAAATACTCGAGATGCTGCGGTGACCCAGCATACCACTGCATGATGTAGTATACTATAGTCGTTGACATAACACCAATGAAACACCGTTCACTAGTATTACATCCCTCAGAATGGCACAACAAAAACACAACGGGACAAATAAATGGCTTGAAGGTTACAACTCACTCCTTTACATAAGATCCAGAGAACACTTTAGGTTAAAGAGAGAGAAAGAACTTCTTACGGAGAAGAATCAAAGATAAACAACGGAAAAACGATTATACTATTAAGTCTAATATTCAGACTAGGAGGTTGGCATTGTTGCTATTGCAATGTTCTACAGAAATAGGTTCTTTGGCTAGAGACAACATTCCTACCTAATCGGTAACTTTTGTCTTCACTTGAGTTGAGGTATATGTTGACTTCCTTGTCTTCATTGAAGAACTTTAGCTGGTCTTGATAAGTCCTGGAGCATTTATTGGTGTAGACATCGTTCTAATGGCTTCAGAATCTAGCAAGGGTTAAGAAGATACTTTGAGTACGAGCGTATTCAGCAAATTCACTACAAAAGGAGTGTTTGATGCACTATAACTACAGCCACAGACCGTAGGTCGTAGGCAATGCAAATTTTCATAAATATTTCTTTAAAGGTTGCTTTTATTTTGAAAAGCTATGTCCGTCAGCCTTCACGGGTTTACCAGAACCTTCATGGGGTTCCTTTCCCTCCGTGTTCACAGCTCCTTCCCGGAACAGGGAGTAACAAGTTACAGTTCTTACACTCTGCAGAGGTGCGTTACTTTACCCATGAGAGATCAACTCTTTGTTGCACAACCGGGCATCTATTCCCGTCCACAATTCCATGATGTGGGGCCCAGAAGATGATTCAAGCCAATCACTGCCCCCTTCGCGACCCCGCATGCCTCCTTGGTGTACACCATGCCCACATAAAGAATTACGGCAATGGTTTGTACAAACCGTTAGATGTCAGAACTATCGTGGGACGTTGAGGGTTCCCACCCATATGCTGCATATACTCTACGAATTACCAATTAATATGCACGCTACAAGGATAACAGCCATGACTTGCACATCCAGCTTCATGCGAGAGGAAGAAGATACAGCTGACTTTTCCGTCCCATTCCAAATCTCATGGTCAACGCGTAATATACGGCACAAGAATCACTGGCGACATTGGTTGTTAAGCCCTAGGTGATATAGTTCTGAACAGTGGTATTCCAACTCTCAGATTTAATAGATTAATTGATCACCCTGGATCAATAATCAATAGTTCTCATTATCATTGGAAAATAGTGTTTTCTGACCTTTTTCAAATGCAGGTGAAGACAACACTGGATTTGTAAAATACTTCACAGAAAATAAAGAAAGGACACGAGCACTCATGGTCTTCGAGTCAGTATAAGATCCAAAATCTGAAATCATCATCAGTGGTCTGGTAAGGACTAATGTTTAAAGAAGCAATATGCTTTTATGCATAAGTAGTGTGATGCACGTTCTAAGCGCAAATCCCGGGAATAACGTTGTCCTAAGGTTTGGATTTCGAAAGTGGTTACTTTGGAATGTGTGGTCCTATTGAATAAATTTCGTAGTTGTATTTTCATTCGAGTTTATGATTGGTTGGAGTCAACACATATGTAGGAATAAAATATACATTCTTATAACATACTAGTTAGGACTACTTATACAAGATTTCTTATTTAAAGTGGCAAAAAGGATAACCTTCGAAAAAAAGGTTTTTCTTCTAAGGTCTAAATAACCTTGTGGTTAGTTAGTGATGGTTGATGTTATTTGTTTTAATCAAATGGCTTGAGTTTATGCTGCTTTATAGATTAACTACTTCAGACCAAAGTTAACTATAAAACATGTAGTCATGTGTATGGTATTATATTTGGACTCTTAGAGACTAAAGTTAACTTTAAAATATAGATAGTTTTGGAAGTATGATACTTACACCCAGGTATCTTGTATATCTGAAATGTGTTCTTTAAGTTATTTAAGAATGTTTGTTCTATTACTTGAGATAATGGTTTCTTAATTTTATGATAGAGTAGTATCATTTACCTTTTATAGATGAGTGAGTAGAGTTTATAATTCCAGATATAATTTCATTTAACTATCCTTAATTTTTTTATAGTGTTGTGGTAATTGTTGATATTTGATAATTTAAAGTAAATGGAAAGGATCTGATTCGTTCACAAGATGTTCTTTAAGGTTTCTATCATGAGTTGAAATCCTTTGAGAATATAATCTTCACTTAGAGTTGAAGATAGTTTGATATAAAAATATTTATAATGTTTTTAAACCATTAGAGTTTCATTTCATTAATATTTAAGATTTGTACTATATATTAAACTTATTGAGTGTGGATTTGCTGCCAAGGGGGATAGCTGCCCCCAAGCCAACACCGTACGATGTGTGCCGAGATCTGCACTATAGCTCGCTATATGTTACCAGGGGTGGCATAGTAATCAGCAATTAGTGAACGCATTGACTGTCGTGCTGTGTCAGAAGCCTAAGCATGCATGCATCCATGATAGGAATCTAGGCTGTTTTTTGTGTTAGAACCGAATAGTATAATTTTATCTGCGTAGCCAGCATAGCATATATCGAGTTGTGCAGTGCAACACACTACACACGTATTCGTTCATTTTTTTTGCATATGTATCTTAACATGCCCCGTGAACAGACTAACAAACAAAGAAAAATATTTGCTTGTACTCTTATGCCATGCATAAAGTGTGTCCATGCATGTGGCATAGTGCAATGCTTGCATGCATATAGCCTATGTAGCTAACATGCATGTGTACACTGCAATGCATGCATTAAGACAGCCATGCATCTGTCATATCATGTGCAGTATTTGAATATCTAATTCACTTAACCTACATATAAGAACAAATCTGGTCAGAATCCTACTAGTTTTGTACAACCTATTGCACGCCATACCATACATATTGAGATAAGCAAACTGACAAGTCTATAACAATTTATTCTTGCTCTTGTATCACTGCTATTGGCAGCTGATGTGCTGGCGGAAGTCAGCTTTATTATAAATAGTTAACCACTCATCATCACAAGGTACACTCTTAAGCAAGCTTGGCACATATCTCAAGACTATGGACCGGACGACATCCACAAGGGGGGCAGCTACCCCCCTTGGCAGCAGACTATTAACCTAAACTTATTTTACTCATTTTAAAGATATTAATAAATGTTATTTATCCTTTTATGAATTATTAATGAAGTGACTAGGTTTAAATTTGAGTTATTAAAATATTTGAATTTTTATGTAATTCAAAATATAATATGAGATTTTTATCATGTATTTATTATTTTGTATGCTCATTTTGGTATATTTATTTTTGTGATTAATAAACAATAAGTTATGATTTTTATTATTACTTAATAAATAATAAATATTTAATTAAGTGAAATAATAATACATGATTATATTTTTAATTAGATTTCTTATTTTTCCAAGATTTTTGGTATTTTACTTATATTATAAACATTTATCATTATAGGAATATGAATTATTAAAGTTTTATTACTAAATATTTATTTAGTATTTTTCATAAATACTATAATATTAATAAATAATAAAAGTGATTTTTATTTATTTTTATCATCTTTCAATAATTTTGTAAAATTCCATAAGGAATATATAAATTACAAAATTCTTATAAAAATTTAAAGGTCCAAAATTTGATATTTTATTTTCGTTGGACAGAATGGATTATTGTGAATCCAAACATATTTTATTTATAATTTTTTTTGGAGTTTTATTTTATTTTCTATAATTTTATTTAGGTCAGGGGCATTTTGGTCTTTTCTAAATTGATCAAAAGATTTATTAAATAACTTGGGCTGGCCCCTTGGACTTATTGGGTCAGGGTGGCCCAATAGGGCAGGGTCAAACAAACCACCCCAAAGAGTTTTGGGCCACCAGTCAAATACCCAGGCACTACTACGAATACTAGTGAGATACACATCAATAACATGTATATCAGATATACCTTTCTTCTTGATGTTGCCATTCTTCAAATCCGCCAAGTACTTTGGGCAATTCCGCTTCTAGTGACCTACTCCCTTGCAGTAAAAGCACTCAGTTTCAGGCTTTGGTCCAGCCTTGGTTTTCTTCGTCGGCGTGGCAACCTTCTTACCACCCTTCTTGAAGTGTCCCTTTTGCTTAGACTTGCCTTTCTTGAATTTGGTGGTCTTATTGACCATCAACACTTGGTGCTCTTTCTTGATCTCCACTTCTGCAGATTTTAACATAGCAAATAGTTCTGGCAACTCTTTGTTCATGTTCTGCATGTTGTAGTTCATCACAAAGTTCCTGTAACTTGGTGGCAATGACTGGAGGACGCGGTAAACCCCCAAAGCATTAGGAATCACTATACCCAAGCTTTGAAGTTTGTTTGCGTGCCCAGACATCTTAAGCACATGCTCACTGACGGAGCTGCCCTCTTCCATCTTGCAGTTAAAGAACTTTTCAGAAGCTTCATAACTTTCAATTGCCGCATGAGTCTCAAAAATCAATTTGAGATCCTCGACAATATCATATGGGTCTGACTCTTCAAACCTTTTCTGAAGCTCCGATTCTAAACCATACAAGATAGCACACTGAACTATGGAGTACTGATTCTTCCGAGCGAGGTAAACATTCTTTACTTCATCGGGAGCATCAGCTGCAGGTGGGTCACCCAGCGGTGCATCCAGCACATAGGTCAAATTACCAGCTGTGAGGACAATCCTCAAATTGCGGAACCAATCCGCGAAGTTGCTTCCATTGTTTTTCAACTTTTCTTTCTCTAGGAACGCATTAAAATTGATGGTAGGGGCTGCCATTGATCTACAACATATTTGCAATAGTTTAGACTAAGTTTATGACAAATTGAGTTCAAATTAATTAATGAAATTAAACTAGGTGAACTCCCACTCAAAACAACATCCCTCACATTGTTTTAGTGATCACACGAACCAAATCCACTACATCAACACCGATCATCACGAGAGTTGATATAGTTTCAATGGCGAACAATCATCATGTTCATCATATCTACTATATGATTCATGCTTTACCTTTCGGTAATCCGTGTTCCTGAGACCATGTCTGTACATGCTAGGCTCGTCAAGATCAAACCTTAGCCACCGCATAAGCAAATCTGGCTTGCTTACGTTGTATACACTTGCGGAATCTAACACACCCGATCATCACGTGGTGCTTCGAAACAACAAGCTTTAGCAACGGTGCTAACTAAGGGCGAACACTTTATGATTTGAAATTCATGTGCATGAGGGATCATCTTATAATGCTACTGTCGTCTACTAAGCAATACAAGATGCATAAAGGATTAACATCACATGCAATTCATAATATGTGATATGATATGGCCTTTCTTCTTTGTGCTTCCGATCTCCATCTTCAAACACGAACATGATCTCCATCATCTCCGGCATTGCATCAAGGTCAATGACGCTTCTCCATGGTTGTCTTCCACCGGCTTCAACTATTACAACTACTTTGAATAGACACGCGGGTCTTAACATAAATTAAAGACAACCATATGGCTCATGCCGGTTGCCAACTTACAATAAGGAACATTGCATACATCAAATATAATCACAATCATGGCCATATCACATCACTGCACACCCCTGCAAAACAAAGTTAGACGCCTCTACTTTCTTTGCATATTTTACGTGGTTTGGGGCTTTCAATAAGTGTCGTTCTAACTTACGAACAAGAACCACAACATTGATACTAGCATTGTTGATTACCCGTTGTAAATTGGATCTTAACTATGCTAGGAGAAACAGGCACCCGCAAAGCCACTTATGCAATACAAGTTGCATGTCAAGCGTGGAGCAAGTCTCATGAACGATGTCATGTAAGGTTAGCCCGGGCCGCTTCATCCCAACATACCGCAAGATGCAAAGTACACAAAAAGCAATCTACAATAAAAGCATCAACGCCCACAATGACCATTGTGTTCTACTCGTGCAACAGATCTACATATAGACACGGCTCTGATACCACTGTTGGGATTCGTAGCATGGAAAACAAAAAATTTCTATCGCATACAAACAAACAAGCCAAGATCTATCTACTAGATTGTAGCAACGAGTCGATGGAATAACTTACCCTCGAAGATTCCAAAGTGTTTAACGAGAGCAGATTGTCGTGGGTGATGTAGTCGTACTCTTTCCGATCTCAAGATCGTGTAGACGATCCTTCCGGCGCCACGTTCCAGCAGCGCTCCCGCAGTCGGTCACACGTTCGGTACTCGACGAAGACCTTCCTCTCCCTTGTTCCAGCAGGCAGTGGAGGTTGTAGCACTCTCCTCGCGATTCCGGCAGCACAACGGCGTGGTACCGGAAGTAGAGGGGAAATCCCGCAGGGCTTCGCCTTAAGCTGGTGCGAGTATGGTGGAGCTTATGAGAGAGGCTATTAGTGGTCTAGTAATTAGACACACCAATTAGAAGGCTCTAAACCAATTAGAAGGCTCTAAACCGCTGGCTAAAGCAATTAGAAGCTCTAAACCAAAACGGCTCTAAACCGGAGGTAGAAGATAGGAACTTGTGTGTTCTAGGAGGGGAGCCCTGCCCCTCCTTTTATGGGTGGGGAGGCGCGGCCAGGGGAGGGGAGTCCCTCCCCAAGTCGTCCTTGGGCTGGGCGCCGGCTTGGAGGAGTGGGACTCCTCCTCCAAGTTGGTTCCAACTCCTCTTGCTTGTTTCCCACAGTTTCCTGTTTCCCACAGTTTCCTGTTTTAGCCGTTTGACTTTCAAACTGGCAATTTGACTTTCATGTTTTTGGAACAGCAAGAACACTTAGTACATGATGCAATCATTCAATGACACACTCATGTACCCTCCCCCCCCCGGAGTGCCGGACAATCCGGAACCTTCTAGAACATTCCCGATGAAAACATCGGAATCATTCCCGAACTCCGAAACGGGACTTTCCTTATATGAATCTTATTCTCCGGACCATTCCGGATCACCTCGTGATATCCCGGATCCCATCCGAGACTCCGAACAACATTCGGTCTCTTTCTCATAATACCATAACTACTCAAACAACGTCGAATCCTTAAGTGTGTCTCCCTACGGTTCGTGAATTATGCGGACATGATCGAGACACTTCTCCGAACAATAACCAATAGAGGAATCTGGAAATTCATATGGCTCCCACATATTTCTACGATTACTTTGCGATCGAATGAACCACTTACATACGATACCAATTTCCTTTTGTCTCACGATATGTTACTTATCCGAGGTTATGATCGTCGGTATCTCTGCATACCTAGTTCAACCTCGTTACTGATAAGTACTCTTTTCTCGTTCCCGTGATATGTGATCCCTTGTGACCAAGTCACATGCTTGCAAGCTAATTGGATGACATTCCACCGAGAGGGCCCAGAGTATATCTATCCGTCATGTGGATGGACAAATCCCACTCTTGATCCATGTGTCTCAACCAATACTTTCCGAACACTCAATGCCACCTTTATAACCACCCTGTTACGGTGTGGTGTTTGATGTCATCAAAGCATCCATCCGGTAAAGGTGATATGCATGATCTCATGGTCGAAGGAATTAGGTTACTATGTATCAGAAAGCATATAGCAATTGAACTATTGAAATGACTTTGATCTTTATGCTACGCTTATCTATAGGAGTATGTCCATCATATCATTCTCCTAACGATATGATCTTGTTGTTGATAACATCTCAATGTTCATGATAAGGAAACCACAATCATTAATCAACCAACAAGCTAGTGAAGTATAGAGGCTATACTAGGGACTTCAAATTAAGTTTACAAATCACACAAGTATTAACGGTTTCCTTGTTAATACTATTATAGCATGAATATAAACATTTATCATAAACACAAAGATATAATAATAACTATATTTATTATTGCCTCTAGGGCATATCTCCAACAGTCTCCCACTTGCACTAGAGTCATCTAATCTAGATTACATGGTAATATACCGAACACCCATGGCAGTTTGGTGTTGGTCATGTTTTGCCCTCGGGAGAGGTTTAGTCAACGGATCCGCCACATTCAGATTTGTGTGTACTTTGCAAATCTTTATATCCCCATCCTGGATATGTTCTCGAATAGCGTGAAAATGCAGCTTGATATGCTTCAGCTTCTTGTGTGACCTTGGTTCTTGCGCATTGGCTATGGCACCCATGTTATCACAGTAGATAGACATTGGGTCCAGCGCACTTGGAACCACACCCAGCTCTGTAATGAACTCTTTCATCCATATCGCTTCTTGTGAAGCCTCTGAAGCAGCCATGTATTCCGATTCAGTTGAAGATCTCGCCACAACGCTTTACTTTGCACTCCTCCAGCTAACTGCTGCACCATTCAAAATAAATACGTACCCAGATTGTGATTTAGAATCATCTGGATCGGTGTTCCAACTAGCATCGGTGTAACCATTAACAACGAGCTGTTCATCACCTCCATAAGAAAGAACCATATCCTTAGTTCTTCTCAAGTACTTAAGGATGTTTTTGACCGTTGTCCAATGATCCACTCCTGGATCACTTTGATATCTGCTAGTTAAACTAACAGCATATGCAATGTCGGGTCTAGTACATAGCACGGCATACATTAGAGATCCTATGGCTGAGGCATAGGGAGTCTTACTCATCCTTTCTCTATCTTCTGCCGATGTTGGACTTTGAATTTTACTCAAGGTCGTATTGGGCAACATGGGCAAGAACCCTTTCTTGCTTTCTTCCATTCCAAATCTCTTTAGAACTTTGTCCAAATATGTACTCTGTGACAATGATATTTGGCGTTTCGATCTATCTCTATAAATCTTTATGCCTAATATGTAAGCTGCTTCGCCAAGATCCTTCATTGAAAAACTATTATTCAAATATTCCTTGACACTATTAAGAAGGTCTACATCATTCCCAATCAACAATATGTCATCCACATACAGTATTAAGAATGCTACAGAGCTCCCACTCACTTTCTTGTAAATACAAGCTTCTCCATAAGTTTGTATAAAACCAAAACTTTTGATTACCTTATCAAAACGTTGATTCCAACTTCGGGATGCCTGCTTCAATCCATAGATGGACCGTTGAAGTTTGCATACCTTGTTAGCATCTTTAGGATCGACAAAACCTTTGGGTTGCATCATATACAACTCTTCATCAATGTCTCCATTGAGGAATGTTGTTTTGACATCCATCTGCCATATCTCATAATCATAATATGCAGCGATTGCTAACATAATCCTCACAGACTTTAGCTTCGCTACCAGTGAGAAAGTCTCATCGTAGTCAACTCCTTGAATTTGTCGAAACCCTTTTGCGACAAGTCGAGCTTTATAGACAGTAACATTACCATCAGCATCTGTTTTCTTCTTGAAAATCCATTTGTTCTCGACAGCCTTCCGGCCATCCGGTAAGTCCACCAAAGTCCATACTTGGTTTTCGTACATGGATCCAATCTCGGATTTCATGGCTTCTTGCCATTTATTGGAATCTGGGCTCATCATCGCTTCCTCATATGTCTCGGGGTCATCGGTGTTGTCCACCACCATGACATTCATAACGGAATCATACCAATCTGGAGTGGTACGAGTTCTCGTTGACCTCCGAGGCTCTGTAGTAACTTCAACCGAAGTTTCATGATCACCATCATTAGCTTCCTCTCTTATTGGTGCAGGCACCACAGGAACTTCTTCCGGTGCTGCGCTACTCGCAATTTCGAGAGAAGGTTCGACAACCTCGTCGAGTTCTACTTTCCTTCCAATCACTTCTTTCGAGAGAAATTCCTTCTCTAGAAAGGATCCATTCTTGGCAACGAAGATTTTGCCTTCGGATCTATGATAGAAGGTATACCCAATAGTTTCCTTCGGGTATCCTATGAAGACGCATTTTTCCGCTTTGGGTTCAAGCTTGTCCGGCTGTAACTTCTTTACATAGGCTTCGCATCCCCAAACTTTAAGGAACGACAATTTAGGTTTCTTCCCAAACCATAATTCATACGGTGTCGCTTCAAAGGATTTAGACGGTGCCCTATTTAAAGTGAATGCGGCTGTTTCTAATGCATAACCCCAAAATGATAGCGGTAAATCTGTAAGTGACATCATAGAACGAACCATATCTAAGAGAGTTCGATTACGACGTTCGGACACACCATTACGCTGTGGTGTTCCCGGCGGTGTCAATTGTGAAAGTATTCCGCACTTCTTTAAATGCTCGCCAAACTCGTAACTTAGATATTCACCTCCACGATCAGAACGTAGAAATTTAATCTTCTTGTTACGTTGATTCTCTACCTCACTTTGAAACTCCTTAAACTTCTCGAAAGTTTCGGACTTATGTTTCATGAAATAGATATACCCATATCTACTCAAGTCATCCGTGAAGGTAAGAACATAACGATAACCACCGCGCGATGCTACACTCATTGGACCACACACATCGGTATGTATGATTTCCAATAAATCCGTAGCTCGCTCCATCATACCAGAAAATGGAGTCTTAGTCATTTTACCCATCAGACATGCTTCACATCTTTCAAGTGATTCAAAATCAAGTGATTCAAGAAGTCCATCGGAATGGAGTTTCTTCATACGTTTCACTCCGATGTGACCAAGACGACAGTGCCACATATAGGTCGAATTATCGCTTGATTTCAAACGTTTAGCCTCAATGTTGTTGATATGTGTATTTCCACTATCGAGATTCAATAAGAATAGACCATCTATCAAAGGTGCATGTGCATAAAACATATTACTCATATAAATAGAACAACCATTATTCTCAGATTTAAACAAGTAACCATCTCGCAATAAACAAGATCCCGATATAATGTTCATGCTCAACGCAGGCACCAAATAACAATTATTTAAGTATAAAACTAATCCCGATGGTAGATGAAGAGGTAGCGTGCCGACCGCGATCACATCAACCTTTGATCCGTTTCCCACGCGCATCGTCACCTCGTTCTTCGCTAGCTTCCGTTTATTCTGCAGCACCTGTTTCGAGTTACAAATATGAGCAACCGAACCAGTATCAAATACCCAGGCACTACTACGAATACTAGTGAGATACACATCAATAACATGTATATCAGATATACCTTTCTTCTTGATGTTGCCGTTCTTCAAATCCGCCAAGTACTTTGGGCAATTCCGCTTCTAGTGACCTACTCCCTTGCAGTAAAAGCACTCAGTTTCAGGCTTTGGTCCAGCCTTGGTTTTCTTCGTCGGCGTGGCAACCTTCTTACCACCCTTCTTGAAGTGTCCCTTTTGCTTAGACTTGCCTTTCTTGAATTTGGTGGTCTTATTGACCATCAACACTTGGTGCTCTTTCTTGATCTCCACTTCTGCAGATTTTAACATAGCAAATAGTTCTGGCAACTCTTTGTTCATGTTCTGCATGTTGTAGTTCATCACAAAGTTCCTGTAACTTGGTGGCAATGACTGGAGGACGCGGTAAACCCCCAAAGCATTAGGAATCACTATACCCAAGCTTTGAAGTTTGTTTGCGTGCCCAGACATCTTAAGCACATGCTCACTGACGGAGCTGCCCTCTTCCATCTTGCAGTTAAAGAACTTTTCAGAAGCTTCATAACTTTCAATTGCCGCATGAGTCTCAAAAATCAATTTGAGATCCTCGACAATATCATATGGGTCTGACTCTTCAAACCTTTTCTGAAGCTCCGATTCTAAACCATACAAGATAGCACACTGAACTATGGAGTACTGATTCTTCCGAGCGAGGTAAACATTCTTTACTTCATCGGGAGCATCAGCTGCAGGTGGGTCACCCAGCGGTGCATCCAGCACATAGGTCAAATTACCAGCTGTGAGGACAATCCTCAAATTGCGGAACCAATCCGCGAAGTTGCTTCCATTGTTTTTCAACTTTTCTTTCTCTAGGAACGCATTAAAATTGATGGTAGGGGCTGCCATTGATCTACAACATATTTGCAATAGTTTAGACTAAGTTTATGACAAATTGAGTTCAAATTAATTAATGAAATTAAACTAGGTGAACTCCCACTCAAAACAACATCCCTCACATTGTTTTAGTGATCACACGAACCAAATCCACTACATCAACACCGATCATCACGAGAGTTGATATAGTTTCAATGGCGAACAATCATCATGTTCATCATATCTACTATATGATTCATGCTTTACCTTTCGGTAATCCGTGTTCCTGAGACCATGTCTGTACATGCTAGGCTCGTCAAGATCAAACCTTAGCCACCGCATAAGCAAATCTGGCTTGCTTACGTTGTATACACTTGCGGAATCTAACACACCCGATCATCACGTGGTGCTTCGAAACAACAAGCTTTAGCAACGGTGCTAACTAAGGGCGAACACTTTATGATTTGAAATTCATGTGCATGAGGGATCATCTTATAATGCTACTGTCGTCTACTAAGCAATACAAGATGCATAAAGGATTAACATCACATGCAATTCATAATATGTGATATGATATGGCCTTTCTTCTTTGTGCTTCCGATCTCCATCTTCAAACACGAACATGATCTCCATCATCTCCGGCATTGCATCAAGGTCAATGACGCTTCTCCATGGTTGTCTTCCACCGGCTTCAACTATTACAACTACTTTGAATAGACACGCGGGTCTTAACATAAATTAAAGACAACCATATGGCTCCTGCCGGTTGCCAACTTACAATAAGGAACATTGCATACATCAAATATAATCACAATCATGGCCATATCACATCACTGCACACCCCTGCAAAACAAAGTTAGACGCCTCTACTTTCTTTGCATATTTTACGTGGTTTGGGGCTTTCAATAAGTGTCGTTCTAACTTACGAACAAGAACCACAACATTGATACTAGCATTGTTGATTACCCGTTGTAAATTGGATCTTAACTATGCTAGGAGAAACAGGCACCCGCAAAGCCACTTATGCAATACAAGTTGCATGTCAAGCGTGGAGCAAGTCTCATGAACGATGTCATGTAAGGTTAGCCCGGGCCGCTTCATCCCAACATACCGCAAGATGCAAAGTACACAAAAAGCAATCTACAATAAAAGCATCAACGCCCACAATGACCATTGTGTTCTACTCGTGCAACAGATCTACATATAGACACGGCTCTGATACCACTGTTGGGATTCGTAGCATGGAAAACAAAAAATTTCTATCGCATACAAACAAACAAGCCAAGATCTATCTACTAGATTGTAGCAACGAGTCGATGGAATAACTTACCCTCGAAGATTCCAAAGTGTTTAACGAGAGCAGATTCTCGTGGGTGATGTAGTCGTACTCTTTCCGATCTCAAGATCGTGTAGACGATCCTTCCGGCGCCACGTTCCGGCAGCGCTCCCGCAGTCGGTCACACGTTCGGTACTCGACGAAGACCTTCCTCTCCCTTGTTCCAGCAGGCAGCGGAGGTTGTAGCACTCTCCTCGCGATTCCGGCAGCACAACGGCGTGGTACCGGAAGTAGAGGGGAAATCCCGCAGGGCTTCGCCTTAAGCTGGTGCGAGTATGGTGGAGCTTATGAGAGAGGCTATTAGTGGTCTAGTAATTAGACACACCAATTAGAAGGCTCTAAACCAATTAGAAGGCTCTAAACCGCTGGCTAAAGCAATTAGAAGCTCTAAACCAAAACGGCTCTAAACCGGAGGTAGAAGATAGGAACTTGTGTGTTCTAGGAGGGGAGCCCTGCCCCTCCTTTTATGGGTGGGGAGGCACGGCCAGGGGAGGGGAGTCCCTCCCCAAGTCGGCCTTGGGCTGGGCGCCGGCTTGGAGGAGTGGGACTCCTCCTCCAAGTTGGTTCCAACTCCTCTTGCTTGTTTCCCACAGTTTCCTGTTTCCCACAGTTTCCTGTTTTAGCCGTTTGACTTTCAAACTGGCAATTTGACTTTCATGTTTTTGGAACAGCAAGAACACTTAGTACATGATGCAATCATTCAATGACACACTCATGTACCCTCCCCCCCCCCCCCAGAGTGCCGGACAATCCGGAACCTTCTAGAACATTCCCGATGAAAACATCGGAATCATTCCCGAACTCCGAAACGGGACTTTCCTTATATGAATCTTATTCTCCGGACCATTCCGGATCACCTCGTGATATCCCGGATCCCATCCGAGACTCCGAACAACATTCGGTCTCTTTCTCATAATACCATAACTACTCAAACAACGTCGAATCCTTAAGTGTGTCTCCCTACGGTTCGTGAATTATGCGGACATGATCGAGACACTTCTCCGAACAATAACCAATAGAGGAATCTGGAAATTCATATGGCTCCCACATATTTCTATGATTACTTTGCGATCGAATGAACCACTTACATACGATACCAATTTCCTTTTGTCTCACGATATGTTACTTATCCGAGGTTATGATCGTCGGTATCTCTGCATACCTAGTTCAACCTCGTTACTGATAAGTACTCTTTTCTTGTTCCCGTGATATGTGATCCCTTGTGACCAAGTCACATGCTTGCATGCTAATTGGATGACATTCCACCGAGAGGGCCCAGAGTATATCTATCCGTCATGTGGATGGACAAATCCCACTCTTGATCCATGTGTCTCAACCAATACTTTCCGAACACTCAATGCCACCTTTATAACCACCCTGTTACGGTGTGGTGTTTGATGTCATCAAAGCATCCATCCGGTAAAGGTGATATGCATGATCTCATGGTCGAAGGAATTAGGTTACTATGTATCAGAAAGCATATAGCAATTGAACTATTGAAATGACTTTGATCTTTATGCTACGCTTATCTATAGGAGTATGTCCATCATATCATTCTCCTAACGATATGATCTTGTTGTTGATAACATCTCAATGTTCATGATAAGGAAACCACAATCATTAATCAACCAACAAGCTAGTGAAGTATAGAGGCTATACTAGGGACTTCAAATTAAGTTTACAAATCACACAAGTATTAATGGTTTCCTTGTTAATACTATTATAGCATGAATATAAACATTTATCATAAACACAAAGATATAATAATAACTATATTTATTATTGCCTCTAGGGCATATCTCCAACAATTTCTGGCACTTGGTCTCAGGAAAATGATATGTAGTGGTTGTCCCTTTTTTGTGTGGATTCTAACAGAGATTGGTTTTAGTTATTAAGAACTTGTCCTTGTGATACCGTTGTATTCTGGCACACAAGTGATTGGGTTTTTATTTCTAGGCTTAGCTTGATTATGCTGGCAATTAATACTGACAAGTTGACATGAAAACTTGTATTAACTTTCCTGCCTATGAAGTTGGTCTGAGGCTTTTGGTTTTATTTCCTAGTTAGTTGAATATTAGATTGTTTGAATCTTTCAAGAGTAGAGGTGCTACTCTCTCTGAGATGTGCCCTGATCTTGATAAGATCAAATGAAAATGATCTAAGTTGCAAAGTAACACTGAACCCAGTGATGTTGGTCTGAGGGTTTAGTGTTTGTGTTTGAGCTTGATTTCTTATCCTTATACTTAAAATCTCTAGGATAGATTCACCCCTCTTGGGTGCTTATTGAGAGATTATTGCATAAAGCAACACATGCCTTTGTTTAGACATTCTGATGAAAGCATGTGATGGTTTTATGAGACTCACCACAAGATTTGATGTTGGTGTGGTATATTGATGATGATCCTGATCTTGTTCTTGGTCTTGATCTTGATCTGCTTTTGCTGGCTCCTGAGCTTGCTCTTGAGCTTGACTGCTCCTCCTAGCTCCTGGCTTGACCTTACTGTCCACCAGATCTATTGCCCTCCTTATGTCACCATTCTAGTGATGTTTGGGTGGATCTAGGTGGTTGGTTTGGTTGCTGTTCTTGGTTTAACTGTTGTTCATCCTGGCTGTGCTAGTGTATTGTGGGTGGAGAGATGCACTGAGGTGCTCCTCCACGGCTGGCTGTGGTTTTGTGATAATGGCTATGCTTGTGAGGTCGACAGCACACCCCTCTGCATGCTTGTGTGTGTAGCTTGTGTGCCTGCTATGCACATGAGGATAAGCTCAGAAAGTTTGAACTTACTATTACCAATCTACTTTTACCTTGGCTGGTGAATTGGTCCCTTTTGGCTATCATTTGCATTTTGGCTTTGAGTTTATGAAAGATGAAATCTTTCATATTGGTGAAACTTGCCCCTTTATAACATTTCTCAATGATGAGATTGTCAAGTGCACCTCACTGACATATCTGAGAGAAATATTCTAACACTGATCCTATCTTGTTTTCTATTTAATCTTTGTTTTGCAGGTATAAAAGAGAAAGATGAAGATTTAATGTAGTTTTAGGTATAGGATAGTTAGTGGATATACAAATGTAGTTTTCTTATTCTTTTGTAATTTATGTAATTTTTATTTGGTTCATTTGTAATTAAGGTTATATATTTATTAATAAAGAATATTTTATTCTTTACTCTTGTGTGAATTGTGAAGTTTGGAATAACTTCTGTAAGTTATTCTTTGTGACTTGATTAAGTATGTAAAATGAATTCCACATACAATATTGTTTTTAGATAAGATTTAAGTTATAATAATTTTATCTGAATATATCCAAATCATTTAAATTATAAAACACTTAAGTTTTTAAAATCCAAAGTCATTTCAAAACACACATAACTACTTTAAGTTCATATCAAAATTTATAGCAATCCTTCTTTAAGACTAAACCTATTCTCAAAGTAAGAAAGAAACATTGATCACTTAAGTTTTTATTTGGCGAAAAATTTACCCACATTTTCACAAATAAATGCATGCAACAATTCATATTCCTAAATCTACCCTTCGTTGGGTCCTAAATACTGGGATGTTACAGATGCCTTTTGTCTTCAACCTCCAGATCGTGTCGACGGTGGGCTGCTGCTGCCGCTCCTTCGTGAGTCGGCCTGACGTTGTTGGTTGCGTTCAGGAAGTTGTCGAACAAGTTTAAAAGACAGATCTGCCCCGAAACCAAAGAGGAAGAAGTAACCGTTCATGAAGCTCCTTGACGATCTGTAGATCCCTACTACCAAAAGAAGTCCTTTTAATAGACACACCAATGAAGTCCTCTTAATAGACACACCAATTGCCAATATCTAGAGAGAATCAACAGTTCTGGCGGCGCTAACCCTCACAAGCCCTTTGTCGATTCCCATGCCCACAACGTAGGGAGAGGCTGGAGATACTTTATTCCAACATGCCACTAGAAAGACAAAACCAAACGAAAATATACTTACAAAAAAGAAAATGATGAAAAGAACGGGCCCCCACTCCTTAATTCGCTGGCATGGTTGTCGCGCGGAGGGTAGGGGGACGGAAAGGCCGGATTTGGGGCGGCGGTGCCTCTCGCGTGGGGAGGGTAGATTCTAAATGGATGGTTAGATTCGCATGGTACTCCCCTCGCTCCGTGAAAGACACGGGTACTGTAAAAATCCTCTTTTTGTAAACGAGATTTTCATTCTAATTTTGTTTACATAAGTTTTTTTCTTGGGGGCTGCAACTTGATTAAGATAATTTTGTCCAAGTTTTTTTCTTCCTTTGGGGGTGAATACAACTACACGTTCACGGTTATTTCGACTGAGTAGTTTTTTTCTGAACTGATTTCGACCGACTAGTTTATATAGTTAAAGCAAAAAAAGTATGGAAAATGATGCAGTACCCTCGGGGGATCGATTGATCTGATCCCCCGGGTGGCCCTGGCTCCTTTCGCAACGTGACCCTTTCTTTGTAGGTGGCCCCCACACATGTATTACTTCCTCAATCCAATTCCCCATCGCCTTTGCTCGTATCCGTTCCTCACGGCAACATCCGCCACCGTCCAGCTGCAGCGCTCCTCGGCCACCGCCCTGGCCGTGCGCCGTGCGCCGCGCACCGCCCGTCGCTCGCGCCGCCGTGTGTCTGCACCGCCGCTCGTGCCGCCGTGTGCCTGCAGCCCGCACTTCCGCTTGTGCCGTCGTGCTTCCCGCAGCTCGTGCGGAGCAAGCAGCCCCCACCGGAGTAGGCAGCCCCCGCTGTTGGACTGGATCCCCGCCCGCCGGACACCTTCTTCACGCCCGCCCGCCATGGGATCCTCTCCCTCGACCCCGTGCTCACCCTCATCCATGGCCACCCTCACCTCGAACTTTGTTGCAAATTGTGGGGCCCGTCCCCCTTGCTTCCTGCAGGCCCCGTCGAGGACGACCAGGCCGTCGGCGATACGTGTTGCAAGTTGGGGCTCGCCACCCTTGCGTGGTGCAGGCCGACGTCGAGGACGACGCGACTATAGCTGACCGACAGAGTTGCTACTTAAGGCGACCAGACTTGCTACCGACGTTGCCCAAAGGTGCTACCGACGGCGAGGGCTGCATTATGGGGAATTTTTGATGTGGTGGGGATTTTCTATATACATATATTTGTTCTGCTTATCCGAGGTTTTGATCGTCGGTATCTCTGCATACCTAGTTCAACCTCGTTACCGATAAGTACTCTTTTCTCGTTCCCGTGATATGTGATCCCTTGTGAGCCAGTCACATGCTTGCAAGCTAATTGGATGACATTCCACCGAGAGGGCCCAGAGTATATCTATCCGTCATATGGATGGACAAACCCACTCTTGATCCATGTGCCTCAACTCATACTTTCTGAACACTCAATGCCACCTTTATAGTCACCCAGTTACGGTGTGGTGTTTGATGTCATCAAAGCATCCTTCCGGTGATGGTGATTAGCATGATCTCATGGTCGAAGGAATTAGGTTACTGTGTTTCAGAAAGCTTATAGCAAACAAACTATTGAAATGACTTGATCTTTATGCTACGCTTATCTATAGGAGTATGTTCATCACACCATTCTCCTAATGATATGATCTCGTTGTTAATAACATCTCAATATTCATGATCGAGAAACCACGATCATCTATTAACCAACAAGCTAGTATTATGAAGAGGCTTTACCAGGGACTCTAATTTAGTTTACAAATCACACAAGTATTAATGTTTCCGGTTAATACTATTATTGCATGAATGTAAACATTTATCATAAACACAAAGATATAATAATAACCAATTTTATTATTGCCTCTAGGGCATATCTCCAACAGTCTCTCACTTGCACTAGAGTCAACTAATCTAGATTACATGGTAATATACCGAACACCCATGGCAGTTTGGTGCTGGTCATGTTTTGCCCTCGGGAGAGGTTTAGTCAACGGATCCGTCACATTCAGATCTATGTGTACTTTACAAATCTTTATGTCACCATCTTGGACATGCTCTCGAATAGCGTGAAAACGTAGCTGGATATGCTACCCCCTTCGGAAAAATAACTGTCAATTGGGGGAAATCAAAAATTGAGAAGTTGAACAAAATGGGGGAAAATTGACACACCGTGCTGGCGTGCTTCCGCTCCGTCGCCCGGCTGCGTCGCGGCGGGCGGCGAATCGGGTGGAGTGGCTGTGCGCCGCTGTGCCGGAGTTCCGAAGAGGCGTGTGTAGAGTGCGACTTCAAGGGCGGCTCAGCAGGGTGGCAGGGGAATGGGAGAGTCATGACGAGGATTGCATGGCGTAGCGCCATCGCAACGGACTTGAGGGTGGGCGCGTGCGTGGGGTGCGGTGTTTCGACGGCAGCGGAGCGGCGCTCTCCGCCTGGCTCGGTGGCGCGCGTCAGCAAGAACCACCAGCAGCGAACATGAAGAGGCGGTGCTCTCGGTCTGGGCTAAGTAGGC
Organism: Avena sativa; assembly: GCA_916181665.1. Classification (NCBI taxonomy): domain Eukaryota; kingdom Viridiplantae; phylum Streptophyta; class Magnoliopsida; order Poales; family Poaceae; genus Avena; species Avena sativa. Next base: position 37,368,762 of record OV702285.1, on the reverse strand, counting down.
TTGGGATATTATTTGGGCCTCTTTTCAGTCTGCAACGTGCCGACGTGGGGGAGCAGCCCAAAAGGTGTTCGGCCCAGGTAGGAAGGGGAGGACGCGGCATGGCAATTTTCCTACTCTATACGGGGCGATTCACCTTTTTTTCCTGAATTTGTTCAACTCTTGGCGCAAATATTCTGTCATGGAGAAGTTAAGGGAGGGGCAAACAACGACACAGAGGGATCTGCGTACTCGATTTCCATGGGAGGAAGCGGCGTGCGCGCGTCGATCGACAGGATAATCGGATGTACTATTTGATGGAGAGATTGCATGGGTAAAAAAGCAATGTCCACATTTTCCTTGTAAATGAATGGTTTCTTTTTGCGTAAACGACCCTGGCATTATAAGAAATAGACGACAGTATTAAGCACCAGAAGAAAAACAAAAATTACAAAGAAATACTTGAGATGCCTTTCGTCTTCAACCTCCAGATCGTGTCGACGGTGGGCAGCTGATGCCGCTCCTTCGTGAGCCAGCCTGGCGTTGTTGGTTGCGTTCAGGAAGTTGTCGAACAGGTTTAGAAGACAGATCGGCCCCGAAACCAAAGAGGAAGAAGTAACCGTTCATGAAGCTCCTTGACGATCCGTAGATCCCTACTACCAAAAGAAGTCCTTTTAATAGACACACCAATGAAGTCCTCTTAATAGACACACCAATTGCCAATATCTGGAGAGAATCAACAGTTATGGCGGCGCTAACCCTCACAAGCCTTTGTCGATTCCCATTCGGATGCCCACGATGTAGGGAGAGTCTGGAGATACTTTATTCCAACATGCCACTAGGAAGACAAAACCAAACGAAAATATACTTACAGAAAAATGATGAAGAGAATGGGTCCCCTCTCCTCAATTCGCTGGCATGGTTGTCGGGCAGAGGTAGGGGACAGAAAGACCGGATTTGTGGTGGCGGTAGCTCTCGCGTGGGGAGGGTAGATTCTAAATGGATGGTTAGATTCGCATGGTACTCCCTGAAAGACATTGGTACTGTAAAAATCCTCTTTTTGTAAACGAGATTTTCATTCTAATTTTGTTTACATAATTTTTTTCTTGGGGGCTGCAACTTGATTAAGATAATTTCGACCAAGTTTTTTTCTTCCTTTGGGGGTGAATACAACTACACGTTCAAGGTTAAATCGACTGAGTAGGTTTTTTTCTGAACTGATTTCGACTGAGTAGTTTATACAGTTAAAGCAAAAGAAGTACTAGACGGGAAAGAGCGTTTCGCTGCGTCGTCTATAGTCTGTTTTGGCATAACATGATATACGTGGTAGACTTATGGCCTAACCACACAAACTGTAGGTTAGGGGGCGGGGAGAAGAACATAGGAAATTATCATATACTATACACTAAACAAATATTACTAAACGATATCTCAACTATAGTCTTTATGTTAAAATGGACTGATTATATGAATAATGTTGTCAACACAAAACAACAAAAACGTTAACCATGCCGTTTAGAGCAATAAAAGTGAGATCAAGACAAAGAAATAGAAGAATGCTCACCTCCCTTTTATCCTTGAAGTCGTCGCCTAAAGTTTGGTGAGAACATCATCTTTCTTAAACAACCTCTATAATGAGTACATGAGTATATCAAACAAGGATTCCACTCCAAAATGGCAGTCAAATGAATGCTTCAATTTCTAGAGAAGTACACTTCACAGTTTCATGTCCAGGTGATTACAATAATATCTAGAACACAGTAACCTAACTCTTCTTCATATCACTTCTCAAGAGGATCATTAAAAAACCAACATCTCACCCACCACTACAATCTGGTGGTTAAGATCACCCTTCTTCAAGTCGTAATGCTACCGAACACAGGATATTCACATTGGTATGTTCATTAGCGTTGACATCTTCCAAGAAAGAATATAATCTATTTGTCATCTGACACACACAAAGAGGGCAACCTGGAAACTCAAGTACAATGAATATTCTGGTCAGGGGTAAAGGAAGAAACTGCATATCATAAAGCAAAAAATGATAATCTAGAATAAATATGCATTTAGACGCAAAAGCCAAAACAAAGGGTAGGAAAACAGTGAGACTATAGGCACAAACAAAACTATAGAGACACTATACATAACCAAATGCAAAATTAAGTGCATCAGGCACTTGTGCGACAGACAATACTTTTAGTCATTCAGACACATGATCTACCGTCCTTTTCATTAACACTTTTAAACAGTTGGGTGTTGCGACGCATGAAGCCGACACACATGAAACTACTACACCATAGTGGCCATGAGTAGAAACTGAGCTTCTCAAATACTTCTTTCGTCCCATACATAATATAAAATGTTTCAGCAAGCTAAAATAGCTTGCAAAAACATCTTGTATTATGGAACGGGGGGAGTACATGACAAATAGTTCACAAGGTATGACCTTGACTCTTGTTGATAGTGATTGTGGCGGTCCCTACCAGAACAAACACAGCTAACAGAGTTGATCCATTGACTTTATTTCAAGCTAACAAACATCTTATAAGATATATATGTAACTACCATAGACAAAAAGCAACCAAAGTCATCCATTAAAACATAAGCTGAACCACAATATTTTTACATCAGGGCAGTAGGTGGCTTGTATATAATTCTCTATAGAAATGTCAAACATTTACAGAGGTTTGAAAAAATGATGAAGTAGAGATTACATCCATAAGTAGCTGCGATGACCCAGGATACCACTGCATGTGTAGTACACTATAGTCGTTGACATGACATCCACAAAACACCGTTTTGTAAATATCACATCCCTCAGAGTGGTACAATAGAAACATTACGGGTCCATATTACAAACATTCACACATTATTATTATTACAATGCCGGAAGTTCAAGACTTCAAAAGGATTCAACTTACAAACCAAAATATAAAGTCTTTCAGCAGAATTCAAACGTAGCAAATCCAACTAGGAGTTGAGCTCAGCAGCTTATTCTATATGGTTCATGTTGCTCAGCTCCGCCGGTTACTACTGACTAGGATACTTAGTTGGACTCGTTGTCATCGACACCATAGAGGATCTCGTAATTCACTCCTTCAACACTTCCTGACAGGTTAGGCTCCTCGTAGAACACATCTTCTTGGCATTCAGCTGCATATATTGGCGTATCTTCGGGATCCTCAGAGTCTAAGCAAAGGGTCAAAGGAAAGGATGAGTAACAGCGTTACCCAGCAAATTCATTATATGCAAGGTGGGAAGTTTGATGCTCTAACTACCACCTCAGACTATAAGTCCTTGGCACTATGCAGTTTTTGTAAATATTTCTTCAAAGATTGATTTTATTATGAAAATCTATGACCATCAGCCTTCACAGGTTGACCAGAACTTTCATGGAGTTCATTTCCATCCGCGTTCGTAGCTCCTTCCCGGAACAGGGAGTAGCAAGTTACAATTCTTACACTCTGCAGAGGTGCGTTACTTTACCCATGAGAGATCAACTCCTTGTTGCACAACCGGGCATACTTTCCCGTCCACAATTCCATGATGTGCGGCTCAGTAGATGATCCAAGCCAATCACTGCCCCCTTCACGACCTCGCATGCCTCCTTGGTGTACACAATGCCCACATATTGAATTACGGCAATGGTTTGTACAGACCGTTAGATGCCATAACTATCATGGGACGTTGAGGGTTCCCACCCATATGCTCCATATCCTCTACGAATTACCAATTAATATGCATGCTACGAGGATAACAGCCATGACCTACACATCCGGCTACATGCGAGAGGAAGAAGATACAGCTGACTTCTCTGTCCCATTCCAAATCTCATGGCTAACGTGTGATATACGGCGCTAGAATCACTCATGTCATGGGTTATTAAGTCCCTAATTGATCATCACTGTTGCAAATAGAACCCTAAGTTCTATTGCTTCATTATATCATCACTTAGGATGATATCTAAGATTTCTTTATTTGTGAAAATAATATTTTCTTTCTTTGGAGTATATATGATAACACACAATTTGCAAATACTTTGATAATGACTCTTCAAAGGACATGAGCAAGTGATGAACTTGCCTTGTGATTGCATGGTAGTGAAGTCGAATTCTTGCACTAGATCTTGAGCTTCTATGTCTACAAAACCATCATTATTGCCCGGTAAGGACAATATTTAAAGAAGCAAAATGATTATGCAAAGTAATGTAATGCACTATTTAGCTTTGTGTGTATTCTCCTACATTATTTAAATTATAAAAATTCTTTTAATAATAAAGAATTTATAAATATTAATTTTTAATATTTATTGAATATTGTATTCTTTTTTTATTTGATTTTATTTATTTAATAATTCCTTTAAGAATTATTATTTAAATATCAAAAATTGATATTAAATATTTGTTTAGTATTTTTCTAAAAACTACAATATTAATATATAATGAAAGTGATTTTTATTTATTTTTATCATCTATCAATAATTTTATAAAATTCCATAAGGAATATATATTACAAAATTCTTAATAAAATTTATATGTCTAAAATTTTATTTCTTAATAATATATAATGAAAGTGATTTTTATTTATTTTTATCATCTATCAATAATTTTATAAAATTCCATAAGGAATATATATATATTACAAAATTCTTAATAAAATTTATATGTCTAAAATTTTATTTCTTAATTTATATGGATAATTTGGATTATTGTGAATCCAAAAAATATTTTATTTATAATATTTAGATTTTTATTATATTTTTTAGAATTTATCTAAATTCAAGGGCATTTTGGTCTTTTCTCATTTATTAAAAACTGGCTTTAAGTTATTTGGGCTGACTGTGTTGGGTTTATTAGGCCCTTGTGGCCCAATAGGGCAGAACCAAAACAACTCCTCGAAGGGGTCTTGGCCCAACCATCCCACTGAAGGGAATATGCCGAGAGGCAATAATAAAGTGGTTATTATCGTATTCCTTGTTTATGATAAATGTTTATTTTACATGCTATAATTGTATTAATACGGAAACATTAATACATGTGTGTTTAATAAACAAAAAGGAAGTTCCTAGTTATGCCTCTCTTATAAACTAGCTCGATGATTAACAAGATGATCAAAGGTTTCCTGATCATGGACATTGGATGTTGTTAATAACGAGGTCACAACATTAGTGTAATGGTGTGATGAACATTCATCCGAAGTATAGCATTACGATCAAAGTCATTGAGTTTATATTGCTATAACAACTTACGAAGTGATCCTAATCCTTAGACCATGAGATCATGTCAATCACTAACACCGGAAGAGTTTCTTGATAACATCAAACGTCACACCGTAACAGGGTGATTATAAAGATGGATTCAAAACTAATAAAGTGTTATGTTGAGGCCCATGGATCGAGAGTGGAATTTGTTCATCCCGATGACGGATAGATATACTCTGGGCCCTCTCGGTGATATCACATTGGTTAGCTTGCAAGCAAGTGATTTGATCACTAGAATGTTATATCATGGGAACGAGAAAAGAGTGCATGTCAGTAACGAGATCAAACTAGGTATGGAGATACCGATGATCGAATCTCGGACATGTAATATATCGTGAAACAAAGGGATTAAGATACTAGCGTAAAAGGTTCCGACGATCACAAGAAAGTCATCGTTGAATGTGTGGGAGTCAGTATGGGTCTCTAGATCCCGCTTCTGATTATTGATCCGAGAGGGGTCTCGATCATGTCCGCATTATTCACGAACCGTAGGGTGACACACTTAAGAGACACCGACATCCAATTGGAGCAAAAGTTTCATGCCGAAAGAATGAACAAGCGCAGGAATTTATTTCACTAGATACCGAAACAGGTTTTCGGGTGAAATTGCATAAAGTGGTTATGCATGTGAAATAGAATTCTAGCAAGGGGTTATTTGTGAATGTTTTTCATTAAAGTAATTGACAAAATTCTGTATAAATAAAAGGAGTTTTATTTAATGAGAGTTTGCATTAAATTTGGTGGAAATTTAATGGGAATTTGAGTGGGTTTTTGAGTGGAGGGAACTGAAAGGCATTTGAGTGAGTGGAGTGTCCACCCACATGAATGTGGAAGAGGTGGGGGAAGCCCCATGGCTGGGCGCATGGCCCCTTGGGTGCCCCCCTCTCCCTATAAAAGGAGCCCCCTCCCTCTCTCTCACTCACACCTCCTCGTGAAGGATCTCTCTCCCCCTCTAGAATTTATCCCCCATGGTCTCGGACTAGCGAGATACATGTTCCCGGTGGCTATTCGGCAAGAAAGAGTTGTGCTTCCGCTGCATCGCTGGAGCGAGGAGGCGGAGGTTGCTCGGTGCCTCGAACGTGTGTGCGAGCAGGGATGCGCTGCTGTTTTGCAACGCTAGGACTTCCTCTCGGTCTTGAGATCGGCAAGAGATCGTCTACATCAACCACGAGTTTGGACTCGTTAAGATTTGTCGGTCTTCAAGGGTATGTTCTCTACGGATATACATCCTCCCGTTGTTTGTATCTAGTAGATAGATCTTGGTACGTAGTTCCCATCGTAGGAATTTTTTTGTTTTCTATGCTGCGAACCCTACAGTGGTATCAGAGCCAGATCTATGCGTAGATACTTTGCACGGGTAGTACACATATGAGTATGTGGGCGATGATGATCATTTTATTGCTTCTTAGTTGTACTTTGGATATTGGTGGCATAGTGGGATGAAGCGGCCCGGACAAACTTTACATGTCCTCGCACATGAGACCTGTTCCACGCTTGAAATGCAACTAGTTTTGCATAAGTGGCTAGCTGGTGTATGTCTTTCCTACTATAGTCAATATCTAATTTGCAACGAGTTGTCAACAATTTGGTTATCCTTGTTGTGGTTCATGTTCGTAGGTAAGAACGGTTCTATCTTCGAAAGCCCTAAGCCACGTAAAACTTGCAATGGATAAATTAGAGGCGTCTAGTTTAGATTGTTGCTGGGCTAGTGTTATGATATGGTGATGTTGTAAGTAGAAGTATGATATGATACTCTTATAACACACATAGCGTGTAAGTTCCATAGACCTTGGCCTTACACATAAAGGTATGATAGTGATCATACCACAGTTCACATGATGGAGATCATATGCGGGAACCATATCATTTCACTTATAAACATGTGATGTTTAATTGCATCTTATATTGCTTGTTTGGCGTTTTATTAGCATAATAAGATGATCCCTCATTTAGATATCAAGATAAAAATGTGTTCTTCCTTAAGTATGCACCGACAATGATTCGTCGCTTCAAGACATCACGTGATGATCGGGTGTACTTGAATCCACGAGCATATCTCGGGTGTAAGACAGTTACACACGCGAATACTAAGGTTCTTACTTGGCGAGCCTAGCATGTACAGACATGGCCTCGGAACACAGACCGAAAGGTTAAGCATGAGTCATATGTTTTGATATGATGACCATATGGATGCTCGCCTTTGAAGCTACAACGACTCACGTGATGATCGGACTTGGTGCAGTGGATTTGGTTCATGTAATCACCAAAAAGACACAAGGGATGTCATTTTTGAGTGGGAGTTTATTTATAATTTGGATTAGTAGAACTCAATTTATCATAAATTAAATCAAAGTGAATTTGCATAATTTGTTGTAGTCATTGGCATTCGTTCACCACCTTATGCATAGTTGTAATTGGGATAATAGAACTATAGAATTCTGGATATATACTTTACGAACTGGTATCGTATTGTGTTGAGTGTCAATATAAAGTTTAAAGTATTATTGCAAACTTTCAGCAAACTCTATTTACTCCGTGAAATTTAATAGTTGGTATTAAATCGAGAGTAACAATTCCAGTGTTAGTATCTTAAGTATCATGTTTGCCTCCATGATTCTTGATTGTTTTAATATCAAGTTTATCTAGGAGCTGAAAGAATTGTTTCAGAAACCATCAAGTGTGACAGATATAACGATATCTGAAACAATGTTTTGGTTGCAATATGATAGAGTATAATATATGTTCTCATATTGTATGAGAATTTACGAAGGTTGGAGATGCTAGACATCCTAATCATCCAAAAGGGTTTTGGAAAGTAATGTTATACTCACGATTCGCCTTTATAAGCTACAGTAGCTTGATCATGAAAGTCGTCATGATAAGGATGAATAGAAGATGTATGTAAAGTGTTTACTACACTAAAAGATTACTAAAGAATGGAATTTGAAAGAATACCGATCATTTTGATGATGGTGATCTACTTCAAAGTGCAAGTCCAAAGGTATTATTATTTGAACATACACGCTTTGGACTATGTGTCATGTAAATGGCGCCACTTTTGATGTTGATAGATTCTTTTAAAAAGGAAAAGGAAATGCTGAAAGAGAATCTATAAAATATATTTGGCAGAAAAGAAAAGATTGGAAATATCCAATTTAGGTATATGGAAGATATACATGTTATGGTTGTATTCTTTGCTTGTTAAACAATATGGTTCTTGGGTATTGGATACCGAATTGGTTGGTATGAAATTTCATACGGAACAACGCAATTCATGAACCACAATGGCCTAAGTAACTAGCAAGAGAATATGTGATGATGTTCATCGAAAACAAACAACCCATTGTTTGTATTTCTTATTGACATCAAAGCTTGACTTCAAGATTTGTTTTAATAATTGTTATTTGAATCAGGTATTATGAGAACAAAGGTTATTCAAATAATTACCGTATTCCATATAAGATGGATGATTTACAAATCTAGTTGGAGAAATCACATCCATAAAACCTAATGCTAAAATTTCGCAAGACAAATGATTGAAAGAACACTTACAAAGTGACATCACCGTTTAAATTATATTGGAAAGAAAACATGAAGAAACTCCATATGCATGGATTTTTGGAGTCTTTGATTTGATCAAGTGACGCTTGTGAGACTTTCCTCGGGATAATTAAAACTTCGTTCAAAGGCCAAAGAAGAACGAACGACTAAAATATTGGAATTTATACATATCGATGTATGTAGTCCATTATGTGTAGTCGTAAGCGATGGGTTTCAACTTCATATACTTTCTCTAGAAATTTGAGTGAATATTCACTTAATGTGAAAGAAGTGTGAAATATTTGAAAATGTTCAAAGACTTTCAAGATGAAGTGAAAATCATTGTGACAAGAAAATAGATGGTTCATGATTTTATCATAAGGGATTTATTTGAGTTACAAGTGTAACAAGAAAAATAAATGAATTATGATTTTATCATAAAGGGATTTATTTGAGTTGCAAGTTTAGGAAAACACCTAGATTTACATCTCCCAAAACACCATAGGAGTATGGAGTGTTTGAGATTTGTAATGAAACCTTGTTTAACATGGTTGGATCAAAGGTGTTATTTATAAAACTGCCATTATGTTTTAAAAGATTAAAAGCTTTAGAGACTACCGCTTTTTCACTGAAAAGAGCTCCATCTAGATCCGTTGAAATGACACCATAGAAGTTATGGTTTGGGGTAAAACCTAAATTGTCATTTCTTAAATTTTGGTATGCTAAACATAAGTAAGATCTTTACGACCGAAGTCGGATGAGCATGTCTTTGTAGGTTATTTCGAATAACAATTGGTTATTCCTCCATAACACCAAGGACAAAAGGGTTTGTCGCTTGAAACATGAAGTTTCTTGAAAAAGGAATTTTTCATAAATGTTAAGTGGGAGGACAATAGAACATTGATAAGGTTAACGAACCTTAGCTAAATGTGCTGAGTTGCGTAGCGCCAGAAATGGTTCCGGAGGCTGCCATAATGCTCATAGCCTATGTGCCTCAAAGGTAGTGGTCACGGAGATCTAAGTTCTTATTGAACCAAGTCGGTAGGATAAACAAATCAAATGCTGAGATTTGAGAGTAAATCATTATTGTTTGACAATGATGAACCGACTACATACAAAGAAGCGATGATGGGCCTTGACTCCGTCAAATGGCTTGAAGCCACAAAATTCGTGATAGTTCCATACACGAGAAATCAAGTTTTGAACTTGGAAGACCCTCCGGAAAGGTGTAAAAACCTATCGGTCGTATTTGGATCTATAAAGAAACAGACATGGATGTTTCACATCTATGAAATAGTCGACATGTCGTAAAGTATTTTACGACAATGTTCAAGGAGTTGACTATGACAAGATTTGATCTTTCATAGCGACATTTAGTCTGGACGGATTAAAGTAGCAACCACTAAATATATTTTGGTATATAGTAGATGAATAAACAAAAAAAAATTCTTCTAATAGAATGGTTACCTAGGACGTGTACATGACACGGTCCAAAGGGTTTTGTTAAAATTCAAAGGATGCTAAAAGGTCATGCAAACTTCAATGGTTGAAGTAAGCATCGCGGAGTTGGAATCTTCACCTTAATGAAAAGGAGTTTTCATCAGGAGACGATGAAGATGCTTGCATTTGAAAGAAATTAAGTGGGAGCGCTGAGACATATTTCTAATACATTATGTGGATGACATCTTGTTGATTAGAAATGATGTATCTTTTATTGACAAAGGTTAAGAATTTCATTTCGATGAAATACTTAGGCAAAACCCGAATATTTAGCGTGAATGTCTATAGTGGATAGAATGTGACGCCAATATGGTTGTGTCAAACGTACATATATGAGATATTGAAGGAGTTCAATATAGAAACGACAAGAAATAGTTCTTGTCGCATGGAAAGGAATTGAATCAAGATTCAAGTGTATCGACACTTGATAAGTGAAACAAGATTCAAGTGCTTTGACACTTGATGAGTGAAATCACGAGAATGTTTTGATCAATCATACCATGATATGTACACATCCAGAAATGTCCTATGCTCTAAGTGTTATGAGCATATACCAGAATGAATCATAAAATGATCATTGGACGATAGTGAGGATATTCTTATGATCTTTTTCAAAGAACTAATAATATATTTGTGTAGAGGTGACAAACAATTACAAATATTTCATTGTAAAGCGTTACATTGATACTAGTTTTGTCACAAGATACAAATTAAGTTTATCTCAATTTAAACTATGGGTGGCACAATGTAATGGAAAGAAGATTCCATGATGGATTTGGATGAAATCCATAGTTAAGACATTGTGAAGAATACTACAACAAAAAGGCTAAGTATATGACTGCTATAGTAGCAGCAAAGGAGGGAATTTGTGTCAAGTAGTTTGTTATCAAACTAAGGTGTGGTTCACAACGGGCTAACACTAAAGATATATTGTATGACAATAGTATCGACATGATTTAACCCCAAGGAACTAAAGGTCTCACCGAAAGACCAAATTTATACAATGTCATCTCATTGGAGAATGAGTGATGCGTGAAGACGCAAAGACATGCAAATACACACGGACCTGAAGCGTCAGATCCGTAGATTATGTTAACCACTTGCAATTGCGTATATGGAACACCAGAAAGCCATAGGTGTTCAATACGCAAAGTTTTAAAACTAGATTATTGTCTCTAGTGCAAGTGGGAGACTGAAGGGAATATGCCCGAGAGGCAATAATAAAGTGGTTATTATCGTATTCCTTGTTTATGATAAATGTTTATTTTACATGCTATAGTTGTATTAATACGGAAACGTTAATACATGTGTGTTTAATAAACAAAAAGGAAGTTCCTAGTTATGCCTCTCTTATAAACTAGCTCGTTGATTAACAAGATGATCAAAGGTTTCCTGATCATGGACATTGGATGTTGTTAATAACGAGGTCACAACATTAGTGTAATGGTGTGATGAACATTCATCTGAAGTATAGAATTACGATCAAAGTCATTTAGTTTATATTGCTATAACAACTTACGAAGTGATCCTAATCCTTAGACCATGAGATCATGTCAATCACTAACACCGGAAGAGTTTCTTGATAACATCAAACGTCACACCGTAACAGGGTGATTATAAAGATGGATTCAAAACTAATAAAGTGTTATGTTGAGGACCATGGATCGAGAGTGGAATTTGTTCATCCCGATGACGGATAGATATACTCTGGGCCCTCTCGGTGATATCACATTGGTTAGCTTGCAAGCAAGTGATTTGATCACTAGAATGTTATATCATGGGAACGAGAAAAGAGTACATGTAAGTAACGAGATCAAACTAGGTATGGAGATACCGATGATCGAATCTCGGACATGTAATATATCGTGAAACAAAGGGATTAAGATACTAGCATAAAAGGTTCCGACGATCACAAGAAAGTCATCGTTGAATGTGTGGGAGTCAGTATGGGTCTCCAGATCGCGCTTCTGATTGTTGATCCGAGAGGGGTGTCGATCATGTCCGCATTATTCACGAACCGTAGGGTGACACACTTAAGAGACACCGACATCCAATTGGAGCAAAAGTTTCATGCTGAAAGAATGAACAAGCGCAGGAATTTATTTCACTATATACCGAAACAGGTTTTCGGGTGAAATTGCATAAAGTGGTTATGCATGTGAAATAGAATTCTAGCAAGGGGTTATTTGTGAATGTTTGTCATTAAAGTAATTGACAAAATTCTGAATAAATAAAAGGAGTTTTATTTAATGAGAGTTTGCATTAAATTTGGTGGAAATTTAATGGGAATTTGAGTGGGTTTTTGAGTGGAGGGAATTGAAAGGCATTTGAGTGAGTGGAGTGTCCACCCACATGAATGTGGAAGAGGTGGGGGCAGCCCCATGGTTGGGCGCATGGCCCCTTGGGTTCCCCCCCTCTCCCTATAAAAGGAGCCCCCCTCCCTCTCTCTCACTCACACCTCCTCGTGAAGGATCTTTCTCCCCCTCTAGAATTTATCCCCCATGGTCTCGAACTAGCGAGATACATGTTCCTGGTGGCTATTTGGCAAGAAAGAGTTGTGCTTCCGCTGCATCGCTGGAGCGAGGAGGCAGAGGTTGCTCGGTGCCTCGAACGTGTGTGCGAGCACGGATGCGCTGTTGTTGTGCGGCGCTAGGACTTCCTCTCGGTCTTGAGATCGGCAAGAGATCGTCTACATCAACCACAAGTTTGGACTCATTAAGCTTTGTCAGTCTTCAAGGGTATGTTCTCTATGGATATACATCCGCCCGTTGTTTGTATCTAGTAGATAGATCTTGGTACGTAGTTCCCATCATAGGAATTTTTTTGTTTTCTTTGCTGCGAACCCTACACCCACACTCTCTCTGTCACCCTCTCATTCTCATCTCTCTTCTCCTCTTCGACCCCGTGGTCGATGGCGCCGCCGCCGTGCGCTGCTCGCTGTTGTGGTCCTCCCTGGCCACTGTCGTGGTGCAGGGCGAAGTTGTCGACCATGCTCCACCTTCCTGTCCAACTCGATTTGGACCTGGAGCCCTCTTGTGGCCAGACCGGCTCCGTCCCGAGCCCTAGGGTTTGGGGTGGTGCTGGTGTTGTCGCTGCCGCTGCTCCCGTGTGCTGTGTTGGTGTTCCTCGCCATCAGGCGTGGCTGTGGTCGCCGCCTCGGCGTGGTGTGGGTAGCAGCGCCCCCTTGGGGTGCTCCCCGTGCTGTCGTGCTCGTCGACCCTTCTGCTTCCTCTTCTATTCTACAGCGAGGACCACATGTGAGTTGGTTCTCGGTTATCACCCGTGCCTCTACCTCCTCTGAGTTCATATGTGTGTAACTAGTGGCCATCCCTCATTAGGATTCATACTGGTTCTAGGGTTCTTCCCTAGTTCTAGGGTTCATCCCTCTTTGTGCTTGTAAGATGATGATTTGATCTGGTAGTGATGCCTAGTGAAGATTGTGCTCACTGCACTTCAGTGCTTTTTGTCATGATTTGATTATCTGATGCTATTGTTGATCTAATGTTAGTGGTTTAGTAGTGTTGCCTCTAATTGGTGATAAAGCTTGGTTAAGCTGATTGTATAACTATGAAACCTGATTGGTTAGGTTGATGCTTACTGTGTTTCTCTACTGTTAGTACTCTAGTACTGATAGTAGCACTGTCAGTGGTGATTCACTGCACCAGTAAATGTTGGCTTGTGCATTCATGTGCAGATTGAGGCTAATTAGTTTCTTTTAGTAACACTCTGTACATATAAACTTGATCCTGATTCCTGGTTATTGTTTCTAGGAAAATGATAGTTATTAGCTTCATGGTTTATTTATGAAAGCTAAGTAATTGTTTGGCCTGATTTTAGAATTTTTTCTTGTGACACAATCTTAGTATGGCACACAAGTGGTGATTCTACTACTAGGTTTTACTATGGTCAGTGCTTAAGATTGGATATATGTTAAAGATAAATTGTAAGCTTCTTTCTTTAAGCATCAATGCCTATGATGTTGGTCTGAGGCTTAGGAGCTAGATTCCTATCTTGCTGTCCCTCATGGATATGCTTAAGTATCAAGGTTGTTCACTGAACCTTGGATCCTAGTTGGCTAAAATGATTGGTTTGCTTATAGCTTTATGTTGGTGCATATAGTTTATGAAATCTGAGGTGCTACTCCATTAGGAGATGTGCCCAAATTTTATAAGCTATTTGAGAATATATTGGAATATATAAGTTGTTTATGATCACTAGGATTTATGATGCTGGTCTGAGATTCTGGTGGATTTGGTAGAGTTTACTACTGGCATTTATATTTCAAATTTCCTCTATGATAGGTTCACCCCACTTGGGTGATCACTAAGAGGTTTAACTTGTAAAACAACACATGCTTTTCTGTTTGAATAAGATGAACATAATATGTGGATGTTTTATGATACTCACCACAATAGTTGATGATTGTGGTGGTTGTTGGTTGATCTGGTGGCTTGATCTTAATGATTGTGTTGCTGGCCTGATCTGGTCCTTCACCCCCTAGTGCTGCTCCTGCTACTGTTGATTTCCTGTGAGCTTGACCTTGATCTGCCCTTCACCTCCTAGCTTTTGTGATCTTGACCTTGCTATCCACCTGATTCTCCCCCTCCTTATGTCACCATTTTGTGATGCTAGGATGATTTGGTGTGTGGTCTGGCTGGTGGTTTGCTTGGCTTTGCTAAGCTGGGTGTGTTCTTGGTGTGGTGTCTGAGATGCTAAGAGGAACTAGTGGGGCTGCCCACGGCTGTGCTTGCTCCTTTTACTTGTGTGAGCTGTTGTGGCTATGTCGACATCACACCCCATGCAGTTAGGTGATTGTGCTGTTTGTGTGCCTGCTGCACACCTTGTGGATATGTTCAGGGCTAAAGGTTACCTTTTTATCTGATTACTTTTACTTGTCTGGTGAAACTTGCCCCTTCTTGCTGTTTATTTGACTTATGGCTTAAAATTATGAAAGATATTGTTCTTTCATATTGGTGAAACTTGCCCCTTTAAAGATTACTCAATGATGAAAAATTAAACAGTGCAACTCACTATCAATACTGAGAACATATGTTAATCCTTCATTTTCTTTCTTTTAGTTTGTGTTTTGTTTTGCAGGTACAAGACTTGAAGATTCAAGACTTTAGATTAGGTTTTATTTTTCTTTATAGAATAG
This sequence comes from Avena sativa, assembly GCA_916181665.1. Classification (NCBI taxonomy): domain Eukaryota; kingdom Viridiplantae; phylum Streptophyta; class Magnoliopsida; order Poales; family Poaceae; genus Avena; species Avena sativa. The sequence goes on along the minus strand of OV702285.1, from coordinate 37,353,331 downwards.
TCACTTGTAATATTTCTTTTATTCTTTTGTAATCTTTATTTTATTCTTTTGTAATAAAGATTGTACACTTGTAATACTTATTTTATTCTATTGTAATCTTTATTTTATTATTTTGTAATAAAGATTATACTATTACTCAATATATAAAGGTTCTTCTTTTATTTTATTACTATTGTAAAGATTCTTGATCATTTTCCTAGGTTAAATTTTGTAACTTATTTATTGAATAAAATTATGGAATAAATACCTTTTTTCTTGATTATGTTATCTATTTAAAGTTTGAGCTACTAATTATCAACTCTTGACTAAATCAAAATACTCAAACATAATTCTAAATCCTTTTGAATTATAAATCCAACACTCAAGTTTAAATTCAAATTTCATTTCCCAAAACACACAAATCCACAAAGATCATATCAAAGTTTATAACAATCATTCTCCAAGATTATACCTAATCTCAAAGAATGAAAGAAAATTTGATCACTTTAGGTTTTTATTTGGTGAAAACTTTACCCACATTTTTATAGATGAATGCATGCAATTTCACAGATTCCTAAATCTACCCTTCATTGGTTCCTAAATGCTGGGATGTTACAGACTTCCCCCCCTTAAATTAAACTTCATCCCGAAGTTTGTTAAAGTGTACCTGAATAGTTCTGGATAGGCTTTTCTTAAAGCCTCTTCTTTATCCCAAGTGGCTTCCCTTGCGGGGTGATGTTCCCACTATACCTTGCAGTATTTGATTGCCCTGTTCCTCAATCTTTTCCAGTTTTCTTCCAAAATTTTGCACGGTTTTTCAACATAGGTCAAGTCGGCTTGTAATTCTATCTCTTGGTGTGTGATTGCATCATCCGGAACTTTCAAACATTTACGAAGTTGTGACACATGGAAAACATTATGAACTTGAGCCAATCTTGAGGGTAACTCTAAAGCATAAGGTATAGTTATGTTCTAACTCAGTATCTTGAATGGCCCGATATATCTTGGATTCAATTTTCCTTTAAGTCCGAACCTTTTAACCCCTTTTATTGGACTTACTTTCAAATATACCATGTCTCCCACTTCAGGATGTCATGATCTTTGACTTTGATCAGCATAACTTTTCTGCCTACTTTGGGCTATTTTCAGTCTATCCTTGATCTTATCAATGATATCTTGTTTTTCCTTGATATAGTCTGGTGCAAATTCCTTGCTGCTTCCAGGCTCATACCAACATATTGGTGATCTAAATTTCCTTCCATACAGAACCTGATATGGAGCTGCCTTCAGACTACTCTGATAGCTATTATTGTAGGAAAATTCTACCAATGGTAGATGATCTTCCCATGTACCTACAATATCTAATGCACAATCCCTTAACATGTCTTCTAGTATCTGATTTGTTCTTTATGTTTGACCCCCTGTCTCGGGATGATAAGCTGTGCTAAAGTCTAACTTTGAACCAACTGCTTCATGTAATTGCTTCCAAAATGCTGAAGTAAACACTGATCCCCTATCAGATACAATTCTTTTGGGCACTCCGTGCTTGCTTACTATTTCTTTGACGTAAACTTCTACTAACTTCTCGGCATTATCCTTTCTGATTTACCGGAATAAAATGTGCACTTTTAGTGAGTCTATCCACAATTACCCATATCATATCCTTCCGTTTAGGTGTCATGGGCAATCCTGTGATGATGTCCATACCTATTTCCTCCCACTTCCATTCGGGAATTTCCAAGGGTTACAATGGTCCTGCTGGACTTTGATGTTCAGCCTTCACCCTTTGGCAAGTTTGGCATTCTGATACATATTTAGCAATGTCCCTTTTCATGTTATTCCACCAGAATAATTTTTTCAAATCCATATACATCTTGGTACTTCCTGGATGTATAGAATATGGTGTTTCATGTGCTTCTCTAAGTATGACATCACGAATCTCAGTCACATCTGGAACACAAAGACGGTCTTGAAACCATAAGGACTCATAATCTCCAAGGCGAAAAACTGATGTTTGTCCTTGAGATATCCTCCAAATTTCCTCAGCAATGAAAGGATCTTCTGCTTGATGTCTAAAAATTTCGTGCTTAAGATCACTGTCCTTCTCCGCAACTACCTGCATAGTAGCCAATCCTCCAAGAACCTCTGTTCTAATGAATTGAAGCTCTAATCTTTCCAAGTCCATTTGTAACTCTTTTGGTAGCTCCCAATTACTAGGCTGAATATTTGCACTCTTTCTGCTTAAAGCATCTACTACAACATTTGCTTTCCCTGGAGTATAGTTGATTGTTAAATCATAATCTTTGATTAGTTACAACCAACGCTTCTGTTTCATATTCAACTCCTTTTGAGTGAATAAATATTTAAGACTTTTATGGTCAGTGTATAACTCACATCTGGCTCCATAAAAAAATGCCTCCATCCTTTCAGCGCAAAGACTACTGCTGCTAACTCTAAATCATGAGTTAGATAGTTGACTTCATGTGGTTTAAATTGTCTTGAACCATAAGCAATCACTTTCTAATCTTGCATTAACACACAATCCAAACCTTCTTTAGATGCATCATAGTATACTATAAAGTCTTTCCCTATTTTTGGAACTGCTAAGATTGGAGCTGTGGTTAACCTGGTCTTCATCTCCTGAAAACTCGCTTCAAACTTCTCATCCCAAATGAATGGTGCATTATTTCTTAACAACTTGGTCATTGGTCCAGCTATTTTAGAGAAACCTTCAATGAATCTCCGATAATAACCAGCCATCCCCAAGAAACCTCGAATTTGTTTCACATTGGTTGGTGCAGTCCACTCTAGTACTGACTGAACTTTAGATGGATTTACAACAACTCCATATTTACTGATCACATGGCCGAGGAATTCTACCTCATCTAGCCAAAATTCACACTTACTGAACTTAGCATAAAGTTTATGTTCTCTTAAGGTCTAAAATGCGATTCTCGAATGATCAGCATGCTCTTCCTTATCCTTTGAATATATCATAATATCATCAATGAAGACTATGACTAACTTATCCAAATATGGCATGAAGATTTTGTTCATCAGATTCATGAATATTGTTGGTGCATTGGTCAAACCAAATGGTACTACCAGATACTCATGGTGTCCATATCTTGAGACAAATGATGTCTTTGGAACATCCTCAGGCCTGATTTTTATTTGATGGTACCCAGATCTTAGGTCGATCTTTGAAAATACTCCGGCTCCTTTCACTTGATCAAACAAATCTTGAATCCTGGGTAAAGGATACTTATTCTTGATGGTAACATTGTTCAGATTACTATAATCTCCACACATCCTTCTTCCACCATCCCTTTTATCTACAAAGATCACCGGTGTTCCCCATGGGGATACACTTTCCTAAATAAATCCTTTTCTGGCTAACTCATCAATTTACTCTTTGAGTTCTTTTAATTCTTTTGGTCCCATCTTATAGGGTGCTTGAGCTATTGGTGTTGTGCCTGGAATTAGGTCAATAGTGAACTCTATTTCCCGATCTGGTGGCATTCCAGGTAGCTCTGCTGGAAAAACATCTTAAAATTCATTTACTACAGGAATATCTTCCAATTTGACCTCTTTCATTGAGTTCAACTGCAGATCCACCATGATATGACAATGTTTATCTGCTTGGTAAACTATCCTTGCTCCACTTGGAGTTTTGATTGAGACAGTTTTCTCCTCACAATTTATCTGAGCACCATGTTCCATCATCTAGTCCATCCCCAGCACTACTGCAATTCCCTTCAAAGGAATCACATAAAGGTCTGCAAACTATGTACAACCACAGATCGAGATAACCTGATCTTGTTTAATGTGGCGTACAATCACATTTCCTCCTGTTGTAACTACGGTCATAGGGTTTTCTAATGTTGCCTTTCTAATCCCGAATTTATCACAGAATTCTTCAGAAATGAATGAAGTAGTTGCACCAGTATCAAATAGAACTTTGCCGGGATTGGTAAGGATATTGAGCGTACCTATCACTGCATGCTTCGAATTATCCACCTCCTCTAGGGTTGCGCAATTCAGCTTTCCGGTAGGTCTGTTCCTCTTGCCATTGTTGTTCTTGACATTATTTCCTCCTAGATTGGGTTGTCCGTTTCCTCCACTCGCTTTTCCTCCTCCCATCCTCTTGGACATTCTTGTAGTCATCTTCGAAATTGATAGCTGCATCCAGCAACTGCTGATAAGTTTGCTTATTAGCCAACCTTAACTGCATCCTCACAAATGGATTTAACCCACGAAGGAAACGCTTCTTCCGCTTCTCTTCTGTGTTAACATATTCCTCAGCATAGCGAGACAGTTGACTAAACTCCCGGATATACTTCATGACACTAGTATATCCCCGCTGAAGCTCCTCAAATTATCTCTGCTTCAACTCCATAGCACTCTCCGGAACATGATATTCACGGAATCTCTGCTTGAACTCTTCCCAGGTGTACTCCCTTCCTGGTTGTTGCATGGCTAACTGATTTTCCCACCATGATGCTGCAGGTCCAGTCAGAAGATGAGTTGCATACCTCAATTTCTCCTTATCATTGCAACCTACAGTCTTCAACTTTCATTCTGTATCTTCTAGCCAATCTTCTGCATCCATTAGTTCAGGAACTGATGCAAAAGGTAACGGCCTTGCATTCTGAAAGTCAGAAAGACTCACTCCTCCACCTTCAGGTGCCCTCTGATTTGCTCATCCCAGCAACTCCTCCATGAACTTGTTCTGGGTCTCTTGTATCATTATCATTTGCATACATTGCATAAAGTTCTGCTCCATTAATGGCCTCATTGGTGGTGGTGGTAATGTTCCCTGATTTGCTGCATCTGCATCGTCTTTCTCCTTGGCCTCACGCTCTATCCGCTGCTGTTCAGATTCGGTATCTACACCCGTATCCATGACCCCCTAGTCCTGCACATAAAGCGAATACTCATAATTACATCATGCACATGTGTTCTGAGCTTGACTTTATGCACAGAACTAGTCACACAATGAAAATCCAAATAAAATCCAAATATGCATTTCAAATATTATACATTACAATATCATAATAATACAAAGTCATTACAACATATACCATATAGGTATAATCATACACTACCTTATTTATCTACTTCCTTATTTTTGGATTACAATACACGGTACTCGATACCTCTAATAGTTGCCTACTTCTAGTAGTAACTACGCTCATCATACATGACTGATGTCCAACCGTGATGACGTGACGTTCGTCGCACAGTTTGTGGAACAAATGACCTTCTAGAAGGAACATACTCAATATCTGAAGTGTCAGGACTTGAGTCATTACTCAACCTGGGCGCATTGACTCCCTCCAGCTCAGCTGAAAAGTCTTCAGAAACATATTCAACATTATCTCCCACTTGCATCTCCTGAGCTTCATTCCTTGAGTCGTCAACAGAATACGCAGATCCTGCTGCTCCCCAGGTGCTCCTTTGGGCAAGATAGTTGAATACCGGATAATGTATATTCCCTGGGTTTTGAGAAGGTGTTGATGATTCAAACACTCTCTCCTCAGGATCTTCTTCTTCATCCTGATTATTTATGAACATGGCATTTATACTACTATTACTAGGATTAATTCTTGCACCCATCCAGCTAGATTGTCCAACATTTCTGTTAGAACTATCTATGGACATCTGGTGTTCCTGAGATCCTTCAGATGATCCCATCCTCCAACCATCAGAATTCTCAATAGGAAGTTCTGAATCAGAACCGTCCTCTGAACCCTGTGGTACTTCATACCTCATATCCACAGTAGGATCATATATAGGTTTAGGCCATGGTGAATAAGTATATGGTGTAAAAGATTCAGGATCTATAGGTATATCTTTAAAGATAGGTTTTGTACTACCACTCGCTTCCTTCTCCAACTGGAATGCTAACTGCTTCCTCCGTTCCGGATCAGTTAGATCCTCTAACATGTCATTTTTATCTTCGACAATCACTTGATGTGTCTTATAAAAAGACGCAATGAGTGTTCGGTATCTATCCATAAACTTGGAAGCTAACTTAGGATGCTTCTTAACTAAAGTAAGATAATCCGGTTCAGGCTCCGTGTCTATAGAATCATGAGGTATCATAGCAAATGTGCTACCTTCTAACTCCTTGGCTTTATACTCCCGGATATTAGCTATAGCCTCCACAACAGCAACATGATATGTTGCTAAGTGACTCCTACCTTCTCCTATAGGTAAGTCGTGATACAATCCAAGCTCCTCTGGAAGTTGGATACTCACACGATACTTGGATAACATCCGGCCATCATAATAGGTTATGGTATTCACTGGAATTCTAGTTGGACAACTAAAAATCTTTAAAAGTTGATGAAGTTTGTCTGTAAATGATCCTTGATAACCATCAAGAGTCTCCTCTTTCCTTACCAAAGTCTGTTTTGGAAACTTTGGTGCCATAGTTCTGTGTATAAGAAAAATATTTTTATTAGTAATCAATAATATATTGCATCATAACAAATAATTATCGCACTAAAACATATAACGGAATATTCTCATTTGAATACCCATCATATTTCTTTTAGAGAATTCTTTATCATTGCCAAAAACTCCTACAGGTAATACCCTTTACTAGGTTTCCAACCTAAGGTCAAAGAAATTTGCTCTGATACCAACTGCGGTGACCCAGCATACCACTGCATGTGTAGTACACTATAGTCGTTGACATGACATCCATAGAACACCGTTCTGTAAATATCACATCCCTCAGAGTGGTACAACAGAAACATTGCGGGTCCATATTACAAACATTCAAACATTATTATTATTACAATACCAGAAGTTCAAGACTTCAAAAGGATTCAACTTACAAACCAAAATATAAAGTCTTTCAGCGGAATTCAAACGTAGCAACTCCAACTAGGAGTTGAGCTCAGCAGCTTATTCTATATGGTTCATGTTGCTCGGCTCCGTAGCTTACTATTGACTAGGATACTTAGTTGGACTCGTTGTCATCGACACCATCGCAGATCTCGTAATTCACTCCTTCAACACCTCCTGACAGGTCAGGCTCCTCGTAAAACACATCTTCTTGGCATTCGGCTGCATACATTGGCGTATCTTCGGGATCCTCAAGTCTAAGCAAAGGGTCAAAGGAAAGGATGAGTAACAGCGTTACCCAGCAAATTCATTATATGCAAGGTGGGAAGTTTGATGCTCTAACTACCACCTCAGACTATAAGTCCTTGGCACTATGCAGTTTTTGTAAATCTATAACCATCCGCCTTCACAGGTTGACCAAAACTTTCATGGAGTTCCTTTCCTGCCACGTTCGTAGCTCCTTCCCAGAACAGGGAGTAACAAGTTACAATTCTTACACTCTACAGAGGTGCGTTACTTTACTCATGAGAGATCAACTCCTTGTTGCACAATCGGGCATACTTTCCCGTCCACAATTCCATGATGTGGGGCCCAGTAGGTGATCCAAGGCAACCACTGCCCCCTTCGCAACCTCGCATGCCTCCTTGGTGTACACCATGCCCACATATTGAATTACGGCAATGGTTTGTACAGACCGTTAGATGCCAGAACTATCATGGGACGTTGAGGGTTCCCACCCATATGCTGCATATCCTCTATGAATTACCAATTAATATGCACGCTACGAGGATAATAGCCACGACCTGCACATCCGGCTACATGCGAGAGGAAGAAGATACAGCTGACTTCTCTGTCCCATTCCAAATCTCATGGCTAACGCGTGATATACGGCGCTAGAATCACTGATGTCATGGGTTATTAAGTCCCTAATTGATCATCAATGTTGCAAATAGAACCCTAAGTTCTATTTCTCCATTATATCATCACTTAGGATGATATCTAAGATTTCTTTATTTGTGAAAATAATATTTTCTTTCTTTGGAGTATATATGATAACACACAATTTGCAAATACTTTGATAATGACTCTTCAAAGGACATCAGCTAGTGATGAACTTGCCTTGTGATTGCAAGGTAGTGAAGTCGGATGCTTGCACTGGACCTTGAGCTTCTATGTCTACAAAACCATCATTATTGCCTGGTAAGGACAATATTTAAAGAAGCAAAATGATTATGCAAAGTAATGTAATGCATTATTTAGCTTTGTGTGTATTCTCCCACATTATTTCAATTATAAAAACTCTTTTAATAATAAAGAATTTATAAATATTATTTTTTAATATTTATTGAATATGGTATTCTTTTATTTTATTTGCATTTTATTTATTTAATAATTCCTTTAAGAATTATTATTTAAATACCAAAAATTGATATTAAATATCTGTTTAGTATTTTTCTAAAATACTACAATATTATTATATAATTAAAGTGATTTTTATTTATTTTTATCATCTTTCAATAATTTTATAAAATTCCATAAGGAATATATATTACAAAATTCTTAATAAAATTTATATGTCTAAAATTTTATTTCTTAATTTATTTGGATAATCTGGATTATTGTGAATCTAAAAATACTTTATTTATAATTTTTAGATTTTTATTTTATTTTCTACAATTTATCTAATTTCATGGGCATTTTGGTCTTTTCTCATTTATTAAAAAGTGGCTTTAAGTGATTTGGGCTGACTGTGTTGGGTTTATTGGGCCCTTGTGGCCCAATAGGGCACAACCAAAATAACTCCCCGAAGGGGTCTTGGACCAACCAGCCCACACTCTCTGTGTCACCCTCTCGTTCTCATCTCTCTTCTCCTCTTCGACCCCGTGGTCGATGGCGTCGCCGTCGTGCACTGCTCGCCGCTGCGGTCCTCCCTAGACGCTGCCGTGGTGCAGGGCGAGGTTGTCGACCATGCTCCACCTTCCTGTCAACCTCGATTTGTACATGAAGCCCTCCTGTGGCCAGACCGGCTCCGTCCCGAACCCTAGGGTTTGGGGTGGTGCTCGTGCTATCGCTGCCGCTGCTCCCGTGTGTTGTGGTGGTGTTCCTCGCCATCAGGTGTGGCTGTGGTCGCCGCCTCGGCGTGGTGTCGGTCGTAGCGCCCCCTTGGGGTGCTCCCCGTGTCGCCGTGCTCATCGACCCCTCTGCTTCCTCTTCTATTCTACAGCGAGGACCACATGTGAGTTGGTTCTCAGTTATCACCCGTGCATCTACCTCCTCTGAGTTCATATGTGTGTAACTAGTGGCCATCCCTCATTAGGGTTCATATTGGTTCTAGGGTTCATCCCTCTTTGTGCTTGTAAGATGATAATTTGATCTGGTAGTGATGCCTAGTGAAGATTGTGCTCACTGCACTTCACTGCTTTCTGTCATGTTTTGATTATCTGATGCTATTGTTGATATGATGTTAGTGGTTCAGTAGTGTTGCCTCTAATTGGTGATAAAGCTTGGTTAAGCTGATGGTATAACTGTGAAACCAGATTGGTTAGGTTGATGCTTAGTGTGTTTCTCTACTGTTAGTACTCTAGTACTAATTAGTTTCTTACTGTAACACTGTACATATAAACTTGATCCTGATTCCTGGTTATTGTTTCTAGGAAAATTATAGTTATTAGCTTGCTGGTTTATTTATGAAAGCTAAGTAATTGTTTGGCCTGGTTTTAGAATTTGTTCTTGTGACACCATCTTAGAATGGCACACAAGTGGTGATTCTACTACTGGGTTTTACTATGGTCAGTGCTTAAGATTGGATATATGTTAAAGATAAATTGTAAGCTTCTTTCTTTAAGCATCAATGCCTATGATGTTGGTATGAGGCTTAGGAGCTAGATTCCTATCTTGTTGTCCCTCATGGATATGCTTAAGTATCAAGGTTGTTCACTGAACCTTGGATCCTAGTTGGCTAAAATGATTGGTTTGCTTATAGCTTTATGTTGGTGCATATAGTTTATGAAATCTGAGGTGCTACTCCATTAGGAGATGTGCCCAAATTTTATAAGCTATTTGAGAACATATTGGGATATATAAGTTGTTTATGATCACCAGGATTTATGATGCTGGTCTAAGATTCTGGTGGATTTGGTAGAGTTCACTACTGGCATTTATATTTCAAATTTCCTCTATGATAGTTTCACCCCACTTGGGTGATCACTAAGAGGTTTAACTTGTAAAACAACACATGCTTTTCTGTTTGAATAAGATGAACAGAATATGTGGATGTTTTATGATACTCACCACAATAGTTGATGATTGTGGTGGTTGTTGGTTGATCTGGTGGCTTGATCTTAATGATTGTGTCGTTGGCCTGATCTGGTCCTTCACCTCCTAGTGCTGCTCCTGCTACTGTTGATTTCCTGTGAGCTTGACCTTGATCTGCCCTTCACCTCCTAGATTCTGTGAGCTTGACCTTGCTATCCACCTTATTCTCCCTTCCTTATGTCACCATCTTGTGATGCTAGGATGATCTGGTGTGTGGTCTGGCTGGTGGTTTGCTTGGCTTTGCTAAGTTGGGTGTGTTCTTGGTGTGGTGTCTAAGATGCAAAGAGGAACTAGTGGGGCTGCCCACGGCTGTGCTTGCTCCTTTTACTTGTGTGAGCTGATGTGGCTATGTCGATAGCACACCCCATGCAGTTAGGTGATTGTGCTGTCTGTGTGCATGTTGCACACCTTGTGGATATGTTCAGGGCTGAAGGTTACCTTTTTTATCTTATTACTTTTACTTGTCTGGTGAAACTTGCCCCTTCTTGCTATTTATTTAACTTATGGCTTAAAATTATGAAAGATATTGTTCTTTCATATTGGTGAAACTTGCCCCTTTAAATATTACTCAATGATGAAAAATTGAACAGTGCAACTCACAGTCAATACTGAGAGTAACATATGTTAATCCTTAATTTTCTTTCTTTTAGTTTGTGTTTTGTTTTGCAGATACAAGACTTGAAGATTCAAGACTTTAGATTAGGTTTTATTTTTCTTTATAGAATAGTCACTTGTAATATTTCTTTTATTCTTTTGTAATCTTTATTTTATTCTTTTGTAATAAAGATTGTACACTTGTAATATTTCTTTTATTCTTTTGTAATCTTTATTTTATTCTTTTGTAATAAAGATTGTACTATTACTCAATATATAAAGGTTCTTCTTTTATTTCATTACTATTGTAAAGATTCTTGATCATTTTCCTAGGTTACATTTTGTAACTTATTTATTGAATAAAATTATGGAATAAATACCTGTTTTCTTGATTATGTTATCTATTTAAAGTTTGAGCTACTAATTATCAACTCTTGACTAAATCAAAATACTCAAAGATAATTCTAAATCCTTTTGAATTATAAATCCAACACTCAAGTTTAAATTCAAATTTCATTTCCCAAAACACACAAATCCACAAAGATCATATCAAAGTTTATAACAATCATTCTCCAAGACTATACCTAATCTCAAAGAATGAAAGAAACTTTGATCAGTTTAGTTTTTTATTTGGCAAAAATTTTACCCACATTTTTACAGATGAATGCATACAATTTCACAGATTCCTAAATCTACCATTCGTTACAGTAGCCCAAATAGATGATGTTAATCATGTATCATGTAAATTAGCGAGTAGCAGCGCCAGTACAAAAACTACAGAGCAAAGTTATTCAAAATGATATGGAGATTTTTTCTAGAAAAAATAGTCAGAGAAACTCGTTTATTTGCTTACCATATTGCAAACTGAAGCTTCAGTCAAATGTACATCATGTATTATTAGCATTGTCCTTTCGCTCCATGAGTAAATCTAGCTCCAACTCCTTGTGTCTTAGCTGAAGTTCTGCATACTTATTCTCAACCATAAACTCTTCAAACTTGATACAAATTTTCTGTTTCCCTTTCTTTCTTCTATGTTAAGCTCTCCCACTTCCCGAGCAATGTTTTCTAAAGCTCTCTTGCTTTCTAAGCCAAATCCTTAATTACATTGGTCAGTACAAAATACATGAAAACCTATACCATATCTAGTGGCTATTACAGCTAATAGCTTGGTTTTTTCACACATAACTTTTGTACCTTGTCTAGTGGATAGTAGGTACACCTCATGTACTTCGTCTCCCCAGCTCACTGAGAGAAACTGCGGCTTCTTTCTAGCAAGTACAGACATGTAGACACTAGCTAGTAGGTTGACAAGATGTCATCCCACGTGCATGATGTCCTTGTTGTTTTGTCCCGTGATTCTTCTGGCGTCATCAAGTAGTTTTTCATTCTTGCCGACATGTAGAAATCAACAGGATTATTTTTATGATTTTACGAGAAACAAGTTCACAGAGACGTATCTGCTGCCAAGTGAATTGCAAAAAAAAAAAAAAAAAACACCACAATTGGGGCAAAATCATTAAACACCCACAAAAATGCATGTTTCCGGTGGTCTTTTGTGAAGGTTTGATAACTTTTGCCCAAATGTGGTGTGTTTTTTTGCAAATCACTAGATTGCAGCCTGCCAATCATCGAGTACAGTGCATTTTCTGTCTTAAGCTGTCGTAGACAATAAATTGGAGCAGATAGTGCAGTTCATTTCTATGATTAGCACTGCATAGTACATTAAATCGTACAACTTGTCGCGAATAAAGAGTACACCAGTTTACAATTGCGACAAAGAGTACGCCAGTTTACAATTGCGACAAGAAGATAACAAAAAACAAAAAAGAAATCACAACAATGGGACACATATTTAACGTGAAAAAACCTCTCCAACAAAGAGAGAAAAAACCAAGGATATCAGCTAGCGAAACTTTACTATATCGGGGAGTATTTACAAACGCCAGAGATTTTACAGATGCAACTCATTCAAACCGGCGGCTTATAAGGAATTTATATATTGGTGGAAACCTAGGTCTTCGACGATCCATACCGTACCGCGGGTACTTTATAGAATTTGGATCAACATATAACACCAGTGTCAAGCTTACATATGCCCCAGTAGGAGCGATGTCGCTCCAGAGTAAACAAGCTTCGGAGGAAAGTGTATGGAAAAATATTCAGCGTATGTGCACGGTGAACTACTCACTAGATTCTCCCAATGGCCCAGGATGGTCCACTAGTGGAGAATGGGGCATTAGTCCCGGTCCTAGAGGGCCTCTAGTCCCGGATTGACAGTCGGAACTACGGAAACGGGACTAGAGGTCTCAGCCTTTAGTCCCAGGCCTATTACGGGCCGGGACTAAAGGCTCTGCACGTGGCAGCGTAGCAGTGCGAGGGGGGGGGTGGTCTTTAGTCCTAGTCCGTATTACGGGACGGGACTAGTTCCTTTCTGCCGCGGAAGAATTTTACCAATTCGGCTTCCGCGGCAGCCGATGAGGGTTTCTGCCGCGGCAGAGTTTTGGGGCCGATTTCTGCAGCGGTAGCCGAATGCGGAGTTCTGCCGCGGCAGGAGGATAGGTAGAGGAGGGTTGCGTTTGGCGTAAAGTGACATGCAACGAAGAAGCCCATTACACACAACATCGTCATAATTATATTGATATAATTCTATATTACATATATATATACATAAATGGAGATCACAACCCGTCTATTCGGTTACAAGTTCATTAAATCACTAGTACCGGAGGTATGAAATTTTCCTTCTGGGTTTATGACATGGTCAACAAGAAATCCCGCCAATTCCTCTTGAATTGCTACTAGACGCTTCCTTGGTTCGAGATACTCCCGCAATCTTTCCAACTATATATAAAAGAAGGAGGTTAATATGAATATCAATAGTCATAACGAATATTATGAATGAAACTCAACAAAAATTGTGAATATATTATTCACGTACTTCTATAAATGTCCCTCCGTTCCGCTCACTAACCTCGGAGCGAATTTACTCGCACACGAAGTATCCATATAGATTAGTACCTGGTGGCCGCCTCTCGCACTTTACGAGAATAGAATTCAATCAAATAATAATCAAGCATGACATAATGGTATTGAAACTAGAATTGAAGAGATACGCAGATCTAGCTCGTACTACTTACATTGATCCGATGAAAACTAAACTCGTCTTTAAATTCACCAACCGTAGCATTGGTGAAAGCTTTCCAAACCCTGCCCGGCAAAAAATAAAGAATAGGTGAGTTATTAGTTACTTGATATCTCAGGATATATATGAACTAAAGGGACCGATATAGTGCGGTAATGACTAAAATTACATCTGGAGCACATCTTTAATGAATGCGTACTCTGATTCATCTCTCATTAGCGAGTCCTTGATTTTAACTCTTCAAGCGTCAACTTCAATGGTTAGCAGAATCCAGTGATAGCTGCGCACATTTATATACGTCAGTAACTCATCAATTACACTTAGAAGAATCAAGTGATCTGTACAAGGCAGTAACGCTCTTACCTGTAGTTGTAGGGAAACAATATTCTTCGTTTGTAATGTTGCCTCAATAAGACCCTTAGCAAGTTACGCTCCGTGTCCTTAGAGTATTCCTTTAGCAATGCTTGATTAAAACGGTGTAGGTTGATGAACCCAGTGTCAAAGATTTTCTTCCGGTCACATTCATCGCTCTTCATTCTGCATAATAGCATATAGTGAAGATAATTACATTCAATAAAAGAGCTAAGTTAGAGACTTTATCATAGAAATAAATGAACCACTTACAGATAGTATGTAGCGAGGAGACTCAAGTCAAGGGCATCGTGTTTGAATAACATACAGAATTCCTCTAAATAAATTTGCAACTGGTCTTCACCATTAAAATGCTCACTTGTAATTTTCACAAGCAGCGCTGACAATCGATCTTCTTGATCGCATGTAGAGACTTCTCGTACCACTCATGCAGTCTTCGCATTTGAGTTGGTAAAAGTTTGAACTCATCAGGTCTGATCAGAGTCTTCCCGTATTCATATCTCCATGCAAATTCCTCTTGTATGGGGATATGCCCGCCTAGCGCTTGATTAACTGTAATACTAACACCTTTGGAAAATTTTATTGCTATAATATTCTAATGATCAGTATTGGATAACACCTTGAGCGGGGTGATCGATTTGTTTGCCTGCAATCCGAGTTGCGCAACATCTCTTTTTCCGCTGCTTGCAGTAGTATTTCCTGGAGTATTACCGATGCTTGCAGTAGTATTTCCTGGATTCTTCCTACCAATTCTCAGCAGACAGCGTTTGTAGTCATCAGCCTTATTTATCTCATATTGCGATGGTTGCTCAAGAAACCCCTTAGCCCACTTTTTGGCTTTCGGATAAAATATTTGTTTTGGCTCGCGAGCTTTGGGTGCAAAGAAGGCTTTAACTTGGGCATCACTGATCGCTTTGGTTTCCTCATCAGTCATCTCGTAAGGTAACTTGGGAGGAGGCGGCGGGATTTTCTTCACCTTTTTACCTTTGTCTTTCTTCTAACTAGTATTTTTACTAGTTGACTGAGAGACCGCCTTCTTCGTCTAACACGGCGGCGGAGGAGTGGGCTGACATGGCGGCGGAGTGGGCTGATGCGGCAGTGGACTCGCGGTATGGTGGTTGTCCCACTCCTCATATGGACTTGCTGGAGGCGGCAGACTCGGCTGACGCGGAGAAGACGGTGGTGGCTTGGGTGCAGAGCCTGGAAACACGATGTATTTCTTGCGCCATAGAATGATAGAGCCCCTGACTTCTCCTAGTGTGCTCTCATCTTCAGGTCCAGGGATGTCAAGTTGTAGTGATTCATATTGAGGTAGAACCTCATCTACCCCGCCACGAGCATAGCCATCTGGAATATCTTTGCAATGCCAGCGTGCTTCAGGTTCACAAGATAAAGCATAGCCGAGAGCCGCCTTGAAGGATAAGTTCATCACTCCCACATGCAGCTCGCAGCTTGTCTTCTCAGTGATATTGTCCACGCGATAGCGATCTATCGGATCGGCCGCCGTGGAAGCGACACTGCTTCTTCGCTGAGATGGGACACCGGTACTTTCTTCTAGCCACTGATGAGTTGGCCCTTGCTGGCGCATTTTGTCCAGTTGCTTCTGTTGCTCCTTTAGCATGGCATATATTTCCTCGTTCTTTCTTTCCACGCTACGCAACCGGTCTGCCTCCTCTATCTCCTTCCGCTTCTTTTCCCTCGCTCGGCTTCTATAGGATTCAGTGTCCTCAGGAAACCCAGTCTTCCACGCCACAGAAGGTCCAAAGCCTTGTGTTCGTCCTGGTTTTTCAGGATTCCCGAAGACCTTTGTCAGCTCGTCGTTCTCTCTGTCGGGTTTGAAGTTACCCTTTTTAACCTCCTCAATTGTTTTAACAATTTCTGCATGGGGTGTAGCAACATTGGACTTTTTATCGAATATTAACTCCCATTAGCAATAATGTTAAGTAAATAATTATATTCTAATAATACTAATAATTTCCTAAATATTAGCAATAATATCCTAAATACTAACAAATATTTATATACAAATCTCTAAATATCCTAAATACTAACAATTAATATATACAAATCTCTAAATATCGCTAAACTAAATAATAATATGTCTAAAGAAAATTATATATCTAACTACATTTACTATATACAATACTAACAATATTATATCTAACTAAATTATCTATAAACAATACTATATACTAGCTAACAATATTATCTAAACAATATACTATATACTAATAATATAATAACAATATTATATCTAACTAAATTATATAATTAAACAATACTATATACTAATTAATTAACAATATACATTTATGAAAAAAAGAAAAAAAAAAGAGGAAAACTTACGGCGGCGGCGACCACACGTACGGGCGGCGGCGGAGGCGCGGGGAAGACAGGCGGCTACGGGGAAGACGGGCGGCGGCAGCGCGGGAAAGACGGGCGGCGGCGACGCAGGGAAGATAGGGGCGGCGACCACACGTACGGGCGGCTACGGGTGACGCGGGCGGGGCACGGCTACGGGCGACAGCGACGGGCGCGGGGAAGACGGCGACAAGATTCACGGGGCGCGGGCGACGGCGACAGCCTGGCGGCGATTTGGAGAAGAGGAGGGTGTCCCAGTGCGTGGCTCGGGCCGGGAGGAGGGCAGTGGGTATTTATACCCACCACCTCTAGTCCTGGTTCCAGCCTCTAGCCGGGACTAGAGGGGGGCCTCTAGTCCCGGTCTCAGCCACGAGCCGGGACTAGAGGTCTTTTCGGCGCACCGTTTCGTTCTCGCGCGCAAAAACCTCTAGTCCCGGCTCGTGGCTGGGGCCGGGACTAGAGGTTGATTTTTTTATTTTTATATCTTTTGTTCTGTGATAATGAAAAATATGTATTATATATCAAATTTTGCAGAAAAAAGATCTATAATGTAAATCTATTAGCATATTTTGTTATAAAATTAATATTTTGTTGAATTAAAAAATATCTTTTGTATAGTAGAGTTTGAATTTATTAATATTATTATTTCAATATTTTTTATTCTGTAATGATGAAAAATATGTATCATATATCAAAATTTGCAGGAAAAAAACTCTATAATGTAAATCTATTAGCATATTCTGTTATAAAACTAATATTTTGTTGAATTAAAAAATATCTTTTGTATATTAGAGTTTAAATTTATTAATATTATTTTTTCAATATCATTTATTCTGTAATGATGAAAAATATGTCTCATATATCAAAATTTGGAGGAAAAAAGATCTATAATGTAAATCTATTAGCATATTCTATTATAAAACTAATATTTTATTGAATTAAAAAATATCTTTTGTATACTAGAGTTTGAATTTATTAATATTATTATTTCAATATCTTTTATTCTGTAATGATGAAAAATATGTATCATATATCAAAATTTGCAGGAAAAAAATATCCATAATGTAAATCTATTAGCATATTTTGTTATAAAACTAATATTTTGTTGAATTAAAAAATATATATTTTATTAGAGTTTGAATTTATTAATATTATTATTTCAATATCTTTTATTCTGTAATGATGAAAAATATGTATCATATATCAAAATTTACAGAAAAAAAGATCTATAATATCAATCTATTAGCATACTAAATATGGACTGGGACTAAAGCGTGCGGTAGGCTAGGGTAGGCAGGACTAGGGCATGCAGGCTACTAGGACAGACATCACTAATGATAGGGGTGAGTGTTAACATTATGTCGTGCGTATTTTACCTTGTCCCGGATGGTGTCGTCAACCAGGACTAAAGCTGAACCTTTAGTCCCGGTTGGAGACACCAACCGGGACAAAACATGAGTCAACACTAATAATAGAGGTGAGTGTCGACACTATGCTGAGCTACTTGTACCATAAATAGGCATCCTTGTAAGTCCAGTCCTCCAGCCAGTTTGAGACATCTCCAAGATGGTCTTCAAGATCAGGGACACCACTACGGCAGTTTCAGGGAGATGCCGCCGGAGCCCAGTCTTCCGGCATCTCCAAGAAACTGGTCATAGAGGCACTCCCTAATATGTGAAATTAGGTTATCTCCGAGGCGTATTGATCTAGTTAGAGAAGTTACAAGCTGCAAGATGGTATTCGAGAGTAGGGACACCACTATGGCCAGTTTCAGGGAGATGCCGCCGGAGCCCAGTCCTTCGGCATCTCCAAGAAACTGGTCATAGAGGCACCCCCTAATATGTGACACACGTGTTTGGAGATCAGATCTTTATGGTAAGTATGAATCGGGAAAACATCTTCATTATTTGGGAAAGTCGTAGTACAAATCGGAACTAAAGGCCCCCCATTTAGTCCCGGTCCAGCTACATACCGGGACTAACACTCAATATTAAAAACCGGGACAGACCGGTACTAGCTAACACTCAGGACTAAAGCCGCCCCCTTTAGTCATAATCATGCCTAGTCCTATAGTATGCAGCTTTAGGGTCTTCTTCGTCATCGTCATCATCACCTGCCACTCCGAGGATCCTCAGCCCAGCCATGGCATATACCGGGGGCACCTGCCACTCCGGCCTCGGATTCACGGCGGGCGGGGGAGGGGTCTCCTGGAAGATGATGCCGCTACCGTTGGGCGGGGGAGGGGCCTTCTTGTGGCTCTGTGGCAGGTGGCCTTGTGGGCACCGCATGCGAGGATGGTCTCCCCGGCAATGTAGCGCATCACGCCGATGATAGTCCGGTTCGCCCACCACAGGCGGCGGCCGACTTCGTTGTGGTTCACCGGGGGAGGGCCGTCACCCTCATACCTGGAGAGCTCTCTTCCTTGACGGTTAGCAAAAAAGGCATTCCAGGTGTCATAGTTGTCGGGATCCCACTGGGGATCCATCCGTTGCTCCGGCGTGAGCTCGTGGTAGAAGTGGTTCGTGATGGCCGCCTGGCGTGCGGAACCTTGAGGGACAGGAGGGACAGAAACCCCTCCAGCGCTCAGCATCCAGCCGGCGGGCGGCCTGTAGCCCGGAGGGCAAGGGTAGCTGGAGGCGCACAGCGCCTCGGTCTCCTCGAGGGTCAGAATGGCCTAGTAGGCGTTGTCCATTGTTGTGAGATAGGAAGGTGTGGATGTGTGGATAGCGACGGAGTGGTCAGCCTAGATATAGAGGAAAAGGGCAGGAAAACATTGCAGGACGCGGTGGGAAATGGCGGGAAATGTCTTTAGTCCCGGTTAATGGCTACAACCGGTACTAAAAGCTTCAGTAGAGGAAAGAGCGGGTAAACATAGAGGGAAGCGGTGGGAAATGGCGGGAAATATCTTTAGTTCCGGTTAGTGGCTACAACCAGGACTAAAAGCTTCGGTCAGAGGGAAAGTTAGTATAATTATTCTTATAAAACAGAAAAAATAACAAACTTGGTACATATTGATTGCATCTAAAAACGGCCGCAGGCAAAATTCAGAATACATCATATGACTTTATTATGACCGTGTGGCCTTAACCATAGAGCATCTTCATCAAGTAACATGATGCTTGGGTCATCCTTCACTACAAATGGTGGAATTTCATGAAACTTGTCATAATCTTCGGACATATCTGTCTTGTCCTCCACTCCTACGATGTTTATTTTCCCTAAAAGAACTATGTGGCACTTTGGCTCATCGTTTGATGATGTATTTGTTTGCTTATATTTTCTTTTTCTTGGTTTGGTTGACATGTCCTTCACATAGAAAACCTGAGACACATCGTTGGCTAGGACGAATGGTTCGTTCATGTACTCAAGATTGTTGAGATCCACTGTTGTCATTCCGTATTTTTTGTCTACCTTAACCCCGCCTCCTATTAGCTTGACCCATTTGCACATAAATAAAGGGACCTTCAAAGAAGGTCCATAGTCAAGTTCCAATATCTCCTCTATGTAACCATAATATGTGTCCTTTGACCCATTGTCGTTTGTTGCATCAAAGCGGACACCACTGTTTTGGTTGGTGCTCTTTTTATCTTGGGCGATCGTGTAAAATGTATTCTCATTTATCTTGTACCCTTGGTAAGTCCGTATAGTCGAAGATGGTGAGCTGGCCAACAAGTACAACTCATCATAAACAGTGTTGTTATTCATGAGATGTGTTTGCAACCAACCACCAAAAGTCTTCATGTGTTCATCTCTAATCAAGGAGTCATGCTTTCCCGGGTTGTTTGAGCATACAATATTCTTGTCTTCCTTTATATATGGAGCTGCCAAGGTGGAATTATGCAGAACCGTGTAGTGTGCTTGAGTGAAAGAATGTTCGTCCCTACATATTATTGATTTCCTTCCTAGTGTGCCTTTTCCACTCAGTCTTCCCTCATGCCGTGATTCAGGAACACCAATCGACTTAATGTCAGGAATAAAGTCAACACAAAACTCAATGACCTCCTCTGTTCCATAGCCCTTCGAGATGCTTCCTTCTGGCCTAGCACGGTTATGGACATATTTCTTCAAGACTCCAATAAACCTCTCAAAGGGGAACATATTGTATAGAAATACAGGACCCAAAATGGTAATCTCGTCAACTAGGTGTACCAGCAGATGTGTCATAATATTGAAGAAGGATGGTGGGAATACCAACTCAAAACTAACGAGACACTGGACCACATCATTTTGTAACCTCGGTAGAATTTCTAGATCGACTACCTTCTGAGAAATAGCATTGAGAAATGCACATAGCTTCACAATGGGCAGTCGAACATTTTTCGGTAGAATCCCCCTCATTGCAACCAGAAGCAATTGTGTCATAAGCACGTGGTAGTCATAAGACTTTAGGTTCTGGAATTTTTTTCTCTGCCATATTTATTATTCCCTTTATATTCTACGAGAAGCCAGAGGGGACCTTCATACTTCTTAGGACTTCAAAAAAAATTCCTTCTCTTCTTTGGTAAGAGCATAGCTGGCAGCACTTAGACGTCCTTTATCTGTCTTTATTGGATGCACGCTGTCTCGGTCTTTCATACCTTGCTGGTCCTGTCGTGCTTTTGGCGTATCTTTTGTCTTTCCATACACGCCCATAAAGCCTAGCAGGTTCAAGCAAAGATTCTTCGTCACGTGCATCACGTCGATTGCAGAGCGGACCTCTAGAAATTTCCAATAGGGTATCTCCCAAAATATAGATTTCTTCTTCCACATGGGCACATGTCCGTCAGCGTCATTTGGAACAGATTGACCGACAGGGCCCTTTCCAAAGATTACTTCTAGATCCTTGACCATACCAAATATATCATCACCAGTACGGCCGATAGGCTTCTTCTGGTGATCTGCCTCACCATTGAAATGCTTGCCTTTATTTCTTGCGGGATGCCTGGCCGAAAGAAATCGACGATTCCTCAGGTACACATTCTTCTTACCTTTATCCAAATATATACTTTTAGTATTATCTAAACAATTCGTGCATGCATTGTATCCCTTGTTTGACTGTCCTGGAAGGTTACTA
Organism: Avena sativa; assembly: GCA_916181665.1. NCBI lineage: Eukaryota > Viridiplantae > Streptophyta > Magnoliopsida > Poales > Poaceae > Avena > Avena sativa. The sequence continues at coordinate 37,331,657 of OV702285.1, read as the reverse complement.
AGAGCAGGACAATCATTGATGGTTACGAACAACAACACACGTAGGTCAAATGGCTCCTGTTTGTGCTCATCCCACATATGAACACCTTCGTTGCACCACAACTGTAGTAGTTCTTCAACTAATGGCCTTAGATAGACATCAATGTCATTGTCGGGTTGCTTCGGGCCTTGGATGAGCACTGGCATCATAATGAACTTCCGCTTCATGCATAACCAAGGAGACAGGTTATATATACATAGAGTTACAGGCCAGGTGCTATGACTGCAGCTCTGCTCTCTAAAAAAATTCATGCCATCTGTACTTATACCAAACCTTAAGTTCCTTGTGTCATCTGCAAAGCTCGGGTACTGTATCGATTTTTCTTCATTGCGACCCATCAGCGGGGTGTCTCAACATCGAGTGTTTCCTGCGCTCTTCTTTGTGCCATCGCAACAACTTGGCATGCTTTTTGTTTCTAAACAAACGTTTCAACCGTGGTATTATAGGAGCATACCACATAACCTTTGCAGGAACCCTCTTCCTGGGGCGCTGCTCGCCCTCAACATCACCAGGGTAATCTCATCTGATCTTATAACACAATGCGCCTCATACCGGGTATGCATCCAAATTCTCGTACTCCTCACCGCGATATAGTATGCAGTCATTAATGCATGCATGTATCTTCTGCACCTCTAGTCCTAGAGGGAAGACGACCTTCTTTGCCTCGTATGTACTAACAGGCAATTCATTATCCTTTGGAAGCTTCATCTTCCAAATTTTCAGTAGCTTCTCAAATCCCTTGTCAGATAAACCATTCTCTACTTTCCATTGCAGTAATTCCAGTGTGGTACCGAGCTTTGTGTTGTCATCTTCACAATTTGGGTATAACAATTTTTTGTGATCCTCTAACATGCGCTTCAACTTCTTCTCGTTTTCATTTTCACATTCGCTCCGTGCATCAAGAATGGCCTGACGAAGATCATTAGCAGTCTCATCTAATGCACGTTCTTCACCTTCTTCTTGTTCATTGTCTTCTAGTGCAATGCCACCGTATTCAGGAAACATTGGATAGTTATCATCGTTCTTTTCTTCTTCTTCGCTGTCTTCCATCATAACCCCGATTTCTCCATGATTTGTCCAACAAATATAGCCAGACATTCGGGGAGTGTCGTACATCCATTCTCGGCTCATCTGCAGTATAATTAAAATTTTCTATCATATAAAAAGTTTGGATCATTTTTACTACAATTACTTTTACATGCACTAATTTTTTAATTAAGATTTTCTATCATATTAAAATTTTACATGCACTAATTTTTGAATTGGACAAAACTGTTAACATAAAAATGTTGACTATTTAATTATTGCTCTAGCAGTGAAAATCTTATTCAATTATGAGATCCGAAAATCTTAAAATGCACATCTCAACTTTGAGTAGCTTTTTGTATAATCAAACTATGCTTAAAATTACACATCTAAAATTCCCTCTACACTTCTAAGCATGAAATCCCTCATTCTAGTTCTAGAGCATTGAGCTAAAGTATAACAATAAGAGATGAATGATTGAAGTTGCTAACCATTTTAGAAGCTTGGATTGATAGATGATGCCATCAAATCTTGGATTGAAAGTTGCCACTAAATTGGACAAAAAATGAGGATGAACTTGAGCTGTTCCTTGAAGGAAATGGCCATGCTTTTGTGCTGGGTTGAAGAGGGATATATAGTGATAATAAATTGTCCCGGGTGGTAAAACGAACCCAGACTAGAGGTTGATCTCTAGTCCCGGCTGGTAACAAGAACCCAGACGAAATATAGCCATGGGTCCCACAGGTGCTTTAGTCCCGGCTTGTGTTACCGGATGGGACTAGAGGTTGCCCACGGACCGGGACTAGTCATGTGGGGCCATCTAGCCGTTGCAAAATTCACAGACCGAGATTAGTGCTAACACTAGTCTCGATTTCAGACGAGGCCGGGACTAGAGGCTGGAGCTGAAAAAACGAAAGATCGTTTTTCTACTAATGGTCTACCCCATGTAGGTGGAGGAGGACATGGTGATTCGTGTACTTAGCCTATGTCGAAAAACAGTTTTTTATAAATAAATGAGATGCACTAGCATCCTAGGAGTATTCACTAAATATTACCCAATCGACATGATTGCCATTTTGTTTTGTTCATGAAACTTGTGGAATTATGGTACTAGTATCAAGTAGATTCTCATTCTTGCCGACATATAGAGGTCAGCAGCATTATTTTCACCATAGTAAGTTGATAGAGAGTGACCCGACGAAGTTGGCGGTTGTAAATTGGAGCAGAGTAAACTGCATTCCTCTCAGAGTACATTGCTATAAGTTGTACTCCCTCCATTAAAAAAAATATAAGGTGTATTAATTTTCCAGTAGACAAACATTGTGACCATGTTTATAATATAAAATATAATTTTTTACGATGCCAGATAAATAAAGTATGAAAATATGTTTCATGGGTTTAGGTTATTCTGAGCCATACAAAATAAGCAAACACCCTTTTTTTGCGAATCAACTCCATCATCTTTATACCGTATGCATGTTAATTCCAAGTAGAATTCCACCAGATCTGCAATGCGGTGGAAGAAAATGTCACGTGTAGTTCTTATCACCTAGATGGATCATATATCTGGTCTATGTAACCATTGAGCGAATTGCAGAAAACTATCATAATTGGGGGAAATGTGTCAAACACCTACCATTTTATGTGATTTGTGGTGGGTTTTCTACCTGGTTGTTAACATTACCAAATTGTGGTGTTTTTGTTGCAAATTACTCTGATATGGAGTAAGTTGTGATGTATATATTGTTTTTTTATAAATGCACGATGTATTATGTTGAAATTATATTAGAGGGAAATCTTGACTTCATAATTTACTTGCTGCTTGCTAATTACCTTATAATTATATATGGTGCAATAGGCGAGTTTCCCAATGATATTGACCTATGTGTTGTTTGCTAGCCTCGCTCGGCTCCTAGAAAATAGTAAGTTTGTAAATCTTTAGTTCATGCTCACGCAGACATCACATATTATTTGTTAATCAATAACCCCGATGTTAGCATTTTTCAACAATCCCCCGCCACATTTTCTCTATAATCGGATAGAATTAGTCTGCTTAAGAAAATTCAACTAGTCCTTGCATTAGTTCATTCACGATGCGTCGTCTCTTCTGAGCCATTCACCTCACCTAGGTTTGTATCTTTTATTTTGTCACCTGCATAAGAACCTAGGATAATTTCTGTTGAGGAGAGACTACAAAAAATGTTAATGAGTTGGAAAGATAAATTGCTATCTTCGAGTGCAAGATTGGTTCTTATAAATTTAGAACCGAGTAATATACTATTGTATATGACATCATTCTTCCATCTTTCTAAAGCTGAGTATTAGATTGGATTATTTACGGTCGAGATTCTTTTGGTAAGGGAATAGCGAGTGAAAAATATTGATTGGTTAAATGGACTGTGATTTGCGGTCCCAAAGACCAAGATGAGCTAGGTATTCATGACAGTGAGGTTAAAAATAGACCCTACTTGGCAAATGGCTTTTAAAGATACTTACTGAAGACAACATATAGAAACCCTCTTAAAGAGAAAATATACATGATCTAATGCATTGTCCCAAGTTTATTGAATCCTGACGACTCACACTTTGGGATGGTCCAGCGGTTATGAAAGTTTGTTTCTAGGAGTACAAGTTGCTAGGAAATGCTACACTCCGGGAAAAATATCCATCTCGATGCAACATTGCTTGTCACAAGGGTGATACTACCGCCACAGTTTTGAATTCTTTTTCACCGATGTGACGTTCATAAGAGATTTAACTGGCTACAAGCTTGATCGTGGAACGCCTTGTTACAACATTTAGTAACGGTGCAATTGTCGCAAGGGGCTGATGAGATTAGCTGGAACCTACATGAGAGTGAAAAATTCTCTATGGATTCCTCGTATAGAGCTTTGATCGAGCTAGACGTGATAATATTAAGATCTGAAAGATGAAGATACCTCTCATGATTAAACCTTGTAAATATAATTTGACATGGAAGTATGAGATGTGTATTTTGTCTCTAGGATGAGACAATTAGCATTTGTCTTCCAATGTAAATTCGTTTGTTATGTATGATCAATCATTCAATTAGCTTCTGACTTGTATACTACGTGTAGTGTTGCTAATATTTTTGGAAACTAGTTACATGGGATCGATCACAGGTGTATAATTCTTATTAGAGTGGGAGGGTTTGCTATTATTTGGTTATTTTGGATGTGTAGAAGTGTTAGACTGTATTTGTATACAACTGTATAGCCTCTGTAATTGTATCTGTATTGTATCTCTTGGTATCCATATATAAAGAGATAGGCCACGCACCAGATGCGTTGAGCCACACGCACCAGATGCGTTGAGCCAGTTCCCACCCCAAACATTGTTTAACGTGGTATCAGTTCCCACCCCAAGAAGTGATATGTTTTTAACGATAAAAATCATCTGGTTATGTATTAGGTGGACCAGTATGCTTTGTTTATGTTCGTCCATATAACACGTGGAGAACCATGATGTGTTTACGGATGTGTGTTTATGATTAGAGGACACGGCTAGAGATATTCTTATCAACATGAATAACAGCGTGATCTTCGGATATGTCCTCTATCTCTATAATCAGTTATGCAGTTTTTCCTATATCCTACTTATGTTGAGACCAGATGTAATGTTTGAATAATATAAATAATAAAGCGCACAAATTTCTTCTCTATTTCTCCCTATGCACTGGAACTTGTGCACTTGAACTGTAGCCGCACGGGATCACTCAATTGTTACTCTGTCCATGCATGGGTGACAAGATAGCTGTCTCCGTGCTTGCGTATGGTCGGCAATCCCCTCTATCCCAATAGGAGGGAGAGTAGAAGTGGGATAGAGGAGGCGGTAGAGATTTGCCCCGGCGATCCCGAGAACGAGAAGCTGTAGATGTGAGCATAGAGTAGAAGTTGTATAGCTCACATCTACAGTTTTGTCATTCTTGTATAGCTTAAAATACACATGATTTTCAATTGATTTTTTACACCTTTTTGTATACATAAATAGCTACATCTCGATTTATTTTCAGAATTTTTTGAAACTTGGAAATATAATTTTCCTTTTTAAAAAAAAGGATCACTAGTATACTATTGCTTTGTTTGTCACGTACAGAGCACAACTTGGTTTTCTCAGGTATAACTTATACCTTATCTTGTGACCAATAGGTACACCTCATATATATACTGCATCTTCCCCGCTTGACAAGAAGTTTCAAAAGAAAAAAAAAGTAGCAGGTTGACAAGATATCTTCCCACATGCACTGCTTGGTATTTGTCCCGTGACTGAGATTCTTCTGGCGGCATGTGCCGACATGTAGAAATCATTTTTTATGAAATCACAAATATAAGTTGAACGAGAGGCTACCAATCATCGAGTACAGGGACATTTTGTGTCTTAAGCTGTCGTAGGCAAACTGGAGCAGAGAGTGCGGTTCATTTTTATGATTACACTGCATAGTACATTAATTCGTACTGGGTGTCGCGAATAAAGAGTACACAACTCACAAGATTACATTTGGCAATGTTGTAACTGCAGCCTACCAATAATCGAGTACAATGCATTCTCTACCTTGAGCTGTCGTACATAAAAGAGTAGACGAGGCATAAGCTTCAAACAAAAGCCCCAATAGAGTGGTATACATGGAAGGACAAGATGCCACATTGCCACTGACACTAGTGGAAACGAGGCCTTTGGTTGAGGTCGGAAATGGGCTTTAACACCGGTTCTGCAAAAAGGAGTACCCCATTTAACACCGGTTCGAGCCACGAACTGATGTTAAAGCGGGTGTCCGTACCAGCGTGGTCCATAGAGCAAAAAGGAGCACCCCTTTAACACCGGTTCAAGCCACGAACCGGTGTTAAAGGCTCTGCACCAGTGGCCCGCACAGACCCCCCCCCTCCCCCTTTAACACCGGTTCGTGGCTTGAACCGGTGTTAAAGGGGGGCTATATAACACACCGCAGCCCACACCCCTCTCTTTCATTTTTTCACTCTCTCATTTTGGAGCATAGCAAGAGGGTGAGAGGTGTGCTAGTTTGTGTTTTTTTTCCTATGCACAAGAGGTGTTCGGTGAAATGCCCGAGAGCTCGAAATAAGTTTTCTCGTTGCTCTTTCCTTCTCGGTCGAGGTCGACAACTTTATCCTTTCATGTGTCATTGATGTACTATATAAATGGTCATCTCCCTATTAATTTTTGATATACTATATATTAATGCAGATGAACCGGCAATGGATGTACGGTGACCGACGCACTTCCGGTACATTACGGGCCTCCAAAATTTCATCGTTGTGGCTAATGCAAACCGTGGTCACAATGGTTTTATGTGTTGTCTGTGTGTTCACTGTCAGAACAAGAAAGACTACTCAAATACCAGAACCATTCACGCCCACCTGCTTCGATCCGGTTTCATGCCCAGCTATAATTGTTGGACCAAGCACGGAGAAAAAGGGGTTGTGATGGAAGACAATGAAGAAGAAGAGGATAATGACAACTATCATAATATGTATCCTGAATATGATGATACTGCAACGGGGGTAGATAATGAATATCAAGAGGCAACAGATGTGCCCGCTGATGACGATCTTGGTCGGGCCATTACTGATGCAAAGGAAGAATGTGAAACTGAAAAGGAGAAGGAGAAGCTGGAGAAGATGTTAAAGGATCACAAAACATTGTTGTACCCAACTTGCGAAGATGGCCACAAAAGCTAGGTACCACACTGGATTTGCTGCAATGGAAGGCAGAGAACGGTGTGACTGACAACGCATTTTCAAAGTTGTTGGTAAAAATGAAGAATCTGCTTCCAAGAAATAATGAGTTGCCCGATAGTACATACCAAGCAAAGAAGGTTGTCTGCCCTCTAGGATTAGACGTGCAGAAGATACATGCCTACATTAATGACTGCATCCTTTACCACGGTGAGAAGTACAAGAATTTGGATGCATGCCTGGTATGCACTGCACTGCGGTATAAGATCAGACGAGACAATCCTGGCGATGTTGAGGGTGAGGCCCCTAGGAAGAAGGTTCCTGCCAAGGTTATGTGGTATGCTCCTATAATACCACGGTTAAAACGTCTCTTCAGAAATAAAGAGCATGCCAAGTTGTTGCGATGGCACATGGAAGACCGTAAGAAAGACGCGATGTTAAGACACCCCGCCGATGGGTCACAGTGGAGAAAGTCGAGCGAGAGTACCCGGACTTCGCAGTGACACAAGGAACTTAAGGTTTGGTCTAAGTATGGATGACATGAATCCTTTTGTTGAGCAGAGCTGCAGTCACAACACCTGGCCTGTGACTCTATGTATATATAACCTTCCTCCTTGGTTGTGTATGAAGAGTAAGTTCATTATGATACCAGTGCTCATCCAAGGCCCGAGGCAACCCGGCAACGACATTGATGTGTACCTAAGGCCATTAGTTGAAGAACTTTTACAGCTGTGGGCCAAACCAGGTGTACGTATGTGGGATGAGCACAAAGGGGAGCCATTTGACCTACAAGCGTTGCTTTTCGTAACTATCAATGATTGGCCTGCTCTTAGTAACATTTCAGGGCAGACAAACAAGGGATACAATGCATGCACACACTGTTTAGATGAGACTGAAAGTGTATATTTGGATAAATGTAAGAAGGTTGTGTACCTAGGGTATCGTCGATTTCTTCCGAACCTGTATCCCGTAAGGAATAAAGGCAAGCATTTCAAACGTCTGGCAGAACACCGGAGGAAGCCTGTCCTTCGTACAGGTGAGGAGGTATTTGATATGGTCAAGGACCTAGAAGTAATCTTTGGAAAAGGTCCTGGCAGTCTATCTGTTCCGAATGACGATGCCGGACACGCGCCCATGTGGAAGAAGCAATCTATATTTTGGGACCTACCCTATTAGAAAGTCTTAGAGGTCCGCTCTTCAATCGACGTGATGCACGTGATGAAGAATGTTTGCGTGAACCTGCTAGGCTTCCTAGGAGTGTATGGGAAGACAAAAGCCACCGGAAACACGGCAGAACCAGCAACGTATGAAAGACCCTGAAGAGCCTATGCATCATGAGAACGAGAAGGGTAAACGATGCCACTTAACTCCTGCCAGCTACGCTCTTACCAAAGCAGAGAAGGAAATCTTTTTTGAATGCTTGAGCAGTATCAAGGTCCCGTCTGGATTCTCGTCGAATATAAAGGGAATAATAAATATGGCAGAGAAAAAGTTCCAAAACCTAAAGTCTCATGACTGCCACGTGATTATGACGCAATTGCTTCCGATTGCATTGAGAGGGCTTCTACCTGAAAATGTTCGAGTACCCATTGTGAAGCTATGTGCATTCCTTAATGCAATATCTCAGGAGGTAATCGATCCAGAAAGCCTACCAGAGTTACAGACAGATGTGGCCCAATGTCTTGTCAGCTTTGAGTTGGTGTTCCCACCATCTTTCTTCAATATTATGACGCATCTCCTGGTTCACCTAGTAGAAGAGATTGTCATTCTCGGTCCTGTATTTATACACAATATGTTCCCCTTTGAGAGGTACATGAGAGTCTTAAAGAAATATGTTCATAACCGTGCTAGGCCAGAAGGAAGCATCTCCAAGGGATATGTAACAGAGGAGGTCATTGAGTTCTGTGTTGATTTTATTCCTGGCCTTAAGGCGATTGGTGTTCCAGAATCACGACATGAGGGGAGACTGCGTGGAAAAGGCACCCTAGGATGTAAAGCAATGATATGTAGGGACGGGCATTCTCTCAATCAAGCACACTATACGGTTTTACAAATATCTATCTTGGTTGCCCCGTATATCAATAAACACAAGAATTTTATACGCCTCAAACACCCGGGACAGTCTGATGAATGGATTATAAGTGAACACATGGCGAGTTTTGGCGGCTGGCTGCAAAGACTTCTCACGAATAACACCACTGTTGTAGATCAGCTGTACTTGTTGGCCAGGACACCATCTTCGACTGTATGTACTTTCCAAGGGTACGAGATAAATGGGAATACATTTTACATGATAGGTCAAGATAAAAAGAGCATCAACCAAAACAGTGGTGTCCGCTTCGATGCAGTAGAAGACAATGGGCAAAAGACCACGTATTATGGGTTCATAGAGGAGATATGGGAACTTGACTATGGACCTAATTTTAAGGTCCCCTTGTTTCGGTGCAAATGGGTCAAGCTAACAGGAGGAGGGGTTGAGGTAGACAAGAAATTATGAAATGACAACAGTGGATCTCAACAATCTTATGAAGGTAGACAAGAACTTAGACGAACCATTCATCTTAGCCAATGATGTGGCTCATGTTTTCTATGTGAAGGATATGTCTACCAAACCGAAAAAAAGAAAAAAAAATAAGAAAACAGATACATCACACGATGAGCCAAAGCGTCACATAGTTCTTTCAGGGAAAAGAAACATCGTGGGAGTGGAGGACAAGACAGACATGTCAGAAGATTATAATAAGTTTGATAAAATTCCGCCCTTCAGAGTGAAGACTGACCCAACCATCCTGTTAAACGGTGCTGATACTCCATGGTTATGGCCAACGCGATCATAAGATTGACAATATGTATTAATTGAGCCATTTTTGGCACACATATGTATCTCAACATGGAAATCAATGTCATATTTTTTCTGTTAACACTATATGTATTAACTGAGCCATTTTTCTTCCTGCCATTTCTTCCGGCCATTTTTCTTTCCGCCATTTCTTCCCGCTAGTTTTTCCCGCCAGTTCTTCCCTCCAGTTATCTTCCTGCCATTTCTCACTATATATATGTAGGGTTGGCCTCCATTGTCATTGCACATCTCTAGACTCATATCTGCAACCTCATCACTCTTTCACATGGCTTCCACCGTACCACTAACCCCCAGGGAGGCGGAGGCGCTTTGCGCCTCGAACTACCCCTGCCCGCTAGGCTACTGCGTCCCTGTCGGCTGGATTCTGAGCGTCGGAGGCATGCCGGTTCCTCCTGTCCCTCTAGGTGTGGCGCGCCGGATGGCCATCACGAACCGCCGTCGCCGTTGCGCCCGTCCACGCCCGTCGACCTCGTCGCCGCCCTCGTCTCCGGCCACCTCGTCCTCCTGCTCGCTGCCTCGTCTCGACCTCGCCCAATCGTGCAGCCGTGCTCGCGCCCAACCGCGCCAACATCGGCCTCGTGCTCGTCGCCTCACTGTCCTCTCCACCTCGTCCTCGCGCTGCCCCGACCGCGCTCGCCACTGCCCTCCAGCGACCACCTCGTCGCCGACGCCACCCCCGTCCACTCGCCGCCACCCCCACGTCAGCCACCCCCGTCGAGTTTGCCGGCGGTGAGCTCCATGCATGCATATATATATATATATATATATATATATATATATATATATATATATATATATATATTGGATTTATATTATTATTTATGTGTATATATGTTTTATTTGTTTTAATTATTTGTATGTTTTATATGTATTATATGTATATAAATGGTGCATATATGTATATATTGTATATATTATATGTATTTTGTTTTATATTGTATGTTTGTATATATAAATGGTGCATATATGTATATATTGTATATATAAATGTTTTTGTGTGTAATTGTATGTATTTTGGCCCTAGCGCGACCGTGCGAGGTATATATATTGTCGTAAGCTTTGGCCCTAGCGCCGCCAGCCGCACGCATCCCCGCACACCCGACCATGCGATGTATATATATTTTTGTAGGGTTTGGCCCTAGCGCCGCCAGCCGCACGCATCCCCGCACACCCGACCGTGCGATGTATATATATTGTCGTAGGGTTTGGCCCTAGCACCGCCAGCCGCACGCATGCCCGCACACCCGACCATGCGATGTATATATATTGTTGTAGTGTTTGGCCCTAGCGCCGCCATCCGCACGCATCCCCACAAGCCGCACGCATTCCCGCACACCCCCACGCATCCCCGCTCTTGCCCTAGCGCCGCCCGACGCCGTAATTAGAAGAACTAAATGTACCCTCTCATATGAATCCATGGTTTCTCCGAATTAGGGTTTGGAATGACCAAGCATGTATTAGGGTTACATTTCAATACTTTTAACCTGTCATATCATCATCCTTGCTCGAGCATTTCAATAGATGTATTACTGATATTTACGTGATAATATTATTGTTTCAGAAACTATGGATCCACTCAGTAGAAACCTTGAAGAGGAAGAAATAATGGAGAACATGATCCACGAGGACACCTCACAATATCTGAACTTGGAGGGACATGATGACAGCTCAAGTAGTCATGGAGAAGATGACGACTCCGGTGAACGCATTTTAGTGATTACAATGTCCGTCGAGGTATATGCATGGATTAAGCCTCTGCTGACTTGCACCGATTAATTTGTATATATATGTACATGTATTAATTAACGCTTCTTTCTTCTTTTAGCCCTCTGGATCGACCAGCCAGCAACAATCTTCTTCTACGAAAAAGAGCAAGCGAGGTGCGAGCCATCGGTTGAATGATCGTGCAAAGTTCACGATAGAAGCAGTCCATGTTGATGGCAGGCCGATGGAGCCCAAGAAGTCCGCAGACAAATTTATACGTCAGGCTAGAGTTCTTGTTAGGGACCAAATCCCAATCATAATTGAATATTGAAGTAAGCCAAAGAAGGGCGAAGGTACCTTTGTCGATGAAAGATCCAAAGAAACGCTTTGGAATTCGCTGTTGGTAAATTTCACCCTTCCGCTAGAGGAGGATGAAAATAAACCGGTTATAAAGGAAAAGGTCAAAGAGTGGACTCTAAAGAAGATGGCTGATGCTTTCCGTAACTGGAAGACAAAATTGAACAAATTTGTCAAAGATCGCGAGACTCCAGATTTCGAAGACGCATATTATGCGAAGATAAGACCCCACTGGCCCGAATTTGTGGCATACAAGGAAGGTGCTATAGCTACAAAGAGGTCAGAAACCAATACGCTAAATGCCTAGAAGAAGGAATATCACCAGAGGACGAGGTCAGGTGGATACATATCTCAGAGGCCTAAGTGGGAGGAAGCTGAGAAGGCCCTGCGCGATAGAGGGATCACACCCCAGACACATGGGTGGGACCTACGTGCAAAAACTTGGTTCTACGGAATCGGGGCAAGGTTGGACCCAGAAACGGGATTGTGTATCTTTCCAACCCTCCTTGCCAAACCCGTCACTTAACTCATCACGGCATACGAGGAAACAGCCGTCAGGACCTTCCATCCCGATAGAGAGAATGACCTGCTGACACGTGCCATCAGTAAAAAAGAACACCCTAGACTTGCACGAGGCACAGGGGGTATGACGTGGAAGGATGGGTTTGCCGAGTGTGGCAACTCTTATAGATGGCGTGGCAGAAAAGAAAAAGAGTGTACAGAGCGGATGACACAGATAGAACATGCACTTGTGGCGCTGCAGGCACAAGTGAATGCACAAAAGATCCAGGAAGCTACCGGCCCATCTCAGCGGCACGAAGAGCCTGCATTGGAAGCTGCCGGCGGCCCAGACTCTACGCGGAAAAGAAGCGTGGATTCCATGGAGAACGTGCAACCCACGCTTGAAATGGCGGGTCCTCGATACCCCATGGATGAGATCACGGAGAGCAAACACGCTAAGCTGCATGTGAGATTAATGGGCTTATCCATTAAGGTGGCGGTCGGCTATGTATTACCTCCTGTAGCTGGTGGAACTTACCACTGCCGACCGATTCCAGATGGCTATGCTATTGTCGGGGTGGATGAGGTTGTGAAGGAATATGAGGAAGCACATCTTGACCATGCTACAGGTGAAGGGGAAACTCAACTCAAATTTGCAGTGAAAACAACCATTCTTTGGAAGAAGGAACACATCGTGCTTCCAAATTGGAGGCCACTGGCACCCCCGTCGTCTCCGCAGCGTCAGCTGTCTGAGCCGCCTTAGCCGTCTCCAAGTCATCAGAATACTCCCATGTCATCTCCGGCGCTTCAGCCATCTCCTGCGCGGCAGCCATCTTCGGCGTGCCAGCCATCTCCTACGCGGCAGCCATCTTCGGTGCGCCAGCCATCTCCTGCGCGTCAGCCATCTCCGGCGCTTCAGCCATATCCTCAGCGTAAGCGGAAGAGCACTGCCACGAAGAGCATCACTAGCACTGCCACGAAGAAATCCGCAGGAAACCGTACGCCAAAGAGTTCAAGAAACTACGTCCCGCAGCCTTCCGCCAAGCCATTGCCGGTTTTACCGTGGAATCGCAGTGACGAGGAGACCAATAGGATCTCGGAAGAAGAGGTCAAGAAATTCATTGCACCTAGACAGGCCGAGCCAAAGGAGAAACTAGATCCGGCGGTGGTGGAGAAGTTTTACAATAATCTTTTGAAACCTGAAACCCCACTTGTGTCGGACTACGAGCGCCAGATTATGAAGGGGGATGTAAGGTGGAGGGAGACTGAAAGTAGCAGTCGCGCGGCACCCCAGAAAACAGTTCCCATGCTCAGGAAAACCAATCATGCGCCCCGCTCCAAGTGTTCGACACACGGATATCTCCTCCTGTAAATGATTACGAGGCAGAGCTACAAAGAAAGACCAATGATATGGGGATGACTTACATTGCATACTTGAACATCATGGGAGAAAACTTGCCCAAAGGCGATGTCAACCCCATACAGCCATGGAAGTATGGGAAGAATCTCGTCAAGAAAGAGGAGCTCAAGAATCTACCAACAAAGATGCAAAGATTGCACAAGTGGTACCTTGATTTCTACAAGACGAGAAAGTAAGAATGGACCACGGCGCATATAAGAGATCAGATTTTCTTGTGCGGAGACGACGAGATCGCCTTCAACATTCAGTACTTGCATTTTCTGTTCAATCAGAAGGAACTCGACAAAGCTGCCATCATCCTTTATTGTGTGTAAGTACTATTTCTGTAATTTCTATATTATCTCATTCAATTCATTAATTGCATGTATATATATATGCTCACCATATATGTATATACTATTATGCAAGAAAAAGGTTATGGAATGCATGAAAGGAGGCCCTTTTGACATTGGGATCGTTGACCCAAATAGATTTCATGAAGAAGTGGTAAGACACAGACCCGGGCAAACAGAAGATTTCTTGCTAAGATCTTTACTGAGACAACAAACCAAAAGGGAAATACTATTGCCTTACGACTTCTCGTGAGTACGGTTACCCTCTCTTGTACACATTCTGTTTCGTCTTACTCGATGTTAAGCGTAACTGATGATGAGTTATGCTTGCGCAGGTTCCACTTTATTCTGCTAGTCATTCAACCTGACTTAGAAAAAGTCCTCATCGTGGACTCGTTACGAAAAGACCAAGAGCTATGGGCAGACTTTAAAGAGATACTCCAGAGGTAATTTCAATCATATTATCGCACTAGATCGGAAACTTTCGTGACAACAAGTAATTAGTTACTCCTTTATCCATTTTATTTGCCGGACAGGGTTTGGAAAATGTTCACGGGAAGGGCCGTGGGTGAATGGTCAGAAGAACTAAAATTTGTAGACCAAAATGTAAGTAATACTAGCTAGCTAGGTCTGTTCCAATTCCATTATATCATGCTTTATTGATTATTATTTTGATTGAACTCTCTATTCTTATAAAGTGCGCGCATCAGGGACCCGTCAATAACTTATGTGGATAATATGTTTGCGAGTTCATTCGCAACACGATATGTGCGACGGGCCAAGCCGCACTAGAACAACTTAGAGTAAGTAAAAAAAGTACACAACATTATTTTATTACCATCGGTTGTGTTGAGTTTTATTCTTATATATATATTGTCCCCATTCTTCATATATATTTAGATCGAACGGATGCGGGACCAACTCCTACCATTTGACCGCATACGAGCCATTCAAGAGGAATTGACGGAGTTCATACTTGATGAGGTCGTCACGCCTGGCGGAGAACTCTTTAGATATCCATCAAAATGAACGTTGTATATATATGCTTGAACGTGTTTGTCTTGTACTTGATGCTTCAACGTTTACGGAGAATACCACAATGACGATGTTTGTGTATAATAATAGTTGCTTAATTATTCATGTACTCGTATGTACCGACGACGATGTATGTGTATATCTCTCCCGATCGATCCCCCTCTCCCCCTCCCCCCTCCCCGTCCCCGCCGCGCCGCAGAAATACGCCCAGAACGGGGCGGCGGCAGAGATTTATGTTGTTTTCCTTCCGCGGCAGAACTCTGCCCGGCAGAGATTTATGTCTTTTTCCTACCGCGGCAGAGAACCTTTAACACCAGTTGGCAGCCCCACGTGCTCCACCCTTTAACAGGGGGGCTCTAACACCGAACCCCCAACAGCGGTTCTGGAACCGCTGTTAGAGGCCTCTGTGAACCGGTGTTAGAGGCCACGTTTCCACTAGTGTGAAGAGTAAACAAGATTCGGAGGAAAATCTAATTACCCCCTTCGATCCATCGTTAATTTACACTATTATGGATCAAAGGGAATAAATCATATGTGCATGCACTGGCATGACATCATATATATGGAGGCCTCACAACATGTTTGTTACATCGAACTAGTCATGCTGTTTTAGAACCGACTTAAATTGAGGGAATTGACCGCTTAATGCAACCAAGTCCATGACATGACTCTGGTGCATTGGGCAAACGAGGCTTCCATCAAGATTAGTGGCTAAAATGGCCTTAGAAAAAGTCACGACATCCTTTGCCTTGTATCCTTGGAAATTTGGAAGGGACGTACACTAGGGCGTTCCATCCTTGGAAACTTCAAAACTATGTTGTTATAAAGTGCAAAGGATTTTTGAAAAAAAAAGTTTAAAAGATTTCTCCTCGAATCAAGCTTTCGCCCCACTTTATAAATAAAACATCCAAAAGATTTCTTGAGTAGGGTAAAACTAGGAGAGTAGGGCTTTGTATAAATTCTTGAGCATCCAACCGTGCTGGAGGTTGATATTTCCCAATTTACATCACCTTTATATATCATAATTTATCTCTATTCATTGATATATGTCTTATTATGAGGTATTATTTATGGCTTTTCATCTGTTTATGCATGTTGGATGATTCTTGGAGGATGAACTGTCGGAGTCTGGATTCTGATGGAAAAGAAGGCGTTTCGGTGCAATTTCGCGAAGATCAGAAAATACCAGAAAAATATGGGAAAATATTATTTTTCGAGAAGATTGAGGAAGCCAGAAGGAGGAGCGAAGAGGGGCCGCATGGGGCCACACCCCCTAGGCGCGGGTCCCCCTGGGCCACGCCTAGGGCAGGTGTGGCCCACCTGCCCGGCTCCTGACTCCGCCCCTTCGCCTATATCTTCCCTACGAAACCCTAAGGCTAAGGGGCGACCACAGATAGATTTTCGCCGCCTCTGGGGGCGGAAAACACAGAGATAGAAAGATCACTCCGGCACACAGATTTCTGCCGAGGAAATTCCTTCCCGGAGAGGGGAGACCGTCGCCATCAACACCATCGTCAAGCTAGGCTTCATCGGGATCATCATCATCATCCATACCATCATCTCCACCAACACCCTCATCACCACTCCGTCCCGCTGTAACAATTGTGTTGGATATTGCTTTAGTTCTTAGAGGAAACTTTCCCGGTGTTAATTACTATTGTAGTTGATGCTTGTGAGTGGAACCATTGGATTATTGTTTATGTTCAGATTGGTATCCACTACCATATCATCTTTGATCTTGATCCATATGATGTCTTGTGAGTAGTTCGTTGTGTTCTTGAGGACATGGGAAAAGTCATGTTGTTAGTAGTCAATTTGTGTTAAGTTATTATTCAATGGTTTAGTATTTAAGTTGTGGTGTTATTCTTCTAGTGGTGTCATGTGAACGTCGACTACATGATACTTCACCATTTATGGGCCTAGTGGGATGCATTGTGATATTTGGCTACTAATTGTGGGGTTGTCGGAGTGACAGAAACCTGAACCCCCGTTAGGACACCTTTGCACAAGGGAGTGTAGGATCTCAGAGTTTAAGGCTGTGGTTAGATTAATATCTTAATTACTTTCCTATAGTTACGTATGTTTGTAGGAGGTTTAATCACAAGTATGTATTAGTCCAAGTAAGGTCGGTATGTTAGCACAAATTCACCTACACAACACTTACAACACCAAAGAAGAGTACTCGGCTATTTGAAGCGAAAGCACTTGACAGAATTCTCATGTGTCCTCGAGAACGTTTGGTCCTTATAAGTATTTCCACCGGCTTGTCATTTGCTAAGAAAGGATTGGGCCACTTGCTCCGTTTGTTTGTTGTCTTTATTACTTGCTCTTTGTTTTGTTACCTTATCAGAAAACCACTAAAAATCCTTTTGCTAAGTATTCACAGGGATTTCCTGCTTCATACCATTGTTTAGCACCTTCTGCTCCTCGTTGGGATCGACACTCCTATTTATCGAAAGTACTGCGATACACCCCCTATACTTGTGGGTCATCAAGACTATTTTCTGGTGTCGTTGCCGGGGAATGAAGCGCTATTGAAGAGTGAAACTGGTAAGGGAAACTTCTACTATGAGTATTGCTTTTGTTACTGCTTGTTACTTTGTTTCCAATATGGATAACCCACTTGGTTTTTTGTTTGGGAAAACTACTACCACTGCTAGGGTAGTAGATGAACCACCACTTGTTGAGATAGATCCTTTTAAGATACCTACAAGCATTGTTAATCGTGTTATCGATAATTATTATTTAGGGGATGGAACTGTCCATCCTGGTGATCACTTGCTTTTTATCCATGAATTATGCGGGTTGTTTAAGTGTGCAGGTATCACAACTGAATAGGTGAAGAAGAAGTTACTCTCCATATCGTTGAAAGGGAGAGCTGAAGAATGGTATAAGCTGCTGAAGAATGGACAATCCATGGAATGAGAGGACATGGCATCTCTCTTTTACTCTAAATTTTATTCTCCCAGTGAAATTCATAAGGATAGAAATCTTATATATAACTTTTGGCCTCGTGATGGAGAGAGCACAGCTCAAGCTTGGGGGAGATTGAAGTTACTAATGCTTAAATGTCCTATTCATGAACTCCTTAACAATATTATTCTCAATAACTTTTATGCTAGACTTTCTCTTTATGATAAATATTTACTAGATGCTTCTTGTGCTAGATCATTCACACATATGAAGGAAGAAGCTAAATGGGATCTCCTAGACCGTATTCAAGAGAACACTGAAGCTTGGGAGAATGACAAAGGAAGAAAGTCAGGTATAAACTATGATTATGAATGCACTAAATCTTTTATGGGAACTGATGACTTCCTTGATATTAGTAATGAGTTTGGTCTTGATTCCCAAAGTATTGCCAACTGTTTTAAGGCCTTTGCCTCTTACATAGAGATTCCCAAGAAGAAGTGGAATAAGTACCATGCTCTGTATAAAGATGTTGTTAGTCATGTTCCTGTTAGAAGTACTGAAGTTTGTGCTACTAATCATATTATGCTTGAACCTCATGTTGATAAATTACCATTCCCAGCTAAGGTAAAGGAGTATTCTATGATTATTAGTGCAAATAACAAAGGTACGATAAAAACTGTGGAGCCTGGTGAGCGAATTAATGATGAACCTGTGGTAGCTATTGTGAAAGACACTGTCACTAGAAATATAGAGGATGAGCACATTGTCTTCTGTGAATACGCTTCTAATATTATCTCCCATCCTAGTAAGGCTAGAAAAGCTAGTGTTCCTGTGCTTTCTGTTAAAATTGGTGATCATTGCTATTATGGTTTGTGTGATATTGGTGCTAGTTCTAGTGCTATTTCTTATGAGCTCTATAGGGAAATCATGCATGAGATTGTCCTTGTTAGCTTGAGGACATTGATGTAGTTATTCAAGGAAACCATTTGCCCCATTGGCATTGTAAGAGATGTGGAGGTTCTCTGCGGTAAGATTAAGTATCATGTTGATTTTCTAGTGCCTAATTCTGTAGCTAGCAAAACTTGTCCTATCATTTTTGGTAGACCTTTCTTGAACACTTGTGGAGCTATTATTGATTGTAAGAAGGAAAAAGTTTTAACTAAGTTTGATGGAGATTCTTATGAGTTAAAATTTTCCAAATTTGCTAAAGCTCCTTGTGAAAATAGCTTGCCTAATAAAGATTTCAGGATGGAACAACTTGCTTTTATTGATCTAGTCTATGACCTTGGACCTCTTTTTGATGACTGTAAGTATGCTTATTTTGATGATAAAGTTGTTTCCAGTGATAGTTATACTGTCAACTTTATTCGAAGTGCTACTGGAAGTTATTTTGAGAGAGGGAAACATGGTTTTATGCATCTCAATGATGTTAAGTTTTCCCGTTTTATGTTAAAAGCTTTGAAGTTGCATTTGTTTTATCTTCCTATGCTAGTGGATTTTTGTTTCAACAATTCGTTTTCTCATGATACACCCATGCATAGGAAGTGGTTTAGACTCAAATGTGTTGGTTATTTGCTTCTTGATGCTCTCTTTCACTTCAAATATATATCTCCTTTCTGAGCATCTTTGAAAGTTTCAAGCCAAACTTAAAGGCATTAAAAAAAGTACTTGTTGGGAGATAACCCAAGAGTTTTGTCGAGTCTTGGAAGTTATTACCTCAGTAATAACCGCTCCTTATCCTTTTTGTTTTGGTTTTTGTGTCAAGCTCAACTACTTTTGTGAAGTAGAGGAGTTGTGAAAAGTGGCTATTCTTGGACAGATTTTTGTGATGCATTGTAAAAATTTGTGAAGGAGCTCAGTACGTTGGATGGAGCTGTATTGTTCTGAGCTTGTTCTCCAGGTTGTTACCCAACTTTCATTAGTTCTGCACTTTTTGATTCGAGCAACAGAAGATTTTTGAAAAAATCAATCTTTGCCTGCTGGTCTATTTTGACAGATTTCTGCCGTCATTTGCGTTTGCCTCTTAAAGAAGCTTTTGTTTTGATGGGTTTTCAGTTGAAGTGTGTACCTAAAGGTTATTGTTTTTGCTTACACTAATGTTTTCATTGAGTTTGTGCAAGGGTTTTGTAAGAAGGAAATTTTCAGGAGAAGGAGAAGAGGAATCTGCAGAATTCGTCGTTGAATAGGTAAAGGTTCGTGAAAATCCAATATTTTTATATTTTTGATGTTTTTAATACATAAGGAAGGCTACGAGACGGAACAGAGAAAGAACCAGAGTCCATGGTGGACAAACCCACCCAGGCGCGGGCCCAGCCTGGCCGCGCCTGAGGGGGGTGTGCCACCCTCGAACTTTGTCTCCGCCTGGTTTCCATGTCAGTATCTTCCTTATGCATTGAAACTTCATAATATATAACCCCCGGATCCCCCGAGGTTCGTGCATCGTGTTCTCATCGTGTTTTTGTTTCGATCTATTTCTGCCAGGAAACCTTCTCAAGTTTAGAGCACCATGGTCTCTGCCAACAATAAAGGCAAGAAGCTCGTGGAGGAGATAAAGTTGGAAGAACAAGCCGCCGCAGGGACAAGGGCAAGGAAACCTAATTTTGTAGGAGCAATTAACACTAGGCATGTTTTTTCTCGTAATATGCAGGGAATCATAGCCTTCGGTCTAGACTTCAGATACTGCCATGTGGCAGTGGAAGCCCTTCGAACCACTAAT
This sequence comes from Avena sativa, assembly GCA_916181665.1. NCBI lineage: Eukaryota > Viridiplantae > Streptophyta > Magnoliopsida > Poales > Poaceae > Avena > Avena sativa. Next base: position 37,311,043 of record OV702285.1, on the reverse strand, counting down.
GAGTTTTGTGACAAGTACCGTGCCTTGAGGTGGAAGGTGGATATACTCCAAGGGGAGAATGACAGGCTTCGTAAGATGCTGGAAGAATTTCTTACCCTAAACAAGGGAACACCGCCACCAAGAGTAATTCGTCATCAGGTTTGGCATCCCCTTGGCTTGTTCCAAGCTTGGGAGAGTGCCACGGTATCACCATCATTATCTTTCACCTTTTTACCTTTTTAGTGGATTCATATATTTGGTAGAGAAGTTATCTTATAGTTTGGTTTGCATGTGGAAGTATCTCTCCTTTAGTTGATTATCTATGTATCTCTTGGTGTGAGTGCCTTTATTGAATATTAATGAGAAGTCTCATCTTTTAGTTTTTGCACTTCTTATTTTAGTTTGCAATCTCTATTATATGATGGATCTTGTTGATGAGTATTGACATCACTTTGGGAGCATCAAGTAACTCTAAATTGGTTTTGGCAAACCGAGCTCTGGTCAGTAGCAACAATTTTTGAGGTTTGAAAGAAATAGAGAAAAAGCTTACGGGTATTTGGTATCGTCTATTTTCTTTCTTGTTGGCTCATAAGCTTAGTATTCCTTATTTAAGATATTTTGTGTCTTCAAGGCAGATTGCATGTTTGGTTTTATTACTTGTATGTTTGCTTGTTTCTTTCAACTCTCTTGCTTGCTACCCAGCCTTGCTAGCCAAAAACCTGTTTTGAGAAGGTATACTTCTCATGTTTCCAAATCCCTTTGAACCAAACCTATGCCATTTGTGTCCACCATATCTACCTAGTAGCACTATTGCTATTCCAAGCAAATTTTCAAGCTTCATCTATCTTTCAAATTAAAAAGTATTTTGTTATATGAAAACTAGTTAGTAAAGCTCTCACGAACTTGATGGCACACCTTATTTTCTTGCCCCTAATAGACTTGAACCATTGTGAACATCGAAGTTGTATATGCTTGCACCTATACGTTGGAATTAGAAGAACCGTGCTGCCACGGGGAACGTTTTCAACATTGCACTTATACTCTGTACACCGTTGATATTGTGTTATTTTGTCTGTGGATGTCACTGGTGTGAAATAAAAAGGGAGCTTGTAAGTCCATGGAGTCTGTATTTTGTGTTAGAGAAACGCCTGGGCCGCTAGCCTAAGTCATGCCTAATCATGGTGGAAACTTGCATCATCACCATAGTGAGCCATCTATGAAGCATCCTCAATAAAAAGCTATGCATATAGTAAATAAAAAGATCGCTGAGATGCTCATTGTCTGCTTGCCTTGTCATTTTGGTTATGGGAAAGCTCATATACCATGTGCAAGGGGTACCCCGTTGGCGGTTCTCAATGATATGGAAGTACTTACAATGACAAGAACTTACCTGTGACCGAAGTTGAGTAGCATGGGGAGTGGCCCTCATATTCAAGGGACATGAGATTGCCAACTTATATTTCGTCAAGCATATACTCCATCCTTGTTCACTTTAACCTTAATCATCTCAAGATGCCTATGATAGGGGCAATGAGGGCTCAAAGATAGTAAGTACCATAATCTTTTGGAAGCTCTTTATGACTTGTAATCCCTGCTTCCCTCTATGAAGGGACATTTCTCCCACTTCCAAGTTGAGTCAGTAAACCTATTTCCTCTCTATCTCCAGCAAGCATTTGAGTTGTTGTGTTTCAAGCATTCATATGGTGATTCATTCAATCATGTTATTTATCTTCCTTGTTTGCACAAAACTCTTATTTATTGAGTATTACTTTAAAAGCCTTCACTTGTGAAAAACCATTTTGAGCAAAGAGTGCTCCTGTTTTGAACTTCTACAAAAAGATTTTTGTGAAACTGTTTGCCAGGTGTTCTCTGACCAAGAACAAAGTTTGCCAATTCCAGTTATGATTTATCTTTATGCATCTCTATTGTGACTGCTATACTTGGTTGCAAGCTAAGTTATATAATGGTGAGTTGCTTTCTTCTATGAGTTGTGCAATGGGAAGTGTGATGCTTATTGTTCGTATTCTTTTATCAACACTTCACTCCATAAACCTGTGGACATGTTTACTGAGCTCAGTTTTCTCTTGGGGACAAGCGAAGTCTAATCTTGGGGGAGTTGATACGCCCAATTTGCATCACCTTTCTATATCATAATTTACCTCTGTTCATTCATTGTCTTATTATGAGGTATTACTTATGGATTTTCATCTGTTTATGCATGTTGGATTATTCTTGGAGGATGAACTGCCGGAGTCTGGATTCTGATGGAAAAGAAGGTGTTTCGGTGCAATTTCGCGAAGATCAGAAAAATACCAGAAAAATATGGGAAAATATTATTTTTCCAGAAGATTGAGGAAGCCAGAAGGAGGAGCGAAGAGGGGCCGCAGGGGGCCCACCCCCTAGGCGCGGGTCCCCCTGGGCCGCGCCTAGGGCAGGTGTGGCCCAACTGCCCGGATCCCGACTTCGCTTCTTCGTCTATATCTTCCCTACGAAACCCTAAGGCTAGGGGGCGACCACAGATAGATTTCCGCCGCCTCTGGGGGCGGAAAACACAGATAGAGAAAGATCTCTCCGGCAGACATATTTCTGCCGGGGAAATTCCTTCCCGAAGAGGGGAGACCGTCACCATCAACACCATCGTCAAGCTAGGCTTCATCGGGATCATCATCATCCATGCCATCATCTCCACCAGCACCATCATCACCACTCCGTCCCACTATAACAATTGTGTTGGATATTGCTTTAGTTCTTAGGGGAAACTTTTCCGGTGTTAATTACTATTGTAGTTGATGCTTGTGAGTGGAACCATTAGATTATTCTTTATGTTTAGATTGTTATCCATTACCATATCATTTTTTATCTTGATCCATATGATGTCTTGTGAGTAGGTCATTGTGTTCTCGAGGACATGGAAGAAGTCATGTTGTTAGTAGTGAATCTGTGTTGAGTTATTATTCAATGGTTTAGTATTTAATTTTTTGTGCTATTCTTCTAGTGGTGTCATGTGAACGTCGACTACATGATACTTCACCATTTATGGGCCTAGGGGTATGCATTGTGTATTTGTCTACTAATTATGGGGTTGCCAGAGTGACAGAAACCTGAACCCCCGTTAGGAAACCTTTGCACAAGGGAGTGTAGGATCTCAGAGTTTAAGGTTGTGGTTAGATTTATATCTTAATTACTTTCCTGTAGTTACGGATGTTTATAGGGGGTTTAATCACAAGTATGTATTAGTCCAAGTAAGGTCGGTATGTTAGCACAGGTTCACCCACACAACACTTACAACACCAGAGAAGAGTACTCAGCTATTTGAAGCGAAAGCACTTGACAGAATTTCCATGTGTCCTCGAGAACGTTTCGTCCTTATAAGTATTTCCACCGGCTTGTCCTTTGCTAAGAAAGGATTGGGCCACTTGCTCCGTTTGTTCGTTGTATTTATTACTTGCTCTTTGTTTTGTTGCCTTATCAGAAAACCACTAAAAATCTGTTTGCTAAGTATTCACAGGGATTTCCTGCTCCATACCACTGTTCAGCACCTTCTTCTCCTCGTTGGGATCGATACTCCTATTTATCGAAGTACTGCGATACACCCCCTATACTTGTGGGTCATCATAGGTGCGCCAGATCCATCCCCACCCAGCGCGATCGCTGGCACCCATCCCGGCAGCAGCGGTGGAGGCAGCTGGGCGTTCGCTTGCGCCACCATGCTGGTGAACTAGACGACTTCCTCGTAGTCAACCCACTGGGCTTCCTCCCCCCGCACGCTGGCCGCAATGGCCTGCTTGGTGAAGGCGTCCTCGTCGTAGCCCCGTGCCAGCACCTCGCGGTACTCCAAGGACAGGTTCGCGGCGACATCGTCCACCGCCTCCTGCTTGACGATGATGCAGTCGGTGTCCTCCTCGTCTTTGTCGTCCTCGCTGTCGAGCTTGGTGTCGGAGTGGTTGTGGGCGCCCTCGTCATCCGAGTCGATGTCGGGGATCTGATAGACCTCCCCTGGCTGCAGGTCACGGCGGATGGTGGTGGCGTGCCGCACCTTATGCTCACACTCGAGGAACTTCACCCAGTAGTCCTCGGAGTGGTAGCCCCTCTCCCATCGTTGGGTCTACGGGAGGTTGGAGATTCAGCGGCGGATCTCCTCTGCCAGCCCTTTGCCCTCCTTGGGCACGGGCGGCACCGGGACACGGTCCTGGTTGAGGTGCCAGACGGTAGGGAGGGAGACATCCCTGTGGCTGATGCCCCGCCCCTCCCTTCAACGGCGCTCACACTCCGCGACATGTAAGTACTGCCGTGTGCGGCGCTCCCGCGGTGACGGGTAGTCCCCCACGGGGCGGCCCCGGAAATCCTCCGGACGCGACGAAGGCGGCAGGGATGTGCCACGGAGGAAGGCCGGCAGCCGAGACCGCTGGCTGCTAGAGCCTCGTGGTCGTTCTTGCTCCTCTTTAGCCAGGGAGACGTCTTCATCTTTGGTGGTTGTGGTGGTGGTTGCTGCTAGGGTTGCGATGGGGAGAGGTGATGAGGAGCACGACACCGACGGGCGGTTAAATAGCCCCTTCACCCGTGAACTCGCGCAGCTTCCCACTCCTTCGCCATCAATGCCGGCACGGGAACGCAGGCGACGCCCAGTCAGTCAGTGTGCCGTCTCATCGCCATTGATGATGCAGGCTGACGCCGGTCAGCCTTCCGCGCAACGCCTCTAAATTGCTTCCGTGGTTGCGTCTGAATCGGTGCCGTTGTCCGTGTCTGAATCAATGCCGCGGGTCGCGGTGGCCGACGGGTGGACCAGTGGCGTACACGGACAGGACACCCGCACAGTCCGCACATCTCCGGGCCGATGCAACAGTTGCCCAGATTAAATATACGGATGGATCAAGCGAAAGCGTTTGTTCGAACAAGGGGCGCCGCGCTCGTCCTACGCGAAACGATTTCAGATACCCTCAGACGGGATGGGCGTTGCGTCGACTCGTCGGAGCATGCCATATTCCATGTGCCCCTCTTTCTCACTGTTCACTGCTGGAAGTGTAGCCCCACGGGATCACTCAATTATTACTCTGCCTAGGCATGGGTAACATGATCCGTCTCTGTGCTGCATACGGCCGGCAATCCCCTCCCCCTCTCTCTCTCAGCAATAATGGACTACTACAAGAAGTTTGAGTTGAGGAGTTGCCACAGCATGGACGAATATATGTCTGCCAGACAACAACAAAAAACCAAGCTTGAGTCACGAGACGAACAGTAGTAAGTGAACCAATGCTTAACATGCACAGTTGCACACACACACACACACAAGTACAGTAGTACTGAAAACCACTATAAATAGGATGCACCACCCAACAATACTTGCATTCTAAACAAGGTCTTTTACTCAGCTGCTGCAGCGTGCTTGCTTACACATACATAGCAGCATACCGCAGCTGATCGAATCCATGGCGCAGTCCCAGCTGCTGCTGCTGCTGCTGCTGCACTTCTTCCTGTCGTTCCTCTCCCTTGCGGCGCCGAGCATCGCCACGACGATGACGCCGTGCCACCCCGACGACCTCCGCGCGCTCCGGGGCTTCGCTGGGAACCTCAGCGGCGGCGGGGGCGTCCTCCTCCGCTCTGCGTGGTCCGGCGCCGCGTGCTGCGACTGGGAAGGCGTGCGCTGCGACGGAGCGAGCGGCCGCGTCACGTCATTGTGGCTCCCCAGGCGCGACCTCGCGGGGCCCATCGCGACTAGCCTCGGGGGTTGCATCGAGCTCGAGTCGCTCAACCTCGCCGGCAACAGGCTGGTTGGCACCGTCCCGTCGTGGATCGGGGAGCTTCACCACCTTTCCCACCTGGATCTCTCAGATAATAACTTGCTAGTCGGCGAGGTGCCCACGAGCCTGCAGATACGGCTCGAGGGGCGCCTCGCCGCCGACACCAGCAGAAGAACCCTCGACGAAGAAGAAGAGCCGAACACGATCACCGGGACCAACAACTTTGTCAAATCCGGGACGCTCAACGTCGTCTCCGGGAACGACAACGTCGTCATGTGCGGGAACAACAACACCCTGTCCGGGAGCAACAACACCCTGAGCGGGAGCGACAACGTCGTGGCCGGCAGCAACCAGGTCGTGTGCGGGTGGAACCACGTCGTCTCCGAGAACAACAACGTCGTCACCGGGAACGACAACACCGTCACCGGGAGCTTCTGCGCCGTCTCCGGGCACCATAACACCGTGTCGGGGAGCAACAACACCGTGTCCGGGAGCTACCATACCGTCTCCGGGAGCAACAAGGTCGTCACGGGTGGGTGATGCATGATCTGTACGTATGTGTGTGTTGTTTCCATATGTTCCCTAGCCATGTTCCTCGTTCAAGTTCAGTGTAGCTCACCATCGATCGATCACTTGGTGGGGTCAGTAATCCTACGTGTTGTGTAATGTCATGGATCCATCATCCATGTACCATCCTAGCCGGCTTTCCTATTTTCAATAAAGTTAAGTTGTCATGTGTGTGTCTGCGGCGGCTAGCTTGCAGCTGATCAAGACCAAGTGTGTTTTCTTATGGTACAAATTTGCATGTCTACATGTGGTGATTATTTCATATGTATTCTACTCCTATTTGTCTGTGATGTGCTAGGCTTTAATATGTCGACAGAGTTGCGAATCACATGGTGAATTATAGCTGCTTAATGTATGCTATATATCTAAATGGTTACATAAAGCTTTTGCGCAGGCACGCACAGCTTGGTATTAGGGGTGTCGTTGAGGAGAACATCCGTCGGGAGGCTGTTAACTAAGCTACAAGCCTGGCAGGAGGGAGAATATAGTCTGTGATATATGGATGCATGCACCCAAGTCTATATATTGGAGGCCTCATAGTTTTTTTTTGTTACAGGAAACTAGCAGGATGGCCCACGCAATTACGAGGGCAACATATTAAATGTATAAAAACTGAATCTCTAATCAATTCATAGTTTCATGGACATTGACAATATGATATAGTGAATAATATAGGTCAATAGTCCACGTAAATAAATAGATATACGTTCAGAACTTCATTTTGCTAATGTTTGTGTGGTAATCTATTGATATATTCTCTAGCAATTTGCAAATTTGTTTAGTGTGTGTCCATTTTGACCTTACTCTTAATATAAGCTAGGTAGCCAATATGGCCTTAACTTTTACGAATATTTAAATTGTAGTGATTTTAACTTGCTCACTTTAGTGTGGAACATTCGAACTCTTCATCTCATAAACATAACACATACACCAGGTCTCCACACTCCAATCTTCTCTGGATTCTCTCACCTTGATCATAGCACTAAGGTGTCCATAATCAGGGTAAGCATGGACCAACCTCTCACTGGTAGTTTACTTATCTCTCACCTGAGACGGCTCGTTGTGCCAATAAAGTCATCTCCTTCGCAATACTTGTGTGAATGTGATCATGGAGGTTTACTCCATGTAGCAAATGCCTATGTGTCATCTATGTTCTCTTTACTCTCATTAGATAAAAGGTTTAAATGTACAAATTAATGTAATAATATAATAAGAAACTCTTCAATGTTTTTGGAAAATGGTTGTTGGATTCGTTCTTAGATTAAATATCAAGTCCTTACGAAAAAAGACATATATGATTAAAAATATCACAAAAGTATAAATAATTCAGTCGCAATCTTGTGTGCCCTCTTTTTATTAGTGGACACAACCGGAATTGTTACTAAACTAATTATAGAAGGTAGAACATTGATATTGTATTTCACAAAACAAATTCAAGTTCAACAAAGAAAGTAAATTGTAGTTGGTATATCATCGCAATGGAACCTAAATATATCAAAATTAATATATCTTAATGTCTTCATAATTGCATACATATAATTTTTTTATAGAACTCCAGAATTACATATAAGCATTATCCAACTATCATCCAACATAGATTTGCATCGGCCTTAGCTCTTTGTTTTACTTCACAAATATTAGGCTAATAGTAGTACACCAATCCAAACATGATGCATTTCTGCTACATAAATTAAACCACGAATCTTTAACTTTAGGCCTTTCAAAGTGCAATTATCTTAGCCCAATATTATATGCAAGAAATAATGTGGCACCATATTTGATGAGGAATTAGTTTCAGGATGTATCTTATCTAAGATAGAACAATTGCACAAATTCTTAGACAAAAATATTTCTAGCCCAATCTCATACATTAGGCCAAAATCATTCAATTTAGATACTCTTAAAAACAATGCTCAGGGATCATTCTCTTAAGATAAGTCGTTGCATTGGATATCATGCTAAGAGACATCACGCTGTCAGATGCCTTATTGCTATGTAGATTGCAGCCAGATTTAATCTTGTTATGATATGTTAAAACTTATCCCTCCTTTTCATAAGGACCATTTTAAATATGAAAAAAATAGTAAAGAATTTATGATCTATTTTTAATACATTTGGCATTATAGAGATTATGATTATCTTATTGCATTAATGTAAAATATTCAAGGTTTTTCTAAAACAATAAGATGTGCAGACACGAAAGGAAGATGTTAGTAAATAAGATTATCTTGAGATATATATTTTTACATACATGTGCCACGGTTTTCCTATAATATATTTGTTTATGTAGCCGTGACTATATATTTTTAGTTCACTCTTTATGTGTATCAACAAAATTCCCTATCAAGTGAATCATATTCACATGCACGTCAAGTACAAATTAGGGTAAACTCTATGAATCAAGTTAATTTGGGATTTTCTTTTTACCTGTTGTCATGTCCATATTAGTAACAAAAACTCTATTCTAAAAAAATCTATCAGTTTTTTTCTCTTTAATTGAGATGCATCTTTGTAGTGTGCACATGGTATGTTTGCTAGAATAAAACTTTGTGTACTTACGAACTCATACCTAGCTACGTGATCAACTTTGTTTTTATTGTAATCCCTCAGCATAATGTTTTGTCAAACCGATCTTTATATGTATCTCTCTTTTAAGTTTTTTATTCAAGTAAAAATGTAGATGTCTTTTTCTTATTTTTTTAATATTTATCATACACATGTATGTATAGATACACTCAAGTACGTGTTGATCACTCATACTTATTAAATTGAGTAAAAATTATAGGAAAACTATCAACCAAAATCATACATTAAACGTTCTAGCTTTCTAAGCTAATTTACACTTTTCTTATTTCTTGAGTTCATGAATGGATTCAGCTACTTCTACGGAGTTAGCTACATAGGTAGAGTAAGTCTTTATGGAATGCGAGGAACGACCTCGTTTTTAACAGATTTGGCACTATCAATTTCTTGCAGGTTATTCGAAGAGCTGTACACTTGATTCATATGTGGTCCTATCTTCTACCAGAGGACCAACGGCCGCCTATGGATATTGGATGCATTCAGTTGGAGACGGTCGCTTTGGCTTTCTACAATTAGACTGGGTGGCGGCATGCTAAAAGGATAGATGTTGCTTAAGCGTGTGCTCTTTTTATGGTTTAGGTGGCTAATTTTTTTAGCCACTTTAAGTGATTCATGAGTTTGTAATTCCAGATTTTGTACTCTTATGATTTAAGACTTTTTAAACGCTGCAATAAAAGGCTGTGTGCATCAATTGATGCAGAGGCCGGGGTATACCCCATTTCGAAAAAAAAAAAGGTAGAGTAAGTTTCTCCTTCATGATGGATTCGGTTAGCGTGTTAGCATACATTTACTTTTTTCTAAATGGAGACGGCTATCCATACAGGATATGTTCCAGCAAAAAAAATTCTTAGCATGTTTAATCAATTAGAAGAGTTCGGGTTTAAAAGGAAAACGTAGACGTCTCCTCTAGATATAAAACATGAACATTTAAATTCAGGTTTTAACCTTTTTTCTTACTACTGAAATGGATGAGCATAATATGTATTCGGATTAATTTGGATAAACATTCGACGGTAAGGTTTTTATCTGTCTCTCAATCTTTCTCAATGGATTAATTGGTTTCTACGGTAATATGTATTCAGATTAATTTTTGCGTAGGAGGTTGATGCATGATCTGTACGTATGTGTGTGTTGTTTCCTTATTTTCCCTAGTCATGGCCTTGTTAAAGTTCAGTGTAGCTCACCATCGAACACTTGGTGGGGTTAGTAATCCTACGTGTTGTGTAATGTACCATCCTAGCTTTTCCTACTTCCAATAAAGTTATGCTGTCATGTGTGTCTACGGCGGCTTGCAGCTGATCTGGATTTTTAGAGTCTAGACTAAGTGTGTTTGCTTATTATGTACAAGCTAGCAAGGGGGCCCTCGCAATATGAGGGCATCATCTTAGCATATTGGACATGTCCATGAAATTAATTTATGGTTCAGAGATACTTAAAGTATTGAATTCTAAATTACATATTTTTACGACCACAAATTTTGTATTAAGTAAAATAATACCTATTTTAAAAATATTTAGAACAATTCTAATTTTTTATTTAATATTAATTGCGATATTTCCAAAAACGACATTCACCATTTTCTAACCTAGAAGAGTGGTGTTTTGAATTAGTTTCTAGCCTTCAATTCAGGTTATCTATAACCTAAACAACATGTATATGTTGTGTCCAATCACATCACTACACAACCTTAGATTACTCATAACTTAAAGAATAATTTCTCAACAATTTACTATACTGACATGTTGGCCACAATCTTCTCAAACAGTTGTTTCTTATGGATCATTATTCAGTGTATTTCCTTGTTTCCTCATTCGCTGAGGGATGGAGAGCAATTTGGTGGCATCCATTTCCAGAGCGGAGCTGGACCGGAACTAATCTTAATTAGTGTACTACCGGTGGCTTACGTAGGATTTTGGAGAAATCTACTCCACATAGCTGTACTAATTATATGGGAGAGGGACACACTAACTTTCATGCTAATTGTATGGTAAAAATTCGAACGCAAAGGAATGCACACCCTTCTAGATACATGTAGTTGTTCCATGATGCCTTTGTGAGCGATGTGGATACCAACATTGTGTGCTCAAACATCCTAGGGTCCCATTTCTTGGTAGGTGTCTCTAGGGCTTGGAAGACTCACAAGGTTAGTCAAAACTTTAGAGAACTGATTTCATGCGTATTCTTCAGCGGTCAAATAGAAGAATATAGGATTCACAGGAAGAATAGTTGATTTCGAGGGATCATGATGGAGCATTACTTTACTGGGAATATTTTATTTATTTATCCTTTGTTTTGGTTTTTTATCTACCAATTAAGCTTCACCCTATTTTCTTTGAGAGAGTTATGTCTATGGTCATTGTGCCCTCAAAGATCCTACTGCCTCCTTTTACATGGGTGTCCCTAACGGATTCGAAAACTCACAAGGCGAGTGTAATCTTTGAAGAATTAATTTATTGTGTTTTGTTAGTGATGAAATGGAAGATTGTAGAATCAGATGAGAACCGCTGATTTTGAGGGACTATGAAGGAACTCTATTTTTACTAGGAATATATTGTTTGCCTTCAATTCGATTTTTTATCTATCAAATATTTTTAATTTATTAATAAGTTTGATTATAGTTAACATAATTAGAGGTGCATGCACACTTGAAAAGAGCATTTTAGAAAGAAAAATGTAATTCTAAAAATGATTTATCTGATTCACTACTTGTAATCTACTGCCTCTGTTTCAAAATATAATATGATTTAGCTTTTAAAAAAATACATATATCTAGACCCCTTTTAGTGTGTAGGTCCACTCATTATGCTTCAAACCAACACATTGCAAGAAAGAAGTGTTTCAGAAAAAGGCTAACATCTTATAATTTCGAAACGGAGGGAGTAGAAAATAATATAGTCTATCATCGATTTATTTCGTATTATCAATCGCTTTGTACTAATTTGAGTTTATAGTTTACCATGTGCTTGCCCTGGAAATGTCCCGGTGTAATTCTTTTGGAGAAGTCCAAGTGTAACACGTGCTAAAAAGAACCCATGTATGCTCTCCTCTACGGGTTATTTTTTTTTGCGATTAATTGTTCTACAGGTTATAATTTGAAGACACTTTCCTTATCAATGTTTGTGAAATACATGTATATGTACGGGACTCCTTTTTTCTAAAAAAAGGCATGCTTTTTTTTGACGTTTGGGACAGGCCTATAGAAGCAAATTTATTGTAAATCACGGCCAGGCATATGGACCCCCTTTTTTATATAACTACCACGATCTAGCCGGAAGCTAGCTGATCGATTGATTACAGAGTCTTTTTTTTACGTTAAAAGATATTTCATTTCTTCAACAGGTTATAGTCATTCAGAATAGAGGGGTTAAGGCACACACTTGTACCATATACCTACAGTACCCTCCTTTCAAGCTAATTTTGCAAGTTCATGAGCGACTATATTACAATCTCTTTTAACTAAGGACACATCAAAGCAAAAATATTCTCTTCTTCGCCGGTTGATCTCTCTGTAGATGAAACAGAGTCTTGATAAATCTTGATGTTCCGCATTAACAGATGAAACAACGCATGCACAATCAGTTTCGACGACAGCAGGTTGGAGGCCTAGCTCAGAGCAGTATTGTAGTCCTCTAAGCATCGCATTAGCTTCCGCTTCCTCGGCATCAGAACACAGTGGGAGAAGGGTGGCCATGGAACATATCACTGACCCAGCAGAGTCCCTAACAACTCCTCCCATCGTTGCTTGTCCAGAAATTTGAGAAAAAGAGGCATCAATATTCATTTTAAGCTTACCTTGATCTGGAGCTATCCAATGTGTCTTCACATCAGCGGTAGTACTGACCTGGGCAACGTTTGGCCATTTTTCCGTACGTATCAGGATGTGTTTCCCTTTGCTTGTGTCCATGAAGCAACTAGAATAGTTCAATGTGTTCAAATAATTCTGTAAAAACACCGATGAAGCTTCAACTGAACATTTTCCATCATCATGGATTATGTTGTTTCGCATGTGCCAGGCTCACCACAAAATAAGAAGGATCATGGAGTGATTTTCAGAGGGAGAATTTGCCAGTAAAATAAGTAACCAGTCAGGACGAGTATGTCTGAACATGTCTTCATGGGGCAGACTTCATACCTCTCTCATTTTATCTCTAATAGCTTTAGCCTTTGTACAAGAAACCGTAGCATGGAAGTTGTTCTCCTCACCAATACCACAGATAGTGTAGGGTTTCGCAGCATAATAAATCAAAAAAATTCTACGGAAGCGAACGGGAAAGCCAAGATCTAATCTAGGAGATGCAATCAACGAGAGGGATAGATGAGATCTTCATACCCTTGAAGAAATCGCACAGCAGAAACGTTCAACAGAACGTGGGTGATGTAGTCGAACTAGCCTTCTCCTCCTCGCGATCTGATCCGATCTAACGCCACAAGTGTCAACGCCTCTGAGAGATGCACACGTATGGCACCGCGACTCTCCTCCTTCCTCGGTCCAGCAAGTGGGGTGGAGAGATAGATTGGATCTATAGCACGACGGCGTGGTGCAATGGTGGAGAGTTTCTGCGGCAGGGCTTCGCCTATGCGCAGTCGGGAGAGAGAGAGATCTGGAGGGCAGCAGGTAGGCGGCTAGGGTTGGAGGAGTGGGGGGAGGAGGGTGCGCCCCTGCCCTCTTTATATAGAGGGCTGGCCGACCCCCTGGCCCCTCCTCCAAGCCCTAGGGCAGCGGACCCAAGGGTTGGAGTGGGGGGCAAGTCTCCCCCCCTTTCTAGAAGGTCCCCTAGGGTTTCCCCTAGGGTTTTGGCCGGCTGGGCCTATGGGGCCTTGTGCCCCTGGCCCAATGCAGCCAGGGCACTCCCTCATAGGCCCACGTACCCCTCCTACAAGTGGGGCCACGGTGGTCCCACTCCGGAAGCTTCTAGAACCTTCCGGTACAATACCGAACATTCCGAAACTATTCTGAAATCTAAAAACTGCTTTCCTTTATATGAATCTTATTCTTCGGACCATTCCGGAACCTCTTGTGATGTCCTGGATCTCATCCGAGACTCCGAACAAAAACTCATAAAACAATTATCCATTCTATCCTAGCATCGAGGCACGTTAAGTGTGTGACCCTACGGGTTCGACAATATGCAGACATGATCTTCTATCAATAATCAACAGCGGGATCTGGAAACCCATATTGACTCCCACATATTTATCGATGATCCTTCGTCACGCGATATTTTACTTGCCCGAGATTCGATCGTTGGTATCGGCATACCTAGTTCAATCTCGTTCACAGCAAGTACTTTACTCGTTCTGTAATCTGATATCACTTTGTGATTAACTCCTTAACCACGTGCTTGCAAGCGGTGTTGATATCGATTACCGAGTGGGCCCGAAGTATATCTCTCCGACTCGGGAGGGACAAATCCCATCTCGATACATACAACCCAACAAGTACTTTCCGATCACCTGAGAGACACCTTTATGATCACCCTCTCATAGGATGACGTTTGATGACCTCAAAGCTTTCTTCCGATACCAGGGAGTTGCATTATCTCATGGTCTAAGGAATACAATATTTGACATAAGAAAAAGCTTCACAAAGATGAACACGATGACACGATCTAATTGCTCTGCTTGATTTGGGTCTGTCCATCATATCATTCTCCTAATGACATGATCTCATTATTAATTGACAACTCATGTCTATGGTTAGGAAACCTTAACCATCATCAATCAATGAGCTAGTCCATAGAGGCGTACTAGGAACACGGTATTGTTCATAAACCACACAAGTATCAAAGTTTCCGCTTAATACAATTCTAGCATGGAATATAAACTTTATCATGGACAAGAATTATAATAATAACATCTTTATTATTTGCCTCTAGGGCATAATTCCAACAGATAGTGCAGGTACTATCAAGTTCTAGGTTTCTCCTCCATTTATTCTTTCTGGTAGGTAGATTGTCACAAGCACACCTCCAAGCGAAAATGTGAATCTTATTTGGGATACTGCATCTCCAAATTAGCTTCCAGATATTTCTGGATTCGTCTCCAGCAACACTGATTCCACTATTAAGGTGAGCATTTCTTGATAGATTGAAGGCAAGCTTGTAAGCACTCCTGACCGAGAAGATTCCTGATTTCTCAAAATGCCACGCAGGTACATCCTCTCCTTGTTGCATAGTTTTCAGACCTAGAATGTCATTCGCTTCATGGGGAAGAAAATTTTCCCTAACCTTGCTCTCATTCCACTCCCTTGTTCCCGGAAGGAACAAATCCTTTACCTTCCTGCTTCTTGTATGTATCTGAGTATTTTTTATGGTCATCGGCATCCTACGAGGGATCCAATTACATCTTTGGAAATCCACCTTCGTCCCGTCGCCCACTCTCCAGATGATTCCTTTTTTAAGGAGCTCCAACCCATGTTCGATCCCTCTCCAAGCCAGCGAGGCATCAGAAGTGAACACAGTGTCCAAGAATCTGCCATGAGGGAAGTATCTTGCTTTCAGAAGCTTAGCACACAAACTGTTGGGGTTGTGAAGAATTCGCCGAGCTTGTCTTGCCAGTAAGGCTTGATTGAAAAGTTGGGTGTCTCTAAAACCCATACCACCTTGAGTTTTTGGTAGGATCAAGTTGTCCCACGATGCCCAATGCACCTTCCTATGGTCCTCATCTTCACCCCACCAAAATTTCCGGATTATTTTCATGTAATCCTCGTGGAAGCTAGTGGGAAGAATAAAAATACTCATGATGTAAATTGGGAGAGCTTGAGCCACTGATTTGACCAAAATCTCTTTTGCCCCCATGGCCATATGGTTCTCATTCCAGCCACCAAGTCTTTTGGTGAATTTTTCCTTGACTGGTTGGAATTTTTCCGCCTTCATTCTTCCCTCGGGTGTTGGAAAACCCAGGTACTTATCCTCAAACGTACTATGTTGCACCCCTAGCAGATCTTTTATATCATTTTGGCTTGCTTCAGAGCTGCAACTACTGAAGAGGATGGAGCACTTCCCTACACTTACCAGTTGTCCTGTACACCTCTCGTAAAGATTGAGGGCATTATTAATGATCCCAGCTTGCTGAATGTTAGCTTGGAAGAACAAGAGGCTGTCATCAGCAAAAAGGAGGTGAGAGATACCCGAGGCAGTTCTGCATATTTTTAAATATTGCAACTCATCATTATATACGGCTCTCTCAAGGATCTTTGACATTCCTTATTCCACACAAAGGAAAAGATAGGGAGAGAGAGGGTCTCCCTGTCTTAGCCCTCTCGTCGGCTTGAACTGCTTGGACAAGTCACCATTCAGCCGAACTGAGTATCGAATAGATGACACACATTCCATTATCAAATTGGCCCAGCTAGCGTCAAACCCCATCTTTAGCAGTGCTTGTTTAAGGTACCCCCAGTCCACTCTATCATATGCCTTGGAGAGGTCTAGATTGTAGGCACAGAAGTTCTTAGCACTGGTGGAAAAAGGGCCTCCAGTCCCGGGCCGCAATGGGCTCTAGTCCCGGTTTTGGGCCCGGGACTGCGAAAACGGGACAAGAGCCCCCCCTCTAGTCCCGGCTCGCAACGGCCCGCGACTAATAACAGCCACGTGGCTGTTTTAGAGCCGCGGGGGGCGGAAACCCTCTAGTCCCGGTCTGTAACACCACCCGGGACTAAAAGATTTCCTGTCGCGGCAGAGAAACGCCACATTTCCCTGCCGCGGCAGAGATTGCGTATTTCCTTTTTTTTCCATTTTGTTCCTTTTTTGTTTTGTGTTTCACTATAACAAACATATATTTCAGTATACATATTATACGCTACTACATACACACTACACGTCGATGCATTTATATAATTAATCGATCCCTTGCAAGCATACATATAATCAATCATATCAAAAGGAAGAAATGTTTTGAAATTACATGGTCATTGATGAATATATATATCATATGAGCTACATGGAGATGACTAAGGCAAATCGAGTTCCACGTCATCCGCATAATGCTCTCCATGTACATTAAGGACTTCCTTCATCATAAATCCCGCCAGCTCCTCTTAAATTGCTCTTATGCGCTGGTCTGGCTCTAGTTTCTCCCGCAAATCATAAATATAATGTGAGTCAACTTTCCGCTCACTGGTCAACTCTCGGATGTAATCGCAGACGTAGTATCCACATATGAGTTCCCGGTGGCTGCTATAAACTCTTCGCCATTTTATAAGTTAGCTCCTCTTTGAATGGACCTGGTATTTTCTGTCTGAACCGTGTCCAACACCTGCTCAGCAAAGAAAATGAACAAAGGAGTTATTAGTTACTTGATATCAGGAAATGAATGAAAGAGGACGATATAATGCGATAATGATTGAAATTACTTATGGAGCATTGCTTTCATGTCGCTTCACTTCTCTTGGTCCCAACTTAATGAGTCATGGACTTCAACTAGGGAGTTGTCAACTTGAATGTTTAGCAAGATCCAGTGGAATATATATCAAAATCCTTCTAGCTACTTCTAGAGCATGCATGCATTTGATCCATATCTCTATACTTCTAGAGCATTATATAGAGCTAAAGTAGCAATAAGAGATGAAAGAATGAAGTTCTAACCTTTTAAAGCTTTGGATTTAGGTGTTGCAAACTAAATCTTGACAAATCATGAGAAAAAAATGGCATGAACTCTCTTGCTTTCTTTGAGAAAAATGGCCACCATATGCTTTAGGGCAGCTGGCCAGGGAGCTGTATATATAGTGATGGACAATTAGTCCCGGTCCGTGATACGACCCGGGACTAATAGTCCCCGAAAAGAGTTGTTGCCCCGCTCCAGCTTATTAGTCCCGGGCCGTATTACGGACCGGGACTAATGCTCTGGTCCGGCCCGGGACTAATGCTTATGGCCATTTCTAGTCGTTGGAGGCCTCACGGACCGGGACTAGTGCTAGCACTAGTCGCGGTTCGTGACGGGCCGGGACTGTTGGGCTTGTTCTGATCGAACCGAAGATGGTTTTTCCAGTAGTGTAGCAGGTCCTTTGCCCTTCTGGATAGCATGGAAACATTCAAATGCCACTAAGGCATTGTCGGTAATGAGTCTCCTAGGTATAAACGCGCTTTGGGTGTCAGAAATCAGGTCATTCAGAAAGGGTCTGACTCTGTTAACCAAGCATTTTGCCACTACCTTGTACACAACGTTGCATAGGGAGATGGGTCTAAAATCCTTCAATTCTATGGTATCATTTGATTTTGGGATAAGCACGATGGTAGAGTCGTTCACTCCGTTGGGCATGGATTCTGATGTAAAGAAGTGCCTAACGGCCTTGATCACATCTTCCTTGATTGTAGCCCAATTCCTCTGGAAAAAACGTGCGGGGAAGCCGTCCGGTCCGGGTGCCTTTAGGGGACCGATTTGAAATAAGGCATCCGCAATCTCCTCGTCACTGCAATCCTTTGTCAATGCATCGTTCATTTCATTTGTCACCACTGGTTGTAAGATGTCCAAGAGCTGCGTGGGATCAACCTGTTGGTCTTTGGTGAAGAGATTTGAGAAGAATTCGCCTGTATACTGAAGCATGTCTTCTTTACTTTGGAGTAACTGGTTATCATTGGTTTTCATAATGGTGATCCTATTTTTCTTAGCCCTCCAGGTTGCTTTCATATAAAAGAATTTTGTATTCTGCTCGCCCTCTTTTAGCCAAGTTATTCTAGATCTTTGTCTCCACATCATTTCCTCTCTCAAAAGAAGTTCGTCAAGACGTGCGGTCACATGCCTAATTTTAGAAGTATGTATTTGCGGGTTATGCTTGTATAGCCACTCTAGTCTGCTCTTCAGCCTTCTTATCTCTTTGTCCACTCTCCCAAATTTTTCTTTACTCCAATTTTTCAATACTTGCATGGTTGTTTGCAGATTGTTTTTGATGTCAACCAAATTCTGGACTTTTATGCAGTGTGACCAAGTAGCAGTGATCTCCTCTTCTAGAGAGCCATCTCTTTCCCACATATGCTCGTAGCGAAAGGGGGAGGTCGCTGGTTTGTCTACATTAAGCTTCCCGGTCTGAAGGATAATAGGCAAGTGATCTGACCTGGAGGAAACAAGGTGTCTCACACACGCAGCAATAAACATAAACATATTATTCCATGCAGTGTTGGCAACGGCTCTATCCAATCCGACCCTGACGTTTTTTCTGCCTTCTTGCTTATTGTTATAAGTCCGTGAGACTCCAGTATAGCCCAAATCCTGCAAGTCACGATACTTTAGAGTATCTCTAAAATCTTGCATCCTCCTTTCACTTCTTTTGGATGCTGAAAAATGTTCACTTTGCCAAAGGGCCTCGTTGAAATCTCCCAGCATGAGCCACGGGAGATTAGCACCACGGTTAGACTTGATTCTTTGCAGAAGTTTCCAGAATTCAGGTCTGTCCTGAGCACACGGTTCTCCATAGATAAAGGTGCTTTTCATCATGAGCATGTATTGATTATTGCTACTAGTCATCTAATCAGACTCACTTCTCACATACTCCCTTCGTCCGCAAATAAGTGTAGTCCTAAGTCAAATTTTACTATGTTTGACTAACTTTTTAGGACGACGTACCAACATTTATGACATTAAATTGTTACCATTAGATTTATTTTTAAATCTAGTTTCATCATATGTCAAATTAATGTAATATATGTTCCTATATTTCTCTATAAAGTTGATCAAATTTTATTATGTTTGACTTAGACAAAAGATAGATGTACACTTATTTGCGGACGGATGGAGTACTCGTGCTTGCATGCATCCGATTTACGTGAACCCACTAGCTAACTAGCTTTGAGCTTGAGGCTCGAGCCACCTACTAGTGTTGTAGTTTATACTATACTATATGTGAAATGAGAAGTCACTAATAAATCGTGAGCATGCATGTATATCACTTTTTTTTTTTTAATAATAAAGGAAGGAGTGTTTCTTGTAGTACCTACACTTTTTTAGACCGTTTTGCCCTTCCATTAAGCCACTTATTACCCCCAAGCCACCGGTGAGTACACGAGATATCATGCAGTCGTACGTATGTGATTCGCCGGGCTGTTCTGCTAGGGCGACGGGTATTTTTCTAGCCTGATCGATTGTTTGCCTAGCTTGACCGGCTGATCGGTACTTCTTTTTTCCCCTACCAAACGAACTAGATGGTACACGTACGTGGTACTGAGAGTCTGAGATCGATCCAACTGCTGGTACGGTATCCGCAAGTTGCATAGGGGGGCGTAGAGCACGAATGATCATGGACAACAAGGATTAAATGAACGCAGTAGTATGGTGGACCTGTACCAATCTCATGAGGCCCCCGGTTGGTTTAATATGCTGCGACGGGGCCAGTCTTGGCTGCTAGCAATTGCCGGAGGTGGCACCTGCAAGGCGAGGTTGAGGAGTGGCGTGGGTTGTGCCGGTACAGGACATGATCTCAAGGAGCGAAGCGCTGCACTCAGGGATGGGGCCGTGGTCGGCGGCTAGAGCAGAGGCGGGAGGCGGCGGTCGCCGGCGAGACGAGACTCAAAGGGCGCCTGGAGGCGGACGGAGATAAGCATGACGACGCTCTATGGGGCACGAGGAGAGGACTCTAGGGGGACACGAGCGAGTGCTCGGGTTCACGGAGGCCTCGTGATCCAGTGGAGAGTGAAGAAGGGGACCTGATTGCTTTCTACAGCTGGGCGGCCGGGTGGTAAGTGTAAAAGGGACAGGGCACCGACGCACTGTGTGTGTGGTGCCATGCACGTTCATTGACTGGAGCAATATTTGTGTTTTATCGACTTTTTTGATCAAAATTATTTTTTTCCGTTGCAACGCACGGGGCTTCTTGCTAGTCACTCCTTATTTGTGAACGGCAAGTGGAAGGAGGATGGCATGATGCACGGGACAGGTGCGGCGGGAACGGGTTGTCCTTTGTCACGATGCAGGGGACATGTGCGGCGGGAACGCGATGTCATTTTTCATGATGTGCGCCCGTCAAGTATCAACCCTGCCATGAACCTTTGTTGGGCTTATGTAGGCCGGCTGCGGCGGGGTGAGCCTTGTACCAGGATTTGGCGATCGATGGAGCCCCTAGATTTAGACCACCATGAGAGTAGAACCTAAAACTTACATACTAGAACTATACCTTAAACCCGAGACACAATTTTTAAAGTGACACATCCTTTCAAAAACCTAGACATGGGCCCACACTCCCAAGATATATACGCGAGATCCCAAGATCTAGAAACCGAATCCGTAGACCTAGACAATTGGAAAATAGACCCTAGACCAGGAAAGTAGAACATTGACCCTAGACTTATACTACATCAAACGTTGGACAAAACTTTGAAATGACGCCTCCTTTGAAAACCCTAGACCGTTGATATATACCATATACCCCTAGATCCCAATACCTAAACCCTACACCCTAGGCACAATGATCACCTCCTTTGAAAACCCTAGATAATAACTTGCTAGTCGGTGACGTGCCCACAAGCTTGCTTGAGTGCCTCGCCGCCACCAGCGGAAGAACCCTCGACGAAGAAGAACCGAACACGATCACTAACACGCTGGGAAATTCGGGACGCTCAACGTCGTCATGTGTGGGAACAACAACACTCTGTCCGGGAGAAACAACACGCTGAGCGGGAGCGACAACGTCGTCGCCGGCAGCAACCAGGTCGTGTGCGGGTGGAACCACGTCGTCTCCGAGAACAACAACGTCGTCACCGGGAACGACAACACCGTCACCGGGAGCTTCTGCACCGTGTCCGGGCACCACAATACGGTGTCAGGGAGCAACAACACCGTGTCCGGGAGCTACCATACCGTCTCCGGGAGCAACAAGGTCGTCACGGGAGGGTGATGCATGATCTGTACCAATTTAAGACATCTATTTTGGGACGGAGGGAGTATAAATTTGCATTGTGAATGCAAATCTACGTGGTGATTATTTCATGTATATATTCTACTCCTATTTTGTCTGTGACATGAGATGCTTATTGGGAACCCCTAGGTCTCAAGCAGATCAAATTACTGGAAATAGTAATTTCTCGGTCGACCTAATACCAGATCAACTACACCAATTTCCAGTTAGCACAAGCGCTGAGTGCCTCTCTAGGGTGTTTCCCGTGTAATCATGTACCCAGTGCGTGTTTGTTAGGCCTCTAGTTGTCCTGCCGTTGTGGAAATTGTGTTTATACTTTCCCTACCGCATGTTGTTATTGACCTTTAATTATGTATTATTTTTGTTTAATAAGACTGATCCTGGACAGAGGCATAAATTGCTAAGGGTTTGTGAAACATTTCGGTGATATCATCGAACTCAAATACTTTGTTGATTGTACTTCTCCTGGACAGCAAAGAAGAGATGTTCTGTGTTAAGCACAAGACCGAAGAGCGAGCTACAACTGCTCTTTGTGTCTCTGAGTCGGCAAAACTGCTATCGAAGAGGTTTTGTCTTATGTTTCAGTCGATTTTAGCGGAGGAGAGTTGAACCTAATCTTTTTGCCTGTCAGGCTGTTGATGATTATTATATACACATAAATTATACACGTATGGTGATGATAGAAAATATTCTCTATCTGCCAATAATGAACAATACACCATTATTGGACCGTAGTTGAACTCGTGGATACCTCAGTCTTGGAAAACAAATTCTTGTCCAGTTGGCCCATATGACTCGTCGATACGAATGAGAATGAGGTACAAAACGGCAGAGAAGAGACAAAGATAGGGAAGGGGATTAGTCGGAGAATATAAAGTTAAATAAGAACATGACACAAACAAAGGATATAACATGATGAAGTTATTTATTAAGATAAGCGGTTATATACCATCCACTAACACACTTGCGATGCTTTTATTTCACTATATTGATCCTCATCACACTCACTAATTTACTCTGATGCCTTATTGGTCAAAGATGACTCATCCATATCCTCTGGATAAGGTTGGAAGCCTGTTTGGGTAAATTTTGGAGCAAATACACCAAACTCTTCCCCCCTGTTGTTTTTGAGGTTTCGGGCTTCCTGCCTGGAGATACGGTAGGCATTGGCGAGCACATCCACGGGAAAGGCACGAAGGATGGAGCTCTTTCCTGCGATGTGGCTAACCATGGAGTTTGGGTTGGTCTTGAATGAGATATACTGGCATCCTTCACGCTCCGCCTTCTTGAGAACAACGTAGTGTTGTGGTACGATTAGCAACTGCCCGTGGCGAAGACGGTCATTGAATACAGTCTGGCCATTGTTATTGACAACTTGAACTCGAGCATGCCCTTGGATCATGTAGACCACGCTGTGTGCATTGATGTTCCAGAATGGTGAAAGAACAGCATTCTGCAATAGCAATTATTTGTATGCCATATTATTAATCAGATGTTATGAATCTTGGAATATCTAATATTAAGATAGTGCATTGAAGGTAGTATGGTATATACCTGGTATAGATTTACTCTTGTAGCGCTCATTTGCACGAGGTTAAGGATGGGGAAATTATTGCCATGGAGACGTGTTATCCTGCCAGCACGTGGGTTGTATGTGTCAGCACGTTTGGGGTTTTCAATGTTCTGCCTTGCCTCCAATGAACAAAAGTTCTCCTCCAAACCATTGAAACTTTTATCCCCTGACTGTCCAACCTGGTATTGAGTTGGTTGTGCTTCTTGATATTGGGTTGATTGCCCTACCTGGTATTGGGTTGATTGTCCTTCTTGACTTCGAATTGGTTGATAGGCTTGCTGCTCTACTAGTCCTTGTTGGGACACTGTTGGCTTCAAGAACTGAAGGCCTTGACTCACACGAATTATCTCACCCCTTTGGTCGTTTTGACTCTGGATCCTCTGTGCTGCTTGTTGGCTTATACCAAGAGCCTCACTAAGAAGTTGGATATTGAATCCACTGAATATGTTTTGTCCAACTTGTTGCCCTATCTTGTTGTTACCGGCCAACAAGAACTCCTGAGATTTCATATTGATGAAGTAAAATGAAGTTCCTTAATATCCCACTAATTTATACTTTAAAATCCTAGTTAGGTTAATATTGAATTATATATCGCTATGTAGATTAATTTGTATAGTTACCTTCTGTCTAGGTTCAAGCTGATTCGCATTGTTGTTTACGTCAAAGACATAGAGAGCTACAATCGGCGCATCACCATCGTTGTAGCACCAGTGTACAATGCCAGCCGGCAGCGCAATAACATCTCCTTGTTTAAAACGGTAAACTCTTTGGTGCTCATCTTTGAGATGGCTTTGGCTTTGACCTTGAGCTTGATCAAATGGTTGGAACTGTTGTTGGAAGGTTGCTGGGCATCCAGGTAAAGTCAATCCGGTGAAACC
Source organism: Avena sativa (assembly GCA_916181665.1). Lineage (NCBI taxonomy): Eukaryota > Viridiplantae > Streptophyta > Magnoliopsida > Poales > Poaceae > Avena > Avena sativa. Next base: position 37,286,884 of record OV702285.1, on the reverse strand, counting down.
CCTACCTAAAATAAGACACAATTGTTTCAATATTAAAAACTTATGAATGAGGTAACATTTGGAACATCTGAACTTGAAGTGTAGTATAGAAATGCAATCACCATATTCAATTATACACGAACCTTGAAGGACGTATACCAATCCGGGTGCATTGTGGTATTGAGGTAACAAGAGTCCTTGGGGCTCAATAACGCGACGGATGACAGATACCCCGGTACAACGGAATTGCTCATTCTTCTCATCAAAGTATTGAGTGACGCCTGCTTGTGACCTCACTTGTTGAATTGGCTCAAGTGCTTGTAGCCTATCGAACCTGCACCCCCTTAAACCTCCTTGCCGAGAGCTTTGCCATGGAGTAAAGCTCTGGCCGAATAGCTGAGCCATGGATCCATGGCACAACAGGAAAATGCAGAAGTAAAACAACACTGATGGAAAACTAGTAGTTGCCATGATTGGTTGAAGAGGTTGTTGTACAAGGTGGATTGGTGCTAGTTTCCTAATTGTAAGCTTGGTTTTATAGCTAGAAAAAGTAGTTTCAGATGCACATGGTGACGTAATTATTAATAAAGATAAGAAGATATGAATGGTGACTAGATATTGTTTAAAAAAGCAAATAGATATAACTTCTACTCAAGAGTTAGGTGTTTCTTTCCGCTTACAACTAGCTAGTGCTGACTCACATAGCTAATACTACCGTTTGTACATTGCTCTAGGCTATTGCGTCTCCACATGATATTACTTGTACTTTTTAAAACAAATTTTGGCACTTTGTAGCTCTTTTTATGGTTTGTTCATGTTTTGTTATACACACATTAAGATAGTGGATACTTTTGGTTGTGTGGCGGAAATTCCATGGCTCAAGTCTATCTTATATCAAGTGGATGAGTCATGTCCATGTCGACACACGAATATACATGTGGATAAGAAACTTATAATAATGTGCAATCCATCTAAGTTAGAAAGATAGTGTACAGACAATGAGTATAGAAATGAATTATAAAGTGCAATTTGTTGGGTTGTAGTCTAAATCCGTATTTGCTATATTGGTCGGTATGGTCCTTTGTTTAACTTACTCATCCATGTGAGAGCATTACCACCTGAATTGCATTACTTTTTGTCCGTAAATTTTTGCAACCTATCCTAGTTTGGTTGTTGCTTTAGTGCATTGATCTTTTAAGGCCTTAGCACGATGACTTCTCATCTGTCTAATACAACAAACTCTATTACTATAAGCTTTTCTCAACTCCAACATCGGATGGACGAGGAGGGTGACGCATCTTCGGCTCCCACTAGTGTACGTAGGTTTGTTCATCGACCTATTTATAATCTTTATTAGTTTTAGTGCTCTTTGTACTGCTATTAATAATTATTAGTACATTAGTGGAATTTTCAAAAATAAATCCTATTTTGGAAATTGAGCTCTAGAGTAGAAGGTTCTATGGCAACTTTGATTTAGAATGTTCATAGGAAGGTACATGATGGCCGGAGCTGATTCGAGAAGAACCTTTCGGTAGGGGCCAAGCGCCGAAGCATATGAATAATTTCAGAGTTTTTCTTACAAATATATAAGGATTTTATTGTAAAGAAGATTTTGTCGCCGGTAACAAAATGAAGGAGTTCAGACAAAAGATTTTGGGTTGAACCAAATATTGTCCTTTGCGGTTCAAAAAAATTATTTTCCCTGAGTCCATCTGGGCCGTCCATCGCCGATCAGACGGTGCATCCCAGAGCTTCCTTGCCCTGGCGATAACGCCGCCGGGCAACCGCACGAGAGGGAGGGAACGGACGGCGAGATGCTTCGAAGCGCCCGACCGGTCGCCACGGCGGCGGCGGCGGCGCTGCTTCTCTCGCCGGCGCTGCCGCCCCGACTCGCTCGCCGCTTCCTCTCCCTCACCGCGACCCCCTACCCGCTCTACTACGACCTCCTCGTCCACCGCCCCGCCAAAACCCCCAAATCCTCCCCCTCCGACTCCGACGCCGCCGCCCCCCGTCCACCCCCGCCCTCCGCCGATGACGCCAATGGCGAGGATCAGGCTCCCGCTCTCGACCGCGCGCAGAGGAGGTACCTCCGGAAGCGCCGGAGCCGGCAGCTCCCGGACCCGGACGCCACCACGGGCACGAAGCCGACGGCCACGTCGGAGATGGTGGAGCTGCGGCCCGAGGTGGTGGACTTCCCGCGCCTGCACGCGCGCGAGGAGGCGCTCTACTTCCACGACGCCTTCGCCATGCCCTGGGAGAAGGACAAGCACTACCGCATGCTCTACCGCCTCGAGAAGAAGTACTTCCCGGAGCAGTCCCTCGACAACGCATTCGTCGCCGCCGACGCCGCGTCGCCCTCCGAAGCCGACAAGGGGCTCGTCTTCTTCGAGGAGGAGAAGGAAGAGGGCGACGAAGTGGTCGGGAAGAAGAAGGAGGAGGGGGCAGACAAGGGGGAGGTGCTGGAGAGGAAGGTGGAGGAGTTCTTCAGGTCCTTGAAGAAGGGGCCTGGGGCTGGGGAGGCTGACGCTTCGACGGTGAAGAAGAAGACGGGGTCCGGAGGCGAGCCGAGGCAGGCGAAGCGGAATGTGCAGGGGGAGGAGGACTGGCCGCGGCCGCACCTCGCGAGCAGGAGCATGGAGCTGCCGCCTCGGTGGGACGGGCCGACAGGGACCGTCGTGCTCGTCGACAAGCCCAAAGGTGACAGCATTTTCTCATACTTTGATGAATGGTCTCATGGCAATGCCATAAAATCGCATGGCATTTCGGTATACCCTGCATCTACACTAGGTTGTAATTTGTGGGATATGGCAGCAGTGGCAATATGTTAGTTGCATGACGTGTCAAAGGTGATGCCAATTATCAGCTCATTGATATGCATACCACCATTCCAAAGTTTCTGCATTGATGCATAACACCATGTCAACATTTCTGTATTTCTGTGTTCTTTCTTGCAGCTTTTCTTTGAATTGTGGCTCACTTGCATAATGGGTGGGTTTAGATGGATATGATGTATTTGAATTCAGATGTGTGTCTGCCGTTGCAGGTTCATGAACAGTTCCAAAATGTGGTTCTGATCCGAAGATCAAAAGTCCGTGCTTTGGGTAGTTTAGAGTTGGTTGAGTTAGGAATTTGCTTATCTGAGTACCTCACACATGGTTGCTACTGTAACAGCACCTTTTCTGGTATATTGTAAGCTGAACTTGTCTTTCTACTAACTCAGGATGGACATCATTTACTGTTTGTGGAAAGCTGCGGCGATTAGTGAAAGTGCAGAAGGTGACTCCTAGTTTTCATGGAGCACCAATGTGGTTCTTCCTCCACAGATGATGTTCACGGTAGCTATTGTTGCAGGTTGGGCATGCCGGTACACTGGATCCTATGGCGACTGGATTGTTGATTGTTTGTGTGGGCAAAGCAACCAAAGTTGTTGACAGGTACTGTTCTATCTTCTTTTTTCAAGAAATCGTGGAGGGTACTGGGACATTCTTCCTGTCAGTTATCTTTTCAAGATTGTCTAGATTGTTATGGCTTGGAATAATAAAAGATGGAATCTGAAAGAACTGGGCATATGCCATTTGTCACTAGCATTTGTTGAAGCCTATTTACTGAATTTTTGTTTGCGTGTTTTTGAAGATACCAAGGAATGGTGAAAGGCTATAGCGGTGTTTTCCGTCTTGGAGAAGCAACATCAACTTGGGATGCAGATTCACCAGTATGTATCTTCGTATCTTAATAATGGTCTACCGAGCAACCTTCCATTTTAGGTACTGTTCAATTTGATCAACTTTTAAATTGTACATGACATGAGGAAGTGCCATGACGTACCAACTTATTAGTAGCAAAATTAATTATGCTACTGTTGGATTATTAAATGTTGCTCAACTTGAAAAGTAGAGTACTATCTGAAAAGTCTCTTGCTTATCAATACCTGTTCTCCATTTGGAATGGAATTTGTTGATTCTGGGAAATTGTGATGATGTTGATTCTTATTCTTTTTTTGCTATGTACAATGTCATAAAAGTCTATCAACATTTGTGCAAACTACTCTTTGGATGGAACCATGATCCTGGTCGGTTGAGGCACCAAATCAACCATTTATGTATATATATATATGACTTTATTAAAATTGCATGTCTCTTAGTTTATATAGGAAAATTTGACAATTATGGCAAACCACCATTTATGATCAGATGATTCAAAGAGAATCATGGGAACACATCAAAGATGAAGATATTAGAAAGGCTGCAGCATCATTCATGGGGGAGATATGGCAAGTTCCTCCAATGTTTTCTGCTATTAAGGTACACCATTTCCTTGTATAACACGAAGCTGTTGTCTGGTCCTTGTAGTTTAAGTGATAGTGTTGCTAGTCTAGGAGTTTCTGACCTCCTTGTAGTTTAAGTGATACTGTTCTTTGGCAAGCCATTTGCACACTTGTGTTTATACTTTCCCTGTCACGGAATGTAGAATTTTTTGTATCCATACTCTACCTTGGCAAGAGGATGCAGAATAATCAATTAACCGTTGTTAGACCAATAGTAAACTATGATGCTTAAAAAATATTACTCCCTCCGTCCTGAAAAGGATGTCCCAAATTTGTCTAGATTCACATGTATCTAGAGTCTAGAGGCTTCTAGTGTATAGATATATGAGAATTTAGACAAATTTGCGACATCTTTTTCTGGACAGGGAGTACTTGAAATTACTTTCTTCAGTGTGACGTCACATAGTATTTTCATTGCTCATTACTCGTCCCTTATCAACCGACCATGATGCAATTGGTTATAACCTGTGCTCTTTTGTCATGATTGATCATTGGTAATAGGTTGGTGGTGAAAAAATGTATGAAAAAGCAAGGAGGGGTGAAACAGTAGAGCTTTCACCTAGACGTATATCAATATATAAGTTTGATATTGAGCGCAGTTTAGAAGACAGGTATTCTTGCTTCGGCTACCTTGAAGTCCAAATGGATAATACAGATCCATATTTATCTCATACCATTTTGGACTCCCCTTGAAGATCAATTTTGTTTGCATATCTACAGGCAAAATTTGATATTTCGAGTTACATGCTCAAAAGGAACATACATTCGGTCTCTATGTGCAGACTTGGGAAAAGCACTTCGAAGGTCTGAGCCATTATTCTTGTAGTAGCCTTTTTTCTGCGTGTGCACATATTACGGATACATGATCTAACCGAATAAAAGGGCATAGCTTTCATGTTTGTTTTGTTAGTTTTCTTAAAAAGAAGATTGTGTTACTGAATGTGTTATAGTAAATATCCTTAAGCGCTGCCATCATCTTACTATGTCTTGCTTTCTCCCGTAGTTTTCTTAAAAAGAAGATTGTGTTACTGAATGTGTTATAGTAAATATCCTTAAGCGCTGCCATCATCTTACTAGGTCTTGCTTTCTCCCGTAATGAGGATAGAATTTACACAAGTATTTACAATTCTGCATGTCATTGGTCAGGGTGAAAAGTTCTGAGTTTAGCTAATGTAGTTGACTAGTGCCCGGTACGGATTCCACTGTGATGTAATATCCTAAAGGCCTCTTCCATTCTGTTTTTTCCTGGACGCAGTTGACTGTTCACATTATCTTTCATATGAGATCTAGAGTAATTCGGATGTTCTATTTGTCATTTGAGTTGACTTACATTGCTATGACTAAATCCAATATATACATTTGCCTGCAGCTGTGCTCATTTAACTGCGCTGCGGAGAGACCCAATTGGTAAGTTGCCATCCTTTTCATGTTCACTATTATCTACACATGATTGTCAATTGGATCTAATATACGGGCACTTATTCCCCAAACCTTCCGTATTTGTATTGATAATTTATATATGAGGATTACATATATCCATACGTTCTGGAGCACATAAGACTCTTTGGCTCAGACCATCAGTCAGTTAAATGCATATTTTCATGTCGCTGTGGTTTTATGCTTCAATAGGTGACTATTCGGTCAATGACGCTTGGAACTTCGATGAACTAGAAGAACAAATTACCAAGGGATATTTATGAGAATTGGGTAATTAGCCGTGCCCTTTGGAAGATTGCAGCCGAGAGCTACTGTTGCCAGACATGTGGTTGGCTAAGCCCTCATGGTCGTGGCACGAGGCACAGGGCACGGATACAGCAGTATAGTCTGCCTAAACCTGTGTGATCTTGGATTTTGGACTTCTGATGTCTCCTTGGAATCAAGAAGTCCAATTGCTAACCCTGAAAGCAGTAGTATGGCTGTCTGGGTTTCATGTTTGGCCAACTGTAAGGAATGCATACTTTGTATAGCCCGTCTGCGGCAATTTTTCATACTGAATATACACCAATTTTTTTTATCAAATAGAATTTTAGTACACCTTTACTTTTGCTTCTGTTGTGTTATATTACATACTTGCCTGATGCTTCTTATTTGTTGCCAGCCGAGACAATTTATGTTCTTGTCTTATTGATATTCTTTTGGTGCCAAAACAAGCAATGTTAATTATGAGAAAACGGCCCTAGAAACTGTTATCCTGGCAAGAAACATGAAGATAGCCAAAGTTTAGTTTAAATGATTAAGATTGACCGTTCAGGTATCCAAGCTCACACTACTTGTGCCAAATGTCAGACTTGGCAAAACTGACACTATCCTGCACTTCCAAGATCCTGAACAGTCCTAGTCAAATTCCAAATTCTTCAGAAACCAACACTCGGGAAATCAGTCTTGGGCTATCGTCGTCATCAGCATCTGCTTCACGAACTCGGCTCTCCGCAACCTTTCTTCGAGATCCCGCCGCGACGCATCATCCATCTCAACCCGTTCCATCCTGCAAGCAAGAAGAAATCAGCATTCAGGGTGGTCAGTCACCATTGTTCAGATTCAGGAGGGCCAAGGAATGCAGCTGCACAGTCAGTCACCTCTGATCATCCAAGGAAGGCGAAGCATGGTCCTCCTCCTCCTCGGCATTGCCAGGCTCTGGACCGACGAATGGAGGCGGCGCGGCAACGGTGCAGATGAAATGGGAGAGCAGGGGGTCAGGGGAATGGTCATGGACCGGCTTGCCGACGATGTAGGATGTCGTCTCGAGGTAGGAGTCGCGTCGTCATCGTCTGTCTTCGCATGTCTCCTTGTCTCCTCTTCCCTTGGAAGAAGAGTACTTCCTCCTCTGCGATCAGCACGAGCAATGCTGCCAGTGAGCTGCTTGCGAATTGCAAGATGTGTTCATGACTACTGCCGGCAGAGGTGAAACTGTGACTGTACCTTCAGTAGGTTCGAGTGTCGGTCCCTGAAATGCTCCGCCGTGTCGGTCCCGAGGTTGTCGGCGCAGATCGGGCACACCTGGAGGTTAATCCATTCAATCATCAGAATAGAACAAACTGAACCACAATCATAGCTATTGTTCCTAACTGATGATGTTGCCTATTGCAAATGGAAATGCAGTTAGTATAACACATCTAGGAAGGAAGATGTTTCTTACAGCATTTCTCATGTCAAAGCAGTGCTCCTCCTGGAGGAAGGGGACCTCCACCTCGATGTAGCAGAAGGGGCAAGGGAAGTACTCCCACCACTCATCATCTCCTGGATTTTTTTTTTTTTTTACAGAAAGAACATGGATCAGTGTCTCTCAGAAGGAGAAAAAACAGTAAAAATTTGCATCTGCATTTTTTTCCGACTTGCATTATGTATGTTATATCTGAACTTGTCGGAGCAGAGCCACAAAAGCTGTGAGCCAACTGGACAGCCAGTAGGCAGATAGATAAGCCAAATCGATTTCACACCAAAAGTCTCTCCCTCTCTCATGTGATCCACACTGTAGACCTTACTTGTCCCAAAAAAATCAAAAGGCTAAGAATCATCTGACTTAAATTTTATTGAGTACTTTTTTTTTTCCTTCTGAAGAACTAACCCTCCTGGGTAAATCACAAGATAATACACGGTGGATCCCTGGAAACAGGTGGTATACGCTAGAGAAAGAACCCACCATAGTAAACCTCCAGAAATTTCTCAGAAGCCAATGACAAGAACAAAGATTAAAAAGGGGGTGCCAAATTTTGGGAGCAAAGAGCAGAGCTCCCCAAGAACCAAACAGAGTTGTTCAAAGATCGAGCCAAACTGAGCTAGCAATGGATGGAAAATAACCAAGAACACAGGAAAATTAGTTACTTCATCTGTTCAAATAACTCTGAACAAGTAACCAGGAGGGGAAATGGAGAGAATGGTGGCCAAGAGACCTACCTGCAGGAGGGTGATGGCGAGGGCGGCCATGGAGCTGGAGGTGTTGCCTCCCTTCCCTCTTGGCGTGAAGCCATTGCGAGCAGCCTGGACCTCCATCTCCTTCTTCTCTCTCTAGGCTCCACTTCTCCTGTTCAGCTCTGGTCCTCAACAGCAACGCAGCAGAAAGAGAAAGGGGAGGTGTTCCTGGGCAGGTCAGTCTTGTTGCTTGCTCCTGGCTCCTCAATGGCCGCCTTGCCAAAGTATTTATATTTATAAAGGTTGCCAATAGCCTCCTTCCTTGCAAACAAGTAATTAATTATATATAAACAATAGCCTCCTTCCATGTGCAGCGCAAATTGCAGAGAAAACAATATATAGTACCCCGGCCTCCATCCCAAATTAATTGTAAACAAATGTAGCTCCATCTCATACACATTGTTTGCTCTTATCCTGCCATTTGGATTAAGCATACACTTCCTCACTAAACTATTTTCTCGATCTTTGTCACGTTGCCCTGTACGGAACTCTGGCACAAAAAAGAAACTAATAGAGAACACTGTCTGGGAGCATGTGGCGGCGTGTGGATAAAACAATTGATGGTGCAACTTGTGAAGTTGAGTTTGAGAATACAATATTTGAAGGAATTTTATATGGATTCCTCGTGATACTCTTGTTGAACAGTCCTGCCTCCCCCCTGATTTAGTTGTTAATAGTAATAGATCTCCCCACTTTTTGCCATTTCTCCCTTTTGGATAAAACCTTTTTGGAGACTTTGAAGGCAAGGACTTGCCTGGAAGAAACTTGGGTGCCAAGCCTGGCTGGCTGGAAAAGCGGGCAACAGAATAGAATAAAACAGTGTGCTTGCATCGCATCGCATGTAGAGAGCTTAGCCACTAAGATTAAGTCTGGTTGGAAAAGTGACAACAAAAAACAATGTGAACACCCTTTTTATGTGCCACTTGCCACATAGAAAGTTGAACTTTTTAGTGCTATTATTTGCCTATAATACTGTAGTAACTAAAACCTGTGCAGATAAATCCTGAATTTTCACTCAGTTGAAAGACGTTTCACCGTTGTGGTCTGCCAACACGGACAAGAGGGGGTGTGTTGCAGTATCTTTCATGGTCAGCAGACTGCGAAAGTGTTTGTGTGGAAGCCACCACCATGCAGTTATTCCTTCTCTCTCTACCTCTGGAGAAACTCTGGCCCTGCTCTAGAGAAAAAAAAAGCAGCAGAGCAGCTCTGGTCAGTCAGTCTCTGCGTCTCTGTCACCCGTCACTCAAACTTTCATGTCCATGTGCTCAGCTTTGATTCTCTGGGCAGTGCAGTGCAGGTGCTGCTGTGGACTCCCCATTGGAGCTCACCAATGGAGGACACACCTCTCTCTTTTTTTTTTCTTGAATGAAAATGCCAATGCCAGTGATTCCAGAATTTAACATATTAGGGCTGTCTTCTTTCTTCCAGGGCTGCATCTCAATAGATATGAACGCCATATTTGCTTTTATCCTGAATGATTTGGTCTTTCAGTGATAAGCTTTTTTCCTTTATTTCCATTTTCTTGCTAACAATCTGCATCATTAGTCAATTTACTTGGAAGCTCTAAAAGATTCATGGATTTGAGTAGAGCTTGGGAGTTAATAATGATTTGATGAGGCTTCCCATGATCTCTATTGAAAATACACAATTGTTTCTTGCTTTCCATATGCACCAAAGAAAGGTAAAAATGTTCTGGATGGAGGCATATGAGTGCTTCATGTTCACAAGATACATAATGACATCTACCAAAGATATTTTCCATCCTTATATACCAGGGTGAATAAAACCAAGCTGCTTTTGCAAAACAACAGGTGAAAAAGCACCTCTTTTCTCTACACAGCATATTTATATCAGAGAGTATCCACAAACCTTCACTAAAACTCCAGCTAGATACTATAATCAGAACAAGAACTTTAGGCTGCCTTCGCATCAGATTTTTCCATATTTTTTTAAAAGTTTGAATTCTTCAGAAAGTATCCATAGACCTTCACTAAAGCTCCAGCTAAATATCGCTATAGTACAAAATCAAAATCAGATATTATATCAGAAAAATGTACTATATCAGAAAATCAAAACTCCAGCTTAGATACTATATCAGAACAAAAATATTAGGCTACCTTTGCATCATACTGTAAGCGTTTCGATTTTTTTTTTTTAAAAAAAATCTGAGTTCTTCAGAAAATATCCATAAACATTCACTAAAGCCCCAACTAAATAGTGCACTATAGTGGAAAACCAAAACCAGACATGTTTAAAGCGCCTGGCATCTTGTGCGCATGCATTTAAGAGTTGCAGAAGATAGAAAACACAAGATTTAGATGCTGCAGGTTCAGGCTCGGCAGGAACTCGGTTCATATCCACATACAGCCAGCCATACAGGAACCACAAGTTTGAAACAAACATTCAAAAGTTTCGGCGATTCCCGCAAAAGTTTCTACTGCTCCTCATTTTAGTTTATCACATTATCGGACCGGAAAAAACATTACACAGAGTTTGTGGCTGCGATGCGCTGGCGTCGCAGGAGTTTCTACAGATACCCATCGATGATTATGAAAAGGCAGCAATGTGGTGGCACGGTTCTTCAGGCGGAGACGGATCTAGCTTGTGTTGAGGCGGGGAACAAACCCCCGCCGCAGACTCTCGACGACTACTCGGGAGCTGTTTACTGGGTGAGCAGCTTGGAATCGCACGCGACGATCTTCACCTTGCCGACCTGCTCCGTAGTCTCCTCGTTCTTGAATTGCGCGTCTGTCAGGATGAACGTCCAGACGTTGTCGCAGAACCTGTAGGTATGCAGGTGGCCCTGAAACAGAGAAACGAAAATCAGAAATGAGTAACCTGATGAGTTATCACTGTATGTAATGCAGATAAAGCGACAACCATGTCAATGAAGAAGCACAAGCCTGAACTAGACCTGAATTTGAAGTAACAGTATTTTAAAAGCTGGAAATGTATACCACCGTATCTCCTACTGTATCAGTTCATGTGTTAGATAAAAGAGATCTGTTAAACAAAGGCTTATCAGGTGACTGTCTCTAATTTGCCTGGAGGTTTCCTAGAATGGCGACAAAGTAAAGCACAACTCTTTACATTTTCAGCAAGTTGACAGTAGACATTGATCAATATTCGATGCCAGGTTCAGCTACACAGAGACGGACACTACACAGACAGCAACAGGAAGCCAGGAACCATCCCATGCAATAAGTTGAGAGTCTGAAACGGGTGTCCTCTGTGTGCAGCTAAGCCCGTTACAATAAATTGAGAGTCTGATTTATTTTTAAAAAATCCACTCATTTGGAGTTAACTGCTAAGCCAGGAACCATCCCATCCTTGTTTGGTTGATTAATAAAGCACACCTGTTTCCCGTAAAAAAAAAAGTACAATAAGTTGGTTATTTATAATCTTTAGATGTTAAGTACAAAAACAGGCTATAGTAGCAAGCAGACAAGAGTCCGCGATCGAGTTAATGATGATGGTGGTTCGTTATCCCACCATTAATCACAAAGATATCAAATGCGGCTTGCCGACACATGGGAATTCAGTGTTTGCCGTGCCAGTATTATGCTGGAAACAGAGCCTGCTCAGAGTGGTGTTACCTATGGATTAATTGGTCTAGTTTCCATATATGTTACACAAAATCTTAAGGTCTCCTACAAGGCATTCATGAACACAAACATATTCAAGGGAACCAACAGTTAAGATCAACAAGTGTTTGTATGGTTGGTTATAAACGTTGACCAATGGGGGAAGGATTCCTCCCTTGGTATACGTTATTAAATAGATGAGACCTCTCCAGCTGCGGATTAATACGCGCTATAACGCCCCGTTTAATTTAGTCGCACCTGCGACTCGAACCCAGGTGGGCAAGCTCACCACTGTGTAGTCAAGCCACCAAGCCAACACTTGGTTCTCAGCGGATGTGGTAGTCGTCGCTACTTATAGGGTAAGGTTTGAACTGCTGGCAGAACTTGCCGCAGTCGGCGGTGATCCCAGGGAGGCATATACAGGGAGGTAATGGAGGTGGTAGTCGTCGCTTCTTATAGGGCAAGGTTTGAACTGCTGGCGGAACTTGCCTCGGTCGGCGGTGATCCCAGGGAGGCATATACAGGGAGGTAATGGAGGTGAGAAAAGAGAATAGGGTTTGGTCTGCTCACTAGGGACCAAAAGCACGCCCAGATGTTGCCTAGTCTGCTCACTGTTTCGCAATTTCAAGTTAGTACTCCCTCCGTTCCGCTTAATAGGGCGTAAAACATTTCTGCAAAATTCACCAGAAAGTAAGGCGCTGGTGCGGTAGAAACTCTAACTTCCTTAATTATCCCCTCCGTCACACTGGAATTTAGGAGGCCCTGTGGGTACTGATGGGCTGTGTGTGGCCGCCCTTGAAACAAGGAGGTGCAGAGAGAGAGAGAGAGAGAGAGAGAGAGAGAGAGAGAGATTTTCACCGTTGGCAGCTGTTTAATAAGGGCACGACAGGAGAAAAGCAAACTGCGCTCTCTTTAATCAACGCACCAGAACTTCTACACCATTTCCATCAGAACGGCGGATGTAGTAAATATGCTGCCTACCTAAAGAACTCTATATAAGGTGATTTTCAGGTCAGACCGTCATGAGATAGACTGCTGTTGCCTAAGTTATGCCTATGTTTCTGTTTTACGCCACGAGCGGCATTAGTTCAACAAGGTGTTGTACATTTGATTTTTATAGAAGGCCAGAGGACTACTTTTCTCAGAAAAAAGTGAACATGTTGGGAAAACAAAATAATTGTCCAAAGCATGTTGTTGTGGTTATACCAGATTCCAAATTCAAACATCTGTTCTCTACCAGGTTCAAATACAATGTGGACATGAGGATACAATGAAATCCTTACTCCCAACTGCTGTGGTGAACCATTAGATCTGATTAAAAGGCATTTGACACTACCATTGATATTTTTATTTGTATTGTTGAAGATCAATCAAGAGAGAAAAAAATGCCAAAGCATGCCACTCCAATTGCGACATAAAAGGACCACACCCCATGTTAGTGTTTTGGATAGTAAGAAAATCCAATACGTAAGATTTCATCTAAAAAACATGCAAGACAAAAGGTTTGTTTCATTTACAGCTTACAAAGGTCCACTGCAACCTATAACTGACACCACGTGCGGGAATTGACTGCCTAGAAAAGGAAACATATTTATCATGCTCCAAAAGGTCATAACTTTAGAACCAGACGAATTACTTCACAGCTGCATATGGCAAACAATAATGAGCCCAACCAACAGGCAAACACCGAACTGGCGCGAATAATTATAACATGGCCATACTTTCTACAAAAAGCGCATCCATACCTTGACAGTAACCTTGCTCTTCACTTGGTTCTCCAATGCCTCCGTCATAGACTACACGGCAGAAAAATAAATCAAATCACACGAAATGTAAGGAATTGTGATCCCTGCCTGAAAGGGGAAACAGGGCCATAACTAAAGAAGGGATCCAGCGATGTCGGGCATACCTTGTCAAACTGGACGAGAACTTGGATGGCAAGCTCGGGGCTGAGGGTGCCGCTGGATACCATCTCGTCGAGCGTCTCGGTGAGGCACATGCCGATGGTGGACCGCCTGTACAGCTCGAAGGTGGCCATCGCCTTTGCCTGCGCCAAAATAAACAAACTTTCCCCAGCTATTACCAATGGCTAACTAGGATCCACTGATTCAACGTCACATGGACATAGACAGACTAGTACGGATCTCATTCGTGCCATGTGATCATCTGTGAATTCTGAACAAAAAGATCCCCCATTTGATCGTTCGATACTATCAAGTACTACTCGTCAAATAAGACCAGACAATCAATGTCTCCTGTACTGCACTTAAAACTCCCCGTAGATTGGTCGGTTCCTCTTGTGGATTAGCCATTCCAACGCTGGTAGAAATGAAAAAAAAGAGCATTTTTTCCCGCGCGACTCTGTTTGGCCGCCTCGTGCTGAATCCATCCAGCAATGCAGAACTACAGCAGGGGGCAGCTATTACTAACTGGCTAACTAGGATCCACTGATTCAATGTCACACATAGACAGACAGACTAGTACGAATCTCATTCGGTGCCATGTGACCGACTCGATCGTCTCTGAATTCTGAAAAAAAGCATTTTTTCCCGCGCGAATCTGTTTGGCCGCCTCGCGCGGAATCCATTCCATCCATCAGTGCTAGAATCCCGAAAGGCCGCGACTTCCCCCCCACGAATCTCCCTCCCCCGCTCAACGAACCCTTGAAAGAAAGATCCCGCCCCGGTATCTGAGCGGAGCCCGGGCCAACCGAAACCCGCAGGCACTAGGCAGAACTACAGCAGAGGGCAGCTATTACTAACTGGCCAACTAGGATCCACTGATTCAGTGTCAAGCATAGAGACTATACTAGTACGGATCTCATTCGGTGCCATGTGACCGACTCAATCGTCTCTGAATTCTGAACAAAAAGATCCCCCATTTGATAGGTCGATACGATCAAGTACTACTAGTAGTCAAATAAGATCGGACAATCAGTGCCCCCTGTACTGGAGTACTTTAAAAATTTCCCCGTTGTTTGGTCGGTTCCTCTTGCGGATTAGCCATTCCCACCCACGCTGGAGTAGAAATGAAATGAAAAAAAAAAATTCCGGCGCGACTTTGTTTCGCCGCCTGTGAGTGAGCCTCTCTGTCGCGCCGAATCCATTCCATCCGGGAGTGCTAGAATTCCAGAAAGCCGCGACTTTTCCCCCCACGAATCTAGGTAAGTAACAAGGAAAAAAGGCTTCTAGGAAACAAAATGTTCAATGAATGTTGATACACTTATCTAGGAACTCGGTAGGTAACAAGGGAAAAAAGGGAAATCAAAAGGATGATGAGCTATAATGCAAGCTCGCAAATAAGTTCTGAAACAACTACATTATGTGATCATTTTTTCAGCAGTAGCTGTAAGTTTCTAAAACAGAGCCTCTCTGGTCTATGACTGCTAGACAAAATATATTTTGTACAATGTACATATTTGTGAATAAATAAGTAGATATACTCTACATACATATTCCATGTTTCTTTTACTGATAGAGACAATATTTACACATTTAAGTACATGCCAGTGGCAATTGTTTTGAGCAAAAACTTGAGATGGATTAGTCCAAGAATTGTTTATATCCATTCAACCTTACGAATTATTAAAATCTAATAAAGAGAGTCCAAAGAAGCAGCAGCGAAACAATTTACAATTGCTTGCATCAACAAGTTTTTATAAAACATGTGTGATATATTTTTTCTATCTTTTACAAGTATCTTAGGTGCAAGTGGGAGAGGGCGAGCTTCACATGAAAAAACCCACCCAAAGCCAAGATTGAAGAAGAACAGAAATAGCAACTTTTCCTTTTTATGTATGATTTGGCTGTATTTAGTGAATGATCCACCATCCATACATGACCCACCATCCATCTCATGCAGCTCCTCCAGGCAATCCGCTCCAAGAACCTCAAGTTACAACACGACATCGCTATGCCCAGCCCCACCAATCGCTCGCAGAGCGCAGCCCGCTCCGCCCATCGCACTGCCAACGCCGTGCGGCCGCGGGCCCAGCGCTCGTTCGCCCTGTCCCATCTCCCGAGTGCGTCCAGTGCCGCGCGCCTGCGCGCCCGAGTGCCCCGCGCCCGCAAGCTCCTCCAGTCGCCCTGCCTATCGCCAAGCCCAGCGCCCAGCGCCCAGCGCCCACACACATCCCATCCCCTCTCCTCTTCCCCTCCCTAGAATCTGAAGCTCGATTTGGGAAGGAAATCAATCTACAGCTCGATTTGGGGTTGGAAATCAACCTCCCATCTCGATTTTGACCTCGAATCGGCGCTCGATTTGGAGAGGAAAAAATGGAAGAAACGGAGAAGAGGAGACGTACCAGTGGTGGAGTTCGTGGCAGGAGGATTCGTCACAGGCCAGCGGTTGCTCGAGTCGACGGATACCACCGCCCCGATCTGTGGGGGAGAAGGAGGGGTTGAGTCGGTGACGCCGATTTTTAGGGGAAGTTATTGGGAACTGCTGGACCGATGTTTTTTTTTTCCCCCTAAAACGCTATTTGGGACAAATCTGGCCAACGGGCTGGCCCGGCACGGCCCAGGCCCGGCACGCGGCACGGCCCGTCATGGCTCGCCAAGCCACGTGCCGTGCCGGGCCGTGCCACGTGCCCCGTCTGGCGGCCCGAGCCTGGCACCTGGGCTAAACGGGCCGGCCCGCGGCACGTCAAGCACGCTGGGCTGTGGCCTTTTTCTACAGGCCCGTCAAAAATTTTTGCCTTAAAAACTTGTTAACCTGAACAATATCAGCTAGAATTCATTGTCATCATGGTAGACTGCGGCGTGGGAGACCAGAAGGTCTAGGGTTCGACCCCCGGCGGCTCCTATTTTTGCATATATTTTCCAAATGTCGCCACGGCCGCTGCTAACGGGCCGTGCCGGGGCGGTCCGCGTGCCTGGGAAGGCGGCACGGGCATGGCACCCGCGTGCCACGGGCCAGGCACGGCCCGTTAAACCACGTGCTCGGGCCGGGCTTTTTTTGCGTGCCGCGGGCCGGCCCGCCCAGGCACGGCCCGATAGCCAGGTTTGATTGGGGAGGGTATCGGTGAACTGCTGGACTTGCGTAGTTAGAACCATCACTACTTGCGTAAGAGCAACCGAGGGGCCCACGCATGATTCAGTTTTCAATCTCATCTTTATTCTTGTTCATCTGCCGCACGAGCTCCACACGAGAGCTGTCCCAACTATGCGCCGTCGCGTCCTTGGCCACGCATGGTCCCGCCGCCCACCTCTGGCCACGCCGCCGGTGCTCCACCGCCCCATGCCGCGCCGCCGGTGCTCGGCCGCGCATGGTCCTTGCTGTGCGCCGCCCACCTCCTCGCCGCGCCGCCGGTGCTCCGCGGCAGAGGATACCATTCGCCGCCTACTTGTCCTGGACCTGACCGTGCTGCCGCTGCCATGGCCCACCTCGCCGGAGTCGACGCCTCTCAGCATTTGCTTCCAAGGTCGACTACACGTGCTACACGCAGTTGGTGGTGGTGCTACATGCGGACGATGGTGGAGCTACGAGACCTCCGGCGATGCTATGTGTAGCGTCGATTTTTACTACAATTTTTTTTGCTACAAAGGCCTTTTTGTTTTGCTACAATAGTATGTATGGTTTGCTACAAAATTTCTGGCGAGATCTCCAGCGAGGTATTCGACGAGATCGGATTTGCTACAATAAAAAAAATTATTTGCTACTTGCGTTTAATGGTTTGGCTATAATAGCGTAATGTTTTTGCTACACGGTCTCTGATGAGGTCTACCGGCGAAAGCTTCCGGCGAGTCTCCGGCGAGGTCGGATATGCTACATTAGCACAACTTTTTTGCAAAACGGTCTCCAACGAGGATTCCGGTGAAATCTCCGACGAGGTCCAATCTGTTTTTCTATTTCTGGGCCGAACCGTTTTCTCCTACAGTGTAGCAAAAGCGGGGCGTATGTAGAAAAAGCGGGTCTGAGTGTAGCAAAAACAAGATTTGGGTGGACACGTGTCAGCACGAGAATCCGAGGGATCAGAAGTTTTTATCCCCCGGGGGACACGTAGCACTGTCCTTCTAACTACTGCTTCTTTCCTTCCCGATTTTATACTTGTTTTCCCACCGGAGGAATTGGGGGATTGGTTCTACGGGATTGCTTGAAGGAATCTCTACAATGGCTAATTGACATGTTAGTATACGATGTTCCGCGTGTATTCTCTATGCAAAACCACTATGATCACATTGAAAGTATGATGGAAACACATAGTTCAAAGATAAAAACATGCCAACAATTATAGTACTGAATTATTCCTCTTCTAATGTTAGTAGCAACCATGCAAGAATAGTTGGAAACACATAGAGTGCCACTACCTGAGTAGGCTCGGACCCCTTCCGTACCCGCGCGGCAGCCCCCCTCTCCCCGGTCGAGTCCTCCCTCCCGTGCTCTCTCCTCCCGCTGCCGCCACCCGGATCGTCGTTGGGCAAAGATCTGGTTGCGTGGCGGCGGTGGCGGCGGCAACCCTGTCCGCGATCCGGCGGGAAGGTGGTGGCGACCACCCCTGCTGGTCCAACGGTGGTGTTGCGGCGGGCGGCGGCCGGTGATCCTCGGCCTAGATGGCGCCAGGCGGCGGCGAGGATTCGGGCCTAGCCACGATCTGTCCTGTCTGTTGCCCTCGACGCCGGTGCCCAGGATACCCGGGCCTTGTTCGCGACACTAGCTAGGGCGCTTGGGGCATCTGCCCCCGGCATGGTGGTGGTGACCTCCCACTCCGTCGTTGTGGTCGGCCGGGTGGTCTTGCCGGCTTGCGGCGGATCCTGTTAGTTTTCTGGCGGGTGGCGTGGGGACTGTTGGCTCGGTTTTAATAAAGGAGGTGGTCCTGGATCCCTCTCAAGCCAAGACGAAGATCTGCCGGATGTTGGTCTCCATTGATCTGGTTTCTGTGTCGTGTTCCAGAAGGCTCCGCCGGCGAACTCCATAAGTGCACTTATGCCGTGAATTTGCTAGAAGGATTGGATTCGGGTCATACGCACCCATGTTTTACTCTGACCGTTTGGTTTTAGAGGGTGTGCTTCAAAGCTTTGTTGGTTTTTATTATCATGGGGCATGTTTTCTCGTTCCATGGTGCTGACGGAGAAAGTTATGAAGACCGAGATCTGGAGACTGATAATGGTGGTTCGAGTCTGGGTGGTGATGAGAAATTGGCTAGGTGACTTGTGAATTGGAGAAGCGGCATGCAAATGGGGGCGACTGCACAGGAGAGGTTCATTATACAAATGCAATACGCCATACCATCTAGTCAACATTTCACGCTCTCCAGATGCCTCCCATGCCAATTTTTCTCAGAGGGGGCTCACGGTGTTGTTTTTCTTGTTATTGGACGATACAATCAACAGAAGACCAAAATCTAAAGGCGCAGACCAAGTCTTATACATTGGTACTAGACGGATACGCGAGCTTCGCCTCGCCACCTGCAAGGTGTTGTTACATGGTGTGGCGTGTGCCATGTATTTGGAAGCGATAAATGTTTTGGCTTTGTTTGAATTGTTAACTGATCAGGTCATCTATGTTTTATGGGTGAACGATGGAGGCTATGTCATTTAAATTTTCTAGGTAAATAAATAATGGTGAGCTAGAGGAAAGCAAGCATTTGGTGGACACAGATACAGAAAGCAAAGAATGTCGGATTCGCAGTAGACGTGTATTTGATAGCAAATATCGTACAGATAGCAACAATGACACATACTGTCATCAACATCACAGCAATCAAGAAAACCAACTCTAAAATGGATAGGACAAAGACATGGTCCAGTTTATAGAAGTGATTGCTCTAACATTGAGTCACCTGTTAAACTAAGGATTTTTCTATTTGTTGTGGAGCAAAATACAAACTGGAAGGGTATGCAGACATCTCGCAGACCGATCTATAACTGTTATTGATCACACCATGAAAAATCTGAGAGGCCATACCCAAATCTTCTGGTTTACGAAAAATAGAACTATCTTTTGGAGGCACCTACATGATGAATTCGTAGCTAAATATACATCCTACATGATAGTCTTACAGTGCGATGCACCGCAAAACTTGAACGTTCGTGACTTGGCCATTTGCTTTGACATGGCACCTTCTATGTTTATTTCTTCTTGCTACATGCGTTGATGGCCTGGTCTTCTGGATGTTTACACTTGTAAACCAGCCATTTTATATGGAAAAGTAGCACAAGATCAGTAGCCACAATTATGAAAGAAGACTAAATCATGAAACAACGATGCCTAACGAAAGATTGCAGGCATGAACAGATTAGACAAGATATGTAAGACTGAAAAAGAGTAAGAGTAATCTAATGCGCAGCCATGGACTCGCGTCCAATCTCAGCACCAGGAAGATAATTCGGCGGAAGTGCTCGCCAGGACTATATGACAGTTTCAGTTCAGTATTCGGATACTTTTTAAATATAGCTCGTGATTCAGACAGTATTTTATGTTTTCGCAGATATGAATATGGTTTAGATATTACACGTCCATATCCCAAAAAAACTGACTTTTCTTAGTACCATCAAGTGACTCCACAACATGAGTCATCAACTTATTCAGTAAGGCTATTTTAATCAAGAAAATTGAAGACATTAGTCACATGAGCCAGCAGCTAAATCGCCCGGATAGCAATCAACAGTTCCCATCTTAGTCAGCATATGTGTGCATCAAAGGGGATAAGAGAGGCGAAGAGACGATATCCATCTTACCTCACATTTGGCGTTGACGTTGTACCGTTGAGCGCTCTGCTTGGAGAGGCTAAGAAATGCAGACTTGGCTGTGCGACCTAGATATGGATTGGTATAATAAGATGCAGGGGTTTCCGGTTATTGACAGGCGCGGAGACAGGACAGCAGCAGAGCACAATCTACATAAATTGATTAAGCTTGTAAGCAACTGCAACACAATTACCTAAAATCCAAAGAAAAGATCACAAGATAGTTGAGCACAATGTAACCTTCGGTTGAATCATCAGCATGCAGGAGCGGAAGCACACTTATGGCAGTCTTGGGCGAGGTTGCAGTCGACGTACGGGAACTCAGTTTTGGCCAGAGTGAAGGTGTCGTACAAGCAGAAGAGGAGGTCGGAGTTGAAGAGAACGATGGTCGTGCAGGAAGCGGTGCTTCATGTTGGTGCTGGTGTAGAAGAAGCCAGCAAGCGATTGGTGGAGTTTGGCGGTGCATCGGCTACGGCTTTGTCGAGCGAGGGAGGAGGATAGCAAAACCTACGGGGCTAGGATTTTCTCCAAGGCTGCTCGGGCATTTTCCCGAACATGTTGGAGGCAGGGGTACTGCCACCACGCTAGGTGGTACGTTCTGCGGTAGGGGAGGGTCACACGGGTTCTGGTACTCCCCTAGTCACCGAGGACGCATGGAGGACCGGAGGCCACTCGAGCAGGCCTGAGCCGAGCTCCACCTCTCCCTCCCCTGTAACCATCACATCCGGGTAATCGGGAGCCGAAGGGCGAGATCCGGCATGGCAGGAGAGGACGGACGGTTGCTGCAGCCGCGGCTCCCGGGGGGTGGATCCACCGTGCAGCCTGCGCCGAGCATGGCTAGCCGCCGTTCCCCTGGCTGGTGCGCTAGGGACGGCGCCGTCAATGGCAGGCTGGAGTTGCGGGAATCGTCTGGATCAGACCAGAAACCAGTGTAGGAGGCAACGGATTGCATCTCCGGTGGATGGAATCTAGGCGGGCTGGCGGAGGCTAGACTGACTTGATGCGGCGGTGCGCTCCGGGAGAGAAGAAGCTCGAAGCAGGGAGGGCCGGTTCGTGAGGAAAGGGTAATCGAGGTGGGAATCCTGCCGCGGTCATTTTTCCGGCATACGGGAGTACTCCGCCGCTGTCTTGCGGGACAGGGTCATGAGTATGGCCCAACCATTCGACGTAAAAAGCATGCGCGTTGTAAACAAAGTTCCAGTTTACCGGCTTTGTTTAACGATCTAGATGGCTCTGGTCTTATATCCAACAGTTCTGCATGTACTCATCGGCAGTGGCCTCACTAGGCGGGTCATCAACCACGCTTAAACCATAGAATATATCACTACATATATGAAATTAGAGCGACTCAGGGATGGATTAGGGATGCCAAATCGGCCTTTATTACTGTAGATCACATCTACAGCACCAAACGTCTACAATGCAGTTTTTTTTTAACTTAGACATATCCTCCGGACCGATGCCTCTAGAATTCCATCGCTGCTCTCTGCTTCCCAATCTTCTTCCTCTATGGTCGCATTGTCCTATACCAGGGAAGGCATCGGGGCGGCGCGCCTTTGCGACGGCAGTGGACGACGTCGATGCACCGACACCAGCACCAACGGGCGCAAGACACTGTTCCGGATCCTACTCCCTCCCTCCCCGAGGTAGGCCCTCCTCTCCATCCCTGGCCGCCATGTCCCATACTGACGCGCCATCGACGCGTCACGCCCTCCTCCGCCACCGACGGCAACCGGATCCCCTAGAGAGCCAATCATAGCCGGTAGCCTCTTCTCCTTGGATTATACCGCCGTCGTGGCCGCCATGGAGGACGAGGAAGTGGCCGTCCATGCCCGACGCATTGGGGATTTCTGCACGTCGTCGTCTTCATGTTATGATTTTCTCCTTGATTCTTTGCCTTTGGCGGTTGGTTCTATTTTCTTATTCTTTTCTGTTGGCTTATTGACCCTTCTTCTCTTTTCCAGCCTAGAGCAGCATGGCTCCGATTGGTGTGGCGAGCATCCTCCAGAACTACCAGCTTGAGTGGTTCAATGGTAGATCTTCTCCTTCTTTCTCCAATACTTTTGCATCCATTGTTAGACAGATCGTGGGCATCGTAGTTGGTTCTACACGATTCCAGAAAAGGTTCAATAATATCTGGTGCTCTGATTTGTGATTTTGATGCCTAACAAGTGTTTGTTTTTATGCTCTGGTTTGTGATTTTGATGTCTGACAAGTGTTTGTGATTTTTATGTCTGCCAAGTGTTTGTTTTTATACCAAGTCAGTGTATTTTCAGATTTTTTATTTGGTCTTAGTACGATTAAAGCAATGGTATTCAACTGATTTACTCATTTATATAGTGTCTCACGACTGATAATGGTTTGTCTCAGTTCACATTTTTTCTTTACCAAACAAACTCCCTTGGCCCCAAAATGATGCTATGCTTCTGTCACACGAGATGTACCGGGGCCAAAAAAGGAACTCGGAACATCATAATGTAATTCAGATGCAAATATATTTTTCTGAAATTATAGGACAAAATAATTTGTTCTCACTTTTCTCTAATTCATTTTAGAGTGTATATTGTTGATCATATTTCCTTATACCAGCATACATCCTCTTAATTATTGTCGTTCAAATGCAGATGAGTGGTCCAAGCAAATAAGATGGGTATATCAGAATCAGTACAGGAAGGCCTGATGCTCTACTAAAAAAACCCCTGGCTCATCCTCACTGAAGTATAGCTGCTATAAAATTTAAGAGTCTTTGCCATGCTTCTGCGCTGCCGCTATCTGCAGAATTCATTGCCATTCTGAAATGTTAGTATTGTCTAGGTATGTTGTGTATTTTTTGTTGTTGCTTGCTTATGCCCCGTGGTTTCTTATTATTCTGATTTTTTTCCATCTTGAGTTGCTAGCTACTTGGCCTGGACAATCATATTATGGTAGGCCGCACATGCCAGTATGTTATTTCTCAAGGATAAAAGTTTATTCTACTTAAATTCATAAGGATTCAGAACATACACTAATTATAAGGTTTTACATAATTATTGTGAAGTGCTATGTATACTGTATGTATAGCCATTTTTCTCGGCCAAGAATTTCCACTGCATTTAAAAAATATGTTGATTTACTTTCCTGTTTAAGAATTGTCTTGATCTGACCAGCTAAATTAACACCCACCTTTTCATTGTCACCGGAATAAAGGTGCAAATAGGCCAAACATAGGAGAACGGGTTGAGGGTTGAGGTTGCGGAAGAGGAGAAAATATTTAGTAATGTGTTGACATAATCTCCCTGTTCTCTTCTTCCAAGGTAATAAAGCGACACTACAAATGATTTTTGTGTTGGTAGATACTCTCCTTGAGGGGTCACATAATTTTGTCCTCAGGATGGCTCTTTGAAGTGTCACGGGATATCATCTGACCTCTCTCTACCTTTTTTCCCGATTCCTGGGCACAGTGAAATAACCATGTTGGTGTTGCAATTCCTGTAAAGCGTGAAACAGAATACAGTGCTCAAGAGCACAAGGGACTTCATATATACCATTCTATATATATGTTCGATTAAGATGGAAGCAAAACTTTTTTCTCTAAATTGCAGTTTTTTGGATGAAGTCTAAGTAAGTATATGAATAAATCACGACATGTTCGAAGTGATGTTCAGTCGGTCATACAAACAGATCCATGGTGTTTCTGGAAAGCAGTAGTAAATAGATATGATATACTCCCTCCGTTCCAAGATAGATGTCTCAGATTTGTTAAAATTTGAATGAATCTATACATAACAACGCTTCTGAGGCTACTTTATTTTTTTCTCATCAATGATAGTTCACGATTTTGGTTAGATATGAATATCTTGCACAGCTATCGCAGTCACTGGTTTTCGAAGTCATGAACTATATCCTCATATTATTTTAAATTTGAAAGATCATGTATATTCCTCTTTGGTTTTGTACATACTATCTTTCGGGTGTAACACTTTTCCTTAGTATTGAATCATTTTGGAAGACGACCTGCTCCGGATTATGAGAGGAATGACTTGGTTTATCTGGTTTTTTTTGTTACCAGGTGTATACTTGACCATATCTGCAACATCAGGATTAGCTTTCCCATTCGCCTACAAGATGATAATTTATGACAATTTTAATGATCTCCTGCCACATTGCGTGTGGGTTTCAGGTTGACGCTGTTGGTATATGTTGGTGTTGTTGCAGGTTATGTATTTTCCAATGTCAAATGAAGGAAGTGGATCGGTCCCTCTTGCAGGTTCTGCATTTCTTACTTGAGCCGTTTCTGCTTAGTTCTTAACAATTGCAACATCTTTATCCCATGAAATTTCCACAGGTTGGATGTTCCAGCTAAGATCAGAGAGAACTTCCGCTGAGCTTTTAACCTTTACTCAAAAGAGAACACTTAAATTTGTATTTTCGTTGGCAATTTCAACTTTCATACCATGTAGTCCTCAAATATTGATATCTCCTCTTGACATAAAATGTAATATATAGACCTTCAACACATCAGATAGTACTTATATATTACATCAGACCAATTTTTTTTCTTAATGGCCAACTTATCAAGGATAATTAAACTGTTGTTCACTCGATTGAGCATTTGCTGCTAGCCTATAATTATTTTAATTCATATTAGAAACCTAACTTTTGTTTCTTTGATATATTTTGCAGATAATTATATTTATGTGGAAAAATTTCTAACAAGACGCTACTGCTATACTGTGAATGTTATGACAGTAAATCATGCAGATAGATTCTCCATTCGTTTCACAGTTCAACGTGTAACATGCATCATTAGATAGATTCTCCTTTCGTTTTACGGTTCAGCATGTAACATGTATCTAACATAGACTATGTATGTCAAAAATTACCGCTGTGTTTCCTAGTATATACCTATATATTAAGGCTCACAGCCTTCGCCTTCGCGGCCTGGGAGCACTCCGGCCACTGTTCATCGAACGTACTGAGTTTTTGGTCTTCTATTTTCAATCCGACAGTCTGTATTCATGTTTATTGTCTAACTTTGTCCAACACCGTGTCACATAATATAGACGCAACGCAACTTTTCGGCGAAAAATTTCTTGCTCTAACCAATAATCTTTTACGTTTATCTTTGTAACTATTCGGCTTAAATTTTTTAGCCTACCTTTTCTAGCCGTTTGATCCGACCGACGGTCCATGCCCGCGTGTCTACTATTTATCGTCTAATTTTATCAAATCGTATGCCACATTAAGTAAATTTGGCCTACCTTTTCTGTCTGTTTGATCCGACTGTCCGCTTTCGCGCGTGTACTATTTGCCATCTAATTTTGTCCAAACGACTGCCATATCACGTAGACGCAGCATAAATTTTTGGCTAAAATTTTCTTGCCCTAATCGCTAGCAATTTTTTACATTTATCTTTGTAACTATTCGGTTTAAATTTGTTAGGCTACCTTTTCTAGCCGTTTGATCCGACCGACGGTCCACACCCACGCGTCTACTATTTATCATCTAAAATTGTATGCCACGTTAAGTAAATTAAGCCTATCTTTTCTATCCGTTTGATCTGACGGTCCGCTTTCGCGCATGTATTATTTGTCGTCTAATTTTGTCCAAACCACTGCCATATCACATAGATGCAACATAAATTTTTGGCTAATTTTTTTTTGCCCTAACCGCCAGCAATAATTTTTAACAATTAATTCACAATATTGCCCCTCACGTACGCGGCGCCGCGCCATATTCCCTAATAATTACTAACGGGTGTATATATAGCGCACCTCTCTCTGCGATTGACACATGCATGCCATTGTTTGCGAAACACATATCTCTTTTTTCTTCAGCTGCAATTTACTACTTCATCTGCCCTTCATAAGTGAACTACTCGTGTCACACTATCTGCTTGCAGAAGATTATAAGTTCTGGTCGTTGTGCAAGCATGTAAGAGGGAAATGGTAACGGAAAATGAATTTGAATATAAGTTGTATATATCTTTGTTCGTAAAATGAGGTAGAAATCGACTAAATTGAAACCATGACAACCAGCTGCAATTCCCATGATCTATGCATGCCAAATATGAGTTCATCAGCAATAACCTTTTTTTCCTAAACGGGGTTGAAACCCTGGTGGTGGTTCGTCTTTTGAAAAGACGAAGGACATGTTCTTCACACGTTGGCTTGGCGTGGTCGGTCGTCTTTTGAACGGACGAACCACCCCTTCGTCTTTTCAAAAGACGAACCACCACCTTCGTCTTTTCAACGGACGACGGTCCGTTAGATTTGCAATTTTTGGATTTCGTGTATTATTTGTGAAATTGACTAAAAAAAATGTATTATTTAAAAAAATTTAGCACACTGGTCTCTATATCAAAATGTTGCACACATTATTTTTATTTACTATTTAATGAAATCTTACAAAGAGGAGAATACATAGATGAACCTGAAATCACCTCTCTAACGACATTAGTCACAGCTCCTATAACTTAGATAAAAGTGCGCGTCCTAGCCGCCTCCTTGAATCGCCACAGTGGAGCGCTGCCACCGCGTCCCAGATCGGTTACCGGGCAGGGCCGGCGCTGCGCCGCACGGGCTTCGCCTACCGATGTCCCCGGCGGCGGCTAGGGGAGGGGAAGACAAGAGGAGGCGCCACTAGGTGCTCCGGCACGGCACAGCGCCGCCACACATGAGGAAGTGAAAAAAAAAAGATTGGGTAACACACGTGTGATGAGGAAGTGAGCAACTCGATCTGTCCCTTAAGTACCATGCAGTACTCGTTATACGAGACGTTCAACGGCCATGCGCGAGTTTTGGATATCAACTACTCCCTCTGTTTTAAAATATAAGATATTTTAGGTTTGCGAAAGAATTATATCTAAACTTCTTTTAGTGTCTAGATTCACTTCAAACCTAACCTGGGTGGACTTATATACTAAAAGTAGTCTAGATACATTTGTTTTACAAAGCTAAAACATCTTATATTTTGAAACAGAGAAAGTAGTACATCTATCTATTTTTGAAAGATCCAGAAAGCAATTGCTTGCCTTCGAGTTTTGCATTAGTAGGTAGAGTATTTATAATCGGTGGTGCCAGGGGCAAGGAGTAACCGGAAAGAAGATAAAAGAAAGAAAAAACATCTACTCAAGGTGGCTCCCAGATCATCTTGTTCAGCTTTTTAGCACCAGCTAGCGCCCATTCATTATATTGGCGTCGTCACGGATGAGCTGCAGTAGCCTGCGAATGGGGGCATTCTTTTCCTACTAGGTTCAACCGCATCGAGCCAGAGATGCCCGAGAGCAAAACACCACCCAACATCACACTGCCTGCCACCAAGCTCTCGCGCGCCTTTTGACACGCTAGCTGTTCCTCCTCGATCGTGCTTCTTCTGATCTAATGGTTGTTCTTCTATATTATATTGATGGCCGGCCCCCGCCCCCGGCCAGCACCTGCCTCGACGATTTTTCGCTTATTGTAGGACTCACCGGCAAGCTGAAGGCCGGCCTGCTCCAGGGACACTTTCCACCCACTTGTTAGGTTAAACGAAGTACTACTTCGCAGCTGTTCGCCTGCCACGTGAAGGTAATCAACACTCTACGTACTCACTTATCTTAAAGCAAAGGCTAACGAAGAATATATAGCTAGGTTTATTCTGCCGACATGCATGAGCGCGTAAGCATATCTCGTATATATCTCAGGAAGTAGTCTTGCCTTAGAAGTATCTACTTTTACCTTGAAGTAAATGTAATGTTATTTTCTTGATTGCAACGATCGACTCATCTGTTATCGGCTGAATTAGATTCACCAAAATATGCATCGCTAGTAATCATCATCAGTTCATCAGCAACAATGTGTAAGTGTCTCCTTTGAGTTCGTATATATAATCGTAAGAATGGTATGCTTGTTTGATATGTGCCCCTTTTGTTGTGCGCCCCTTTGGCGAGGGTGCGCTGCTCGTATGCCCGGGCGTAGTACATACAGGTCCTGCGGGTCGCGCAGCTCCACGTCGACCCGGATGTGGTCGGGAAGGCCGCCCACGAAGAGCTCGGCGCGCTGACGAGCCGTGACGCCGGGTGCATGGCACGCCAACGATTGGAAGCGATCGGTGAATTCCTGCACCGACGAGGTGAACTGCAGGCGCCCCAGCTCGGCTAGGCGGCTCCCGCGTACCGCGGGTCCGAACCGGAGGAGGCACAGGTCGCGGAAGCGCTCCCACGGCGGCATCCCGCCCTCGTCCTGCTCGAGAGCGTAGTACTACGTCTGGGCGGCTCCGCGGAGGTGGTAGTAGGAAGCGATCCATGTGCGGTCGGACGCCAATGTCCGCTGCCCCCGGAAAAATTGCTCGCACTGGTTGAGCCAATTGAGGGGGTCGGTGGCACCATCATAGGTGGTGAACTCCAACTTGGTGTAGCGGGGCGGCTGCTGGACGGGCGGCGCGGCGACGAAGGGCTGGACCTGCGCGGCAGGGGAAGAGTAGGCAGCGCTTCCCCCCGCATAAGGATCGCCGTAGCCGCTGAAGCCACCAAAGGCGGAGGCCGCAGTGTACGCAGCCGGTGGGGGCACGGTGGGCAGGGGCCGGTGTGAAGACCGACGCGTCTACCCAGGAGGGCCGCTGGGACGGCGACGCCGGCCACTTGATGTTCGTGATGGGGACGCCCTGGGTGGCGGCCGGGGCCGGTGGAGGCGGCGCGTGTGGCGCGGGCGGGGGCGGCGGTGGTGGAGCGGTCACGGTGGCCGGCAGCCCGTGCGTCCCCTGCAGGAACGTCCGGAGATTGGCGATCGCCAAGGTGAGATCGTTGACAGCCGCCGTGAGCTGCGCTGGGGAGAGGACGGTGCCCGGGTCGGGGGCCGGAGCCAGGGCGACGGGGCCATCCGGCCCGGAGGTGGTCGGCGCAGCCGTGGTGGTGGCGGCGACGGTGGTGGTGGGGTGGCCCGAAGACATGATCGAACCGAAGCTATCTGATACCAAATTGGTAGAGGCTAGGGTTCTACCGGAGCGGGGGCGTAGGTTGTAGGGGTGGAAGTGTTGCGAGCGGGGGAGAGAAGGGCGGCGCCAGCGGCAGGGCGCCGTCGCGGAGGCTGAGGAGGGCGGTGGCTAGTGCTGGCGGCGGCGAGGCAGGAGAAGGCCGACTCCTCTGGGAGTCGGCAATAATAAGATTGATTATTGCTTAAACTTAAAAGTCTGATTACAACTTTTTATATAATAAAATAACTGGGCTAAGCCCCTAATTTGGCCTCTTCCTGGCATAGGAGATGCCGACCATAACAGTGTAAGTGTCTCCTTTGAGTTCGTATAATCGTAAGAATGGTATGCTTGTTTGATATGTGCCCCTTTTGTTGTGCGCTACATGCATCTAGCGAAACTTTGAACTCGTGTTGTCCAAGAAGCGGCTCAGACGCCGCTCAACATTGCAAAAGGAACTATTACAACGATCTTAAAAAAAGAGCACAAAATATCAAATTCCTACTTACTTGGCACATTATGGCACAGAAGGTGGTGGAATGTTACAAATGAGTCATCCTGATGCCTCCCGAGCTCATTTCCCACGGCCTTCTCGATATATACTTGCATCCATGCTACTGAGAAATTAATATGTATGAGCCAAATGCCGCAATAGAGTAAAGGGATTACAAATATAAGGATAGGTCATGGAAAAGGAGACACTTGAATATCTGCATAGGCATACTCTATTGGCAAAAAACAGATTAATATCTCCACCATACATATCTTTGTATATATATATACACACAGTCTGCAGAGTACATGTTACTTAGAAAAGGTGGTTGTTTTAAGCTTTTACTTTCCACTAACTATTCATACAATTGTATGAAAAAAGGACTGTCCCTACTGGATATGTTTTGAGTGGGTCGTAATGGCAGTGTTTTTTTTTAACGGGGTAATGGCAGTGTGGGCGGTCGATTTGCAAGTGCGAGGGTATCTGAGGGCGTCCACAAGAAAGATACTGTCCATGAAACTATGGGGAAAAGGGAAGATAGACAGTCCAGTCGATTAGTTTGTCAGGGTATACCTTAGCGGATGACACATGTGACAGAACGACTGCCGTGTGGGCACGGTGATGTCAGAGCAACCAGCGTGATTTATCGATATGAAGATTGGAATACGATCGATGAACAATTTTTCGATAAGGGGCGCTTTATTAGTTCAAAAAATTTAAACTTTACGCATGACATCTATATAACTAATATGCACACAGCCGAACCATGTCCAAGGCAAACAAATTAATATTTAAAAAGGTGAAATACAGGTAGTCATCATTAAGAAACATCATAACGCCTAAGGTAATACATGACCATTCTATAGGTCATGTTGCCATCCATGTTAGATAAACCATGTAATGGTCTCCGGTCGAGTGAATGCACGTTCCTAAATAGGTCTCAATTCTTAGCAAGTCTTAGAGACAACCATAAACGGACCGTACTGATAAACCGGTAGATAACCTGCATAATAGTTAAAAAATATTGATATAAACCTTGTCATTTTTTATAGACAAAACGATCAAATAATGGCAAGTGCTCCTACCTAACAAGCATCCTAAACCTATGATATATGCTATTTAGAAAGTTGCCAAAAATATTAGCACGAGCATACAAGCTAGAAGCTATTTGATTAGTGACCATACAGAAAAGGCGTCTAGATATATGTGTTTTAAAAAACAGCTAAAAACATTTTATATTTTGAAAAGGGGGGGGGGGGGTACTTACTAGAGTAATATAGTCTATCGAATGAAGACAAGATCGGAAAAAGTTTATACATGAGAAATATCATCTCTACTTGAAAACACTAGCCTAAGTTTCAATTAACCAAATCTCCCTTTGCGAAAGGACCCGTGCGGGTGAATGAGTTCGGCGCGCGAGGTACTTTTATAGTAGTGAATGGTTATGATACTGGGTTTATTTCAGGAACATGCTAAAGTGGGTGATGTTTTCCAACCGTCTCGCATAATATGAGTTTTTGGTGTTGACAAGTTATGTCATGCACATGGTAAGATTCAAATGCAAAAATGCAGACCAAGTGTATTCGTGCAGGTGCAACAAAGTTTCAATCTCATGACGCTTCTCGTGTTAAACAAATACCATGAAATTAATCACCCCCAGCGTATATGTTCTTTAGTGACTAATATTGTGGTCGTGACAAGTTTCTTCATGGAGTTGGGAGGAACGTTGTCTTGACACATGTATAAGAAGTAATGCAGAAACATATCTTGCTTTGACAAATGTCTCTTTTATTAAGTTTTTAAGTCGCACAACATAAAGACGACACGGGAAAGTTGGGGTCACACCAGAATTCTTGAGTTTTAGAACCAAATTAAATGGAAGATGGAAGGTCAAAATACTTGTGTTTGATGTAAACCTAGGAACTTTCACGAAGTGTTTTCCCCAGCCTTCTCATGGCTCTGCCTAAGAGTTTACTATCGTGGAAGGATTAACATGCACGGTGCAGAATGTAACGTAGTCACTATTTCACATTGTCCAGACGCCTCCCACACCCATGTTCTTCTCAGCGGCTCATCCTTTAAAAATGTTGGACGCCACAAACTCTAACATGACTAGAGGAGCAAAATTCCTAAGAGAACGAAATCTTAAGGTACAAACTAATGCTTACACATTGGTATGGCCTATGCTTTTTTATACAACCCAGCTCTCATTGTTAGATGCATGCCATTTACTACGTCTTGTAATTTCCCATGCTTGAATTTTTCATATTTTACTATCCCATCTTATTTCATAATTACTCCCTCTATTCAGAAATATAAGACATTTTAGCTTTATAAAATGAATGTATCTAGATGTCTTTTAGTGTATAGATCTCGTTTTACAAAGTTAAAACGTCTTATATTTCTAGACGGAGGGAGTAGCACATTTGACTTGGTTGGTGGTGTGAACGTATAATTCCACCACTTTTCTAGGGGTCGGATACAAATTTAGGTCTACAAATACCGTCAGTATTTACTACTCCCTCCGTTTCAAAATATAAGATGTTTTACTTTGTGAAGCAAATGTATCTAGACTTGTTTTAGTATATAGGTCCACTCAACTTAGGGGTGAATCTACACACTAAAATAAGTTTAGATTCATTTTTTTCACAAACCTAAAACATCTTATATTTTGAAACGGAGGGAGTATACAATTTCAGTTTTAAATGATGAAGTGAGCATGTGTGCACATTCATCCGATGGAGTTCCTTGTGCTAAAGCCGGATGCTTCAAAGAACATTGCTACTGCTATTTACTATACATCGCTACTGCTATTTACTAATGATCAGAACTAGGCACGACCCAGATCAAAAGAACTAGGCACGCATGGTGAAAATGTGCAGCCGGTCAATCAGCTGGTTATGAATATTCAGACTTTGGTCACAAATTTTTTCCGTGCAGCAAATCCAAAAATGAAAGGAAGAGAGAGTAAATGGTTGAAGGCTCGCGAGGGTTTTGTCTCTGTGAATGCAGACGCAGCCTTTGATTACAATACGAGAGGAGGTTCTACTGGTGCTGTGATCCCGAGACGCTAGACGTAATTTTCTTGCAGCTTCTAACGAGAATGTGGATTATGCGTTTGATGCAGCTACTATGGAGGTTAAAAAGGTCAAGCTGAACTTGATTCATCAAAGGAAAATTAAGAGGCTAAGAAGCGAAAGAGAGAATAGAACATCGTAAGATATTTACGAGGGAGTATATATTTGTAAGTCCCTTAAAAAATTGTCAATTCATTTTACTTTAATCACCAACTTTATTAAATAGGAATAACAGGTTTATCTATCTGGCCAGGCCCAGAGAGAAACCCTGCTACAGAGTCAAACCGACTGAAACGCCTACTCGACAGCACATACTTTGCACAAAAGTTTGCATCTCTCATAACATAACACTAGAATTTGAAAATCTAGAATGAACTTGCCTCACATCATTCCAGATAATCTCAATCTCACAGGCAATCAACCTCGAGATGAATCTTTGACATTCTTCATGATCTTGCCTCCTCCAGTCCCTCCTGACAAGCCAGCAATTTACTTGTAAAAGGGTCAGCGAAACCTGGTTGCAACTGTTGGAATTTGGGTGTGGGCCTTGGCCCATAGCCTAATACAAATTCTGAAATTCTCTTGGCCCATTCATGCCTAGTAAGGGGTGGCACCAAAGTTTAGTCCCACCTTGCTAGTTTAGAGGGAGTTGGACCAATATATATAGTGGAGT
Source organism: Avena sativa (assembly GCA_916181665.1). Classification (NCBI taxonomy): domain Eukaryota; kingdom Viridiplantae; phylum Streptophyta; class Magnoliopsida; order Poales; family Poaceae; genus Avena; species Avena sativa. The sequence continues at coordinate 37,253,231 of OV702285.1, read as the reverse complement.
GTTTCACTACCTCCTAAAGAGAGTGAAGAGGAGTGGCATACACGCGCGCTCCTCCTCCTCCGCCGCCTCGCCTCGACGCGACGCGCGGGTTTGCAGAATTGTGCCTCGGTGACGCCACCACTTCTGCTGGTCTTAATGACCTGCTCCTGGGCGCACAAGACGCGTGGAGACTAACTACTAATTCAACGGAAATAACCCTGAACCTAAACTAACTGAAACTGTCGACAACAGGCGACAGCTACAGTATCTGAATCTCTACCTTTGAACAAACTGAAAACTACAAGCACCTAGTTTATTCAACAATCTCTCCCTAAGCTAGGTTCCGTAACCTACTTGAGTTCAACGACGCCGATCCTCTCACGAAGCTCCTGGAACTTGACACGAGCGAGTGCCTTCGTGAAGATATCTGCGAGCTGATCGCCGGTGCCGATGTACTCAACGGCGAGCTCCGCTTTCTCAAGACAATCCCTGATGCAATGGTAGCGCACCTCGATGTGCTTGCTTCGGTCATGAAAAACGGATTCTTGCAGAGTTGTATCGCGGACTTGTTGTCTACGAGCACTGTGGGAACCGTGGCGTCCCTGGTGAACATATCACCGACAAGCCAGACAGCCTGACATGCTGCCATGGACGCAGCAACATACTCCGCCTGACAAGACGACAGTGAGACCACCTTCTGCTTCCGTGATTTCCAAGTGACTGGATTTTGACCAAAGAAGAACAGTGTGCCTGTTGTGCTCTTCCTGTCATCGACATCACCTGCAAGATCTGCATCACTGTAACCCACCAAATCCTCGCCTCTTTTTGCACTTGAGCGATAGCAACAGCCAAAATTTAGAGTACCCGAAATGTACCTCAGAATATGCTTCACTGCACTCATGTGCTCAGTTGTTGGTGCCTCCATGAACCGACTAACATAGCCCACTGCAAATGAGGCATGTGTGCACCAAATAAAGGAGTGAGCCAATAATACTCATGTACAGGGTTACATCGACTGTTGGACTCTTGCTCATCTTGGACAACTTCAGCTTGGGCTCCATTGGCACATGCACTGCAATACAGCTTGTCATGCCTGACTTCTCGAACAGTTTGGTAGCAAAGGCACTCTGCTTGAGCACGATCTCTCCCGGTTTCTAAGTCACCTCAATGCCAAGATACAGTGTGAGCAGTCCCAAATCACTCATTGAAAACCTTGAGCACATTTGTTGTTTGAATTCAGCAATGACTCTGGGGCTGACACCTGTGACGATCAAGTCATCCACATATACACCCAGGAGCAGACGATCATCCCCATTGCCTCGAGTGTACACGGCATACTCGGATGGACTTTGAGTGAAACCAAGTGCTGTCAGCACACCGTTGAGCTTGATGTTCCATGCTCGAGGCGCCTGCTGCAGCCCGTACAAGGCTTTATGCAGACGATACACTTTGCTGGACTTGTTGGCGGTGATGAATCCTGGTGGCTAAGCAACATACACCTCCTCTCCCAATTCCCCATTGAGAAAGGACGTTTTCACATCCATGTGATGAACTTCTCACTCCTTCTGCGCAGCAACAGCAAGAAGCAAACGAACTAAATCCAAGCGAGCGACAGGTGCAAACACTTGATCAAAATCAATCCCTGGCCGCTGCACATACCCCTTAGTCACCAACCATGCTTTGTGCTTTAGAACATTTCCATCAGCATCTCGTTTGAGTTTAAAAACCCATTTGAGCCCAATTGTATTGTGTCCAGCTGGAAGATCAGTGAGAGTCCATGTGTTGTTCTGCTCGATCGACTTGAGCTCATCTTGCATTCCTGCACTCCAGTCATTGTCCTGCTCTGCTTCAGTGAACAACAAAGGCTCACCATGTGGTGTCAGAGCAGACGTTCGGCGTGAGCTGGAGCAAGTGTGTCCTGATCGTATAGATCAACGACCTGACAATAGCGGTGTGGCATTTCCTCATCATCCCTATCATCAAATAGCTCGGGTTTGGCTCTGATGGTGGAGTTGGAAATATGACTGGAGCACTAGGATTGACGCCAGAGTTATCTCCTCTGACAGGAGTCTAAGGGGAACTTCCTGACGCTGCTTCAGGTGTTGCCAGAGCCGCTGCAGAAACAGGTCCAGACTCCGAAACTATTGGAGCTGGTGCAGTAAAGTACTCGACGGTGAACTCTTCTGCTGCTTTGCCTGTCTCAGCCTTCGATCCCCAGTTCTAGCCAGCGTTCTCGTTGAACACGATATCACGTGAGACGTGAACGCGTTTAGACATCGTATCATACAGCCTATATGCCTTTGTGCCTGATTCATATCCCAACATCACCATCGGCTTGCTCCTGTCATCGAGATTCTTCAGCTGTGGGGTTGTGACCTTCGTGTGTGCCTTGCAGACGAACACACACAGGTATCTCACGTCAGGCTTCGTGCCGAACCATGCTTCGTGTGGAGTCCGGACGTCTACGCTCATTGTGAAGGATCTATTCATGAGGAAGACAGCAGTTGTGACTGCCTCTCCCCAAAACCGTGCCGGCATCCCAATGCCCTTCAGCATACATCAGGCAATCCCCACCACGGTCTGGTTGCGGCACTCCACCACTCTGTTTTGCTGTGGGGAGTACGGAGCGGTGAGGTGGCGCTTGATGCCATGATCAGCACACCAGTCAGCGAATGCCACCGCCGTGAACTCTCCGCCACGGTCTGTCCTAAAGAAACGTAGTGTCTTCCACGACTCAACCTGAGCTCCTGCCTGAAAACGACGAATTCCATCTGCGGCCTCGTCTTTGGATTTCAGCAATGTTAGCCACATGTATTTGTTGTAATCATCGACAAGCAACAGGAAATACCGGTTTCATCCTGGCGTCGGTGGTGAGATCGGCCCGCACAGATCACCATGTACCAGCTCCAACGGCGCCGTTGCTCGGAACTTGGGCGCATGCGGGAACGACGCGCGCTGATGCTTGCCAGCCTCGCAGAGTTGCTCAACATGGGCTATAGCAGGAAGGCCATGGACCATCCCCTTCTTTGCGAGCTTCTCGAGCCCGTCGAAGCCCTGGTGCCCGAAGCGTGCTTGCCAGGTCCAGGCGTCCTTGCCGGCGTGAGCAGGCAGACAGACAGGCCGCTCGATCCTGAGATAGACCATGTACAGGCGATTGGGTAGCCTCGGAGCCTTGGCGATTAGGCGCTTCTGTCGATCACGGATCGTCATGAACCCGTTCTCGATGTGCGTTGGGCACCCGATTTCATCGAGCTGCCCCATGCTGACGATGTTCGTCTTTAGGCGAGGAATCCAGTACACCCCAGTGAGTGCCTTGTGTCGGCCTCCTGCGACGGAGAACATGACGGTGCCCCGGCCGTAGATGTCGATGAGCGAGCCGTCGCCGAAGTGCACCGTGCCCGTGATCTTCTCGCTGAGCTCTGCGAACACGGAGGCATCGCCTGTCATGTGATTCGACGCACCTGTGTCGAGGTACCAGGCAGGCTCGAAGTCGTCGATTTGGCGCTGCAGCTCCACGAGCGCCCGTTCCTCGTTGAGGAACACGTGTTCTCCTAGAGCTGAGGATGGGGAAAGCACGACGTCTACCGCGGGCATGACCACGGCGTCCTCGCACTGCACCACGACCAGCAGTGTCTCTTCTTCCTCCTCTTCTTCTTGCGTGAGGTTCACGGCCACGCCGCGCTTGCGGTCGCGCTCAGCCTTCCGGTATTCTTTTGCCCAGTGGCCGGCCTTTCCACAATAGTGACAGTTTCCCTTCTTTTTCTTGCCAGGTCCAGTGGCCTTGTCACTGCCACCGCTGGTGCCGCCCTTCTCAACGGTCGGCTGCTTCTTGGGCGACGGCTTGTTGCCGCTGCTGCCACCGTGATGGCGCTGCCGCGCGGCCCACTCCTCCGTCAGGAGAAGTTTTCCGATGTCATTAGTGGCGTCGTCGAGATCATATCCCTCCTCGGTGGTGATGAACCGGCCGGTGAGCTCCTCAATGCTGACAGGGCCGGTCCTGAGATTTTGAGGACCCGGGGCGAAACTCAAATTTAGGGCCCCATGCTATTTTCTTAATATATATAAAATATTGAAAATAAATTGAACTGTGATTGCCAATGATATTGTTGTATCTGGCAAAGCAAATTCCCACAGCAGATCGACATTGTTGTATCTAGCAAAGTCAAATTTATTGTACTGAGGTTACCAGTGATATTTTCCAATCGCTAAACCCATCATGTGCAAAAGTACTCTTCTAGTTGATAGATTGAACAAACATGAAAAATAGAACACTTTGTCAACATGTCTTGAATAAACTAGCATTTTCGATCACACACATCTCCGGTGCGCATGTGTCTAGAGTAATGAGAATATGAAAAATGTCTCGACGTCTTCTCATCTAAAGGAAAAGTAATATTTTCTTCTTTGATAGGCCCTTTCCCCACTAATATATCCTTGCTATGTTATCAAGACTACCCCAATTTGTGGATCATAAATATCCACACTAACTGGTTCCTCATTAACACTAGCATATTTTGTGGGAGATTAATTAGGTAAGTGCCCATGATCACTTACATTGTCATTATCCACGGCGATGTCAATGTTGTCCTCCGTACCGACATCATCATCTAGATCAACATTACTCTCTCCCCCCATGAGAACTAGTTCCAACTCATCTAGATTCATGAAATGATTCTTTCTGTGATTCTATCGGCTTCTGTTTTTGCTGCCTCTTTTTTCCTTTCTTCGCATCAGGATCCGACACCGTAGCCAATTAACCACACTTAAAATAATAAGAACTATTACTATTCAGAATTTAGAACCGTCCGTCCTTCCGATAAAACATACATGGTTTGATACCTTCCGCTGTTTGCATGCCGTCGGCCCTGGATAGCGAGACGATAGCAGGTGAAGCTGCAGATGAGCTGGGCTATGGTCGACGAGTCACTGGGCCTCACGCCGTTCCTGTGATTTGTGTGGCGGCTCACGAGTCCCGAAAGAGATCGATGCGAAAAGCGATGGCATTCTGATCGGTAGTCCTAGACCCTGCTCTGGTATCGGAAGCGTAGGCTTTGTTTAGAACAGAAAAAGGACCCAATCTATTTCAAAGGGAACATGATGTTTAATTTTTTCCTACGGTCTATACTTGACATGTATACGGAATATATACCTAAGAAGGGCGCCCAATATTTTTAGGCCCGGGGCGGCCGCCCCTCTAGTCCCCCTCCAGGGCCGGCCCTGGATGCTGAGCTCCTTGAGGTTGACGGTCTGCTCGATGGCCATGGCCATCATCCGATAGTTCCGCGACATGACGCGCAGGAACTTGAGAACAACTTTGTACTCACCAACGGGGTCGCCGAGCAGTTCAAGGTCGTTGATGATCGCCGTCAAGCGAATGGCAAAATCCTCGATGGACTCGCCGGCCTTGAACCGCAACTCCTCCCACTCGCGACGGTGCGTCTGCGCCTTCGCTTCCCTGACGCGCTCGCACCCGAGCCGCATCATCTTGATGGTTTCCCACGCCACATACGCGTTGTCCTTGACGGCCAGGGTCCGCACCAGCTCCGACGGCATGGCGCGGAGCAGCGCGGACAGCGCAGCACGATCGTTGCCCTCTTCCTCTGGGCCGTACTCGATGACGTCCCACAGGTGCTGGGCCTGGAGCTGGACGCACATCACCATCGCCCACTCGACGTAGTTCAATCGCCTGAGGACGGGATAGTTCGCCTGGCCACCGCCCTCCCGGACGACGCGCTCGCTAACGATGATCTCTCCTCCACCGCGCCTCGACGGGCTATGCCCGTGACGACGGAGCGGGGACGTTGATGCGCGTCGTGATGCCGGTGGCGGCTTGCAGCCACCGGACATGTCTCCTGCCGCAGCCGCTCCCTTCTTCTTCCCCGCCGCCGGTGCCTTCAACATCTCCTCCTATATGGCTCTGATACCACTTGTTGACCTCAGATCGGAATCGAGAGAGAAAATCAGATCAAGAGATAGAGTTTTTTTTGTGCAGCGTACAACCTCTGCTGCTTTTCTCGTTTTCCTTCTTATTCAACAAAAAGATTACATGCCGCAACATACGCCACCACTTGACATGGTTATACCCCGCGGATACATGATCTCAGCATACCTGGTCTAGCCCAAGGAAGGCCCATGGCAAAAGTACGCCGGCCCATGAAGATTTTCGGGTGGCCAAGGCCCATGACGTCTTCGGATCCTTGGAGAGCAAGACTAGAGTAGATAGGAAATTCAAAGGGGAAAAACCCTAGAACCTATAACCGACTAGGTTTATGCCCGGGACCTGCCTAAGTATATATAAAGGCTAGGAGGGCACGACCTAGATCTCTCTCAGACCACCGCATACGCACCTTCACACCAGATTGCATCTGCGCACCCCTGTAACCTCCGGTTCCGCCGTAATCAAGAGCAGACAAGCAGGAGTAGGGTTTTCCCTCCGGGGGTCTGAACCTGGGTAAATCTCGTGTCCCCTGATTGTTTGTCTGTTAACCGTTCCGCCATCTCCAGCATCTCCATCTTCTCCAAAACCCAAGTCCATAACAATGGACATTGACGAGTCGAAACCTCGTCACCACTCCTACTGAATCGCGTCATCCCACGATCGAGAGGTGGACGTTGTGCTGGTCCTAATGACCTGCTCCTGGGCGTACAAGACGCGTGAAGACTAACTACTAATTCAACGGAAATAACCCTGAACGTAAACTAACTGAAACTGTCGACAATAGGTGACAGCTACAGTATCTGAATCTCTACCTTTGAACAAACTGAAAACTACAAGCACCTAGTTTATTTAACATTATTTGCCTAGTAGAACGCTGATTTCTAATGTACAAAGGTGCTTTAAAAAATTTTGTTTGAATTTGTTTTGGGTAAAATCAACTCATGTGGCAAAAAATCAACCCACTGTTGACTTTGACCAAAACAAATTCAAACCAAATCTCTAAAAGAAATCCATGTTCTACTAGGAAAACAAGCTAAAATTGATTCATGTTGCTTAAATCGCAGTACACGCATGGGTAGATAGCTACCCACCTGGGTAGCAAGTCTATTCCAAATTTAGCAGCTACAGCTGGATCCTTCTTCGCTAGTATAGAACCTTATATCACGTCCTTTGCCCAAGACTGAGGATGGAATCTTGGTATCTTGCGCCAAAGCAACTGCAGCTTCTTCCCAAAAAGCTTTAGCATGGTCGCATGTAATTAAGGTATGGAACGGGTCTTCACCTTCATGACTATACGCAGCTTACAAACGACATTTTCCCTAATGTGGCAGTGATGGAGTGCAGCAAACATGGTATAATATTATGTATTTACACGCCACCAGAACATTCCTACTCCCTCTGTTTCATAATATAAAATATTTTATCTTGACGGAGGGAGTACCTTCGAAACAACATTCAGCTTACATACGCTGATCTGGCAGTATATAGGCCTGTTTTCACATGGATCCATGCCCAGATATCATCACTACCCACTCTCGGTCGTGGCATAGCATTAATAGCTGCAGGGTCCAACCGAGCAAAATTGATTATACGGCATTGAGTTAATGAAAAGAGAGGGTGATACTGCTAGTATCATAAGGCTAATCATAGTAGAAGTAACTTAACTAGTAATATGCATGTACATGTAATACCAACTAAGCAAATTGGTGATATGACATGATAATTAATGAAGAAAGAGAGGGAGGTGGTAACTTAGCTAGTTACCATAATGTAACATCCCAGCATTTAGAAGTCAACAAAGGGTAGATATAGGAATTTGTGCATACATATGCATGCATTCATCTGTAAAATGTGGGCAAATTTTTTGCCAAATAAAAACCTAAAGTGATCAGAGTTTCTTTCACTCTCTAGGTGTAGGAATAACTCTGGAGAGTGATCGTTATAATTTTTGACATGATTTTTATGAATTAGTGTGTTTTGGAGGAAAAGAATTTGAATTCAAATTTGAAAATTGAGTTTATATTTTAAAGTTAGGAGTTGATATTTTAGAATGAATTCCAAAATTATTTAATAATATTATATAATTTAATCAAGAGATATTAAGAATTCAATATAAGAAACTTAAAACAAGATAGAAATCTTTACTCATTATCTTTATTCCATAAATAAATTACAAAGAATGACTCATGGAGTCAATAAAGGTTCATTACAGTAAAGATATTACAAAAAGAGAAATTCTTATATGAATAAACTATTACGAATTTTTACAAAAGAATATAATAAAAATTACAAAAAGAATTTATCTAAGTAATCCTAAAACTAAATCTTGAGTGTTCAGATCTTGTACCTACAAAATACAAAGCAAACAAAATAAAAATAAAAGTTTAAGTGTTAGTTTTACTCTCAGTAGAGAGCAGTGAGTTGCGCTGCTCAAAATTACATCCTTGAGTATTTTTTATAGGGGCAAGTTTCACCAATATGAAAGAATTTGATCTTTCATAATAAATAGCCATAAGTCAAATCATCACAGCAAGTAAAAAGGGGCAAGTTTCACCAGGAAGGTTAACAGCAAAGAGATCAAAGGGTGAGACACCTCACTGATCTGATCCACAATCATGTACCAGACACACAGGCAGCACAATCACCAACTGCATGGTGAGTGATGTCGACACAACAACAAAAGCTCACACAAGTAAAAGGAGCAAGAACGGCCGTGGGCAGACTTACTAGTTCAACTTTGCATCTCAAGCACCACACCAAGAACACACTCAGCTTAGCAAAGCTCAGCAAACCACCAGCCAGACCACATACCAAAATCATCCTAGCATCACCAGATGGTGACATAAGGAGGGGTGGATCAGGTGGATAGTAAGGTCAAGTGGCAGGAGCTAGGAGGTGCAGGGCTGATCAAGGACAAGCACATGAACCAGAAGTAGCAGGAGCAGCACCAGGAGGTGAAGGACAAGATCAGGCCAGCAACATAATCAGCAAGATCAAGCCACAGATTAACCAACAACCACCATAATCATCAACTGTTGTGGTAAGTATCATAAAACATCCACATAATCTGTTCATCTTATATAAACAGAAAATCATGTGTTGTTAACCTCTCAGTAATCACCCAAGTGGGGTGAATCTATCCTAGAGGTTTTGGTAATACAAAGGCCAACAGTAAATCTACCAAAGCAACCACGATCTCAGGCCAACATCATAGATCCCGGTGATAACAAACAACTCATATAATCCAATATGTTCTTATATAGCTTATAAAATCTGGGCACATCTCCTAATGGAGTAGCACCTCAGATTTCATAAACTCTATTCACCAACATTAATCTATAAGCAAACAAATCATTTTAGCCAACTAGGATCCATGATCCAGTGAGCAACTATGATACTTTAGCATATATCAAAAGGACAACAGGATAGGAATCTAGTTCCTAGAGCCTCAGACCAACATCATAGGCATAAATATCAAGAGAAGCTTTCAAATTATTTTTGCATTTATCCAATCTTAAGCACTGACCAAAGTAAAGACAGTAGTAGAATCACAACTTGTGTGCCATAGCTAAATGGTGTCACAAGAGCAGACTCTATCAACTAAATCAAACCATTAACAAGTTACCATAAAGAAAGTGGCACTACTAGAGAAAAGGCTATAGGAGACATGCTTATGCGAGGCACATTTAGCATATGCGCCTCCTATAAAAATAGGCGAGGCGCACTTTGCGATATGCGCCTCTAGTATAAAAATAGGCGAGGCACATATGATAAGAATGCGCCTCCTATAATCCCTGTACGGACAGAATCTAGCAGCCCCATATTATGCGAGGCGCATTCTAGTCATATGCGCCTCCTATATATCAGATAGGCGAGGCGCATATGGACAGAATACGCCTCGCATATTCTGTGTGGGCCCGCGTATTGGTAGGTGCACGAATATGTGAGGCGCATATGGCTATATGCGCCTCCTATACTTGAGAATATGCGAGGCGCATATGGCCAGAATGCGCCTCGCATATTCTGTGTGGGCTCGCGTGTTGGTAGGTGCACGAATATGTGAGGCGCATATGGCTATATGCGCCTCCTATATTTGACAATATGCGAGGCGCATATGACCATATGCGCCTCAAGTAACTCATGCGGGCCCAGGCGCTGGTAGGTGGCCGCATATGCGAGGCGCATATTGCTATATGCGCCTCCTATAGTTTGAATTATAGGAGGCGCATATTGTGCAATATGCGCCTCGCATAAGCTGGCACCACTTTTTTCCAGATTTTTGCACATGGAGGCAACTACCACCCCACTCACTTGTGTCACTTCTTCCTCCTCCACCAAGACAAATCTGGTCGCCCCCCTCCTCCTCCCCACCTCATTTCCCCCATTGATTCACCTTCGAAGCTTGCTCAACATCCATTGGTTGACACCCATATGTAAGTGAAGTCTCTTGCTCCTCTAGATCTACAACATGTCCATTTACTTCTCCTCCGGCTCTCTTGCGCAAGTCGTTGTTGGAGGAAGCGTGAAGGCGTTGCTTGCATGTATGCGCGTTGTCGGAGACACCGACTATATGATTGTGTTGTGGTGCTACTTTTTGTGCAGGGATTTCATTTGAGATGCCAATGTTTCGCCGAAATGTCGATTTATTTCTTTTCCGGCGAATTTCTGGCACTCGCGGATGTCCTCTTTTTAGGGGAGGTCATGCCGAATTTTTCCGGCGATCCACGTCCATATATGCTCTAATTATTCTCTTGCTCTTTGTACCACGCAGGCGGCCATGGTCCGACCACTGATCAACAAAGCCCGCGTGGATAGGTGGATGACATGCGCGAGGGCCGACATGGAACGTGAAAACAAGACAGAGATAAGATGTCCATGTCGGGACTGCAAGCTGATGTATCTGATAAGGCATGATTCCGGAATGCTGGAGTCGCACCTGCTTCGACGTAGTTTCATGGATGGCTACACTCGATGGATACGTGATGATCACGAAGATCAAGATGCCAGTGATGATCACGAAGATCAAGACGCCAGTCAACGATCACGAAGATCAGGGTGGTGGCACTGGACATGGACACGAAGATGATCAAGGTGGCGTCGGGCATGGACACGAAGATGATCAAGGTGGTGCCGACCATGATTCGAGCTGGTTGCGAGACCCTCATGTCCAAGATCTGCTTCTCAAGGAGACGAGTAACTCCAGAGCCGCCGGTAGAGAGAAGGCTAAACTGGAGCAAATGGAGAAAGACGCGGTCACTCCATTGTTTGACGGATGCAACGACGGGGATACCCGTCTAAATGTAATGCTTAGGGCTCTAGAGATGAAGGCGAAACACAAAATGACCGACGAATGTTTCGACGACAACATTGTATTCTGGCACGATATTCTTCCCAAGAAGGGGAACACATGTCCGACTAGTATCGCTGAGGCGAAGAAAGTCGTGTGCCCTCTCAATCTACCGCACATGAAATACCACGTCTGCATAAATGATTACATCATCTACCGGGGCGAGGACGCGGAGAAGACCACGTGTCCGGTGTGCAAGACCTCTTGATACAAGAGAGGGACCAAGAAAGCTCCTAGGAAGGTGGTGTGGTACTTTCCTCTAACTCCTCGTTTGCAGCGGTATTTCGCAGACCCTAAGGAAGCACAGCTCATGCGCTGGCACGCGGAAAGAAAGAGGCCGGAAGACGATGATCCGGAGAAGGAGGAAATGTTGAGGCACCCTTCGAATGCTTGCCAGTGGAAGGCGTTGGACCTACAATATTACCAACATTTTGGGAAAGAGTCAAGGAACCTCAGGCTGGGCGTGAGCACTGACGGACTCAATCCGTTTGGAAGCCAGAGCAGCACGCACAACACCTGGCCCGTGTTTGTATGGATATACAACCTCCCTCCCTGGTTGTGCATGAAGAAGAAGTACGTAACCATGAGTATGCTCGTTCAAGGGCCAAAACAACCTGGTACAGACATCAATCTGTATCTCACGTTGTTGAAAGAGGAGTTGGCCACGTTATGGGAAGAAGGAGCCCGTACATGGGACGCCTCGAGACAAGAGTACTTTGACATGAGAGCGGCGGTGATCACGACGGTGCAAGACTATCCTGGTTACGGATACTTCTCGGGGCAGGTGGTCCAAGGATTCTATGGGTGCGTTAGGTGCAAGGATAATACAACGTACCGCCAGCTACAGAAAGATCCCGGGTCCGGGAAAACCGTGTTCCTTGGGGCTCGGAGGTGGCTTCCCAAGAATCACGCCCGAAGAAAGCTAGGACATCTGTTCGATGGGACGATCGAGCTCCGAGGAATCCCACACCAGAAGAGTGGCGCGGAAATCTACAAGCTGTTGAATAACTGGAAGGAGTGCCCTGCGCCAGGAAAGACCCAGAAGAAGCCAGAGCTGTTGCTGAAGGTATGGAAGGCGAGGTCTGTTTTCTGGGACTTGCCATACTGGAAGATCCTCTGCGTGCCTCATAGCCTTGATCTCATGCATATCACGAAGAACGTGGGCGAGAGTCTGCTTGCCACCCTCCTTAACACCGACAAGACCAAAGATGGGCCGAAGGCAAGGAACGACTTGAAGCATATGGGCATCAGGGATGAACTTCAACCACCACCTAGCGATGATGAGGAGGAGGACGAGGTGGAGGAGACAGAAACACAGAATAGCCGTCGTCGCAAGGGGAAAAAGGTTAAGAAGGGAGAGGTCAAGCTCAAGGCCTCATGCTTCACTCTGAGTAAGAAGGAGGCCATACAGTTTATGAAGTGCCTCCTCGGAGTCAAATTTCCGAACGGCTACGCGGGGAAGATAAGCAGATGGCTAGACGAGGCGAAGCAGCGCTTCAGCGGGATGAAGTCTCACGACGTCGCCGTGCTAATGACGCAGGTACTCCCGGTCGCGATCCGAGGTATAATGGACAAGCACATCCGTGAAACACTGTTTGGCCTCTGCAACTTTTTTGACGTCATCTCTCGGAAGTCGATAGGCATTAAGCAGCTCACGAGGCTACAGGACGAGATCGTGGTGATAATGTGCGAGCTCGAGATCTATTACCCCCCCCCCCCCCCGCTTTCTTCGACATCATGCTTCATCTGCTTCTCCATGTCGTGGAGCAAGACTTTGACCAGAACGGCGACCCAAAGATAGAAGACGGGTATGTCAACCAAACACCGTACACCACAACCCTACCTAAGAAAGGACTTCCGTTCAAGAGAAGTAGTGAAGACGTCCCGGACCTAACCTATGCAACCGCGACAAAGAAGGGCAAGAAGACGACCATTGTCAAGAAACTCTAGCGCGCTCCGACCATTGTCAAGAACCGTCGTGTGTGTGGCCTACTATTATGTATCAAAACATTCTTAATTTTCATTATGTGTGTGTTATAATAATATTGCATTGAGAATATTATGTATCGACAAGACACATTCATTGAGAATACTCACTTTTGTTGTTTTAGCAATATTTGAATATTTAAAATATTTGTAGTATATTTTATAGTTCATATTTGTATGCTTTTACATGAAAATTGGCCTTTAAAAAAAATTTCCAAAAAATTGGCCCCCTTAGGATTCAAACTTGGGTGGCCAGCAGTGAAGGACAAGGCATGTTACCACTAGGCTGCTGTGTGATAGTTGATAGAAACTTGCGCACTGCCCTATTTGTCTAGGAGTGCATATTATGCGAGGCGCATTTAGCCCAGATGCGCCTCGCGTAATATTATACGAGGCGCACTTTGCGATATGCGCCTCGCATAACCGGCACCCATCGACCAAGTCGCACACTAGCAGCTAGTACAGACACGAGACTTCACATATCTCAGAGGAGGAGCCCGACGCCGTGGAGGAGCCCGACGCATCGAGCCGTCGCCGCCGTGGAGGAGCCCGACGCTGCGGAGGAGGAGCCCGCCGCCGCCCCGTGAAGGAGGAGCTCGCCGCCGCCCCGTGGAGGAGGAGCCCGACGCCGTCGTCCCCGTGAAGGAGGAGGAGCCCGACGCCGCCGTCCCCGTGAAGGAGGAGGAGACCGACGCCGCCGCCGCCACCCACGCCTCTTCCCCTCTCTCCGGTGAGTCCCCTCCCCCCACCCACCCATGCCTCTTCCCCTCTCCTCCCCTTCTGAAATCATTTCCTCCTCTTTCGGTGCCGGCATGATTCTCTGATTCTCTGAACCGGCGCCGGCATGTGGAGAGGCGGCGGGAGGGGGAACGGTGGCGGTTCCCTAGCCCTCCCCTAGCCGGCTTGTCCCTATCCCTCCTCTTCCCCTTCTATTCCTCTCAGTCCAGCAAATTTCTCCATTGTTCTGGTGCCTAAAAACTTGATCTGATTCAACTGCAAAATTCCAAAAGATTTAGTAGCACGTGAGTCCAACTGCAAAATTCCAAAAGATTTAGTGTCGAAATAGATATGCAGTTTGCCTATGTATTCTTCAAGGCTGACTGGCTCCACTCTGGTCCTTGCCCTCATGGAAGAACTTGTCACCTGTCAAGTTGATAGGAGGCAGTGGAGAGGAATCTGTTTTGCCTCTTTGTGTCTGCTGATGTGCCCAGACTAGCTAGGACAAATGCAGTCAAGTTAGAAGATGTTGTACTACTTATCTTGTTTAAATGATCATCCTACTAGCTACTTCTCCCTGTTTAGCAAATGTGATGTTGTTTACTAGAGATACTCTAAATAAGACCAGTGTGCTTTTACTGCTCGTCGTGTGTATGGCTGCCATATGTGACACTAGTGCATGTATTGTCCCTTCTTGTTTTATTCGTGTGTATCTCTGTTGTCCTGCTGATTACCTTTTTTGGTTGATTTGTTGTCCACATGATGTTGCGGCGGTGTTGAGTTGCATCAGACCTTGTGCGTCGAATGAATTCCTTATCAGACAAGGAAGTTATTCTATCTGTGAAAAAAGCAATGCAAGATTCCTGCCGAAAGAACAGTAGGACAAGTAGACATCATACATGCTAAAAAAACTAAACATTAGTACTAGACATGCAAGAAAAACAGTAGTACAAATGTAATCTCCAAAGTTGAACTAGCCATGCACTATACAACACCAACTACTGGCATTCAGAACCAAATAGACCAAGCTTAGGCCAACATCACAGAACCACCAATTGCAGAGGAAAAAATAAGAGAACCTCGAGAACTTACCTAATCCATGGATGCATAGAAGAAGGAAACAGCTGCAGTGGTTGCCCCTACTCAATTTTTTGAATTTAGAAAAACAAACGAACATCTTCCTAATGTTCAAGGTTTTGTTGCTAGCGGTTTATTCCTACTGTGTTGACATGTGGTTAATTATCTTGCATTGAAAGGAACAGTTTCTTGCACATCAAGGTTCGAACTTGTGATCATTCTTTCCTGTAGAGCATATGTATATGTACGGAGTATATGTGTTCAGAGAACAACAAAAAGGCAATCTATGATGATTATGATCTAGTCGTTGGAATAGTTTATCTATGTGTTCAGTGAACAACAAAGAAGCAAATTTGCCCCTGCAGTTCTGTACATTTGAGCTTCTGATCATTTATTCCTTTAGTTCCTGGTAACTGTACTATTCATGCTCAGGTTGTTGACAAGCAAACAGATGATACATGGTGCCTCTGTGTATGTATGGCCTGGAGCATGATATATATACATGGTGTTTGTGTATGTATGCTAGCAAAATGGCTGTGATGATGGCTGTGTTTTGATCCTTTTTGTGCAGGTTTTTCTTTTTGAGTTGCCAATGTTTCGCCGGAATGTTGATTCATTTCCGTTCCGGCGAATTTCTGGCACTCCTAGACATAGAAAATTAGCAAAGTTCATGCCAAAATTTTCTGTGAATTTTTGTGCTTATTAGTTTCATTTATTTGTGTGTTTAGAAATGTCGGATCCGGGCCCTTCTAGCCAGAAGCCCTTTTGGGAGCAGCAGGAGGAGATGGAATCCCTAGAGGCCCCGAAATTTGTTCCGTGGGACGACGAGATGGAGGAGGACGAGGATACCTCGTCGGGCAATGAGGAGATGGGGGACGCCGATGGCGACGCCACTACCACTGATGGCGGCGGTGAAGCTACTACAGACGGTGGTAGCGCATCGAAGAAGTCTCGAAAGGATCGGACCCCGATCGTGGTCGACCTCAAAAGGTCCATCATCACAAGCGTGAGCCCTAAAGGTGCGCCTTTGGAGCCAGAAGAATTTGTTGGGGGTTACTCTAACCAGCTCGCGGCAATCCTCCGGAACACCGTCACGATCAACATGGAGAACCTGAAGGCCGAAGAGAACACGGGTTTCCTCATCCAGCTTTTCCAGAAGCTGCACGCAAGATACGCGTTCCCGGGTGATGAGGAAAACAAGTATAATAATGACAATCTCAAAGGGAATCCGGTGAACAAGTATGCCCTCGGGAGGATGACCAAGGCCTTGTCAAATTGGAAGGCTCGGGTGAAGAATCTGATTTTCGAGGAGAAGCTAAGTTATCCAGAGCTCGTCAAGAAGGAGCCTCTGGTCAAGGAAGAAGACTACAATGTTTTCAAGGCCAGATGTAACTCCGCCTTGGGCAAGGCCAGGACTGAGAAGGGCAAGAATATGAGATCCCGAAACATTGGTACCCACCATCTCGGCTCCGGCGGTTATAGAGCCGCGAGGCCCAAATGGGATAAGGAGGACGCCGACGCTCGTGCAAAGGGGTTGACACGTCCCTTTGACGACATAAAGGAGGAGTAGGCAAAGAACTTCGTCAGGGCCCGGTTTGCCCTGCCGAAGAAAGGGGGTTCTGATTATTCTTTGGAGCCCGCCGGCCCCTTTGCTCCGAGGGTGACGGACTTCATGCAAAAATATGTAAGTAGTTTGCATGCAAGTCGATTAATTGCATTCATGATTAATCAATGAAGTCCAGTTTTCTGATCAAATGCTTCGCGTTCCTTGTGCGCAGGACGAGGAGTGTAGGAGCTCCTCATCCCAGGGGTCAGCGCCACCGCCTGTCGCCAAGTGGGACACCACTTTTAATAGGGCGCTGAACCGGACCAAGAGTGTCGATCCCCTGGCGGCCCCGTCGGCTGGTCGTGTGGTTGGCTTTGGCGGCATATCATGGTCCGAGTACTATGGCACCCCGGAGCGGAAGGGCAAGAAGGCCGAAAGCGCCGAGGTAAAACTCCTAAGGGAACAGGTGGAAGCCTTTCCAAATATAGTCCAAGATACCGTGAACAAGGCTGTGTCGGCTGCCGAGACAAAGTTCCAAGAACAAGTCCAGACACAAGTCCAGTCACAAGTCCATTCACAAGTGAACGAGAAGCTCAACACCATCCTTCCCGTCTACATGGAAAAGTACAACAAGTGGCAGAAGGGTGGTAAACGGGGGCCGCCACCGGTTCCCAACCTCAACAGCGCCCAATCGGACAATGTGGCGCGGCCGGAGGCGTTGGTGACTCCTCCAGCAGGGCCGGTGGTGGTGGAGACTCCTCTAGCTCCGGAGCTTAACTTGCCCACTGCGGCGAAGGCGCCGGCTCGCACCACCGTGCCATCAGGCAGCCACTCCGCCACTTGCGTGGTCAAGCCTGTCGGCGTCGGTGCCTCGACATTGGCCGAGTTTGACGCCCTCAAGGTAACTAACTAATTAAAGCGAGAATTGGGAGGCTCAACCACACCGATGACTTGATCCCTGTTTTTCTAACGCTCGGCCTACATGTCGATCTTTCGCAGGGAGACACTCCTTGCACTCTAATGCATTGGGTGGGCGGCCAGTTGATGGATGTTGCCAAGGGTACTATTGTTCAACCAGAGAACCGCAAAATGCACAATGTCACAATGCCACCTGACATGATGAGGGTCAAATACAGTATGGTGCTTCCGGGCTACGAGCAAGTGGAACCTCCCTCTCAACCTCAAGGATGGGATGATGAGGACATGACAGCGGTCCTCAATACCGGCTTCGGCTACTTGTACCTATGGCCGAAGAGCCAGATCCGTTTGGGGACAGAGGACCAGCTCAACATCACCCTAGAGGCAGCACAACCAGCACATGATGAAGACTTCGAGATGGGAGACTTGGACAACATGGCACAGAATCCCGATGATGATGAAGAAATTGACCCGAACTACGGTGACCAGTTTGTTAACACAAGGTGTTCTGATTTGTATGAGCCGGGACCATCAGGCACACATCAAGTTGCCGAGACCCAACCAGCACCAGCGAAACCCCCTTGCAAGGTGCGTCTCTTCCCAACTAGTCAGGAGACGCCGCCACCTGTCCCCTTCACCGAGCCTCCAAGGCCAGTAGTTCCTTTGATCAGCCCCGGCACCCTCCATAAGACGGTCGGTGAGGTGAACGCAGTGGCCGAAGCCGTAAAGAGCAAGAAGGGTCGCAAAAGGAAGCCTAAGGGTGATCGGGGCCAGGATCCAAATCCTCTTTTCCGGGATGTCGCTGTGGGGCAAGCCAGGAATCAGCAGCACGTGGCAGGTGTACCGATGATGTGTAAATCGATGCTCGAGGTCGCAGGCTCGCATATGCGTAGTATTCATTATGGATGTCTCACAATTGAGCAGTGCCGCATTCGCGACAACGATCAGTCGTACCTAGTTTTCAAGGCTAAGGTGCCTTCTCATATGCCGTGATTCGTCACTGTACCCCCTGGGGATATCTTCTACGTGCGGCATACCGACCTGTTTGACATGTTGAACGGGTTTCGACTGCACAATACCCTGGTCCGGCTGTTCTCCCTCAATATGGCCATGGAGATCACCAGAGACAAGATCCCGGGCATCCAGATAGTGGATCCCTACTTCATGCGTGACGCCGTCCTGAAAGATGCTGAGGCCATAGATCTGGCGACCGACTACCTCTCAAACTTCCTGCAAACATTCTCGGACAAGGATGTGATTCTCCTTCCCTACCATCCCATCACGGAGGATGATCGGACAGGCTGTGTGCTCATAAGCTTGAATTTGAAACACTCAACAGCCTTGTACCTCGACTCAAACAATGCGATCCAAAAAAACTACACCAATATCAAGAAAATTCTTGATGGCGCTCTCACCGGCTACATCGCAGCGGGAGGCGTCAAACCGGCAAGGCCACATGTAAAGTTCGGCGCGCACGTGTTTCGCCACACGACGAAGTTTGCCTGCGTCAAGCAGCCGCCTGGCAGTGGGAAGGATGCCTTCTACGCCATTTACCACATGAAGGCGTTCTTCAATGACATGGAGACCAAAACGCTGCCATCTGACCTCGTGAAGTGGGCTGAAAAGCTTGCATGCATACAGGCTCGCAACCTCAGGCAACACTTCTTCAACATCCAGGAGGAGATCGCGACAATCGTGTACCAGGGAGTCATAAAAGCCGGAGGCACCTTCCACGACGGCTATACACCGTCCAACAGGGAGATAGACGAACGCTTAGCGCAACAGGGTGACGGCAGGATGTTCATGCAAATGGCGAAAACTCGGTCGGGATTCATAAATGCCCCCCCAAAGCCGACTCAAGAGCCGAAGAAGACTTCATGATTGCATTGCCTGGGTACCTAGCTGTTAGTTCCGAACTCGTGTTGTAACCTCTTATCACTGTGTTAAACTTGCCTAGCAAAACCTCTAGAATATGTTTCGTCAACCGTTGAACTTGATTGTGAGAGACACTAGCTAGTTATTTGTGTTACGAACTATTTTAAGTGCTTGTTGCTTTTCATTTGTCATTTCTTCCCTACTTTCTTGTGATTTGCTTTCTTTGTCTTTCTTCGAAATGCCGATGATTAGAACGTGTTGTGGTGTCACATGTATGACTATGCCGCTGCTCGATCTTGTGTGCCAAGTAGACTAGTAATTTGGGCATATACTCTACTTGCCTCACAAGATCAAACAGCGAGCATTGTTATTTCCGTGCCCAATCTAAGTATGAGGCACTAATCCATGTCATTCTTGGTTTGCTTTTTTTTGGTCTTTCTTCGAAATGCCGATGATTAGAACGTGTTGTGGTGTCACGTGTATGACTATGCCGCTGTTCGATCTTGTGTGCCAAGTAGACTAGTAATTTGGGCATATACTCTACTTGCCGCACGAGATCAAACAGCGAGCATTGTTATTTCCGTGCCCAATCTAAGTATGAGGCACTAATCCAAGTCATTCTTGGTTTGCTTTTTTTGGTCTTTCTTCGAAATGCCGATGATTAGAACGTGTTGTGGTGTCACGTGTATGACTATGCCGCTGTTCGATCTTGTGTGCCAAGTAGACTAGTAATTTGGGCATATACTCTACTTGCTGCATGAGATCGAACAGCGAGCATTGTTATTTCCGTGCCCAATCTAAGTATGAGGCACTAATCCAAGTCATTCTTGGTTTGCTTTTTTTGGTCTTTCTTCGAAATGCCGATGATTAGAACGTGATTTCTTACATTTTGTTGCACCCATATATATATATGCATGATTCTATCTTTGTGAACTGCTAGCTATTGCTTTCCACTGACATAAGTAATATCATCTTTATTATGTGTAGGAGATGCCGAGGTGTTATGTCGTGTACGTCGGTCGGGTTCCAGGTGTGTACGAGGAGTGGAAAGACTGCCAGAAGCAAGTGAACAACTTCTCGGGCAACAGCTACCAAGGCTATGAGAGTAGAGAGGTGGCGGAAGAGAAGTGGAGGAGGCATGGAAGGAAGAAGTGGAGGAACTTCCTCGTGATCACCACCTTGTTGCTCTTCATTGTAGGTTATGTGTTCTACTTCATCTAGGTAGAGCTACGTCGTTGGAGTTGTAATGTGAATTGTGAACTTGTACTCGGAGGTGTGAACTTGTGGCACAAACACTTGATGTATGAACTTGTATGTCATGATTGATGTGTAATGTATTGTATTCATGTTGGTTCTATTATGCTTTGGCAAATTGCAAGTTTCTGAAAAATTCTGCGGACTATATTGTATATTTGAATATCTGTATATTATTATTTATAGTGGTCTGTAAAACTTGAATTTCGAAAATATTACCGGAGGCACATATAGGATACTATAGGAGGCGCATATACTATAAATATCCGAGGCGCATTCTGAAACATATGCGAGGCGCATATGATATGCGCCTCCTATACTTCACATATGCGAGGCGCATATCGATATGCGCCTCGCATATGTGAAGTATAGGAGGCGCATATCAGATGCGCCTCGCATAAGAAATACCCGAGGCTTGAAGCTAGAGGCACATGTGATATGCGCCTCGGATAGGCTTTTTGGTGCGCCTCGGATAGGCTTTTCTCTAGTAGTGTGGCAATCTATTGATATCATTTCCCTGAGATTACACTGAAAGATTGATACGTCCAAAACGTATCTACTTTCTCGAACACTTTGCTATTGTTTCTCCTCTAAACTTGTGTGATTTGGATACAACTAACACAGACTGACGCTGTTTATAGCTGAATTACCTTGGTGTGTTGTTTTTGTGCAGAAAATGAACTATCATGAAAAATCCCGAAAAATATGCCAAAAATTATATTTCACCAGAAGATCCACGGAGCCAGAAGGGGAGGCAGAGAGGAGGCCTGGGGGTTCCAGACCCACCCCAGGCCCGGGCCCACCTGACCCCGCGCCTGGAGGGGGTGAGGCCACCCCAGGCAGCTCCTCGGCCTCCCTCTGCGCCTATAAGTTGCCTTTCGACCTAAAACCAAGGGAAGGGGTCGATAGTTTTCCAGAAAGAGTTCCGCTCCGCCGCCGCCACCAGAAACCAAGATTCGGATCCAGAAACTCCGTTCTGGCACCCTGCCGGGACGGGGAATTTGGAGAGGATCATCGCCATCGTCATCACCGACGCATCTCCATCAACCACCGATGTTTCCCTCATCCATGAGTGAGTAATCCCCCGCTGTAGGCTTTGGGATGGTAGGGATTGGATGAGTTCTATCATGTAATCGAAATAAGATCTGTTAGGGCATAGTGCCTAGTATCTCTATTAGTGCTATTTGACTTTGTTGCAAATTGTTGTGCTTAATGCTTGTCACTAGGGCCCGAGTGCCATGATATCAGATCTGAACTTATTATTGAATCATTATGATAGTATTGTTTGTGATCTTATCTGCAAGTTGTGTACACATATCATTGTCCGGATCCAAAAGCCCCAAAGTGACAATAATTGGGACAACTGGAGGGGATGGCTGTGGTGTGAGGATCACATGTGTTCACGGAGTGTTAATGCTTTGCCCCGGTGCTCTATTAAAAGGAGCACCTTAATTGGCAGTAGTTCCCTAGAGGCCCCGCTGCCACTGGCTGGTTGGACAGAAGACGTTGTGCAAGTTCTCATTGCGAGCACGTATGACTATATTTGGAGAACATGCCTAGGATTGTTTAGTACTTGGATGCTTGTTATTATTTATATGCAATGCCCTAGATCTTGAAGTTACATGTTTAGACTTGTCCATGCAACGCCCATCCATCCATCCCTATGCCTACCGCACTCGAATCCTACTATTACTGTTACTGTTACTATTGCTCTTGTTTCACTGTTGCTGTTGCTGATGTTATTGCTTTGTTGTTGCTACTACCAAACTATTGCTACCGATAAACTTCTATGAGCAAGAACTATTTCCAGGTGTAGCTGAACTGACAACTCAGTTGTTAAGTCTTGCAAATATTTTTGGCTCCCCTTGTGTTGAATCAATAAACTGGGTAATACTACCTGCGAAGACTGTTGCGATCCCCTATACTTGTGGGTCATCAAGACTATTTTCTGGCGCCATTGCCGGGGAGCATAGCTTTATTTGTAAGTTCACTTGGATCTATTATTGTTCACTGCTACTCCTTGCATCATGGGGAAGTCTCGTGATGGAAAGTTCCCTATTTTACCATCCACTACAGGAAGAGGTACAGTCCTAAACACCTTTGCTGCTCTTGATTCACCGTCTGTTATAAGTAAGCTTGTCACACTACCACCACATACTCATGCTACACACATTGCTACTACTGCTGAGTCTGAAACTGATTTTGATGCTCATGATGTTACTTCTACTATGCTTGATGCGAGTGGTTCATTAGGTCCTTTTTTATATGCTACTATGGCTGGTCTAGTCAATACCAAAACTCCTTATTGAAGACACTGTTACACCTGTTAGCTCACCTGAGGCTAGTGAGAGTTATGATATTAGTGATGGTTACATTGAGTTCACTAATGATTTTGTTGAAGAGTGCTGAAACACACATGGTACTAGTGCTATTAAGAGTCTCCTTGCTAGACGTACTATTATGCCTAAGTTGTCCTCTGATCCTAAGTTTGCCATTTCTCCCATAGATATTAAAGATAAATATTATGATTTCTCTCTTGATTTATCTTATTTAGATATTTTTGAGAAAGAACCTTTTTTGTGGGACTGATGAGAGTGGTGTGGCTCATATGAATGAGCTTTCTACTATGAGTGCTTTGTTCTGTGATGATTTTAAGATGCGCAAGTACTTGCCAAGATCTTCCCTTTTTCACTAAAAGGAGAAGCTAGGGCTTGGTTTAATAGATTACCTCCTGGTTCCATTGATAGCCCTAATTGCTTAATTGCTTCTTTCTTCCAGAAATATTTTCCTCCCAGTGCTAGACATGCTGCTTTGGAGAGACTTTTTGATTTTAAACAGGGAGAAGAAGAGAAATTGCCCGAATCATGGAAAAGATTCTGTGCCTTGATTCATGCACATACTGGATGTCCATTACCTAAGAATGAGCTTTTTGATATTTATTATAATGGACTAGCTGATGATTCGAGGACCTACCTAGATAGCTTTGCTGATTGTGTTTTCAGGAAAAGGACTCCTACAGATGCTGAAGACTTAATGACCAAGATAAGTAAGAATTATGATGATTGGACTTCAACTGAGCTGATTACACCTGAGCCTATTACTCCTGAACCAGCTGTCCCTGAACCAATTCTAGCACCAACAACAAAGAAGAGGGGAGTTATTGAATTAAATGATGAAGTGATGAAGGAAGCTAAGAAGTGTCTAAAGGAGAAAGGTATTAGAGCTGAAGATGTGAAGAATCTACCTCCTATAGAAGAATTATGTCAGTGAATTCCCCACTCATCTACTATTGAGGTACACTCTCTCCAACACTTTGATGAAGGTGATATTCCTTATGGTAAGCCTCTTGATCAATGTTTAGAGGAACTTGACACATTTATTGTTAAACAAGGGTATTTTAATAAACAAGTTCATAATCATTTATTGGAAAACTCTAGAGCTATCCATGAGTTGAAAGATATTTTGGAAAGAACTTCCAATGATATTAAAATGCTTTGTAAACACTTTCAAATGGTTCAAACCCAACTTGATCAACTTGCTAAGGCACAAAAGGATATGCTAGTTAATGCTTTAGGGGATAAACATGCTTATGGAATTAGAACTATGAGCGGTATAGCTACTCAAGATCCTTTGTATCCTGAAGGACACCCTAAAAGACTAGAGTAGGATTCCCAACAAGGTGAAGATAGTGGTAGTCCTTGTAAGAGGAAGAAAAAACATAAGATAGTTGAGGAACCACTTGAACCTGTTGTAGATCCTAATAGTATATCTGTCTCTGATGCTGAAATTGAGAGTGGTAATGATAAAAATGAGTCTCCTGATAAGGAGGAAGGTGAGGAAGAACCTGAGAAGCACACTAAGAACACTAGGTACACAAAGGAAGATTTTATTGCTAATAAACACGGTAAAGAGAGAGAACCTTGGGTGCAGAAACCTATGCCTTTTCCAGGTAAGAAACACAAGTCAAAGGAGGAAGAACATTACAACAAGTTTTGTGAGTTGATGAAACCTTTATTTTTGCAAATTCCTTTGACTGATGCTATTAAGTTGCCTCCTTATTCAAAGTATATGAAGGATATTGTCTCCAATAAAAGGAAGATTCCTAATGAGGAGATTTCTACTCTACTTGCTAATTATTCCTTCAATTGTAAGGTTCCAAAGAAACTTGGTGATCCAGGTATACCAACTATTCCTTGCTCCATTAAGAATAATTATGTTAGAACTGCTTTATGTGATTTGGGAGCTGGAGTTAGTTTTATGCCTTTTTATCTCTATAAGAGACTCCAACTAGAAAAGTTGATACCAACTGATATATCTTTGCAAATGGCTGATAAGTCAACTACTATTCCTGTTGGTATATGTGAGGATGTTCCTGTTCAAGTTGCTCATAATTGCATGGTCTTAACTGATTTTGTTGTGCTTGAAATGCCTGAAGATGATAATATGTCTATTATTCTTGGGAGACCTTTTCTTAATACTGCAGGTGCTGTCATCAATTGCAATCAAGGAAAAGTAACATTCAATATTAATGACAAAGAGCACACTGTCTATTTCCCCAAGAAGGTTGTTAAGAGCTATTGCCTGAATTCTATTGAAAACACTGAAGGCATCAAGGTTGGAGAAATATATTGTCCCATTC
Source organism: Avena sativa (assembly GCA_916181665.1). Classification (NCBI taxonomy): domain Eukaryota; kingdom Viridiplantae; phylum Streptophyta; class Magnoliopsida; order Poales; family Poaceae; genus Avena; species Avena sativa. The sequence goes on along the minus strand of OV702285.1, from coordinate 37,227,955 downwards.
CACAAGAAAATTTTGAAAATGTTATGATTGGGACCATTGCTATCAAGTATGAGGTAACATAATCACCTTGTGGAATGCAAAGTTTTGCTTCATATAGGATTTTTTTGGTAGTAATACTTGATCAACCTTGTTAACAAAAGGATTTTAATGAACAAAATAATGTTTCCACTGTGGTTATACTTGCTTTCTTTTTTTCCTTTCTCCTTCCTAGTCTTTGCTTTAGCTTTAGTTTTGCTAGTTGTTTGCTTGTTTGATTTTCTTAGAGCTCCTGTAGTTTGGCTTTTGGTTTTATTTTGCTTCTTCTGAAAAAATGATTTCAGCGAGAAAATCAATTTTCATACCCTCAAAATTGGCCAAAAATAAAGTTTCCCGAAAAATCTTAGAAAATTCAAAATAAATTTTCCTCGAAAAAAGGGGCAGAGTGGAACTTGAGATGACCCAGGGGGCCACCCTAGGCCACCAGACCCCTGGTAGGAGCGACCTACCAAGTGGTGGCGCCTGGGGGTTCTGGCCCACCTAGGCCCCTCCAGGCTGCCTCCTCAAAGCCACCTTCTTTCTCTCTCCCGAAAAACAACGGAAAACTTGCTCAAGCTCGAGTTCTTGCTGTTCTTGCTCGCGATTTTCGATCTCCTTGTTCAACCCATCTCAAGTGCTGATTTTTGGAGCGATTGCTCCTTGGTATGTGCCTCCTCCACTTGTCCAATTAGATTTGTGATTGGTAGATTGTATCTTGAGTATTTTGCTGCTATAGGTGATAGGTTGTTTGAGCTTGCATGCTTGTTCTATGCTTAGAAACTTTGTTTTGATGCATGTGTAGTCCTCTAGCAAGTTCCTATAGTAGTCGCTCATCATTTATCAACTTAGAAATCACTTGGTTTGATGGTTGTTTAAAAATTTCAGAATAAGGAAGTCATGGACCACCACACCTTCGGTGACATTTTTGAGAGTGATGCACCTAGAAGGGCAAGGCTTCCAAGGTCATCTACCAGTACTAGACCCTCATACAATGAGGATCTTATCACTCCGCGATTTGGTGAAGAGGGAGATGAAGGGGATGCGCACCCCTCCACCTTTCGTTGTCAAAATTTCTTGCAAGCTGCTGGGATTCTTAATGATTTCATGACTTTGGTGCAGAGAGCTAGACTAACAAGTTACATGCAGGATGAGAGTGCACAATATGCTTAGCTTACTAAAACATTTGTGGAGAGTTTCTCCTTTACCAATAGTATGTTCAATCCTTCTATGTCTTTCAGAATTTATGGCAGGGCTCATTCTATGACATTGAAGAAATTTTGCAAGGCCCTGGGACTTGGTACAACAGGGTCATCAAAGAAGATTCAAGCTCTACCCGCTAATTTGTTAGAGCTTTACCGAGGAATAACAAATGATGATGACCGTAGAGCTCAGCGAGGGAAGATAAAGAACATTCAACTTCTAGCCATCAGGTATTTTGCCTACTATCTTGCCACCAGTGTTCTTGGTAGGGAGAACACTAGTAATATTTCCAACTATCAATTGGCCTTCTTAGCTGCTGCGCTCAACAGTGAGGATAAGTATAATATTGGTTCTCTCATTGCTTGTTGTTTAGCTTCTAAGGGACCCATTTATAGGGGGATTATTGCTACTCGTGTTGCTGCTGCCTTGGACATTGTTGTTGATCCTCATGATATAGTTTTGGCTCCTCAGAGGCATGATCTTGCTTCCATGAAGGCGCACCACTTTGTCACCACTAGCTCTACTCTTGATAACCTGGTTTATAAAATGTTGTTTATTGACGGGGAAGAGAGAGAGAGATCCCTCTACCCCAAACCACTTTGCTCAGTATTTCTCAGGGACCTTGGTCACGCTCAAAGGCGGAGATGGATGACGAGTTGCGCTCTCTGAATTTCCATGAGCACTATCAGAGGAAGCACCATCATACGACCCCCTTGCATACACAGGGGAGGCCTCAAGCTCGTACCAAGACGAGGGAGCTTCCTCGACATACTACGGAGGTGCATCTACTTGGGCACCATGGGATTGAGCCCCACTTAGGCCAAAAGCCTAAGCTTTGGGGGAGGTATACTGACATCACACTCATCTATATATCATGTTCGGTCGGTTCTTTGTATATCCATTGTTTTCTCTTTCTTTTTGGTTTTTATTGCTTCTTTCTAAAAACCCAAAAATACCAAAAATATTTTCGTTGTTTCTCTTGGTTTGTTTCTTTGTTTCTTTGCTTTGGTTTTCCTTAAAATAAAAATCCAAAAAGATTTTGCTTTGTTTGGTTTGATTTGTTTTTGTTTGGCTTTTCTTTGTTTGCTTGTTGCTAAAAAATCAAAAACACCAAAAATATTTGTTGTTCTTCTTTGGTTTTGTGAGTTCTTTTCAGGGTTTTCAGCCGTCCTCAGTGGATTTTGGTTTCATGTTAATTATTCAAGTAACACAAGTGAAGGGCAATAATGAAGATTAAGACAACTCGAGGTATGGTAAGAGGCTGGTAACGAACTCTATTTGTTTTATTTTTGTACATATACTCATCATTGTGGGCATGCTTAGCCTGTTTGTGTAAGGTGTATGTCATTATGGATGCTTAGTAGTTCTTGCTCGTCTATGATTAGCTCCAGCTTGCTAATAGTTTGTAGCATGTCATATGAATGTTTGCTTGCATTGTTTTATTCATACTTTGGTATGATATTGTGGTATCCTCCTCTGATTGTTCATGTGAATCGACTTGGCACATGCTCACGCATGCATATGACTAATCAATAGTCAGTAAGCCTCGATGGTTTATTTTGCCTCAGAGTTCTTGTATCACTTTCATGCCATAGTTAGTCCTGTTTTGCTGCAAGCATGATTATGACAGCTATCGCTCTCTCGTTTTTCGCTCCCTCTATATTGCTAGTCTTCACTTTCACTGAGCATGTACTCTACATGTGTTTCCAACTCCCCAAAACCAATATTGCCAGTTGTGTCCACCATACCTACCTATTAGCACCATTTGCTACTTCAGTGCATATTTATATATGCCGTGTTTTCTTCCAAAATAAAATGTTTGCCTGTTTTGAGAAAGTTAGTTAGTAAAGCTCTCACGAACTTGATGGCACACTTTATTCCTTGCGCTTAATAACTCTGAACCATTGTGACTAGTCCATGAAAGTTATATGCTTGCTAATTATATACTGGAGTTTGTAGAACCGTGCTGTCACGGGAAACGCTTTCAACACTTTTTGGATATCTCATCCCGTTGATTCCTTGCTCTTTTGTTTACGGATGTCGACGATGTGCAATAAAAGGGGAGGTTGTGAGTTCATGGAGTTTATACATTGTGTTAGAGAAACGCCTGGGCCGCTAGCCTAAGCCATGCTTAATCATGATGGAAACTTGCAGCATCACTATAATGAGCATCTATGAAGCGTCCTCAATAAAAAGCTATGCATATGGTAAATAAAAAGATTGCTGAGATGCTCATTGTCTGCTTGCCTTGTCATTTTGGTTATGGGAAAGCTCCTGTACCATGTGCAAGGGGTACCCCGTTGGCAGTTCTCGATGATATGCATGTAATTACAATGACAAGAACTTTCAGGTGACCAAAGTTGAGTAGCATGCGGAGCGACCCTCGTACTCAAGGGACTTGGGATTTCCAGTCTATGGTCTGTCAAGCATATGATTCAGAGTGGATCTCACTTTCACCTTAACCACATGAAGATGCCTATGATAAGGGCAATGAGAGCTCAAAGCTAATGAGTACCTTCCTTTCAGCATTGGGAAGCCTTTCAAACCTTCACAAAACTATTTTCACAACTTTGTTGAGTCGGCACTTATTCTATGAGCACCTTCTTGACAACATAGTTGTCATTTTTGTGTTTGTTCCAAAACTTGGTTAATTATGTCATGAATTGATGCAACCCGTCCTACGACCGCTACTACATCTACTCCCACGAGCTACCCAAGTGGACCCATGACTCGCGCCCGAGCCAAACTCCTTCAAACTAAGGTGAACTCTCTCCTCTCCTTGTGTGACTTCGACACACCCTTGGATGGCTTGCTACTTCACACGCAAACTCTGTGCATCATCAGGTACGAAGAAGCCACCAGTCGCTGCCAGACGCAAGCGGTACTACCGGTTGGGACGACCGGTACTACCGCTCCAAGCGGTCCTACCGCCTCCTCCTACCGCTCGCCATAGGAAGCACCACTCCACGCCCTAGAAGCAAGCGGTACTACCGGTCCTGCAACCGGTACTACCGGTGGCCGGTACTACCGCCCCCTCCTACCGCTCGCCACAGGCGCCTACGACGGAAGCTCCAGGCCCTCAAGCGGTACTACCGCTCCGGAAGCGGTACTACCGGTTACCACTGGTACTACCAGTTGCCGGACTGGTACTACCGGTCCTGCCAGACCCTGATCGCCTCAGTTCGGCCCTGTGCCCTGTAACCCAACCTATAATTTACCTTTTCATTCCAAAACTACCCCTGTTTTGTGGCTGGACTATATATAGCCCCCACCCTCTATTGTAAACCCTTAGACTTGGATAATAATAGATATTAAGGAAACCCTTTGAGGACTTATATCTATTGGTCTCATGCTCCTAACAAGGAGCACCGGAATATCCACCCACCTCTTGGATCTTGCTTAAGTGCGTTCAAGTTGTACAAGGCCTTGGGTTCTCGGTTTCTCGCCCCCAAGTCGTCAAGGTCTCACCAAGCACCTCATCCCCCGTTGTTGGCGTGGAGAGCGAGCTTCGCCCAACACCGATCCTAGAGATTATGTTGGACCGGTTGCCACCGGCGTGAGAAGTAGGCGTGTATCGTGTTTTGGTGTGTGTGTGTGTTCGTGGTTTTCATCGCCTTCCTCGATTTCATCCCCCGACCACCTCGTTCCCCTCGTTTCTCGTGGAATTCGTGAAAGATCGGGCCAACCCCAGGGTTACCCCCCCAACATATTGGTATCAAGAGCACGGTTGATCACGAATTTCCCCCAATTTTTCTTTTATCCGCCTTAAAAACGAAAATCCTACCAAAAAGAGCCCCAATTTGCCTTCGGATCGATCTCTGGATTTGGTGAGTTTTTCGTGGTTTTGGTCCATAGATCTGTTGCTTTGGGAGTCGATCTATAGCCCCTGTTGTTTCTAGCTCAGCCTTTCGGTCAGTTTTCCAACGAATTTGAGGTTTTTGGCAAGTTCACCTCGTTCCAGGCCTGTGCCAAGCGGTACTGCCGGCTGTGCAAGCGGTACTACCGCTAGTGACCGGTACTACCGGTAGTACAAGCGGTACTACCGCTCACCGGTACTACCGCTCGCCACTGACCGTGCTTCCTGCCCTTTGACGCCTCGATTTCGTTCGCTGACCTTTCCCATCTCGCTTGTTCGTGTTTCGCGTGTTTGTCGCCATTTTCACAACAGCTTCCGCATCAACGTCATTCCGTGCTCAACGACACCGCGACACTCAAACATCATCCCCCACCAACGGTTGCAAGTCGTCAACAATACCAAAGGTATAACTTGCACCACCTTGACAACCCCATATCTTCCTTTGTGTGTATCTATCCTATGAGAGCAACTCATTTTGTGTTTGTCTAAGCATTGTGCACTTGCCTTCGGAAAAGTGAGAGTGTGAGGCCAAATACAAAAGCTAACATAGTAGCATAGCAAGGGAGAAAAATAAAAAGAATAAAAAAAAACAAAGAAAAAGATAGAATAGAAAGATACATAGTCTCCCAATACATAGAGAATACCAAGCTTGTAAGCCAAGAAAGAGAGAAGAAAGAGCGCACCGAGGCAAGTGCACAAATCTATTGCTTATCCTCTTTTGGCAAACGAGTTGTGGTCTCTCCTTGTGTTGGCACGACAACCGAGCGTAGTCTTCGTTAGAACCTTTTGTGCTCATTTTCATAGTCGTGCTAACCCCATTTTTCTCCACGTGTGTGTTTTCTGTGTTTTTTTTGTAGATCGTATCCTTTTGCTTTTGATCTTTGGTTCTTTACCAAGTAGGACAATAACCTTTTGCTTTGGTCGTTTCGTTTGGTTTTCCACAATCCTAACCTTCCACCAAAAGCCTTTAAGAGTTTCTTGCCATTTCACTTTGCACGCTTTTTCGCTCCTTTGTGTGGCAATTGGTTTGATATAATCTCCAAGGTGAGGTACAAGGCTAACTCTCCACACCCTTTCTCTCCATATACAACCCTTGTTGGCTTTGCATTATGGACAGGCATGGAGAGCCATCCCAACCACCTCCACCTCCGGAGGATGATAACCAATTCATGACAAGATGGGACCATTGGAAGGTCCGAGCAGAATTCAACTACCGTTGTGAAGCTCTCGAGCGGCGCCAAGATGAACAATTTAGCGAGGCCCGTGTGGAGTTCAAGAACATCGACAACCGCTTCGAAGAAGTCCGTGGACAAATGCATGCCATGCAACACAACCTCGGGCATCAAAATGAAGCTCTTGGTCGTGCACTCGCCTCAACGGATGAGAAGCTTCAACGCATCATTGATGGACTCGCAAGGCCACGCTCGCGCGAATCAAGCTCATCTCGGCACTCCTCAAGTGAATCAAGTGCACCTCGCCGTCACGCTTCAAGGCACCGGGATGGACCCGTTCTTCAATCCATGAGCTCTTCACAAGCGGTACCATCTCCGCGTCACGCCGCAACGTCAAGCTATGATGGTGACCTCTCCGCAAGACCTCCAAGGCGCGAAGCGAACCGGCCACAACCAAGGGCACTTGTGATTCAACAAGAGCAACCTCGCATGGACCACCAAGGCCATCGACGTCGACACGCTCCTTCAACAACAAGTGAAGCTTCCGAAGCGGACGAACAAGATCATCATCGACGTGAAGCACTCGAAGACCCTCCAAGGCGTCATCATCAACATGATCGCCCACGTCGGCAACATGATGGTCATGACGAGCCTCCCCTACACCAAGAAGAAGAGCAGCCCATTGCGCGTACGGCTCGACGTCCTCCTCGCCACATGGCGCAAGCTAATGCTCCTCGCCATCAACCACGACAAGAGCAAGAGCAAGCTCCCCAAGCTCGTCGTGAGGACCATCAACCTCCTCCTCGTCCTCATCCGCGACAAGAAAACGAGCAAGCTCCCCAAGCTCGTCGTCAACAACAAGTTCCACCACCAAACGCGGCACCTCAACAACCACAAGAGCAACGCAACAATCACCAAGCAAGACATGAGATCTTGGATGATGATGATGACCGCTCAAATCAGGGCAACCGACGCAACCGGAACCGCAATGGAGAAGAAACTTTCGGCAAGCTCAAGTTCACCATGCCAAAGTTCACCGGTTCCAATGAGCCCGAGGAATATCTCTCTTGGGAACTCAAGGTCGACAAGATCTTCCGCATGCACAATTATAGCAATGAGAAGATGATGGCCATGGCATCCCTCGAGTTTGATGAGTATGCCAACTTTTGGTGGGAACAAGTCCAACTCGCTCGCGAAGCAAAAGAAGAGCCTCCAATCGCAACTTGGCAAGATATGAAGGCTCATATGAGATCCCGCTTTGTCCCTTCACACTACACGCGTGACCTCTTCAACAAGCTTCAAACGCTTAGTCAAGGGACAAAGACCATGGAAGAGTACTTCAAGCAAATGGAGCTCAACATGATCCGTGCCAACATTGAAGAGCGAGATGAGCAAACAATGGCACGCTTCCTCAATGGATTGAACCACCCTATCAAGCGCATCACCGAGTTCCAAAGGTACAACAACATGGTTGAGCTTGTGCACATCGCATCGAAGGCCGAGCGTCAAGTGCAAGAGGACATCAAGTACAACAAGCCAAATACGTACTTCACCTTCAAGCAAGCGTCAACCACTACTCCAACAACTCCAAGTGGAAGCTCCTCAAGTACCACCAAGCTTCCCTTCAAGCCAACCCTCCCTCAAGGAAAACAACCCCCAAGTGGCAAAAACACAAGGGATGATCAACCATTCAATGGTGAATGCTACAAGTGTGGAGGCAAAGGGCACAAGTCGAATGCATGTGGAAACAAGAAAGTTTTGTTCATCCATGACAACGGCGATGAAGAATACTTGAGTGAAGAAGAGTTTGATGCAAGGGTCAAGGAAGCCATGGCAAGGCAACACTTGGAAGAGGACCAAGAACTTCTTGTGTGTGAGCATGACGCAAGTCCATCGCTTGTGGTCACAAGGGTCTTGACTACCCATGCCAATGAAAGTGAAGACCAACGCTCAAACATCTTCCAAACTCGTGCCGGCATCAATGGGAAGTCCATCAAAGTTGTTATCGATGGTGGGAGTTGCCACAACCTTGCAAGCACGGAATTGTGTGAGAAACTCAACCTCACCCTCCTTCCACATAGACACCCCTACCATATCCAATGGCTAAGTGACCAAGGATCCGTCAAGATCAAGCACACCGTCTCGGTGACGTTCTCAATTGGGCACTACAAGGACACGGTGGAATGTGACGTGGTTCCAATGACGGTTTGTCACATGTTGCTCGGAAGACCGTGGCAATATGACAAGCGTGCTTTGCATAATGGTCACTCAAACACTTACACCTTCAAATGGCTTGATAAAACTTGTGTGTTGCAACCAATGACTCCTAGCCAAATAATTGCGGACAATGCAAAGGCTTTAGCGAGGGCGCAATACGCAAAAACACCTTGTGAGAAGAGTGGTGAGCGAGAGAACCACACCATAGTGAGTGAGAGCTACAAGCCAAACTCGAGTGGAAAAACTAAGAGTGTTCTTCTTGCCACCAAAAGTGAGATGAGAGAAGTGCGGAACAACCCATCCATCTTGCACTACGTCCTCGTATGCAAGGGACTAGCGCAAGGAACTAATGACTTGACAAATGTTCCTCCTTCTTTGATGGCTGTTTTGCAGGAATTCCAAGATGTATTTCCCGAAGAGCTTCCTCATGGCCTTCCTCCTCTTCGTGGAATCGAGCACCGCATCGACCTCATACCCGGCGCACCACTACCAAACCGTGCCGCGTATCGCACAAACCCGGAAGAGACGAAGGAGATCGAGCGTCAAATCAACCAACTCGTCTCCAAAGGTTTGATCCAAGTAAGCACTAGCCCAAGCGCGGTTCCCGTGATCCTAGTCCCGAAAACGGATGATACGTTGCGGTTATGCATGGACTGCCGTCCAATCAATGCTATCACCGTGCGTTATCGACATCCTATACCGCGTCTTGATGACATGCTTGATGAGTTATGTGGAGCCACTATATTTTCGAAAATTGATCTTCGTAGTGGCTACCATCAAATTTGCATGGCTGAAGGTGATGAGTGGAAAACCGCCTTCAAGACCAAGCTTGGTCTCTATGAATGGTTGGTTATGCCTTTTGGCTTATCCAATGCCCCATCTACCTTCATGCGCCTCATGAACCATATTTTGCGATCTCTCATTGGAAAGAGTGTAGTTGTTTACTTTGATGACATTCTTGTCTATAGCAAGTCACTAGAGGCGCATGTTACTCATGTTAAGGAGGTCCTACAAATCCTTCGTCATGAAAAGCTTTATGCTAACCTCCCCAAGTGCACTTTTGCAAGAGACAAGCTGATTTTCCTTGGTTTTGTTGTGTCTTCTAATGGCATTGAATTTGATGTCTCACAAGTCAAGGACATACGAGATTGGCCCATCCCAACAAATGTTAGTGAACTTCGTAGTTTTCATGGGTTGGCCGGCTTTTACCGTCGCTTTGTGAAAGATTTTTCTACAATTGCTTGCCCCCTCAACGAATTGACCAAGAAAAATGTCACGTTCGTTTGGGGAAAAGCACAACAAAAGGCGTTTGATGAGCTCAAAAAGAGGCTCACCGAAGCACCACTTCTCGCATTGCCAGATTTCACAAAAACCTTTGAGATTGAATGCGACGCTAGTGGTATTGGCATTGGTGGCGTCCTTATGCAAAATGGGCGTCCTATTGCTTACCATAGTGAGAAACTTGATGGCGCACGCCTCAATTACCCCATTTATGACAAAGAACTTTTTGCCTTGGTTCGTGTTCTTCAAGTGTGGCAACACTATCTTTGGCCCAAAGAATTTATCATCCATTCCGACCATGAGTCGTTGAAGTACCTTAAGGGCCAAGCCAACTTGAGTAAAAGGCACGCAAAGTGGGTTGAGTTTATGGATTCTTTTCCTTACATTGTCAAATACAAGAAGGGCAAATAAAATGTGGTAGCGGACGCCTTGTCTCGCAAAAACACAAGCCTTCTTACACGACTCGAAGTCAATGTCTTGGGTCTTGAGGACATCAAATCTTTGTACGCGTCCGACTCTTTCTTTGGACCAATATTTGCACAATGTTCAATGGACAAAGGGATTGATGATTTCTATTTGCATAAGGGTTTTCTTTTCAAACAAAACAAGCTTTGCATTCCGAAATCGTCTCTCCAACTTTTGCTTCTTCAAGAGTCCCATGGTGGAGGCCTTATGGGTCACTTTGGCCGTGACAAGACATATGACATGCTCTCCACTCACTACTTTTGGCCAAAGATGAAGCGCGACGTGGAGCGCCACGTTCAACGATGCACTACATGTATCCAAGCTAAGTCCAAGTCCAACCCCTTTGGTCTTTATATGCCATTGCATATTCCTCATGCACCTTGGTCGGACATTAGCATGGACTTTGTATTAGGCTTGCCTAGATCTAAACATGGTCACGATTCCATATTTGTAGTCGTGGATCGCTTTTCAAAAATGGCACATTTCATTCCGTGCCATAAGACCGATGATGCTTCACATGTAGCAAATTTGTTTTTCAGGGAAATAATTCGGCTACACGGCGTGCCAAGAACAATCGTCTCCGACCGTGACGTAAAATTCATGAGCTACTTCTGGAAGACCCTCATGGCCAAGCTCGGCATCAAGCTCCTCTTCTCGTCCGCCTCGCATCCTCAAACCGATGGACAAACCGAGGTAGTCAATCGAAGTCTTGGCACACTTCTCCGGGTGTTGATAAAGAAGAACCATAAAGACTGGGAGGAATGCATTCCACACGCCGAGTTCGCCTACAACCGCGCCAAGCACTCCACCACCATGAGGAGCCCGTTCATGATCGTCTATGGCTTTGAGCCTCTAACCGCGCTCGATATCCTTCCACTTCCACTTCATGAACGTGCCAATATGGACGTTGTCAAGCGTGCCAAGCAATGATGAAACTCCATGAAGACACACGAGCTACTATCGAGCAACAAGTCCTTCGCCAAGCATCAAGGCTCAACAAGACCAAGAAAGAGATGATCTTTGATGAGGGCGACCTTGTATGGATACACTTGAGTAAAGACCGCTTCCCCAAGGAACGCGACTCCAAGCTAAAGCCACGAGGTGATGGACCATTCAAGGTGCTAAAGAGGATCAACAACAATGCCTATGTGATCGATATACCAACATCGAAGTATCTTGTGAGCTCGACATTCAATGTCAAGGACCTCTCACCCTACCATGGCAAAGAGGAAGTTGTGACGGTTGAAGAGTCGAGGACGACTCTTTCCCAAGGGGGGGAGCTGATGCAGCCCGTCCTACGACCGCTACTACATCTACTCCCACGAGCTACCCAAGTGGACCCATGACTCGCGCCCGAGCCAAACTCCTTCAAACTAAGGTGAACTCGCTCCTCTCCTTGTGTGACTTCGACACACCCTTGGATGGCTTGCTACTTCACACGCAAACTCTGTGCATCATCAGGTACGAAGAAGCCACCAGTCGCTGCCAGACGCAAGCGGTACTACCGGTTGGGACGACCGGTACTACCGCTCCAAGCGGTCCTATCGCCTCCTCCTACCGCTCGCCACAGGAAGCACCACTCCACGCCCCAGAAGCAAGCGGTACTACCGGTCCTGCAACCGGTACTACCGGTGGCCGGTACTACCGCCCCCTCCTACCGCTCGCCACATGCGCCTCCGACGGAAGCTCCAGGCCCTCAAGCGGTACTACCGCTCCGGAAGCGGTACTACCGGTTACCACCGGTACTACCGGTTGCCGGACCGGTACTACCGGTCCTGCCAGACCCTGATCGCCTCAGTTCGGCCCTGTGCCCTGTAACCCAACCTATAATTTACCTTTTCATTCCGAAACTACCCCTGTTTTGTGGCTGGACTATATATAGCCCCCACCCTCTATTGTAAACCCTTAGACTTGGATAATAATAGATATTAAGGAAACCCTTTGAGTACTTATATCTATTGGTCTCATGCTCCTAACAAGGAGCACCGGAATATCCACCCACCTCTTGGATCTTGCTTAAGTGCGTTCAAGTTGAACAACGCCTTGGGTTCTCGGTTTCTCGCCCCCAAGTCGTCAAGGTCTCACCAAGCACCTCATCCCCCGTTGTTGGCGTGGAGAGCGAGCTTCGCCCAACACCGATCCTAGAGATTATGTTGGACCGGTTGCCACCGGCGTGAGAAGTAGGCGTGTATCGTGTTTTGGTGTGTGTGTGTTCGTGGTTTTCATCGCCTTCCTCGATTTCATCCCCCGACCACCTCTTTCCCCTCGTTTCTCGTGGAATTCGTGAAAGATCAGGCCAACCCCAGGGTTACCCCCCAACATATTGGTATCAAGAGCACGGTTGATCACGAATTTCCCCCAATTTTTCTTTTATCCGCCTTAAAAACGAAAATCCTACCAAAAAGAGCCCCAATTTGCCTTTGGATCAATCTCTGGATTTGGTGAGTTTTTCGTGGTTTTGGTCCATAGATCTGTTGATTTGGGAGTCGATCTATAGCCCCTGTTGTTTCTAGCTCAGCCTTTCGGTCAGTTTTCCAACGAATTTGAGGTTTTTGGCAAGTTCACCTCGTTCCAGGCCTGTGCCAAGCGGTACTGCCGGCTGTGCAAGCGGTACTACCGCTAGTGACCGGTACTACCGGTAGTACAAGCGGTACTACCGCTCACCGGTACTACCGCTCGTTACCAGCGGTACTACCGCTCGCCACTGACCGTGCTTCCTGCCCTTTGACGCCTCGATTTCGTTCGCTAACCTTTCCCATCTCGCTTGTTCGTGTTTCGCGTGTTTGTCGCCATTTTCACAACAGCTTCCGCATCAACGTCATTCCGCGCTCAACGACACCGCGACACTCGAACATCATCCCCCACCAACGGTTGCAAGTCGTCAACAATACCAAAGGTATAACTTGCACCACCTTGACAGCCCCATATCTTCCTTTGTGTGTATCTATCCTATGAGAGCAACTCATTTTGTGTTTGTCTAAGCATTGTGCACTTGCCTTCGGAAAAGTGAGAGTGTGAGGCCAAATACAAAAGCTAACATAGTAGCATAGCAAGGGAGAAAAAGAAAAAGAATAAAAAAAACAAAAAAAAACAAAGAAAAAGATAGAATAGAAAGATACATAGTCTCCCAATACATAGAGAATACCAAGCTTGTAAGCCAAGAAAGAGAGAAGAAAGAGCGCACCGAGGCAAGTGCACAAATCTATTGCTTATCCTCTTTTGGCAAACGAGTTGTGGTCTCTCCTTGTGTTGGCACGACAACCGAGCGTAGTCTTCGTTAGAACCTTTTGTGCTCATTTTCATAGTCGTGCTAACCCTATTTTTCTCCACGTGTGTGTTTTCTGTGTTTTTTTTGTAGATCGTATCCTTTTGCTTTTGATCTTTGGTTCTTTACCACGTAGGACAATAACCTTTTGCTTTGGTCGTTTCGTTTGGTTTTCCACAATCCTAACCTTCCACCAAAAGCCTTTAAGAGTTTCTTGCCATTTCACTTTGCACGCTTTTTCGCTCCTTTGTGTGGCAATTGGTTTGATATAATCTCCAAGGTGAGGTACAAGGCTAACTCTCCACACCCTTTCTCTCCATATACAACCCTTGTTGGCTTTGCATTATGGACAGGCATGGAGAGCCATCCCAACCACCTCCACCTCCGGAGGATGATAACCAATTCATGACAAGATGGGACCATTGGAAGGTCCGAGGAGAATTCAACTACCGTTGTGAAGCTCTCGAGCGGCGCCAAGATGAACAATTTAGCGAGGCCCGTGTGGAGTTCAAGAACATCGACAACCGCTTCGAAGAAGTCCGTGGCCAAATGCATGCCATGCAACACAACCTCGGGCATCAAAATGAAGCTCTTGGTCGTGCACTCGCCTCAACGGATGAGAAGCTTCAACGCATCATTGATGGACTCGCAAGGCCACGCTCGCGCGAATCAAGCTCATATCAGCACTCCTCAAGTGAATCAAGTGCACCTCGCCGTCACGCTTCAAGGCACCGGGATGGACCCGTTCTTCAATCCATGAGCTCTTCACAAGCGGTACCATCTCCGCGTCACGCCGCAACGTCAAGCTATGATGGTGACCTCTCCGCAAGACCTCCAAGGCGCGAAGCGAACCGGCCGCAACCAAGGGCACTTGTGATTCAACAAGAGCAACCTCGCATGGACCACCAAGGCCATCGACGTCGACACGCTCCTTCAACAACAAGTGAAGCTTCCGAAGCGGACGAACAAGATCATCATCGACGTGAAGCACTCGAAGACCCTCCAAGGCGTCATCATCAACATGATCGCCCACGTCGACAACATGATGGTCATGACGAGCCTCCCCTACACCAAGAAGAAGAGCAACCCATTGCGTGTACGGCTCGACGTCCTCCTCGCCACATGGCGCAAGCTAATGCTCCTCGCCATCAACCACGACAAGAGCAAGAGCAAGCTCCCCAAGCTCGTCGTGAGGACCATCAACCTCCTCCTCGTCCTCATCCGCGACAAGAAAACGAGCAAGCTCCCCAAGCTCGTCGTCAACAACAAGTTCCACCACCAAACGCGGCACCTCAACAACCACAAGAGCAACGCAACAATCACCAAGCAAGACATGAGAGCTTGGATGATGATGATGACCGCTCAAATCAGGGCAACCGACGCAACCGGAACCGCAATGGAGAAGAAACTTTCGGCAAGCTCAAGTTCACCATGCCAAAGTTCACCGGTTCCAATGAGCCCGAGGAATATCTCTCTTGGGAACTCAAGGTCGACAAGATCTTCCGCATGCACAATTATAGCAATGAGAAGATGATGGCCATGGCATCCCTCGAGTTTGATGAGTATGCCAACCTTTGGTGGGAACAAGTCCAACTCGCTCGCGAAGCAAAAGAAGAGCCTCCAATCGCAACTTGGCAAGATATGAAGGCTCATATGAGATCCCGCTTTGTCCCTTCACACTACACGCGTGACCTCTTCAACAAGCTTCAAACGCTTAGTCAAGGGACAAAGACCGTGGAAGAGTACTTCAAGCAAATGGAGCTCAACATGATCCGTGCCAACATTGAAGAGCGAGATGAGCAAACAATGGCACGCTTCCTCAATGGATTGAACCACCCTATCAAGCGCATCACCGAGTTCCAAAGGTACAACAACATGGTTGAGCTTGTGCACATCGCATCGAAGGCCGAGCGTCAAGTGCAAGAGGACATCAAGTACAACAAGCCAAAGACGTACTTCACCTTCAAGCAAGCGTCAACCACTACTCCAACAACTCCAAGTGGAAGCTCCTCAAGTACCACCAAGCTTCCCTTCAAGCCAACCCTCCCTCAAGGAAAACAACCCCCAAGTGGCAAAAACACAAGGGATGATCAACCATTCAATGGTGAATGCTACAAGTGTGGAGGCAAAGGGCACAAGTCGAATGCATGTGGAAACAAGAAAGTTTTGTTCATCCATGACAACGGCGATGAAGAATACTTGAGTGAAGAAGAGTTTGATGCAAGGGTCAAGGAAGCCATGGCAAGGCAACACTTGGAAGAGGACCAAGAACTTCTTGTGTGTGAGCATGACGCAAGTCCATCGCTTGTGGTCACAAGGGTCTTGACTACCCATGCCAATGAAAGTGAAGACCAACGCTCGAACATCTTCCAAACTCGTGCCGGCATCAATGGGAAGTCCATCAAAGTTGTTATCGATGGTGGGAGTTGCCACAACCTTGCAAGCACGGAATTGTGTGAGAAACTCAACCTCACCCTCCTTCCACATAGACACCCCTACCATATCCAATGGCTAAGTGACCAAGGATCCGTCAAGATCAAGCACACCGTCTCGGTGACGTTCTCAATTGGGCACTACAAGGACACGGTGGAATGTGACGTGGTTCCAATGACGGTTTGTCACATGTTGCTCGGAAGACCGTGGCAATATGACAAGCGTGCTTTGCATAATGGTCACTCAAACACTTACACCTTCAAATGGCTTGATAAAACTTGTGTGTTGCAACCAATGACTCCTAGCCAAATAATTGCGGACAATGCAAAGGCTTTAGCGAGGGCGCAATACGCAAAAACACCTTGTGAGAAGAGTGGTGAGCGAGAGAACCACACCATAGTGAGTGAGAGCTACAAGCCAAACTCGAGTGGAAAAACTAAGAGTGTTCTTCTTGCCACCAAAAGTGAGATGAGAGAAGTGCGGAACAACCCATCCATCTTGCACTACGTCCTCGTATGCAAGGGACTAGCGCAAGGAACTAATGACTTGACAAATGTTCCTCCTTCTTTGATGGCTGTTTTGCAGGAATTCCAAGATGTATTTCCCGAAGAGCTTCCTCATGGCCTTCCTCCTCTTTGTGGAATCGAGCACCGCATCGACCTCATACCCGGCACACCACTACCAAACCGCGCCACGTATCGCACAAACCCGGAAGAGACGAAGGAGATCAAGCGTCAAATCAACCAACTCGTCTCCAAAGGTTTGATCCAAGTAAGCACTAGCCCAAGCGCGGTTCCCGTGATCCTAGTCCCGAAAACGGATGATACGTTGCGGTTATGCATGGACTGCCGTCCAATCAATGCTATCACCGTGCGTTATCGACATCCTATACCGCGTCTTGATGACATGCTTGATGAGTTATGTGGAGCCACTATATTTTCGAAAATTGATCTTCGTAGTGGCTACCATCAAATTCGCATGGCTGAAGGTGATGAGTGGAAAACCGCCTTCAAGACCAAGCTTGGTCTCTATGAATGGTTGGTTATGCCTTTTGGCTTATCCAATGCCCCATCTACCTTCATGCGCCTCATGAACCATATTTTGCGATCTCTCATTGGAAAGAGTGTAGTTGTTTACTTTGATGACATTCTTGTCTATAGCAAGTCACTAGAGGCGCATGTTACTCATGTTAAGGAGGTCCTACAAATCCTTCGTCATGAAAAGCTTTATGCTAAC
The DNA here is from genome assembly GCA_916181665.1 of Avena sativa. Classification (NCBI taxonomy): domain Eukaryota; kingdom Viridiplantae; phylum Streptophyta; class Magnoliopsida; order Poales; family Poaceae; genus Avena; species Avena sativa. The sequence goes on along the minus strand of OV702285.1, from coordinate 37,210,815 downwards.
CTCCCCAAGTGCACTTTTGCAAGAGACAAGCTGATTTTCCTTGGTTTTGTTGTGTCTTCTAATGGCATTGAAGTTGATGTCTCACAAGTCAAGGACATACGAGATTGGCCCATCCCAACAAATGTTAGTGAACTTCGTAGTTTTCATGGGTTGGCCGGCTTTTACCGTCGCTTTGTGAAAGATTTTTCTACAATTGCTTGCCCCCTCAACGAATTGACCAAGAAAAATGTCACGTTCGTTTGGGGAAAAGCACAACAAAAGGCGTTTGATGAGCTCAAAAAGAGGCTCACCGAAGCACCACTTCTCGCATTGCCAGATTTCACAAAAACCTTTGAGATTGAATGCGACGCTAGTGGTATTGGCATTGGTGGCGTCCTTATGCAAAATGGGCGTCCTATTGCTTACCATAGTGAGAAACTTGATGGCGCACGCCTCAATTACCCCATTTATGACAAAGAACTTTTTGCCTTGGTTCGTGTTCTTCAAGTGTGGCAACACTATCTTTGGCCCAAAGAATTTATCATCCATTCCGACCATGAGTCGTTGAAGTACCTTAAGGGCCAAGCCAACTTGAGTAAAAGGCACGCAAAGTGGGTTGAGTTTATGGATTCTTTTCCTTACATTGTCAAATACAAGAAGGGCAAATAAAATGTGGTAGCGGACGCCTTGTCTCGCAAAAACACAAGCCTTCTTACACGACTCGAAGTCAATGTCTTGGGTCTTGAGGACATCAAATCTTTGTACGCGTCCGACTCTTTCTTTGGACCAATATTTGCACAATGTTCAATGGACAAAGGGATTGATGATTTCTATTTGCATAAGGGTTTTCTTTTCAAACAAAACAAGCTTTGCATTCCGAAATCGTCTCTCCAACTTTTGCTTCTTCAAGAGTCCCATGGTGGAGGCCTTATGGGTCACTTTGGCCGTGACAAGACATATGACATGCTCTCCACTCACTACTTTTGGCCAAAGATGAAGCGCGACGTGGAGCGCCACGTTCAACGATGCACTACATGTATCCAAGCTAAGTCCAAGTCCAACCCCTTTGGTCTTTATATGCCATTGCCTATTCCTCATGCACCTTGGTCGGACATTAGCATGGACTTTGTATTAGGCTTGCCTAGATCTAAACATGGTCACGATTCCATATTTGTAGTCGTGGATCGCTTTTCAAAAATGGCACATTTCATTCCGTGCCATAAGACCGATGATGCTTCACATGTAGCAAATTTGTTTTTCAGGGAAATAATTTGGCTACACGGCGTGCCAAGAACAATCGTCTCCGACCGTGACGTAAAATTCATGAGCTACTTCTGGAAGACCCTCATGGCCAAGCTCGGCATCAAGCTCCTCTTCTCGTCCGCCTCGCATCCTCAAACCGATGGACAAACCGAGGTAGTCAATCGAAGTCTTGGCACACTTCTCCGGGTGTTGATAAAGAAGAACCATAAAGACTGGGAGAAATGCATTCCACACGCCGAGTTCGCCTACAACCGCGCCAAGCACTCCACCACCATGAGGAGCCCGTTCATGATCGTCTATGGCTTTGAGCCTCTAACCGCGCTCGATATCCTTCCACTTCCACTTCATGAACGTGCCAATATGGACGTTGTCAAGCGTGCCAAGCAATGATGAAACTCCATGAAGACACACGAGCTACTATCGAGCAACAAGTCCTTCGCCAAGCATCAAGGATCAACAATACCAAGAAAGAGATGATCTTTGATGAGGGCGACCTTGTATGGATACACTTGAGTAAAGACCGCTTCCCCAAGGAACGCGACTCCAAGATAAAGCCACGAGGCGATGGACCATTCAAGGTGCTAAAGAGGATCAACAACAATGCCTATGTGATCGATATACCAACATCGAAGTATCTTGTGAGCTCGACATTCAATGTCAAGGACCTCTCACCCTACCATGGCAAAGAGGAAGTTGTGACGGTTGAAGAGTCGAGGACGACTCTTTCCCAGGGGGGGAGCTGATGCAGCCCGTCCTACGACCGCTACTACATCTACTCCCACGAGCTACCCAAGTGGACCCATGACTCGCGCCCGAGCCAAACTCCTTGAAACTAAGGTGAACTCGCTCCTCTCCTTGTGTGACTTCGACACACCCTTGGATGGCTTGCTACTTCACACGCAAACTCTGTGCATCATCAGGTACGAAGAAGCCACCAGTCGCTGCCAGACGCAAGCGGTACTACCGGTTGGGACGACCGGTACTACCGCTCCAAGCGGTCCTACCGCCTCCTCCTACCGCTCGCCACAGGAAGCACCACTCCACGCCCCAGAAGCAAGCGGTACTACCGGTCCCGCAACCGGTACTACCGGTGGCCGGTACTACCGCCCCCTCCTACCGCTCGCCACAGGCGCCTCCGACGGAAGCTCTAGGCCCTCAAGCGGTACTACCGGTCCTGCCAGACCCTAATCGCCTCAGTTCGGCCCTGTGCCCTGTAACCCAACCTATAATTTACCTTTTCATTCTGAAACTACCCCTGTTTTGTGGCTGGACTATATATAGCCCCCACCCTATATTGTAAACCCTTAGACTTGGATAATAATAGATATTAAGGAAACCCTTTGAGGACTTATATCTATTGGTCTCATGCTCCTAACAAGGAGCACCGGAATATCCACCCACCTCTTGGATCTTGCTTAAGTGCGTTCAAGTTGTACAAGGCCTTGGGTTCTCGGTTTCTCGCCCCCAAGTCGTCAAGGTCTCACCAAGCACCTCATCCCCCGTTGTTGGCGTGGAGAGCGAGCTTCGCCCAACACCGATCCTAGAGATTATGTTGGACCGGTTGCCACCGGCGTGAGAAGTAGGCGTGTATCGTGTTTTGGTGTGTGTGTGTCCGTGGTTTTCATCGCCTTCCTCGATATCATCCCCCGACCACCTCGTTCCCCTCGTTTCTCGTGGAATTCGTGAAAGATCAGGCCAACCCCAGGGTTACCCTCCCAACATGACTTTGATTCTTGTATCTCTGATATCTTTACTTCTAGTCTTCACTGGAACTTTAGAGGTGCCTTGGCATTTATATTGTGCTCTACAAACAAAGGCAAGCGAGATACCACTCTATCATACCTTATTATGGGCATTGCAATGTTGCTTATGTTTATGTTTCATGCTACTTATTATTATTGAGTTGGTTTCTCTTCATAGCTTGCAATGACTATTGAGTAGACTTAGTTGCATACTCTTTATTATGAATTGTCTAAGCATCTACTCCTGTGCTGAGAATATTTGCACCATATGAAGCAAAGTGTTCGTGAAAGTTCTTTTATCGCACTCAGTTTTAAACTAAATTGCTTGAGGACAAGCAATAAGCTAAACTTGGAGGGAGTTGATACGTCCAAAACGTATCTACTTTCTCGAACACTTTGCTATTGTTTCTCCTCTAAACTTGTGAGATTTGGATACAACTAACACGGACTGACACTGTTTTCAGCAGAATTACCTTGGTGTCTTGTTTTTGTGCATAAAATGAACTATCGGGAAAAATCCCGGAAAATATGCCAAAAATTATATTTCACCAGAAGATCCACGGAGCCAGAAGGGGGGGGGGGGGCAGACCCACCCCAGGCGTGGGCCCACCTAACCCCGCGCCTAGAGGGGGTGAGGCCACCCCAGGCAGCTCCTCGGCCTCCCTCTACGCCTATAAGTTGCCTTTCGATCTAAAAACCTAGCGGGGGGGGGGGGGGGGTCAATAGTTTTCCAGAAAGAGTTCCGCTCCACCACCGCCACTAGAAACCAAGATTCGGATCCAGAAACTCCGTTCTGGGATCCTGCCAGGACGGGGAATTTGGAGAGGATCATCGCCATCGTCATCACCAATGCATCTCCATCAACCACCAATGTTTCCCTCATCCATGAGTGAGTAATCCCCCGCTGTAGGCTTGGGGATGGTAGGGATTGGATGAGTTCTATCATGTAATCGAATAAGATCTGTTAGGGCATAGTGTCTAGTATCTCTATTAGTGCTATTTGACTTTGTTGGAACTTGTTGTGCTTAGTGCTTGTCACTAGGGCCCGAGTGCCATGATCTCAAATATGAACTTATTATTGAATCATTATGATAGTATTGTTTGTGATCTTATCTGCAAGTTGTGTACACATATCATTGTCCGGATCCAAAGGCCCCAAAGTGACAATAATTAGGACAATTGGAGGGTGTTGGAGATATGCCCAAGAGGAAATAATAAAGTGGTTATTATCATATCTTCATCCTTATGATAAATGTTTACATACCATGCTATAATTGTATTAATAGGAAACATTAATACTTGTGTGATTTGTAAACATAAAAGAGTCCCTAGTAAAGCCTCTTGTTAAACTAGCTTGTTGGTTAATATATGATCATGGTTTCCTGATCATGAACATAGAGATGTTATTGACAACAGGGTCATATCATTAGGAGAATGATGTGATGGACATACTCCTATAGTTAAGCGTAGCATAAAGATCAAGTCATTTAATATAGTTCATTTGCTATAAGCTTTCTGATACATAGTAACCTAAAATCCTTCGACCATGAGATCATGCATATCACCTTCACCGGAAGGATGCTTTGATGACATCAAACACCACACCGTAACTGGGTGTCTACAAAGGTGGCATTGAGTATTCGGAAAGTGTCGGTTGAGACACATGGATCAAGAGTGGGATTTGTCCATCCATATGACGGATAGATATACTCTGGGCCCTCTCGGTGGAATGTCATCCAATTATCTTGCAAGCATGTGACTGGCTCACAAGGGATCACATACCACGGGAATGAGAAAAGAGTACTTATCGGTAACGAGGTTGAACTAGGTATGCAGAGATACCGACGATCATAACCTCGGATAAGTAAACTATCGTGAGACAAAGGGAAATTGGTATCGTATGTAAGTGGTTCATTCGATCGCAAAGTAATCGTAGAAATATGTGGGAGCCATATGAATTTCCAGATTCCTCTATTGGTTAGTGTTCGGAGAAGTGTCTCGATCATGTCCGCATAATTCACGAACCGTAGGGAGACACACTTAAGGATTTGACGTTGTTTGAGTAGTTATGGAATGATGAGAAAGAGACCGAATGTTGTTCGGAGTCTCGGATGGGATCCAGGATATCACGAGGAGATCCGGAATGGTCCGAAGAATAAGATTCATATAAGGAAAGTCCCGTTTCGGAGTTGGGGAATGTTTCCGGTGTTTTCATCGGGAATGTTCTAGAATGTTCCGGAATGTCCGGCACTCCGGAGGGGAAGGGTACATGGATGTGTTGTATCAAGTTGGTATGATTGCATCATGTACTAAGTGTCATCGCTGTTCCAAATAAAGGATTAATTCAAATCCTAGTTTGAAAAGTCAAATAGCTAAATTGAAAAGTCAAACGGCTAAATTTGGAAAGAGGAAAAGAGGAGGAAGGTGAAACCGAGTTGGGGAGGGAGTCCCTCCTCCCCAAGACGGCGCACCACCCAAGCCGAGTTGGGGAGGGACTCCACTCCCTCCCCTTGTCCGGCCGGCCCATCCACCTATATAAGGAGGGGCAGGGCTCCCTCCTAGGACACACAATCTTGCCCCTCTAAACCTAACCCTAGCCGCCGCCGGCCACCATAGCCGCCGCCGCCCTAGGGTTTGCCCAAGCCGCCGACTTGGGGCAATCCCCTTGCCCTAGCCGCCGGCCTAGCTCCCTCTACTTGGTGCCTCTAAACCCTAGATCACCAAGGCTCTCTCATAGTCCACCATACTCGCGCCGGCTTAAGGCGAAGCCCTGCGAGATCTCCCCTCTACTTCCGGTACCACGCTGTCGTGCTGCCGGAATCGCGAGGAGAGTGCTACAACCTCCGCTGCCTGCTGGAACAAGGGAGAGGAAGGTCTTCGTCGAGTACCGAACGTGTGACCGACTGCGGGAGCGCTGCCGAAACGCAGCGCCGGAAGGATCATCTACGCGATCTTAAGATCGGCAAGTGTACGACTACATCACCCACGAGAATCTGCTCTCGTTAACCGCTTTGGAATCTTCGAGGGTGAGTTCCTCTATCGACTCGTTGCTACAATCTAGTAGATAGATCTTGGCTTGTTTGTGTGCATGCGGTAGAATTTTTTTTGTTTTCCATGCTACGAACCCCTACAGAGGGGATGGCTATGGTGTGAGGATCACATATGTTCACGGAGTGTTAATGCTTTGCTCCGGTGCTGTATTAAAAGGAGCACCTTAATTGGCAGTAGTTTCCTAGATGCCCCGCTGCCACGGGCTGGCTGGACAGAAGATGTTGTGCAAGTTCTCATTGCGAGCACGTATGACTATTTGGAGCATATGCCTAGGATTTTTTAGTACTTGGATGCTTGTTATTATTTATATGCAATGCCCTAGATCTTGAAGTTACATGTTTAGACTTGTCCATGCAACGCTCGTCCATCCATCCCTATGCCTACCGCACTGAATCCTACTATTACCGTTACTGTTACTATTGCTCCTGTTTCACTGTTGTTGTTGCTACTGCTATTGCTTTGATGTTGCTACTACCAAACTATTGCTACTGATAAACTTCTGTGAGCAAGAACTATTTCCAGGTGCAACTGAACTGACAACTCAGTTGTTAAGGCTTGCAAGTATTCTTTGGCTCCCCTTGTGTCGAATCAATAAATTGGGTAATACTATCCGCGAAGACTGTTGCGATCCCCTATACTTCTAGGTCATCAAAGATCATCTAACATATGCATATATATCTTCAAAGCATCATTAGACTCCAATGATTAAGTTTAGTCAATTGATAACCATACAAGCCAACATCTACTGATGCAGTGAATAACCACTGATAGTGTTACTGTCAGTATCAAAGAACTGACAGTAGATGAACACACTAAGCCTCAATATCACCAATTAGATTTCACAGTTATGCCATCAGGTTAACCAATCTTAATCACCAATTAGAGGCAACACTATTTAACCACCAGCATCAGATCAACAATAGTGTCAGATAATCAAAGCATGACAGCAAGCACTGAAGTGCAGTAAGAACAATCCTCACTAGGCATCACTACCAGATCAACTCACTATCTTACAAGCACACAAAGGGTTGAACCCTAGAACCAGGGAAGAAACCTAGAACCAGGGAAGAAACCTAGAACAAGTATGAACCCTAAATTAGGGATGGCCACTAGTTACACACATATGAACTCAGAGGAGATAGAATCGTGGGTGATAACCAAGAACCAACTCATCTGTGGTCCTCTCTGGAGAATTGAAGAGGTACCAGAGGGGCCGACGAGCGCACGACGGCACGGGGAGCACCCCATAGGGTGCTGCAACCCGCACCTAGCTACGGCGGCGGCCATAGCAGAGTAGGAGGATGAACAGCGCCACCACAGCAACACACGAACACCTCACCGCACCACGGGGGCATCGGCGGAGGAGTCACCAGCACCACCCCAAACCCTAGGGTTCAGGACGGGGCTAGCTTGGCCGTAGGAGTGCCCCAGAACTAAATCGAGTTGGGCAGACGAAGGAGCATGGTCTACAACCTCTCCATACACCACGCCGACGGCCAAGGAGGACCACGGCGGCGAGAATTGCACGGAGGCGGCGCCAGCGACCACGGGGTCGAGGAGGAGAAATGGATGACGATGAGAGAAGGAGAGGCAGAGGAATGGGACGATAAGGCCAGTACCTCTTTGGGAAGGATTTTTACTAGGCCATCTGGGCCAAGTCTGGTCCAATAAGCCCAATGGTTGGCCCAAAATCCTAAAATAAATTTTAACAATTAATAAAAGACCAAAATACTCCTAGAACTCAATGAATTCTAGAAAATAAAATAGAAGTCTGTAAAAATACAAATAATATATTTTTAGATTCATAATAATCCAACCTATTTAACTAAATTAAGAAATTATTTATATATCTATATAATTTTTGGTCAAGAATTTTATGATATATATATATTCCCTATGTAATTTTACAAAATTAAAGAAAATGGATAAAAATAAATAAAAATCACTTTCATTATATTTTATTATTGTAGTATTTTTGAAAAATAATAAATAAATATTTAGAGTTACCAAAAGAAATTCACTTTTATTTAAATGCTAATTCTTAAAAAGAATTATTAAACAAATAAATACAAAAGTTTATATTAAATAAAAATTTAGCTTTTAACTCTATTAGTAATATATTACATTATAAAAATAGTAAATGTAATATGAAGGGTTATTCTTTAAAAAATAATTCCTTTATTACTTAAAGAAATTCCAGAAACTAAAATATTGGGTAAAACACAGAAAGAAGATAAAAAATAAATAATGAATTACATTACTATGCATATTCATTTTGCTTCTTTAAATATTGTCCTTACCAGGCAATAATGATGTTTTGTAGACATAGAAGCTCAAGGACCAGTGCAAGCATCCGACTTCACTACCTTGCAATCACAAGGCAAGTTCATCACTTGCTCATGTCCTTTGAAGAGTCTTTACCAAAGTATTTGCAAATTGTGTGTTATCATCTATGTTTCTGTTGGAGATATGCCCTAGAAGCAATAATAAATTTAGTTATTATTATATCTTTGTGTTTATGATAAATGTTTACATTCATGCTATAACAGTATTAACCAGAAACATTAATACTTGTGTGATTTGTAAATTAATTAGAGTCCCTAGTAAAGCCTCTTTATAATACTAGCTTGTTGATTAATAGATGATCATGGTTTCTTGATCATGAACATTTGAGATGTTGTTAATAACAAGGTCATATCATCAGGAGAATGATATGATGGACATACTCCTATAGATAAGCATAGCATAAAGATCAAGTCATTTTAATAGTTCAATTGCTATAAGCTTTCTGATACATAGTAACCTAATTCCTTCGACCATGAGATCATGCTAATCACCATCATCGGAAGGATGCTTTGATGACATCAAACACCACACCGTAATTGGGTGGCTATAAAGGTGGCATTGAGTATTCGGAAAGTATGGGTCGAGGCACATGGATCAAGAGTGGGATTTGTCCATCCATATGACGGATAGATATACTCTGGGCCCTCTCGGTGGAATGTCATCCAGTTAGCTTGCAAGCATGTGACTGGCTCACAAGGAATCACATACCACGAGAACGAGAAAAGAGTACTTATCAGTAACAAGGTTGAACTAGGTATGCAGAGATACCGACGATCAAAACCTCAGATAAGTAAACTATCGTGAGACAAAGGGAAATTGGTATCGTATGTAAGTGGTTCATTCGATCGCAAAGTAATCGTAGAAATATGTGGGATCCATATGAATTTCCAGATTCCTCTATTGGTTATTTATTGGAGAAGTGTCTCGATCATGTCCGCATAATTCACGAACCGTAGGGAGACACACTTAAGGATTCGATGTTGTTGAGTAGTTATGGAATGATGAGTAAGAGACCGAATGTTGTTCGGAGTCTCGGATGGGATCCGGGATATCACGAGGAGACCCGGAATGGTCCGAAGAATAAGATTCATATAAGGAAAGTCCTATTTCGGAGTTGGGGAATGATTCCGGTGTTTTCATCGGGAATGTTCTAGAAGGGTCAGGAAGGTCCGGCACTCCGGAGGGGAAGGGTACATGAATGTGTCATGACAATATGGAATGGTTGCATCATGTACTAGTTAACATGGCTGGGCAAAATAAAGGGAGAAATCAAATACTAGTTTGAAAAGTCAAACGCCAATTTGAAAAGTCAAATGGCAAGTTTGCTTGGTGGAGGGAGAGTAGGAAACCTACTTGGGGAGGAAGTCCTCCTCCCTCCACCCGCCGTCCAAGGAGGCCGAGTTGGGGGAGGACTCCCTCCTCCCAACCGGCGCCCTCCCACCTATATAAGGAGGGGCAGGGCTTCCCCTCTAGCACACACCTCTCACACCCCAAACCCTAACCCTAAGCCGCCGGCGCCACCACCCCTGCTGCTGCCGCCGTCTAGGGCACCACCAACTCGCCGAGTTGGGGTGATCCCAAACCCTAGCCTCCGGCTACACTCTCCCCTTGGTGCCTTCTAAACCCTAGATCGCCAAGGCCTCTCTCATAGTCCACCATACTCGCTCCGGCTTAAGGTGAAGCCCTGCGAGATCTTCCCTCTACTTCTGGTACCACGCCGTCGTGCTGCCGGAATCACGAGGAGAGTGCTACAACCTCCGATGCCTGCTGGAACAAGGGAGAGTAAGGTCTTCATCGAGTACCGAACGTGTGACCGACTACGGAAGCGCTTCTGGAACGCAGCGCCGGAAGGATCGTCTACGCGATCTTGAGATCGGCAATAGTATGACTACATCACCTACGAGAATCTGCTCTCGTTAACCGCTTTGGAATCTTAGAGGGTAAGTCCCTCTATCGACTCGTTGCTACAATCTAGTAGATAGATCTTGGCTTGTTTGTTTGCATGCGGTAGAATTTTTTTGTTTTCCATGCTACTAACCCCTATAGTGGTATCAGAGTCGTGTCTATATGTAGATCTGTTGCACGAGTAGAACACAATGGTCATTATGGGCGGTGGTGCTTTTATTATCAATTGCTTTTTGTGTACTTTGCATCTTGCGATATGATGGGATGAAGCGGCCCGGGCTAACCTTACATGACATCGTTCATGAGACTTGCTCCACGCTCAACATGCAACTTGTATTGCATAAGTGGCTTTGCGGGTGTCTGTCTCTCCCATTATAGTATAGATCCAATTTACAACGGGCACTTGATAGTTCAAACATCAACGTTGTGGTTCTTGTTCGTAAGTTAGATCGACACTTATTGAAAGCCCCAAACCACGTAAAATATGCAAAGAAAATTAGAGGCGTCTAACTTTGTTTTGCAAGGGTGTGCTGTGATGTGATATGGCCATGATTGTGATTATATTTGATGTATGCAATGTTCCTTATTGTAAGTTGGCAACCGGCAGGAGCCATATGGTTGTCTTTAAATTTTGTTAAGACCCGCATGTCTATTCAAAGTAGTTGTAATAGTTGAAGCTGGTGGACGACAACCATGGAATGGCGCCATTGACCTTGACGCAATGCAGGTGATGATGGAGATCATGTTCGTGCTTGAAGATGGAGATCGGAAGCACAAGAAGAAAGGCCATATCATATGACATATTATGAATTGCATGTGATGTTAATCCTTTATGCATCTTGTATTGCTTAGTTAACGACGGTAGCATTATAAGATGATCCCTCAAGCACATAAATTTCAAGTTTTAAAGTGTTCATCCTTAGTAAGCACCGTTGCTAAAGCACGTTGTTTCGAAGCACCATGTGATGATCGGGTGTGTTAGATTCTGCGAGTGTATACAACGTGAGCAAGCCAGATTTTCTCATGCAGAAGCTAAGGTTTGATCTTGACGAGCCTAGCATGTACAGACATGGTCTCGGAACACGGATCACCGAAAGGTAAAGCATGAGTCATATAGTAGATATGATGAACATGTTGATTTTTCGCCATTGAAGCTACATCAACTCTCGTGATGATCGGTTTTGATGTGGTGGATTTGGTTCGTGTGATCACTAAAACAATGTGAGGGATATTGTTTTGAGTGGGAGTTCACCTAGATTAATTTAACTATTAATTAGAACTCAAATTGTCATAAACTTAGTCTAAACTATTGCAAATATGTTGTAGATCAATGGCGTCCCCTACCATCAATTTTAATGTGTTCCTAGAAAAAGAAAAGTTGAAAAACAATGGAAGCAACTTCGCGGATTGGTTCCGCAATTTGAGGATTTTCCTCAATGCTGGTAATTTGACCTATGTGCTGGATGCACCGCTGGGTGACCCGCCTGCAGCTGATGCTACCGATGAAGTAAAGAATGTTTACCTCACTCGGAAGAATCAGTACTCCACAGTTCGGTGTGCTATCTTGTATGGTTTGGAATCAGAGCTTCAGAAAAGGTTTGAGAACCATGACCCACATGATATTATTCGTAAACTCAAAATGATATTTGAGGCTCACGCGGCAGTTGAGAGTTATGAGGCTTCTGAAAAGTTCTTTAACTGCAAGATGGAAGAGGGCAGCTCCGTCAGTGAGCACGTGCTTAAGATGTCTGGGCACGGAAACAGACTCCAAAGCTTGGGTATAGTGATTCCTAATGATTTGGGGATTTACCGTGTCCTCCAATCACTACCACCAAGTTACAAGAACTTTGTGATGAACTACAATATGCAAAACATGAACAAGACGTTGCCAGAACTCTTCTCCATGTTGAAATCTGCAGAAGTGGAGATCAAGAAAGAGCATCAAGTGTTGTTGGTCAATAAGACCACCAAATTCAAGAAAGGCAAGTATAAGCAAAAGGGAAACTTCAAGAAGGGTGGTAAGAAAGTTGCCGCACCGGCGAAGAAAACCAAGGCTGGACCTAAGCCTGATACTGAGTGCTTTTACTTCAAGGAGAGGGTCACTAGAAGCGGAATTGCCCAAAGTACTTGGCGGATTTGAAGAACGGCAACATCAAGAAGAAAGGTATATCCAATATACATGTTATTGATGTGTATCTCACTAGTACTCGTAGTAGTGCCTGGGTATTTGATACTGGTTCGGTTGCTCATATTTGTAACTCGAAACAGGTGCTACAGAATAAACGGAAGCTAGCGAAGAACAAGGTGACGATGCGCGTTGGAAATGGATCAAAGGTTGATGTGATCGCGGTCGACACGCTACCTCTTCACCTACCATCGGGATTAGTTTTATACTTAAATAATTGTTATTTGGTGCCTGCGTTGAGCATGAACATTATATCGGGATCATGTTTGTTGCGAGACGGTTACTTGTTTAAGTCCGAGAATAATGGTTGTTCGATTTATATGAGTAATATGTTTTATGCACATGCACCTTTGATAGATGGTCTATTCTTATTGAATCTTGATAGTGGAAATACACATATTAATAACATTGAAGCTAAACGTTTGAAATTGAGCGATAACTCGACCTATATGTGGCACTGTCGTCTTGGTCACATTGGAGTGAAGCGTATGAAGAAACTCCATTCCGATGGACTTCTTGAATCACTTGATTTCGAATCACTTGAAAGATGCAAAGCATGTCTGATGGGTAAAATGACTAAGACTCCATTTTCTGGTATGATGGAGCAAGCTACGGACTTGTTGGAAATCATACATAACGATGTGTGTGGTCCAATGAGTGTAGCATCACGCGGTGGTTATCGTTATGTTCTTACCTTCACGGATGACTTGAGTAGATATGGGTATATCTATTTCATGAAACATAAGTCTGAAACTTTCGAGAAGTTCAAGGAATTTCAAAGTGAGGTAGAGAATCAACGTAACAAGAAGATTAAATTTCTACGTTCTGATCGTGGAGGTGAATACCTAAGTTACGAGTTTGGCCAGCATTTGAAGAAATGCGGAATACTTTCACAATTGACAGCGCCGGGAACAACACAGCGTAATGGTGTGTCCGAACATCGTAATCGAACTCTCTTAGATATGGTTCGTTCTATGATGTCACTTACAGATTTACCGCTATCGTTTTGGGGTTATGCATTAGAAACAACCGCATTCACTTTAAATAGGACACCATCAAAATCCGTTGAAACGACACCGTATGAATTATGGTTTGGGAAGAAACCTAGATTGTCGTTCCTTAAAATTTGGGGTTGCGAAGCCTATGTAAAGAAGTTACAGCCGGACAAGCTTGAACCCAAAGCGGAAAAATGCGTCTTCATAGGATACCCGAAGGAAACTATTGGGTATACCTTCTATCATAGATCCGAGGGCAAAATCTTCGTTGCTAAGAATGGATCCTTTGTGGAGAAAGAATTTCTCTCGAAAGAAGTGACTGGAAGGAAAGTAGAACTCTACGAGGTTATCGAACCTTCTCTCGAACTTGCGAGTAGCGCGGCACCGGAAGTAGTTCCTGTGGCGCCTACACCAATAAGAGAGGAAGCTGATGATGATGATCATGAAACTTCGGTTGAAGTTGCTACATAACCTCGCAGGTCAACGAGAACTCGTACCACTCCTGATTGGTATGATCCCGTTATGAGTGTCATGTTGGTGGACAACACCGATGACCCTGCGACATATGAGGAAGCGATGATGAGCCCAGATTCCAATAAATGGCAAGACGCTATGAAATCCGAAATTGGATCCATGTACGAAAACCAAGTATGGACTTTGGTGGACTTACCAGATGGCCGAAAGGCTGTCGAGAACAAATGGATTTTTAATAAGAAAACAGATGTTGATGGTAATGTTACTGTCTATAAAGCTCGACTTGTCGCAAAAGGGTTTTGACAAATTCAAGGAGTTGACTATGATGAGACTTTCTCACCAGTAGCGAAGCTAAAGTCTGTGAGGATTATGTTAGCAAGCGCTGCATATTACGATTATGAGATATGGCAGATGGATGTCAAAACAGCGTTCCTCAATGGAGACATTGATAAAGAGTTGTATATGATGCAACCCAAAAGTTTTGTCGATCCTAAAGATGCTAACAAGGTATGCAAACTTCAACGGTCCATATATGGATTGAAGCAAGCATCCCGAAGTTGGAATCAACGTTTTGATAAGGTAATCAAAAGTTTTGGTTTTATACAAACTTATGGAGAAGCTTGTATTTACAAGAAAGTGAGTGGGAGCTCTGTAGCATTCTTAATACTATATGTAGATGACATATTGTTGATTGGGAATGATGTAGACATTCTTAATAGTGTCAAGGAATATTTGAATAATAGTTTTTCAATGAAAGATCTTGGCGAAGAAGCTTACATATTAGGCATAAAGATTTATAGAGATAGATCGAGATGCCTAATATCATTGTCACAAAGTACATATTTGGACAAAGTTCTAAAGAGTTTTGGAATGGAAGATAGCAAGAAAGGGTTCTTGCCCATGTTGCCCAATACGACCTTGAGTAAACTTCAAAGTCCAGCAATGACAGAAGATAGAGAAAGGATGAGTAAGACTCCCTATGCCTCAGCCATAGGATATCTAATGTATGCCATGATATGTACTAGACCCGACATTGCATATGTTGTTAGTTTGACTAGCAGATATCAAAGTGATCCAGGAGTGGATCATTGGACAGCGGTCAAAAACATCCTTAAGTACTTGAGAAGAACTAAGGATATGGTTCTTTCTTATGGAGGTGATGAACAACTCGTTGTTAATGGTTACACCGATGCTAGTTGGAACACCGATCCGGATGATTCTAAATCTCAATCTGGATACGTATTTACTTTGAATGGTGCAGCAGTTAGCTGGAGGAGTGCAAAGCAAAGCGTTGTGGCGAGATCTTCAACTGGATCGGAATACATAGCTGCTTCAGAGGCTTCACAAGAAGCGATATGGATGAAGGAGTTCATTACAGAGCTCGGTGTGGTTCCAAGTGCCCTGGACCCAATGTCTATCTACTGTGATAACATGGGCGCCATAGCCAATGCGCAAGAACCAAGGTCACACAAGAAGCTGAAGCACATCAAGCTACATTTTCACGCTATTCGAGAACATGTCCAAGATGGTGTCATAAAGATTTGCAAAGTACACACAGATCTGAATGTGACGGATCCGTTGACTAAACCTCTCCCGAGGGCAAAACATGACCAACACCAAACTGCCATGGGTGTTCGGTATATTACCATGTAATCTAGATTAGTTGACTCTAGTGCAAGTGGGAGACTATTGGAGATATGCCCTAGAGGAAAAATAAATGTAGTTATTATTATATCTTTGTGTTTATGATAAATGTTTACATTCATGCTATAATAGTATTAACCATTAATATTAATACTTGTGTGATTTGTAAACTAAATTAGAGTCCCTAGTAAAGCCTCTTTATAATACTAGCTTGTTGATTAATGGATGATCATGGTTTCTTGATCATGAACATTTGAGATGTTGTTAATAACAAGGTCATATCATTAGGAGAATGATATGATGGACATACTCCTATAGATAAGCATAGCATAAAGATCAGGTCATTTTAATAGTTCAATTGCTATAAGCTTTCTGATACATAGTAACCTAATTCCTTTGACCATGAGATCATGCTAATCACCATCACCGGAAGTATGCTTTGATGACATCAAACACCACACCGTAACTAGGTGTCTATAAAGGTGGCATTGAGTATTCGGAAAGTATGGGTTGAGGCACATGGATCAAGAGTGGGATTTGTCCATCCATATGACGGATAGATATATTCTGGCCCCTCTCGGTGGAATGTCATCCAATTAGCTTGCAAGCATGTGACTGGCTCACAAGGGATCACATACCACGGGAACGAGAAAAGAGTACTTATTAGTAACAAGGTTGAACAAGGTATGCAGAGATACCGACGATCAAAACCTCGGATAAGTAAATTATCGTGAGACAAAGGGAAATTGGTATCGTATGTAAGTGGTTCATTAAATCGCAAAGTAATCGTAGAAATATGTGGGAGCCATATGAATTTCCAGATTCCTCTATTGGTCATTGATCGGAGAAGTGTCTCGATCATGTCCGCATAATTGACGAACCGTAGGGAGACACACTTAAGGATTCGATGTTGTTGAGTAGTTATGGAATGATGAGTAAGAGACCGAATGTTGTTCGGAGTCTTGGATGGGATCCGGGATATCACGAGGAGACCCGAAATGGTCCGGAGAATAAGATTCATATAAGGAAAGTCCTGTTTCGGAGTTGGGGAATGATTCTGGTGTTTTCATCGGGAATGTTCTAGAATGGTCCGGAAGGTCCGACACTCCGGAGGGGAAGGGTACATGAATGTGTCATGACAATATGGAATGGTTGCATCATCTACTAGTTAACATGGATGGGCAAAATAAAGGGAGAAATCAAATCCTAGTTTGAAAAGTCAAACGCTAATTTGAAAAGTCAAATGGCAAGTTTGCTTGGTGGAGGGAGAGTAGGAAACCTACTTGGGGAGGAAGTCCTCTTCCCTCCACCCGCCGGCCAAGGAGGCCGAGTTGGGGGAGGACTCCCTCCTCCCAATCGGCGCCCTCCCACCTATATAAGGAGGGGCAGGGCTGCCCTCTAGCACACACCTCTCACACCCCAAACCCTAAGCCGCCGGCGCCACCACCCCTGCTGCTGCCGCCACCGCCTAGGGCACCACCAACTCGCCGAGTTGGGGTGATCCCAAACCCTAGCCGCCGGCTACACTCTCCCCTTGGTTCCTTCTAAACCTAGATCGCCAAGGCCTCTCTCATAGTCCACCATACTCGCTCTGGCTTAAGGCGAAGCCCTGCGAGATCTCCCCTCTACTTCCGGTACCACGCCGTCATGCTGCCGGAATCACAAGGAGAGTGCTACAACCTCCGCTGCCTGCTGGAACAAGGGAGAGGAAGGTATTCATCGAGTACCGAACGTGTGACCGACTGCGGAAGCGTTGCCGGAACGCAGCGCCGGAAGGATCGTCTACGCGATCTTGAGATCGGCAAGAGTACGACTACATCACCCATGAGAATCTGATCTCGTTAACCGCTTTGGAATCTTCGAGGGTGAGTTCCTCTATCGACTCGTTGCTACAATCTAGTAGATAGATCTTGGCTTGTTTGTTTGCATGCGGTAGAATTTTTTTGTTTTCCATGCTACGAACCCCTACAGTTTCAAGGAAAGAAAATTATTATTTTCTCAAATAAATAAATTGTTTATATCATCCTAACTGATGATATAATGAAGCAATAGAACTTAGGTTTCTATTTGCAATAATGATAATCACCTAGGAATTTAACAACCCATGACATCAGTGATTCTAGCGCCGTATATAACGCGTTAGCCATGAGATTTGGAATGGGATAGAGAAGTCAGTTGTATCCTTTTCCTTTCGTATGGAGGCAAGACTACCTTAACGTGACGTTGTGATTCCTTGTGCGGATCCAACATATGGGTGGGTACCCTTAGGCCCCGCGTTTTTGGTGTCTAGATTATCTATGAGTGGCTACCGGAGGTTTAGCCGGACCTATAAGGTACTTACGAGGGGCACCACCATCTCATAGAGTCTTCGAGAACTCATCAGGGTTTTAGCCTGCTCGGAAGGGGGATTAATGGAGGTAAGCCATCCCCGAAGGATCGTGCAGACATATGGGGTCGCGGGAAGGGCAGTGATTGGCTTGGATCACCTACTGGGCCCCACATCATGGAATTGTGGACGGGAAGGTACGCCCGGTTGTGAAACAAGGAGTTGATCTCTCATGGGTAAAGTAACGCACCTCTGCAGAGTGTAAGAATTGTAACTTATTACTCCCTGTTCCAGAAAGGAGCTACGAACGTGGCAGGAAAGAAACTCCATGAAAGTTCTGGTAAACCTGTGAAGGCTGATGAGCATAGTTTTGAATAATAAAATCAATCTTTGAAGAAAGATTTACAAAAACTGCATAGTGCCAGACTGATAGTCCGAGGTGGTAGATAGGGCATCAAACTTCCCACCTTGCATATAATGAACTTGCTGGGTAATGCTGTTACTCACCTTTTCCTTTGATCCCCTACTTAGACTCTGAGGATCTAGAAGAAACTCCAATGTATGCAGCTGAAAGCCAAGAGGAGATCTTCTATGAAGAGCCCAATATGTACGGTGTTGTAGAAGGGGTGGACTACGATGTCGTCTACGAAGAAGATCACCATGAGTCAGAATAATTACCGTAGTACTAGGAACCAATTGAGCCGAGCGACATGAACCTTATATAATGAGCCGTTGAGCTCAATTTGGAGTTGAAGTTGTCACTTTAAAACTTCCGCTGAAACACTTTATATTTGGTTTGTAAGTTGAATCTTTTGAAGTCTTGAACTTATGGTATTGTAATAATAATGTGTATATGTTTGTTGGATCCGCAATGTTTCTGTTGTACCACTCTAAGAGATGTGATATTTACGGAACGGTGTTCTGTGAATGTCATGTCAATGACTATAGTGTACTACACATGCAGTGGTATGTTGGGTCACCGCACATAACATCACACATACCAAGACAATGAGACCTTGCATGAAATCACACATATGTTACTACCCACTATGAAGGTAGTAACATGAACTAGTAATATGCGCAAGTTACTAGTCTATTTACTTAGGACTATGACCAACCATGCCACCTTGGCAAAAATCTGATGTGGCACCACAATTATTAAGGAGAGAGATGTTAGTGTTATCATGATATGATACTGTATCATAGCACGTAGAACAAGATAATTTAATAAAAAATACATCTCATACACATAATTGCATTGAGATTGTAGAAAGATTTAAATATGATGATAATATGATACTATTATATAATACTAACCACTATAGGGGTAGGATCATACACTAAGATCATATGCATGATACTAGTGTATGATACTTTGCACTTTGACCGGCCTAACATATTTGGTTACTATAACATCACACATACGAAGGTGAAATGAGTCTATCACCTTATAAATAATACTTTGTATGTCACCACCTGTATGTTACTCTCCACTATGGATGTAGTAACATAGACTAGTAACTTATACTTGTTACTAACCTATGTTACTCTCCACTATGACCAGCCTGTGGAATGTGTTATACTCATAGGTTTCCCAAAAGCATCATTTATTAGATCACTGACTCGCCAGACACCAATATCTTCTAATATACCCATCGGTTTCATATTCAAAGTGTCGGCAATCCGTTTATTATGCCATATAAGGGTTGTTTCACCATTACCAACCCTTCTAAGCATACTGACACAACGATATGAAGGAGGAGCAGCCCTCTCTGTCGCCGTCGTGGGTGGTGAAAAACCACATCCCGACGCCCCTCCATCACCCCGACAACGATGAGTGGGACAGGCTCAATGTCGTGATAATCGCGTCGGTGATAACCGTCGTTGCCGCCAGAGATCATCGACGTCTGGTCAGCAGAAGACTACGGGATCATCATCGTTGACAGTAGTGACGACGATGAATCCTTCTCTCCTTCAGCGACAACGGTGACAGTGGCGGCGATACTAGCGGCCACGACGTCGTATTTGATAACCCTCTAGGCTACAATGTCTTTGATCAGTATCGATGGTAGTAGATCTAGGGTTTAAATTAGTTTTAATTATGTTTTATTTAAACTTCGTTCAAAACTATGTAAAATGTTCTAAATTTAAATGAAAAATTCTTTTTAAATTCATGTTCGATTATGTTTCAATTCTAGTTTGAGTCACAAATATATGATGGCAACACGAGCCGTTGTGGGTTTTTCGTTTTGGCGAAATTAGTGTACTTGCACGCCACTAGACCCGCTAACCGGTAGCATGCCGGTTTGCACCCTACCAGTACGCCCATTATCCGCAATGTGCACGATGCACGCGCGTTACGGGCCGCGGGATACCAGTACTCCCTCTGTTAGGGATTATAAGGCCTATGGACCATTGTGATATGATTAAGAAAAGCATTAACTCACTCTCTTGATTACTACATGCACCAATAGCTATACATGTATGAGAGAAGAGAAAGAAAAAGAAGACCATGCATTGGATAAGAGATGGTAATAAATGAGAAAGGACTTATAATTTCTAACATTTTAAAAAAGCTCTTAGGCCTTATAATCCCTAACGGAGGGAGTACAACTTACCACCAGCGCCAAGTTACTACCATGTCATTTGGATGCCGCTAACGGCGAAGTCATAATGCGCTAATTAGGGTTTCTCTACGGGTATAATAGTGAACGGAGGGAGGAGCAGCTGTTAGTCAGCATGATGGTCAGTACTAATTGCAACATCACTTAGGATGTACACTTATCAGCAATTATTACCACCATGGTGACTCCTTCCTAACTAGGATAGATGGTAAATGGTGCATTGCGAGATAAAAAATATAGATACAAATCTGAGTGGAGCCGGCTTTTTTACTGCACCTTGCAGCGGTTGTAAGATTTTGAATTCTGGAAAACTTGGCAGGACCATGACACTCTATTTTAAGGAAATGAACAAGTCACATAACTTGGGAAAATAGGGAAAAAACTACATTCAGTAAAATTTTGTGAGCACTAGAAAGGCCAGTTTCCTCGTGTTTACGGTCTACGAATTATGAAAGAAACCTTCCTGACGTCATTATATGAGTTCTTAGTGATCGCGTAGTCCCTGCCCCTCCACATCTGACATCGACATATCACCAAAATGGAAGCCATGGTCATGCCGTTGTGAATGACAACACAAACTAAGAGAAATCAGCAACCCGACTGCCGATGTGTCTGGTGACTCCAAGGAACACCGACGACATCTTGGTGTATGTCTACTGAGAAAATGAGTTTAGGTCCGGTGGTGAGATCTAGGACAAACACATCCCCTCCCAATACCTCCCATGCTCATTTCTCACACTAACACTTCATTTGGTGTTTATCCGGGGCTTTCCTATACAAACTCTAATGTGAGTAGAGGTTGAAAATGCCTAACCGTTCTTCTATCTCCAAAAACATGCAATGCCTCTCTTTCTAAATAAAAATCTCAACTCGTTCGTGTTTTCACTTACTTTGCTTTTCTTTGCACTTGCTTACTTTCTATATGACTCATGCCTAGTTTATATAGTCAGTCACTTCCATATTTGGACAAAGGTCATTGAGTTAAGTGCGACCTTTACTCCTTTTTTCCGAAATGGGATGACCTTTATTCTCATCTACGCAAACCATTTATCGTCTGGTGTACTGTTCATATGAATCCACCTTCTAAAGGGTGTAGATATGAACCATTGTCCCATCACTCTCTGCACATGTATCGAGATACTTATAAGTCTAAACAAAATCAGAATAAGAGAACACAATGCAGGCCATAACTTGGAATCTAGTTAATGTTAGTTGTGATATCACACTTTTTTGAACAATTGGTAGATAATCATGTTGCATTTATTTCATCTTCAGAACACATGTGCCCACCAGGGACGTCTCGTCCACCCAACAAATTGCATCATGTAATTGTTGCATATATGTTGGAATTGTACATATTAATGTTTGTTCGTAAATACTTGGTTGTATGTAGATAGTTTTTTTTAGGTATGGAGTACATAATTAGTAGTTAATAAGGCCCAAACCCATGAACACTCCATGCATATAGGCACCGAAGCCCAACCGGCAGCAACTCTATCATCTAACTGCCTAGGCTTGATGCCCGCGTGGTTGGTCTGTTGAGCCGGCCCAGGTAGGATTCTTCCTGCCGTTTTTTATCTTGTTTTTTTATTTTTTTGAAAAACATCACAGCTAAAAAATTCTAATATTAAAAATAATTTTATAGTTATGAAAAATATTTATATTTTTTTTAAATTAGAAAATTTCCAAAAATTAAAATTTTTCATATTTTCAAAATACTATGAATTTGACAATTTCAAATATAAAAATTGTTCAAAACTGAAACTTGTTCAAATTTAAAATTTGTTTGAATTTAAAAATGTTCAAATATTTTGAAAAAAAAAACACAATAACCAGAATGGAAACCGAAACAGTAAAATGCAAAATAAAAATAACCAGAAAACCAAAAAAACCTGGAAAAAATTCGAGGATAGAAACTGGAAGGTTATAGAATTTTTCTAAATACAGAAAAAACCAACTCACCGGATCCTCTCTACCGTGCCGGCCTGCTTTGGAGAGTAGGAACCGCTTTTGGCTCACACAGCACAAGGCCTTATCGGCTTAATTAGATTTCTCCATCTTTATTGAAAACTATATGCATCGCTAGTTATCGTCAGTTCATCAACAACAATGTATTATATGACCCACTTTTAGTTCGTATAATCTTATGCATGATATGCTTATTTTATATGACCCACTTTTGATGTCGTACTAGTGCATATAGAAAAAGTTTGAACTCGTTGTCCAAGAAGAGGCTCAGACCCTGCTCAATATTGCACATCACACTATTACAGCAAGCTTAAAAGAAGCGCTCAAAATAGCAAATTCCTACTTCGTAGGTATTATGTGGCATCGTAGGTTATGGAATGCTACGAATAAGTCACCCGAATGCCTCCCGAAATCATTTCGCTTAACCCTTAGGCCTTGTTTAGCGTGAGAGTTTTGGGAGGGTTTGTTGGATATAATACCGGCCCAATCGGAATACACCGCAAAATGCGAGCGGGCCGTTTTGCAGGCCAGTCTTGGCCGGCTGACCCCCGGAAGACCTGAAGATACACGTCGGGTTGGTGTGTTTCCCAGACGCGAGTGACCCCTCACGTTTTGCGCGGTGACAACGCTCGCAACGACGACCCAGCGATGCACCTCGATCGACGTGTGTTTACCCTGTGTTCCAAACAGTTTGTTTTAGTGATCTGGGATTTATGAGGAACGGGATTGGATGAGAGAAGTGGATTGGGTGACGTGGGTGTTTCACCAAATACCCTTGGGATAATACACAATAAACATTATAAAACTCTGCTACCAAACAAGGCTTTAATATGTATGAGACTATGAGCCCAACCCATATTGGTGAATAAGAGATGGGTACTTTTACAGTACCCTGAATGATTAAGATCCGTTCATTTTGAGC
The DNA here is from genome assembly GCA_916181665.1 of Avena sativa. NCBI lineage: Eukaryota > Viridiplantae > Streptophyta > Magnoliopsida > Poales > Poaceae > Avena > Avena sativa. The sequence goes on along the minus strand of OV702285.1, from coordinate 37,187,391 downwards.
GATTGGAGGGCTCGTGTGCTCTCGTACTCTAGCAGCAGCCCATGGAGTACGTGCTTGAAAACTAGGCAAAATCTCGTGGAGTACCTCAACCGGAGGGGTAAAACGGTAATTTAACCTTAGCACCGAAATTGTGTGCCACCGCACCGAAATTGTCTGCCAAGGGTAGGGGTATTCATGTCTTTTTGGGTTAAGGTTTTTTGGTCATTACTTTCCCCGAGGTACCCGTTCATCAGAAAATCGCATCAGCAGTTCAAAAAAAATGGCATCAGTACATACACCTAAACTCTGGCGGCGTCGACGGCGACAGCAGCGGCGGAGCCGACCGGGGAGGGGGAGGAGGCGCCGTGTGGCCGTGGCGGCCATCCCCCCGACCTTTGGGGCGCATATGGCAGGGGGGGCGTGGCATCCAGGCCCGGCGCCTGCGGCGGTGCCGGCCAGGGAGGGGGACGAGGCACCGCGTGGCCGTGGCGGCTATCCCCCCGACCTTTGGAGCACAGACGGTGGGGCGCCGTGGCACCCAGGTCCTGCGGCGTCGGCTGCGACGGAGCCGTCCGGGGAGAGGGACAAGGCGCTGCGTTGCCGTGGCGGCCATTCCCCCGACCTTAGGGGCACATGCTGCGGGGCACCGCGGTGCCATGCGCGTTTCGAAAATGTTTGCCGCTATGCCACTTCTTTCTCCAGTACGGCAGCTGCGCGTGCAAGATTGCAGTTCCGAAAGGCAAAGACGAAGGATTGGAGATGTGAGAAACATCCGTATACCAATCCCTCTTATTTTATCATGGATGGATTGATTGTTGTCAAATACGTAGCTATGGAGTTATTAGAACTGAGTTGTGATTGTGTGTTTTGTGGAATGGCTGATAAACACAATGGAACTTCTGTCTAGTTTGATCAAGGTAGCTCTTAGAATGTTTAAAGTACTCCCTCCGTCCCAAAATAGATGTCTCGGATTCGTCAAAAATTGAATGAACACTATTTAGTATATAGATTCATCCAAATTTTCAAAAATTTGAGACATCTATTTTAGAACGGAGGGAGTACATTTGTTTCTCTGGCCATCCACCACATGTGTTTTGCTTCATATAGTGTGGCAGCTAAATAGTTTTGAAATTACCATTTAACCAATTCATTATACAACCGTGATACAAGCATGCAGAAATTCAAAAAACAACTTCTTTAGAGAACATGAAGTCATAAGCTGTTGAATTATGGTTAAACCAACCAAAGCTTACTCGAATCAGTAGCACTGTTAATCATACCTATGAAACAACTACAAGATGGTAGGTGCTGATCTAGAAGTACATTTTGTTTACTTTAACTTTTTTCTCGTTGATTTGAACTGAGAACTTGCGCGTGCCCCTTTCTGCCAACAACAAGATGATATCACCGTACCAAGCAACAGTGTGAAGACTTGATATAATCATGTTGTGTAGTTAGTTGATGATAATGGCAGAAGCTTAATTCAAAAAAAAACAGAACTTTAGTGTGACCAGATGGAACCCAGACCATTGATCATGGGATCTTCAAACAAATACACATAGTACATGACCTGATTTATACTGACATATAACAATGAACACAGAGTCTGACAAATCTTATTTCATACAAGTTTCTCATGAACTTAAATTTATGGCCTAACAGGAAAAATGTTTAAAGTAAACTGCTTTGATGTGACATAAGGCTGATCTACTCTTTAAAGCTTGATTTCTTGGAAAGATGTTCTTCTGGACTTTTTCTTTTTCTACGGGAAGTCCGGCGAGCAGGAACCGCATCTGGTTTTTGTGACATCATCTTTCTTGCATAAAGCTTGTTCCTCGCAGAGAAGAGCATGTCGCATGGTAGCTGTTTCCTATCAATGTCTATATATTTTTACAAATGAATGGTAGTTTTATAAATGATTCCAGTAGGAAATTTAAAGTGCTTGTAGTATTTATTGCATACCTGTGTAATATTTTTGGAAAGTGTTTTTCCCGTCCACCACTCTATGTACCTAAGAGCAAACAGGCCACAAGAACTCATGCGAGAAGTATCTGATTAGAATTGCATTAGTTGATATTGCAAATTAAGATTACACTAAGTTGATGAATGCGCATACTGATCTTTCTGCTTTGGCAGTTTATCAATAGTAGTTCTATTCTACATGTGCACATCATAGTCTGGCCACTTGTGTGTGTTAGAAACTTTCTTGAGAGTTTCTTCTGCCATGTGTAAATATGCAGCTATACCTTCTAGTTCTAGCTGAAAGTGTTTATTCAAGTTAGTACTCAACAATTAATATAACTGAAAGCTTCAGTGGCCCATAAGATAGCAAAGAATGAATACTCTGACCGTGTTTTGCAGTTCAGCGCCAGGACCCAGGGAGGGAATTGAATTGAGAATCTGAATATCTCTGGCTTCTGGATTTATTACTACTCCCTCCGTTTTAAAATATAAGATGTTTTAGGTTTGTGAAGAAAATGTATCTAGACTTTTTTTAGTGTGTAGATTCATTCCAAACTTGAGTGAACCTAGATACTAAAAATAGTCTAGATACATTTGTTCCACAAAGTTAAAACATCTTATATTTTGAAACGGAGGGAGTAGGTACCAGTGTAATAGTTGTCCTCATTGTGGAGTCTCCATAGTGATCACGGATTTTGGGTGCTTATGACTCATCTCCTCTAAGAAGGTATGAAGTAGCCACTGGTACGATGAGACAGTGTCGTCCGAAACAACATCTACCCCAAAAACAACAGTACTACGATGATGGTTCAACCCAATAAATGGAACAAATGGGAGATTGTAGCGGTTCACCCGATATGTGCTGTCAAAAACAACCACGTCACCGAATGCTTCATAATCATGCCGAGATTGAGAATCTGCCCAGAATAAATTTAGGAGATGGCCTTCATCATCCGTAGTGTGTTTGAAGAAAAACTCAGCATCTTGTTCTACCTGAGCTTTCATGTGGTTCAGCACAAATTCAGCATCCCTGCCTAAGATTCTTTTTTCTTGTACCTGCGGAAGAAATTGTACAGGTCTCGGGAAACAAACCCAACCTTGTCAAAACCACCACTCTGGGTTACCATCACGTCCATGTTTTCGCATGTACGAAGGCCACCTATTCCATATTCCACCGCATCAGCTTTTTGAGCGTCACTTAACCGATGATGCGACCTCAGGAAAACAACTTCTTCACGGTTGGCAAGTGGATGATTATAGACATCGACAATTTTTTTCACAAACCACTGACCCGTATCAGCAATTCGCTGAATCTCAAGCATAGCTTTATAGCCACAACGAGTTAGCGGCCTTGGCTCCCTCTTTTGGTCAGTAGCTTCAAAGTACTTCTGCAAACGGAACCCTTCTTTAGCGCAACAGAAATGTTTGGCTTTCAGTTCTTTGGTCCCATGGACATACTCTTTATCATCCTTTCTGACACTAAACCCTTTTGCTTTTGCATAACTATTGTAATGATCATAACCTTGTTCTTCACTTTCAAATATCTGACTGACCATCATGTGATATTGTTCTCTCTCCTCAACAAAATCATCATTACCATCCATCCTCCAAACCTTCAATTATGAAACCACCGTAGTTACTACATCTATATGTCATGTCTGCTCAAATTAGAATAAAACACAACAACTGAACTGAGCATTCAGATGAAGAAAACTATACTGAATTTTGTTAATAATATAGAGCAGCATGGCACTGTCGCTCAATTTCTAACCCTCAATATTACTCTGCATAACTACATATGATACTAGAGGCACCATATTCATATTAAATGTCGTGAATCTGAATATGTAACATCCCAGCATTTAGGAACTAACGAAGGGTAGATTTAGGAATATGGAATGTTGCATGCATTCATTTGTGAAAAGGTGGGTAAAATTTTCGCCAAATAAAAACCTTAAGTGATCAATGTTTCTCTCATACTTTGAGACTAGGTTTAGTCTTAAAGGGTGATTGCTATAGACTTTGATATGATCTTTAAGAAATTATGTGTGTTTTAAAATGAATTTGAATTTTAAACTTGAGTGTTTGAATTATAATTCAAATAAATTAGGGATAAGATTTGAATCTTAATTTAATTAAGAAATAAATACTATAACTTAAATTCTATCCAAAGAAAAACAATAATGAATATGAAACTTATTTCATATCATCAATATATAATCAAGTTACAAAAAAATTATAACTTATTGAAATCATCCACACAATTCACAAAAGCAAATATATAAAGAATAAGAATATTCTTTATTAATAATAATGTAATCTTTATTACAGAAGAATAAAAAGAAGATTACAAAATAATAAAAAGAAAATTACAAAAATATGAAGAAGATTACATTGGATTATTCTATAACTATTCTATATCTAAACCTAAACTAAATCTTCATCTTTATATCTGTACCTGCAAAACAAACAGAAAATATATAGAGAAATAAAAGGTTAGCGTTAGTATTATTTTCTCTCAGACATGTTAGTGAAGTGCACTAGACAAAATTCATCATTGAGAAATTTATAAAAAAGGGGCAAGTTTCACCAATATGAAAGAATCCATCTTTCATAAATTGAAAGCCAGAAGTCAAATGACAGCCAAGAGGGACAAATTCACCAGCCAGGTGAAAGTAACTAGATAATAGTAAGTTTCAAAATTCTGAACATATCCACAAGTGCACAGCAAGCACACAGGCAGGACACACACCAACATGCATGTGATGTGTTGTCAACCCCACAGAACAACCACTAACTCACAAAACCACAAGCACTGCCGTGGAGTGGAACATTAGTGCATCTCTCCACTGCACACACCCAAGAACAGCCAGCCTAGATAGCAGCTAAACCAAGCACAACAGCCAGCAACCAAACCAACCAAAGCCCATATCTCATCACCAGGATGGTGACATAAGGAGGGGGAACGGTCAGATGGACAGCAAGGCCAAGTCCAGGAGCTAGGAGGAGCAGGCTAGCTCAAGTTCAAGCATAGGAGTTCAGCAACACCAAATCAAGATCATCACCACTTTACTCCACCATCATCATATTTTGTGGTGAGACTCATAAAACAATCACATGATTCAATCATAGTATCTAAACAAAAGCATGTGTAGCTTTATGAAACAATCTCTCAATAATCACCCAAGTGGGGTGAATCTATCCTAGAGATTTTAAGTATAAAGATAAGAAATCAAACTCAGCCAAAAGCACCAAACTCTCAGACCAGCATCATAGAGTTTAGTGTTAACATATGCAACTTAAATCATTCTTCATTTGTTCTTATCAGATCAGGGCACATCTCCCAGAGAGAGTAGCACCTCTAATCTTACAAGTTACAAACAAACTATTTACTCAACTAACTAGGACTTAAAATCCTAGAGCATCAGACCAACATCATAGGCAGGAGAGTTAAGAAAAGCTTTCATTTTATCTTGCCAGTATTAATCACAATTATTGTCAAAGCTAAGCCCAGAAATAAAACTCAATCACTTGTATGCCAGATCATAATGGTATCACAAGGACAAGTTCTAAATGAGCTAAAACCAATCTTTACTTAGTTTCCACAGATAAAAGGGACAAGCCAATAAATATCATCTTCCTGAAGCCAAATGCTAGGAATCAACATCAAAATCATCTATACATCCACAGAAAATCATTAACATGTAATGATTATATTCAGTATGTATATTCTCATACAAGCCTACCATTATAATTGCAGTAAGCAACTACTGAGAGAACTACTGTCAGTATAAGTATACTGACAGTGGAGTAAGTTCTCAGATCAACAACATTTCCAATCAGGGATTCCATAGAAACACTAACATGGGATCATAGTGAATTACCACTGTAATAAATCTGACAAGCCACTAGCATCATCAAAGCCCACTACAAATAATGATCCATAACAAACAATCATTCTTCATGCTCAAGTATTATCACCACTAGATCTAAAGCATCATGGATATGATCAACAGGGGGTTATGAACCCTAATCAGAACAAGAACCCTAATTAGGAGATGAACCCTAATCAGAACATAGTCACTAGGCACGAGAAGACACTAGATACACAGAGAGATTCATGGTGGTAGCATGAACAAGACCCACAAAGGCAACTTACTCGGGGTCCTCGCTGACGAATTGAAGAGGAAGCAGATTGGCCGACAAACCCGCGGCGGCACAGGGAGCACCCAGAGGGCGCTGCAACCTGCACCAGCCACGGTGGCGGCCACAGCAGCATACGAACCCTTCACACCACCATAGGGAGGACCGTGGCTGCGGCGGCAGCACTTTCCCTAACCCTAGGGTTCGGGAACGGGGTGAACCTAGCCACGGGGATGCCCCGGAGTCAAATCGACTTGGACCAGATGAACAAGCATAGTCGCAAACCTCGCCCTGCACCACGGCAGCCGCCAGGGGAAGCCACAACGCCGGCCATCGCCAGCGGCGGCGCCAGAGCCTGCGGGGTCGAGGAAGAGGAAAGGTGAGAACGATGAGGAGGCAGAGAGAGTGGGCTGGGTGGGCCAAAACCCCTCGGGGTGATGATTTTTACCCTACCCTATTGGGCCACACTGGCCCAATAAGCCCCAAAGGCCAGCCCAAGTCGTTTAAAAAAACAGAAAACAGTTTTAATCAATTGGAAAAGAACAAAATGCCCCTAACCTCAATAAAATTCTAGAAAATAAAATAAAAGTCCAAAAAATTTAAATAAAATATTTTTGGATTCACAATAATCCACTCTATCCAAATAAAATAAGATATCAAATTTTGGACATTTAAATATTTATAAGAATTTTGTAATTTATATATACCTTATGGAATTTTACAAAATTATTGAAAGATGATAAAATAAATAAAAATCACTTTCATTATATATTAATATTATAGTATTTTTGAAAAATACTAAATAAATATTTAATAACAATTTTAATGTATAATTAATAATTTCTAAAAGAATTATTAAATCAATAAAATTCAAATAAAAAAGGAAATAAAATAAAATAATTCAATATATGCTATAAATATTAAAAAGTAATATTTATAAATGCTTTATTAAAAGGCACCTTATATAGGGAAAATGCATATAGAATTAAATAATGCATTACATTACTTGCATAATTATTTTGCTTCTTTAAATATTGTCCTTACCGGACAATAATGATGTTTTTGTAGAACTAGAAGCTCAAGGTCCAGTACAAGCATCAGACTTCACTACCTTGCCATCACAAGGCAAGTTCATCACTTGCTCATGTCTTTTGAAGAGTCTTTATCAAAGTATTTGCAAATTGTGTGTTATCATATATGCTATAAAAGAAAGAAAATATTATTTTCACAAATAAAGAAATTATAGATATCATCCTAAGTGGTCTAATTGCAACAATGATGATCAAGTAGGGACTTAATAACCCCTGATATCAGTGATTCTAGCGCCGTATATTACGCGTTAGCCATGAGATTTGGAATGGGATAGAGAAGTCAGTTGTATCTTCTTTTTCTCGCATGAAGCCGGGTGTGCAGGTCGTGGCTGTTATCCTCGTAGCGTGCATATTAATTGGTAATTCGTAGAGGATATGCAACATATGGGTGGGAACCCTCAACGTCCCACGATAGTTCTGGCATCTAACGGTTTGTATAAACCATTGCCGTAATTCATTATGTGGGCATGGTATACACCAAGGAGGCATGCAGGATCGCGAAGAGGGCAGTGATTGGCTTGGAACAACGACTGGGCCCCGCATCATGGAATTGTGGATGGGAAAGTACGCCCAGTTGTGCAACAAAGAGTTGATCTCTTATGGGTAAAGTAACGCACCTCTACGGAGTGTAAGAACTGTAACTTGTTACTCCCTGTTCCGGGAAGGAGCTACGAACGCGGCAGGAAAGGAACTCCAAGAAAGTTCTGGTCAACCTGTGAAGGCTGATTGTCATAGTTTTTCAGAATAAAATCAATCTTTGAAGAAAGATTTATAAAAATTGCATAGTGCCAAGGATTTATAATCCGAGATTGTAGTTAGAGCATCAAACTTCCCACCTTGCATAAAATAAACTTGTTGGGTAACGCTGTTACTCATTCTTTTCTTTGATCCCTTGATTAGACTCCGAGGATCCCGAAGACGTGCCAATGTATGCAGCCAAGTGCCAAGAAGATGTGTTCTACGAGGAACCTGATCTATCCGGAGGAGTTGAAGGAGTGGATTACGAAATCCGCTATGGTGTCGAAGATAACAAGTCCAACTAAGTATTTCTAGTTAGTAGTAACCAACGGAGCCGAGCAGCATGAACTCTATAGAATAAGCTGTTGAGCTCAACTCCTAGTCGGAGTTGTTACTTTTAAATTCCGCTGAAACACTTTATATTTTGGTTTGTAAGTTGAATCTTTTGGAAGTCTTGAACTTTCGATATTGTAATAATAATGTGTGTACTTTTGTAATATGGACCCGCAATGTTTCTGTTGTACCATTCTTAGGGATGTGATATTTACGGAATGGTGTTCTGTAGATGTCATGTTAACGACTATAGTGTACTACACATTCAGTGGTATGCTGGGTCACCGCAGAATACTCTTTCAAAAAAAATATTTAAGGATACCATATTTTACTAACAAGATAGAGCAGCATGGCATTGTCTCTAAATTATATCCCTCTATGTGCGTTACATACCAGGCGCACGCTCTGATCGATCCAATGGCGCGCTCCCGTGCGCGCGACGCGCTGGCCACCACCTGTTTGATCAAATGCTCCGGTTCTCCGATCTGTTGCGTGCTCTGTATTCAGACTGGAACGGTGGCGCGTGCGGAGGCCGTTGATCCGGAGAGCAGCGCCACGGGCGGTCAATACGGATCGGGACGGCGGCGCCTGTGGAGGCCCTAGATCCGGAGAGCACGCGCGTCTGTGATGGGGCGATCTTGACTGCACGGCGAGTGCAGACGATCACGAGTACGCTGATGGTATGGACGAGGTGGAGACGGTGGAGGATCAAGATCAATAAATTTTGGTGTGGAACGATCTACGAATTTTTGTGGGGATCAATTCCGGCGGCGACGCTGACACAGAAAAAGATTGGTGGTTACAGCTTCTATTCTGATGGTTAGAAAGTCGAAAATGCCCTTTCTAATGGCTCTGGGAAATGACGTGCTTGCCCTCGCTCACGGACGGTCTGATTTCGCTGGTACTCCGGCGCCTGGTTTTGGAGTACCAGGATACTGTAAAAATAGATAAAATTGGTCCATATTTTTTAAATCGCAGTATAGCCATGTAGCTCCCCATGTGGGTAGCAAGTCTAATATGTATAAGTGAAAGAGGTTTCCTTTGCTGGCAGAATTTTGAAAGACTTCCGAAAACATACACCTCCTTTATGTGAAAGAGTTCTGGAAACATAAACATCCTATATCGTCCATAGTTTAGATGTGGCAAGAATTTTGAAAGACTTCTGGAAACGTAAACCTCCTTTATGTGATACAGATACCTGAGTTGTCTGATATATGTCAAATGCAAGACTGTATTGTGAAAGATTCTTGGAAGAGACAAAACTCTTCCTATCGGGAGACGTTTCCATTTTAACTTGCTGACACATTGGAGTGACGTGTCAGTCTCAAAAACATAAATTTTACTAGAAAATCTGAATATGCATTTCACGTCGATCTCATTCCTGTTTTTTAGTATAGTTACAATCGAGTAGTAGTGATGTGGTTATCAAACTGACAAGTAACACTCTTTTTTTGGGAATGGACGCTTTTATTACAGGCAAGTACTGTAACACTTAACACCATGGTGGTGGTAATGTATTTGTCATAGTGCGTGCATGCTAAATATTTGCTAAATGGAATGATGATTTTTCAATTAAATTCAAATAAAGGTTACAATCATAGTGGCATACTTACTTCGACTATTATATGTGTTACTTACTATCTGGTGAAGACGCAGTAGTTTTATACTTCCTCTGTAGTTTGCTAAAACATCTTGGAGCGGTTGCAAGGTTGTGTTTTTGGAAAACTTGGCAGGACCATGACATTCTATTTTAAGGGGATGAACAAGGCATATAACTTGGGAAAATAGGAAAAAAAATACATTCAGTAATTTTTCCTGACCTAGAAAGGCCAATTTCCTTGTGTTCAGGTTCTAACGAATTTGGAAAAAACCTTCCCGAGGACGTTATATGATTTGTAATCGAGTAGTCCTTGTCCCCCACATCTGACATCGATATATCACCAAAATGGAAGTCAACGTGATAATATTGTGAATGAGAGCTCAAACTAAGCAATCAGCAACCGGACTGCCGATGTGTGGTAACTCCAAGGCACACCGACGACATCCTAAATTTGTTTTTTCAGGTTTTTGCGGTTGCTTACCAGTTACTACGTATATATGTCACGTGGTGACGACATCCTAAATAGCAAGCGGTCACTTGGTTTCAACATTATCTTGTTGTGCGTCTACGAAGAAAATGGGTTTAGCTCCTCTGCGCTCTTGGACGAACACATCCCCTCCCTATACCTCCCATGCTCATTTCAACACTAACACTTCATTTGATGTTAAACTCTAAGGCTATGTTCGGTTAATCCTCTCCTCGGGGTGATTGGAGTGGAATGGAATGGATTTGGGGGGATTTTGACTTGTGTAGGATTTAATCCATCCCAAAACCTATCAATCCTCTTTAACCCCTGCTAAACCGAACATGCCCTAACTGAAGTAGAGGCCGAAAATTCCTAACGGTTCTCTATCTCCAAAAACGTGGAATGCCTCACTTTCTAAATAAAAATGTCAACTCGTTTGTGTTTCCACTTACTCTGCTTTCTTCCCACTTCCTTACTTTCTATGACTCATGTCTAGTTTATATAGTCAGTCACTTCCATATTTGGACAAAGGTCATCGAGCAAAAGTGAAAGAAAGAAAAGAAGTGTGACCTTTATTATTTTTGGGTGTGACCTTTATTCTCATCGATGCAAACCATTTAGCGTCTGGTGTACTGCTCAGATGAATCTACCTTCTAAGAGTAAATGGCAGCGTGGGTCACTGAACTTGTTCTATATGTGCACTTAAGTCACATATTTTAAAAACAGAACTAACCGGTCACACAACTTGCAATTATGTGCACTCGTGATCACAAACCGTTCTGCTAGCTGGTTTTTGACAAAAATCGGTCACGTGCCCAACACGTGAGGGTAAGGGCAAACAGACTTTTGCAAAAAGAGATCTCTATATTTTTTTTATTATCAATATGATTTACAATACACGTATACGAAAACTCATATGAAAATATTTTGTATTCTATCCTCGGTAAAAAAGTGAAGATTTCAGATCTGAATGTAAATGTAAACAGTGTAATTTTAAATGGGCTTCCATTTTTCCAAATTTTATGATATTTTTTCTGCACACAAAATAGTATTTGTATACATGTATTTCGTATTAGTGGCTACATGTAGGTATTTTTTTTGAAAATATTTGATAGTTTTTGAAAAATTCAAAAAGGGACTCGAGTGAGCCCGTCCTCTGAAGTGAATTAACAAATATTTATATAACTATATGAACATTTTGTAGAAAACCATAGATAGCGCAAATACATGTGTGTGTGTGTTGCGTTTATAAATAAAATAAATAGGCTCGATTCTTGTAACTAATGTTAAAAAGATAAATAGAATGATTCTATTTGTATGTGCAGGGTTGCGAAAAGATCAAAAGAAAAAATCTTTTCACTAATATATTTATCTGTTATATACGTATTCTCCTGGAGTTCAATAGTTTGAATCCCACGTGGCCCAATTATTTTGAATACTTCTTTCATTGCTAACAAATGGGCCCCACATATAAAACAGTACGAAATCATATTTGTAAACAAAAAATAGAAGTGAACTACGTGATGATTGAATCGTTCTGTAACAAGATAGAAATGTAGGGTGTTTTTTTTGCAATAGTATGTCTGCTTTTACGCTCACGGGTTGGACATGTCACCGGTTTTTGTCAAAAACCGGTTAGCGGGCAGGTTTGTGACCACGGGTGCACACGATTGCAAGTTGTGTGACCGATTAGTTTAGTTTTTAAGATGTGTGACTTAAGTGCACATGTTGTACAAGTTGAGTGACTTACGGTGTCATTTACTCTACCTTCTAAAGAGTGTAGATATGATCCATTGTCCCATCACTCTCTGCACATGCATTGAGATACTTATAAGTCTAAATAAAATCAGAATAAGAACACAATGCAGACCATAACTTGGAATCTACTTAATTAATGTTAGCTGTGATATCACACTTTTTTGAACAATTGGTAGATAATCATATTGCATTTATTTCACCTTCAGAACACGCGTACCCACAAGAGCGTCTCGTCCACCCAACAAATTGCATCATGTAAGTGTTGTATACATGTTGGTATTGTACCTACTAATGGTTGTTCGTAATACTTGATTGTATGTAGTTAGTTTTTTTTGGTATGTAGTACGTAATTAGTACTCCCTCCGTTTAGAAATATAAGATGTTTTAGGTTTGTAAAGGAGATGTATCTAGACATCTTTTAGTGTATAGGTTCAAATGAATCTAGACATTAAAAGATGTCTCGATACATCTTATTTATAGACCTAAAACATCTTATATTTCCAAACGAAGAGAGTAGTTACTAAGAGCCAAACCCATGAGCACTCTCTCTTCTGACAGGAAGCAACTCCATCTTCTGACTATCTAGGCTTTTGACGCCCGCGTGGTTGCTCTTCTGAGCCGGCCCTGCGAGGATTCTTCCTACAGTTTTTCTCTTATTTAAAAAAAACATCACATCTAAAAAATTATGAAATTAGAAAATGTTTAAAACTATGAAATTTTAAAAAATTAAAATGTTTCATATTTTCAAAATACTATGAATTTGACAATTTCAAATATAAAAATTGTTCAAATCTGAAAATTGTTCAAAACTGAAACTTGTTCAAATTTGAAAAAATGTTGAAATCTAAAAATTGTGCAAAGTTAAAAATGTTCAAATATTTTGAAAAAGAAAAACAAAATGCAAAGACCAGAATGGAAACCAAAACAGAAAAATGAAAAATAAAAACAACCAGAAAAAATACTTGGAATAATCTGAGGAAACAAACTAGAAGATTCTAGAATGTTCCTAAATACAGAAGAAACCAACTCACCGGATCCTCTCTATGGTTCCGGCCTGCTTTGGAGAGTACGCTCTACAAGAGTACATATTTCACACCATCGGATTTAGGATTTACGGGTTTAGGGTTTAGGGTTTAGGGTGAGTGCTTCCACCCTCCATCGTGGAGCTGCTTGGCAGCTAGTTTGGTTGTAATCCACATGTAACATCTCTTTCCATCTTAATTCAATGACACGCATATATCCTGCGAGTTCTCGAAAAAAATCTCTCTGAGTATTGACTAAATCCAACTCACTAGAACGTGCTTCGGTGCCTACTGTCGCTCACACCTTCTGGCAAACCGCCAACCATGGAGTTCTTGGACTTGCATGTCCACTGAGTGTCGGCAAATATGGAAGCCTCGACTAATTTGCGTTACCTACCTGGTTGCCACACATCCATGCCATCATCCCCTCGACTCACCACCTGATATTATGTCAAGGTACTATGCACACTGTATGCAAGAACTGCTATCTAGCATTCCTTTTTTGTTTCAGTTTAAACATTCTATACATTAGTCACAATCAAAGAGTTACACTAGTTGCTTTTTCACGCCAATTGTTTAAATTTGGAACCTGGCTAGGGCTGAAAATTCATATTTGATCATTGGTAAAAATGAATTATAAACTAGTAGTTTATTTTTCACATTTTACTAAACTTCCTACGTTAATGATTGAGAATTTGAGATGATTTATATTCATGTAATGCTTTCTCTATACATATGCCAGATATGCTTTCTTACTTTGGACTTGATATTAGGCTATACTATACTACACATCTGATCATAACCGATTTTCTGTTCAAAAAAAAAATCATAACCGATTCATCCCACTAAATCCTGTCTTCGCCCATGTTGCGCACCTCAATCAATCAAAGAAAACTACTTATTCTAATGGTTGCATATTGAACCTGGGTACGATTGTTCTTTGTTGCGTAACGAGGATGCATGGTGTGGAGAGGTCTATATGTTTATGTTTGTGTTCATTATTGTACTATTTTCATAGAGGATGGGAGATTCATTGTACTATTTTATATTTAATTAAAATTATGCTATAGTAATAGCCCCTTTTGCAAATAAGGCATGCAATTTTGCAACATAATTCAGAAAAATATATCGATGATCGTCTCTCTGTAGTCTTGACTTATATGATATTCGACGACAACTATCAACCTAGTCACAAGTTAGCAGCTGAACTATATAACAACTATTGTACCTACGGGTAAACCATGGTAGTAGAAGATAGTTGATAGAGGTATCTTTAGAGCTATGAGACTGCAGTGCATTAAGGCATGGGGGGTCCACCTGAAGTTGGCTTTAGGGCATCCACTATGTTGTCAACAAGAGGTTCCATAAGCAAAAAGTAGTCCATAAAGATGTCTATATACATAGTGGAGCTTGTCCATAAGCAAAATTTCTTATAGATGACCTAGAAGCTTGTGGGTTGTCCACAAGCAATAAAAAATTGTTTCTCTCTCTCCTCTCTCTTGCATGTATGTAATTTTAACACATAAGTAGGTCCCAGCTATGGCAAAGTTGACCTCATACATTGTAGCTATTTTCATAAGCCATGTGGGTCCTAGCTTATGGCTAAAGTGAACCTTATACATAGGTGATGTCCTTATGCCTGTAGTGATATCTAATATAGAACCCCTAGGCAACAACAAGGACATTCAATGAATGGAGGTAATTTTTTTTATTTCTCTCCCATGTCTTCTCTGAATCCGACCAAATTGATCTTACGCCTCGACGATCATATACCATAGGCTAGGGATTGTTAGATGGATGCTAGAATCTAGAATAGGATCAACTTGTTATGCATGTCCATCTTAAAATAAAAACATTTGCCTCCCATCATTTATTTTCGTCCTCCATATCTAATTTGTATTCCTTAGAATAAATATGATAGAAAATTCTTTTCAAGAATCTGGCAATAATTGGTTGATCTTGTGTTCTTCTTTTACTATCAAAACTAATATATTTCTTCGCAGTGACCAAGAACAAAAGAAACTATAGGAACTAGATGAATGCCCGTGCGTTGCTACGGCTCCTTTCGTTTTTCTATCATCACCGGCGTGAAATTTCACTTAAGAGACCCTAGTTTTTGCCATTCAAAGTGTATCAACATCTATCTATCGATCGAACATACTGAATACCCATAAATGAACAGACGGGTACTACCGGTACCACTAAATTAACGACAACTTATACCGAATAGAGTGAGTATTTAGCCAAAGATACCTTTTGCTAGCAGCGAGTTGGTTATTTTTAGTTTTTTGCCATTGCATTTTGAAAGAAATTGTATGGAAGATTTCATCTAGCTATTCAAGACATCTAATTTTTATTATGCTAAAAATGATTTTTGACAGAGCTAGAACGAAATTAGAAAATCATTTTGATGATTGGATCAACTTCATTGATGAACTGAACCCCTAGTTGGTTATACAGCACCTGCAATCTTATTTATTCGTTGTGTTACATACTGCTCCATCTAGAAAAGAAAATTCCTAAACATGCAATAAAAGCTCCAAGTATCTTTATTTTATTAGGCCAAAGCAACACACGCAGGTTAGTATGGCAAATACTTATAGACCCTGAACATTGTAAACCTGATGAGAAAACCCTGAACTTTATAAAATCTCAGGATGATTTATATGTAGATGAGGATTTTGCAGGCAACGATCTCTTTCGCTCACGGATAATAGAATCTGCAAATCTCATACGACTGAATAATGCAAGACTTCTCTTTGGCCTATTATTTTCTATTCCTCGTTTGTTATATCAAATCAACCATGTTATTCGACCCCTAGTCAGCAAAGCCAATCTCAAGAGTAATGCAAGGCTATGTTGCCACCAAAATATTTGGCACATACATTCTCGGTAGCACAGGCACACAAGCAGGGGTACCACCACTGTGCGTACTCAAATGTCACACTGCTGCTCAGCCAGCATATAACGTGAAACGAATGACGCTAAATTTTTAAGTTCCATCGTCTTAATTCTCCAAACAATCATCAACATTTGAGTTAAGCGGGCAATAGACCCAGGCACATCTTGATCAAAGCCAAGCTGCTTCGAAAAATGTAAGGATTGTACTGCTCAATGTACAACATACCTGAATTATTAGTCTGCAACTTCGTTGGTCTCTGAATATTTCTCTGTACTGTAGACTATAACTGAATCTTACATTCGAAAGAAGGCATGTGGCACACATAATTAACCTGGTCCCAAGGCCACATGCCATCACCTGCAAGCGAGAGGCCCTGCAGAAGCCGAGCTCGCCAGGGATGCAGCCGAGTGAAGACGTCAGGAACGCCAGAACGGGTGGATGTGGGGCCATGGGAGAGACAGCGCGGATGCCGTCACCGGCTCCGTGACTCGGAAGATCTGCAAAAGCAGCTATGGGCGGGGGAGAGGAAGGCCGCCAGTTAAATCGAGACGCTGTAGCAGATGAGCAGGATCGGAGCTGCGACAGTGGTTTGGAAGGCGACCTGTTCGACGCCGACGGTGGCGCGTGCAGCTTCCGAGCAGGGGGCTTGGATAGTAGGGGCATAGCCAAAGGGGAGGCAGAGGATCTCCAGGGGATTTATTCGGAAAATGCTGCGGCGCACACGGGAGGAGCGCCGGAGAGGGGTCGGCGGCCGGTCCGGAAAGCCGTGAAGCCGGTCGGCGGCGGGGCAGGGGTAGGCGGTCGGTCGCGCTGTTGGGGATTTTTTCCTTTCAACGAACATGTTTTTTTCGTCGGCTGCGCTGCGAGTTCCGCGGCCGTCCGTGCATCTCGGCCCTGCCAGCGGTTTCCACGCTCGCATGGAGCCCCCGAGCCGCCTTGATCCAGAATCGTTCGTCTTCATCCTTCTCTGATCGATCTCGCCCTCTTCCCTGCACGTCTGTTTCCTCCCACCTCGCGGCACGTCTGCAGGAGCGCAGTGCCGTCCCTGTCAGATCGACTTCGACCGGACGCTCCATCTAATCCCCCGACCGCGCGAGCTCGACGCTCTCCTGGGCGTCTTCTTCCTGAACCCCATGCGCCTACTCGCCAGCGGACCCCACAGCCATCTGCGCAGCACGCCGCTGCTAGCGGGCTCTAGCCCGACCTCCGTTCGCACAGGCGCCTCATCGCCTCGATCCCCTGCTTCCTCCATGAGCAGGTGGTTCACCCAGACTTCTTTTCACCAAACACGTACCTTCCACTTGGCGGTGGCAGCCTTGTAATAACCCTGAATAGCCAGGGGTAATATCGTCCAACAAAAAATCGGAACGAAAATAGGGTGACGGACGAACCTAACTGTGAGTAAATTAGTAGATAGATTACAATGCACAAATAGCTAAAAAGGTTCAGCTCATCGAAACTGCCCGTAATCTCTGCGGTGACAAGTAATGACTTTTGTGTCCATTATCTCCCTTTTTGCGTGTTAAATAGAAGAATAAAAGGATCAAAAGTACCAATATGGCCCACTACACACATGATGATATACATCTTTATGTCATTTTCTAATTATGAGTGGCAAGTGTGCTAGTTAGTGGTTATATATAAGCAGTGCATCCCATCCTTAATTATTTGACTAGAACTTAGCTAAGGCTGATGTTACACAGTAACATCAACTACTGCTTAACTAGAACCCGAAAAGGAAGAAAAAGTATGTGTGGTATAAGAAAGTGATGACCCGTTGGATCAGACCCATTAACCAGAACTATGGGTTTGTGTATTCACGATTATGAGTGAAAAACTCATTTACTGGTACAACTTTTTAGCTACTGTGTTGTTACAAAATATTGTTACTCATTTGATAGTGTCGGTGATGGTTACACAGAAGCACATAGAAATTTTTCATATTGGACAGTTTGCATCACTTGATGAACTCATATTTTCCAAAGTCACTAGCTTACCAACTGAACTAGATATTTACATGATGGCTTATTGTTATTACTTATTAATCTTCATAATCCAAAGCATTCCGCCAGGAAATTAAACGAGTCTGTTTGGAAAAGTATGTTAATAGGGAAAACTTTTCCACTATAGCTGGAAAGTCAGGTCCACACAAAGATTGGACATTCGATGATATCCGAGGTCTGTCGGCAAAACCATATTTCCCAACCTACTTTCAGTTAACGAAGGCTATTTCCCAAACTAACTTGGATGCCGTGGATTTAGCGCTGGGGTGTAGTGTCATTTCCACAATTTGAGCTAGCTGAACATAATGGACCAGCGTTGTCTGTGCAATTGGCTCCATCGCATTGATGTGAACTGCCGCAAGAAAATCAAGTACTGATGGTTGCATCCCAGTGTCTTTTCCTAGAATTATCAACATAACTCTCGCAATAGACACAAGAAGCTCTCGTAATGTTGACGATGGATCTATGCCAATGCCTCCAATCCCGATTTATCGCGTTGCAATTGCATCCTATATACATAAATACTCGACTTTCTATCTTTTGTCAAAAATTAACGAGGAAGAGAGAAGGAATTTCAAGAAAGAATTGCCCAATCAACTGCTATTTATCTCTCTTGCTCTCTCATATGTGCTCACTTGGTCCGCGAGTGCATACATAGCTGGTTGGTTGGTTATATGGCCGGTGGTTGTACTAATTGTCCTCCAAAACCCACAGTAGTATCATTCATAACTTATAGTTAGTGTATATAGATGAAAAACGTACAAATGTACATTTGACTGTAACAATACGATATAGTACCACCTGTTGAGTTTACAGTTTGTACATTTGTATTTGGTATAACTATGTACTCTATTGTAAATTGTAAATGTCAGAAGGACTAGAGTGTAAAAAGAAGATAAGATAAGAAGAGGAGCCGGAGCTCTAGAAGCTGCTCCAGTTCTCAGTAGTATGTTCCAAAACTATGGCTCATTTATCACCGGATAATCAATTCGGAAACATCGACTCAATTTTATAGCCTTGCTAGAGACATGAAGGTCTAATTTCACGGTCCCGTTCCTAAGACAACTTGCAACTGGTTTGAATTTTGTATGGTTTTGTTTACCGCCTCATGGGAGATCCGGGGGTATTTTGGTGGGAATTAACAACGATTCTCTCCAAGTGCTAAAAGTAAGCACTAGGGACTATTGTGTTAAATTACACATCAAATGTAAGAGGGATGACCTATTTGTAATTTTTATTACTTTTGATATTCTTTGTACTGCTGTTAATGATTATTAATAGATCGGTAGAATTAACAAAAAAGTAATTATTTCCTAAAATATTTATTAAGCTTTTCTTCTATTCAAACAATGATTAGATCGAGACAAGTGTAGTGAAAAAAATGATTAATATTTTTAATAAAATCAAGTACCATCAAAGTCCCTCGAAGGCAATTTCTTAGATTGATCTTTCGCATTTGGACTTAGCCCATGTCTACAGCAAAGAGATGAGGAAAAACATGCAAAAGCTAGACTAATTAACGTCTTCATATTGTAGCGTCACTTTGCCACCAATCAGAAAGTATGGGGCCATAAGACAATTGAATGAACTTTGTCGTAGGGCAAACCTCACGCATGACATACTGCCCAACCTCTACGCACCTCGATATTGTTGAGAAAGAAGACCAAAACCACACTGGTATACATAGCTATATTGCATAGACTGCGATTGCCAAGATAATACCGGGATGATTTAGTAGACATTCATGTTGTACGGTGAATATCTATAACCCACACGATGTTTCAGTAAATACTCAGACCAAATATTGTACCTGATTACACATTCAAGGATGATAAAATGTACCCCTTATCTCCCATCACCTGGTCATTGTTGAAGGTGGAGGGGCATACTAGGTTGGAACAATGGACAAATCCACTACAATTGATAAAAAAAACTTGGGTATTCCCCACTGGCGCAAGAAAAAAGGGTTTAAATATGAATTTAAATAGATAGAAAATAACAAGCCATGATATCATTAAATTTGTAACAAATACCGTTGCTTATGAAAATATCATTATTAAAATTAAAATAATAAAATATCTTGCCATAATATTGACTATTGTAGGATGGGAATGACGAACTATCGATAATGCCCTGGCGTTTTCGAGGGCCACCGTGCTAGTATGTAGGAAAATAGGACGCCGTGCCGGCTTGACACAAGGAAAATAATGACACACCTCATTTCATTTTTTTGAACGGGACAACACATCATTCATAAGGTGCTTGTAACCGAGTGGGTCCGGTATCTAAGTCGAACGGAGGCAGCACAATGCATGCACGTGGACACGTGGTTACAAGTTTTTATGTGATCTGGCCGGCCACTTTGTTGGGCTAAGAATATTATTAAACATACAACTCAAAATCTCATTAAACTATAATTCAAAAAAAATCTCATTATAAACTTAAACATACGACTCAAAATCTGTTTAAACTTTTTCAACATATGACGACACGACACGACATGTCAACACACGATAACTCAACTCACGGACAAAACATACTAGTACTTGCTCTCGACCAACGGAAGACCAAAATTACGTACCCTGCCAAGACACCATGCAATGCATGGATGCCTCGAGCAGGAGTAACTCGTGGCCAGCTAGCTCTGCCTCACTAGTCACTAGCTAAGCCATGCACGGAGATAAAACCAAACAAATACTCCTACTATAGTGAAAGTGCAAAACGAAGCCAAAGCTAGCATCCAACAGCCAGCCAACAGCGGTACAAAGTAGGCAGTAGTATTATTCCCTTCGGCCCATATTAATTGTCTTAGATTTATCAAAATTTGGATGAGCTACTACTGAAAGTGCAAAACGAAGCGACCCTGCAAAGCTAGCATCCAACAGTCAGCCAATAGTACGAAGTAGGCACTAGTACTACTCCCTTCGGCCCATATTAATTGACTTGGATTTATCAAAATTTGGATGAATCTAGACACTATTACCTGAAAGTGCAAAACGAAGCGACCCCGCTGCAAAGCTAGCATCCAACAGCCAGCAGCCAATAGTACGAAGTAGGCAGTAGTAGAGTACATAGCGCCGCCACCAGTCTAGCTAGCTAGCTAGCGAACGAGCGTAGATGGCGGCGGCGGCGGCGGCGGCAGCAGCTTGTACCCTAGCGAGCGACGGCCTTGCACACCAGGGGCGCCGCCATCTCCAGGGACATGCATGCTGAGGCGCTCGGACAGGTCGACGCCGCCCGAGGTCGCCGGCGCCCAGTCGAACTGCTGCACCAGCTGCGCGAGCCAGAGGTGGACGGTGGCGAGGGCCAGCATCTTGCCGGGGCAGACGAGGCGGCCGGCGCCGAAGGGGGCCAGGCGGAGGTCGCTGCCGAGCACGCTCACGTCCTCCTCCATGAAACGCTCCGGGCGGAACAGCTCCGGCTCGGGCCACACGGCGGCGTCGTGGGCGATGGCCCACATGTTCACCATCGCGGTCGTGCCGGCGGGGACGAGGTGGCCGCCGACGTGCGCGTCGTGCATGCATGGCCAGGCGCGCCCACGAGAGGAGCGGGCCGCCGGGCGGGTGCATGCGCAGGGTCTCCTTGACGATGCACTGGATGTAGGGGAGCCTGGCCACGTCCTCGTCCGTCACGGCCCTGCCACGGCGTCAACCTCGGCCTGCGCCTTCGCCTGGATCTCCGGGTGAAGCACCATCCTAGCCATGACGATCCACTCCATCAGGATCGCCACCGTGTCCGCGCCTCTAAAGATCATCCCCTGCAAGTAGCTAGTATGCAGTTGCAGTACCAAGTAGTACAAAATCTGAATCTTTTTTCTTTCGGTACGCATGTACTACCTACTGATGATCAGTTATTAGCGAGTCTTACCCAAAGAACAGCGATCATGTCGGAATCTGACATCTTGTCCTCTCCTTCGAGGCCAGCACAGTCCCTGCCGCCGAGTACTTTCCGACAACACCGACGAGGAAATTCCGACGAGACGACATGCAAGTATCCGATAACTTCCGCCGAGATGCTTGTGCTGCTAGCCGATCGATTCTTTTGATCTAACTAGTACACTCACGCACGCACACGCAAAATAACTTTGATTGCCAAAGGCTCTTGTCGAGCCTTGCTTTCACTCTTGTATTGCTCAACTCGCGGTGTTGTTTTTACACGGGCCTTACACACGTATATATAGCAGATTTTGTATAGCTAACCTAGTAGGATTAGGACATCTAATTCCTACTCTATTCGGTTACCCTTGTCTACTCGGATACGTACGCCCGTACCGCACACGGTGCCGCTTCGGTGTCCGTCGTGCTTATTCCTAACAATCACCCCCTAAGCACGACGTGCACTTCACCTCGACCTGGATCCCAAATACGCCAGCTACTCCCCGCGGGCGTTATCCTCGGCATTGCTTTCGCCGCTCCAGGCGTCCTCTTCGACATTGCTTTCGTCGTCTCTTGTGTTACCCATATCGCCGTCTTTGCTCTTGTCGGCTTCTCCATGGCTTCACGCCGACAGTCCTTTTTGTCTGCGCCCTTCTCCATGCCTTCACGCCGACTATCCTTTTTGTCCACGCCTTGAGACATTATACTTGGTTTGATGAAGTACTTTCTCATCGATGCCTCACATATTTGATCTACTACTTGCCGGTGCTCTTGGATGCAATAGAACAAATAAGTAGGAGGTAACTCAAATTGGTTTTCTTCTAGCTTCTCTATACCATGTGAAAAGCCTTTTGATGGATCTGCACCCCCTATTGTTGGGTCTCGTCCATCTATCTGGCCACCAGTCCACACTCTTGGACCATCACCTTCTGGCCTTGCTGGCCTGTTTGCTGGGCTCACTTCAGCTCCCCCTCCTCCTCTAATTTTTGGGCAAACAAGTGCAGGTATCGCTGCGCATGAATCTGTACACCCTTCCAGTTCCGTATCTTCTGGCCACAGACTAGCCTTTTCTTCAAACTCTTTGTCTTCTGGGAGAATCCCTAGTGCTTCTGGCCTGGTGTCCACGCTTGGAGCTCCCCCTAGACCTTCAACATCTTCTGGGCCCGAACTTGCTGACAAGGATAAGCTTGGTTGATCCATATTTTCTTCATACTCAAGATCCCACGTGACGTGAAAAGTTGAATATTCCGGTTCGTTGTAGCCCCAATTCCATGACTTGTCTTCCTCAAAGATTACGTCTCCCTTGAAAACCACCTTATTGGTATAAGGATTGCACAAGCGGTATGTCTTTGAGCCTTCATAGCCTGTCATGATCATTGGAATACGTTGCTCCGTCAATTCCGCCTTTACATGCGCCACACATCCAAAAGTACGAAGATGATCAACCGAGGGCTTCCATCCGTACCATGCTTCGTACGGTGTTGTACCAACTCCACTCTCAGTAGATTCCATGTTCAGCAAATACACAGCCGTATTGACTGCCTCACCCCAGAATTTTCCTGGCAAGCCTTTACTCTTCATCATGCTCCGTGCCATGGTCAACACAGTTTGATGCAGCTCACCCCCCTCATCAATGCGTAGGGCTCTTATCTTTGCCTCCACCTTGAACTCTTCGGCTTCCTTGATCTTCTCGAATGCTTGTTGAGCTTGATCCTTACTTTTCAGCAACACAATCCACATGTATTTACTATGATCATCCACCACAAGCATGAAGAACTTATTGCCAGACGGAGTTGCGGGTGAGATTCCAACGCATAGATCGCCATGAACAAGTTCCGAGGCTTCACTTGCCTCAAACGTGGCTTCACATGGGAACGGGGCACTTTGTTCCTCATGATGCACACACGGTAGATCGTGATCCACTTGCGCCACAATCTCCATAGCCGGTGATGGAGGATCCTCCTCATCCTTCAACTCAGTTACTTCGAGCATCAGCATCATCGGTCCATCATCTCCTTCCTGGGCGATGAGAGCCCTCTCCTTTTCCTTTGGTGCTTTCCGGCAATCAGCCTTGAAGTGACCGAGCTCACCGCAGTTATGACACCTTACTTTCTTTATGTCAAACTTCCTCCGCGGCGGGGCGTCATCTTCATCCTCCTGCCCCGTGATATACTTTTTCGCTGGGCGTTGTTTCTCCTTGCCGCTCGTGGAGCCTCCTTGATTTTCTTTTGAAAGAGTCATCCATTGCTGATTTGTGAGCATCAGGTGCTCAACCTGTTCTGGATCACCGAAGCTGATTCGAATTCTCTCATCGTGTGCCTTGAATCTTCCGACGAGATCCTCAACCGTCAATGTATTAAGGTCGAGACATTGTTCGATCGATGTAACGATCTGCATGTAGCGCGCCGGCGCCGCACGCAGGAACCTTCTGACGTTCTTGATCTCATCTTTCTCGCCATATCCCCTGATTGCGTTGACAAGGGTAACGAAACGGGCGGCAAACTGATCAACCGTCTCGCTCTCCTCCATCTTCAGATCTTCATAGCTTTTTGTCAAAGTTTGAAGATGCGCTTCCTTCACGCGGGCATGACCTTGGTGCAAGATCTTGATCGTCTCCCATGCATCCTTCGCCGATTTCTTTCCGACGAGGTGCTGCATCACGTCCTTCGGCACGACGGAATAGAGCGCCGTTAACGCTTGGCGATCCTTCCGGTACTTCGCACCTCCCTTGACGTACTCGTTGCCTCCTGGATCGACGGCCTCCCAAACCTCCTGAGCCTCCATGGCCACCTCCATGTTGAGTGCCCATAGCCCGTAGTCCTTGCGATCGAGGCGCGAATACAAAGCCGCCCCCACCGTCTCTGTCACCGGTGCCGATGCCGAGTTGTCGCCAAACTTCACCATCGCCATGACCTCCTAGTACTTTCAGCAGATCACGGACGACAACCTTGGCTCTGATACCAATTGTTAGCACAGCCCCTGCCGCCGAGTATTTTCCGACGACACCGACGAGGAAATTCCGACGAGACGACACGCAAGTATCCGATAACTTCTGCCGAGATGCACGTGTTGCTAGCCGATCGATTCTTTTGATCTAACTAGTACACTCACGCACGCACACGCAAAATAACTTTGATTGCCAAAGGCTCTTGTCGAGCCTTGCTTTCACTCTTGTATTGCTCAACTCGCGGTGTTGTTTTTACACGGGCCTTACACACGTATATATAGCAGATTTTGTATAACTAACCTAGTAGGATTAGGACATCTAATTCCTACTCTATTCGGCTACCCTTGTCTACTCGGATACGTACGCCCGTACCGCACACGGTGCCGCTTTGGTGTCCGTCGTGCTTATTCCTAACAGAGGAGCACATCGACAAAGTCACCAGCTGAGAGCTCGTCAGCAATGCCTCCAGCGGCAGTGCGCTTCGCCCTGCGCTCCCGTATGATGATGCCGACGTACGCCTCCACCTTCCGGACTAACCTGTCGCAGCGGCGGCGCACGCCCTGGAGGTCCAGCCACTTGAGGAACGGAAGGTGGTCGGCCCAGTTGAACATGCCGAGGAGGTCGTACCCTTCGTTCACCATCTCCTCCACGGCGGCGCCTTCCTGGCTCGCGAAGTCGTCGTAGCGCTTGCCGAACACGACAGCCATGACGTGGTTGAGGGACGCCGCGTGCAGGAACCGCCGAGGGGAGACCACGCCGTCGCGGACCATGAGGGAGGCGACGTCGCCGAGCATGCTCTCGCCGATCGAAGCGCGTTGGGGCGCAGACGCCGCCACGCCGCGCGGGCCGAAGAGGCGCGCCGCGCCGAGGCGCCGTAGCGCGCGCCAGTGCGCGTCGCCGGACGGGGCGAAACCCATGGCCCGGTGGAAGAGAAGCTGGCGCGCCGAGTCCTTCACGGGGAGGTCGCCGAACGCCGGGTTGACGAGCATTGTTAGCACAGCCTCTGCCGCCGAGTACTTTTCGACGACACCGACGAGGAAATTCCGGCAAGACGATACACATAACGATCACCAATCCGCTGAGATGCACACGTTCTGCTAACCTAATCAATCCTTTCGATCAACTAGTATACTCACACGCACGGACTCAAAAATAGATTGATTGCTACACGCACGTCTCGTACGTGTCTTTCCTTTTCTTTATTTCGGTCTCGGTCGCACATTTTGATTACAGGGGTATACACGTGTATATGTAGTAGTTCTAGTGTAGCTATTTTTGGCGCTACAGCGCGCACGCTGTTTGGCCTACTTGTTTTTTCAGATCCAACTTCTGGGATGGACGTCCCTAGACCTCCTGACGGAGCTCCTTGAGGCAGGTATTTTCCTTTTAGCCCGCCTCCTTCTGGCGTTTCTGGGTCGCCAGCCCCTAGACCATCCTTTGATCTATTTTCTGGGTCTTCAGATGAAGCCCCTCTCGGCGGATCACTTTCTTTTGGACCGCCTCTTCTAGCGTTTCTGGGCCGCCAGCCCCTGGACCTTCCCTTGGTCCGGGCTCCACACGTGAAGATCCTCCTCCTAGGATGCCGAGCAGAATACATGCGCCACGTCTGCCTACTGTTGCTGGTGGCCATCCTGCTGTGCTATTGCCTTCATCATGCAACGCCACGTCTTCTCGATCCTGGATGTCGTGTCCGGCGACGTCGGTAGTCCGAGTACTCTCCGGTTGCGCTTCCAAGCTTGAGGTGAACTCCTCCTTCTCAGAATTTGACATGTCCACGCCGACTTCTTTTGACACCTTGGTCGCCGTACTTGGCGTCGCCACACTTGACGAACCAACCGGGGTCACTTCCGGTTCTACCAATGTCATCTTGTCGTTCAAGACAGTCTCCTGCTGCCCCACGTGAACACTAGTGCCGTCGACACCTGCGCATACTACCTTGATCGCTCCCCACACATCCTTCGCCGATTTCTTTCCGACGAGGTGTTGTACCATGTCCGTCGGCATAACCGAGTAGAGCGCCATCAATGCTTGGCAACCCTCTCGGTACTTCGCACCTCCCTTGACGTACTCATCGCCGCCGGGATCGATGGCCTGCCAAATCTGCTGACCTTCCATGGCGCACTGCATCACAAACGCCCATAGGCCGTAGTGCTTGCGATCCAAACGCGGATACAACTCCGCCCCCACCGTCTCAAACGCTGGTGCCGAGCTCTCGCCAAACTTCACCATCGCCATGACCTCCTAGTACTTTCAGCAGATCACGAACGACGACCTTGGCTCTGATACCAATTCTTAGCACAACCCCCCCACCGCCGAGTACTTTCCGACGACACCGACGAGGAAATCCCGACGAGACGACACGCACGTATCCGATAACTTCCGCCGAGATGCACGTGCTGCTAGCCGCGCCGTGTCGGGCTGGCTCGAGACGACCACGCGGGTGAGCCCGACGGAGAAGGACAGCAATGCCGCCCCTCCCTGAACGGAGCGGGACAACGCCGCAATGACGCGGTGCGCCACAGGGCTAGAGAGCGCAGTGACCACGCCCGCCGGGCCTGGCGACGGGCGGCGGCAGAGGGACAAGGCTCACGCTGGACCGCCCGGCGAGAGCCACAAGAGACAAACAACGAGAACAAGCGCAGCTAGGAGGGGTGGGAGGACTGAGGTGGCTGGGAGGAGGAGGAGGATGGAGTCTTCCTGGCCGGAAGCCAGGGAGAGATCCATGGCAGTGCTTGTGGTTGGATTCTTCAGAAGTTTCTTGTCTTGTGGAAAGGAAAGGTTTGGAAGGCGAGGTTGTGATGGTGAGGTGAGGTTGAGTGGGGGTTTAAATAGGACAGGCCAGGAATAATTTTCCAATTAATTTATTTATTTACATCTAAAATATTATCTGTCAATATGGTCTTAATTAGCATGCGTTATAGAAACTTTGTAAGTTTGTAACAGCCCATGATGAGCAGTACTCCACAAGATAATGAGCAGATCTTTTCATAAAGGCATGAGTTCTTTTTGTCCTTGCGAAATCGGACTCGGAATTGACTTGAGTTGCGACCGGACAAAAAGAACTCATGCCTTTATGAAAAGACAAGCCAATTGTGATTACCGACTACAACTCAAATCAAACATCAGCCAGTTGCGATTCCGACTGCAACTGATACCTCTATGAAAGGCCAATTGCGATTCCAACTGCAATTGATACCCCTATGAAAGGCCAGTTGCGATTCCGACTGTAACTCAAATGAAACATCGACCAGTTGTGATTCCGACTGCAATTGGTACCTTTATGAAAAAAGTCAAGCCATTTTGCGATTCCGAATGCAACTCATATGTACAAATAAATTGAACTAGTTTCAAGTTCGACCGCAACTTATATGTAAAAAAAACTTGGACAAAGAAGCAAAAGTTCGATCACAACTCAAAAATAAAAATGGAATACAATGGACCGGTTGCGAGTCCGGTTGCAACTCAAATCAATTCCGAGTATGATTTCGCAAGTGCAATAGCAACGATGGCCTCTATGAAAAAGACAAGCCAGTTGCAATTCCAACTGCAACTCATATGAAACATCAGTCAGTTGCGACTCCGACTGCAACTGAGACCTATATGAAAGAAAAATTGCGATTCTGACTGCAACTCCATGAAATCATATATACAAAAAGTTGAACAAGTTTCAAGTTTGACTGCAACTTATATGTAAAAAGAAACTTGGACAAAGATGCAAAAGTCCGATCAAAACTCAAAATAAACGGAATATATGGACCAGTTGCGAGTCCGGTCGCAACTCAAGTCAATTCCGAGTCCGATTTCGCAAGTGCAAAAGGAACTCATGCCTCTATGAAAAGATAAGCCAGTTACGATTACCGAGTACAACTCAAATGAAACATCAGCCAGTTGCGATTCCGACTGCAAATGATACCTCTATGAAAGTCCAATTGCGATTCCAACTGCAATTGATACCCCTATGAAAAGGCCAATTGTGATTCCGACTGCAACTCAAATGAAACATCGACCAGTTGCGATTCCGACTGCAATTGATACCTTTATGTAAAAAGATAAGCCATTTTGCGATTCTGAATGCAACTCATATGTACAAAAACTTGAACTAGTTTCAAGTTCGACCGCAACTTATATGTAAAAGAAACTTGGACAAAGAAGCAAAAGTTCGATCACAACTCAAAAATAAAAATGGAATACAATGGACCGGTTGCGAGTCCGGTCGCAACTCAAATCAATTCCGAGTATGATTTCGCAAGTGCAATAGCAACGCATGCCTCTATGAAAAAGAGTTGCAATTCCAACTGCAACTCAGATGAAACATCAGCCAGTTGCGACTCCGACTGCAACTGAGACCTATATGAAAGAACAATTGCGATTCCGACTGCAACTGATACCTCTATGAAAAATTCAAGCCATTTGCAATTCCGAATGCAACTCAAATGTACAAAAACTTGAACTAGTTTTAAGTTTGACCGCAACTTATATGTAAAATAAACTTAGACAAATATGCAAAAAAGTCCGATCACAACTCAAAATAAACGGAATACAATGGACCAGTTGCGAGTCCGGTCGCAACTCAAGTCAATTCCGATTACAAATTTGCAAGTGCAATAGCCACTCATGCCTCTATGAGTGACAAACCAAGTTGAGATCCTGACTCCAACTCATATGAAACATTAATCAGTTGCGATTCCAACTCCAAATCAAATGAAACATCGATCATTTGCGATTCCGAATGCAACTCATATGTACAAAAAGTTGAACTAGTTTCAAGTTCAACCACAACTTATATGTAAAAGAAACTTGGACAAGATGCAAAACCCGATCACAACTCAAAATAAATGGAATACATAGACCAGTTGCGAGACCGGTCGCAACTCAAGACAATTCCTAGTCCAATTTTGCAAGTGCAATCGCAACTATTGTGATATTGTTTGAAAAATATTTTAAATTCCAAACAATAGTATTACCACTAGTATGGATTTTGAATCCAGATAATAGCGATGGATACATACTATAAAATAGAAAAACATGAAAATCTAAACCAACCCAAAAAAAACATTTTTAAAAAATAAAAAATAAAATAGATAATAAATAATACCTATATTCATCCAAATCTAGACAAATTTGAGTAAACAAAAAATAATTTTTAAACAAAGTTTCCCTTGTCTAATAACAACTAGCTAAATACAACATAAGAAAAGCTAAATAATTTTTTTTTAAAAAAAAATTAGCACTCCACTAAGTTTCTCTCTCGCTTACCTGATGTACAAATAGAAAGCCAACAATCCCAAAAAACTGCGTGACAAAAAAGGCCCAAAAAAACTTCAAACACAGCCCACTACAAACCCACCAACACCCAGCTGAGCAAGTCATCTCCGCGCGCGGGACAAGCAAAAACAACGCGACAAACCCAATACCCAGCATCAATCTTGACACAGAACGTGATTGTTCTTTAAACTAGCTGAGAATTAACAATTCCGTTTATTGTATACCCAGCGAATAATCACCATTCAAAACAGTCAGAATGGTAATTAAGTCCGAGATTTCCCGTGCATGTTCATCTCGCTCTCTCAAAAAAGAAAACAACTTTTCAGAACCGACACCGTGTAGCGGGAGATTGACTCAAAATAGACAGAGTTGAAGTATCATACGAGTAGTACACTTCTTTTTGACGCTTGATCATATAGTCGTCGATAGGTGGTCTAAGTGTCATATTATTGTTTTTTAGATCCATTACACTGTTCGTTGAGGACTATGAAATAGATTAAACATCTACTATTTGTGAGTAGAGATGAAATTTCACGTGCTTAAATTGTTGGCTAAAAATGGCACGAACGGTACCTCAAAATACATAATGGTGGTATGTATGTATATCTTCGTACACAAGCTTGGGTTCGGTGCACTTATTAGAGAGTGCATGCGCTCCGTGGAAATAAAAATTTTGTATATTTCAACATCAACCATTTTTTATTTTATTTTTGAGCCTGTTGTTCTATTATACTACTCGATATACATAAGGCGTACAAAACATGCAAAATACACTGAACAAGCCAAATACACCATTTCGTGTGTTATTTATCTCTGTTAATTTTTTTTGACAAACAGTACTTGTATTCATAGAACATAACAGTACAGATTTGGTACACATACAAGTAACAAAATACAAGGAGGATACGAACGGTTGTACGGCTGTAAACAACCATCAGTGCAACTATCAGGCACACACTTTCTTCGCCGTCGCCGGAGAAGAAAAGCACTAGAAGTTGGTCCACTCATTGGCGCCGAAGAAGCCCGTAGCCATGAGGCGTTGACGAGCCACGATAGCCACCAGCCCCGTAAGACTGGATCTAGCCCGATAATTAACATCGGCCGGAGGAGCCCTCCAAGCATCTTCAACACCGGATCCGGGGCCACCGCCACCCCGTCCTTCAGGCGGCCGAATCTCTCACCGTCTTCCGTAAGCAAGCAACAGTCAAAACCGCCGCACTCCAGGAGTAGCCCATCCCTGCCACTGCGCCAAGACGCAACACTAGATTGAAACCACTCCAACAGCTTGGACTCCACAAGCCTCTCGCCGGCGTCAGCAACACCTCCGGCGAGCAGGGACATGCACTGGGAGACCATTATTCCTAGAAGCACCATCAGCATCTGCCCCACCATGACGCCGACGGAGGAGCCACAAAACCTAGACAACCTAGGACTACAGCACACACAGAGATGAGAACAATACCTCCCCTTCCCCTCGCGATGCCTGAACGGCGATCAAGGGAAAGGGGAGCGCTGGAATCACCGGGTGGAGCCTGGCTCGTGAGGAGAGGCGGAAGTTCTTTATCTCTGTTAATTATTAAGTATTCGAGGGTGCAATTGTCACTAGTAGAAAACATGCCATCCGTTCGCGCCCCCTCGGAGCATTAGTCCCGGTTGCGCCACCAACCGGGACTAATGCTAGCACGCGTCCCGGTTGGAGCGGGCACGGGGCCAGGGGGCATGCGTCCCGGTTGATAAGGGGGAATACGTCTCGGTTGGAGCCACCAACCGGGACTAAAGGTTTGGCCACAGCCACGTGGCGTGGCACGCACCTTTAGTCCCGGTTGGTGGCTCTAACCGGGACGTATTCTCCTGCCCTCTATAAATGCAACACCCCAGCCCCCTCTGCCTCCACTCTGTTTTTTCGAATGGTGGAAGGTGTGAGGGGTGTGCTAGTTTTTTCTCTTCTATGCATGCATTGAAGGTGTTTGATGAAATGTTTGAGTGAAAAATCCCGTTGAATTTCTCATAGAACAAAAATATAGAAGGTGTCCGAGACACACTTGAGCTTTATCCTCTTTATTTCCCTCGATCGAGGTTAGCAATCTTATCTTTTCTAGGTCATTGATACAATTCATGTGTCGGTGTGAATTGGTTATTTTACTATTTATGATGTCCTGTTTTTTGATAAACTTACTTATATGATGCAGATGAACGGTCGGGAATGGATGTACGGTGACCGGCGCATTGCTCTTTAAGTGCGTTAATTTCATCTTGTTGTTGCTTTAATCGTTCTTCAATTAAACGCATTCGCTCTTTCTGACTATCTGCTTCAACTTAAACCCTGTCCTTTCTCCTCTGACGGCTTCTATCAGGATATTTCTTCCTCTCTTCTGGAAACCCAGTCCTCCATGGTTGGGAGCCTCTTGTGCCTCGTGTTCGTCCATCATGTTCCTTATTTCCAAGGGCGAGTGTGATCTCATCATTCTCTCTATCGGAAATGAAGTCCCCATCTTTAACAGCCTTTACTGCTTTTCTGATCCTCTCGATTGGCAAGGGGTCTTCTTTATGTCGTATGTTATATATACACCTCCCTTCCGAGTCCAACGTGCCCCCATGCCCGTAAAACCAATTCCTTGCATGTTCTACCCAATCGTCTGTCTCTGGGGTGATCTTTTTATCACGCAGTTCATTCTCAAGTTTCTCCCACTTAGGAATGCCAGCCATGTAGCCACCTTGCCCCATAGTATGGTGATACTTCTTGTTAGCAGCATTCAGCTTATTCGTTGCAAACATTTTCTTAGCTTTTTCTGATGTCTTGCATTCCACAAACTCAGCCCAGAATGGTTTTATCTTCTCAAACTGAATATTCTTGAAATCGTGAGTCTTCTCTTTCACGACATAGTCAAGGTGCAATCTTTTCTTCCAGTTGGTGAAACACTGGGCCATCTTCTTCAAAGCCCACTCCCTGACCTTAGCCTCCATGGCTCTCCCATGTTGTAAGGCGTCCTCAACTGGATCCTCCGCATTTGGATCCAGCTCTATCTTCGGTAGTTTGAAATTAACCATGAGCCTCTTCCACAGTAAATCTTTGGCGTGGTTAGGGACAAATAAACATGTTCCCTCTTCATCCGCATTAGCAGGCCTATTCCAATTTCTAATGGTGATCGGGATTAAGTCCCTAACGATTACTCCGCATTGTGCCACAAATTTGTTTGCGACAACTTCGGGAGCCGTCGGCTTGCCGTCTTCAGCGACATCTTCGATCCTGAACCTCTCATGGTCTTGCAACTTTTTGGTTGGGCCTCGTCTGCTCTTTTCAGTAGATTCCTTTGATCCGGAGGGCTAAAAGAAGAAAGATCGTCGTTACTATTTCTATATAGATAGCAGATGATTAATTAATGAATTGATTATATTACATGCACCTCGCCGGAGCGGTCGTCTTCTCGATTACACAAGGCATCGCCTTCTCCCTCACGGAAGGCAACACCTTCAACCTCAAACAAGTCGTCTATTTCGGTAAAAAGAGGATCACCCTCACCGGAGTTGTTCAGAAACGTTGATACGTCTAAATTTTCTTCCCCACGGATCACACCTTGGATCAACTCTTCCTTTTCTTCGTCTCTGACGTGTGGGTCCATATTTTCTGCATTGGTGAAAAAACGAATAAGTCAAAGCAGCTAAAGGAGAAAGTTAGGTACGGTGTTGAGAGATATAAACCCTAATTCATAGAAACCCTAATATATACATACACAATAATAAAAATGAAGAGAAACCCTAAACCCTAAACCTAGCTACAAAAAGGAAACCGTGTAGTAGATAGGCACATCGTCGAACCCACATGCACCTAAGGGGTATTAATGATTCCTTATCTAAGATAGGGCTTTTAAGTTGCTTGACAATGTGAATCGGGTCTGGGGCTACCCACAGTGACTGACCAGTGGGGCCGAAGACCAATAATACCAAACTAATTAATAAACCTAATAATACCTAACTAATAATAAACCTAATAATCAAAACATCGAAAAGAAAGGGAAACAATCAACACATGGCATCGATGCAATGCTCAAGCAAGTATGATGATATGACAAGTTAATTTGCATTGGAATGTAACCCTAAGACATGCTCGACGATTTAATCAGGGTTCCGAGGGGTGAAAACCCTAACTCGGGGAAACTCCAGAACATATGAGAGGGGTGCATTTGTTCTTCTAATTATACTTGTCATTTAAGTTGTTGAACAATGCATGATTATAGGTTAAATAGATAGGTTTCATTTTTCTGAACAATTTGATATATTATTTGTATTTTTCTGACTTATAAACAATAAGTTATTGATTTTACAATATTAAATCATTTTGTGGAATTAAAAAAAGGCAAATAGTTTTTACACCGGGGCGCCCCTAGCCAGTGAGACTGACAGAAGGGCCCCAGTGCCAACTCAGCCTCCACGCGTACAGATCATTTTTATACCACAGAGGAGCCTACCCACTGAGGCTGACTGATGGGCCCTAGGCCACATCAGCTGCCACGCGAGCACGAGTGACGTCAGCACGACGTCACGCTGGCGGTGAGCTCCCAGGCAGCGGCAGCGACGGCGATAGCGGGCACGCCTGGACGCGCGGATGGGCGCGTTAGAGAGAGAGCGATGTAGGGAGAAAGAGAGTGGCAGCGCTGCTCCTTGTTGGTCACCGGAGCGTCGCCTCCGTCGAGCTCGAGCGGCGGCGTCGTCGGGCACACGCGTGGAGAGTAGTACAGGAGGAGAGGGAGAGAAAGAAGAGCACCGTGAGGATCAGCAGCTCACCAGGAACACGACAGAGGTGGTGGCGAGGCCGGGCGAGCTCGGGAGACGCCGGAATCGACGGAGACAGACGACGGATGGAGCTTCCAATCCAGGCGATTGAGGTCACGCGCGAGGGGGAAAAGTAGCCGGGGCGCGCGTGGACGGAGGCAGCGGTGGTGGCGGACGGAACGCGCGGGTGGCGGCGAGCTCGGGCAGCCTGCCGGCGTCGGGGGCGGTTCCTGTGCGCGCGTCGGTGAGAAGCAGAGAAGTGAGATGGGGAAGAAGAAAGGAGACGCATCAGTTATAAACGAAGGGCCTTTAGTCCCGGTTGGTGGCTCCAACTGGGACTAAAGGGGCATACGTCCCGGTTGGAGCCACCAACCGGGTCGTATACTCCAATATTTTCAGCAGACCAAGGGTTGGCGCGCAGGGGGTCTTTAGTCCCGGTTGGTGGCTCCAACCGGGACATATTCCCTGTTTTCAAATTTTTTCAGGTATTTTCTCTGTGTTCCCGCCTTATTTTTTATTTTGGGGTTTAAATTTGTATTGTTTTTTAAATGATAATTAATTTGGAATTTAGAAAAACTTTAAACATAAAAAGTGTTTGGATTTGAATAAATAATTCAAAACCATTTTCTGTTTTAAAAAATAATTAATGTAACCATTTAAAATATGAACCATTTACAATTAAAAATGAATTAACTTATATTTTTTTAATATCAATTTGGAATTTAGAAAAACTTTAAACATAAAAAGTGTATGGATTTGAATAAATAATCCAAAACCATTTTCCATTTTTAAAAAATAATTAATGTAACCATTTAAAATGAATTAACTTATATTTTTGAATATTAATTTGGAATTTAGAAAAACTTTAAACATAAAAAGTGTTTGGATTTGAATAAATAATTCAAAACCATTTTCTGTTTTAAAAAATAATTAATGTAACCATTTAAAATATGAACCATTTACAATTAAAAATGAATTAACTTATATTTTTTTAATATCAAATTGGAATTTAGAAAAAATTTAAACATAAAAAGTGTATGGATTTGAATAAATAATCCAAAACCATTTTCTATTTTTAAAAAATAATTAATGTAACCATTTAAAATGAATTAACTTATATTTTTGAATATTAATTTGGAATTTAGAAAAACTTTAAACATAAAAAGTGTTTGGATTTGAATAAATAATTCAAAACCATTTTCTGTTTAAAAAAATAATTAATGTAACCATTTAAAATATGAACCATTTACAATTTAAAATGAATTAACTTATATTTTTTTAATATCAGTTTGGAATTTAGAAAAACTTTAAACATAAAAAATGTTTGGATTTGAATAAGTAATTCAAAACCATTTTCTATTTTTAATGGGCGAAAAAAAAGGATGGAAAATAATGGGCGGAAAGAAAATTTGATTAGGATAGAACTGGAATTAAAGTACATAACACAACTAACACAAAGTTACATAGAAGAACTGAAGATTAAGATACATGGCCAGATTAAGCCACAATCGGCCGAACTTGTTTTGCAATGTTGGAATAATTCAGTCATGCTCCTGCCTACACCTGTAATACTCGCCACTGTAGTCGTCGTACTTGCCGCGGCCGTCATCGCTATCGTCGTCGGGGTCGCCGTAGTTGAACCTTGAAGGTTGAGTACGAGTGGGCTGGACTTGAGGGTAGCGCAGGCGGGGGCTAGAGTCGGCGGCCGTGTCGTAGGCCATGACGCTCTAGAGAGTCCGGCCGCGCCACCACAGCCGACGGCCGACCTCGTTGAAGTTCGGAGGAGGTGGGCCCTCCTCCTCGTGCCTGGCGAGTGCCCTCTCACGCCGATCCACGAAGAAGGCTCCCCAAGTCGGGAAATAGTCGGGATGCCATCTGGGATTCCTCCGCTGCTCCGGCGTGAGCTCGAAGTAGTAGTGGTTCGTGATGGCCATCCGACGCGCCACACCTAGAGGGACAGGAGGAACCGGCACGCCTCCGGCGCTCAGCATCCAGCCGACGGGGACACAGTAGCCCGACGGGCAGGGGTAGTTCGAGGCGCAAAGCGCCTCCGACTCCCTAGGAGTTAGTGCTACGGTGGAAGCCATGGGAAAGAGTGATGAGGTTGCACATATGAGTCTAGAGATGAGCAATTACAATGGAGGCCAACCCTACATATATATAGTGTAGAACTGGCGGGAAGAACTGGAGGGAAGAACTGGCGGGAAGAAAAATGGCGGGAAAAATGGCGTGTCGACATTATGTCGTGCGGCGTGTACCTTGTCCCGGATGGTGTCACCAACCGGGACTAAAGATGAACCTTTAGTTACGGTTGGAGACACCAACCAGGAAAAAACACGAGTCAGCACTAATGATAGGGGTGAGTGTCGACATTATTTCGTATGTACAAACCGGACCCACTTCCTGCCGATTCGGCAGACATTTGTCCTTTTTACCCGGGATGGACGAAAAGGTTTGAGATGTCCCTGTTGGGAGATAGTCCATGTAAGGTGGTCTAGTATTTTAGGAAAATGGGACGGTAGCATTCTGAAACGGCATTTTGGTGGTTACTTCACAAAACGACCCGTTTTTTGCGCTCGGAAAATGGAAAAGGGCTTTTCCGTGCGACAAAAAGGAAAACTTCCTCCTGAAACATTGTTCTCCATACCAATGTCTACACACATGCATAATATGGGCACAACATCACAAACTATGCCGTGATTCAGCATATAACATCGGTCATTTGGACCGAAAGCCATGAAACCTCGAACATGATAGGTCATTTTGTGAAGGCTTTTTCGAAACATGATCAATATACCAAGTCTGGTATTTTTCCTTTCAACTATGTAACATAATATGACACCACGCGAAGGATTTTCATTGTTCGGATTTTTTTTTGAATTTATTATGCCCGTTTTGAATTATCTGAATTTCTAACTATGGTCGAACCGGTGTGCATGAAGATAGGGGACGAGCATCGTTAGAACTTGCATTGGATCTCGAAAGAAACCACATATTGCGAGTCTAAAAATGATTTTTACAAAAAATCACGGGCGTTAGATCATGTACCTGTAGTACAAACCGGACCCACTTCCTGCCGATTCGGCAGACATTTGTCCTTTTTACCCGGGATGGACGAAAAGGTTTGAGATGTCCCTGTTGGGAGATAGTCCATGTAAGGTGGTCTAGTATTTTAGGAAAATGGGACGGTAGCATTCTGAAACGGCATTTTGGTGGTTACTTCATAAAACGACCCGTTTTTTGCGCTCGGAAAATGGAAAAGGGCTTTTTCGTGCGACAAAAAGGTTGGTGTCACCAACCGGGATATTATGTCATGGGACACATGCATAAGATGGGCACAACATTATGTCGTGCGGCGTGTACCTTGTCCCGGATGGTGTCACCAACCGGGACTAAAGATCAACCTGTAGTCCCGGTTGGAGACACCAACCGGGACAAAACACGAGTCAACACTAATGATAGGGGTGAGTGTCGACATTATTTCGTAAGTGTCGACACTATGCCGAGCTGCTTGTACTATAAATAGGCATCCTTGCGAGTCCAGTCCTCCAACCAGTTTGAGGCATCTCTAAGATGGTTTTCGAGAGCAGGGACACCACTGCGGCCAGTTTGAGGGAGATGCCGACGGAGCCCAGTCCTCCGGCATCTCCGAGAAACTGGTCATAGAGGCACTCCCTAATATGTGAAATTAGTTACCTCCGAGGCATATTGATCTAGTTAGAGAAGTTACAAGCTGCAAGATGGTTTTCGAGAGCAGGGACACCACTACGACCAGTTTAAGGGAGATGCCGCCAGATCCTAGTCCTCCGGCATCTCCAAGAAACTGGTCATAGAGGCACTCCCTAATATGTGACTGCGCGCGTTTGGAGATAAGATCTTAATGGTAAGTACGAATCGGGACAACTTCTTCATAGTCCCGGTCCAGCCACAAAACGGGACTAACACTCAAGACATTTATTAATATTAAAAACTGAGACTACAAAACCGGGACTAAAGGCCACAAACCGCGAAAGATATCCTTCGGTCAAGCCACAAACCGCGAAAGATATCCTTCGGTCAAGCCACAAACCGCGAAAGACATGAACTAGAGTTACATAATATGAGCATGAACTTCTTGGCATATGTCCTTCCTTATGATCGCTTCAGACGTAACCATGGAGCATCTTCTTTACTTAACGGAATGCTTGGATCAGTTTTCACTGTGAAGGGCGGAATTTCATCAAACTTATTATAATCTTCTGACATGTCTGTCTTGTCCTCGATTCCCACGATGTTTCTTTTCCCTGAAAGAACTATGTGACGCTTTGGCTCATCATATGATGTATTCGTTTGCAGATTTTTTCTTTTTTCGGTCTGGAGGACATGTACTTCACATAGAAAACCTGAGACACATCATTGGCTAGGACGAATGGTTCATCTCTATAACCAAGATTGTTGAGATCCACTGTTGTCATTCCGTACAACTGGTCTATCTTTACCCCTTTCCCATTCAGGTTGACCCATTTGCAGCGAAACAAAGGGACCTTAAAAGAGACTCCATAGTCTAGTTCCCATATCTCCTCTATGTAACCATAATATGTGTCCTTTTGTCCATTCTCGTCTATTGCATCAAAGCGGACACCACTATTTTGGTTGGTGCTCTTTTTATCTTGGGCGATCGTGTAGAATGTATTCCCATTTATTTCGTACCCTTGGAAATTAAATACAGTAGAAGATGGTGACGCGGCCAACAAGTATAGCTGATCTCCAACAGTGGTGTCATTCAAGAGATGTGTCCGCATCCAACCACCGAAAGACTTCATGTGTTCATCTGTAATCCATGATTCAGGCTTCCCCGGGTTTTTGGAGCGTACAATATTCTTGTGTTCCTCGATATACGGAGCTGCCAAGGTGGAATTATGTAGAACTGTGTAGTGTGCTTTAGTTAAAGAATCCCCGTCCCTACATATCATTGCTTTCTTTCCCAACGTGCCATTTCCACTTAGTCTTCCCTCATGCCGCGAGTCAGAAACACCAATCAGCTTAAGGTCAGGAATAAAGTCAACACAAAACTCAATGACCTCCTCTGTTCTATATCCCTTGGAGATGCTTCCTTCTGGTCTAGCACGGTTATGAACATATTTCTTTAAGACTCCCATGAACCTCTCAAAGGGGAACATATTGTGCAGAAATACCGGACCGAGAATGGCAATCTCTTCCACTAGATGAACCAGGAGATGCGTCATAATATTGAAGAAGGGTAGTGGGAACACCAATTCAAAACTAACAAGACATTGTACCACATCCTTCTGTAACCTTGGCAGAATATCTGGATTGATTACCTTCTGAGATATTGCATTGAGGAATGAACACAGCTTCACAATGGGTACTCGAACATTTTCCGATAGAAGCCCCCTCAATGCAATCGGAAGCAATTGCGTCATAATCACGTGACAGTCATGAGACTTCAGGTTTTGGAACTTTTTCTCTGCCATATTTATTATCCCCTTTATATTAGATGAGAAGCCCGACGGTACCTTGATACTGTAAAGGACTTCAAAAAAGATTTTCTTCTCTGCTTTGGTAAGAGCATAGCTGGCACGACTTAAGTGACGCCCTTTATCCGTCTTGTTATGTGTATGCATGTTCTTTGGATCTTTCATAATTTGTTGGTCCTCCCGTGCTTCAGGTGTATCTTTTGTCTTCCCATACACGCCTAGGAATCCTAGCAGGTTCACGCAGAGATTCTTCGTCACGTGCATCTCGTCGATTGAAGAGCGGACACGCAGGACTTTCCAATATGGCAGCTCCGAAAATATAGATTTCTTCTTCCACATGGGTGCGTGTCCTGTAGCGACGTCGTTCGGAACTGATTGACCGTCGGGACCCTTTCCAAAGATTACTTCTATGTCCTTGACCATACCAAATACATCATCACCAGCAGGGAGTTCAGGCTTCTTCCGGTGATCTGCCTCACCTTTGAAATGCTTGCCTTTCTTTCTTACGGGATGATTGGCCGGAAGAAATCGTCGATTCGCCAGGTACACAACCTTCTTGCATTTATGCAAATATGTACCTTTGGTCTTATCTAAACAGTGGGTGCATGCCTTATATCCCTTGTTTGTCTGTCCTGAAAGGTTACTAAGAGCAGGCCAATCATTGATGGTTACGAATAACAACCCTCGTAGATCAAATGGCTCCTGTTTGTTCTCATCCCACGCACGTACACCTGGTTTGCCCCACAATTGTAAGAGTTCTTCAACTAATGGCCTAAGGTACACATCAATGTCGTTGCCCGGTTGCTTCGGGTCTTGGATGAGCACTGGCATCATAATGAACTTACCCTTCATGCACAACCAAGGAGGCAGGTTGTAGATACATAGAGTCACGGGCCAGGTGCTGTGACTACAGCTCTGCTCCCCAAAAGGATTCATGCCATCTGTACTTAGACCAAACCATAAGTTCCTTGCGTCACCTGCAAAGTCTGGGAAGTCTCTCTCGATTTTTCTCCACTGTGACCCATCAGCAGGGTGTCTCAACTTCCCGTCTTTCTTACGGTCTTCTTTGTGCCATCGCAACAACCTGGCATGCTCTTTGTTTCTGAACATGCGTTTCAACCTTGGTATTATAGGAGCATACCACATAACCTTAGCAGGAACCCTCTTCCGGAGGGGCTCTCCCTCAACATCACCAGGGTCATCTCGTCTGATCTTATACCGCAATGCATTGCATACCGAGCATTTATCTAAATTCTCATACTCCTTACCGCGGTAGAGGATGCAGTCATTAATGCATGCATGTATCTTTTGCACATCTAATCCCAGAGGACAGAGAGTCTTCTTTGCTTCGTAGGTACTCTCGGGAAGTTCGTTATGTTTTGGAAACTTCGGCTTCATTATTTTCAGCATCTTTTCAAATGAGGAGTCAGTTAGACCACACTCTGTCTTCCATCGCAACAATTCCAGTGTGGTACCGAGCTTTGTGCTGCCATCTTCACAATTTGGATACAACAATTTCTTTTGATCTTCTAACATGCCCTCTAACTTCAACTTCTCATTTTCTGTTTCACAGTGTCGCTTTGCATCAGAAATGACCCTACCAAGTTCATCAGCCGGCTCATCTGATGCCCGTTCTTCACCTCTTTCCTCTCCATTGTCTTCCATTGCAGTATCACTGTATTCAGGAAACATATGATGATAGTTGTTATCATCATCTTCTTCTTCACCATCTTCCATTAACCCCTCTTTCCCCGTGCTTGGTCCAACAATTATAGTTGGGCATGAAACCTTTCATAATCAGGTGGCCGCGAATGATTTTCGAGGAGTACTAATGCTACCGGCCTATCGAATAATCGAAAAAGCAGTGTGGCTTCCACCGAGGTCCCGGGTGATGACAATGGCGATGACGATGATGCACCGACGATGGCTCCTGTTGGCTACCCAGTGGATGATATCACAGAGATGACACACTGCGAGCTACATGTCAAAGTTGTGAACATATCAATGAAGGTGGCGGTCGGCTATGCCTTACCAATTGGACCCACACCAACTTACCACTGTCGTCCGGTTCCAGAGGGCTACGCTGTTGTCGGCGTGGATGAAATCATGCCCACCTTTGAGGTTTTGGATCTTCACTACCCTGCAGGTGAAGGGGATGTGACTGTACTGGGAGACACAAAAAACGTCACCATTCTATGGCCGAAGGAATGTATCGTGCTTCGAAATCACACGCCAAGGCCATCTTCGCCGCCGCCTCACCCGTCTCCAGCGAGGTCGTCGTCGCCGCGGCAGCCGTCTTCGTCGCCTCACCCGGCTCCGTCGCCTCACCAATCTCCGGTGCAGCCATCGCCGCGGGAGCCATCGCCGGCGCCTCAGGATAAAAAGCGTAAGCGTACCGCTACTGTGCGTCGTAAGCGATCGCCGAAACGTAAACAAGAGCCTCTTCCAAAAGTACCAAAGGTTCCTCCAAAGAGAGCTTATGACTGTACTGAAGAGGAGACTGCGACGATCGTTGATGCGGAAACGACAGCGTTTTTCGCTAAGTTGAGGCGGACGAAAGAGCCAGAGTTCCCCAGCACCAAAGAAGAAAAAGCCAAAGTGTTGAAAATGCTAAAGACTCTTCATCAACCCGAGCCAAAGCTGTCATCAGACTATGAGCGTTCTATTCTCAAGTCACATGCGGCACAAAAAGCCTCGAAGAGCAGTACTGATGCAAGCGAGAAATCTGTTGCCCAGCTCGGAGAACAAGCAAAACAGACTTGCGCCCCTCTCAAGGTGATTTCCCAAACCAATGTGGGGTCGAGCAAATATGGGGACGAAGAGCAGTATGATCCAGAGGTAGTTGCACAATACGGAGAAGCTGCCGCTGCTCAAGGTATGAGTATTGCCCAGTACTTATCCTAGTTAGAGTTCTTCCCCGTGAGTGAAGTAGCATACAAATACCAGTACGGCAAACCTCTCGTCAAACCTGAGGAGGTAAACAATCTTCCAAAAAAATGCGAAGATTGCATAACTGGTACATGCATGCCATAAGGGCCGGGGCTAACTGGATAGTGTTGAGGGTTACAAAAAAGCATCATGGGAAAGAAAAGGATGACATGATATCCATTGAATTTGATGAACTATTTCAATTATTCAATCAAGACGCCTTGGACAAATCGATCATCAGTGCCTATTGTCTGCAAGTACTAATTCTGTAATTAATTTAGTCTCCAACTATATTATTTTGTTTATTGCTTGTATATAATCATACTATAATATGCAGAATGAAGATTCTCGAATGCAGCAGAGGACAAATCTATGACATTTGCTTCATTGACCCATATTGGGTTCATGAAGCTAATCTTAAAATAAGCCCCCAGGATACGGAGGATAATATAGTACACGCGTTAAGGTTTCAAGAAACCAAAAGGGAAATACTATTTTCTTACAACTTCGAGTGAGTGTTATTGTCTTGTATACACTTTCTATTTCGCTTACTCGATGTTCAGTATATAATTGATTAGTTATGCATTTGCAGCTTCCACTATATTCTGTTAATCATTCAACTTGACAAAGGGCGTGTACTAGTCATGGACTCGAAACATAAACCCCTTGAGACGTGGAAGGACATGCAGATACTTCTCCAGCGGTAATTCTAATCATTACGACACTATATCGGCAACGTTCGTGAATTTTATGATATCAAGTACTTAATAACTTATTTTATTCGTTTTCTACGTTGGGCAGCGCTTGGAAACGGTTCACCAACAAGGCTAGGGGTGTTTGGAAAGAGGAGCTTACATTTCAACCACTAAATGTAAGCACCACTAGCTATATCTGCGCATCTCTTTGATTCTAGTTTTGATACAGTTATTATCATGCTTGATTATTATTTTGATTGAACTCTGTTCTCGTAAAATGCCTGACGCAGGGACCAGGTAACAATCTATGTGGATACTATGTTTGCGAGTTCATCCGGCAGACGTACGATGAGA
This sequence comes from Avena sativa, assembly GCA_916181665.1. Classification (NCBI taxonomy): domain Eukaryota; kingdom Viridiplantae; phylum Streptophyta; class Magnoliopsida; order Poales; family Poaceae; genus Avena; species Avena sativa. The sequence continues at coordinate 37,143,083 of OV702285.1, read as the reverse complement.
AGGGCGGAAATTTAGAGCAACTCCACGTACGTAAACAATTTCTATAGTTTTTAATTACAATTAAATTGTGTTTAGTTTCATTCATATAGGCTGACTCCTTTTTTAAATCAGATCGAACGTCTACGGGACGGTCTTCTGCCAAAGGATCGCGTACGAGCAATTCAGGAGGAATTGGCGGGATTCTTGGATGCAGAAGTCCTAGACCCAAAAAGGGAATACTATTCGGCTGTGTATAGACAATAGGGATTGTAAAAATAGCAACTTTGAAGGAATTGGCCGGTAGCATCGAATAGCAACTTTTGTATGTAGTGCATGAACTCGATCCTTGTATTCAATGTAATATCGTCATGATATTCATGATGTAATATAAGGTTCCTTTATTGATAAGTGCAAATCACTAAATAAACAATAAACCAACCTAAATGAATTCTCTGCCACGGCAACAAAGTGTGCCAAAATGAATTCTCTGCCGCGGCAGAGAAATGAGCCAAATCGCTGCCGCGGCAGAAGGTTATTAGTCCCGGTTCACCCCCCTCGCCCTCTGCCGCTGCCACGTGTGCCCCATTTTGTCCCGGTTGGTGGGGCAACTGGTCGCTGCCGCGGCAGAAGGTTATTAGTCCCGGTTCACCCCCCTCGCCCTCTGCCGCTGCCACGTGTGCCCCATTTTGTCCCGGTTGATGGGGCAACTGGGACTAAAGGTTAGGGCTTTAGTCCCGATTGCCCTGTCCCGGTTGGGCAACCGGGACTAAAGCCCCGTATCAACCGGGACCTATAGCCCCGTTTCTACCAGTGTGTCTATTGAGACGTAACAACAATATTCCAGGGTGCAACGCGACACGTGACACGGACCCACTAGCTGGCCGAACGTACGCAGAGAAAAGGAAGGCAATATAAACAGGAACGCGGTTTATTTCGTAAATATCCTACACATGTAAAAACTGGTGACAATACTACTGTACTAATTGTAGTATATCGCAAGGCACAACGACAGCCAACGCGCCATGAAACGACACCTGAAGAACCAGCTGGGGAGATCTTTTTTTTACAGGTACAGCTGGGTAGATCTTTGACAATTATCACCTACCTAAAGTTATTTTGAGGTTAGCCAGCTGCTGAGGTAAAAACTCTAGAAGCCGCGCGCGATGTTTCGTGGTTTTGGCTATCCTGAACGAATAATTTCATCGTCCCAAACGGCGCGCCGCGAGCTGAGTCGATGGCCGGCCCATTATTATCCTACGGTTAACCGGCCTGACCGTGCTCGAGCCATGCATGAGCGGGAACGAAACCAGCCGGGTCTGTCATGAATCCGTTTGCAGGTTACAAGCGGGGATCGTCCTGCTCTTAATTTGACGGCGCGGCCCCTAGCTAGTAAAGTAGTAACTAGATTGAGGGGCACGAACTCGTGATTTCCGTGTTAATTTACATCGTGTGTTGCGATGATACATATTGAGTAAGGACAAAACATTCGTTGTGCAATCGCTAGGAAAAAAAACTATAGAGAGAAACATTGTAATGAGTAAGCACAGAGGATGGACAAAAGTAACATTCACATATGTTCAAACGAGCATTGTTGGAGTAATAGTAACCTACTTTCTATCCACGGGAGATTAATAAAGGGAAAACCATAATCTTTAGAGGACATTTATTCACATCATGTCGCGGTTGTCTCTCAACCCATCGTATTGTTTACAGAAATCTTTGACAATTATCACCTACCTAAAGTAGCACTTGAGCATCCACCGATAGCCAAAATGCCAACAGATGTTTAACAGGAAAAACATGGCAATGCACACCATTTTAGGTTTCTATTGATTTTGGTATATACCAAAAATTTGACTGGTACTTGAGAAATCTGCGGTCCACGGCTGATCTTCTCTACAGAATTAATAGCCACCAAATTACATGTAAGGGATCAGATAAACATTCAGTATATGATAAATCCACACAAGTATGGCAGGACATTGTTCTGGTTTGATTGGTGGCCGGGCAGCAGACCTCTCAAAGACAAGTATCCGGAGCCCTTTGCGATTGTGGTTGACCCTATGGAGGAGGGATGCCGCTGCGTTGCTGACCTACATACGGCACAACTAACCGAGAATTCAATAGCTCCTAGTGCACACCATCATTTATAGTTGCAACTATCTCCAACAAACTCATCTACGAAAGTACAACAGATGAGAAACATTAAACTTTTGTATGAAAGAAGCAATAATCCTAGACAAGAAGAGCATAGAAACTTACTTCTCCCTCCACACAGGAATAAAGTAGACATGATCTTTCAAAAGTTATGATATCTATCATCAGGGCCTAGGGAAATATTTATTACAACCTGAAACTGCAAAACAGAGCCACAACAGGGAAAAGAATAGCAGATTAATCCAGCAGTATATTCTTAAAAATAAATATCATTGAAGTAAATCTAATGGATATTTTAAAAGAAAGCTAAACGCGGGAATTAAGTAACTGGTATCATGCTTAAGCAGACTTGGTAAGATAACATAGAACGAAAGTAAATCTAATGAAGATATTAAGGGAAAGCTAAATTATGTCTAGGTTTACGGTCATATATAGCAGCACATCAGAAGTCGGCACCTGTCCATTGGGCTGCACATGAGGCAGCTTGTCAGACTTCCATTACCATTGCTTGTTGCTGCTCCTGTTGGAAGCTTTCCGAATAAATTAAGGATAGAAAGATGGGAAATGAAGAGAAGAACTTGTGATGAACACAAAGATCTGAGACACCCAAACCCTTGCTATGAAAGTGAGATTTTTGTGGGATTCCGCTTGACATCCTACCTACTCCACACCAATGCGGCTGTCGAATACAACAGAAAAACAGAGCCGTGCTCTCTAAAAAAAAGGAAACAAAGCCACCGTACCAAGGCACACATGCGCAACGCCACGCTGTGGACGACAGAGAGATCAGCCGGTGAGCCAGGTCGGTGCGCGAGGGGAGAGGGGTGGGGAGAGATGAGAGGCAGCGAAGGAGAGAGAAAACACACTTTTTTGCGTGCATAGGTCCTAAAATTTTCTACTACTAGTAGAATGTACATTGTAAGGCGGCAGGAGTACCTCGTGTCAGGAACCCATCATAAATGCTCTGACCTTGAACCGTCTTCAACTCCTCTTCTCTCTTCGATGCTGTCCTCTTCCCCTGCCTACATTTTATTCTCTCTGTGTATACAACGAGTGGACAGAGGTGAGCATATGTCCAACTACGAGTAAAAAGCTCCACCTTTTAGACAGTGTCTAAACGAGATGATTCGTGGGACCCACTAAACTGAAGAGGCTAACTTCTGCATAGGAGTTTTATACTGCCAAGTGGGCCCATTATTTGTTTTTTTCCTTAGGACATCAGCAATATGTAAAAAAATTACACATTAAGTCACATAGTAGTACATTGTGGAGAAAATAAAGTTATACATCAAACTTGTGGGTTGCCCATAGAGAATAGAAAAATCATTTCCCCTCTCTTCTCTATATTGCATGGAGCAATATGACCAAGCTATGTGGGTCCTACCTTGTGGCAAATGTTGATCTTATCCGCAATTTGGCAAACATTAATTTGAATCAAAGGGAGTAGTGTAATTTAAGTGGGTTAATGTAACTATGAACCTTGAAAACTCATAGAACATAGGAATCGCAAATAAAACATGCATGGTCCACTATGTCCGGAAAATATGCACCCATCTACCTTCGAAAAAGACAATTAATTCAAGAGCAATCTATCGCACTTACTTGTTTCTCAAGTTTGACCTAATTTCATTAAGTTGTCAAGATGAATAATCTTAGCAATAAGTCGAATCTGTTGTCAAAACCCTCGATGGTGTGGTTTGTGATATATTAAATGAACCCCCGATGGTTACCTAACAAAATATTCGTAAAACTTTCAACGCAATCTACAATTTATTTGCAGTTGAAATTTGACATAATTTCGATATATTGACATAAATTCATTCAAGTGGAAAGAGTTAGCTAGGACGAAGTTTGAAAACTCATAAAACATGGGAATCGTAAGTACAACAGGTCAGTCCACTATATATGTCTGAAAGATTGTCTTGTTGCATTTAGATTCATATTCTTCAGACTTTCTTTTCGGAAAGGAACAATCTCGTCATCGCTGTGGAAATTTAGAATGTTATTTCATAGTTGAAAACTCACACCGACGGTGTTGTTTACTGCGAGAAGATGCACTCATCTACCCATGAAATGATATTTAATTCGAGAGAAATCCACCGCGCTTACTTGTAGCTCAAGTTTGACCTAATTTCGTTTAATTGTCAAGATGCAAAATCTTAGTAGAAAGTTGAACCTGTTGTCAAAATTCTCGGTGGTGGTCTGTGATATATTAAATAACCTCCGAAAAAATTCATAAATCTTTCAAAGCAACCTAAAATTTACTTTTAGTTCAAATTTAAGCTAATTTCGATAAATCGGCATAAAGTCATCCAAGTGGGTAGAGTTTGCTAGGACGAAGTTTGAAAACTCATAGCATTAAACATGGGAATCGTAAGTAAAACATGTTGGTCCACTTAATATGTCACGAAGCTTGGCTTGTGGCATTCGGATCCATATTCTTCGGACTTTCTTTACGTAAAAGAATAATCTCGTCATCACTCAAGAAATTGAGAATGTTCTTTTCCAGATAGTTGGAGACTCACACCGACGGCATTGTTTTACTACAATAAGATGCACCCATCTACCTCAGAAAATATATCTAATTCAAGTGCAATGTACTGCACTTACTTGTAGATCAAGTTTGACCTAATAATTCTGTTAAATCGGAAAGAGGTCACTGAAGCATATGAAGTTAGCTAGAAAGCTTGAAAAACAGAACTATAAGAAACCGTGGTCCACTTCGTGTGATAATTGGGGCGGTTCTATTTTCTTCTAACTGTGGTAGGTCACCTAGGAGCGAGGTGCTTCAGTTAACACAGTCGATGGAAGTACGAGTTACATCAAGGACCTTATAAAAATGAAAATTACATCCAAGTCCATGTAGTTAGCACAAGGTCCCTGAAACTATGCAGTGAAGTGTGTTTTGAGGTTTGTGCATACTAGCGTTCATTGTGCTAAAAACTATCAATAAAATCTTCTAGATCCTAAGAATGAAAAAGAAGATCCAACAGTTAGCAATGTTTGGATTTGCCGGTCTTGATCCAACGGTACATGTTCAAAGTTATCAGTACATCATATAGTTTTTTTATGAAAAAGATAAGATAAGAAGTAATACTGCACATGGACGGTCTTTTGAATAACCTTTCCCTCCCGATATTTGGGAAGCAAGAGAAAAATTTAAAACCTGAAAAGTTTGAATCTTTTTGCCGCCAAGGACCAAAGTGGTTTACTTGCTATGTATTACTCCTCCTACTCCACACCAATGCGGCTGTCGAACACACCATAGAAATAGAGGCGTCCTCTCAAGTAAAAGTTAGCATGGTGAAGAAGAAAAGTTTTTTTTAATAAATAAGTATGGTTAATATGGCTAAATTAGAGTTCATAAGTGCCATTTATTTTATAGTACATAAAGTGGTTGGATAATTTACATGTTATATTTTTTAATCTTAATTTTCTACCTAATTTCACCCACTCAGACAACTTTATGTCGATATGTCGAATTAGGTCGAATTTAATAATCTACAAGAAGTGCGCGAGAGGAAGTTCAATAGTATAACTGAGTCTTAGGTATAACAAAGTGACACGTCATCTACTGCTGGCCTTATACTAGCATATACAATACCTAGAGATTAAACTATATAACAGCTAGCATCACGATGCAGCGACCTCATCAAAAACTAAGAAGATTAAACATGAATAACATGAAAATCCTTTTTATGCCCGCTTGAAAAATCCTAAAAGTTGGAAATTGTAAGATTTCATGGTACACTTTGTCTGAAAATTGGGGTGGTGGTATTCTTTATTTATTTTTTGGAACCGGGGTATCGTATGTCCGAGATTAGCGAGACGCTTCAATTATCGCGCTAGGGCCTGTAGTCACCGCAAGGTGGTTTGTGTACCTATATGTAATTATTGTTACTTTTGAGCATTTTTGAAACTTGTGTTTATGGTTATTAATAGCAGTTGAATTTCGAAAGAATTTTGGAAATTTTTAAGAGTAATAGTCTGTCATGTTCAAATGTATTCAAGTTTTTCCTAATATCGTATTATTGACAAACAATCATTTAAGTGTGTGAAGTTTTAGTTATAAAGCTTGAAAACCCCTAAAATTTGGCATGGTACAATTTGTATGAAAATTGTGGTGGTGGCATTCTTTTTATTTAACTAGTGTAGGTCTCGAAAGAGCAACATGCTTCAATCAACACAGTCAGTGGAATTAAAGGTTACATCAAGGGTATAAAAATAGAAAATTACATCCAAGTCCATACAATTGTCACAAAGAGCCTAAAATTTATCTTGGAAAAGTAGTCGGGTCCGGCTAAATTTCAACCGAGCAGCTGAGTCATACTCTTCGTACAACTGCTTACCACACACAGAAAAATAGCACCCTCGTTACTGTTGATCATGGTCAAAGGGACAAGATTGCTCGGAAGGATTAGAGGGGTACACAAGGATGTGAAGCAATTCCGAGGACTGAAGTCACTGATGTACCTTGTTAACGTCAGGCGAAGGTCCGAAGAGGTCGACCTGCCCCCTACCGAGTCGATTCCCCCAGCCGCACGTCCGCTGGCCGCAGGTTCCTCGCTCTCGAGCTCGAACTCGAGCATGTCCTGCTCGTAAGCAAGGGATAGCATAGGATCTATAGGTTTGAGGGGACCCAGGAGCGGGTCGTCTGCCATGGCCAGGGCGACCTGGCACCCACCCGAGTTATTTTCCCCGGTCGCATGCTCGTTGTCCGCAAGTTCCCGACGAAACGATCGCCCGCTGTCTCGCATAGTCTTAACTTGGCCATGGTTGATGTCCATCCAGAGCGCCCCTCCAGACACAGCTCTGTCGTAGTGGAAGTGGAAGCACACTGGTGCTTTGTTGTAGAGGTCCACTTTTCTTTGGCTGACGTGTTGACACCTCCGTGACACGGCTAGCATAGGATTGGTACCCTCGAGGTGGCCCAAAATTGCATCGTCGGTCGGCACGGCCATCGCACGTTTATTGCGGGTGTCCAGGCGCCCTACAGAGGCGGCTCCAACGATGGCATGTTATCGGTGGATGAACTGTTCCCGGGACTGGCCTCGAGACGAAGCAGACCTCTGAGGACGACACAACCAATCCAACGGGATTCCTTCAAGTATTTGTGAGGGGAACATGCCTTTAGAGGAATAAAGAAATTTTTCCGGAGAGTATCACAAAGGAGAAGTTGAACTGCCTTTTGCGAAGGAGAAGTACGTATGTAGAGGTCCCAACCTTTAATAAGGTAGAGATCCCTGTGTTTACAATGCTAGTCCCTGGATCAATAGCTAGCATCCACAGTTAAGATGTAATATCAAGAAACAAAGGTCATAATACAACTTTATAACCAGGAATTGTTGGAGATATGCCCTAGAGGCAATAATAAATATAGTTATTATTATATCTTTGTGTTTATGATAAATGTTTACATTCATGCTATAATAGTATTAACAAGGAAACATTAATACTTGTGTGATTTGTAAACTTAATTTGAAGTCCCTAGTATAGCCTCTATACTTCACTAGCTTGTTGGTTGATAAATGATTGTGGTTTCCCTATCATGAACATTGAGATGTTATCAACAATAAGATCATATCGTTAGGAGAATGATATGGTGGACATACTCCTATAGATAAGCGTAGCATAAAGATCAAGTCATTTCAATAGTTCAATTGCTATATGCTTTCTGATACATAGTAACCTAATTCCTTCGACCATGAGATCATGCATATCACCTTTACCGGATGGATGCTTTGATGACATCAAACACCACACCGTAACTGGGTGGCTATAAAGGTGGCATTGAGTGTTCGGAAAGTATTGGTTGAGACACATGGATCAAGAGTGGGATTTGTCCATCCATATGACGGATAGATATTCTCTGGGCCCTCTCGGTGAAATGTCATCCAATTAGCTTGCAAGCATGTGACTGGATCACAAGGGATCACATATCACGGGAACGAGAAAAGAGTACTTATCAGTAACGAGGTTGAACTAGGTATGCAGAGATACCGACGATCATAACCTCGGATAAGAAACATATCATGAGACAAAGGGAAATTGGTATCGTATGTAAGTGGTTCATTCGATCGCAAAGTAATCGTAGAAATATGTGGGAGCCATATGAATTTCCAGATTCCTCTATTGGTTATTGTTCGGAGAAGTGTCTCGATCATGTTCGCATAATTCACGAACCGTAGGGAGACACACTTAAGGATTCAACGTTGTTTTGAGTAGTTATGGTATTATGAGAAAGAGACCGAATGTTGTTCGGAGTCTCGGATGGGATCCGGGATATCACGAGGTGATCCGGAGAATAAGATTCATATAAGGAAAGTCCCGTTTCGGAGTTCGGAAATGATTCCGGTGAATATTCTAGAAGGTTCCGGAATGTCCGGCACTCCGGGAGGGGGGAGGGGTACATGAATGTGTCATTACATATTGGAATGATTACATCATGTACTAAGTGTTCTTTCTGTTCCAAATAAAGGATTAAATTGAATCCTAAAACAGAAAAGTCAAATGTCCAGTTTGAAAGTCAAACGGCTAAAACAAGAAACTGTGGGAAACAAGCAAGAGGAGTTGGGAACCGACTTGAGGGAGGAGTCTCCTCCCCAAGCCGGCGCGCCAACCAAGGCCGACTTGGGGAGGGACTCCCCTCCCCTTGGCCGCGCCTCCCACCTATAAGAGGAGGGGCAGGGCCTCCTCCTCTAGACACACAAGTTCCTATCCTCTAATCTCCGGTTTAGAGCCGTTTTGGTTTAGAGCTTCTAATTGCTCTAGCCTTCGGTTTAGAGCCTTCTAATTGGTGTGTCTAATCCCTAGACCACTAATAGCCCTCTCTCATACTCCACCATACTCGCTCCGGCTTAAGGCGAAGCCCTGCGGGATCTCCCCTCTACTTCCGGTACCACGCCGTTGTGCTGCCGGAATCACGAGGAGAGTGCTACAACCTCCGCTGCCTGCTGGAACAAGGGAGAGGAAGGTCTTCGTCGAGTACCGAACGTGTGACCGACTGCGGGAGCGCTGCCGGAACGCAGCGCCGGAAGTATCGTCTACACGATCTTGAGATCGGGAAGAGTACGACTACATCACCCACGAGAATCCGCTCTCGTTAAACACTTTGGAATCTTCGAGGGTAAGTTATTCCATCGACTCGTTGCTACAATCTAGTAGATAGATCTTGGCTTGTTTGTTTGTATGCGATAGAAAATTTTTGTTTTCCATGCTACGAACCCCTACAGTGGTATCAGAGCCGTGTCTATATGTAGATCTGTTGCACGAGTAGAACACAATGGTCATTGTGGGCGTTGATGCTTTTATTGTCGATTACTTCTTGTGTACTTTGCATCTTGCGGTATGTTGGGATGAAGCGGCCCAGGCTAACCTTACATGACATCGTTCATGAGACTTGCTCCACGCTTGACATGCAACTCGTATTGCATAAGTGGCTTTGCGGGTGCCTGTTTCTCCTAGCATAGTTAAGATCCAATTTACAACGGGTGATCAACAATGCTAGTATCAATGTTGTGGTTCTTGTTCGTAAGTTAGAACGACACTTATTGAAAGCCCCAAACCACGTAAAATATGCAAAGAAAGTAGAGGCGTCTAACTTTGTTTTGCAGGGGTGTGCAGTGATGTGATATGGCCATGATTGTGATTATATTTGATGTATGCAATGTTCCTTATTGTAAGTTGGCAACCGGCAGGAGCCATATGGTTGTCTTTAATTTATGTTAAGACCCGCGTGTCTATTCAAAGTAGTTGTAATAGTTGAAGACGGTGGACGACAACCATGGTGAAGCGTCATTGACCTTGATGCGATGCCGGTGATGATGGAGATCATGTTCGTGATTGAAGATGGAGATCGGAAGCACAAAGAAGAAAGGCCATATCATATCACATATTATGAATTGCATGTGATGTTAATCCTTTATGCATCGTGTATTGCTTAGTAGACGACGGTAGCATTATAAGATGATCCCTCATGCACATGAATTTCAAGTCATAAAGTGTTCACCCTTAGTTAGCACCGTTGCTAAAGCTTGTTGTTTTGAAGCACCACGTGATGATCGGGTGTGTTAGATTCTGCAAGTGTATACAACGTGAGCAAGCCAGATTTGCTCATGCGGAAACTAAGGTTTGATCTTGACGAGCCTAGCATGTACAGACATGGTCTCGGAACACGGATCACTGAAAGGTCAAGCATGAATCATATAGTAGATATGATGAACATGTCGATTGTTCGCCATTGAAACTATGTCAACTCTCGTGATGATCGGTGTTGATATGGTGGATTTGGTTCGTGTGATCACTAAAACAATGTGAGAGATATTGTTTTGAGTGGGAGTTCACCTAGTTTAATTTCATTATTAATTTGAACTCAATTTGTCATAAACTTAGTCTAAACTATTGCAAATATGTTGTAGATCAATGGCAGCCCCTACCATCAATTTTAATGCGTTCCTAGAGAAAGAAAAGTTGAAAAACAATGGAAGCAACTTCGCGGATTGGTTCCGCAATTTGAGGATTGTCCTCACAGCTGGTAATTTGACCTATGTGCTGGATGCACCGCTGGGTGACCCACCTGCAGATGATGCTCCCGATGAAGTAAAGAATGTTTACCTCGCTCGGAAGAATCAGTACTCCATAGTTCAGTGTGCTATCTTGTATGGTTTGGAATCGGAGCTTCAGAAAAGGTTTGAGGATTCAGACCCATATGATATTGTCCAGGATCTCAAATTGATTTTTGAGACTCATGCGGCAATTGAAAGTTATGAGGCTTCTGAAAAGTTCTTTAACTGCAAGATGGAAGAGGGCAGCTCCGTCAGTGAGCATGTGCTTAAGATGTCTGGGCACGCAAACAAACTTCAAAGCTTGGGTATTGTGATTCCTAATGCTTTGGGGATTTACCGTGTCCTCCAATCACTACCACCAAGTTACAAGAACTTTGTGATGAACTACAACATGCAGAACATGAACAAGACGTTGCCAGAACTCTTTGCCATGTTGAAATCTGCAGAAGTGGAGATCAAGAAAGAGCACCAAGTGTTGTTGGTCAATAAGACCACCAAATTCAAGAAAGGCAAGTCTAAGCAAAAGGGACACTTCAAGAAGGGTGGTAAGAAAGTTACCACACCGGCGAAGAAGACCAAGGCTGGACCTAAGCCTGATACTGAGTGCTTTTACTGCAAGGGAGAAGGTCACTGGAAGCGGAATTGCCCAAAGTACTTGGCGGATTTGAAGAACGGCAACATCAAGAAGAAAGGTATATCTGATATACATGTTATTGATGTGTATCTCACTAGTACTCGTAGTAGTGCCTGGGTATTTGATACTGGTTCGGTTGCTCATATTTGTAACTCGAAACAGGTGCTGCAGAATAAACGGAAGCTAGCGAAGAACGAGGTGACGATGCGCGTGGGAAACGGATCAAAGGTTGATGTGATCGCGGTCGGCACGCTACCCCTTCATCTACCATCGGGATTAGTTTTATACTTAAATAATTGTTATTTGGTGCCTGCGTTGATCATGAACATTATATCGGGATCTTGTTTATTGCGAGAAGGTTACTTGTTTAAGTCCGAGAATAATGGTTGTTCGATTTATATGAGTAATATGTTTTACGCACATGCACCTTTGATAGATGGTCTATTCTTATTGAATCTCGATAGTGGAAATACACATATCAACAACATTGAGGCTAAATGTTTGAAATCAAGCGATAATTCGACCTATATGTGGCACTGTCGTCTTGGTCACATTGGAGTGAAGCGTATGAAGAAACTCCATTCCGATGGACTTCTTGAATCACTTGATTTTGAATCACTTGAAAGATGCGAAGCATGTCTGATGGGAAAAATGACTAAGACTCCATTTTCTGGTATGATGGAGCGAGCTACGGACTTATTGGAAATCATACATACCGATGTGTGTGGTCCAATGAGTGTAGCATCACGCGGTGGTTATCGTTATGTTCTTACCTTCACGGATGACTTGAGTAGATATGGGTATATCTATTTCATGAAACATAAGTCCGAAACTTTCGAGAAGTTTAAGGAGTTTCAAAGTGAGGTAGAGAATCAACGTAACAAGAAGATTAAATTTCTACGTTCTGATCGTGGAGGTGAATATCTAAGTTACGAGTTTGGCGAGCATTTGAAGAAATGCGGAATACTTTCACAATTGACACCGTCGGGAACACCACAGCGTAATGGTGTGTCCGAACGTCGTAATCGAACTCTCTTAGATATGGTTCGTTCTATGATGTCACTTACAGATTTACCGCTATCATTTTGGGGTTATGCATTAGAAACAGCCGCATTCACTTTAAATAGGGCACCGTCTAAATCCGTTGAAACAACACCGTATGAATTATGGTTTGGGAAGAAACCTAAATTGTCGTTCCTTAAAGTTTGGGGATGCGAAGCCTATGTAAAGAAGTTACAGCCGGACAAGCTTGAACCCAAAGCGGAAAAATGTGTCTTCATAGGATACCCGAAGGAAACTATTGGGTATACCTTCTATCATAGATCCGAAGGCAAAATCTTCGTTGCCAAGAATGGATCCTTTCTAGAGAAGGAATTTCTCTCGAAAGAAGTGACTGGAAGGAAAGTAGAACTCGACGAGGTTGTCGAACCTTCTCTCGAAATTGCGAGTAGCGCAGCACCGGAAGAAGTTCCTGTGGTGCCTGCACCAATTAGAGAGGAAGCTAATGATGGTGATCATGAAACTTCGGTTGAAGTTGCTACAAAGCCTCGGAGGTCAACGAGAACTCGTGCCACTCCAGATTGGTATGATCCCGTTATGAGTGTCATGTTGGTGGACAACACCGATGACCCCGAGACATATGAGGAAGCGATGATGAGCCCAGATTCCAATAAATGGCAAGAAGCCATGAAATCCGAAATTGGATCCATGTACGAAAACCAAGTATGGACTTTGGTGGACTTACCGGATGGCCGAAAGGCTGTCGAGAACAAATGGATTTTCAAGAAGAAAACAGATGCTGATGGTAATGTTACTGTCTATAAAGCTCGACTTGTCGCAAAAGGGTTTCGACAAATTCAAGGAGTTGACTACGATGAGACTTTCTCACCGGTAGCGAAGCTAAAGTCTGTGAGGATTATGTTAGCAATCGCTGCATATTATGATTATGAGATATGGCAGATGGATGTCAAAACAGCATTCCTCAATGGAGATATTGATGAAGAGTTGTATATGATGCAACCCAAAGGTTTTGTCGATCCTAAAGATGCTAACAAGGTATGCAAACTTCAACGGTCCATTTATGGATTGAAGCAAGCATCCCGAAGTTGGAATCAACGTTTTGATAAGGTAATCAAAAGTTTTGGTTTTGTACAAACTTATGGAGAAGCTTGTATTTACAAGAAAGTGAGTGGGAGCTCTGTAGCATTCTTAATACTATATGTGGATGACATATTGTTGATTGGGAATGATGTAGACCTTCTTAATAGTGTCAAAGAATATTTGAATAATAGTTTTTCAACGAAGGATCTTGGCGAAGCAACTTACATATTAGGCATAAAGATTTATAGAGATAGATCGAAACGCCAAATATCATTGTCACAGAGTACATATTTGGACAAAGTTCTAAAGAGGTTTGGAATGGAAGAAAGCAAGAAAGGGTTCTTGCCCATGTTGCCCAATACGACCTTGAGTAAAACTCAAAGTCCGACATCGGCAGAAGATAGAGAAAGGATGAGTAAGACTCCCTATGCATCAGCCATAGGATCTCTAATGTATGCCATGCTATGTACTAGACCCAACATCGCATATGCTGTTAGTTTAACTAGCAGATATCAAAGTGATCCAGGAGTGGATCATTGGACAGCGGTCAAAAACATCCTTAAGTACTTGAGAAGAACTAAGGATATGGTTCTTTCTTATGGAGGTGATGAACAGCTCGTTGTTAATGGTTACACCGATGCTAGTTGGAACACCGATCCGGATGATTCTAAATCACAATCTGGATACGTATTTATTTTGAATGGTGCAGCAGTTAGCTGGAGGAGTGCAAAGCAAAGCGTTGTGGCGAGATCTTCAACTGAATCGGAATACATGGCTGCTTCGGAGGCTTCACAAGAATCGATATGGATGAAAGAGTTCATTACAGAGCTGGGTGTGGTTCCTAGTGCGCTGGACCCAATGTCTATCTACTGTGATAACATGGGCGCCATAGCCAATGCGCAAGAACCAAGGTCACACAAGAAGCTGAAGCATATCAAGCTGCGTTTTCACGCTATTCGAGAACATATCCAGGATGGGGATATAAAGATTTGCAAAGTACACACAGATCTGAATCTGGCGGATCCGTTGACTAAACCTCTCCCGAGGGCAAAACATGACCAACACCAAACTGCCATGGGTGTTCGGTATATTACCATGTAATCTAGATTAGATGACTCTAGTGCAAGTGGGAGACTGTTGGAGATATGCCCTAGAGGCAATAATAAATATAGTTATTATTATATCTTTGTGTTTATGATAAATGTTTACATTCATGCTATAATAGTATTAACAAGGAAACATTAATACTTGTGTGATTTGTAAACTTAATTTGAAGTCCCTAGTATAGCCTCTATACTTCACTAGCTTGTTGGTTGATAAATGATTGTGGTTTCCCTATCATGAACATTGAGATGTTATCAACAAGAAGATCATATCGTTAGGAGAATGATATGGTGGACATACTCCTATAGATAAGCGTAGCATAAAGATCAAGTCATTTCAATAGTTCAATTGCTATATGCTTTCTGATACATAGTAACCTAATTCCTTCGACCATGAGATCATGCATATCACCTTTACCGGATGGATGCTTTGATGATATCAAACACCACACCATAACTGGGTGGCTATAAAGGTGGCATTGAGTGTTCGGAAAGTATTGGTTGAGACACATGGATCAAGAGTGGGATTTGTCCATCCATATGACGGATAGATATTCTCTGGGCCCTCTCGGTGAAATGTCATCCAATTAGCTTGCAAGCATGTGACTGGATCACAAGGGATCACATATCACGGGAACGAGAAAAGAGTACTTATCAGTAACGAGGTTGAACTAGGTATGCAGAGATACCGACGATCATAACCTCGGATAAGTAACAATCGTGAGACAAAGGGAAATTGGTATCGTATGTAAGTGGTTCATTCGATCGCAAAGTAATCGTAGAAATATGTGGGAGCCATATGAATTTCCAGATTCCTCTATTGGTTATTGTTCGGAGAAGTGTCTCGATCATGTCCGCATAATTCACGAACCGTAGGGAGACACACTTAAGGATTCGACGTTGTTTTGAGTAGTTATGGTATTATGAGAAAGAGACCGAATGTTGTTCGGAGTCTCGGATGGGATCCGGGATATCACGAGGTGATCCGGAATGGTCCGGAGAATAAGATTCATATAAGGAAAGTCCCGTTTCGGAGTTCGGAAATGATTCCGGTGAATATTCTAGAAGGTTCCGGAATGTCCGGCACTCCGGGAGGGGGGAGGGTACATGAATGTGTCATAACATATTGGAATGATTGCATCATGTACTAAGTGTTCTTGCTGTTCCAAATAAAGGATTAAATTGAATCCTAAAACAGAAAAGTCAAATGTCCAGTTTGAAAGTCAAACGTCTAAAACAAGAAACTGTGGGAAACAAGCAAGAGGAGTTGGGAACCGACTTGAGGGAGGAGTCTCCTCCCCAAGCCGGCGCGCCAACCAAGGCCGACTTGGGGAGGGACTCCCCTCCCCTTGGCCGCGCCTCCCACCTATAAGAGGAGGGGCAGGGCCTCCTCCTCTAGACACACAAGTTCCTATCCTCTAATCTCCGGTTTAGAGCCGTTTTGGTTTAGAGCTTCTAATTGCTCTAGCCTTCGGTTTAGAGCCTTCTAATTGGTGTGTCTAATCCCTAGACCACTAATAGCCCTCTCTCATACTCCACCATACTCGCTCCGGCTTAAGGCGAAGCCCTGCGGGATCTCCCCTCTACTTTCGGTACCACGCCGTTGTGCTGCCGGAATCACGAGGAGAGTGCTACAACCTCCGCTGCCTGCTGGAACAAGGGAGAGGAAGGTCTTCGTCGAGTACCGAACGTGTGACCAACTGCGGGAGCGCTGCCGGAATGCAGCGCCGGAAGGATCGTCTACACGATCTTGAGATCGGGAAGAGTACGACTACATCACCCACGAGAATCCGCTCTCGTTAAACACTTTGGAATCTTCGAGGGTAAGTTATTCCATCGACTCGTTGCTACAATCTAGTAGATAGATCTTGGCTTGTTTGTTTGTATGCGATAGAAAATTTTTGTTTTCCATGCTACGAACCCCTACAGGAATAACATAATTTTATTACATCTTACATAGCTCATTTGGCTATTATATTACATTGCAGCAGAATATCTATAAGCATGGGGTCCTTCATCTTCAAAGTGCCACAGGCAAACATGTTGGTTGTAGACTTGTAATCCTAATCAATCAACTTCACTAATATCAAACAAACCTGCAACATAACAAGTTACAGCCACAAGGGTCAATACATTTGAATTGTATTGGCAAGTTTCACTACTATGTAGAAATAAGTGGATCCTAACATTACATGCATATTTGGCTAAGTAGGGTTTTAGGCTCATTTGCAGAAAGCAATATAGTTTTATCCTATCTTTTCAAAATAGTTTTGATCTTTAAAAAAAAAATCTTTCTGAACTCCTTGGAATCCACCAAGTGCTTCAAGTCTCTTGTTGTTACTTTCAAGTTTTTCTTTTAGAAATTGGAATGTCGAGATTTCCCATAGCTCCAGGCCTTAGTTGCTCAGTATTGTCCATAACCGGGGACACGGCTAAGTACTTAGATTTTTTATCTTCTGCAGAAGTTGTACACTTTACCCACATGACACATTCTCATCTTGATGCCACCAGTGGCCGCTGGATAAGTACTCACCAAGATGGAGTACTGGCAGATTGAGAATGTGACGAAGTCTTTCCATAGGGTCCTCCCATACACAATGCTAGCTTGTCTTCAGGCACCAATGTAGGGTTCCTAGTTCCCTCATTCCAGTTAACCTGAAGAGGCCAATGCATGGGTCTTCCACAATGTAGTTGACTAAGCCAGTGCCCATTTAGCATGTGGCTGTACACGGAAGCCACTGTACGAGAAACATGTTCAATCTCTAAGTCCCTGGGTGGTTTTCTTCTAGTGCACAACAAAAAGAGATTGCCATATAAACATGGTTCCTCTTGTTGCCACCTTGTCCAAAAACTTGAGTATCCTTGTCCACCCAGGTGGTTCATTGAGTACTTGTTTTATTATATAAAACACAAGTCTTTTCAACTTCATATAATCTCAACATGTATCTCATCTTAATATATATAGCAGGGCTAAGCTTATTACAACTACATTGTTTTCACTAAGGGATGTATAAGGGTATCCTATTAGGATTTAGCATAGCAAAACTTAGTAGTCCTTATCATGCATGTTTCAAAATCCACTAAGTGTAATGAAAATAGTAGGACTTGGATGATAGTGTCACTTGCCTTTTTGGTAGAGGATGTTGGTTCACTTCTTGATCTTTCTAATATCACACTCTTCTAACTTCACTACAAATCAATCAAGCAAACATAGATTCAACTAACATTCCAACCAATATTCAAACAATTCATCACACATAAAATAATAAAAACAAAGTCATGCATGCAAAAGATAGTTTTATTTGCAAAGGTGGTTTATACTAGGCTCTATACATTGTAAGGCTCAAAGTGGTCATTTTCTAAAGTGTCAAACCCATTTGTAAAGAGGGTTTTATCTATAAACCATTTTTAAATCAAACCATTATTTCATGTGGTGGAAAATGTTTTTAGCAAAGCAACAATTTTATATTGTTTACCAAATAATTTGTTAATTCACAAAACTTGGTGTTTAGGGTCAGAAGGTTTGAATCAAATCATTTCCCAAAGATTTTACTCAAAAATCATTTCCATATCAAAATCAATATTTTTATTTGACTAGAAATGAATTAATTCAAGTATTTACTCCTAAACTTCACAAAATATATTTTTAAATCCATAATTTGTTTCCTAGGGTCAGTAGGTTCACAACAAACCATTTTGCAAAGATTTCATCTCAAAAACATAACTAGAACAATTTTTATATTCAAAACAAGACTACACAAGTTTCTGCAAAAACAAACATTTTACCAGAAGCTTTTTACTAAAAAAATTGCATGGTTGGCTAGGGCTTGTTTTTCTGAATCCATTGATATAAAGTTTGCAAAATTTGGACGTGTAGATTTTAAGTTATGAATTTTACAAGTTTGCATAACAATCTGATATCAAATTCTGTTTTAAATCAAAGGTTGGGCCACGTGGCTGCTTGTTATTGGCTGATACCGGTTCGGTTGGATCAACCTCTCTGGTGCGTTAGATCTAAATGAAATCCTGTGGCTCTGATTCAAACTTACCCCTTCGACCTAATCTAATCATAGCCACAGGATTTGGATCTGACGGGCTCAGTGTGTTTGACCACGAACTGGCGGCGCTAGCGGCGGCTGGCGGCGGCGCGCGGTCAGACGGTGGCGTCACGGCGTTTACAGGAAGCAAGGAGAGAAGTGGAGGTACTCACCGTGCTCGCAAGGTCGAGATGAAGCTCAAGGTGGTGTTGGTCT
The DNA here is from genome assembly GCA_916181665.1 of Avena sativa. Taxonomy (NCBI): domain Eukaryota; kingdom Viridiplantae; phylum Streptophyta; class Magnoliopsida; order Poales; family Poaceae; genus Avena; species Avena sativa. The sequence goes on along the minus strand of OV702285.1, from coordinate 37,124,293 downwards.
AGCGAGGGGCGCTCGGTGGTGCGGCCAATTCCTCGTCGGAGATGGCGTCGGCTTCAGGCGGTCCTGTTTGTCAACGAGGCGAGGTTGCAGTTCACCCCAAAGAAAACGGAAGGTACTGTTAGACGCGGGAGAGTGTGGGGTTCACGTGAGCATGATCGAGAGGGCTCGGGGCGGTCTGGCTTACCAGGGGGAGGTCGCCGGAGTTGCTTGCAGGCGGTGGCGCTCAGGTTGTCATTGTTGCCGACGTTATGGACCAAGCGCGGGCGAATGAGTGGCACGAGAAGATGCTCCAGGAGGTCGGAAGCAAGCTCGCGTGCAGAGAAGGGAGAGGGGCGGCGAGGTGTGGCCGGAATCGGTGGAAAACCTCGTCGAAGCAGTGGGGGCGCGGGCTCGAATTGGGGCAGCCTTGAGGCAGAGAGGAGGAGCTGTCTGGGGGAAATGAGAGAGGGGAGGGAGGCGTTTATGCACGCGTGGTCGCCGGGGGAGTTAAAGCAGGCAATAACGCGAATTGATCGCCGACAGTAACGCGGCAGCAACGGCAGGGCGTGGTTTGGGGGTTGAAGACGACGGTGAGGTGGCAGTGGGGCATGCCTATCAGCGAGGAAGAGAGAGAGGGAGAGGGGCCACCTGTCTGCGACTTTGCGGGTGCGAGACTGAGTGTAGGAAAACGTTTCGCTGGGGAGAGTTGGTGGGCTGGACTGGGTCTTGCTGGGCCTGTTGGGCTGGGTCGTTTTTTTTTGTACTGAATCTTTTTCCTTTTTCCATTTGATTTTCTGTTTTGAAATTCAACCAAACAATTCAAACATTCAAATCAATCAAACTTCCACCACACTTTGTATTGAGTTTAGTTCTGTTTAACAACAATATTCCAAGTCCCAAAATAAAATAATATTTTTATTCTTTTAGGATCTATTTAATAATTAAATAAAATAGTCCTTAGTTATTAATTCAAATAGGATTTGATTATTAAAACTCCATTTGAAACTTACATAATCCCAAAATCATTTCAGTAAGTTTTAGTTGAAAATATAAAACACTTGGAAAACTCATTTAAAATAAAATAACAAGTTTTAGTGTTTAATTAAAATGGGAAAAGTCCTTACTTTAATAAAATGGGATATTAATAAATCCTCATTATTTTATTTAAATAAGCCTTTACTCTTTTTATCAAATAGGAATATTTTAATTCAAAAGCTTGGCCAAGATTTAATTTGGCTCTATAAAATAATCCTTATTTATTTCTACCTTTGCTTTTGAAAACCAAATCTTTTTATTAAAAGGTCCAAAAATAGTAATTCTACTTATTTAAAATTTTCTTTATTAAATGTTTATCTTTTCAAATCCCTTTAGGATTTGTTTGATCAAAAATTAGGTTTGAAGGTTTCCAATTGGAATCAAAAGTTTCTTCTCACCCTGAAATTCAACAAATTTTTATTTTATTCATTTATTTTTCACATTACAAGATTTGGAAAATCTTGGGATGTGACAGGCTACCACCCTTAAAATAAATCTCGTCCCGAGATTTGGGAAGGCTAGGGTTACAAGTTGGTTCTTAGCATCTAGGGTATTACCACCCTTAAAAAATTTCCAACTAAATTACATATTGGCTTGCTTGGGATCTTGGGGAAACTTCTCTGGGCAAACATCTGCATAGTGTCCTTTGTTTCCACACTTGAAACATGTGACAAGGCTGAGATCCTTCATAGGCTTGTTTATCTTGTGCTTCATCTTTTCTGGACAGTTGCTTGCATAATGTCCTTGGTTACCACAGTTGTAACATGTGATAAGTTTGAGTTCTTCACGTATCTCTTGTGGACAGGTTGCTGCATAATTGCCTAGCTCTTTGCAGTTGTTGCACCATACTTGGCCAATCTCCTTATACTTATTCTTCTCTGGACATTCACTGGCATAGTGTCCCATTTCTTTACAATGATTACATTGCACATGGCTTTTGTCCTTCTTTTTCTTGGGTTTCTCCAAAGCTAGGAGTGCTTCCAGTTCATGTTCTTCATATGTTATCTCATAGGTAGGAATGTCTACTGGTTTCTTTCACCTTCTATTGCTCCTTGGATAATTCATATGTCTCTTCTTTGGTCCTTTAAATTGGGTTGTATTGCATGGAGGTATAAGTGGAGATTTTCCTTTGTCCTCATCCTTCTTGGTAGACTTAGCTCCCTCTTGATAGTCTGCAACCAGTTGTTGCACTCCACCTTGTTTCCTTTGTTCAACTATGGAATAGATGGGGCATTGAATAGGGACATGATTACTACCTTCACATAGGTAACAAGTAGCTTGAGAGGTGGGACATTGGCCAACTGGATGTTTCTCTTCACAGTTGGGGCATTGATCTCCATGCTCCTTGGAAGTGTGATCCTTGTCTCCACAAATATTGCAAGCTTTGGTTCCTTATAGAATAACATCTTTGTCATCTTTTTTGTCACAAACTCCTTTGGAAGAGTTGCTTTCCATGTTGATCATTTGATCTATCACTTTATGCAACAATTGGGCTTGGGTTTCAAAGAAACTTTGCATGGTTGGATCTTCCCCACTGGTGTTGGCTATGAATTGAGCTGTCACTTGATTCAACTGGTTTTGGGTTGCTATAAGTTCTCTCATGTTGTCCTCTTGGTTGTTGTTGTTATCATCAACCTTGATGTTGGAGTCTCTTGGAGTAGTCATCTGTTTGGGTTGAATTGAGATTAGAATAGGCAAAATATCTCTAATGAAATAATTCTAATCACCCACTTCACAATTCACACAAACAATGTGCAAGCAATCACAAACAAACACTCCTTTCAAACACAAGTTTCCAAGCATATTCTTAGGCAACCAAAAATATTTTTGTTACATCACATAAGTTGGTGGGTTTGACTTAAACAAAATATGGTGGTCCATCTATATGGTTCATTTGTGATCTTTCCATCCTTCTTGGTTGATTCTCTTTTGCATGAGATCACGGTTTCCTTGGGAAAACTCTTGGTCACAAAACTTCAAAGGTGATGATGGCTCTTTTAAGTTGTGTTTCCTTAGTCTCCAAATCTTAAGCAAGATTTCTTGTTTCCCTTGTCCTTAGTGATATCCATGGTTGAAGTCCTTGGTGAAAATGCTGAAGATGTTGAAGTCATTAGAGTTTAAGATGTTGAAGTCATTAGAGTTGAAGATGTTGAAGTCATTAGAGTTGAAGATGTTGAAGTCATTAGAGTTGAAGATGCTGAAGTCATTAGAGTTGAAGATGTTGAAGTCATTACAGTTGAAGAAGTCCTTAGCTCATGGTGAAGTCTTTGGCCATCGGGTAGGTTTTATCCATCAAGTTGAAATAGAAGAGATGTAGAATCAAAACCAAAATGGTTGAGGAAAGAGTTTACAAGATTGTTTGTAAATAAGTTTGGAACAAATACAACTCCTATTTTTCTAAGGGGTTTTGTCCAATCTTAGGGTTACAAATCCTACAGGCAACACAATGCTCTGATACCATCTGTAGAGGTCCCAACCTTTAATAAGGTAGAGATCCCTGTGTTTACAATGCTAGTCCCTGGATCAATAGCTAGCATCCACAGTTAAGATGTAATATCAAGAAACAAATGTCATAATACCACTTTATAACCAGGAATAACATAATTTTATTACATCTTAGATAGCTCATTTGGCTATTACATTACATTGCAGCAGAATATCTATAAGCATGGGGTCCTTCATCTTCAAAGTGCCACAGGCAAACATGTTCGTTGTAGACTTGTAATCCTAATCAATCAACTTCACTAATATCAAACAAACATGCAACATAACAAGTTACATCCACAAGGGTCAATACATTTGAATTGTATTGGCAAGTTTCACTACTATGTAGAAATAAGTGGATCCTAACATTACATGCATATTTGGCTAAGTAGGGTTTTAGTCTCATTTGCAGAAAGAAATACAGTTTTATCCTATCTTTTCAAAATAGTTTTGATCTTTTAAAAAAAATCTTTCTGAACTCCTTGGAATCCACCAAGTGCTTCAAGTCTCTTGTTGTCACTTTCAAGTTTTTCTTTTAGAAATTGGAATGTCGAGATTTCCCATAGCTTCAGGCCTTAGTTGCTCAGTATTGTCCATAACCTGGGACACGGCTAAGTACTTAGATTTTTTATCTTCTGCAGAAGTTGTACACTTTACCCACATGACACATTCTCATCTTGATGCCACCAGTGGTCGCTGGATAAGTACTCACTAAGATGGAGTACTGGCAGATTGAGAATGTGACGAAGTTTTTCCATAGGGTCCTCCCATACACAATGCTAGCTTGTCTTCAGGCACCAATGTAGGGTTCCTAGTTCCCTCATTCCAGTTAACCTGAAGAGGCCAATGCATGGGTCTTCCACAATGTAGTTGACTAAGCCAGTGCCCATTTAGCATGTGGCTGTACACGGAAGCCACTGTACGAGAAACATGTTCAATATCTAAGTCCCTGGGTGGTTTTCTTCTAGTGCACAACAAAAAGAGATTGCCATATAAACATGGTTCCTCTTGTTGCCACCTTGTCCAAAAACTTGAGTATCCTTGTCCACCCAGGTGGTTCATTGAGTACTTGTTTTATTATATAAAACACAAGTCTTTTCAACTTCATATAATCTCAACATGTATCTCATCTTAATATATATAGCAGGGCTAAGCTTATTACAACTACATTGTTTTCACTAAGGGATGTATAAGGGTATCCTATTAGGATTTAGCATAGCAAAACATAGTAGTCCTTATCATGCATGTTTCAAAATCCACTAAGTGTAATGAAAATAGTAGGACTTGGATGATAGTGTCACTTGCCTTTTTGGTAGAGGATGTTGGTTCACTTCTTGATCTTTCTAATATCACACTCTTCTAACTTCACTACAAATCAATCAAGCAAACATAGATTCAACTAACATTCCAACCAATATTCAAACAATTCATCACACATAAAATAATAAAAACAAAGTCATGCATGCAAAAGATAGTTTTATTTGCAAAGGTGGTTTCTACTAGGCTCTATACATTGTAAGGCTCAAAGTAAAGTGTCAAACCCATTTGTAAAGAGGGTTTTATCTATAAACCATTTTTAAATCAAACCATTATTTCATGTGGTGGAAAATGTTTTTAGCAAAGAAACAATTTTATATTGTTCACCAAATAATTTGTTAATTCACAAAACTTGGTGTTTAGGGTCAGAAGGTTTGAATCAAATCATTTCCCAAAGATTTTACTCAAAAATCATTTCCATATCAAAATCAATATTTTTATTTGACTAGAAATGAAATAATTCAAGTATTTACTCCTAAACTTCACAAAATACATTTTTAAATCCATAATTTGTTTCCTAGGGTCAGTAGGTTCACAACAAACCATTTTGCAAAGATTTCATCTCAAAAACATAACTAGAACAATTTTTATATTCAAAACAAGCCTACACAAGTTTCTGCAAAAGCAAACATTTTACCATAAGCTTTTTACTAAACAAATTGCATGGTTGGCTAGGGATTGTTTTTCTGAATCCATTGATATAAAGTTTGCAAAATTTGGACGTGTAGATTTTAAGTTATGAATTTTACAAGTTTGCATAACAATCTGATATCAAATTCTGTTTTAAATCAAAGGCTGGGCCACGTGGCTGCTTGTTATTGGCTGATACCGGTTCGGTTGGATCAACCTCTCTGGTGTGTTAGATCTAAATGAAATCCTGCGGCTCTGATTCAAACTTACCCCTTCGACCTAATCTAATCATAGCCACAGGATTTGGATCCGACGGGCTCAGTGTGTTTGACCACGAACTGGCGGCGGCGCGCGGTCAGACGGTGGTGTCGCGGCATTTACAGGAAGCAAGGAGAGAAGTGGAGGTGCTCACCGTGCTTGCAAGGTCGAGATGAAGCTCAAGGTGGTGCTGGTCTGGCGAGGGGCGCTCGGTGCTGCGGCCAATTCCTCGTCGGAGATGGCGTCGGCTTTAGGCGGTGCTGTTTGTCAACGAGGCGAGGTTGCAGTTCACCCCAACGCAAACTGAAGGTACTGTTAGACGCGGGAGAGTGTGGGGTTCACGTGAGCATGATCGAGAGGGCTCGGGGCGGTCTGGCTTACCAGGGGGAGGTCGCCGGAGTTGCTTGCAGGCGGTGGCGCTCAGGTTGTCGTTGTTGCCGACGTTATGGACCAAGCGCAGGCGAATGAGTGGCACGGGAAGATGAGCCAGGAGGTGGGAAGCAAGCTCGCATGCAGAGAAGGGAGAGGGGCGGCGAGGTGTGGCCGGAATCGGTGGAAAACCTCGTCGGAGCAGTGGGGGCGCGGGCTCGAATTGGGGCAGCCTAGAGGCAGAGAGGAGGAGCTGTCTGGGGGAAATGAGAGAGGGGAGGGAGGCGTTTATGCACGTGTGGTCGCCGAGGGAGTTAAAGCAGGCAATAACGCGAATTAATCGCTGGCAGTAACGCGGCAGCAATGGCAGGGCGTGGTTTGGGGGTTGAAGACGACGGTGAGGTGGCAGTGGGGCATGCCTGTCAGCGAGGAAGAGAGAGAGGGAGAGGGGCCATCTGTCTGCGACTTTGCGGGTGCGAGACTAAGTGTAGGAAAACGTTTCGCTGGGGAGAGTTGGTGGGCTGGACTGGGTCTTGCTGGGTCTGTTGGGTTGGGTCTTTTTTTTGTACTGAATCTTTTTCCTTTTTCCATTTGATTTTCTGTTTTGAAATTCAACCAAACAATTCAAACATTCAAATCAACCAAACTTCCACCACACTTTGTATTGAGTTTAGTTCTGTTTAACAACAATATTCCAAGTCCCAAAATAAAATAATATTTTTATTCTTTTAGGATCTATTTAAGAATTAAATAAATAGTCCTTAGTTATTAATTCAAATAGGATTTGATTATTAAAACTCCATTTGAAACTTACATAATCCCAAAATCATTTCAGTAAGTTTTATTTGAAAATATAAAACACTTGGAAAACTCATTTAAAATAAAATAACAAGTTTTAGTGTTTAATTAAAATGGGAAAAGTCCTTACTTTAATAAAATGGGATATTAATAAATCCTCATTATTTTATTTAAATAAACCTTTACTCTTTTTATCAAATAGGAATATTTTAATTCAAAAGCTTGGCCAAGATTTAATTTGGCTCTATAAAATAATCCTTATTTATTTCTACCTTTGCTTTTGAAAACCAAATCTTTTTATGAAAAGGTCCAAAAATAGTAATTCTACTTATTTAAAATTTTCTTTATTAAATGTTTATCTTTTCAAATTCCTTTAGGATTTGGTTGATAAAAAATTAGGTTTGAAGGTTTCCAATTGGAATCAAAAGTTTCTTCTCATCCTGAAATTCAACAAAGTTTTATTTTATTCATTTATTTTTCACATTACAAGATTTGGAAATTCTTGGGATGTGACAACATAGTACTACTCCAGGACTAGTATCAGTATTCCTACTCCCTCTATTACAATGAATAAATAAGGGACCTTGTTTTATTTGTTCTTTCTTTGACCAAGGCGCCAATCTTCCCGTAAAAAATGACATGTGCATGAGCTACAAGCGTGGGAAAAAAGAAACAAAGGGAGATAATTACGGTGCAGTTAAGAGGCTAGCTCAAACGTTCCAAGATTTTCTCACCTATTTTCTAGGACAGTTTTTGGTACCAACAGAATGGCCGCAAATAGACGGAGTAGTAATTAGGAGTACTACTAGTACTATCAACGAGTAGAAGTGTTAATTTGGGTACCCTGCAAGTGTAGATAAGACAAGATAAAGATAAGATAAGAAGTACTAGTGTGAATGGCGGATCTTTTGTATAACCTTCCCTCCCGATGTTTGGGAAGCAAGTGAAAATTTTGAAACCGGAAAAGTTTGATTTTTTTGCCGCCAAGGACCAAAGTGGTTTCCTTCCAAATATATACTAGTACTACTATATTAGTCTTGCGCGTAGCCGTAGGTCGTCAAAGCATCGTGTACACCGGGTCAGAGATTAATTAAAAACTTGAGTAACTCTGCACCTACTCCTACTCGGGAAACACATCGCTTCCCTAGTTTTCTCCCTGCAAGTCTTTTTCTCTTTGGCTTCCCTAGAGTGAGATGAGGAGTCTACTAGTAGTAGTACTATTTAACTTGCAAGTGTCTCCCGCTCGCTCTCATTAACCCTATCTCTCTCTCTCTGCTCTCTCGCTCGGTCTAAAAAAACCCTCTCAGATCCGCACTTGAAGCTACGATTGATATGAGTGGCAGCTCTATGACAGACAAGTGGGTTAAAGTTACGGTTGACTGGAGTCATACGGTTCAGTTCTTCAGCTGCAGGCTTTGTTCTCAAATTGTTCGTCGTCCTACGTACATAGTTAAGTACTTCTTTCTTCAGGATGTTTTCCTTCTGTGTCACACTGGTTCGATACAACTGTTGTTTTTTGGGCTAAATCTCTTTTTCTTGCACGAGTAGTGCACTGGCTATGCGCACATGTGCAGAATGCATTGCAAAATTATCTGATGGCAAGTGCCCGGGATGTGAGCACGGAGGCGTCTTCGAACCAAACACTTTTGTGGATCGGCTGTCCTCAAGCAGTGAGGTGCACTTGCAGGAACTAAGGGTGTGCCATGAGTGGCAGCTTCTTTGAGTACATTGAACACGCGAGGGCGTGCCCGCATGCAGCAAAGGGCGTCGTAGGTTTTTGACGGAAAAGAACCGTATGATATGCGAGTGTCCATGTGTGTGATGATTTTGTCTAGAGTATGGTATTTAGTTTCTACCATGGTTGTAGAGTACATGTACTAGTTATGTTATAAATAAATTGAATCATCATCGCATTCGCATAGTTTCTCTCTTTTATCGATAATAAGGGGATTTGGTCTTGGGGTTCGAATTGAAGCTACGATTGATAAGTTTGGAGTGCCAATTTCAAGGATTTGGTTTTGGGGTTCGAATTTACATTTTACCCTAGAAATCCAATGTTTATTTTGTACTTTTCTCTATAAATAGAACCATGGAGCCCCCGCAAAAAAATTAAAAATATATAACCATGGAGCCCCGCAAAAAAATAATTAGAAATAATACAGTAGAACCATGGAGAGAGGGCGAGCCAGGGCTGGCGTTGGGGAGTGACGAGCTACCGTGGCCTCCCATTCGAGCTCTCCGCTCTCAGCCATTTCCCATGGCCTCTTCCCCCCTCATCCAGGCCAGCGCTAGTGAACCCAAAATTAAAAAACCAACTCCTCGCCATCGATTAGCCAGCCACCCCACCCCTCCCCCCACCCCCACGCCCATCCCCACCAAAAAATCCCCAAATGGCACTGCCGCCCGAACTCAAGCGCTCCTCCCAGGAGCGCATCATCGAGTCTGGCCCCCATGTCTTCCGTGGCTGTCGCGTCTCCGCAGCCACAACCAACTTCTCCGTTGTCGGGACGCAGTTAGTTGACGAGGCGATGCCATACACAATGACACTAAAAATCTTCTTCTTGAGGATGTATGAGCTCAGGAGGATGCCTGGCTCCCTCCCAGCCCCTATGGAGGAGGACAATGTCGTGGCCACACCCTGCAAAGAGGAGGTGTTTAATCTTAGTCTGCCTCCCAGCAAGCTGCGAAGAGAGAGAGCAAGGTCATGGGAACTATGCGGAAGGTTCTTGGCCATGTATGGCTGCTAAAGAACCTGTAACTCACGGGGGAGGAGTGGGACATCATCATACCTTAAAACATTCTACACCAGCTCTGCCATGAGGCATGTGTGTGTGTCGACCGATTCCACTTCCACCTAACCCTCAGCGTCGACCTCCGGCTCATCGTCAACCTGTCGGCGGTTCAAAACAGTTGGTACCTGGTTGAGAAGGAGGATGACCACTGCAGCGTATGCATGTAGGCGCTATCGAAGCGCACGACGGTGCGTCTCCAGGGATGCAACCATCTGTACCACCATAAGTGCATATTCACTTGGTTTGAGACCAACGCCAGCTACCCTATCTACCGAGACAATGTGTTCGCCCATCTCTACCGACACGAGGTACATATGCCCCCTTATGTATGAAACCTGGTCATGTGGTTGCTAATTAACTAATGTAATGAATCTATTCTACATATGTTTGCACTTGTCGAATTAAGCTTAATCCAATTTAGCCAAGGAAAAAATAGTCTAGGATTACAATACAATAGGAAAATTGCATCATGTCTCATACATTTTAAAATGAGAAAACCAAAACGAATCAATGTCCGTCATCTCACTACATAATTTGGAACAATAGTCTAACCATCATCGCTTTCAGCACCGCCGCATTCTAGATTCACATATTCTGACTGGGTTGGATCTTCTTCCTCTTGCCATTCAACATACATGTCCTGAGTTTCATCAGGTAGAACTAGTTTATTCCTGTCTTTGTCCACTACACTAACCTCGACAGTAAAATCTACTTGTCCATCATGTGTAGAGGCGCCTCTGGCAATCAAATTTTCATCGATGTCAGCCAGTTCAGTTACCATACAAACACTGGGATCATCTTCGTGGGCAACATCAATGGTGACTGGCGCGTCATACTCATTCACATCATAGGTGCTCCTTGCCTGAAACTTTTGCACATATTGCCAGTCGTTATTATCTCTGTCATCCAAGAATATTACCTTGGAAGCTTGAGTTACCAAAATATAAGGTTCCTCCTTGTACCACTCAGCAGTAGTATTGATCGATATGAAATTCCCATCATTTCTGGGGCCTCTTTTCTTGTTCAGGTCTTGGTCATACCAATATCACTTGAATAGAACCATAGATCGACCACCAGTCTTGTCATTATAGTTCAACTCAATAACCTATTTTATGTGACCATAATGATCATAGTCCTCTGACTTCTTCATTTTGGCTGTCAAGTGCTCTCCACTGGCCGTGATGCCACTGTTTTTGTGTCTTCAAATGTTTCTCACGCTCATAAGTGTTGTAGTGGATACCATCATCATTGCAAGCTGAAGTTGTCTGCACCCTCTTTGCAGGACCACATGATAGGGCATAGAGACCATCTGACATGGTTATACCCTGCGGGTACACGACATCAGCATACCTGGTCCAGCCCAAGGAAGGCCCATGAGAATATACGCAGCCCATGAAGATTTTCGGGTGGCCCAAGCCCAAGACATCTTTGGATCCTTGGAGAGCAAGACTAGATTAGATAGAATATTCAAAGGGGAAAACCCTAAACCTGTAACCGACTCGATCTGTGCTCGGGACCTGCCTACCTCTATATAAAGGCTAGGAGGGCACGACGAGAAGGGCACTTTGCATACCACCGCATACACACCTCCACGCCAGATTGCATCTGCGCACCCCCTGTAACTTTCGGTTCCACCGTAACAAAGAGCAGACAAGCAGGAGTAGGTTTTTCCCTCCAGGGGCCTGAATCTGGGTAAACCTCGTGTCCCCGTGTTGCTTGTTTGCTAACCGTTCCGCGATCTCCATCATCCCCATCTTATCCAAAACCAAATCTCATAACAATGGACATTGACGAGATCAAACCTCGTCACCATCAATCCATCACTAACATCGCCCGGGTTCTCTTCACGTAGCTTCGTGATCTGCGGTTATACGAGATAACCAAGAGATCATCTCATGTGCATGATACGTCGGAAATGTATCTATAATTTTTTATGCTCCATGCTTGTTTAGTATCTACTTTGCTTTACTTGTCCACACTTTGAGGTGATTTTTACATGTTTTCTGGTACTAACCTATTAACAAGTTGCAACAGTGCCAGATGCCTGTTTTCTGCTGTTTTTGGTTTTAGAAAAGTTAGTAAAGAAATATTCTCAGAATTGGACGAGAGGAAGGACAAAGTCAATAACTTTCCATGGGGAACAAGAAGTCCATAGGGGAGACGAGGAGGCGTGCCAGGGCGGCTAAACCCTCCTAGGCGCGGGTGGGCCCTACCCCACGCCTGCGTAGGGTTTGCCCCCTCTGTCCGCCGCCTCGGCCTCCCCCTTCGCCTATAAGAAGCCCCCGATGCAGAAACCCTGAGTACCAGATTAGAAATCCACGAAACCGTCTATAGCCGCCGCCACCATCATCCCTAGATCGGGGGATCTGAATCTCTTCCTGGCACCCTGTCAGAGGGGAGATCATCCCGAAGGCCTTCTCTCCGGTACGATTCGTGAGTAGTTCCACCTTGGACTATGGGTCCATGTAGTAGCTAGATGGTTGTATCTCCTCCTTTGTGCTTTCATGTATAGATCTTGTGAGCTCCGTTCATGATCAAGATCTAATCTATTTGTAATCATGCATGTTGTGTTTGCGGGGATCCGATGGATATTGATATTACTATGTTGGTTTGATTAATGGTTTTATCTTTATGATTCTATCATGTCTGTGTTGTTTGTGATCTTGTATGCTCTCCGTTGCTAGTGGTTATCTTGGCCAAGTAGTTGCTAGTGACTCCAAGAGGGAGTATTTATGCTCGATAGTGGGTTCATGCCTCTAGCTTCCAAGGGAAGTGACAATAATCTCTTCGGTTGTAGATGTGATGTTGCTACTAGGGAGAAAACAACGGTCTCTTGTTCATGGAACATGTGGACTGTTTACCTTACACACTTTGCTTAAAGCAATTGTCTGTTGCTTGCAACTTAATACTGGAGGGGGTTCGGATGATAACCTGAAGGTGGACTTCTAGTCATAGATGCAGTTGGATGACGGTCTATGTATATTGTTATATTGCCCAATCAACCTCATAGGATATTTCTGGCTAGTAATTGCATTGTTATGCCTTGCTCAGTTCCTGTCAATTGCCCCGCTGTAATTTGTTTACCCCTCATGCCATGTTGTTTATCTAAGGAGAGCACCTCTAGTGAACTATGGACCCCGGTCCAATCTTTACCATTGATACATCTTCCACTGTTACTTGTTTACTTGTTGCAAACCATTACCTTCCACACCATTCGTTTTGTAACAGCCCAACTTTGTAATATATATAATTAGTACTTAAGCATTGCATGCATCTGTTAAAACTCAATAAAATGTTTGCATGTGATCAAGTGTGTTGATTTAAAAGCAAATCCAAAACCCTAATTTTCCCCTCTCTTTGAAACCACATTCAAATGGTGGCTGGATTTTGAAAATTACATAAAACTAAAGGATCCCAAATGGTTTACAAGGGCCCCTGAATATTTTATAAACTTTACTAAAGCCTCTGGTTTTTTTTGAATTTTTTAAAACAGATTTGAAATGAAAATACAAAGAGGAAATACAAAATAGAAAAAGAAAAACAAGTTTGCAAAATAAAACAGCAGCAGCCGCAGCTGGTCCATGGCCCATCTCCTCCTCTCCATCCTGTCTGCACACGCGCAGCACCTAGCAGCAACCGCCGCCCACCCGAAGCCCATCAGAGGACCAGCCCGCGTACTACTTCGTCTCGTCGTCTTCGACGACGACGGCAAGCACCTGTGTGCCCGCGCCGCTGCCGTTCATCTCCGCCAACCGCTGCGATGCTCTGCCGCCCCCCAGATGCGAGGATAAGGTCGCCGCTGCATCACCCCGTCAACCCTATCCTCCCACTTTCCCTTGCGCCCCTCTCGCCGCATTCTTCCCCTCGCATGGCCGAACCCTAGCTGATAGGCTTGCCGTCGCCTCACCGTTTCCGGCCACCCCTCGCCGTTCTGAGGCCACCATTAGCTCTGCCTCGCCTCTGTGAGCCACCCCGTCAACAGAATCGACCCCGCGTGCCTCCAATCGTCGCCAATGTCGTCGTCTTCCCCGATCCCGACGTGCACCGCCGTCTGCCTCGCCGTCGCTCCGGGCCCCGCCTCGCCTCACCACATCCAGCAACAGCCTCGTGGTGAGCTCCTAGTGCTCAGGCACCCTCTGGTCGCCTCGCTCGCTCGCTGTATCCGCCACTCGTGGTTGATCTGCAAGCTTCGCTGCCGCGTGCCGCCGTGTAGCTTGCTCCGGCGAGCCAATCGTAGCGGCGCTGCCCCTTTAGGTTCGCCCTGCAGCGCTCGTCCGAACCCAACCCTCCGCGCGTCCTGGTTCGCCGTCTAGCGCCGTCCCTCGCCGCATCTGACGTGGCTTCCGGCGAGCTTGCGTGGCGCCTACGTGGCGCAGATGTGGCGCTTGCGTCAGCGCTGCGTAAGCTAGGCCAGCGTGGCTAGCTGACATGGCCCTGGGGGCCCATCGTCAGTGACTAGGGCTTATCTGCCTCGGTGAGAAAAGTATTAGGTTTAGGATATGGTGACGTCAGCCTGATGTAATAAAGGTATAAATATTTTAGAAAATGATTTAAATTTGTAAATTCAATAACTTATTATTTATAAGTCAGAAAAATATGTATAATATATCAAAATGTTCAGAAAAAAGAGATCTACCTAATTACAATATAATAATGCATTGCTAATCAACTTTAATGACAAGTTTAATTAGAACAACATAGTAACCCCTCACAGGTGATTACGGAGTTTCCTCGAGTTAGGGTTTTCAACCCTCGGAACCCCGTTTAAACTGTCAAGCATGCCTTAGGGTTTCATTTAAATGCAATTCAACTTGTAATATCATCCATATTGATTGCGCATTGCATTATTCCATGTATTGAATGTTGGTTCCCCTTTTCCGATATTTGGTTCTTCGCGAATAGGAACCAAACCCGAAGCTGAAGTCAACAACACCGAAGATCCATACCTGTCTACTGACGGACAAGGCAAGCGTAGCCTCTCATTCTGAACCTATGTTTTATAAAGTATATTATTTTCTCGCTATGATGCACACGATTCCAATGTGGTCTTTTGTCAGTAGCTAGTGTTACCTATATGCTGCACTGTTTCCCTTTTGTAGCCTTATACTCCTGATCCACTGCTCCTAGCATACCTAGGTTTGGCATGTGAGCGTTGTTAGAGCTTTTGCGACCGACAACTTAGCCATGCATAGTAACAACGTCTGATCTGTCCAAAAGATGAATTAGAGATGCCGGAGAATCTAGAAAGGTAGGAGATGGGGACATCGTCGAAGGAGTTAACTGAACATGCTAAGTCTTGTATGGAAGGCCATGTTGGGTGTGGTTTTTGTTGTCCCATGCTCGCCACCACTAGGAACTGAGTTCTTACCTTTGGAACCAAGACGAGCGTACAGCCACACGGGGCCTGTATAACCCCTCGACTAACTAACTTACCTAGTAGATTTCATGAGTCACATAGTTCGGGCTTTCCATCTAGCATAAGCATTGAAAACGTTTTTCGAAAGAGAAGGTGAAGAAGGTGCATCATAACAGGTAGGGAAGCGTGGCCGCGGTTGCTTGGGGTCGATGGAGCCCCTGCTGAACCAACCTCGCCTCACATCTTTAAGTACCGACTTTGGGATTTGACCCGTTACGGCGGAATCATACTTATTGCGTGACTCATGGTCTCGGCGAAAGCAAGGTAAAGTTCGTGGTCAACCACCCTCTGTCGGCCTTCCAAGGAAGAGGGCTAATAATTTGGCATTAAGAGTCGGTTGGTACGTGTGGGTAAAGTTGTACACCCCTGCAGGGTTAAATCTTTTCGAAAAGCCTTGTTCACAGTTATGAACGACCTGGCGACCGGACTTAAGATCATAGATAAGATTAACCACTATAAAACTTGTTGTTCCACGTGTGCTTAAGGATGCTTCCTTTGGGTCGAGGGTGTGATCCTAGATAGGAGGTTCTGATGAAGCTGGTGGTTATCAAGATGTGATGAACAAGATGAAGAAGTCGTTATCTTATCCCCTTTTAAAAGATTCTGAGTAGACGAGCTTCTTCTCTCTCCTGTTTACCAATAAAGATTGCTTTATGCAAAAAGAAAATCCGGAGAAAGCCTTTCTAGCCAGAGCATGTAGATACTAGGTTATCTAAGTCTTGCGGAGTACATTCTCGTACTCAGCCTTGCGCCACTGTTGTTTTTCTACAGAGGATCTGGTTGCAACCGAAGGTGGATTCTATGTTGACATCGACGAGTAGTTGGGGGTCCCAGGTAGCAGCCTGAGGGCTATGGGATGGACGTCGCTTTTGCTTATGGCCTCTTAGGCCCTTTGCTACGTTGTTGTGTAGAACAACATAATTTGCTTTCGATGTGTGATGTAATGTTGGGTCTATGACCTCTGGTTTGTAATAACTCTAATATCTTACTCTGTTAAGAGTTTAAACTTATGCTATTGAATCCCTGTGTTCTGTAATGTTACCGAATCATACTGTGATCTTCCGTGTTTGGAGTTGAACTTATCTTAGATGGTGATCTGAGGTTAGTTTAACCCTAACCCCGGGGATGCTACAGGTTTTGGTATCAGAGCAGGACTGCCTGTAGGAAACCCTTTTATTGGTCGATGTTGAGTCTAGAAGTTGACAAAACTATTTGAAAGTTACAAATTATTTGCAGAAACTATGACTAGGATTCTTTTTACTCCTTCTCTAGTGTGTTTCTGAAGCTGGAGTTCTTCTTAACCTATTTGGTTTGACCAGGTTTTCATTCCTTATCTCATATCTCAAAACTTTTAGGATCGTGGTTTTGGGGTTGTTTCTCTAAAGTACGCCGTACTTGGTTGCTATTCTCAGAGTTCCAAGATATCTCAGTTTTGCTTGGTGTGTAACATCTTAGCATTCCATTATCATGGTTTGTAAGTCAGCCGGTTAGTGTATACATTAGTATGCTTTGATACTACCATGCTTGATAAGATGATACGTTTATATCAAGTACTCTTTGATCATCTTTCCTTCGTGTTTCTTTGAATTCCTTGTCTAACCTTTTCTTTGTTCTTTCAGGATGGGTGATACATCTCGTGCCCGTACCCGTGCTCATGCACGTGGTGCTGTAAATGAGGGTGAATCTTCCAACCTTCCTCCACCTCCGTCCATGGTACAACTCATGGCCATGTATGAAACCAACCGTGATGACAACATGAGGCTCCTTGAAAGGATTGAGCGCAACACTGCTCAACGCCAGAACAATCAAGTTGGTATCAAGGACTTCACACGTCTCACTCCGCCAGTTTTCAGCTATTCCACTGAGCCACTTGGTGCAGACTACTGGCTTCGCACTATGGAGCACAAACTTCAGGTTGGTCATGTTTCTCAAGCTGATTGGGTGACTTTTGCTGCCTATCATCTGGAGGGAGCAGCTAACTCCTGGTGGGAAAATTTCTTGGTTATGCAAGAAGCTCAACATGTTGTTACATGTTAAGAGTTCACTGAAGCCTTCTGAGCTTACCATATTCCAGAGGGTCTGATGGATCAGAAGAGGGAGGAGTTCCTCAAGCTGAAGCAGGGAACCAGTTCCGTGTGTGATTACCAGCGCAACTTCAATCGTCTAGCCTGCTATGCTACTGAAGAGGTCTCCACCGATGCTAAGAAGCAAGCTCTGTTCTGCAAGGGACTAGATCCTGAGGTTCGCCGTGATATCCACCTCATGGACTTTGGTAACTTCCAAGGTCTTGTTAACAAGGCTATGAAGGTCGAGAGTGGAAAAGTGGAGTATGAAGAAACCCGTAAGCGTCCTCAGGAGGGGTACAACAAGGCTGGTTCTGGCAATAAGAAGCGTCGTGTCTTCGTGCCTTAAAGTGTTGTGCCATGTGCTCCTTATACTCCAAGGTCTTCTGGATATGCTCCTCGTCCGAATGCTACCTCAAACAATGCTGGTGGATCAAACTACCCTCCTGCTGGCAATGCACCAGGTTTTATTTGTTTCAACTGTCGCCAGCCTGGCCACTATGCAAAGGAGTGTCCTCAAAAGAATGTTGCTGAGAAGGCACTGACATGGTTATACCCCACGGGTACATGACCTTAGCATACCTAGTCTAGCCCAAGGAAGGCCCACGAGAATATGCGTCGGCCCATGAATAATTTCGGGTGGCCCGGGCCCATGACGCCTTCGGATCCTTGGAGAGCAAGACTAGAATAGATAGAATATTCAAAGGGGAAACCCCTAAAACCTGTAACCGACTCGATCTGTGCCCGGGACCTGCCTATCTCTATATAAAGGCTAGGAGGGCACGACGAGGAGGGCACTTCATACCACTGCAAACACACCTCCACGCTAGATTGCATCTACGCACCCCTGTAACTTTCGGTTCCGTCGTAATCAAGAGCAGACAAGCAGGAGTAGGGTTTTCCCTCTAGGGGCCTGAACCTGGGTAAACCTCGTGTCCCTGTGTTGCTTGTTTGCTAACCGTTCCGCGATCTCCAGCATCCCCATCTTCTCCAAAACCCAAGCTCATAACAATGGGCATTGATGAGATTAAACCTCGTCAATTGCCGCCGTCTGTGGGAACTGGGGGCGCTGATTGTGCGATCATGACGGTCCCAACCAAAGCGATCTACAACTCCTCGGCGATGGAGAGCCATCTCCTCTTCGGCGCTTTCAACTTTAACGCCCACTCGCCAGCCACTCTGAAGGACTTCGAGCTCATTGGTGATAGGCTCGAGATCCTGTTCGGGAGCTTTTGCTTCTAGGTGGGGCAGACCGGCACTCTCCGTCTCCCAGAGGGTGCCCCTGCCATCGATCAGGCCCGCTTCATGGGCTTCGCATCCCGTGCTACGCACATCGCCATCGACAGATGAGTCGTATGACAGCAGCAGCTGCAACTCAGATCTGTGCGATCCACCATCGGAAGAGGGGATCTACGGTTCCAGATCCGAAAGCTGCGGCAGTAGCAATCCGATCTACGAACGCTACCAATGTGCCGCAGTTATTTAGAGCGACATGGATCAGGAACACAACCCGCCACCCAACCCGCAGGGTAGAAACGGCGAGAACAGGAGAAACCAGTCCCCCCGCCCAACGAGGAGGACACCGATCCCAATCGGATCATCCACCTCAGCGAGGAAGGATGGGCTCAGGCACGCGACGCCATGGCAGGAAACAAGATCCTGCCTGTAGGTGCCTCATGGGACCTACTGATGGCGTACCATCTTCTCCTCGTCGAAGAGCACAAGAAGCAGGTGAGGATGCAAGAAGTGCTTGACAAGCACAAGCAAGCGGCCTCAGAGTCCAGTGCGCAGCGAGCTGCGCTCTCTGCCATGGGCGGCTCCAGCTCGCATGGCAACCACGGCAACAAGCACTGTTCTCGCATGGAGAACATGGACCCAAGGCACGTCGCGAGGTGACTCGAACCCTCAACACGTCTTTCATGGAGATGGATGCCGATGGCAACGTCATCCCAAAGACGCCGCAAGCTGCGATCATGGCAGCCACCACATACCTCGCGTCCCATCCACCTCCGGTGGGGGGCCCGAAAAGGGCCATGCACAAATCTGCACTAACCGGACTCAGACTCATTGGAGCTGCGCTCCACGAAGAAGCTCCTGCGGAGACAAAAAAGAAGGTTGCGGTCAGGTTCAACCGCAGCCCCACGCCTTCATCCGACGAGGAAGAGCATGACCTACCTCGAAGGCACAAGAGCTCCCGACATCGCAGTCGCGATTACGACGCTCAAAGCGAGCTCACCCAATGCAAGATCGACAAAGCGCGCGCCAAGCGCGTATGCTCGTCGGAATCCGAGGAGGACGACGACGAAGGAGAACTCTGCGGAGCTCGATGCTTTAGCAGATCCTTCCGGCGGACACGGATGCCCTGGAACTTCAAGCTTCCTTCGGACACTCCGAAGTTTGACGGCACACAGGAACCCAAGGCGTGGCTCAGCGACCACCTGTCGTCCATCAAGCTACATGGCGGAAACAAGGACACCACCCTGCAATGTCTTCAGCTGCAGCTGACAGGCGCAGCCCGGATCTGGCTCAACAGCCTATCCTCGGGATCCATCCGAAGCTGGGAGGAACTAGTGTACAGTTTTCCAAAACTTCAAGGGCAGCAGCAAGAGGCCAGCCTCGATCTAGGAGCTACGGGCATGCACCCAACAAACGGGCGAATCCATTCGCTCGTACATACTACACTGGTCCAATACCAATAACTCCGCGGCGCACATCTCTGAGGAGAGAGCGATCGACGCCTTCAAGGATGGCGTCAAACGCCAGGACTTCAAGGAAGAACTTGGGTGCATCAAGCCCAAGACACTTGACCACCTCATGGACATCGCCAACAGGTGGGCAGATGGCGAGGACTCCGTCCACCGAGAGCACTCGGAGGACGAAGATGTCTACGGCCGTCGACGTGAACGTTGTAGCAAGAGAAGATCGCACGTTTACAACGATCGCGACGGACCCGACATGGTCGCGGCTGGCTACGCCGACCGCCGCAGCGACGGCAACCGCAGCAGCGGCGGATATCGTGGAAACGACTTCCATGATGGAGGACGCCCAGCGCAGTCATGGAAACACCGCGGCCGCGACGATGGACCCTCAGCATACGACAAACTGTCGGGTCCATGCACCATCCACTTCTACATCGACAATCATGATGGTAAAAAATAAGGCAAGCCACATGCTCAAGGATTGTCGCGAGTTCCAGAAACTCAACGAGACCATGTCCCAGATGAGGCAGCAAGCCCCGAACCCTGGGTATGGGAACGCACCCGCACTAGGAGATATCGCCCACGGAGCTCCTCCACCACCACCCGTGGGACCTTCGAATCATCCAATTGCACCTGCGCAGAACAACGGCGGAAACGGGTACCCCGTGCCAAAAGGATCACTGATGATCCAAAAAGGGCGCCCAACAAACAGGGTGCAAAAGAAAATCACCCGTCAGATCAATCTGGATATGACCGCTCCACCCGCCATCCATGAGTACCTCAGCGGTTCGGAGTCCTGCATCATGTTCAGCCGTTCGGATCACCCCTGCCAGGTCCCTCGCCCAGGTCATGCTGCCCTGGTGCTCGAGGCATAGATCGGAGGGTTCGATATGAGCCGCGTTTTCATGGACGGCGGCAGCAGCATCAATCTGATGTTTGCCAGCCCCTTAGCAGCAATGCGGATCCCGCTGTGCAGCCTGGAACAATCCGACACAACGTTCCACGGCATCGTCCCAGGGAAGGGCATATTCCCCCAGGGAAAGATATGGCTCGACGTCATCTTCGTCAAGCTCGATAATTTTTGGTGGACTCGAGTTTGAAGTGGTGGACTGGCCATCACAATACCACGCCATCCTCGGGCGTGTGGCATTCGCACGGTTCCTGGCAGTACCGCACTACACGTACCTGCTACTCAAGATGCCAGGACCTAAGGGCGTCATCACGGTCCACAGGAGCTTCACCCGATCGAACCACTGCGACAGGGACTTCAACAGAATCTCCCAGTCATTCGGCATGCAGGAGGAGCTCGTAAGACTCCGAGAGGTGACAGACAACGGGGCACCCCCAGTCGCAAGACAGAACACACCGGACATGTCTTTTGACTCCACCGTCAACACAAAGAAGGTGCAGGTCCACCCGACAGACGCCTCCAAGGTGGCGCTGATCGCCAACGACCTCAGCCCCGCATAGGAAAGCACGCTTGTCAAATTCCTCCGTGAGCGCTGGGAAATCTTCGCCTGGTGTCCTGCGGACATGCCAGGAGTTCCCGGAATTCGCCGAGCACGCACTCAACGTCTTTCCAGACGCCAAGCCCGTCAAACAGTCCATCCGACGACTGTCCGAACCACGAGCTGAGGCCATTGGAGTCAAAGTCAACAGACAGCTCGACGCAAATTTCATCAGGGAGATCAAGGAAAGCGAGTGGCTGGCCAACACCGTGATGGTCCCCAAAAAGGACACGGACATCCTGCGGATGTGCATGGACTTCACATCGCTGAACAAGAACTGCCCGAAGGATCACTTCCCTCTTCCTCGGATCGATCAGATCATCGATTTGACTACAGGATGCGATAAGCTCTCCTTCCTCGACGCCTACCCAGGCTAAAATCAGATTCGACTAAAGGTCGAAGATCGGGAGAAAACAACGTTCATCACGCGTACGGAGTGTTCTGCTACAACACAATTCCCTTTGGGCTGAAGAACGCAGGCGCCACGTACGAACGGTGCATGCAGGCATGCCTGAAGGACCAGATCGGCCGCAACATCCAAGTCTATGTTGACAACATAGTAATCAAAACAAGGGAGGCCAAGACGCTGATCGACGATCTCTGCGAGACGTTCGATAACCTTGATCGACACAAGATCAAGCTCAACCCAAAAAAGTGCGCCTTCGGCATCCCATCTGGTCAACTACTAGGCTACTTCATCTCCCACCGAGGGATCGAAGCAAACCCGAAGAAAATTTGAGCCATAATGGCCATGGAGAAGCCGAAAAACCTCAAAGGCGTCCAGCAGCTCGCTGGGCGTATCGCGGCGTTGAGCAGGTTCATCAGCCGCATGGGCAAAAAAGCTCTGCCTTTCTATCAGCTGCTATGCAAGGTACACAAATTCGAGTGGACGCCTGAAGCAGACGACGCATTCGAAGATTTGAAGCGGCTGCTCTCCACCTCGCCCGTCTTGGTCACGCCAAGGGAACGCGAGCCTCTACTGCTATACGTAGCAGCTACACATCAGGTGGTAAGAACCATGCTCGTGGTCGAAAGACCCGAAGATGGCAAGACCCATGGGGTACAACTCCCAATCTACTACCTCAGCGAGGTATTGACGCCGATAAAGCAGAGGTACCCTCACTATCAAAAACTCGCCTACGACGTATTCATGATGGCTCGTCGGCTGAGCCACTACTTCCAGGAGCATCAGGTGATGGTCGTCAACGAAGCACCCCTAAACAGCATCCTGAACAACCCGGAGGCCACAGGACATGTGGCCCTGTGGGGCATCAAGCTGTCACCTCTAAACATCAACTATGAGAAGCGCCATGCGATCAAGTCTCAGGTCCTTCCGGACTTCCTCGTCCACTGGATGGGACTGCAGCCGCCGGACACCCCAGACATGATGCAGTCATGGACGATGCACTTCGATGGCTCCAAGCGTGAGGCTAGAGCAGGAGACGGGGTCATACTGACCTCCCCACAGGGCGACAAGATGAAGTACGTCCTCCGGATGAAATTTCGAGCTTCCAACAACGAGGCCGAGTACAAGGCCCTCATCCACGGCATGAGGATGGCCAAGATCTGCGGTGCGACGCGCTTGGTCATCTACGACGACTCGAACCTCGTCGTCCAGTAGACGATGAATGAGTACGACACGCACGCCGCCAACATGATTGCGTACCGCGCACTCTACAACGCAGTCAAAGGAGACTTTGATGGCTGCGAGCTTCGGCACGTTGGGAGAGAAAGCAACGAAGAGGCCGACAGACTTGCCAACATCGGCTTCACCTGCGCACGGGTACCACCAGGTGTGTTCCTCGAACAGATCTGCGTGCCATCAATTAAAAGGAAATTCCCAAAGGGATCACCCGAAGAAGCATAACACTTGGGGGCTACGCTACCCGAAGGACAGGAAGGACCAGAAAAGCTCGACACAGAGGTCGCAGTGGTCAACCTGATGCAGGTCATGGCAGTCGAAGAAACGTGGACACAGCCATACCTCCGATATCTGATAGACGGGGAGCTGCCTGACAGCCCGACAGATGCCCGGCGCATATATCGCCGGTCCAAGGCCTTCACCATCATCAACGGCGAGTTGTACAAGCGCAACATTTTGGGTGTACTCCAAAGGTGCGTCACTATCGGTGACGGCAAAACTATCCTCCAAGACATTCACGAGGGCATCTGCGGCCATCACGCGGGAAGCCGCGCCCTTGTTGCCAAAGCTCTACAAGCTGGGTTCTACTAGACAACGTCCATGAACGACGCAAAGGAAATCGTCCGAAGGTGCAATGGGTGCCAGAGGTTCATATACAAACCGCACACACCAGGATCGGAGCTCAGGCCCATACCCCTGGCCTGGCCCTTCGCCCAATGGGGCCTCGACATGATCGGCAAATGTAGAGGGAGTGACCCAACCTTAATACAACATAAGGTGGAGTCCCCTGTGTTTACAATGCTAGTCCCTGGATCAATAGCTAGCATCCACAGTTAAGATGTAATATCAAGAAACAAAGGTCATAATATAACTTTATAACCAGGAATAACATAGTTTTATTACATCTTACATAGCTCATTTGGCTATTACATTACATTGCAGCGGAATATCTATAGTCATGGGGTCCTTCATCTTCAAAGTGCCACAGGCAGATGTTGGTTGTAGACTTTGTAATCCTAATCAATCAATCATCACTAAATCAATCATACCTGCAACATACAAGTTACAGCCACAAGGGTCAATACATTTGAATTGTATTGGCAAGTGATACTATGGTAGTATAGTGGAGTCTATCATCTATATGCATTTGGCTAAGTGGAGTTGAGGCTTGCATTGCTCAAAATAGATTTTTCCTTAACATTTGAAAATACTAAGTTTTGCTTGGCAAAAATCATTTTTCTCAATCAAAGATTTGAAGATCCTTTAACCAAGGCATCTCTCAATCAAAGATTGAAGATTTCAAACAACCCTTGTTCAAACCGCAAGTTTTAACTTAGAAATTTGAATGATGAGATTCTTGATTGCTTCCATGTCTTGATGCTCAAATTGTCCTTTACCAGGGACATGGCTAAGTACTTAGATTTTACACTCTGCAGAGGTGGTGCACTTTCCCCACAAGACTTGGTTTCCCAAGACAAGATCTTTCAGAAGCCTTCCCTTAGACCAAAATGGACGCGCTCCAACCTATCAAACTCTACCACCAACTGTCCATATGGCTAAGTTCTTGCAACCTATATGATCCAGGCAGAGCCCATAATGCCAAGTGGTTGCACTTTGAAGCTTCTCAACATTTGACATCTCAAATCTCTTTGTTCCTGGGTGGCCATCCACAAGTGAGATACACAAGGTCAACCATAAACATGGGCCTTGTGAACCACTCAACCAAAAACCACCAAGCAATTACCATTCCACCCAGGTGATTCATTAACTTAGTTGTTTTATTAAACAAAACTCAAGTCCTCAGACTTAGAATATTTTTCCATAGTGTGAATATATATTCCACCCATGTTTTCTATTAGCTAGGCTAAGCTTGATAGTAGTAGGAATCTTAACTTAGGAAGATTTCCACTAAGGTTTCATCTACTAGGTTTTACTATAGCAAGGTCTATACTTAGCAAAATCCATGCAAGTTTTACTTAGAGAAAATCACTAATGCATAGTGAAAGTAATGGGACAAAAAGTATGAAGCATCACTTGCCTTTTTGGTAGAGTATAGGTTCACTCCTTGTCCTTGCAACAATCACACTCTTCAAGTCACTACAAATCAATCAAGCAAGGTACAAACTCAATCTACGAATCAAGCAAAATAACACACATAAAAATCATAGAACTAAGATAATGCATGCAAGCATGCCAAGTTTTGTTTTGTTTGAAAAAGTGGTTAATAATGGGTCATAAACATTTGATAACACCTATTGGTCATTTTGTAAAGTGGCAAAGTCATTTGCAAAAGGTTTTACTACAAAACTATTTTCAAAACAAAGTATCATTTTATGTGGTGTAGAAATATTTTCACTAAGGCATTAACCTATAGGGTTCACCAAATATATTTTCAAACCACAAAACTTGGTGTTTAGGGTCAGAGAGTTTAAAACAAAACATTTTCCAAAGGTTTTCTTCCAAAACTATTTTTAATAAATAAACCACATTTCTATTTGACTAGAAATGGTTTTAATTCAAAGAATCATTATTTTGTTTCACCAAATACAATTTTGAAACCACAAATTGTTTCCTAATGTTAGTAGGTTCAAATCACAACAATTGCCAAAGATTTTAACCCCAAATTCATTTTTAAACAATTTTTACATTCTTAACAAGCATATAAATGTTTCTGCAAATTCAAACAAGCTAACAGATACTATTTGCTAAACTAAGGGCATGGTGGGCTAGGGTTTGTTCCCCTGATTCCAATGATATAAAATTTGTAAAATTTGGACGTGTGGTTTGAAAGTTACAAGGGTTTCAAAATGGCATCTAAATCTGATTTCAAACTCAATTCTAAATCATCCAGTGACACGCGGCACGTTCTGATTCGTCGAAAACGGTTCGCGCGGATCAGGCGACGCATGTCATTGGATTTAATTGATATCGCGCGGCTCAAGCGTGCTCTTACCGCTTCGCTCTACTTTCTATCCTATCCACCGGATCAAGATCGGACGGCTCTCAGTGCCTCGACCAGAAGCTGGCGGCGCTCAACGGTGGCATGCGGTGGCGCGGCTCTGACAGTGACGCTGCCGATGAACTAGGACGCGAGGGAAAGAGTGAAGATGCTTACCAGATCCGCCGTGGAGCACTGATTCTAGTTGATGCTTTGGTTGGCCAAGGGAAGCTCGGAGGCGTTGACGATTGCTCGCCGGAGACGGCGTCGGTGTCGGGTATGCTCAGATGTCGTCGAAGATGAAGATAGAGGACGCTCTAAGACAAGTAGACTGCACCATTAGGTTCGCAAGAGGGAGGCGAGTATGTGTGCATCACAGAGGGGTGAAAAGGAAGTCTGGTCTCACCAGCAGATGCCGCCGGAGTTGGAGAAGGAGGTGGTGGCGTGCTGGTGTCGTCGGGGGCGACGTCCTGGGGCGTGCGCGAGTGAGCTATCGCCACTGGGAGGTACGCCTGGTGCTGGCGAGCACGCTCGTGTGCTCCCTGGGTGGTGGGGTTGTCTGGTTTGGCCGGAATTCAAGCAGGACCTCGTCGGAGTTGGTGAGGTTGCAGCGACCAATTAGAGTAGCCCTGGGGCGGAGAGAAGCTGGAAATAGAGGGGAAATGGAGAGGAGGGAGAGGCGAGTTAACGAGAGTAATCGCGGGTGTAATTGCTGTAGCGTTTATGACGAATTTACTCGGCGAAATTTCGGTAGAAACGGCGAGGGGAGGAACTGGTCTGCGGGGGGGTGAAGGAGACGATGATGTGGCGTGGGGTCGTCTTGTCAGCGATAGAGAAGGAAAAGGGGTTGGGTCCACCAGTCATTCTCTGCACGGGTGTGGGTCTGAGTGAGAAAGAACGGTTCGCTGGGGGAGAGAGGTGGGCTGTTGCTGGGTTAGTTGGGCCGGCTGGGCTGGGTCGACTGTTCTCACATTTTTTTCCTGTCTAATTGATTTATCTTTTTCCATTTCTATTTACTGATTTGAATTTCAAACAAACAATCCAATCAACCAAATCAATTCAAACAAACGCCACACTTCACAACTTTTTGAACTTGGTTCTGTTCAGTAGCATAATCCAAAATTCCATAATAAAATAATATTTTTATTCATTTTAGGATCCATTCATTATTTAATAAAATGGACCTTTTGTTTATTTAATCAAATAGGGTTTGATTTATTTAATAGAATCTCCATTTGAAATCCAAATATTTTCAAAACCAAATCAGTAGGTTTTATTTGGAAATAAAGAATACTAGGAAACTTGTTTAAAACAAAATAATATTTTTATTTTAGGTTCCATTAATAATTAAATAAATGGACCTTGGTTATTAAATCAAATATGTTTTGTTTTATTAAAATATTTATTTTGAAACCTAAAATAAAACCAAAACATTTCAGTGGGTTTTAATTAAGAAAATAAAATACTTAGAAAACTTATTTAAAATAATTTAATAAGTTTTGATGTTTTAATTAAAATGGTAAAACCTTTTATTTAAATAAAATTGGATATTAAATCCTTATTTATTTAAATAAACCTTTGCTATTTTTATTCAAAACAAAATGTTTTAAATCCAAAGCTTGGCCAAGGTTTAATTTGGCTTTATAAAATAATCTTTATTTATAAATCCACCTTTTCATTTGAAAACAAAATCTTTTATTAAAAGATCCAAAATAGAAAAACTAAAATATTTTAATTTCCTTTAATAAATTTTTATCTTTATAATTCCCTTTAGGATTTATTTGATTCAAAATAGGTTTGAAGTTCCAATTGAATTCAAAAAGTTTCTTCTTACCCTGAAAATCAAACAAGGTTTTATTTTATTCAATTATTTTTCACATTACAAGATTTGGAAAATCTTGGGATGTGACAGGCTACCACCCTTAAAATAAATCTCGTCCCGAGATTTGGGGAGGCTAGGGGTTACAAGTTGGCTCAAAACAACTAGGGTTCTACCACCCTTAAAAAATTTCAAACTAAATTACATCTTGGCTTGCTTGGGATCCTGGGAAAACTTCTCTAAGCAACATTTGCATTGTGTCCTTTGATTCCATACTTGACTCATGGGCCAAGATTGAGATCCTTCATGGACTTGTTTAACTTGTTCTTCATCTTTTCTGGAAAATTGTTTACATAGTGACCTAGTTCCTTGCATTTTAAATGCATCACTTGGTTGATATCTTTCTTTTCCTTGGGTAACAATTCTTCTTGTTTGTTTCCTTGGTTCTTCTTCTTTTCTGGGCATTCATTGGCATAGTGTCCCATCTCTTTGCAATTGTAACATTGCACTTGAGTAATATCCTCCTTGTTAGGGTTGTGGCATTTCTTCTTCTTCTTTTTGGGTCTCTCCAAAGCTAGGAGTTCTTCTAGTTCATGTTCTTCATTGGTGGGGGATCTTTCTCTCTTCTTGGGGCATTGATCTTCATGCTCCTTTGATGCATGATCCTTGTCCCTACAAATATTGCTAGCTTGGGTTCCTTATAGAATAACATCTTTGTCATCCTTGTTGTCATTAGCTCTTTTGGAAAAGTTTTCTCTCATGTTGATCATTTGAGTAACCAATCCTTGCAACAATTGGGATTGAAGTTTCAAAATCCTTTGTATGGCTGGGTCTAGTCCATTGTTGTTGGCTAAAAGCTGAGTTGTCTCTTGACTCAACTGGTTTTGGTTGGCTATGAGTTCTCTCATGTTTTCCTCTTGGTTGTTGTTGTTGTCATCAACCTTGATGTTGGAGTTTCTTGGAGTAGTCATCTGTTTGGGTTTGAAGGGAGATTAGAATAGGCAAAATATTTCTAAGGAATTATTTCTAATCACACACATCACAATTCACACAAGCAATGTGCAAGCAATCACAAACAAACATTTCACTCAAACAACAAGTTTCAAGTACATACTTAGGCAATCAAAAATATTTTTGTTACACCACATAAGTTGGTGTGTCTGTCTTAACTAAAATATGGTGGTCCATCTATATGGTTCACTTGTGATATTTCCTTCCTTCTTGATTCTTCTTGCTTGAGATCATGGTTTCCTTGAGATAAACTCTTGGTTGCAGTACTTCAAATGATGTAGGCTCCTTCTAACGTTTGCATTCTCTCAGTCTCTAAATCTTGAGCAAGATTTCCTTGTCTCACTTGTAGTCCTTAGTGTCAACCAAGTTGGAAGTCCTTGGTGAATATGCTGAAGATGTTGAAGTCATTAAAGTTGAAGAAGTTGAAGTCATTAGAGTTGAAGAAGTTGAAGAAGTCCTTTGCACATGGTGTAGTCTTTGGCCATGGGGTAGGTTTTTCCATCAGGTTGAAGTAGAAGAGATGTAGAGTTGAAACCAAAATGGTTGAGGAAAGAGTTTACAAGTTTTTGTAAATAAGTTTTTGGAACAAAATATAACTCCTATTTTTCTAAGGGTTTTTGTCCAATCCTAGGTTTACAAATCCTACAGGCAACACAGTGCTCTGATACCATCTGTAGAGGCAGTGACCCAACCTTAATACAACATAAGGTGGAGTCCCCTGTGTTTACAATGCTAGTCCCTGGATCAATAGCTAGCATCCACAATTAAGATGTAATATCAAGAAACAAAGGTCACAATATAACTTTATAACCAGGAATAACATAGTTTTATTACATCTTACATAGCTCATTTGGCTATTACATTACATTGCAGCGGAATATCTATAGTCATGGGGTCCTTCATCTTCAAAGTGCCACAGGCAGATGTTGGTTGTAGACTTTGTAATCCTAATCAATCAATCATACCTGCAACATACAAGTTACAACCACAAGGGTCAATACATTTGAATTGTATTGGCAAGTGATACTATGGTAGTATAGTGGAGTCTATCATCTATATGCATTTGGCTAAGTGGAGTTGAGGCTTGCATTGCTCAAAATAGATTTTTCCTTAACATTTGAAAATACTAAGTTTTGCTTGGCAAAAATCATTTTTCTCAATCAAAGATTTGAAGATCCTTTAACCAAGGCATCTCTCAATCAAAGATTGAAGATTTCAAACAACCCTTGTTCAAACCACAAGTTTTAACTTAGAAATTTGAATGATGAGATTCTTGATTGCTTCCATGTCTTGATGCTCAAATTGTCCTTTACCAGGGACATGGCTAAGTACTTAGATTTTACACTCTGCAGAGGTGGTGCACTTTCCCCACAAGACTTGGTTTCCCAAGACAAGATCTTTCAGAAGCCTTCCCTTAGACCAAAATGGACGCGCTCCAACCTATCAAACTCTACCACCAACTGTCCATATGGCTAAGTTCTTGCAACCTATATGATCCAGGCAGAGCCCATAATGCCAAGTGGTTGCACTTTGAAGCTTCTCAACATTTGACATCTCAAATCTCTTTGTTCCTGGGTGGCCATCCACAAGTGAGATACACAAGGTCAACCATAAACATGGGCCTTGTGAACCACTCAACCAAAAACCACCAAGCAATTACCATTCCACCCAGGTGATTCATTAACTTAGTTGTTTTATTAAACAAAACTCAAGTCCTCAGACTTAGAATATTTTTCCATAGTGTGAATATATATTCCACCCATGTTTTCTATTAGCTAGGCTAAGCTTGATAGTAGTAGGAATCTTAACTTAGGAAGATTTCCACTAAGGTTTCATCTACTAGGTTTTACTATAGCAAGGTCTATACTTAGCAAAATCCATGCAAGTTTTACTTAGAGAAAATCACTAATGCATAGTGAAAGTAATGGGACAAAAAGTATGAAGCATCACTTGCCTTTTTGGTAGAGTATAGGTTCACTCCTTGTCCTTGCAACAATCACACTCTTCAAGTCACTACAAATCAATCAAGCAAGGTACAAACTCAATCTACCAATCAAGCAAAATAACACACATAAAAATCATAGAACTAAGATAATGCATGCAAGCATGCCAAGTTTTGTTTTGTTTGAAAAAGTGGTTCCTAATGGGTCATAAACATTTGATAACACCTATTGGTCATTTTGTAAAGTGGCAAAGTCATTTGCAAAAGGTTTTACTACAAAACTATTTTCAAAACAAAGTATCATTTTATGTGGTGTAGAAATATTTTCACTAAGGCATTAACCTATAGGGTTCACCAAATATATTTTCAAACCACAAAACTTGGTGTTTAGGGTCAGAGAATTTAAAACAAAACATTTTCCAAAGGTTTTCTTCCAAAACTATTTTTAATAAATAAACCACATTTCTATTTGACTAGAAATGGTTTTAATTCAAAGAATCATTATTTTGTTTCACCAAATACAATTTTGAAACCACAAATTGTTTCCTAATGTTAGTAGGTTCAAATCACAACAATTGCCAAAGATTTTAACCCCAAATTCATTTTTAAACAATTTTTACATTCTTAACAAGCATACAAATGTTTCTGCAAATTAAAACAAGCTAACAGATACTATTTTCTAAACTAAGGGCATGGTTGGCTAGGGTTTGTTCCCCTGATTCCAATGATATAAAATTTGTAAAATTTGGACGTGTGGTTTGAAAGTTACAAGGGTTTCAAAATGGCATCTAAATCTGATTTCAAACTCTATTCTAAATCATCCAGTGACACGCGGCACGTTCTGATTCGTCGAAAACGGTTCGCGCGGATCAGGCGACGCAGGCCGTTGGATTTAATTGATATCGCGCGGCTCAGGCGTGCTCTTACCGCTTTGCTCTACTTTCTATCCTATCCACCGGATCAAGAACGGACGGCTCTCAGTGCCTCGACCAGAAGCTGGCGGCGCTCAACGGTGGCATGCGGTGGCGCGGCTCTGACGGTGACGCTGCCGATGAACTAGGACGCGAGGGAAAGAGTGAAGATGCTTACCAGATCCGCCGTGGAGCACTGATTCTAGTTGATGCTTTGGTTGGCCAAGGGAAGCTCGGAGGCGTTGACGATTGCTCGCCGGAGACGGCGTCGGCGTCGGGTATGCTCAGATGTCGTCGAAGATGAAGATAGAGGACGCTCTAAGACAAGTAGACTGCACCGTTAGGTTCGCAAGAGGGAGGCGAGTATGTGTGCATCACAGAGGGGTGAAAAGGAAGTCTGGTCTCACCAGCAGATGCCGCCGGAGTTGGAGAAGGAGGTGGTGGCGTGCTGGTGTCGTCGGGGGCGACGTCCTGGGGCGTGCGCGAGTGAGCTATCGCCACTGGGAGGTACGCCTGGTGCTGGCGAGCACGCTCGTGTGCTCCCTGGGTGGTGGGGTTGTCTGGTTTGGCCGGAATTTGAGCAGGACCTCGTCGGAGTTGGTGAGGTTGCAGCGACCAATTAGAGTAGCCCTGGGGCGGAGAGAAGCTGGAAACAGAGGGGAAATGGAGAGGAGGGAGAGGCGAGTTAACGAGAGTAATCGCGGGTGTAATTGCTGTAGCGTTTATGACGAATTTACTCGGCGGAATTTTGGCAGAAACGGCGAGGGGAGGAACTGGTCTGCGGGGGGGTGAAGGAGACGATGATGTGGCGTGGGGTCGTCTTGTCAGCGATAGAGAAGGAAAAGGGGTTGGGTCCACCAGTCATTCTCTACACGGGTGTGGGTCTGAGTGAGAAAGAACGGTTCGCTGGGGGAGAGAGGTGGGCTGTTGCTGGGTTAGTTGGGCCGGCTGGGCTGGGTCGACTGTTCTCACATTTTTTTGCTGTCTGATTGATTTATCTTTTTCCATTTCTATTTACTGATTTGAATTTCAAACAAACAATCCAATCAACCAAATCAATTCAAACAAACGCCACACTTCACAACTTTTTGAACTTGGTTCTGTTCAGTAGCATAATCCAAAATTCCATAATAAAATAATATTTTTATTCATTTTAGGATCCATTCATTATTTAATAAAATGAACCTTTTGTTTATTTAATCAAATAGGGTTTGATTTATTTAATAGAATCTCCATTTGAAATCCAAATATTTTCAAAACCAAATCAGTAGGTTTTATTTGGAAATAAAGAATACTTGGAAACTTGTTTAAAACAAAATAATATTTTTATTTTAGGTTCCATTAATAATTAAATAAATGGACCTTGGTTATTAAATCAAATATGTTTTGTTTTATTAAAATATTTATTTTGAAACCTAAAATAAAACCAAAACATTTCAGTAGGTTTTAATTAAGAAAATAAAATACTTAGAAAACTTATTTAAAATAATTTAATAAGTTTTGATGTTTTAATTAAAATGGTAAAACCTTTTATTTAAATAAAATTGGATATTAAATCCTTATTTATTTAAATAAACCTTTGCTATTTTTATTCAAAACAAAATGTTTTAAATCCAAAGCTTGGCCAAGGTTTAATTTGGCTTTATAAAATAATCTTTATTTATAAATCCACCTTTTCATTTGAAAACAAAATCTTTTATTAAAAGATCCAAAATAGAAAAACTAAAATATTTTAATTTCCTTTAATAAATGTTTATCTTTATAAATCCCTTTAGGATTTATTTGATTCAAAATAGGTTTGAAGTTCCAATTGAATTCAAAAAGTTTCTTCTTACCCTGAAAATTAAACAAGGTTTTATTTTATTCAATTATTTTTCACATTACAAGATTTGGAAAATCTTGGGATGTGACAGCGAACTGCCCAAGTCCTCGAAAGGAGGCCACGTCTACCTCCTGGTCACAGTCTACAAATTCACCAAGTGGATCGAGGCCATGCCCGTTACTAACCAAAAGGGCAAAAAGACCGTGAAATTCTTCGAATCGATAGTCTACAGGTTCGGCGTGCCACACGGCATCATCACCGATAACGGGTCGAACTTCATCTCCAAAGAATTCCAGGACTTCTGCGAAGACCTCAGAATCAACATAACATACGCCTCCGTGGCGCACCCGCAAACGAACGGGCAGGTCGAAAAGACCAACGGCCTCGTCGGTGGCGGCATCAAGAAGCGCCTAATGAGCCCACTCCAGCGACTCGCAGGAGCCTGGACACAAGAGCTACCCTCCGTCCTCTGGAGCCTGCGCACGACGCCAAACAGCTCAACTGGCTACACGCCCTTCTTCATGGTGCACGGAGCCGAAGGCGTGCTGCCTGCAGAAGTACGCCATAAGGCCCCACGAGTCGTCGCCTACAGCGAAGCCGAATCGACGGCTGCACTCGAAGACGCCGTCGACACACTCGACGAGGCACGCGACAAAGCCGCGGCTCGATCAGCGGTCTACCAACAGAGCCTCCGCAACTATCACAGCCGTCGGCTGCGCCCAAGGTCCTTCGTTGAAGGAGACCTGGTCTTACGACTCAAGAAAGAGCGACCGAAGAAGCTCGAGTCACCTTGGGAAGGACCCTACGTCATCACTGAAGTCATCCCAGGTGGCGCCTATCGCCTCAAGCACATGGAGTCTGGAGTCGCATACTCCAACCCATGGAATGTCGCACAATTGTGACACTTATACCCCTAGCTACCCCCTCCTTTTACTTTCAATAAGGCTATTCAGCCAAGGCTACTCAGCCGAACAATGTACCTCCTCATTACGATATGAATAAAGCTAAGTGTCTCGCCCCAAAATTTATCTATTATTCACATTTTTCTCATGCTACAACACACTCGGGGGCTCCCCTCACCTCACGACTTCATCGACTGAGGATAACGCGTGTACACCTGAGTAGTTGATCACGTCAGGCTAACGAAAAGGGCACGCATACAAATAAAGCACCACATGCTAAAAACAATCAACCTTTACAGCAAGGGGCATAACACGCCCAGTCGAATACATACAAATTTTACATCTATCTTTTTATAGGTCCTACCTATTCTGAAGAATCGCCTGCGCACGCAGCTCAAAGAGATCTACAATTTGTTCGGCATACTGCCTTACAGCCGCATAATGTGGACGCATGTCCCACACGCCACCATCCGGCCGAAGAGGCGGCCCAGTCGCCAATGCAGCAAGATCAACATCAGGGCGATGCAGCTGCATGAGGGAAAGTGTAGCCTTCACCCCTACAACCAACTGATGCTGCACCAGCTCCCTGACATGATGCACATCTCAAAACTTCGCCAGCAGGCCCCATAGAGTTGATGGTGCCTCATCCAGGGGGAACATCACGTGCATAATCGATGACAAAGAGGTCTTCACTTGCCGCAGCACCCGCGATACCTGGTGAACACGATCCTGCACAGTCGCAAGGACCATAGCATGATCACGGTCCATCCAGAAAAAACCGCCGGCCTCCATGTCCTGCTGGGTCAGGCAGTTGATCCAAACAGCAACACGCTCCTTTTCCTCCCTAGGAACAAGGTTAGCACCTGCAAAACCTACAGAGTAAGATGACAAGCCAACAGGCGCATCCGAGAAATGAGCAGCAGCTCAAAGAAACTCACATTGAAGTTGTTCGGCCAAACGCCGCAACTCCCCCATCAGATACTCCTCTCTGGCGGCACTCCGCTCCGCCTTCGACTTCGAAACATCCGCGTGGCCTCGAACGCCAAGCAACTCTTTCTCAAGACTACGGATGCGGTCACGAAGAAATACAAGCTGCGACGCATCATCCAAGGATGGCCGCAGCTGTGGTGCAGACGAAGTATCAATGGGATCATCGCCCAAAGGTCCCTAGAGGAAAAGAAGGCAAAGATATGAACAAGCGCACGATTGAGAAAACAACTCGGAGATTCATTATATGCAGCAAAATCCACTACGTGGCACAAGGAGTGTTCATATATACATTACAACAAAAGAAACGAAAGCTATCCTACAACTACAAGGCCTAAGAAGCTGCATCCTGAGTAGCCTCGGAGTCGGATTGCCTGATCTTGGCCTCCCCCTGCTGCCGCACCGCGTACTCCGCTAGCAGTTCAATCAGCTTCGGCCCATAGCGTTTACAACGGGCAGCATAGAGGGCGCAGGCTACCTCGGATCCGTCGGCAGCCGTCGGCATCTGGGAGGTGACCTGATGAAGATCCAGCTCCGCTCCATACGCCATGGCCATCGCCAGCCCCATGGACGCACCAATGCCTTTCTGCCGCCAGCATATCGACATCGTCGAGGGCGACGCCCTTGGGGACGAGCTCCTTGTAGAAGCGCGGAGAACCTCCTTGGCCTTGGCAAGTGAGCCGACCATGGTACTGCAGCGGTCTTCGACCGCCACAGTGGCATCATCTAGAGCACTCCCGTGCTCCAGGTCACCACGGTCAAACTCGATGCCTGCGGCATCTAGATAAACGGAAGAGGAAAAGTGAAAACCAAAACAAAACTAGAAAGACAAGGAAGCCGAAAAGGAACAGACGAAACTACTCACCCGAAATAGCCTTGGCAGCAGCCATCAGCTTGTCGGCTACCTCCTTCTCGCGCAAGGCCACAGCGGTGGCGAGCTGCTCCTCGCGATTCGTGGCCTCTTGCTGCAGGAGATCCTTGGCCGCAGCCGCGTCGGCTAGCTCCCGCTCAAGGCGCTCCTTAGCTCTAATGGCATCTTCAGCTTTTTTCTTCGCTTGCCCGAGGCTCTTTTTGAGAGCATCAAGCTCGCAGAGGGAAGTGTTATTCTCATCTGCAACAAAGAACAAGCATGAGATTCATCAGTAAGCAAGCAGCCGAAGAAGCAGAAGATCGATAAAAAACACGAACCTTGAAGCCGCTGAAGGCTGGCCTCCAAGGCCAGATGCTGCTTCACCAGTTGGTTGACACCTTGAACTAAAGGCTGCGACAAGATGCAACTTGTCAGGAAAAAGGCTCGGGGGCTGCGCCCAAGGAAACGAGCAAAGCAGATCATCCGAAAGACGCTCGGGGGCTCCTCCCGAGACTCAAACAAAAGAAAAAAAATGATCAGCAGATCATCCAAAAAATGCTCGAGGGCTCCCCCCACGGCAAGAAGGAAAAGCACTTACATGATCAGACGGCGAATCCGAAGGTCCGGCTATAGTCTTCTCGGAGAAAATCACCTGAGCCTCCTGTGGAGAAGGGTTCGGAGCAATGCCCCCAGAGCTGGCCACTGTCTGAGCCTCTGAGGAGGAGGAGGTGCAACCTTCGACTCCCCCACCATCTCCCGAGCACCATCGCTGAAGGAGCCAT
This sequence comes from Avena sativa, assembly GCA_916181665.1. NCBI lineage: Eukaryota > Viridiplantae > Streptophyta > Magnoliopsida > Poales > Poaceae > Avena > Avena sativa. Next base: position 37,087,339 of record OV702285.1, on the reverse strand, counting down.
CGGAGGAGTGGCTACAAAAAAAAATACTTCAGTCAAATACAAGCAAGCAAAAACAAATGAAGAGCAAAAAAGCAACGGAAGACACTTACGAGTCCATATCGCTCAAGTTGAAGACAGGCTGAGGAGGCTCAGGAAAATCCAAGCATCATCATGGGTAAGCTTCATATCAATCAAATTCCAGCTAAAGTTTTGTTTGATTCTGGAGCATCACATTCATTCCTGTCACAAGATTTTGCTCAAATGCATGGGATAAGTTGTGAGGGGTTATCCGTTCCTCTATGGGTTCAGTCTCCTGGTTCTAGTTGGCGTTCCACCATGGTTAGTCATGGGAATCTAATCGAAGTTGCATTTAAACTTTTCCCCACTTCTTTGATCGCCCTCAAGTCAACTGACATTGACATCATTGTGGGCATGGACTAGTTGACCCGTTATCAAGCCATTCTCGATTGTACAACCAAGTCTGTGACTCTGACTAGTCCTGCTGGCATAACAGTCAAGTATTGGACGTAGGGTCACTATCTCCTTCAGTTGTTTCTATTCCTAAAGCAGAGTTGTATGCTCTTGAAGTTTTACCTCCATTAGAGATACAAGATGTTCCCGTGGTCTGTGAGTTTCCGGATGTCTTTCCTGAGGAGTTGCCTAGCATGCCACCTGATCGAAGTGTGGAGTTTGTCATAGAGTTAGTTCCTGGAACTGCTCCTGTTTCTAAAAGACCCTACCGTATGCCTCCTCATGAGCTTGTGGAGTTGAAGAAGCAATTAGAGGAGTTAGAAGGAAAATAATATATTCAGCCCAACACATCTTCTTGGGGATGTCCTACCATCTTTGTCAAGAAGCAGGATACCAATATACCGCGTCTAGTTGTGGATTATCGCCCACTCAATGCTGTCACTATCAAGAATAAGTATCCCCTCCCTACGATCAATGATATCTTTGATCAGTTAAGTGGTGCCACTGTCTTTTCCAAAATGAATTTAAGGTCAGGGTATCACCAAATAAAGATCTGTAAGGAATATATTCCAAAGACTGCTTTCACCACTCGTTATGGTCTTTACGAGTATACAGTCATGTCCTTTGGTCTTACCAATGCTCCAGCCACTTTCATGCGGCTTATGAACTCTGTCTTCATGGAGTATCTCGACAAGTTCTTCGTGGTCTATATTGATGATATTCTGGTCTATTCCAAGACTGAAGAAGAGCACGCTGAACATCTTCGTTTGGTGTTGACAAAACTCTGAGAACATCGTCTCTATGCCAAGTTTTCCAAATGTGAGTTTTGGTTACAAGAACTTGTATTCCTTGGTCATGTTGTTTCCGCCAAAGGGGTTGTTGTTATCCCAGATAAGGTCCAAACTATCCTCGACTGGGAGTCTCCCAAATCCGTTAAGGATGTCCGAAATTTTCTCGGGATGGCTGGTTATTACCGTCGATTCATCGAGAATTTCTCCAGAATTGCAAAGCCAATGACTGATATTCTTAAGAAGGATAAGAAGTTCAAATGGTCTGATAAGGCTGAATAAAGTTTCCAGATGCTGAAAACCAAGTTAACAACTGCTCCGGTGCTAGTTCTTCCAGACACTAGCAAAGACTTTGTTGTCTTCTATGATACTTCTCACCAAGGTCTCGGATGTGTGTTAATGCAAGATGGGCATGTGGTGGCTTATGCCTCCCGTCAGCTAAAGCCCCATGAGAACAACTACCCAACTCATGATCTTGAGCTCGCAGCTGTTGTTCATGCTCTTAAGCAATGGCGACATTGCCTTCTCGGTAGTCATTGCGAGTTATACTCGGATCATTAGAGTCTGAAGTATCTTTTCACTCAACCTGATCTGAATCTCAGGCAGAGAAGATGGTTGGAAATCATCAAGGACTATGATCTGGGTCTCAACTATCAACCTGGCAAAGCCAATGTCGTTGCTGATGCGCTGAGCCGTAAATCTTATTGCAACACCGTGAGGATCAAACAATCTCAACCTTCTCTTCATGAGGAATTTGCTCGATTGAATCTTGAAGTAGTTCCTCATGGATTCCTTTCTACTCTTGAAATGAAGTCTTCTATAGAGGATGAAATCAAGCTTGATCAGAAATATGATTCTGAAATTGTTGAGATCAAAGGGAACATTGCTAGCAGAGTTGCTAAGTGTTTCTCTGTTGATAATCAAGGTACTGTTTACTTTGGTAACCGTCTGGTGGTGCCGAAGAGAACAAAATTGAGGGATTTAATTCTCCAAGAGGCTCATGAATCACCTCTTTCTATCCACCCTGGAGGTACCAAGATGTATCGGGATCTTCGTCAAAGATTCTGGTGGTCTGGTATGAAGAAGGATATCGCAAGATTTGTTGCTGAATGTGACGTTTGCCGTCGCGTTAAAGATGAGCACCAAAGACCCGCTGGTCTCCTGCAACCACATAAAATCCCTGAGTGGAAATGGGATGAAGTTGGTATGGATTTCATCACTGGTCTCCCTAAGAATCAGAAAGGAAATGATGACATCTGGGTAATCGTTGACTATCTGACCAAGGTTGCTCACTTTCTACCTGTTCGTGAGAGTATCAATGCTAGTCAGTTAGCAGATCTATATATCTCTCGAATAGTTGTTCTTCATGGGATTCCAAAGAAAATTGTCTCTGACCGAGGGAGTTTGTTCACCTCAAGGTTCTGGACAACCTTCCAAACTGCTATGGGAACTCGCCTCTCCTTCAGTACAGCTTATCATCCTAGTACCGGTGGCCAGACCGAAAGAGTGAATCAAATCCTTGAAGACATGCTAAGAGTGTGTGTCATATCTTTTGGAAAGGACTGGGAGAAATGCCTTCCTTTTGCTGAATTCTCCTACAACAACAGTTATCAGTCCAGTATAGAAATGGCACCTTTCCAGTTCTTATATGGAAGAACCTGTCGTACTCCTTTGAACTGGTCAGAAACCGGCGAAAGAAAGTTTTGATCAAGCTTATCTTCGGGTCACTCCTTTAAAGGGTGTCCATCGTTTCGGCATCAAAGGCAAACTAGCTCCTCGCTATGTTGGTCCTTTTCGCGTTCTTTCCAAGCAAGGTAAGCTCGCATATCAATTGGAGCTGCATGCACATTTCCGTGAGGTGCATGACATCTTTCATGTGTCTCAACTCAAGCGTTGCTTCAAGGATCATGTCCATGGTGTTGATCACCAAACTCTTGATCTCCAGAAGGATCTGACTTGTCGTGAGTATCCTGTTCGTATCCTTGATGAAACCAAGCGGAAGACTCGTTGTCAAAACATCAAGTTCCTGAAAGTTCAGTGGTCTCATCACTCTGAGGATGAAGCAACCTGGGAACGAGAAGATCGTCTCCAATCTGAGTACCATGCCTTCTTTTCTAAAACTTAGGAATCTTGGGTCGAGATTGTAAGGGGGTAGAGTTGTAACAGCCCAACTTTGTAATATATGTAATTAGTACTTAAGCATTGCATGCATCTGTTAAAACTCAATAAAATTTTTGCATGTGATCAAGTGTGTTGATTTAAAAGAAAATCCAAAACCCTAATTTTCCCTTCTCTTTGAAACCACATTCAAATGGTGGCTAGATTTTGAAAATTACAAAAAACTAAAGGAGCCCAAACAAGGGCCCCTGAATATTTTATAAACTTTACTAAAGTCTCTGTTTTTTTAATTGTTTAAAACAGATTTGAAATGAAAATACAAAGAGGAAATACAAAATAGAAAACGGAAAACAAGTTTGCAAAATAAAATAGCAGCAGCCGCAGCTGGGCCGTGGCCCATCTCCTCCTCTCCATCCTGTCTGCACGCGCGCAACACCTAGCAGCAACTGCCGCCCACCCGAAGCCCAGCAGAGGCCCAGCCCGCATACCGCTTCGTCTCGTCGTCTTCGACGACGACGACAAGCACCTGCGTGCACGCGCCGCCGCCGTTCATCGCCACCAACCGCGGTGATGCTCCGCCGCCCCCTAGATGCGAGGATAAGGCCGCCGCTGCATCACCCCGTCAACCATATCCTCCCACTTCCCCCCGCGCCCCTCTCGCCGCGTTCTTCCCCTCGCATGGACGAACCCTAGCCGACGGGCTCGTCATCGCCTCGTCGTTTCTGGCCACCCCTCGTCGTTCTGAGGCCACCATCAGCTCTGCCTCGCCTATGTGAGCCACCCCATCAACGGAATCGACCCCGCGTGCCTCCAATCGTTGCCAAGGTCGTCATCTTCCCCGAGCCCGACGTGCACCGCCGTCTGCCTCGCCGTTTCTCTGGGCCCCGCCTCGCCTCACCGCCTCCAACAACAACCCCGTGGTGAGCTCCTGGTGCTCAGGCACCCTCTGGTCGCCTCGCTCACTCGTTGTATCCGCCACTCGTCATCGATCTTCAAGCTTACTATTTAAATCGTGTAAAGATGTTTACCAAAATGATTTTGAACAAAAGAACATAAAATAGAAAATATTTTAAATGTAAAAAAATACTACCTAGACCTAAACCGGTCAGTCCCAGAGGCCCAACCGGTGGAAAACCCTAATCTACCCAACCTACCTATCCAAACCCTAGCATCCAAGCTAATCCCCACTCCTCACTCCCCCACCCCGCCGCCGCTGCACACACAACCTCCTGCCGCGACCACTCCCTGGCTCCTGCACGCAACACATCCAACCACCCAGGACACAAACGCCACACGCGCGCGGTACACCCCCCCTACCCTGTCTTGCACACGAACACGCTCCCCGTCCCGCACGCACCGACCCTGCCTCTCTCTCTCTCTCTCGTACCGCAGGCGCCCACCACAGGGGTCCCACCCGACCCCGACCGAACCCATGCTTCCCACAATCTCGCGTCCTCCCGCAGACCCCGCTCTCTCCGTTCTTCGCGAGAAAGCCAGGAACCCCCGCCACCACGATCGATTCCCCTCCTTGGACCGAGCTCGAAGCCCAGCGCCATCGCCTCCTCCCCCAGGGCGCCGCCGCCGCCTGGGGCTCCCTTCTTCGCCCTCTCCCGCTACGGCGTGACCTCGCTTCAACGCCCTTCTCCGCCATGTTGTGCCGCTCCGTGGCCGCAGGGCTCCTCTCGCATGACCTCCTCCCCCGAGCCGCATGGGTCGCCTCAACCCTTCGCCTCTCCCGGCCAGCCGCCGCCCCTCCCGACAGTGCATCCTCGCGACCGCTGCTGCTCCTCTCCTTTCCGATCCACCGCCATCGCTGGCCGTGCCAGCGCGTTGCCGTCCTCCTCCCTTCATGAGCAGCAAACGAAAACGCCGGCCTTGATCTCCCCACGACGCCGCCGCCCTAGCTGCGCGCGCCAGGCCACCTCCGGCCTTGCCTCTGCACCGACGCCGCTAGGGGCACCCTCGCCTCCTCTGCCCCGTACTGCGCCCGGCCTCTGTTAACTCGCTTGTCGCCCTGGCGCCAGGCTCTGCCTCGAGCCGGCCTCCTCTGCAAGCGCTTGTCGCGGCTGCGTCCTCTGTTGAGCCCCGCGCCGTACAACGAGGACCCGAGCCTGTCCCCGATGCCTTCTACCGCGGATGGTGTTGCGACCGCATGATCCCTGCTTCCTGTTTGCAGCCTGAACCTGACGAGTTCGGTTCGTGTTTCCGGTGCTTAGTCCAGGTACTTTATTTTTGGTGCCATGTTGGTCTTGTCTGAGTCTACCAGATCCTCCTCGTCCTAGGGTGGCATCGTATCCGTAGATCTTCGCGTGGTTTCAAAGATACGAGTGTGCCTTCACCAAGATCCCCGAACAAAGATCGCCGAGGACCTCGGGTGCGCCAACATGGAAAACCGAAGACCGATCTCGGCGTCCGAAGCCCGAAGACCGATCCCTCTTCGAACCCCCAAGATCAACGAGCCCCCATGTGTGACCCATATCCGAGCCTTATTTTTATTAAATGATATATATACCTTATTGCATATTAAATTAATCATATTGCATGCATCATGTGTGGTTTGGGGGAATTATGCCGATTCACCTCATAATTAAATATGGGATCCATATGCGGGCGAAACTAATCTAATATTGGATCCATTTAAATTTGCGTAACGAATCGATGCCATATTTTGCCATGTTAAGACAACATTTAAATTGTGGGGTATCTAAACAACATGAACCTTCTAAATAATTGTCGGGGCCCCGGTTCCGCTTAATATTGCCTAATTGCATCGCATCCTTGCCATGCCATACATCATACATGCATCATGCCCGATCTTTTACCGTAGTATTAAATAGTGCATCCGATGTTTCCTCTAGTGCTTTGCTTCTTCACGGATTAGGCCGATGAGTTGATGCGAGTGTCGACCCGATCTTCGGATGAACCTTTGGCAACGTTTTCAGGCGAGCATTCTCCCCCTTTCTACCTATCTTACTTTTATAGTCTTTATTTCCTCATGTTGATCTATTGCTATCTGCGATGCGATGCTCTAGTTTTCGTACTCGTGATATCCCTTGCAGCCATTAAATTGCCTTGGACACATCCTATTACCTGTTGTTTGGTAGGTAGTCAGCCTTGCGAGTCGTAGTTGCTTGCGTAGGTGTTGCGTCACGCCGTCGATGTTCCACAGTTGTTGGAGTAATGCCTTATGTTTAATGTTGGAGATGATTATAACTTTAATTACCGTTCAATAACTAAAATTGAAGTAGGTAAATAATGCAGAGGCATAGGTGGGCAATAGATGTTATTTGGTTTTTAACCGTCCACTTGTGTCCCGTAGGATCCCGAGTACTTGATACCTGTTCTTTGAATATTCGCACTATCCGCATGTGGGACCATGAATCCCCCTAGCCAGAGCTTGAGTCATATATTATTTCTTGGGGCCACAAACTAGTTTGGGCATTTATTACTATCTTGTACTTATGCCATGCTTTACTGCTTTATTTACGATTGCGCGTGGAGCGCCTGTACTGTTTAGGAATTGTGATACGTTTATGCAGTATCGACAAGCCCAGTCACACTTTCGGTTTCCCAATCGTTTACAACCGTCGACACAAACCTCTGGGTCCGTCTCGGAGCCGGCCAACTTCGTCGCGGGTAGCTTAGTGGGGTGGCCCCCTGAAATATTATATGAAACTTGCAATTGCTCTGTCGTGATGTCTCGTTGGGTTATATTTGGTTTTTCCCGAGGTTGATCGTGCGTGTGTTGCTATTTGTGCCCCCCTGCAGGGTAAAACTTTCTGAAAGCCGTGTCCGTGGTTATGGATGACTTGGAGCACAGTATCTCCATCATAGACAGCTATAACTAAAGTAGTGCTATAAATTTGAATTTATAATGACTAGTAATCAGCTTCACTATAATGGAATGGCTAAATAAAAGTGCCAACGACTGCTGGTTTTGGGTTGTCCTCTGTTACCATTGTATCTGACTAGTAAGTATTGCAACTACAACGGAATGGCTAAATAAAAGTACCAACAACTGCTAGGTTTTGGGATGCCTCATGCTATATGTATCTGACTAGTAAGTACTACAACTACAACGGAATGGTTAACTAAAACTGCCCACTGCTTATTATATCAGGATGACTCATGCTATCTATATATGACTAGTAATTGCCGCAACTATAACGGAATGAATAAAACTGCCAACTGTGTGAGTTCCTCGGTTGACTTCCTCGTTTGGTCTCGAGGGGGAAATACCAGGATGGGTATGCTTGGTGATAGTTTCAGGTTGGATCCGAATAGGTCTTTCTTATCCCTATCTGATAGCCGCCAGTTGTATTGAGTCTCTATAGGTTGTTTAGTGCATGCTGCGCTGCCGCTTCAGTCCACCATACCTATGTATGCGAGGACCGCCGAATTCTAGTCTCGCCATGTACTAGCCTCAGTACTGACCGCTCTCTTTTTCCTTTGCCCTTTGTCGGCTGTAAGATCCCTCCTTTGTGAAGGAAAAGGATCCCTGTGATTGCAATGCTAGTCCCTGGATCAATAGCTAGCATCCACAGTTAAGATGTAATATCAAGAAACAAGGGTCATAATACAACTTTATAACCAGGAATAACATAATTTTATTACATCTTACATAGCTCATTTGGCTATTACAATACATTGCAGCAGAATATCTATAAGCATGGGGTCCTTCATCTTCAAAGTGCCACAGGCAAACATGTTGGTTGTAGACTTTGTAATCCTAATCATCAAACTTTTCTAACATCAATCAAACCTGCAACATACAAGTTACAGCCACAAGGGTCAATACATTTGAATTGTATTGGCAAGTGATACTATGGTAGTATAGTGGAGTCTATCATCTACATGCATTTGGCTAAGTGGAGCTTAGGCTTGCATTGCTCAAAATAGATTTTTCCTTAACATTTGAAAACACTAAGTTTTTTTCTTTGACAAAATCATTTCTCCCAATCAAAGATTGAAGATCCTTTAACCCTTGTTCAAACCACAAGTTTTTAACTTAGAAATTTGAATGATGAGATTCTTGATTGCTTCCATGTCTTGATGCTCAAATTGTCCTTTACCAGGGACATGGCTAAGTACTTAGATTTTACACTCTGCAGAGGTGGTGCACTTTCCCCACAAGACTTGGTTTCCCAAGACAAGATCTTTCAGAAGCCTTCTCTTAGACCAAAATGGACGCGCTCCAACCTATCAAACTCTACCACCAACTGTCCATATGGCTAAGTTCTTGCAACCTATATGATCCAGGCAGAGCCCATAATGCCAAGTGGTTGCACTTTGAAGCTTCTCAACATTTGACATCTCAAATCTCTTTGTTCCTGGGTGGCCATCCACAAGTGAGATACACAAGGTCAACCATAAACATGGGCCTTGTGAACCACTCAACCAAAAACCACCAAGCAATTACCATTCCACCCAGGTGATTCATTAACTTAGTTGTTTTATTAAACAAAAACACAAGTCCTTAGACTTAGAAATTTTCATAGTATGGATATATATTCCACCCTTGTTTTCCATTATCTAAGCTAAGCTTGATAGTAGTAGGAATCTTAACTTAGGAAAATTTCTACTAAGGTTTGATCTACTAGGTTTTCCTATAGCAAGGTTTATACCTAACAAAATTCTGTGCAAGTTTTACTTAGAAAAATCACTAATGCATAGTGAAAGTAATGGGACAAAAGTATGAAGCATCACTTGCCTTTTTGGTAGAGGGTATAAGTTCACTCCTTGTCCTTTCAACAATCACACTCTTCAAGTCACTACAATTCAATCAAGCAAGGCACAAACTCAATCTACCAATCAAGCAAAACAACACATAAAATCATAGAACCAAGATAATGCATGCAAGCATGACAAGGATTTTTTTATTTGGAAAAGTGGTTCCTAATGGGACATAAACATTTTAAAACACCTATTGATCATTTTATAAAGTGGCAAAGTCATTTGCAAAAGATTTCACTTTATAAACCATTTTCAAAACAAGGTATCATTTTATGTGGTGTAGAAATATTTTTACTAAGGAATTAATCTATAGGGTTCACCAAATATGTTTTCAAACCATAAAACTTGGTGTTTGGGGTCAGAGAGTTTAAAACAAAACATTTCCCAAAAGTTTTCTTCCAAAACCATTTTTAATAAATAAACTATATTTTTATTTGACTAGAAATGGTTTTAAATCAAAAAAATCATTCTTTTGTTTCACCAAGTACATTTTTGAAACCACAAAGTGTTTCTTATGGTCAGTAGGTTCAAATCACACCATTTGCCAAAGATTTTATCCCCAAAATCATTTTTGAACAATTTTTATAATCTAAACAAGCATACAAATGTTTCTGCAAAAACAAACATTTTAACAGAAGCTTTTTGCTAAACAAAGGGCATGGTTGGCTAGGGCTTGTTCCACTGATTCCATTGATATAAAATTTGTAATTTTTGGACGTGTGGATCAAAAGTTATGGAATTTACAAAATGGACATCTAATAGAAAGTTTTCTGTCTTTTAAATCAACTACAGGCCACGTGTCGAGTTCTTACTCGCTGATACCGCTTCGTCTGGATCACATGTTGTAGGCCGTTGGATCTAACTGATATCGCACGGCGCAGGTTCACTCTTACCCCTTCGCTCTCTTTCTATCCTAGCCGCTGGATGATGATCTAACGACTCACAGGAGATTGACTAAAGTCTGGCGGCGCAGCGACGGTGGCTGGCGGCGGCGAGGTCAGATGGTGGCGGTGCTGGTGAAACAGGAAGCGAGGGAGGAGGTGAGGGTGCTTATAGTGATCGCGGTGACGCTCTGATGCTCAAGGTGCGGTCAGCTCATCGAGGGGCGCTCTTGTTCCAGCGGAATTTCTCGCCGGAGTTGGTGGTGGCGTCGAGCTTGCTCAGTTGTTGACGGGGACGGGGTTTGCGAGCGTGCAAAGCCAAATGGAGCACACGGTTAGACGTGTACGACACTAGGGATCACGGGAGCATCCACAGAAAGGCTTGGGGCGGTCGGTGCTTACCAAGGAAACTCGCCGGAGAACGGCAGAAGACGGTGGCGCTCTGTCGTGTTTTTTGTCGGTGTTCTAGGGCACGCGCGGACGAGTGGTTGGTGCTGGGAGATGCGTAGGGAGATGGGGATCACGCTCGGTGGTCGAGGGGGAAAGGCGGTGGCTGGGCTCGCCGGGATCGTCGCGGTTGTTCGTTGGAGACAGGAGGGTTGTCGCAAGCAATGCGAGCAGCCTGAGGGCAGAGAGGGGGCGGTGTATGGGGGAAACGGAAGAGGGGAGGCAGGCGCTTTTACCTTGCGTGATGGCTGGGAGAATTAACGCGGCAATTAACAGGGATTGAAGGAGCTTTCAACGGCAGAAACGGCGACGTGGTTTGGGGGAAAGAAGAAGTCGCGGGGGGTGAGGAAGAAGGCTCGGGTGTGGGGCCGTTTCGTCAGTGGAGTGAGAGAGGGAGTTGGGGTCCACCAGTCAGCGTCCTTGCGGGTTTCTTTCGCGGTGAAAAACGATTCGCTCGCTGAGAGGGAGAGGTGGGCTAGCTTGGGCTTAGTTGGGCTGGAGCTGGGCCAGGTCTGTTTCTGTTTTTTTTTCTGAATGTTTTGTCTTTTTCCATTTCTAATTTCTGTTTTGAAATTCAAACGATCAATCAAGCATTCAAATCTATTCAAAACTTTCACCACACTTTGCAATTGAATTTGGTTCTGTTTATCAACATAAACCAATTCCCAAAATAAAATAATATTTTTATTTTAGAGTCCATTTATAATTAAATAAAATGGACACTAGTTAATAAATCAAATGGGTTTTAATTTATTTAAAAATTCCATTTGAAATCTAAATATTTTCAAAACCAAATCAGTAGGTTTTATTTGAAAATAGAAGATACTTGAAATACTTGTTTAAAATAAAATAACATTTTATTTTAGGGTCCATTAATAATTAAATAAAAATGGACCTTAGTTATTAAATCAAATAGGATTTGTTTTATTAAAATCTTTATTTTGAAATCTAAAATAAAACCCAAACACTTCAGTAGGTTTTATTTGAGAATATAAAATACTTGGAAAACTTGTTTAAAATAAAATAATAAGTTTTGATGTTTAATTAAATAGTAAAACCTCTTATTTAAATAAAATTGGATATTAAATCCTTATTATTTTATTTAAATAAACCTTTACTATTTTTATCAAAACAAAACATTTTAATTCAAAAGATTGGCCATGTTTTAATTTGGCTCTATAAAATAATCTTTATTTATAAATCCACCTTTTCTTTTGAAAACCAAATCTTTTTATTAAAAGATTCAAAATAGTAAATCCAAATATTTAAAACTTCCTTTATTAATTGTTTATCTTTTTAAACCCCTTTAGGATTTATCTTGATCAAAATAGGTTTGAAGGTTTCCAATTGGATTCAAAAAGTTTCTTTTCACCCTGAAAATCAACAAAGTTTTATTTTATTCATTTATCTTTCACATTACAAGATTTGGAAAATCTTGGGATGTGACATCGGCACCCCTTTTGTTTAAGCAGGTTTTGAGATCGACGTCGTTAGCAGGGTTACCCTTCCGGCTTGGCCTGGGCAGGGTTATGGACGCCATTGGTTATTCTTCAGGGCTCTTAGCCCAATTTGCAACTTGTCCGTACTCGGACGCTGTATCGTTTTAAAAGGTGATTTGGATCTTTCTACTGTATATTGTATTCTTAACTCGATGAGTCGCTGTTGTATATATCTGTTCTGTGGGTTCCATCATGGACTATTGTGTAATGGTATTACTTCGTTTTCCACCCGCACGACAGTGCCTAGTGGGCACCTTTGAATCGTTTCTATGCGGGTTTGGCGGGAATCGCTGAGACTTGCATAGACCCGATTCTGAGGGTGTTACAGATCTACAGAACAACTTCAACCTCTTCCTCCCCGTCAGGCACCAGCGCATCAACAAGATTTCTGGCGCCATTGCCGGGGAAGCTAAGGACGTCTTCACTAGGGGAGTCTTTCACTTCCTTTCTCTTTACTTTGTTTTTAGTTTGCTTTGTTTCTTTTGCTTGGTTTTCTTTGCCTCTTTTCAAAAAACACAAAAAAAATAGTTCCTGCTCTAGCTGCTGCTGCTGTTTTTGGCTTGCCCACCTTTGCCAAAATGAACTCTGCTGAGAACACCAAGTTGTGTGACTTCACTAGAACCAACAACAATGATTTCTTAAGCACACCTATTGCTCCACCTGCTCCTGATGCTATCTTTTATGAAATTAAGCCTGGTTTGTTGAATCTTGTGATGAGAGAGCAATTTTCTGGTGCTGGTTCTGATGATCCTGCTGCCCATCTTAATAGCTTTGTTGAACTTTTTGAGATACAAAGGTATAAGGATGTAGATGGAGATATTATTAAGCTCAGGCTTTTTCATTTCTCCTTGAGGGGAAAAGCTAAAGAATGGTTGCTATCTTTGCCAAAAATAGTATTGATTGTTGGACTAAGTGCAAAGATGCTTTTATTGGAAAGTACTATCCTCCTGCTAAGATTATTGCTATGAGAAGTGACATAATGAAATTTAAACAGCTTGATAGTGAACATGTTGCTCCTGATTGGGAAAGAATGAAATCTTTGGTTAAAAATTGCCCTACACATGGACTCACTGCTTGGATGATTATCCAAACTTTTTATGCAGGTTTGAACTTCTCCTCAAGAAACCTATTAGATTCTGCTGCTGGAGGTACTTTTATGGGACTCACCTTGGGTGCTACAACAAGGCTCCTTGATAATATGACGGTTAACTACTCTGAATGGCATGTTGAGAGAGCTCCACATGGTAATAAGGTAAATTCTGTTGAGGAAACTTCCTCTTTGAGTGAAAAGATTGATGTTATTATGGCTATGCTTGTTAATGGGAAAGCTCCTCTAGATCCTAATAGTGTTCCCTTAGCCTCTTTGGTTGCTCAAGAAGAGCAAGTTGATGTGAACTTCGTTAGAAAACAACAATTTCAACAACAATTCCTATATGAATAATTTTGGTAGCAACAACAATTATAGGCCTTATCCTCCTAGTGAAAATGCTTATCAGGATAGATCTGGAATGCCTAGTGAAGAGAGGATTCTAGAAGTTGAGAGATCCACTAAAAAATTTATGCAAATGCAATATGAGCAAAACAAGATTTTCACTAAAACTATGGAGGAACAATCTATTATCTTGAAAAACATTAGTCTTCAGCTTGAGAATTTTAATAGAGAAATTCCTAGTTTACAGTCAAAAAATTTGAGTGCTGAGAAAAATATATCCTCTTTGTCTGAAGCTCAAACTTCCTTGGTTAATAAAATGGCTGCTAAAACTGAAACTATGGAAACACCTTTGCTACTGCTCATGCCATACAGGTTACTATTGATGAAAATGTTAGGCTGTTAGCTCAACTTCATGCTAGGTGGGAAAGGGAAGCTGAAATTGATAGAAACAATAGTGTGTGCACTATCACCACTAAACCACAAGTAGCCCCTATTCCTCCTCTATGCCTAAGCCTAGTGAGCTTACTACTAGTGATGCTAAGTTTGACTTTGATATTGATGGTTGCAATATTTCTGAAGTGATTATGTTCTTGCAAAAGCTTGCTAGAAGTCCTGATGCTAGTGATATGCATGTTGCCTTTACCAAACACATTACAGATGCTCTTGTTAAGATTAAGGAAGAGAAGCTAAAACATAAAGCTTCTATTCCTAGGAAAGTAGAAGATAGTTGGGAACCCATCATTAATATGCAAGTGAATGACTTTAATCTCAAAGCTTCATGTGATCTTGGTTCTAGTGCTCTATTATGCCTAGGAAGATTTATGAAATGCTTGATTTGCCACCATTGGAAGATTGTTATTTAAATGTCCCACTCAATGATAATGCTAAGAAGAAACTCATGGGGAGTACTAATGATGTTCTCATTATGGTTAACAATGCTTATGTCCTTGATGATTTCTATGTTTTGGATGTTGAATACAATGCTTCTTGTCATATTACTTTGGGAAGACCTTTTCTTAGAACAGTTGGTGCCATCATTGATATGAAAGAAGGCACCATCAAATATCATTTTCCATTCAAGAAAGGTACTGAACACTTACCTATGAGGAGATAGAAGTTGTTTTTTGCTCCTCCTTTGAAAGCAAGGTTTGATGTTAATGCTTCCTCATTTGAAAATATTTGATTCTTCTTTCTTCGTCCGCCTAACTTAAAGGTGTTAAAGAAAAGTACTTGTTGGGAGATAACCCAAGAGTTTCCTTGAGTCTTGGAAGTTATTACTTCTGTAATGACCTCTCCTTATCCTTTTTGTTTTCTTTTTGTGCCAAGAATGACCTCTAATGAGAGGGAAATAAGATTTGGGGAGTTGCTGTCCCGAAACAGATTTCTGTCCTCCACAAAAAAAATTTGTGAGGAGGCTCTGTACCTTGGATTGAGCTCAAAATTTATGAATAAATCCCCCAGTATGTTGGCTAATTTTAGTTAGTTCAACACTTTTTTATTTGAGAACAGAAGATGTAAAAATTTGTTTCTACCTGCTGGTCTGTTTTGACATATTTCTGCCATTATTTGTATTTGCTTCTTATTGATTCCTTTTTGAGCTCTCTTCAGGTAAATTGAGTTTCTTTGAAGGAGTTACTATAGTAGATTGTGTTTTTAGCGAAAAGCCTTGTTGTTCCAAAGCTTGCCAGTGGTCTAATTGTAGGGGTTCGTAGCATGGAAAACAAAAATTTTCTATCGCATACAAACAAACAAGCCAAGATCTATCTACTAGATTGTAGCAACGAGTCGATGGAATAACTCACCCTCGAAGATTCCAAAGTGTTTAACGAGAGCAGATTCTCGTGGGTGATGTAGTCGTACTCTTTCCGATCTCAAGATCGCGTAGACGATCCTTCCGGCGCCGCGTTCCCGCAGCGCTCCCGCAGTCGGTCACACGTTCGGTACTCGACGAAGACCTTCCTCTCCCTTGTTCCAGCAGGCAGCGGAGGTTGTAGCACTCTCCTCGCGATTCCGGCAGCACAACGGCGTGGTACCGGAGGTAGAGGGGAGATCCCGCAGGGCTTCGCCTTAAGCCGGTGCGAGTATGGTGGAGCTTATGAGAGAGGCTATTAGTGGTCTAGTAATTAGACACACCAATTAGAGGGCTCTAAACCAATTAGAAGGCTCTAAACCGAAACAGCTCTAAACCGGGGTCTAGGTCTAGTTTCTAGTTTAGAGGATAGGAACTTGTGTGTGTTGGGAGGGGAGCCCTGCCCCTCCCTTTATAGGTGGGAGGGCTGGCTGCGCCATGGGGAGGAGAGTCCCTCCCCAAGTCGGCTTGGTGGGGCGCCGGCCAAGGGAGGAGTCCTCCCCCAATTCGGCCTCCACCAATCCTCCTCTTTTCCCACTTCCCAAAATTGGCAGTTTGACTTTCAAATTAGCCGTTTGACTTTTCCAATTTAGGAATTTAAATAAACCCTTTATTTTGGACAGCGAGAACACTTAGTACATGATGCAATCATTCCATCTTGCAATGACACATTCATGTACCCCTTCCCCCCCGGAGTGCCGGACATTCCGGGACCTTCTAGAATGTTCCCGATGAAAACACCGGAATCATTCCCGAACTCCGAAACGGGACTTTCCTTATATGAATCTTATTCTCCGGACCATTCCGGATCACCTCGTGATATCCCGGATCCCATCCGAGACTCCGAACAACATTCGGTCTCTTTCTCATAATACCATAACTACTCAAACAACGTCGAATCCTTAAGTGTGTCTCCCTACGGTTCGTGAATTATGCGGACATGATCGAGACACTTCTCCGAACAATAACCAATAGAGGAATCTGGAAATTCATATGGCTCCCACATATTTCTACGATTACTTTGCGATCGAATGAACCACTTACATACGATACCAATTTCCCTTTGTCTCACGATATGTTACTTATCCGAGGTCATGATCGTCGGTATCTCTGCATACCTAGTTCAACCTCGTTACTGATAAGTACTCTTTTCTCGTTCCCGTGATATGTGATCCCTTGTGACCAAGTCACATGCTTGCAAGCTAATTGGATGACATTTCACCGAGAGGGCCCAGAGAATATCTATCCGTCATGTGGATGGACAAATCCCACTCTTGATCCATGTGTTTCAACCAATACTTTCCGAACACCCAATGCCACTTTTATAGCCACCCTGTTACGGTGTGGTGTTTGATGACATCAAAGCATCCATCCAGTAAAGGCAATATGCATGATCTCATGGTCGAAGGAATTAGGTTACTATGTATCAGAAAGCATATAGCAATTGAACTATTGAAATGACTTGATCTTTATGCTACGCTTGTCTATAGGAGTATGTCCATCATATCATTCTCCTAACGATATGATCTTGTTGTTGATAACATCTCAATGTTCATGACAAAGAAACCACATCATCAATCAACCAACAAGCTAGTGAAGTATAGAGGCCATACTAGGGACTTCAAATTAAGTTTACAAATCACACAAGTATTAATGGTTTCCTTGTTAATACTATTATAGCATGAATGTAAACATTTATCATAAACACAAAGATATATAATAATAACTACATTTATTATTACCTCTAGGGCATATCTCCAACAGTCTCCCACTTGCACTAGAGTCATCTAATCTAGATTACATGGTAATATACCGAACACCCATGGCAGTTTGGTGTTGGTCATGTTTTGCCCTCGGGAGAGGTTTAGTCAACGGATCCGCCACATTCAGATCTGTGTGTACTTTGCAAATCTTTATATCCCCATCCTGGATATGTTCTCGAATAGCGTGGAAACGCAGCTTGATATGCTTCAGCTTCTTGTGTGACCTTGGTTCTTGCGCATTGGCTATGGCGCCCATGTTATCACAGTAGATAGACATTGGGTCCAGCGCACTTGGAACCACACCCAGCTCTGTAATGAACTCTTTCATCCATATCGCTTCTTGTGAAGCCTCCGAAGCAGCCATGTATTCCGATTCAGTTGAAGATCTCGCCACAACGCTTTGCTTTGCACTCCTCCAGCTAACTGCTGCACCATTCAAAATAAATACGTATCCAGATTGTGATTTAGAATCATCCGGATCGGTGTTCCAACTAGCATCGGTGTAACCATTAACAACGAGCTGTTCATCACCTCCATAAGAAAGAACCATATCCTTAGTTCTTCTCAAGTACTTAAGGATGTTTTTGACCGCTGTCCAATGATCCACTCCTGGATCACTTTGATATCTGCTAGTTAGACTAACAGCATATGCGATGTCGGGTCTAGTACATAGCATGGCATACATTAGAGATCCTATGGCTGAGGCATAGGGAGTCTTACTCATCTTTTCTCTATCTTCTGCCGATGTCGGACTTTGAGTTTTACTCAAGGTCGTATTGGGCAACATGGGCAAGAACCCTTTCTTGCTATCTTCCATTCCAAACCTCTTTAGAATTTTGTCCAAATATGTACTTTGTGACAGTGATATTTGGCGTTTCGATCTATCTCTATAAATCTTTATGCCTAATATGTAAGCTGCTTCGCCAAGATCCTTCATTGAAAAACTATTATTCAAATATTCCTTGACACTATTAAGAAGGTCTACATCATTCCCAATCAACAATATGTCATCCACATACAGTATTAAGAATGCTACAGAGCTCCCACTCACTTTCTTGTAAATACAAGCTTCTCCATAAGTTTGTATAAAACCAAAACTTTTGATTACCTTATCAAAACGTTGATTCCAACTTCGGGATGCTTGCTTCAATCCATAGATGGACCGTTGAAGCTTGCATACCTTGTTAGCATCTTTAGGATCGACAAAACCTTTGGGTTGTATCATATACAACTCTTCATCAATGTTTCCATTGAGGAATGCTGTTTTGACATCCATCTGCCATATCTCATAATCATAATATGCAGCGATTGCTAACATAATCCTCACAGACTTTAGCTTCGCTACCGGTGAGAAAGTCTCATCGTAGTCAACTCCTTGAATTTGTCGAAACCCTTTTGCGACAAGTCGAGCTTTATAGACAGTAACATTACCATCAGCATCTGTTTTCTTCTTGAAAATCCATTTGTTCTCGACAGCCTTCCGGCCATCCGGTAAGTCCACCAAAGTCCATACTTGGTTTTCGTACATGGATCCAATCTCGGATTTCATGGCTTCTTGCCATTTATTGGAATCTGGGCTCATCATCGCTTCCTCATATGTCTCGGGGTCATCGGTGTTGTCCACCACCATGACATTCATAACGGAATCATACCAATCTGGAGTGGTACGAGTTCTCGTTGACCTCCGAGGCTCTGTAGTAACTTCAACCGAAGTTTCATGATCACCATCATTAGCTTCCTCTCTTATTGGTGCAGGCACCACAGGAACTTCTTCCGGTGCTGCGCTACTCGCAATTTCGAGAGAAGGTTCGACAACCTCGTCGAGTTCTACTTTCCTTCCAGTCACTTCTTTCGAGAGAAATTCCTTCTCTAGAAAGGATCCATCCTTAGCAACGAAGATTTTGCCTTCGGATCTATGATAGAAGGTATACCCAACAGTTTCCTTCGGGTATCCTATGAAGACGCATTTTTCCGCTTTGGGTTCAAGCTTGTCCGGCTGTAACTTCTTTACATAGGCTTCGCATCCCCAAACTTTAAGGAACGACAATTTAGGTTTCTTCCCAAACCATAATTCATACGGTGTCGTTTCAACGGATTTAGACGGTGCCCTATTTAAAGTGAATGCGGCTGTTTCTAATGCATAACCCCAAAATGATAGTGGCAAATCTGTAAGTGACATCATAGAACGAACCATATCTAAGAGAGTTCGATTACGACGTTCAGACACACCATTACGCTGTGGTGTTCCCGGCGGTGTCAACTGCGAAAGTATTCCACATTTCTTCAAATGCTCGCCAAACTCGTAACTTAGATATTCACCTCCACGATCAGATCGTAGAAATTTAATCTTCTTGTTACGTTGATTCTCTACCTCACTTTGAAACTCCTTAAACTTCTCGAAAGTTTCGGACTTATGTTTCATAAAATAGATATACCCATATCTACTCAAGTCATCCGTGAAGGTAAGAACATAACGATAACCACTGCGCGATGCTACACTCATTGGACCACACACATCGGTATGTATGATTTCCAATAAGTCTGTAGCTCGCTCCATCATACCAGAAAATGGAGTCTTAGTCATTTTACCCATCAGACATGCTTCGCATCTTTCAAGTGATTCAAAATCAAGTGATTCAAGAAGTCCATCGGAATGGAGTTTCTTCATACGCTTCACTCCAATGTGACCAAGACGACAGTGCCACATATAGGTCAAATTATCGCTTGATTTCAAACGTTTAGCCTCAATGTTATTAATATGTGTATTTCTACTATCGAGATTCAATATGAATAGACCATCTATCAAAGGTGCATGTGCATAAAACATATTACTCATATAAATCGAACAACCATTATTCTCGGATTTAAACAAGTAACCGTCTCGCAATAAACAAGATCCCGATATAATGTTCATGCTCAACGCAGGCACCAAATAACAATTATTTAAGTATAAAACTAATCCCGATGGTAGATGAAGAGGTAGTGTGCCGACCGCGATCACATCAACCTTTGATCCGTTTCCCACGCGCATCGTCACCTCGTTCTTCACTAGCTTCCGTTTATTCTGCAGCTCCTGTTTCGAGTTACAAATATGAGCAACCGAACCAGTATCAAATACCCAGGCACTACTACGAGTACTAGTGAGATACACATCAATAACATGTATATCAGATATACCTTTCTTCTTGATGTTGCCGTTCTTCAAATCCGCCAAGTACCTTGGGCAATTCCGCTTCCAGTGACCTTCTCCCTTGCAGTAAAAGCACTCAGTATCAGGCTTGGGTCCAGCCTTGGTCCTCTTCGTCGGCGTGGTAACTTTCTTACCACCCTTCTTGAAGTGTCCCTTCTGCTTAGACTTGCCTTTCTTGAATTTGGTGGTCTTATTGACCATCAACACTTGGTGCTCTTTCTTGATCTCCACTTCTGCAGATTTTAACATAGCAAATAGTTCTGGCAACTCTTTGTTCATGTTCTGCATGTTGTAGTTCATCACAAAGTTCTTGTAACTTGGTGGTAGTGATTGGAGGATGCGGTAAACTCCCAAAGTATTAGGAATCACTATACCCAAACTTTGAAGTTTATTTGCGTGCCCAGACATTTTAAGCACATGCTCACTGACGGAGCTACCCTCTTCCATCTTGCAGTTAAAGAACTTTTCAGAAGCTTCATAACTTTCAATTGCCGCATGAGTCTCAAAGATTAATTTGAGATCCTCGACAATATCATATGGATCTGACTCTTCAAACCTTTTCTGAAGCTCCGATTCTAAACCATACAAGATAGCACACTGAACTATGGAGTACTGATTCTTCCGAGCGAGGTAAACATTCTTTACTTCATCGGTAGCATCAGCTGCAGGTGGGTCACCTAGCGGTGCATCCAGCACATAGGTCAAATTACCAGCTGTGAGGACAATCCTCAAATTGCGGAACCAATCCGCGAAGTTGCTTCCATTGTTTTTCAACTTTTCTTTCTCTAGGAACGCATTAAAATTGATGGTAGGGGCTGCCATTGATCTACAACATATTTGCAATAGTTTAGACTAAGTTTATGACAAATTGAGTTCAAATTAATTAATGAAATTAAACTAGGTGAACTCCCACTCAAAACAACATCCCTCACATTGTTTTAGTGATCACACGAACCAAATCCACTACATCAACACCGATCATCACGAGAGCTGATATAGTTTTAATGGCGAACAATCATCATGTTCATCATATCTACTATATGATTCATGCTTTGCCTTTCGGCGATCCGTGTTCCTGAGGCCATGTCTGTACATGCTAGGCTCGTCAAGATCAAACCTTAGCTTCCGCATAAGCAAATCTGGCTTGCTTACGTTGTAGTCACCCGCGGAATCAAAGACACCCGATCATCACGTGGTGCTTCGAAGCAGCAAGCTTTGGCAACGGTGCATACTAAGGGTGAACACTTTTAGAACTTGAAATTTATGTGCATGAGGGATCATCTTATAATGCTACCGTCGTCTACTAAGCAATACAAGATGCATAAAGGATTAACATCACATGCAATTCATAATATGTGATATGATATGGCCTTTCTTCTTTGTGCTTCCGATCTCCATCTTCAAGCACGAATATGATCTCCATCATCACCGGCATAGCATCAAGGTCAATGACGCTTCTTCATGGTTGTCGTCCACCAGCTTCAACTATTACAACTATTTTGAATAGACACGCAGGTCTTAACAGAAATTAAAGACAACCATATGGCTCCTGCCGGTTGCCAACTTACAATAAGGAACATTGCATACATCAAATATAATCACAATCATGGCCATATCACATCACTGCACACCCCTGCAAAACAAAGTTAGACGCTTCTACTTTCTTTGCATATTTTACGTGGTTTGGGGCTTTCCATAAGTGTCGTTCTAACTTACGAACAAGAACCACAACATTGATACTAGCATTGTTGATCACCCGTTGTAAATTGGATCTTTACTATGCTAGGAGAAACAGGCACCCGCAAAGCCACTTATGCAAAACGAGTTGCATGTCAAGCGTGGAGCAAGTCTCATGAACGATGTCATGTAAGGTTAGCCCGGGCCGCTTCATCCCAACATACCGCAAGATGCAAAGTACACAAAAAGCAATCTACAATAAAAGCATCAACGCCCACAATGACCATTGTGTTCTACTCGTGCAACAGATCTACATATAGACACGGCTCTGATACCACTGTAGGGGTTCGTAGCATGGAAAACAAAAATTTTCTATCGCATACAAACAAACAAGCCAAGATCTATCTACTAGATTGTAGCAACGAGTCGATGGAATAACTCACCCTCGAAGATTCCAAAGTGTTTAACGAGAGCAGATTCTCGTGGGTGATGTAGTCGTACTCTTTCCGATCTCAAGATCGCGTAGACGATCCTTCCGGCGCCGCGTTCCCGCAGCGCTCCCGCAGTCGGTCACACGTTCGGTACTCGACGAAGACCTTCCTCTCCCTTGTTCCAGCAGGCAGCGGAGGTTGTAGCACTCTCCTCGCGATTCCGGCAGCACAACGGCGTGGTACCGGAGGTAGAGGGGAGATCCCGCAGGGCTTCGCCTTAAGCCGGTGCGAGTATGGTGGAGCTTATGAGAGAGGCTATTAGTGGTCTAGTAATTAGACACACCAATTAGAGGGCTCTAAACCAATTAGAAGGCTCTAAACCGAAACAGCTCTAAACCGGGGTCTAGGTCTAGTTTCTAGTTTAGAGGATAGGAACTTGTGTGTGTTGGGAGGGGAGCCCTGCCCCTCCCTTTATAGGTGGGAGGGCTGGCTGCGCCATGGGGAGGAGAGTCCCTCCCCAAGTCGGCTTGGTGGGGCGCCGGCCAAGGGAGGAGTCCTCCCCCAATTCGGCCTCCACCAATCCTCCTCTTTTCCCACTTCCCAAAATTGGCAGTTTGACTTTCAAATTAGCCGTTTGACTTTTCCAATTTAGGAATTTAAATAAACCCTTTATTTTGGACAGCGAGAACACTTAGTACATGATGCAATCATTCCATCTTGCAATGACACATTCATGTACCCCTTCCCCCCCGGAGTGCCGGACATTCCGGGACCTTCTAGAATGTTCCCGATGAAAACACCGGAATCATTCCCGAACTCCGAAACGGGACTTTCCTTATATGAATCTTATTCTCCGGACCATTCCGGATCACCTCGTGATATCCCGGATCCCATCCGAGACTCCGAACAACATTCGGTCTCTTTCTCATAATACCATAACTACTCAAACAACGTCGAATCCTTAAGTGTGTCTCCCTACGGTTCGTGAATTATGCGGACATGATCGAGACACTTCTCCGAACAATAACCAATAGAGGAATCTGGAAATTCATATGGCTCCCACATATTTCTACGATTACTTTGCGATCGAATGAACCACTTACATACGATACCAATTTCCCTTTGTCTCACGATATGTTACTTATCCGAGGTCATGATCGTCGGTATCTCTGCATACCTAGTTCAACCTCGTTACTGATAAGTACTCTTTTCTCGTTCCCGTGATATGTGATCCCTTGTGACCAAGTCACATGCTTGCAAGCTAATTGGATGACATTTCACCGAGAGGGCCCAGAGAATATCTATCCGTCATGTGGATGGACAAATCCCACTCTTGATCCATGTGTTTCAACCAATACTTTCCGAACACCCAATGCCACTTTTATAGCCACCCTGTTACGGTGTGGTGTTTGATGACATCAAAGCATCCATCCAGTAAAGGCAATATGCATGATCTCATGGTCGAAGGAATTAGGTTACTATGTATCAGAAAGCATATAGCAATTGAACTATTGAAATGACTTGATCTTTATGCTACGCTTGTCTATAGGAGTATGTCCATCATATCATTCTCCTAACGATATGATCTTGTTGTTGATAACATCTCAATGTTCATGACAAAGAAACCACATCATCAATCAACCAACAAGCTAGTGAAGTATAGAGGCCATACTAGGGACTTCAAATTAAGTTTACAAATCACACAAGTATTAATGGTTTCCTTGTTAATACTATTATAGCATGAATGTAAACATTTATCATAAACACAAAGATATATAATAATAACTACATTTATTATTACCTCTAGGGCATATCTCCAACACTAATATCTTTTGAATAAGCTAATGTTGCTAATGAAGATTGTGTGAAGTTTTGTATGAAGGAAAAATTTCAGGTGTAGAGAGAGAATGATGCAATGAGATGAAGAATGGACAAAATATCAAGCTTAGGGATGCCACCATGGTGTCACCCCAAGAAATATCCAAGAGGTACAAGCGTCAAAGCTTGGGGATGCCCAAGGCATCCCCTTCTTCATCAATAAAAAGCTCAGGTCTGTCTAGACACTTCGTTTTTATTGTTTCATGCACAGTTGTGTTGTTCTTGGAGCGTCTTAGTTTTTCGTTTGCTTTGCTTAGTTTGCTTTAGTAGTTTGTACCCCCGCTCTCGCTGTGTTGTTTTGCAAATAAGTTTGCTTGGTGTTTGGGAAGGAGTAGTAAGTTCTTGCTTGAAGTGCAAGAGGAGCTTGCATTGACTGTGACTTAGACTTTAGCATGACATGCTAGGTATTGTTTTATCATTATGCTTAGTGATTATTTCTGTAACATTTCTTGTTCCAAACAATTGGGATTGCTTAGTGTGCCTTGAAAAAAATTATGCGTTGTTTTAGCATGCAAAAGCTTAGTATTGTAGTATTCTCCTTTGATGTTTTGCTTGGGTTGACTTGGCACATGCTCACACCATGTTATGACTATGACAAGTCACCATTAGCCTCTATGATCATTTAGTCCTTAACTATGACAAGTTCTACTCATGCTTCCAACTCCCAAGAAACCAAGTTATTCCAAAGTGTCCACTATATCCTCCTATGCATGGTGTGTTACACCATTCCAAGTACATTCTTGTTTTCATCTATCTTCCAATTAAAAACTATTTTGTTATGTGAAAACTTAGTGATTAAAGACCTCACGAACTTGATGGCACACTTTATTCTTTGCCCCTAATAAACTTGAACCATTGTGACAACTTTGTTGTATGCTTGCACTTATAAGTTGGAATTAGCAGAACCGTGCTGTCACGGGGAACGTTTTCAACATTGCACGTGTACCTTGTTGTACTCAGTTGATATCATGTTCTTTTGTCTATGGATGTCACCAGTGTGAAATAAAGAGGGAACTTGTAAGTCCATGGAGTTTGTATCATGTGTTAGAGAAACGCCTGGGCCACTAGCCTAAGACATGCCTAATCATGGTGGAAACTTGCAGCATCACCATAGTGACATATATGAAGCATTCTTCTTATAAAAAAGACACATTGAGAAAAGAGGAAAGAGAGAAAAAAGCACCATATTCCCATGGTACATAAGAAAAATTGCTGAGATGCTCATTGTCTGCTTGCCTTGTCATTTTGGTTATGGGAAAGCTCATGTACCATATGCAAGGGGTACCCCGTTGGCGGTTCTCAATGATATGCAAATACTTACAGTGACAAGAACTTACCTGGACCCAAAGTTGAGTATGCATGAGGTGTGGCCCTCGTATTCAAGGGGCATGAGATTGCCAACTTATACTTCGTCAAGCATATCCTCCAGCTTTGCCACTTTAACCTTAACCACTTCAAGATGCTTATGATAGGGGCAATGAGGGCTGAAAGCTAACAAGTACCATAATTTTTGGAAGCTCTTTTTGAAACTTGTAATCCTTGCTTCCTTTACAAAAAGGCATTTCTTCCACCACTATTGAGTCTCCACCATCTACCTTTAGGCACCATTAAGAGAGCATAGTTGTCATTCTGTGTACAATGTTCCTAAGCTTATTAATTGATGCATATTGTGTTATTACTTGCTCTTGTGCTATTTGTTTCTAGTCACCCTTGTGAACTTTGCAGGTGTCCTATGCATTATCTTGCTACTCTATGAGGGACAAGCTGATTGCCACTATGCTATGTTTTCTGCATGTGAAACAAACAAACTTTTTTCAATGCATATTATTCATGATCTTTGTTTGTAGCTTGCCATGTTGCATGCATCCTATTGTTAGAACTCCATCTTTCATGCACATGTTTAGAGTTCTTTGATCCCAGCTTTCAATGTTTGCAAATGGTTGGATCTTTATTGTGAGGGTGCATGTCACCTCAAAAATTATTCTTTTATCACTTACCTACTCGAGGACGAGCGGGAGTTAAGCTTGAGGATGTTGATACGTCGAAAACGTATCTATAATTTTTGATGCTCCATGCTTGTTTAGTATCTACTTTGATTTACTTGTCCACACTTTGAGGTGCTTTTTACATGTTTTTTGGTACTAACCTATTAACAAGTTGCAACAGTGCCAGATGCCTGTTTCTGCTGTTTTTGGTTTCAGAAAAGTTAGTAAAGAAATATTATCGGAATTGGACGGGACGAAGGACAAAGTCAATAAATTTCCGTGGGGAACAAGAAGTCCAGAGGGGTTATGAAGTACCTACTTCATCATCATTGTTGCAAATAGAACCCTAAGTTATATTGCTCCATTATATCATCACTTAGGATGATATCTATGATTTCTTTATTTGTGAAAATAATATCTTCTTTCTTTTATAGTATATATGATAACACACAATTTGCAAATACTTTGATAAAGACTCTTCAAAGGACATGAGCAAGTGATGAACTTGCCTTGTGATGGCAAGGTAGTGAAGTCTGATGCTTGCACTGGACCTTGAGCTTCTATGTCTACAAAAACATCATTATTGCCTGGCAAGGATAATATTTAAAGAAGCAAAATGATTATGCAAGTAATGTAATGCATCATTTAACTTGATATGCGTTATCCCCATTATTATAAAAAGTCCTTTTGATAACAAAGATTTATAAATATTACTTTTTAATATTTATAACATATATTGAATTATTTTATTTTATTTCTCTTTTATTTGACTTTTATTGATTTAATAATTATTTTAGGAATTATCACTTAAATATCAAAAAAATGTTATTAGATATTTATTTAGTATTTTTAAAAAATACTACAATATTATTATATAATGAAAGTGATTTTTATTTATTTTTATCATCTTTCAATAATTTTGTAAAATTCCATAAGAAATATATGAATTACAAAATTCTAAAGAAAATCTAAATGTCTAAAATTTTATATCTTAATTTATTTGGATAGTGTGGATTATTGTGAATCCAAAAATATTTTATTTATAATTTTTGGACTTTTATTTTATTTTCTAGAATTTAATTAAGTTCAGGGGTATTTTGGTATTTTCCTATTTATTAAAACAGGCCTTAAAGGGTTTTGGGCTGGTTTAATCTTATTGGGCCCTGGTGGCCCATTAGACATAGTCAAAATAGCCACCACGAAGGGTCTGGCCCAACTCAGCCCATTCCCACGCTGCCTTTCACCCCCGAGCTCATTTCTCTCCTCCTCTGCCTCGACCCCGTGGTCGGTGATATCGCCGCCGGTGATTCCCGCCATCCTGGACTGTTCTGGTCATCGCCGTGGTGTAGTAGGAGGTTGTCTACTATGCCCATCCTTTCTATCCAACTAGATTTTAGCATGGTCCTCTCCTGCGACGGATCGATGTCGTCCTGAACCCTAGGGTTTGGGGTTTGGCGTGGTTCTTGGTGTTGCCCCTGCTGTCGTGCGTGATGGTGATGCTCCTCGCCTTAAGGCATGGTCATGGTCGCCGCCGTGGTGATGTATGGGTCGTAGCGCCCCCCCCCCCCCCCCCCTCCCCCCCTGGGGGTGCTCCCCGTGCCGCCATGGTCGTCGGCCACCTCTGATTCCTCTTCTAGTCTTCAGCGAGGACCTTTGGTGAGTTCTGTTCCTCTCCCCTAGTGCTCTCTGTGCTCACTCATCCTATGATAGATGTTGGCAGTGACCTCTCTGGTTATTGTCTTGTCCTGATTAAGATGATTTATTTCATTTAGGGTTCTTATCCTGTGGTTGATCATATAATGGATGAATTAGATCATGTGTGGATGGTTTGTAAGCATGCTAAATGGTTATTAGCTTGAGGCTTGTTGCTTGAGATGAACTATAATGGTTCTGGTGGATTATTGGATGATTTTATGCTTAGATTTCATACGATCCAGATGATATAGTTGCTCTGAAACCAATGATTGATAGAGTGAGTGGTTTTGATAACTTACCCATGTCCTTACTTGATTAAGGATAATAAGTATGGTAATGTAATTACTGTCCTAGTGTTGTTGGCTTGAGAATTCATATGTGGTTTGAGATCACAATGATCTTAGACAGTGAAGATTTACATAGGAAAATCCTAATTATGATTCCTGTAATGACAGGCAAATGATTAGTAGATTAATTGATTGAATCTGTGATGATTGAATGTTTATCCTGATTCATGTAGAATTGTTCTTGTGATACCATCTTGGTATGGCACACAAGATTAATTCTTATTCATTGATTGGGTTGGTTTAAGCTTAAAACAAGCTTGGCTTTAAAAGATAAGTAGAAATGTTCTTCTCTTAAATCCCTAAGACCAATGATGTTGGTCTGAGGCTTAGGGGTTTAGGCCTTATCTATTTGATTCATATGGATAGTCCTGGTAGTGGTACCAGCTATTGTTTCTTGAATCAAAGCTTGGAAAAATGATAGTAGGCTTGATCATTTATGGATCCAAAAGATTAGCTTCTAAGGTGCTACCTTATCTTAGGGATGTTCCTAGAAATTAAATCTTAGCTATATTTGTGCTTGGATTGAAATATATAGCTTGACAACCAAATCAATGATGTTGTTCTGAGTTTTGGTTGGATCCTTGTACTTTGATGTTTGCTTTTAGAGTTTAAAATCTCAATGATGGATTCACCCCACTTGGGTTCTTTCTGAGAGTTTGTTTCATAAAACAACACATGCTTCTGTCTAGATAATATGATTAAATCATGTGAGGGTTTTATGATACTTACCACAAAAACTGATGATTATGGAATTAGGTGGTGATATTGATCTTGTTTTGCTGAGCTCTTGTGCTTGACCTTGAGCTAGCCTGCTCCTCCTAGCTCCTGGACTTGGTCTTGCTGTCCACCTGATCCTTCCCCCTCCTTATGTCACAATCCTGGTGATGAGATCTTAGGCTCTGGTTGGTTTGGTTGCTGGCTGTTGTGCTTGGTTTAGCTGCTGGCTGTTCTTGGGTGTGAGCAGTGAAGAGATGCACTAGTGCCTCTCCATGGCTGTGCTGATGGTTTTGTGTGTTTGAGCTGTGATGTGAAGCTGACAGCACACCACATGCATTTAGGTGTGTGTCCTGCTTGTGTGCTTGTTGTGCTCTTTTGGATATGCTTTGGACTTGAGAGTTACTTTGATCTGATTACTTTTACCTGGCTAGTGAAACTTGCCCCTCCTTGCTGTCAATTTGACTCTTTGGCTTAAAATTTATGAAAGATAAATTCTTTCATATTGGTGAAACTTGCCCCTTTTATAAATTTCTCAATGATGAAACTTGTTCAGTGCATATCACTGACATGTCTGAGAGTAAAACAATTCTAACCCTTAACCTTTAATACATTTTTTATTAGTGTTTGTTTTGCAGGTATAGATTTGAAGATGAAGATTTTAGTTTAAGTTTTCTTTATAGGATAGTTAATGTAATCTTCTTTATTCTTTTGTAATTTTCATTTTATTATTTTGTAATCTTCATTTTATTCTTCTGTAATAAAGATGATATGATTATCAATAAAGAAATATTCTTATTCTTTATTTATTTGCTATTGTGAAGTTTGTGGATAATTTCAATAAGTTACATTTTTGTAACTTATTTATGGAATGAAAATATGAAATAAGTTTGCATATTCTTAATTGTTTTCTTTGGATAAAGTTTGAGTTATAATAATTAACTCTTAATTAAATCAAGATTCAAACCTTATTCCTTATTCATTTGAATTATAATTCAAACACTCAAGTTTAAAATTCAAATTCATTTTCCAAAACACATAATTACTCAAAGATCGTATCAAAGTCTATAGCAATCATCTTTTAAGACTAAACCTAATCTCAAAGTATGAAAGAAACCTTGATCATTTTAGGTTTTTATTTGGTGAAAATTTTACCCACATTTTCACAAATGAATGCATGCATATTCCAAATTCCTAAATCTACCCTTCGTTAGTTCCTAAATGCTGGGATGTTACAGACTTCCCCCCTTAAATTAAACTTCGTCCCGAAGTTTGTGGAGATGTACCTGAGTAGTTCTGGATAGGCTTTTCTTA
This sequence comes from Avena sativa, assembly GCA_916181665.1. NCBI lineage: Eukaryota > Viridiplantae > Streptophyta > Magnoliopsida > Poales > Poaceae > Avena > Avena sativa. The sequence goes on along the minus strand of OV702285.1, from coordinate 37,057,148 downwards.
AATCCTCTTCTTTCTCCCACGTGGCTTCCCTTTCAGGGTGATGTTCCCACTGTACCTTCTAATATTTGATTGCTCTGTTCCTCAATCTTTTCCAGTTTTCTTCCAGAATCTTATAGGGCTTTTCAATATAGGTCAGGTCTGCTTGTAGTTCTATCTCTTGGTGTGTGATTGCATCATCCGGAACTTTCAAACATTTACGAAGTTGTGACACATGGAAAACATTATGCACTTGAGCTAATCTTGATGGTAACTCTAAAGCATAAGCTATAGTTTTATTTTTACTCAATATCTTGAATAGTCCGATGTATCTTGGACTCAATTTTCCTTTAACTCCGAACCTTTTCACCCCTTTCATTGGACTTACTTTCAAATATACCATATCTCCCACTTCTGGATGCCATGATCTTCGACTTTGATGCGCATAACTTTTCTTCCTACTCTGAGCTATTTTCAGTCTATCCCTGATCTTATCAATGATATCTTGTCTTTCCTTGATATAATCTGGCGCAAATTCTTTGCTTCTTCCAGGATCATACCAACATATTGGTGATCTACACTTCCTTCCATACAGAACCTGGTATGGAGCTGCCTTCAGACTACTCAGATAGCTATTGTTATAAGAAAATTCTGCCAATCATAGATGATCTTCCCATGTACCTCCAAAATCTAGTGCACAAGCTCTTAACATGTCTTCTAGTATTTGATTTGTTCTTTCAGTTTGACCTCCTGTCTCAGGATGATATGCTATGCTGAAATCTAACTTTGAACCAAGTGCTTCATGCAATTGCTTCCAAAATGCTGAAGTAAACACCGATCCCCTATCAGTTACGATCTTTTTGGGTACTCCATGCTTACTTACTATCTCTTTGACATATACTTCAACTAACTTCTCGGCATTATCTTTTTGATTCACCGGAATAAAATGTGCACTCTTAGTGTCTGACCACAATTACCCATATCATATCCTTCCTTTTTGGTGTCATGGGCAATCCTGTGATGAATTCCATACCTATTTCCTCCCACTTCCATTCAGGAATTTCCAAGGGTTGTAATGGTCCTGCTGGACTTTGATGTTCAGCCTTCACCCTTTGTCAAGTATGGCATTCAGATACATATTTAGCAATATCTCTTTTCATGTTATTCCACCAGAATAGTTCTTTCAAATCCATATACATCTTAGTACTCCCTGGATGTATAGAATATGGTGTTTCATGTGCTTCTCTGAGTATGATATCACGGATCTCAGTCACATCTGGAACACAAAGACGGTCTTGGAACCATAAAGATTCATAATCCTCAAGGTGAAAAACTAATTTTTTGCCTTGGGATATCCTCCGAATTTCCTCTGCAATAAAAGGATCTTCTGCTTGATGTCTAAAAATTTCTTGCTTAAGATCACTGTCCTGCTCTACAACTACTTGCATAGTAGCTAATCCTCCAAGAACCTCTGTTCTAATGAATTGAAGCTCTAATCTTTCCAAGTCCATTTGTAACTCTTTTGGTAACTCCCGATTACTAGGCTGAATATCTGCACTCTTTCTGCTTAAAGCATCAGCTACAACATTTGCTTTTCCTGGAGTATAGTTGATTGTTAAGTCATAATCCTTGATTAGTTCCAACCAACGCTTCTGTCTCATATTCAATTACTTTTGAGTGAAGAAGTATTTGAGACTTTTATGGTCAGTGTATAACTCACATCTGGCTCCATATAGAAAATGCATCCATCCTTTTAGCGCAAAAACTACTGCTGCTAACTCTAAATCATGAGTTGGATAGTTGACTTCATGTGGTTTTAGTTGTCTTGAACCATAAGCAATCACTTTCTGATCTTGCATTAATACACAACCCAAACCTTCTTTAGATGCATCACAGTATACTGTGAAGTCCTTCCCTGTTTCAGGAACTGCTAAGATTGGAGTTGTGGTTAATCTAGTCTTCAACTCTTGAAAGCTTGCTTCACATTTATCATCCCACTTGAATGGTGTATTCTTCCATAATAATTTGGTCACTGGTCCGGCTATTTTGGAGAAACCCTCAATGAATCTCCGATAATAACCAGCCATTCCTAAGAAACCTCGAATTTTCTTCACATTGGTCGGTGCAGTCCACTCTAGTACAGACTGAACTTTGGATGGATTCACAGCAATTCCATCCTTACTGATCACATGACCGAGGAATTCCACCTCATCAAGCCAAAATTCACATTTACTAAACTTAGCATAAAGTTTGTGTTCTCTTAAAGTCTGCAATGCTATTCTCAAATGATCAGCATGCTCTTCCTTATCCTTGGAATATATCAGAATATCATCAATAAAAACTATGACGAACTTGTCCAAATATGGCATGAAGATTTTGTTCATCAGATTCATGAATATTGTCGGTGCATTGGTCAAACCAAATGGTACTACCAAATACTCATGGTGTCCATATCTTGAGACAAATGCTATCTTTGGAACATCTTCCGGTTTGATTTTTATTTGATGGTATCCAGATCTTAAATCAATCTTTGAAAATACTCCAGACCCTTTCACTTGATCAAACAAATCTTGAATTCTTGGTAAAGGATACTTATTCTTGATAGTAACGTTGTTCAAATTTCTATAATCACCACACATTCTTCTTCCACCATCTCTCTTATCCACAAAGATTACTGGTGTTCCCCATGGGGATACACTTTCCTGAATAAATCCTTTTCTAGCTAACTCATCAATTTGCTCCTTGAGTTCTTTTAACTCTTTGGGTCCCATTTTATATGGTGCTTGAGCTATTGGCGTTGTACCAGGAATTAGGTCAATAGTGAATTCTATCTCCCGGTCTGGTGGCATTCCCGGTAGCTCTGCTAGAAAAATATCTTGGAATTCATTTACTATAGGAATCTCTTCCAATTTGACCTCTTTCATTGAGTTCAACTGTAGATCTAGCATGATATGACTATGCTTATCTGCTTCGTAAACTATCCTTGCTCCACTTGGAGTTTTAATTGAGACAGTTTTCTCTTCACAATTTATCTGAGCTCCGTGTTCCATCATCCAATCCATTCCCAGCACTACTGCAATTCCCTTCAAAGGAATCACATAAAGGTCTGCGAAATATGTACACCCACAGATCGAGATAACCTGATCTTGTTTTATGTGGCGTACAATCACATTCCCTCCTGCCGTAACTACGGTCATAGGACTTTCTAACTGTGCCCTTCTAATCCCAAACTTATCACAAAAATCTTCAGAAATGAATGAAGTAGTTGCACCAGTATCAAATAGAACTTTGCCGGGATTGGTAAGGATATTGAGCGTACCTATCACTGCATGCTCCGAATTATCCACCTCCTCGAGGGTTGCACAGTTCAGTTTCCCGGTTGGTCGGTTCCTCTTGCCATTGTTGTTCTTGACATTATTTCCTCCTTGGGCTATCCATTTCCTCCAATGGCTTGTCCTCCTCCCTTGGTAGGCCAACCTCCTGGTGGTTTGCTCGGACAATCGGGCTTGATATGCCCCTTCTGACCACAACCGTAACAGATCACTACAGGCTTTTTTGCATTCCCTCTGGAAATGCCCTGGAATTCCACAATTGTTACAAATAACATTCCTTCTCGGATTGGATTGATTTCCACCACTGACCTTGTTATTGTTATTGTTGCCATAATTCCTATTCCGAGGTTTGAACTCCATGTTAGGTTTAGGTTTGCTTGCCTTAATCCTCTTGGTTTCCTTTTTGGCTCTCTTCCTCCTATCCTCTTGGACATTCTTGTAATCATCTTCAAAGGTAATGGCTGCATCCAACAACTGCTGATAAGTTTGCTCATTGGCTAACCTTAGCTACATCTTCACAAATGGATTTAATCCACGCAGAAAGCGCTTCTTCCGTTTCTCTTCAGTGTTGACATCCTCCTCAGCATAGCGACACAGTTGACTAAACTCTCGGATGTACTTCATGACACTAGTATATCCTTGCTGAAGCTCCTCAAATTCTCTCCGCTTCAACTCCATAACGTTTTCCGGAACATGATATTCACGGAACCTCTGCTTGAACTCTTCCCAGGTAAACTCCCTTCCTAGTTGTTGCATGTCCAACTGATTCTCCCACCATGATGCTACAGGTCCAGTCAGAAGATGAGTTGTACCTCAATTTCTCCTCATCATTGCAACCTACAGTTTTCAGTTTCCTTTCAGTATCTGCTAGCCAATCTTCTGCATCCATTGGTTCAGGAGCTGATGCAAAAGGTAACGGTCGTGCATTCTGGAAATCAGATAGACTCACTCCTCCACCTTCAGGTGCCCTCTAATTTGCTCGCCCCAGCAACTCTTCCATGAACTTGTTCTTGGTCTCTTGCATCATTTGCATACACTGTATAAAATTCTGCTCCATTAACGGCCTCATTGGTGGTGGTGGTAATGCTCCTTGATTTGTTGCATCTGCATCGGCCTTCTCCTTGGCCTCTCGCTCCATCTGTTGCTGCATAGTTTCCATTTCTACACCCGTATTCATGACCCTCTAGTCCTGCATCATAAAGCGAATACTCATAATTACATCATGCACATGTGTTCTGAGATCGACTTTACGCACAGAACTAGTCACACAATGAAAATCCAAAGAAACTCCAAATATCCATTTCACATATTATACATAATATCATAATAATACAAAGTCATTACAATATATACCAATGTTAAGGATATCTCTTATCGGTAATTTATCGGCCGGTCGAAAATTGACGATTTTTTAGAGTATCGGCCGATTTGTTGGGCGATAAATCATAAAATCGGATGATAAATCAAAAAATCGGCATATCGGCCACCCTTGAGTAGCGATAAATCGGACGATTAATCGGCATAGCGGACGATTTTTTGAACAGTGATATATACCATATAGGTATAATTCACAAAACTACTTTATTCATCTCACTATCTTATTTCTTGGAGTATAATACACGTACTTGATATCACTAACTAGTTGCCTTCTTCTAATAGTAACTACGCTCATCATACATGCCTGATGTCCAACCGTGATGACGTGTTGTTCGTCGCACAGTTTGTGGAACAAACGGCCTTCCAGAAGGGACATACTCTGTATCTGAAGTGTCAGGACTTGAGTCATTACTCAACCTGAGCGCATTGACTCCCTCCAGCTCAGCTGAAAAGTATTCAAAAACATATTCAACATTATCTCCAGTCTGCATCTCCTGAGCTTCATTCCTTGAGTTGTCAACAGGATACGCAGATCCTGCTGCTTCCCAGGTGCTCCCTTGGTAAAGATAGTTAAACACTGGATAATGTATATTTCCTGGGTTTTGATAAGATGTCGCTGATTCAAACACTCACTCCTCAGGATCTTCTTCTTCATCCTGATCATCTATTGACATGGTATTTCTACTACTGTTACTAGGGTTAATTCTTGCACCCATCCAGCTAGATTGTCCAACATTTTTGTCTGAACCATCTGTGGACATCTAGTGTTCATGAGATCCATCATATGATCCCATTCTCCAACCATCTGAATTCTCCATAGGAAGTTATGAGTCAGAACCATCCTCTGAGCCCTGTGGTACTGCATACCTCATATCCATAGTAGGATCATTTATAGGTTCAGGTCTTGGTGAATAAGGATATGGTATAAAAGATTCAGGATCTATAGGTATATCCTTAAAGATAGGTGTTGCACTACTACTTGCTTCCTTTTCTAACTAGAATGCTAACTGCTTCCTCCTTTCCGGATCAGTTAGATCCTCTAACATGTCATTTTTATCTTCGAGAATCACTTGATGTGTCTTATAAAAAGACGCAACGAGTGTTCGGTATCTATCCATAAACTTGTAAGCTAACTTAGGAAGCTTCTTAACCAAAGTAAGATGATCCGGTATAGGCTCCGAGTCTATAGAATCATGAGGTATCACAGATAATGTGCTACCTTCTAACTCCTTGGTTTTATGCTCCCGGATATTAGCTATCGCCTCCACAACAACAACATGATATGCTGCTAAATGACTCCTACCTTCTCCTATAGGTAGATCGTGATATAATCCAAGCTCCTCTGGGATTTGGATACTCACACGATACTTGGATAACATCCGGCCATCAAGGTAAGTGATAGTGTTCACTGGAATTCTAGTTGGACAACTAAAGATCTTTAAAAGTTGACAAAGTTGATCAGTGAATGATCCTTGATAATCATCAAGAGTCTCCTCTTTCCTTACCAAAGTCTGTTTTGGAAACTTTGGTGTCATTTCTCTGTATATCAGAAAAATAATTTTGATCAGTATCCAATGATATATTCCATCATAACAAAGAACTATCGCACTAAAATATATAACGGAATATTCTCAATTGAATACCGATTATAGTACTTTTAGAGAATTCTTTATCGTTGCTAAACTTTTCTACAGGTAATACCCTTTACTAGGTTTCCAACCTAAGGTCAAAGCAATTTTCTCTGATACCAACTGCGGTGACCCAGCATACCACTGCATGTGTAGTACACTATAGTCGTTGACATGGCATTCACAGAACACCATTCCGTAAATATCACATCCCTCAGAGTGGTACAACAGAAACATTGTGGGTCCATATTACAAATATACACACATTATTATTACAATACCACAAGTTCAATACTTCCAAAAGATTCAACTTACAAACCAAAATATAGTGTTCTAGTGGAATTTAAAAGTAGCAACTCCGACTAGGAGTTGAGCTCAGCAGCTTATTATATAGAGTTCATGCTGCTCGGCTCCGTTGGTTACTACTAACTAGGGATACTTATTTGGACTCGTTATCATCGACACCATAGCGGATTTCGTAATCCACTCCTTCAACACCTCTGGATAGATCAGGTTCCTCGTAGAACACATCTTCTTGACATTCGGCTGCATACATTGGCACGTCTTCGGGATCCTTAGAGTCTAAGCAAGGGATCAAAGGAAAGAATGAGTAACAGCGTTACCCAACAAGTTCATTATATGCAAGGTGGGAAGTTTGATGCTCTAACTACCACCTCGGATTATAATTCCTTGGCACTATGCAATTTTTTTGTAAATATTTCTTCAAAGATTAATTTTATTCTGAAAAACTATGACAATCAGCCTTCACAGGTTGACCAAAACTTTCATGGAGTTCCTTTCCTGCCGCGTTCGTAGCTCCTTCCCGGAACAGGGAGTAACAAGTTACAGTTCTTACACTCTACAGAGGTGCGTTACTTTACCCATGGGAGATCAACTCCTTGTTGCACAACCGGGCGTACTTTCCCGTCCACAATTCCATGATGTGGGGCCCAGTAGTTGGTCCAAGCCAATCACTGCCCCCTTCGAGACCTCGCATTCCTCCTTGGTGTACACCATGCCCACATAATGAATTACGGTAATGGTTTGTACAAACCGTTAGATGCCAGAACTATCGTGGGACGATGAGGGTTCCCACCCATATGCTGCATATCCTCTACGAATTACCAATTAATATGCACTCTACAAGGATAACAGCCACGACCTGCACATCCGGCTTCATGCGATAGGAAGAAGATACAGCTGACTTCTCTATCCCATTCCAAATCTCATGGCTAACGCGTAATATACGGTGCTAGAATAACTGATGTCAGGGGTTATTAAGTCCCTACTTGATCATCATTGTTGCAAATAGAACCCTAAGTTCTATTGCTCCATTATATCATCACTTAGGATGATATCTATGATTTCTTTATTTGTGAAAATAATATCTTCTTTCTTTTATAGTATATATGATAACACACAATTTGCAAATACTTTGATAAAGACTCTTCAAAGGACATGAGCAAGTGATGAACTTGCCTTGTGATGGCAAGGTAGTGAAGTCTGATGCTTGCACTGCACCTTGAGCTTCTATGTCTACAAAAACATCATTATTGCCCGGTAAGGACAATATTTAAAGAAACAAAATGATTATGCAAGTAATGTAATGCATCATTTAACTTGATATGCATTCTCCCCATTATTATAAAAAGTCCTTTTGATGATAAAAGATTTATAAATATTACTTTTTAATATTTATAACATATATTGAATTATTTTATTTTATTTCTCTTTTATTTGACTTTTATTGATTTAATAATTCTTTTAGGAATTATCACTTAAATATCAAAAAAATGCTATTAGATATTTATTTAGTATTTTTTAAAAATACTACAATATTATTATATAATGAAAGTTATTTTTATTTATTTTTATCATCTTTCAATAATTTTGTAAAATTCCATAAGGAACATATGAATTACAAAATTCTAAAGAAAATCTAAATGTCTAAAATTTTATATCTTAATTTATTTGGATAGTGTGGATTATTGTGAATCCAAAAATATTTTATTTATAATTTTTGGACTTTTATTTTATTTTCTAGAATTTAATTATGTTCAGGGGTATTTTGGTCTTTTCCTATTTATTAAAACAAGCCTTAAAGGGTTTTGGACTGGTTTAATCTTATTGGGCCTTGGTGGCCCATTAGACATAGTCAAAATAGCCACCCCGAAGGGTCTGGCCAAACTCAGCCCATTCCCACGCTGCCTTTCACCCCCGAGCTCATTTCTCTCCTCCTCTGCCTCGACCCCGCGGTCGGTGATATCGTCGCCGGTGATTCCCGCTGTCGTGGACCATTCTGGTTGCCGCCGTGGTGTAGTAGGAGGTTGTCTAATACGCCCATCCTTTCTATCCAACTGGATTTGAGCATGGGGCTCTCCTGCGATGGATCGATGTCGTCCCGAACCCTAGGGTTTGTGGTTTGGCGTGGATCTTGGTAATGTCGCTGCCATCGTGCGTTGTGGTGATGTTCCTCGCCTTAAGGCATGGTCATGTTCACCGCTATGGCGATGTATGGGTCGCAGCGCCCCCCTAGGGGTGTTCCCCGTTGAAAGGGAATGTATGCCCCCATGTGTGGTTTTGGTAATTAATGACAATCTCTATGGACTAATGTGTAAATTAAGTTTCACTTGTAGGTTTTTCCATTGGCATCGCTTGGGCCATGTGTTGGTCTCAAGGTTGGAATCATGAAGAAAGAAGGAGCTTGAAGGTCGATCAAGGCATGTGCATAGAGTTGCATCAAGATGGATCAACCTCAAGTAGGGATGATGAAGGGCGAGCTCAAGATACGCCATCTCTAGAAGATCTCATGGTTGAAGCTTGCCATCCTCGTGTTCATGGAGTGATGAAGACAAAAAGTTCAAGAAGAGGTTTCCCCATGGAGTATGGGGGAGCATTTTGCAAGTCTTCATCAAGCAAGAGCGAGCAAGAGCAAACAAGAAAGGTGTTCCCACTATAGAAGAACAAGACGGTCTACATCAAGTTCAAGTGGGACGCTCAAGGCAAAGGTATGTTGATAGGGCTTCTCTTTTGCCGGTCTCGTGTTGTTAGTTGGGAGACCGGGTTTAGGATAGATAGCCGTACTATCAAGAGGGGATCTCAAGCGGGTGTCTCGTTTGCATCGTTCGGAGAGAGCTCAAACCTTTGCATTCATATCATCATCTTTCTTGGTTATTATTTGGTTCTTGTCCATGATAGGATCTAGAGCTTGTGGTCATCATCATAACAAGCTCTAGCTCATCATCTAAGGATTTCACTTGCATATCTTTTTGCGGTTTTTGATCTTGCGAGTTTTCCGGCTCCACACCTTGGGGGATAGTTCACATATATATTCATGATATTTTTGTTGGATTCTATTCGTCGTTATCTTTCCAACAAAATTGGTTTCATCCTGTTTGGAGTTCGGATGCAAAAGTTATTGCGTTTCTGGTTTTCTGGTTTCTGGAATTTCCCTGACCGGAAGTTCCGGCTTCCCATCGGAAGTTCCGCTAGGGCATCTTTGCCGCCGAAAGTTCCGGTGGAAGTTCCGGGTCTTCTTCCGCTCACGCTCAGTAACCTTCTGTTTTGAAGCGTTCTATTTGCCGGAACTTTGTCGGAACTTGCATCGGAAGTTCACCGGAACTTTCGGTCTGTTTTGACCGGAACTTCCGGTTGCGCTTCTGGAGCGGGCGTCAACGGTCTGATGACCGTTGGAGCCAGGCTGGGCGGAACTTCCGCCCAGAGCCGGAAGTTCCGGCCATGATTCGTTTTTTCAGTTTCTCACTCCGCAGTTTTCGACCGTTGGCTGGGTGCCACCGGAACTTCCGGCCTCCCACCGGAAGTTTCGGCCAGGTGTCGCGAATGCCCATAACGGGCAGATCTGGGAGCCCTTTAAAAGGGGCTCCTCTTCCCCTTCGTGGGTACTAGCTTTTCTTCTTGGTTCTTGGATTTCTCTCTCTCCTCCATTGTCAACCTTGAAGAAGCTTTCCCTCCCCATTTCCCCTCCTATGATTCTTGCATCTTTTTGAGGGATTTGAGAGAGGAGATCTAGATCTACAATCCCCCCAAGTCAAGTCCCTTCTTTGTGAAGGAATCACTGGCATCTAGATCTTGGAGAGTCTTGTGTTCTTCCTCCCTTATTCCCCCAATAGCTTTTGTAGCTTTGTTGGAATTTGGGAGAGAAGGACTTGCCCTTGCATTTGGTGCATAGGTTTGAGTTCTCCTCTTGTGTTCTTCCTCCCTTATTCCCCCAATAGCTTTTGTAGCTTTGTTGGAATTTGGGAGAGAAGGACTTGCCCTTGCATTTGGTGCATAGATTTGAGTTCTCCTCGGAGATTCGACGAGTTGAAGCTTGTGAGCTTGTTTCTCTTGGGTTCCTTGGAACCCTAGACGGTTGTGTGGTTGGATTGTTGACCTTTTGTGGTCTTGTTGACCTTTTGTGGTCTTGTAGCCTTTTGTGGCATTGTTGGCCTTTTGTGGCTTTGTTGTTGGGAGCCTCCAATAGAGTTGTGGAGTTAGCCCCAATCTTGTACGGGTTCGGTGACCGCCCTCAAGCGTCCCATAGTGGAGCAAGTGCCCGCCTTTTGTGGTGCGCACTTGGGAGAATAGGGTGAGCCTTTTGTGGTGTTGGTGAGTTGCGTGCTTCCGCATCCGAGGTGAGGCCTTGTGTGGCGTTGGGTGAGCATCGAGCCACCACACCTCGAGGTGAGCCATTTGTGGCGTTCGGAGAGCATTGCGCCATCGCACCTCTCCAACGGAGACGTAGCTTCTTTGGAAGTGAACTTCGGGAAACAAATCTTCGTCTCCGCGTCCATCGGTTATCTCTCAACCGAACCCTTTACTTATGCACTTTACATTGTGATAGACATCGTGCTTGAAGTATTTATACCTTGCTATCACCTTGTTGCTTGTATTGCTTAGCATAGGTTGTTGGTGCACCTAGGTGAACTTAGTGGCTAGGTTTTGTGCTCAATAAATTAAACGTTAGTTTTATTCCGCATTTACTTGAGCCTAAACCGTAATAATTTTAAAAGCCTATTCACCCCCCCCCCCCTCTAGGCGACTTCCTTTGTACTTTCACCCGTGCCGCCATGGTCGTCGGCCACCTCTGATTCCTCTTCTAATCTTCAGCGAGGACCTTTGGTGAGTTCTATTCCTCTCCCCTAGTGCTCTCTGTGCTCACTCATCCTATGCTAGATGTTGGCAGTGACCTCTCTGGTTACTGTCTTGTCCTGATTAAGATGATTTATTTCATTAGGGTTCTTATCCTGTGGTTGATCATATACTAGATGAATTAGATCATGTGTGGATGGTCTGTAAGCATGCTAAATGGTTATTAGCTTGAGGCTCGTTGCTTGAGATGAACTATAATGGTTCTGGTGGCTTATCGGATGATTTTATGCTTAGATTTCATATGATCCAGATGATATAGTTGCTCTGGAACCAATGATTGATAGAGTCAGTGGTTTTGATAACTTACCCCTGTCCTTACTTGATTAAGGATAATAAGTATGGTGATGTAATTACTGTCCTAGTGTTGTTGGCTTGAGAATTCATATGTGGTTTGAGATCACAATGATCTTAGACAGTGAAGATTTACATAGGAATATCCTAATTATGATTCCTGAAATGACAGGAAAATGATTAGTAGATTAATTGATTGAATCTGTGATGATTGAATGTTTATCTGATTCATGTAGAATTGTTCTTGTGATACCATCTTGGTATGGCACACAAGATTAATTCTTATTCATTGATTGGGTTGGTTTAAGCTTAAAACAAGCTTGGCTTTAAAAGATAAGTAGAAATGTTCTTCTCTGAAATCCCTAAGACCAATGATGTTGGTATGAGGCTTAGGGGTTTAGGCCTTATCTATTTGATTCATATGGATAGTCCTGGTAGTGGTACCAGCTATTGTTTCTTGAATCAAAGCTTGGAAAAAATGATAGTAGGCTTGATCATTATATGGATCCAAAAGATTATCTTCTAAGGTGCTACCTTTATCTTAGGGATGTGCCTAGAATTTAAATCTTAGCTATATTTGTGCTTGGATTGAAATATATAGCTTGACAACCAAATCAATGATGTTGTTTTGAGTTTTGGTTTGATCCTTGTACTTTGCTGTTTGCTTTTAGAGTTTAAAATCTCAATGATGGATTCACCCCACTTGGGTGCTTTCTGAGAGTTTATTTCATAAAACAACACATGCTTCTGTCTAGATAATATGATTAAATCATGTGAGGGTTTTATGATACTCACCACAAAAACTGATGATTATGGAATTAGGTGGTGATGTTGATCTTGTTTTGCTGAGCTCATGTGCTTGACCTTGAACTAGCCTGCTCCTCCTAGCTCCTGGACTTGGTCTTATTGTCCACCTGATCCTTCCCCCTCCTTATGTCACCATCTTGGTGATGAGATCTTGGGCTTTCGTTGGTTTGGTTGCTGGTTGTTGTGCTTGGTTTAGCTGCTGGTTGTTCTTGGGTGTGAGCAGTGAAGAGATGCACTAGTGCCTCTCCACGGCTGTGCTGATGGTTTTGTGTGTTTGAGCTGTGTTGTGAAGCTGACAGCACACCACATGCATTTAGGTGTGTGTCATGCTTGTGTGCTTGCTGTGCTCTTGTGGATATGCTTTGGACTTGAGAGTTACTTTGATCTGATTACTTTTACCTGGCTAGTGAAACTTGCCCCTCCTTGCTGTCAATTTGACTCTTTGGCTTAAAATTTATGAAAGATAAATTCTTTCATATTGGTGAAACTTGGCCCTTTTATAAATTTCTCAATGATGAAACTCGTTCAGTGCATCTCACTGACATGTCTGAGAGTAAAACAATTCTAACCCTTAACCTTTATTATATTATTTTTATTAGTGTTTGTTTTGCAGGTACAGATTTGAAGATGAAGATTTTAGTTTAGGTTTTCTTTATAGGATAGTTAATGTAATCTTCTTTATTCTTTTGTAATTTTCATTTTATTATCTTGTAATCTTCATTTTATTCTTCAGTAATAAAGATGCTATGATTATAAATAAAGAAATATTCTTATTGTTTATTTATTTGCTATTGTGAAGTTTGTGGATAATTTCAATAACTTACATTTTTGTAACTTATTTATGGAATGAAAATATGAAATAAGTTTGCATATTCTTAATTGTTTTCTTTGGATAAAGTTTGAGTTATAATAATTAACTCTTAATTAAATCAAGATTCAAACCTTATTCCTAATTCATTTGAATTATAATTCAAACACTCAAGTTTAAAATTCAAATTCATTTTCAAAAACACATAATTACTCAAAGATCATATCAAAGTCTATAGCAATCATCTTTTAAGACTAAACCTAATCTCAAAGTATGAAAGAAACCTTGATCACTTTAGGTTTTTATTTGGCAAAAAATTTACCCACATTTTCAGAGATGAATGCATGCAACATTCCAAATTCCTAAATCTACCCTTCATTAGTTCCTAAATGTTGGGATGTTACATTATGTTGGTTTGATTAATGGTTTTATCTTTATGATTCTATCATGTCTGTGTTGTTTGTGATCTTGCATGCTCTCTGTTGCTAGTGGTTATCTTGGTCAACTAGTTACTAGTGACTCCAAGAGGGAGTATTTATGCTCGATAGTGGGTTCATGCCTCTAGTTTCCAAGGTAAGTGACAATAATCTCTTTGGTTGTAGATGTGATGTTGCTACTAGGGAGAAAACAACGGTCTCTTGTTCATGGAACATGTGGACTGTTTACCTTACACACTTTTCTTAAAGCAGTTGTCTGTTGCTTGCAACTTAATACTAGAGGGGGTTCGGATGATAACCTGAAGGGGTGGACTTCTAGTCATAGATGCGGTTGGATGACGGTCTATGTATATTGTTGTATTGCCCAATCAACCTCATAGGATATTTCTGGCTAGTAATTGCATTGTTATGCCTTGCTCAGTTCCTGTCAATTGCCTCGCTGTAATTTGTTTACCCTTCATGCCATGTTGTTTATCTAAGGAGAGCACCTCTATTGAACTATGGACCCCGGTCCAATATTTATCATTGATACATCTTCCACTGTTACTTGTTTACTTGCTACAAACCATTACCTTCCACACCATACGTTTAATCCTTTGTTATAGCAAACCGGTGAGCTTGACAACCTCACTGATTCGTTGGGGCAAAGTCTTGAGTTTGTGTTGTGCAGGTCTCCACGTTGCCAGCAACACCTTTGAGATGTTTCCTTCCTCCTTCACGTTTGATAACCTCGATCTCTACTGAGGGAAACTTGTTGTTGTGCTCATCACACCTTGCTCTTGGGGTTCCAACAAAGTGTCCCACGTCAACACTGGGTGCACGCATCAGTGCACAATTCATATGCAATTCAAAGTTCAGTTGAACATCTTACATGATTCTTAAACCATTCCTGAAACCCACCCCCACATACTGGTGCAACATAATCTTTTCCTTTGGTTGCTTTAAATAACCTACAAAAACAATACTCAAGTCAGACATCTGAACATATCTTGCTACAAGTTTCATTTCATAAATGTGAGGATATGTATGAATAGTACTCACGCAACAAAGTTTTCAGCCTCATCAGCCTTATTCAGCACATACCAAGTGAGTTAGTAATATTCATGTTGCATTAATGTTCTATGTTCCTTATTTCCTACTAGGCACACCATGGTTAAAAACAGATTTTTCAACTTCTTCAGTTCTGCCACCTAGATTGGATCTCGTTTTACGATCAGGAATGTATCTTGAGCAAAATGCAAATGCTTCAGCAGCAATATATGCCTCTGCAATGCAAGCCTCTTCTCTAGCCTTGTTCCTAACAGTACCCTTCAAAGTGCAAAGTCGACGTTCTATAGGATACATCCATCTGTATTGTACGGGACCTCTATAAAATGCATCTTCAGGCAGATGAACAGCCAAATGCACCATCACATCAAAGAAGGATGGTGGATATATCAGCTCAAGCTTGCATAGGATTTCTGCTATGTCTGTCTAAAGTCGTGCTACAACTCTTCTGTCTAGAGTTTTGCTACAAAGTTCCCTAAAGAACTTTCCCAATTATGCAAGCACGTTGTAGAAATCTGTGTTCACTAAACCTTTAACGCCAAGAGCTAAAAGCCTTTGTAGTAGGATGTGGCAATCATGAGTTTTCAACCCTTGGTGCTTGTTCCCCTCTGCATTGATACAATTTTCAATGTTGGAATCAAATCCAGATGGGAACTTCACACCACATAGGAAGTCACAAAATAGTACCCTTTTATTCATCGGCAAGGTAAATTCTACACCTTGAAATTTGTAATGTTTTTCACCGCCCTTATCAACAGTATCTTCAGGATGCAGCTTCAAGTTGTTGTTAACATTGAGTTTTTCACAGTCAAGACTAACATTATAGCTATATTTTGTCTTGGTTGGAATGTTGAGTAATGTGCCTATAATGTTGTCACATATATTTTTCTCCATGTGCATGACATCAATATTATGTCGAAGCGTCTTACCAGCCTAATACGGCAAGTCCCATAGAATGGATCTGTGCTTATAAAATATTCTCGGTTCCTTTTCCTTCCCTTGGGCAACTGCTGTTATTTCTTCTGCTCTCTTCCTTTTGGATGTTGCTCCTACTGTCGGTGCATCTTCTGTATTCTTTATTTTACCTCGTTTGGTAGCTGGTTGTTTTCCTGGTTTGACATTTTTGACCTTTTCTAGATGCGCCTGCAACTCAGCTGTAGTGAACTTTCGTGGTGCAGTGCCATACTCAGTCCTCTTTCCATAGAACTGCATTTTTTCAAGTTTTTTCAGAATTTATGGCCTGCAGGAAGAAAAACCCGGTGGCCAAGGTAACTGGTCTTATTTTGTAGCCTCACTGTGACCTGTTTTGACTCACATCGAACACATGTGATGTAACCTCCTGTCACTCTGCCTAACATAGTGCCAAGAGATGGAAAATCATGGGTGCAGAACAGCACAGAAGCACGCAGAGGGAACTTGGCATCTTCAGGTTTGCTTGCAATGATATCAGGAGTCATGACATCCTTCCATAGTTTCTACAAGTCTCATATAAGAGGTTGCATGAATAGATCAAAATCCTTACCAGGTGATTTGGGACCTGGGATGAGTAAAGTCAGCAAGCAGTTCGACTGATCAGTGCATGCCTAGGAAGGCAGATTGTAAATTGTAACAAGTACTGGCCACATGCTATACGAGTTACTCATGTTGCAAAATGGGTTAAATCCATTTGTATCTAGGCCAAGTCTCAGGTTCCTTGGATCCACAACAAATCCTGGATGAGCCTTGTCAAAATTCTTTCATTCATCGCCATCAGCTGGATGTCTCAGTAAGTAATCGTCTGGCTTGAGAATCTCTTTATGCCATCTTGTTTACTTAGATGTTTGTTCTGAATGAAATAGCCTCTGCAATCTATCTATAATTGAAAAATATCTCAGAACCTTACAAGGATCTTTCTTCTTTTTATTACCATTTTCCATCTTGATTCATTACATAATGGGCATTTATCGAGGTTTTCGTAATCCTCCCAGAACAGTACACGGTTATTTGGACAAAAATGGATCTTATCATATGATAGTCCGAGTACCTTGTTGTACTGTTTCATTTCATAAAAGGATTTTGGCAGTCCTTCCTTAGGGATTGACTTGTTGTACACCTTAATCACTACATCGAAAGCTTTGTTCGTAACCTTGTTGGAGGAGTTTTCCTTTAGTAATTTCATTACCATTTTGAATCTTGAGATATTAGAATCAGGGTCCACTGAACACTTGGCATCTTCTATCAGGTCAGATAAAGGTGATCTTTAAGAGAAGGGTCGCCCTTTTTGCTTTCAGTGGGGTACAGGTCCCTCAACAAACTAGAAAGGTCCTCATCCTCGATCTCATGAGCTTCAGGCGGACCAGCATTAGCTAGAGGATCAAGAACAGGTTGATCATATCGTTCACCATGTTTATTCCACCTAATGTATGTGTGTTGCATACCACTAATTAATATATGGTCTGCAACTGTGCTCTGACTCGGCTTTTTATAATTAAGGCATTGTTGGCATGGGCAAAACACATCTGAGTCGTCGTTATGTTGTTTAACAAATTTCATGAAGTCATTAACACCTGGCCAATAAGAAGGTGTTTCTTTTTGTCTGTTCAATATCCAATATTTGTCCATTTGTTGAGGATAGAGATGGTCAGATTCTTTCATGATATTTCAGCGAACAGGTTGATTACAGATCTAATTAAGCCAAGATATCTTATCAGAATATAGAACTATAAATGTCACAAAATTTTAGCATATTTTATAAATTGAGTGCAGAACTATGTTACATATTTGAGAGAACAGATTGACCGAGCGCAATAAAATGCCAACCAATTCGAACAATCACTATGATCAAGTGCAGAACAATGTCAAACGAACAGATCGAGTACGAAACGACTTCTAGGGAACGATTCGAGCGAACTAAGGAAATTATAAGCGTATCATTGGTATCGACCAGTTGAACGCCGGTCTGTGTGCGTCTCGAGAAGAAAGTCTCCTCCGGCGATGGTTTCAGCCGCCTTGGCTAGTAGACGAAGGGTGAATGTTTTGGAGCGCGGAATGTGGTTTTCATGGCCGGTGAGTCTCTAGAAAAATGGGGCAGAGACAGTAGTTGGCTGCTGGAGTGAATGTGCGAATAGGAAAGTTTTGGCGTGCGCGGGCTATATGTCCTGGTTGTCAACATTTTTTACGTGAAATATCTGCCAATTTTTTTCGCCCTTGTGTTTTTCTTCCTTGTTGACGTCTAGAATTTCTATTACTGAGCCCATGAAATTAGCCTATAAGTCCCAAGCATAGCCGAAAACTTTATAATTCGGCTTTTTCATGGTATTGTGGCCTCCAATCATAGCTCATTCAGTTTAGGAGTGAGCCCATTGAATATTGCCCATGACAATAAAAAAGCTCAGCCTACCTATTTTTTGTGTAAAAACTACTGCATTATGTAGCAGATTTTAGTTTAGCTACAAGGAGCGTCGTCTTATTATTTGAAGGGAGATAAATATGGTCAAATAAAGTCTTTTAAGTTATAGAAGGAACCGTTTAACATTTCTGTTGTATTAACTATTTCTTTCGTAGTGGCAAGGCAAGCCGTTTACCAGTTTTGAGGTCTCGAGTTCGAATGGTAGGCAATTTTTGTTTTTCTTGTAGTCATCGTTTTGTACTCTTAGGCTGACATCTGGGACCCAGGTAAACTACTACTGCATCTAGCAATGTTGTCAAGGTTAGAACGACAGACTCGATCCAAAAAAAATAGTCCAACACATACACGTTTCTTTCAAATAGAGACTGACATCTGGGACCCAGCATAGACACATTTCCTGCACAGAGGAGGCTGACATCAGGGACCCAGCAACGGACCAAGGTAAAAATAGTGGTCATGGCAATTTCTGTTATTATATACTAACGCTGACATGTGGGACCCAGCAACGGAGTATAGATTAACTTTTAAAAAACTGATACCTAGGTCCCAATAAAATGTTGATGCATCTAGCAATGTTGCCTAGGTCATAACGGCGGACTCGACCTGAAAAATAGTCCAACATACACACATTTATTTCAATGGAGGCAGACATCTGGGAACAGCCTACACACGTGTCCTCACAAAGGAGGCTGATATCTGGGACCTAGTAACGGACCAAAGTCAGAACAACAAAGGCGGCCAAAAAAAGTCCATCATAGCACATTTCATTTACAGAGAGGCTGACATGTGTGACTCATCAGAGAGACCTTATATAGGTGCTACATAGAGCAACGTTGCCAAGTTCGAATAAGGTAGCCGCGAATGAGAAAAACGTCCAACATGCACACGTTCTTCTAATGAGATGCTGGCATGTGGGGCCTAGCAGCGTGACCAAATGGCAGATGCTAACATATGGCACGTTTTTAGTTTGGAACAGGGTAGCTAGAGAAGAAAAATTCCATCATATACACACGATTCTTCTAATGAGAGGCTAACATGTGGGACCCGCGAGCTTGTATAAATGGTCGATGTATCGAGCAACATTGCCAAGTTCGAAACATGGAGGCGCGAGCATGAAATAACTTTAGCATGCATACGTTTCTTTCTAATGAGTTGCTGACATGTGGGACCTAGCAGCATGTATAAACGGCTAATGCATCGAGCAACATTGCCAAGTTCGAAACACGGAGGCATGATCGAGAAAAAAGTCCAACATGCACATGTTCTTCTAATGAGATGCTGACATGTGGGACCCAGTAGCATGACCAAACGGTAGATTCGTCAAGCAATGCTATCTAGTTAGGAACAGGGTAGCGCTAGAGAAGAATAAGTTCAATCATATACACACGATTCTTCTAATTAGATGCTGACATGTAGGACCCACCAGCCTAAATAAATGGCAGATTCAGCAACGCTATCAAGTTAACACGGAAGCACGACCGAGGGCAAAAAATCCATCATACACATGTTTCTTCTAATGAGAGGATGACATGTGGGCCCAGCTGTGTGATTAAACTATAGATGCATCTAGCAGCGCAGTCAAGTTCGGAATAGGGTAGCATGAGTGAAGGGAAAATTTCCATCATACACACGATTCTTCTAATGAAAGGCAGGCATGTGGGACCGAGCAGCACTATTAACGGTAGATAGATCGAGCAACGTTATTGAGTCAAATCAGGGAGGCACGAGCCAAGTAAAAAAAATCTTCATGCACATGTTTCTTCTAATGTCAGGATGACATGTGGGGCCCAGCTGCATGATTAAATTGTAGATGCATCTAGCAGCGCTATCAAGTTCGGAACAGGGTAGCGAGAGCGAAGGAAAAAATTCCATCATACACACGATTCTTGTAATTAGAGGCTGGCATGTGGGACCTAGCATCGTGATTAACGGAAAATAGATCGAGCAAAGTTATCGAGTTCATATCAGGGAGGCACGGGCCAAGGAAAAAATCCATCATGCACACGTTTCTTCTAGTGTGAGGATGACACGTGAGACCTAGCAGCCTGATTAAACGGCAGATGCATCGAGCGACGCAATCAAGTTCGCAATAGGGACGAAAAAATTCCATCATACACACGATTCCTTTAATGTAAGGCAGACATGCGGGACCCAGTAGCCTGACTAAATGAAATACGCATTGAACAATGTTATCGAGTTCAAATCAGGGAGCCATAACCAAAAAGTTTGGTCCGCTAGAGTCACTGACGCCCGGGACCCACACGCAAAAAAAAATATTTTGGCGAGTCAACATCTTGCAAGGAAGCGGAAATCTTACTTCTTCCACGCGTTGTCGAGCTTCCTCCATGTTTTTAGCGGTTTCGTCATAGTAGAGGGGCGCGAAACCGGAAAAAAATTTACATCGGCCACGGTCGAGCCGAGATAACGCGCCTTCTACGACGACCGACGTGCCCAGTATTTGCGGAAGGAGACATTTCTTGTAGTGCCCCTGAAATCATTTGTGAATCTTGCGAATGTTTTTCTGTGTTGTCTCGTTGCTTTTTATTTAGTTCTTCTCAAGGGAGCGCGTGCATGTGTTTCCATTTGTGCATCCCTGTAGGAGAAATCTTTTTGAAATCCATGTCCACGATTATGGATGACTTAGAGCACAGTTTCTTGATCATAGACAACTATAACTAAAGTATCACTTTTAGCTTGACTAAAAAATTTCAAGTAATAGAGTAATATTCACGGAATGATTAATAAAATTGCCATCGGATAGGATGTTCTTCCGCCTTCTTGTTCAGGAATAGGAAGAAGGGCGAGTGGTGTTATTTATGTTGATATATATTTGTTGGGTAATTAACTATTGTTTACTTAACAAATGTTCGTCTATCTTTGGTTAGGTGGATGTTGTAGCGTGTCAATATAGAACTGCTAGGCTTTATTTTTGCTGCAATTGCGTCACCCTCAGGTTGTTCCCTTTAGATGCATAAAGACTTGATGAGCCCCTAGGGTCTCACATGATAAATATTGTTCAAATGGACAGGTATACTCATAGGAAGGTTACTGGGTCAATGAGACCAATGATGGTGGCAATGATTGTCAGGTGTAGAGATTTCGGGGCAAGGAGATCTGTGAGATCTATGGGCAGGATGTGCTTATTTTCAGGGAATCTTATGCCAATTTTCTTCTTATCCGTACTCGGATCTTTATTTCCGCTTCCGCGTGATACTCTAATGTGTGATGTATGAGGATGTATCCTAAAATATTATCTCTATCTAGGATATTTGGATCTTGCCGTATGGTGTTGAATATTTCTATTTCTTTTAGATGATATATCTCTGATGTACTGTTGTATGTCGCTGACATACACACTTGTGTATGTTTTGTTCGCATGCCTGTCGACACGTCGCTCGCACTTGATATGATGTTCTTGCAAAGTGGATAGGATGGTTGATTGGTACCGTGCCCTGCTTCGATTACACAGGGCCTACACGTGGGTGGACCTTGGGCCTCCACAGTAGGACACCTTATGCACTTTGGGTTCATCCTAGATTATTGCTTAGAGCATAGTGTCCGAGGTATTACAAATCGTTTGGCTTCATCAAGAGTGATCATGATTCTTGTTTATACAAGAACTTTAGTGGGAGCAAAGTAAACTTTCTAATCTTATATGTGGATGACATATTACTGATTGGAAATGATGTCCAGATGTTGCAAGAAACCAAGGACTCATTGGAAAGGATTTTCTCAATGAAAGACTTGGGTGAGGAAACATACATTCTAGGAATCCGGATATATAGAGATAGATCAAGGTGGCTCATTGGATTGAGTCAGAGTACATATTTGGACAAAGTGTTAAAGAAGGTCAACATGGAATCGTCTAAAAGGGGTTCTTACCAATGCCCCATGGTGTAGCAAGACTCAGAGTCCTTCGACGACT
Source organism: Avena sativa (assembly GCA_916181665.1). NCBI lineage: Eukaryota > Viridiplantae > Streptophyta > Magnoliopsida > Poales > Poaceae > Avena > Avena sativa. The sequence continues at coordinate 37,034,981 of OV702285.1, read as the reverse complement.
GATGAGTGAAGTTGGATGAGTGCGATTTTGTATGCTTCGGCAGTCGGACCCATCATGTATTCCATGAGTTGTACTAGGTAAGATGTTTCCTATGGTGTAAGTGTTGTGAGCAGATACCAGGCTGATCCTGGAGAAATCCACTAGACAGCAGCTAAAAATATCCTTAAGTACTTGAGAAGGACTAAGGATATGTTATTGGTTTATGGAGGTTAAGATGAACTTAGTGTAAAGGGTTACACGGATGCGAGTTATCTTACCAACTCTGATGATTCTCATTTGCGATTTGTAATAAACGCTAGGAGCTATGAGTTGGAAGATTTCCAAGCAGAGACTACGTTTGCGTCTACAATAGAGGTTGGGTATATTTTTGCCTCGGAGGCAACAAATGAGGTTGTTTGGGTGAGGAATTTCCTCATGGATCTTGATGTGGTTCAGGGCACGTCTAATCCATTAGACATGTATTGTGACAACAGTGGTGCTATTGCCCACGCCAAGGAACCTAGACAACACTAGAAGAACAAACATATACTCATGCGGTACCACCTGATTCGCCAGTTTGTGGATCAACATGATATCAAGTTATGCAAGGTACACACGGATGCAGATATTGCGGATCCGTTGACAAATCCTCTACCACAGTCGAAGCATGAGGCGCACCTGAGAGATATGGGCATTAGTGAAGGGTTTCGCGGCATAGTAAATCAAAATTTTCTACGGATGCGAACAGAGGGAAGCCAAGATCTAATCTAGGAGATGCAAACAACGAGAGAGATTGGATTAGATCTTCATACCCTTGAAGATTCGCACAACGGAACGTTCGTCGGAACGTGGGTGATGTAGTAGTACTCGCTTCTCCTCCTCGCGATCCGATCCGATCTAGCACCGCAAGTGGCGATGCCTCCGTGAGATGCACACGTACAGCACCTCGACGTATCCTCCTTCCTCGTTCCAGCAAGTACGGTAGAGAGATGGATTGGATCTATAACGCGACGGCGCGGTGCAATTGGTGGACAGTTTCTGCAGCAGGGCTTCGCCTACACGCAGTCGGGAGGGAGAGAGAGAGGAGGGCAGCAGGGCGACTAGGCTTGAGGGGAAGGTGTGGGGGGGTGCGCCCCAGCCCTCTATATATAGAGGGGTGGGCGCCATCCCTAACCCCTCCCCCAAGCCCTAGGCCGGCGGCCAAGGAGGGAGGAGTGGGGGGGCAAGGAACCCCCCCCCTTCTAGAAGCTCCAAACTAGGGTTTCCCCTTGTTTGGCCGGCTGGGCCCTATGGGGCCTTGTGCCCCTGGCCCAATGCGGCCAGGGCACTCCCTCATAGGCCCATGCCCCCTCCCGACAGGTGGGACCACGTTGGCCCCCTTCTGGAAGGTTCTAGAAGCTTCCGGTACAATACCGATTAACCCGGAACAATTCCGTACTCCAAAAACTGCACTGCCTTATATGAATCTTATTCTCCGGACCACTCCGGAACCTCTCGTGATGTCCCGGATCCCATCCGAGACTCCGAACAAAAACTCATAAACCAATTATCCAATCTATCCTAGCGTCGAGACACGTTAAGTGTGTGACCCTTCGGGTTCGAGAATATGCGGACATGATATTCTATCAATAATCAACAGCGGGGTCTGGAAACCCATATTGACTCCCACACATTCATCGATGATCATATCGGATGAACCATGATGCCAGGATTCAATCAATCCCATATATATATTCCCTTCGTCTCGCGATATTTTACTTGCCCGAGATTCGATCGTCGGTACCGTCATACCTAGTTCAATCTCGTTCACAGCAAGTACTTTACTCGTTCCGTAATCCGATATCACTTTGTGATTAACTCCTTAACCACATGCTTGCAAGCGGTGTTGATATCGATTACCGAGTGGGCCCGAAGTATATCTCTCCGACTTGGGAGGGACAAATCCCATCTCGATACATACAACCCAACAGATACTTTCCGATCACCTGAGAGACACCTTTATGATCACCCTCTCATAGGATGACGTTTGATGACCTCAAAGCTTTCTTCCGATACCAGGAAGTTGTATTATCTCATGGTCTAAGGAATACAATATTTGACATAAGAAAAGCTTCGCAAAGATGAACACGATGACACGATCTAATTGCTTCGCTTACTTTGGGTATGTCCATCATATCATTCTCCCAATGATATGATCTCATTATTAATCGACAACTCATGTCCATGGTTAGGAAACCTTAACCATCATTAATCAATGAGCTAGTCCATAGAGGCGTACTAGGGACACGGTGTTGTTTACAAACCACACAAGTATTAAAGTTTCCGCTTAATACAATTCTAGCATGGAATATAAACATTATCATGAACAAGAATTATAATAATAACATCTTTATTATTGCCTCTGGGGCATATATCCAACAATTAGATGCCTAGACATGTGATGTCAGAACATTGACTCTAGTGCAAGTGGAAGACTATTGAGAATATGCCCTAGAGGCAATCATGTATGATGTAATTCCTATTGTATTCATAAATTTATTGAGTTGTCCTTGCATGAACATCTGATATATATCATTGAATATGTGATTCAGTTGTGAAACTATTTAATCATGTTATTCATACTAAATATCCTTGGTCATTGAGGTTGTGCTAGAGATGCAACTTAGACTAATGTGAAAGTCAGCTGATGACTCGGTTCCACTTGTCATGGCATGGTAATGCTATTCCGACTTACATATATTCTGCTAAAGATTTTAGTGAGTCAGACTGACCCATATTGAGATACAACGAACAAGTCATCATTTCTTTGTCTCAATCAATGTAATCCTTAGACCTGAGGTTATTGCATAATCCGAGTTATGGATCATCGACTTAGGTTCTGGCAAACGCTATTCCGTCATAGGAAGTTATAAAGGTAGAGTTTGGGTCGACTGAGAATCAAGCTACGTGATGCAAATAACCAAGATAGGATTTTGCCCCTCCACCTAGAGAGAAAATCTCTAGGCCCTCTCATATGATATGATTCGGAAAGCATGGACATGCACGACTCGGTCAAATGTTAACCGAGGTGATCAACTAAGAGTTAGTCATATGAATCACTTATTTTGGATCGAGAAGTGAGTCAGACTATTTAAGGGATGACGATTATTCACCTATAGACCGACAAGGTATATCATGAGGCAAAAGTGTCTCGGACACAAGTCTCATTGGAAAGGCATGTCGTCATGACTCTTTGGTCCTTGGGTGTCGGCACGTTCTGCTAGGAGCCACTACTAATTAATCGATTGAGAGTCAGACTCCAATCGTATCCAAGTTGTCATGAGCCTGTGGGGTCACACACAAGAGCGGGAGCAAGTTCGGATTGGATCTAAACCGGAAATCTGTTCGGGTTGGACCCGAACCAGATATGGACTGAGTTAGTGAGTCAGACTCACAGTGACTAATAAGGGCTTTAGTGAATGGGCCACAAGTGAGTGGAGCCCACTTTTACTCCCTATATATACTGGGGCACACATACCTAGAGAGGTGCTACGATTAGGTCATTCCATGCATTGGAATCCTAGATCCAGTTCAGTCTAGCCGCCGTAAAGAACCTAGAAGTTCACCGCTGGTGCTCCTCCTCATACGTGCGGATACCTGCAGCGGTGTTGTATGATCAGCACCATGACGATCATGATTGGATCCGATCGTGAGGACTGCACTGCATCAACTAACGCGCTTCATCAGTAATCCACAACTACGCGTCTAATGATAATTCTCGTGACTTATCACCTCATCTAGATCTTGGGATCACCTAGTAGGGGAAAAAGTTTGTTTTATCTCTACGTGGCTCAACACATATGTATGGTAGAATTAAGAGGGATTCAAATGAAAGGTGATATTAACAAGTTAGTAGATGGAAGGATTTAAAGAGATATGCCCCCCAACTCAATTTAGGCATTTGCCATATGTTAAAAATCAAATACAAGATATAAAGAATCAAATACATTTAATAAGAGGCAAATACAAGATTCAATTATGAGGGGATGAACCAAATACAAGGGTTTTAATATGATGCTCAAATGCAATGTGGCATGGTGACATGAGCATGATATTATGCAATGCACTGATGATTATTTGGAGATTGCATATATTGATTGAAACCATGTAGCAGTACAATGTTAGACAATTGGGATGCTACAACTCTCCCACACTTAACAAGAATATCGCCCCGAGATTCCTAGGAAAAGAAGAAGACAGTAAGAGTGGCGGGTGCTCGGAACGAAGGTGATCCTCACGTTCGCAAAATGTTTTCAATGAAATGGTGCAAACACTACACAATTCATTTATTTCTTGCAGGGGTACCTTGCTTTGGCTTTGTCGCATTTTTGTAAAAACTTGATAGACTTGTTGCGAGTCTTGTGTTTTTCTTCTTTGAAACAAAGGGCTTGAAGCATTGGAGGATTAATAGGATGAGCATAGCTCAAGTGATCTCGAGGAACACGATAAAGGAAGAGAACCACTTCTTGAAAGAATTTGAAAAGATGATAAATCGAGGAGATTGTATCCTTTGGATACTATAAGAGATGGGATACGACATTTTGTAGTCATAGAGAACTTCGAAAGAGTTGATAGAAGATGATTTAGCAAAAGGAAGGGAAACTTCCCACTTCAAGCTGAAGGATAAGACATCTCGATAAGAGTAAAGATCGAAGCTGCAAGAGAAGATGGTTCCTGCTCTCACCGGAAGAAAAGAGCGACTTTGGAGAAGTATCAACCACTATGAAAATGTCATTGTTTCTTCCCTTAGATTTACAAGATGAAGTTCGGAAAAACCATATTGCCTTCAAGCAACAGAGTTTATCGATATCAACGGAAAAGATTTGGGTTTAGGAGTTCTCAGATTAGATTCTTTTTGACACCGGTAAGGACCAAAGGATCACGCGGTTGAGGTACGCGGATTGATTCTTCAAGAGAAGGTGGTGATGCTAGCTTATGGTAGAATCCTAAGAAAGAAGTGGATTGTTGAAAACTGCAATTTATTGTAGAGATGCGTATTGCTTTCCTTAACCATGAGGTTATTGCAATAGATTTTGCGATTTATGGCATGGACCATAACTAGCTTTACCAAGATAAAGGAATTGACCACTTGAAGTAACATATATATTCCATCCATCTTGTATGATGATGTAGAACACCGGCAGAATGAAGAGGACGGAGAAGATTTCTGCATTTGTTTGCACCAGATTGTTAAGATTTTGCTCCATCTTGAAATAGATGAGACCACCAGCAAGAGATTATTGATTACGTTCTTGAGAGAACACTCCGGAAAAATAAGGACGGAAGAAAAAGTCTCGAGGGATAAAGGTCGCTTCTAACTTCCGTGGAATGAGTGAAATCGCATTAGTCCACCAATTCAATGTACAAGAGCGAATGATAAGAGTAGTGGTATGGCCATGACTCCATCCCGCACCCAAAGCATTACTCCGTACATGAATAAGAAAATCATGTACCCTAACTCTCGAATTTCAGGCTGAAGATCTTGATAAGAACTCATGAAGCTCCATAAATATGATGATGTTGTCGTCGTGATAGAAGTTCCCAAACTACCAGAAAATATATGAAGGAAGATCACAGAGACGGATGAAAGATTCAACAGATAGCTTAAGGATAGCACCTGTCGTGGTGGTCTCACGGCAGATGACATGGGTAGGCTAAAGTATGGGGCCAATAGGTGCTAGAGGGATCTGGGGAGGGAAGATGTAGTTGATTCTACACGCAGAAGATTAAGGCAAAGGTCTTTATTTCTTCTTCCTTGGGCTACAAGTGTTCCTTGAGCTGTATACAGGGAGAAGAGAAGAACTTTTCCAGCATAACGGCTCTAACTCTAGTCGATGCCCTGTTCTGAATCCAAGCCTCTCCTTATAAAGGAGAGCCCTGGGTTCCTCTAGGGCTGACGGGGCAAGCATATTCGAGGAATATGCTTGTCCCAATATAGTAGTTCGGCGCCCCCCTTTCCCTGTCGCCCCTCTAACGACGGCAAGGTTCCAGAGGGCCCCTCCTGCGCGCCTCGGTCTCCTAGACTGTCACCTCCGTGACCTCCTTCTGCCTCTCTGTCGCTCTGCGCCTTTGTCCGTAGCGCTTGGCTCCGCTCAGATTCTCCCTAGCTTGTAGCTAGGGTTTGACTTTAGGCTTCTCCTTCTCCCGCAAGCTTCATATCATTCGGTCCTTCCTCGCATAGCTCGGATCATCTTTTACCTGCATCAAGATCACTCAGGCTAACCCGGCCGACTTACATAATATCTCGGCCGGGTAATGTCTGAATATACGTATACGGGTCTCTTGCCTCCATATGTCGGCCGACTTCTACAGGATTCGGCCGACTTAGTGTGTAACTCGGAAACCAGACGGAGATCGTACCCTTGTTTTTTCCCGTCTTTGCCCTATCCGGGGTCATCCCCCCAACATTAGTCCCCGAAGCTGGTGTGTCCCTGTCGATAACTTCGGCTGGGTCGCATCAGCTTCATCACATTTTTCTGTATTGTTTCCGAGTTATATTTTTCTTGTTCGAGGTACCCATGTTCCTTCTCTCGTACGCCTCGTCCTACGTGTCGCCCCCATCATTGCTCTTCTAGTTTTTTGTTCCTCTACAATACTTACTGACAGGCTACAGTTAACACTGTACCTGCCGCGCCGGCGCTGCGACGCCTCGTGCGCCGTTTCGCTTGGGGATCGCAACCTTCTTCGCTGTTGTGTGGCCGTGGGTGCGGTTCCACTCAACGTCGTGCGTTTGGGCCGCACCCACGATCTACACGATCAACTGCTGCACCCACGATCCCACTACCTCGTTTGTGGCTCGATTATAAAGAGGGGCGTGGCGTCTGGGAATTCACTTTTCCCCTTCTCGTTTGCCTGTGCCTTCTTCTTCCTCTCGCTTCCGCGCCCTCTTGCAGCTCCGCCGCCGCCGCGCGCTCGTCAGCACCTCCGACGGCGAGGACTTCGCTGTGTTGTTCCGGCTGCCTCGCCCGCGTTCGCCGGCCCTGGCGCCGCCGCCGGTGAGTTCTTTCCAGCCTTGTTGCCTAGGTTTCATCCTAGATTCCTCCGTTTCGATCTTGCATTCGTGCGGCGGTTCTTTTGCTCCTCCGCCGCCGCCCCCGTGCATAATCACGACGGGGCCTCGCAGCTCTAAACTTCCCTCCGCCGCCAGCTCTTCTTCCGTCGATCTTTCCGGCGAACCCATGTCTAGTTCCTATAGTGGTGCTCTGGTTGAGGATGATGACGCGGGCTCTGGGCCCGAGCGAGGCTCGTGGCAAGGCTCTTCTGTTACACGCCGCGAGATTGAGTGGCTCATCCGAACTCGGAGGATTCCCGCCGAGGTCTCCTGTCGCTTACCCGGCAGCGAGTCCTCTCCGGTCGTTGGGGATGGCGAGTATGTAGTTTTTATGTCGCACTTCGCGCGTGGCTTTGGCCTGCCTCTTAGCGATTTTGCTAGAGAGTTTCTCGACTACTTCGGCCTTCAGCCGCATCATCTCCCCGCGAATGCCATCGCTTCCCTTTCTGCTTTTATCTCCGCCTCGGAGGGATACTTCGGCCTATGGCCGTCTATGCATGTATGGTCGAAGTTCTTCCAGATTCGTTCCAACGTAGTTCCTGACAAGTCTCTGCATCCTTCCGAGAAATCGCTTACTCAATGTGGGGCAGCGTCTATTACACCTCGGAGGAAATCCGTATTTCCTCGTGTCACCGGGTTAGAGTCGTGCAAGAAGTGGCACAAATCCTTCTTTTACGTCAAGAACAGAGGGACGGAGGAAAAGATTCGGCTTCCTGCCTTCTCAATTGGTCCGCCTTCTAAGGTGAATTGGACTTACAATCCGAGGAAGAGTCATGCCTTGGCCGAGGCCTTCGAGATTCGGCTCAAAGAGCTGATCCGCGCCGGGTTATGCGGCGAAGACCTGATGGCTACCTTCATCAGTAGCCGAATCTGCCCCTTCCAGAAGCGGACTCACAAATTATGCTACATGAGCGGTCCTCTCGACCCTAACCGAGTCTCGACCATGGAGCTGGACAATTACCTTATTCACAAGCGTGTCCGAGCTATCTTTAAGACGGAGATGCCTGAGGACTGGACTTGGGGATTAAAACCATTCACTCGCGATCGTCCGCCCCCTGAAGTAAGCTTAATCAACAACGCTTTGATATTCCATTGTTTTCGTAACTGATTCCGCTAACTTTCCTTTTCTTCGTGTTGCAGAGGTTCGCAGAGCAGAAGAATGAGGATGCCGAAGTTTTGCTGCTCCCGTGGCCTGCGGACCGTAGCACCTCGGATACTGGTGAGCCGGACTCGGAAGAATTCGTACCTAAGTCGGATCCTGCCCCAGCTCGAGCTCGCGGCAAGACCTCGGCGCACGAGGAGGAAGGTGATTCGGACGAGGTCCAAGTTCTTGAGGTAGTTGCTGCAATGCCTATTTCTTACGCATTTCTGGCTTCTACTTTCCCAGCTAATCCGGCCGGTCAGGTTCACGACGCCGAGCCTATTTCTTCTCGACCCCCTGTTACCTTGGGGAAACGCGGGGCTCCTGCTAGTGCCTCAGAGGCGGTCCCCAAGAAACGAACGAAGAAATCCGCTCCGAATCCTCCCAGGCGCAAGACTATGCCAGTGGTCGCCGGGTAAGTTCCTTTTGCTCATATTTCTTGTTTCTCTATTTCTGTTTTTCACACTGACATTCTCTTTTCTTTCTCAATTTTGCAGTGCTCCACTTTCTGTTAAGCCCGGTGGTCCTAGCATGACTAGCCGCCCGATCCGGCATCCGTCTCCTCCGCCCGTCGATGATACTAGGATTCCCAGTCCTGCTCGTGCTGCCTATCCTCTAGCTCCGAATCCGTCGCCTCCTCGTCGCGACGTGCCTGAAACTCCTTCTGTTGACATTGATTCCACTCAGCCGTCCGAGGTTTACGTCGAACCCGTTGCCCCTTCTGTGGGCCCCAGCGCCGCTACTGAGCCTCTATCTACCCCGGCAGTTTCTACAGCCACTCCAGCCTCGGCCGAAGAGGTCATAATCTTGGCGCCTTCTGCGACCGTAACTCCTGCTGCCCCTGAAGACGCCGTCCCCACTACCGAGGTGTCACTTCCTGCTGATGCCTCTTCTAAGGCGAGAAAAGCTGTTGTCACCAAGGCTTCCTCTTCTCAGAAAGGTCTTGTCGGCTCTTCTCAGCCGAGTATCGCCGACATGCTGCGCAAAGGAACTGCGCCTACCAAAGCCTCCGTTGCCTCGGCTGCCAGCACCCAGCTTGCTCTTCATAAGAGCCCTGCGGCCGCAGTTGTTACACAACATGTCCGGGGTAAGGTCTTAACTCGAACAGCTAGTGGGAACAGCCTCGGCGCGCTGGTGGAGTACGCCAATAATTGGAATGCTGTTGATCAGTTTGAGGGTAATCCCATCAACCAGCCCTTTCAGCTTTCCGACATCAGCGGCCGTTTCGACCATGCTGCCAAGTTCATCCTTGATACTAATAAGATGAATGAGGTAATTGCTGTTTCTCTGAGTTTAGATTAGTTCCCAGATGTTACTATATGCTCTAGTCCCCGAAACTTGCAAGGAAATAACTTGTTATATGCTTGGAAGTTTAATGATCTTTGACTTAATTTAAGTTTATTTCTAGGGTCCGAATATCCGGCCATCTAGATCCGAGTTAAGTTTTGCTTGACTCGGATCTGATTTAGCTTTAAATATCTAGCCACCGAGATCCGAGTTAAGTTTTGCTTGACTCGGATCTGATTTAGCTTTGAATATCCAGCCACCTAGATCCGAGTTAAGTTTTGCTTGACTCGGATCTGTTTTAGCTTTGAATATCCAGCCACCTAGATCCGAGTTAAGTTTTGCTTGACTCGGATCTGTTTTTAGCTTTGAATATCCATTTATCGTTTTGCCCCATTGCTCAGGTTGCACACGACCGGCGGACTGCCGAATTCCAGAGGTTGCTTTTTTCGCACCGCAAGCTGGAAGAAAAGTACGAGAAAATCCTTCCAGTGGTAAAAAAGGCTGGTAAGTCAATAGTTCCTTTTCGTTATTTTCAACGTTCTTATTTATTTGTCCGCGAGATGCCGGCTTACTTTCTTGGTGAATAGGTAATATTAATAACCTCAACATTCGCCTTGAGAAGAAAGTCAAGGGCTTGGAAGGTTAGTTTCCCTTTGACCTTACACCATTTCCCTTTTAACATGTGTGCTAAGCTTCCTTATTGTGTTTGGCTTTGGTAAAGCCGAGTTGCAAACCATTGCAGGGTCGCACCAAGATTGCATGCCCATGCCTGACGTGATGCTGCATTTTTTAGAGCAAAACGCTATTCATTCGGCGCAATTACAAGAAAAAGATGATGAAATAGCTCGCCTTCGAGCCGAGGTGGATACCCTTAAGCTCTCTCAGAAATCCGAACTAGAAAAGGTCGACCAAGAATTTTCCGAGGAGAAGAATCGGCTGGCTTTGGAGCTGCAGAAGAACAAAGAACTCCTCGAGGCTGCCGAACTGAAAACTCAGGGGTTGAGCAAGGAAATTGCTCGTTTTGAGAAGAGCAAGGTCGATTGGGCCAAAAACCTTCAGATAATGATGAATTACATTCATCGTAAGCTACTTAGCACAGCCGAATTATATTTTTCTTTTTTGTTCCTGCTGCCACCTGACACGTCCATGTTTTGTGCAGATCATTTTCCTGAAGCCAAGCCTGTGAGTTCTAAAGCGGTTCTTGCAGCTCGTGTGCGCCGAGGTGTTCCTGTTGCTGCTGACTCGGAGTATTCAATGGAGGATTTCCTGGTTGTTGTTGGTGCTGCAGTTGGCCCAATGAAAATTATGGGTCGGGACTTGGTGAAAGCAGCTATCCGAGCTTACCACGTTCTTTGGCCGAACACTTCTGCTACTCCTGATATTAACGAGGTCGAATTACTAGTAAAAAGACTCATGGCATCTGAGAAGCAACTGAGTCTCTGGAGGGAATCAGCCGGGCGCGCTGCCGCTGACATGGCCCTTACTGTCATCATGTCATGGTACGAAGACATCTCTCTTGACATCCTGAGAAATCTGCGCACTGGTTCTCGTTGGGTTGAAGACCCCACCTTCGTCGCTCTTCGGCAAGCTCGCGCCTTCCAACTCGTCGAGTATGCCGACGTGCATACCTGGAATGAAGGGCTGAGTTTTCTTCCAAACCCGGATGAAGAGGTCATAGTTGAGGATGCCTCGGATGACAATTCGGCTGAGCAAGGAGAGGGTGAGGATAATTCGGCCACATCTGAGAGCTCCAGTTCAAGCTCGGACAACGACGACGATGCGCGGTCCTCCTCTAAAGGTACTGGGCATTCAACTGCACAGACGGATGCTCCTGAGCAGCCACGAGCTTCCGCTGAAGTTGCACCTGGGTCTATGGAGGGCGAGGCAACCTCGGTCGAAGTTCCTCCTACGTCGGAGTGCCCAGCGCCTGACCAAGTTGCTACCTCCCCTGCGAACAACGCTTAAGTTATTTCTTATCCCTGGCATGCCGGGCGTATGATGTACGCGAAACATGTGTCCGTTCTCTGTATGATTTGAATGCCTTTTGCCGTGTAGTGCTGTGATATATACGCTCGTAGTTGTTATTATTTTGTTTAAGTGGATGTTCGTCCGAATTCTTGCTTTGATGGCCCGCAATTTCCTGATTTTCAGGATGTATCCTTGCCTTCGGTTTTTCGTGGTTTAGTCGAGTATTCTAGGCACGAGCTCTGAATATCATATGATATTGATCTGTTCTGAACAGAAGTTGACTACTACTTTGGAATAATACATGGCCATCCCTGAGTCACTGTTTATCACGCCGAATTTCAATGTGTAGACCGAATTTCAGAAACAATAAAACCAATACCGAGGCGCTGCTCAGGGTGGCGCTCGACATAAAACTGGGGCGGCATATGGCAGTCCCCGAGTTGCTGCTTTGGACGCCGACGTTCAAATATTTAATATGAAATGAGAATAATATATGGCAGTCCCCGAGTCACTGCTCTGGGTGCCGAGGTTCAAATACATAACATGAAGTTGAGATAACATATGGCAGTCCCCGAGTCACTGCTCTGGGCGCCGAGGTTCAAATACATAACATGAAATTGAGATAATATATGGCAATCCCCGAGTCACTGCTCTGGGTGCCGAGGTTCAAATACATAACATGAAATTGAGATAATATATGGCAGTCCCCGAGTCACTGCTCTGGGTGCCGAAATTCAATACATCATTGGTTCTTGACCTTGAGATACAATGCTATGAGTAAAATGGTCGAAGCAAAGCTACATTCCATGGACGCTTCATTTCTTCGCCAGCTTTGTCTGCCTTGTTCCCTCCGGGGGGCTGAGCGTCGATTAGATAATAGGCATCGTTATGCAATGCTTTGCTCACAATAAATGGTCCTTCCCATGGAGGTGACAACTTGTGCATGCCGGCCGTGCGTTGCACCAGTCGGAGGACTAGATCTCCTTCTTTGAACACCCTTGGATTCACCTTCTTGCTGTGATATTGCCGCAGGTTCCGCTGATAGACAGCTGATCGCGATAGTGCCAGTTCTCTGGCTTCTTCTAGCAGGTCTACAGTATCTTGCCGAGCTATCTCGTTTATCTCCGCAGTTGTATACTGAGTAATTCTCGGCGAGTCATATATTATGTCGGCTGGAAGTACGGCCTCCGCCCCATATACCAGAAAGAATGGTGTATAACCTGTTGATCTATTCGGAGTAGTCCTGAGGCTCCATAATACGGCTGGGAGTTCCTCAATCCAACATCCTGCCGACCTTTGCAATGGTTCGACAAGTCGTGGTTTTATTCCTGATAACACTAGCCCATTAGACCTTTCCACTTGCCCATTGGATGCTGGGTGAGCCACAGAGGCAATATCTAGTCTTATGTGTTTCTCTCTGCAAAATCTGGCGAAGGCTCCTTCTGCAAAGTTTGTGCTATTATCTGTAATAATACTGTGCGGATACCCATACCTTAAAATAATATCTTTAAGAAATTTCACTGCTGTGGACCCATCGCATTTTTTTATTGGTTTCACTTCAATCCATTTTGTGAACTTGTCCACCATAACCAATATGTGGGTCATTCCTCCTCGCGCCGGTTTAAATGGTCCCACCATATCTAAACCCCATACAGAAAATGGCCAAGTGATGGGTATTGTTTTTAACTCGGCCGATGGCATGTGTATTTTGGTTGCGTATCTCTGACACCCATTGCATTTTCTAACTAATTCTTTTGCTTCTTTCAATGCCGTCGGCCAATAAAATCCATGCCTGAATGCTTTGGCTACCAAGGCACGAGATGAGGCATGGTGCCCACATTCTCCTTGGTGTATATCTAGGAGGATCTCCTGACCTTCTGCTGAACTCACACACTTCTGCAACACGCTTGTGACGCTTCTCTTATATAGCTCGTTGTTTATGATTGTATAAGCTTTTGCTCTCCTTACAGTTTGTCTAGCTAGTACCTCATTACTCGGCAACATCGAGTCTTTTAGGTAAGAAAATATGGATTGCGCCCATAGCGGTGTGACTTTTTCTGGTGTGATCTCACTGTCTATTTCCATGTTTTCTGCCGACATACCTATCTCGGCTTTCCCCATGATTGTGCTTACCTCGGCTGTCCTCCTCTTGGGGGTTCCGAGTTATATTGCTGATCTACTTCCATTGGCGCGTTACCTTCTGCCGAATTTGCCAGGATAAAGATAGATTCGGATTCTGGTGATGGGATTATCGATGGTTTCCTGAGGTGTTCCAGGGCAATACCCGGAGGAATTAATTGCCGGGTTGACCCTAGTTTTGACAACGTGTCTGCGGCATCATTTTCTGCCCGAGGTATGTGGTGAAATTCACATCCTTCAAAGTATCCACTGATCTTTTGTACGTGAAATCTGTATAAAGCCATATTAGCATCTAATGCGTCCCAACTGCCTGAGACTTGTTGTACTACTAGATCCGAGTCGCCATAGCACAAGATTCGGCGTATACCAATTTCTTTTGCTACTTTCAATCCATGGACCAGTGCTTCATACTCGGCTACGTTGTTGGACGCAGCAAAATGTATTTGTAGCACATACTTCAGTTGGTCTTTTTTAGGCGAGGTTAACACTATTCCTGCCCCCAAACCATTCCTTAGTTTGGAACCATCGAAATGCATAGTCCAATAGTTTGGATCTGTCAATGGTGGCTCATACTGCACCTCGGCCCAGTCTACGAAAAAGTCGGCGACCGCCTGAGATTTGATTGCATCTCTCCTATCAAATTGTGGAGCGTATGGCGACAACTCGATTGCCCATTTTGCTATTCGGCCACTCGCGTCTTTGTTGCTCAATATGTCGGCTATGGGCGCCTCACAGATCACTTTGATGGGATGCTCTTCGAAATAATGTTTAAGTTTTTTCGCCGACATATACACCCCATAGGCCATCTTTTGATAATGTGGGTAGTTCTGCTTCGAAGTAGATAACACCTCACTTAAATAGTACACCGGCCTCTGAACCGACTTACCATCTTCAAGTCGTTCTACTACGACTACAGCACTTACTACTCTGTTGGTAGCCGCTACATAGAGTAACATAGGCTCTTTTAATAATGGAGAGGCCAGAATGGGTGCTGTGACATCTTTTTCAACTCATGAAATGCGATGTCCGCTTGTGGAGTCCAAATGAATTTATCTGATTTCTTCATCAGCTGATAGAGTGGTAGCGCTTTCTCTCCTAGCCGACATACAAATCGGCTAAGCGAGGCCAGACACCCCGTGAATTTTTGTACATCATTTAAACATTTTGGCAATTCCATTCTTTCTACTGCCTTTATCTTTGTTGGGTTGGCCTCTATACCTCGGCTAGAAACAAGAAAACCGAGTAATTTTCCTGCCGGCACGCCAAACGTGCATTTTTCTGGATTAAGCTTCATTCGGAACCTTCTCAGGTTCGCAAAAGTCTGCCGTATATCCTCCAGTAATGTTTTGCTTTCCTTGGTTTTGATGACCACGTCATCTACATATACTTGTACATTTTTTCCTATCTGATCGTGTAGACATTTTTGCATGCACCTCTGGTATGTCGCTCCTGCATTTCGCAGGCCGAATGGCATTGTGCGATATCAATAAGCCCCGTACGGGGTAATAAACGCGGTCTTTATTTGATCGGCCGGATTTAACGGTATCTGGTGGAAACCAGAATACGCGTCTACAAATGACAATAACTCACAACCAGCGGTCGAATCAATGACTTGGTCTATTCTAGGCAATGGAAAAGGATCTTTTGGACACGCCTTGTTCAGGTTGGTGTAATCGATACACATTCGCCATACAATGGCTACATTGGGATCATCTTTCTTCTTTTCTACTAGCACCGGATTCGACAACCAATCCGGGTACAGCACTTCCATGATGAACCCGGCCGCGAGGAGCCGAGCTATTTCATCTCCTATTATTTTTCTCCTGTCTTCGGCGAAGCGGCGGAGAGGTTGCTTCACCGGCCTTGCTCCAGGCCTTACGTTCAAAGAGTGCTCAGCCAACTCCCTCGGAACACCTTGCAGATCCTGAGTTGACCATGCAAATATATCCCGATTCTCACGGAGGAAGTTGGTGAGCTCGCTTTCCTATTTAGCGTCCAGGCCTGCACCAATAGTAACAGTACGCTCCAGGAATTGCTCATCGATCTGAAACTTCTTCGTTTCTTTAGTCGGCTGAAAAGAGACACTTCCATGCGGGTTGGCTAGCGCCGGCATGTTCAGCTGTGCCGATTGAGCGAGGGCTGCTACCTCTTGAATCCTTCTCTTTTCTCTTGCTATAACCAATGATTCGGCCAAATTTGACCCGGCTGAAGCACACTCCATTGACTTCTTGTAATCCCCTGCAACTATTATTACTCCTTGTGGTCCGGGTAGTTTCATCTTCAGATAACTTATATGACAGCTGCCCATGAATTTGGCCAGCGCAGGCCGTCCGAGTAGAGCATGATAACAACTTTCTAGGTCCACCACTTCAAATTCTAAGTTCTCGGCTCTGCAGTTATCTCTTGTGCCGAATAGCACATCCACTCGGACTTTACCAATAGGTTCGCATGAAAGCCCTGGCACTATCCCATGGAAAGTGGTCCTCGTGGACTGTAGCATGTTCTGCGATATTCCGAGCTTATGCATGGTATCTTTGTACATGATGTTGATACTGCTTCCATTGTCAGTGAGTACTTTTGAAAATTTCACATTGATGCTTGGTCCAACGAATGTCGGATCCAACACGAGTGCATACGACCCTGGATTCGGCATTATCTTGGGGTGATCCTTTATGCTCCAAGTTACCTCCTGATCTGCCCAAGGCACATATCTTGGTACTGCCGGCATAACTGCATTTACTTCCATATGCCGGCGCTGCACACTCTGCTTGTCTTGCTGTTCCGTTGTGAACACGCAATAAGACTGATGATGTTCTCTGTAATCATTGCGTCCAGTATTCGCTGGATTTGTCCTCCCATCCTGGACTTGGTTCATCACTTGATGGACCGCATCTCTCCGATCCGAGTTATCATACCTCAGGGGAGGAGGCGGTAACATCAGTTGCTGAGCATTTGCTCCAGTCAATTGTGGTTGATGCTGTTGATGCATTTGATGGGGCGTTGCTTGAATGCATACGGGGTTTCCCATTGCATTTTTCATCCATGCACATTGGCGGGTCGTGTGGTTGGCTGGCCTGGATGGGTTTGACGTGTGAAATTTACACGGCTGATCTAACATAGATTCGAACGTGTACTTCGGCCTTTCCTGCCACTGCTTCTTTTGTTCTGGGGTCCATTGTCTTTTTCCCTCACTCCTTGGTGTCCACTGCTGAGGACCATTCTTCTGCCGTTGAGTCGCTCCGTGACTCGGCGGATCCTGCGCTACTGCTGCCACTTGGGCCGAATTATATCTATGATCCGGCCTTTCTTCTCTTCTTCTTCCTCTGAAATCATTGCGCCTGGATGATCCGGCCAAATCTCTTGCATATTGGACTTGTTGCTCCCGATGATCTGCCGACATTAATTCTGGTTGCGTTGGATCTCCTAGTGCGTAGGAATCCGCTATTCTGATTGTTTCTGCCAATGTGGTCGGCATATCTCTTTGCAGGCGTTGCCATAACACGCTGGCATACCGGCATCCTTGAGCGAACCAAGCTATTGCCTGTGATTCTATAACTCCTTCACATGAGTTTCTCAGGTTACACCATCGAGTTAAAAACTCTCTATCTGTTTCATTCGGCCTCTACTTGCACATGGCTAACTGTTGCGGCCTGTTTGGCCTCTTGTATGTGCTGGTAAAGTTGCTGACGAACATTTCTTCAAAATCCAACCAACAGTTGATACTGCCGGCTGGTAGATTATTCAACCATACCCTCGCTGGTCCTTCCAACATTTGTGGGACATACCTTACTGCCCATCGTAAGTTCCCACCCGCTATTTTCACTGCAGTGGCATAATCAATCAACCAGTCTTGTGGCTTGGTACTCCCATTATATGTTTTCGTGCCTCTTGCTAGCTGAAAGTTCGGCACAGGTGGTTCACCCATGATCCGTGGTCCAAAGCATGTCGGACCTGGTGGACCCTGTTCTTCCAATAACTCGGACCGGTATAGCCGGTCCAGCTTTACTCTTGCATCATTTGATGGCAGATCTCTGTACAGAATTCTGTCTTGCATTCCATAGTGGTAATTTCCACCATGGATCGCGTATTCCATCTCGGAATAACCATCATTGTACCTTTCATTCACTTGATTATGGCGAGATGGCCTCGCTTCTCTTTCTTGCCGGGGTTCATGCCTTGGTTGCGGGTTGAGCGGATGCTCTCTCCTTACTTCGTCGGGGTTTCGTTCTCATGATTGCCTCTTGCGGGTTCTCTTCTGCCGAGATCTCCATTGCCTCGGCTTCCGCCGTCTCTTTCCACACGGCCGTGGTTTCTCTCCCCACTGTTACCTCGGCTCGCATTGCCTCTGTTCTCATTTGCCTTTCCAGCCATTGCCGGATCATATGGAACAATTTGCTTGTTCCTCTTCCCTGAGGTTACTGCTTTATCCCTTCGTGCATTATTTCCTAGAGAAGATGCTGCCGCCGTGGATAAGGCAGGTGCTGCCCCTGCCAAGTGAACCATTCGCGAGGCCCCTGGCCTCGCCGGGTTTGTTCTGAGTATTTCTTCGTTCTGCTGGTTCGCGATGCGCACCAGCTCATTCACTCTTTCCTGATGTTTCTGCCGGGCCTCCCCGGTCAACCCCTCTAATTCCAATGCTGCGGCATTTGCCGCTCTCAGGTTCTTTGCCGGGGTACTATACCTCGGCAAACCCAAGTCACCTGATTCCGCCCTATGAGCATCATGCTCTTTGTTGATATCATCCATGAGGTTCTTCCCCCTTAATCTTAATTCGTCCACCCGCTCGGGTGCGACATCAAGCTTATTAGCTTTGGCATATTATCTCAGGGTCCTGTTCAGGGACTCCCGCAAGGCCGATACCTTCTTGGCCTCTACCAGTACCTTTTGTCTGGTTTCTTCTAACTCAGCCTGAGCATTTGCCGGATCAAGTATCGGCGCTACAGGTGTAGTCAAGTTTTCTATGGTCGCCTGAAGAATGTTCTCTGGCCTTTCCAGAGGTGGCCCTCTTACTCTTGGTGCCTTTGGGGTGGTGTCCTGCACTTCGGTCGCGTTGGTCACTGGCGGGATTACCTCGGTGGGTTGTGGTGCGGTCTGCCTGGGTGCGCCTTGTACGCCTGTGGCGGGTTCCTTGCTTGACCCGGCTGCTGCTGCTCCAGCTTGCACTCCGGCAGCGACCATCACCTCGACGCTGCCCGCAGGACGCGCTCTAGGCCTACGGCTTGCTGCGTTGAGAGGCGGCTCTCCTGCAACAACAACTTGGTGAGGATAAACGCCGGTGACGTCGACGCCGACGTAAACCTTGTGCCCGCCCTGGCTGATGAAGACACCATTACACGGGGGAGTTTTTCCCCTGAAGCTCCCTGCATTATCGCTGACATAGTCACAGAGACCAAATCTCTGGACCAAGCCTGAAACAACGCGCTCGCCCGTGTTGATGAAGTTTCCCCTCCGGATCATAACTCCAGCTAGCACCGTTGCTGGCCCCACGGTGGGCGCCAATGGTAGTCTCACGGCAGATGCCATGGGTAGGCTAAAGTATGGGGCCAATAGGTGCTAGAGGGATCTGGGGAGGGAAGATGTAGTTGATTCTACACGCAGAAGATTAAGGCAAAGGTCTTTATTTCTTCTTCCTCGGGCGGGCTACAAGTGTTCCTTGAGCTATATACAGGGAGAAGAGAAGAACTTTTCTAGCCTAACGGCTCTAACTCTAGTCGATGCCCTCTTCTGAATCCAAGCCTCTCCTTATAAAGGAGAGCCCTGGGTTCCTCTAGGGCTGATGGGGCAAGCATATTCGAGGAATATGCTTGTCCCAATATAGTAGTTCGGCGCCCCCCTTTCCCTGTCGCCCCTCTAACGACGGCAAGGTTCCAGAGGGCCCCTCCTGTGCGCCTCGGTCTCCTAGACTGTCACCTCCGTGACCTCCTTCTGCCTCTCTGTCGCTCTGCGCCTTTGTCTGTAGCGCTTGGCTCCGCTCAGATTCTCCCTAGCTTGCAGCTAGGGTTTGACTTTAGGCTTCTCCTTCTCCCGCAAGCTTCATATCATTCGGTCCTTCCTCGCATAGCTCGGATCATCTTTTACCTGCATCAAGATCACTCAGGCTAACCCGGCCGACTTACATAATATCGCGGCCGGGTAATGTCTGAATATACGTATACGGGTCTCTTGCCTCCATATGTCGGCCGACTTCTACAGGATTCGGCCGACTTAGTGTGTAACTCGGAAACCAGACGGGGATCGTACCCTTGTTTTTCCCCGTCTTTGCCCTATCCGGGGTCATCCCCCCAACAGCACCCAAAACTGTGAATAGAAGAATTATAAAAGATTTGGAAAGTCTTTGTGGCTTCCGCGGGTTGAGTATAGAAGATAAAGCAAGGGTTTTCAAAAGGTTCCTTGACTAGTCGGAGACCAAAAGAAATTATCCTTCTTGAGAATACATGCGAGATATTTAGCCGTCTTGAGGAAGTCTTCAACAAAATGGCAACAATAACTTGCCAAACAGAGGAAAACTCCAGAGTTTGTTGATGTTTGGAGGATGGAATTAACAATTGACTTGATGATTCAGAATTGTAGTGATGCCTTTAGCAGAAGGACGTGGTCGAGATAGGTGACTTTAAAAAGTCGAGATTTACACTTTGATAACTTTGCATATATGCGGTGTTCTTGAAGCTTGAGAGGATGAAAAGAATATGTTCTTGATGTTCTTACAATGATATAGAATAGGCAAGCATATCGTCAAGATATACAACCATGATCTTATCGAGATACTCCCAGAATACCAAGTTTATGAGGTAGAAGAAATGAATGAACGCTCAAGACATTTTATGAACTCAACGCTCTTTGAAAGATCCATATTAAGAGCAAGGATTTTTGTTGAATAAATGCATTGGTCGAATAGATTATCTGGCCCTTCAGAAGAGAAAGAGATACCGACTTGTTGACCTTGTTGATCGGATCACCGGTTGAAAAGAGGAGATTTGGATAAGAACCGATGATAACTCATACATTTAAGCAAAGTTATCATAGATGAAAGGATGGAATTCTTTCATATCAAAGAGAACCTTGCAGATATGGAGTTCAAAAAGATGTGAAGCACGACAAATGAATGATAATCCATCATAGTGCCTTAAGAAACCTCTGGATTGCCAAAGATATTTGAATATGATATAGATATGATCACGGTATAACTCAAAATCACAAGAGATACCCGCCATCATTTGGAGAACTAGATTGATAGCATTGATCATATTCCACTCATGATAAGCATCATATAGCTATACCAAGAACCAAATTACAATCACAAGCATCGGATCGACACACGTTATGTATTTAACCCAAAAGAATTATAGATGAAGTAAAAACTCCAGATTGAAGCATCGGTAGCAAAAGATCGAGCTAGCATTGGCATGCAGACCAAAAATAAGGTGAAAAGTGTATCGCACATGAATGGAAAGGAGTGTGGAAACAAAGATGTATCAAAGAAAAAATTCCACATTTTGGGGCATTAAAATACTAATAGATGTGAAAAACAACTTAGCAGATAGAGATTAGAAACTCCATGTCACGTGAAAGCATGCAGGAAGGATGAACACCCTTGACAAGACCGTGTCGGTTTACAAAGAGTCGGATAGATCGCGTTGGTTTACACAAAGCATGTCGATATGGAATGTACTAACAGTTGATAACCAAAGTCAGATTGAGAAGCAAAGTTGGATGCAACAGATTAACAAAGAATCAACACATCCTATGGTTCTACGGAAACCCTAAACACGTGAATCCTAGTTTGAATTTTTAGAAGAGGATAGATAAACGTTACACTTCCTTACCAGAATAGGGTGTGTGGGTAAGACGAAAAATGTAAGCAGTCCTACCCTCGCATTTAGTTTTTCCCTAATATGCATAACAACAAAAAAAAATCTAGACTAACAATGACCATCTTGGTTGAGACCCTGAAGGGCGGAATGGCTTTGATACCAATTGTAATACCTCGGACACTACGCTCTAAGAAACAAGCCGGTATAACCCAAAAATGGACAGGATGTACTATTGTGGGGCCACTCAGCCACACACACAGCAGGCCAGGGTATTGGCAGTGTTGGAGTGTCACATCCCAAAATTTTCCAAATTTTTTAATGTGAAAAATAAATAAACAAAATAAATAATTGTTGAAATTTAGGGTGAAAAGAAACTTTTTGTTTCTAAATGGAAACATTAAAACCCATCTTGAACAAAAACTTTGAGTAATGTTTGAATCCAACTAAATTCAAATCAAGTAAAAATGCATTCTTCATAAATGCATCTTGAAATTTAAACATTTGGAAAATAAACCAAAACCCTAAAACCCTAATGGGAGTTTTCCAAGATATCTCTAAGACCATGGTTTTGATCCATATAAAAATTTGTCAACAAACATTTACAAATGATCAAGAATGACAAATAGAAATATTATAAAACCATAGAAATTGGTTTCACTTAATTTGGAGCCATAAATAAAATCATATGAATTTAATAAGATAAGGAAATTGAATTTCCAAAGATAATAAAGCACCTATCTAGAAATCCATACCAAATGGTGAGCAAATAATCCTAAAGGTATTTAAAATCATAAATAAATATTAAATAAGATTTTACAAATTGGAATCACCAACTTTGGATCTATAAATAAAAAGATATGGATTTTATAAGATAAAGATATAAATATTAAATGAGGAATATTTAAAGGCCAAATTAAAACTTGGCCAAGACCATAAGAAAATGGAATAAACATAATCCAAGTTCAAATGAAATAAATAGACAAATAAAATTCAAATAAATAATATGGCCCCAACCAAATTCTATTCCATTGGATTAAGACAAAATCCTAATAAGAATGATTAATTAAATCATGGGAAAATAATATTTAGAATTTACCCAAGTGGAATAAAAGTTATTTAATTAACTTAAATGGAATCAAGGAAATCACCTAAATAAAATTTATGGAATTAAAACTATAATTGATTTCATTGGAATAAAGACAAATACCTAATTTAAATGATTAATAAATCATATTAAATATATTCCAAATAATTCAAGGTGAATTATTTGACACACAAATAAACAAATAAACCTACTGAAAAGGTTTTGTGAAAAATTGAAACTTAAATAAGGATTGAAAATATATTTGATCTTATTTGAATTTAAAAACAAAGGCCTATTTTAAATAATCAATATACCCTAAAAAGAATAAAAGTATTATTCTAAATTTGACTTCAGAATGTATTATTAATCAGTATTTTAATATACACAAAGTTTGGTTGAAGCTTGAATTCAAATAGTTGTTTGAAATGTTTAAACAAAATCAAAACAAAAAAATAGAAATGGAAAAAGAAAAACACATCAGTACAAAAAAATGATCTAAGCAGCCAGCCCAGCAAGGCCTAATCCAGCCCAGCAAGCCCACCTCTCTCCCCGAAACGTTTTATTTCTCACCGCAGAATAAACCCGCACAGCCGATGACGTCTGGACCCCACTGCACCTCTCTCTCACTCACTGATGAAGCAACCCCACCTGCCAGTCATCTTCTCTACCCCGCGCGATCGTTTCTTCCCAAAGCCTCACCGTCTCTGCCGTTCAATGCCAGCATCAATTCGAGTAAATGGCTGAGTGATTCCTCCCAGTAACGACGCTCCCTTAAACGCCCACGACCCCTCTATCTTTCCCCCCAGACACCATCTCTTCTACGCCCCCAGGCCGCCCTGATTTTGACCGAGACCACGCTCTGTTCCGGCGAACCTCCGAGCAAATTCCGGCAGCTCCTTGCTGCCCCTCGCCCCCTCGACCACACTAGCACATTCCCCATCACCTGGCGAACCTCTCCGTAGCGCTAGCTCACCCGCACGAACACCGTAGCCTCGACTACGACCGTGACAGTACACCGCCGCCATCTGCTTCAACTCCGGCGAGCTACCAACGTCGACCCTGAGAGCCCCTCGTGTTCTGGTGAGCATTCCTGCAACCCTTGGGACCATGTGCATCTCTCTAACCTTCTGCCTTGCCTTCTTGCGCCCCCAAAGCTCATCCCCGTCAACAAGCAGTGCATGCCCGACGCCGTGACAACTCCGGCGAGAGATTGACAACAACCTCGAGCGCCCCTTCAACAGACAAGGACACATTGAGCATCAGTGAAGCACGGCGATCTCGGTGAGCCCCTCCCCTGTCTCTTTTGCTTCCTGCATCGCCAGCGCCACCCTCGTCTGAGCGCGCCGCCGCTAGCGCCGCCCGTTTAGGGTTAGTTTCTTTAGGTCGTAGGATCTTGATCCATTGGATACGATTGATCCACTTATCGAAGGGGTATGGTTGAACCTGAGCCACACGATTTCACTTTAATCTAACGCACCGCGTAGGCCGATCCGTGCGAACCGGTACCGACGAATGAAAACACGACGCGTGGCCCTGTCTATTGTTATAAAAACAGAATTGATCTATTTAATGTTCAAATTTGTAAAATTCATAACTTTTAATCTACACGTCCAAATTTTACAAATTTTATATCAATGGAATCAGCAGACCAAGTACTTTCCAACCATGCACTTTGTTTAGTAAATTTCTTCTGTTAAATTGATTGTTTTTGCAGAAACTTGTGTAGGCATATTTTGAATATAAAATTCATTCTAAAATTATTTATGTGGTAAAACCTTTGTCCAATGGATTGTTTTGAACCTAATGACCGTAGAAACCAACTTGTGTATTCAAAAACATATTTTGTGAAGCAAGATAATAAATCTTTGAATTAAAGCATTTCTAGTCAAATAAAAATGTTGTTTATATGTTAAAAATACTTTTGGAGAAAAATCTTTGGGAAATGATTTGGATTAAACTCTCTGACCCCAAACACCAAGTTTTAGAATTAAAAATGTATTTGGTGAACCCTATAAATATTATTACTTTGCTAAAGGCATTTTCAACCACATAAAATATTGATTTGGTTTATAAATGATTTATAAGTAAAATCTTTTGCAAATGATTTTGCCACTTATATAAAATGACCAATAGGTGTTTTAGAATGTTTATAACCTATTAGAAACAACTTTTCCAAATAAAACAATCTTTTGGCATGCTTGCATGCATTGCTTTGTTTCTATTATTTTATGTGATGTTTGCTTGAATGGTAGATTGAATTCTTGCTTGCTTGATTGAATTGTAGTGGAATTTGAAGAGTGTGATTATTGCAAGATCAAGGAGTGAACTTATATTCTCTACCAAAAAGGCAAGTGATGCTTCATACTTTTGTCCCATTGTTTTCACTATACATTAGTGATATTTCTAAGTAGGACTTGCATGGAATTTTTGCTAAGTATAAACTATGCCATGGGAAATCCTAGTAGATGAAACCTTAGTAGAAATTTCCTAAGTTAAGATTCCTACTACAATCATGCTTAGCTTAGCTAGTAGAAAACAAGGGTGGAATATATTCATACTATGGAACATTTCTAAGTCAAGGACTCATGTTTTGTTTAATAAAACAACTAAGTGAATGAATCACCTGGGTGGAATGGAAGGAATGGTTTGCGTTGAGTGGTTACACAAGGCCCATTTCTATGGTTTACCTTGTGTATCTCACTTGTGGATGGCCTCCCAGGAACAAAGAGATTTGAGATGTCAAATGTTGAGAAGCTTCAAGTGCAGCCACTTGGCATTATGGGCTCTGCCTGGATCATATAGGTTGCAATAACTTAGCCAAATGGACAGTTGGTGGTAGGGGATGATAGGTTGGAACGCGTCCATTCTGGTCTAAGGGAAGGCTTCTGAAAGATCTTGTCTTGGTGAAACCAAGTCTTGTGGGGAAAGTGCACCACCTCTGCAGAGTGAAAAATCTAAGTACTTAGCCATGTCCCTAGTAAAGGACAATTTGAGCATCAAGACATGGAAGCTATCAAGAATCTCCTCATCCCAATTTTCTAAGTTAAAATTTTGTGGTTGAACAAGGGTTGAAGGATCACCAATTTCTATTGGCAGATGCCTTGGGTGATTTTTGACAAGCAAAAGCTTAGTGTTTTCAAATGATAAGGAAAAACTATTTTGAGCAAAGCAAGCCTAAGCTCCACCTAGCCAAAATGCATATAGATGATAGACTCCACTATACTACCATAGTATCACTTGCCAATACAATTCAAATGTATTGACCCTTGTGGCTGTAACTTATTATGTTGCAGGTTTGTTTGATGTTAGTGAAGTGTGTTGATTAGGATTACAAGTCTACAACCAACATGTTTGCCTGTGGAACTTTGAAGATGAAGGACTCCATGCTATAGTTATTTCTGCTGCATTGTAATGAGATAGCCAAATGAGCTATGTAAGATGTAATGAATTATTTTATTCCTGGTTATAAAGTTGTATTATGACCTTTGTTTCTTGATATTACATCTTAACTGTGGATGCTAGCTATTTATCCAGGGACTAGCATTGTAAACACAGGGATCTCTACCTTATTAAAGGTTGGGACCTCTACATGGAGATATGCCCAAGAGGCAATAATAAAGTGGTTATTATTATATATTTTGTGTTTATGATAAATGTTTACATCCCATGCTATAATTGTATTAATAGGAAACATTGATACTTGTTTGTTTTGTAAACATAAAAGAGTCCATAGTAAGCCTCTTGTTAAACTAGCTTGTTTATTAATAGATGATCATGGTTTCCTAATCATGGACATTAGATGTTATTAATAACAAGATCATGTCATTAGGAGAATGATGTGATGGACACACTCCTAAAGTTAGCATAGCATAAGATCAAGTCATTTAAAGTTCGTTTGCTACAAGCTTTCAAATACATAGTAACCTAATGCTTTGATGACATCAAACACCACTTGTAACCGTGTGGTTATAAAGGTGGCATTAGGTATTCTGAAAGTATGTGTTGAAGGACATGGATCAAGAGTGGGATTTGTCCATCCATATGACGGATATATATACTCTAGGCCCTCTCGGTGGAATGTCATCCAATTGGCTTACAAGCATGTGACTAGGTCACAAGGGATGTCATATCATGGAATGAGTAAAGAGTACTTATCAGTAACAAGGTTAAACTAGGTATAGAGATACTGACGATCAAACCTCGGATAAGTAAAGTATCGCGTAACAAAGGGAATCGGTATCGTATATAAATGGTCCATTCGATCGCGAAGTCATCGTAGATATATGTGGGATCTATATGGATTTCCAGATCCCTCTATTGGTTATTGATCGGAGATGTGTCTCGATCATGTATGCATAGTTCACGAACCGTAGGGATACACACTTAAGGAGTCTGTATTGTTTAATTAGATATGGAATATTATTTGGAGACCGATTGTTGTTCGGAGTCTCGGATTGGATCCAGGACATCATGAGGACATCCGGAATGGTCCAAAGAATAAGATTCATATAAGTAAAATCAATTTCCGGGCTTCGGAAAAAGTTTTGGTGTTTTAATCAGATACTTCTAGAATGTTCTAGAGGGACCCCCAGTGGTTCCACCACCCCGGGAGGGGGTCACTTGGACAGTGGCATGCCCTAGGGGCCAGTCGCATGAAAACCTAAAGGGCCAATTCGGCCAAGACTAGTAAAAGGGTGAAAACCTAGTTTGAATAGTCAAATCCTAGTTTGAAAAGTCAAACTCTAGTTTTTGGTAAGAAGGAAGACTTGGCGGAATAGGTTTCAAGATCTTCCCTTGGTGGCCGAGTTGGGGAGGACACGACCTGGGCTGGGAACCCTTGGTCGGCTGCCCCCCCCCCACCTATATAATGAGGGGTGGGGGCGTACCCCCCCCCCCCCACACACACACACACACACAACCTTGTCCATTGGCGCCTAACCCTAGCCGCCCCTCTCATCTTTCTCGTCCATCGTCCTACTCCGGCTTAGGCGAAGCCCTACAGAAATCTCTCCTCCTCCACACCACCACCACACCGTCATGTTGTTGGGATTCTATGGAGATCTACAACCTCTACTGCTCTGCTGGAACAAAGGAGAGGAAGGTCTTCATCGACTATCGTACGTGTGACCAACTGCGGAAGCGCTGCCGGAACACGGCGCCGTAAGGATCGTCTACACGATCTTGAGATCGGCAAGTGATCGACTACATCAACCACGAGAATCTGATTTCATTAAACGCTTTGGATCTACGAGGGTTAGTTCTCTTCAATCTCGTTGCACCGATCTCGTGGATTGGATCTTGGCTTTGCCATAGATTGGATCTTGGTTTTGTGTGTTCACGCGATAGAATTTTTTTGTTTGCCATCCAACGAACCCTATAGGCAGGGCACGGTATCGGCCAACAATCCTACCCACTTTTATGATCATAGCTTCATATGCGAGTGGTGTAATCAACAGGTATGTGAACAAAACATGCACAAATGAATATGTATGTCAGCGATATACAATAGTACATCAGATCCATACCATCTAAAATAAATGGAAATATAGCAACACCATACGGCACGATTCAAACAGAGGCGGAGCCAAGGGGGGCGAGCAGGGGCTAGACACCCCCCAACTGTTCGCCCCCCTCAAGGATTTACAATAGCGAGTAGTAGTATTAGGCAATGAATCAAAAGACTTGAGCCTAAATTAAGTGTTTGTGCAAGAACTGAAGTAGCCCAACATGTAAAAAATATTGCCCATCCGCTTGTGTACCCACGTATAGGCAATAAATGACCATTCAAGCCTGGTCATTTTCCACTTCCCTCTCGCAAATCAGATCGCTCTATTAATCTATCTAGGGTGCGAGGAAGCCTACCGCAGCCAATGTTAGACTTTGATTGTTGGTTTATCTAGGCAACAGAGTAGTACGGTCGCTACCATGAGTCCGCACCATCATCCTGAATTCACCATCAGATTAGTCAAGGTACACTCTATGCACATAGTATTGCTAATCCGATCTACCCTTCTAATTTATTTCTGCACTTTAGCTATACTTTGTTCGTAATAAGTGATGAGAAACTATGTAGTAGATGGATTTTTTTCTTCCAATTGATTCGATCTCGAATCTTGCCAAGAGTTGCACATCCGAGAATCATTCATTGGTAACATCTCGGTATTTTAAATTAGTGAAAAAATTGGAACCTTGTTGGGTGTTTCCAAACATATGATGGTTTTCTTGCCAATTTAACGATTGTGATATTATATATACATGTTATCATAGGCCGAACATATGTTGATATTTCATGTTGTTATAGGCTTGATGCCTTGGTATACTTGACCTAGCTGTGCCATATTGGTCGGTCCATGTATACCATTTCGTGAAAGAGAGGAATAGACATTTACACTAGTCTCACCCATATTGAGGTTGCTGGCTTTCGACGATATAAACGCATTGCACTCTCACTCTTGGGGCCATCCTTTTGCCATAGCCATTGGCCAGCTAACTCCTAGATTTTCATCGCTCGCCCCCCCTAAGTCGAAATCCTGGCTCCGCCCCTGGATTCAAATATCCTAGATAGATATAATAGTTCAGGATACATCCTCATACATCAATCAACATAGTATCAAGCGGTAGCAGAAGACAAGATCCGAGTACAGATAAGAAGCAAACTGCATAATATGCCCATAAATAATCATATCCCGCCCATAGATCTCATGGATCTCCATCCCTGTAATCTCTACGCATGACGGTCATTGCCACCATCATCAGTCTCCTCGACCCAGTAACCTTCCTATGGATATACTTGTCCATCTGAACAATATTATCATGTGATACCCTAAGGGGCTCAGCAAGTCTTTATGCATCTAAAGGAAGAACCTGAGGGTAACACAATTGCAGCAAAAATAAAGCCTAACAGTTCTGTAGAGACACAATACAGTATCCGCCTAACCAAATATGGACAGACGTTCGTTAATTTAACAACGGTTATTTACCCAATAGATATAATAACATAAATAAACATCGATCACCCTCCTTCCCATTTTCCGAACGATAAGGCGGAAGAACATCCCATCCGTTGGCAATTTTATTAATCATTCCATGAATATGCACTATTTACTAGTCATGCTTAGTCAAGTTAAAAGCAGTATTTTAGGTATAGTTGTCTATGATCGAGAGAAACTATGCTCCAGTAGTCCATAACAGCGGACACGTAATTCATAAATATTTACCATACAAGGGTGCACAAATAGCAACACACGCACGATCAAACCTGGGAAGAACCAAATAAAAAAGCAACGAGACATCACGATAAAGCATCCGCAAGATATACACAGATCATTTCAGGGGGGCCACATCACCAAGCTACTCACTACGACGTCGGTCGGCTCCGCGACGAACCTAGGTTGTGTGGCGACGGCTGTAAACGATTAGAAACCTGAAAGTGTGATTGGCCTGGTCGATACAGCGAAAATGTGGCACGGGTTTCCTAAACAGTATAGTAGTAAACGCTCGAGCAACAATAGTAAATAAAGTAGTAAAGCATTGCATAAGTACAGGATAGTAATAACGCCCCAAACTAGTTTGTGGCTCAAGAAATAAAATGTGAATCAAGCTAAGACTAAGGGGATTCATGGTCCTACATGCAGATAGTGCGATAGTCAAGGAACAAGAATCAAGTACCCCGGTCTTACGGGACACAAGTGAGGCGGGTAAAAACAAATAACAGCTATTGCCCACCGGTGCCTCTTTATTTAGTTCTCCCATTACTACTCAATTCAGTTGTTTAGGTACCTTATTATTCAAAGACTCTCATAAACCCTACACATGCAGAAACACAATGGCTGGCACGTCCGCGACGGCGTGCGCGCACCGCGGCAAGGTCGGCGGCGAGGCAAGGTGGGAGAGGGAGGGAGGCGTTGTCTAGGAGGTTGTGTAGCTCACCCGCGACCTTTAGGTGCAGCGAGTGGACTCGGGGAGGAGTAGATCAACGAGGAGGCAGCGGGTCCGGAGTAACTCCTGGTGCTCATGGACACGGCGGTGATGGCGCTTCTCTGGCCAGGTCCAACGGGTTCCGGCGATTCAGGACGAAGAAGAGGAAGTAGGAGAGGTTGTTGATACAGTTGGTCAGTCTCGAAGTGTTGCATATCATTGAGAAGAAGAAGTTGGCCGAGCTAGGGTTTTGAGGAGACATGGAGGTGGCCATGGACAAGCTTGGGTAAGGAGGGGGAGGGAGAGGGGTGGGGAGTCTCAGATCTTGATCTCGGGCTTACCTGGGGTGGTTGGGGTGATAAGGAAGAGAGGGAGAGAGGCACAAGGGGTGGGTTTGCCTTTTGCAAAAGTAGAGGAGAGGGTGTGGATGGCATCGGTAGGTCTCTCTCTCTTGTTCTTTGCTTGAAGGGGAAAGAGAGGGGGGCCAGGGAGGAGAGGGTGGTGGTGCTTGCTGGCCATCTTCTTGAGAAGCAAGACAAGAGGGAGGGCTTTGGTGGTTTGCTTGCAAGCTAAAAGAGGAAAGGGCGGTGGTGGCACATGCATACATACAACAGACACACTTGGTCACATGCAATCTTTAGATAGGAGAGAGTTAGGATTTTAGATTAGTCCAATGGGCAAGGTTTGGACCAAGAGAGAGAGGGAATGTTAGCTAAAAGGTTTTTAATCAAAAAAAAACAAATCAAAATCTCAAATATAATTTAAATAGAAGACATGGCACAAAGAGTGTGACCATGATTTCATGTGATAACTAGATAGAGTGAGATTATTTTATGTTTAAATAAGGCATGCATGTGGTGTTGTAAATGGTGAAAACTCTATTCCACGTGTATGTGAGATGTAGATGGACATAAAGAATTTCATTTAGCAAGAATTTGAGAAAGAGGCATTTTGAAACGGTTTGGATCAAAACCATATGTACCATGTTGATGAATAGAAAAAGGATCCATACTTGTACGTGGGATAGATTAAATACCAAGAGAAAATAGCAATACCCACATACATATGTATGGTAGAATTAAGAGGGATTCAAATGAAAGGTGGTATAATAATATAGTAGATGGAAGGATTTAAAGAGATATGCCCCCAACTCAATTTAGGCATTTGACATATATAAAAATCAAATACAAGATATAAAGAATCAATACATTAATAAGAGGCAAATGCAAGGTGCAATTATGAGGGGAGGAACCAAATACAAGGGTTTTAATATGATGCTCAAATGCAATGTGGTATGGTGACATAAACATGATATTATGCAATGCAATGATGATTATTTGGAGGTTGTCTATATTGATTGAAACCATGTAGCATTACAATGTTAGATAATTGGGATGCTACATGTTGCTGACCGGCACAGGACGCTACAGACTGCATCTCCTCATTGGTTGCGGGAAGGGTTCCTTGGGTGGGTGCCTCTCCTGCGGCACCAGCCTAGCCATTTTGGATGAGAGCTGGATCTTGGTGATGCGGGGGTGCGGGAGGGAGATTAATCCCGGCGGCAATGAGGGAAGTGGCATAATCTTATTGCCAGTCAAAGTAATCGCACTCCCCGGCCTGCGGCGAGTCAAGATTGCATGAGAAATGCATAATCAAAGGTTCCGGTGTGTTTCTAGGTGAGGGGATTCAACGGGTTACCTTGTGCCTCCTGCACTTGTAGAACCTGGACCCGGCGTTGTCGTCGCATCTAGCCACCCAGGATAGGATCCGGTCTCCGCATAAAGGGCATGGGACGAGCGGTAGGAAAAGCGCCGGATCGAATATCTAAGCAGATCAGGATGTAGATGTCATTGATCCTCCTACAGTTGTTGTGGCGAGGGATAGGTGGTGCGGCGACTTTCGGCTTAGGGTTTTGTCGGCGGCATAATGGGGATCTGGATGATGCGAGCAGTTCATGAAGAGGACAAGGACATCGGGTGGGTCAATAAGTGAGACGCGAGGACGCCGGGTGGGTCAATAAGTAAGACGCCATCGGTATAACAAATGGGGGAGCCGGTACATAATCAGCTGGACTTTCATATCCTGTCCCTCCCTCACCGTCAAGCTGGAACAAGAACATGCTGATATGAAACAACCAAGGATACAATGAAGCATTCCGAATCTGGATGAGAATCGGTGGTCCAGATAGTGCGATCATCTGGGCCAAACCGCATTATGCTGAAGCTCACACTACTTTATACTAAATCAGCAACAACGGGAGGGAGTACCAATAGTTTTCAAAGCTAGTTTGACCTATTTATCGTTTTATGACATGATAAATTAAAAGTACTCTTCTGTTTTAAAATATAAGATGTTTTAGCTTTGTGAAAGAAATGTATCTAGGACCCTTTTAGTACGTAGGTTCACTCCAAATCTGAACATAAAAGTCTAGATACTCTTTTCACAAAACTAAAACATCTTATATTTTGAAATAAAACTAAAACATCTTATATTTTGAAACGGAGGGAGTTACTGTAACTCTGGAAGTTGATCTTTTGATGACTATCTTTCACCAATCGCGTGAAAGACATGCAATTCCAATTAACGTACTTTTCATTTGTATCCAAAATTGACACCAGAATTAACCTCACTTTGCGGGGGGGGGGGGGGGGGGGGGGGGGGGGGGGGGGGCAAAATGCATTTTCAAACAGGGCTTACGCTAGGTGCGTCACCTCAATCTACCATCTGATCTGTTTAGAGTCTCCCAGCTAATGTCCTGGCCACATTCGCTACAGCTTGTCATGCATCCAGCTTTGGTGCCGTGGCTTCTTAGAGTTAGCAAGTGGTTTAAGTTGGTGCATTTCTTCTGTTGTTCGAATTAGACTTTGATTGCTGTGGTTGCCGGCTTCTTGATGTAACTTTAGGCAGCGGGACGATGGTCTCTGTTGGCTTCCTCTCGGGATCATGTGCACCCCTTCCTTGGCACGGCCTCCAACTGCTGTGATTGTTTGAAACTTGACCAGGCCATATCCTGCTCTTCCTTGGTGAGTCTCTCCTCTTCATTTTCTTGCAGAAGAACTTCATGTTCGTGATAGCCTGCGATCCACCTGCAAATTTGAAACAGATATTACTCTTCCAGCAGCTGCTTCGCACTTCTATGCATTCATAGCAAGCAAATTACTACATGAATTAATGTTTTAAAATAAGGCTACAGGCAGTGAAACGTAAGGAAATTAATAAGGGCTACATGTTTGAAATTAGTTTATAAATTCGAAATATTATGCATTACAGATTTATAACGTGATACTAATAGTTTCGACATTAATAGGATAGGCATTACCGAGGGTGATCACTAAGCAGGTTCAGCATGATCCCGTCCAGTGGTAGTTCAGTGGTTTCACTGCTGATGGGCAGGGATAGCTTCTCCGTTCCAACATTAGTGTGGTCAATTATGGTATAATTGTTTCCACTCTGGTCTAATAATTCCTCGTCACCAAATTCAAAAAGATGCAACATCTCTTCTTTGGAGATTGTTCTAGACACTTGCTGTCTATCCACCACCCTTGCTGCAAGCCCTTCTTTTGTCACCTACCAACAGAGAAATTCATATTGATAAGATTCCAAACAAGAACTTGATTTGCTATGTAAAAGTCACAATTTAGTTCAAACTCATGACCCCAAACCAGAAAGGCAAATGTCACATTACCTGCCGCTTATATATTTTCTCTTCCATTGTTCCATGTGCCATTAGGCGGTAAGCATACACAGGTTTAGCCTGGCCATACCTGGATATAAAATACACAGCAAATAAAAACAGAATGACATAAAAAAATGTAACGACTGTACAAATGAGGCTACCAGTTCTGACCTCCAAACCCGATAAATAGCTTGCAGATCGTGTGTTGGATTCCATGAACCATCCAGAAGGACCACACGATTTGCTGCGTGAAGGTTGATACCCAGAGATCCAGCTCGAGTAGATATCAATGTGCACTTCACTCTTGTGTTCGCAGGGTCATTAAATCTCTCTACAAGATTCTGCCGCTCGGAAGATGGAGTGCTTCCATCAAGCCTGTATGGCACAGTAAAAATACATGGTATTTGGAGAACTGGATACTGATGATACACAAATCTTGGATTAACAAGATGCTCAAAGTAACGCCATCATTTTTGCATAATTAGATGATTATATACGCTAGCTTTGTGAACAACATGCTGGAAATAAAGCTGTCGTCTTTGCCAGAAATAGCATAAAAAATGCTGCCATAGTGAACCAAAATGGTCAAAAACTTGTTTCAGCACAGTATGTCATGATCAGTTGCAAGCTGCGGCTGAACTAGTTAAGCCAGCTTGTATGGGCACCAGCAGCAAGCCTGGCGCATTCGGACGAGTCTTCTCAAGTAAATTTTCAGAACTGAAATATCTTCATATCTATATATTAGTACGGACAAAGAGTCAAGCAGGCAATTATTAGTTCATCTCAATTCTGGCCAACAGCTCAAAACACCACCCACTCTTCTTGCAGAATTGCTTAAGATATTTAAAAGTGAGAAATTTCATAGCATAACAAAGCGCGTTTGCGGCAAAAAGAACAGAAGGCACAAAGATGTACTACCTCCGGATCAGAATATAAGACATTGGCCTATCTAAAACGTCTTATATTATAAAACAGAGGTAGTATTTGCCACTGTGATAATGCCATGCAGGTCACTAGAATACACGGTGCATTTATTTTAATTATTGGTTCACTGGAATAGAGGTGCATTTATCATGGTACATACTTGC
The DNA here is from genome assembly GCA_916181665.1 of Avena sativa. Lineage (NCBI taxonomy): Eukaryota > Viridiplantae > Streptophyta > Magnoliopsida > Poales > Poaceae > Avena > Avena sativa. The sequence goes on along the minus strand of OV702285.1, from coordinate 36,999,801 downwards.
AGACAGGTCCAGTATCTTCAATTGACCACAACAAAAATATTTTAATTACCAAGAAGATAAAGCTATGACCAAAAAATGTAGACAAACTGATAACACAACTGATTCCACTTTTTTATCTCACGTGCATGTCAAAAACACGAAGTAAAGCCACAAAAAAACTATGGAACAACCAAATCCACACTAATAGTTGTACGGTTCATTTGGGCACAACGCAGTAAAAAGGTGAAAGTATACCTGTACCAGTCCTTGCCCTGCTTCCAATATTTGCCCTCCTTTCCTTTAATTTGCAACTTAGATAGATAAAATTCCACCAAATCCAGAGTGGTCAAGCTCTGGCTGAACACTAATGCCTTGTCGCCTAATTCATAACAACTTGCCAGTATATCAAGGAGCAAGACCATTTTACCACTGTAATCTGCTTCCTTATAAGTATCTTCATCTATAAGGTTCTCCCACCAGTTACTTTCCTGCAAGAAATGGAAGCACATTAAAACGTTCAATTTTCATAATCAGGGACATCAATATGTGGGTGGAGAATATTGCAACACAGGTTCATTCATTGAGTATGTTCCAATTAATCTGCCATTGAGATGCATATAGACCATATAAGTAAACAAAAACCCAGCATGGCATTGTATGCGCAATACAAAGTATTGTGTCAATTTAATTTTTGCGATTCTGTAAATTGGAAATTTGAAACAAATAGTCAATAATCAAGTACCTCGCTCACAAAGTCAATTTTCTTTGACTGCTGATCAGTTCTCTTCTGTTTCTCTGTGAAATTAACAAAACGGTTCAAACCAGGTGTAAATTTCACACAAAAGAACAACAGGAGAAATATATCAGAGGAGCTTCTGGTTTGAAGACAAAACAATAGTCTCTCCAAACAGAAAAATAATTTTGTTTGCCAAAGTTGAAGTGTAACTCCGCCATGTCTCCCTAGGCATAGCCGGTCCCAAGCCTGGGTAAAGGAGGAGGGTTGTGATAGGCTTGGCGAGCCAACGTAAAAACTAGCCGTTCATATGGATATGAAACCTACTAGAAACTCGTTGGGGCGTAACCCTCTTAGCGACGCGCCACACCGGAACCCGGGTGTGGTGTTAAATGAGCAAGGGCTGTGTCGTCACTCCCTTAGTGGCGCACCTCATCGGAACCTGGGTGTGGTGTTAAATGAGCAAGGGTCGGGTCGTCACTCCCTTAGTGGCGCGCTACATCTTTGCCCGGGTGTAGTGACAAGTGAGCAAGGGTCTTCCCATTCCATTCGACGGATGCGAAGGGTATGGAAGCTAGCCGAGGTAAACAAGTTTCGGGTGGGTAGTTGGAACGTAGGATCCCTAACAAGGAAGCTAAGAGAGTTGGTGGATGCAGCGATTAGGAGGCGTGTAAATATCCTTCGTGTCCAAGAGACTAAATGGGCGGGTCAGAAGGCAAAAGAAGTAGAGAACACCGGCTTCAAGCTTTGGTATTCTGGTTCAGTTAGTAATAGGAATGGCGTTGGCATCTTGTTAGATAAGAGCCTCAAGGATGGAGTGGTGTACGTTAGGAGGGAGGAGACAGGTTAATCCTAGTCAAGGTAGTCATAGGGGATCTTGTCTTGAATGTCATCAGTGCTTATGCCCCACAAATTGGGCTCGACATGGGCATTAAGAGGCAATTCTGGGAGGACCTTGAGGGCTTGGTTAGTAGCATACCCACAAATGAGAAGCTCTTCATAGGAGATCTCAATGGCCATGTGGGTACATTTAACAAGGGTTTTGAGGGGCAGGAGGATAAGGACATTTTAGATTTTGCAGTAGCTTAAGACCTGTTGGTGGCCAACACCCTCTTCAGGAAGAGGCTATCTCATCTAGTAACCTTTAGTAGCGCCCAACACACTAGCCAGATTGACTTTGTCCTTGCTAGGAGGATGGATAGGCGAGCTTGTTTGGACTGCAGGGTGATACCTAGAGAGTGTGTGGTGGCGCAGCATAAGCTTATGGTGGCCGTTTTTAGATTCCACACACGTGTTGTGCGGAACAAATGTGCCCAAATCACAAGAACAAAATAGTGGAAACTTAAAGGGGAAGCCTAGCAAACCTTTAAGGAGAAGATGGAAGCAGAAGGGCCGTGTAATGAAGATGGAGATGCGGAGAGCATGTGGGTGAAGATGGCGACACAAATTCAAAAGGTAGCTGGGGAGGTGCTTGGGGTGGCGAGAAGCAAGAAAAAGGAGCCTAAGGACTCATGGTGGTGGAATGAGGAGGTCCAAAAGGCTATCAAGGAGAAGGAGTGCTACAAGACTTGGTATCAAGATAGAAGCACAAGCAACATGGAGAAGTACAAAGAAGCCAAGAAGAACACAAAGCGAGCGGTGAGTGGAGCTAGAGGGAAGGCCTATGATGAGCTATATGAGAAACTAGGAACAAAGGAGGGCAAAATGGGTGTCTACAAGATGGCAAAAATTCGCGAGAGGAAAACAAGGGACCTCAGCCAAATGAAGTGCATTAAGGACGAGGTCAATCGAGTTCTAGTGAAAGACGAGGAGATCAAGAAGCGTTGGAGAAACTACTTTGATGGGCTGTTCAATGATGGGAGTGAGAGCATTACGCCTGAGCTGGATGATTCCTTTGACGACACCAATAGGCGGTTCATCCGGAGGATCCAAGAGACTGAGGTTAAGGAAGCCCTGAAAAGGATGATAGGAGGGAAGGCCATGGGTCCCGACGATGTTCCCATTGAAGCGTGGAAATGTCTTGGAAACATGGCGATAGTATGGCTAACTAAACTTTTCAACCACATTTTTCGGCCAAACAAGATGCCGAATGAGTGGAGGAAAAGTAAATTAGTACCCATCATCAAGAATAAGGGAGATATCCAAAAGTGTACTAATTACAGGGGAATTAAGCTTATGAGCCATACTATGAAGCTTTGGAAGAGAGTGATTGAGCATCGCTTGAGGAGAGTGACGAATGTCACTAAAAATCAATTTGGCTTTATGCCTGGGAGATCAACTACAGAGGCGATTTTCTTGCTTCGGCAGCTTATGGAGAGATATAGGGAGCAGAAGGACCTACATATGGTTTTCATTGACTTGGAGAAGGTATATGACAAGATACCAAGGATAGTCATGTGGTGGGCGCTAGAGAAACACAAGGTCCCAACAAAGTACATTTCCCTCATCAAAGATATGTACACTAATGTTGTGACAACTGTTCGTGCAGGAGATAGTGAGACCGACACCTTCCCAACTACTATAGGACTACATCAAGGTTCAGCTTTGAGCCCATACATTTTTGACTTGGTGATGGATGAGGTCACTAAGGACATACAAGGAGATATTCCTTGGTGTATGCTCTTTGCTGATGATGTGGTACTAGTGCATGAGAGTAGGGAGGGTGTCAATATGAAACTGGAGTTGTGGAGGCAAACCTTGGAATCCAAGGGGTTTAGACTTAGTAGGACAAAGACTGAGTATATGTGGTGCGACTTTAGCGACGTTAGATGCAAGGACGAAGGGGTTAGTCTAGGAGGGATAGAGGTGCCCAAGAGGGACACTTTTCGATACTTGGGATCAATGCTACAAAGCAATGGTGGTATCGATGAGGATGTTAGCCACACGATCATGTCAGGGTGGATGGAATGGCGGCAACCATCCGGAATCCTATGTGACAAGAAGGTCCCACAAAAGCTAAAAGGTGCCCAAGAGGGACACTTTTCGATACTTGGGATCAATGCTACAAAGCAATGGTGGTATCGATGAGGATGTTAGCCACACGATCATGTCAGGGTGGATGGAATGGCGGCAACCATCCGGAATCCTATGTGACAAGAAGGTCCCACAAAAGCTAAAAGGTAAGTTTTATAGGACGGCAATCAGACCTGCCATGCTTTATGGAGCAGAATGTTGACCCACTAAGAGGCAACACATCCAACAAATGAGTGTCGACAAGATGCTATGCTAAGGTGGATGTGTGGCCACACAAGAAAAAACCGGATTAGGAATGAAGTGATACGCGAGAGAGTAGGGGTGGCGCCAATTGAAGAGAAGTTTGTCCAGCACAGATTACGGTGGTTTGGGCATGTCCAACGGAGGCCACCAGAAGCACAGATTAACAGTGGGGTTCTAAGGGGTTTCGATAATGCAAAGAGGGGTAGAGGACGACCAAAGCTGACATGGGAGGAGGCAGTTAAAAGGATATGAAGGACTGGAATGTCCCTAGAGATTTGGTTTTTGATAGGGCTGCATGAAAATCAGCAATCCATGTGCCCGAACCTTGATTTACTTCTTTTGTTCTTTTTTCTTGCTTTTTTTCACTAGTTCTTGTTTGAATTGCCCTTTTCGCTGTTTTCCGCTTGACTTGCATTTTCTCTAGTTTCCGACAAAAGGCTTGGTTGTTGTTGTTGCCAAAGTTGAAGTGTATCATCATCAAGGATAGGTCGCTAGATAACATATTACCTCCATTTGGCAATTGACTTTCAGTGTTATGATTATCATCACTAGAACTCTCGTCCGTCAGGAAGTTCTCAACAGCATCTTCTCGGCGCACACTTCCTCTCTGCTCTTTAGCCATCTGGAGAAGACCAGGATGGTTCCAGATCTACACTTCAACATATAGTCAAGTATGAAAAACAACATAAGGAAATATGATTATGCTACAACACAAATAACACCTTATTAGCCCCAACAAATAAAGACTAGACAGCATTCCATCTTGTATTTGTCTAACAAATTTCTGGTTCAAAGTTTTTATACCTGGGCAAGCTTTTGGTACTTGGCAAAGAATCCACTGCGCTTAAAAGGTTTTTCTGAAGAGGCACTACTTGAGAAACCATGCACATCCAAGAATCTTCTGTATAGCTTTCTTTGCAGTTGAGAGAGCTTAACAGTAATGACAAAAACCTTCTTTGGTGGTAGATCATTCTTCACCACATTCATGTCCATTCGCTGGACAAAGCCTTTCAGCTGTTCGTACAAAATGTGCGACCGTTGGTTCATGATCTTCACATCATCTGAAGTAGAATTTGTGTGCTGCCCATTTTCAATTGGGTTCTGGAACCTGATAGAGCAAAATATCATTCCTAAGGTCAAAAACATTAAGGTGACACACTAACTGAGCATTACATTACCTGTTGCGGAATTCATGGCTACTTCCAAGAAAGCCTTCCCTGACAAAATCAACCATCTGTTTCGGATGAAACCAAGCAATTAGCACTAGTGCTATTACACATCAAATACTGCCAGTAACTGGAAGATTAAACTATATAATGGTAAAGTGCAAGGTTCCTTACACAGTAATATTCCATTAAATTATTCTGCAATGGGGATCCAGTTAACGCAATTCTTCTCTGTGTCCTTACTTGTTTTAGAGCGTGCGTAATGTCAGCCCTCCTATTCTTTATCATATGTGCTTCATCACATACAAGAATATCTGGCCCACACTGATAGTGACATAAGTAAATGAACTGTATCAAAACCCACAGCTAAAAAATGATTGTATCCATAATTCATGCAAGACATGAATATCGACAAGCTATTACATCCACAAAGGATGGTGTTCAAAACCTCACTACATAGCCACAAAAAGAAAGAAAGAATATCACATTTGCTCGATGAACCTGGAAAAGCTTATGAGCTGACATAACATAAAAGCTTGCAATAAAATAACACGGCACATGGAATATCACCTGCAAAGCATTAGAAATCTCATCTGCGGTATCTTTTTCCTTCGCATGTCTTCCAAGAGATAAACTTCTAAATGATGAATAACCAATGAGAAGCACTCCACCTTTTGTTTGCCACTTGTTAAGTAAATATAGTCTTTTTACCCTGCAAAAACAAACGTTAGAGAGGAAATGTGCTGTTCCATGCTAAGTAGATAATTATTTACTATAGAAACATGACAAACATAGCGAAATCACACTTCCGCAAAATATTCTCAACAGAGGTTTTATGAACTAAAAATTGTAGGGGAGGCTGCTAGTTTTCACAAAAGCTGCACAACTTAAGTCTAGGAACAGAACTTTCACCAGCCATGTTTCAAAATTTAGGGAAAGCACCAAATCTCAGCCTTAATTTATATCACAATACAAACCACCGACCAAGTTCCATCTGCCATGATAGGAATCAATCGATGCACCAATAGTAGTACTAATGTTAACATAACAGATTGCCCTGTTAAGAGTTCTGTTTAGGCCCTCACAAGGCAAGATTCCTTCTAAAGCTAGCACAAGCTAAATTTTTATACCAATTGCAGTAGAGCACATTATGTTTTTACAAGTTCGAAGGCACCAGATGGGCTCTAGATTACACTGGATAAACAAGTTAACCACATGTAACAGTGAAACAAAGGAAAACATTGAAAAGGGCGTACCCAGTGCTGAAAACTCCCACACATTGTGGGGTCTTTGAAACAAAGGAAAACATTATCACAAAAAAATTATCCGTACCTTGCCACATCTTCCAGCATATACACACGAAGAGGCTTTAGTTCTGCCGGATGCCACTTGGTGAACTCTTTCCTCCAATTATGTAGAACATTAACAGGGGTAACTATAAGGGCCGTGTGAAATCCCAACTGGGTACATCTCATAACTGCGTATAGGAATGTAATAACCTGCAAAGTGCATAAATATATGTATGTAACTCCCACTATATTTCATGTAATGGGGGCGGAATCAGGCCAAACAAAGGCCGCCTTGAAAAATGGCAACACTTGCTACACGATTAATAGCAATTAGCAAATACACCAAAATGGTTGAAAGACCAAATAGCATACTGTAGAATAGCTCCCAGCACATATGTTGATCGCATTCAAATATTTTAATCTAACTGAATTATAATGAAAATAACAAGATAGAATATCACACGGACCTGAAAAGTTTTCCCAAGCCCCATGTTATGTGCCAAAATGCACCCAAAACCTTTATCCCCAGATTTGACTGTTCTAACAGACTGGATAACATTTTCCCACATAAATCTTATTCCTGATACCTGAAATATGAAAATGCCATGAGTCAGATAAGAGGCCATGCGGTAGTCAAGTGATATGGTGCCACTTAAGAAGCAATTATAATTGAGGAATATTAACCATTTAAAACAAAAATAAGTTAACAAAGGTAGGGAATACATCCTCTCCGTATGTGACCATGATTTCTATTTACAACTTCCACCATTTGAACACATTATAAGTCAGCACATCATTTTTGACACAGGGTTTCACATATCATATTTAATTGGAAGGATGAATGTGCACCGCATGGTTTACTGGGAAAATTTCACAAACAAACCTGATGAGGCTTTAGTTTAGCAGATATGCTGCTTGGAATTCTAACAGGTTCCTCGTCTTCCTCCCTGGCAACGTTGACTATATGACCATCCCCAGCATCCTGTAGAAAGACTTCTGATAGAGCTCCAGAGGAAGTTCCAATGTTGCTACCCCTTAATTTGCTGGCAGACTGCTCATGCATGGACTTCACATGTTCTTGTCTAGCCTACAAGAGAATGTACAAAATACAACCTGGATAGCTTCAAACAAAAACATTGTATGATATTTAAAAATAAAGGTGCAAGAGACATAAAAGACTACACACCTTCTCCATTGCTATTTTGCGCTTTGTTTCCTCCCCAAGTTCTGTATCATCCATGATTCTTCTTATCTTCTTTACCCTTTTGTGTTTGCTGACCACATTTTACACAATCAATTAGATTGGAAAAATCTTAGCATTTTGTCCATATTGTGTGATGTATAATATAATGGCGAGTAGTATTATTCTATAATGGTAAAAGCACAACAGAACATACCTAACAGGATCAGTGCTTTCGGTTCCAGAAGTGTTGTCAATCTCAGGATCAGAAGATTCAACATCACCGCTCATGGCCTTATCACATTCAGATATTAAGTTTTCCAGTTGACTGGGTTGGCAGCAGCAACACTGCCAACTAGTGACTCTAGCTTCTGATAAGCATTCCTCGCCAAAATTCTTTGATAAGCATTTTGTACAGAATAGCATCTTACAGGAACTGCAACTTTGAAGTTGCTCACACTGAACACACCAGGTGCAATAACCACCAGATACAGGACCCTGAAGTAAAAACAGACAGCATAGATGATTACGAGTCAATAAGTCGAGCCGAGTCATTGGGGTACCGACTCATAGACTAGTCTAGACTACTGCTCCACTAGTCGACATGTACTTCCATAGTAGCTAGTACAAAATACTATCATGTATGGCAAACAGATGGGAGATTAAATAACTAAAACTGAGATAAGTTCAACACAAGTTACATATAACATAATAATGCTAGAATCTAGAACTTCATGTAGCGAGTCTAGAATAGCTAGGGTTCTCAATTTTCTTCCTGGGCGCCTCACTTCTCCGGCTAAAATTGAGTCGATCGACTCAAACAGCAGGACTAGTCTAGACTAGTCCAGGACTAGTCATTCGACTTAATCGAGTCGAGGAAATACGAGTCGACCAACCGAGTCGACAGTCAGTTTAGGACTTGTAGACTAGTCGTTGGACTCATAATCCTTGTTACAAACGCATGGCTCATCCTCAAATTGAACTAATGTTATTTAAAAGAAACTAGGGTTAGTATTCACCTGAAGACGGTTCTTCTCTATCACCAGAAATCTACAAGACCCGCAAACAATAACATCCAGTACTGGGTGACGGTGCACATCAGGGGCATTCAACATTTCGGTGCAAATTGTACACTTGAAAGCCTTAGGTAAATCTATATCAATAAGCTTAGGACTTTGTGGCGGGAAGAGATCAAGATCAATAATGTCAACCCCCTTTTCAAGTTCTGCTGAACTATGCTCACTGTCTTTGATACACGAAGCTAGCTTCCTGTCTATCTGCATGTGATCGTCACTCTCTATTACTACAGTTTTCGACCTCTTGTGGTCAAGCTCAACATCATCTTCACGTGTGCGCTTTAGCAGCTCACCAGAAACTTCATTTTTATCAGTTTTGTGCTTTTGAGATAAAGAAAATCCACTGTTGGGACCCAAAACACCATCATCAGATAACAGAGGCAACTCGGAGCATACATTTGATGATGAGGCCAAGCCAAATTTTTCCTGCATGAATGTAAAGCAGAGCACCAAAGAAAAAGAAAACCAATCAAGCTGAGTAAGAAAAAGCTGATCTTGCACCAAATACTAACACGAACAGTAGTTACCTTACACAAGTCTCTTGTCCTTCTTTGCATATGACGCCGCAGACGTTTTATTGTCTTTGCATCATCTTCTTCTCTTACCTACACAAGGCATTTGAGTAACATGTGGTGAAACATAACAGCATGCCTCAGCTGTTAAACAAGCATCATGTCACATGTATTGCAAATCAATCAGCGAATAGTCATGACCACGTAGGTACCGAGTAGTGCTTTAGAAAAACAACATAGGTACTACAAAACATCAGGATTGGTGGATAAATACAAACATTAAAAGCATTGCAGCCAAGTCGCTGGGATGCATTACAAACAAAATTTTACCAGAGTAGACCTATAACTACAAACATTATTAGGGATTTCACAAATTATGTGTCTATCATGAACATATCAAACAACCTTATGATACTAGGAGAAACTAGGTGTTAGAGTACACAATAAAATGTAAACGAGCACATCATGCACTAAAATGATTACAAAAATCTTAAAGGAGATACTTAAGGATAGAAACATCAGCACAAAGAAGGGTGGTACGTTTGCACTGCTAGCTAATTATGTATTACTGTAAAAAATGGTTTTGACTGACCTTTCTGTATTTTTTCCTCTGTTCTTCAGAAAGCTCTATTTCATCAACGCCTTTTATGTCGTCAACGGCACCCTCGACTTCTGCTATCTCCTCCACCTATATATAATAGCTGGGACTTTAGCGGAACTACTCCATGGACAAAACATATTAAGTAGGTGGAAGTCTTAGATGATAAACTTTCTTTATCAAAATTATCAGTATAATGAGGTAGGCCAGTTACTCAAAAGAATAATAAAGATAGGAAAATCAAACAAAACTTTTCTCATTACTAGAACTGAAGAAGAATGTAGCAAAAATAAGAACTAATGTCACACTAACTTCCACCACATAAGCCATTTTCTTTCTAGAACTTATATGAGCCTGAAATAACAATGTGTATGAACAATTTTATGATGCAAAGCTTTTCTATAATGATTCAAAATATCTCACCAACACATCAATTTACTCCCTCCATCTCAAAATAGATGTCGGAGATTTATCTAGATTTGCATGTACCTATACACTAAAACACGTCTGCATACATGCACATCATCTAGAAAAATCTCCTACATCTATTTCGAAACGGAGGGAGTACACGTTTTTCTTCATTGAAATAGCCAGAAAACTCTGGCAGGTGTACTCAATGTACACACAAGGGAAAATGTTTCAAGATGCAATGACGTGTAGATTGATAAAATTCAGGCCAGGCGATGTTTACAGTTTCTGCTCGGGTTACTTTTTCGACCAAAACCAAAAACTGGCGGTTATTTTCCAGTTCCGGCGTGTTTTCGGTTACCACTAGAGATGCTCTTAGCTACAGCACTGCACGGGCCAATTCATTTGACCTGGTATTTCAGCAATCAGATCCCACACTTCAATAAATACAATACAAGTTAACTACTACAGCTAAGATTTCCCCGGCACTGGAAAACATCAACAAGAATAGCTCCCTCTCAAAGGGGGGATAGTATGTTTAAGGTAGAACTATATTTCAGAATTTACTGAAGAAGGGCATAAGGCTAATTAAAATGCAATGGTAACATCTCACAATTAATTTAACAGTAGTTAAAGGTGGCACCTCATCAACTCCTGGAAATTGGAGACCTAAGGCAGCAGCTTCCTGGGGTGTACTGGCCAGATAAACTGAAGCCCAGTTACTACTTCCAAAAGAACTTTTGGTACACTTCTTAGACTTAATAAGCTCATTGAATGAATTCCAGCTTTTCTCATGGCACTGTACAGAATGGACATCCCCAACAGGAACTTTTCCTGCAAGAAAGCCGCTAGCACCTTCCTCCAGAAGCCTTCCATGTTTTCTGATTACAGCAAGCAGGCAAAAGCTCAGACTCGAAAAACAAAACAAATGAGTAACCAACTATTGGCCCTAACATTACCTCCTTACAGGTCTACAAGACTGGAGGTATTCATCAGCTTTTCTGATTGATTTATTAGCTTCTTCCGGAACTTGAGAACCAGCCCAGTGAGTCCTATTTTTCCATGCTTCAGTTTCACAAACATTTGGGGCTTCACTTTCTATTGATTTATAAAGGCTGGGAAGTTCAACGCCAGCAGCATCAAGTTTTTCCTGGGGTTAAAAATACAATTAGTACCTAGAGATAATTAAATAAACATATATCAAAGAAAAATATGTCTCAAATTGCTTTCAAACATTATGACTCGATATAATATGACCAGACTTACAATATAATTGGCCTATGATGGAACAACTTTAAGACTAATCATCTTCTACCATTTCTTAGCAAGGCTGTAAATTCTAGCTGACCTAGATAAGGGACTAGAAAGTCCATAGTTAATCTAGCGAAAACATAGAAGTGAGTAGAAATAATCATTACTAATAGGAACAATTAATGAAAAAGTTTCTGTTTAGATAAATAATTAAGGCACGAGCATTTAGAAATGGATCTGATAACATGGAGATGCCAGCAGGAATCAATATAGCAGTGAGATACAAGTAATCACTGGTTTTGTTTAATTGACAGAAAGACCCCCTTTCGAGTTAAAGCATACCAACAGAACAGCACTGCAGATCTCCAAATCGTCAAGTTCAGTTGCCCATTCCTTCTTGAATTGCTCCATCTCAATTGACACAGCTAAATCCAACTATTTAAAGTATTATAATATCAGTGCATAAGAACAGAGAGACTGACAGTTAACAAACTATAACTTGAAATGAAATGTACAAATATTCACAAACCGCATCTCCTTGGAGCCTCTCAGATAACTCCAATCTTACTTCAGCTTCAACTTTTTCCAGTGACTCCTTTTCAAGTGATTCTTGCGCCTGAGCTGCCTAGGTGTGACCAAAGAACGCAATAAATGAAATGGAACATGCTCAGAAACAAGGTGTACATGAAAGAGCAGAGGTTATAAAGGTTACTTTGCTCTCGACATCATGGAATTCAGCAATTAATTGCTCTACTTCTTCCTCGGGTAGAGGCACCTGTTGGAAAATCAATTTTCAGAGAACTAATAACCAAAATATGCACCCCAAAAATTGGTGACTCCACACATCAAAATTCCAGATTGGAGAGCAGAACAGATATGAGTAACATAAGTCACAGCCATCGGTGTCTGAATCGATAGACAAGAGAAACCAAACTAGCATAACAAATGTGCTGAACAAATAAAAAAGTAATCAGAGAAATGTTTGAAGTGCAGTAAACATGATAAGCTAACATTGATAAGTAGTCTAGCAGCCATTAATGTGATCTAAATCTAAGGGGGCAAGGATAGAGAAAAGCATATAAAGCAAACAATAGAAAATGCTAAAAGGTGTTCATCACAAAGGCCGTTGAGAGTTCCATGTCAAGTTGCTATATTCTCTATGGTCCATATAGCAAACATGCTTTTTATAGAGACATGGTGAACATACTTTTTTACTTTGATTGGAAAGTTATGATCTCATAATTGAACATGTTAAACCTTAAAAGTTGACTAGCCATTGAATAGATAATTAGACGCACAAACCTCAATGTTTTTCTCAGCATCAGACTCTGAAGTTTGTTCATTCTCGGACTCCTGGATAAATAAATCATACAAGTCACTATCCGAGTCATCATCAGTACTAATAGATTCTTCTTCAAGCACACTACTATCTGTTTTCCCACATTTATGCTTCTTGTGCTCCTCAGAGGCACCTTCTCTGATGTTAGTTTCTACTCCAACTTTATTTTCATCCCCTTCAGATTCAATAATTATGATATCATCTCCTGGCTGTCCATCCAAGTGAATAGCTTCCATTTTTACCAACTTGGCATCGGATGATTTTGCATTCACATCCATAGTTAGCGTTCACTATCATTCGCTGCTACAAAAGCATATGAGGTTCCATCTTAGCATACATAAGTTGTTTTCTGCAAAATACAACAAATACAAAACAATATTTGAATACAAATGTACATACGTTCAAGCAAAAAGAGTGGTACTCCCTCCAATCCATATTACTTGTCGCAGAAATGGATGTATATAGACATGTTTTAATGCTAGATACATCCAATCCAGTGACAATTAATATGGGTCAGAGGGAGTATATAACATGCGTCTTTATGCATTCGTGAATGACAGTTAAAATAACTGTAGGTTGCTTGATTTGAAGGGATAACCTGAGCAACAGCCTTTTTCCGAATGCATATACAATACCAACTTAACATGCATTGACTTGTTAACTGAACTAAATGAAAGCACATCCACTCTTGCTCACTTTCAATGCCAAATTCAAAAGCAGTCCAGGTAAAAGAATGTACGCAACTGTCAAAGAATGAAACTGTGTAACATATAACTCTGCCTACACAATGCATGTGATTATATTTTGAGACAAAACAAAGCAAGAAACCGTAACTTGATTAATTTTGATTGTTTCCATGCGCTGTCATCCAGACTGGATCTTGATCCCAACACAAGATAAATAATATTGCAGGACAATACATGTTATGCAATGAAGAACTAAAACACAGCAACATCTGAAGAACTTGGCACATCGTGAATGGACCACATCACAGCACGAATATCTGCAGTCCATGTATATGTAAACCCAACCCACAGAGCCAACACCGTGACGTCACTAAACCCTAAATAACGTCCCAAAATGCATATCAGCAATCAAGCAAACTTGCCAGAATAGCCGGCGCCGCCGAAACATGAATCTGATCTACACCCGAAACGCCGAAAAAAGCACAGCAGAAACAAGAGAATAATCGCGCGATCCCGGGGGATGTATCCCCACAAATGCATTCCACCCCAATTCCAACAGCCCGCGAGTCGCCGGTTCGTCGGAGCCGACCGAGAGAGGAATCAAAGCAGGACGCTCGATCCCCTCTGTGCTTCGATCAGGAACACCGTTAGTTCCTACGGACAAAGCCCGGGAAAGCAGAGCAAAGCCAAGCCAAGCGCGCGGAGGACAAGAGAGGTGGCGAAGATTACCTCGGAACCACGCACACGGGGGGGGGGGGGGGGGGGGGGGGGGGGGGGCGGGGGGTGGGGGGGTCTCTCCGGGCTAGGGTTTTCTTGGACCTCTGCGTCAAAGCCGACGAGGCGGGCCGGGGGGAGAAGGAGCGAGGCGGGCAATGGGGAAAGCGGAGGGGATGGGAGAAATTTGGGGAAATGGTAGTAGGGGAAAAAACCCTATCTTTTTCCACCGCCCGTCTTCTCTTTTTCACCACCGTCTTCTCTTACAGCAATCGCAATTAACCCACGGTCCATTCCGTCATTCGTCTCCTCTTTTCAACTTCTATAAAAACACCCTTCTTTCTTATTTTTATTTTTTTGATATTTTTTAAATGTTAGCTAGAGAGTTGCTAAATTCAATGATTAGAAATAAGGTTAACAAGAGTTGAGAGTGAAAAAAATTAGGCAAGTGCCCAATCCACCCAAGAAAAAGAAAAAATACAATGACAAAATCAGCCTGGGTCAAAGGGGATACCTTCCAAAGCAAGGCCTCATCACGAATACGTATGGCCAGGCCAATAACCGAGAGTTCCTCATGACGAAAAAATACTTCTATTCCGTTCACACCAAATCTCCCATGATGCTAGAAGGATTAAGAATTATGCATCCTTTCTATTCTCCGTAGTAGTTCTCAGACGACAGCGATTTAGCCAATCGAATACTGAGCATGATGGCAACTGGTGTGGTAACTTCGTGCAGGTTGCAATCATCGCCCATATTCTTTTGGACCAGGGGCATTCAATGAGAAGGTGTTTAGGTGTTTCAAGGTTACGGAAACACAATTGGCAAAAATAATTGTTCTCCCATCCTCGTTGTTATAGAGCATCTTCTATAAGGCCTCGTTTTGTAGGCCGGTTTTTACTGGGTTTCTGGTGTATTTTCCGGGTCTACTCTGTGATCCCTGGCATGCATAATCACCCTGTTTTGTAGCTCAGGTTTGGTCGGGTGCACCCCAGATGTCCCTGTGAAAACACTCTGACCCGCGTGTGTATCGGAACACGACCCTACCCTCGTGTTTTGGTCGTCGCCCAGGTTGCTCCATACAGCAAGGCAACAACGAGTTTATTTTGCTCCGTACGGCAAGGCAACAACAAGTTCCTTGATACATCGGAAACGTATCTATAATTTTTGATGCTTCATGCTTGTTTAGTATCTACTTTGCTTTGCTTTGTCTACACTTTGATGTGTTTTTATATCTTTTATGTAACTAATCTATTAACAAGTTGTCACAGTGTCAGTTGCCTTTTTTTTATGTTTTGGGTTCCAAAAAGGCAAAAAATCAATATTCTCGGAATTGGACGGGACAAAAGCCAAAATAAAGATTTTACCGTAAGGGACACGAATCTAGAAGACGAGACGGAGACATAAACCAGGGCGGCCAAACCCCCTAGGCGCGGGTGGGCCCTGCCCCGTGCCTGGGCAGGGTGTGCCCCCCTGGCAGCCTCCCAGACTTGTATGTTTTCTCTTTACTTTGTTTTTAGTTTGCTTTGTTTCTTTTGCTTGGTTTTGTTTACCTCTTTTTAAAAAACCAAAAAAAGAATAGTTTAGTTTGGTTTGCTTCCTTTATTCAAAAACACAAAAAAATGAACTCCTTTGCTGTAGCCGCTGCTGTTTTTGGCTTGACCACCTTTGCCAAAATGAACTCCGCTGAGAACACCAAGTTATATGACTTCACTAGCACCAATAACAATGATTTCCTTAGCACACATATTGCTCCACCTGCTCCAAATGCTACCTTTTATGAAATTAAGTCTGCTTTGTTGAATCTTATGATGAGAGAGCAATTTTCTTGTGCTAGTTCTGATGATGCTGTTGCCCATCTCAATAACTTTGTTGAACTTTGTGAGATGCAAAAGTATAAGGATATAGATAGAGATATTATTAAGCTCAAGCTTTTTCCTTTCTCCTTGAGAGGAAAAGCTAAAAAATGGTTGTTATCTTTGCCTAGAAATAGTATTGATTCTTGGACTAAGTGCAAAGATGCTTTTATTGAAAATTACTACCCTCCTGCTAAGATTATATCTATGAGAAGTGACATTATGAAATTTAAACAACTTGATAATGAACATGTTGCTCAAGCTTGGGAAAGAATGAAATATTTGGTTAAGAATTGCCCCACTCATGGACTCACTGCTTGGATGATTATCCAGATTTTTTATGCAGGTTTGAACTTCTCCTCAAGAAACCTGTTAGATTCAGCTGCTGGAGGTACCTTTATGCGGTGAGCCAGCATACCAATGCATGATGTAGTATACTATAGTCGTTGACATAACATCAATGAAACACCGTTCACTAGTATTACATCCCTCAGAATGGCACAATAGAAACACAGCAGGTCCAATACATGGCTAAAGGTTACAACTCACTCTTTACACAAGATCCAGAGAACACTCTAGGTTAAAGAGAGAGAAAGAACTTCTTACGGAGAAGAATCAAAGATAATTAACGCAAGAACGATTATACTATTAAGTCTAGTATTCTGGCTAAGAGGTTGGCATTGCTGCTATCGCAACGCACTACAGAAATAGGTTCTTTGGCTAGAGATTATATTCATATCTAATCAGTAACTTCGTCTTCACTTGAGTTGAGGTATATGTTGTCTTCCTTGTCTTTATTGAAAAGATTTAGTTGGGCATGATAAGTCCTGGAGCATAACTTGATGTAGACATCGTTTTAATGGCTTTAGAATCTAGCAAGGATTAAGAAGATACTTTGAGTACGAGTGTACTCAGCAAATTCACTAAAAAAGGAGTGTTTGATGCACTATAACTACAGCCACAGACCACATGTCGTAGGCAATGCAGGTTTTCATAAACATTTCTTCAAAGGTTGCTTTTATTCTGAAAAAGCTATGTCCGTCAGCCTTCACGGGTTTACCAGAACTTTCATGGAGTTCCTTTTCCGCCACGTTCGCAGCTCCTTTCCGGAACGGGGAGTAACAAGTTATAGTTCTTACACTCTGCAAAGGTGCGTCACTTTACCCATGAGAGATCAACTCTTTGTTGCACAACTGGGCAGCTTACTCCCATCCACAATTCCATGATGTGGGGCCCAGAAGATGATCCAAGCCAATCACTGCCCCCTTCACGACCTCGTATGTCTTCTTGGTGTACACCATGCCCACATAAAGAATTATGGCAATGGTTTGTACAAACCATTAGATGTCAGAACTATCGTGGTACGTTGAGGGTTCCCACCCATATGCTGCATATCCTCTACGAATTACCAATTAATATGCACGCTACGAGGATAACAACCACGACCTGCACATCCGGCTTCATGCGAGAGGAAGAATATACAGCTGACTTCTTCGTCCCATTCCAAATCTCATGGTCAACGTGTAATATATGGCGCAAGAATCACTGGCGACATTGGTTGTTATGTCCTAGGTGATATAGTTCTGAACAGTGGTATTCTAACTGTCAGATTTAATAGATTAGCTGATCACCCTGGATCAGTAACCAATAATTCATATTATTATCAAAAATAGTGTTTTCTAATCTTTTTCAAATGCAGGTGATAACAACACTAGATTTGTAAAATACTTTATAGAAAATAAACAAAGGACACGAGCAAGTGTGAACTTGCCTTTTGTGATTGCAAGATTATGCACTCACGGTATTCGAGTCAGTATAAGATCCAAAATCTGAAATCAACATCATTGGTCCGGTAAGGACTAATTTTTAAAGAAGCAATATGCGTTTATGCATAAGTAATGTGATGCATGTTCTAAGCGCAAAGCCCAGGGATAACGTTGTCCTAGGGTTTGGATTCCGAAAATGGTTACTTTGGAATGTGTGGTTCTTTTAGATAAGTTTCACATTTGTGCTTCTATTAGAGTTTATGAGTGGTTGTGAACAACACATACGTAGTAGTAAAATATATATACTTATGACATACTAGTCAAGATTGCTTATACAAGAGTTCTTGTTTGAAGTGGCAAAAAGAATAACTTTCGAAGAAAAGGTTTCTCTTCTAAGGTCTAAACAAGCTTTATGGTTAGTTAGTGGTGGTTGATGTTATTTGTTTGCTCAAATGGTTTGGCTTGAGTTGCTTTATAATTTAACTACTTCACACCAAAGTTAACTATAAAACATGTATTAATGTTTATTGTATTATATTTAGATTCTTGGAGACTAAAGTTAACTTTAAAATATAGATAGTTTTGAAAGTATAGTACTTATACGTTTGTATCTTGTGTATCTGAAATGTTTTCTTTAAGTTACTTAAGAATAGTTATTATTTTACTTGGGGTAATGGTTTCTTGATTCTATGATGGAGTAATATCATTTATCTTTTATAGATAAGTGAGTATAGTTTATAAACTAAGATATATTGTCACTTAACTACTTTTGAACCTTCTATAGTGTTGTGGTAGTTTTTGCAATTTGGTGGTTAATATAGATAGAAAAGGTTTGGGGTATTCATAAGTTGTTCTTTAAGGTTTTTATTATAAGTGGGAATCTGTTTAGAATATGATCTTCATTTAAGGTTGAGGATAATTTAATAAGAAGATATTTATAACGTTTTAAACCATTAAAGCTTCATTTTATTAATATTTAAGACTAATACTATTTATTAAACTTAATTTACTCATTTTAAGGATATTAATAAATTTTATTTATCCTTATATGAATTATTAATGAAGTAAATAAGTTTAAATTTGAGTTATTAAAATATTTGAATTTTTATTTAACTCAAAAGTAGAATAATAGGTTTTTAACATGTAGACATTATTTTTGTGATCATTTTGGTATATTAGATTTATTGTTGTGGTTTATAAATAATAAGATATGATTTTTATAATACTTTATAATTACTTAATAAATAATAAATATTTAATTAAGTGAAAATAAGAATACATGATTATAGTTTTAAAGTATAATTCTTATTTTTCTAAGATTTTTGGTATTCTATTTATATTTTTAACATTTACCATTATTAAATATGAATTATTAAAGTTTTATTACTTATAAAACATTTATTAAATAATATTTATTTAAATAATTATCATAATAATATTTGATAATAAGTTTAAGTTTTAGATTTTATTTTTCTACAAATTTTCATATATTATACATATTTTTCTGAATTGTAAATAAAAAATTATTAATTAAACAAGATTTAATCATTTATTAGATTTCTGGAATATTATTAATTGAATTATAACATTTTATTTATTTCTTAACAGAAAATACTTTTTACACCGAACCAAGAGCTAGTCCCAGTCACTGACTAGTGGGCCAGTGACCACCTTAACACGCTCTGTAAAGAAAATTCATTTATTACCGACCCTGCCCTGACCCCTAGTCAATGACATATGGGCCCAAGGCCATGTCATCAACCACGCGGGCAAAGACTGGTCAAACGAGCTGACGTGGTTCGATCATGAGGTGAGCATGACGCAGCGATGGCGTCAGCACCACCACCGCCGTCGGTGAGTGGTCACCGGCGACGATCTACGACGCCCTAGCAAGCGAAATAAGCCTAGTTCGAATAAGCGCAACCTACTGAACCTAAGAGTGGCGGCACCGCTCGGAAATAGTCATTGGAGCTTCAGCTCCGATGAGCTCCGACGGTGACCGACGATGGTACAAGGTGAAACGGCGATTTACAATGAGATCAGGCGATTGAATGTTACTGGAAGGTTCAGAAACTCACCCTGATGATGATAGAGTGGTCGAGGAGGCTTGGAGAGGAGTGACGACGGCGAATCGACGGTAATGGCCACGGCGACCGAGGAAGAGGATCGCTCGATTTCACATGATTCACGGCGAGCGGGCCTCCGTGCTTGGTCCTAGATGGTTCAGTCCACGACGGCGCGTCTAATGGTGGCTATCCCGAGGCAAGGGGTGGTCGGAGTTGGCCGGAATGATGAACTCCGACGAGCTAGGTTTTCGGGTGAAGGAAGGAAGTGAGTCTGGGAAGCGAGATTGAGGATGAGGTCAAGCAGGGTTGTCACGGTGGCCTTCTTATCCTCTCCTGGCAACGGCGGCGTTGATCTTGGCGTAACGACGACGATGACGGCATCGGGCGGTGGCGAGCTCCGCCAGCGAGTTGTCTGTGTGCGTGAGGATGACGACGATGGATGTTTTGTGGATAACCCTGGCTATTCTTTCGGCTCAACCCGCGGTCCTCTCCTGACCCCACTTGTCAGTCACATATGGAAAAGAACTGGGTTATTGTGGGCTGCACAGGGCGTCAGATAGGTGTAGGGGTGTTGGGCCACGGCCAGGTAGTGTTTTTATTTGTTTTATCCTTTTTCTATTTCCTGTTTTCTTATTCAGATTTGAATTTAATTTATATTTTGAACTTTTCTTTGTATGATTTATTTTCTGGATATTTGCAACAATACTAAAATATATGGTATCCTTTGTGAACTTTTATCATATCATCTTTTTGTATTTCTTTTATTTACTCAATATAAACCCCTTTTTTAATAGTTTGTAGATACTTTTCTTATTATTTTTCTCTCCTATTTAGGTTAGGGATTTCTTGAATGATATATTCTTATTTGCTTATCAACTTAACTCTAGTTGGCTTATAGTTTGAATAGAAACTTTTATATGTATAATGAGCCTATATCATTATTTGATGCATGAAATATAAAGGATATTGATATGGTTATTACTACTCCCATTAATTTGGAAAATGTCAACGTATCTATTTTATTATGATAAATAAAGAGGTTTAGGATTTTAAGTTATGATTATTTACCTTTGGTTTTAGGGTTTTGTCTTAAAATTCTTAGACTCCTTTATGGATGTGGTTTAAAGATTCAATAACTAAACATATGGTTTTCTATTTGGGATATTTGTTGACATCACCTTTAGTTCTTGAAAGTTATATCTTGAACGTTGTTTAGAAAGGAATTGATAAAGATATACTTAAGCACATATAGTTATGATGGTTGGAATTAACAGAGATGTGCTTATGTGATTTGCTATAGGGAAATATTTCTATAAAGTGTTATAGACATCAGATGATGGATCAATAGCATGAGATGGATATTATGTTTGATTTGAGATTTAGAGTTGGTTGTTTACCAAGAATGTCTATTTTCCATAATTCACAAGTCTGGATCTTTAAATAAGGAATTCCTTTCCTAGATATTCTACCTCTTCCTATCCATCATCATGATTAACATGATGAGCTTTACTTCACAAAAAGGTTCCTATTCACCTTTTAATCTTCTAAATCCATTGATAAATCCATTGAGTTGATACTACAGTATTCATAACTTTCTCATATCTTTGCTTAGTTGCACCTACTACTCTATGGTTGATAGCCTTTCATCCAACACATAGTTCCTTAAAACTCCACTCTTAATCTTTCTTATTCATCCATTATTAATATTACTCTAATAGTTGTATACATCCAACTACTTTTCTAAAGTTGTCTGTCCTTTAAGATGAATAACACTACTACTGTAACTTTATGCTATACTAGCTTTAATTGAATAATATCATCCTATATTCTCTTGACTCTAATGGCTCACACTTAAATCCCTGAATTAAATTTATGTGGTTTGTAATGACTACTCTAGGATAACTTACCTCTACTAGGGTTTCAATCATGATTTATCCACCAATACCACTTATACATGACATAAGTACTCAATCTTGGTGAATAAGGCGTGATCATTATAATCTTTTGATCCATTATGGTTTAGGTTTCCAGTTGGCTAAACAAGGCTCCATCACTACAGTATTACAGTTCTATTATAATTATCTTCTGTTTAGCTCTATTGGGTTAAGAGATCTAATTCATTAACTATACCTACTTGATCCAATAGGACTACTCCTGGTAACTATCTCCAGACTTCATACTCGTAATCTTGTTTTCTATCAAGGAGGGATTTAACTCCATCAACTATCTTTTTGATTGGATTATTTTCAATCATTCTTATCAAATAAATGACATCTGAAACTAGCATCACTATTCACTTTTTCTTAGTTGTTTCATTGTAAACACTTATTTGTAAGTTGTGTTATGATCAAGTACTTGATAGGTTGAGAAGGGATGAATCAATAGTTGATTTCTCAACATTGATGAACAAGAGACATGGAAATATAACTCAATAGAGATGATAAGGATTGATATGGAAATAAAAATATATGATGAATGATCTAAACTTAGTTTCTTTCCTACCCAATCTTATTTCATAAGTAGGGTTTTATATTACCATGATACTCAGGGTACATGCAAATGGGATTAAGATATAATTTTTAAATTCATATTTGGTGTTATATCCTCTAACTTGGTATTAATGAGTGATTATAATGAATAATTATAATTTATAATATGATCACCTAATGGTCAAGTATAATTCACATTGTATTAAGATTTAACTGATAGTACATTTGATCTGCCCTTAGAACAAATCTCCCTTGCCCAAAATAAGGTTTTAGCAAAGGTATTATTGAAACTTATCGCAGTCAACTTGATGATCTACTTCAACTCCATCAAGCTAAGAGAAGCTTCATTCAATTTAACAAGTTCTGTTTTAAAAGCGCAAAAATTATTCGGATTTTCTATGCATGAATGCAATGCACACATTTGGGTTCAGGTTATTTTTAATCTCTAATGCTGGGATGTTACACTTTATGAGCATCACTTTGGGTGATGCAACTAGACTCCTTGATAATATGATGGTTAATACTCTGAATGGCACACTGAGAGAGCTCCACGTGGTAAGAAGGTAAATTCTGTTGAGGAAACCTCATCTTTGAGTGATAAGATTGACGTTATTATGGCTATGCTTGTTAATGGGAAAGATCCTTTAGATCCTAATAATGTTCTCTTAGCCTCTTTGGTTGCTCAAGAAGAGCAAGTTGATGTGAACTTTATTAGAAACAACAATTTCAACAATAATGCCTATAGGAATAATTTTGGTAGCAACAACAATTATAGGCATTATCCTCCTAATAATGGCAATGCCTATGGAAACTCCTACAACAATGCTAGAAGTGCCTCCTCTGAACTTGAAGTCATGCTCAAAGACTTTATTAGTAAACAAACCACTTTCAATAAGGCTATAGAGGAAAAGCTTTTAAATGTTGAGAAAAATATATCCTATTTGTCTGAAGCTCAGTCTTCCTTGATTAATAAAATGGCTGTTAAACCTGAAACTATGGAAAATACCTTTGCTACTGCTCATGCCATATAAGTTACTATTGATGAAAATGTTAGACTATTAGCTCAACTTCATGCTAAGTGGGAAAGGGAAGCTGAAATTGATAGAAACAATAGTGTGTGCACCATCACCACTAAACCACAAGTAGTCCCTGTTCCTCCTCCTACTACTATGCCTAAGCCTATTAAGCCTACTACTAGTGATGCTAAGTTTTATTTTGATATTGATGATTGCAATATTTCTAAAGTGATTATGTTTCTACAAAAACTTGCTAGAAGTCCTGATGCTAGTGATATGCATGTTGCTTTCACCAAACACATTACAAATTCTCTTGTTAAGTTTAAGGAAGAGAAGCTAAAACACAAAGCTTCTATTCCTAGGAAAGTAGAAGATAGTTGGGAACCTATTATTAATATACAAGTGAATGACTTTGAGCTCAAAGCTTCATGTGATCTTGGTTCTAGTGTCTCAATTATGCCTAGGAAGATTTATGTGTTGGGCCACGCAGAGATAAAACAAAAAAATTCCCCTCTAACGTGGTGATCCCAAGGTCTAGCTGACGTAGAAGGCCACGAGGTTTACCACTAGACGCGCAGTTGCGGATTACTGATGAAGCGCGTCAGTTGATGCAGTGCAGTCCTCACGATCCGATCGTCCTGGTGCTGATCGCACAACACCTCTGCTGGTATCCACACGTACAAGGAGGAGCACCGGTGGCGTACTGCTACGTTCGTAACGACGGCTGGACTGCTGTGGAGCTAGGGTTTCCAACACATGGAATAACCTAACCGAGCAACGATTAACCTTTCTGGGTTACGGTGCTCCACTATATATAGGGAGTGAACGTGGGCTCTGCTCGCGCGACCCATTCACTAAAGCCCATATAACACTAGTCACCGTGAGTCCAACTCACTAACTCAGTCCTAATCCGGTTTAGGTCCAACCCAACTAGATTACAGGTTCAGATCCAATCCGAACTTGCTCCCGCTCTTAAGTGTGTGACCTTGCAGGCTCATGGCTACTTGAACACGATTGGAGTCCGACTCTCAATCGATCAGTCGGTAGCGGCTCCTAGCAGAACGTGACGACTCCCAAGTACCAAAGAGTCATGACGACTTGCCTTTCCAATGCGACTTACGTCCGAGTCCCTTTTGCCTCACGATATACCTTGTCAGACTATAGGCGAATAATTGTCATCCCTAAAATAGTCCGACTTTCTTCTCGATCCGAGATAAGTGATTCACCCGACTAACTCTTAGTCGATCGCCTCGGCTAACACTTAACCGAGTCGTGCATGGCCATGCTTTCCGAATCATATCTCACAAGAGGGCCCAGAGTGTAGGGTTCGCAACATAGAAGACAAAATTTTTCCTACGATGTGAACTATATACCAAGATCTATCTACTAGATACAAACAACGGGCGGATGTATATCCATAGAGAACATACCCTTGAAGACCGACAAAGCTTAACGAGTTCAACTCGTGGTTGATGTAGACGATCTCTTGCCGATCTCAAGATCGAGAGGAAGTCCTAGCGCCGCAAATCAGCAGCGCATCCGTGCTCGCACACACGTTCGAGGCACCGAGCAACCTCCGCCTCCTCGCTCCAGCGATGCAGCGGAAGCACAACTCTTTCTTGCCGAATAGCCACCGGGAACATGTATCTCGCTAGTCCGAGACCATGGGGGATAAATTCTAGAGGGGGAGAGAGATCCTTCACGAGGAGGTGTGTGAGACAAGTAAGGAGGGGGGCTCCTTTTATAGGAGGAGGGGGGGCATCCAAGGGGGTGGCCGCCGGCCATGGGGGCTGCCCCCTCCCCTCCTTCATTCATGTGGGTGGACACTCCACTCACAAAATGCCCTTTAAAATCCCTCCACTCAAAAGTCCACTCAAATTCCCATTAAATTTCCACCAAATTTAATGCAAACTCTCATTAAATAAAACTCTTTTATTTTATTCAGAATTTTGTCAATTACTTTAATGACAAACATTCACAAATAACCCCTTGCTAGAATTCTATTTCACATGCATAGCAACTTTATGCAATTTCACCCGAAAACCTGTTTCGGTATCTAGTGAAATAAATTCCTGCGCTTCTTCATTCTTTCGGCATGAAACATTTGCTCCAATTGGATGTCGGTGTCTCTTAAGTGTGTCACCCTACGGTTCGTGAATAATGCGGACATGATCGAGACCTCTCTCGGATCAATAATCAGAAGCGGGATCTGGAGACCCATACTGACTCCCACACATTCAACGATGACTTTCTTGTGATCGTCGGAACCTTTTACGCTAGTATCTTAATCCCTTTGTTTCACGATATATTACATGTCCGAGATTAGATCATCGGTATCTCCATACCTAGTTTGATCTCGTTACCGACATGCACTCTTTTCTCGTTCCTGTGATATAACATTCTAGTGATCAAATCATTTGCTTGCAAGCTAATCAATGTGATATCACCGAGAGGGCCCAGAGTATATCTATCCGTCATCGGGATGAACAAATTCCACTCTCGATCCATGAGCCTCAACATAACACTTTATTAGTTTTGAACCCATCTTTATAATCACCCTGTTACGGTGTGACGTTTGATGTTATCAAGAAACTCTTCCGGTGTTAGTGATTGACATGATCTCATGGTCTAAGGATTAGGATCACTTCGTAAGTTGTTATAGCAATATAAACTCAATGACTTTAATCGTAATGCTATACTTCGGATGAATGTTCATCACACCATTACACTAATATTGTGATCCCATTATTAACAAAATCCAATGTCCATGATCAGGAAACCTTGATCATCTTGTTAATCAACGAGCTAGTTTATGAGAGAGGCATAACTAGGAACTTTCTGTTTGTTTATTAAACACACATGTATAAACGTTTCCGTATTGATACAATTATAGCATGCAAAATAAACATCTATCATATACTTGGAATACACATAATAAACACTTTATTATTGCCTCTCAGGGCATATTCCCTTTAGTCTCCCACTTGCACTAGAGACAATAATCTAGTTACATAGTGATAAATCTAACACCCATTGAGTTCTGGTGTTGATCATGTTTTGCTCTAGGGAGAGTTTTAGTCAACGGATCTGCTACATTGAGATCCGTATGTACTTTACAAATCTTTATGTCTCCATCCTTGACATGCTCGCGGATGGAGTGAAACCGGCGCTTAATATGCTTGGAATGCTTGTGAGACCTTGGCTCTTTGGCATTGGCAATGGCACCATTGTTGTCACAATAGATCACCATTGGGTCCAACGCGTTTGCCACTACTCCTAGTTCGGATATGAACTCCTTCATCCAAACTGCTTCCTGAGCCGCTTCTGAAGCAGCAACATATTCGGCCTCCGTTGTTGATAACGCTACCACAGGTTGTTTGGAGCTCCTCCAACTAACCGCTCCGCCATTCATGAGAAATACGTATCTGGATTGAGACTTAGAGTCATCCGGATCGGTGTCAAAGCTAGCGTCGACATAACACTTAGCGACGAGCTCTTCTTCACCTCCGTATACAAGAAACATATCCTTAGTTCTTCGTAAGTACTTAAGGATATTCTTGACCGCTATCCAGTGTTCCGAACCTGGATCCGATTGGTACCTACTAGTCAAACTAATAGCATGTGCCACATCCGGTCTTGTACATAGCATGGCGTACATTATAGAGCCTATGGCTGAAGCATAGGAGACTTTGTCCATTATCTCTCTTTCTTCCGCCGAAGCCGGACTTTGAGTCTTACTCAATGTCTTGCCTTGCAACATAGGTAAGAACCCCTTCTTACTTCCGTCCATTTTAAACTTCTTTAAAATCTTATCAAGGTATGTACTTTGCGATAGCCCTATTAGGCGCCTAGATCTATCTCTATAGATCTTTATGCCTAATATGTATGACGCTTCACCTAGGTCCTTCATTGAAAATTTGCTGTTTAGATAACTTTTAACACTGTTTAAAAGATCTATATCATTTCCGATCAATAATATGTCATCCACATATAATATCAGAAATGCCACATTGCTCCTACTCACTTTCTTGTAAATACAAGCTTCTCCATAAGTTTGGACAAATCCAAACTCTTTGATCACCTCATCAAAGCGGAGATTCCAACTTCGTGATGCTTGCTTCAATCCATAGATGGATCGCTGAAGCTTGCACACCTTGTTAGCATCCTTAGGATCGTCAAAACCCTTTGGTTGTATCATATACAACTCTTCTTCAATATTACCATTGAGAAACGCGGTTTTGACATCCATCTGCCATATCTCATAATCGAAATATGCAGCAATTGCTAACATAATCCTAACTGACTTTAGCATCGCTACGGGAGAGAAAGTCTCATCGTAGTCAACTCCTTGAATTTGTCGAAACCCCTTTGCGACAAGTCGAGCTTTATAGACGGTCACATTACCATCAGCATCAGTTTTCCTTTTGAAAATCCATTTGTTCTCCACGGCCTTTCGGTCGTGAGGTAATTCCACCAAGTTCCAAACTTGATTTTCATACATGGATTCCATCTCGGATTTCATGGCTTCTAACCATTTGTTGGAATCCGGGCTCATCATCTCTTCTTCATACGTCGCAGGGTCATTATTTTCATCAACCATGAAATTCATGACAGGATTTCCGTACAGCTCGGGAGCCGCACGCGTCCTGTTTGACCTGCGAGGTTCGGTAGTACTCTCTTTCGGAGTTTCATGATCATTATCATTAGTTCCCTCTTCAACAGGTGGAGCCAACTCCGGAACAACTTCCAGCGCTGCGCTACTCGCCATACTTTGAAGAGAAGGTTCCACAACCTCTTCGAGTTCTACCTTCCGACTATTCACACCTTTCGCGAGAAACTCTTTCTTTAGAAAGGATCCATTCTTGGCAACAAAAACCTTGCCCTCGGATCTGTGATAGAAGGAATACCCAATAGTTTCTTTAGGGTATCCTATGAAGACGCATTTTTCCGCTTTGGGTTCGAGTTTATCCGGTTGAAGTTTCTTCACATAAACATCGCATCCCCAAACTTTAAGAAATGATAGCTTAGGTTTGTTTCCAAACCACAATTCATACGGTGTCTTTTCAACGGATTTAGATGGTGCCCGATTTAAAGTGAATGCAGCAGTTTCTAGTGCATAACCCCAAAATGACAACGGCAAGTCCGTCAGAGACATCATAGATCGAACCATATCTAATAAAGTACGATTACGACGTTCCGACACACCATTTCGCTGTGGTGTTCCGGCAGGTGTGAGTTGTGAAACAATTCCACACTCTTTCATGTGAGTGCTAAACTCGTAACTTAGATACTCACCTCCACGGTCAGACCGTAGAAATTTGATCTTTCTATTACGATGATTTTCCACTTCATTCTGAAATTCCTTGAACTTTTCAAAGGTTTCAGACTTGTGTTTCATCAAGTAGATATAACCGTATCTACTCAAATCATCCGTGAAAGTAACAAAATAACGATATCCACCTCGCGCCGACACACTCATTGGACCACATACATCAGAATGTATGATTTCCAATAAATCTGTCGCCCGTTCCATTGAACCGGAAAACGGCGTTCTAGTCATCTTGCCCATAAGGCATAGCTCACATGTATCAAATGATTCATAATCAAGTGATTCCAAAAGTCCATCTGAATGGAGCTTCTTCATGCGTTTAACGCCAATATGACCTAGACGGCAGTGCCACATATATGCGGATATATCATCATTAAGTTTAATCCTTTTAGCATCAACATTATGAATATGTGTAACATTATCATCGAGATCTAATAGAAATAAACCATTCATCATCGGTGCATGACCATAAAAGATTTCATTCATATAAATGGAACAACCATTGTTCTCGGATTTAAATGAATAACCACTTCGCATCAAACATGATCCAGATACAATGGTCATGCTCAGTGCAGGCACCAGATAACATTTATTCAAGTTTATAACTAATCCCGACGGTAAGTGGATAGGCAGCGTTCCGACGGCGATCACATCAACGCTTGATCCATTGCCGACACGCATCTTGACCTCACCCCTTGCTAGCGGTCGCTTGTTCCGCAGCCCCTGATTCGAGTTACAAATATTAGCAACTGAACCGGTATCAAATACCCAGGTGCTACTGCGAGCACTAGTCAAGTACACATCAATAACATGTATATCATATATACCTTTGTTTGCCTTGCCGGCCTTCTTGTCTGCCAGATACTTGGGGCAGTTGCGCTTCCAGTGGCCAGTCCCCTAACAATAGTAGCACTCGGAATCAGACTTAGGTCCAACTCGGGGTTTCTTTTCAGGCGCGGCAACAGGCTTGCCGCCCTTACTTCCCTTCCGTTTTCCCTTCTTGTCTTTCTTGAAACCATTGTTCCTATTGATCATCAACACTTGATGTTCCTTTTTGATCTCTACTTCTGCAGTTTTAAGCATTGACAGAAGCTCGGGGAGAGACTTCTTCATGCCTTGCATATTATAGTTCATCACGAAGCTCTTATAGCTAGGTGGCAGAGACTGCAGAACACGATGGATGCCTAAGTCAATGGGAATCGATATTCCCAAGGACATAAGCTTATCGGCGTAACCCGACATCTTGAGTACATGCTCACTAACGGAGCTGTGCTCTTCCATCATGCAGCTAAAGAACTTTTCTGAAGCGTTGTAGCTCTCTACAGCAGCATGTGTGTCGAAAATCATTTTCAACTCACCCATTGTATCAAATGCATTGCCGTTTTCGAAACGCTTTCGAAGTTCCGGCTCTAGCCCATACAATATGCCGCAATGAACTAAGTTGTGGTCCTCCTGACGAGTCTGATAGACATTCTTCTCCTCGTCAGGGGCATCATCTAAAGGTGGGGGGCCTAACGACGCTTCTAGCACATATTGCTTTTGTGCAGCAGAGAGGAGAATCCTCAAATTCATGGCCCATTCGGTAAAGTTGCTACCGTTCGTTGCTAGTTTCTCTTTCTCCATGAACACATTGAAATTAAAAGCAGGTGGTGCCATCTACAACAGAATTTGTAAAGTTTAGACTAAGTGTATGATAGATTGAGTTCAACTAATCTATATTACGAATGAACTCCCACTCAAAAACGACATCCCTCGTGCCTTTTTGGTGATTACATGAACCAAATCCACTACACCAAGTCCGATCATCACGTGAGTCGGTATAGCTTCAAAGGCGAGCATCAAATAGGCATCATATCAACTATATGACTCATGCTTAACCTTTCGGTCCGTGTTCCGAGGCCATGTCTGTACATGCTAGGCTCGCCAAGTTAGAACCTTAGTATTCGCGTGTGTAACTGTTTTACACCCGAAATATGGTCGTGGATCCAAGAACACCCGATCATCACGTGATGTCTTGGAGCGACGAAAACATAATCGGTGCATACTAAAGGAAGAACACATTCTTATCTTGATATTTAAACGAGGGATCATCTTATTATGCTAACAAAGCGCTAAACAAGCAATATAAGATGCTATCAAACATCATATGTTTATTAGTGAAATTATATGGTTCCCGCAGATGATCTCTATCATGTGCATCGTGGTATGATCACTATCATACCTATATGTGTAAATCCAAGGTCTATGGATTTTACACGCTATGTGTGTTGTAAGAGTATCATCTCATACTTCTACTTACAACACTACCATATCATAACACTAGCCCAGCAACAATCTAAACTAGACGCCTCTAATTTATCCATTGCAAGTTTTACGTGGCTTAGGGCTTTCGAGATAGAACCGTCCTTACCTACGAACATGAACCACAACGAGGATAATCAAATTGTTGACAACTCGCTTGCAAAATAGATATTGACTATAGTAGGAGAGACAGACACCCGCTAGCCACTTATGCAAACTAGTTGCATGTCAAGCGTGGAAGAGGTCTCATGTGCGAGGACATGTAAAGTTTGTCCGGGCCGCTTCATCCCACTATGCCACCAATATCCAAAATTACAACAAAGGAGCAACAACATGATCATCATCGCCCACATACTCATATGTGTACTACCCGTGTAAAGTATCTACGCATAAACCTGGCTCTGATACCACTGTAGGGTTCGCAGCATAGAAAACAAAAAATTTCCTACGATGTGAACTATATACCAAGATCTATCTACTAGATACAAACAACGGGCGGATGTATATCCGTAGAGAACATACCCTTGAAGACCGACAAATCTTAACGAGTTCAACTCGTGGTTGATGTAGACGATCTCTTGCCGATCTCAAGATCGAGAGGAAGTCCTAGCGCCGCAAATCAGCAGCGCATCCGTGCTCGCACACACGTTCGAGGCACCGAGCAACCTCCGCCTCCTCGCTCCAGCGATGCAGCGGAAGCACAACTCTTTCTTGCCGAATAGCCACCGGGAACATGTATCTCGCTTGTCCGAGACCTGGGGGATAAATTCTAGAGGGGGAGAGAGATCCTTCACGAGGAGGTGTGTGAGACAAGTGAGGAGGGGGGCTCCTTTTATAGGAGGAGGGGGGCATCCAAGGGGGTGGCCGCCGGCCATGGGGGCTGCCCCCTCCCCTCCTTCATTCATGTGGGTGGACACTCCACTCACAAAATGCCCTTTAAAATCCCTCCACTCAAAAGTCCACTCAAATTCCCATTAAATTTCCACCAAATTTAATGCAAACTCTCATTAAATAAAACTCTTTTATTTTATTCAGAATTTTGTCAATTACTTTAATGACAAACATTCACAAATAACCCCTTGCTAGAATTATATTTCACATGCATAACAACTTTATGCAATTTCACCCGAAAACCTGTTTCGGTATCTAGTGAAATAAATTCCTGCGCTTGTTCATTCTTTCGGCATGAAACATTTGCTCCAATTGGATGTCGGTGTCTCTTAAGTGTGTCACCCTACGGTTCGTGAATAATGCGGACATGACCAAGACCTCTCTCGGATCAATAATCAGAAGCGGGATCTGGAGACCCATACTGACTCCCACACATTCAACGATGACTTTCTTGTGATCGTCGGAACCTTTTACGCTAGTATCTTAATCCCTTTGTTTCACGATATATTACATGTCCGAGATTCGATCATCAGTATCTCCATACCTAGTTTGATCTCGTTACCGACATGCACTCTTTTCTCGTTCCTGTGATATAACATTCTAGTGATCAAATCATTTGCTTGCAAGCTAATCAATGTGATATCACCGAGAGGGCCCAGAGTATATCTATCCGTCATCGGGATGAACAAATTCCACTCTCGATCCATGAGCCTCAACATAACAATTTATTAGTTCTGAATCCATCTTTATAATCACCCTGTTACGGTGTGACGTTTGATGTTATCAAGAAACTCTTCCGGTGTTAGTGATTGACATGATCTCATGGTCTAAGGATTAGGATCACTTCGTAAGTTGTTATAGCAATATAAACTCAATGACTTTGATCGTAATGCTATACTTCGGATGAATGTTCATCACACCATTACACTAATGTTGTGATCCCATTATTAACAACATCCAATGTCCATGATCAGGAAACCTTGATCATCTTGTTAATCAACGAGCTAGTTTATGAGAGAGGCATAACTAGGAACTTTCTGTTTGTTTATTAAACACACATGTATTAACGTTTCCATATTAATACAATTATAGCATGCAAAATAAACATCTATCATATACTTGGAATACACATAATAAACACTTTATTATTGCCTCTCAGGGCATATTCCCTTCACAGAGAATATCTCTCCAAGTGGAGAGGCAAAATCCCATCTTGGTTATTCACATCACACAGCTTGATTCTCAGTCGACCCAAACTCTGCCTTTATAACTGCCCAGTTACGGATCAGTGTTTGACAGGACCTAAGTCGGTGATCCTCAACTTGGACTATGCAATAACCTCAGGTCTAAGGATTACATTGATTGAGATATAGAAATGACAACTTGTTCGTTGTACCTCAATATGGGTCAATCCGACTCGCTAAACTCTTTAGCCTAGTCTGTGTAAGTTGGAATAGCATCTCCATGCCCATGACAAGTGGAACCGAGTCATCAAGCCAACTTTCACATTGGTCTAAGTTGTGTGTCCAGCACAACCTTAATGACCAAGGATATTTAGTGCGAACAACATGAATGCATAGTTCCACAACCGAATCACATATTCAATGATACACATCAGATGTTTATACAAGGACTACTTAATATCTTTATGAATACAATGGGAAATCTCATCATGATTGCCTCTAGGGCATATTCCCAACAGTCTCCCACTTGCACTAGAGTCAATCTTCCGACATCACATGTCTAAGCATCTAATGCCCATGGCTCTCAGGTGTGCCTCATGCTTTGGCTATGGTAACGGCTTTGTCAACGGATCCGCAATATTTGCATCCGTGTGTACCTTGCATAACTTGATATCACCCTGATCCACGAACTGGCGAATCAGGTGGTACCGCATGAGTATGTGCTTGTTCTTCTGGTGCTGTCTAGGTTCCTTGGCTTGTGCAATAGCACCATTGTTGTCACAATACACGTCCAATGGATTGGACGAGCCCTGAACTACACCAAGATCCATGAGGAAATTCCTCATCCAAACAGCTTCCTTTGCTGCCTCCGAGGCGGCAATATACTCAGCCTCTGTTGTAGACGCAGACACAGTCTCTTGCTTGGAACTCTTCCAGCTCACAGCACCTCTGTTTATAATAAACACGTATCCGGATTGCGAACGAGAATCATCAGAGTCGGTAAGATAACTCGCATCCGTGTAACCCTTTACACTAAGTTCATCTTCACCACCATAAACCAAGAATATATCCTTAGTCCTTCTCAAGTACTTTAGGATATTTTTAGCCGCTGTCTAGTGGATCTCTCCAGGATCAGCCTGGTATCTGCTCACAACACTTAGAGCATAGGAAACATCCGGCCTAGTACAAATCATGGCATACATGATGGATCCGACTGCAGAAGCATATGGAATCGCACTCATCCGACTTCGCTCATCAATTGTCGAAGGACACTGAGTCTTGCTAAGTTTTACACCATGGGACATCGGTAAGAACCCCTTCTTAGACGATTCCATGTTGAACTTCTTCAACACTTTGTCCAAATAAGTACTCTGATTCAATCCAATGAGCCTCCTTGATCTATCTCTATAGATCCGGATTCCGAGGATGTATGTTGCCTCACCCAAGTCTTTCATTGAGAAACTCCTTTCCAATGATTCCTTGGTTTCTTGCAACATCTGGACATCATTTCCAATCAGTAATATGTCATCCACATATAAGATTAGAAAATTTACTTTGTTCCCACTAAACTTCTTGTACAAACAAGAATCATGATCACTCTTGATGAAGCCAAACGATTTGACTACCTCATCAAAGCGAATATTCCAACTCCGAGATGCTTGCTTCAACCCATAAATGGATTTCTAAAGTTTGCACACCTTGTAAGCATTAGCCGGATCAACAAAACCCTCGGGCTGTATCATATACATGTTCCCGGTTAAATTTCTGTTAAGGAAAGCCGTTTTGACATCCATCTGCCATATCTCATAGTCGAAATAGGCCGCTATAGCCAACATGATCCGAACTGATTTAAGCATCGCTACGGGTGAGAAAGTCTCGTCGTAATCAACTCCTTGAACTTGTCGGAACCCCTTCGCGACAAGGCATGCTTTATAGATTGAAACGTTTCCATCCATATCAGTGTTCTTCTTAAAGACCCATTTGCACTCGACGGGTCTTGCACCGTCTGGCAGATCAACCAAGTTCCAAACTTGATTTTCATCCATGGACTTTATCTCGGATCTCATGGCTCCAAGCCATGACTCGGAATCAGATCCCACCATCGCTTCCGAATAATTTGCCGGCTCATCACTGTCTATCAGTAACACATCACGAACACTTCGTAATCTTGCCGATCTTCGTAGTACAGGTGCTGCTGCCGGCTCAGCTGCCACGACCGGCTCAACCTCCAAGGTTTTTTCCGACTCGCTACTAGCCGGTTCCTCTCGAATTTCTTCGAGTTGCACCGTGCTCCCACTTACTCCCCGACTGAGAAACTCTTTCTCAAGGAAGACACCGTTCCGAGCGACAAACACTTTGCCCTCTTCTCGGTTGTAGAAGTAGTAACCCAAGGTTTCCCTCGGATACCCCACGAAAATACATTTATCCGACTTGGCCGTAAGCTTGTCCGACTGAAGTCGCTTGATAAATGCTTCACAACCCCAAATCTTAAGAAAAGACAAACTCGGCTTTTTGCCTGTCCACATCTCATGCGGTGTCTTCTCTACCGATTTTGATGGTACTCTGTTTAGTGTGAACGCCGCTGTTTCTAGACAATAACCCCAAAATGATAAAGGCAGATCTGTCTGACTCATCATTGACCGTACCATGTCCAACAAGGTCCGATTCCGCCTTTCCGAAACACCGTTCCTTTGCGGCGTTCCTGGCGGAGTAAGTTGAGGAACTATTCCACAACTTTTCAGATGGTCATCAAACTCATGGCTCATGTACTCGCCTCCTCGGTCCGACCGAAGAAACTTTATTTTCTTGCTGAGTTGATTCTGTGCTTCATTCTGGAATTCTTTGAACTTTTCAAAGGCTTTCGACTTTTGTTTCATCAAGTAGATATATCCATACCTACTCAAATCATCAGTGAAGGCAATGATGTACTCATAACCACCCCTGGCTGTCGTGCTCATTGGTCCACATACATCACTATGTACTAGTCCCAACAAGTCGGACGCCCTTTCGCAACTCTTTGCAAAAGGTGTCTTGGTCATTTTGCCGAGTAGGAAAGATTCGCATGTCTCGAACGACTCCAAGTCGAACGAAGTTAGGAGTCCATCATCATGGAGCTTCTTCATGCGTTTCCAACTTATATGACCAAGCTGACAGTGCCAAAAGTAAGTCATATTCAGATCATTTGGTTTTAACCTTTTAACATTTATGTTATAAACTGACTCACCATCAAGATTCAAAATAAATAACCCGTCCTGGACGGGTGCAAAGCCGTGAAACATATCATTCAAATACAAAGAACAACCATTATTCTTGATATTCGACTCATAGCCTTGCCTCATCAAACATGAAGCAGAAATAATGTTTCGACTGAGCACTGGAACATAATAACAATTATTTAGTTCCATAATGAATCCGGAAGGTAAATGAAGTTGCATCATGCCGACTTCCAACGCAACAACTCTTGCTTTGTTGCCGACTCGAATATCAACCTCGCCTCTTGCTACGCTCCTAGTTCTTACCAGTCCCTGCAACGAGTTGCAGATCCGGTATCATATACCCAAGAACTATTAGGTGCATCAGCAAGATATATGTCTATAACATTGCAAACAAGTGTACCCGAGTCGGAAGTCATACCTCCACTCTTGGCTTTGCCGGACAAGTACTTGCTGCAGTTCCTCTTCCAGTGGCCATCCGCCTTGCAGTAGAAGAAAGTGGATCCGGCTGAAGGAGATGGCTTAGTCCCTGAGGAAGCGCTTGGGACCGGGTCTGGAGCCTGCTTTCCTCCTGACTTAGCCTTCTTCTTAGTCCAAGAACTCTTCTTGAACTTAGCCTTATTCTGCACCATCAACACTTGACTGGCGCCCTTCTTGAGATCCGCCTCTGCCTGCTTGAGCATCCCATGTAATTCAGTGAGCTTCTTATCCATACCATGCATGTGGTAGTTCGAAATGAACTGCCCATATGCACTAGGAAGAGAGTTCAGAATTATATCCGTAGCGAACTCTTCGCTTATGGGGTAGCCAAGCCTCTCCAGAGACTGCACGTAACCAACCATTTTGATCACATGCGGACTCAGTGAATCACCATCCTTAATCTTGCAACTCAGCAAAGCATGAGAGACTTGATACCTCTCAGTCTTCGCCTGAGCCTGGAACATACTTTTGACGCTTTCGATCATATCGTAGGCCTCAACATGCTCGAACTGCTTTTGCAAGTCCGGTTCCATGTGAGCAAGCATAAGACAGCTAATATCCGTGGACTCATCCTTAGCCCGACGTTAGGCATTGGTGGCAGCGACAGTCGCATTCTCATTTGGCTCATCTGGAAGTGGGTTGTCTAGGACATGGTCCTTCTTTTCTTGTTTGAGAACAATTCTCAGATTTCGATACCAGTTGGTAAAATTAGTGTCGTTCAGTTTATCTTTCTCAAGGATAGTTCTCAATGCAAAACCGGATATCTGAGAGTGACTGCTACTTGGTGCCATGATCTACAACAGAAAATATGCAAAACACTTAAGACATGTATTCATAAAAGAGCAAGCATATTAAATACTTTAATATTTTATGCTCCCACTAGAACCAACACCCCTCCGTTGCTTACTTAGTGATTCAGGATCCTAAATAAGCAAGTCGGCTAGTGAACTTTAGCATCACCGCTAGCCGCCAAGTGATCTAGGTAGACAACTCCTTGTTAATCGCATCTCATGTGACTCCTGTTGGACGGGTGGCATCACATGCCCCGGCTCCCATCCGACTTTCCCCTGAGCCGCACAACCATTGTGATAGACCCATCTAGCTTACCGAGTGTTTCCGCAGTAAGAGTCCGACTCGAACCCACCTAGTCAGAAAGAATTGGCAGCACCTCAATTTTATGAGCCCACTACCAAAAATGTCCGACTTGTGATGGTGCAAACACTGGCGGGAAAACCGACTAGACCTTCTTTGAGGGATTAAATTTTACCGACTATCTAATAGAGGTAAAACTGGGACATAAAAATAACACAAAATAAAGCATTTATAATGTGAAATGGTATGGCTCTCTTCATGGCGATCTCCATCTCCACAAAGCCTGTAATCCGACTTGTGCCAACTCTTGTCACTTGCCGTCTTACTCCATGTCGCCGACATGTACAACGCCCTGCATGCCTTACGGGTTCTCCAAACAGCTACACTAGCTTAGTAAAGTAAATTACATAGAGAATCCGACACGCATCTTAGTAAAGTAAATTACATAGAGAATCCGAATTCGCAGATCACGTATGGATTACACACATACATCACATGCACATGAACCATACCATTCACAACTTCCTGTAAAAACAAGTTATGCATAGATACAATATCTACCGGTGTTGTGAAACTCGCAACGACATCTAAGGCGCTACGACAGGGCGAAGCCGGCGGTCCCGCTAGCCGGATAGCGGGCGGGGATCAAAGGGGCAGCGCCCCTCGCGGGTGCGGGCAGTGCCCGACGATTTTTACGAAAACGTAGATCTCATCTACGATCCGAAC
The DNA here is from genome assembly GCA_916181665.1 of Avena sativa. Lineage (NCBI taxonomy): Eukaryota > Viridiplantae > Streptophyta > Magnoliopsida > Poales > Poaceae > Avena > Avena sativa. The sequence goes on along the minus strand of OV702285.1, from coordinate 36,961,246 downwards.
ATGGATTCCGACCATCATTCCGATTCGATCAAACTCTTTGATCTTCGATCACCGCTTCTGGATTTACATGTCACAGTCTACCCCGATGGCGGAAGCCGACCGGTAGGGGTATGTCGTTCCACGACCTCAGCAATATGATCACGAAAATCAGATCTACCATTCCCCGAGCACTGTTGATCCAATCAACTTCGTACAAAACCGATCTATCTCATAGATCGACCACCAAACAGCACATAGATCGCATCTACAGCCAACCGCATATCACATATGCGAGATCTCGAGCCTAAAACCAGAAGCTATCGCTCTGATACCACTGTTGGGCCACGCGGAGATAAAACAAAAAATTTCCCCTCTAACGTGGTGATCCTGTAGGGGTTCGTAGCATGGAAAACAAAAATTTTCTACCGCATGCACACAAACAAGCCAAGATCTAACTACTAGATTGTAGCAACGAGTCGATAGAGGAACTCACCCTCGAAGATTCCAAAGCGGTTAACGAGAGCAGATTCTCGTGGGTGATGTAGTCGTACACTTGCCGATCTCAAGATCGCGTAGACGATCCTTCCGGCGCTGCGTTCCGGCAGTGCTTCCGCAGTCGGTCACACGTTCGGTACTCGATGAAGACCTTACTCTCCCTTGTTCCAGCAGGAAGCGGAGGTTGTAGCACTCTCCTCGCGATTCCGGCAGCACGACGGCGTGGTATCGGAAGTAGAGGGGAGATCTCGCAGGGCTTCGCCTTAAGCCGGAGCGAGTATGGTGGACCATGAGAGAGCCTTGGCGATCTAGGGTTTAGACACACCAATTAGAAGGGACTAAACCAGCGGCTAGGGCAATTAGAAGCTCTAACTCGGCGGCTTGGGAGAAATCCCTAGGCTGTGGCTAGGGTTTAGGTTTAGAGGGAGGCAACTTGTGTCTAGGAGGGGAGCCCTGCCCCTCCTCTTATAGGTGGAGGGAGGCGCGCCTGGGGAGGGGAGTCCCTCCCCAACTCGGACCCAAGGTGGGCCGGCGGTGGGAGGAGGAACTCCTCCCCCAAGTCGGTTTCAAACCTCCTTCTCCTCTTTCCCAAAACTAGCCGTTTGACTTTCAAACTAGCCGTTTGACTTTTCAAACTAGGATTTGAATAAACCCTCTATTTGGTACAGTGATGACACCAAGTACATAATGCAATGATACCAACTTGATATAACACATTCATGTACCCTTCCCCTCCGGAGTGCCGGACATTCCGGAACCTTCTAGAACATTCCCGATGAAAACACCGGAATCATTCCCCAACTCCGAAATAGGACTTTCCTTATATGAATCTTATTCTCCGGACCATTTCGGATCTCCTCGTGATATCCCGTATCCCATCCGAGACTCCGAACAACATTCGGTCTCTTACTCATCATTCCATAACTACTCAAACAACGTCGAATCCTTAAGTGTGTCTCCCTACGGTTCGTGAATTATGCGGACATGATCGAGACACTTCTCCAAACAATAACCAATAGAGGAATCTGGAAATTCATATGGCTCCCACATATTTCTACGATTACTTTGCGATCGAATGAACCACTTACATACGATACCAATTTCCCTTTGTCTCACGATAGTTTACTTATCCGAGGTTTTGATCGTCGGTATCTCTGCATACCTAGTTCAACCTCGTTACCGATAAGTACTCTTTTCTCGTTCCCGTGATATGTGATCCCTTGTGAGCCAGTCACATGCTTGCAAGCTAATTGGATGACATTACACCGAGAGGGCCCAGAGTATATCTATCCGTCATATGGATGGACAAATCCCATTCTTGATCCATGTGTCTCAACCAATACTTTCCGAACACTCAATGCCACATTTATAGCCACCCAGTTACGGTGTGGTGTTTGATGTCATCAAAGCATCCATCCGGTAAAGGTGATATGCATGATCTCATGGTCGAAGGAATTAGGTTACTATGTATCAGAAAGCATATAGCAATTGAACTATTAAAATGACTTGATCTTTATGCTACGCTTATCTATAGGAGTATGTCCATCACATCATTCTCCTAATGATATGACCCTGTTGTTAATAACATCTCTATGTTCATGATAAGGAAACCATGATCATATATTAACCAACAAGCTAGTTTAACAAGAGGCTTTACTAGGGACTCTTTTATGTTTACAAATCACACAAGTATTAACGTTTCCTGTTAATACAATTATAGCATGGTATGTAAACCTTTATCATAAGTATGAAGATATGATAATAACCCACTTTATTATTGCCTCTTGGGCATATCTCCAACAGTATCCCACTTGCACTAGAGTCAATAATCTAGTTTCAAACCTTTGTGTATTCAACACCTATGGCTTTCCGGTGTTGTAAGTACACGTTCGCTAGTGGTCAACTGATCTCCGGATCTGACACTTCCAGGTCCGTGTGTAATTGCATGTATTTGCGTCTCTACGCATCACTCATTCTCTAATGAGATGGCTTCGTACAAATTTGGTCCTTTGGTGTGACCTTTAGTTCTTTTGGGGTTAAATACATGTTGATAATATTGTCATACAATATATCTTCATAGTATTATCCCACTGTGAACTACACCTAGTTGATAACAAAATACTTGACACAAATGCCCTCTTTTGCTGCTAAAATAGCAGTCATACACTTAGCCTTTTGTTGTAGTATCTGTCACAATGTCTTTAACTTTGGAACTCATCCAAATCCATTATGGAACTTACTTTCCATTATATTGTGCCACCCTTAGTTTAGATTGAGATAAACTTAATTTGTACTTTGTGACAAAACTAGTATCAATGTAGTACTTTTACAATGAAATAACCATCTATTTGTCACTTCTACAAACAATATATTCTTAGTTCTTCCAAAAGATCATAAGAATATCCTTACTATTGTCCAATGATCATCTTATGAATCATTCTGGTATATGCTCACATCATTTGGAGCATAGGACATATCTGTATTTGTACATATCACAGCATAATTGATATAAATACTCTTTGTGATTTCATACATCAAGTATCAATCTATACTTGAATCTTTGTTTCACTTACCAAGTGTAAATACACTTGAATATATCATCATTATTGAACTCATTCAATCCTTTCTGTGCGACAAGAACCTTTCTTGTAGTTTCTATATTGAACTCATTCAATACATCATCTATGTACTTTCGGCACAACCATATTAGCGTCTATTGATGCTAAATATTTGGGTTTTGCCTAAGCCTTTCATCGAGATGAAATTCTTATCCTGTGTTAATAAAAGATACATTATTTCTAATCAACAATATGTCTTCCATATAATGTATTTAGAAACATGTCTTAGCGCTCCCACTTAATTTCTTGCAAATGCAAGCATCTTCATTATCTCCGACGAATTTAAACTCCTTTAACAGTTTCATCATAGTGAAGATTCCAACTCCGTAATGCTTACTTCAACCATTGAAGTTTGCATATGCATTTAGCATCCTTTGAATTAACAAAACCCTTTGTACCGTGTCATGCACACGTCCTAGGTATACCTTCTATTAGAATAGCTTGTTTTGTTTATTCAACACATAACAAAATTATATGTCGTGGTTGCTATATTAATCCGTCTAGACTAAACATCGCTATGAAAGATCAGATCTTGTCATAGTCAACCTTTGAACATTGTTGTGAATTCTTTCCCAACATGTCGACCATATTCATGTCTATTTCTTTATAGATCCAAACACAACTGTAAGGTCTTACACCTTTCTCGAGGGTCCTTCAAGTTCAAAACTTGATTTCTCATGTATGGAACTATCACGGATTTTATGGCTTCAAGCCATTTGACGGAGTCAGGGCCCATCATCGCTTCTTTGCATGTAGTCGGTTCATTATTCTCAAATAATGATTCAACCCTCAAATCTTGGTATTTGATTGTTTACCCGACCTACTTATTTCAATAGGAACTTAGATCTCCGTGACCACAACCTTTGAGGCACGTGAGCCATGAGCATTGTTGCTGCCTCCAGAACACTTTTCGGCGCTGCGCAACTCTGCACATATAGCTAAGGTTCCTTTAACCTTATCAAAGTTCTATTGTCCTCCCACTTATCTTTTCACGAAAAATTCCTTCTCAAAGAAACTTGACGTTCTAAGCGACAAACACTTTTGTCTTCGGTGTTTGTGGAGGAATACTTAACAGTTATTCGAAATATCATACAAAGACAGGTTCATCCGACTTTGGTTTCAAACATCTTTCTTATGCATAGCATACCAATGTTTAAGAAAGGACAACTAGGGTTTTATCCCAAACCATAACTTTATATGGTGTCATTTCAACGGATTATGATGGAGCTCTTTTTAGTGGAAAAACGGTAGTCTCTCAAGCTTTTAATCTTTAAAATATAATGTCATTTTATGAATTACACCTTTGATCCCACCATGTCAAACAAGGTTTAATTACATATCTCGAATGCTCCATACTCTTATGGTGTTTCGGGACATGCAAATCCACGGAACGATTCCTTAAATCTTAGGTATTATGCTAAACTTGTAACTCAAATATCTTCCTTTATGATTTTATCATAAACTATTTATATTCTTGTTACAATGATCTTGCACTTCATCTTGAAAGTCTTTGAACTTTTCAAATGTTTCATACTTCATCCTTATTAAGTAAATATTCATATATTCACTCAAATTTTCGGAGAAAGCATATGAAGTTGAAATCCATCGCTCTTGACTACACATAATGGACTTCGTACAACAATATGTACAAGTTCCAATAGGCTAGTCATTCGTTCCCTTTTGGCCTATGAACGAAGTTTTAATTATCTCTAGGAAAGTTTCACAAGCGTCATGTGATCAAAATCAAAAGACTCAAAAATTCCATCCACATGGATTTTCTTCATGTTTTCTTTCCAATATAATTTAAACGGCGATGTCACTTCCTAAGTGATCTTTCAATCAATTTGTCTTTCGACATTTTTAGCACTAGTTTTATGGATGTGATTTCTCCAACGAGATTTGTGAATCATCCATCTTTTATGGATTACGGCAATTTTTTGAACAACCCTTTTGTTATCATAATACCTGATAAAACAAATTTTGAAGGCAAACTTTGATGTTTAACGAGCAACAAATAACCCTTTATTTGTTCTCGATGAACATCATCACATATTCTTTTGCTAGTTACTTAGGCCATTGTAGTTCATGAATTGTGTTGTTTCGTATGACGATTCACACCAACAAATTCAGTATCAAATACTTAAGAACCACATTGTTTAATAAGCAAAGAATATAGCCACAACATGTATATCATCTATATACTTAAACTGAACAATTCTAGTCTTTTCTTTTCTGCCATATATTTATGAGATTCTCTTTCAGTATTTCCTTTTCTGTTTGAAAGAATCTATCAACATCAATAGTGGAGTCATACATATGACACATAATCCAAAGCGTGTATAGTTAAATACCAATGTCTTTGGACTTGCACTTTGAAGTATATTACCATCATCAAATGTTTGGTGTTCTTTCAAATTCCTTTTTTTAGTAATCTCTTGGTGTAGTTAACATTTTACCTACATCAAATATTCACCCTTATCATGGAATCATCCATAATCAAGCTACTTTTATCTTATAAAGATGAATCATGAGTATAATGTTGCTATCCAAAACCTTTTGGTGGATTAGGACAACTAGTGTCTCCAACTCTTTGCAAATTCTCATCAAATATGAGAACATGACTTTTGCCATATTATACTCTGTCATGTTGCAACCAAAACTTCGTTTCAAATATCACAATATCTTCCACACATAATGGTTTCTGAAACAACTCTTTCAGATCCTAGATAACCTTGATATTAAGATAATCCTTTGAATATCAAGAATCATGGAGACAAACATGATACTCATACACTAACTCTTGGAATTGTCACTCTTGTTTTAATACCAATTATTAAACTTCATGGAGTAACCGGAACTTACTGAAAGTTTGCAATAGGACTTTTAAACTTTAGATTAACACTTCAAAACAATACGATACCAGTTCGTAAAGTAATTAACCATAATTCTATAGTTCTATCATCTCAATTATAACTAAGCGCAAGGTGGTAAACGGATGCCAATGACTACAACAATTATGCAAATTCACTTTGATTTAATTTATGATAAATAGTGTTCAACTTTTAATCATATTGCCGTTAAACTCCCACTCAAAACAATATCCCTCACATTGTTTTAGTGATCACATGAACCAAATCCACCACATCAAAACCGATCATCATGAGAGTTGATGTAGCTTCAATGGCGAACAATCAACATGTTCATCATATCTACTACATGACTTATGCTTTACCTTTTGGTGATCCGTGTTCCGAGACCATGTCTGTACATGCTAGGCTCATCAAGATCAAACCTTAGCTTCCGCATGAGCAAATCTGGCTTGCTCACGTTGTATACACTCGCAGAATCTAACACACCCGATCATCACGTGGTGCTTCGAAACAACGAGCTTTAGCAACGGTGCTTACTAAGGATGAACACTTTAAAACTTGAAATTGTGTGCTTGAGGGATCATCTTATAATGCTACCGTCGTAAACTAAGCAATACAAGATGCATAAAAGGATTAACATCACATGCAATTCATAATATGTGATATGATATGGCCTTTCTTCTTGTGCTTCCGATCTCCATCTTCAAGCACGAACATGATCTCCATCATCACTAGCATGGCGTCAAGGTCAATGGCGCCGCTTCATGGTTGTCGTCCACCAGCTTCAACTATTACAACTACTTTGAATAGACACGCGGGTCTTAACAGAATTTAAAAACAACCATATGGCTCCTGCCGGTTGCCAACTTACAATAAGGAACATTGCATACATCATATATAATCACAATCATGGCCATATCACATCACAGCACACCCCTGCAAAACAAAGTTAGACGTCTCTAATTTTCTTTGCATGTTTTACGTGGTTTGGGGATTTCAATAAGTGTCGTTCTAACTTACGAACAAGAACCACAACATTGATACTAGTATTGTCAATCACCCGTTGTAAATTGAATCTTAACTATGTTGGGAGAAACAGGCACCCGCAAAGCCACTTATGCAATACAAGTTGTATGTCAAGCGTGGAGCAAGTCTCATGAACGATGTCATGTAAGGTTAGCCCGGGCCGCTTCATCCCACCATCCCGCAAGATGCAAAGTACACAAAAAGCAATCGACAACAAAAACATCAACGCCCACAATGACCATTGTGCAACAGATCTACATATAGACACGGCTCTGATACCACTGTAGGGGTTCGTAGCATGGAAAACAAAAAATTTCTACCGCATGCACACAAACATGCCAAGATCTATCTACTAGATTGTAGCAACGAGTCGATAGAGGAACTCACCCTCGAAGATTCCAAAGCGGTTAACGAGAGCAGATTCTCGTGGGTGATGTAGTCGTACACTTGCCGATCTCAAGATCGCGTAGACGATCCTTCCGGCGCTGCGTTCCGGCAGCGCTTCCGCAGTCGGTCACACGTTTGGTACTCGATGAAGACCTTCCTCTCCCTTGTTCCAGCAGGCAGCGGAGGTTGTAGCACTCTCCTCGCGATTCCGGCAGCACGACGGCGTGGTACCGGAAGTAGAGGGGAGATCTCGCAGGGCTTCGCCTTAAGCCGGAGCGAGTATGGTGGACCATGAGAGAGCCTTGGTGATCTAGGGTTTATACACACCAATTAGAAGGGAATAAACCAGCGGCTAGGGCAATTAGAAGCTCTAACTCGGCGGCTTGGGAGAAATCCCTAGGCTATGGCTAGGGTTTAGGTTTAGAGGGAGGCAACTTGTGTCTAGGAGGGGAGCCCTGCCCCTCCTCTTATAGGTGGAGGGAGGCGCGCCTGGGAGGGGAGTCCCTCCCCAACTCGGACCCAAGGTGGGCCGGCGGTGGGAGGAGGAACTCCTCCCCCAAGTCGGTTTCAAACCTCCTTCTCCTCTTTCCCAAAACTAGCCGTTTGACTTTTCAAACTAGGATTTGAATAAACCCTCTATTTGGTACAGTGATGACACCAAGTACATAATGCAATCATACCAACTTGATATAACACATTCATATACCCTTCCCCTCCGGAGTGCCGGACATTCCAGAACCTTCTAGAACATTCCCGATGAAAACACCGGAATCATTCCCCAACTCCGAAACAGGAATTTCCTTATATGAATCTTATTCTCCGGACCATTCCGGATCTCCTCGTGATATCCCGTATCCCATCCGAGACTCCGAACAACATTCGGTATCTTACTCATCATTCCATAACTACTCAAACAACGTCGAATCCTTAAGTGTGTCTCCCTACGGTTCGTGAATTATGCGGACATGATCGAGATACTTCTCCGAACAATAACCAATAGAGGAATCTGGAAATTCATATGGCTCCCACATATTTCTACGATTACTTTGCGATCGAATGAACCACTTACATACGATACCAATTTCCCTTTGTCTCACGATAGTTTACTTATCCGAGGTTTTGATCGTCGGTATCTCTGCATACCTAGTTCAACCTCGTTACCGATAAGTACTCTTTTGTCGTTCCCGTGATATGTGATCCCTTGTGAGCCAGTCACATGCTTGCAAGCTAATTGGATGACATTACACCGAGAGGGCCCAGAGTATATCTATCTGTCATATGGATGGACAAATCCCATTCTTGATCCATGTGTCTCAACCAATACTTTCCTAACACTCAATGCCACCTTTATAGCCACCCAGTTACGGTGTGGTGTTTGATGTCATCAAAGCATCCATCCGGTAAAGGTGATATGCATGATCTCATGGTCGAAGGAATTAGGTTACTATGTATAAGAAAGCATATAGCAATTGAACTATTAAAATGACTTGATCTTTATGCTACGCTTATCTATAGGAGTATGTCCATCACATCATTCTCCTAATGATATGACCCTGTTGTTAATAACATCTCTATGTTCATGATCAGGAAACCATGATCATATATTAACCAACAAGCTAGTTTAACAAGAGGCTTTACTAGAGACTCTTTTATGTTTACAAATCACACAAGTATTAACGTTTCCTGTTAATACAATTATAGCATGGTATGTAAACCTTTATCATAAGTATGAATATATGATAATAACCCACTTTATTATTGCCTCTTGGGCATATCTCCAACAGATCCCAAGGTCTAGCTGAAGTAGAAGGCCACGAGGTTTACCACTAGACGCGCAGTTGCGGATTACTGCTGAAGCGCATCAGTTGATGCAGTGCAGTCCTCATGATCCGATCGTCCTGGTGCTGATCGCATAGTACCACTACTGGTATCCACACGTACAAGGAGGAGCACCGGCGGCGAACTGCTAGGTTCATAACGACGGCTGGACTGCTGTGGAGCTAGGGTTTCCAACACATGGAATAACCTAACCGAACAACGATTAACCTTTCTGGGTTACGGTGCTCCACTATATATAGGGAGTGAACGTGGGCTCTGCTCACGCGACCCATTCACTAAAGTCCATATAACACTAGTTACCATGAGTCCAACTCACTAACTCAGTCCTAATCCGGTTTAGGTCCAACCCAACCATATTACAGGTTCAGATACAATCCGAACTTGCTCCCGCTCTTAAGTGTGTGACCCCGCAGGCTCATGGCTACTTGGACACGATTGGAGTCCGACTCTCAATCGATTAGTCAGTAGCGGCTCCTAGCAGAACGTGACGACTCCCAAGTACCAAAGAGTCATGACGACTTGCCTTTCCAATGCGACTTACGTCCGAGTCCCTTTTGCCTCACGATATACCTTGTCAGACTATAGGCGAATAATTTTCATCCCTTAAATAGTCCGACTCTCTTCTCGATCCGAGATAAGTGATTCACCCGACTAACTCTTAGTTGATCGCCTCGGCTAACACTTAACCGAGTCGTGCATGGCCATGCTTTCCGAATCATATCTCACAAGAGGGCCCAGAGAATATCTCTCCAAGTGGAGGGGCAAAATCCCATCTTGGTTATTCACATCACACAGCTTGATTCTTATTCGACCCGAACTCTTCCTTTATAACTGCCCAGTTACGAATTAGCGTTTGACAGAACCTAAGTCGGTGATCCTCAACTTGGACTATGCAATAACCTCAGGTCTAAGGATTACATTGATTGAGATATACAAATGACAACTTGTTCGTTGTACCTCAATATGGGTCAATCCGACTCGCTAAACTCTTTAGCATAGTCTGTGTAAGTTGGAATAGCATCTCCATGCCCATGACAAGTGGAACCGAGTCATCAAGCCAACTTTCACATTGGTCTAAGTTGTGTGTCCAGCACAACCTCAATGACCAAGGATATTTAGTGCAAACAACATGAATGCATAGTTCCACAACCGAAACACATATTCAATGATACACATCAGATGTTTATACAAGGACTACTTAATATCTTTATGAATACAATGGGAAATCTCATCATACATGATTGCCTCTAGGGCATATTCCCAACATTATGAAATGCTTGATTTGCCACCTTTGGAAGATTGTTATTTGGATGTCCCACGCAATGATATTGCTAAAAAGAAACTAATGGGGAGTATTAATGATGTTATAATCATGGTTAACAATGCTTATGTCCCTGTGGATTTCTATGTTTTGGATGTTGAATACAATGCTTCTTGTCCTACTACTTTGGGAAGACCTTTTCTTAGAACAGTTGGTGCCATTATCGATATGAAAGAAGGCACCATCAAATATCATTTTCCATTCAAGAAAGGTATTGAACACTTCCCTATGAGGAGAGAGAAGTTTCTTTTTGCTCCTCCTTTGAAAACAAGGTTTGATGTGAATGTTTCTTCATTTGAAAATACTTGATTCTTCTTGGTTCTGGTGCCTAACTTAAAGGCGTTAAAGAAAAGTACTTGTTGGGAGATAACCCAAGAGTTTCCTTGAGTCTTGGAAGTTATTACTTCTGTAATGACCTCTCCTTATCCTTTTTGTTTGATTTTTGTGCCAAGAATGACCTCTAATGAGAGGGAACTAAGATTTGGGGAGTTGCTATCCCGAAACATATTTCTGTCCTCCACCATAAAAATTCGTGAGGAGTCTCCGTAACTCGGATTGAGATCAAAATTTAGAAATAAATCCCCCAGTATGTTATATAACTTTCTCTAGTTCAACACTTTTTAATTTGAGTAATATAAGATGTTCGAAAAAATCGGTTTCTACCTGCTGGTCTGTTTTGACAGATTTCTGACATTATTTGCACTTGCTTCTTATTGTTTTCTTTTTGAGTTATCTTTAGGTGAATTGAGCTTTTTGAAGGAGTTGCTACACTAGATCGTGTTTTTAGTGAAAAGTCTTGTTGTTCCAAAGCTTTGCCAGAGGTCTAATATCTTTTAAATAAACTAATGTTGCTAATGAAGATTGTGTGAAGTTTTGTATGAAGGAAAAATTTCAGGTGTAGAGAGAGAATGATGTAATGAGATGAAGAATGGACAAAAGCTCAAGCTTGGGGATGCCACCCCGGTGTCATCCCAAGAAATATCCAAGAGGTACAAGCGTCAAAGCTTGGGGATGCCCAAGGCATCCCCTTCTTCATCAATAAAAGCTCAGGTCTGTCTAGACACTTCGTTTTTATTATTTCATGCACAAGTTGTGTTGTTCTTGGAGCGTCTTACTTTTCGTTTGCTTTGCTTAGGTTGTTTAGTTTGCTTGAATAAAGTAGTTTGGACCCCCGTTCTCGTTGTGTTGTTTTGCAAATAAGTTGCTTGGTGTTGGAAAGGAGTAGTAAGTTCTTGCTTGTAAGTGCAAGAGGAGCTTGCACTGACTGTGACTTAGACTTTAGCATGACATGCTAGGTGTTGTTTTGACCTTATGCTTAGTGATTATTGTTGTAGCATGTCTTGTTCCAAACAATTGGGATTGCTTAGTGTGCCTTGAAGAAATTATGCGTTGTTTTTTAGCATATAAAAGCATAGTATTGTGGTATTCTCCTTTGATGCTTTGTTTGGGTTGACTTGGCACATGCTCACACCATGTTATGACTATGAACAAGTCACCATAGACTCTATGATCATTTAGTCCTTGACTTGTAGTACCACTCTATGCTTTCATTAGTAATGCTTTGTTGCTATGCATGATTATGGCCATTATGCTCTCTTAGTTGGTTGCTCCCAGTCTTTTGCTAGCCTCCACTTGTATGAGTAAGCTCTACTCATGCTTCCAACTCCTAAGAAACCAAGTTTTTCCAAAGTGTCCACTATAAACTCCTATGCATGGTGTGTTACACCATTCCAAGTATATTCTTGTTTTCAACTATCTTCCAATAAAAAACTATTTTGTTATGTGAAAACATAGTGATTAAAGCCCTGACAAACTTGATGGCACACTTTATATTTCGTGCCCCTAATAAACTTGAACCATTGTGTCTTCTATGTTGTATATGATTGCACTTATACGTTGGAATTAACAGAACCGTGCTGTCACGGGAAACGTTTTCAACATTGCACTTGTACTTTGTACTCAGTTGAGATCATGCTCTTTTGTCTATGGATGTCACCGGTGTGAAATAAATAGGGAAATTGTAAGTCCACGGAGTTTGTATTTGTGTTAGAGAAACGCCTAGGACGCTAGCCTAAGCCATGCCTAATCATGGTGGGAACTTGCAGCATCACCATAGTGAGCTATCTATGAAGCATTGATGCGTCGGAAATGTATCTATAATTTTTGATGTTCCATGCTAGTTTAGTATCTACTTTGCTCTGCTTTGTCTACACTTTGAGGTGTTTTTTACATATTTTCTGGTACTAACCTATTAACAAGTTGCCACAGTGCCAGTTGCCTGTTTTCTGCTGTTTTTGATTCCAGAAAAGCTAGTAAGGAAATATTATCAGAATTGCACGGGACAAACGTCAAAGTCAATTACTTTCCGTGTGGAACAAGAAGTCCAGAGGGGAGACGGAGATGCGGGACAGGGCGCCCACACCCTCCTAGGCGCGGGTGGGCGTGCCCCGCGCCTAGGCAGGGTGTGGGCCCCCTGGCCGCCTCCTCGCCCCCCTTCGCATATAAGAAGCCCCTAATGCAGAAACTCTAAGCACCCGATCAATATTCCACGAAACCTTCTGTAGTCGCCGCCACCGTCGTCCCTAGATCGGGGGGATCTGAAGTTCTTCCCGGCACCCTGCCGGAGGGGAGATCATCCCGGAGGCCTTCTCTCCGGTATGATGCGTGAGTAGTTCCACCTTGGACTATGGGTCCATGTAGTAGCTAGATGGTTGTATCTCCTCCTCTGTGCTTTCATGTATAGATCTTGTGAGCTTCGTTCATGATCAAGATCTAATCTATTTGTAATCATGCATGTTGTGTTTGCGGGGATCCGATGGATATTGAGATTATTATGTTGGTTTGATTAATGATTTTGTCTTTATGATTCTATCATGTCTGTGTTGTTTGTGATCTTACATGCTCTTCGTTGTTAGTAGCTATCTTGGCCAAGTAGTTGCTAGTGACTCCAAGAGGGGGGATTTATGCTCGATAGTGGGTTCATGCCTCTAGTTTCCAAGGGAAGTGACAGAAATCTCTTCGGTTGTAGATGTGTTGCTGCTACTAGGGAGAAAACAATGGTCTCTTGTTCATGGAACATGTGGACTGTTTACCTTACACACTTTGCTTAAAGCAGTTGTCTGTTGCTTGCAACTTAATACTGGAGGGGGTTCGGATGATAACCTGAAGGTGGACTTCTAGTCATAGATGCAGTTGGATAGCGGTCTATGTATCTTGTTGTATTGCACAATCGAATCTCATAGGATCTTTCTGACTAGTATTGCATTGTTATGCCTTGATCAGTTCCTGTCAATTGCCCCGATGTAATTTGTTTACCCTTTATGCCATGTTGTTTATCTAAGGAGAGCACCTATAGTGAACTATGGACCCCGGTCCAATCTTTACCATTGATACATTTTCCACTGTTACTTGTTTACTTGTTGCAAACCTTTAAGCTTGTTGGAATGCATGAAGCCCTTGAAAAGAATTTTGATTGGATTGCTCCTGAAAATCTTTTTGATGAAAGTAGTATACCAAAGAGAGATGAGAAGGGATCCTCCAAAACCCATTTGGATGATATACCTTTTATAGTTGAAGACTTTGCAAGTATGGATGTTAATGCTTCTTCATTTGAAAATACTTGATTCTTCTTGCTTCTTGTGCCTAATTTAAAGGCGTTAAAGAAAGTACTTGTTAGGAGATAACCCAAGAGTTTCCTTGAGTCTTGGAAGTTATTACTTCAGTAATGACCTCTCCTTATTTTTTTGTTTGCTTTTTGTGCCAAGAATGACCTCTAATAAGAGGAAAGTAAGATTTGGGGAGTTGCTGTCCCAAAACAGATTTATGTCCTCCACCAAAAATATCCATGAGGAGTATCTATAACTTGGATTGAGCTGAAAATTTACGAATAAATCCCCCAGTATGTTAGATAACTTTCATTAGTTCAACACTTTTTGATTTGAGCAACAAAAGATGTTCAAAAAAATCGTTTTTTACCTGCTGGTCTGTTTTGACAGATTTCTGCCATTATTTGCATTTGCTTCTTATTGATTCCTTTTTGAGTTCTATTTAGGTGAATTGAGATTTTTTGAAGGAGTTACTACAGTAGCTTGTGTTTTTAGTGAAAATACTTGCTGTTCCAAAGCTTTGCCAGAGGTCTAATATCTTTTGAATAAGCTAATGTTGCTAATGAAGATTGTGTGAAGTTTTTGTATGAAGGAAAAATTTCAGGTGTAGAGAGAGAATGACGCAATGAGATGAAGAATGGAAAAAAGCTCAAGCTTGGGGATGCCACCACGGTGTCACCCCAAGAAATATCCAAGAGGTACAAGCGTCAAAGCTTGGGGTCCCAAGGCATCCCCTTCTTCATCAATAAAAAACTCAGGTCTGTCTAGACACTTCGTTTTTATTGTTTCATGCACAAGTTGTGTTGTTCTTGGAGCGTCTTACTTTTTGTTTGCTTTGATTAGGTTGTTTAGTTTGCTTGAATAAAGTAGTTTGGACCCCGTTCTCGCTGTGTTGTTTTGCAAATAAGTTTCTTGGTGTTGGAAAGGAGTAGTAAGTTCTTGCTTAAAAGTGCAAGAGGAGCTTGCATTGACTGTGACTTAGACTTTAGCATGACATGCTAGGTGTTGTTTTGATCTTATGCTTAGTGATTATTGATGTAGCATGGCTTGCTCCAAGTCATTGGGATTGCTTAGTGTGCCTTGAAGAAATTATGCGTTGTTTTAGCATGAAAAATCATAGTATTGTGGTATTCTCCTTTGATGCTTTGTTTGGGTTGACTTGGCACATGCTCACACCATGTTATGACTCTTAAAAGTCATCGTAGCCTCTTTGATCATTTAGTCCTTGACTTGTAGTACCACTCTTTGCTTTGATTAGTAATGATTTGTTGCACTGTATGATTATGGCCATTATTGCTCTCTTATTTGGTTGCTCACAGTCTTTTGCTAGCCTCCACTTGTATGAGTAAGTTATACTCATGCCTCCAACTCCCAAGAAACCAAGTTATTCCACAGTGTCCACTATAAACTCCTATGCATGGTGTGTAACACCATTCCAAGTATATTCTTGTTTTCAGCTATCTTCCAATTAAAAACTATTTTGTTATGTGAAAACTTAGTGATTAAAGCCCTCATGAACTTGATGGCACACTTTATATTCTTTGACCCTAATAAACTTGAACTATTGTGTCATCTATGATGTATATGCTTGCACTTATACGTTGGAATTAGCAGAACCGTGCTGTCACGGGGAACGTTTTCAACATTGCACTTATACTTTGTACTAGGTTGATATCATGCTCTTTTGTCTACGAATGTCACCGGTGTGAAATAAAAAGGGAACTTGTAAGTCCATGGAGTTTGTATTCACTATTAGAGAAACGTATGGGCCGCTAGCCTAAGCCATGCCTAATCATGGTGGAAACTTGCAGCATCACCATAGTGAGATATCTATGAAGCATCCTCAATAAAAAGCTATGCATATGGTAAATAAAAAGATCGCTGAGATGCTTATTGTCTGCTTGCCTTGTCATTTTGGTTATGGGATAGCTCCTGTACCATGTGCAAGGGGTACCCCGTTGGCGGTTCTCTATGATATGCATGTACTTACAATGACAAGAACTTGCAGGTGACTGAAGTTGAGTAGCATGAGGTGTGGCCCTCGTATTCAAGGGACTTGAGATTGCCAACTTATATTTTATCAAGCATATACTCCATCTTTGTTCACTTTAACCTTAATCACCTCAAGATACTTGGGCTGAAAGCTTCCAAAAATTATGATACTTCCTTTATGATCTTCAAGGGCTGAAAGCTAACAAGTATCATAATTTTTGGAAGCTCTTTTTGAAACTTGAAATCCCTGCTTCCTTTATGAAAGGATTTTCTTCCACCATTATTTGAGTCTCCACCTTCTACCTTTAGGCACCATTAAGAGATCATAGTTGTCATTCTATGTGCAGTGTCCCAAAACTTATTGATTGATGCATATTGTGATATTACTTGTTCGTATGCTACTTGTTTCTAGTCACCCTTATAAACTTTGAAGGTGTCTGATGCATCTATTTGCTAATCTATGAGGGACAAGCTGAATGTCACTATGCCATGTTTTCTGTATGTGAAACAAACAAACGTTTTTCAATGCATGTTATTCATAATCTTTTTTTGTAGCCTGTCATGTTGCATGCATAGTTACTATGTCCTACTGTTAGGACTCAGTCTTTCATGCATATGTTTAGAGTTCTTTGAACCCAGCTTTCAATGCTTGCAAATGGTTTGATCTTGATTTTGATGGTGCATGTCATCTAAAAAATTATTCTTTTTATCACTTACCTACTCGAGGACGAGCAGGAGTTAAGCTTGGGATGCTTGATACGTCAGAAACGTATCTATAATTTTTGATGTTCCATGCTTGTTTAGTATCTACTTTGTTTTGCTTTGTCTACACTTTGAAGTGCTTTTTACATGTTTTCTGGTACTAACCTATTAACAAGTTTCCATAATGCAAGTTGCCCGTTTTCTGCTATTTTTGGTTGCAGAAAAGCTAGTAAGGAAATATTCTCGGAATTGGACGGGACAAACGTCAAAGTCAATTACTTTTCATGGGGAACAAGAAGTCTAGAGGGGATACGGAGAAGCGGGCCAAGGCGCCCACACCCCTCTAGGCACGGGTGGGCCCTGCCCCGCGCCTAGGCAGGGTGTAGGGCCCCTGGCCACCTCCTCGGCCTCCCCCTTCGCCTATAAGAAGCCCCCGGTGCATAAACCATAAGCATCCGATCAATATTCCACGAAACCTTTTGTAGCCGCCGCCACCATTGTCCCTAGATCGGGGAGGGGATCTAAAGTTCTTCCCGGCACCCTGCCGAAGGGGAGATCATCCTGGAGGCCTTCTCTCCGATATGATGCGTGAATAGTTCCACCTTGGACTATGAGTCCATGTAGTAGCTAGATGGTTGTATCTCCTCCTTTGTGCTTTCATGTATAGATCTTGTGAGCTCCGTTCATGATCAAGATCTAATCTATTTATAATCATGCATGTTGTCACTACTGTAGAAAGGCTTATAGCCTCCAAGTGGTTAGTCACATGCAAAACTATGCCCGTCACTAGTATGTATTCCCAGTGACAGGCAAGGATAAGCCTGCCACTAGTATAAAACACTAGTGACGGACGTATAAATTTGATTGTCACTAGTATTTTTATGAAGACTGGTCAAATAGAAAAATTATTTAGTGACAGACATGTGTAAACGCCTGTCATTAGAAATACTATAAGTAGTGACAGACTCAAAATATACTAGTCACTAGTATTCGCTAATGGCCTGTCATGGACAACACGGATATTAGCAGTCTACCGAACTTAAAACCCTTTTTTGATGTCGCAACAAAAAAAATAAACACATAAAACAAATTTTCCACATAGCAAGAAAAGTGGGCGCTAACAAAAACGAGCACTACTCGTGTTTTTTCTGAAAATACTCTCCTCAACAAACTCCTCATGTAGGCCAAACTTGGTGCATGCAAGGGTATTTTTAATCCAAACGTTGTTTTCCTCATACTTCTCCCTAACAGAATAGGATTCTAAAAAATCTACCGAAAATGCATTTTATCTCTACTAATATAAAAAGACCCAAACAGGCAGATCCAAAGCATCTCGGCCATCTAAATATCAGAATCAGTGACCAAGATTAACACTAAAACACATGGTTAGACGTCCCACTCCCACACGCTAATACGAATAAAAGAAAAAAAAGGCCTGGCGCTACCGGCATATCCGCCTAAACACCAGCGCCCATCCTTCAGCAGACACCGCCACCATTGCGTCGCGCCGCCGCCGCCGGACACACAGCCGCTGCATCGTGCCACCGCGTCGCACACCGTCGCCGTCGGATCGCCTGACGCCGCTGCATCGTGCCACCGTATCAGACAACGCCGTCGCCGCCGCCGCATCACGCCCACGACGTCGCGGCATCCTAACCCGCGCCAGACGCCGCCACTGCCCTCGCCGCCGCATCCTGCCCCCGCGTTCCAGGGCAACCCCCCACCGGCCCACTGCGTCCCATTCTCCAAGCCGAGTAGGTGCATCAACCATCAATCTTTTTATCTGTACTTTTTTCTGGATTTTCCTTGTGTGCTGCCCAACTACGTTGTTGAAATCAGACAATGCAAATTTCGTGTTTGACAACTTTCTTGACTTTCTGCAAAGTCTGAGTTCATCGATTCCACCTAGAAGAATGACTGCACCCAAATCATTCAGAAAACCATCAATTGGTGCAATTCTTTGCAGTTCTGTAGTTTCCATGCTGTTGTCTGAGTTTGCTTCAGAACAACATGGCGTTCTTTCGCTTCAGGTGTAGGTCGCTTGTGCTTGGAGAATTCGTCTGTTTCTCTGTTATGGAATGCAAAAAGTAAAGTTTCTTCAAATAGATGAGAGTCTGATACTCTAATAGCACTAATAACAAAAGCGCGGGACTTGACTTTCGACTAATAGATAATAACTGACTTGGATTCTTGTACAATCACTTCATTTACTTTGGCTATTCTGTTTAACTAACTAAATGAAATAGCACTCGGAATCCATTCTTTTGTCTGATGGACTATCCAAAGTTTCAGCTAATGTTGCCGTTTGTTTTAGGATATGCTTATAATAGCTCCACAACTTGCAGCCTACTGTCAATTAAGGATATGGAAAAGAGATTCAGCTATCCTGTTTGGTTTTTTCTGCATTTATGACAAAGATAAACAAGTTCTAAGCCCTTAGGATTGGAGGCACGAATTATGAAGATGTATGTTGTCATAGGTTCGGTTTTTTCTGCATTTATGACAAAGATAAACAAGTTCTAAGCCCTTAGGATTGGAGGCACGAACTATGAAGATGTATGTTGTCATAGGTATTCCACCAACTAAAGAATGGTTGAAGGTACTAATGATGCTAGGACAATGAGAGCTGGAATATCACTGATGATTGCAAATTGGCGGAAGACGTACAACGTCATGTTCTCTTATACTGCATATGATTATGATCGTATGCTGGCCGAATGTATGGCTTCTTACACTGAGTCTGATTCTGCAACAGTGTTGACTGACATGAAGTTTCAGTTAACAAAATTGATAATTACATGTTCACTACTATATTCTTTGGCTTGGGTAAAAAGATGTATTTCTTCATCTCTACGAGCGTGTGTAATTTTACTACCCATCTTATGTTCGTGAAGCCTAATTCGGCAAAATAAAAAGGGCTTGAGTTAAGCGCCATTTTTTCTTAATCTATACTATAGTTGAAAAAGAACTGACTAAAAGTTGCATCATTTAGAACATGATTTATTTAAATCCTAAAAGCAGACTGGAGCGGTTATTGCTCACATTAGTAACAGGGAGGGGAGCAATTAGTAGCAAGGAGGAGGATATCTGTATGGCTCACTATTAGTAGCCGAAGGCTGATTTCTCTTGTTATAAATGTTAAATGATAGTGCCATACTACTGTGATTACATAAGTCTTTTAATTAATGTTAAATGATGTTCTAATATTCACAGTTAGGAGGTTCTTAATAGTAGGAAAGAAAAATACACATGTCATCCTCCAAGCGTATTCCGTTTCAAGACATTACCAATGATCAAAACAAAGGTATTTGATGAATCGCAGTCGCTGCATTGAACTCGCTTATTATTAGTAAGTACATATATATGACTAAATATTCTATATATGCAGATCCAAAAGAGGCTAAAAGGCGGAGGAAGAGAGAGTGGTATGCAAAAAATAAAGAAGAGATTTTAAAACGCAGACGCCGAGCACGAGAGCTTAAAAAGCAGACAACGACACCTATAATTGAGGATAACACATTAAGTCATACACCAACTACTGTATCATCAGGAGTCACCCAAATGCAATACACAACACCTGCTGAAGGTCATATAGTCTTAGCTTGCAACATATAGGCGGCTTGTTTTTAATTGCACAAATATGTCCGTAATACTGATTTCTAAGTGCAATGACTTTGCAGATTTGCCTCATGTTGTTCAACGAAACTACGCATCTCAAATTACTCCACCGTATTCATCACAATTCCATGCGGATGCGGGTATGATAACATGTGACATCATGTTTTTTTACTTCACATATATATTGCTCTACAATCAGATGTATACCAATGTTTGAGGTGTTCAGGTGTAAAGTCGTGGCATGCACTAATGTTTCTCCGTATCAAACTGGGGCGTGTACTTTGAAATCTGATGAGTGTTCCCCGGTTAGACGCCCGACAAATAATTGTGATGATCAGAGTCGGCAAGTTCAAAAACAAAAAAGTAGTCAAAGTTGGTATGCTCGATTGTCTGTCGAGCAAAAAGCAAATTATATACAGAGACAACGTACATCCCGTCAGCAAAAGCGGGCTACAATCCAGAGTGCCGTTACTTGTAAAGAATGGTCTCTAACACATGCAAATGGTAAAGCTTATTTGAGTCAAGTTTATAATAATGGTGTATGGCTTAATTGTTTCATCTGTGGCTGCAGGGGTATATGCATATGCAAGCCCGAAGTGTATTGGTCACCATTTGCAAGTTACTCAACAACCATGTAAGAACCTCGAACACTCACAACTTAATACTTAGTACTCTGATTTTTATCGATTGTCACAAGCTAACATGGTAAGCTATTACTCTATTACTTAAGTTTGGTCACATGCAAGCACTCTGAGGGCACTTGCCGATTTATCTGTCGCTGCATGTGGGTCTGGGTCTTAGCTGGTGGTGCATGAGTTGTCAGGTGGCGTGTTGGCGTGGTCATTCCTCTGGCCTACTATTTTTTTATATTACTGTTGTTGTTCAGTGCCTCAATTTTTCGGACGCGTGGTTGTGTCTTTTCTCAGGTCTCATCCTCGGCGGCTCCGTCTGTTAGGGCTCGATTTCGATCTTGGTTCTGCGGTTGCCTGTTTGGAGTCCAGCCTTGGTTCCAACAATTTCCTTCCTCGTGCCGCCTGCCTCTCCTGTTTTAGCCAGGGCCTGCTATTTCCTCTTAGACATGGCGGCGGGGCATGGCCAGTTTGCCGTTCGGTACCGCCGTCGTGACCCGTCTCCTCCTACCCCTCTCGCCGCTGCCACCTACTCCATGAGTGTGAGCACGTTGCGTCGGCCTCAGGGCCCTGATCTTGTTGCTTCACACGCATCGTGGGTCTTATTGGCAAGCTGGCCTGCGATGGCTTGTTGGCCATCCTAAATGTGGCTGCACTCCATAGGGATTGCCGTGACCGATGGAGATGGAGGCTACGCTGGTCGTCTGAGATCTGGTCATCGATTTAAACATCAGAGTCGACTACCACTGCTGAAGAATGACGGCTGGATAAACTCTTCACAGGTCTAAAGCGAGAAGAGGGGCCACTAGGGTGTCAGCAAACTATGGAGAAAAGCCTCATTGATCTACCGGATCTGATCAGGCTGAGTACTAAAAACATATGTTTATGCCCGACTGTATCACAGATCAATATACCCATGACTACACCGTACTGGCCACGCTATGTGGAAATGCAATGCACACGGTGCAGCGAAGCGCGCTTATTCGTCTAGTATGGTTCAAATTTTCAACTTTTAGGTACTGGGGCCATTGGATCTTCATATTCTAGCATGGCCAAAGATATTACCACTGAAAGCAACAAGTCAGTTATGCTTGATGAAGATCACAGTGATTGGCTACATAGTAATTTAACTTACATGCGAGATGTGAGATCCGTCAATGATCTGAATAACGTGTCCACATCTGCATGGTTGCATGCGCAAGAGAGCTTTGCTGAAATATGTGCATATTCTGAAAAGAAACGACAAAGTGAATCCTCTAAGCACAAACGACAACATGAAAGGAAACGATACTCTTCAATGACAGCTGAACAAAAGGACACATGGTTGCAAAATCACCGTGAGCATAAGAAATTGGCCCGGACGAACAAGTCACCCTTCATCAATTCACCTTGCACACCTGTCATGCAACCAGAACAATCCAAAAATAACCGAACATGTATTGTTCACGACCGGTATATATTATGTCAATGTTCATATCATTTCGTATGCTCTGTTTTAAATTTCAGTGTTTGCGATCTAATATTTAACTATTTTATGCTAATTTATGCAGATCTAGGTGACACTAACATTGATGAAGACTTTGAAACTACAAGCATTTTTTAGCCAGTTGAACAAGAAGCTATATTCGAAGGTAAAATGGAATAATCAGTCCACATTTTCATAAAGCCTTCATATATACTTTTTTTACCAGCATCCAATAAGTTAAGCCAATTTAACATGTTGTGCATATAGATAACTTGGACAACATACAAGAGGAACATACAATACATGATGATGACGAAGAGTGTAGGATTTTCAGTGGTACAGGTAACTTATACAACTAATATCAGTATAGCAGTCATTCGGATATTAAGTTTTTGGCATCTACTTAGTTCCTACCTATTATATCGTCACAGGCGATGTGTTTGATTCGTATCAAGTGACAAGTGGTGTTTCTTCAAGTAATCAGAATGATGATCCTTATGATTATGTGTACCACAATCTACCAACCAAGCATCATGTTTTGAATCCAGTAAAAGACTGTGTCTATTGTGGAGCAATGAGGCTCCAATATGAGGGCCCCGCGTTCTGTTGCAAAAAGGGAAAGGTCAAGATTGTTACCCCCGAAGTTCCTCAGGAGTTGCGCCGGTTGTTCACAAGTCAGGTTGACGAGGATGCAAAATACTTTAGAAAGCACATACGATATTTCAACACCCACTTCTCCTTCACAAGCCTTGGAGTCACCCTTGATAAGAATATCAGCAATGCGGCGAGAACCGGTGTGTACACATTTCGTGCACAAGGGGCATTGTATTATAAGATGGACGATCTGGTACCTGGTGGTCAAGGACCTAGACATCTCCAACTTTACATCTATGATACAGATGAAACCTTGGAACATAGAGTGAAGCAATCTCCGGATCTTGATATAAATATCATACGGAAGATTCTAGAGAACAACCCCTATGTGTAGACTAAGAGCATTGGCTCTGTTCCAAATCTAGAGGAATATCGAATTTCACTTAATACAGATATAAGACTTGACCAACGAAGATACAATGCCCGCACAGCATCCCAGGTGGCTGCGATGTGGATTGAAGGGAGTGACCCACATAACACTTTTGATAGGCAAGTTGTCCTGTACGGCAAAGGGGACCGACCTATATTTATTAGAGCTTACTATGGATGCTATGATCCATTGGCATATCCATTATTCTTCCCAGGAGGGGATACAGGATGGAACCGCTGGATGCCATATGCCAAACCATCTATCGCCATTAAAGAGAATAATGAGGATGGCATTGAGGGTGAAGAGTTCCAAGTTCAAGATCATACTTCAGATGTACATGTGGAACATAACACGGATGAGGTAGCAGGTAATTCTCTATACGCTTATGATGTGCTCCACAATTTTATTTAGTTCATTATTACTGCATAGCACCAATTAATCATTTTGTAACCACCTTTCACCATTAAAGAGAACAATGAGGATGGCACCGAGGGTGAATATTTCCAAGTTCAAGATCATACTTCAGATGTACATGTGGAACAAAACACGGATGGGGTAGCAGGTAATTCTCTAGACGCTTATGATGTGCTCCACATTTTTATTTAGTTTATTATTACTTAATAGCACCTATTAATTATTTTGTAACCATGGCCCAGATGATGAAGATGACCAGGAGTTTGATGAAGTTGGATCTTCCAGAAAATTTGTCAGTCGCAAGGGAGTATTATTGTTTCAAAATACAAGTCAGAAAAAAACTTTTTAATATTATATTATTTGGTGCTCGTGCGTTTCAGCAATGGGCCGTCGACATGTATATCAAGATGGAGACTATGAGACTTGATTTCTACTCAAAGCCTTAGAATTAGAAGCTCATTCGTGCTGATCTATACCAGGTATCGTTGTACTCTCAAGTAATTAAAATTTGCATGCTATAAGAGTATAAGAGACATGCATCGCTTACTAGATAATGATGTTTTGATTCGTTTTTTCATAGGGTGTTGTTGATGTCTTTGATGCTGGCGAGACACGGGGTTCTCAGGTTGGCAAAAGAATCGTGCTACCACGGACTTTTCCTGGAGGTGATCGAGACATGCAGCGAAGATTTCTTGACGCGATGACAATAGTACAACGTTTTGGAAAGCCTGATTACTTCATCACGATGACTTGCAACCCTCACTGGGAGGAGATTACATCCAGACTTGAACCTGGGCAGACACCACAAGACCGTCCAAACCTTGTGGCTAGAGTATATAGGGCCAAATTGCGAAGTATGAAAGAGCTCTTGGTTCAGAAAAAGTACTTTGGTGAGGTAGCTGCATATGTCCATGTTACCGAGTTCCAAAAGAGGGGGTTGCCACATGAGCACATGCTTCTGATCATGCGCCCAGATAGCAAGCTAACAAACCCAGACGAATACGACAAGGTGATATCAGCAGAAATCCCGGACAAGGACAAATACCCAATATTGCATGCTCTCGTGATCAAACATATGCTACACGGACCATGTGGTGCTCTCAAGAAAAATTGTCCTTGCATGATAGATGGCGAATGTCGATTTCGCTATCCTCGACAATTTTGTGATGCCACGCAACAAGGAAAGGACTCATATCCTATCTATAGGAGGAGGGCTGATGGTCGTCAAGTGAAGGTCAGAGGAGCAGAGTTGGATAATAGATGGGTTGTCCCATATAACCCCGGTCTTCTTATGATGTACAATTGTCACATCAACGTTGAAGCTTGCTCTAGCATCAAAGCAGTTAAGTATTTATTCAAGTACATATATAAAGGGCATGATCGTGCATCATTCTCAGTTGATCCAACATCGGATAATGATGGTGGAGTAATCAATGAGATTAAACAATACAAGGATGCTAGGTTTGTGGGACCACAAGAGGCTATCTATAGGATTTGTGCTTTTCCAATGTATAGTGTCTCTCCCGCTGTTCTCCAACTTCAGCTTCATCTGGAAAATATGCAAACTGTCGCTTTCAGAGAGGGTGATAATCTTCAGGATGTCGTCAATCGGCCCTCTTCTTCCAGTACCATGTTCACTGAATATTTCAAGATGAACCAGGTAGATCCTTATGCTAGGAACTTCTTATACAAAGAGTTCCCAGAATTCTATAGGTGGATTAAGAGTACGAAGAAGAAGAAGTGGCAGGGAAGAAAACTAAGGGGGCGTGGCAGGTTGGAAGAATTGTGTATGCGCATCCGGCTGAAGGTGAGAGGTACTTTTCGAGAGTGCTCATGAATCATGTCAGAGGTGCAACATCATATGAGGATTTGAAAACTGTGAATGGCAAGGCTTGCTTGAATTTTAGAGAATCATGTGAGAGAAGAGGTCTCATAGAGGCCGACATGTCCCTTGATGATTGCCTAACTGAGGCTGCTACTTTCCAGATGACATATGCTCTAAGAAGGCTATTCGCAACTATTCTGGTGTTCTGCGAGGTGACGAACATCCGATCATTGTGGGAGAAGCACCTCGGTTCAATGTCCGAGGACTATCATCGTAACCAGTCCAACCAGACCGCACTAGAGCAGATGGTCCTGAGAGACATTAGGGATCTGGTGCATTCGATGGGGAAGGATATTAAAAGTTATGGCCTTCCAGATTTGGATCCTGTTGATGATGAGTGTTCCAAAGGTTACTCAAGAGAGGTTCGAGAGGAGTTGTCGGTTATATTCGACAAAACCGAGGAAAATTTGTTTACATCTCTTAACAAAGAGCAACGTGCTGGTTTTGAAGAAATCCTCTCTCATGTCATCGACAACAGGAGCCAAATTTTCTTTGTTGATGGTCCGGGTGGCACAGGAAAGACATATCTGTACAAAGCACTACTTGCTAAGGTCCGTTCCCTAGGACACATAGCTATTGCAACGGCAACATCTGGTATAGCAGCATCGATTATGCCTGGTGGACGCACCGCCCACTCCAGGTTCAAAATTCCGATTAGGCTCACAGAGAGCAGCATGTGCAATTTCACCAAGCAGAGCGGTACTGCAGACCTGCTCCGTAGGGCATCATTGATAATCTGGGATGAAGTTGCCATGACAAAACGCCAAACAGTTGAGACACTTGATAGGTCCCTACAAGACATCATGGGGTGTGATTTTCCTTTTGGTGGGAAGGTCGTGGTATTTGGAGGAGATTTTAGGCAGGTCCTTCCCGTGGTGACGCATGGGACAAGAGCGCAAATCACTGATGCTACGTTGCAGAGATCTTATTTATGGGAGAAGATTAGGAAGATACGCCTCAAACGTAATATGAGGGCACAAACCGACCAGTGGTTCTCTAGTTACCTCCTGAGAATTGGCGATGGAACAGAAGAGACGATTGGTGGAGATTATGTGCGTCTTCCGGATGATATTGTTATTCCTTACTCTCCCACCGATGAACCAGTGAACAAGCTTATTGAAGAAGTCTTCCCATTGCTTCATGAGAACGCCGCATCTGGATCCTATATGAGCGCACGTGCCATTCTTTCAACCAAGAATGAACATGTGGACAATCTAAATACTAAGATGATTGAAAGGTTTCCTGGCCAAGAAAAGATATATTATAGCTTTGACTCTGTTGAGGATGATGCCCGCAATAACTACCCAATTGAATATCTAAACTCCATCACTCCAAATGGCCTACCCCCGCATGTTTTGAAACTCAAAGTCAATTGTCCCGTCCTCCTTCTCTGAAATCTTGATCCTAATAACGGGTTGTGCAATGGAACAAGGTTGATGGTTAGAGCATTCCAGCATAATGCAATCGACGCTGAGATTGTTGGTGGTCAACATGCTAGAAATAGAGTGTTTATACCGAGGATCCCTTTATCACCCTCAGAGGACATTTCACTTCCTTTCAAATTCAAGAGGAAGCAGTTCCCAATCCGGTTGAGTTTTGCAATGACCATCAACAAAGCCCAAGGGCAAACCATTCCGACAGTTGGTATTTACCTCCCCGAGCCTGTATTCTCGCATGGCCAGCTTTATGTTGCACTTTCAAGGGGTGTGTCACGGCAAACCACTTGGATTTTGGCCAAGCCAAATAAAGACATCGATCCCACGGGGAAAAGCACAAAGAACATTGTGTACAGGGATGTATTGGAGGGATGAAACAGGTATGTTCTTCCTTTAGGCCGGTATTTCATATAGTTTAATTTCTTAGTGTGCATATATTGCTCATCTCCTTTTGATATTGCTCATTTCTGTTTTTTTGATTTGCGCTTTGTCCTGTTATATGCAGCACCTTCAGCGGTTCATGACCTATTATGAATTTAGGAGCTTTCCAACATATAGATTGATGATGATGGAGTTGATATCCACTTTCTTGGTTTATTTTCTGTAGTCTTGTTATTTTGTGATGTAAGTATGCTGTTGTAGCCAGCCGGGAACAAACTATTTTTCTGGAATAACAAGAATTGAATTCTTCACACATGAGATATTTGTATGTTAGTGAAAAAAGCATTCTAGACTTTTATTATTTGAAAATGCTGATATGTTCTGTTTGTTAAGTCCTAATAGTTTTGAAAGTGAGATTAAGCCAAACAATTCAGGTTCTTGTCCATCTAACAAGAATGACACTTTTGATTTCTTCCTAAATAATGCCCTCGCGTCCATGATCTACTGTCATGGGAATCATAATATCGTTCCGGTGAAGTGAAGTACAATGGAATTTTCTGAATGCGATTCATGTGAGTATATATATGATAATATTTTGGTACGACAACAAGGCCAAGAAGCTGTCATTTTGAATATATATTAATTATTATAATATATTAACATTTTAACCCATAGAAGTTGAGGGGTACTATATGACACACCTTGTTATTTAACTTCTTTTATTGTGAGCAATGTTATTCAACAAATACAATAAAAAAATCAACGGGTAGTTTTGATAGCTGTCATCTCAAATTATTTTTGCATTGCTGTATATTTAAGAAAAAAATACCTGAGCATTCGATGTAGCCATAATTAGCACGTCGTGGGCTCCTAAAACAATAATGCTACGAGAGAAATCAAAGGGATTAAATGCCTTTAATCACACCCGCAAAAAAATCCTTTAATCACAGGAGGTAAATGGATTTGTTTCCGTTACAATCAACTCCTTAATGCTGGAAGTTTATTTCAGTCATAATAAGCCCGTAAATCTTGCTATAGTCAGAGGAAACTCCTGAGACATTTAATCCCTAGACTTTATATATCCGGACATACTGAGCTTTCTTCTACCTATAGATTGATTCCTCCATCGCCGTGGGTCGCCGCTGCCCTATAGCCGCCAGCAGAAAAATTACTGCCCTGTTTTTAGCCAGGCCACCGCTCTCTACCTCTGAATTGCCCCAGGTATTGCACTGCTATACATTTTTTGACAAAGTTCACTGCGATACGATAGACTCCGGTAGTAATTAGTGATTTTTCTTGATAGATCAAAGCCTGTGTGCCTCATTTTCTTCCGGATTACAATATACCAGTCTTATTTAGTTTTTTTCCCCTAAAAACACAATTCTGAAGTACATAGGTGAATAAGGCTGGATGATTAATCTGCTATGTTCATATAGTAATATTTCTTATATATAATTTTGTCTGATTTGTATGACTAATCTGCTATTTCTTATAGATCTATATTTAATTCAATAGCACTCATACTGTATATTGGCTAAAGTTAAAAGGTACATATGTTTTCCTAATTAATCGTATATGTTTTTCTCTTCATATGAACAGATATGGCTGACGTGTTTGATTCCCCAAAGGTCTCAACCACTGGTATAGCTGGATTCATATCAGACAAGATTACACTCAAGGGTGAAGATGGCTCGAGTTCTTCCCGAACATCCTCGGTCAAATACATCTTCAACTACCTGATACATAGTGTACCACTGCATCCTAGCGTGGAGGTTATATATAACCCGTCCCCGTCCTCGGTAGAGTCACTTAAGAAAATGGACCAACTTGATTAGACACGGGTCTAGAATAAATAATAACTTGAGTGATCCATTAAACTTTTAATCCAGTCAATTCAATGTTTTCTGTATGTCGTCTCAACCATCATTTATTTTGTGCGATAAGCTTTCTCAATAATTATATGTTCTTTGTATCTATTACTTATTATTTATTATTATCGTTCGATTGATTTGTAATGGAGTGAACCTCCATGATATTGCTTCACTTCAGCTAAAACTATTTGGGTGTATTATAAATTTCCTATGCTTGAAATACGTTTCTACAACATTTACATTAATCACTCACGATAGCGATCATTGGAGTAAAAAATTCACCGGATTACACGTGCGTTGCACGTGCACTTTTACTAGTCTTATAACGTTTTTTATCTGAACTCAAGCCAAACAAGCACGACAAGTCGGACAGTTCACTTTCCTAATCCCTAGTCTCTCGTTGCTTTTTTCTTGCTAACCCCTAGTGTCGCGCCGCCGCCACATCTCCATGCCCGACCATCTGTAGCTGCAAGCGCGCCCCTACACCACCTCACCGCCACCCTCACGGCCGACCAGCCTCAGCCCCGTCCCCGCAGCATCTCCAACCCCGTCCCCGCAGGCGCCGCCGCCACACTACCACGTCACGGTCCTCGTCACATCTCCAATGTCGCGCCGACGCAGCATCTGCAACCCCGGTGAGACGCCGGACGCCATAACCCCGCCAGACACCACCATAGTCCACTTCGTAGTCGCTACCACCCTCCAGATCCCCGACGGCCGACACGGTAAGAACCTTCCCTGCCTCCTCCAATATTCTTCTCTACTATAGTATAGATTGCTCTGCTAGTGGTAGACTGTTATAAAAGATAGGTGTTCCTCTCTGATTTGGGTGCTACATCAAGTAAGATTGATCAGCTGTGCTCAATCTTTTGAGTTCCTAAGTGATTCAGGCGATTTTAGCTTCCATGCAGGTGTTACACATATTTAGGAATTGTAAATCTACATATTGTGAGCTCCATTGTCATGTACTAGTTAGTAGATTGCTGAAAGCATTGTCTTGTTTGTGTTTGGGCTATTTTTTATTTTTATTTCTGCTGATTAGTTGTGTACTTTTTATTGAGATGTACTTGTCCACGGTGATGAATGGAGAGTAACTAAGAGATTTTTTGCTGCTTTTTTATAGATGGCATCACAATCTAAGGATGAGCTGAACCAATATGTTCATGAGGATAATATGAACTTGAAGATGATGAAGGGGTTATTCAAATAGAAGATGATGCATACAGTAAGGTAATTTTTAAAGTCTTATTAAACTTCATAGCTAAATGTTTGATTAGCCATCACCATGTTTCCTCCACAACTCTGCGCCCTCATATTCAGATCATGTAGCTAGGCCATTGACTCTGTAGTTTCCATAATGGAAGCACTCTCTTAGTTTTGGAAAATGCTAGCTAAGCCTCTCACGGTAGTTCCACCAGAAGCCATCTGTAAATTGCAGATTTATAGTATTGTTCCTATTTTTGAGTTTTTGATGATGCAATCTACGTGTAAGATTTAATTATATGCTCTGACAGTGTGATTTATTACTGTTCTTGTGCACAAGTGCTGAAATGCCCAACACGATTGATGCATAGGCTGCTTATCTCGTTTACTTGTAACCTGCATATTTCATAACCTAGTGAAACTGATGTCACATGGCGTGCCTTTTCACAAATAGAGAATGAGATACATCAGGCATGTTAGCTGATATTTGATCTGGAATTAGTAAAGATGGCTCATAAATTTGTATACTAGTTGATTAGTCTAGATTTGTACTTTAGAACATGGAGTTAACTGTTATATGAACTGTTACGATAGTACTGTCCTTTTAGTCTGACTGACATGAGCTTGTACTGATATTGTATAGGTCACGATGTGAGAATTGTTGCATTGTTAGGCCTTAGCAGCCACACTCGAAGATGGCTTATGTCTTTCTTTCCTGCATCCAAGACACCGTAACTGCATCATCATATTGATCAGCTCATCAGGTATGCCCAAGTATTGTACTGATTATTGGTAGTGCTTTGGTTAGTTTCGGTACATGCTTTTTGTGAGTAGATTTTTTGTGTTTCACCAACCAGTATATGAATTACGACTTCCTCGGCATATTTATCATGAAATCAGATACTAGCAATATGATTTACCAATTAATAACAAAATAGTTAACGCCACTTACTCTTACAAAAGAGGACATATGCACCCAATATATCAGTTTCTTTATTAATATTTTAACAATTATTTGTAACAAAGTACTGCTGCAACATGCAATGTATTTGCTAGTTTCTTACGTGTTGCCAGCTCATATATTCATATGTGCACTCTTGATTGCCTAATAAGTGTCTTGTATTAGCCTATAATATGATTAGAATTTGAGTGTTGACTTTACTAAGGAAGTAATTATTTTCGGATTGCAGTGCGAACCTGAATACGAAGTGAGGACTGGAGTGCTCGCAGAGTTGAAGTCATTGAGCAAATTTCAAGATTATTGTTAGAACTTCGCTATACTTGTTTATTTAAGAATTTTTGTGGAGCATCAGATTTCAATATCATTGCTACTAGAGAGCATGGATACAAGTTTGAATTGGAGGTGTTGGTTGTTCTGAAATAACATCAAACTTGGTTTGGATATTGTGCTATCGCTGTTAATTCCACTCTGTAGTATTTATGATTGTATTTTGTTATCTACGAGTGTAAGTGATCATATTGTGTTACCGATGTGCAAATGCAATATATACTTTTTATTCCTATAATATTTACCAGTGATGGGCAAACTACTAAAGGAAACATTGCTGATAATGAGATAAAAACACTAAATAATGATAATCACAAATAAATGAATGCCCACTAGTAAACAAATACTAGTGACGGTCACAAATAAATGAATGTCACTAGTAAACAAATACTAGTGACAGGCCCTCGCCTGTCACTGGTAACATGATACCAGTGACACATTATTAGTGACAGGCGCCTTGCCTGTCGCTAATGGGTCATTTTAGCCTGTCACTAGTAGGCTATTCTGCAGTAGTGTGTGTTTGCGGGGATCCGATGGATATTGAGATTATTATGTTGGTTTGATTAATAGTTTTGTCTTTATGATTCTATCATGTCTGTGTTGTTTGTGATCTTGCATGCTCTCCTTTTTAGTAGCTATCTTGGCCAAGTAGTTGCTAGTGACTCCAAGAGGGGTATTTATGCTTGACAGTGGGTTCATGCCTCTAGTTTCCGAGGGAAGTGACATAAATCTCTTTGGTTGTAGATGTGCTGTTGCTACTAGGGAGAAAACAACGGTCTCTTGTTCATGGAACATGTGGACTGTTTACCTTACACACTTTGCTTAAAGCATTTGTTTGTTGCTTGCAACTTAATACTGGAGGGGGTTCGGATGATAACCTGAAGGTGGACTTCTAGTCATAGATGTAGTTGTATGGTGGTCTATGTATCTTGTTGTATTGCCCAATCAAATCTCTTAGGATCTTTCTAACTAGTATTGCATTGTTATGCCTTGCTCAGTTCCTGTCAATTGCCCCGCTGTAATTTGTTTACCCTTCATGCCATGTTGTTTATCTAAGGAGAGCACCTCTAGTGAACTATGGACCCCGGTCCAATCTTTACCATTGATACATCTTCCACTGTTACTTGTTTACTTGCAGCAAACCACCATTACCTTCCACACCATATGTTTAATCCTTTGTTACAGCAAACCGGTGAGCTTGACAACCTCACTGATTCGTTGGGACAAAGTTTTGAGTTTGTGTTGTGCAGGTCTCCACGTTGTTTGCAACACCTGTGTGACGTTTTCTTCCTCCTACTAGTTCGATAACCTCGGTTTCTTACTGAGGGAAGACTTGCTGCTGTGATCATCACACCTTTCTCTTCGGGTTCCCAACGAAGTGCTCCCACGTCAAGCACCAAGCATCCTCAATAAAAATCTATGCATATGGTAAATAAAAAGATCGCTGAGATGCTCATTATCTGCTTGCCTTGTCATTTTGGTTATGGGATAGCTCCTGTACCATGTGCAAGGGGTACCCCGTTGGCGGTTCTCTATGATACGCATGTACTTACAATGACAAGAACTTGCAGGTGACTGAAGTTGAGTAGCATGAGGTGTGACCCTCGTATTCAAGGGACTTGAGATTGCCAACTTATACTTTGTCAAGCATATACTCCATCTTTGTTCACTTTAACCTTAATCACTTCAAGATGCTTATGATAGGGGCAATGAGGGCTGAAAGCTAACAAGTACCATAATTTTTGGAAGCTTTTTTTAAAACTTGAAATCCCTGCTTCCTTTATGAAAGGCTTTTCTTCCACCATTATTTGAGTCTCCACCTTCTACCTTTAGGCACCATTAAGAGATCATAGTTGTCATTCTATGTGCAGTGTCCCAAAACTTATTGATTGATGCATATTGTGATATTACTTGTTCTTGTGCTACTTGTTTCTAGTCACCCTTGTGAACTTTGAAGGTGTCTTATGCATCTATTTACTACTCTATGAGGGACAAGCTGAATGCCACTATGACATGTTTTCTGTATGTGAAACAAACAAATGTTTTTCAATGCATGTTATTCATGATCTTTTTTTGTAGTCTGTCATGTTGCATGCATAGTTACTATGTCCTATTGTTAGAACTCCATCTTTCATGCATATGTTTAGAGTTCTTTGAACCCAGCTTTCAATGCTTGCAAATGGTTTGATCTTGGTTTTGATGGTGCATGTCACCTCAAAAATTATTCTTTTTATCACTTACCTACTCGAGGACGAGTAGAAGTTAAGCTTGGGATGCTTGATACGTCAGAAACGTATCTATAATTTTTGATGCTCCATGCTTTTTTAGTATCTACTTTGCTTTGCTTTGTCTACACTTTGAGGTGTTTTTATATCATTTCTGGAACTAACCTATTAACAAGTTGCCATAGTGCCAGTTGCCTGTTTTCTTCTATTTTTGGTTCCAGAAAGGTAGAAAATCAATATTCTCGGAATTGGACGGGACAAAAGCCAAACTCAATATTTTACCGTGAGGGACACGAATCCAGAAGACAAGACGGAGACGCAAACCAGGGCGGCCAACCCCCCTAGGCGCGGGTGGGCCCTGCCCCGCACCTGGGCAGGGTGTGTCCCCCCTGGCCGCCTCCCAGCCTCGCCTATTCGCCTATAAGAAGCCCCCGATGCAGAAACCCTAAGTACCCGATCAATATTCCACGAAACCTTCTGTAGTCGCCGCCACCGTCGTCCCCAGATCGGGGGGGGGGGGGGGGGGGGCTGAAGTTCTTCCTGGCACCCTGCCGGAGGGGAGATCATCTCGGAGGCCTTCTCTCCGGTATGATGCGTGAGTAGTTCCACCTTGGACTATGGGTCCATATAGTAGCTAGATGGTTGTATCTCCTCCTTTGTTCTTTCATGTATAGATCTTGTGAGCTCCGTTCATGATCAAAGTCTAATCTATTTGTAATCATGCATGTTGTGTTTGCGG
Source organism: Avena sativa (assembly GCA_916181665.1). Taxonomy (NCBI): domain Eukaryota; kingdom Viridiplantae; phylum Streptophyta; class Magnoliopsida; order Poales; family Poaceae; genus Avena; species Avena sativa. The sequence goes on along the minus strand of OV702285.1, from coordinate 36,926,234 downwards.
GGATCTGATGGATATTGAGATTATTATGTTGGTTTGATTAATGATTTTGTCTTTATGATTCTATCATGTCTGTGTTGTTTGTGATCTTGCATTCTCTCCGTTGTTAGTAGCTATCTTGGCCAAGTAATTGCTAGTGACTCCAAGAGGGGGTATTTATGCTCGATAGTGGGTTCATGCCTCTAGTTTCCAAGGGAAGTGATAGAAATCACTTCGGTTGTAGATGTGCTGTTGCTACTAGGGAGAAAACAACGGTCTCTTGTTCATGGAACAAATGGATTGTTTATTTTACACACTTTGCTTAAAGCAGTTGTCTGTTGCTTGCAACTTAATACTGGAGGGGGATCGGATGATAACCTGAAGGTGGACCTCTAGTCATAGATGCAGTTGGATGGTGGTCTATGTATATTGTTGTATTGCCCAATCGAATCTCATAGAATCTTTTTGTCTAGTATTGCATTGTTATGCCTTGCTTAGTTCCTGTCAATTGCCCCGCTGTAATTTGTTTTACCTTCATGCCATGTTGTTTATTAAGAGAGAACCTCTAGTGAACTATGGACCCCGGTCCAATCTTTACCATTGATACATCTTCCACTGTTACTTGTTTACTTGCTGCAAACCATTACCTTCCACACCATATGTTTAATCCTTTGTTACAACAAACCGGTGAGCTTGACAACCTCACTGATTCTTTGGGGAAAAGTCTTGAGTTTGTGTTGTGCAGGTCTCCGCGTTGCTTGCAACACCTGTGTGACATTTCCTTCCTCCTACTGGTTCGATAACCTCGATTTCTTACTGAGGGAAACTTGCTGCTGTGCTGCTTCACACCTTGCTCTTGGGGTTCCCAACAGGCTCCACGTTAACTACGTGTACATCCATCAAGATCTTTTCTGGCGCCGTTGCTGAGGAATAAAGAAAGAAGCTCCCACGTCAACAAGGCGCCATCAAGGAGTCATCATTCCTTGAGTTCCTTCCAATTATACTCCGTTCCTCTGATTTGTGTGAGTGTGTTGTAGGGATTAGTATTGAAGTGGTTTTGAGGGGATTGGGTGTGGGGAATGCTTTCACCAAATCCCTGTGTGGTTGATCCCCGCTAATCATCTCACAACCACTGCTACAAACAAGCCCTAAGGATTCATCCAAGCGCCGCTGTCCACGTGTAAAATTTACACTTTCCTGGCACCCAACACTGCCAAATAGAGGTGCCAAAGTCTGAAGATGTGGGGCCAGAGAACTGTAACATGTAAGCTGATTTTGCCGAGTATTCCCTCGACGCATCAAAACGCCAACATATATTATCCGGTCTACCATCATCAAGTTGGATATTCTGAACCATGCGAGCAAGGTTGAAATGCTCATCGAGTATATCATGTGACAAGCCATGTGATCTATAATTTTTGATGTTCCATGCTTGTTTAGTATCTACTTTGCTTTGATTTGTCCACACTTTGAGGTGCTTTTCATATGTTTTCTCGTACTAACCTATTAACAAGTTGCCACAGTGTCAATTGCCCGTTTTCTGCTGTTTTTGTTCCAGAAAAGCTAGTAAGGAAATATTCTCGGAATTGGACGGGACAAAAGACAAAGTCAATATTTCACCGAGGATAACAAGGAGTCCAGAGGAGAGACAGAGGGGCGCCACAGGGCGGCTGCACCCCCAGGCGCGGCCTAGGGTGGGCCCACGCCTGGCCTAGGGATAAAAAAACGGTCTCTTGTTCATGGAACAAGTGGATTGTTTACCTTACACACTTTGCTTAAAGCAGTTGTCTGTTGCTTGCAACTTAATACTGGAGGGGGTTCGGATGATAACCCAAAGGTAGACTTCTAGTCATAGATGCAGTTGGATGGCGGTCTATGTATATTGTTGTATTGCCCAATCGAATCTTATAGGATCTTTTTGTCTAGTATTGCATTGTTATGCCTTGCTCAGTCCTGTCAATTGCACTGCTGTAATTTGTTTACCCAGCATGCCATGTTTGTTTATCTAAGGAGAGCACCTCTAGTGAACTATGGACCTCGGTCCAATCTTTACCATTGATACATCTTCCACTGTTACTGTTTACTTGTTGCAAACCATCATCACCTTCCACACCATACAGTTAATCCTTTGTTACAGCAACCGGTGAGATTGACAACCTCACTGTTAGTTGGGGCAAAGTCTTGAGTTTGTGTTGTGCAGGTTTCCACGTTGTTTGCAACACCTTTGGGACGTTTCCTTCCTCCTACTGGTTCTATAACCTCGGTTTCTTACTGAGGGAAAACTTGATGCTGTGCTGCATCATACCTTCCTCTTGGGGTTACCCAACGAAGCGCTCCAGGTTGACGCAGCGCCATCAAGACTTTTTCTGGCGCCGTTGCCGGGGAGGCTAAGGACGTATTCACAAGGGGAGTCCTCCTCAACCTTTCTCTTTTCTTTGTTTTTAGTTTGCTTAGTTTATTTTGCTTGGTTTTGTTTGCCTCTTTTTATAAAAACTCCAAAAGTAGTTTAGTTTGGTTTGCTTTCTCTTATCAAAAACACAAAAAAATTAGTTCCTACTCTATTTGATGCTGCTGTTTTTGGCTTGCTCCACTTTTGTCAAAATGAACTCTGTTGAGAACACCAAGTTGTGTGACTTCACTAGCACAAACAACAATGATTTCCTTAGCATTCCTATTGCTCCACCTGCTCCTGATGCTACCTTTTATGAAATTAAGCCTGCTTTGTTGAATCTTGTGATGAGAGAGCAATTTTCTGGTACTAGTTCTGATGCTGCTGCCCATCTTAATAACTTTGTTGAACTTTGTGAGATGCAAAAGTATAAGGATGTAGATGGAGATATTATTAAGCTCAAGCTGTTTCCTTTCTCCTTGAGAGGAAAAGCTAAAAAATGGTTGCTATCTTTTCCTAGAAATAGTATTGATTCTTGGATTAAGTGCAAAGATGCTTTTGTTAGAAAGTACTACCCTCCTGCTAAGATTATATCTATGAGAAGTGACATTATGAAACTTAAACAACTTGATAATTAACATGTTGCTCAAGCTTGGGAAAGAATGAAATCTTTGGTTAAGAATTGTCCCACTCATGGACTTACTGCTTGGATGATTATCCAGACTTTTTATGTAGGTTTGAACTTCTCTCCAAGAAACCTGTTGAATTCAGCTGTTGGAGGTACCTTTATGACCATCACCTTGGGTGCTGCAACAAAACTCCTTGATAATATGATGGTTAATTAATCTGAATGGCACACTGAGAGGGCTCCACATGGTAAGAAGGTAAATTCTGTTGAAGAAACCTCCTCTTTGAGTGATAAGATATATGTTATCATGGATATGCTTGTTAATGGGAAAGCTCCTTTAGATACAAATTATGTTCCCTTAGCCTCTTTGGTTGCTCAAGAAGAGCAAGTTGATGTGAACTTCATTAGAAACAACAATTTCAACAACAATGCCTATAGGAATAATTTTGGTAGTAAAAACAATTATATGCCTTATCCTCCTAATAATGGCAATACCTATGGGAACTCCTACAACAATGCTAGAAGTGCCCCCTCTGAACTTGAAGTCATTCTCAAAGACTTTATTAGTAAACAAACCACTTTCAACAAGACTGTGGAGGAAAAGCTTTTAAATGTTGAGAAGAATATTTCCTTTTTGTCTGAAGCACAATCCTCTTTGATTAATAAAATGGCTGCTAAACCTGAAACCATGGGAAGTGCCTTTGCTGCTACTCATGCCATACAAGTTACTATTGATGAAAATGTTAAACTGTTAGCCCAACTTCATGCTAAGTGGGAAAGAGAAGCTGAAATTGATAGAAACAATAGTGTGTGCACCATCACCACCACCCATATGGATGCCACTAAACCACAAGAAGTTCCTATTCCTCCTCCAACAATGCCTAAGGCCAATGAGTCTACTGCTAGTGATGCTAAGTTTGATTTTGATCTTGATGGTTGCAATATTTCTGAAGTGATTATGTTCCTGCAAAAAATTGCTAGAAGTCCTGATGCTAGTGATATGCATATTGCTTTCAAACACATTATAGATGCTCTTGTTAAGATTAAGGAAGAGAAGTTAAAACACAAAGCTTCTATTCCTAGGAAAGTAGAAGATTGTTGGGAACCCATTATTAATATGCAAGTGAATGACTTTTATCTCAAAGCTTCATGTGATCTTGGTTCTAGTACCTCTATTATGCCTAGGAAGATTTATGAAATGCTTGATTTGCCACCTTTAGAAGATTGTTATTTGGATGTCCCACTTAATGATAATGCTAAGAATAAACTCATGGGGAGTGTTAATGATGTTCTCATTATGGTTAACAATGCTTATGTCCCTGTTGATTTCTATATTTTGGATGTTGAATACAATGCTTCTTGTCCTATTACTTTGGAAAGACCTTTTCTTTGAACTGTTGGTGCTATCATTGATACGAAAGAAGGCACCATTAAATATTAATTTACATTTAAGAAAGGTATTAAACACTTTCCTATGAGGAGAGAGAAGTTGCTTTTTGCTCCTCATTTGAAAGCAAGGTTTGATGTTAATGCTTCTTCATTTGAAAATACTTGATTTCTTGCTTCTTGTGCTTAACTTAAAGGCATTAAAAAAAGTACTTGTTGGGAGATAACCCAAGAGTTTTCTTGAGACTTGGAAGTTATTACTTCTGTGATGACCTCTTCTTATCCTTTTTGTTTGCTTTTTGTGCCAAGAATGACCTCTAATGAGAGGGAAGTAACATTGGGGGGGGGGGATTGCTGTCCCGAAACAGATTTTTGTCCTCCACCATAAAAATTCGTGAGGAGTCTCTATAATTCGGATTGAGCTGAAAATTTACGAATAAATCTCCCAGTATGTTAGCTAACTTTCGTTAGTAAAACACTTCTTTATTTGAGCAACATAAGATTAAAAAAAACGGTTTCTGCCTGCTGGTCTGTTTTGACAGATTTCTGCCATTATTTGCATTTGCTTCTTATTGATTCTTTTTTGGGTTCTTTTTGGGAAATTGAGCTTTTTGAAGGAGTTGCTACAGTATATTGTGTTTTTAGTGAAAAGTTTTGCTGTTCTAAAGCTAAGCCTAAAGGTCTATTATCTTTTGAATACACTAATGTTGCTAATGAAGATTGTATGAAGTTTTGTATGAAGGAAAATTTTCAGGTGTCGAGAGAGAATGATGTAATGCGATGAAGAATGGACAAAAGCTCAAGCTTGGGGATTCCACCCCTGGTGTCACCCCAATAAATATCCAAGAGGTACAAGCGTCAAATCTTGGGGATGCCCAAGGCATCCCCTTTTTCATCAATAAAAAGCTCAGGTCTTTCTAGACACTTCGTTTTTATTGTTTCATGCACTATTTTGTTGTTTTTGGAGCGTCTTAGTTTTTGTTTGATTTGCTTAGTTTGTTTACTTTGCTTGAATAAAGTAGTTCGGACCCCCGTTCTCGCTGTGTTGTTCCAAATAAGTTGATTGGTGTTGCAAAGGAGTAGAAAGTTCTTGCTTGAAAGTGCAAGAGGAGCTTTCATTGACTGTGACTTAGACTTTAGCATGTCATGCTAGGTGTTGTTTTGACCTTATGCTTAGTGATTATTGCTGTAGCATTACTTGTTCCAAACAATTGGGATTGCTTAGTGTGCCTTGAAAGAACCATGCGTTGTTTTAGCATGCAAAAGCATAGTATTGTTGTTTCTCCTTTGATGCTTTGTTTGGGTTGACTTGGCACATTCTCACACCATGTTATGACTATGAACAAGTCACCATAGCCTCTATGATCATTTAGTCCTTGACTTGTAGTACCACTCTATGCTTTGATTAGTAATGTTCTGTCGCTCTGTATGATTATGACCATTATTGCTCTCTTTACTGGTTGCTCATAGTCTTTTGCTAGCCTCCACTTGTATGAGTAAGCTCTACCCATGCTTCCAACTCCCAAGAAACCAAGTTATTCCAAAGTGTCCACTATAAACTCCTATGCATGGTGTGTTACACCATTCCAGGTATATTCTTGTTTTCAGCTATCTTCCAATTAAAAAGTATTTTGTTATATGAAAACTTAGTGATTAAAGCTCTCACAAACTTGATGTCACACTTAATATTCCTTGCCCCTAATAAACTTGAACCATTTGTAATCTATGTTGTATATGCTTGCACTTATACGTTGGAATTACCAGAACCATGTTTTCATGGGTAACGTTTTCAATATTGCACTTGTACTTTGTACACAGTTGATATCATGCTCTTTTGTCTATGGATGTCGCCGGTGTGAAATAAAAAGGGAGCTTCAATATGTCGTAAACGTATCTATAATTTTTGATGCTCCATGCTTGTTTTATATCATTTGTCTTAAGTTTTGTCTACACTTTGAGGTATTTTGATCACTTTCTGGTGCTAACCTATTAACAAGATTCCACAGTGCCAGTTGCCTGTTTTCTTCTGTTTTTGGTTCCAGAAAGGCAAAAAATCAATATTCTCGGAATTGGACGGGACAAAAGCCAAAGTCATTATTTTTTCGGAGCAACACGGAACCACGAAGCAGAGTCGGAGGGGCGCCACAGGGTGGCCACACCCCCTAGGCGTAGGTGGGCCATACCCCGCGCCTGGGTAGGGTGTGGGCCCCCTGTCCCTCCACCGACCTTGCCTCCTGCGCCTATAAGAAGCCCCCGGAGAGAAAACCCTAAATAATCAATCATACTTCTCGAAAAACCTCCGCTGCGCCGCCTCCACCGAAAGGGATATTCGGGGGATAGAAAGTCTCTGTTCTGGCACCGTGCCAAGACGGGGAAGTGCCCCCGGAGCCATCTCCATCGATCTCCATCGCCATCTTCCTCACCGTTGCTGATTCCCATGATGAGGAGGGAGTAGTTATTCCTCGAGGATAAGGGCTCTACCGGTAGCTATGTGTTCATCTCTCTCACTCTATGCATGGTCATATTGTGATCATGAGCTTTGTAATCAAGTAGATCTACCTTTCTACTCAAGTGCTTCAATAGATCTCTGCTCTCCCCATGTGTGTGAAATTGACAGCGTGCACGCCATGGTGGCACTTAGGTTTGAGTCTACATAAATACTCTTTGTGCTTTAATAGATTTATGCTTTTCCCCACGTGTGTGAAAGTGGTAGCGTGCATACCGTGTGTGGCACTGTGGCTAGATTGAATATTTGTTATGAGTTATATTGGGAGTTGGATGTCTCTATGAAATTGTAGTGTTTGTTGGAACCATCTAGCGCTCAAGGTGACAGTGTGGGGTTATCTAGATTGGGGAAGGCGGACTGTGAGGAGTGCTGTTATAGCCCTACCAATGATTAGAGTGTCCAACCAGAGAGTAGTTAAGAGTAGTATCATGAAGAGAAGATATTTATATGAGATAGTGTTCACTAGTGAAAGTATGATCCCTAGGCCTTATTTCTAAACATTGAAACACCGTTTGCTACTAGATCTGTTGCATGTTTGCTTGCTTCCAGTCTTTACCTCACTGTCAAACACCGTCAAAGCTATTTTTTGGCACCGTTACCACTTGTATTTCACTATCTCTTCACCGAATTAGTGCACCTATACACCTGACAAGTGTATTAGGTGTGTTGGGGACACAAGAGACTTCTTGTATCTTGATTGCAGGGTTGCTTGAGAGGTATACCTTTGACCACTTCCTCCTTGAGTTCGATAAACCTTGGGTAATCCACTTAAGGGAAACTTGCTGCTGTTCTACAAACCTCTGCAGTTGGAGGCCCAACAACTGTCTACAAGAATAGAAGTGCGTAGACATCAAGCTCTTTTCTAGCGCCGTTGCCGGGGAGGTAAGGTAAAAGGTACTCACATCCTCCGGTGTGAGTGCTCGAAGTTATTTCCTTTAGGTTCTGCAATTTTGTCTTTTTGTTTCTTGTTTTCACTAGTTAGGCTTAATGGAAAACAAAAACAAAATCAGAGAGCTTTATAGTATCTATCTTGAGTTAGGACATGAAGTGTTTGAAGAGAAAATAAAAAACCTATGGAGCTTTATTTGCATGCTAATAGCAATGTTATTAGTATGAATTCTTTGGACACCATTATTGCTAATGCTATGGAAAAGTCTAAGCTTGGGGAAGCTAGTTTTGATGAAAATGATCTTTTTAGTCCCCCAACTTTGGAAGAGAACTATTCTATTGCTTATGATGATACTATACCTCCAATATATGATGATTACAACGATGAATATGATATTTTCATTCCACCTACTATTGAGGAGAAAGTTAATTGTGATTACAATATGCCTCCTATATTTGATGACTATGGTGATGATAATAATAATGATAGCTATTTTGTTGAATTTGCTCCCACTACAATTGATAAGAGTGACTATGCTTATGTGGAGAGTAATAATTATTTTATGCATGTGGCTCATGATAAGAATGTTTTATGTGATAGTTATATTATTAATTTTGTTCATGTTGCTACTGAAAGTTATTATGAGAGAGGTAAACATGGTTTTATGCATCTCAATAATATTAAGTTTCCCCTCTTTATGTTAAAAGTCTTGAAGTTGCACTTGTTTTGCTTTCCTATGCTTGGTGCTTTGTGCTTTCATGACTTGTTTCTTTACAAGATTCCTATGCATAGGAAGTGGTTTATACTTAAATGTGTTTTAAATTTGCTTCTTGATGCTCTCTTTTACTTCAATTCATATTTCTTATGTGAGCATCTTCTCAAACTATCAAGCCTAACTTAAAGGCGGTAAAGAAAAGTACTTGTTGGGAGATAACCCGAGAGTTTCCTTGAGTCTTGGAAGTTATTACTTCAGTAATGACCTCTCCTTATCCTTTTTGTTTGCTTTTTGTGCCAAGAATGACCTCTAATAAGAGGGAAGTAAGATTTGGGGAGTTGCTGTCCCGAAACACATTTCTGTCCTCCACCATAAAAATTCGTGAGGAGTCTCTATAAGTTGGATTGAGCTGAAAATTTACGAATAAATCCCCCAGTATGTTAGATAACTTTCGTTAGTTCAACACTTTTTGATTTGAGCAACAAAATATGTTCGAAAAAATCGGTTTCTACCTGCTAGTCTGTTTTGACAGATTTCTGTCATTATTTGCATTTGCTTCTTATTGATTCCTTTTTTAGTTCTCTTTTGGGGAATTGAGATTTTTGAAGGAGTTTCTACAGTAGCATGTGTTTTTAGTGAAAAGTCTTGCTGTTCCAAAGCTTTACCCAAAGGTCTATTATCTATTGAATACACTAATGTTGCTAATGAAGATTGTGTGAAGTTTTGTATGAAGGAAAATTTGCAGGTGTAGAGAAAGAATGATGAAATGAGATGAAGAATTGACAAAATCTCAAGCTTGGGATGCCACCCCGTGTAACCCCAAGAAATATTCAAGATGTACAAGCGTCAAAGCTTGGGGATGCCCAAGGCATCCCCTTCTTCATCAATAAAAATCTCAGGTCTTTATAGACACTTCGTTTTTATTGTTTTATGCATTGTTGTGTTATTCTTGGAGCGTCTTAGTTTTCGTTTTTGGTTTTAGTTTGCTTGAGTAAGTTGGTTGATCACAACACACTTCTTTTGGAGAGAGACACACTCTGTTTTCATTGCCTAGAACACTCTAGTTTTCACTCTTATTCTTTTGTGAGTGTTCTCTTTTGCTAGCACTATGTTTAGCCTTAGTTTTCTTGTGCTTTTAGCTTAGAACATTTTAGTTCTTCTTTGTGGATTTGTGAGACAAGATCACTGGTCTTTATTGATTATTATATTTGTGAGTTTTTTCAAATAAAGTTGTTTGGTGTTGGAAAGAGTAGAAAGCTTCATGTTTAAGTGGTACAAAAGGGAGCTTGTTTTGACTGTGACTTAGACTTTATCATGTCATTCTAGATGTTGTTTTGACCTTATGATTAGTGATTATTATTTTAGCATGACTTGTTCCAAACAATTAGGATTGCTTAATGTGCCTTGAAGGAATCATGCGTTGTTTTAGCATACAAAAGCATAGTATTGTAGTATTCTCCTTTGATGCTTTGTTTGGGTTGACTTGGCACATGCTCACACCATGTTATGAATATGAACAAGTCACCATAGCCTCTATGATCATTTAGTCCTTTACTTGTAGTACCACTCTATGCTTTGATTAGTAATGTTTTGTTGTTCTGCATGATTATGACCATTATTGCTCTCTTAGTTGGTTGCTCCCAGTCTTTTGCTATCCTCCACTTGTATGAGTAAGTTCTACTCATGCTTTCAACTCCCAAGAAACCAAGTTATTCCGAAGTGTCCACTATAAACTCCTATGCATGGTGTATTACATCATTCCAAGTATATTCTTATTTTCAGCTATCTTCCAATTAAAATGTATTTTGTTATGTGAAAAGTTAGTGATTAAAGCCCTCACAAACTTGATGACACACTTTATATTCTTTTCCCCTAATAAACTTGAACCATTGTGTCATCTATGTTGTATATGCTTGCACTTATACGTTGGAATTTGCAGAACCGTGCTGTCACGGGGAACGTTTTCAACATTGCACTTGTACTTTGTACACAGTTGATATGATGCTCTTTTGTCTATGGATGTCGCCGGTGTAAAATAAAAGGGGAGCTTGTAAGTCCATGGAGTTATGTATGTGTGTTAGAGAAACGCCTAGACCGCTATCCTAAGCCATGCCTAATCATGGGGGAAACTTGCAGCATCACCTAATGACATCTATGAAGCTTTCTTCTTATAAAAAAGTGACATATTGAAAAGAGGAAAGAGAGAAAAAAGCACCATATTCCCATGGTAAATAAGAAGATTGCTGAGATGTTCATTGTCTGCTTGCCTTGTTATTTTGATTATGGGATGATGTCTACGCACTTCTATTCTTGTAGACAGTTGTTGGGCCTCCAAGTGCAGAGGTTTGTAGAACAGCAATAAGTTTCCCTTAAGTGGATTACCCAAGGTTTATCGAACTCAGGGAGGAAGTGGTCAAAGGTATTCCCTCTCAAGCAATCCTGCAATCAAGATACAAGAAGTCTCTTGTGTCCCCAACACACCCAATACACTTGTCAGGTGTATAGGTGCACTAGTTCAGCGAAGAGATAGTGAAATACAAGTGGTAATGGTGCCAGAAAATATCTTGACGGTGAGATAAAGACTAAAGCAAGCAAACATGCAGCATATCTAGATGCAAACAGTGTTTCGATGTTTAGAAACAAGGCCTAGGTATCATACTTTTACTAGTGAACACTCTCTCATATAAATATCCTCTCTTCATGATACTACTCTTAACTACTCTCTGGTTGGACACTCTAATCATCGGTAGGGCTATAACAGCACTCCTCAAAATCCGCCTTCCCCAATCTAGATAACCCCACACTATCACCTTGAGCGCTAGATGGTTCCAACAAACACCACAATTTCATAAATACATCCAACTCCAAATATAACTCATAACAAATATTCAATCTAGCCAAAGTGCCACACACGGTATGCACGCTCTCACTTTCACACACGTGGGAAAAAGCATAGATCTATTAAAGCACAAAGAGTATTTATGTAGACTCAAACCTAAGTGCCACCATGGCGTGCACGCTGTCACTTTCACACACATGGGGAGAGCAGAGATCTATTGAAGCACTTGAGTAGCAAGGTAGATCTACTTGATTACAAATCTCATGACCACAACAAGATCATGCATAGAGAGAGAGAGAGAGAGAGAGAGAGAGAGAGAGAGAGAGATGAACACATAGCTACCGGTAGAGCCCTTAGCCTCGAGGAAGAACTACTCCCTCCTCATCACGGGAATCAGCAACGGTGATGAAGATGGCGGTGGAGATCGATGGAGATGGCTTCGGGGGCACTTCCCCGTCCCGACAGGGTGTCGGAACAGAGACTTTCTGTCCCCTGAATCTCCCCTTCGGCGGCGGCGGCGGCGCTACGGAGGTTTTCGTGGATTTCTTCTGGATTCCCTAGGGTTTTTGGGTCAGAGGATTCTTCTAGGCGAAGGGGAAGGCCGAGGAGGCGACCAGAGGGCCCACACCCTTCCCAGGCGCGGGCCAGGCTTGGCCACGCCTAGGGGGATCTAGCCACCCTCTCGTGCCTCTCCGCCCCTCCTTCTGGATTTGTGTCCCTCATGGAAAGTTATTGACTTTGGCTTTTGTCCCGTCCAATTCAGAGAATATTGATTTTCTGCCTTTCTGGAACCAAAAACAGAAGAAAACAGGCAACTGGCACTATGGGAACTTGTTAATAGGTTAGTTCCATAAAATATATGAAAACACCTCAAATAAAGACAAAGCAAAGCAAAGTAGATACTAAACAAGCATGGAACATCAAAAATTATAGATACGTTTCCAACGTATCATGGGATAGCTCCTGTATCATGTGCAAGGGGTACCCCGTTGGCGGTTCTTTATGATACACATGTACTTATTATGACAAGAACTTACAGGTGACTAAAGTTGAGTAGCATGAGGTGCGACCCTCGTATTCAAGGGACATGAGATTGCCAACTTATACTTTGTCAAGCATATACTCCATCTTTGTTCACTTTAACCTTAATCACTTCAAGATTCTTATGATAGGGGCAATGAGGGCTGAAATCTAACAAGTACCATAATTTTTGGAAGCTCTTTTTGAAACTTGAAATCCCTTCTTCCCTTTATGAAGGGCCTTTCTTCCACAATTATATTGAGTCTCCACCTTCTACCTTTAGGCACTAGTTAAGAGAGCATAGTTTCCATTCTTAGTTCTATGTGCATTGTCTCAAAACTTATTGATTGATGCATATTGTTGATATTGCTTGTTCTTGTGCTATTTGTATCTAGTCACTCTTATGAACTTTGAAGGTGTCCTATGCATCTATTTGCTACTCTATGAGGGACAAGCTGAATGCCACTATGCCATGTTTTCTGTATGTGAAACAAACAAACGTTTTTCAATGCATGTTATTCATGATATTTGTTTGTAGCCTTTCATGTTGCATGCATAGTTAATTTGTCTTACTGTTAGAACTTATTCTTTCATGCTCATGTTTAGAGTACTTTGATCCCAGCTTTCAATGCTTGCAAGTGGTTTTATCTTGTTTGTGATGGTGCATGTCACCTCAAAAATTATTCTTTTTATCACTTACCTACTCGAGGACGAGCAGGAGTTAAGCTTGGGGATGCTTGATACGTCGTAAACGTATCTATAATTTTTGATGCTCCATGCTTGTTTTATATCATTTCTCTTATACACTTTCTGGTACTAACCTATTAACAAGATACCACAGTGTTAGTTGCCTGTTTTCTTCTGTTTTTGGTTCCAGAAAGGAAGAAAATCAATATTTTAGGAATTGGACAGGGCAAAAGCCAAAGTTGTTATTTTCCCGGAGAAACACGGAACCACGAAGAAGAGTCGGAGGGGCGCCACAGGGTGGCCACACCCCCTAGGCACGGGTGGGCCCTACCCTGCGCCTGGGTAGGGTGTGGCCCCCCTGCCCCCCCCACCGACCTTGCCTCCTGCGCCTATAAGAAGCCCCTAGGGAGAAAATCCTAAATAATCAATCATATTTCCAAAAAAACCTCCGCTGCGCCGCCGCCACCAAAGGGGAGATTCGGGGGATAGAAAGTCTCTATTCCGGCACCCTGCCGGGACGGGGAAGTGCCCCCGGAGCCATCTCCATCGATCTCCATCGCCATCTTCATCATTGTTTCTGATTCCCATGATGAGGAGGTAGTACTTCTTCCTCGAGGCTAAGGGCTCTACCGGTAGCTATGTGTTCATCTCTCTCTCTATGCATATTGTGATCATGAGCTTTGTAATCAAGTATATCTACCTTGCTACTCAAGTGCTTCAATAGATCTCTGCTCTCCCCATGTGTGTGAAAGTGATAGCGTGCATGCTATGGTGGCACTTAGGTTTGAGTCTACATAAATACTCTTTGTTCTTTAATAGATCTATGCTTTTCCCCACGTGTGTGAAAGTGACAGCGTGCATACCGTGTGTGGCACTTTGGCTAGATTGAATATTTGTTATGAGTTATATTGGGAGTTGGATGTCTCTATGAAATTGTGGTGTTTGTTGGAACCATCTAGCACTCAAGGTGATAGTGTGGGGTTATCTAGATTGGGGAAGGCGCAGTTTGAGGAGTGTTGTTATAGCCCTACCGATGATTAGAGTGTCCAACCGGAGAGTAGTTAAGAGTAGTATCATGAAGAGAAGATATTTATATGAGAGAGTGTTCACTAGTGAAAGCATGATCCCTAGGCCTTGTTTCTAAACATTGAAACATCGTTTGCTACTAGATCTGTTGCATGTTTGCTTGCGTCCAGTATTTACCTCACTGTCAAGCACCGTTAAAGCTATTTTCTGGCACCATTACCACTTGTATTTCACTATCTCTTCGCCAGACTAGTGCACCTATACACCTGAAAAGTGTATTAGGTGTGTTGGGGACACAAGAGACTTCTTGTATCTTGATTGCAGGGTTACTTGAGAGGGATACTTTTGACCACTTCCTCCCTGAGTTCGATAAACCTTGGGTAATACACTTAAGGGAAACTAGCTGCTGTTCTACAAACCTCTGCACTTGGAGGCCCAACAACTGTCTACAAGAATAGAAGTGCGTAGACATCAAGCTTGTAAGTCCATGGAGTTATGTATTTTGTGTTAGAGAAATGCCTAGGCCGCTAGCCTAAGCCATGCCTAATCATGGTGGAAACTTGCAGCATCACCATAATGAGCAATCTGTGAAGCATCCTCAATAAAGACCTATGCAAATAGCAAATAGAAAGATTGCTGAGATGCTCATTGTCTGCTTGCCTTGTCATTTTGGTTATGGGAAAGCTCCTGTACCATGTGCAAGGGGTACCCCATTGGCAGTTCTCTATGATACACATGTACTTACTATGACAAGACTTACAATTGACCAAAGTTGAGTAGCATGAGGTGTGGCCCTCGTATTCAAGGGACATGAGATTGCCAAATTATACTTTGTCAAGCATATACTCCATAGTTTGTTCACTTTAACCTTAATCACTTCAAGATGCTTATGATAAGGGCAATGAGGGCTGAAAGCTAACATGTACCATAATTTTTGGAAGCTCTTTTTGAAACTTGAAATCCCTGCTTCCCTTTATGAAGGGCCTTTCTTCCACTATTATATTGAGTCTCCACCTTCTACCTTTAGGCACCAGTTAAGAGAGCATAGTTGTCATTCTTAGTTCTATGTGCAGTGTCCCAAAACTTATTGATTGATGCATATTGTTGATATTGCTTGTTCTTGAACTATTTGTATCTAGTCACTCTTATGAACTTTGAAGGTGTCCTATACATGTATTTGCTACTCTATGAGGGACAAGCTAAATGCCACTATGCCATGTTTTTTGTATATGAAACAAACAAAAGTTTTTCAATGCATGTTATTCATGATCTTTGTTTGTAGCCTTTCATGTTACATGCATAGTTACTTTGTCTTATTGTTAGAACTCCATCTTTCATGTGCATGTTTAGAGTTCTTTGATCCCAGCTTTCAATGCTTGCGAATGGTTTGATCTTGGTTTTGATGGTGCATGTCACCTCAAAAATTATTCTTTTATCACTTACTTACTCGGGGACGAGCAGGAGTTAAGCTTGGGGATACTTGATACGTCGGAAATGTATATATAATTTTTGATGTTCCATGCTTGTTTAGTATCTACTTTGCTTTTATTTGTCCACACTTTGAAGTGCTTTTCATATGTTTTCTGGTACTAACCTATTAACAAGTTGCTACAGTGTCAGTTGCCTGTTTTTTGCTGTTTTTGGTTCCAGAAAAGCTAGTAAGGAAATATTCTCGGAATTGGACGGGACAAAAGACAAAGTCAATATTTCACCGAGGAGAACACGGAGTCTAGAGGAGAGACGGAGGGGCGCCACAGGGCGGTTGCACCCCCCAGGCGTGGCCTAGGGTTGGCCCGCGCCTAGGCAGGGTGTGGGCCCCATGGACACCTCCCAGCCTTGCCTCTTCGCCTATAAGAAGCCCCCGACGCCTAAACCCTAAGTACCCGATCAATATTTCACGAAACCGTCTGTAGCCGCTGAAGGGAATATGCCCTGAGAGGCAATAATAAAGTGTTTATTATGTATATTCCAAGTATATAATAGATGTTTATTTTGCATGCTATAATTGTATTAATGTGGAAACATTAATACATGTATGTTTAATAAACAAACAGAAAGTTCCTAGTTATGCCTCTCTCATAAACTAGCTCGTTGATTAACAAGATGATCAAGGTTTCCTGATCATGGACATTGGATGTTGTTAATAATGAGGTCACAACATTAGTGTAATGGTGTGATGAACATTTATCCGAAGTATATCATTACGATCAAAGTCATTGAGTTTATATTGCTATAACATCATATGAAGTTATCCTAATCCTTAGACCATGAGATCATGTCAATCACTAAGAGCATCTCCACTCGCCTACCCAGGAGGCCGATTCGGACGCCGAAATTACGTCCGTACGCCGAAAATCGGCCCAGTCGCGTACCCAAGGACCTCTTTTCGGCCGGATTTGGGCAACTTTGGTCCGGACTACCCAGGTCGAACCTAGGATCCCGGGTACACCCTGGGGACGCCAGACGAAGTGGATTGGCCGAGTGGACCAGCCTGTCAGCGACAGAATCCGAGTCGCCGCCATCCTTCCCGCCATTTTCCTTTTCCCGCCCTCGCTGCTACACCCCTCCCACCCTCGACGCCGAACTCCGCCTATAAAAGGCGTACATCTCGCCGTCTCTCTTCGCAGTCTCTCACACCACCCCCAACTCCGGCGAACTTCAGACGCTCGCACCTTTCTTCTTCCTCAACTCCGCCGAGAAGCCATGGCCGAGGGCCGACGCACGCTGTCGCCATGGGAAACCCGGCTGCTCCGCGAGGCGCGCTATACGGTGCCGCCGAACACTCGTCTCCCCTTAGGCTGGCAACTCAGCGTCGACGGGATTCCCGTTCCGCCGGTGCCGGCCGGAGAGGACCTCGCCGGAGAGATCCAGGCGGCTATCACCGCCATGCAAGACCCGGATCTCGCCGAGGATCATGGCAACCTGGTCTTCTGGAGGCAGTTTTTCACCGACAGGCGCCTCGAGGAACTCGTCCGACATGATGAACCGCCGGGCTCGCCGCTGCCGCCGCGTAACAATGCGGCTCACTGCCGCTGGTGGAGCGTTCCAGGGCGGACTCTCGTCGGAGTCATGGCGCACATCGAGGCTGGCAACCACCCCTGCCTCGGCCTGTAGTTACGGTGTCCGGCGTCGACCACGACGGCGGCCTTTTCCTAGTTATGAAATCCGATGTACTATGTGTCGAGGGGATAACCCCCGGCAGGGTCACGAGAGGGGAAACATAGCACAGCTGGGTTGGCTCCGAGTAAAGAACGAACCAGGTCGGGTAAGAGCGGCCGGGTAAGATAAGCATGAAGGCCGACATACAAACTATGTCGGCCCGCATGGGACAAAGTTGTAACCCTTGCAGGAACCAACAAGACGAGTCAACCGAGGAAGGGCCGAGTCAAGGAGGAAACGTGGCACCTTTCCGAGTAAGGTTCAGGAGGGACCATGGTAAAACATGGTCAAAAGAGAAGGGCGACGCCGTGTGACACAAAAGGAGCCGAGTGACGCCCAAAGCACGGTCTGACGTACAAAGTAACACCGTGACGCCAAAAAGAACAAGAAGCAGCGTACCAGAAGACTGTTAGCAGTCAAGCTTTATGGACCGGGCCTCTGGGCTTAGGGCAAGCCCATGACCCGGCCCATATTGTAGGGACCATGATCCAAACAGTAAACCCTAGAACCCAAAGGGGTATTGGCTAGCTAGCACTGCCTATATAAGGGAGGGCATAGCAGTAGTAGAAGGAGGTTGGACCAAGTAGGGAACTAGTGCTGTGTACTCAAGCCAAAACAACTCAAGGAGCACTTGTAATATTTGGGGTATCAATCGAATTGCCAAGTCTGGAGAGTTCTTCTTCTTCTTCGTGCATGGCTCGACCGTGCACTCCCTCCTCGGTGACCACAAGCACCCATTCGGCCCCCAACATAAGCCTACCCATGGCATCTGCCATGCCACCACCACGACAGTTGGCGCCCACCGTGGGGCAGAAGCAGGTGCTTGATGGAGTCTTCATCAGGACGGGCAACATCATCGCTAAGACTGGCGAGCGCGTCTACTCCGGCCTCATCCAGAGGTTTGGAGCGCTCAACTTCGTCAGCGACAACGCGGGCTGCTTCGGGACCAAACCGTTCCCTAGGGGTGGTCGCTTCATCAAGTTCGGCGAGCACCAGGTCTACATCGCGGTGCCCGTGGAGCGCGCATATCCTAAGCACGTCGTCCTGGCGCCGGATCCTCCAACGGATCCTGTCGCTGGGAAACCTCAACAACTCGTCTCCATGGTGGTAATGATGACAGCCCCAAACCCCATAGCTCTCCCAGTAGTTCCATTAGTGAATGAGAACGCAGAGGCAGGAAATCATGAGGAAACGCCAAGAGCTGCAAGAACAACAAAGGCACCGCTGGAAAAACCAGAGAACATAGCTAGGAGCAAAAGGGCTAAGGAGCTGCAGAAAGCAATAGACAAGTTGGCAGAGCTAGTGGCACAAGCAACTGACCCGACGCGTGTGCAAGCCGAGTTGGAAGAAGCCAGGATAAAAGTCCTGGAGAAATCCAAGGAGCTAGCACAGTTACAGCAGGATGTGGATATCACCATCCGAGAGCTTAACTATGCAAATCGAGTCAAGGGCGCAAAGACCCGGCTTGATGCAACGAGATTGAGAGGAAGGAACCTCAACGAAGAACTAGCAGATGCGACATCAAAGATAACACCGGAGAACAGCAATGAGACGGCCATGCGTCCAACATACAACACAGCAGCAGCTAATCTGCGAGCAGCAGAAGCAGCAATGGCAGAATTACCCCACTTGGAGGGGGAAGCAAAGAAAAGGCAGCAATAACGAGTCAATGAGTTAGTGAAAGCATCCAACATGCTGAATGAGGCGTACTACAGAGCAAATCCGGGTATAGCAGGGAGGTCACAGCTAGTTCACTCGGCGACTCCTGTCCCGGCAAGATCGGCTGGGCACACAACATCCTCACCCGGAGCGGCGCCTAGGCCGAGAAAAGAAAAAAGTGTGGATTCTGGAAGAAACAAGCAGATGGTCGCCTATGATCCGGCAGTAGTTCAAGGAAACCCGGCACATGCGCAAACGACAAAAAGAAATAATCCTCGAGAAAATGAAAACCAGGAAAAAATTGGGCAGAGAAATGACAACGGAGGGCAAAATTCTGCGCCTCATGCTAGGCACGGAACTCACTCGGCAGGAGGAGGAAATCCAGCTCTGAATAACGCACCAGCTCACCCGGAAAGAAGACAGCAAAGCGCAGGAAAAGCAGTTCAACAGCCTGCTGACCCGAACGCGAATAAGTATAATGATGGTTACTCGGCTATGGTACATGACGGGTATGAACCGCCGGATCATGCATATCAGGCAATGGGAGCAAGATTTGGAGGCAGGAACCTTCAGCCGGATGATGCAAGGCTGAAGCTTGACCGCATAAAGATGGCAGAGATAATTGAATCGCAAGGTCCGCAGGGTCCACCGTGCTTTGGCCCAAGGATCATGAAGGAGCCACCGGTGCCAAATTTCCAGCTGGCAGAGGGACAAAAACGTATGATGGAAGCACAAAGCCAGAGGACTGGCTCATAGATTATGGAACCGCCGTGAAGATCGCGCAGGGAAACTTGAGATGTGCAGTATGTTACGTTCCACAGATGCTGGAAGGACCATCTCGGGTATGGTTGAACAATTTGCCACCTGGAAGCATCAATAGTTGGATCGATTTTCACGATGCTTTTGTGAGCAATTTTACGAGCACTTACAAGAGGCTGAATCGCCCACAACAACTAGCAATGTGCAAGCAAAGACCGAATGAGACAGACAGGGAATTCCTCACAAGGTGGTGTACGATGCGTAACTCTTGTGAAGGGGTAATCGATTCACAAGCAATCACATGGTTTGCACAAGGATGTAGACATGGAAGTGTGCTGTGGAAAAGGTTACAAAGAGATATGCCGGCAAGCCTGGCAGAGACGATAAGAATCGCCGACTCATATGCGTTGGGAGATCCGACTCAGCCGCTGCTCATGTCGGCAGACGGGATGACTGAGACTCAGATCTATGACGCTGCCGGGTCGCAAAGGCGCCAGGAAAGATCTGAATACAGAAGCAAGAGAAGAGACGAGAGGCCGGATTACAGGTATGGTTCGACTCAGGTTGCGGCCGTGAGTCAGGATCATCCAGATGCTGGAAGCAGTCAACATCAAAGGACGAATGGACAACAACAATGGGTGCCAAAGAATGACGGCAAGAGGCCATACGATCAGAGAAAGCAATATCAGGACCGACAGAAATACACCTATGAGATGATGCTGGATCAGCCGTGTAAGTTTCACACGCCTAGTCCGAGTAAACCAACCAATCACTCAACGAGGAAATGCACCTGGTTTCAGAAAAGAGACAGAGTGGACTCGCCGAATAAGCAGCTTCCACCACCTCCCCCTCCACCACTTACAGGAGGAAATGCTCAAGCAGTAGGAGCAGATAACAGATATGAAAATAGGCAGCCGAGTTATCAAAATCAAGAAAGAAGAGAAGCTGTGCACCAGGTTCACAATCCAAGAGGTGACGACGCTCATATCGGCCACGGAACCAGAAATGAGTACAGAGAACATCACCAGAGCTATGTTGTCTTTGTCACAGAGCCAAATGACAAGAAGGGTCAGCAACGACGAATGATGGAAGTGAATGCCACGATGCCGGCAATTCCCAAGTACATGCATTGGTCTGAGCAAGAGATAACTTGGAGTATAAAAGATCACCCCAAGATCATGCCAACCCCTGGAGGATACGCTATGGTTTTGGATCGAACATTCATGGCCCCAGATATCAACGTGAAGTTTTCAAAAGTGTTGATTGGCGATGGCAGTAGCATCAACATTATGTATAAGGATACAATGCTTAAGTTAGGCATTACCATGAACATGCTGGAGACGATTAAGACCACTTTCCACGGTATTGTGCCGGGATTGTCCTATGAGCCAATTGGCAAGATCTGGGTCGATGTCTTATTCGGCAACAGAGAAAATTGTCGCACTGAAGCTATAGAGTTCGAGGTGGTAGATCTGGTCAGCTCATATCACGCCTTACTCGGCAGGCCGGCTATGGCAAGATTCATGGCCAGTACCCATATGGCTTACTTAAAGATGAAGCTGCTAGGCCCATGTGGGGTGATCACAGTTGAAGGAGATTACAAAAGATCTATCGCTTGTACCTCAGCCGGATCTTCACTGGCCGAGTCACTCGTCATAGCACAAGAGAAAAGTCAGATGTTGGAAGTGGCAGCATTGGCCAAAGCAGCACAAATGTCCATGCCGATACTCACCAACCCGCATGGCAGTGTGTCATTTCAGGCTACCAAGGAAACCAAGAAGGTGCAGGTGATGAAACTTTCCCAGAGCGCACAGTTACCATTGGGGCTGGCCTTACATACAAATAGGAAAGCGAGCTCACCAGCTTCCTCCGTGAGAATCGGGACATCTTTGCATGGTCCACTCAATATTTGCAAGGAGTTCCGAGGGAGCTGGCTGAGCACTTTCTTCATGTAAGGCCAGATGCAAAGCCGGTGAAGCAACCCCTCCGCCGCTTCGCCGAAGATAGGAGGAAAGTAATAGCCGCTGAGATTGCAAGGCTTTTAGCTGCTGGGTTCATCATGGAAGTACTGCACCCAGACTGGTTGTCAAATCCAGTCTTGGTCGAGAAGAAAAAAGATGACCCGAACGTGGCAGTGGTATGGCGCATGTGTATTGGTTACACGAACCTGAATAAGGCGTGCCCAAAAGATCCATTTCCTCTGCCTTGGATCGATCAAGTCATAGATTCTACTGCTGGGTGTGAGTTGTTGTCGTTTGTGGATGCGTATTCAGGATTCCATCAGATTCCACTGAATCCAAACGATCAAATAAATACAGCTTTTATCACCCCGTACGGGGCTTATTGCTATCACACCATGCCATTCGAATTGAGAAATGCAGGTGCAACATATCAAAGATGCATGCAAAAATGCTTGCAAGATCAATTGGACAAAAATGTTCAAGTATACGTCGATGACGTGGTAATAAAAATCAAACAAAGTCATACTCTAATTGAGGACTTGCGTCAAACATTTGCAAACTTGAGAAGATTCCGGATGAAACTTAACCCGGAAAAATGTACATTTGGTGTCCCGGCTGGCAAGTTACTCGGATTCCTTGTATCCAGCCGAGGAATCGAAGCTAACCCGACAAAGATCAGGGCCATCAAAAGAATGGAATTGCCAAAAACCCTCAATGATGTCCAGAAGTTTACTGGATGCCTGGCCTCGTTGAGCAGGTTTGTTAGTCGGCTAGGGGAAAAAGCCCTACCGCTATATCAGCTGATGAAGAAATCAGAAAAATTCACATGGACACAACAAGCTGATACCGCTTTGCATGAATTAAAGAAAATGTTGGCAACAACACCAATATTAGCGTCACCACTATCCAAGGAGCCAATGTTGCTCTATGTCGCCGCAACCAACAGAGTTGTAAGTGAAGTAATAGTGGTTGAACGTGAAGAAGGGGGCAAATCAGTCCAAAGACCGGTCTATTACTTGAGCGAAGTGCTCTCTGTCTCGAAACAGAATTACCCGCATTATCAGAAGATGACATATGGGGTATATATGGCAGCAAAGAAGCTGAAACATTATTTCCATGAACACCCAATCAGGGTAATATGCGAAGCACCTATCTCGGATATATTGGGCAGCAAGGATGCCAGCGGCCGAGTCGCCAAATGGGCCATTGAACTCGCACCATACACTCTACAATATGATAGGCGGGATGCCATAAAATCTCAAGCTGTTGCAGATTTCTTTGTAGAATGGATGGAAATGCAGTACAAACCACCACTGCCAGATCCGAGTTACTGGAAAATGTATTTTGACGGGTCCAAGACGAAAATGGGTCTGGGCGCCGGTATAGTGCTCACATCTCCAAAGAGAGATCAATTGAGGTATGTGTTGCAGATTCATTTTGCCGCTTCTAACAACGTTGCCAAGTATGAAGCACTTGTCCATGGCATTAAAGTAGCCAAGGAAATTGGTATCAAAAGGATCATGTGTTTTTGCGATTCGGATTTGGTGATTCAGCAAGTGTCTAGACATTGGGATGCACTGGACGCAAACATGGCATTATATCGTTTCCACGTACAACAAATTTCGGGATATTTTGACGGTTGTGAGTTTCATCACATTCCTAGAGCAGAAAATGAGGCAGCAAATGTATTATCCAAACTAGGATCATCTAGACAAGCAATACCACCAGGGGTAGCATTGGAGCATCTCAGGAAGCCATCGATCAAGCCGTCACCGGAGTCCGAATCAATCAGGATCATCCCGGCGAATCAGGAATCAGGAATCAGATCTTATTGTATATCCATCAAGGAGAGTGCGGGCACCATGCGTCATCAAGAGCATTGGTAGCCAAGGCATTCCGACATGGATTCTACTGGACAAGCGCATTGGCACAAGCGCAAGAGTTAGTCGGAAGATGCAGTGGTTGTCAACACTATGCGTCCAAGTCACATTTACCAACGTCTGAATTGAAGACTATACCAATAACTTGGACTTTTGCAGTATGGTGCCTAGATATGGTAGGACCATTCAAACCAGCAAGGGGAGGCATGACACATATCTTGGTCATGATCGATAAGTTCACCAAGTGGATAGAAGTGAAGCCAATCAAGAAATTGGACGGTAAAACAGTTGTTACATTCTTAAGGGATATAATCCTCAGATACGGTTACCCACACAGTGTGATCACTGACAATGGCACAAACTTTGCTGAAGGAGCTTTTGCTCGCTTCTGTGGGAAACATCGGATAAGACTCGATGTAGCATCATCCGCCCATCCAGAATCAAATGGACAAGTTGAACGGGCTAATGGCTTAGTTCTGTCCGGGATAAACCCCGCTTAATGGAACCACTCCAAAGATCACCTGGTTGTTGGATAGAGGAACTACCCTCAGTACTGTGGAGCTTAAGAACAACTCCTAATCGATCAACTGGCTATACACCATTTTTCCTCGTATATGGGGCTGAAGCAGTTTTGTCGGCCGACATAGAATATGACTCGCCAAGGATAAGGCAATACTCGGAAGCCGAGGTAAAGGAGGCCCGAGAAGATGGAGTAGACTTACTCGAAGAAGCAATGGAACTGGCATTCTCCATATCCGCTATATATCAACAAAATCTCCGACGCTACCATAGCCGGAAAGTGCAACCTCGTGTTTTTCGAGAAGGAGATATGGTGCTAAGGCTGGTGCAGCGCACAGCAGGAATGCATAAATTATCACTTCCATGGGAAGGTCCATTCATTGTAAGCAAAGCATTGCACAATGATTCCTACTATCTCATAGACGCTCGTGAAGCGCAAAAGAACAAGGCGGACACGTCAGGAGATGAAACCAAAAGGCCATGGAATGTGGCACTGCTTTGTCCCTTCTATACTTAGGAGAAGCAGTGCATGTATCACTCGAACTCCCATATGTCGGACATGTTTGCCGGCTATGTGCTAATAATAAAATGGTATGATTCGAAAAACAAACTCGGGGACTACCCCTTAAGTTTTCCATTTCAGTTATTTTACGTCAGCTGGCGTGATACCCGAAATTTATCTCGGAACAAGTAGTGTTTACTCGGAAGAAGTCAACTCTTCGACTATGCTGTTGTCCGAAAACACGACTTCATGGCAAGCAAGAGAAAAAGATGTAAGACGGGTAAACACGAACGCCGGATAAGTACAAGGGAGAAACGCGAGTTGGCTTTAATTTTTGCCTAACTCTCTGCAGGTCACGTTATACTACGTGTCAAGTAATCTCGGCCAAGTTATCCAAGTTTCATACCCGCTAACTATATCCTTCGTACTTTGAGACCCTAATGTCGAACACCTAAAAAGGTAGACAAGGGCCAGAGGCAAGGAAAAGTGACACGGCAAAATGAAACTCGGGGACTTTCCCTTGAATGATCGCACTTAGAGCATAACACAAACATATAAAGCCTATCAAAAGGCACATAGTCAAACTTCAAGTGCAATGTATGTTACATCTGTACCCGGCATACCGGGGAGCTAATAAAAGTTTGAGTATTTGTTGGCCTAAGGAGCAGAAGAACTCGGAGGAGCACTCTCGGAGCCAAGAGTAGTGCTTGGAGCATCGGCCGGGTGAGGGGCATCTGTGGCCGGGTCATCTGGATCATCTGATTCAGTTGCCTCGCTGTCGCCACCCTCTTCAGCAGCAACTTCGACGAGCGGGTCGCCAAGGTCAAGGAAGCTGGGCCCTTCACACCAAGCGTGCACCATGGTGTACTCGATCATGGCATAAGCTTGCTCTTGGCGCTTCTTGATCAGCTCTGGGTCATTCAGCCATTTGCCATCTCCCCTTATGCGAGCAAGAACATCGAGGTTGATGTCCTCGTACCATGAAATCACGAAGGAGAGAGCCTTATCTGCTGCAGCTCGGCCGGCCGACTCACGCCATTGATCCAGCCGGTCTTCAGTAAGGAGTAATCTGTCGACGAGTGGCTCGATGAGTTTGGGTGGGTCTTAATCCGGCCAGAGCATGCGAAACGCATGGATAGCCGACTTGAGCAAGTCCACACCGCAAGATCTGAGGGTCTTGACCCGTTCAGACACCGCTGCGAGGAGCTCTTCCATAGACACCTCACCGTCAACAGGAGCACCAGCCTCGGCTCTCACTCTCTTCATGGCTCGGGTGGCAAACATGTTGGACTCAGGAAAATTCTCTGCAAGCAAAAAGAGAAAGTTAGCAAATAACAAGGGAAGATGGAAGAAGTCCAGAAGGACTTGGAAAATGCGTAAAGAGTAAGAACTCACTACCGAGAAAGAAGTTGATGGCGGCAAGTTTGCTATGCCAAGTCTTGTCCTTGGCTTGAAGGGCAACCAAGTTAAGATTTGCCGACTCGACCGATGATTCGGCCTCGTCGAGAAGCTTCTTGGTCTTCTCGGTGCTGGCCTGTTGCTCGTTCTTCTCGGCAAGCTCCTCCCTCAGCCCTTTCACCTCTGCCAAGTGCTTCTTCTCCGTCTCGGCCATCAGTTTCTTCAGCCGAGTCACCTCGTCACGCTCCTTCTGGAGTTCGGCTTGGTGCTTCTCTGCTTATTCAGAACAAATTTTTGTCAGTACCAATAGAAAACTTTCAGCTACTGGATTAGGGAGACGGCATTGGGGCCCAGCTTCAACTTCTTGCCGGCACGAGTGCTGACCTCCTGCTCGCCTGCTGCATTCCATGCCACGGCGTAAGGTTCAGCCGAACCCAGGCTCTTGTCGCTCAAGCGCCCGAGTGAGAACTCGACCCATTTTCAGGGCGGTTCCCACAGTGGCACGGGTCGCAGCAGCAGAGGTATGGAGGGTCACAGCCCTGGAGTCATCACCTGACCCGACAGCCGCAGATTCGTCCCCCTTACCCTTTGAAGTGATTATAGTCGCCGACGTCGGAGGCCGGATCTGAGGAGCAAAACCCGGAGCGCAGACTAGTGTAGTTTGCTTGGAAGAGGTGGACTTGCTAGAAGAGGGGCGAGTAGAACCAGAATCCTTGGGCTGGGTCTGGCCCTTTGACAGAATTTGAGAGCGAGCAGAAGGATTTGGAGAAGATCGCGGAGCCGCCTGACTGGGCTCAGCGATTTTGCTGGCTCCAAGATCAAGAAGTTGTTCATTCACATCAGCTTGAGGGCTGATGCCAGAGGAACTGGTGGCAGAGGGTTTCTCGGCGCCAGACTTGTGGGCACCAAGATCAGGAAGTTTTTCCTGGCCAGCGCCGGAGGCGCTAGCCGAGTGATCCATCGGGTCTGACTGACACTGAGAAGCGTGAGCCTCAGCAGTGCGAGCCTCAACCCGGACGGGACTCAGAGCCGCCGAGTCAGCTGGAGGAGGTGCAGGCCTAAGCGGCGACGCAATGCTAGAAGCATCCTGATTCACCGTCAAAGGCACGACACTGAAAACAACAAGACATATATAAGAGAACAACAGTAATGAGGAAGGAAAGAACAGAGAAGGCAAAGTAAAAAAACTTACCCGGTGACAACCGGGTCACGGACGACTCGGCGTGTGACTCGGCGCCTAGCAGCTTGGCGAGTATCACCCAGGCTGGCAGCAGCAGGGGCAGCAGGAGCTGTCGGAATGGGCTTGTTCTTCTTGGCTGGCTGGGTGCTGGAGGAGGCTCCGCGTCGCTTCGGCTTGGCGACGGGGATCTTGCCGACTCCACCCACGGTGAGAGGAGGAATGTCATGTACCTGTCCAGCTGCATAAGTAAATAACGGGCCTACTCGGATAATCAAAGAAATTAATCTCACAAGGCATGTACCTCCAAAAGCGTAAATCATCATCCTCATCATTGTCAGACCAATCTTGTAAGGGATTGCGAGATTGACTCTTACCCGAAGCCGAAGTGTCCGCAGTGTTCGGGATCGTCATGAAGCACTCCAGGTCATACTCGACCTCATCCGAGTCGGAGCGGTCCCCATGATAACCAGCAGGAGGGACAGTACTATCATCAACCTAGTGAAGGAGATTCTGCGGAGGACAAACAGAATGAGAAACTAAAAACTAAACTAAAAGTGGCAAAAGAGCTAAAGCCTACTCGGCGAGAGAGTAACTCGGAAAACTTACCCAGGGGACAGGCCTGACCCGGCTGGACGGCGGGCAACTCCAAGCCCAATCATCCGCCAAGTTCAATTTAAAGATTGAGCTTACTTGGCGGGCAATGGAGTCTCGGGAGAGCTCCATAGTGGAGTGCCGAGTGGGATCGTGAGAGCCACTCATGAAGCACATCTTGTGGCTCCTCGCTTGGATGGGGCTAACCCGGCGTGAGACAAAGGTGCACATGAGGTCGGAGTCAGCGAGATGAAAGTTTTCATCCGGCGATAGCAACCTTTCCAAGATTGCGTTAGCCTCGTTTACCGCAGCATCTTGGTTGCGCGGGTCAAGCTGCCAGTGCTTATTGTTGGGGACCTCATCCGAGAAAGGAGGGAGACAGATGTTATCAGTGGACCCGTTGTTTTTGACATAGAAAAAGGTTCTATGCCATTTCTTGCAGGAGTCAATGCCAGTGACCCGAGGAAAGATAGAATCCCTCCTGGGCGTGATGCTGGCAGCATCGCACCGGGTCGGCTTCTTATCAGAACGAGGAGCACCAGGATGGGGAACCACCTGAACCTTAAAGCCAAAATATTTGGCCCACAAAGGAACAGTGGGCCAAATTCCAAGATAGGCCTCGCAGGTAGAGATGAAATAAGAAAGAGAGCCAATCGCATTGGCAGGAAGATGGTGGGTCTGTAGATGGAAGGTAGAAAGAAACGAAGAAAAGAAAGTGCTCACAGGAAGAGCAAAACCGCGTTCAAAGTGGGAAAGGAAAACCACCCGCTCTCCAGCTTGAGGTTTGGGAGAAATCTCACCGGAGGGGAGACGGCAATCCACTTGCAGCGAAATGTGGCTAGTGGAGCAGAGCCACTCCACCTCTTCGGCGGAGACCTCCGAGCCTTCCCAGCCGCCGTGCTCGCCGGCGGGAATCTCCTGCTCCTCAGCACCATCCGCGCCGCCGCGAGCGTCCATGAGATCAGCAGAGTCTGTCTCCTCCACGGAAAGGAGAGGCTTGGAACAACGAGGATTCGTGCTGGAATGGAAAGTGGACAGGGGAAATCGCAGCACAAGAACAAGAGGAAGGAGGAACCGCAAAGGAGGCAGTTCGATTTTGCAGGCGCGCGGAAGAAGAAAGGCAAAGGGAAAACTGAACGGGTGTGGGGGAAGTGGAAACCCCCAACCCCTACTTAAGGGCAGTAAAAACCCCCATTATGGGATCTATCTGTGCCGTGCGGCCAGCGTGTGGCCGTGTACCAGGCCGGAAGAGCCAGTCAGCGAGCGCAACGTAGCCAAGGATACACAAAAAATCACGTGCCACGTCACGGCTAGAAGGACAAGAGGCGCTGGTTGATGGGACTGCCACAGTGACGGGGAATAACTGCGCAGCCGTCACTGTGCCGCTAGAGCTTGGAACAAAAATTGAGGCAAGTAATCATGATTACCAGCTGTCAGTGACTGAAGGGCGCCGAAAATGACCTGGAATTGGCCAAAGTAACTCGGCTCGAGGCAAGAATGAGCTAAGAAGTCAAAGAATTGACCCGGAATTGTCAGACTAACCCAGCAAGGTGCAAGGTTGCAACAGATAAAGACAAAAACTAAGTTCCATTCACACAAAAGGAACCTGGAGATGCCTAACAAATTGAACTGCTAGACCTCACCAGCTTCGGGGACTAATGTCGGGGGGATAACCCCCGGTAGGGTCACGAGAGGGGAAACATAGAACAACTGGGTTGGCTCCGAGTAAAGAACGAACCAGGCCGGGTAAGAGCGGCCGGGTAAGATAAGCATGAAGGCCGACATACAAACTATGTCGGCCCGCATGGGACAAAGTTGTAACCCTTGCAGGAACCAACAAGACGAGTCAAGGAGGACACGTGGCACCTTTCCGAGTAAGGTTCAGGAGGGACCATGGTAAAGCATGGTCAAAAGAGAAGGGCGACGTCGGGTGACACAAAAGGATCTGGGCGACGCCCAAAGCACGGTCTAACGTACAGAGTAACAGCGTGACGCCAAAAAGAACAAGAAGCAGCGTACCAGAAGACCGTTAGCAGTCAAGCTTTATGGACCGGGCCTCTGGGCTTAGGGCAATCCCATGACCCGACCCATATTGTAGGGACCATGATCCAAACAGTAAACCCTAGAACCCAAAGGGGTATTAGCTAGCTAGAACTTCCTATATAAGAGAGGGCATAGCAGTAGTAGAAGGAGGTTGTACCAAGTAGGGAACTAGTGATGTGTACTCAAGCCAAAACAGCTCAAGGAGCACTTGTAATCTTTGGGGTATCAATCGAATTGCCAAGTCTGGAGATTTCTTCTTGTTCTTCGTGCATGGCTCGACCGTGCACTCCCTCCCCGGTGACCACAAGCACCCATTCGGACCCCAACATAAGCCTACCCCTGGAATCTGCCGTGCCACCACCACGACACTATGTGCACCCTTGCCCTAATTAATGAAATCCGCCTATATTCGCCCATATTTTGCCGAGATTAACTGAATTTAGCCGAACTTGGGGACTCGGCCTAGGTACGCGAGTGGGAAACTGGGCGTACCCTGGCCGAAAATGCGTTTTGTCCGGCCGAAAATTTGGTCCGGTTTTCGGCCTAGGTTCGCCCAATGAGTGGAGATGCTCTAACACCGGAAGAGTATCTTGATAACATCAAACGTCAAACCGTAACAAGGTGATTATAAAGATGGGTTCAGTACTACTAAAGTGTTATGTTGAGGCCCATGGATCGAGAGTGGAATTTGTTCATCCCGATGACGGATAGATATACTCTGGGCCCTCTCGGTGATATCATATTGATTAGCTTGCAAGCAAGTGATTTGATCACTAGAATGTTATATCACGAGAACGAGAAAAGAGTACATGTGAGTAACGAGATCAAACTAGGTATGGAGATACCGATGATCGAATCTCGGACATGTAATATATCGCAAAACAAAGGGATTAATATAATAGCGTAAAAGGTTCTGATGATCACAAGAAATTCATCGTTGAATGTGTGGGAGTCAGTATGGGTCTCCAGATCCCGCTTCTGATTATTGATCAGAGAGGGGTCTCGATCATGTCCGCATTATTCGCGAACCTTAGGGTGACACACTTAAGAGACACCAACATCCATTTGGAGCAAAGGTTTCATGCCGGAAATAATAACAAGCGCAGGAATTTATTTCACTAAATACCGAAACAGGTTTTCGGGTGAAATTGCAGAAAGTGTTTTTGCATGTGAAATGAAATACTAGCAAGGGGTTATATGTGAATGTTTGTCATTAAAGTAATTGGCAAAATTCAGAATAAATAAAAGGAGTTTTATTTAATGAGAGTTTGCATTAAATTTGGTGGAAATTTAATGGGAATTTGAGTGGAGAGAATTGAAAGGATTTTTGTGAGTGGAGTGTCCACCCACATGAATGAGAGGAGGGAAAGGGGCAGCCCCCATGCGTCGGCCACCCCCTTGGGGTTCCCCCTCTCCTATAAAAGGAGCCCCCTCTCCTCTCTCTCACTCACACCTCCTCGTGAAGGATCTCTCTCCCCCTCTAGTATTTATGCCCCATGGTCTCGGACTAGCGAGATACATGTTCCCGGTGGCTATTAGGCAAGAAAGAGTTGTGCTTCCGTTGCATCACTGGAGCGAGGAGGCGGAGGTTGCTCGGTGCCTCGGACGTGTGTGCGAGCACGGATGCACCGCTAAGTTGCGGTGCTAAGTACTTCCTCTCGATCTTGAGATCGGCAAGAGATCATCTACATTAACCACGAGTTTAACTCGTTAAGCTTTGTCGGTCTTCAAGGGTATGTTCTCTACGGATATACATCCGCCCGTTGTTTGTATATAGTAGATAGATCTTGGTACATAGTTGTTACCATCGTAGGATTTTTTGTTTTCTATGCTGCGAACATGATCGAGTGCAAGAACCATATCATTCCACTTACAAACATGTGATGTTTGATTACATCTTATATTGCTTGTTTGGCATTTTATTAGCATAATAAGATGATCCCTCATTTAGATATCAAGATAAGAATGTGTTCTTCCTTAAGTATGCATCGATTATGTTTCGTCGCTCCAAGACATCACGTGATAATCGGGTGTTCTTGGATCCACGACCATATTTCGGGTGTAATACAGTTGCACACGCGAATACTAAGGTTCTTACTTGGCGAGCCTATCATGTACAGACATGGCCTCCGAACACGGACCAAAAGGTTAAGCATGAGTCATATGGTAGATATGATGCCCATTTGATGCTCGCCTTTGAAGCTACACCGACTCACGTGATGATCGGACTTGGTGTAGTGGATTTGGTTCATGTAATCACCAAAAAGACACGAGGGATGTCATTTTCGAGTGGGATTTCATTCTTAATATGGATTAGTTGAACTCAATCTATCATAAACTTAGTCTAAACTTTACAAATTCTGTTGTAGATGGCACCACCTGCTTTTAATTTCCATGTGTTCATGGAGAAAGAGAAACTTGCAACGAACGGTAGCAACTTTACCGAATGGGCCATGAATTTGAGGATTCTCCTCTCTGCTTCACAAAATCAATATGTGCTAGAAGCGCCGCTAGGTCCCCCACCGTTCGATGATGCCCCTGACGAGGAGACGAATGTCTATAAGACTCGTCAGGAGGACCACAACTTAGTTCACTGCGGCATATTGTATGGGATAGAGCCAGAACTTCGAAAGCGTTTCGAAAACGGAAATGCATTTGATACAATGGGTGAGTTGAAAATAATTTTCGACACACATGCTGCTGTAGAGAGCTATAATGCTTTAGAAAAGTTCTTTAGCTGCATGATGGAAGAGCACAACTCCGTAAGTGAGCATGTACTCAAGATGTCGGGTTACGCCGATAAGCCTGTGTCCTTGGGAATATAGATTCCAATTGACTTAGGTATCCATCATGTTCTGCAGTCTCTGCCACCTAGCTATAAGAGCTTCATGATGAACTATAATATGCAAGGCATGAAGAAGTCTCTCCCCGAGCTTCTGTCAATGCTTAAAACCGCAGAAGTGGAGATCAAGAAGGAACATCAAGTGTTGATGATCAATAAGAACACTGGTTTCAAGAAAGACAAGAAGGGAAAACGGAAGGGAAGTAAGGGCGGCAAGCCAGTTGCCGTGCCTGAAAAGAAACCCTGAGTTGTCCCTAAGTCTGATACCGAGTGCTATTATTGTAAGGGGACTGGCCACTGGAAGCGCAACTGCCCCAAGTATTTGACAGACAAGAAGGCCGGCAAGGCAAACAAAGGTATATATGATATGCATGTTATTGATGTGTACTTGACTAGTACTCGCAGTAGCACCTGGGTATTTGATACCGGTTCAGTTGCTAATATTTGTAACTCGAATCAGGGGCTGCAGAACAAGCGACCGCTAGAAAGGGGTGAGGTCAAGATGCGTGTCAATAATGGATCAAGTGTTGATGTGACCGTCGTTGGAACGCTACCTCTCCACTTATCGTCAGGATTAGTAATAAACTTGAATAATTGTTATCTGGTGCCAACACTAAGCATGAACATTGTATCTGGATCATGTTTGATGCGAAGTGGTTATTCATTTAAATCTGAGAACAATGGTTGTTCTATTTATATGAATGAAATCTTTTATGGTCATACATCAATGATGAATGGTTTATTTCTGTTGGATATCGATAATAGTGTTACACATGTTCATAATGTTGATGCTAAAAGGATTAAACTTAATGATGATATATCCGCTTATATGTGGCACTACCGGTCTAGGTCATATTGGCGTTAAACGCATGAAGAAGCTCCATTCGGATGGACTTTTGGAATCACTTGATTTTGGATCATTTGATACATGTGAGACATGCCTTATGGGCAAGATGACTAGAACGCCGTTTTTCGGTTCAATGGAACAGGCGACAGATTTATTTGAAATCATACATTCTGATGTATGTGGTCCAATGAGTGTGTAACATCCCTAAAATCATGATTTCAAAGATTGCATATCATTCATGCATGCATATAGAATTGAGATCAGCAACTAGTGCTATTATTTTATGTGAACAAACTTATATCAAATGGCCATCCCCATTTGAGAGTTTGAATGTTTTAGACCTAGATTGTTTATCTCCCTTGTTGAATGGTTGAGTGTGGAATTTGAACCAAGTTTTACAAAATGGAAATGGTTTCAAAAACCATTTTTCAAACATTTGCAAATCAAGTGCAAAGTCCCTATTATTTTGTTTCTCCAAAAATGACCAAGCCTTTTTAAAGTGACCCTATGGTTTTATGCCTAGTTTTGAGACTATTGCACACTGCAAAAATCCCAAATAAATTTGAATTCAAATGGGTTTGAATTCATTTTAAAACCATTCCTGAAAATCTAATTGGAAAAAAGAAAAGGGAAAAGAAAAGAAAAAGGCCAGGCGCTCCTAAACTAGCCCAACAGCACAACCGGCCCAGTTAGCCCACCCGGCCTCCCTCTCTCTCTCTCGCACGCGCAATCGCACCCACGCGGTCGCTGACACCCGGACCCCACTTTCTCTCTTCGCGTTTCGCTGACGATCGGGCCCTCTCCATGTCAGCGTCGTCTTCCCCAAATCCCGCGCACGAACTCCGCCGCTGCCCGTTGCTGCCTTGATTCTGCGAGGTAAATTGCATTGATTCAGTAAGCGTTTCTTGTCGAGCCTCTGGCTATATAAACCCCACTCTCTCGCGACCATTTCCCCTCAAACAATTCCTCCTTCACGCCACCAGACTGCCCACAACTCGTTCGACGCCGCCGCTGTTCCGACGACCGCGCCGACGAATTCCGGTGAGCTCCGTGTTTCCCTCTATCCCTGACCCATACTATCAAGCTCAGCAAGTCCTTGCGCACCTACTGACACTCCCCATTTGTCCTCGCATGATCCCTAGCTTCGGCAACGACTTCGACAGAGCGCCACCGTTCTCTGCACGAACTCCGGCGACCTCTCCCCGTAAGTACCAGCTGCCCCTTGCCCTCTGTCATATACGCCTAGAACCCCCGTCGTCTTGCGCATCTAACAGTGCCTTTCTTTTGACTTAGCACGACGCGGAACCTCGCCAACGTCGACGACTGACCGTACCTGACGCGTTCGCAAACTCCGGCGAGGAATCTCCGACGACCCCGTGCGCCCCTTCCCAAGCCATCGCCACCTTGAGCATCAGCAGCTTCCTGCGGTTCTGGTAAGCCTCTTCCCCCACTCCCGCGCGACCTAGAACGCCAGCGCCGCCGCGGACAGACGCGCCGCCGCCAGTCGCCGCCGCCAGCGCCGCTCAGTTTTGGTCAAACGAATTGTAGCCGTCAGATCCAGATCCAGCGCGTAGGATTAGTCCACTTATCGAATCGTTATGTTTAGATCTGAGCCGTGCGCGTTAGTTAGATCCTACGGCTCGCGATCATGATCCGGAGCGAAGCGGTACGCACCAGTAAGAATATGACGCGTGGCTAGGGTTCAATTCAAAAACAGTTTTGAAATCAGATTTAGATCCAAAATTGAAATGGCTATAACTTTTGATTCCCACGTTAGATTTTTGCAAATTTTATATCGTTGGAATCAGGGAGACAAGCCCTTTCTGTTTATGCAATGTGTTTAGTGAAAAGTTTCTGTTAAAATGACTTTAGATGCAGAAACTTGTTTAAGGCTATTTTGAGTATAGAAATTGTTTAGGATTTTGTTTTGGTGTAAAATAAACTTGATTTAGCAAGTTTTCAACTTAGTATTGTTTCAGTATTGTGCACTTGCTTGGTGGAGTTTTACAAAGTCATCACTTAGCATTTTTGCATGCATGCATATATTTATGTTTGTATATGAATTGTGCGTAATTTTGTGCTACCAATTTTGTGTAGATTTTGGTGCTAGTGATTGTGATTGTGAAGAGTGCTACTCTCCCCATTACCAAGGCAAGTGGTACTTCATGAATATTTCCATCCCTATATTTTGTACAAGCATTAGATTTTGCTAAGTCTTGCATGTTATTATTTTGCCAAGTGCTATGTTGGGAAATCCTAAGTAGTTGTAGAATTGCTAGGAAATTTCCTAAGTTAAGTTACTATGCCATGCTTAGCCTAGCTAGTAACAAACAAGGGTTGGTAAAGTATATACATGCTATGATGAAAATATTTCTAAGTCTTTTGACTTATGTTTTTCTTAATAAAACAACTAAGTCAATGGATCACCTGGGTGGAATGGGACTTGAATGGTGGTTTTTGGTTGAGTGGTTACACAAGGCCCATGGACATGGTTTACCTTGTGTATCTCACTTGTGGTATGCCACCCAGGCACAAAGGGATTTTAGAGGCCAAGTGTTGAGAAGCTTATAGTGCAGCCACTTGGCAATATGGGCTCTGCCTGGATCACATAAGTTGCTAGAACTTAGCCATTTGGACAGTTGGTGGTAGAGGGAATGATAGGTTGGAGCGCGTCCATTTGGTCTAAGGGAAGGCTTCTGAAAGGTCCTGTCTTGGGAAACCAAGTCTGGTGGGGAAAGTGCACAACCTCTGCAGATGGAAAATCTAAGTACTTAGCCAAGTCCATGGCAATGGACAACTTGAGCATCAAGACATGGAAGCTATCAAGAATCTCATCACTCCAACTTCTAAGTAAAAACTTGTGGGTGAACAAGGGTGAAGGACCCCAATGTCTATTGGTGGTTTCTTGGGAAAAGTTTTTGACAAAGAAAAACTTAGAGATTTCAACTAATAGGAAAAAACCTATTTTTGAGCAAAGCAAGCCAAGCTACACTTAGCCAAAATGCATATAGTAATATAGTCCACTTAAAATTTACTAAGGTATCACTTGCCAATACTATTCCAAAGTATTGACCCACTGTGGCTGTAACTTGTGATGTTGCAGGTTACTCCGATGATGATTAGGTGTCATGAGTCTACACTCAACATGCTTGCCTGTGGCACATGAAGATGAAGACTTATGTTTATTTACTTATTCCAAACTCTTGTATTAGGCCTGTGGCCTTGAGTTGTAAAAGACTATGTTTTATCTCTGGAATGGATGTAATAAATGACCTTTGTATCTGTGTACTTCATCTTAAACTGTGGATGCTAGCAATGATCCAGGGACTAGCATTGCAATCACAGGGATCCTTTTCCTTTACAAAGGAGGGATCTTACAGAGTGTGTCGGCGCGAGGTGGATATTGTTATTTTATTACTTTCACGGATGATTTGAGTAGATACAGTTATATCTACTTGATGAAACACAAGTCTGAAACCTTTGAAAAGTTTAAGGAATTTCAGAGTGAAGTGGAAAAACATCGTAATAGAAAGATCAAATTTGTATGGTCCGACCGTGGAGGTGAGTATCTAAGTTATGAGTTTAGCACTCATATGAAAGAGTGTGGAATTGTTTCACAACTCACACCTGCCGGACACACCACAGCGAAATGGTGTGTTGGAACATCGTAATTGTACTTTATTGGATATGGTTTGATCTATGATGTCTCTGACGGACCTGCCACTATCATTTTGGGGTTATGCACTAGAAATTGCTCCATTCACTTTAAATCGGGCACCATCTAGAACCATTGAAAAGACACCGTATGAATTGTGGTTTGGAAACAAACCTAAGCTGTCATTTCTTAAAGTTTGGGGATGCAACGTTTATGTGAAGAAACTTCAACCGGATAAACTCGAACCCAAAGCGGAAAAATGCGTCTTCATAGGATACCCTAAGGAAACTATTGGGTATTCCTTCTATCACAGATCCGAGGGAAAGGTTTTTTTTGCCAAGAATGGATCCTTTCTAGAGAAAGAGTTTCTCGCGAAAGGTGTGAGTAGTCGAAAGGTAGAACTCGAAGAGGTTATTGAACCTTCTCTTCATAGTATGGCGAGTAGCGCAACGTCGGAAGTCATTCCGGAGTTGGCTTCACCAATTAAAGAGGGAACTAATTATAATGATCATGAAACTCCAAAAGAGAGTACTACGAACCTCGCAGGTCTAGCAGGACGCGTGCAGCTCCCGAACTGTACGGAAACCCTGTTATGAATTTCATGGTTGATGAAATTGATGACCCTGCGACGTATGAAGAAGCGATGATGAGCCTGGATTCCAACAAATGGTTAGAAGCCATGAAATCCGAGATGGAATCCATGTACGAAAACCAAGTTTGGAACTTGGTGGACTTACCTCACGACCGAAAGGCCGTGGATAATAAATGGATTTTCAAAAGGAAAACTGATGCTGATGGTAATGTGACCGTCTATAAATCTCGACTTGTCGCAAAGGGGATTCGACAAATTCAAGGAGTTGACTACGATGAGACATTCTCCCCCGTAGCGATGCTAAAGTCATTTAGGATTATGTTAGCAATTGCTGCATATTTCGATTATGAGATATGTAAGATGGATGTCAAAACCGCATTCCTCAATGGTAATATTGACGAAGAGTTGTATATGATACAACCAAAGGGTTTTGTCGATCCTAAGGATGCCAAAAAGGTGTGCAAGCTTCAGCGATCCATCTATGGACTAAAGCAAGCATCACGGAGTTGGAATCTCCGCTTTGATGAGGTGATCAAAGAGTTTGGATTTGTCCAAACTTATGGAGAGGCTTGTATTTACAAGAAAGTGAGTGGGAGAAATGTGGAATTTCTGATAATATATGTGGATGACATATTGTTGATCGGAAATGATATAGATGTTTTAAACAGTGTTAAAAGTTATCTAAACAGCAAATTTTCAATGAAGGACCTAGGTGAAGCGTCATACATATTAGGCATAAAGATCTATAGAGATAGATCTAGGCGCCTAATAGGGCTATCGCAAAGTACATACCTTGATAAGATTTTAAAGAAGTTTAAAATGGACGGAAGTAACAAGGGGTTCTTACCTATGTTGCAAGGCAAGACATTGAGTAAGACTCAAAGTCCGGCTACGGTGGAAGAAAGAGAGATAATGGATAAAGTCCCCTATGCTTCAGCCATAGGCTCTATAATGTACGGCATGCTATGTACAAGACCGGATGTGGCACATGCTATTAGTTTGAATAATAGGTACCAATCGAATCCAGGTTCGGAACACTGGATAGGGTCAAGAATATCCTTAAGTACTTGCGAAGAACTAAGGATATGTTTCTTGTGTACGTAGGTGAAGAAGAGCTCGTCGCTAAGTGTTATGTCAATGCAAGCCTTGACAACGATCCGGATGACTCTAAGTCTCAATCCGGATACGTATTTCTCATGAATGGCAGAGCGGTTAGTTGGAGGAGCTCCAAACAACCTGTGGTGGCAGGATCAACAACGGAGGACGAATATGTTGCTGCTTCGGAAGCGACTCACGAAGCGGTTTGGATGAAGGAGTTCATATCCGAACTAGGTGTGGTTGCGAGCGCGTTGGACCCAATGGTGATCTATTGTGACAACAATGGTGCCATTGCCAATGCCAAAGAACCAAGGTCTCACAAGAATTCCAAGCATATTAAGCGCCGGTTTCACTCCACCCGCGAACATGTCAAGGATGGAGATATAAAGATTTGTAAAGTACACACGGATCTCAATGTAGCAGATCCGTTGACTAAAACTCTTCCTAGAGCAAATCATGATCAACACCAGAACTCCATGGGCGTTAGATTTATCACTATGTAACTATCTTATTGTCTCTAGTGCAAGTGGGAGACTGAAGGGAATATGCCCTGAGAGGCAATAATAAATTGTTTATTATGTATATTCCAAGTATATGATAGATGTTTATTTTGCATGCTATAATTGTATTAATACGGAAACATTAATACATGTGTGTTTAATAAACAAACAGAAAGTTCCTAGTTATGCCTCTCTCATAAACTAGCTCGTTGATTAACAAGATGATCAAGGTTTCCTGATCATGGACATTGGATGTTGTTAATAATGAGGTCACAACATTAGTGTAATGGTGTGATGAACATTCATCCGAAGTATAGCATTCCGATCAAAGTCATTGAGTTTATATTGCTATACCATCATACGAAGTGATCCTAATCCTTAGACCATGAGATCATGTCAATCACTAACACCGGAAGAGTATCTTGATAACATCAAACATCGCACCGTAACAGGGTGATTATAAAGATGGGTTTAGTACTAGCAAGTGTTTTTGGGTGAAATTTATTTCACTAGATACCGAAACAGGTTTTCGGGTGAAATTGCAGAAAGTGTTTTGCATGTGAAATGAAATACTAGCAAGGGTTTATATGTGAATGTTTGTCATTAAAGTAACTGAAAAAATTCTGAATAAATAAAAGGAGTTTTATTTAATGAGAGTTTGCATTAAATTTGGTGGAAAATGGGAATTTGAGTGGGATTTTGAGTGGAGGGAATTGAAAGGATTTTTGTGAGTGGAGTGTCCACCCACATGAATGAGGGGAGGGCAAGGGGGCAGCCCCCATGTGCTGTCCACCCCCTTGGGGTTCCCCCTCTCCTATAAAAGGATCCCCCTCTCCTCTCTCTCACTCACACCTCCTCGTGAAGGATCTCTCTCTCCCTCTAGTATTTATCCCCCATGGTCTCGGACTAGCGAGATACATGTTCCCGGTGGCTATTCAGCAAGAAAGAGTTGTGCTTACGCTGCATCGCTGGAGCGAGAAGGCGGAGGTTGCTCGGTTCCTCGGACGTGTGTGCGAGCACGGATGCGCCGCTAAGTTGCGGTGCTAAGGACTTCCTCTCGATCTTGAGATCGGCAAGAGATCGTCTACATCAACCACGAGTTTAACTCATTAAGCTTTGTCGGTCTTCAAGGGTATGTTCTTACAGATATACATCCGCCCGTTGTTTGTATCTAGTAGAATGATCTTGGTACATAGTTGTTCCTATCATAGGAATATTTTTCTATGCATCGAACCCTACAACCTCCGCCACCATCGTGCCTAGATCGGGGGGGGGGATCTAAAGCTCTTCCCGGCACCCTGCCGGAGGGGAGATAATCCCGGAGGACTTCTTCTTCATCGTGCCAGCCTCCGGTATGAAGTGTGAGTAATTCCACCTTGGACTACGGGTCCATGTAGTAGCTAGATGGTTGTATCTCCTCCTTGTGCTTTCATGTCTAGATCTTGTGAGCTCCGTTCATGATCAAGATCTAATCTATTTGTAATCATGAATGTTGTGTTTGCGGGGATCTGATGGATATTGAGATTACTATGTCAGATTGATTAATGGTTTTGTCTATTTGATTCTATCATGTATGTGTTGTTTGAGATCTTGCATGCTCTCCGTTGTTAGTAGCTAACTTTGCCAAGTAGTTGTTAGTGACTCCAAGAGGGGGTATTTATGCTCGATAGTGGTTTCATGCCTCTACTTAATCAAGGGAAGTGACAGAAATCTCTACGGTTGTAGATGTGTTGTTGCCACTAGGGAGAAAACAACGGTCTCTTGTTCATGGAATAAGTGGATTGTTTACCTTACACACTTTGCTTAAAGCAGTTGTCTATTGCTTGCAACTTAATACTGTAAGGGGTTCGGATGATAACCCAAAGGTGGACTTCTAGTCATAGATGCAGTTGGATGGTGGTCTATGTATATTGTTGTATTTCCCAATCGAATCCCATAGGATCTTTTTGTCTAGTATTGCATTGTTATGACTTGCTCAGTCCTATCAATTGCCCTGCTGTAATTTGTTTACCCAGCATGCCATGTTTGTTTATCTAAGGAGAGCACCTATAGTGAACTATGGACCCCGGTCCAATCTTTACCATTGATACATCTTCCACTGTTATTGTTTACTTGTTGCAAACCATCATCACCTTCCACACCATATAGTTAATC
Organism: Avena sativa; assembly: GCA_916181665.1. Lineage (NCBI taxonomy): Eukaryota > Viridiplantae > Streptophyta > Magnoliopsida > Poales > Poaceae > Avena > Avena sativa. The sequence continues at coordinate 36,884,834 of OV702285.1, read as the reverse complement.
CTTTATTACAACAATCGGTGAGATTGACAACCTCACTATTTGTTGTGGCAAAGTCTTGAGTTTGTGTTGTGCAGGTTTCCACGTTGCTTTGCAACACCTTTGGGACATTTCCTTCCTCCTACTGGTTTGATAACCTCGGTTTCTTACTGAGGGAAAACTTGTTGATGTGCTGCATCATACCTTCCTTTTGGGGTTTCCCAACGAAGCGCTCCAGGTTGACGCAACGCCATCACCATGTCACAGGTCCAGTAGCCATCTATCATTGTGTAGTGCATGTCGGACACTTTTGTTTTTGCATGAGACAATTTTACTAGTAGAAAAACGCCTAGTGGCGGCATTCAAAAAAAGGGGTTCGTGGCGTTGAACCAGCACGCCACTATTAGGTCGTAGTGGTGGCGTCTCCGCCGAATGGCATCAGTAGTATTTTTAGTGGTGGCGTTTATCGTAAGAACCACCATTATATATTCTAATAGTGACGTTTCATATAAGAGCCATCATTATATATCTATTTGTGGCGTTCGTTTTATTTTACACGCCACAAGTGAGTTTTCGAAAATAAAAAAATCTGGTTCATCCAATTGAATATTCATGATATAGCAAGATATATTCATAGAAATGGTAGCACACCATTATAGTCAACTACATATAGTTTAACTAGCTACTAGTCTTCAACCATATTATTAATATAAATGGCAGCAGCAGGAATCTCGTCATCCGAAGAAGCGTCAGAGTCTGTCGATGATTCAGGGCATATGTAGTGAAAGTAGCTCATGCGATTTTCATAGAGATGGAAGACCAACTTCTTCTGGGCGTTCATCTTATAGGCATCGACCATCTCAGTCCATCTCGGACCACCGAAGAAGGTGCGATTCGCCTCGTTCATGACTTGGATAGTGTAGGTCGGTGCAGGTTGCTCAGAGGCAGTAGATCGACCTGAAACTGTCCTTGCCACAACGGCCAATCTAAATGTTCCAGAAAATCAAGTCTAAACTTGCAGGGTATGTTCAGCATACAAAATCATAAGAAATCAACAATTAGCACGTAATTCAATTGCATCGTATATATAGGTTGATTAATTATGAATGGACATACCATACTAACTTCGCAGTCATAAGGGGGCACTATGATTTGTCATTGCACTGTTTATAACCACAATGCTCACACCGATCATCATCCATTATACCTATCTATGATCATGCACACTTAGTTATATAGACCATTTTAGCATCATAAGTAGCACAATATATCAACATAACACATAAGTAAGATTAGCTAGCATCATATATAAGTAGTACAATAGTAGCATGATAAGTCTATATAAGTAGTACAATAGGTAGCATAACAATCATATGAGAACATTCTAAACTCGAGTTGACCAAGGACGACATGTTGCTAGAGTCGTCCTGTTGCGTGCTGGAGGGGCCGGGCTGACCATGATACTACGTGCCGGAGGGGCCAGCCTCTCCCTGCCCGTGCCGCTGCCGGCTCTCGCTAAGGACCTCGTACTGGACCGCCATCACCTGGGGTATCAAGTAGGATATCCCTGACCAAGGGGTCATCCTCCTCGCAACGGTGGCGCGCCGGATGCCTCTCTGCATGCCGGTGCTCCCTCTCCTTAGCCCTCGTGGCGATCCTCATGTCATCTGGCGCTAACAGATGTGCCACGTGACGCTCATCCTCGAAGTTGAGTACCGCTTTCTCCCCAAAGTGCTGGACCGCGACGTAATCATAGGCACGGGCTGCCTGCCACGGGCACCTGAAAGTATCTAAGCTAGATCTTCTTATTATCCACTATGATCTAAGATGCCCAAGTCAGGGTTCTCGTGGGTTTCCGGTGAACACCACGAAACTTCGGCTCCGACTCCAACATGATACTAATTAAGTAGTTAAACAACAACATTTCATACAACTGTTAGTCCACATATAAGAATTTATTTTGAAATTGAGCCCAAATTTAATATCTGGAAACATAATGGCAAGCAAGTGATCTTACAAATGCAAGGTGTCAAACAAAATCGACCGTTGGAAGGAAAAGTAATATATCTAACATTCCAATATCTAGAATTTTATCCCAAGTTTAGTATCTAAACACTATCTAACGTTCCTATATCTATAATTTAAGCCCAAGTTTAGTATCTAAAGACTATCTCTAAAGCACTATCTAACTTTCCTGTATCTAGAATTTGAGCCCAAGTTTAGTATCTAAACACTATCTCTAAAACACGATTTAGCATATCTATATCTAGAATTTCTAAGATCATTATCTACCATATATATCTATAATTTCTAAATTTCTATAAAAAGGGAAGGTGGCGAGTGGCTCACCGTGAGGTAGGTGATGAGGCTCGGTGACGAGAAGGTTGCAGCGACCAGCAGCTCGGGAAGGGGGAGGTTGCAGTGACCGATGGCTCGGGGAGGGGGAGGTTGCAACGATCGGCGCCGGGAAATCGAGCGATTATCGGATGCAGTCGGGGTGGCGGCGGACACACGTGGTCGATAACGAGGCTTGGAGACAAGAAGGTTGCAGCGACCAGTGGCTCAGGGGCAGGTTGCAGTGACTAGCGGTGGCAAATCGAGCGGAGTCGTTGGATGCGGCCGGGGTGGCAGCTAACGCGCGTGGTTGTTGACGAGGCTCGGAGACGGGAAGGTTGCAGCAACCGGCGGCTCAGGGAGGGGGGTTTGCAGCAACCGGCAACGGAAAATCAAGCGGAGTCGTCGGATGCGGATGGGGTGGTGACACACGCGCGTGGTCGGGCGTAGTCGTGGGTGCTGGGAGAGGAGGAAAGGTGAGGTCGGGAAGCAGATCAACGGGGCATACAATGAGGGGCGGCGGTGGCAGTGAGAGGGAAGAAAGGAGGAGGTGTGTTGGCAGTGTGAATGAGAGAGAGGATGCTGGGCCATGGGGAAAACGAAGAAGAATTAAAGATCAATAATTAATCGCGTGTATCGGTGGTTGCATGCAGGGTGGTCGCTATCCGTGGCGTTTAACTGAATCTAATGCCACCACTAGTGTACATGTTGGCTGCGTTCACCTAAATTCAATGGCACTATTATTTTTATTCCGACTACGTATGGGTGGAGACCCTTCTGTTTGTGGCATTTATTTATACGCGGACGCCACTATTAGGATTTACTGGTGGCGCTTCTAAATATGTCAACGCCGTTACTATTTCGTCTGCAAATGGTGGCGCATTATATTTTGAACGCCACTAGCAAAATGAACTTCTATAAGGATTTTTCTACTAGTGTATTATATAGTTTAGGCACAATTTATCGTGGTGTCAATCCTTGCATCCAGCGATCACACTAGAAGTTGGTTTTAGAGCCATCCACAATTGTTATCTCAATGTCCGCGGCGAAGAGCTTCATGTCCGTTCCATCACTACTAGGGAAATGGCCATTCGTGGCGCACCTGAAAAGAGCATCTGTTGCGCACTAGGGGTGCGCCACTAGCCTTGCGCTACAGCTATCTCCTAGCCGTGGCGCACTGCCTAGTGCGTCACGGTTGTGTCGAGATAGGCGTAGCACACCTGCTAGTGCGCCACGGCTATGTGGGCAGGTGCGCTACGCGTAGGATCTTCTGTGGCGCACTTGTCAGTGCGCCACTAAGCTTCTGAGGTGCGCTTTAGGTGTAGTGCACCGTAAAAGGTAGGTCATGTGCGCCACATGTGTTTTTTTATTTTTATTTAATTTCCAATCCAGATTATATACAATACAGATTATATACAATATTACAGGCAGATATACACACACAGATACAAGATATACAATTATATATATAAATACACAATTTGAAAAACAAGATTGAAACAAATACATATAGATAAGTCTCATACATGAATACATAGTATAAGTTACATTATTTCGATCAAGTTACAAAGTAGTTGGTGACATGCGAATACATGTGTCGATCGAACAAGTTAGAGCTCGGAAGCTCGCCTAGACATCTAAACTAGCTAGACACAAACACGGGATAAACAACCAAAGAAGATAAGCATGATAACCGCCGCGACGAAGGTGTAGGTCTTCATCCGGTTCTCTGTCCTAACTCCCGCTAGATAGCGCGTGTATCTAGCTTCCGCCTCCGCCATAGTGTTCTACCCTTTGTAGCTATTGCCGCTGAAACGGTGCACCTGTCTCCGGCAGTCTTCTCAATCATCGTAGACTCCGGGAACCCGTCCCTTGTACACGACGTACCATGACATCTATAAGTTGACAATAATAATTAACCGGTGATTGAAAAAAACATATATAATTAAAGTCGCATATGAAGATACACTTATAGAAAGTACTCCTAAATCAAAAATACCAAACTCAAAAAGCATGCCTCATATATAACTAGGTTGTTCGACACAGGAATATGCTACGATGGAACTGTTCGCCAAGTAGGATGCACAACACCTGGACCTGTGCATAGCACAAGGCGAACAATCCCATCGGAGCACATTCACATATAGTGTGCCACGACATTTCAATCATCGGCATTATTCTCGAAAAAGACCAAAGTAACTCGAAAAGAATGCCTCATATATATATACATAGGTCGTTGGACACAGGAATATGCTACGACGGAACGGTTAGCCAAGTAGGATGCACAATTCCTGGACTTGTGCATATCACAAGGCTAACTATCCCGTCGTAGCACATTCACATATATATTGTGCCACGACATTTCAATCATCGGCATATTCTCGAAAAAGACAAAAATAACTCGAAAAGAATGCCTCATATATAACTAGCTAGGTCGTTGGACACAAGAATATGCTACGACGGAACAGTTAGCCAAGTAGGATGCACAATTCCTGGACTTGTGCATATCACAAGGCTAACTATCCCGTTGTAGCACATTCACATATATATTGTGCCACGACATTTCAATCATCGACATTATTCTCGAAAAAGACAAAAATAACTCGAAAAGAATGCCTCATATATAACTAGCTAGGTCGTTGGTCACAGGAATATGCTATGACGGAACAGTGAGCCAAGTAGGATGCACAGTTCCTGGACTTGTGCATATCACAAGGCTCACTATCCCGTCGTAGCACATTCACATATATAGTGTGCCACGACATTTCAATCATCGGCATTATTCTCGAAAAAGACAAAAATAACTCGAAAAGAATGCCTCATATATATACATAGGTCGTTGGACACAGGAATATGCTATGATGGAACCGTGAGCCAAGTAGGATGCACAAGACCTGGACTTGTGCATATCACAAGGCTCACAATCCCATCGTAGCACATTCACATATATAGTGTGCCACGACATTTCAATCATCGGCATTATTCTCGAAAAAAGAGTAAGGAAAAAAGGACCAAAGTGAGCAAAGGACCAAAGAGTAAGCAAAAAAACCAAGCATTGATTGATATATAATAATAATAAGCAAAAGAAGTAAGCGATGATTCATAAACCTAATAAGATAAGTATAGTAGCATGTACACTTGTCCACACACACAAAGGTCGTCTATAGTTTAACTACAACTAGGCCAACATCAAGCCTTCTGGCTCGGCTTAGGGAACGGGAGGACGCCTTGTCTCGTCATGAACTTCCTATAGTCACCTTGCATCTCTAGGCGATCTTCTATGTCACGATTATTCGGGATATTTCCTCCGTAGAAGATCCCCCCCGAAGTCATGACATCACCAAAGATGATTGCCCCAAACTGTTGCTGGATGCGATACATCTCTTGTCTAATATCTGAATCAGTGATCTTGACCTTTGCTTCGGCCCACTGTTTGAGATGATCTGGCGGCGTAGAATTCTACTGGTCAAGTAGGAACGCCCTCATGTGATGGAGTGCGTAGTAGGCTTCCTTCTTACTGTTTTCCGGCTACTTCACACAAGGGAACTCCGTTACGTGGTTGAAGACGTGCCTGCCGAACTTGACCTTCGTACGCACGAAGGTGGTGCCTTCCGTCGAGGCAAAGCCAGTGAGAGCATCATCCAGAACTTCCTTGATCTTGTCATATTTTTTCTTCTTTTCTAGACTCCCCGAGTCGAAATACGTGGCGTGGGAATGCTTCGGCGATAAGGAGATGAGCGTGCAGTGTTCATCTTTGCGCAAAAAATTCAAATGGAATGTGTTGGAAAAATAATGATGATGATCTAATAAAGCCAATCGATGGTGGCGAGTGAATAACGACTTACTCGGGAAAGTAAGGCACGAGAATGCATTCCTTTGTCTTGTTCGCCACGAGGATTCTTTTTAGGTACGAAGCCACGATACATTGTTCGGCGGGGGAACCCAAGCAGCCGTCACGCATGTAGTAGGGGTCCACTATAGCGATGCCCGGTGTGTTCTCTCTAATGATATGCATGGCCAGGCTGAGAGAAAACAGACGAACCATGGTATAGTGCAGCGGGTATAGGTGGAACATATTGAAGATGTCGTCGAACCGCATGAAGAACAGATCCGCAGGGGCATTGTCGACGAAGCCCAAGCCTGGTGGCACCTTAACCACGAATACCGGGTGCGAGGGATCTTTCTCCGATAGAAGGCGTCTCTCTATCGTCAGCACACCGTCATGCACACTCTGCAGTTCCGAACTGGCGAGCTTCCGCAAATTCTTAGGTAGCATGGGCTCACCCGCCACATAAATCCTCCACATAATACCCTCGGGTCTTGGTGGCCCGTCCCGAAACCTGATCGGATTCGCAGTTGTTGACGCCACCGGTTGGCTCGAGCTGCTAGATTTTCTTTTCCTGCCCTTTTTTCCTTTTGGAGAGCGGGCAGGCACCGCAATCTGAGCACCGGCCGCCCTATGTAGTGTGTCAGGGCTTAGAATAAAGGGCCGGTTGGTTGTATCAGCTGGCTCTGTAAAGGCGCAAGCTGGAGGCGTCTCCTGAGAACCAAACAGACGCCTGGTGATAGTGGCTTTCTTTGTGGGGCCACCAGCTAGGTCTTCGTTGCTAAACTGAGTGTTGAAGAAGTGATCATTCCAGTCTTCGTCGTCCTCGGCCGGATCCTGCGCCATGTGCATATCATCAACATGATCATCCAACCCACCGCGTGGAGGTGACGGCGAGGGCGGTAAGGGGGCCTTGGCGCCACCGCTTGTCGCTGGCACGACAGTCGATGTTATTGTCTGTGGCGTGATGGCCCCCGCCGTCCCCAAACGGATCATGCTCTTTGGCCATAGCAAGAATAAGCCGAAGCAAGTTCTGAGGACAGACGACTCTTCTTCATCCGCTCCTGGGGGTTGAATTGGAGGTTCCAGGTCGTCGCAGCCCCTTAGCACCCGACTAATTTTAACCCTGTGCACGCTATCTGGCATCGGCCTTGAGTGGAACGTGCGCTGCAAGGGTTGAACGATGGTACCGTTGGCAACATCCCTCAGCTCGTTGTTCACGTAGCATAAGAGAGTGCAAGGAACATCCGTCTGCGGAAAACATGTATGGCGTCGTCAGAGATGCCATAAGAGTAATAGATGGCATGAAAGGTGGTAAAGCAATTTGTTTACCGTGATGGCGTCGAGATCGGCTAATGTCGACGCACCGCATACGACGACGGGCGTGCAAGAGACGGAAGGGCTGCTTGATGGCGCGGTGCTGGCCGCCGGTGTATTCTCCCTACCGACGGGTGCTTGGAGCTCCGGTGTCGCCGCGAAGATGGCAGGGGGGCACCAACATGTACTCCGGCGCCGCGGTGATGGCAAGGGGAGTCACCAACACTTGCGGCGCCGTGGTGCTAGCGGGCGGAGTCACGAACACGTAGTTCGCCTGATTCGTCGGCGCCGCGTTGTTCGAGTGGCTGCTGACCATGCTTGGAATCGGGCACGGCCCTACTCGACCACCCGCACTCCAGTTCGCTATTGACTCCACCAAGGTAGGCAGGAAGGACGTGAGGGTGATTGCTAGGTTGTCTTGGACGATCTGCGGGATCCGCGCCACTTGTGCCTTAAGTTATTGAACCTCGCGGTTTTCCTCCTCGCTCCTTCCCGACGGCGCCACATGCGTCCTCGGCGGTGGACCAAAATGATCCACCCAATTATTACCCCCGAGGCCGTCCAGACGGCCAGCCAACGACGGCTTCTTCGTAACCGGCTCTATTTTCTTGGCCCGGTTCATCGCCCTGTTAAAAGGGTTATCCCACCGGGTGGCCGCCGTCGACCCCTGGGATGAGGAACCCTGGGATCCATGACTAGCAACAATTTCCTCCTCCTGCAGAAGAAGTAACAGTGAACCGTTTAGATTATCGATTAGATTGCAATCGAGTTGATCCGCGGTAATTAGATTATACTTACCACAATTTCCTCGAATTCCTTCACCGCAGGATCCGCGGTGAGTTGTTTGGTTTTTGGGTCCACATGGTAACGGGCCCTGATGAAGTTTCGAACCTGCCCGGGTTCGAATTTCGCAAAGGGGTTTTCTATCCCCTTGGATCTATACTCTTCGTCCTCCTTATTCCATTTGGCCTCCGCGGTTCTGTATCCACTAGATCCGAGATGGTGATGACCTATATTCATCACCTGCAGCACCTTTCCTCGATTACTATTGGCCAGGGCTCTTTCGGATTCACACCTCTCCTTAAACTCCCGCAACTGATCTTCGGTGATCTGCGGGTCAATCTTCTAGATCTCCTCGAGACTTTTGCCTTCTTTATAGATCTTCTTCTTTATCCGGGTTCTCCAGCTGGCTAGGGCGGTGCTCATCTTTGTGAGGGCGGATTTGTTTACTTCGGTCCCATGATAATTTGTGTTCTGATACTTAGCGGGGAACTTGTATCTTGCGTGCAGCTTCTCGAAGAGGAGTGTGCGCAAGTGGCCATTATCTTTATGCCGGAGATTCTCGGTGTTGTTCGAGATGGTTGTCCGGGTGATCGCCGCCACTTTCCCACCGTACCCTTTGACGACAAGGGCGGGCTCCAAAGGAACCCCTGATGGGCTCACTTCGGTAATTTCCTCCCTGACCGTGCCGACCGTGTTCGGGCGCCGGTCCTTCGGCTTCTTCTTCTTAGGAGGATTGCTACCACTCCTTGTGCCCTCGCCGCCATCAGTGGTTTCATCGTCCGCCGTTCCTTTGGCTTCTTCCTCCGCGTCTTCCATCTCATCATCCTCGCTCTCCAAAGGATGGTATTCTTCATCGTATTCTAGCCGCTGGGCCGCCTCCCAGAATGTCAATTGTTTATTCGGAGGTCTGAGTTCTCCTTCAGCGCTGATGCGCTTAGAACATCCAGCCTCGTCGTTGTCACACATCTTTGCACTAATAAAAAACAAATAATTGGTTAAATGTACGGAAAAATCCTGCATGACCTTTGCTAATTTTCTTAAACTAGGAGTGCTCGATTTCTGCCGAAACGGAAGTTAATCAACATTCCGGCAAAAATCGGGACTCATTTCATACAAGAACCTGCATACACGACATAATAAAGTGCTTCATATACAAGCACAAGCACAATTTCAAGTGCTATAGCAATAACAGCAGCAACATGTGCAAAAAAACTCGGGAACATTTGAAACTTTTAACACTGTCAACAACACATCAAGCACTGTCAACAACCTCTGAAGGGTTTCGTGGCATAGTAAATCAAAAAAATTCTACGGATGCGAACAGAGGGAAGCCAAGATCTAATCTAGGAGATGCAAACAACGAGAGAGATTGGATTAGATCTTCATACCCTTGAAGATTCGCACAGCGGAACGTTCGTCGGAACGTGGGTGATGTAGTCGTACTCGCTTCTCCTCCTAGTGATCCGATCCTATCTAGCACCACAAGTGGCGGTGCCTCCGTGAGATGCACACGTGCAGCACCTCGACGTCTCCTCCTTCCTCGGACCAGCAAGTATGGTGGAGAGACGGATTGGATCTACAACACGACGGCGTGGTGTATATGGTGGAGAATTTCTGCAGCAGGGCTTCGCCTACAAGCAGTCGGGAGGGAGAGAGGAAGGGCAGCAGGGCAGCTAGGGTTGGAGGGGAAGGTGTAGGGGGGTGGTGCAACCCAACCCTCTTTATATAGAGGGGGGGCACAGCCCTAACCCCTCCCCCAAGCCCAAACCGGCGGCCCCAAGGAGGAGTGGGGGGCAAGGAAACCCCCCCTTCTAGAAGGTCTATCTCGAGTTTAAACCTCTCTAGGCCAGCTGGGCCCTATGGGGCCTTGTGCCCCTGGCCCAATGCGGCCAGGGCACTCCCTCATAGGCCCATGCCCCCTCTCGGAAGGTGGGGCCACGTTGGTCCCTTTTCGGAAGGTTCTAGAAGCTTCCGGTACAATACCGATTAACCCGGAACAATTCCGAACTCCAAAAACTGCACTCCCTTATATGAATCTTATTCTCCGGACCACTCCGGAACCTCTCGTGATGTCCCGGATCCCATCCGAGACTCCGAACAAAAACTCATAAACCAATTATCCAATCTATCCTAGCGTCGAGACACGTTAAGTGTGTGACCCTGCGGGTTCGAGAATATGCAGACATGATCTTCTATCAATAATCAATAGCGGGGTCTGAAACCCATTTTGACTCCCACACATTCATCGATGATCATATCGGATGAACCACGATGCCAGGATTCAATCAATCCCATATATATATTCCCTTCGTCTCGCGATATTTTACTTGCCCGAGATTCGATCGTCGGTACCGTCATACCTAGTTCAATCTCGTTCACAGCAAGTACTTTACTCGTTCCGTAATCCGATATCACTTTGTGATTAACTCCTTAACCACATGCTTGCAAGCGGTGTTGATATCGATTATCGAGTGGGCCCGAAGTATATCTCTCCGACTTGGGAGGGACAAATCCCATCTCGATACATACAACCCAACAGATACTTTCCGATCACCTGAGAGACACCTTTATGATCACCCTCTCATAGGATGACGTTTGATGACCTCAAAGCTTTCTTCCGATACCAGGGTTGTATTATCTCATGGTATAAGGAATACAATATTTGACATAAGAAAAGCTTCACAAAGACGAACACGATGACACGATCTAATTGCTTCGCTTAGTTTGGGTCTGTCCACCATACCATTCTCCCAATGATATGATCTCATTATTAATTGACAACTCATGTCCATGGTTAGGAAACCTTAACCATCATTAATCAATGAGCTAGTCCTTAGAGGCGTACTAGGGACACGGTGTTGTTTACAAACCACACAAGTATTAAAGTTTCCTCTTAATACAATTCTAGCATGGAATATAAACATTATCATGAACAAGAATTATAATAATAACAGCTTTATTATTGCCTCTAGGGCATAATTCCAACAGTCTCCCACTTGCACTAGAGTCAATAATCTAGTTTACATCTGGCAACAATCTCACACCCATGGCACTAAGGTGTTGATCATGTTTTACACGTGGAAGAGATTTAGTCAATGGATCTGCGACATTCAGATCTGTATGTACTTTGCTGATCTTCAGATCTCCATATGCTATATAATCTCGGATTATATGAAACTTGGGATTGATATGCTTGGTCTTTGGATGATATCTTGGTTCCTTAGTGAGTGCTATGGCGCCAGTGTTGTCACACAATATCTCCAGTGGGTCCAATGCACTTGGAACCACGCCAAGCTCAGTGATGAAGTTCCTGATCCAAACTCCTTCACTTGACGCTTCTGCAGCAGCCATGTATTCCGCTTCTACTATAGATCCCGCAATCACGCTTTGCTTGCAGCTTCTCCAGCTCATAGCTCCTCCATTCAAAATATACACGTATCCTGTCTGAGATTTAGAATCATCCTTGTCGGTGTCAAAACTAGCATCGACGTAACCTTTTACGACGAGCTGTTCATCACCCCCATAGACTAAGAACATTTCTTTAGTCCTATTTAGGTACTTTAGGATGTTCTTCACGGCTGTCCAGTTTTCCACTCCTGGATCACTTTGATATCTGCTCGTCAAACTATGAGCATTGGACACATCCAGTCTAGTACACAGCATGGCATACATGATGGAACCTATGGCCGAGGCATAAGGCACTTTGCTCATAGCTTCCCTATCATTTACCGTAGCTGGACACTGAGCCTTGCTCAATATCTTACCTGACAACATAGGCACTGAACCTTTCTTTGCCTTATCCATTCTGAACCTTTTCAGAACTTTGTCTAGGTATGTACTCTGGCTTAAAGCTATCAGGCGTCTTTGTCTATCTCTATAGATCTTGATGCCCAATATATAAGCAGCTTCACCTAGGTCTTTCATTGAAAAACACTTGTTCAAATAACTCTTCACATCGTTAAGCATGTTGATGTCATTTCCAATAATCAATATGTCATCCACATATAGTACCAGAAATGTCACCGAGCTCCCACTCACTTTCTTGTAGATGCAAGCTTCGTAGCAATTTGGAACAAATCCAAAGCTCTTGATCACTTGATCAAAACGAAGGTTACAACTCCGAGATGCTTGCTTCAGTCCATAAATGGAACGCTGAAGCTTGCATACTTTATCAGCATCCTTAGGATCGACAAAACCTTCGGGTTGCATCATATACAACTCTTCATCAATGTTGCCATTGAGGAACGCAGTCTTGACATCCATCTGCCATATTTCATAATCATGAAACGCAGCAATTGCTAATAAAATCCGAATGTACTTAAACATCACTACGGGAGAGAAAGTCTCATCATAGTCAACTCCTTGAACTTGTCGAAAACCTTTCGCGACAAGCCGTGCTTTATAGACGGTAACATTACCATCCGCGTCTGTTTTCTTCTTGAAGATCCATTTGCACTCAACGGCCTTTCGGTTGCTAGGAGGGTCCACCAAAGTCCATACTTGGTTTTCGCTCATGGATCCCAATTCGGATTTCATGGCTTCTAGCCATTTCTCAGAGTCTGGGCTCATCATCGCTTCCTCATAGCTCGTAGGTTCACTGTCTTCTACTAACAAGACAGTTAAGACAGGGTTGCCGTACCACTCAGGAGGGGCACGCGACCTTGTCGACCTGCGACGTTCAGTAGCAGCATCGTCCGAAGCTTCATGATCCTTGTCATTAGCTTCCTCTATCGTTGGTGCAGGCGGCACTGGAACAATTTCAGGTGTTGCGCTACTCTCCAACTCAAGAGAAGGTTCAATAACCTCGTCTAGATCTACTTTCCTCCCACTCACTTCTTTCGAGAGAAACTCCTTCTCAAGAAAGGAACCATTCTTTGCGACAAACACTTTGCCTTCGGTTCTGTGATAGAAGGTATACCCAATAGTTTCCTTAGGGTATCCTATGAAGACGCATTTCTCCGCTTTGGGTTCGAGCTTGTCCGGCATCAACTTCTTGACGTAAGCTTCGCATCCCCAAACTTTAAGAAACGACAACTTAGGTTTAGCACCAAACCACAGTTCATACGGTGTCATCTCAACGGATTTAGATGGTGCCTATTTAAAGTGAATGCAGCGGTTTCTAATGCATAACCCCAAAATGATAACGGCAAATCAGTAAGAGACATCATTGATCGGACCATATCTAATAGGGTTCGATTCCGGCGTTCAGACACACCATTGCGCTGTGGTGTTCCGGGTGGCGTGAGTTGTGAAACGATTCCACTTGCTTTAAGATGCGTGAGAAAATCATAACTCAAATATTCGCCCCCACGATCGGATCGTAGAAACTTAATCTTTCTGTTACGATGGTTCTCCACTTCATTCTGAAATTCCTTGAACTTTTCAAACATTTCAGATTTATGTTTCATTAAATAGATATACCCATATCTACTTAAGTCATCGGTAAAAGTGAGAAAATAGCGATATCCACTGCGCGTCGAAACACTCATCGGTCCGCATACATCGGTATGTATGATTTCCAACAAGTCCGTTGCTCGCTCCATCATACCGGAGAACGGGGTTTTGATCATCTTGCCCATGAGGCATGGTTCGCATGTGTCAAATGATTCAAAATCAAGAGACTCCAAAAGTCCATCAGAACGGAGTTTCTTCATGCGCTTTACACCAATATGACCTAGACGACAGTGCCACAAATAAGTAGTATTATCACTATCTACTTTGCATCTCTTAGCCTCAATGTTATGGATGTGTGTTTTATCCCTTTCGAGATTTAGAAGAAATAAACCATTCACAAGAGGTGCATGACCATAAAAGATGTTACTCATATAAATAGAACAACCATTATTCTCCGATTTAAATGAATAACCGTCTTGCAATAAACACGATCCAGAAATAATGTTCATGCTCAAAGCAGGCACATAATAACATTTATTAAGGTTTAAAACTAATCCCGAAGGTAAAACTAAGGAGAGCGTGCCGACGGCCATCACATCAACTCTTGATCCATTGCCAACGCGCATCGTCACCTCATCCCTCGCAAGCCGCCATCTATTCCGTAGCTCCTGTTTCGAGTTACAAATATTAGCAACTGAACCGGTATCAAATACCCAGGCACTACAACGAGGGCTAGTAAGGAAAACATCAATAACATGTATATCAAATATACCTTTGATGGTGCCAGCCTTCTTGTCCGCTAAGTACTTCGGACAGTTGCGCTTCCAGTGACCCTTGTCCTTGCAATAGAAGCACTCAGTGTCCGGCTTAGGACCAGACTTGAGCTTCTTCTCAGCAGGGGCAGTGCGCTTGCCGCCACCCTTCTTGAAGGGCTTCTTTGCTCCCTTACCTTTCTTGAAGGTGGGCTTGTTGACCATCAACACATGATTATCCTTTTTGGTGTCCACTTCCGCGGCCTTCAGCTTTGCGAAGAGCTCGGTGATCGTATCAGTGGAACCAATCTGATTATGAGTCACTACAAAACTTTTGTAGCTGGGAGGGAGTGATTGCAGAACCCTGTCAATCTTGAGCTCCTCTGGAATCGTGCATTCTAGATGCTCAAGGCGTTGAGTGTAGCCCGTCATCTTAATGGCGTGCTCACTAACGGAACTCCCTTCCTCCATCTTGCAGTTAAAGAACTTCTCAGAGATCTCATATCTCTCAGAACGGGCCTGAGTCTGAAACATGGTTTTCAGCTCTTCGAGAATCTCAAAGGGCCCGGGATAGTCTTCAAAACGATTTTGAAGTTCCGGTTCCATAGCAAACAACATGGTGCTCTTAATCACACCATAACCATCTTTGCGCGACTGATAGACAGCTTTCTCATCAGCTGGCGCAGTTGCAGCAGGGGGGTCACCTAATGCTTTCCCAAGGACATAGTCCTTCTGACCGCCAGAGAGAATGATTCTTAGATTGAGGAACCAATTGGTGAAGTTAGACCCATTGTTTCTAAGCTTTTCCTTCTCAGCAAAAACATTGAAGTTGAAGTTGGACTTGGCCATGTGATCTACAGTATTTGTAAGTACAACTTAGACTATGTTCATGATAAATAGTTCAACTTAATCAAATTAATAGATGAACTCCCACTAAATTCAACATCCCTCAAGTTGTTTAGTGAACATAATCCAAATTCACCACACCTAATCCGATCTTCACGAGAAGAGATGTGGTTTCAATGGTGGACAACGAAGTGTCGATCATATCATTCATATGACTCATGCTTAACCTTTCGGTTCATGTGTTCCGAGGCCATGTCTGTACATGCTAGGCTCGTCAAGTTAGACCCAAGTATTTCCGCGTGTGCAAAACTGGCTTGCACCCGTTGTATGTGAGCGTAGAGTCTATAGCACCCGATCATCACGTGATGCTTGGACACGACGAACTTTCGCAATGGTGCATACATGGGGATAACACAGTTTTTATCTTGATCTTTAAGTGAAGAATCATCTTATAATGCTACTGTCGCGATCTAAGCATAATAAGATACATAAAAGGATAAACATCACATGCATATAACTTTATGTGACATGGTATAGCCAATCTTCGCGCAATGATCTCCATCTTGTGCGTTCCGGCATGATCTCCATCACTCCACCATGATTGCCTCCACCACGAATAGCAACTACAACTATTGCTAACTACTTAGCGATAAAGTGAAACTATTACATGGCGTATAAGAAGTTGACACACAGGTCATACACAATTATAAAGACAACCATATGGCTCCTGTCGGTTGTGTACTCATCGACATGCAAGTCGTGAAACATTACAAAACATGATCATCGCATACATTATACACATCACATCTTGGGCCATACCATATCACAGAAAACACTCCCTGCAAAAACAAGTTAGACGCCTCTACTTTGTTGTTGCATGTTTTACGTGGCTTATGGGAGTAGATGCTAAGAACGATTCTTACCTACGGAAAGCCACAACGGTGATATTATGGTTGCCAAACTCTGGTGTTAATCCCATGACAACTATAGTGAGAGAAACTGGCATCCACCAGCCGCATGTGTGGAACAAGCCACACGTCAAGTGCGGAGCCGGTCTCGCGAACGACGTTGCGTAAGGTTGGCCTGGACCGCTTCAATCTCACTATCCCGCGTCATAAGAAGAACACAAACAAGAGGCTTGCAACAGAAAACATCAATGCCCGCAACAACCATGTTGTGTTCTACTCGTGAAACACATCTACGCATAGATCTAGATCTGATACCACTGAAGGGTTTCGCGGCATAGTAAATCAAAAAATTTCTACGGATGCGACAGAGGGAAGCCAAGATCTAATATAGGATATGCAAACAACGAGAGAGATTGGATTAGATCTTCATACCCTTGAAGATTCGCACAGCGGAACGTTCGTCGGAACGTGGGTGATGTAGTCGTACTCGCTTCTCCTCCTCGCGATCCGATCCGATCTAGCACCACAAGTGGCGGTGCCTCCGTGAGATGCGCACGTGTAGCACCTCGACGTATCCTCCTTCCTCGGACCAGCAAGTATGGTGGAGAGACGGATTGGATCTACAACACGACGGCGTGGTGTATATGGTGGAGAATTTCTGCAGCAGGGCTTCGCCTACAAGCAGTCGGGAGGGAGAGAGGAAGGGCAGCTAGGGTTGGAGGGGAAGGTGTAGGGGGGTGGTGCGCCCCCACCCCTATTTATATAGAGGGGGGCGCAGCCCTAGCCCCTCCCCCAAGCCCAAACCGGCGGCCCCAAGGAGGAGGAGTGGGGGGCAATGAAACCCCCCCTTCTAGAAGGTCTATCTCGAGTTTAAACCTCTCTAGGCCGGCTGGGCCCTATGGGGCCTTGTGCCCCTGGCCCAATGCGGCCAGGGCACTCCCTCATAGGCCCATGCCCCCTCCCGGAAGGTGGGGCCACGTTGGTCCCTTTCCGGAAGGTTCTAGAAGCTTCCGGTATAATACCGATTAACCTGGAACAATTCCGAACTCCAAAAACTGCACTGCCTTATATGAATCTTATTATCCGGACCACTCCGGAACCTCTCGTGATGTCCCGGATCCCATCCGAGACTCCGAACAAAAACTCATAAACCAATTATCCAATCTATCCTAGCGTCGAGACACGTTAAGTGTGTGACCCTGCGGGTTCGAGAATATGCAGACATGATCTTCTATCAATAATCAACAGCGGGGTCTGGAAACCCATATTGACTCCCACACATTCATCGATGATCATATCGGATGAACCACGATGCCAGGATTCAATCAATCCCATATATATATTCCCTTCGTCTCGCGATATTTTACTTGCCCGAGATTCGATCGTCGGTACCGTCATACCTAGTTCAATCTCGTTCACAGCAAGTACTTTACTCGTTCCGTAATCCGATATCACTTTGTGATTAACTCCTTAACCACATGCTTGCAAGCGGTGTTGATATCGATTATCGAGTGGGCCCGAAGTATATCTCTCCGACTCGGGAGGGACAAATCCCATCTCGATACATACAACCCAACATATACTTTCCGATCACCTGAGAGACACCTTTATGATCACCCTCTCATAGGATGACGTTTGATGACCTCAAAGCTTTCTTCATATACCAGGGAGTTGTATTATCTCATGGTCTAAGGAATACAATATTTGACATAAGAAAAGCTTCGCAAAGACGAACACGATGACACGATCTAATTGCTTCGCTTAGTTTGGGTCTGTCCACCATAACATTCTCCCAATGATATGATCTCATTATTAATTGACAACTCATGTCCATGGTTAGGAAACTTTAACCATCATTAATCAATGAGCTAGTCCTTAGAGGCGTACTAGGGACATGGTGTTGTTCACAAACCACACAAGTATTAAAGTTTCCTCTTAATACAATTCTAGCATGGAATATAAACATTATCATGGACAAGAATTATAATAATAACAGCTTTATTATTGCCTCTAGGGCATAATTCCAACAACCTCACTGTCATAAAACATCAAGCACTGTAAATATAAAATTAGAATTTATATTTAACACTGTCAACAGCACATCAAGCACTGTCAACAACCTCACTGTCATAAAACATCAAGCACTGTAAACATCAAGCCTCGTCGTTTTTTCTTTGTTTCACAGGTCAAAGCTGCTGGTTGTGCACTCACAACTGCTGACACATTTCCAGGAAAAATTTGAAATATTGCCAAGGGAAAACATGTCAGGTTATGCACAGTTTTCATATACATGTTTTTTTCTGGTCTCCTACAAGAATTTAATCGAAGATGGTACCAGTACAAGAGTTTCAGGTTTCAGCAAGCATAAATGCTTAACTATACTGCTAACTATAAAATTCCTACAACTAACTATAATGCTTGATGTACAAGATTCAGACAGAACATTCTGTCAACTACATTAAGTTTTCCATCAAGTCTAGCATTAGGTTATGCCTATATTAATCCAGCAACTACATCCATTAATATGAAATGCTGATAGATAAAAGTACTGAAGCTAATAAAGATGTTGATACCCTCTCTGTTTCTATTTGCTGATCTTGGCCATGGAACAAGACTTGCTCTGTTACTGGTAGCCTAATTACTTTGATCACTGTTAGAGGCTACTACTACCAATAACACACCATCCATTTCTAGCAAAGCTACTACTACCTGGACACTGGTAACAGAAGCAGCAGCAGCACCTGTACCATCATATCCATGACTGAATGGAATTTAAACATCATCAAATCAACCTAAACCTAAAAAATTTAGTACTAAACTAAATTTCCGGCCTGTCCACCTAAATCTAAACCTAAATCAACCTAAACCTACAATGAATCAATGCCTAAGCACTATTTTCTAGTTGCTGGTAACACTACTGCTACCCTAATCCTTTGAACCTAACACTACTGCTACCCTAACACTACTACTAGCACTAGCACTACTTCTAACACTACTGCTAACCTAACACTACTGCTAACACTACTGCTAGCACTAGCTACTGCTAACACTAGCTACTGCTACCCTAATCCTCTGAACCCTAACCCTAATCCATGGCCCAATCCAGGAATGGATGCAGAGAGAGGCGAGAGAGGGAGAGAGGGGAGGGGCGAGGCTCACCTCTAAGATGAGGACGACGACGGGCTCCTCCACGGCCTCCTCCTCCTCGAGCAGCAGCGGCCTCCTCCTCCTCGAGCGACGGTGCGCGTGCGGCGGCGGGCTCCTCCTCCTCGAGCGACGGGCGCGCGGGCTCCTCCTCCTCGAGCGCACGGCCTCCTCCTCGAGCGCATGGGCAAGGTGGCCTCCTCATCCTCCTGGCGTGGCTGGAATGCGGCGGCGGTGGCGTCGATGCGGATGCGGCGTCGGAGGACGATGGGGATGGGATGCGGCTAAGGACGATGGGGATGGGTAGGGACGATGACGTGGCGAGTTGTTGACTAGTCATACCCACTTAGGCGTAGCGCACCCTGGCCAAGTGTGCTACGGTTATCCGTAGCGCACTTGGCCAGGGTGCGCTACGCCTAAGTGGGTATGACTACTCAGATAAGAGGGCTGCCACCCCCTTTGCTAACACTAGCACTGCCTTATCCCACTAGTTCCGCCCACTACTCTATTCTAAACTTGTTAGCACCCAGGTTCAAATCCTGGTGCCCACATTTCTTATTTTTATTTTAAAAATACTTTTAAATGTTCCAAAAAATGCCCAAAAGTGGTGATATATGCTACAAAAGTTTTGTTTGTTTTTAAAATACTTTTAAATATTCCAAAAATGCCCAAAAGTGATAATATATGTCATAAAAGTGGTACAAATTAAATATGCTTCAAATATGTCATAATAATTTGTCAATGAATATTACAATCTTTTTTGACCATGCGTTTTACAATATTTTTTGAGCTAGCGTTTTACAATCTTTTTTCCCTTCTTTGTCGCGGTTGAATAATTTAGCCCCGGCACTTTAATGTTTCTTCTTTCGAGCGGGCTACCTTTTTTGGGTAGGGTTGTCCTTTTTCTTCTTGTGATGTATGTTGCTGCATCGTAGTCGTTGTCATCTTCAATCTTTGGATCGCCGTACTGGTCGAAGTCTTGCTCGTTGGCGACTCCATCTATTCCGATGATGTTTCTTTTTCCTATCCTCACGATAACACGGCTAGGCTTTGTCGGGTCGGTAATGAAAAAACATTGGTCCACTTTGGTAGCCAGTACCCACGGTTCATTTTTCGCGGCCACGTTTGCACCGGCGGCCTTGGATTTGGCTGCTTCGGGTATAACCATGGTTGTGAAATACCGGTCTTCTCTTTCGACGCTCTTTGACCATCTGACACGGAACATCGGCACCTTTTCTCCACAGTAGTCGAGCTCCCAGATCTCCTCGATTCTTCCGTAGAATCTTTCCTTCATGTTGTCATCAGTGTAGAATTCCGAGGTTACGCCTGAGTTCTGATAATCACACTTGTTGTCCTTTTCCTCCGTGTAGAATGTGTAGCCGTTGATATCATACGCCTGATAGGTCACCAGGTTTTGCATCGGTCCCTGCGACAAGGTGAATATGATCTTTTCTGTGTTAGAAGAATGCGATCGCGGGGGATTATCAAGGAGCGTCTACCTAAACCAACGCGTGAAATCTGAGTTGTGCTCTTTGATTATTTCTCCATGCGTCCTCTGTATGCCCCGATCACTGTACTTCTTCTCGATTAACCTTTTGTGCTTCTGTACCCAAGGATCGACCAGTTCTAAATGTTGTAGCGCGACGAGGTTTACTCGATCAAAGTCTGCGCGTCGAAAATCGAAGTCTGCATGCAATATGCGACGACCCTCTCGGTGACCAGATCCGTCGAGCTTGCCAAGGTGCCTGTTAACGGGAAGACCGACAGGGTTCTCTATGTCTAGATAATTCGTGCAGAAAGAGATGCACTCTTCGGCCAGAAAGCCCTTGGCTATGCTTCCATCTGGACGGGACCTGTTGCGAACGTATCCTTTGATGTGTCCGTTCATCCTTTCGAACGCCATCATGCTGCGGAGGAACATCGGCCCGAGTTGTACGATGTCCTCCACGACATGGACCAGCAGATGTGTAGGGATTCATAGCATGGAAAACAAAAATTTTCTATCGCATACAAACAAATAAGCCAAGATCTATCTACTAGATTGTAGCAACGAGTCGATGGAATAACTTACCCTCGAAGATTCCAAAGTGTTTAACGAGAGCGGATTCTCGTGGGTGATGTAGTCGTACTCTTCCCGATCTCAAGATCGTGTAGACGATCCTTCCGGCGCTGCGTTCCGGCAGCGCTCCCGCAGTCGGTCACACGTTCGGTACTCGACGAAGACCTTCCTCTCCCTTGTTCCAGCAGGCAGCGGAGGTTGTAGCACTCTCCTTGCGATTCCGGCAGCACAACGGCGTGGTACCGGAAGTAGAGGGGAGATCCCGCAGGGCTTCGCCTTAAGCCGGAGCGAGTATGGTGGAGTATGAGAGAGTTTTAGTGGTCTAGGGTTTAGACACACCAATTAGAAGGCTCTAATCCGAAGGCTAGTGCAATTAGAAGCTCTAAACCAAAGCGGCTCTAAACCGGGGTCTAGGGCTAGGGTTTAGATTTAGAGGATAGGAACTTGTGTGTCTAGAGGAGGGGGCCCTACCCCTCCTTTTATAGGTGGAGGGGCCGGCGCGCCAAGGGGGAGGGAGAGGAGTCCCTCCCCAACTCGGCTTGGAGGTGGGCCGCCGGTTGGAGGAGGGAACTCCTCCCCAACTCGGTTTGCCCCCTCTTTCCTCTTTCCCTCTCTTTCCTGTTTTAGCCGTTTGACTTTTCAAACTTGCTATTTGACTTTTCAATTAAGGATTCAATTTAATCCTTTATTTGGAACAGCGAGAACACTAAGTACATGATGCAATCATTCCAATATGCAATGACACATTCATGTACCCCTTCCCCTCCGGAGTGCCGGACATTCCGGAACCTTCTATAACATTCCCGATGAAAACACCGGAATCATTCCCGAACTCCGAAACGGGATTTTCCTTATATGAATCTTATTCTCCGGACCATTCCGGATCACCTCGTGATATCCCGGATCCCATCCGAGACTCCGAACAACATTCGGTCTCTTTCTCATAATACCATAACTACTCAACCAACGTCGAATCCTTAAGTGTGTCTCCCTACGGTTCGTGAATTATGCGGACATGATCGAGACACTTCTCCAAACAATAACCAATAGAGGAATCTGGAAATTCATATGGCTCCCACATATTTCTACGATTACTTTGCGATCGAATGAACCACTTACATACGATACCAATTTCCCTTTGTCTCACAATAGTTTACTTATCCGAGGTTATGATCGTCGGTATCTCTGCATACCTAGTTCAACCTCGTTACCGATAAGTACTCTTTTCTCGTTCCCGTGATATGTGATCCCTTGTGATCCAGTCACATGCTTGCAAGCTAATTGGATGACATTCCACCGAGAGGGCCCAGAGTATATCTATCCGTCATATGGATGGACAAATCCCACTCTTGATCCATGTGTTTCAACCAATACTTTCCGAACACTCAATGCCACCTTTATAGCCACCCAGTTACGGTGTGGTGTTTGATGTCATCAAAGCATCCATCCGGTAAAGGTGATATGCATGATCTCATGGTCGAAGGAATTAGGTTACTATGTATCAGAAAGCATATAGCAATTGAACTATTGAAATGACTTGATCTTTATGCTACACTTATCTATAGGAGTATGTCCACCATATCATTCTCCTAACGATATGATCTCGTTGTTGATAACATCTCAATGTTCATGATAGGGAAACCTCAATCATTTATCAACCAACAAGCTAGTGAAGTATAGAGGCTATACTAGGGACTTCAAATTAAGTCTACAAATCACACAAGTATCAATGTTTCCTTGTTAATACTATTATAGCATGAATGTAAACATTTATCATAAACACAAAGATATAATAATAACTACATTTATTATTGCCTCTAGGGCATATCTCCAACAAGATGCACCATAATGTCAAAGAATGCGGGTGGGAAGTAGACCTCAAGCTCACATAGTATCACCACGATCTCCTCTTGTAGCCTCCCGAGCTAATTCACGCCAATCGACTTCCTAGAGATGACGTCGAAAAACTTGCAGGGGCCAAATAACGTTTCACGGACGTGCTCGTCCATTATCCCTCTTAGTGCGACCGGAAGTACCTGCGTCATTAGCACGGCACAGTCGTGAGACTTCATGCCACTGAACCTCTGCTTCGCCTCGTCTAGGTATCTGCTTATCTTGCCCGCGTAGCCGTAAGTAAATTTGACTCCTAGAAGGCACTTGAAAAACTGTTTAATCTCATCCTGGCTTAGAGTGAAGCAAGAAGGAGGGCAGTAATATTCGTTCTTCTTGAACTTTTTACCCTTTCGACGACCTTGTGTCGTCTCCGACTCATGATCATCGTCATCCTCCTGATCATCATGAGTAGTGCGTCCTCCGTGAAGCTCCTTCCGGATACCCAAGCATATCAGGTCATGCCTTTCTTTCGGACCATCTTTCGTCCTATCTGGAATGTTGATTATGGTGGCGACCAGACTCTCGCACACGTTTTTCGTGATATGCATGATGTCGAGGCTATGAGGCGTGCGGAGAAACTTCCAGTATGGCAACTCCCAGAAAACAGACCTTGTTTTCCATACCTTCATCAGTGGCTTGTCTTGTTGCTGCCTCTTTCGCTTCTTTCCAGGCTTAGGACAATCTTTCCAGTTTTTCAGCAACTCTTCCACTTCTTCGCTGCTCCTACGCTCTGGGATTCCTCGGGTCTCAGATTTGCCATCGAACAGGTCTCCACGTTTTCTCTATGGATCATTCTTGCCGAGCCACCTCCGGTGCGCCATGACACACGGTTTTCGATGACCCTGGATCTTTCTCTAGTTGGAGATAGCTTGTGTTATCCATGCACCTAACGCATGCGCAGAATCCTTGGATAACCTGCCCCGAGATATACCCGCAACCTGGATAGTCTTGCACCGTAGTGACCAACGCGGCTCTCATAGTGAAATACTCTAATGCGACGGCGTCGTAAGTATTGGCTCCAGATTCCCATAATGTGGCTAGCTCCTCTTTCAACAGCCCGAGATACAGATTGATGTCGGTACCAGGTTATTTCGGCCCTTGAATTAGCATACTCATTTGTATGTACTTCTTCTTCATGCACAACCATGGAGGGAGGTTGTACATCCATACAAACACGGGCCAAGTGTTGTGCGTGCTGCTCTGGCTACCGAACGGATTGAGTCCATCGGTGCTCGCACCAAGTCTGATGTTCCTTGAATCTCCACCGAATTCTGGGAATTCGAGGTCCAATGCTTTCCACTGGCTAGCATCTGAAGGGTGCGTCAGCAGCTCATCCTTTTCGGCGTCATCATCATCATCATCTCCTGGCTTCTTCCTTTCCGCATGCCATCGCATGAGCTTCGCTTCCTTAGGGTCCGCGAAATAGCGCTACAGACGAGGAGTGATAGGAAAGTACCATACCACTTTTCGAGGTGCTTTCTTCCCTTTCTTGTATCGACTCACGCCACACACCGGACATGTGGTTTTCTCCGCGTCCTCGCCCCGATAAATGATGCAATCATTGATGCATACGTGATATCTAACATGCGGTAGATCGAGAGGACAGACAATTTTCTTGGCGTCCTCGATACTAGTTGGACATGTGTTCCCCTCTGGGAGACGATCGTGCCAGAGTGCCATCATATCGTCGAAGCTTGCGTCGCTCAATTTTTGTTTTGCCTTTATCTCCATAGCCTTGAGCGGTACATTCAACCGGGTATCATCGGGCTTGCATCCTTCATATAATGGAGTAACCGCGTCTTTCTCAAGTTGCGCAAGCTTAGCTTTCTCTCTAGCGGCAGCCCTGGCGTTACTCGTCTGCTTGAGAAGCAGCTCTTGCACATAAGGGTCCCGCACCCAGCCTGACGTTGTTCCATCGTCGTCTGCTCCTCCG
The DNA here is from genome assembly GCA_916181665.1 of Avena sativa. Lineage (NCBI taxonomy): Eukaryota > Viridiplantae > Streptophyta > Magnoliopsida > Poales > Poaceae > Avena > Avena sativa. The sequence continues at coordinate 36,859,669 of OV702285.1, read as the reverse complement.
GCATCTAGATCATCATCATCCCGGTCTGCTTCCGCATCTTCACCATCTCCAGGAGACTCTTCATCATCTCGCCCGTTCTCGCCGTGATGATGATCATCGTCATGTTGCCCACCTTCACCGTCTCCATCGTCTTCGTCATCGCTTATCCAACGAGTGTATCCATCCATGAAACCATGGCGGAGCAGGTGCGCCTGCAGATTCCCGGAATCTGGGTCGATCACCCAGTTGAGTTTGCATCTTCTGCACGGACATCTTATATCCGTCTTGTTATTTTGTATCATGTCGGCCGTCGCACATTTCAAAAATCTAGCCACAATGTCTTCGCTCATTATGAGCACCATTTTTGCATGCACGGTGTACACGGTACAATTAGAAGTCTATTAGAACCACATAATCAATGCATGCATGCAATGGTGTCGATAGAAAATTTCGGCATGACCTATCCTAAAATTAGGACCTTTGCGAAATGCCAAAGTCTTGCCAAAATGGAAATGAATCAACATTTTGGAAAAACAAATGGCAACTTGTTCACATACAAACATGTAACACCCTCAGAATCGGCCCTATGCAAGTTTTAGCGAAACCCGCCAAACCCGCATAGAAACGATTCAAAGGTGCCCACCAGGCACTTTCGTGCGGGTGGAAAACGAAGTAATAACATTACACAACAGTCCTCGATGGGACCCACAGAACAGATATATATACAACACGACTCCATGAGTCAAGAATACAGATATAATATACAAAGATCCAAATCACCTTTAAAACGATAGAGCGTCCGACTACGGACAAGATGCAAATGGGGCTAAGAGCCCTGAAGAATAACCAATGGCGTCCATAACCCTGCCCAGGCCAAGCCGGAAGGGTAACCCTGCTAACGACGTCGATCTCAGAACCTGCTTAAACAAAAGGGGTGCCGACATAGGGCAAAGGAAAAAGAGGAGCGTCAGTACTGAGGCCAGTACACGGCGAGACTAGAATTCGGCGGTCCTCGCCTACATAGGTATGGTGGACTGAAGCGGCAGCGGCAGCATGCAATAAACAACCTATAGAGACTCGATACAACTGGCGGCAATCAGAGAGGAGGAAGAGAGACCTATTCGGAACCAACCTGATACTACCACCAAACAAACCCATCCTGGTGTTTCCCCCTCGAGGCCAAACGAGGAAGTCAACCGAGGAACTCACACCGTTGGCAGTTTTACTTATTCAGTTATAGTTGCGGCACTTTACTAGTCAGGTTTAGATAATCGTCCTGATAAAGTAAGCAGTGGGCACTTTTAGTTAACCATTCCGTTATAGTGGCAACACTTACTAGTCAGATACAGGTAGCATGAGATAACCCAAAACCCAGCAGTTGTTGGTACTTTTACTTAGCCATTCCGTTGTAGTTGCAATACTTACTAGTCAGATACAATGGTCGCAAGCGACACTTCATACAAGCAATGGTGGGCAGTATTATTAGCCATTCCATTATAGTGAAGCTGATTACTAGTCATTATAAAGTCAAAGTTATAGCAATAAACTTTAGTTATGCTTGTCTATGGTCGAGATACTGTGCTCAAAGTTATGCTTGTCTAGCATACGCCGACGGCTGCCCTCGGCGTAGCTATTTTTTATTTTATCTCATTAAACTTTGAAAAATCATAACTAAATCATTCTAATTCGGAAAAATACAAATAATATATCAAAATTTGCAGAAAAATAAGACCTATCTATCTACACTCAAATATTACACATTTATAAATAAAAATTAAGTAAAACATAAGACATTATATATAGTTTAAAATGGGCATAAAAAATTCAAAAATGATCGAAACAATGCGAAACCTTCGCGTGGTGTTATATTATGTGACATAGTTAGAAGGAAAAATATCAAACTTGGTATATTGATTATGTCTCAAGGAAACCTTCACAAAATGACCTATCTCATTCGAGGTTTCTTGGCTTTCGGGTCAAATGACCAATGTTATGGCTAGAATCAAGGCATAGTTTGTGATAATGTGCCCATATTGTGCATACACATGCATCATGGGATGGCGAACAATGTTGCAGGAGAAAGTTTTCCTTTTCGTCGCACGAAAAAGCCATTTCCCATTTTCTGAGCACAAAAAACGGACGATTTTGTAAAGCAACCACCAAATGGCTAATTCAAAATGGTACCATCACATTTTACAAAAATACTATACCACCTTATATAGACAATGTCCCAATAGGGGAATCCGAAACCTTTCCGTCCACCTCTGGTGAAAAAGACAAATTCCTGCCGAATCGGTAGAAAGTGGGTCAGATATGAACTACAGGTACATGATCCGATGCTCATGTTTTTTTACAAAAATCATTTTTAGGTTCACAATATGCTATTTTATCAAAGATCCAATGCAAGTTTAGCGAGGCTCGGCCCCGAGCTAAGAATCTTCATGCCCGCCGTTCGACAAAGTTTGACGATAGTTTAAAACGGGCATAAAAAATTCAAAAACGATCGAAACAATGCGAAACCTTCGCGTGGTGTCATATTATGTGACATAGTTATAAGTAAAAATATTAAACTTGATATATTGATTATGTCTCAAAAAAACCTTCACAAAATGACCTATCTCATTCGAGGTTTCTTGGCTTTCGGGTCAAATGACCAATGTTATGGCTAGAATCAAGGCATAGTTTGTGATAATGTGTCCATATTGTGCATACACATGCATCATGGGATGGCGAACAATATTGCAGGAGAAAGTTTTCCTTTTCGTCGCACCAAAAAGCCATTTCCCATTTTCCGAGCACAAAAAACAGACGATTTTGTGAAGCAACCACCAAATGGCTAATTCAAAATGGTACCACCACATTTTACAAAAAAGACTATACCAACTTATATAGACAATGTCCCAACAGGGGAATCCGAAACCTTTCCGTCCACCTCTGATAAAAAAGACAAATTCCTGCCGAATCGGCAGGAAGTGGGTCAGATATGAACTACAGGTACATGATCCGATGCTCATGTTTTTTTACAAAAATCATTTTTAGGTTCACAATATGCTATTTTATCAAAGATCCAATGCAAGTTTAGCGAGGCTCGGCCCCGAGCTAAGAATCTTCATGCCCGCCGTTCGACAAAGTTTGACGATAGTTTAAAACGGGCATAAAAAATTCAAAAACGATCGAAACAATGTGAAACCTTCGCGTGGTGTCATATTATGTGACATAGTTATAAGTAAAAATATTAAACTTGATATATTGATTATGTCTCAAAAAAACCTTCACAATATGACCTATCTCATTCGAGGTTTCTTGGCTTTCGGGTCAAATGACCAATGTTATGGCTAGAATCAAGGCATAGTTTGTAATAATGTTCCCATATTGTGCATACACATGCATCATGGGATGGCAAACAATGTTGCAGGAAGAAGTTTTCCTTTTCGTCGTACCAAAAAGCCATTTTCCATTTTCCGAGCATAAAAAACGGACGATTTTGTGAAGCAACCACCAAATGGATAATTCAAAATGCTACCACCATATTTTACTAAAATAATATACCACCTTATATGGACAATGTCCCAACAGGGGGTTCCGAAACCTTTCCATCCACCTTTGGTAAAAAAGACAAATTCCTGCCGAATCGGTAGGAAGTGGGTCAGATATGAACTACATGTACATGATACGATGCTCATGTTTTTTTACAAAAATCATTTTTAGGTTCACAATATGCTATTTTATCAAAGATTCAATGCAAGTTTTCCTTTTCATCGCACCAAAAAGCCATTTTTCATTATCCGAGCGCAAAAAGGGAATTTTCTAAAGCAACCACCAAATAGATAATTCAAAAACGTAGGGTTTGTGATTAGTTGATATGGATATCATATTTGGATTCCTCTCATTTTTCTGATCAATTTAGACATATTATTTGTTAAATTCCGATTTATAGATTTAAAGATATTAGTTATTCCATATTAAATAGAAAAATACAAAAAAGTAAAATTATTATAATTTTATTTGAATTCAATAATATTTTTACTTATTCATTAATGTTTATTTAAATAATTGTTTGTAATTTCAAAAAATACAAACATGTGACATGTTGATATAAGGGTTAATAGGATTGATATCATAGTATTGACAACAATGTATGAATTACTTTACGGAAACAGATTCTGAAGGAACGAGGAAGTTAAGCGTGCTGGAGCTGGAGTAGTATTAGGATGGGTGACCTTCCAGGAAGTTCGACCAAGACTGCAATTTAATTAAATATTAAGTGTAGTTAGTGTTAAAAATGTTCAAAGTGAGAGATTAACGAGTCAAACAATTCAAAGATTCAAAATTAAGAAAAAAAATAAAATAAAAAATTTAATTTTTTAAAAAAAAAATATTTTTGCAACCTGTCGACAAGCTATGCCGACGGCCGATACGCCGACGGCATTGCCCTCGGCGTAGCATACGCCGACGGCATTTTGATACGCCGACGGCCTCTATGTGCTCCGCCGAGGGAGCCCTTTGCCGAGGAGGCTACGCCGAGGGCAGCCGTCGGCGTAGCATACGCCGAGGGCATTTTAGGCTACGCCGACGGCTTTTTGCCCTCGGCGTAGCGCGCGCGTCCTGTAGTGTTGGTAGTCTCCCTTACGTAGCTGTTGTATAGACAGTGGCATTCCGAGATATTTGTAGGGGAAGTCTTTGACAGCAATGTTGAGCGGTCGTAGGATCTCCACCAAGTCGAGGCCCTCACAACGGATAGGCATAGCTTAGCTTTTTGTAAGGTTTGTGGCAAGACCTGTTACATTTGCAAATGTGTCAAGTGCAAGACGAATCATGGTAGCGTCATGTCTTGTTGGGTTGATAAATAGAGCCACGTCATCAGCATATATGGAAGCTCAGATCATAGTATGCCGCCCCGGTAGCTTCGATAGGACGCCTTCCTTGGTAGCTAGGTGAAGAATACGTTGCAACGGGTCCATGGCCAGGATGAACAAAAAAGGAGACAAGAGGTCACCCTGGCAGAGCCCTCTCTGATGTTGAACAAAATCTGTGGCAATCCCATTAATAAACACTTGTGAAGAGGAGGAGGCTAAAATCGTTGCGATCCACTTGCGCAATCGATCGCCAAACCACGTGACAACGGGACTCACATATCCTCTCCCTCTACATCAGGGTACTGATCTCGATTTCTGAAAAGATTTTGAAATTTGAATCTACAACTTCTGTGGAGTGTGCTAGCCCCAAGTGAGAATATAAAAGTGACCCATCCCTTGGGGCGCCTTTGGTAGCTTACAATCCTCCAGCCAAGCCCGTGGGCAATGAAATCGGTCTGATTGGTTGCCCGCATACTATTTTGGACTACATCGGTCCAGACATCAAAGCACCCCGCAAACCAGGCCCGGGAAACAATTCTCGATTCCCGACAGCTACATTCATCACCTACAAATCCACGAACGTGCCGATGGAGCTCGTGTAGGCAGGAAGATGGTGGGAGCTCGCGCGCGGTGGCCACTTTCCGGCGGGAGAAATTCGCTCACCGCTCTGACAGCAGTCCTACACCAGCTACTACTGTCACGATGTGGGAACAAAAGAAAGAGGAGGAAGTGACGAGGCCCATGCCTGTCCGAAACAAGTGTGCTCCAGCCCGGCTTGCAAGCAACGAGTGGGTCTACATATGTGGCAATAGTGGTGACCACTAGTCACGGTGGCTTTAGATGGCATGATGGAACACGACTTCCATGCTTCAACCTGTAATGAACCGAATCTGCTGAGAAATTAAAGGAGTTGCCGTGAGAATCCTTCGCTCGTTCTTCTCTCTGGATCGGGATCTCACATTCTGGTATCAGAGCCAGAAAAATCCCCCAAATTTCACCACCAAAATTCAGTCTAGACCCTGGAATTCCGTATTCATCCCCACTATACCTGTCTCGTCTCATGGAGGCAGATCGAGATCATGGAGATTCTCACTCCCGATGTACGCGATCTTCAAGGCTGATACCACAGAGGACTTCGACGATGACAAAGGCTATGAAGACCCTTGTTGATGAAGCCAACAACAAAAAATCGCCGCGGCCGTGTAAGGCTTCCACTCCGTCAAGCAGGATCTCCGCACCAACATTGGCGAGTTGCGGCTCGATTGACCAACTCATCTGTCCAGATAGTCCAGACAAGAAAGTCCTCGACATGTGCGTCTTCGGGTGTCTTCAGTCCCTCGCTGGTACCAGAGCATCTACAAGTATCAAGGAATCTTTCCCGGGGCCTCCCATGCTCACTTGTATTGTGTCAATTGCATCTACATGCACATCGGTGCGTGTGATTCATGTCGCAAAAATTATGAGAAATGGAGCATAGCCCTATCAAATGCTCTCTTCTACTTTGTTCACTCTCTTGCTCCCTAGTTTTTGCTCAACATTCGCGGCTACTATAAAACTCTGCATGGTAGGTTAAGTTATATAGTTGGCATATGTGTATATTAACCGGGCACTGAACGTAGAGACACCAACTTTCTGCAGAACTTCCTATTGCTATCATAACTGTTCTGATGTCTATCGTCCAAAATTCAAAGCAGTAACATCTATACCTTGTTTGTACCTTTAAGTTGGTATACTTGCATTACATGAGTACAATACTAATAGTAGTGCATAGGAGAGGAGGAGGCCTAGATTGGCTCTGAAAAAGAGCAAATAAGCACAAAAAAAAAGGAAAGGCATAACACCATTGTTTTATACCGTAGATAACATAAACAGGTTTGCAGTTCAACTGGGCTGAAAAAAAGCTATACGGTCAGCACGGATGATTGCATACAACCAGCAGCAAAGTTTAAAGCATAAGCAAATACTCCAGTTTTGGCAACCTGGGAAAGGAAGGATGCCTGCGAATCTCTATGTTTTCCACCCAACGGTCCAGCTGAGACTTCTCGCACAGCAACGCCGTCATGGCTGTCATAATGTTTGAATATTATTTCGTCAAGCTGCATGAGAATATTGTTTTTCAATAGTCATGTTTCTTATCGACCACAAAGCCCAACAAATCACGAAGAAACACAGTATTTTTTTTTCACACAATCAACTGTTTGCCAACAGTGCGATAAATCTGCAAAGTTAGCCTGTGCCAAACACCATTGTAAGTTTGTGACCATCTCTTTGGGCACACCAAACAAACTGAAACAGATGCAAGCAAAATAAATACGGTTGCAGGAACCCAGTTTGTCGTTTTGAGTTGTTGCGCCTTCTGATGTTGATCAAGGAACAGCTGCCATAAGATCCTAATTTTCAGTGAGTGCTTCTTCTCAATCCAAGTAAGTATGGTTCAATCCCCCAAACTGTGATATCTTCTTTTAAGGATGTCGCTGAGTACGTACCAGATTTGTCAAGAGCCCAGACCACCTGGCATTTCTCATTGTCAAGGTGTACTGACTGCACCGTAGTCCAATCCTACAACTTTATCAGCCCCAAAGGTTACTAGGATGTTAACATTTCTGAAGCATGGCTATGCACTCACCGAAGCTCCACGGTTTAAACAGATACCAATATCCTACCAAGCATTGCCTTAAGAGGGAACAGCTGAGGCACAAATGTCTCTCCGAAATCAAACAGCTTTATTTTTCAGAGTGCACTTTATAAACCCCAAGCCTAGTGCTTACCTCCTACACAACCTTGAAGATCTCACAGGTCTAGCAGAGAAGAAATCACCTGTCACATAAACTTTCTCCGCAGCAGTTCACGCCACAAGCCTTCACTGCCATTCAAGTTTTTCCATGTCTAATTCCAGGACAGAAGCACATTTACGATTCGGGTGCTGATGATCCACAGGCAACCAAAATCTTTTGACTGGTATACATGGTCCCAACTGGCCATCTGGTACTTGAAATTGGTAGAGGCACCCCTGCAAGAGAAACATGGCCATGCTGTGTCCATCTTTTATGCAGAAGAACCAAATGTGCCTTTACATGGCTCGACTCTCTTTGCCACCTCGTTGCATAGGATATCGAAAGCATGCACGCCTAGCTATGATCATCTACTGAGAAGGCCAAATTACCATATGTAAAAGGAAGTGTTCCAAGTGTACAATTCAGCATTTGGTCCTCTTTATTCACTCCTGCGCCCAGAATGAAAACTTCACCATTGCAACAGTTTATTCTCAGCCCTACCATTTGCTCAAAGCAATAGAGCATAAATTTGAGGTGGAGCATGTGTGTATCATCATACTCAACCATGAGAACCCTGGCAGATGTATCATCATACTCAACCATGATAACCCTGGCAGATGTATCATCATACTCAACCATGAGAACCCTGGCAGCATATTACAGATGTATCACCCCTCCTCTCAACAGATGCAGGAATTCCCTAGTGTTGCACATCCATTAGTGCCAGTGGTGCATCTGCTGCCACGTTGAACAAGAGGGAATATAAGCATCACTCTCACATTTCATGAATTAGAACACACTTTGCATGACAGCTGATAAGGTTTAGAGATGAATTAGAAGAACCCATCCCTCAGAATCTCATGTATTGGTCCAGATACATTCATTACTGAGGAAAATAAACTACTCCCTCCGATCCATATTACTTGTCGCAAAAATGGATGTATCTAGACATGTTTTAGTGCTAGATGCATCTAACCACTGACAATTAATATGGATCTGATGGGAGTAGTAAAGATGTTTCATGAACTACGGAGATAGTATGCCCCTGCAATAAGTTTTTCCTGCAGTACTAGTGAAAATGACTGCAGAGTGAAACTGACATCTGAGCAATCAGGTAACTAAATCTTTTCGTCATGCCCATCCACACATCCTTATGGTGCGATTGGTGCAACTAAAGGTGATCCACGAATTCAATTAAGTCTGGTGTGGCGAGAACTCTGCCTATGGGGGTCAGTGCCCCATAAAGTGGCCATCTGTCTGTCATCCCCTTCAGCACAGTGGCCTCAGGATCCTCGATCTAAAGCGTTTTGGGATATCTCTGCATGTGCACTAGCTTTGGCTGCAGCTGACTTTTCCTGACCCTGGCTGAGCCTCCATCTCCAGCACAGCTCCGATGTCAGGGATCTCTTCTTCTGCTAGGACATGTGGATCAATGGTAAGAGTATCCATGAGCTGGCTCTCACCATCCTCAACCTCATGCGCCAGGACCAGGGCCTTCATAACCGCTCTTGGGTGTGTGAGATCCAGGGTGCTCTGGGAGCTGCCGGCATTGTACAATACATCGAGCTGTGGTGTGCCCTCTGCAACTTCAACCTTGGGATGCAGCCCGACCTGATTCACTGGCACTGGATACCGCATGATGACTACTCTGCCGAGTCGTACTATCTTGCCCAGTTCCATGATGAGCCTACTGTGCCACGCGTTTGAAGCTCACCTGGCACACCTGGGCATTGTATAAGGTGTGCCTTCACACTTGGCTAGACTGCCAGGCCGCTGTTGGACCTCGGATAGGCTTGCGTGCTGCGGCCTCTCCCACTTGCCTTTCTGTGTGTTATATGTGACAAGGAACCTGAGACCATGTGGCACCTACTGGACAATTGCTCCTTCCCTTGTCACACCTGGCACGATGTGGTCTCTTGGGTGCACTCCATTGATGGGTGCGGACTTTCAGATCTGGAGGAATTCAGTGATTCAGCTCAGTCAGTGGAAGGGCACCGCCTCGGTCAACATGCTTTCAGCTCAGCTAATCTGGAAGCACATATATATGACGGCACCTCCAACAGCGCTCAACAAAACGTCCAATATCTCCTGCACGCCATCCAGGACGAGGCATTCACGTGGTGTAAGGCAGGGGCGAAGGGGGTTGTGTTTAATCATCCCAGGAGAGTAGTTGTATCGATTTGTTCTTAGCTGTGCTGCTGTCTTTGACGCCGCCTGTGCAAAAAAAATTCCTTTTTTATTTACAATCATACAGATGGGTTTTGTATATTTGCAAAGAACAAATATACAAGTCTTCGTTTCCTGTGGTCAAGAAAGAAGGAGTTCTCTTTGTACCTCTATCCAAGATAATATTCTGAAAATTCAACAATGAAGCTTCTCTAAATTTGACTAATAGTATATAGAAATTTTTACATTGGTAATGTAAAACTAGTATCATATTGTTTCACTAATACTGTTATATCATCATAATATTATAATCTGTAACAACATACAAAAAAAATGGTCAAAGTTGCATGTCAGAAATTGTATCCATGTCCAAAAGGTCATGTATCTAATGAAGAATGGAGTAGATCACTACAGCGTATTATGTTTGTTTTTTCACCATTCTGCTAGTTCACAATTGCGCATATCAGGTCTTTTGGTATTATTTACCTCAACCAGTGAATTCATGACAACTCTAGAAAACCTAATGTGAAAGATCTGCTACACATAATTTTTGTTCATTTAAGGAATAACTGCTAAGTTCTATGCTAACAAGAGAAACATAAGAGAACTTATAAGATATATGATTCTTCCCCATGAACTTACAATCCAATTAAAAAAAAACATTCTGTTCATAAGATAACTTGGTCACTGACATTTTCTCATTTTATAATGATCTTGGCCCCTCAAATTTTGGTCGTAAACATGGTAAGCATGTTATGAGTAATGGCTGGTTTTGATTGATAAATCACTGGGGTAAGGAGTGGGCTTAAGTTTGGTGCTTTCGAGCTTTTGCTCAATCTGGAACTTTTTCCTTCATCATGCAAATTCTCTTTTTTCTTTATAAGAGCATCAATCAAGCTAGGATTATCATCCTTCCTTTTCTACTAGCTAGTATGATATGTTGCTTTGACATGTTTGGTCATAGGGCATAAAATACACCCTATATTTAAGGGGCAGAAATTTTCTTAAAATATGTCTGTCCTGCTCCATATCCTCTAGACTTTGCATCCCACGAGCTACTGGGTGAGATAATTGTACTTTTAGGATCTTTGTATCCCACAAGCCACTGGCGAAATATCTGTTGTCCTCCTCTTTCGTGACTGGAGCAGATTCCAGAGAACACGGATTTCTTCTCTAATGGATGGTAAATCCTTGATACACTCATCCCAAATTATTAAGACAAAAAATCCCAATAGCAGTGATGGATTTAAGTGTCATGTGTATACTATCCCAATTCCTCATTTTCAATCATGTAAACCACAGTAAACTATATGAAACCGAGGAAGAACAAGAGCAACCATGGATGTGCTCAACAAATTACATGGACTAAATTTGTGCTTTCATCATGAGAAATTAATTTGGTGATAAAAAGAATCTCATTTTCCTGGTAGATCACAGATGGAGTGTTTATTTAGTTGCATCAACTGACAAACACAATTAACTGACGTGCATCTTGCTTGGCGGCAGTTTTAGTTTAGCCTCTGAGTTTGAAGTTAGCTGTACTACCTGATGGGATGCTTCAGTTGCCCAACACAATTAACTGATTTGTGTATTGACTGGTGCGTATATTAGTTGTACTACTTGATGGGATGCTTCAGCTGCCCAACACAATTAACTGACTTGTGTTTTGCCTGGTGTTTATATGGTCGCAGTTCTGATTTCATCCTCTGGGTTTTAATTTAACTATAGTTCTTGAAATATAATAAGCTACCAAGCTGCTTATAAGTAATACAAGAATAAGCATTTATTCTTAAACATACGATAGGTGTCCTTTTTCACAGTGGTTGCTCTCATATGTTAGAATGGCAAGTCAATTCGCGCTATGATAAATTGTAAGATATGACAAAGAAAAAATCACTATGGACTGCAGAAATGTTCAATCACTTCATTATAATCTGGCATTGGAATATCATGTTTTGGCATCACGTTAATTGGTTTCAGCAGACTTTAAGGGGACTAACAGAGAAGATGTCCCTGAAAGTACAATTGCTATGGTTCTTCTGTGTAGGTAGAAGGTCAGTTATTAGATCAAAACGGTGTACTTAAAACATGGAGTCTCAGATGCATAGTCTGACCCTCACGGAGTGAAGCACAACCATTCTGCCTGAGTTCTTCTCTTTGAACGAAATCTTAACGTTCAGCAATATGTATCGCATATGTCTAGCAATCAGGACATACAACAAACTGATATATAGGGAAAAAATAGCACTGTGTTTGAACTGAAACATGAGCACATTTTTTAGCAAAATGTTTTTTTCCTTCTTGACTAGAGCACAGGTTTAGGATTGAAACTTGACCTGGGTAGATATATTCACATCAATGGAACTTCTTATGTATCCTTTTGTCTTGTATATTTGCTCCCATTCTTGTATCCCATATATACGCAACAAGCCACTATTCCTTCAAAACAAAACGGAGCGGTAAAAACAGATATCAGTCCCATATGTTATGACAGAGATCAGTCCCCTACAGTCATAGCTATACAAAGACTGCTTAAATTTCTTCCGTGTGTTAAACAACTTACCAAAACAGATACTTAAAAAGGAACAAAAAGATACGACCAATGAGTGGAGGATTATTTTATCTCCCAGCTCGGCCATGAATGCACGTTTTTCTTATGCTAATGTGAGGGCATGCATTTTTTATATGGCAAATACTTGGCTCTTTTTAAAATCAAATTTGGGGCTTGCTGATTCACAAGATTTGAGAAACACAGCAATAGGAAAACCTTAGGAATTGAATGCCATACCATGTCAAATCTACAGGAATTTTAAAAAGACGAATGTGTAATACTAGAATCTTTTTGGTTGTATCACAAGAAAAACGCATGACCTTTATTGAATGATTAAGTGCTTGCAGTTATCACCAAAACAAAGGAAATTTTCCATGAGGCTGGAATCGATTGAATTTTCCTTTGAAATTGCATGAAATGCTCTCCATATGAAAAAGTCATATGGTTTGCCTACAGATCAAACAAAAACTGTAAATCATGAGTTAAATCATCCAAATCCTATGATATTCCATTGAATCAATAAGGCCCTTAACTATTTGTATCAATGAAATCTAACTGTTTTTCACAAATCAACAACAGAACGTGTCTCTAGTGCATTGGTAAGTCCTCCAGATGTGAATGCTACCGACCAGAACTGAAACCCGAATTGTCAAAAAAAAGGCACCCTGTTGTGTACAATTCTCCATATGTAACAGTTCGCCCTTGCGCCACCCTCGCAGGTGGGGCCTGCTTTTGGGGATTTTATCGACCTAAAAGCATGCCTTCGGGTTTCTTCCCCAACGATTGAATCTTTTTTTAGTGAACAATATATCCATTTGTATCAACAATTCAGCATACAAGGGGACTTCTTCATGGTGAACTGAAAGCAGCAGCATGAAGACCGTCACATGTAGCATTACTAATAAAATGCACATAAGAAAGTTGCCCAAGCATAGTACCTTGGTTATACTCTTGCTCAATGTCAAATATCCAAGGCCGCATTTTCATCTCCCAACCTATTTGATGGCGCTGGTGGCCCTAGTTCTAAGGAAAACCATCAACTAGGACAACGCCGCAACTGTTCGGCGAGATTTAAAGGAGCTCTGACCAAAGAGCATCACAAGAAATTGTCCATCATATGGTTCAGATGAAGGCATCCCCTATATATCTTCCTTCAAAGAATCGAGAGTCCACAGTACATTAACCAATTCAGGGTGCGACTGGTCAGCCATTAGAAAGACATGAACCCCATCATGCAACTCAAGCCAACTACATCCAGGCTCTTTCTTCACCCACTCTTTATTCATGCTGTCCCTGACCATCCAGGTCTCATGCCAATCGCCCTCCAACGCATGTATACTTGATAGAGCAACCCAGTTACTGTGGTTCTGAGGATCAAGCTCGAGTAGACGAGATGCTGCAAGCTGACCCAACTTAGCATCCCGATAGATTCGACATGAATTAAGTAATGCACTCCAAGCAGCAACACTCGAGTCAAACGGCATACTCTCAATAAATTCAAGAGCATCTTGTAGGCAGCCGCTCCTGCAAATTAGATCAGCCATGCAACCGTAGTGCTCAGGCTGCAGCTTAACCGAGCTCTGGCCATCAAACAGAAACTTGAAGTAGTGCCAACCTTCTCGAACAAGTCCACCGTGGCTGCAAGCTGATAATACCGCAAGATATGCTACTCCATCTCTTTTTATGCCCAAATGTGCCATCCTCTCGAACATAGATACCGCATCTTTTGCACGGCCAAACTTGCCATAAGCTGAGATCATCGTGGTCCACAAAACAGAGTCCAATGATGGTGAACCCATAAACACAAGCTCTGCTGAGTCAACACACCCACACTTTGCATACATATCCAGCAAGGAGTTCCTGACAACAACATCCCACTCAAATCCTCCACCAATAACCCGTGCATGCACCTGCATCCCCTGCTTCAACAATGCTAGCTCTCCACACGCATCAACAATTATGGCATACGAGAAGCCATCTGCGCCAACCTCACAAGAAACCATTGACGCAAACAATCCCAGTGCCTCCTCAGCTTGCCCACTCCCGAGACACCCAGCCATCATCGAGTTCCACGCAACAATGTCCTTCACCGCCATCACCCCAAACACTCTCCTCGCATAGTCAACATTCCTGCATCTTGCGTACATGTCGAGAACCCCGTTCTCCACAACCGAATCTACAGGTCCATACATACTCATCTTCACAACCCTGGCATGAATTTCCTTCCCGATGGCAAGGGCGGCCTGGCCAATGCCGGCGCACGCAAGCAGCCCACCAGACAGCGTGTACCCATTGGGAGCAACACCGGATTCCACCATGCGCCGGATCAGGGCGAGAGAGTCTCCGTGCAGACCCTGGTGGGCGTGGCCGGTGATAAGGGACGTCCAGGAGACCACGTCCCTGCGGGGCATTTCGTCGAACATAGCGCGGGCGTAACCTGGAAGCCCGCACCGGAGGGCCAGGTGCGCGAGTGAGGTGGCTAGGATGGCCGACGCTGAGAGGCCGAGTTTAAGGAGGACCGCGTGGAGGGGCTTGACGTGGGGCGTAGAGCGGCGGCTGGCGGCGGATTTGAGAGCGCCGGCGAGGGAGGTCGCGTCCCACTCCGACATCGGGAACCTGCCACGCGAGGGAGTCTTGCAGCAACTGTCAGAAGGAAGAATTTTGCTGGGCTAAGCTAGTAGGCTTTTCCATCTGCTCTCGATCTCACGAAGTCCAGCCCAGCCCATTTCTACAGAACGAGATGCAGTTTTTTCTTCTTCTTCAGGCCTAGAATCAATAACGCTTAAAGCATTCCAGGACGCCGAATTTTGGTCAAAATTGGCCCAGTCGGGTATCTAGAAACCTGTTTTTTGGATTTGGACCAATTTTGGTTCGGACTACCCAGGCCGAACCCAGGTTCCCGGGTACGCCCTTGGAACGCCGGACGCAGCGAACTCGGCGAAAAAAACGAAACGGCGCGTGGACCCGCCGAGTCAGCGACGAAAGCCGAGTCGTCGTCATCCTCGGAACCACGCGGCGACCGCCGGACATTAACTACCCGTCGTGTCGGCCACGCGTCGCAGAATTGCGGCGCCACCGCTGCCGCCTCGGCTCCCGCGACGGACCGGCGGGCACTAAATTCTCGCCGTTTCCCCTTTTTCCGCCCTCGCCGCTACACCTCTCCCGCTCTCGCCGCCCACCTCGGCCTATATAAGCTGTACCCCTCGCCGGAGTTCCTCACACTCTCTCACAGCTCCCCCAGCCCACCAGCCCGAACTTCGGCGAACACTCCCTCACAGCTCACCTCCCCCAGCCATGGCCGAGCGGTACCCCGGCGACGGTGCGGCGGCGAACAGCTTCGGCCAGCGCACCCTCCAGGCGTGGGAGGCATGCCTGCTCTACGAGGCCGGGTATATGGCGCCGCCGGACACGCGAAACTCTCTAGGGTGGAAGCTAAGCGCCGGCGGCATCCCAGTCTGCCCTGGACCAGGCGAGGATGTCTGACTCCGGCATCGGCGGAAGCGGCACGGCGTTGTGAAGGGACCGCTCCATCGCCATCTTCATGGCGAAGGCGTCCTCGTTGACTGGCACCACCCAGTCCGCCGGCTCCGGCTTCGGCTGGCGAAGGCGAAAATGGCCTGTGGGCGGCGACGACGCACGTGGCTCGGTGATGACGATGCCTCGCGATCTTGTCCCTGACAGCGAGCGGACCGGCGTGTCCGCCTCCCGCTTGACCGTCCGAAGTGGCGGCGACTACGCCGGCGCGAACCCGGACAAGTGGGAGGCTGAGGCGGCAAAAGAGGAGGAGCTGAGGCTGGCCATCCTCCTCGGCAGCCAGTTGGCTGGAGAATTTTTTTGTTTTCCATGCAATAAACCCTACAAATAATAACTAAAAAACTTAAAAAGGTCGCTGCCGCCGATGCCGTCGGACGCCGCTTCTACATGCCGAAGTTGCTGTAGAAGCAGGTGTAGCCGGGGTCGGCCTTGCCATCGTCGTTGCTCGGCGGCTGCGGTGGACGAAAGCTGCCCTGGTCGTTGTCACCGCACCTCCAGGGCAGGTACGAGGTGCTGGCTTCGTCATCATTGTCCTCGAGGATGATGAAATTGCGGCGGGCCCTGGCCTGGCGCTCGACCTCCTCCTCCTGGCGCTGGACATGGCGCTGCTCTGTCTGCTCCCAGTCCGCCTTGGACAAGGCGAGGATGTCTGGCTCCGGCATCGGCAGCAGCGACACGGCGTCGTGAAGGTACCGCTCCATCGCCATCTTCATGGCGAAGGCGTCCTCGTCGACTGGCACCTCCCATCCCGCTGGCTCCAGCTTCGACTAGCGAAGGCGAAGACGGCCAGTGGGCGGCGACGACACATGGGGATCGATGATGACGATGCCCGTGATCTTGTCCGCGACGGCGAGAGGAACGACGTGTCCACCTTCCGCTTGACTGACCTAAGTGCGCAGACCCGGACGAGCAGGAGGCCGAGGCGGCGGAAGAGGAGGAGCTGAAGCTGGCCATCCTCCTCGGCAGCCAGTTGGCCGGAGGATGCCGCCTCGCCCTCGCCGCCGGCGCCGGAGAGCGAGGGAAGCCGAGTCTCGGGTTGTTGTTGGCGTGGATATGCTCCAGGACGGTCTGTCTGGGAGCGCTCCACCATCGCCGTCGCGCTGCCGCGTTGTTGCGCTTCGGCGGCGAGCCTGACGGCCCCTCGTGGTGGGCGAGCTCCCGGAGTCGGCGGTCGGCGAAGAACTGCTCCCAGTAGAGGAGGTTTCCGGGGTCCTCGGCGAGATCCGGGTCGTCCATGGCCGCGATGGCGTCCTGGATCTCGTCGACCATCTCTTCGTCGGTCGGCACCGGCGGCACGGGGATACCGCCGGTGCTGAGCTTCCAGCCGGGCTGGTTGCGGGTGTCCGGCGACGCCATTTACCCGGCGTCATGGAGCATCCTAGCCTCCCAGGGCTGGAGCGTGCGGCGGCCGAAGCCGTTTGCCGCCGCAGGATCGCCCGGGGAACCTCTCGGCCATGGTTATCTTCTCGCCGGAGTTGGAGTTTGCGGTGGATGGGGAGTGGAGAAGCTGTGAGAGTGTGTGAGGTGAGCCGGCGAAGTCGCCGGCTTTTATAGGCCGAAGTGAGCGGCGAGGACGAGAAGGGTGTAGCGGCGTGGGCAGGAAAAGGGGGAACCGGCGGGAAGTTATTGCCCGATGGTCTGTCGCGGGAGCCGAGGCGGCGGTGGCGCGCCATTACGGCGACACGTGGTCGACGAGACGGGCAGTTATTGCCCGGCGGTCCGTCGCGAGGTTCTGAGGCGAAAGGATGACGACGACCCGGCTTCTGTCGCTGACTGGGTGGGTCCACGTGCCGAGCTTTTTTTTCCACCGAATTCGCTTCGTCCGGCGTTTCCAGGGCGTTCCCGGCGCCCCAGAAACGGCCTGAAAAATCCGGACCAAAGTTGGCCGAAATCCGAACGAAACTGGGATACCGATAACGCGGCTGGACCAATTTTCGACGTCCGGACCAAAAAAGTCCCCCAAACAGTTCTGGGAACCCGAGTTGGAGACGCTCTAAGCCAAGTGATGTACATGAATAAAAAATAGAGAAAAGACCAGTGAAGCTAATGATTTTTAAATTAAAAAATTGCGGGATTCTAAAAGGAGAGGTAGTACAATAAAAACACATGATCGAGTTAGTTGTGTATTTGAATTGTAAAAAGGGTTCAGATTTACAGTGCATGCCTGGAAATAAAAATAAATAAATAAATCCCTAAGAACCGCAATCCTCCTAAAATCATTTACCCCGAGTCAAGTCGTCCAGAATCAGAGAGAATCGGGAGTCGGAAAATTATACAGTATGTAAAGGCAGTTGCTTCCGAATGGTTTTGTTTGTGTTTGTGTCTGACCGTGACCAGCTAGCAGCTAGCTTGCAGAAAACGGAAATCAGACGCTTGGTTTCTTGCTCCCCTGCAACAACCACCCGTCCGTCCGCCTCCAACACAAAACTTATTTGGCAAATATTAGTCCTCGATCTGCACTCCACGCAACGCAACGCAAAGAGAGGACGCAAGAAAGAAATCGAGGGAGAGTCCTTGTCCAGTACAGAATCCTGAAGTCCGACGAATTCCGCTTGCTTTTATTCCAGGGTACTACTCCCCGGACGGGTTTCTTGCCTCGTCTCTGTTCCTGACAGCTCCGGCTCCGGCGAACTCGCGTACGTGGTGTTAGGGCTCCGGACATGGCCAAGCCACGGCGGAGTAGATTTTCCTTTGCTGGGTACAAAACTATACGAATCCATATATATGTATCTTAATCCGCCATGCATAGTTGTGCTTCCTTGATTTCTTTTTCCTCCATTGGCGCCGCATGTCTGTCATGGAAGTTGTTTCTTGGCTCTTGGCAGGTGGGGTGGCTGCTTCGGAGGCAAAGCTCGGAAGAAGGCACAGGTAGGAATCATTGGGTTTCTATTGAATTGAGACCTGATGTTTTGCTTGCATGGAGCTGAGAGATGATGGATGGTTGGGGCTGGGTGCAGGAAGAGTACCCGGTGAAGCTCCATATCTACGATCTCAGCCAGGGGGTGGCGCGGCAGCTCTCGACAACGGTGCTCGGCAAGCCCATCGACGCAATCTGGTGAGCATCCATGAATCGTGGTGCTGTTCCTTTTCTAGTACTCGGCGGCGACGATGTTTTTGTCTATTTATTAGGCCACATACGCATGCTGAAAAACGCTGCATCGAACTAGGTTAGCTAGCCGTATCAAAGTTGTTGTGACTGCTTCCCTCAAAAAGAAAAAGTTGATGTGACTGCTGAACTGCTAACATCAAAATTTGGTGACCTAGCTAGTAGGCTGTTTTCACCATGTCAACACATGTTTATCTGGTAGAATAATTTCAGAAGTACTCCTCGTTTGTAGCATGTGTTTTAATACATATATAGTGGCTGCATAATGTACATTCTTTACCCTACTAGCTAGAACCTACTGTCGGTCTTCTGCGAACGCTAAAATTTTGGCCTGCTTGACTCCACTTTGCATACATCTCCTTTATGGTCACCCAACTGTAAGCTTGTAGCCTCTGCTGGTTTTATGTACATCTACAAGAATCACCAGGTGGCATCATTTTGTTTCATATTCCTACACACCAGATCTCGTAAAAACCAGTGCAACCTAACCAGAGAAAATATAGATTGCACAGGAGGAAACTTCAAGTGATTCCGCTAGCTGTTCTTTACACACAGCATATATACACAGATTATTGGCTTTGCTGGTGTGCTTGTATTACACATTCCACAGCTAGCCATGACTCTTGACATCGATGGTCACAGGCATACAGGGGTGGTGGTTTATGGAAGAGAGTATTACTTTGGTGGAGGCATCCAGCAAGATCACCCTGGAAGAACACCATACGGGACACCTGTCCGAGTAGAAGATTTCGGGGCCACGCATGCTGCCAAGGAGGTCTTTGAGGACTTCCTGCTGGAGATTGGCCCGCGCTACACTCCAGAGGCCTACAATATCCTCAGCAACAACTGCAACCACTTCAGCAATGAGGCGGTCAAGTTCCTTGTTGGTTCCACGGTTCCCGCTTACATCCTCAACCAGCCGAAAGAAGCGATGAACAGCCCAATTGGTGCCTTGATACGTAAGATCTCTTACTCTTGCTAGCTCCTCCTGGTTAAAAATTTTGAATTTTTGCAGCAACCATCATGTCCCAATGGAAACTTTGCTCTTTGAATTTCCAGTACCGATGATTCAGGGGCTGGAGACAACCTTCCGAGCTGGAGCTGCTCCGCAGCCTTCCCAATTTGTGCATGCTCCGGCAGCAGCGGTGCAAACACAGCCATCCTTGGACATCATTCAGATCCAGTCGAAATCAGTTGATGCCGATAAAACAGGTGATGGCAAGACAGCTTACAATGACAATGAGATCATCCCACCTGTGACGCAACCTACTCCAGCAGCAGTGAAGCAGGCACAACCTTCTTTGGATGGTGTTAAGAGCCAGTCAAGATCAATCTCTGCTGACAAAACAAGCATTGACAAAGCAATAGATGATGACAGTGTGCCCCCGGCGCAACCTGCTCCTGCAACAGAGATACAACCTTCCTCAAATAATAGCATCCAGATTCAGACAACGGAAGAAGACAGTGGGGTCATCCCACCTGCTGTGCAACCTGCTGCTCCGGTAGCAGGAGCGGTGGCGGCTCAAGACCCCCTCGGGGAGGCAAAGAACCGGGTGCAAGAAGAGATAAAGCTGGAGTTTGCAGCCATCATGGCGACGGGCGCCGCACAGGCTGGCGAGGCGGCTGCCCTCGCGATGCGGAGGGTCATGGAGCGGCACGGTCTGCGGCGCACCGCCACTGTGCAGTGAGAGTAGAACAAGTATATTCTCCTTATGCAGAACATGAAGCTCATAATGTAATTCTACCCCCCATCAAATGTACTTGTCTGCTTACCGTGCAGTCGGGGGACCATCAGGGATTGACTCTCCCAGGTTTTCAGATGATCTGTTCGTAGCACAAAGCTGCTTTCCTCCGCCCTATATTAATAGGAGGGGACTTCAATCCTAAGATTTAGGCAAGATAAGAACAATGACCGCTTCGACAGATACTGGCCTTCCTTATTCAATGCCGTCATTCACAGCTTGAACTTAAGGGAGGTGAGAATGACCGGAAGGCAATACACCTGGTCTAATAATAGATCAGTACATACATACGAAAAACTGTACCAAGTACTAATGGATACCGAATGGGAGTCAAAATATCCTATGGTGTCAGTACGGGCCATGGAGCGTAGCGTATTGAAAAACTTTCTGATCATGCCCCACTACTTCTAGACACTGGTTTCGATAAATTAAAAGGAAAGAAACCATCATTCAAATTTGATTGGGGTGGTGGAATAATAAAATCCGTGCATTAGGGAAACACCTAAGAGGATGGGCAAAACATGTAACAGGCCTAAACAAAAAGGAAAAGAAAAGGCTATCCGGAATAATCGATACACTTGAATCTCTGGCTGAATGAATTGCAGGTGCTATCATAATAGGAGCTTGAAATGAAAAATCAAGCAAATGAAGAAATAGCCGGAAGGAGATAGTAATACGAGATACTTTCATATGGTGGCTAATGGTCGTCATAGAAAGAAATATATACATACGCTTAGTCAAGATGAAGGGGCGATCGAGGGACAAGATGAATTAAAGAAGTATATCACAAAAATACTACAAAACCCTGTTTGGGCCACCAGAGGAAGCAAATTTTTCTTTGGATGAGTCACAGATAGGAGATATCCCTCAAGTATCCACTGAAGAGAATGCTTTCTTAAAGGCTCCTTTCTCTATTGAGGAAGTAAGAAATGCAATCTTTGAGATGGAACATAATAAAGCCCCTAGACCGGATGGATTCCCAGCGGAGTTTTATCAAACCTTTCGGGAAATTGATAAGGATGATCTGATGGAATTGTTCAATGGTCTTCACAAAGGACAACTCCATCTTTCCAAACTTAACTTTGGCGAGATTATTTTGTTACCTAAGATTAAGGATGCGGAACGGATCCAACGATATAGACCGATCTCTCTCCTTAATGTTAGCTTCAAAATATTCACCAAAGTGGCGACTATCTGCCTTAACTCGGTGGCAGATAGTGTGGTACATTCTCGATGGAGTTGTGACCCTTCATGAGACAGTTCATGAGCAACACCGTAAAAATATGAACGGAGTGATTTTTAAGATTGATTTCGAAAAGGCTTACGATAAAGTCAAATGGCCTTTTCTATTTCAAGTTCTTAAAATGAAAGGATTCTCCCCGGAATGGCAAGCTTTAATCAGAAACTTTGTACAAGGAGGTAGTGTTGCCATAAAAGTCAATGATGACACTGGTCACTACTTCCAAACAAATAAAGGATTACGTCAAGGTGACCCATTATCCCCGATGTTATTTAATACCGTGGTTGATATGTTGGCGATCTTGATAGAGTGAGCCAAAAATGATGGGCAAATTGCTGGTACCGTACCTCATTTAGTTGATGGAGGTCTTTCGATACTCCAATATGTCAATGACACAATTCTTTTGATGGAATTGTTCAATGATCTTCAATGATCGCGCCCCATGAAGTTTACTTTGCAGGTACCAAAGTGGACGCAATCAACGCGGGCTGCCGCGAAAGCCAAGACGTGGCTCGGTAGTCCCGCAGCCACTTGAGTGCGCGGGCACACTCACATCCGCTCTGCAGGATGGGAAAGCGCATCGTCCAGTCTTGTCGCACCTCCCGTGAAGCGGACTGGGCCCACACGCTATTGAAGGGCGAAGCCCGGAAATGGTCCCTTCGTCGAGCTACGACCAACGTTACAAGTTGCCGGCCCTCGCCCGGGGGCTTCTGTCGACGTACTGAGATTGGGGGTCCCTTGCATTGTGCCGTAGCGTGTGGGCCAGGACCCACCGGTCAGCGGCTCAGCAGACGAATGGCCTGGCATGCAAGGGCGTCGCCAAAATACGAGCACCGTGTGCTCGGCATAGGTATGGTCTTGACATGATGATGCCTATAGAGACTAAGTGTCAGCTATGGTGTAGGTGCCTATGGATGAGACGAACGCTACGAGCCAAGCTTCGGTCCGCCAACCGGGGCAGACAAGGAGGAAAAGACAAGGACGCATGGGAGGCGGTCCGGTCTCCTCAACCGGGGCTGCCCCGGAAGGAGAGATAGGGCCCGGTTGAGGACAGCTAGGCCAAGGAGTGGCCTCAGATGAGCCCCGGAAGGACTACGGGAGCGCATCTCCTGGGCCAGGCGGCCCGGGAGCCGGAGTCAACTGAGCCTGACAGGACATGTCAGGCTCAGGCCTTGGGAACTGGCGACATGCCAGCATCACTGGACATCATCATGGCGCTGTAGTCCACTGCTGCGCGCCACCGACAGAAGTGACAACTCGAAGCCTGAGCTGTCACTCAACCATCGAGTGCACCTGTACACCGCCCTTGGCCATCCATTGGCCACAGGCGCTGCCCACCTGCTTGAAGACCGTGTGGCGCACCGTGATTGCACCCGGGAACGCCCTTGGCGGTGCTCCACGCTGGCCTTTGTGGTGACCCCTTGGAGTATAAAAGGGGGCACTTGGCCTCGGGGAGCAAAGAGGTGTTTTTTGGAGGGAGAGTTTAGGAAGAGAGTTGGTTTCCGACCAATAGAGAGAGAAGGGTTTTTACTCGGTGAGTAGAGAAGTAAGAGAGGAGAGGTTTTAGATCAGAGGTGGGAGACTTCGGAGATCGGAGTAATCCGTAGCTAAAGAGGGAGAGAAAGCTAGTATCCTTCTCCACGCTGGAGAGAAGGAAGAAAGGAGGCAGAGAGAGTGAGGAAAGAAAGAAACGGGAAGCTCGGGTAGTGTAGAAGCTGAGGTAGAAAGCGGCTCCCCGGCACCGGAGAGACTGTCATCTTGTACCTCGATCCACCCAAGATAATCCACCAAAGCAGGACGTAGGTTTGTTAGCCGAAGGTCGGCCCAAACCTGGGTAAAAATGACCGTGTGTGCTCTGTGTGTGCCGTGTGCTTGTATTAGCAGGTTCCTACGTTGCCGTTGAGGTCGAAACGCCTTCATGCCCACTACCGAACAAATAGGGGGTGCCTAGCATCCTCGATGTCCGTGTTGGGGAGACGCGACACATCCGCATATTACAGATGTATCACCCCTCCTCTCAACAGATGCATGTATGCCCTAATGTTGCACATCCATTATTGCCGGTGGTGCATCTGCTGCCACGTTGAACAAGAGGGGATATAAGCATTACTCTCACATTTCATGAATTAGAACACACTTTGCATGACAACTGACAAGGTTTAGAGATGAATTAGAAGAACCCATCCCTCAGAATCTCATGTATTGGTCCAGGTACATTCATTACTGAGGAAAATAAATTAGTAAAGATGTTTCATGAACTACGGAGATAGCATGCTCCTGCAATAAGTTTTTCCTGCAGTACTAGTGAAAATAACTGCAGAGTGAAACTGACATCTGAGCAAGCAGGTAACCAGATAGTTAGATCATTTGGAAAATTGATAATTTATTATCCATATGGAAATAGTTGATTCTTCTTTCAAAATGGCGCCTAAGCAATGAGGTAACCAGATGGGTAAATCATTTTGCAAAGTTATTCCCTGATTCTCTTGCTCTCTCGTCTCTCTTTCTATTTTAGGCCAAAGACTTCCATTATTAATCATTTTAGATTTAAATCCAACATAGGTTGCTACAGCTCCTTTCGGAGTGCCATGCGTCCCCTCCTTTTGGAGTGCCAGCATGCCTCCCCACTGTGGTGTCCATACATGTGCGCGACCTGGTCATCTTGAGAGGTTGTTTGCCTGGAGGCTGGAGCACACGGCGTTTATGTCAAAAGGCGGTCGCCTAGTCATGGTGTGATCGGTTCTTTCTGTCATGCCCATCCACATCCTTATGGTGCGATCGGTGCAACTGAAGGTGATCTGCGAATTCAATTAAGTCTAGCGTCGCTTCCTCTGGTGTGGCAAGAACTCTGACTATGGAGGTCAGTGCCCCGTAAACTGGCCCTCTGTCTGCCGTCCGCTTCAGTAAAGTGGCCCCAGGATCCTCGATCTAAAGCGTTTTGGGATGTCTCTGCATGTGCGCTAGCTTTGACTGAAGCGGACTCTTCCCGACCCTGGCAGAGCCTCCATCTCCAGCACAGCTCCGTGGTCAGGGACCTCTTCTTCTGCTAGGACATGTGGATGGTAAGAGTGTCCATGAGCAGGCTCCCGCCATCCTCAACCTCACGCACCAGGACCAGGGCCTTCATAACCACTCTTGGGTGTGTGAGATCCAGGGTGCTCCGGGAGCTGCCAGCATGGTACAATACATCGAGCTGTGGCGTGCCCTCTGCGACTTCACCCTTGGGATGCAGCCTGACCTGATTCGCTGGCACTGGATATCACACGATGACTACTCCGCCAAGTCACACTATCTTGCCCAGTTCCGCAGTGAGCCTAAAACCGCGCATTTGACGCTCACGCACCTGGGCACTGAACAAGGTGTGCCTTCACACCTGGCTAGCCTGCCAAGCCACCGTTGGACCTCGGATAGGCTTGCGTGCTGCAGCCTATCCCACTTGCCTCTGTGTGTTATGTGACGAGGAACCTGAGTGTGGCACCTATTGGCCAATTGCTCCTTCTCTCGTCACACCTGACACGACGTGGTCTCTTGGGTGTGTACTTGGCTTGTGTTCGATCACCACAGGAGAGTAGCTGTGTCGAGTTGTTCTTAGGTGTGCTGCTGTCTTTGACACCACCTGTGTAAAACTGCTCCTTTTTTTATTACAATGATACAAAAGGGTTTTGTATATTTGCAAAGAAAAAAGATACAAGTCTTCATTTCCTGTTGTCAAGAAAGAACGATTTCTTTGTACCTCTATGCCAGATAATGTTCTGAAAAGTCAACAATGAAGCTTCTCTAAATTTGACTAATAGTATATAGAAATTGGTAATGTAAAAGTAGTATCATATTTTTTCATGAATGTTATAATTTGTTTAATAACATATTAAAAAAAATGGTCAAAGTTGCATGTCAGAAATTGTATCCATGTCGAAAAGGTCATCTATCTAGAATGGAGTAGATCACTACCAGTGTATTATGTTTGTTTTCACCATTCTGCTAGTTCACAATTGCACATATCAGATCTTTTGATATTATTTACCTCACCAGTGAATACGGAGCAACTCTAGAAAACCTAATGTGAAAGCTCTGCCACAGATAATTTATGTTCATTTAAGGAATAACTGCTAACTTCTATGTTAAGAAGAGAAACATAAGAGAACTTATAAGATACATGATTCTTCTCCATAAACTTACAATCAATTTTAAAAAAATTCTATTTATAAGATAACTTGGTCGCTGACATTTTCTCATTTTATAATGATCTTGACCCCTCAAATTTTGGTCGGAAACATGGTAAGCATGTTATGAATAATGGCTGGTTTTGATTGATAAATTACTGGGGTAAGGAGTGGGGCTTAAGTTTTGGTGCTTTTGAGCTTTTGCTCAATCTTGAACTTTTTTTTCATTATGCAAATTGTCTTTTTGCTTTACAAGAGCATGAATCATACTAGGATTATCATCCTTCATTTTCTACTAGCTAGTAAGTAACCCCCTCTGTTTTCACAATATATGGCCAGCAGAAATGTGAAGGAGGAACAAAATGTAAGTAATATTTAATGGAACTGGACCATCCAGCCCCTAAAAGAAAGGCATGCCACTGCTCTATCTAATAGAGCGAGCATATATTATGTGCATCCTAGGCACTGCATCAAGCATATACTGTGAAACAAAGGTAATATGTCTATCTAGTAAGGGTGAGAATGGTATAACTTCATCAGATATGACTTATATTTTCGTTTTCTTAGGTATACGTGCCACACAAATATTGCTGATGTCAAATATGTGGCTGCCAGAACATACCTTTATTTTACTAGGATGAGACTACCAGTTTCCACCAAATTTGTTCCTTTCTAGAACATTCCCCTGGTTAGCTGGCTCTTATGAATATGATAATGCAATATTTGACTTGAATTATTAGATAAGTACCTTAGTGAAGGTAAAACTCCCTGTAGGTTTCTTCTGTCCTTCCTTGCCCCAGTAATCCGGTGTGGGTCTTACCCTGGTGGGCGTGGCCGGTGATAAGAGACGTCCAGGAGACCACGTCCCGGCGGGGCATTTCGTCGAACATAGCGCGGGCGTAACCTGGAAGCCCGCACCGGAGGGCCAGGTGCGCGAGTGAGGTGGCTAGGATGGCCGACGCTGAGAGGCCGAGTTTAAGGAGGACCGCGTGGAGGGGCTTGACATGGGGCGTAGAGCGGCGGGTGGCGGCGGATTTTGGAGCGCCGGCGAGGGAGGTCGCGTCCCACTCCGACATCCGGCACCTGCCACGCGACTTACGAGATGCAGTACGAGGGTGTCTTGCAGCAACGGTCAGAAGGAAGAATTTTGCTGGGCTAAGTTAGTAGGCTTTTCCGTCTGCTCTCGATTTCAGGAACTCCAGCCCAGCCCATTTCGACAGAACGAGGTGACAGTTTTTTTTTCCTTTCACATTATCTGCCACAGAATAGGCATGTGCCACTAGGAATTTACTCTCGAGATATGCTGACTTCATATAAGCTGATATGAGATTTTGTGGTTGTTTGGTAGCCCCGTATGTGCTGAGACAAGCTGAACTGATGCTTTGTTTGGTAGGATGCATGAGCTGAGATTGATCCAAAAATTAGGTAATTACAGAGCGGTCCAACTATTATACAAAGGCCCCTAAACAAAACAAAACAAAACAAAACAAAAGCAATAGGCCCCTTCGTCTCCACCTCGCGGTGCTAGGAGCTCCTTGTCGGTGGTGGCGGACCGCGGGGTGCTGGTGGTGGGTGCTGAGTGGTGGAGCGACGCAGTGGTGACGAAGGGGATTGATGTTGTGGGCGGTGGCGCGCCGACGTGACCTGCTGCATCAGCTCGACACGGGACAAGGGAGGCCTGCGGGAGGAGGGCGCCGACGCGACCTACTGCCTCTGCTCGGCGCGGGAGGGGGCGGCCTGCGGGGGAGGGCGCCGGCGCGACCTGCTGCCTCTACTCGGCACGGAAGGAGGGCGCCGACGCGACTTGCTGCCTCTGCTCGGTGTGGCGAGTCGTGGTGGACGTAGAAGCGTGTTCTGGCGGTGGTGGATGGCGTCGAGAGGAAGGCGGCGGCCGAGGCCTGCGTCGAGAGGAAGGGAGGAGGTCGAGGTCGAGGCCGCGTCATGGAAGGGCGGCGGCGGATTTCATACGGGCGTGTGACAGTGAGCGGGTTGGGGGCGGAATGAGGAGTGGGGCTGTGACCCCTGTTGGTCTACCAGGCGCGAGGACGCGAGGTAGATTTTCAGGCGACTCCAGCCCTGCCGAGCAGCGAAGCTCGATTTGAGCTTCTCTATCGGGCAGGACTGAGAGCCCTTTTTCGTGCGAGGTGGGCATTGCCCAAGCCAGAAAACCGGCCTACCAAGCATCCAAATCGATAAAAATATCGGTTAAGATGGGAATATTTTGATTGGACCGATCTACCAAACATACCCTTACTGATTCCTGGGGAAATCGGCCGCCACACGTCGTTGGATGGGAATCAAGCAATATTCGTGGGAGCACGTCGGCAGAAGCTTTTTTTTAAATTCCACCAATCTATTAATAATATCAACATCAATATAAAGAGCCTTAAAAATAATAGAAACTACATATTATCACCTAGTGACGACTAAACACACTAGCACGGGCCAAAGGCACGCCGCCGTCCTCGTCCCTCCATCACCGCAGTCAGGCAAAACTTGTTGTAGTAGACAGACAAGAAACCGTCATGCTAACCCCTCATAGGACCAGCACACCAGAGCAGCAACCATTACTGAAGATGACCACCGTAGATCGGAAGAAACTGGCCCAAACCACACCAACAAATATTGAAAATGATTGGATCCTAAAAGATCTGTCACACACATGATTCCATGCGCCCTCCGGCGATGCTATACGCACCACCAGAACGAGGATCGGGAGGGAAGAACTTTATTCTGACTTCAGGACGCAACCGTCGTCTCAACATTTCGAAGAAGACACTGAAAAAAAGGCTAAACAAAAATAAAAACCCACCCGCCGGCGAGAGTCAGTGTTCCGCCTCACCTCCAAGTTCACTAGACCGTATAAGCGCGTGTTGCCACGCACGTCCATATTAATAATATAGAAATGAAAATATATGAAACATACAAACATCTAAGAAACCTGGATGATACAACAGAAGAAATCTCAAGGCATTTGTAACACTCTTAGATGAGTGATGCAATCGGGTAAAAAAGTTTTATATTTTTTCTATTCGGCAAGTATATCAAAACTACCGGTTCAAATGGACCACACCGGTGCTATTCCATATGGTTGATTGACAAAAGGCAAATGTTAACTATGTTCTCACTGGATAACCTATAAATAGTTACCTCGGAAAAAAGCTAAATATTACTTAACAAACAACCTCACTTAAGTGAACACATCTTACATGAGAAATACAACATATTTACATGGAGAT
This sequence comes from Avena sativa, assembly GCA_916181665.1. Lineage (NCBI taxonomy): Eukaryota > Viridiplantae > Streptophyta > Magnoliopsida > Poales > Poaceae > Avena > Avena sativa. The sequence goes on along the minus strand of OV702285.1, from coordinate 36,830,322 downwards.
TATGAGAGATATTGGATTGCTTGGTATTTATGCTAAAGTTATAATTTATTAAATACTAAAAGGAACTGATCTTTTATGCCATAAGTTCTTGTAGAAGCTCATGTCATCAAAACTCTCATACAGGTAGCCATACTACAAAGTCAAAAACTCCATGTGTCACCTTCATTCCTGCATATTGGTTATTGCAATTATGATATAAAAACAGATTATGGAGTATATAGATCAGTACAGAGTGATTCATATAATCTAAAAAGTCTAAAAGAATTGGTATAGAGATGACTTCCAGCAACTCAGTCATGCATGTTGCTGTCATGAACTCATAAGACTTAGCATCAACTGAGAACCCTCGTGTGCCATTCCTGTCATGGTTGTATTAAATAGAAACAAAGCATGTTAATAAGAATAAAACCATGCATGGGTACTAAAAACTATATAATAGCATTTGGCAAACTAAAACACATCCTACAATGATGATAATAGGCTCACGAGTAAATATGAGCTATCTCACCTGCAAGGAAATATCATATGGGAGCAGGGTGGAGGATATTTGCTCTGATTTTACTGCTAAAAATGCCCTACTGCGATTGATGTAATCTGCTCGGCCTTGATAGAACCTTCCTGTAGTTCCTCAACAATGTGTAGTGCCACATACCTATACATTAGAATTGAGACAATGGAGTAATTAATTTCAAAATATTTCCTCCAGAACATGAAATAAACCATCAATCTTTTTTCTTCAGTTATAAATTATACGTTCTATCAATGAATTTCAAGCACGACTTTGAATGCCAAAGTTGGCACATAACACGAACATAGAAACTGAAAATGACATCTTACCATATCAATCAAGAGGCAAACGAGTCTAATGAATATGGAGATGTGTCAAAACTTGGGGCCTCCACGAGTTGTTACTACTTTAAGTCCTTGATCTCTTGGCGCAGCCAATGACTCCAATGCAGGAGCAGGATAATGTTTATATTTTCTCGAACACAAGAAAAATGGTGGACTACATAGATACTATGTTGTACAAATTTCTGAATCAACAAACAAGACCAATGAACAATTACACTTATGAGAGAAGACAAATAATTAGCTACTCGCTATCTGGGGAACCGGCGCGTCATCCTAAAGATCACAATATCCTTATAGTTGTGTTGTTCCTACTAACGACAATTGTGGGAATAGGGATGGTGAAGCGGTGTCATGGAGGCCACCACCAACAAATCTACGCCTCCTGCCATCTTTGCACCGTCAAGGCTAAGTGATCCGCCATAACTGGATTTTACGGAATCCACGACCCAGCTTCCACCACCTCAGTGTCCTCTCGTCCTTTGCCCCCCATGGTGTTCTTCTCTCAGATCATCTCTAGTGGTCCAGCTCCTATAGAGAATCCGACCAGAGAGCACATCAGCTCCTAAAACAATTACAAACACAGCAAGTAATACGTTGACTGGGTAATGGGTGCAATGGCAGAGCAGGAGGAAGAAGGGCAATGAGCAAACACAAATCTGACCCTAGACAAGGAGCATGGAAGCCGAAGGAAGACTAGATGGGGAGAAAGAAGCCAACTTGTTAGAGGAGGGAAGAAACTGTTCAACTGGCATAAATTGCTACACATATATACATGGATGAACAATCAAAAATATTTAATAGCATTATGCTCTAAAAAGTTTATGATACTACTGCAGTGCAAATGGGAAAGACACTGGGTAATGGGTGCGCCAATGATAGAGCAGGAGGAAGAAAAACAGTGGGAAAACGCAAACCTGACCCTAGGCAAGGAGCATGGAAGCCGAAGAAAGTGAGGTGCGCAGCCGGATGAAAGGGAGAAAAAAGGCAACTGGTTAGAGAAGGGAAGAAACTGTTTAGCTGGCATAAATGGCTACACACATATACATGGATGAACGGTCAAAAATGTTTAATAGTATGATGTTCTAAAAAAATTATGATACCACTCCAGTGTAATGGGCAAAGACGTGCCAATAAAATATGATCTAAATATCGATGTAAGTACAATATATTGGATGAATTCGTTGGACATAGGAGAAAAGTGAAAATTTATAAGATGTTAATGAGTATGAAAAGTACAGTAAATTTGAATTGGAAGGTCAAGGATCAAGCAAATAGAAGGATAACAATTTACGTACCATGTTCATTTTCAGAGCAATAATAATGGCATGGCAGCTCTATTGATTGGGTAATTGATACTTTTCACGAGGATCTGAAACTTACATTTTATTCGTAACCTTTTTGTTCTAATGTGGAATTGGGAACTGATTGATTCGTAGAAGAAAGTCCCGATAACCACCCATATCAGAAGAATCAGAGAACCTAATAATATACCTTTAGCTGCAATCAAAATAAACTGCACGGAAGGTAGCAATGGACGCGGTGATCAAATCCAGTGATTCAGTAATACATAAACCCTATAAATTACCTGCGAAAGATTAACACAATCAATTAAATGGACTGTTTTTTGCTACGCCAAGTAGTTTAACCAATTAAAGCCAAATACTTGTATTCAGGCAAATGTGTGAGGTGGAATCAGACTGGGGGCTATGGATCACTATGTCGAAACTTCTGTCCAGCAATGGTTAGTGAATAATTGGGTGCAATACATAATTATCAGTAGTCATGTTTGTTTGTGATATAAGCATAATCTAGTCCTATTCTGCTCTTGGCTTTGCATACATGATAATAACATAGTAAAGCTGATACCTTTACAACCCAAAGCATGCTTCGGTTGTTTCTCAAGAATAAAGAACTCACTACACTACAAACCAAACGGGCATACCTACTTGGGGAAACAACGGGCATTACTATTCAACAAACACAATGAGAAGTGTGGATATATAATTATATACTCCCTCGGGTCTCGAAAAGGACGTCGTAAATTTTGTCTAAATTCGGATGTCTCTATATACAAAATAGTGTCTAGATATATCTAAATTTAGAATATGTGACATCTGAAACCTTTTTAGGACAGAGGGAGTATAATAAGTATGTAAGGATACAAAATCATTTGGAGGACACAATCACATCAACTGAGGCTGAAAAGGGGTGGTAGGTACCTTCTTCAACTGCAGTGAAAGGAAGCCCGGAAGTCCTTGGGCACAGGCACCAGCGAATTCCAGGGAATTCCTCCGTTAACTATAGAATCTAGGCATCAACTTAATGAAAACAAGAATTCGCCGCATCCTTCGATGCAGATGCACATGGGAAAGAAGACAAACCAATCAACAAGAAGTAATTGAATAAAGTGATGCAGCCGGGCGTGAATCGCCTCTTCCTAGAGTAGGCGTGGCCGTGGCCGTGGCGGAGGCAGGCGCTGATGGTGGCCGAGTAATCCAGCTCGACGACAGAATCCAAAATGGGTGGCCCTTCATCGGGTGCATGGAGGAGCGGAAGCGGCGGCGACGCAAGCACGAGTAAGGCACGAGAAGGGCCAAAAGGTGGTGATTCTGTTGTCGCCCCGCTAGCACCGCCAGAAGAGGTGCTTGAACCTAATCCACCTAGGGGTTCGTGCATCGCCTCGACGGTTTCTTGGCGGCTCCAATCTCGCGGGGGGCAAGGCGCCGCTCAGACGCACCACAGGTGACACGTGGAATGGGAAAGGAAACGACAGAGATGAAAGAAAGAAACAGGTCGCTTTGTCTAATTAAAGAAGCCTCCAAGGCTCATTTAAAATTTTCCTGGCCCGATTAACAACAATTGGTCTGGGTCGGTGTGCAGAGTAGCAGCCCGGTGACGTTGAGCTGGCCCATTCGACGCGATATCGATGAAAGAAACGACCTCACTGACGCTGCGGGAAGGAGAGATTGATCTGAAACGTTGGATGAGCCCATCCGACAGTACAAAATGTCAAATCGCTATGATGATTTCTAGCTAGGCGAGTTTTATTGTTTCTTAATAGGTATATTGTCATTTCTCACCTACTTTTTCTATAGGAAACACACAACCAATTTGAGTTGTTTTTTATTTTGCATGTATGTAGCATTGAGCGGAAATTCACAACAATGAGGATAATCGACAAATTTGGATGTATGAAGTCAATTTTTTGTATGTGAATAGGTACTTCCTCCGTTTTATAATATAAGATGTTTTAGCTTTTGTCAAACGAATGTATCTAGATCCCTTTTAGTATGTGGTTCACTAGATGAGTGAATCACACACTAAAAGACATCTAGATACATTCATTTCACAAAGCTAAAACATCTTATAATATGGACCAGAGGGAGTATGTTGTAGAAAAAAGTCACAACCAAGAAGATTGAAGCAAAATTATTCATGTTTGCAGCATAATTTATGTACTTTTATAATCCAAAAACCTGTAATTAGCATTGCGACAAAAGCTCACAGTAAATACAGAAAACAATCGGAGCAAAATTGTTGGTTGTTTACACCACCAATAATTCTAGCAAAACAAAGCAATAGTTTAATCATTAACAAGTTCACATGTCAAATATCTTTCCAACAAATCACTGTTATTTGTAGCAATAATAACCAATGATTTCAATAAAAATGTAAGTCAGGGCAACAGATAAGGAGGAGACAAATGGGTGTGTGGGCATGGAGTCATGGATGCCTTTTTCTTTGTGACGAAGCACATGTCGCGCAAGTCGGGGAAACCGAGTGATTGCTCGTCTGGAATAATTTTCCATTGTAATCTTACATGATTTTGAAACATTGGGCAGAACATATGAGCACACCCACACACACACCACTGTCCAGTGAAAACTAACTTGCATGGAGTTTAGGGATCGATGAAATCAATATCGAGCTTAGGAAAGATGGCGGGGCGAGCAGAATGAGTTCGACTCACTATATCTAGATTTGGGCATTGCTCTGACGACATAGATCCATCATGGCGATCTCAAGGCAACGAGGTCAAGGGCAGTAATTTTTACAACGAATGTTGGCAATTCTTGAATATATATTTGTATGCTGCGTATGCTATATGTAATATGTGTATTTCTTGGTTGATGCATAGACATGTTGCAATGGTTATGGTAGTGTCCGTTCTAAATGTTATCTCCATATCGCAGGATTTGCAAATTTGCACGCGGGACCCATGTACTTCCTCTATTTTAAAATATAAGTTTTAACTTTTGTGAAACAAATATATCTAGACATCTTTTAGTGTATAGGTTGAGGTTTTGAAACAGGGGGAGTACATAGCAAGATTGATATGCATGATCTGGGGAGCACAAGGTCCTATCATGAGATCGATCGTATCCTTCTGGTAGCACAACGGTCGTATCATGAAACCGACACATTATCCATCGTTATTATCTACAGTACCTGACGAGGTTTCGACTCGTCAATGCCCATTGTTATGAGCTTGTGTTTTGAAGAAGATGGGGGTGCTGGAGATCGCGTAACGATTAACAGACAAGCAACCAGGGGACACGAGGTTTACCCAGGTTCAGGCCCCTGGAGGGAAAACCCTACTCCTGCTTGTCTGCTCTTGATTACGGCGGAACCGAAAATTATAAGGGTGCGCAGATGCAATCTGGCGCGGAGGTGTGTATGCGGTGGTATGAGAGGTGTCTTCCTCGTCGTGTCCTCCTAGCCTTTATATAGAGGTAGTCAGGTCTCGGGCACAGATCGAGTCGATTACAGGTTTAGAGTTTGCCCCTTTGAATATTCTATCTATTCTAGTCTTGCTCTCCAAGGATTCGAAGACATCATGGGCTTGGGCCACCTGTAAATATTCATGGGCCGTGTATATTCTCATGGGCCTTCCTTGGGCTGGACCAGATATGCTAAAGTCGTGTACCGGTAGGGTATAACCATGTCAGTAGCCCCCGAGTGTTCAGTCGAATCGCAGATTCAACTGAGGACTCTTCATTCTTTCGGGTGTAGTTGTCTCTGTTTACTAGAGAATGTTTTTAGTATGTAGGGATTGTTGATGCGTGTTCCTGACTCTCCCGACGGATCAGGGTCAGTTAACTGTCTTAGGACAAAATAACACGATCTTCTTCAGATTCGAGTCCCTCGACTCGAACCCAGAACATATGTTGACGTAATTCGACTCAGGCCGTTGAGGACTTACATGAGTGGAATCCCAGTAATTTTCGAATGATGTACCCAACGCGTCCGTCGGGATTTTCATCGCGCTTGTTGGCACGGATTTTTGCTAGCAGAGTGCAGTCGTGTGCGTTACCAGGCCATCAGATGGTATTTGTAGGTCTTATCTTTGCGTCGTAGACACAACATCCGAAATTTTATCACCGCGAAGGTGTTTCGGGTGGCCAAGGAGGATGTTTCTCACTTAGCATTTGTTGGGGCAAAGTTGCCGAAAAGTTTTTTTTTACATTCTGATCTGAAGGATCAAAATCGAAGAATTCATAGGGTGCGCGACCAGCGCTTTCTATGGGAGTAGCCCCCGAGTGTTTGTTCGAGTCATAGACTCGAGCAGAGACTTTAATTCAGCCGTTGTTTGCTTCAGGTCTGTAGGACACAATTTTTTCGGATGCTTGAATCTGTAGGGTTCGTAGCATGGAAAAATTTCTATCGCATGAACACACACAAGCCAAGATCTATCTACTAGATTGCAGCAACGAGTCGATAGAGTACTAACCCTCAAAGATCCAAAGCGGTTAACGAGAGCAGATTCTCGTGGATGATGTAGTCGTACACTTCCGATCTCAAGATCGCGTAGACGATCCTTCCGGCGCTGCGTTCCGGCAGCGCTTCCGCAGTCGGTCACATGTTCGGTACTCGATGAAGACCTTCCTCTCCCTTGTTCCGGCAGGCAGCGGAGGTTGTAGCACTCTCCTCGTGATTCCGGCAGCACGACGACGTGGTGTCGGAAGTAGAGGGGAGATCCCGCAGGGCTTCGCCTTAAGCCGGAGCGAGTATGGTGGAGTGGGCCTTGGCGATCTAGGGTTTAGAAGCACCAAGGGTGGGCTTGGCCGGCGGCTAGGGAAAGCTAGGGTTTGCCCCAAGTCGGCTAGAAGAGGAGACCTAGGCGGCGGCAACACTTGGAGGTGGTGGCGCCAAGGGCTAGGGTTTAGGTGTGTGGGGTAGAGGGGCACCCTACCCCTCCTTATATAGGTGGGAGGGGGCGGTGTGGGAGGAGGGAGTCCTCCTCCAACTCCTCCTCATGGCCGGCGGGTGGAGGGAGTGGGACTTCCTCCCCAAGTAGGTTTCGTACTCTCCCTCCACCAAGCAAACTTCGGATTTGACTTTTCAAATTGGCGTTTGACTTTCAAACTTGGATTTGATTTCTCTCTCCATATTGCACAACCAAGTGACCTAGTACATGATGCAACCATTCCATATTGTTATGACACATTCATGTATCCTTCCCCTCCGGAGCGCCGGACCTTCCAGACCCTTCTAGAACATTCCAGGTGAAAACACCGGAATCATTCCCGAACTCCGAAACAAGACTTTCCTTATATGAATCTTATTCTCCGGACCATTCCGGATCTCCTCGTGATATCCCGGATCCCATCCGAGATTCCGAACAACATTCGGTCTCTTACTCATCATTCCATAACTACTCAACAACATTGAATCCTTAAGTGTGTCTCCCTACGGTTCGTGAATTATGCGGACATGACCGAGACACTTCTCCGATCAATAACCAATAGAGGAATCTGGAAATTCATATGGCTCCCACATATTTCTACGATTACTTTACGATCGAATGAACCACTTACATACGATACCAATTTCCCTTTGTCTCACGATAGTTTACTTATCCGAGGTTTTGATCGTCGGTATCTCTGCATACCTAGTTCAACCTCGTTACCGATAAGTACTCTTTTCTCGTTCCCGTGATATGTGATCCCTTGTGAGCCAGTCACATGCTTGCAAGATAATTGGATGACATTCCACCGAGAGGGCCTAGAGTATATCTATCCGTCATATGGATGGACAAATCTCACTCTTGATCCATGTGCCTCAACCCATACTTTCCGAACACTCAATGCCACCTTTATAGCCACCCAGTTACGGTGTGGTGTTTGATGTCATCAAAGCATCCTTCCGGTGATGGTGATTAACATGATCTCATGGTCGAAGGAATTAGGTTACTATGTATCAGAAAGCATATAGCAAATGAACTATATTAAATAACTTGATCTTTATGCTACGCTTAACTATAGGGTATGTCCATCACATCATTCTCCTAATGATATGACCCTGTTGTTAATAACATATCTATGTTCATGATCAGGAAACCATGATCATATATTAACCAATAATCTAGTTTAACAAGAGGCTTTACTAGGGACTCTTTTATGTTTACAAATCACACAAGTATTAACGTTTCCGGTTAATACAATTATAGCATGGTATGTAAACATTTATCATAAGTATGAAGATATGATAATAACCACTTTATTATTGCCTCTTGGGCATATCTCCAACAGAATCAATCCTCCCTATGGGAGTAGCCCCCGAGTCCATAGTGGAGTCGTAGACTCGACGTAGGACTCGAAGAAATAAATTATTGGCGTAGTACGCTATTCATGCTTCGGGTGCGCGGCCAGCGCTCGTGAAAGGAGTAGCCCCGAGTAGTTGCTCGAATCATAGATTCGATTGAGTACTTTAGATGTTTAGCCGAAAAATTTGTAACCGTTGCTAGTATAGCTTTGATGACGTCAGTGCTGACGATTGGTGACCTCAAGCGTCTGCAGCGCCAGAGGTGACGCGACTGGACGAACGTAGGTCCTACTTTCTGACTTGGAGTTGACTAGTCACGCGCGACGTGGCGATAATTACGACGTCTCCTTGGTTTCCGTGCATAGTGGACGGCGTGCGAGCGACGCTTCGCTGCTGTGCTGACACGTGGACGGTTGGATTTGATGCTGGCTCTAGGGATTCCCGATGAACGGTCCCTGTTCATCGTCTTCGTTCTTATAACTGTGGGGAAAAAATTGTTTGTTTTCACCGCAGCCCCTTGCTTTTCACTGCTTCCACCTTCTTGAACTTTTCTCGCCGCGCGCTGGAAGTTCTTCGATCTTTCCCGTCCTCTTTTCCGCGCTCACACCTCCGCCGTCGACGTACTGCAATGGGGAAGCCGAAGAAGACCTCCACCATGGTGGGCACCAGCGCTGCTACCGGCGGCAAAAAGAGCACCGCCGCTACTCGCGTCACCGATGGTGGGTGGCGACATACGGAGACGCGCGAGGGCGACCTGCGCAAGCTTCGTGAGCGGGGTCTGATCCCGCAGGACAAGGAGGCCGTCAAGATTCCCGACGACGAGGTAATTCCCCGTCCACCAGCAGGTTTCGGGTCATGTTTGTTGCTTTTGTCCTTCGGGGCCTCTCTCTCCTAGTCCACGATTTTCTCCGTGGACTGCTTTTTTTCTATGGCATCCAACTCCACCATCTCTTGCCAAGTTCTCTTCTCCACATCTCCTGTTTCATCACCTTCTGCGAGTGCTGGCTCGGTATCAAGCCGCACTTTGGCCTCTTCCGGAAGCTCTATTCCGTGAAGAGGCAATCCGGCTCCGACGGAGTTTATCCGATCAGCGGCTGCATTATTTCCCTTCGATCCAATTTTCTCTTCTTCTCTTTTTCGATGTCTGAGTCTGTCCAATACTGGCGGAAGAGGTGGTTTTATATCTGCGATTCCACAATGGACGGGCAAGACTTTGGCCTTGCCCCTTTCGACAATCGGCGATGATGTCCATCTGCATGTGCATGGTGCAAGCTAGCCCACCCACTACGATCAAGCTCAAGGGAGCAATAGATAATGGGGAGACAAATGTGTGTGGGGGGGGGGGAGGGAGTCGTGGATGCCTTTTCCTTTGCGAGGGAGAACGCGTCGCGCGCAAGTCAGGGCAACCGACTGATCGCTCATATGGAATCGTTTACCATTGTAATCTTACATGAGTTTGTAACATTGAGCACAACATATGAGCACACCCACACACACCGCGTTCCAATGAAAATTAATTTGCCTCTAGTTTATGGATGGACGAAATCAATACTGAGCTTAGGAAAGATGGCAGGACGAGGAGAATGAGTTCGGCTCACCATATCCAGATTTGTGTAGGGCTCTGATGACATGGATCTATCATGGCGATCCCGAGGCAACAAAGCGGCATCCGATCCGCCCCGCTCCGCAGTCAAAAATAGTTATCCTAGTTTTAAAAAATTCAGAAAAAAATAGTCTAATTTAAACTAAATTTGACTATGTGGGTTGCCGCTTGCAATACACATAGACATGTCATAAACTCATAATGATTATGGTAGTGTCGGTTGTATCCATACCTCAGGATTTGCACATTCGCACACGAGACCCATGCGGTATACTTGCAGCAAGATCGGTATGCACGGTCGGGGGAGCACAAGATCGTAGCATGAGCGAGATCGATCGTATCCTACTGGCAGCGGCATCGATGATTCATGGATGGCTCTTTTTCGTCCTCTTCGATGGGTGCCCGTGCTCCGGTGTGCAGTCTAGTGGCACGGATCACATGGGTGCTGACCAATCCCACGCAGCTAGCAGTGCAGCACTGCACTGCACCCGACAGATACGCAATCTCTCTACGTTATCAATTAAATTAAGTTTACGTGCTTCATGCGGAATCTCCGCGCGATCAATCGCCGCGTCCTCTTCTGACAAAAAACTCGATCCATTTTCCACTTGTCACCATCCAGTCATCCACTGATCACCACCATATATGTGTATTATGATGATGCTACCTTCTTCTTCTTCTATTTTAATAATGTCCCATCCTTGTCAATCAATTATGGAAACCGACGCATTACCCATCGTTATTATCATCGTTGATCGATGATCGGCGACGTCCTCCCGCCATGGTGCGACTGCGAGCTAACCACACCGGCCCGCTACGCTCAAGCTGGAGGGACCTGTGTTTGACTGCCATCCTGACGTTCTCCCGCGAATACTGGACGTCCACGAACGTGCTTACGTTACGTGATGCAGAAGGTGGTGTGACCTTTGCTGAACTGCACGAGTTATAGTGTGATCCTCGTGCTACCCTAACAAAAGACTTATTGCTGCAGCAAGCTATATTGCTTATTAGTGTCGCCGTTTTAGATTTGACATATCTCGCTTATCCCATTTATCCCACCTAAATTAGAGTTAGTCTAGTAGTCTAAAAGTGATATCCCACTTGTCCCAATTGTCTCATTTCTGTATCCCTAATGTCCATCAAGAATAATGAGAATTTCTGAATTTGAATGCTTTATTGTTTCCCGCACGTCTCATAGATTCATAGTATACAGGGATGTAATCTGGATTCATTCTCCACTTAACATTTAACAATTACGTGGATAAACCCATGTAAATGGTGAAAGGAATAGCAATGATGCTTTTCTGGCCGAAGGACTATATGGATCGTTTCTGCAGGTGGCGGCTCTAGTGGAGATATTCAACCGGCTAACGATGTGATGGCCGTAAGGATGGATGGTGTATGCAGCGAAGACGCTCGACTGGAACACCGGCGGTGGCGCAAGTTGAGCCCATAGATCCAGAAGGCCCTAATTCGCGCGTAGGGGAAGAGGCGACCGTCGGACGCTTGACCAGGACGGGCGGAGTTGGCCGATCGATGCCGACGACAGCAGCGTGCAGAGAAACGGAGGCGCCGCCACACGAACGTGATTGAATAAAAATCCTTTCCGATCCGGTTCTCATGGGCAGGTTAAAAAAGTCCAAAATTGTGATTTGGTTAACCCAAAGAAATGACAAGCCTACCCTTGATCATGGACGGCCTGATCTACTTGGTACTCCAGGGAATGGTTTTGGGAGTACCAGGGTACCGTAAGGAAATGGTCTAGCTTCACTGCTTCCAGAAATTCTCACACAGTGTTTCTCTCGTTTTCTTCTGTTAAATATTCAACGCACCGACGTATACAATCAGCGGGCGCATCATTATGTTTGTTCCCTGAGTCCTGCCTGATTGCTGAAATCAAGATCTGACGGAACTATTCCCATTAATTACAGTACAGTATCGGAAAACTCAATCTTGCCATGTACGCGCGGCTGTTGCGGAGTATAAGTTGAGCTTCTTCTTTTTTGGATTATAAACAGTTGGCGAAACATGACACTCTAGGTTATCTCCTTGTAAACTAACAGAGGCGGATCCAGGGAGGGGTGAGGGGAGGCCAGGCCCCTCCAATGGCTCCGCCCCCCTCAAGGATATGTAGCTGGGGCTAGCATTAGTTTTGATGTTATAATGCTAAATGTAATACTACTAGCCTAGACCAATGTGTGTAATGTGTTGATTGCTGAAGCTTTATGGGCCAAGCCTAGAAAATTAGCCATCAAGGAATAATACATACCTATCGAAGTATCGCCAATATCAAAGATCGATCAACTGATCCATAGGACACGTCTGAATTTGTGCTCTAGTCTTTTTACCTCGACGGTCTAGTCGACTTATTTCTTCCTTCTCCATCTCCGCCGTGGTGGCGCCTACCCAGGGCCAGAGTGTTGTTGGTTGAGCGCGGTCATCAGGATCGGGTTTTTGTATAGACATCATCGTATCCATAATTACCGATTAGCGAAGGCATAACATAGCTTCCGTACGTCTAGGAACTATCAAATACGGCATGCTGCCACCGCATGCGATGAATTGATCGTCCTAAGGTATGATCTCAAATATACTGCATGTGGGCTACTAGAATTGCTAGTTTAATTACCCCATCTAATAGAAATTGTTTTGTCAGATCAATTACGGATTATATGTAGCATTTCTTTACGAATTATTTAGTGATTAAATAAATATTGAGTTATGGATTTATTTAATACGTCTGGGCATAAACCTACACTTAAACTAGTAGAATGTAGCTCGCTCTTTTTAATCGCAAAATATATAATGTTATAGTTAGATATCCATGGTATAGACTACAAGACTTGATTATTTTCATGTTTATTACTTTTATGGTGAATTTTTTCCCCGCACATTCTCATATAAAAGATCCTGACGTTCTCCCGCGAATACTGGATGTCCACGTACCTGCTTACGTTACGTGATGCAGAAGGTGGTGTGACCTTTGCTGAACTGCAGGAGTTATAGTGTGATCCTCGTGCTACCCTAACAAAAGACTTATTGCTGCAGCAAGCTATACTGCTTATTAGTGTCGCCGTTTTAGACTTTAGTAATCGTGAAGCTAGGCTAGCTAGCTAAATTTATTAAGGTGGTGTGATGTATTTTCTCTGTTCCAAATTGTAAGAAATTTTAGTCTTTTTTTTGAAACGAACGTATTTAAACATCATTTAATGTATAAGTTCACTTGTTTGGTACGTACGTAGACAGTAATGAAATATCTGAAACATCTTACGGAGAGTACATGTGTGCGGAAGGTAGAAGCAGTCCAAAAGATAGGCCCATCGGCGCCAGTCCTAAAAGCTGTTCAGCGTATTTTAGCTAGACAAATTTTCACTTATGTACACAAGTTACGGGAAGTAGGACACCCTTATATATCATTACACCCTCCGACTCAGATTAATTACCACAGATTTACCTAAAGTGTTGTTTCAATCTGTCTAGGCTAAGTGAACATGTGTGTCACATAGAGTACTATATAATAATAAAATAAAAAGGAAATGGTCTAGCTTCACTGCTTCCGGAAATAATTCTCACACATAGTATCTATCTTGTTTTCTTCTGAACAAAATTCAACGCACCGACGTATACATTCAGCGGGCGCATCATTATGTTTGTTCCCTGAGTCCTGATTGCCGAAATCAAGATCTGACGTAACTATCTATTATATACTAAAAGCAATATAAAGATGTTTTTCGAGGCATCAGATTGATCCACATCATTAGAATTCTTTTAAAAAGTTGGATCTAGAATTTACGGTCACGATTCAGCTTAATTACATAAACTGTTTTGACTAGATATGCCTGTCCGTACCAATTGAAGTTGGTTTTTTTTTTTGAACAGGAGAGCCCCAGAAGGGGCAGGAAGCCTTCGTTAAAATACGACGGTGGAGCTACACATTTTCACGCAGAACCCTAAAAAATATAAAAAAACAAACAGGTCCAAACGCTTTACAAAGAGCACCCTAAAACATAAACAAGAAACGCAATTGGGTCCTCCTTCCAACACGCCTCTGCTTCTGACTAGCCTCACGATGGAGGTTGAGGGAGCGCCGGGTCTTGCCGGCGAGCTTGCTAGCCTCGATGCGGCTTGGATAATCGGCTGGCTGCATGCCTCCGATTTGGATCTGCAGAAAAAGATGGCTTCATTTCTCCAGGAAAGATCATCACCGCCGTCACTCGGATCAACATCCATGGCAGACGCGACCTCCGCGTCCAGGTCCGGAGAAGACACCGAGAAAGAGCAATGATGAGCTTCCAGGATCTGCTGCCGATGCTCCCAGAAACCGAGCTCCTCCCTCAGAGCTCCTGCCCGAGATGAGGGAGGGAAGCCGTAGAAGATGCATCTGCAGCAAATCCAAGGATAGGGTCGCCTAGGAAGAAGCCAGGACGTGGTGCCGCCAGTGCGCTCCCCCTCGCCACCAAGGCCGGCCAGGAGCCACTTCAGCACGACACGCACTGCCGGAAGGCAACCTTCCCCCTCGCCTCCACGGCCGGCCGAGAAGGATCGCTTCCAGCAGCACCAGATCTTCACCAGGTAGCCAACGTTGAATTTATTTCAGGAGGCGGTGTTTCTCCACTCCCTTTCCCCCTCCAGCCATCGGAGTTGAAGAAGAAGAAGGAGGAACCCTAGGGCTGGCCAGATCCCAACGCCAAGATCTGCCCATCCGCTCCATCTACTGGGCATAGCGCCCGCAACCGGCAAAACGCCAAACCTACCCCTAAACCTATCTACTACGGCGCTCCCCCTTCTCCAACTCCGGCCAGCAGAGCCGGCGGAGAGGAGTCGGGGGAGGCCAAGAACGAGGGCGGCGACTCTTAACGGGAGGAGGGGTGAAGAGAGAGAACCTCCCAATTGAAGTTGTTCCAACTATAACAGCATTGTCCTGGGCCAAACACGTGACACACACGTTAGGTGCATACCTTTTTTTTTACTGCAACATGAGTACAAATAACTCTGGTAGTTTTTTTTCCACATGACTGTGTAATGTATCCGACCTGGAAAAAATAGCCAGGCTCTAAAATGGCAATACCATGTTAGTCCAAAATCACTTAAACCTTGTACACTGTTTGATAATAAATAACAGCTACGATTGGCTATGATTTAACGTAAACTAACACATTAGATGTGTCAAACACGTTTGATGTGTCATGTACCTCCTGACCAAGGAGAAGAGGCGTGTGATTCATGTGACATCACTTAAAATATGTCGGCCCTCCGATATTTAATTTATAATGATTCAACATAGACGACTAACATGTTTGATGTGTCTTAGCTCGACCCAAGTAAAGAGGCGATATGGTTCACATGAAGTTGAATAAACTTACTAACGTGAAAATCTCATCAGCTATATCCCTAAGAAACCACTATTAACATATGTACTTAATTCTACTTTGATTTCTCAATAGAACTCAGACTCCTTCTCTATATCTGCGTGCCCGCCGGCGAGCGAGAAGTCCTTAAGAGTTGGATGTAAAATTTAAGACTAAGATTTATTAAGCCGGCATATCGATCCAAGGTGATCTGAAATTTGAAATTTACAAACATTAATTGGCAGTAGTTCAAAACTTTACAATCGTCCAACGAAGCTATCCATATAGTTGGTGTCCGATATTCGGGTCAGCAAACAACAATGTGCCCACGTGGAGGTCGGCTGCAAAAAATGAGTCCACGTGAAGGTTGGTAGCAAACAAAAGAGTATACTTGGAACAGGGAGATGGATAGGAGACAAGTATACTAGCTAGAAAAAAATTGTTCGATCAGGATGTCCAACCGGCTGCACAAGAAATTATATTGTATCGAAGAGACATTTGGACTATAGAAACCGTTAAATATATAAACCATTGAATACACCTGAATAGATAGTTGCTGCTTCAGAAACAAAAACAGAAATATATTACGTAGAAATATTACAAAAAGGGTTTATTGGTTTTCTCATCTCTGTGAGTGAAATTCTTTTGAGAGAGAGAAATAGTATTTCAATCTTCGTATAATGATTTGATTTTACATTTACAAATATTATTCGGAGAAAATATTATGTCGGCTTTTTTGTCTTACATTAAGTATGTCAATATATATATAACACACTGATTATTCAACAGTAAGAAAATATTCCATGTATGAATGGTAATATAAAGTAGTACATTATATATTTATTGCATCTCTATATTCCCTTCAAGTATGTCGTTGTTCCAAACATATCACGCTTTAAATATGCCAAATTAATCTTGGTAAATTTCATCTTTGAGCCCGTTTGTATGTCCATGATGCCACAAATTTCAAAATGGGTGGTGAAAACATCATTTATATTCCATACCACGAGAGTAAATGAGAGGAAGTAATATGTGGATGTGGGAAAATGAAAATTCTAATCATTTATAGTCCTATAATGAGTCCGTGGCTCTATTCCGTAACAAAAATGCCCGTAGGTGTAGCTTTACTGATCTGGCACACGGTAAAAGGCTCACCGAGTTCCTGAAAAAAAACACTTAAGCACTTGCAAAGTTATTGCCGAGCTTTTTTTTTTGCACTACGCACGGTTATAGTCAAATATTATGCATGTTTGTAAAATACAACTATTACTAACGGAGCCAGCTAGTACCACTTCCTCACAAGCCGCGGGCAGATCTTCCGGTCAGCTGCTACCAACCCCATTAAATATGTATACACCACATATGTGTGCAAAGAAAATTAAAGTCTCAACTACATGCATATATGTAGGCAGTATTGTCCTGGCCGGCTGGTGCGACATGGCGACGGTGATATCTGCATACTACCTGCCAGATCTGATCGATCGATTACTTTTGATTCTTTGAATGGCGATTTATATTATATCAAGACAATTCAATCAAATTGTGCTAAATAGTTTTGCACCCACGACCCCTCATAGAGCAGCATTTCTCTTAGTGGACAACGACACAACGGCGGGCATAGAGACAAAGTGTCTAAACACCCTACCATTTCGTTTGTTCCATATTTCCCAAGCGGCGAGGCATAAGCAAAGATGAAAGTCCCTTACGACGGCGTCCACCGACTCACGAGATTGAGCACCACCACTCCTTTACCGAGTAGAAGTTATTCCATGGGAGATGTCAAAGTCTGTCAACCCAAGCCATTCCTTGATGCCACTCCAAATGTAGATGGAGTACCTACATTTAAACATGAGGCGCGCTACGGTCTCCGGCTCTCTCTTGCATAGTTGGCAAAGACCACAACTAGGCCAACCGCGATGCTCTAGCCGGTCCACCTTCCACACACGATTTTGTAGAATTAACCAAGCAAAGAAATTGCATTTGGGGGTGCCCAATTGTTCCACACGTCCAGCTTCATGGAATGAAGCGGGAGCCATCTCAAATTGCACCATATAGGCCAAACAAGCGGAATATTTTCCATCTTTCGATGTGCTTCCAAACAATCGAATCCTCGGTGTCATCGGTAGGTTGGAATTTTGTAAGCTTGCTCCAAAGCGCAAAGAACTCGGAAATGTGAAGAACCGATATGCCACCTCCCAAGATTAAATTCCTTGTCCAAAAATCCTCACCAAGGGCCTTATGAACGTAGGTTCTTTTGCTTGGAGATATCAAGAATATATAGAGCAATGCCTTTCAGTTTGATGCCATCAAGGCAAGACACATGCCACCAATGGCAATGTTGATGGAGGCACATAAAAGATCCATGTTCTTTTCATCGCACGGGTGCCACAACCCAACCAAAGCACCTCCCGGTTCCGTCCATTCATATCATGGCTATCTAAGCCTCTCAAATTTTCCAAGATCCAACACTCCAAGCCCTCCCATACTCTTTGCCCGACATACATCATCCCATTTAACTTTACATTTGCCCCCCAAGATGTTATTCGAGGCCACACATAAGAAAGCACGCTCGAGTTGGTAATAGCCTTCATTTTGCCTTTTCATGGGGCAAAGCGGTTAGAGGATATATTGCTTGTGAATTGATCACGGATTTAATGTTAGCCGCTCTCGTCCCAGCCGTGGTGATGAATTTTCCTTGACCGATCCGATTGGAAACTTATTTGCCATTTTGTCCACAATAAACTGAAAGTTTAGCTCAAATATGTAGGAACACGTATAATACACACATATCTGAAATATACCAGATCCATCTAGTGGTAGTTATGCCTTAATGCGCTCGTGAGATAGAGAAGGTACCATCGACGAGACGACATGAAACAGTCTAGCTCACGCTGCTAGTCCTTAATTTCCTACACACACTCAACGCATTTTCTGAAAGTTCAATTCGTACCAGATATGATCGATATTGTGCACAGGAAGACACTAGGAATGGGTCAGCTTTGACCATGACCTATTGTAGCGCCACGGACAAGTACTACTACCTCCGTTTCAAGGCTTAAGGCGCACATGCTTTTTAAAGCAAAGTTTGATCAAAAGAATTGAACAATAAAATCTTAATTATATTGTACGTAATTAGTACCGTTGGATTCGTATTGAAAAATACTTTCCAGTGATACTAGTTTTATACCAAAACTCTTTACGTATTTAGAGTAATTCTTGGTCAAAGTAAAAACACGCAAAACGAGGACGCCTTAAGTCCTGAAACAGAGGGAGTAACAAACGTCGACACATAACCTGCAATTATTACTTTATTAGTCCTACTGGCTTACCTAGAGGCATTAGAGTGATACCATATCATGTACTGACAAACTACATACTATATATAGTTGGTTAATCAAGGTAATAATAATAAATCGTCCCACTTGATTCATGTCGATCTACTTAATTTGGACGACACCATCGACTAAGAAATTGCCCCGTTAATCTTTTTTAAGAAGACACGTCTGATTAGCACAACAAATACAGTTAAATTATCATCCAGTAAATCTCAAAGAAAAAAAACTTATATGGCCTTACGTGAAACTTGCCGTTTCTGATAAATATTAATTAAAGTGACCAATTTTCACTCAACTGAAAATTAATTTAATTCTCAATCAAATGATGTAATGACATCTCAGTTGTAACCAATGCTGCAACTATAGCTTACTTTACAGATACATGATGAAAAGGGCATGTAAAATGTGAGGACTTCATACATGTATGTTTACTACTCCCTCCGACATGGCGTATAATTTTCTTTTCAATTTTTAGTCAAAAAGGAAGGCACAGGGTCTGATTTAGTGATGCTTTTCCGAAATCACACTGCGGTGACCTAGCATACCACTGCATGATATAATACACTATAGTCGTTGACATAACACCAATGAAACACCGTTCACTAGTATTACATCCCTCGGAGTGGTACAACAGAAACACAGCAGGTCCAAGACATGCCTATAGGTCACAACTCAACTCTTTACATAAGATCCAGAGAACACTCTAGGTTAAAGAGAGGGAAAGAAACTTCTTATAAAGAAGAATCTGAAATAAACAACTCAAAAACTATCATACTAATAAGTCTAGTATCTGAACTATTGGTCTGGTATTGCTGCTATTGTAATACACTATAGAAATAGGTTATATGGTTAGAGATTATATTCCTATCTAATCAGTAACTTCGTCTTCACTTGAGTTGATGTATATGTTAACTTTCTTGACTTTATTGAAGAGCTTTAGCTTTTGATGATGATTCCTGGAGCATAACTTAATGTAGACATCGTCTATACTGGCTTTAGAACCTAGCAAGGGTTAAGAAGATATGTTGAGTACGAGCGTACTCAGCAAGTTCACTAGAAAAGGATTGTTTGATGCACTATATCTACAGCCACAAACCAAAGGTCGTAGGCAATGCAAGTTTTCGAAAACATTTCTTCAAAGGTTGCTTTTATTCTGAAAAGCTATGTCCGTCAGCCTTCACGGGTTTACCAGAACTTTCATGGAGTTCCTTTCCCGCCGCGTTCGCATCTCCTTCCCGGAACAGGGAGTAACAAGTTATAGTTCTTACACTATACAGAGGTGCGTTGCTTTACCCATGAGAGATCTTAGCTTTGTTGTACATCCGAGTT
Organism: Avena sativa; assembly: GCA_916181665.1. Lineage (NCBI taxonomy): Eukaryota > Viridiplantae > Streptophyta > Magnoliopsida > Poales > Poaceae > Avena > Avena sativa. The sequence continues at coordinate 36,810,310 of OV702285.1, read as the reverse complement.
GCATTCTCGTCCACACTTCCTTGGTGTGGGGCCCATACTAAGATCCAATCCAATCACTGTCCTTCTCCGTGACCCCGCATACACCACAATTGTTGTATGCCCAAACTCAAGGTAGACCTTTCCCCGTATAAAACAACTATACCTTAGTTGGATACACACAACAACCATTAACACTAGAAATTTGTCTTTTGTAAGCCCAGATCCACGGTAGACCTTTCCCTGTATAAAACGGCTATACCCACGATATGCAACTTACAAATGCCCAGAACAGTGTCCAATGCATGCGAAAGGGAGCCGATCCAACTGACTTCCCCAGTGCCCATATAGATCTCATGGTTAACACGTAATATACGGCGCAAGAATCACTGACGACATTGGTTGTTAAGTCCTAGATAATATGTTCCTTTACCACCGGAACTTTCATAGTAGGTTATTACCTCATGGTAAATAACCTATAATCATATTATTATGAAAATAGTGTTTTTGACCTTTTTCAAATGTAGGTGATGACAACACTGGATTTGCAAAATACTTTACATAAAATAATCAAAGGACATGAGAAAGTGTGAACTTGCCTTTTGTGATTGCAAGATTATGCACTCACGGTCTTCGAGACAATATAAGATCCAATATCTGAAATCAGCATCATTGGTCCGGTAAGGACTAATGTTTAAAGAAGCAAGATGCCATTATGCATAATTAATGCTATGCAATTTTATAATTCCCAAAGTGAAACCCTTAGCATTATAAATAAGTTGATCTTAGTTATCTTCTTTAAGATTGGGTTTATCTTTAAGTTTATTTCATAAGCAATGGCATTGATAAGGAACTTAAGTGTTAACAATCCAAAATATACAAGTACAAATAGAGTAATGTGATTATGATTATTTGTTATCTGGTGACTAGGATAAAAAGTCATTGGGTTGAGTTGTTAAGAGCTGAAGGAACTATTATAGACTTGTTTGTGTGAAGTGGCAAAAAGAATAACATTTGAAGAAACTAGTGTTTAGTTAAGGTTAATCAGTCTTGAGGGTTATTAGGTTTTATATTAGGGTTTGAGATGGTTATGAATGATGTTGAGTTATCATATTTTACTTGATGTTACAAGTGAACAAAGTTAACTTTAAAAACATGAATAAACTTCAAATGAGATGTTTATGATTGTTTAGACCAAAGTTAATTATAAACATAGAAGTGAATTTTAAGATATAGCGAGTTTTAGAATATCATCTAGTTTTTAGGGGTTTGACAAATATGATTATGGATGATCCCTTTTAATTTAAGTGAAAGATGAATTTAATAACATGCAACTTATTAATGGGAGCATAATTAGTTGATCTTATAAATTTATTAGAGTTTAGAGTTATTTTAAGAGTGGTTAAAAGATGAAAATTATTCACCATTTTATACATGAGTGATATATAATATTTATTTAGAAGGATTTTTATTTAAGTTTTAAGATTTAATTAGAGTATTTAAAAGTTAATAGTCATACTTAAGTTTTATTATGATTATGGATTTATACTTAGTAATTAAATTTAAAAGTTTTAGTGTTTTATTAAGAAATGTGATTATTTATTTTTTAGTAAATAAATTTAAAGAATTAACAAAGTGGTTATTTTATTTTAGTAAAATAAGTAAATGAGTATTATTGTCTAATGTTATTAAAATGTTTTTGAATAATATATAGAGTATTTTTTAGTAAAATATACTTATTAAAGATCTTAAAATGATTTTTTTAAGTATTACCTTTATTTTTATAAAATTCTTCAAAGAATTGAGTGTCTTTAAATATTTGCTTTATTTTTTATTTGTAAAACTCTAAGTTAGTATTTTTATAAAATAGTAGAGTTATTTTTATACACAAAAATGATTTTTATTTATTTTTAGGGTTTTTTTCTTATTTTATAAAATCTCACTTAAGATTTAATAGTGTTTAATCTTTATTTGCATTTTATTAACTTAAATAAGTAAAGTTATATTTTTATTAGTTAGATCTTATTTGTATGATAATTTTAACATATTAGATGTATTTTTATGGTTTTTCTATAATTTTCTATAGCTAGAAAAGTTTAGAGGTTATTTTGGTAATTTATTTATTTCATTTTTACTTTATTTCTTATCTTAAATAACTTGGGCCGTTTGGTTGGGAACATGGGCCAGCCTGGCCCATTTAGAGATGGCTTGGGTCATCCAGACCACGGCCCACCCCTTCTCTTCCTCTCCTCTCACTCTCGCACACACGCGACACAATCCCCACTCTCCTTCTCTCGTTTCTTTGCCTCACCCGCACACGCTGCTGCTGTCGCCATCGCCGGCCAACGCCGGCCAAATCCGATGCCGTCGGTTGCTGCCGTGGTTTGGCGCTGGCTTGCCACTACCTCCTCTTCCCTTCTCCTTGTCGATTGGTCTCCATCGTGGCCTCGCACGCGTCTGGCCAAAACCCTAGCTTTGCTTTGGCCTGACCGCTGTCAATCCTGGCGGTGTTGCTACTTGGCCATGACCCTCGCCGTGCTACATATGTTGCTGTGACGGCTCAGCGCGGTGCAGGTGCTTCGGTGCCCACCGTGCCGCCGTGCTGCTACACTCGCGGCCTCTGCCTCCTCTTCGGCGAGCTACGACTTGCCCCACGTAGGTGCTCCTTCTACCCTCTCTATATCTGGTAATGTTACCCTTTCTACTAAAGGTTCTATATCCCTAGTATCATCTGCTAAAGATTTATGCGGTGACAGCCCCCTTATCCTTTATCTGTAAGATCCTTTAGAGTGTGTCAATGATGATTCACTATTGTCAAATGCTTGTGTTTAGATTTCTGGTATCATGTGATAATCAAAGGGTCCTATTTGAATGCTCTCTTCTAACTAGTAGATAAACCAAGCATGTATAATTGTGCATGGGCTGTCACTGTTGTGCTCAGCTACGTGAGAAATATGATTAGTTGGATAATACTCTGACTTCCTGTTATTTTGGGCATTGAGTGCATATGTGCTTAATCCCTGAATTTGCAGTTATGTTCTATACTGGTTATTGTTTATGGATGAAATGGTATATCATCTATGGCTGGTCCATATGGAAGTGATTCTTTTAGAGTGGTTCCTAATGTTTATACTTAGGAAAATGATTTGAAAATCACATTTATTTGAAATGAATGTGGTCTATCAAGTAAATAATGGCTTATGCTATTTTTGTGTTGTTACTGTGGTGCCTTATAATACGAGTGTGCACAGTAATAATCAGATAGCATGATATGCTGTGATAATTAAAATGCTACTATGATGTAACCTGAGTGGTAACATAGGGAAATAGTCTTATAGCTAGTGATGCAAAAGTCTGAAGCTATAGTTGTTTTAAATTGGCTGGCTATACTGAATGGAACCTCTCTTCCTATGATTTAGTTGCTAGATCAGATGATCCACTAAACAGCTGACCCATCTGATGTACTACATACATAGAAATGTATGCAGATGTGCAAAGTGACCCCTACTGATCTCCTAGACTAGATCTGGAGGATGATTAGTTGGATTAGGTTTCTTGTACACTCTTGTACCATTTCCTTGTGTGTACTACTATATTATGAGCCAAGTTAAATAAAGTCAGATACTTTACTTGCTTCATAAATATTCCCACGATGCACTAGGCTGAGGCCAAATTCAATATAAGAACAGATTCTGAAGTTTGTCTACCAAACTCTCTATGATGACTCAACATAGCATTACTATGTGGATCTGAGAGAAATATCTCCTTACAACCCAAAGTTGAGAAGGATGTGGTTGCTAGTTGTATGATTTCTGGACATGATCTATTTGTTGGCTTTGACTGCTTGACTAGCTAAAAAGAAACTCATGTGTGTCTGCCAATGATGCATGGTCCGAGGCTTGATTATGTTTGTATATAAGAATAGATGCTTGAATGGTTTTCAATAACTCTATGATGATTTTGGCAAAGCACTTCTTTGCAATACTAAGAATATCACCCTAACCACTCCTCCTAGATAAAACTCTAGTTGAAGGAAAGTTGAATTGGATGAGTTTGTATCACAACTGTATTTCTACTTGAGCCTGATGATGCAGTTTAATAAGAACAGGTGCTATAGTATGAGTTTGGTGGTTAACCTGTGATTTGTTGAGTTGTTGCAGCTGCTGGCTGGTGTTGATCTTGATCAACCACTATTGGTTTGGTATATCCTTTCCTTCCTTTTCTGAGGTATCTACTGCTGCTACTCTCCTTGTCACCTAGGCTTCCTCCTTGTGCTCCTGACTTGACCTAAATCTGCTACTGTTTTTCCTTCTGTTGGTGCTCCTGGATCTGTCTTCCCCTTATTCTAGCTCCTGGATGGCTCCTGGGAGCAACTAGAGCTAGAGAGGTGGTAGTATGGAACTCTTGTGGTAGTGTTGTGCTGATGTGCTGTGGAGTGTGGGCATGTACTGGTTAGCTACGGTTGCTTCCTTCTTATCTGATTTCCTGGGTTGCTGTGGTGATGACAGCACTCAGCTGCATGTGGTGATGGTGCTGCTTGTGAGTGTGCCTGGTATGGTCCTGGAACCCTCCCTTGTACAGGTTCCATCTGTGAGATCTTTTGCTATGGGTGTGCTTGGCTGGTTTGGTTTTATCTGAAGTTGAGCTATATTTTTGGATGTTGCCAAGTGGATTCTTAGATAGCCAATGATGGTGTCCTGAGGCAAAAATACCGATATGAATAGATACTACAATCTGGTGAAACTTGCCCCTTCTAAAATTTAGCTCAATGATGAATTAAACATAGCATTTCTATGTCAAATCTGAGAGCAAAACTCTAATCAACTAATCCTTCTTTTATTTTATTTTTGTTTTGCTTTTCTTTTTGTTGTGTTTGCAGGAAATGAAAAGAAGAAAGAAAATGCCAGATGATGAAGGGATAAGAGAACAATAGCTTAGGAGTTTCTTTGTATTAAATTTGTAATTTATTTTTCTGTTTGAATATTGTAAAAAACATTGTATTGTTGTATTTTATTCAATAAAGTTTACTTATTTCCTTTTTCTTTTACAATTCATTTGTATAGACAATGTCATATATATTTTGTTGTAATAAAGAATTCTTTTATTTATTTCAGTAATGTAATTCCTTTTTCTACTTATTTGTTTCCTAATACTTTACTTTTATTTATCTATTGTAAAAGATCAATATAATACTATATGTATATATATATATTAATAAAGAATCCTTTTGATATCATTTTTGTAATCATTTAATTTCAAGTTATTAAATATTTCCAATTTCCATTTGTGAATTTTATAAATTTATTTGAAATTCAAATACATGTTTGAACAAATTTTCCCTGAAACAAAGAATTCTACAAAGGTCATGTCGAAATCTATCGCCCTTGCTCCGAAGTTTCCTTCAGTACAAGAGAGATCCCTATTCCTCTATAGCTCTTTTAGTTTTGCGCGAAATTTCTCCGGATTTTCTTATGCATGAATACAATGCACAAACATGTGTTCTCTCTATTTTTAGGTGCTAATCCTGGAATGTTACACACCTTCCCTCCCATTTCCCCCTTCTCCTCTCCGCCTTGCAATTACGCCGCTCACCACGAGGTCCTCTACTGACGGGTTGACAATCTTAATCACACTATGCCACTCCAACTACTACAAGTCGATGTACACATCATCATCAACCCACACAGTTGTAGCTCCTCGATGTTCGAGACAACCCGATGCAGTCCAGGCGGCCAGAACCACTTCCAGACGTGGTGGCCACTGCAATGACGATGACAAGGGCCTTACCGAGTTGAAGTTGTTCCATTGGGAGATGTCGAAGTTCTTTTGCTTGGAGATATCAAGAATAGATGGAGCAATGCCTTTCAGTTTGATGCCATCAAGCCAAGACACATGCCTCCAATGTCTTTCTCATCACACGGGTTCCCCAACCCAACCCAAGCATGTCCGGTTTCGTCCATTCATACCATGGCCATGTGAGCCTCAAAGCCTTTGCAAATTTTCCAAGATCCAACACCCCAAGCCATCCCATACTCTTTTGCCGACATACATCATCCCATTTAACTTTACATTTGCCCCCAAGATGTTATTCGAGGCCACACATAAGAAGGCACACTCGAGTTGGTAATAGCCTTCATTATGCCTTTTAGTGGGCAAAGCCATTAGAGGATATATCGCTTGTGAAGTGATCACGGATTTGACGAGGGCTGTTCTCCCGACGGTGGTGATGAATTTTCCTTGATCGATTGGAAACTTTTTTGCCATTTTGTCCACAATAAACTGAAAGTCCACGTTGCATAGGTTTGTGGAAACACATACTTCCTTCGTTTCAAAATATAAGATATTTTAGCTTTTAAAAAAAAATATCTAGACTTTTTTTAGTGTCTAGATTCACTCTAATCGTGAGTGAACCTACATACTAAAATAAGTGTAAATACATTTATTTCACAACGCTAAAATATCTTATATTTTAAAACGGAGGAAGTACAATACACACATATCTGAAATATACCTTAATGCGCTAATGCGCTCGTGTGAATCGTGAGATAGAGATGGTACCATCGACGAGAGACGACATGAAACAGTCTAGCTCACGCTGCTAGTCCTTAATTTCCTACACACACTCAACACATTTTCTGAAAGTTCAATTCGTACTAGATATGATCGATATTGTGCACAGGAATGGGTCAGCTTTGACCATGACCAATTGTAGCGCCACGGACGAGTACTAACAAATAACAAACGTCGACACATAACCTGCAATTATTACTTTATTAGTCCTACTGGCTTACCTAGAGGCATTAGAGTGATACCATATCATCTACTGACAAACTACATACTATATATAGTTGGTTAATCAAGATAATAATAATAAATCATCCCACTTGATTCATGTCGATCTACTTAATTTGGACGACACCGTCGACTAAGAAATTGCCGAGTTAATCTTTTTAATGAAGACACGTCTGATTAGCACAACAAATACAGTGAAATCATCATTCAGTAAATCTCAAAGAAAAAACTTATATGGCCTTACGTGAAACTTGCCGTTTCTGATAAATATTAATGAAAGTGACCAATTCTTACTCGACTGGAAATTAACTTAATTTTCAATCAGATGATATCATCAAATCTCAGTTGTAACCAATGTTGCAACTATAACTATATCATAAATGACAAAGTAATCCAACGGTCTGGTGCATTTGTTTCGGTTACCCATGTTACAAATCATGACAACTAGCACGAATCACGGATCAACCTGATGATCTAGAGCATTTTTCTCAGTTGCAAATCCATTTGTAGGTAGCAAGATCTTCATTCTAATCCGAGGGCTAGCATGAATCACGACGCAATCCAATGGTCTGAGAGCCAATTGAAAATATTGAGAAATACATCGATAAATGAGTTTGAAAGCGTTTGACTATCCTATGTCCTAAAAACGAGCTTGGATGAGTGAAGGTCTATATTATATAGAATATGCACACAAAACACTTATTTTACCCCCTGAAGAAAAAATACTTACTTTCCAGATACATAATGAAAAGGGCGTGTGAAATGTGAGGACTTCGTACATGTATGTTTACTACTCCCTCCGACAAGGTATATAATTTTTTTCATTTTTTTGTCAAAAAGGACAGGGTCTATTTTTAGTGATGCTTTTCTGAAATCACCCTCCCTCCCATTTCCCCCTTCTCCTCTCCTCCTTGCAATTACGCTGCTCACCACGAGGTCCTGTACTGACGGGTCGACAATCTCTAGCGCATTGTGCCACTCCAACTGCTGCAAGTCGATGCGCGCATCATCATCAACCACCACAACTGTACCTCCTCGATGTTCGATACAACTTGATGCAGTCCAGCCGACCAAAAGCACTTGGAGATGCGGCGGCCACTGCAATGACGATGACAAGGGCACCTGGAGCTCGAGCACGAGCATCCATGTGTTCCATTTCGCGAGACAATGTTGTAGGCGATAGGGCCAAGAAGGGGCACTAGATGACCAGCTCTACAGGTGGGCCATGACCTTGGACATGGATGATGACATCATCCGCGCATACACTGCCCTCTGCATTGAAGTTGTCGTGCGGAAAGTACATCACCTTGAGGAAGGGGAGGCAGTTGCGCCGGCAACGGGGGACCCGGCGCATGTTGTGATGTCGCCGACGTTTCTGAGTTGCATGCATCACCGAATGAGGAAAGCAGGAATCGGAGGCAAAGACGGAACTAAGCGGCGGGGATGAGTAATTAGGGGTACAACAAGAAAAGGAAAGCGTCATGGGAGTCTCCTTAATCGTTGTGCCAAACAATATACGCCCTTCTCACGGGAACCGAGGGAGAGAGAGGAGTAAAATCCACAGATGGTATCTAAACTTGACACCCTAGTTTTCTATGTTCACTAACCTTAGAAATACGCTATTCATGGTCATTGAATACGGATGGTTGTCTCATCTATGCTCAATGCCTTATGTACAACGATGCATTTGCTAAGTGGATCTCATCTAAGAACGGGGAAGTAGCCTAGTGGTTGGATCGTAGTTGGCGCATCTCAGTGACCGGAGTTCGATCCCTGTCAGGGACGGGTTTTCGGAATTCTCACGCCATCCCGCTTCTAATATATCAAAAAAGTGTCTAGTTCCTCATAGACACTATTTTTTAGTGGACCCCATATGTCAGCCCCTTGACCATCCATAAAGACTATTTTTGAATACTAAAAAACAATGAAAATCAAATTTAAAATGGCAGGGGGAGTAACCAATATATCCATCCCCTCACCCTTTCCCACCTCCTGTCGCATGGGTGATGCATGTAAAAGGCATACATGAACAATGTAGTTTACTGTCACATATTCCATCATATTTGCATCATATACATTGTTATATCCATGTTTTTGTAGGGGTTCGTAGCATGGAAAACAAAAATTTTCTATCGCATACAAACAAACAAGCCAAGATCTATCTACTAGATTGTAGCAACGAGTCGATGGAATAACTTACCCTCGAAGATTCCAAAGCGTTTAACGAGAGCGGATTCTCGTGGGTGATGTAGTCGTACTCTTCCCGATCTCAAGATCGTGTAGACGATCCTTCCGGCGCTGCGTTCCGGCAGCGCTCCCGCAGTCGGTCACACGTTCGGTACTTGACGAAGACCTTCCTCTCCCTTGTTCCAGCAGGCAGCGGAGGTTGTAGCACTCTCCTCGCGATTCCGGCAGCACAACGGCGTGGTACCGGAAGTAGAGGGGAGATCCCGCAGGGCTTCGCCTTAAGCCGAAGCGAGTATGGTGGATTATGAGAGAGGGCTATTAGTGGTCTAGAGATTAGACACACCAATTAGAAGGCTCTAAACCGCAGGCTAAAGCAATTAGAAGCTCTAAACCAAACGGCTCTAAACCTGAGATTAGAGGTGGAAACTTGTGTGTCTCAAGGAGGAGCCCTGCCCCTCCTTTTATGGGTGGAGGGGCCTTGGCGCGCCAGGGGAGGGAGGGAGTCCCTCCCCAACTCGGCCTAGGGCTGGGCGCCGGCCTGGAGGAGTTGGACTCCTCCTCCAAGTTGGTTCCAACTCCTCTTGCTTGTTTCCCACAGTTTCCTGTTTCCCACAGTTTCCTGTTTTAGCCGTTTGACTTTCAAACTGGCAATTTGACTTTCATGTTTTTGGAACAGCAAGAACACTTAGTACATGATGCAATCATTCAATGACACACTCATGTACCCTCCCCCCCCGGAGTGCCGGACAATCCGGAACCTTCTAGAACATTCCCGATGAAAACACCGGAATCATTCCCGAACTCCTAAACGGGACTTTCCTTATATGAATCTTATTCTCCGGACCATTCCGGATCACCTCGTGATATCCCGGATCCCATCCGAGACTCCGAACAACATTCAGTCTCTTTCTCATAATACTATAACTACTCAAAACAACGTCGAATCCTTAAGTGTGTCTCCCTACGGTTCGTGAATTATGCGGACATGATCGAGACACTTCTCCGAACAATAACCAATAGAGGAATCTGGAAATTCATATGGCTCCCACATATTTTTACGATTACTTTGCGATCGAATGAACCACTTACATACGATACCAATTTCCCTTTGTCTCACGATATGTTACTTATCCGAGGTTATGATCGTCGGTATCTCTGCATACCTAGTTCAACCTCGTTACTGATAAGTACTCTTTTCTCGTTCCCGTGATATGTGATCCCTTGTGAGCCAGTCACATGCTTGCAAGCTAATTGGATGACATTTCACCGAGAGGGCCCAGAGTATATCTATCCGTCATGTGGATGGACAAATCCCACTCTTGATCCATGTGTTTCAACCAATACTTTCCGAACACTCAATGCCACCTTTATAGCCACCCAGTTACGGTGTGGTGTTTGATGTCATCAAAGCATCCATCCGGTAAAGGTGATATGCATGATCTCATGGTCGAAGGAATTAGGTTACTATGTATCAGAAAGCATATAGCAATTGAACTATTGAAATGACTTGATCTTTATGCTACGCTTATCTATAGGAGTATGTCCACCATATCATTCTCCTAACGATATGATCTTGTTGTTGATAACATCTCAATGTTCATGATAGGGAAACCACAATCATTTATCAACCAACAAGCTAGTGAGGTATAGAGGCTATACTAGGGACTTCAAATTAAGTTTACAAATCACACAAGTATTAATGTTTCCCTGTTAATACTATTATAGCATGAATGTAAACATTTATCATAAACACAAAGATATAATAATAACTATATTTATTATTGCCTCTAGGGCATATCTCCAACAGTCTCCCACTTGCACTAGAGTCATCTAATCTAGATTACATGGTAATATACCGAACACCCATGGCAGTTTGGTGTTGGTCATGTTTTGCCCTCGGGAGAGGTTTAGTCAACGGATCCGCCACATTCAGATCTGTGTGTACTTTGCAAATCTTTATATCCCCATCCTGGATATGTTCTCGAATAGCGTGAAAACGTAGCTTGATATGCTTCAGCTTCTTGTGTGACCTTGGTTCTTGCGCATTGGCTATGGCGCCCATGTTATCACAGTAGATAGACATTGGGTCCAGCGCACTAGGAACCACACCCAGCTCTGTAATGAACTCTTTCATCCATATCGCTTCTTGTGAAGCCTCCGAAGCAGCCATGTATTCCGATTCAGTTGAAGATCTCGCCACAACGCTTTGCTTTGCACTCCTCCAGCTAACTGCTGCACCATTCAAAATAAATACGTATCCAGATTGTGATTTAGAATCATCCGGATCGGTGTTCCAACTAGCATCGGTGTAACCATTAACAACGAGCTGTTCATCACCTCCATAAGAAAGAACCATATCCTTAGTTCTTCTCAAGTACTTAAGGATGTTTTTGACCGCTGTCCAATGATCCACTCCTGGATCACTTTGATATCTGCTAGTTAGACTAACAGCATATGCGATGTCGGGTCTAGTACATAGCATGGCATACATTAGAGATCCTATGGCTGATGCATAGGGAGTCTTACTCATCCTTTCTCTATCTTCTGCCGATGTCGGACTTTGAGTTTTACTCAAGGTCGTATTGGGCAACATGGGCAAGAACCCTTTCTTGCTTTCTTCCATTCCAAACCTCTTTAGAACTTTGTCCAAATATGTACTCTGTGACAATGATATTTGGCGTTTCGATCTATCTCTATAAATCTTTATGCCTAATATGTAAGCTGCTTCGCCAAGATCCTTCATTGAAAAACTATTATTCAAATATTCCTTGACACTATTAAGAAGGTCTACATCATTCCCAATCAACAATATGTTATCCACATATAGTATTAAGAATGCTACAGAGCTCCCACTCACTTTCTTGTAAATACAAGCTTCTCCATAAGTTTGTATAAAACCAAAACTTTTGATTACCTTATCAAAACGTTGATTCCAACTTCGAGATGCTTGCTTCAATCCATAGATGGACCTTGAAGTTTGCATACCTTGTTAGCATCTTTAGGATCGACAAAACCTTTGGGTTTCATCATATACAACTCTTCAACAATATCTCCATTGAGGAATGCTGTTTTGACATCCATCTGCCATATCTCATAATCATAATATGCAGCGATTGCTACCATAATCCTCACAGACTTTAGCTTCGCTACTGGTGAGAAAGTCTCATCGTAGTCAACTCCTTGAATTTGTCGAAACCCTTTTGCGACAAGTCGAGCTTTATAGACAGTAACATTACCATCAGCATCTGTTTTCTTCTTGAAAATCCATTTGTTCTCGACAGCCTTTCGGCCATCCGGTAAGTCCACCAAAGTCCATACTTGGTTTTCGTACATGGATCCAATCTCGGATTTCATGGCTTCTTGCCATTTATTGGAATCTGGGCTCATCATCGCTTCCTCATATGTCTCGGGGTCATCGGTGTTGTCCACCAACATGACACTCATAACGGGATCATACCAATCTGGAGTGGTACGAGTTCTCGTTGATCTCCGAGGCTCTGTAGCAACTTCAACCGAAGTTTCATGATCACCATCATTAGCTCCCTCTCTAATTGGTGCAGGCACCACAGGAACTTCTTCCGGTGCTGCGCTACTCGCAATTTCGAGAGAAGGTTCGACAACCTCGTCGAGTTCTACTTTCCTTCCAGTCATTTCTTTCGAGAGAAATTCCTTCTCTAGAAAGGATCCATTCTTGGCAACGAAGATTTTGCCTTCGGATCTATGATAGAAGGTATACCCAATAGTTTCCTTCGGGTATCCTATGAAGACGCATTTTTCCGCTTTGGGTTCAAGCTTGTCCGACTGTAACTTCTTTACATAGGCTTCGCATCCCCAAACTTTAAGGAACGACAATTTAGGTTTCTTCCCAAACCATAATTCATACGGTGTCGTTTCAACGGATTTAGATGGTGCCCTATTTAAAGTGAATGCGGCTGTTTCTAATGCATAACCCCAAAATGATAGCGGTAAATCTGTAAGTGACATCATAGAACGAACCATATCTAAGAGAGTTCGATTACGACGTTCGGACACACCATTACGCTGTGGTGTTCCCGACGGTGTCAATTGTGAAAGTATTCCGCACTTCTTTAAATGCTCGCCAAACTCGTAACTTAGATATTCACCTCCACGATCAGAACGTAGAAACTTAATCTTCTTGTTACGTTGATTCTCTACCTCACTTTGAAACTCCTTAAACTTCTCGAAAGTTTCGGACTTATGTTTCATGAAATAGATATACCCATATCTACTCAAATCATCCGTGAAGGTAAGAACATAACGATAACCACCGCGCGATGCTACACTCATTGGACCACACACATCGGTATGTATAATTTCCAATAAGTCCGTAGCTCGCTCCATCATACCAGAAAATGGAGTCTTAGTTATTTTTCCCATCAGACATGCTTCGCATCTTTCAAGTGATTCAAAATCAAGTGATTCAAGAAGTCCATCGGAATGGAGTTTCTTCATACGCTTCACTCCAATGTGACCAAGACGACAGTGCCACATATAGGTCGAATTATCGCTTGATTTCAAACGTTTAGCCTCAATGTTGTTGATATGTGTATTTCCACTATCGAGATTCAATAAGAATAGACCATCTATCAAAGGTGCATGTGCATAAAACATATTACTCATATAAATCGAACAACCATTATTCTCTGATTTAAACAAGTAACCGTCTCGCAATAAACAAGATCCTGATATAATGTTCATGCTCAACACAGGCACTAAATAACAATTATTTAAGTATAAAACTAATCCCGATGGTAGATGAAGGGGTAGCGTGCCGACCGCGATCACATCAACCTTTGATCCGTTTCCCACGCGCATCGTCACCTCGTTCTTCGCTAGCTTCCGTTTATTCTGCAGCACCTGTTTCGAGTTACAAATATGAGCAACCGAACCAGTATCAAATACCCAGGCACTACTACGAGTACTAGTGAGATACACATCAATAACATGTATATCAGATATACCTTTCTTCTTGATGTTGCCGTTCTTCAAATCCGCCAAGTACTTTGGGCAATTCCGCTTCCAGTGACCTTCTCCCTTGCAGTAAAAGCACTCAGTATCAGGCTTAGGTCCAGCCTTGGTCTTCTTCGCCGGCGTGGTAACTTTCTTACCACCCTTCTTGAAGTGTCCCTTTTGCTTAGACTTTCCTTTCTTGAATTTGGTGGTCTTATTGACCAACAACACTTGGTGCTCTTTCTTAATCTTCACTTCTGCAGATTTCAACATGGCAAAGAGTTCTGGCAACGTCTTGTTCATGTTCTGCATGTTGTAGTTCATCACAAAGTTCTTGTAACTTGGTGGTAGTGATTGGAGGACACGGTAAATCCCCAAAGCATTAGGAATCACAATACCCAAGCTTTGAAGTTTGTTTGCGTGCCCAGACATCTTAAGCACATGCTCACTGACGTTGCTGCCCTCTTCCATCTTGCAGTTAAAGAACTTTTCAGAAGCTTCATAACTTTCAATTGCCGCATGAGTCTCAAAAATCAATTTGAGATCCTCGACAATATCATATGGGTCTGAATCCTCAAACCTTTTCTGAAGCTCCGATTCCAAACCATACAAGATAGCACACTGAACTATGGAGTACTGATTCTTCCGAGCGAGGTAAACATTCTTTACTTCATCGGGAGCATCATCTGCAGGTGGGTCACCCAGCGGTGCATCCAACACATAGGTCAAATTACCAGCTGTGAGGACAATCCTCAAATTGCGGAACCAATCCGCGAAGTTGCTTCCATTGTTTTTCAACTTTTCTTTCTCTAGGAACGCATTAAAATTGATGGTAGGGGCTGCCATTGATCTACAACATATTTGCAATAGTTTAGACTAAGTTTATGACAAATTGAGTTCAAATTAATAATGGAATTAAACTAGGTGAACTCCCACTCAAAACAATATCCCTCACATTGTTTTAGTGATCACACGAACCAAATCCACCATATCAACACCGATCATCACGAGAGTTGACATAGTTTCAATGGCGAACAATCGACATGTTCATCATATCTACTATATGATTCATGCTTTACCTTTCGGTGATCCGTGTTACGAGACCATGTCTGTACATGCTAGGCTCGTCAAGATCAAACCTTAGTTTCTGCATGAGCAAATCTGGCTTGCTCACGTTGTATACACTTGCAGAATCTAACACACCCGATCATCACGTGGTGCTTCGAAACAACAAGCTTTAGCAACGGTGCTAACTAAGGGTGAACACTTTATGATTTGAAATTGATGTGCATGAGGGATCATCTTATAATGCTACCGTCGTCTACTAAGCAATACAAGATGCATAAAGGATTAACATCACATGCAATTCAATATATATGTGATATGATATGGCCTTTCTTCTTTGTGCTTCCGATCTCCATCTTCAAGCACGAACATGATCTCCATCATCATCGGCATTGCATCAAGGTCAATGACGCTTCTCCATGGTTGTCGTCCACCGGCTTCAACTATTACAACTACTTTGAATAGACACGTGGGTCTTAACATAAATTAAAGACAACCATATGGCTCCTGCCGGTTGCCAACTTACAATAAGGAACATTGCATACATCAAATATAATCACAATCATGGCCATATCACATCACTGCACACCCCTGCAAAACAAAGTTAGACGCCTCTACTTTCTTTGCATATTTTACGTGGTTTGGGGCTTTCAATAAGTGTCGTTCTAACTTACGAACAAGAACCACAACATTGATACTAGCATTGTTGATCACCCGTTGTAAATTGGATCTTAACTATGCTAGGAGAAACAGGCACCCGCAAAGCCACTTATGCAATAGAAGTTGCATGTCAAGCGTGGAGCAAGTCTCATGAACGATGTCATGTAAGGTTAGCCCGGGCCGCTTCATCCCAACATACCGCAAGATGCAAAGTACACAAGAAGCAATCGACAATAAAAGCATCAACGCCCACAATGACCATTGTGTTCTACTCGTGCAACAGATCTACATATAGACACGGCTCTGATACCACTGTAGGGGTTCGTAGCATGGAAAACAAAAAATTTCTATCGCATACAAACAAACAAGCCAAGATCTATCTACTAGATTGTAGCAACGAGTCGATGGAATAACTTACCCTCGAAGATTCCAAAGCGTTTAACGAGAGCGGATTCTCGTGGGTGATGTAGTCGTACTCTTCCCGATCTCAAGATCGTGTAGACGATCCTTCCGGCACTGCGTTCCGGCAGCGCTCCCGCAGTCGGTCACACGTTCGGTACTCGACGAAGACCTTCCTGTCCCTTGTTCCAGCAGGCAGCGGAGGTTGTAGCACTCTCCTCGCGATTCCGGCAGCACAACGACGTGGTACCGGAAGTAGAGGGGAGATCCCGCAGGGCTTCGCCTTAAGCCGGAGCGAGTATGGTGGATTATGAGAGAGGGCTATTAGTGGTCTAGAGATTAGACACACCAATTAGAAGGCTCTAAACCGCAGGCTAAAGCAATTAGAAGCTCTAAACCAAACGGCTCTAAACCTGAGATTAGAGGTGGAAACTTGTGTGTCTCAAGGAGGAGCCCTGCCCCTCCTTTTATGGGTGGAGGGGCCTTGGCGCGCCAGGGGAGGGAGGGAGTCCCTCCCCAACTCGGCCTAGGGCTGGGCGCCGGCCTGGAGGAGTTGGACTCCTCCTCCAAGTTGGTTCCAACTCCTCTTGCTTGTTTCCCACAGTTTCCTGTTTTAGCCGTTTGACTTTCAAACTGGCAATTTGACTTTCATGTTTTTGGAACAGCAAGAACACTTAGTACATGATGCAATCATTCAATGACACACTCATGTACCCTCCCCCCCCGGAGTGCCGGACAATCCGGAACCTTCTAGAACATTCCCGATGAAAACACCGGAATCATTCCCGAACTCCTAAACGGGACTTTCCTTATATGAATCTTATTCTCCGGACCATTCCGGATCACCTCGTGATATCCCGGATCCCATCCGAGACTCCGAACAACATTCGGTCTCTTTCTCATAATACTATAACTACTCAAAACAACGTCGAATCCTTAAGTGTGTCTCCCTACGGTTCGTGAATTATGCGGACATGATCGAGACACTTCTCCGAACAATAACCAATAGAGGAATCTGGAAATTCATATGGCTCCCACATATTTTTACGATTACTTTGCGATCGAATGAACCACTTACATACGATACCAATTTCCCTTTTGTCTCACGATATGTTACTTATCCGAGGTTATGATCGTCGGTATCTCTGCATACCTAGTTCAACCTCGTTACTGATAAGTACTCTTTTCTCGTTCCCGTGATATGTGATCCCTTGTGAGCCAGTCACATGCTTGCAAGCTAATTGGATGACATTTCACCGAGAGGGCCCAGAGTATATCTATCCGTCATGTGGATGGACAAATCCCACTCTTGATCCATGTGTTTCAACCAATACTTTCCGAACACTCAATGCCACCTTTATAGCCACCCAGTTACGGTGTGGTGTTTGATGTCATCAAAGCATCCATCCGGTAAAGGTGATATGCATGATCTCATGGTCGAAGGAATTAGGTTACTATGTATCAGAAAGCATATAGCAATTGAACTATTGAAATGACTTGATCTTTATGCTACGCTTATCTATAGGAGTATGTCCACCATATCATTCTCCTAACTATATGATCTTGTTGTTGATAACATCTCAATGTTCATGATAGGGAAACCACAATCATTTATCAACCAACAAGCTAGTGAGGTATAGAGGCTATACTAGGGACTTCAAATTAAGTTTACAAATCACACAAGTATTAATGTTTCCCTGTTAATACTATTATAGCATGAATGTAAACATTTATCATAAACACAAAGATATAATAATAACTATATTTATTATTGCCTCTAGGGCATATCTCCAACAGTTTTATATCGATTTATATGGATTTACCAATGATCCCTGTTATTTGGTTTATAACTCTGCAAGTAGGAAAAACCTGTTTTGCGTATTTTTATCTTCTAGGGACCTAAACAAAGTCAAGCGGGCCTGGGATTTTTCGAGGATCATTTTTTCATCACGAGAACCTTCTAGAGCACTGGAACCTCATGAGGGGAGGTCCGAGGACCGAAAGAGCCTAGGTGGCGTGGCCTAGGGAGGGGCCCATGCCACCTACCCTCTTTCCCTCCTAGAGTGTCGCCAACCATCCATCTTATGCCCTACATCGCAGTCTTGACTTAAAAAATCCTATAAAAAGGCCCTCCATTGTGATTTCGTAGAGGAGGCAGGGAAAAAGGCAGAAACCATGAAAGAGATCGAGAACTAGTGAAGATTGGAGGGCGGAAATTATCTGCGAATCACCTCCAGTTGGATATCCACCTTCTCCAAGATCATCAACATTGTCTCCATGATAAAGAAAGAGTAGTCCAACTATGGAGTATGGGTTTTTGGCAGTAGCTTGATCTATATATCTCTCTCATTCTATCGTTGTTTAGAACCAAATGAGTTTCCTAACATGATTATGGTCATCTATGTAATTCTTGTGTGGAGGATCTTTATTTTTTGAGATGATATTTGAGATTGGAATTCTATCATGTGTAAGATATATTGGTAGATGCATATTATGTATCCCATTCTTAAATACTTGTTTTGTTCGTACTTGTATGCAAGAACATGTATGGGGGAACGTGTGTATTAGATGAGTAACATGGTGATGTTGATTGGATAGTGACAGCAAATTTAAGATCCACAATGGTTTTATCTTTCTTTTGTTACCTCACTAGGGATAAAGTGAATGTATGTGTTATATTCATCTGGAGACATCGAATATGGTCGTTTTTGCTCAAGGTAGCACATTTTTTATTTAAACATCATGTCAAAGTATCTAAGGTTATACTCTATTTTCTATCCTTAATACTAGATTAGATGGAGTTTTCCCTTTCTAGAGGAGTATAAGTGAGATGTGTTTCGTCATATTTATATTAGGACATGATGATTATATGAATACTAATAAAACACGTAATGAAGTTTGAAGTAATAGTATATCATCTATGAGCAGTTTTATGTCCACCATAGTTTATGAGAGAGTAGACAAGTGAACCCATGAACCTAGATCCACTTTTCATCATAAGAACCCACTTTTACTTTCTTTTATTGTCTTGTACATCTTCTACAAGAAATAATTCAAAAATACAAAAATACTTTTACTTTCTGCAAGGCTAAATGAAGACCTAAAAAGAACTTTACTTTATTGTTTTCACTTTATTGTTCTAGTTATAGTTTACTTTGTAGTTATTTTACTTTACGGTTTTATTTAATTTTTACTAATACGAAACCTTGTGCTTGACAACCCACTACAGAGTTATGGACACAAGGCAAAAACTTTGTTTTTTAGGTTGCTAGAAGTGGAAAAAGACAAGTTTCCATAATTCTCCGAGAGTTCGATATAAAACCTCGAGTGAAAGGATAGAGATGTCGCCTAGATGGGGGGTGAATAGGCAATTTCAAAACTATTATGGTTTTGGCTTGATAGAATGCGGAATTAAACCAACATTTATTTTACAAGCACAAAACCTAAATACATTAGGCTCAACTAAGTGCACCAAGGACAAATTAAGCTAAGCAAGATAGCACAAGATAAATATACCACAGGTGATAAGTGATGCAGCGCTGAGTTGATGTAGGAGCGCTTCGTTGGAAACCCCAAGAGCAAGGTGTGAAGCAGCACAACAACAAGTTTTCCCTCAGTAAGAAACCGAGGTTATCGAACCAGTAGGGGAAGGAAACGTCACACAGGTGTTGCAAGAAACACGGAGACCTGCACAACACAAACTCAAGACTTTGCCCCAACGACTCAGTGAGGTTGTCAAGCTCACCGGTTTGCTGTAACAAAGGATTAAACGTATGGTGTGGAAGGTAATGGTTTAGAGCAAGTAAACAAGTAACAGTGGAAGATGTATTGATGGTAAGATTGGACCGGGGTCCATAGTTCACTAGAGGTGCTCTCCTTAGATAAACAACATGTCATGAAGGGTAAACAAATTATAGTAGGGCAATTGACAGGAAATAAGCAAGGCATAACAATGCAATTACTAGTCAGAAAGATCCTATGAGATTCGATTGGGCAATACAACAAGATACATAGACCGCCATCCAACTGCATCTATGACTAGAAGTCCACCTTCAGGTTATCATCCGAACCCCCTCCAGTATTAAGTTGCAAGCAACAGACAACTGCTTTAAGAAAAGTGTGTAAGGTAAATAGTCCGCATGTTCCATGAACAAGAGACCGTTGTTTTCTCCCTAGTGGCAACAACACATCTACAACCGAAGAGATTTATATCACTTCCCTTGGAAACTAGAGGCATGAACCCACTATCGAGCATAAATACCCCCTCTTGGAGTCACTAGCAACTACTTGGATAAGGTAGCTACTAACAACAGAGAGCATGCAAGATTACAAACAACACAGACATGATAGAATCATTAATATAAAACCATTAATCAAACCAACATAATAATCTCAATATCCATCGGATCCCCGCAAACACAACATGCATGATTAAAAATAGATTATATCTTGATCCTGAATGGAGCTCACAAGATCTAGACATGAAAGAACAAAGGAGGAGATACAACCATCTAGCTACTACATGGACCCATAGTCCAAGGTAGAACTACTCACAAATCATACCGGAGACAAGGCCTCCAGGATGATCTCCCCTCCGGCAGGGTGCCGGGAAGAACTTCAGATTCCCCCGATCTAGGGACGATGGTGGCGGCGGCTATAGACGGTTTCGTGGATATTTGATCGGGTACTCAGGGTTTCTGCATCGGGGGCTTCTTATAGGCGAAGGGGGAGGCCGAGGCTGCGGCCAGGGGCCTCAAACCCTAGCTAGGCATGGGGCAGGGCCCACCCGCGCCTAAGGTGGGTCTGGCCCCCCTGGCTGGCCTCTCCGGCTCCCCTCTAGACTTCTTGTTCCCCACGGAAAGTAATTGACTTTGGCTTTTGTCCCATCCAATTCTGAGAATATTTATTTACTAACTTTTCTGAAACCAAAAATAGCAGAAAACAGGCATCTGGCATTGTTGCAACTTGTTAGTAGGTTAGTACCAAAAAACATGTAAAAAGCACCTCAAAGTGTGGACATGTAAAGCAAAGTAGATACTAAAGAAGCACGGAGCATCAAAAATTATAGATACGTTTCCAATGTATCAATAAGCAAGATATAAGTGCTTCAAGCTCGATGGCTATCACAAGGAAAGTAAGATCGGATATAGAGATAACCGAGGCACGCGGAGACGAAGATGTATTCACGTGTTCACCACCTTTGGGAAGGGGATACGTCACGTTGGAGAGGTGTGAGGTTCCATGAAGGATTCCTCACGCGCCACAAAGGCTCACCTTCTTCTCTGAGTCTATCCCACGAAGGAGTAGGCCCTTTCCTTATGGCTAGCTTTTCCTCCACTCCGGAGATGGCAAGCTCCACAACCACTTCACAAGTTCCACGAAGGAGAAGCCCAGGTCTCTTCACAATCTTCCACGAAGAGGACACCGCGGTACCAACCGCCAAGCCAACTAGGAGGTCACCCTCCAAGAGTAACAAGCTCATGGTCTCTCACTTGAACAAAACGTAATAGAGAGCTCAACACTTATGCAAGAATGCAAAGCAAGAACACCAAGGGTGCTCAAATCCTTCACTCTCAAATCCCATCAAAGCAATAAGTTCTAGGGAGGAATTAGAGAGGAAGAACAATGGTGGAAACCAAAAAATGACTCCAAGATCCAGATCCAATGTGTTCCCCTCACTTAGAGGAGGAATTGATTGGTGGGGATTGTAGATCTAGATCTCCTCTTCCAAAGCCCTCAAAAAGATGCAAGAATCATAGGAGGGAAGGGAGAGGAAGAAAGCTCAAAAAGATCAA
The DNA here is from genome assembly GCA_916181665.1 of Avena sativa. Lineage (NCBI taxonomy): Eukaryota > Viridiplantae > Streptophyta > Magnoliopsida > Poales > Poaceae > Avena > Avena sativa. Next base: position 36,788,465 of record OV702285.1, on the reverse strand, counting down.
CAATGGAGGTCAAAAATGTGCTCAAGATCCTTAGAACTTTGGGGAAGAAGCCCCCCTTTTATACCCCTTCAAGGGGGAAGACCGTTGGAATCAAGATGCGCTGGGCGAACACGTTCCGGCGATGAAACCGACGTCGCCTGATCAACCGCCGGAATTTCCGGTCAAAAAAGGAAGTTTCGGCAAAAACCGAAACAGCTTAATGAATAGATTTTCGGCGGTTTGCCGGAAATTTCCGGCGATCGCCGGAAATTCCGGCCACAGGCTCGGTCTCGCTGGAATTCTCGCTGAAATTCCCGCCGGAACAAAACAAGGCACACAAAAACGGCGATAACTTTTGCGTCCGGACTCCAATTTCGATGATCTTGGGCTTGTTTTAACGAGGACAACAAGCTCTAAAAGATGGTGCGGAGAAACATCATAGTCCAGTAAAGAAGGATAGAACCAAATAAAGAAAGGTAAGAAGCCTCCCTACACGAAGAACCGATAAAACCTTCAAACTCGAAAATGCCATAGAAGATGCATACGAATTCCATTTTCGATGAACTTGGGCTTGTTGAATAGCTAGCAACAAGCTGAAGAACCTCACATGGAGAAACACCAAGAAGCAACAAAATAGGAAGATGCAAAGTATGCAAAGGATTGAGATTCCTATGACGATGTATCAAGTTACCCAACCGAAAGCCCCTCTTAATAGTGCGGCTATGTATCCTATAACCCGTTCTCCCAACAACCACCTTGAGACCGGTAAAAGGAAAACCTAGCAAGGCCATACCTTTGCCTTGCGCATCCTGCTTGATCTTGATGACAACACTTCAATATCCATCCAAGCCGGAATGCATCACTTGATCGTTGTTGCTTCATGAAGACTCCTAATTTGCTCCCCCATACACCACTGTTGGATAGCTTCATTAATACACGTCTTCACATGTCCATTATCACCAATATGGATGGGGAGCTGTTGACCCACAAGTATAGGGGGTGTATCTTAATACTTTCGATAAATAGGAGTGTTGATCCCAACGAGGAGCAGAAGGTGCTGAACAGTGGTATGGAGCAGGAAATCCCTGTGAATACTTAGCAAACGGATTTTTAGTGGTTTTCTGACAAGGCAACAAAACAAGGAGCAAGTATAAAAAGTAACGAACAAACGGAGCAAGTGGCCCTATCCTTTCTTAGCAAAGGACAAGCCCGTGGAAATACTTAAAAGGACCAAACGTTCTCGAGGACACATGGGAATTCTTTCAAGTGCTTTCGCTTCAAATAGCTGAGTACTCTTATCTGGTGTTTGTAAGTGTTGTGTGGGTGAACCTGTGCTAACATACCGCCCTTCCTAGGACTAATACATACTTGTGATTAAACCCCCTGCAAACATCCGTAACTACAGGAAAGTAATTAAGATATAAATCTAACAACAGCCTTAAACTCTGAGATCCTATGCTCCCTTGTGCCAAATAAATGAAATGAAAGATTATTGAATAATGAAAGGAGTAAAGGATTATTTAAATAAAATCATAAGGATTGATTAATATACAATTTTATTTAAATAAAGACAAATTCCCAATTTAAATGAACATTAAATCATATTAAAATATTTTAAATAATAATTCAAAGTGAATTGTTTGCACTATTGAATAAATAAAATCTACTGAAAAGGATTTGGTAAAAAAATTGAAATTCAATAGAAGTTTGAAAATATATTTAAAATCCCATTTAAATAATGACAAGTGTCTATTTTAAATATATAATAAACCATAAAAGGAATGTTTGAAATATTCTAAAAATGGAAATTTAAATACATTAATAAACAGAATAAAACCTACTGAAAGTTTGAAAAGGGTTTGAAAAATAAATTTGAATTCAAGATGTTGAATTTGAAAACAGAAATTCAAAATAGAAAAAGAAAGCAGGGAAGAAAAAAATAGAATGGACCAGCCCCAACTAACCTAACCAGCTAAGCAGGCCCAACTAGCCCAGCAAGAGTCCACCCAGGAATCCCTCTGCCTCTGTTCTTTCTCACTCGCAATCACACCCTCTCAGTCACTGACGCTTGGCCCCCACTATACCCCCTCCCCACTCGCTGACAACGGGACCCACCGCCAGATCATCGTCTCCCTCACCCATCGTGGCCGTTCCCCTCATTACGCCGGGTGTTTCTGGTCGTTACTCCGCGCAGCAAATTCGCACCAACGCCGCAGTAACTCCTTGCCATGACCACGCCATCTTAAGCGCCTCGCCCTCCTCTCTCTTTCCCCCAGATGCCATCTCCTCTCGGCCACCAGGCTGCAAGAATCTCAAGCCCAAGCACCCACTGCTCCGACGAGCTCACCGGCCAATTCCGGTGACGTCGACCCTCCCCTTGCCTCCCAGTACCCACGAGCCTTCTACCCATATTCTTGCGCATCTCCCAGTACCACCCATTAGCCCGCGTGCGCTTCAGAACAACGGCAAGGACAACCTCTGAACGCCGCCGCCGTCTGCCTCCACTCCGACGAGCTTCCCAGGTGAACCCTGACCTTCCCTCTCTCTCACGATGATGCTTAGATGATCTCTGTTTCCACGCGCTTCTAACGCCTCCTTCTATTTGCCTTCTGGTGGTCTGTAGCCTCGCCCGCGTCGACAAGCAAAGACGCCCGACGCCGACGACAACTACGGCGCGCAATCCCATTCGCTCCCGTACGCCCCCGCTCCGTCCAAGACCACGTTGAGTATCAGCGCTTCACGGTGAGTCTGGTGAGCGTCTTCCCCTCCCTCTCGCTTCCTAGTTCTCCGGCAATGTCGCTAACAGAGTGTCCCTGCCGCGCGCCACCGTCGAGCACCGCCAGTTCCTGGCAGGGGGCTGTAGACCGTTAGATCACAATCGCATGGCTAGGATACAACAGCTAGCGAAGCGGTAAGTTTGTTTCTATGCCGTGAGATGCTCTTTAGATCTAACAGCCAGTAATGATTGATACGCACGAATCTTTACCGACCAATAGAAAGCAGCCACGTGGCCAGACTCAGGATTTAAAAACAGAATTAGATCTATTAGATGTTTAGATTTGAAAAAATCATAACTTTTAATCTACACGTCCAAATTTTACAAATTTTATATCGTTGGAATCAGGAAAACCATGCCTTTTGTTTAGTGTTTTGCTTCTATAAAATTAGTTGTTTTTGCAGAAACTTGTTTAGGCATATTTTGAATATAAAAATTATTCTAGAAATGATTTTTGAGTAAAATCTTTTGTAAATGGATTGTTTTGAACCTACTGACCATAAAAAACCAACATTTGGATTTAAAAGTAAATTTTGTGACACTAAGGAATTAATCCTTAAATAAAAGCATTTCTAGTTAAATAAAATAATTGATTAGGGTTTAAAAATTCTTTTTGAGTAAAACCTTTGGAAAATGATTTTATTCAAACTCTTTGACCTTAAACACCAAGTTTTAGGATTTTAGAAAAATATATTTGATGAACCCTAGTAAATTATTAATTTGTTAAAGGCATTTCTGGCAAATAAAAATATTGTTTTGATTTAAAAATGGAATTTAGGTGAAACCTTTTGCAAATGGATTAATATTAAACCCTTTAACCATAAACACTAACATTTGTGTTTAAAGAATATATTTTAGCTAAAACTACAAATATTACTTTGATTTAAATCACTTCTAGCAAATGATTTAAATGACCCATTTTCACTAACTTAGTTTCAAATGTTTTTTCCACATTTATAAATGACCTTTAGGTGTTTTAAAAATGTTTATAGCCTATTATAAACCAATTTTACAAATAAAACAATCTTTTGCATGCTTGCATGCATTGCCTTGTTTTTATCATTTTAGGTGGTGAATTTTTTTAATGGTAGTTTGAATATGTGCTTGCTTGATTGAATTGTAGTGAAATTTGAAGAGTGTGATTATTGCAAAGATCAAGGAGTGAACCAAAATTCTCTACTAAAAAGGCAAGTGACACTATCATCCATGTCCTACTATTTTCATTACACTTAGTGGATTTTTGTGGTATGCATGATTGGACTACTATATTACTATGCTATGCTATGTCCTATTAGGATATCCTTATATCTTCCTTAGTGGAAACATTGTAGTTGTAGTATGCTTAGCCCTGCTATAGACTTAGGGTGGAATACATGTTATGACTATATGAAGTATTGGGAAAATATATGTTTTATATAATAAAACAAGTACTCAATGAATCACCTGGGTGGAATGTGGATACTCAATTGTGGATAAGGTGGCAACAAAGAGAACCGTGTTTATATGGATATCTTTTTGTATGTGCACTAGAATAAAACCACCCATAAACTTAGAGATTGAACATGTTTCTCGTACAGTGGCTTCCGTGTACAGCCACATGCTAAATGGGCTCTAGCTTAGTCAATTACATAGTGGAAGACCCTTGCATTGGCACCTACTCAGGTTAACTGGATTCATGTATTGGAAATATATCCTTACATTGGTGCCTGGTAGACCTAGTAGCATTATGTATTGGGAGCACTTCTATGGAAAGACTTTGTCACATTCTTGATCTGCCGGTACCCCATTTGGTGTGTACTTATCCAGCGGCCACTGGTGGCATCAAGACGAGATTGTGTCATGTGGGTAAAGTGTACAACTTCTGCATAAGATCAAATTCTAAGTACTTAGTCGTGTCCCCGGTTACAGACAACTCTGAGCAACTAAGGCCTGAAGCTATGGAAGATCTCGACATTCCAATTTCTGAAAGTAAAAACTTGATGGTGTCAACAAGGGATTAGAAGCACTTGGAGTTTGCCAAGAAGTTCAAAAAGTTTGTTAAAAGATCAAAACTATTTTGAAAAGATATGATAAAACCATATTGCTTTCTACAAATGAGCCTAAACCCTACTTAGCCAAATATGCATATATTGATAGGTTCCAACTTATTTCCACATAGTAGTGAAATTTGCCAATACAATTCAAATGTATTGACCCTTGTGGCTGTAACTTATATGTTGCAGGTTTGTTTGATGTTAGTGAAGTGTGTTGATTAGGATTACAAGTCTACAACCAACATGATTGCCCGTGGCAATTTGAAGATGAAGGACTCCATGCTATATATATATTTCTGCTGCATTGTAATGTGATAGCCAAATGAGCTATGTAAGATGTAATATAATATTTTATTCCTGGTTATAAAGTTGTATTATGACCTTTGTTTCTTGATATTACATCTTAAACTGTGGATGCTAGCTATTGATACAGGGACTAGCATTGTAAACACAGGGATCTCTACCTTATTAAAGGTTGGGACCTTTACAATACTGATCAACAACATCCATCATATAATAGAGATTGAAATCTAAAATAAGAAGTGCAAAAAGTAAAATATGAGACTTCTCATTAATATTCAATAAAGGCACTCACACCAAGGGATACATAGATAATCAAATAAAGGAGAGAAACTTCCACATGCAAACCAAACTATAAGATAACTTCTCTACTACAGATATGAATCCGCTAAAAGATAAAAGATAAAAGATAATGGTGGTGATACCGCGACACTCCCTGTAACACCGCGGTTCTGAAAAGACCGAGGCTTCTATGTGACATGCCAATCCCTGGATCGGTTCATTGGCCCACAATAGAATGAGATGAATAACATAGCAAAATATCCGTGTATCATAGGTAACAATGATCCAGAGTACCATTATTACAATAAAAGCTTAGCTCAAGGCTAGCTCAAATTATTCAGGTAGCAACATAAATAAAGTAAATCCTCCATTCTTCAAATTGCCCACAAGTGAACAAGTGCCGAGTGGAGTACCGTGGCCTATATCGATTACTCAGAATCGGAATAACCTGCAACATGAAACGTAGCAGCCCCGAAGGATCAATACATGGAATGTATGGCAAGTAGAGCTAGTAATGGAGACAGTAGTACTAACATCTATATGCATATTTGGCAAGTGGAGCTGTGTCTGGCTTGCGTTTGCAAATACCTTTGTCCTACTTTCATAAACAGTTTTTGATTTTCTTTGAAAAGATCCCAATTAAGTTAACCCAACAATATTAAAACAATTATGAAATTAGAATGAGCGAGAAACATGTCATGGAATCAATATCAAGCAACTCAGTTGTCCATAACCGGGGACACGGCTAATCGATTAGATTATACACCCTGCAGAGGTTAGTACACTTTACCCATGTGACTTGGCCAGCCCAGCTCGTACCATCACTCTCATTTTGGGTGATGATAGGGATAAGTCCAAGAAGAGACTGTTCGGGAAGTAGCACCCCAATCCCGACGCGCACCGGTCCAACCTACCAAAATTCTACATCTCTAGATACGCGGGTTCGGGTTACCACAACCTACTAAGTCCAACCAACCGCCCATTTCATTATTAGCACATGGTTGTACACGTAAGCTACCAAATAAAGAAGCCAATCAATTTCTCTTGATACCTGGGTGCCTTTCCGCAATGAAACCACCAAAAATTATCAATACCATCACACCCAGGAGATTCATTCATTAGGTTGTTTAGTTTTCACAAACCAATACTTTTAGAAACAAGTCTCAATAATGTAACCCAGCCCTCGTTCAACATAGCATGGCTAAGCACATCTACCAACGGTGTTTCATCTACAAGGAGGGTCCTACCACATAATAGGACATAACATAGCGATAGTATCATCCTACACATGCGTCTACAAAATACACGACAATGCATAGAAAATAGTAGGACAATATCATGAACAAAATAGCATCTACTTGCCTTGGTTGTAGCGGTCGGAAGAACAAGCCACACACGAGCAAGCGTTGCACTCGTCACAATCTACACGATACAATTGCAATCATAAACAAACAATCCACAAGCATATGCAACAAAGATGATGCATGAAGATATGCAAGGCAAGTGAATTGGTGCTACAGCTGCACCACATAATCCTATTCAATAATACTACTGATTGCATGCATGGAAAATAGTTTTAGCGCAAGGAAAACTATTACGCAAAAAGTAACGCTCAAAACTAGAGCTAGAACTCAAATAATTCACTACCGGTATTATACTGTTTGTAAAATCTTGGGAAAATTCTACCGCATAGGCATCGCTGATTAGAAACAGTACCAATTGGAATTACTCAAAAAGGAATTATAAAACTCCCCGAGTAATTAAAACACTATAGAAAGCCACGAGACAGTTTCTGCAGAAGTTTTCACTGTAAGCCTATCTTTTTAATTCATGATGAGATTCCCCTCGTTCCACTTAATCCAGGGACATATCAAACGCAATTTTTGGAGCTACGGATCTTTTTCTACGAATTAATTACTCCAAAAAGGTCATTAACTCATTTGATTAAACTGTACTAAACCTTGCTGCAAAACCCTGAACCAAAGGTACAGCAAGATTCTACACGACTTACTGAATCTACACATATTTTATTTGCAATTTTTGGCCTAGCGGTTTAATTTCTACGCAATTTACAAGTTTCTACCGAAATCTGCCAACTAAATCGATTAAAGAATAAACCCAGTCAACTGTGTCTGTTGACTGGTCAACGCGGCTGCTGACTGGGCGTCTGACTGGGCGTCTGACTAGTCAACGCCTGAGTTTGACCGGTCAACGGCCGATCTGGACCGCTGATCTGAAATCTAACGGCGGCTGTGGACTCACCGGAAACGAACGGCGAAACGGACGGCGGCGAGTTCCGGACGGTGGCGGCGATCGGTTCCGGCGACGGTGGTTACCTGCGCGAGAGGGAGACGGTCAGCGCGATTCGAGGCAGTCAACGCGGCGAGCGGCGGCGTGCGGCACGCAGCGCGAGGCGGCGGCGAGCGGCGCGGGTGCGGGGCCGAGGCGGGCGGCGCTGGCGCGCGGCGGGCGGCTGCGCGCGCGGGCTGCGCACGCGAGGCGGTGCGGCGGAGCAGCAGCCGCGAGCGGCAGGCGGGCGCGCGGCGTGCAGCGGGCGCAGGAGGCTGCGGCAGCGAGCGGCAGCGCCGGCGAGCGCGCGCGGGGCGGACGCGGCGCCGCAGGCGAGCGAGGCGGCGGCAGCTGCGCGCGTGCAGCGGCGGGCGGAGGCGCGCCGCAGGCGACGGCGCGGCTGGCGGGCGGCGCTGCGGGCTGGCGGGCGGGCGGAGGCGGCGTACCTGGGGCGGTGGCGCGGAGGTGGGGCCCAGGCGGCGCGCGGAGATCGAGGTGCGGGGGCGGTTCCAGGAGGCGGCGGCTGGGTGCGGGGCGATCGAGGCGGCAGGGAGGCGGGGCCCGGGGCTTTTAAGTGGGGCCCCCTCGTGGGGTCCTAGTCCGATTCGGGGCGCGGTTGGATACGAATACGGCGAAGTCGGGCCGATTTTCTATCTTTTAATAAAATGGCCGTAACTTTTCCGTACGAGCTCCGAATCGGGCGATTCTTGCTCCTACGGTTTTGTAAAATCGAGGGGAACAATCTAGGGTCAAGGGTTGGGTGAAACCACTAGGCTACAAGGGTGTTCTACACTAGTCCTACTCATGCCTCCCGCAGGAGCCTCGTAGTAGAATAGAATAGGGTTTTGAAAATAGCGTTTCGCCGATTCTTTTCAATCGATGGTTTTGCGTGGAAAAGCATGATGCGATGATATGAATGATATGCAGAACCAAATCTAAAATTTGGGATGTGACAAGACTAACCCCCTTAAGATGAATCTCGTCCTCGAGATTCGGCGCGGCTAGCAAATAGGTGTGGGTAGTCCTCTCGGATGTCATCCTCACGCTCCCAAGTGGCTTCTTCTTCAGTGTGGTGGCTCCACTGCACCTTGCAAAACCTGATTGTCTTGGTACGGGTAGTCCTCTCCGCTGTCTCCAGAATCTTGACCGGTTTCTCTGTAGGGTTCGCAGCATAGAAAACAAAAAATTTCCTACGATGGGAACAACTATGTACCAAGATCTATCTAATAGATACAAACAACGGGCAGATGTATATCCGTAGAGAACATACCCTTGAAGACCGACAAAGCTTAACGAGTCCAAACTCGTGGTTGATGTAGACGATCTCTTGCCGATCTCAAGATCGAGAGGAAGTCCTAGCGCCGCAAAACAGCAGCGCATCCGTGCTCGCACACACGTTCGAGGCACCGAGCAACCTCCGCCTCCTCGCTCCAGCGATGCAGCGGAAGCACAACTCTTTCTTGCCGAAAAGCCACCGGGAACATGTATCTCGCTAGTCCGAGACCATGGGGAATAAATTCTAGAGGGGGAGAGAGATCCTTCACGAGGAGGTGTGAGTGAGAAGTGAGAGGAGGGGCTCCTTATATAGGGGAGGGGGGCAGCCCAAGGGGGCATGGCCGCCGGCCATGGAGGGTGGCCCCACCTCTCCCTCATTCATGTGGGTGGACACTCCACTCACAAAATGGCCCTTCAATTTTCTCCACTCAAAAACCCACTCAAATTCCCATTAAATTTCCACCAAATTTAATGCAAACTCTCATTAAATAAAACTCTTTTATTTTATTCAGAATTTTGTCAATTACTTTAATGACAAACATTCACAAATAACCCCTTTCTAGAATTCCATTTCACATGCATAACCACTTTATGCAATTTCACCCGAAAACCTGTTTCGGTATCTAGTGAAATAAATTCCTGCGCCTGTTCATTCTTTCGGCATGAAACTTTTGCTCCAATTGGATGTCGGTGTCTCTTAAGTGTGTCACCCTACGGTTCGTGAATAATGCGGACATGATCGAGACCCCTCTCGGATCAATAATCAGAAGCGGGATCTGGAGACCCATACTGACTCCCACACATTCAACGATGACTTTCTTGTGATCGTCGGAACCTTTTACGCTAGTATCTTAATCCCTTTATTTCGCGATATATTACATGTCCGAGATTCGATCATCGGTATCTCCATACCTAGTTTGATCTCGTTACTGACATGTACTCTTTTCTCGTTCCCGTGATATAACATTCTAGTGATCAAATCACTTGCTTGCAAGCTAATCAATGTGATATCACCGAGAGGGCCCAGAGTATATCTATCCGTCATCGGGATGAATAAATTCCACTCTCGATCCATGGGCCTCAACATAACACTTTAGTAGTTCTGAATCCATCTTTATAATCACCCTGTTACGGTGTGACGTTTGATGTTATCAAGAAACTCTTCCGGTGTTAGTGATTGACATGATCTCATGGTCTAAGGATTAGGATCACTTCGTAAGTTGTTATAGCAATATAAACTCAATGACTTTGATCGTAATGCTATACTTCGGATGAATGTTCATCACACCATTACACTAATGTTGTGACCCCGTTATTAACAACATCCAATGTCCATGATCAGGAAACCTTGATCATCTTGTTAATCAACGAGCTAGTTTATGAGAGAGGCATAACTAGGAACTTTCTGTTTGTTTATTAAACACACATGTATTAACGTTTCCGTATTAATACAATTATAGCATGCAAAATAAACATTTATCATAAATAAGGAATACGATAATAACCACTTTATTATTGCCTCTCGGGCATATTCCCTTTAGTCTCCCACTTGCACTAGAGACAATAATCTAGTTTGAAAACTTTGTGTATTGAACACCTATGGCTTTCTGGTGTTCGAAATACGCAATTGCAAGTGGTTGACATAATCTACGGAGCTGACGCTTCAGGTCCGTGTGTATTTGCATGTCTTTGCGTCTCCACGCATCACTCATTCTCCAATGAGATGGCATTGTATAAATTTGGTCTTTCGGTGAGACCTTTAGTTCCTTGGGGTTAAAACACGTCGATACTATTGTCATACAATATATCTTTAGTGTTAGCCCGTTGCGAACCACACCTTAGTTTGATAACAAACTACTTGACACAAATTCCCTCCTTTGCTGCAACTATAGCAGTCATATACTTAGCCCTTTTGTTGTAGTATTCGTCACAATGTCTTAACTTTGGAACTCTTCCAAATCCATCATGGAATCTCCTTTCCATTACATTGTGCCACCCATAGTTTAAATTGAGATAAACTTAATTTGTATCTTGTGACAAAACTAGTATCAATGTAACGCTTTACAATGAACTATTTGTAATTGTTTGTCACCTCTACACAAATATATTCTTAGTTCTTCCAAAAGATCATAAGAATATCCTCACTATCGTCCAATGATCATTTTATGATTCATTCTGGTATATGCTCATAACACTTAGAGCATAGGACATATCTGGATGTGTACATATCATGGTATGATTGATCAAAGCATCCTTGTGATTTCACTCATCAAGTGTCAAAGCACTTGAATCTTGTTTCACTTATCAAGTGTCAATACACTTGAATCTTGATTCAATTACTTTCCATGCAACAAGAACTGTTTCTTGTCGTTTCTATATTGAACTCCTTCAATATCTCATATATGTATATTTGGCACAACCATATTGGCGTCACAGTCTATCCACTATAGACATTCACGCTAAATATTCGGGTTTTGCCTAAGTATTTCATCGAAATGAAATTCTTAACCTTTGTCAATAAAAGATACATCATTTCTAATCAACAAGATGTCCTTCACATAATGTATTAGAAATATGTCTCAGCGCTCCCACTTAATTTCTTGCAAATGCAAGCATCTTCATCGTCTCTTGATGAAAACTCCTTTTCATCACGGTGAAGATTCCAACTCCGCGATGCTTACTTCAACCATTGAAGTTTGCATGCCCTTTTTAGCATCCTTTTAATTAACAAAACCCTTTGGATCGTGTCATGTACACGTCCTAGGTAACCATTCTATTAGAAGAACTTTGTTTTGTTTATTCATCTACCATATAACAGATTATATGTAGTGGTTGCTACTTTAATCCGTCCAGACTAAATATCGCTATGAAAGATCAAATCTTGTCATAGTCAACTCCTTGAACATTGTCGTAAAATACTTTACGACATGTCGACTATTTCATAGATGTGAAACATCCATGTCTGTTTCTTTATAGATCCAAATACGACCGATAGGTTTTTACACCTTTCCGGAGGGTCTTCCAAGTTCAAAACTTGATTTCTCGTGTATGGAACTATCACGGATTTTATGGCTTCAAGCCATTTGACGGAGCCAGGGCCCATCATCGCTTCTTTGCATATAGTCGGTTCATCATTGTCAAACAATAATGATTTACTCTCAAATCTTAGAATTTGATTGTTTATCCGACCGACTTGGTTCAATAAGAACTTAGATCTCCGTGACCACAACCTTTGAGGCACATAATCTATGAGCATTATGGCAGCCTCCAGAACGATTTCCGGCGCTGCGCAACTCAGCACATTTAGCTAAGGTTCGTTAACCTTATCAAAGTTCTATTGTCCTCCCACTTAACTTTTGCGAAAAATTCCTTTTTCAAGAAACTTCATATTTCAAGCGACAAACCCTTTTGTCCTCGGTGTTATGGAGGAATAACCAATTGTTATTCGGAATAACCTACAAAGACATTCTCATCCGAATTCGGTTGTAAACATCTTACTTATGTTTAGCATACCAAAATTTAAGAAATGACAACTTGGGTTTTACCCCAAACCATAACTTCCATGGTGTCATTTCAACGGATCTAGATGGATCTCTTTTCAGTGTAAAAGCGGTAGTCTCTAAAGGTTTAATCTTTTAAAACATAATGGCAGTTTTATAAATAACACCTTTGATCCAACCATGTCAAACAAGGTTTCATTACAAATCTCAAACACTCCATACTCCTATGGTGTTTCGGGAGATGTAAATCTAGGTGTTTTGCTAAACTTCCAACTCAAATAAATCCCTTTATGATAAAATCATAATTCATTTATTTTCTTGTTACACTTGTAACTCAAATAAATCCCTTTATGATCAGATCATAATTCATTTATTTTTCTTGTTACAATGATTTTCCACTTCATCTTGAAAGTCTTTGAAACATTTTCATTAAGTGAACATTCACTCAAAATTCCGGAGAAAGCATATGAAGTTGAAACCCATCGCTTACGACTATACATAATGGACTACATACATCGATATGTATAAATTCCAATAATTTAGTCGTTCGTTCTTCTTTGGCCTTTGAACGAAGTTTTAATTATCCCGAGGAAAGTCTCACAAGCGTCACTTGATCAAATCAAAGACTCCAAAAATCCATGAATATGGAGATTCTTCATGTTTTCTTTTCAATATAATTTAAACAACGATGTCACTTCATAAGTGATTTTTCAATCATTTGTCTTGCGACATTTTAGCATTAGGTTTTATGGATGTGATTTCTCCAACTAGATTTGTAAATCATCCATCTTATATGGAATACGGTAATTATTTGAACAACCGTTGTTCTCATAATACCTGATTTAAATAACAATTATTAAAACAAATCTTGAAGTCAAGCTTTGATGTCAATGAGGAATACAAACAACGGTTTGTTTGTTTTCGATTAACATCATCACATATTCTTTTGCTAGTTACTTAGGCCATTGTGGTTTATGAATTGCGTTGTTCCGTATGAAATTTCATACCAACCAATTCGGTATCCAATACCCAAGAACCACATTGTTTAACAAGCAAAGAATACAACCATAACATGTATATCATCTATATACCTAAACTGGATATTTCCAGTCTTCTCTTTTCTGCCAAATATATTTTATAGATTCTCTTTCAGCATTTCCTTTTTCCTTTTAAAAGAATTTATCAACATCAAAAGTGGCGCCAAATACTTGACACATAGTCCAAAGCGTGTATATTCAAATAATAATACCTTTGGACTTGCACTTTGAAGTAGATCACCATCATCAAAATGATCGGTATTCTTTCAAAATCCATTCTTTAGTAATCTTTTAGTGTAGTAAACACTTTACATACATCTTCTATTCATCCTTATCATGACGACTTTCATGATCAAGCCAATTTAGCTTATAAAGAAGAATCGTGAGTATAACATTACTTTCCAAAACACTTTTGGATGATTAAGATGTCTAGCATCTCCAACCTTCGTAAATTCTCATCCAATATGAGAACATATATTATACTCTATCATATTGCAACCAAAACCTTGTTTCAGATATCGTTATATCTGCCACACATGATGGTTTATGAAACAATTCTTTCAGCTCCTAGATAAACTTGATATTAAAACAATCAAGAATCGTGGAGGCAAACATGATACTTAAGATACTAACACTGGAATTGTTACTCTCGATTTAATACCAATTATTAAATTTCACGGAGTAAATAGAGTTTGCTGAAAGTTTGAAATAGGACTTTAAACTTTGATTGACACTCAACACAATACGATACCAGTTCGTAAAGTAAATATCCAGAATTCTATAGTTCTATTATCTCAATTACAACTATGCATAAGGTGGTAAACGAATGCCAATGACTACAACAAATTATGCAAATTCACTAGCGGCCCAGGTGTTTCTCTAACACAAAATACAAACTCCATGGACTTACAAGTTCCCTCTTTATTTCAGACCGGTGACATCCACAGACAAAAGAGCACGATATCAACCGTGTACAATACAAGTGCAATGTTGAAAACGTTCCCCGTGGCAGCACGGTTCTGCTAATTCCAACGTATATATGCAAGCATATACAACTTCGATGACACAATGGTTAAAGTCTATTAGGGGAAAGAAAATAAGGTGTTCCATCAAGGTCATGAGAGCTTTACTAACTAGTTTTCATATAACAAAATACTTTTCAATTCGAAAGATAGATGAAGCTTGAGAATTTGCTTGGAATAGCGGTAAAGCTAGTAGGTAGATATGGTGGACACAAATGGCATAGGTTTGGTTCAAAGGGATTGGAAGCATGAGAAGTATGCCTTCTCAAAACAGGTTTTTGGCTAGCAAGGCTGGATAGCAAGCAAAAGAGTTGAAAGAAACAAGCAAACATACAAGTGATAAAGTCAAACATAAAATCTTTCTTGAAGACACAAAAGATCTTAAATTGGTTGGTGGTCTGACGGAGCGAGAAGATTTCTTCTCGGAGCTCAGCCACCTCCTCCTCATGTTTGGTGATGAGTTCTGAACTTATCTTGTGAATAAGATCCACTTCGCGTTCTGCCATCTTTTTGTACATGAAAACTTTCTGCTCCAATGCTTCCATCCTGTCTTCCAGACTTCCTTCTCCTTTGGGGCCTTGAACTTCTTTCATATGTACCTTCCCATCTTTGAGAATCAACTCCTTGGGATGGATCCTCAACTCATACATGTATGGGTTGAGGATATCCGCAGAGGAATCCCCCATGGGTGATCCAGAGGAGGACATTGTAGCTCCAAAAAATGAGAATTTGCCTAACAGAAATAGATATAAATAAAAACACGACAAGAACTTGATGCAAGAACCTCGGGGGATTCGAGGGGTTATATATTACGAAGTTTCAATGCATAAGGAAGGTACTAGTACGAAAACGAGGCAGAGATGGAGCTCGGAGGTGGCACACCCCCTCCAGGCGCGGCCAGGCAGGGGCCCGCGCCTGGGGTGGGTTTGGCCACCACAGACTCCGTTTCCTCCTCTGTTCTGTCTCGTAACTTACCTCATGTATAAAAACATCAAACATATAAATAGATTGGGCTTTCACGAACCTTCTGTTTTCACCACTTTTAACTATTCAAAGATGAACTCTACAGATTCTAGCGTTTGGTTTCTAATAAATTCTTCCGGAGTCATCAGTTGAATTGTGTCAACGTCTTCATTATATGAATATCCAAATATATAATGCTTTAGTCTTTGACCATTCACCACCTGTGTTGTGTCATTCTTCAAAGAAGATATTCTGATGGCACCTGAGCGATATACTTCTTTGATAACAAAAGGTCCTTCCCATTTTGAGAGTAGTTTCCCTTCAAAAATTCTGAGACAAGACCTATACAACAGAACTTTCTCACCAACATGGAACTTCCTTTTGAGAATTCTCCTATCATGCCATCTTTTTACTTTTTTCCTTAAAGAGCCTAGCATTTTCATAAGCTTCACTCCTCCACTCATCTAAGGTACTCATGTCAAGCAATCTTTTCTCACCGGCAAGTTTAAAATCTCTATTCAACTCTTTCACTACCCAATTAGCTTTGTGTTCTAATTCTAAAGGCAAGTGACAAGCTTTCCCATAGAACATTTTGTAAGGAGACATCCCCATAGGATTTTTATAAGCAGTTCTATAAGCCCACAAAGCGTCATTCAACTTTTTAGCCCAATTTTTCCTAGATCTATTAATAGTCTTCTGCAAGATAGATTTAATTTCCCTATTGGAAAGTTCTACTTGCCTACTGGTTTGGGGGTGATAAGCTGAAGCAATTCTATGGTTTACATCATACTTAGCAAGAGTTTTTCTAAAAACCCCATGAATAAAATGAGAGCCTCCATCGGTCATGAGATATCTAGGCACACCAAACCTAGGAAAAATAACATCCTTGAGCATTTTCAAAGAGGTCTTACCATCAGCATTGTTTGTAGGTATGGCTTCTACCCATTTTGTAACATAGTCAACAACAACAAGAATATGAGTATACCCTTTTGAAGGAGGGAAAGGACCCAGAAAGTCAAATCCCCAACAATCAAAAGATTCAATAACAAGAGAATAATTCATAGGCATTTCATTTCATCTAGAAATGTTACCTACTCGTTGACATTCATCACATGATAAGACAAACTTCCTTGCATCTTTGAAAATGGTAGGTCAACAAAATCCAGATTGTAAAACCTTTTGTGTAGTCCTATCCCCAGCATGATGTCCTCCATAAGCACTGCCATGACATTTTCTTAATATCTCTTGTTATTCAAATTCTGGAACACATCTCCGCATAATACCATCCACTCCTTCTTTATATAAATGTGGGTCATCCCAAAAGTAGTGCCTTAGATCACAAAAGAATTTTCTTCTTTGCTGAGCTATCAAGGTTGGAGGCAAATACTTGGAAACAATAAAGTTAGCATAATCATCATACCAAGGACTTTCATGCGGCTATTCATTTGGAAAACTATCACTAACAGGCAACGGGTCAAAAGAAATGTTTTCCAAACGAGATAAATTGTCAGCCACAGGATTTTCAGCACCTTTCCTATCCATAATATGCAGATCAAACTCTTGAAAAAGCAACACCCACCTAATAAGCCTAGGCTTAGCGTCCTTCTTTGTCATAAGGTACTTAATAGCAGCATGATTAGTATGAATAGTAACCTTTGAATCAACAATATAAGGTCTAAAATTGTCACAGGCAAAGATTACAGCTAAGAACTCTTTTTTCAGTAATAGCATAATTCTTTTGAGCAGCATCTAGAGTCTTGCTAGCATAATGAATAACATTCAACTTCTTATCAACACGTTGCCCAAGGACAGCACCCACAGCAAAATCACTAGCATCACACATAATTTCAAAAGGTAGACTCCAATCAGGTGGTTGAACAATAGGAGTAGTTGTCAAAGATTTATTTAAGGTTTCAAAAGCTTCCTTACAATCATCATCAAAAACAAAAGGTACATCTTTTTGAAGAAGATTAGTAAGAGGCTTTGAAATTTTGGAGAAATATTTAATAAACCTCCTATAGAAACCAACATGACCAAGGATACTACGAATACATTTAATATCTCTAGGGCAAGGCATCTTCTAAATTGCTTCAATTTTGGCTCTGTCAACTTCGATGCCCCTCTCAGAGATCTTGTGCCCAAGAACAATTCCTTCATTAACCATAAAATGGCATTTCTCCCAATTAAGAACAAGGTTGGTTTCTTCACATATCTGCAAAACTTTATCAAGGTTGTGCAAACAGTTATCAAAAGAAGTTCCATAGACGGAGAAATCGTCCAGAAAACTTCCACAATTTCTTCACAAAAACCATGAAAAATAGCAGACATACATCTCTGAAAGGTAGCAGGAGCATTACACAGACCAAAAGGCATACGGCTATAAGCATAGGTACCATAAGGACAAATGAAAGTAGTTTTCTCTTGGTCTTGTGCTTTCACAATAATTTGATAAAACCTAGAATAACCATCAAGAAAACAAAAGTGAGTCTTTTTGAATAACCTCTCAAGCATTTGATCAATAAAGGGCAAAGGATAATGATCTTTCTTAGTAACTTTATTAATCTTTCTAAAATCAATGCACATTCTATACCCAACCACTACTCTTTGGGGTATAAGCTCATTATCTTCATTGGGCACAGCAGTTATTCCCCCTTTCTTGGGAACACAATGAACAGGGCTAACCCATTGACTGTCAGCAATAGGATAAATAATACCATCATCAAGGAGTTTTAATACCTCATTTCTTACCACATCCTTCATCTTAGGATTTAGACGGTGTTGGTGCTCAACAACTGGTTTTGCATCAGGTTCTATATTAATAGCATGCTGACATATAGTAGGAGAAATCCCTTTTAAATCATCAATAGTATAGCCCATAGCTCCTCGGTGTTTCTTCAGTATTTCCAGTAACCTCTCTTCCTTTACTGAAAGATTGGAACTAATAATAACATGATATACTTTCTTATTATCAAGATAATATATTTAAGATCATGAGGTAAAGGTTTTAATTCGAAAACAGGGTCCCCTTTAAGTGGTAGTGTGGTTCCCAAGTCTTCCACTGGTAGATTGTGCTTAAGCTGCTCCGGCTGACGAAGGAAAACCTCGTCAATCTCATTCCTTTCCTTCATGAAGACATCACTTTCATGATCTTCCATAAACTGCTGCAAGGCATTGTTAGGAGCAAGAGAAATATCAGAAAGTTGTTCAACCCTGAAATCCTCATCAGGCGGCTCATTTTCATAAGGAGTTTTAGAAAATTTGGAAAAATTAAACTCATAAGACTCTCCATCAAAATTAGTCAAAACTTTTTCCTTCCTACAATCTATGATAGCCCCACAAGTATTCAAGAAGGGTCTACCAAAGATAATAGGATAGGTTTTACTAGCTTCTTTACCAAGTACTAGAAAATCAGCAGGATATTTAATCTTACCATAAAGGACCTCCACGTCTCTTACAATGGCAATGGGGCAAACTTGCTCTCTATTAGCAAGGTGAATAACCACATCAATGTCCTCAAGCTCACAAGGACCAATTTCATGCATAATTTTCCTGTAAAGCTCATAAGGAATAGCACTAGAACTAGCACCAATATCACATAAACCATAATAGCTATGATTACCAATTCTCACAAAAAGCACAGGGACACTAGCTTTTCTTTCTCTTTTAGGATGAGAAACAATATTAGTAGCGTCTTCACATAAGACAATGTGCTCATCCTCTATATTTCTAGTGACAAGATCTTTCACAATAGCTATCACATGCTCAATATCAATAAGCTCATCGGGATCTACAGTTTTCTTTGCGCTTTTACTAACCACATTAGCTATAATAGAATGTTCCCTTACCTTGGCAGGAAAAGGGATTTTCTCAACATAAGGTTCAGGCAAAATAGGATCAACAGTACAAACCTCTATGTCAGCAGGAGCATGGGTGACAGTGTCCTTATAAGGGGCATGGTACTTGTCCCACTCTTTCTTGGGAATTTCAATGTAGGAGGCAAAGGTATTAAAACATTTTGCAAGAACTTCAGGATCAATACCATACTCAATACTAATATCACGGAAGCCATCAGTTCCCATAAAAGATTTAATGCATTCATAATCATAGTTTATACCTGACTTTCTTCCTTTGTCATTCTCCCAAGCTTCAGTGTTCTCTTGAATACGGTATAGTAGATCCCATTTAGCTTCTTCCTTCATACGTGTGAATGATCCAGTACAAGAAGCATCTAGTAAATCTTTATCATGAAGAGAAAGCCTAGCATAAAAGTTATTGATAATGATATTGTTAGGGAGTTCATGAATAGGACATTTAAGCATTAGTAACATCAGTCTCCCCTAAGCTTGAGCTGTTCTCTCTCCATCACGAGGCCAAAAGTTATATATCATATTTCTATCCTTATGAATCTCACTAGGAGGATAAAATTTAGAGTAAAAGAGAGATGCCATCTCCTCCCATTCCATGGATTGTCCATTCTTCAGCAGCTTATACCATTCTTCAGATCTCCCTTTCAAGGATATGGAGAGTAACATCTTCTTCACCTGTTCAGTTGTGATACCTGCACACTTAAACAACCGGCATAATTCATGGATAAAAAGCAAATGATCACCAGGATGGACAGTTCCATCCCCAAAATAATAATTATCCATAACACGATCAACAATACTTGTAGGTATCTTAAAAGGATCTATCTCAGCAGGTGGTGGTTCATCTACTACCCTAACAGTGGTAGTAGTTTTCCCAAACAGAAAACCAAGTGGGTTATCCATATTGGAAACAAAGCAACAAACAGAAACAAAATCAATACTCACAGTAGAAGTTTCCCTTACCAGTTCCACTCTTCAATAGCGCTTCACTCCGTGTCAACGACGCCATAAAATAGTCTTGATGACCCACAAGTATAGGGGGTGTATCGCAGTACTTTCGATAAATAGGAGTGTTGATCTCAACGAGGATCAGAAGGTGCTAAACAGTGGTATGGAGCAAGAACTCTCTGTACATACTTAGCAAATGGATTTTTAGGGGTTTTCTGATAAGGCAACAAAACAAAGAGAAATTAATAAAGACAACAAACAAATGGAGCAAGTGGCCCAATCCTTTCTTAGCAAAGTACAAGCCAGTGGAAATACTTATAAGGACCAAACGTTCTAGAGGAAACTTTGGAATTCTGTCAAGTGCTTTCGCTTCAAATAGCTGAGTACTCTTCTTTGGTGTTGTAAGTGTTGTGTGGGTGAACCTGTGCTAATATACCAACCTTACTTGGACTAATACATACTTGTGATTAAACCCCCTCCAAGCATCCGCAACTACAGGAAAGTAATTAAGATATAAATCTAACCACAGTTTTAAACTCTGAGATCCTACGATCCCTTGTGCAAAGGTGTCCTAACGGGGGTTCAGGTTTCTGTCACTCCAGCAACCCCACAATTAGTAGCCAAATACACAATGCATTCCCCTAGTCCCATTAATGGTGAAGTATCATGTAGTCTACGTTCACATGACACCACTAGAAGAATAGCACCACAACTTAAATACTAAACCATTGAATAATAACTCATCACAGATTCACTACTAACAACATGAATTCTCCCATGTCCTCAAGAACTAAACGAACTACTCATGAGACATCATATGGATCAAGATCAAAGATGATATGATAATGGATAACAATCTAAACATAAACAATAATCCAATGGTTCCACTCACAAGCATCAACTACAAAAGTAATCAACACCAGGAAGGTTTCCCCTAATGAACTAAAGCAATATCCAACACAATTGTTACAGCGGGATGGAGTAATGATGATGGTGTTGGTGGAGATGATGGTGTGGATGATGATGATGATGTAGGGTTCGCAGCATAGAAAACAAAAAATTTCCTACGATGGGAACATCTAAGTACCAAGATCTATCTACTAGATACAAGCAACGGGTGGATATACATCCATAGAATACATACCCTCGAAGACCGAATAGCATTAACGAGGTTGTACTCGTGGATGATGTAGACGAATGCTTGACGATCTCAAGATCGTGATGAAGTCCATCTGGTCCAGCCGGTCCAGCATGATCAAGTCCAGCACCTCAAAGCAGTGGTGCATCCGTGATCGCACACACGTACGGGTACCCCGACAACCTCCGTGCCCTCGCTCCAGCGAAGCAGCGGAAGCAACAAATCCTTCCAAAAAAGCCACCGGGAACATGTATCTCGCTGATCCGAGACCATGGGGAAATTCTAAAGAGGGGAGAGAGATCCTTCGCGAGGAGGTGTGCTTTGAGAGGAGGAGAGGGGGCCTTTTATAGGGGAGAGGGGGGCACCCAAGGGGCATGGCGCCCAGCCATGGGGATGCCCCCACCTCTTCCACATTCATGTGGGTGGAGCTCCCACTCAAAATGAAAAGCCTCCACTCCCATTAAAAAGCCTCCACTCAAAAATCCACTCACATGCATTAAATTTCCACGAAATTTAATGCAAGCTCTCATTTAAATAAAACTATTTTATTTATTTATTCAGAATTTTTTTAATTACTTTAATTAACAAACATTCACATAAAACCCCTTACAACATTTCAATTTCACATGCAGAACCTGTTTCAGCAATTTCAACCGAAACTGTTTCGGTGTCTAGTGAAATAAATTCCTGCGCTTTCTTTTTATTTCTCTGGCATATCATTTGCTCCGAATGGTGTCGGTATACCTTAAGTGTGTCACCCTACGGTTCGCGAATAATGCAGACATGATCGAGACCCTTCTCCGATCAATAATCAGTAGCGGGACCTAGAGATCCATACTGACTCCCACACATTCAATGATGACTTCTGTGATCGTGTGAACCTTTTACGCTAGTATCTTAATCCCTTTATTTCACGATATATTACATGTCCGATATTTGAACATAGGTATCTCCATACCTAGTTTGATCTCGTTACCGACATGCACTCTTTTCTCGTTCCCGTGATATAATATTCTAGTGATCAAATCACTTGCTTGCAAGCTAATTAATGTGATATCACCGAGAGGGCCCAGAGCATATCTATCCGTCATCGGGATGAATAAATTCCAGTCTCGATCCATGGGTCTCAACATAACACTTTAGTAGTTCTGAAGCCATCTTTATAATCACCCAGTTACGGTGTGACGTTTGATGTCATCGAGAAACTCTTCCGGTGTTAGTGATTGACATGATCTCATGGTCTAAGGATTAGGATCACTTCGTAAGTTGTTATAGCAATATAAACTCAATGACTTTGATCGTAATTCTATACTTCGGATGAATGTTAATCACACCATTACACTAATGTTGTGACCTCGTTATTAACAACATCCAATGTCCATGATCAGGAAACTTTGATCATCATGTTAATCAACGAGCTAGTTTATAAGAGAGGCATAACTAGGAACTTCCTTTTTGTTTATTAAACACACATGTATTAACATTTCTGTATTAATACAATTATAGCATGCAAAATAAACATTTATCATAAACAAGGAATACGATAATAACCACTTTATTATTGCCTCTCGGGCATATTCCCTTCAGTCTCCCACTTGGACTAGAGACAATAATCTAGTTTGAAAACTTTGCGTATTGAACACATATAGCTTTCTGGTGTTCCATATACGCAACTGCAAGTGGTTAACATAATCTACGGATCTGACGCTTTCAGGTCCGTGTGTATTTGCATGTCTTTGCGTCTTCACGCATCACTCATTCTCCAATGAGATGGCATTGTATAAATTTGGTCATTTGGTGAGACCTTTAGTTCCTTGGGGTTAAAACACGTCGATACTATTGTCATACAATATATCTTTTGTGTTAGCCCGTTGCTAACCACACCTTAGTTTGATAACAAACTACTTGACACAAATTCCCTCCTTTGCTGCTACTATAGCAGTCATATACTTAGCCCTTTTGTTGTAGTATTCGTCACAATGTCTTCACTTTGGAACTCTTCCAAATCCATCATGGAATCTCCTTTCCATTACATTGTGCCACCCATAGTTTAAATTGAGATAAACTTAATTTGTATCTTGTGACAAAACTAGTATCAATGTAACTCTTTACAATGAACTATTGGTAATTGTTTGTCACCTCTACACAAATATATTCTTAGTTCTTCCAAAATATCATAAGAATATCCTTACTATAGTCCAATGATCATTTTATGATTCATTCTGGTATATGCTCATAACACTTAGAGCATAGGACATATCTGGATGTGTACATATCATGGTATGATTTATCAAAACATTCTCGTGATTTCACTCATCAAGCGTCAAAGCACTTGAATCTTGTTTCACTTATCAAGTGTCGATGCACTTGAATCTTGATTCAATTTCTTTCCATGCGACAAGAACCGTTTCTAGTCGTTTCTATATTAAACTCCTTCAATATCTCATATATGTACGTTTGGCATAAACATATTAGCGTCACAGTCTATCCACTATAGACATTCATGCTAAATATTCAGGTTTTGCCTAAGTCTTTCATCGAAATGAAATTCTTAACCTTTGTCAATAAAAGATACATCATTTCTAATCAACAAGATGTCATCCACATAATGTATTAGAAATGTGTCTTAACGCTCCCACTTAATTTCTTGCAAATGCAAGCATCTTCATCGTCTCCTGATGAAAACTCTTTTTCATCACGGTGAAGATTCCAACTCCGCGATGCTTACTTCAACCATTGAAGTTTGCAAGCCCTTTTAGCATCCTTTGAATTGAACAAAACCCTTTGGACCGTGTCATGTACACGTCCTAGGTAACCATTCTATTAAAAGAACTTTGTTTTTTTATTCATCTACCATATACCAAATTATATGTAGTGGTTGCTACTTTAATCCGTCCAGACTAAATATCACTATGAAAGATCAAATCTTGTCATAGTCAACTCCTTGAACATTGTCATAAAATACTTTACGACATGTCGACTATTTCATAGATTTGAAACATCCATGTCTGTTTCTTTATAGATCCAAATATGACCGATAGGTTTTTACACCTTTCCGGAGGGTCTTCCAAGTTCAAAACTTGATTTCTCGTGTATGGAACTATCACGGATTTTATGGCTTCAAGCCATTTGACGGAGTCAGGGCCCATCATCGCTTCTTTGAATGTAGTCGGTTCATCATTGTCAGACAATAATGATTTACGGTCAAATCTTAGCATTTGATTGTTTAACCGACCGACTTGGTTCAATAGGAACTTAGATCTCCGTGACCACAACCTTTGAGGTACATAAGCTATGAGCATTATGGCATCCTCCAGAACGATTTCTGGCGCTGCGCAACTCAGCACATTTAGCTAAGGTTCGTTAACCTTATCAAAGTTCTATTGTCCTCCCACTTAACTTTTGCAAAAAAATTCCTTTTTCAAGAAACTTCACATTTCAAGCGACAAACCCTTTTGTCCTTGGTGTTATGGAGGAATAACCAATTGTTATTCGAAATAACCTACAAAGACATGCTCATCCGACTTTGGTTGTAAACATCTTACTTATGTTTAGCATACCAAAATTTAAGAAAGGACAACTTGGGTTTTACCCCAAACCATAACTTCCATGGTGTCATTTCAACGGATCAATATGGAGATCTTTTTAGTGTAAAAGCGGAAGTCTCTAAAGCTTTAATCTTTTAAAACATAATGGCAATTTTATAAATAACACCTTTGATCCAACCATGTCAAACAAGGTTTCATTACACATCTCAAACACTCCATATTCCTATGGTGTTTTGGGAGATGTAAATCTAGGTGTTTTGCTAAACTTGTAACTCAAATAAATCCCTTTATGATAAAATCATAATTCATTTATTTTTCATGTTACACTTGTAACTCAAACAAATCCCTTATGATAAAATCATAAACCATTTATTTTCTTGTTACAATGATTTTGCACTTCATCTTGAAAGTCTTTGAAACGTTTTCAAATATTTCATACTTCTTCTCATTAAGTGAACATTCACTCAAATTTCCGGAGAAAGTATATGAAGTTGAAACCCATCGCTTACGACTACACATAATGGACTACATACATCGATATGTATAAATTCCAATATTTTAGTCGTTCGTTCTTCTTTGGCCTTTGAACGAAGTTTTAATTATCCCGAGGAAAGTCTCACAAGCGTCACTTGATCAAATCAAAGACTCCAAAAAATCCATGAAAATGGAGATTCTTCATGTTTTCTTTCCAATATAATTTAAACAGCGATGTCACTTCATAAGTGATCTTTCAATCATTTGTCTTGCGACATTTTAGCATTAAGTTTTATGGATGTGATTTCTCCAACTAGATTTGTAAATCATCCATCTTATATGGAATACGTTAATTATTTGAACAACCTTTGTTCTCATAATACCTGATTCAAATAACAATTATTAAAACAAATCTTGAAGTCAAGCCTTGATGTCAACGAGAAATACAAACAACGGTTTGTTTGTTTTCGATGAACATCATCACATATTCTCTTGCTAGTTACTTAGGCCATTGTGGTTTATGAATTGCGTCGTTCTGTATGAAATTTCATACCAACCAATTCGGTATCCAATACCCAAGAACCACATTGTTTAACAAGCAAAGAATACAACCATAACATGTATATCATATATATACCTAAATTGGATATTTCCAATCTTTTCTTTTCTACCAAATATATTTTATAGATTCTCTTTCAGCATTTCCTTTTCCTTTTTAAAAGAATCTATCAACATCAAAAGTGGCGCCATCTACATGACACATAGTCCAAAGCGTGTATATTCAAATAATAATACCTTTGGACTTGCACTTTGAAGTAGATCACCATCATCAAAATGATCGGTATTCTTTCAAAATCCATTCTTTAGTAATCTTTTAGTGTAGTAAACACTTTACATACATCTTCTATTCATCCTTATCATGACGACTTTCATGATCAAGCTATTGTAGCTTATAAAGGCGAATCGTGAGTATAACGTTACTTTCCAAAACCCTTTTGGATGATTAGGATGTCTAGCATCTCCAACCTTCGTAAATTCTCATCCAATATGAGAACATATATTATACTCTATCATATTGCAACCAAAACATTGTTTCAGATATCATTATATCTGCCACACATGATGGTTTCTGAAACAATTCTTTCAGCTCCTAGATAAACTTGATATTAAAACAATCAAGAATCATGGAGGCAAACATGATACTTAAGATACTAACACTGGAATTGTTACTCTCGATTTAATACCAACTATTAAATTTCACGGAGTAAATAGAGTTTGCTGAAAGTTTGCAATAGGACTTTAAACTTTAGATTGACACTCAACACAATACGATACCAGTTTGTAAAGTATATATCCAGAATTCTATAGTTCTATTATCTCAGTTACAACTATGCATAAGGTGGTGAACGAATGCCAATGACTACAACAAATTATGCAAATTCACTTTGATTTAATTTATGATAAACTGAGTTCTACTAATCCAAATTATAAATGAACTCCCACTCAAAAACGACATCCCTCGTGCCTTTTTGGTGATTACATGAACCAAATCCACTACACCAAGTCCGATCATCACGTGAGTCGGTGTAGCTTCAAAGGCGAGCATCAAATGGGCATCATATCTACTATATGAATCATGCTTAACCTTTCGGTCTGTGTTCCGAGGCCATGTCTGTACATGCTAGGCTCGCCAAGTAAGAACCTTAGTATTCGCATGTGTAACTGTCTTACACCCGAGATATGCTCGTGGATTCAAGTACACCCGATCATCACGTGATGTCTTGAAGCGACGAAACATTGTCGGTGCATACTTAAGGAAGAACAAATCTTTATCTTGATATCTAAATGAGGGATCATCTTATTATGCTAATAAAACGCCAAACAAGCAATATAAGATGCTATCAAACATCACATGTTTATTAGTGGAATGATATGGTTCTCGCATATGATCTCTATCATGTGCACCGTGGTATGATCACTATCATACCTTTATGTGTAAATCCAAGGTCTATGGAGTTTACACGTTATGTATGTTTTAAGAGTATCATCTCATACTTCTACTTACAACATCACCATATCATAACACTAGCCCAGCAACAATCTAAACTAGACGTCTCTAATTTATCCATTGCAAATTTTACGTGGCTTAGGGCTTTCGAAGATAGAACCGTTCTTACCTACGAACATGAACCACAACGAGGATAACCAAATTGTTGACAACTCGTTGCAAATTAGATATTGACTATAGTAGGAGAGACAGACACCCGCTAGCCACTTATGCAAAACTAGTTGCATGTCAAGCGTGGAACAGGTCTCATGTGCGAGGACATGTAAAGTTTGTCCGGGCCGCTTCATCCCACTATGCCACCAATATCCAAAGTACAACTAAGAAGCAATAAAATGATCATCATCGCCCACATAATCATATGTGTACTACCCGTGCAAAGTATCTACGCATAGATCCGGCTCTGATACCACTGTAGGGTTCGCAGCATAGAAAACAAAAAATTTCCTACGATGGGAACAACTATGTACCAAGATCTATCTAATAGATACAAACAACGGGCGGATGTATATCCGTAGAGAACATACCCTTGAAGACCGACAAAGCTTAACGAGTCCAAACTCGTGGTTGATGTAGACGATCTCTTGCCGATCTCAAGATCAAGAGGAAGTCCTAGCGCCGCAAAACAGCAGCGCATCCGTGCTCGCACACACGTTCGAGGCACCGAGCAACCTCCGCCTCCTCGCTCCAGCGATGCAGCGGAAGCACAACTCTTTCTTGCCGAAAAGCCACCGGGAACATGTATCTCGCTAGTCCGAGACCATGGGGAATAAATTCTAGAGGGGGAGAGAGATCCTTCACGAGGAGGTGTGAGTGAGAAGTGAGAGGAGGGGCTCCTTATATAGGGGAGGGGGGGCAGCCCAAGGGGGCATGGCCGCCGGCCATGGAGGGTGCCCCCACCTCTCCCTCATTCATGTGGGTGGACACTCCACTCACAAAATGGCCCTTCAATTTTCTCCACTCAAAAACCCACTCAAATTCCCATTAAATTTCCACCAAATTTAATGCAAACTCTCATCAAATAAAACTCTTTTATTTTATTCAGAATTTTGTCAATTACTTTAATGACAAACATTCACAAATAACCCCTTTCTAGAATTCCATTTCACATGCATAACCACTTTATGCAATTTCACCCGAAAACCTGTTTCGGTATCTAGTGAAATAAATTCCTGCGCTTGTTCATTCTTTCGGCATGAAACTTTTGCTCCAATTGGATGTCGGTGTCTCTTAAGTGTGTCACCCTACGGTTCGTGAATAATGCGGACATGATCGAGACCCCTCTCGGATCAATAATCAGAAGCGGGATCTGGAGACCCATACTGACTCCCACACATTCAACGATGACTTTCTTGTGATCGTCGGAACCTTTTACGCTAGTATCTTAATCCCTTTATTTCGCGATATATTACATGTCCGAGATTCGATCATCGGTATCTCCATACCTAGTTTGATCTCGTTACTGACATGTACTCTTTTCTCGTTCCCGTGATATAACATTCTAGTGATCAAATCACTTGCTTGCAAGCTAATCAATGTGATATCACCGAGAGGGCCCAGAGTATATCTATCCGTCATCGGGATGAACAAATTCTACTCTCGATCCATGGGCCTCAACATAACACTTTAGTAGTTCTGAATCCATCTTTATAATCACCCTGTTACGGTGTGACGTTTGATGTTATCAAGAAACTCTTCCGGTGTTAGTGATTGACATGATCTCATGGTCTAAGGATTAGGATCACTTCGTAAGTTGTTATAGCAATATAAACTCAATGACTTTGATCGTAATGCTATACTTCGGATGAATGTTCATCACACCATTACACTAATGTTGTGACCCCGTTATTAACAACATCCAATGTCCATGATCAGGAAACCTTGATCATCTTGTTAATCAACGAGCTAGTTTATGAGAGAGGCATAACTAGGAACTTTCTGTTTGTTTATTAAACACACATGTATTAACGTTTCCGTATTAATACAATTATAGCATGCAAAATAAACATTTATCATAAATAAGGAATACGATAATAACCACTTTATTATTGCCTCTCGGGCATATTCCCTTCATTCTCCTCATAGGTCAATTCATTCTCAAGCTAAACCTCCTCTAGTGGCACAGTGTCTCTCAATGGTGTATCCACCATCTCCGGATGGCACTTCTTCACCTGGGACACGTGGAACACATTGTGAACAGCGGACAGAGCCTCTGGCAAATCCAACTGATAAGCAACTTCTCCTTTGCGTGCTAAGACCCGATACGGTCCAACAAATCGAGGTGCCAGCTTACCCTTAATTCCAAATCTCTTGATTCCACGAAGTGGCGACACTCTGAGGTATGCTCTATCACCTATCTCATACACCACTTCCTTGTGCTTGGCGTCAGCGTAGCTCTTCTGCCTTGATTGTGCTACCTTCAGTCTGTCCCTAATCAAGGCGACCTTCTCCTCAGCATCCTTGATCAAATCAGGCCCAAATAACTGACGTTCTCCTACTCCATCCCATAGCAATGGTGTCCGGCACCGTTTCCCATATAGCACATCGAACGGTGACGTCTTGATGCTGGTTTGATAGCTGTTGTTGTAGGAAAACTCAGCATAAGGCAAATTCTCATCCCAACTAGAACCATGAGCCAAAGCGCAAGCTCTCAGCATGTCTTCCAAAATCTGATTCACTCTCTCGGTCTGTCCATCAGTCTGTGGGTGAAACGCCGTGCTAAACTCCAATCTAGTACCGAGTGACTCGTGCAGCTGGCGCCAGAAGTGTGAGGTAAATTGGGTGCCTCTATCAGATACAATACTCTTGGGAACTCCATGTAGGCACACAATTCTGTCCATGTAAATCTTGGCCAACTTTGCACTCGTGTAGGTTGTCTTCATCGGAATAAAGTGGGCTACCTTGGTCAAATGGTCGACCACTACCCAAATAGAGTCATATCCTGACCTGGTCCTGGGCAATCCTGTGATAAAATCCATTCCCACTCTATCCCACTTCCAATCCGGCATGGGCAATGGCTGTAGCAATCCTGCTGGCTTCTGGTGTTCCGCCTTCACTCGGCTACATACATCACATAGGGCAATATGCTCTACGATGTCTCCCTTCATGTTGCTCCACCAGAATCTGTCTTTTAGGTCCATATACATCTTCGTATTGCCCGGATGTATGGAATACGGCGAGTCATGAGCTTCCTGCAGAATAAACTTCCTTATCTCCGGATCGTTGGGAACGCACAAACGATCTCCATACCACAGGGTTCCTTGCTCATCCTCGCGGAATTCCCTTGCTCGATCCTCCTTCATCTTTTCCCTTATTTCATCTATCTCCTTGTCTCCCACTTGAGCCTTCCTGATTCTGTCCTGTAGCGTTGGTTGGACTTCCATCGTTGCCAAGTACCCTTCAGATACTACCTCCAGTCTAAGGTCCTTGAACTGCTTGCACAAATCCTCAGGCAATTCACCAATTGTCAATCCATTGGCATAGACCTTCCGGCTCAGCGCATCTGCTACTACATTGGCCTTTCCTGGGTGGTATTGTAGATTCATATCATAGTCCTTGATAAGCTCCAACCATCTCCTTTGCCTCATGTTCAGTTCCTTTTGTGTAAATATGTACTTCAGGCTCTTGTGGTCGGTGTACACATCACAGTGTTTTCCCATTAAGTAATGCCTCCATACCTTGAGCGCATGCACCACTGATGCTAATTCCAAGTCATGTGTGGGGTAATTCCGCTCATGGTGCTTGAGTTGTCGCGAGGAATATGACACTACTCTCCCATCTTGCATCAGCACACTCCCAAGTCCCTGTCGAGAAGCATCACAGTACACTTGGAAATCCTTCTGAAGATCTGGTAAACACAGAACAGGCGCAGTCACTAGCCGACGCTTCAGTTCCTGGAAGCTGGCTTCACATACGTCTGACCATTCAAACTTCCTTTCCTTCTTCAGAAGTTCGGTCATCGGCTTAGAAATCTTGGAAAAGTTTTCAATGAACCTCCTGTAATATCCAACAAGTCCTAAAAAGCTTCGTATCTCTCCTGCATTCTTGGGCGCTTCCCATTCTGTCACAGCAGTCACTTTTCTTGGATCAACAACGACTCCTTCTCCTGACACTACGTGTCCAAGAAATCCGACAGTGTTAAGCCAGAATTCACACTTGCTAAATTTGGCATACAGCTTGTGTTCCCTCAGCTTCTCCATAATCAGTCGCAGATGCTTCTCATGCTCAGCATCATCCTTGGAATATATCAGTATGTCATCAATAAACACCACCACGAACTTGTCCAGGTACTCCATAAATACCTTGTTCATCATGGTCATGAAATATGCCGGGGCATTCGTTAGTCCAAAAGACATAACTGTATACTCATATAAACCATACCTAGTGGTGAAGGCGGTTTTTGGTACGTCCTCCTCCCGGATCTTCAATTGAAAGTAGCCTGATCGCAGATCAATCTTGCTGAACACCTTTGCTCCTTCCAGTTGATTAAACAAATCATTTATGTTTGGCAGAGGGTACTTGTTCTTAATGGTTACTTCATTCAGCGAGCGATAGTCCACTACTAATCTCTTGCTGCTATCTTTCTTCTCCACAAACAGAACAGGTGCACCCCATGACGACGAACTAGGCTGAATGAATCCCTTTTCCAGCTGCTCTTTCAACTGCTTCTTCAATTCCTTCAGCTCATCCACATCCATCTTATATGGTTTCTTTGCAATAGGTCCTGTTCCCGGCATCAGGTCGATAAGAA
Organism: Avena sativa; assembly: GCA_916181665.1. Lineage (NCBI taxonomy): Eukaryota > Viridiplantae > Streptophyta > Magnoliopsida > Poales > Poaceae > Avena > Avena sativa. Next base: position 36,756,220 of record OV702285.1, on the reverse strand, counting down.
ACTCTACTTCCCTGTCAGGTGGCATTCCTGGCAGCTCTTCCGGAAACACGTCAGGGTAATCCCTAATCACTGGCACAGTATCCATGCTAACCCCCTTAAGAGAACTCAAATTACAACTTCGCGGTAGCACAGCCGACTTGAATCTAATCCTCTTACCATCCGGGGTTTTGAGCGAAACAGCTCGCTGTGCACAATCTATGCGTCCCCCATGCATGGACATCCAATCCATACCCAGAATGACGTCTAACCCCTGTGATTCCAACACTACTAGATGTGCAATGAAGTTGTGTGTTCCAATCCTCACGGTCAAGTTGCGGCATCCCGCGCTAGCTATCATATCTCCTCCAGGTGAACTCACTCTAATAGACCTTTTCATAGACTCAGTAGGTAACTTATACTTATCCACAAATGCCCTTGATATGAATGAATGCGATGCACCAGTATCGAAAAGTATAAGTGCAGGGTAAGTGTTGATTAGAAACTTACCAATCACAAGGTCAGGCTCATCTGGAATCTCCTCCACATTCATGTGGTTCACTGTGGCCTTTTCGTTGTTGGTTGGCTTCAGTCCTTTTATCTCCGAACAGTTGTCAGCATAGTGTCCCTTCTGTTTACACTTGAAGCATGTCACCTCACTCAGATCCTTCTTCACAAAGCTGCGATCACGGTTGCGGTCATGTCCACCGTGTCCTCCAGAGTGGTGAGAGTGTCCTCCCTTGTGGTTGTGGTGGTTGCTCCTATGGTTGTCATGACGATGTCCATCGCCTCCATGGTAGTGGCGATCATGGCTCCCATGGTCACTTCCTCCATGCTTGGAGTATCCATCATAGGAAGTGCAGGACTTGTGGTGCGAACCAGAGTGGTGATTGTTACTCTTTCTCTTGCGGTTCTCCACCTGCTTGTGCTTCCCTTCCAAGATCCTGGCCTTGTCCATAAGCTCCTGGAAAGTGGGGCAATAAACCACCAGTAGCTGTACTGAAAGCTCATCACTAAAGCCATCCAGGAATCTCTCCCTCCTTTTTGCATCAGTGTCAACATCCTCAGGTTTATAACGGGACAGGTTGTTGAACTCCTCAATGTACTCAGCCACGGTGCGGTTGGTTTGGCGCAAGTTGCGGAACTCCTTCCTCTTCAGGCTCAGAACTCCTGAAGACACGTGGTTGGTCCTGAAACCTTCCTCAAACATCGCCCAAGTCACAGTATCCAGTGGGTGGGTGATCTGAAAAGTGTCCCACCAAGATGCGGCTGGTCCCTCCAGTAGGTGAGCGGCAAACCTCACCTTCTCACCATCAGTGCATCCAACAGTTACCAGATCCTTGTTGACTGAACGCAACCAGTCGAGAGCAACCATTGGTTCCGTTCCAGTAGAGAACTTAGCTGGCCTTAGCCTCAGAAATATGGTGAGAGCATCTCCCTGAGGCTGATTGTTTCCATTGTTGTTGTTCTGATTTGCCATGAACTGAGTCATCACTTGGGTCAGCTGTGCCTGAGCTGCCATGAGTTGCTCCAACTCAGTGGGTTGACGGCGGGGAGGCATCTGCGGTTCAGCACAGGTAAGTTTAGAAAGAATCAACTACGACAATAGGGTTCTACCCATGCATATGATCAAACAACAACAAAAATAGCAGACAATCACAAGCAAGCAACACATCAACAAACAAGTGATCCAGCATCCTCCCAGGGGTTATCCTAGCAGTATATACCTACTGAAATAGTTTTACAAGAGTTGGCAATGGTTAACTAAACAGTTGATCAACTAAACAGCAAAAACAGCAATCTGCCAGAACAGTCCAACAACGTTCACGAATTTTGCCGCCTGACTTAAACTCGTCAGAAAATTTAGCTGATGTTTGCACATATAGTACAAAGAGTTTCGCATCAGCCCAATTGTTTTCAGATTTTTCCCAGTTACCAGAAAAATATGAAAAATCGTACAGTACTGCTGTATCAGTAGAAAACTGCAGCGAAAATAACACAGATGTTAACCAAACTTGCCATAACTCTTTCATAAAATTTGCACAAATAATTCCTGGGATATCGGAGTACACAAATAAGCAACTAATCACTCTTAAACTAACACGAACTAAGCTTCACATCGATCGAGACTAATTCTAACGAATTTGCCTAATGTGGACTAATTGGTGGACTTCTATCTACTTCTTGAAGAGGTTGCGGTAGGTCCTTGCACTCATGCGTTGGCGCTTCGGTTCGCGGTACAACCATGGCGGCGTAGTGTACACTTCTCCTGAATCATCACTTGAGATCTCAAACTCCACCTCTTCTGGATCCTCCTCTTCTTCACTCTCAGCTGCAACTGCAACAGCTTCATCTCCTCCACCATCATCGTCTCCATCATCATCATCCTCGTCCTCATCATCATCATCGTCCCCACTGTCATCATCATCCCCATTGTTGCCATCATCTCCATTGTCATCATCAGAGGGTGGGTTCAGCTGCGCTTGGAGAGCGGCAATCTGGGCTGTCATAGCTTCAATAGTTTGATCCCTTTCCTGGACGGTCCCTTGCAACTGTTGTATATTCTGGGTGTTCTCCTGCACCGTACCATGAAGATGAGCTATGGTTGCATCTCTAGCTATCAGGGCATTCTCCAGAACTCCCACAGCTTCATGCAGGGTGTCAATCTCCTGTCCTTGGACCACCATACCATTGCTAGCAAAATCTGCAATCTCCTTTATCATCATCACTTTCTCAGCTAGAGCTCCATTCTCCCTTTCCATGTCCTCTATGTGCCTCCGACGGGGCGGCATGTTGTTCCTGTCGCCTGGGGTAACCACAATGTGCCCATCTTCATCACGCCTCCCATAGTCACGGTAGGGTGAATCTGCTAGCAGTAGGTGTCGGACATTATGGCACTGGCGAGACAGGGCTTCATGTATGGCCAAGTTGATTCCAAGTCCCCAGTTGCAGTATGTCTTGGTGTAGATCAGGTGCACAGGGTTTGGTAAGGCGGCATCTCTGAATATGAAGGTGGTGATCTCCCATGCATCCTCACCATATCCATAGGTGTACAGCCTTCTTCCCTTGAACATGGGCAGTGGCAACCCCAATGTCTGCGAGAGCTGTGCTAACTGCCTTGCAAAGGGCCTTGGTGACTCCATGGTTGCATACTCAGTCCTGACTTCTCCCATCTATCAATTAAAAGAGGAAAGTGTGAGAATAGCATATGATAAGAATTTACGAGAGTGAAAGGCATAAGATGAAAGACAGTGTTAATATAGGTTTTAATAAATCTATGGCTTCCTAATCAAATCCTAGGTCACGATCCTACAGTCGACACATGGGCTCTGATACCATCTTGTAGCACCACGGTTCTAAAAAGACCGAGGCTTCTATGTGACATGCCAATCCTTGGATCGGTTCATTGGCCCACAATAGAATGAGATGAATAACATAGCAAAATATCCGTGTATCATAGATAACAATGATCCAGAGTACCATTATTACAATAAAAGCTTAGCTCAAGGCTAGCTCAAATTATTCAGGTAGCAACATAAATAAAGTAAATCCTCCATTCTTCAAATTGCCCACAAGTGAACAAGTGCCGGGTAGAGTACCGTGGCCTATATCGATTACTCAGAATTGGAATAACCTGCAACATGAAACATAGCAGCCCCGAAGGGTCAATACATGGAATGTATGGCAAGTAGAGCTAGTAATGGAGACAGTAGTACTAACATCTACATGCATATTTGGCAAGTGGAGCTGTGTCTGGCTTGCGTTTGCAAATACCTTTGTCCTACTTTCATAAACAGTTTTTGATTTTCTTTGAAAAGATCCCAATTAAGTTAACCCAACAATATTAAAACAATTATGAAATTAGAATGAGCGAGAAACATATCATGGAATCAATATCAAGCAACTCAGTTGTCCATAACCGGGGACACGGCTAATCGATTAGATTATACACCCTGCAGAGGTTAGTACACTTTACCCATGTGACTTGGCCAGCCCAGCTCGTACCATCACTCTCATTTTGGGTGATGATAGGGAGAAGTCCAAGAAGAGACTGTTCGGGAAGTAGCACCCCAATCCCGACGCGCACCGGTCCAACCTACCAAAATTCTACATCTCTGGATACGCGGGTTCGGGTTACCACAACCTACTAAGTCCAACCAACCACCCATTTCATTATTGGCACATGGTTGTACATGTAAGCTACCAAATAAAGAAGCCAATCAATTTCTCTCGATACCTGGGTGCCTTTCCGCAATGAAACCACCAAAAATTATCAATACCATCACACCCAGGAGATTCATTGATTAGGTTGTTTTAGTTTTCACAAACCAATACTTTTAGAAACAAGTCTCAATGATGTAACCCAGCCCTCGTTCAACATAGCATGGCTAAGCACATCTACCAACGGTGTTTCATCTACAAGGAGGGTCCTACCACATAATAGGACATAGCATAGCGATAGTATCATCCTACACATGTGTCTACAAAATACACGACAATGCATAGAAAATAGTAGGACAATATCATGAACAAAATAGCATCTACTTGCCTTGGTTGTAGCGGTCGGAAGAACAATCCACACACGAGCAAGCGTTGCACTCGTCACAATCTACACGATACAATTGCAATCATAAACAAACAATCCACAAGCATATGCAACAAAGATGATGCATGAAGATATGCAAGGCAAGTTAATTGGTGCTACAGCTGCACCACATAATCCTATTCAATAATACTACTGATTGCATGCATGGAAAATAGTTTTAGCGCAAGGAAAACTATTACGCAAAAAGTAACGCTCAAAACTAGAGCTAGAACTCAAATAATTCACTACCGGTAGTATACTGTTTGTAAAATCTTGGGAAAATTCTACCGCATAGGCATCGCTAATTAGAAACAGTACCAATTGGAATTACTCAAAAAGGAATTATAAAACTCTCCGAGTAATTAAAACACTGCAGAAAGCCACTAGACAGTTTCTGCAGAAGTTTTCACTGTAAGCCTATCTTTTTAATTCACGATGAGATTCCCCTCGTTCCACTGAATCCAGGGACATATGATACGCAATTTTTGGAGCTACGGATCTTTTTCTACGAATTAATTACTCCAAAAAGGCCATTAACTCATTTGATTAAACTGTACTAAACCTTACTGCAAAAGCCTGAACCAAAGGTACAGCAAGATTTTACACGACTTACTGAATCTACACATATTTTAGTTGCAATTTTTGGCCCAGCGGTTTAATTTCTACGCAATTTACAAGTTTCTACTGAAATCTGCCAACTAAATCGATTAAAGAATAAACCCAGTCAACTGTGTCTGTTGACTTGTCAACGCGGCTGCTGACTGGGCGCTGACTGGGCGTCTGACTAGTCAACGCCTGAGTCTGACCGGTCAACGGCCGATCTGGATCGCTGATCTGAAATCTAACGGCGGCTGTGGACTCACCGGAAACGAACGGCGAAACGGACGGCGGCGAGTTCCGGACGTTGGCGGCGATCGGTTCCGGCGACGGTGGTTACCTGCGCGAGAGGGAGACGATCAGCGCGATTCGAGGCGGTTAACGCGGCGAGTGGCGGCGTGCGACACGCAGGGCGAGGCGGCGGCGAGCGGCGCGGGTGCGGGGCCGAGGCGGGCGGCGCTGGCGCGCGGCGGGCGGCTGCGCGCGCGAGGCGGCGCGGCGGAGCAGCAGCGGCGAGCGGCAGGCGGGCGCGCGGCGTGCAGCGGGCGCAGGCGGCTGCGGCAACGAGCGGCAGCGCCGGCGAGCGCATGCGCGCGGGCGAGCGCGGCGCCGCAGGCGAACGAGGCGGCGGCAGCGGCGCGCGTGCAGCGGCGGGCGGAGGCGCGCTGCAGGCGACGGCGCGGCTGGCGGGCGGCGCTGCGGGCTGGCGGGCGGGCGGAGGCGGCGTACCTGGGGCGGCGGCGCGCGGAGATCGAGGTGCGGGGGCGGTTCCAGGAGGCGGCGGCTGGGTGCGGGGCGATCGAGGCGGCAGGGAGGCGGGGCCCGGGGCTTTTAAGTGGGGCCCCCTCGTGGGGTCCTAGTCCGATTCGGGGCGCGGTTGGATACGAATACGGCGAAGTCGGGCCGATTTTCTATCTTTTAATAAAACGGCCGTAACTTTTCCGTACGAGCTCCGAATCGGGCGATTCTTGCTCCTACGGTTTTGTAAAATCGAGGGGAACAATCTAGGGTCAAGGGTTGGGTGAAACCACTAGGCTACAAGGGTGCACTACACTAGTCCACCTCATGCCTCCCGCAGGAGCCTCTTAGTAGAATAGAATAGAGTTTTGAAAATAGCGTTTCGCCGATTCTTTTCAATCGATGGTTTTGCATGGAAAAGCATGATGCGATGATATGAATGATATGCAGAACCAAATCTAAAATTTGGGATGTGACACTCCTCCAATCTTGGAACAAGCCAAGGGGATGCCAAACCTGATGACGAATTACTCCTTCGGTGGTGGTGGTGTTCTCTTGTAATCAGAAAGCTTCCATGGCAAAGAATCCCCATCCAAAAAGGATGTCCTAGTCTCTGCAATTCTTAAATTAGCAGCAGAACTTATGCGGTCAAATCTAGCCTCATACTCACAGTTTTGATTTTGTATGTCATAGAGTTGTGCTTGAAATTGGTTGGTAGTCTGAAGAAGTGAGAAGATCTCTTCTCGGAGCTCAACAACTTCTCCCTCGTGCTTGGTGATGAGTTCTGAACTTATCTTGTGAATAACATCCACTTCGCGTTCCCCCATCTTCTTGTACCTGAAGACCTCCCGCTCCAATGCTTCCATCCTGTCTTCCAGACTTCCTTCTCCCTTGGGGTCTTCAACTTATTTCATATGTACCTTCCCATCTTTGAGAATCATCTCCTTGGGATGGATCTTCAACTCATACATGTATGGGTTGAGGATATCCGCAGAGGGATCCTCCATGGGTGATCCAGAGGAAGACATTGTAGCTCCAAAACTGAGAAATTTGCCTGACAGAAACAGATCGAAACAAAAACACGACGAGAACTCGATGCACGAACCTCGGGAGATCCGGGGGGTTATATATTACGAAGTTTCAAGGCATAAGGAAGGTTTTAACATGGAAACAAAGCGGAGATGGAGTTCGAGGGGGGGACACCCCCTCAGACACGGCCAGGTTGGGCCCGCACCTGGGGTGGGTTTGTCCACCTCGGGCTCCGTTTCCTCTTCAATTTCATCTCGTAATTTCCCTTATGTATTAAAAACATCAAAAATATAAAAAGATTGGAGTTTCACGAACCTTCTGTTTTCACCACTTTTACCTACTCAAAGACGAACTCTGCAGACTCTGGTGTTTGGCTTCTGATAAATTCTTCTGGAGTCGTCATTCGAATAATATCCACATCTTCATTATAAGAATCTCCAGAAATATAGTGTTTTAGTCTTTGACCATTAACCACCTGTGTTGTGTCATCCTTTAGAGAAGAGATTTTGATGGCACCTGAGCGGTATACTTCCTTGATAACAAAAGGTCCTTCCCATTTTGAGAGTAGTTTTCCTGCAAAAAATCTGAGACGAGACCTATACAAAAGAACTTTCTCACCAACATGGAATTACCTTTTTAGAATTCTTCTATCATGCCATCTTTTTAATTTTTCCTTAAAGAGCCTAGCATTTTCATAAGCTTCACCTCTCCACTCATCTAGATTACTTAAATCTAGCAGTCTTTTCTCACCAGCAAGTCTAAAATCTCTATTCAACTCTTTCACTGCCCAGTAAGCTTTGTGTTCTAATTCTAAAGGCAAGTGACAAGCTTTCACATAGACCATTTTGTAAGGAGACATCCCCATAGGATTTTTATAAGCAGTTCTATAAGCCCACAAAGCGTCATTCAACTTTTTAGCCCAATTTTTTCTAGATCTATTGGCAGCCTTCTGCAAGATAGATTTAATTTCCCCATAGGAAAGTTCTACTTGAATTTCATTGCATACATTGTCAAGAATAAACTTTGGGAGAGTTTACACTATATATACAACCATGAAAAACATAATAAAGATGAAATGCATGAAAGGCAAACACTTAATAACAAACCAATCTTAAGTATAAAACCATTTCCGTTAAACCCTCTAAACTTGTCCCCCATTGACAACAAGTGCCAAAATGGATGAAAAATTTAGAAGGCCAATATACTATGAGTTCCTCCCCAAGGTGTGCATTTCTCATAATTTGAGTGAAATCAAATGCACGTATCCAATGACGAATATTTGGAGGAAATCAAGCTATATTGAGGATCAAAGATTGCTACAAGGATAAAACGGTGAAGAAACTTCAACGGATGAAGCAAGAAATCCAATGATCCAAAAAATCAAATGGACAAATAGTGCTCTAAATGAAATAAGGAAGCTCCCCAAGGTTCGTGCATAAATTTGAATTATTGTATTTGAATACAATATGCACAAACATGGAATCCTCACTCCCTCTATATTATTTAGAACACAATCAAGATACACGGAGTAGATATAAATAAATACACTTGTAAAGATAAGCTTAAGTCCAAAAGAAACCAAATATGATATATGAGTGCATGAAGATGCAATAAAAGTAAACCAAGCACTCATAAATCAATACCTTACCAATACCATTAAAAACCAAGAGGATAGGAGATATGGTCGGCAAAGAGCGATGATATCAAGGCGAGATATTAACACTCTCATGTACATAAGTTTATAAGTGGATAAAACATGAGAATAATCCACAAATAAACAACCATACATAAGAGGTTAATAAAATATGAAAACATGATATCCAAGAGGAAGTCATAAGATATACCAAACATGATATTTTTTGCTTAAGTGCATATATAGCCCATGGCTCTATTTTCTCTTATGGTATATCAATGAACTTCACCAAATAAAAATAAAAACCTCAAAAACATCACAACTAACACTAAGGGAACAAAATCTAGTTGGGATACTTTGAGAAAGGCAACAAGTAGCACAAGGAAGGATTCAAAGCAATTTCAACAATATTGCACATGAGAGTACCTTGAGGAATTTATATGCAATAAATTTCTAGAAGGCATATTTGGAATTGGTGGATCATGAGAATGATTTTATATACTCCCCATTATATGAATCATCTCAAATTACTCACATAAGCAATAAGGATAAAGAAGTCTTTCAAAGATCCTTGCAAAAACCGCAACATTTACAAACGGATAAATTCATGCCAAGTTGCAACCTACAAGAGATTGGATGAAAGAATAGTATGCATGAATAAGATACTTGTTACCAAGATAGCAATGGTATGATGTAGTAGATAAGAATTTTTCGATCATCCTAGCATGGCTCCAATTATCATGTGGTGACAACACTTTCCTCATAGACGATACAAGCATCCATTGCATCTACAATGTACCTAAAACAACATTAAAGTACATCTTGGTCCACAAACTTATTGGGTCCAAAGTGGTTAGACGAACCACAACACATAGGACACACTCCATAAAGATATGTACATATTTAGAGATGAAATTTGAATTTCATGCACATCTTAGCCGTTTAAGGATTTGATGGAGTATACCCTATATATTGGATCAAAGAAAGCAAACACATGGAGGCTTTCAATATCCAAAGAAGATATAATTTGGAAAAACACCAAAATATTCAAGAAGGCATACAAGGTGTGAAAAAACACATTTGTTGCCCAAACTATATCAAAGAATCAAATCAACACAAGATTTGTTCAACGAATTTCAACAAATGAACTAAGAAAAAATTAAAGATGAACAAAAATACTCAAAGATTTATCTCATTCAAGCAAATAAATTAGAGAAGAAAGAGTGAGATAATAAACTCCCAAAAGAGCAAGGTTTCAACAAATAAACCAAACCCTTAACACTTTTCACAATGGCACAAGGTTCTGATAAGAAAAGGTTTGTCTTCCACTAAAACACATTTTATAATAATCAAAAACATCATCAAAGAGATGTTCAAAATCCAAGGAAGATAATGGGAGCCACAACAAAAAATTTGAAAACAAAATAAGGCAATAAGAGGTGAAATCCAAGGTGAAGATGATCCACAAATGCTACCACACATAAGTATATCAATTAGCGAAGACAATGAGAGTGAATTGGAATTAATTTCCGATGGTATATTGCACGGATATTAAAGATAAATCTTCACAATAAAAATCATAGGATAGGAATAAAAAGATTAAGCACTATGCAAAGATATATATTCTTGATAGCTTCAATCTAGTCACACAATCATGCAAAGCAATGATTAGAATAACTTGAAGCAAATGGTCTCCCAAAAAGATATAAAGATATGTGTTTGAGGAAGACTGCATCAAGAATTTCTTACTCGAAAAAAGGCCGAAAAGACGAGCAATAAAATATTCTAACAAAAATAGGACCTTGTTTGAGCCAACATGCCACCTAGAAACAAGATAATCAACAATATCAACTCTAAGTGGCACTACCTCATATGTTCACATTTCCTAGGATTGTGATATGCAAAATAAGCATATTACTCCCCCATAATGTGATATAATTTTTTTTCTTAATAAGAGGCAAAGCAACCTCAACTAGAGAGAATTAATGGACATTTAGAATTTGAATTTCTCATGAGTATGACACACCACATAGTGACTATATAAGCTTGCAATATCAATACTAAGTGGTAGTAATCATGTACACACATTTTAAGGTTTGAGAGATGCGTGAGGCATATCACTCCCCCAAAATGGGATGTTCCATTAACCACTCAAAAAGAGCCAAATAAGATATCATCAAGATGCATTAGAGGCTCAAAACAAAACACACGAGTAAATGATATGCCAAACATCTAGACATACTTGAATACACAAAATAAGCAAGCATGAGGAACACCAAATACAAACACATACTTGGTACAAAACCAAAACATGTAAAAGGGCAAGTAACTTACAATATAAATGAGTTTAGTACAAGTTACCGCAAAGATGCGCATTAGATATAAGATAGGAATATGATAATCCTAATGACTTGGCTTGATAAAATATAATATATGAAGATGCCTTAATTCTTCATGAGTTAGCCAAGTCTCTAATGCCCCCCCAAAACACCTATTGATCAAGTTTGAGCTTGTTGGTCCCCAACCAAGTTGGGTCCTAAGAGGTTAGTCACAATAGGCTTGGCAACCCAAATGGTTCTTTTCGTAACACCACTTTGAGTTCCAACAAACTTGGCAAACACATTGCCATCCTTATCCTTCCTAAGAGAATAATAATCATCATCAATAATGATAGGGTTACATAAGGTACCGTTTGAACATGAAGAGGCAAAGTGCCCCTTCAGATGACATATGTAGCAACAAGTGCTCCCCTTTCTCTTCTTCACTGATTTCTTGGTTTGGGGAGAATTATCTTGGTTCTTCTTCGGAAGTGGCCTAACTTCAACTTGGGCTTTAACATGAACTTGTGGCCGCTTCCATTGTTGCTTCTCACTCAGGTGCTTTTTCTTCAATGGACAAGATCTTTCATGATGTCCTTCAACCTTGCACTTGAAGCAAATAATCTTGGCCGGATTCTTGACTTGGTTTTGGCCCTTATTCTTGTTTCTCTTGGACTTGTTCTTGTTATTGGAGTTGAATCCAAGTCCACTTTTATCATTAGGGGATTTTCGCACACTCAAAATATTATCGAGTGTGGATTTCCCTTCATGACTCTTTTCCAAGTCATTCCTCAAGGAAGTGACTTGGGCCTTGAGCTCTTTGATTTCCTCTACATGGTTAGCAGAAATAGAAGTACTAGAGGAAGTAGAAGATTCATTGTTAGAGCAACAAGGCAAAGCAAGAAATCCAACACAAGGTTTATCAATAGTATGGCTAGATGGATTACTAGGACTAGCACATGGAAAAATAGCATTTTGAGTAGAAGTTGTGCTAATGTCCAAAAGAGGCTCACAAGATGTTACCTTGGTAATACTTGCCTCACGAGCTAACATTAGCCCATCATGGGAGATTAGAAGATCATTATGAGAGCCCAAGAGATTTTCATGACTTTCTTCAAATTTCCTATACTTGCTAGTTAGCAACTCAAGTTGAGCCCTTAGCTCAACTTTCTCCTTTAGGGTAGATGCTTCACAAGAAGTAGAGTTAGTAGCACAAGCATCATTAATGGAATTTTCCTTTTCAAGCTCATAAGATTCAATTTTTTGTGTGAGGAGACAATTAGTGTGCTTCTCCTCAGCAAGCTCTTGCTTAAGGAGATTGAATCTCCGACTCCCATCATCAAGTTGGAAATCCAACTCCTCTATGGTTCCCGTTTGTTTAGTTATGGTGTCCATAACGTGTTTGAGACAAGTAACTGCCTTATTATTACCACGAAGATAGGTACATAAAAAGGTCAACTCAAGCAAGAGAGAACTAGTATCCTCATCAATGTCATCGTCACTATCATCATTATCATTGTTATTATCTTTAGAAGATATATTGGGATCCAAAGTAGGAGATACCTTTTATCCTCTTGCCATAAGGCACATGTGAGCACGGGAGGATGAAGATGAGGATATTCTTGAATCTTGATTCATGATCATGTCTTGTTCCATAGAATGTTTGATTTCCTTTACATTGTTAGATAAACAACTAGAGGAAATAGAAGCATTTTTTTCATGGGAACAAGGCAAATCAAGCATATCATCTAAACTAGTACTCAAATAATTTATAGATGATATACAAGGACTAGCAACACAAGGGGATATATCATTATTGTTGCAAGAAGTGCTTAAGTCTAAATAATAAACATTGCAATGGGATAGAGATGAAGGATCATCATCAGCGAGCATAATATCAACATTGCAATTCCCAACACCACTCACCATATATTTACCTTGTGTCTTTCCACACGTTGGTGAAGTGGGTGAAGATGAGAACTCATCGCTTCCGGTGGTGGAAGAAACTTGGAACTCTTCATGATGTGAAGGAAAAGATATATCCTCAGAGAAACCACCGACAATATTAGAGATGGAACCACCAAATATTTCTTTAAGCTTGGTCCACTTCTCATGAGACGACTTGTGCTTTACAATCTTTAAGAACAAATTAACTGTGGGGCTCAAAGAGAAAATAATCTCATTAGATACTTGAGCTTCGAGATGTAAATTTTTATCATCCTCTAAAGATATATTTTGAGGATCAATCGGAGGAGAAAAACCTACATCTAGAAATCACTCAACATTTGGACACAAGGTCCTAAGATTACAAAGAAAGCAATTTCTCCACAAAGCATAATTTGTGCCATCAAAGATAATTGTGTCATTGTGCACTATACTACTAGCCGACATCTTTACACTCTAGGCTGTGAAGCCTAAACAAGGAGAGACCTTGCTCTAGTACCAATTGAAAGGATAGAGATGTCGCCGAGAGGGGGGGTGAATAGGCAATTTCAAAACTATTACGGTTTTGGCTTGATAGAATGCGGAATTAAACCAATGTTAATTTTACAAGCACAAAACCTAAATACACTAAGCTCAACTAAGTGTGCCAAAAACAAATTAAGCTAAGCAAGATAGCACAAGATAAATATACCACAAGTGATAAGCAATATATAAGTGCTTCAAGCTCGATGGCTATCACAAGGAAAATAAGCTCGGATATAGAGATAACTGAGGCACGCGGAGACAAAGATGTATTCCCGTGTTAACCACCTTTGGGAAGGGGGCTACGTCACGTTGGAGAGGTGTGAGGTTCCACGAAGGATTCCTCACGCTCCACAAAGGCTCACCTTCTTCTCCGAGTCTATCCCATGAAGGAATAGGCCCTTTCCTTATGGCTAGCTTTTCCTCCACTCCGGAGATGGCAAGCTCCACAACCACTTCACAAGCTCCACAAAGGAGAAGCCTGGGTCTCTTCACAATCTTCCACGAAGAGGACACCGCGGTACCAACCGCCAAGCCAACTAGGAGGTCACCCTCCAAGAGTAACAAGCTCACGGTCTCTCACTCGAACAAATCGTAATGGAGAGCTCAACACTTATGCAAGAATGCAAAGCAAGAACACCAAGGGTGCTCAAATCCTTCACTCTCAAATCCCACCAAAGCAATAAGTTCTAGGGAGGAATTAGAGAGGAAGAACAATGGTGGAAACCAACAAATGACTCCAAGATCTAGATCCAATGGGTTCCCCTCACTTAGAGGAGGAATTGATTGGTGGGGATTGTAGATCTAGATTTCCTCTTCCAAAGCCCTTAAAAAGATGAAAGAATCATAGGAGGGAAGGGAGAGGAAGAAATCTCAAAGAGGTAAACAATGGAGGTCAAAAACGTGCTCAAGAGCCTTAGAACTTTGGGGAATAAGCCCCCCCCCTTTTATACCCCTTCAAGGGGGAAGAATGTTGGAAGCAAGATGCGCTGGGCGAACACGTTCTGGTGATGAAACCGACGCCGCAGGATCAACCGCCAGAATTTCCAGTCAAAATTGGAAGTTCCGGCAAAAACCAAAACAGCTTACTGAACCAATTTTTGGCGGTTTGCCGGAAATTTCCAGCGGTCGCTAGAAATTCCGGCCACAGGCTCGGTCTCACCGGAACAAAATAGGGCACATGAAAACGGCGATTACTTTTGCGTCCGGACTCCGATTTCGATGATCATGGGCTTGTTTTAACAAGGACAACAAGATCTACAAGATGGTTCAGAGAAACATCATAGTCCAGAAAAGAAGGATAGAACGAAATAAATAAAGGTAAGAAGCCTCCCTACGCGAAGAACCGATAAAACCTTCGAAAATGACGTAGAAGATGCATACGAATTCCGTTTTCGATGAACTTGGGCTTGTTGAAGTGCTAGCAACAAGCTCAAGAACCTCACATGGAGAAACACCAAGAAGCAACAAAATAGGAAGATGCAAAGTATGCAAAGGATTGAGCTTCCTATGACGATGTGATCAAGTTACCCTACCGAAAGCCCCTCTTAATAGTGCGGCTATGTATCCTATAACTCAGTCTCCCAACAACCAACTTGAGTCCGGTAAAAGGAAAACCTAGCAAGGCCATACCTTTTTCTTGCGCATCCCTCTTGATCTTGATGACAACACTTCAATCTCCATCCAAGCCGGAATGCATCACTTGATCGTTGTTGCTTTGTGAAGACTCCTAATTTTCTCCCCCATACACCACTATTGGATAGCTTCATTAATACATGTATTCACATGTCCATTATCACCAATATGGGCGGCGAGCTTCAAGCAAATGATCTTCTCGAGATGCTTATCTTGAACTTGCCCTTCTCAACCATACCACAAGATCCTTGTGGTACATTCTTTATGCTTCATGTGTTGACCAACTTGAAATCACTCTTCACTCTTTGTATAGGTCAACCATGTATCTTCTCATGCTCCATCTCAGTATCTTGAGGTACATAAAGAACTCTTAATTTGATTACATGCTCTAAATCTAAGTCAGTCATAGCTCAACTAATGAGGCTATCATGACACCGTCTTAGAGATATATCTTGAATTCTTCTATTGAGACCACACTCTCAAGATCTAGATCATATCATATTATTCTCTTCAACTCGATGATCTTGATGTCAATACTCAAGGTATATCTTTATATTCATGGCATCCATACTTGAATCCAACACATAGACTACAAGCATGACCTATGGAATATTCCTTCATATAAAACTCAGTGAAAACATTAGACCATAGGGATTGTCATTAATCACTAAAACCACACATAGGGGAAATTACTCTTTCATTGAGTCACCCTTGTGGGGGGAAGAAGCTTGCTACAACACTCTGCACTTGGATTCCAATGAGTTGGTACATGTAGAGTTGTTACCATCAAGAACATTTTTTTGAAATTTTTCCGAGGAATTAGGGTACTACATCATAGTTGCATCATCACCAAAGATGAAGCACGACTTATCTTCCACAACAACTGCAAGAACATTTTCTGGCACTATCATCAACTTGTACAAACAACGAAGTTTGGGAAGTTTGCACCACTATGATCTTCTCATGTCCTTTAGATCTACAAAGCAGTTTTATTTTGTATTTTTTGTTTACTTTTCGGTCTTGTTTTTACCTTTTCCTTATGCACATAAAAACCATAAAAAATAGTTTAACCTTTTTCTTGTAATAATGGGAATATAGGGTTAGGCCTACCTTATTGTAGCCAAGATATTGAAATCTAAAGGAGTCTTGAGTTTTACATTGATCGAGGAACACTAAAAAAAGATTTACTACAACCGTTTCTCTGTAAGAAATATGGCCAGCGCATTAAAGCATGTTAATTTGTTTACTAATATATTAAACACTATAAAAAATCCTAACATGAACCCAAATATTTTAAAGGTTAAGTTGGTTCAGCACACTCTAACTAGGGTTGCAAATTTATGGTTCCAGAGTACACTCAAAGGAAACTTGAAATCCTAGTTTAACATGAGGGCTTCATTCTTGGAAAGATTTAGCTTTATTGAAAGTGTTTCTACCTTTAGGAAAATCATATGTGAATTTAAAAAGCAAGATGATGAAACACTTATTAATGTATGGGTTAGATTTAAAAATATTTCTTACAACATTGAACATGGTGTAAGGGACTGGATGCTTATGAATAGTATTTATAGTGGTTTAAAGGTTGAACCCATGTGTGTTTATTGATGAGGAAGCCAACACTTCTTTTATAGATATTGAAGCCTCTGATGCTTATCTACTTTTATATGGAATCCTTTTTGAGACTAATATATTTTGATGTTTGGATACATTTGGATATGTAGACCAACCCACTAATGAAGAAAACAAGAAAATAAAAATAGAGGTTGTTGTTATGGAAGAAAAATAAGACATTATGGTAATGAAAGATAAACAAGTAGAGTAAGTAAAAATGCTTAGTTAAGTCAATGAACCCCTACTAAATCATAAAAAATGTAGTTTCCATGAACACATTAATATTATACAAACAAATTCTAATGATCCTTCTTTTAATATTCATCAAGCGAGATTTGGATCATACACAGCAAACTATGTCATTGAAGAAGAGATAGCAAGATACAATAATGAAGCTATGATACCACCTAAGATTGGGGATGCTTTGATCCCCAGGATACTAGTTATTATTGGCAAAGAAACTCAACATGCTATATTAAATCTAGCATCTAGTGTTTCTGTTTTGTTAAAAATAATATGACTTGCTTGAACTAAGAAATATGGAGAAATGGACCATAGATATATTACTTGTTGATGATTCTACCAAACATGCTTTAGATATATTTAATGATGTTATGGTTTAAATACATATGACATTTTTACCTATGGACTTTATCATTGTGTATAGGTGACGAGGTTTAATCTCGTCAATGCCCATTGTTATGGACTTGGGTTTTGGAGAAGATGGGGATGCTGGAGATCGCGGAACGGTTAGAAAACAAGCAATATGAGACACGAGCCGTCATGAACACGTCGTAGGCGAGTTTCTGGTAGTGAGGGTACCTCTGCTTTTTTGGCGTCAATACCTCGCTGAGGTAGTAGATTGGGCGTTGGACCCCATGGGTCTTGCCTTCTTCGGGTCGCTCGACCACTAGTACGGTGCTCACCACCTGGGGTGTAGCTGCTATGTACAGCAGTAGGGGCTCGCGCTCCTTTGGCATGACCAAGACGGGCGAGGTAGAAAGTAGCCGCTTTAGATCTTCGAATGCATCATCCGCCTCAGGCGTCCACTCGAATTTGTCGGCTTTGCGCAGCAGCTGGTAGAATGGCAGTGCTTTCTCGCCCATGCGGCTGATGAACCTGCTTAATGCCACTATTCGTCCTACAAGTTGCTGGACACCTTTGAGGTTTTTCGGTTTCTCCATGGCCATGATGGCTCGTATTTTCTTCGGGTTCGCCTCGATCCCTCGCTGGGAGATGAAGTAACCAAGCAGCTGACCCGATGGGACGCCGAAGGCGCACTTTTCGGTGTTAAGCTTGATCCTATAGCAGTCGAGATTATCGAACGTCTTGCGGAGATCGTCGATGAGTGTTCTCACCTCCCTGGTTTTGATGACTATGTTATCGACATAGACTTGGACATTGCGACCGATCTAGTCCTTTAAGCATGCCTGCATGCACCGCTGGTACGTGGCACCTGCGTTCTTTAGCCCGAAGGGCATTGTGTTGTAGCAGAACACCCCGAACGGCGTGATGAACGCCGTTTTTTCCTGATCTTCGACTTTGAGTCGGATCTGGTTGTAGCCTGAGTAGGCATCGAGGAAGGAGAGCTTCTCGCATCCTGCAGTCGAATCGATGATCTGGTCGATCCGAGGGAGAGGGAAGTGGTCCTTTGGGCAGTGCTTGTTCAGCGACGTGAAGTCCACGCACATCCGTAGGATGTCCGTGTACTTTTTGGGGACCATCACAGTATTGGCGAGCCACTCGCTTTCCTTGATCTCCCTGATGAAGTTTGCAGCGCGTAGTCTGTTGACTTCAATCCCTATGGCCTCGGCCCGGGGCTCGGACAGTCTCCGGATGGACTGCTTGACGAGCTTTGTGTCTAGAAAGACGTTGAGTGCGTGCTCGGCGAATTCCCTAGGAACTCCTGGCATGTCCGCAGGACACCAGGCGAAGATTTCCCAGCGCTCACGGAGGAATTCGACGAGCGCGCTTTCCTATGCGAGGCTGAGATCGTTGGCGATCAACGCCGTCTTGGAGGCATCCGTCGGGTGGACCTTCACCTTCTTTGTGTTGACGGTGGAGCCGAAGGACATATCGGGTGCGTTTTGCCGTGCGACTGGGGGTGCCCCATTGTCTGTCACCTCGCGGAGTCTTACGAGCTCCTCTTGCATGCCGAATGACTGGGAAATTCTGTTGAAGTCCCTGTCGCAGTGGTCCGATCGGGTGAAGCTCCCGTGGACCGTGATGATGCCCCTGGGTCCTGGCATCTTTAGTAGCAGGTACGTGTAGTGTGGTACTGCCAAGAACCTTGCGAATGCTACACGCCCGAGGATGGCGTGGTATTGTGATGGCCAGTCCACCACTTCAAACTCGAGCCGCTCGCATTGGAAGTTATCCGGTTTGCCGAAGATGACGTCGAGCCATATCTTTCCCAGGGGGAATATGCCCTTTCCTGGGACGATGCCATGGAACATTGTGTCTGACTGTTCCAGGCTGCACAGCGGGATGCGCATTGCTGCTAGGGTGCTTACGAACATCGGGTTGATGCTGCTACCGCCGTCCATGAAGACGCGGCTCATCTCGAACCCTCCGATCTGCGCCTCAAGCACCAGGGCAGCATGACCTGGGCGAGGGACCTGGCAAGGGTGATCCGAACGGCTGAACGTGATGCAGGACTCCGATCCGCTTAGGTACTCAGGGATGGCGGGTGGAGCTGTTACAACCAGGTTGATCTGACGGGTAATTTTCTTCTGCACCCTATTCGTTGGGCGCCCTATTTGGATCATCAGCGCTCCTTTCGGCGGGGAATACCCGTGCCCACCGTTATTCTGTGCGGGTGCGACTGGGTGGTTCGGGCCGCCTACAGGTGGTGGTGGAGGAGCTCCATGCGCTATCTCGCCTGGTGCGAGCGTGTTCCCGAATCCAGGGTTTGGGGCTTGCTGCCTCATCTGAGCCATGCTTTCGCTGAGTTTCTGGAACTCGCGGCAGTCCTTGAGCATGTGGCTTGCCTTCTTCTTACCATCCTGCTTGTCGATGTAGAAGTGGATGGTGCATGGACCCTATAGTCTTTCGTATGCTGAGGGTCCGTCGTCGCGACCGCGGCGCTGCCACGACTGTGCTGGTCGTCCTCCATCGCGGAAATTACCTCCGCGGTATCCGCCGCTGTTGCGGTTGGCATCGCTGCGGCGGTCGGCGTAGCCAGCCGCGACCATGTCGGGTCCATCTCGATCATCGTAGACGTGAGGTCTCCTCTTGCTACGGCATTCTCGCCGTCGGCCGTAGTCGTCCTCTTCCTCCGAGCGTGCTCGGTGGACGGAGTCCTCACCGTCGGCCCACCTGTTGGCGATGTCCATGAGGTGGTCCAGTGTCTTGGGCTTGACACGCCCAAGTTCTTCCTTGAAGTCCTGGCGCTTGACACTGTCCTTGAAGGCGTCGATAGCTCTCTCCTCGGAGATATGCACCGCGGAGTTCTTGGTGTTGGACCAGCGTAGTATGTACAAGCGAATGGGTTCGCCCGTTCGTTGAGTGCAGGCTCGCAACTCTTCGATCGAGGCAAGCCTCTTGCTAGTGCCTTTGAAGTTTCGGACGAAACTGTACGCAAGCTGCTCCCAACTTCGGATGGACCCTGAGGATAGGCTGCTTAGCCAGATCCGAGCTGCGCCTGTCAGCTGCAGCTGAAGGCATTGCATGGAGGTTTACCTGCTTCCGCCGTGCAGCTTGACGGACGACAAGTGGTCACTGAGCCACGCCTTGGGGTCCTGTGTGCCGTAGAATTTCGGAGTGTCCGAAGGGAGCTTGAAGTTTCGCGGCATCTTTGTCCGTCGGACAGATCTGCTGAAGCATCGAGCTCCGTAGAGTTCTTCTTCGTCTTCGTCCATCTCGGATTCAGACGAGCATACGCGCTTGGCGCGTGCCTTGTCGATCTTGCGCTGCGTTAGCTCGTTTTGAGCGTCGTAGTCGCGGTTGCGATGGCGTGAGCTCTTATGCCTTCGAGGAAGGTCATGCTCTTCGTCCTCGGATGAGGGTGTGGGGCTGCGGTTGAATCTGACCGCAGCCTTATTTTTTGGCTCCGCAGGAGCTTCTCCGTGGAGCGCAGCTCCGATGAGTCCGAGCCCGGTAAGCGCGGACTTGTGCATGGCCCTCTTCGTGTCCCCCTCCGGAGGTGGGTGGGACGCGAGGTACGCGGTGGCTGCCATGATCGCAGCTTGCGGCGTTTTTGGGATGACGTTGCAGTCGACGTCTATATCCATGAAGGACGCGTTGAGGGCTCGGGTCACCTCGCAGCGCTCTTTGGGGTCCATGTTCTCCATCTGAGAACGGTGCTTGTTCACGTTGTTGCCGTGTGAGTTGGATCCGATGCCCATGGCGGAGAGCGCAGCTCGCCGTGCACTGGACTCCGAAGCTGCCTGCTTGCGCTTGTCCAGCACTTCCTGCATCTTGATCTGCTTCTTGTGCTCCTCGATGAGGAGCATGTGGTATGCCATCAATAGATCTCGTGAGGCATCAACGGGCAGGATCTTGTTGCCTCCCACGGCTTCGCGTGCTTGAGCCCATCCCTCCTCGTCGAGGTGGATGACCCGATTGTTAATTTCCTCGTTGGGTGGGGGGACTGGCTTCTTCTGTTTCCACCGTTTCTACCTTGCGGGTTGGGTGGGGGATTGTGTTCTTGATCCTGGATGACCGCGGCGCACTGGTAGCGCTCGTAGATCGGTCTGCTGCTGCCGCAACTTTCTGATCCGGAACCGTAGGTCCCTTTGTCCGATGGCGGGTTGCACAGATCGGAGTTGCAGCTGTTGTTGTCATAGGACTCGTCTGTTGACGATGTGGTGCGTAGAACAGGGTGTGGAGCCCACGAAGCGGTCCTGATCAATGGTGGAGGCACCCGCTCTGGGAGGCGGAGAGTGCCGGTCTGCCCCACTTGGAAGCAGAAACTCCCGAATAGGATCTCGAGCCCGTCGCCAACGGGCTCGAAGTCCTTCATGGTGGCCGGTGAGTGGGCGGTGAAGTCGATGGCGCCGAAGAGGATATGACTCTCCGTCGCTGTGGAGTTGTACATCGCTCGGGTTGGGACCTTCATGATCGTACAATCAGCGTCCCCAGTTCCCACAGACGGCGCCAATTGACGAGGTTTAATCTCGTCAATGCCCATTGTTATGGACTTGGGTTTTGGAGAAGATGGGGATGCTGGAGATCACGGAACGGTTAGCAAACAAGCAATACGGGACACGAGGTTTACCCAAGTTCAGGCCCCCGGAGGGAAAACCCTACTCCTGCTTGTCTGCTCTTGATTACGGGGGAACCGAAGATTACAGGGGTGCGCAGATGCAATCTGGCGTGGAGGTGTCTATGTGAAAGTATGAGGTCAGAGATCTAGGTCGTGCCCTCCTAGCCTTTATATAGATCTAGGCAGGTCCCAGGCACAGACCGAGTCGGTTATAGGTTTTAGGGTTTACCCCTTTGAATTTTCTATCTACTCTAGTCTTGCTCTCCAAGGATCCGAAGGCATCATGGGCCTTGGCCACCCAAAAGTCTTCATGGGCCGGCGTATACTTGCTGTGGGCCTTCCTTGGACTGGACCAGGTATGCTGATATCGTGTACCCACGGGGTATAACCATGTCAATAGGGTAGTAAAACCTCCAATCGTATAATTTTGGGAAGACCTTTTTTGAGAACCACAAGTGTTGCCATTGATTCAAAGGAAGGGAATGTTAAGTTTAAGTTACCTCATAAGAAGTGCATGGAACACTTTCCTAGAAAGAAGGAGATGGCATTAAGGTAAAAGCTACCACATGATCTCCATTCATCTCAAACAAAATAAAGTAAACCTAGCTATACGACTATAAAGAAAGCACTTTACGGGAGTCAACCCAGTTGTTTTTATTTTTACTTATTGTTTTTGGCACTCTTACTGTTATAAGAGATTTTTCTTTTGGTTTTCTTTCTGGAGTTTCCAATAAAGTACCAAGTTTTACCCATTTGCATGCATTTAAGTTGATAAAACTATTAAGAGTTGTAGTTTCCAACACGCTATTGTTTATGACAAGATTTTGGGATTTTTTTATGTAACTCCGATTGAGCTAAAATTTATACTATAGTTACAACTTTTCATCCTCTCTATGCCAAAGATTAAAAAAAATCTAACATGTCCAAGTGGGACAATTAATTACATTTTGTTGCTGCTGTTTTTAGGACAGATTTTGTCTTTAGTTGCTTAAGCCATTCTTTTGAGTTTCAACTTGATTATTTTTTATATTTTGTGAATGATGTCAACTTAATATACTCTCTAGAAATTTCAAACCAAATTTTATTTGGAGTTTTTATGATAGCTAGCATTTATATTTATGTCCACTAATGTCACCCCATAGAAAAGAAACGGGAGAATGTTTTGTGTTGAAGTTTTTTCACAGGGAAACTAATACCACACCAAGAGATATCCAAGAATGGTGAAAATCATAAGGTTGGGGATACCCATAGCACCCCACTAGACTTATTACACTCTCAATTTGCACACCTCTAAACTCTATTTTTCACGCAACATAAGATAATTGCATGAACTTGGATTGTCTGTATCTAGTTTTTATGTTTACCTTTGCTTATTTTACTTCTGGAATAAATAGACCACCACATGAATATCTAATGAGTATGAAAGAGCTACTGGGATAAAATGGAAGTTAAAGTTGGATGCTGATAAATAAAATCAAGGGAAATAATAGTTGTATTAAAAGTTATGCATATTGTCACACTATGTTATTTATTTCATTTGCTTCAATAAGTGGTAATTTGCAAGTTTCTTACTTAGTGCTAAGTTCTTATTTACTTCATAGATTTTTTAACTTTATGTTGATATTATCTATTAAGGAATGATTATTACTATGGACACTTTTGCATAATTGTAGATGGTTAACTATCTCCCTTTTTCTAGCCCAACAAATTAAGCAAGCAAAGACTTGTGCATCCATAATCCCTTAAAACCAAGTTATTCTAGCAGTTTCCACCATATCTAAATACATAGCCAAATGCTATTCCAAGTATATTATATGTGCTATATCTTTGAATATTTCAAGATCATTCCCTTTGTGTAGTTTAATGCTCATGGGAAAGTAAGATGTGGAGTTTATACAAAAGTGCACAACTGCTAAAAATGTAGAATAATAATTAAAGTTGGCCCATTGTTAATGTAAGTTTGTTATTTTTTTGCATGACATGTTCAAGGTTAAGTGTTATTAGAACCATGTATCATGGGGAACGTTTTCAATGCGAGCAACATCTGTTGATATCATGTATCTTTCGGTTGTGGCTTCTACCAGCGGTGTGAAATAAGCTGGACATAATCAAAGTTTTCGGGAATATGCATATGTGTGATGACCCACAAGTATAGGGGGTGTATCATAGTACTTTCGATAAATAGGAGTGTTGATCCCAACGAGGAGCAGAAGCTGCTGACTAGTGGTACTAGCTCAAGAATTCCCTGTAAATACTAGCAAACAAATTTTTAGGGTTTTTTGATAATGTTGATAAATAAAGTGCAAGTAAATAAAGATAACAAGAATAATTGCAGAAAATGGCCCAATCCTTTCTTAGCAAAGGACTATCCGGTTGTATTACTTATGAGGACCAAACGTTCTCGAGGACACATGGGAATACTGTCAAGTGCTTTTGCTTCATATAATTGATTAATCTTCTTTGGTTGGATAAGTGTTGTGTGGGTGAACCTGTGCTAATGTACTGACCTTACTTGGACTAATACATACTTGTGATTAAACCCCTTGCAAGCATCCACAACTACAAGAAACCAATTAAGATAAAAACATAACCACAACATTAAACTCAGAGATCCTACACTCCATTGTGCAAAGGTTTCCTAACGGGGGTTCAGGTTTCTGTCACTCCGGCAACCCCACAATTAGTAGCCAAATACACTATGCATTTCCCTAGACCCATAAATGGTGAAGTATCATGTAGTCGACGTTCACATGACACCACTAGAAGAATAGCACCACAACTTAAATATCAAACCATTGAATATTATTTCAACACAATTCCACTACTAACAACATGACTTCTCCCATGTCCTCAAGAACTAAACGAACTACTCATGAGATATCATATGGATCAAGATCAGAGATGGTATGATGATGAATAACAATCTGAACATAAACAATAATCAACACAAGAGTAATCAACACCGGGAAAGTTTCCCCTAAGAACTATGCAAGATTCAACACAATTGTTACATCGGTATGGAGTGGTGATGATGGTAGTGGTGGAGATGATGGTGTGGATGATGATGATGATTCCGATGAAGTCTAGCTTGATGACGGTGTTGATGGCGAGATCTCCCCTCTTCGGGAAGGAATTTCCCCTGCAGAAATTGAAGGGTTCCGCGGCATAGTAAATCAAAATTTTCTACGGATGCGAACAGAGGGAAAGCCAAGATCTAATCTAGGAGATGCAAACAATGAGAGAGATTGGATTAGATCTTCATACCCTTGAAGATTCGCACAGCGGAACGTTCGTCGGAATGTGGGTGATGTAGTCGTACTCGCTTCTCCTCCTCGCGATCCGATCCGATCTAGCACCACAAGTGGCGGTGCCTCCGTGAGATGCACACATGCAGCACCTCGACGTCTCCTCCTTCCTCGGACCAGCAAGTATGGTGGAGAGATGGGTTGGATCTACAACGCGACGGCGCGGTGCAATTGGTGGAGAATTTCTGCAGCAGGGCTTCGCCTACAAGCAGTCGGGAGGGAGAGAGGAGGGCAGCAGGGCGGCTAGGGTTGGAGGGGAAGGTGTGGGGGGTTGGTGCGCCCCCACCCCTCTTTATATAGAGGGGGGGCGCAGCCCTAGACCCTCCCCCAAGACCAAACCGGCGGCCCCAAAGGATAAGGAGTGGGGGGCAAGGAAACCCCCCCTTCTAGAAGGTCTATCTCGAGTTTAAACCTCTCTAGGCCGGCTGGGCCCTATGGGGCGTTGTGCCCCTGGCCCAATGCGGCCAGGGCACTCCCTCATAGGCCCATGCCCCCTCCCGGAAGGTGGGGCCACGTTGGTCCCCTTCCGGAAGGTTCTAGAAGCTTTCGGTACAATACCGATTAACCCGGAACAATTCCGAACTCCAAAAACTGCACTGCCTTATATGAATCTTATTCTTCGGACCACTCCGGAACCTCTCATGATGTCCCGGATCCCATCCGAGACTCCGAACAAAAACTCATAAACCAATTATCCAATCTATCCTAGCGTCGAGACACGTTAAGTGTGTGACCCTGCGGGTTCGAGAATATGCAGACATGATCTTCTATCAATAATCAACAGCGGGGTCTGGAAACCCATATTGACTCCCACACATTCATCTATGATCATATCGGATGAACCACGATGCCAGGATTCAATCAATCCCATATATATATTCCCTTCGTCTCGCGATATTTTACTTGCCCGAGATTTGATCGTCGGTACCGTCATACCTAGTTCAATCTCGTTCACAGCAAGTACTTTACTCGTTCTGTAATCCGATATCACTTTGTGATTAACTCCTTAACCACATGCTTGCAAGCGGTGTTGATATCGATTACCGAGTGGGCCCGAAGTATATCTCTCCGACTTGGGAGGGACAAATCCCATCTCGATACATACAACCCAACAGATACTTTCCGATCACCTGAGAGACACCTTTATGATCACCCTCTCATAGGATGACGTTTGATGACCTCAAAGCTTTCTTCCGATACAAGGGAGTTGTATTATCTCATGGTCTAAGGAATACAATATTTGACATAAGAAAAGCTTCGCAAAGATGAACACGATGACACGATCTAATTGCTTCGCTTAGTTTGGGTCTGTCCACCATATCATTCTCCCAACGATATGATCTCATTATTAATTGACAACTCATGTCCATGGTTAGGAAACCTTAACCATCATTAATCAATGAGCTAGTCCATAGAGGCATACTAGGGACACGGTGTTGTTCACAAACCACACAAGTATTAAAGTTTCCGCTTAATACAATTCTAGCATGGAATATAAACATTATCATGAACAAGAATTATAATAATAACATCTTTATTATTGCCTCTAGAGTCAATAATCTAGTTTACATTTGGCAACAATCTCACACCCATGGCACTGAGGTGTTGATCATGTTTTACACGTGGAAGAGGTTTAGTCAATGGATCTGCGACATTCAGATCTATATGTACTTTGCTAATCTTCAGATCTCCATCTGCTATATAATCTCGGATTATATGAAACTTGCGGTTGATATGCTTGGTCTTTGGATGATATCTTGGTTCCTTAGCGAGTGCTATGGCGCCAGTGTTGTCACACAATATCTCCAGTGGGTCCAATGCACTTGGAACCACACCAAGCTCAGTGATGAAGTTCCTGATCCAAACTCCTTCACTTGACGCTTCTGCAGCAGCCATGTATTCCGCTTCTACTGTAGATCCCGCGATCACGCTTTGCTTGCAGCTTCTCCAGCTCACAGCTCCTCCATTCAAAATATAAACGTATCCTGTCTGAGATTTAGAATCATCCTTGTCGGTGTCGAAACTAGCATCGATGTAACCTTTTACAACGAGCTGTTCATCACCCCCATAGACCAAGAACATTTCTTTAGTCCTATTTAGGTACTTTAGGATGTTCTTCACGGCTGTCCAGTGTTCCACTCCTGGATCACTTTGATACCTGCTCGTCAAACTAAGAGCATTGGACACATCCGGTCTAGTACACAACATGGCATACATGATAGAACCTATGGCCGAGGCATAAGGCACTTTGCTCATAGCTTCCCTATCATTTACCGTAGCTGGACACTGAGCCTTGCTCAATATCTTACCTGACAACATGGGCACTGAACCTTTATTTGCCTTATCCATTCTGAACCTTTTCAGAACTTTGTCTAGGTATGTACTCTGGCTTAAAGCTATCAGGCGTCTTTGTCTATCTCTATAGATTTTGATGCCCAATATATAAGCAGCTTCACCTAGGTCTTTCATTGAAAAACACTTGTTCAAATAACTCTTCACATCGTTAAGCATGTTGATGTCATTTTCAATAATCAATATGTCATCCACATATAGTACCAGAAATGTCACCGAGATCCCACTCACTTTCTTGTAGATACAAGCTTCGTAGCAATTTGGAACAAATCCAAAGCTCTTGATCACTTGATCAAAACGAAGGTTCCAACTCCGAGATGCTTGCTTCAGTCCATAAATGGAACACTGAAGTTTGCATACTTTATCAGCATCCTTAGGATCGACAAAACCTTCGGGTTGCATCATATACAACTCTTCATCAATGTTTCCATTGAGGAACGCAGTCTTGACATCCATCTGCCATATTTCATAATCATGAAACGCAGCAATTGCTAATAAAATCCGAATGGACTTAAACGTCGCTACGGGAGAGAAAGTCTCATCATAGTCAACACCTTGAACTTGTCGAAAACCTTTCGCGACAAGCCGTGCTTTATAGACGGTAACATTACTATCCGCGTCCGTTTTCTTCTTGAAAATCCATTTGCACTCAACGGCCTTTCGGTCGCTAGGAGGGTCCACCAAAGTCCATACTTGGTTTTCGCTCATGGATCCCAATTCGGATTTCATGGCTTCTAGCCATTTCTCAGAGTCTGGGCTCATCATCGCTTCCTCATAGTGCGTAGGTTCACTGTCTTCTACTAACAAGACAGTCAAGACAGGGTTGCCGTACCACTCAGGAGGGGCACGTGACCTTGTCGACCTGCGACGTTCAGTAGCAGCATCGTCCGAAGCTTCATGATCCTTGTCATTAGCTTCCTCTATTGTTGGTGCAGGCGGCACTGGAACAATTTCAGGTGCTGCGCTACTCTCCAATTCAAGAGAAGGTTCAATAACCTCGTCTAGCTCTACTTTACTCCCACTCACTTCTTTCGAGAGAAACTCCTTCTCAAGAAAGGAACCGTTCTTTGCGACAAACACTTGGCCTTCGGTTCTGTGATAGAAGGTATACCCAATAGTTTCCTTAGGGTATCCTATGAAGACGCATTTCTCCGCTTTGGGTTCGAGCTTGTCCGGCATCAACTTCTGGACGTAAGCTTCGCATCCCCAAACTTTAAGAAACGACAACTTAGGTTTAGCACCAAACCACAGTTCATACGGTGTCGTCTCAACGGATTTAGATGGAGCCCTATTTAAAGTGAATGCAGCGGTTTCTAATGCATAACCCCAAAATGATAACGGCAAATCAGTAAGAGACATCATTGATCGGACCATATCTAATAGGGTTCGATTCCGGCGTTCAGACACACCATTGCGCTGTGGTGTTCCGGGTGGCGTGAGTTGTGAAACGATTCCACTTGCTTTAAGATGCGTGAGAAAATCATAACTCAATATTCACCTCCACGATCGGATCATAGAAACTTAATCTTTCTGTTACGATGGTTCTCCACTTCATTCTGAAATTCTTTGAACTTTTCAAATGTTTCAGATTTATGTTTCATTAAATAGATATACCCATATCTACTTAAGTCATCGGTAAAATTGAGAAAATAGCGATATCCACCGCGCGTCGAAACACTCATCGGTCCGCATACATCGGTATGTATGATTTTCAACAAGTCCGTTGCTCGCTCCATCATACCGGAGAACGTGGTTTTGATCATCTTGCCCATGAGGCATGGTTCGCATATGTCAAATGATTCAAAATCAAGAGACTCCAAAAGTCCATCAGAATGGAGTTTCTTCATGCGCTTTACACCAATATGACCTAGACGACAGTGCCACAAATAAGTAGTATTATCACTATCTACTTTGCATCTCTTAGCCTCAATGTTATGGATGTGTGTTTCATCCCTTTCGAGATTTAGAAGAAATAAACCATTCATAATAGGTGCATGACCATAAAAGATGTTACTCATATAAATAGAACAACCATTATTCTCCGATTTAAATGAATAACCGTCTTGCAATAAACAAGATCCAGAAATAATGTTCATGCTCAACGCAGGCACATAATAACATTTATTAAGGTTTAAAACTAATCCCGAAGGTAAAACTAAGGAGAGCGTGCCGACGGCCATCACATCAACTCTTGATCCGTTGCCAACGCGCATCGTCACCTCATCCCTCGCAAGCCGCCATCTATTCCGTAGCTCCTGTTTCGAGTTACAAATATTAGCAACTGAACCGGTATCAAATACCCAGGCACTACAACGAGGGCTAGTAAGGAAAACATCAATAACATGTATATCAAATATACCTTTGATGGTGCCAGCCTTCTTGTCCGCTAAGTACTTCGGACAGTTGCGCTTCCAGTGACCCTTGTCCTTGCAATAGAAGCACTCAGTGTCCGGTTTAGGACCAGACTTGAGCTTCTTCTCAGCAGGGTCAACGCGCTTGCCGCCGCCTTTCTTGAAGGGCTTCCTTGCACCCTTACCTTTCTTGAAGGTGGGGGGCTTGTTGACCATCAACACATGATTATTCTTTTTGATGTTCACCTCCGCTACTTTCATCTTAGCAAAGAGCTCAGTGATCATATCAGTGGAATCAATCTGATTGTGATCAACTACAAAACTTTTGTAGCTAGGAGTGTCAATCTTGAGCTCCTCTAGAATCTTGCAGTCCAGTTGCTCAAGGCGTTGAGTGTAGCCCGTCATCTCAATGGCGTGCTCACTAACGGAACTCCCTTCCTCCATCTTGTAGTTAAAGAATTTCTTAGAGATCTCATATCTCTCAGAACGGGCTTGAGTCTGAAACATGTTTTTCAGCTCCTCGAGAATCTCAAAGGGCCCGGCGAACTCCTCAAAACGTTTTTGAAGATCCGATTCCATAGCATACAACATGGAGATCTTAATCAAATCATAATCATCCTTGCGCGACTGATAAACAGCTTTTTCATCAGCCGGCGCATCTATAGCAGGGGCGTCACCTAGCGCTTTCTCAAGGACATAGTCCTTTTGTCCGCCAGCGAGAATGATTCTCAGAATGCGGAACCATTTGGTGAAGTTATACCCATTGTTTCTAAGCTTTTCTATCTCAGCAAAAACGTTGAAGTTGAAGTTGGACTTGGCCATGTGATCTACAGTATTTGCAAGTACAATTTAGACTATGTTCATGATAAGTTCAACTTAATCAAATTACTAGATGAACTCCCACTAAATTCAACATCCCTCAAGTTGTTTAGTGAACACGATCCAAATTCACCACACCTAATCTGATCATCACGAGAAGAGATGTGGTTTCAATGGTGGACAACGAAGTGTCGATCATATCATTCATATGACTCATGCTTAACCTTTCGGTTCTTGTGTTCCGAGGCCATGTCTGTACATGCTAGGCTCGTCAAGTTAGACCCAAGTATTTCCACGTGTGCAAAACTGGCTTGCACCCGTTGTATGTGAGCGTAGAGTCTATAGCACCCGATCATCACGTGATGCTTGGACACGACGAACTTTCGCAATGGTGCATACTTTGGGAGAACCCAGTTTTTATCTTGATCTTTAAGTGAGGAATCATCTTATAATGCTACCGTCACGATCTAAGCATAATAAGATACATAAAAGGATAAACATCACATGCATATAACTTTATGTGACATGGTATAGCCAATCTTTGCGCAATGATCTCCATCTTGTGCGTTCCGGCATGATCTCCATCACTCCACCATGATTGCCTCCACCACGAATAGCAACTACAACTATTGCTAACTACTTAGCGATAAAGTAAAGCTATTACATGGCGTATAAGAAGTTGACTCGCAGGTCATACACAATTATAAAGACAACCATGTGGCTCCTGCCGGTTGTTTACTCATCGACATGCAAGTCGTGAAACATTACAAAACATGATCATCGCATACAATATACACATCACATCTTGGGCCATACCATATCACAGAAAAACACTCCCTGCAAAAACAAGTTAGACGCCTCTACTTTGTTGTTGCATGTTTTACGTGGCTTATGGGAGTAGATGCTAAGAACGATTCTTACCTACGGAAAGCCACAACGGTGATATTATGGTTGCCAAACTCCGGTGTTAATCCCATGACAACTATAGTGAGAGAAACTGACATCCACCAGCCGCATGTGTGGAACAAGCCACACGTCAAGTACGGAGCCGGTCTCGCGAACGACGTCGCGTAAGGTTGGCCTGGACCGCTTCAATCTCACTATCCCGCGTCATAAGAAGAACAAAAACAAGAGGCTTTCAACAGAAAACATCAACGCCCGCAACAACCATGTTGCGTTCTACTCGTGAAACACATCTACGCATAGATCTAGCTCTGATACCACTGAAGGGTTTCGCGGCATAGTAAATCAAAATTTTCTATGGATGCGAACAGAGGGAAAGCCAAGATCTAATCTAGGAGATGCAAACAACGAGAGAGATTGGATTAGATCTTCATACCCTTGAAGATTCGCACAGCGGAACGTTCGTCGGAACGTGGGTGATGTAGTCGTACTCGCTTCTCCTCCTCGCGATCCGATCCGATCTAGCACCACAAGTGGCGGTGCCTCCGTGAGATGCACACGTGCAGCACCTCGACGTCTCCTCCTTCCTCGGACCAGCAAGTATGGTGGATAGATGGGTTAGATCTACAACGCGACGGCGCGGTGTAATTGGTGGAGAATTTCTGCAGCAGGGCTTCGCCTACAAGCAGTCGGGAAGGAGAGACGAGGGCAGCAGGGCGGCTAGGGTTGGAGGGGAAGGTGTGGGGGGTTGGTGCGCCCCCACCCCTCTTTATATAGAGGGGGCGCAGCCCTAGCCCCTCCCCCAAGCCCAAACCGGCGGCCCCAAAGGATAAGGAGTGGGGGGCAAAGAAACCCTGCCTTCTAGAAGGTCTATCTCGAGTTTAAACCTCTCTAGGCCGACTGGGCCCTATGGGGCCTTTTTCCCCTGGCCCAATGCGGCCAGGGCACTCCCTCATAGGCCCATTCCCCCTCCCGGAAGGTGGGGCCACGGTGGTCCCCTTCTAGAAGGTTCTAGAAGCTTCCGGTACAATACCGATTAACCCGGAACAATTCCGAACTCCAAAAACTGCACTGCCTTATATGAATCTTATTCTCCGGACCACTCCGGAACCTCTCGTGATGTCCCGGATCCCATCCGAGACTCCGAACAAAAACTCATAAACCAATTATCCAATCTATCCTAGCGTCGAGACACGTTAAGTGTGTGACCCTGCGGGTTCGAGAATATGCAGACATGATCTTCTATCAATAATCAACAGCGGGGTCTGGAAACCCATATTGACTCCCACACATTCATCGATGATCATATCGGATGAACCACGATGCCAGGATTCAATCAATCCCATATATATATTCCCTTCGTCTCGCGATATTTTACTTGCCCGAGATTTGATCGTCGGTACCGTCATACCTAGTTCAATCTCGTTCACAGCAAGTACTTTACTCGTTCCGTAATCCGATATCACTTTGTGATTAACTCCTTAACCACATGCTTGCAAGCGGTGTTGATATCGATTACCGAGTGGGCCCGAAGTATATCTCTCCGACTTGGGAGGGACAAATCCCATCTCGATACATACAACCCAACAGATACTTTCCGATCACCTGAGAGACCCCTTTATGATCACCCTCTCATAGGATGACGTTTGATGACCTCAAAGCTTTCTTGCGATACCAGGGAGTTGTATTATCTCATGGTCTAAGGAATACAATATTTGACATATGAAAAGCTTCGCAAAGATGA
The DNA here is from genome assembly GCA_916181665.1 of Avena sativa. NCBI lineage: Eukaryota > Viridiplantae > Streptophyta > Magnoliopsida > Poales > Poaceae > Avena > Avena sativa. Next base: position 36,722,952 of record OV702285.1, on the reverse strand, counting down.
ACACGATGACACGATCTAATTGCTTCGCTTAGTTTGGGTCTGTCCACCATATCATTCTCCCAACGATATGATCTCATTATTAATTGACAACTCATGTCCATGGTTAGGAAACCTTAACCATCATTAATAAATGAGCTAGTCCATAGAGGCATACTAGGGACACGGTGTTGTTCACAAACCACACAAGTATTAAAGTTTCCGCTTAATACAATTCTAGCATGGAATATAAACATTATCATGAACAATAATTATAATCATAACATCTTTATTATTGCCTCTAGGGCATAATTCCAACAGAAATCTGTCTGCCGGAGAGCTCTTTCTCTCTCTTTAGTTTCCGCCCCGTAGAGGCGGCGGAATATTTCTATGGTCGCTCCCCTGGTATTACGATTTCGAAAGGAAGTTATAGGCGAAGGGGCAGAGCAGGAGGTTGGCCAGGGTGGCCACACCCCCTACTAGCGCGGCCTAGGGTGGCCCGCACAGGGGGTGTGGGCCCCCTATGGCCCATCTCAGCCTCCCCTTCTGGCTTCCTTCGTATTCTGGAAAAATAGTATTTTCTGTATATTTTCTGGGATTTTTCTGATCTTTGCAAATATTGCATCGGGACACTGCTTTTTCCATCAGAATCCTGACTCCGACAGTTCATCCTCCAAAATTCATCCAACATGCAAAATAGATTGAAATGACATAAGTATCACCTCTTAATATGAAATATATCAATGGATAGCAGTAAATTATGATATAAAATAGTGATGCAAAATGGATGTATCAATGTGTCAGAGGAAGCATAGAGATTCTAACCTAAGCCATGCTATACATCTTGGTGGAAATTTACAGCATGATCACCCAGTGAAGTGTTTTAAATAAAAAGTTGTGCAAATGATAAATAAAAATACCAAGGGAACTTATTGTTGTTTGTCTTGTCATCTAAGTATGGATAGTCCCAAAAGACTCCTCGTACAATGGGAAAAGAAGTACCTAGGTGCACCTCGTTTAGAACTGTATGCATATAGTGAAAAAGTTCTTTGTGGTCCTAAGTTGAGTACCATCTTCTCATGGCAATTGTGGTCGATGGGCATGAGACACTTAACTTGTAACATGTCAAGCATATAAGGAGTATATTTACTTTCACTTTAACCATAAACCCAAAATATTCCTAGAGCAAAACTCTTATCTTTATCGTTGACATGATCTACAAATCCCAAAACTATATTATTTTTGCTCTTCTTATATATTATGATAATTCAAAGTTCTAGCACATATATTTCCTTGCTTTCTTTCTATTACCTCAAAGTGTCCACATATATGAAAAATATACATGATTTTAAGACCAAAGTAGGACAATACACAATGCACTTTACATGCTTAATGGTCCATAGTACTTTGTGCATTTTTTCATACAAGATTGATATACTATTAAGCATAGATGGTAGATAAGAAATATCACTTTATAAGTTATTTTCTTGTTGTCATTCTTTAAAAGGATGAACTTTATAACTTGGTGCAGAAATAGTCATGACTTGAGATGTTCAACTTAAACAACAAACTCCAAAGTCCATTGTGTTTTATCACCTTCATGCTCGAGGACGAGCATAGGTTAAGCTTGGGGATGTTGATGCACATAAAATTCATACATAAAATTTGTAGTTTATTGTCATATATTCCATCATATTTGCATCATATACATTTTTATATACATGTTCTACATTGATTTATGGGGATTTACCAATGATCCCCTTTATTTAGTTTATAACTCTCTAGGCATGAAACCTTGTTTTGCATATTTTTAACTTTGAGGGACCTAAACTAATAAAGTTAAATGGACCTGTCATTTTTCGAGGATCATTTTTTTCATCACGAGAACCTTCTAAAGCACTATAACATAATGATAGGAAGTCCGAGGACCGAAAGATCCTAGTTGGTGCGGCCTAGGGAGGGGCCCACACCACCTACCCTCTTTCCCTCCTGAAGCGTTGATAACCCCCAAGTGCAGGGGATCACCATAGTAAAATTTGATAAGTATTTGAGTATCGAACCCACGTAGAGCTGAAGGTGAACTATCTATTCTCTAAAGCCTTATAACCCACTTATATGGCCTTCTATGCAAAGCTAGGATCTAAAGTGTGTGTGTGGTTGTTTTTGGTATTAACTAGAAAACAATAAAGTAGTTCAAATAAATACTATAAGTAAAATAATGAAAATGAAGTGGAGCTAGTGGAGTGGATGTGGATAATCTATGGGAGCAAATGTTTAGAAAAATTGTTATTTCATTCGTTTGGTTGTCACAATTAGTGAAGCACATATATAGTCTTTTTATTGTTTCTTACAGGAGGAGCCATAACTAGGTGTAGCCATGGATATGAGCAAATACACCACTAGTAATTGATCCCATGGCCAATTAAGAAGAAACAAGGGAATATTAAGACATAAAGTCTAACCACCACATTTAGATCTAAGGTCCCCATGATAATATCCCTGTTGATTAACCATGAATTAATACTACATATATTTCTAATACTTGGAATTCAGTTTCTACCAAACTATGTATATCCCTCATCCTATCAACATGCAACGGTGACAACCTTGTGCATCCCCCAACATATGTGTGCACTCATATGTTAGTGCATAAAGATCATCATGGAATATAACATATTCTTGTATGCAACCAAAACAAACTAGATCACAATTGCCATTACAATTCACTACTCAAACATCAACATAGTCATACAATAGATCATGGGAAAATAATTGCATCATACATCATGTTTGCCAAGAGATTACAGTGGGGAATGATGGGATCTTTCAGTAGATGGTGATGGGGGTGAGCCATCCCATGGGGGAGCGGACGTCATGGCGTGGTGGAGGAGCGCCGCCGCCCCAGCACCCCTCCTAGGACGGCGGCTGTACTAGGGGGCGGAGGCCCTTTTACCCTTCTTCTTCCTTTGCCATGGTGATGATCTTGAAGAGGTTCTCCCCCTCCTTGGGGGCTGCCAAGGAGGGGGAATTTCGTGGCTATGGGTGGATGCCTCCAAAAGTAGGATTTTCTCTCAATATATAGTGGTGGAGATGCAATCTTGGCCATAGGATGGATGACCCTTGGATCCAAGGTCTCTTGGGCATGTCTAGAACCTTCCTAGGAGTCCCCTATGTCCTTAATGAGTCCATCAAATCGTGGTTGGGCCGAAATCATCAAAGTTGGAAGGAGTTTGAGTCAACCATGTCACATATTTTTGGAGTCCCGAAACTGCTTCTGCCCTCCGTAGTAATATGACTATAAAATATGCATACGGACTCCGATTGGGTTGAATTTTATGTCTAAATTGTTGCACATAAAATTATCCACAACTTCCATTTATACACTTTTTCCATTAGATGTCATGTTCGGGATCGTTTCTGAAAATCTTCGAAAAGATTTCTAGAGGGATAGATTCCAGGTATTTCCAGATTTCTCTATAATGCGTGGTTTCTCTCCATGTTTGTAATTTCCTACATAACAAAGTTTAAAATAAGAACTTGTGCACTTTTGCAACTATTAGTGGGTTAGTCCTAATAAATATAATAATATTGTAAAATAATAATGATTTTGAAGCAATAAACGACAAAGTTCATGGATGCATTTTACATGCATCAAGCGTCGCCAGCCGTCCATGTTGTGCCCTATGTCAAAGTATTGACCTAAAATCGCCTATAGAAAGGTCCTTTGTCGCGATCTCAGAGAGGAGGCAGAAAAAACATAGAAACCATGAAACAGAGCCAGAACCAACAAAGTTTGGAGGGGGAATCACCACCAGAATCACTTCTGGTTGGGTCTCCATCTTCTCCAACATCTTGAACACCGTCTCCATGATGAAGAGGGAGTATTCCACCTCTGTACTCTGGGTTTATGGTAGTAGGTTGATCTCTCTCTCTCTCTCTCTCTCTCTCTCTCCTCATGTTGTCGGATTTTGTCCCGGCAGGGTATCTCGCGAAATAGGTAGAAGCGAACACAGGGGCCAAACACGATCTCTCCAAGATCCCTCTATGACCTTGGATAGGCATAGCAAGATCATGACAAAGGTGACACGGGGAGTTTACCCAGGTTCGGGACATTGTGCGGTGTAAAACCCTACTCCTTCTTTGCTTGTATTGCTTGGTGAGGTTACAAGTACAAGAGGGTGATCGTGTGATCAGAACAAGAGCTTCTGGGAGGAGGATACGTCGTAAACGTATCTATAATTTTTTATGCTCCATGCTTGTTTTATTTATTTTGTCTTATGTTTTGTCTATACTTTGAGGTATTTTTATACACTTTCTGGAACAAACCTATTGACAAGATGCCAAAGTGCCAGCTGCATGTTTTCTGCTGTTTTTGGTTTTAGAAAAGCTAAAAAATGAATATTCTCGGCATTGGACTAGACAAAAGCCAAACTTCATATTTTCCCGGAACGATACGGAAAATCGAAGAAGAGACCGAGTAGGGAACCAGGGTGGACACACCCTACGGTGGCGCGAGCCCACCCTCGGCGCGCCACCAGGGGGTGTGGGCCCCCTAGGACTCCATCGACCTTGCCTCCTTCGCCTATAAGAAGCCCCCGGGGAGAAAACCCTAGATCATCCATCATACATCCACGAAAAGTTCCGCAGTGCCGCCGCCACCGAAGGGGAGATTCAGGGGACAGATAGTCTCTGTTCCGGCACCCTGCCGGGACAAGGAAGTGCCCCCGGAGCCATCTCCATCGATCTCCACCACCATCTCCATCGTCGTTGCTGATTCCGATGATGAGGAGAGTAGTTCTTCCTCGAGGCTAAGGCTCTACTGGTAGCTATGTGTTCATCTCTCTCTCTATGCGTGATCATGTTGTGTTCATGAGCTTTGTAATCAAGTAGATCTACTATGCTACTCAAGTGCCTTAATAGATCTATGATTTTCCCCACGTGTGTGAAAGTGACAGCGTGCATCCCGTGGTGGCACTTAGGCTAGGGTTTACATAAATACTCAAGTGCTTCAATAGATCTCTGGCTCTCCCCACGTGCGTGAAAATGACAGTGTGTGCGCCATGGTGGCACTTTGGCTAGAGTTCATAAATATTTATTATGAGTATATTTGGAGTTGGATGTCTCTATGAAATTGTGGTGTTTGTTGGAACCATCTAGCGCTCAAGGTGACAGTGTGGGGTTATCTAGATGGGAAAGACAACCTTTAAGGAGTGATTTTTTAGCCCTACCATGGATTAGAGTTATCCAACCGGAGAGTAGTTGAGAGTAGTATCATAAAGAGAAGATATTTATATGAGAGTGTTCACTAGTGAAAGTATGATCCCTAGGCCTTGTTTCTAAGCATTGAAACACCGTTTGCATCTATACTTGTTGCATGTTTGCTTGCTTCCATCTTTATTTCAGTTTTCCTTTAGTCTCTCCCATGTCAACAACAAGTTAGAAGCTCTTTTCTGACACCGTTATCACTTGTATTTCACTATCTCTTTGCCAAACTAGTGCACCTATACACCTGACAAGTGTATTGGGTGTGTTGGGGACACAAGAGACTTCTTGTATCTTGATTGCAGGGTTGCTTGAGAGAGATACCTTTGACCACTTCCTCCCTGAGTTTGATAAACCTTGGGTAATCCACTTAAGGGAGACTTGTCGCTGTTCTATAAACCTTTGCACTTGGAGGCCCAACAACTGTCTACGAGAATAGAAGTGCGTAGACATCAGAGGAGAAGGATAGGGTTTCCGAGGTGGAAGAAGATATCCCTTCCTATGGTGCCTTACCCCTCCTTTTATAGGCGCTCGGTCCTCTTAATGCCCTTCATGTTTCTGTCGAGAGAGAGGGGGTGGTCCCCTATCTCGAGGCCTTGTCGGCCAGTCCTGGCTTGAGGAAGGGGAAAGCTCTCCTTAGCTTGGAAGTGAAGTTGATGGCTCCTACCCTTCTCTTGGGGCGCAAGTGTTCTTGCGTGACTTGGTAACCCAAGTGTTGGAGCATTGACGCTCCCTAGGTTGGCTGCTTGCCGAGATGCCTCTAGTTCTATGGGATTTATCGTGGAGAGAAACTTGCTTTGGAGGTCTCATGGAGGATTATCCTTGACGCTTGGTGAGGGAGGCTCTCTAAGTCTTGATGAATGTCTTTCCACAGAGGCCTAGCAGCAGATGGACCAGGATACCCTGGTTACCAGTGGCCCGACACATGTTATCATCGTTTAGCACCATATGAGCTGCCTATCATGATTATGGTCATCTGTAATTCCTATATGGTGGATCTTTGTTTGATGAGATGATATTTGAGATTTGAATTCTATCATGTGTAAGATGTATTGGTAGATGCATATTATGTACCATGTTCTTAAGTACTTTTTTTAATCATACTTGTATGCAAGAACATGTGGGGGACTGTGTATTAGATGGAGTAACATGGTGGTGGTGATTGGACAGTGACAGAAAAATTGAGATCCACTATGGTTTTTACCTTTCTTTTCTTAATGCACTAAGGATAAAGTGCATTCATGTGTTGTGTTCATCTTGTGACAGCAAAGATGATCTCGTTTGCTCAAGGTAGCACATTTGTTATTCAAACATCATGTCAAAGTATCTAAGGCTATACTCTATTTATTATTATTCATAGATTGCATGGGGTTTCCCTTTCTAGAGGAGTATAAGTGAGATGTGTTCATAATCATTATATTAGGATGTGATGCCCATATAAATGCTAATCAAACACATAAAGAAGTTCCAAGTAATATTATATCATCTGTGAGCTAATTTATGTCCATCGCACTTTATGAGCGAGTAGACAAGTGAACCTATGAACCAAGGTCTACTTTTTATCATAAGAAACCACTTTTATTTTCTTTTACTGCCTTCTAAATTTTCTTGCAAGAATAAAAAATTCAAAAATATAAAAATACTTTTACTTTCAGCAAGACCAAACAAAACCCAAAAGAACTTTACCTTCTTATTCTAGTTATAGTTTACTTTACATTTTTTTACTTTATTGTTTTATTTAAGTTTTATTAATACGAAACCTTATGACTGGCAACCACATGGTGAGCTTGCGGACAGAGGGAGAAAACTTTGTTTTGCAGGTTGCTAGAAGAGGACAAATGTGAGACCCTGGCGCATGGCTCAATAGGATTGATAGGAAACCCATACCAACAAATTGCAACTTCTTTTCTGGAAGCTCATTTGAAAAGAACTCTAAGGTTAAGTGTGCTTGGCCTAGAGCAGTTCTAGGATGGGTGACCGACTGGGAAGTGGGTACCGGGTGCGCACGAGTGAGGACAAAGTGCGAAGAAAAGACTAGTATTGGTCTGTGGGGTTAGTCTAGTGATCCTATTGAGCTGCCAGAAGTGACAGCCATCGGTCCGGAGTGACCGGGGGTGTTACAAGTTGGTATCAGAGCCGACCCTCGCGGTTATATGGGCATGTGCGGGTCAGTGGCGGACATGTGTAGCATGGCGCGTGTGGCCCGGAGTGGACACGACATGGCAATGTGCCGGCACTGGATGCACAGACATGTGCCAAGAGGGGACGTTCATGGCTTGTGGTTGATCGGCGAGGACATCGATCTTCTAAGGGTGGGTGTATGTGAGACCCTGGCGCATGGCTCAATAGGATTGATAGTAAACCCATACCAACAAGTTGCATCTTCTTTTCTAGAAGCTCATTCGAAAAGAACTCTAAGGTTAAGCGTGCTTAGCCTAGAGCAATTCTAGGATGGGTGACCGACCAGAAAGTGGGTACCGGGTGCGCACGAGTGAGGACAAAGTGAGCAGAAAAGACTAGTGTTGGTCTGTGGGGTTAGTCTAGAGATCCTATTGAGCTGCCAGAAGTGACAGCCGTCGGTCCGGAGTGACCGGGGGTGTTACAACAAAATACAAAGTTCCCATAATTCCCCGAAAGATCGATATAAACTCTTGAACCACCCTTGTGGAGAAAGGACACTTGCTATAACACTCTGCACTTGGAGTCCGAATAAGTTGGTACACACAAAGTTGTTGCCATTAACGGGTCATCCATAACCTCCACCGCCTCGATCCCGTTGACCGTTCGAGGGAGTGAGTCGTCAGCCTCCTCCATGGTGCGCCGAGCCCCCTGCCAACACCCTCGTGTACCATCCCTCCTCAATCATGGCATAGTGAGGCTGAGTGCACGATATATTTGGGAAGCTCTAAATACAGCCAAGGAATATGTCCCTTGTTAGCCACCGACCAGAAGGTGTGGTCGGTGGGGCGACAATACCTTCGGCTATGTAGAAGTAAGAAGGTGGCGGTGACATTGGCAGGAATCGAGCTCGGGAGCTTCACCCCGCTATCCCATGTCGACAACCTAAGGAACACGCTGGATCCGCATGTGGTCGAGGTGCACAGGGTTGAGTGGATTGGGGTGGCTCACCAGGATGTGCTCCTCGTGTGATGGAGGTCGCGCTTTGCCAAAGCAGTATATGGGTACGCGATGAGCTGGGCCGTAGCGGGGTGGATCCGTCGCGGGGCGGGATGGAGCAGGGGAAGAGCCGCATCGGCATGGTCCAGAGCGAGAATAGGGGTGGTCGGAGCTCACCTGGGATCCTCTGTTATGGGGTAGTGGAGATAAGAAGACGCTGGACTATGGGCCCTTTTCTTATTTGTCTTTCTAAAAATGGTGTTTGCAAAGAGTCTGTCCCGTGAGCCTAGGGATATGTGTAAAATAAATTTTAGTCGAGGGATCTTTCTATAAAAAAATCATCATTGTGTACCGGTCAAAGCACGCCTTATTGGCAAATACAACTCTATAATAGGAGGCAGTGACTGTAGATGAGACAATCACCCATATACGATGACCATAAATCACATATTCCAAAGAACGATGGGTGTAGCGAACTAAGGTGTCAAGTTTAGTTACCATCGGAGGATTTTACTCGAGTGGGTGGAGGAACATGATACATGTATTTGGGATAATGCATTTGAACATCATCTAGACAAGCGAGAATCACCTATAGGAAAAAAAAGTAAACAACTCTTGCCGCAGTCTCCATGTTGCTAGCTAGCAAAGCTTGAATCCACTCCGTTGGTGTCCGGTTTGACGGTTTGCATGCATGCAAAGTACGTTTACTAGCTGCAAAAAAAAAGGTACGTTCACCCAAGCGAGCGACTATATATCCGACATTTTGGAAGGAGTCTAGCTGCCGCGACTGCTGCTAGCCTGCTACCAAACTAAAGCTGGTGAAAACACCCCTGTCCCGACAACTGGTAAAAACAAGTGGCCGGCGGGGATGGATCGTGCCACGTGATGCACGCTCAGCCGCGACTGTAGCCAGCGCGCGAGCTAGCAAGCATGCATGCACCGGCCCTACCCACGTACGCAAAACCCTAGCTACCCATCAAGCCCTAGTCTATCAATCATTCAGCACCAAGCCCAGCCCGGCCCGATCCCGTCTGTCTCTCCCTCCAAACCCCTATAAAATGCACCCTTGTCCACACCGCAGTAGCATCATCGTGCCTTGAGCTGATCGATCGCCCACTGTGCCACTCTCACACACCACGTAGCTAAGGCTGCCAAGCTGAGCTAGCTAGCTAGCTAGGAAGAAGAAGCACTAGCTCGCCGGCCGGCAAACATGGCTTCGGCCGGGAAAGCTGCTGCCGCTGGCCGTCCCAAGCTGGGCGAGGAGAAGCTGATCATCCGGTCGGAGAAGGTGCGGTTCATCGACCTCCTGTCCATGATGTTCCTGCGGCGGCCCATCACCAGCTACGGCTTCGTCGACGTCGGCGACCAGACGGCCCGGGACATCGGCATCAGCCCCGGCGACATCTTCGTCAGGCTCACCGAGATCATCCAGAAGGCCCTCGACTCCATCAAAACGCCGGCCAAGTGGCTCGGCATCATCGTCGAGTTCATCCTCAACTTCTTCGCGCTCAATGGGGGCCTGCTCGGCATCCTCTGGAACATCGTCAGATGTACGTATACTTATACGCATTTAGATCTTAATTAGTCAACTCGTGATCAAACTTGAAATGAGGGCCTGCATAAACTGAGATGTGATGTGCAGTACATATGCACGGGCCAAAGCTGCTTAAATTTGGCTTAACATGAACTGATTATATTAATATGTTTCACAAAATGAAAATAAATACAAACGTCTAATTAACTATGTGTAAGTCAATGAGCAGTGTACGAACAAGCTCAGAATATCGGTAAAGTATGGAACGATGTACACAAGTCGAATGACTGCACGAGGTAAGTTTAACCACAAGGATGACACACAGAACGACTACTATATGCATGATCTCTCTCTCTCTCTCTCTCTCTCTCTCTCTTGTAGTATTTCCCTAAGTATTTCATCTTTATGTTTTTCTATTTCTGTGTGTGTTTAGTGTTAATTAATAGAGTTTAACCATGTGTGAGAGGGTGTGTGGATCTTTCTTCCACGAATAATTGTTTTTTGTTTCTTTTAATTTAAATTGTGCCTCTATTTTCCTTTTTTCTTTATGGATTTTGTCTTGTAGCGTCCACATTTGACTGTGCGTGATCTATATATTTCTTCTTAATGTTAATTTTAATTTTGTTTTTAAAATTTAACCAAGTGTGTCAAAATTTCAATATGTTACTATGACATATTTACTAATTTCAAATACCATCGAAATTGCATTTGTGCTTCTTTGTGCAGACTTGGTGTGGTACTCTTATCTAGTGTTTATGTGTTTGTTTTTGTTGTAATTTGGTTCACTACATATTTTTTCCATCATTAAGGCCATCATTAATTTAACGCTGGGCTAAACTGTAAAATTGCATTTGAGATATTATTGCGTCCATTGTAAAACACAGAGTTGTATTTCAGATATTGCGTATCCATTGTAAAATGTGTTGTTTGGAATAGATGGAGGCAAACACCACCAGATCTGTTATTTTATATGATTTTCCAGTCATATAGCGTCCACATTTGACTGTGTGTGATCTATATATTTCTTCCTAATGTTAATTTTAATTTTGTTTTTAAAATTTAACCAAGTGTGTCAAAATTTCAATATGTTACTATGACATATTTACTAATTTCAAATACCATCGAAATTGCATTTGTGCTTCTTTGTGCGGACTTGGTGTGGTACTCTTATCTAGTGTTTATGTGTTTGTTTTTGTTGTAATTTGGTTCACTACATATTTTTTCCATCATTAAGGCCATCATTAATTTAACGCTGGGCTAAACTGTAAAATTGCATTTGAGATATTATTGCGTCCATTGTAAAACACAGAGTTGTATTTCAGATATTGCGTATCCATTGCAAAATGTGTTGTTTGGAATAGATGGAGGCAATGAAAATCACACACCACCAGATCTGTTATTTTATATGATTTTCCAGTCATATCTCAGATATTTCTTCCTTTATAAGTTATCTGTCCTAATCCATCGCATGGCATACATACACATATTTAATTGCCATGCAGCATACGTCAACCACTGAAATCGCTTGATTGCACAGAGTATGCACGTGAATTAAATTATGCAGTACAGTTTGGTTAATGAAGCAGCTCGCTGCTACTACCACTTTGCTAGAATTTGGCACCTGTACCAACCATGAATAGATAGCCGGCCCCTACTTGTCATTAAATCAAACGGAGCACGCATGAATGATACTGTACCTTAAATCTGAATTGAATTGAATGTGCATGGATGTATATTGATGGCATTGGGTGATATGCGGGCGCAGTTAAGCTGGTGATCCCGCGCCGCGACGCCGCCAACTTCCGGACCATGATCGGGATGATCGACGGGCGGACGGAGCTGAAGCCGGCGCCGGCGGTATCCGACGGCGACTTGCGACAGCTACAGGTGCTCAACGTGGTGGAATCCGGCGAGGTCGCGGACCTGGAGAGCGGGTACGTGACGGACAGGACGCCCCTCGTCATGCGGACTTACCTAATCCTCGAGATCACCGTCATGGCGGCCAAGATCGCCTACGAGAACGCCGCCTTCGTGGAGAACGTGGTCAAGAACGTCTGGAAGGTAATTACGCTCATAAAATAATGATGCATAGTTGGAAAACTGCAACTAATCGACACCGTATAACACGTACTAATAATAAAACACACATGTTGTGAGACAAGCCAAAGACAAGTGGACGAATCAAATGGTGAGAATGTGTACAAGTGGACTAGTTTTGCAGAGAGTAGGGACAGCCACTGTTCATGGTCTACACTAGCTACTGGATAGCTAGGACATCAATCATATCTGGACAAGTACACATGGATGCCTTTTTTTCTATGCATGGATCAATCCGTGGATCAGAGACAAGTGTGCATCTAGAGAGATATGATTGGCATCTGCTTATTGTTGTACACAGATTGTGTGCAATTTACATATCTATATATAGAGATCTAATCTTTTTTTTGTGATTTGCAGTTCAATTTCGTGGGATTCTACAACGGCTGGAACAGTATGTATAGCAAGCTAATAAGCTACTAGCACGAAATTCATCAAGATGAGAACGTTAAACTGATTAAAGGATCTGTTTTTACGTGTATATGCGCAGAGTTTCTGAAGGAGGACACGACCCAGGCGTTCGTGTTCACCGACCGCGCCGAGAACGCGAGCATCGTGGTGGTGGCGTTCCGCGGCACGGAGCCGTTCAACATGCAGGACTGGTCCACCGACGTGAACCTCTCGTGGCTGGGCATGGGCGCCATGGGCCACGTCCACGCCGGCTTCCTCAAAGCCCTGGGCCTCCAGGAGGAGGACGGCAAGGACGCCAGCCGCGCCTTCCCCAAGGACGCCCCCAACGGCGCCGCCCCGGTCGGCAAGTCCATCGCCTACTACAAGCTCCGGGAGGTGATCCGCGAGCAGCTGAAGCAGCACCCGGATGCCCGCCTCGTGGTCACGGGCCACAGCCTCGGCGGCGCGCTGGCCGCCGTGTTCCCGGCGCTCCTGGCGCTGCACAAGGAGACCGACATCCTCGCCAGGCTCGGCACCGTGCAGACCTACGGGCAGCCCCGCGTCGGCGACGACGCCTTCGTGAAATTCCTCCGCGACGAGGTGGAGAAGAAGGCGGCGGCGGCGTACTACCGGATCGTGTACCGCTACGACATCGTGCCCCGGGTGCCCTTCGACATCCCGCTGCTGGCCGAGTTCGCGCACGGCGGCACCTGCGTGTACTACGACGGGTGGTACGACGGGAAGGTGCTCGCCGGGGACGCCCCCAACCCCAACTACTTCGACCCCAGGTTCCTGCCGTCCATGTACGAGAACGCGCTGGGGGACCTGGTGAAGGGGGCGTTCCTGTGGGCCAGGGCCGGCTGGGACTACCGCGAGGGCCCCGTCTCTCTGCTCTACCGCGCCTTCGGCCTCATCATCCCAGGACTCGCCTCCCACAGCCCCAGGGACTACGTCAATGGCGTCCGCCTCGGCGCCATCCAGCCAAAGCAACTCTAAGCTAGCTCGATCGGCGGAGCCACGACACGACCAACCGCCGGAGTAATACATGGTGAACCGATCTCCTCCATATAGAGTGAGACGATCGATGAATAAGTTGTTAATTTGTTCAAGAGTGAGCTCGTTGCTGTGTCGTCGTCGTCGTGTGTGCAAGAGTACGCTCGCTGCTGTGCGTACTTGATCTGCCGCTCTTGTCTCGGCAATAATTGGTCAATGCAAGTCTTGCTGAATAATGCAATCAGTGAGGACCTAGCCAGCTGTGGTGCTAAACCTGCTTTTCGGTGTCCTTAGAAAAAAAAAGCGGAGAAGGACTTTTTTTTTGAGAGCACGCGAAAAGTCGTACTGTAATTTTATAGGCAACTACCACTCGCTGCGAGCAACGAGCGTAGAACGGACTCCACACCATGCCTAATCCGAAGACAGCCACGACACATACCATGGCTAAACCAAAGATAGCCACGACGGTCAGAACAGCAGCAAGAACACAAAAGAGCATGTCCTAAACTAAGCAATAAGGCCACGTCTCGACCGACGCCGGAATAGACTCTCCTTGTCGACACGCCATCAATCAAGAAGAGCAAATAGTAGGACTTGGTCGGCCTCAAGAATGGTATCGCCTTGGGCTTTACGACAATGGCTTCCAAGCCTTGAACAACGGCGAGCACCGGAGGAAGGCAACATGGAATCTCTCCAACTACGATGCTCCCAACAGAGTACGACGTCGAGGACGCTATCGTACCGATCCAACTCCAGATCTAGGATTTCGCCGGAGACCTCTACCAACAATAACAAGCGCGGGGGAAGGGGGTATTGGCTCATCACCTCAACGACACCATTGCCGCTGGCCTCAACAACATGGGCAAGAATTTCGTCCGCAGAGCCAGACACCACCCTCGCAACCAAACCGGACTAGCCGTCCGGGATGTTCGTCACACCGCTGCAACACTTCTCAATTGCTACAGTAATGTCGTGAACCTCCTTTTTTGAGACAAATATCATGGACCTCATCCGCCCGCACGACGAGAGCTCTCCTTCCGGTAGCACCCCGAGGAAACGCATCCTCCACCCCAGCAAGGGCGAGGAGCACCATGTCGTCACCCACTCAAGGGTGACATGAATGCGATGCCCCAGCCCCAAAGACCCAATATCGGGCCCGTGAGGGCCTAGATCAGACCCGCCTTCACATGAGGGCCTAGATCAGCTAGCCCCAAAGACCGAAAGTTCGTTTTGCCGAGTTTTTGGGTGTGATACTTGTCAAACCCTTTAGATGCATGAGTTCCGGCATAAATACACTAGCTGCATGCTGTAATGGAAATAGTTCATCGGATCTTGATTTCAGCCATCGAGTCGGAAGTTCATGGAACATACATAATGATGCCCGCTGAATATACACTAGTGGAGAGAGGGTCTCTAGTCCCGGGCCGTAAGGGCCTCTAGTCCCGGTTTTTGAACCGAGACTAATCAAGCGGGACTAGAGGCCCAACACTAGTCCCGGCCCAGTTACCAGCCAGGACTAGTGGGTGCCCACGTGGCTGCCCCTGCGCGCTTAGGGTGCACCCCCACTAGTCCCGGTTAGTGCCACAGGCCGGGACTAGTGGGTCTCTGCCGCGGCAGCATTTTGCGCCTTTTCTTTGCCACGGCAGAGCATTACCTTGGACTAGTGATTTCTCTGCCGCGGCAGCATTTTGTGCCCTTTCTCTGCCGCGGCAGAGAATTTATTTTGTATTGTTGTATTTATTTATTAATCATTTCAAAATGGTTTTTGAATATTTGTACGCCACCACATATCGTACACGTTTTTGCATATATATAAGATAACTTGTATTACGAAATCGAGCACACAAATATAAACAATTTACATAGTTACATGGAGATCATAGAATACCGGGACTAGAGCACAAAATAGTTCGATTACATGGAGATCAGTAGCGCCTATTCACACTAAATTCTCCAGCATCGTCTATGATCTCTTTGAAAATAAATCCCGCCAGATCCTCCACAATTGCTAGTACACGTTGCTCTGGTAGTATTTGATCCCGCATTCTCTCGAACTATATATAAGAAAAGGGAGATAAATATGTATCAATCATGATAACAAAAGGTGATGGCAATAAAATAATGGTGTGAATGCATTGGTTTCGACTCTATAATCGTTGTGTTCGGTGGTAAACATGCGAATGAACTCGCAAACGTAGAATCCACATAGATTCGACCCCTGTGGCTGCCTCTCGCACTTTACGAGAATAGAATTCAATCAAAATAATAATCTAGAGCATCATTATTGTATTGAAACTAGAAGTAAAGAGATGCGCGGACATATCACGTGCTACTTACCGAGACCGCCTTAAACGCCAGCTTCTCACTAAATGCACCCGTATCCTCGCGCTTGAACCGGATCCAAACCCTGTCCGACGAAAAAAATGAATGAATGAGTTATTCATTACCTGATATCTCGGTAAATCATCGAAAGATACCGATATAGCGCGAAACTTACTTCTAGAGCATGTCCTGCATGCTGCGGAAATCTTCCAGGTTTCTCTTTGATGGGTCCATGACATCAACTCTTCCCTTATCAAGTTGAATGTCTAGCAGAACCTAGTGGAAGCTGCAAACATTTATATATACATCAGTTAAACTTATTAGCATCGACTAATCAAAAGTGAATGTGTACAACATAGTAAGACCATCACCTGAAATTGTAAGGAAACAGTATGTGGTCAGAGAAATTTTGCTCCATTAGAAACCTTAGAAGGTTTTCCTCCGTCTCCTCGGGGTTATTCGTTAGCGTGGTTATATGCACTTTATCTGGGTCAATGAACCCAATATTGTAGATCCTTTTTCTTTTACATTCCAGGATCTTCATTCTGCATAATAAGGATAATCACATGTTTCGAACTGAACAACTGAAAACTGAACATGTAGACAATGAATTCAACAACTTACAGACAATAGCAGCTGAGGATGGATTTGTCTAGGGCGTCGAGAAGGTATAACTGGAACAGTTCTGGAAACTCATTATGTACCTCTTCGGGTCTGAAGTAGTACTCACGTGAGACTTTGGCTACGATCATTATTCTCCCCTGCTTCATGACCGCCGAGTACCATTGATGGAGATTCCGTATTTGTGTTGGCAGTTCTCTCAGCCTCTCTTTGATGACCAAATCCTCACATGTGACATATTTAGAGGCTAGTGGCGTCTTGGGTAGATGGTCAAGTTGGGGGCCTAACAGTTCATCAAGTGTAATTTCCATGCTGGCCGCCAACTCCGCAGCTATTGACATATCAAGTGGCTCTTGTGCGAGGAGTGGAACGTTTTGTGAAACCACCTTGAGAGGTGCGATCGTTTGTTTTGCATGTTTTCCGAGAAGTGGAACGTATGATTTTTTACTGATTGCATTTTTGGTCCCGCTTGCACCTGTGCTTGCTGATTTTTTACCGCTTGCACTTGATTTGCTTGATTTACTTGATGAGGCACCTGTGCAAGGTCTAATGGGAAGATTCTGATGAGGCACTATTGGGAGGGGCGACATTTTCCGTTTTGGGCTGCCGCGTCCTTTAGTACTCACTGACGGAGCACGCTTCCGCTTATTGTCCTTAGCGGGAGGCGAAGACTGCTGAGCCTGCGGCAGAGATCGAGTTGGACTCGGGATGTGGTGGTCGTAGTCATCATGGGGTGGGCTTCTTGGAGGTGATGGAGGTGGAGGTGGAGGTGAAGGAGACCTGCGACGACTCAGAGGCGGTAGTGTTATCCTTGGAGCTGAGCCTGGAAACCGTATGTTGTTCTTTTCCCAGAGAATGATCCCACCAAGTACATCTCCCAGTGTGATCTCACCTTCAGGTCCAGGGATGTCAAGCTCCATTGACTCCCACTCCTTTATGATTTGATCCACCTCGACTTTAGCATAGCCAGGTGGAATCTCACGGCCATGCCAACCTGCGTCAGGCGGACAAGGCAAAGATGATCCGACCGCCACCTTCACAGATACGTTCTTCAATTTTTTATGGAGCTCACAAGGTATCTGCTCCTTAATTCCATCCACGGGGTATCCGGGACCGCCATCTGTAGTATAGGATGCATCGTTAGACGGGACTTTCGATTCAGCGATGCTGCTTCTCCGCTGAGATGGGTTGGCAGTAATATCGAGTGGAGGATCTTGCTGCAAGCGCGCTATTCCTCTAAGTTCGTCGATCTGCTGCTGCTGCTTGTCAAGTCTTCCTAGCAGCTACTTGAACTTGTCTGCCTCCTCCTCCTCCCGTCGTTGCTTTGCTCTTGCTCGGCTTCTATAGGTACCTTGGTCCTTAGGAAACCCAGTATCCCACGTGAAACTCCCGTCAAGGCCTTAGACTCGTCCTATATGTTCGCGATTCCCGAGGACCAAGGTCAGCAAGTCATTCTCTCTATCGGGATGAAACTGTTTTATTCCATCTTTAATATCTTTGACCACTTTTAGCCATGCAGTCCTGGGTACCTTTATCCCGTCACTGCCAACAAGGTCCCCTATAAGTTTGTCATATGTACTCCCATGCCCAAGGAACCAATTTCTTGCCCTCAAATCTCATTCTTCGCGAATTGGTTCTGGAATGATCCCTTTATTATGAAGCTCTTTCTCTTTTGCATCCCACTTAGGCATGGCAGCCGCGTAGCCCCCTGTCCCCAAGTTATGGTGATATTTCTTCTTCGCAGCATTTATCTTGTTTTTCTCTAACTTTTCCTCTACAACTCCTAACCTCCTATATAGCACAAATGCATCCCAGTAAGGCTGCTGGTTCGCTAGATAGCCTTCGAATAATGGGGTTTTCTTGTCCTTCTGATATTGTTGCCATAATGACTTCTTCCAGTTCTTGAATAGTTCGGCCATCTTCTTTAGTGCGAACTGCTTGACTTTCTTTCTCATTTCAGCAGTCTCGTCCTCAGTGTCACATTCTGGCAGCTTGAAATGTCCCATTAGGTCATTAAAAAGTTCATCTTTGAACCTATCGTTGATATACACATCACTCCATTCTGCCTCTTTGGGCTTATTCCACTCCCGAACAGTGATCGGGGTGCGATCTCTAGCAACAACTCCGCATTGTTGTACAAATAGTTGTTTTGTTTTCTTTGGTTCCAATGGTTCGCCGTCTCCTGAAACCTCTGTAATTTCATAAACAGTACCCAGGGGCAACTTTTTGGCTGGGCCGCGCTTGGTTTTCTTGCTCGACGTAGAGGCCTAAGAGAAGAAACATTCGTCAACATTATATATATATACAACTAGGTACATCTAGTGACGATCATCGGACATCATATATATATATAGGGAAATAGCCTGCTAAACACGGGCATAGCTGCGCATAGCCTATCCACCATTGATTCTATCCTCTTTTGATATAGGGAGCACATGTATCCAGACCCAGGATTTGTCTAAGAACTAACGCCGTTAGTGTTCCTTTGGCATGCATGCATGAAGCCCTAGCAAAACAAAGCTTGTCTAATTTCGTTTGCATGAGGCAAATCTTAACGAGCAACGTGCAAAACAAAGCTTGTCTAATTTCGTTTGCATGAGGCAAACCCTAACGAGCAACATGCAAAACAAAGCTTGTCTAATTTCGTTTGCATGAGGCAAACCCTAACGAGCAACATGCAAAACAAAGCTTGTCTAATTTCGTTTGCATGAGGCAAACCTAACGAGCAACATGCAAAACAAAGCTTGTCTATTTTCGGTTGCATGAGGAAAACCCTAACGAGCAACATGCAAAACAAAGCTTATCTAATTTCGTTTAGGTGAGGCAAACCCTAACGAACAACATGCAAAACAAAGCTTATCTAATTTCATTTAGATGAGGCAAACCCTAACGAACAACATGATGAGAAACCCTAACTTATTTAGTCAACCCTAACTTATTTAGTCTCTCTTCAACTTTCCTTGCTCATTTGAAAAACTAGGTGGAACCGGTTATTGCTTTCTTCCCTCTACCTCATCCCTCCTCGTGCACTTTTGTTTGGTACGTACCATTGCTTTCTCTAATCACAAGCTATTGTTTTACATCGTTATTATGGACCGGTTATAGTTTTACAAAAAAATGTGGAGGGATGCACGCGACAAGTAACTCTCTCCCGCCAAAAAAAACAAGACACTAAACCACTTAGATGAAAATTTAGGGTTTGCATAGTACCATAAACCTTCACTAGGGTTTGCATACTATGTAGAACTCATTTTAAGCCTTGTTGACTTATCTTTCCATTTTAGATGCTAAAAGTTTCTTTGCCAAACAGCAAGCTAAATTTTTTAGGGTTTTCACGAGCACCTAGGCATTGCATGCATGTACACACACGTGGTGCTGCAAACGCCGTTAGGGACCGTTACTACTTTCAAGAGCCAGCTATTACCATCTAAACTAGTAGTGTATGTGATCTCTTTATCCAACGGTCCTAAGCCTATGCGCAGCTATGCCCGTGTGTAGCAAATACGCGTCGTATATATATCGTCGGGCTGCGTTACGCGTCCATGGGCTTCTTCCTCTTGTCTGTTGGTCTTCTCTCCCTCACCGGATGAGTTCAGATACCTCGAGGGAGATCCCTCATCGACATCGTGAATCATATCCTCGAGCAAGTGTTCTGAATCTAGGTCTCTGCGGACTGGGGGACTAGGTGGATCCATAGTTCCTGCAAAATGCACATAATATTTATTTGAACTTAACAAAATAAAACCTAAACCCTAAACCCGGAGGTGCGATGGTGGTGGCCGGTGATGGTGGCCGCGGGAGAGGCGGGCGACTAAGCGGCTTCCCACGAGAACCACCACCCTAACCTTAACTCCGGTCACCACCCCTAAACCCTAAACCCGAAGGTGCGGTGGCGGTGGCCGGTGATGGTGGCCGCAGGAGAGGCGGGCGACTAAGTGGCTTCCCGCGAGAACCAACACCCTAACCCGGAGGTGCGGTGGCGGTGGCCGGTGATGGTGGTCGCGGGAGAGGCGGGCGACTAAGCGGCTTCCCACGAGAACCACCACTCTAACCCTAACTCCGGTCACCACCCCTAAACCCTAAACCCGGAGGTGCGATGGCCATGGCAAGTGATATAACAAAATCCTAAACTAAAAAAATCCTAAACTAAATATATACACTAATATAAAAAAATCCTAAACTAAATATATACACTAATATAAAAAAATCCTAAACTAAATATATACACTAATATAACAGAATCCAAAACTAAATATATACACTGATATAAATAAAAAATAATTAACAAATAACTAAAAAATCCTAAACTAAATATATACACTAATTAACAAATCCTAAACTAATTAACAAATCCTAAACTAAATATATACACTAATTAACAAATCCTAAACTAATTAACAAATAATAAACAAATAACAAAATCCTGGACCTAATTAACAAAAATCTCCTAAACTAATTATATCATCCTCACCGGAGTTGGCGCGGCCGTAGGTTGCAGTGGCGCTGGAGGCCGGCGGTGGCGGTGGCGCCGGCACGGGCTTGCGGGGCGCTGGCAGGGGGCGTGGTGGTGGCACGCGGCTGCTGGCGGTGCGCGGCGGCAGGGGCGCGGCGGTGGCGTGGACGGCTCAGGCGGCCGACATGGAGGGAGGAGGGCGCGGTTCAGGCGGCCGGCAGAGGAGCAGTTCGTCGACTGCGCCAGCGAACAATTTCGGCAGCCTGGTGGCATTATTGCGCAATTTGAACACACCGGGGGAGAAGGGCTACATTTATACCCCCCTCTTTAGTCCCGGTCCGTAGCACCAGCCGAGACTAAAGGGGGGTCTCTAGTCCCGGCTGGTGCCACGCACCGGGACTAGAGGGGGGCGGTGTTTCGTTTTTCGTGCTAGGGCCAGACCTTTAGTCCCGGCTGGTAAACTGGGCCGGGACTAAAGGCCCAAATTTGCCCGTGCTGGGCCAAAAACCCCAGCGCGTGTGCTTTTTTTTCAAATTTTCAAAAATATCATATAAACATTTAAATTATACTTTTTGCATACTTGTGAATTTGCTAAAACTTTCAAGATGAAAATTTCTTGAATTTGAATAATTAATCCAAATCCATTTTCTGTTTTATCAAATAATTATTTTAAATAGTCAAATTATTAACCATTTTGCCATTATCAATTTAAAAATGCATTAACTATTATTTTTTTTTGCATATTTTTGAATCTCACTAAACTTTCAACATGAGAAGTTCTTGAATTTGAATAATTAATCCAAATCCATTTTCTGTTTTATCAAATAATTATTTTAATAGTCAAATTATTAACCATTTTGCCATTTTCAATTTAAAAATGCATTAACTATTATTTTTTGCATATTTTTGAATCTCACTAAACTTTAAACATGAAAAATTCTTGAATTTGAATAATTAATCCAAATCCATTTTCTATTTTATCAAATAATTATTTTAAATAGTCAAATTATTAACCAGTTTGCCATTATCAATTTAAAAATGCATTAACTATTATTTTTTTGCATATTTTTGAATCTCACTAAACTTTCAACATGAAAAGTTCTTGAATTTGAATAATTAATCCAAATCCATTTTCTTTTTATTTAATAATTATTTGAAATAGTCAAATTATTAACCATTTTCCATTATAAATTTAAAAATGCATTAACTATTATTTTTTTCATATTTTTGAATCTCACTAAACTTTCAACATGAAAAGTTCTTGAATTTGAATAATTAATCCAAATCCATTTTCTGAATAAGCTTTAGTCCCAGTTGTATCCACTAACAGAGACTAAAGATTTTTCTCGCCATTTCTCACCGCTTCCCGCCAAGTTTTTCCGCCCTTTCTTCTGAACCGAGCTTTTAGTCCCGGTTGTAGCCACTGACAGGGACTAAAGATATTTCCCGCCATTTCCCACCGCATCCCGCCATGTTTTCCCGCCCTTTCCATCTATATATAGGCCGACCGCGCCATGGTTATATACACATCCACATCTTCCTCTCTCACAGAAATGGACAGCGCCTACTGGGCCATTCTGACCCTCGAGGAGACGGAGGCGCTGTGCGCCTCAAGCTACCCTTGCCCACCAGGCTACCGGCCGCCCGCCAGCTGGATGCTGAGTGTTGGAGGTGTTCCTGTCCCTCCCGTGCCTCAAGGCTCCGCCCGATAGGCGGCCATCACCAACCACTTCTACCACGAGCTCACGCCGGAGCAGCGGATGGATCCCCAGTGGGATCCCGACAACTACGACACTTGGAATGCCTTCTTTGCTAACCGGCGGGAAAGGTAGCTTGCCAGGTACGATGGTGATGCCCCCCCGGTGAACCACAATGAAACCGGCCGCCGTCTGTGGTGTGCGAACCGTAGTATCATAGGCGTGATGCGCTACATCGCCGGGGGAGACCATCCTCGCCTGCGGTGCCCACAAGTCCACCCGCCCGCCGTGAATCCGAGGCCGGAGTGGCAGGTGCCCACGGTATATGCCATGGTTGGGTTTAGGATCCCCGGAGTGGCAGGTGACGATGACAATGATGATGACGATGACGAAGAAGACCCTGAAGCTGTGTACTATAGGACTAGGCATGATTATGACTAAAGGGGGAGGCTTTAGTCCTGAGTGTTAGCTAGTCCCAGTTTGTCCCAGTTTTAATATTAATAAATGTATTGAGTGTTAGTCCTGGTTTGTGGCTGGACCGGGACTAAAAGGGGCCTTTAGTACTGATTCCATAGTCTCGGTTTTTAAATATTAATAAATGTCTTGAGTGTTAGTCTTGTTTTATGGTTGGACCGGGACTAAAGGGGAACCTTTAGTTCCGATTCGTACTTACCATGAAGATCTGATATCCAAACACGTGCCTTCATGTGGCATCCCGCAAAACCACTACTAGAAAATCGCGTTGATTTTGTGCATTGCATCATCATGACCGCATGCTCATGTCATCATGCCACATTGCATTTGAGCATCGTCATCATCTTGCATTTGTTCGCATAAAACTATTTTCGGGAAAAACCTGTTTGTGTTTTCTAAACGCCCCGTCTTTATTCAAACGCAAAACCTGGGTCACCGGATTATTTTGTTTTGTTTGCTATCGGTTTGCAAAAGTCTGTTCGAAACAAATAAAATTATTTAATTATTTTGTGGGGGCAGTCGAACGGGCCGAATCGACCCAGTCGACCACCCCTAGTATTAAACGGTCCACCTAAATCAGCCCCCTCTAAATCCTAGTCCCACCAAATCCTATCCTACCCACCTCTCACAGCCCGCCACCTCACCCTCTCACCCAATTCCTACCCACCTGCCACCTCACCGATCCACCACTTTTCCCCCCTCTCTCTTTTTCTCACCCAGCCCCCTCCTACCCCTCTCCCTTACAGGCCGGCCCCACCCCGCAGTCCTCCCCCACTTCCCCCTGGTCAACTCTCTCTCCTCCCCCCCTGGCCCACGCGCCAGCCACACCCCCACCAGCCCGCCGCCTGGTCCCACCCGTCGGCCACTCTCCCCACTCACCGCCCAGCGGGCCCCACCCCGTCACCCCTCCGGCCCACTCCCTCTCTTTCCTCCCCCACGCGTTGTCCCCACGCGTCCCCCGCGTCACCCTCCTCCTTCTCCCTCCCAACCCCGACGACCACCCTCCCCTCCCCTCTGGCCACCCACCGCCCGCCTCGGCCTCCCTCTACCACCGCCCATCGCCGCCGGCGCGCGACCCCGCACCTCCCCTTCCTCCTCCGGCCGCCGCCGGCGCAGCAGCGCGCCCGCAGGCCGCAAGGTCCCACCGCCGGCGCCGCCCCCCTCCCTCCAACCTCCGCTCCCCGCCCCGCTCGCCGGAGACCGCTCCACCGCCGCGCCTAGCCCCGCCTCCCACCTCGAGCGCCGCTGAGCCCGAGCCCGCCACCGCCGGCCTTCCCCTCCGCGCCTCCCTCTCCCCCTCCTCTAGCTCGTCGCCGGCCGCCCCGTCCGCCGCCTTCCCCGCATACCGCGCCGCTTCTCCGCTGCCGACCGTCGCCCCCTCCGCTCGCCGCCTTCCTCGATCCCCCCGCTGCCCGTCGGCCTCGCCTCCATCTACAGGCACCAGCAGCCGTTCCCACCTCGCATGCCAGGTGTGGCCCTCGTCGTCGTCAACCCTCCAGCGGCTGCCGCGAGCTCGCCATCCTCTGTCGCCGTGCCGCGCGTGCTCGACCTCGCCGTTGCCTCGCACGACCCTCGCCCCTGTACCTCGCCTCCGCCTCGCTCGCCTTGCCGCTTCGGGCCGGCCGCCACCTGCGACCGCGGCTACCACCGGGATCTCCTCTGGCCGCCTCCATGCTGCTCAGGGACGCCCTCCTTCTGACTATGACCGTGCCGGCGCGCTCACACGACGAGATTCCATGGTTCTCCTCTTGCAGTGCCTTGCACGCATCCAAGGCAGCAACTTGTGTCTCCATAGCCATGTCGCCCAGATCGTCCAGGACTCGAATGAAGATTTTGGTGTTCCCCAAGAACCAACCGATGAGGGAGCCACCCGATGATTGATGCGAGAAGCCGAACCCGAACGTCACTAGAAGGACCATGGACAAGATCTTCTACGCGAACACCGAACATCTTAGAAACAGAACCGGAGTCCGCGGAGCACCAAGTTCTCCGTCACAAAACACCAAGATCTCCCAGTGTCGAAGCCGCGGAACCGACAAGTTCGCCTACCCGGACACCGTGCGACAAGAGCTTCTCGGACCCGAGGATCACCAAGACTTCCGCTCGGCAATGCCTAGTACTCCTTCCAGCTTCGAAGCCCAACCCCGAGGAGCGACATGATCCCCTTCACGGATACGACAAGTACTTCCTCGAGGACGCCAAGTACTTCACCCCGGACATCGAGACCCTGAACGACAAGTTCTCCTTCACGGAAGCATTGACGCTCGTGCGACAAGATCTACTTCCCAGATCCGAAGACCCGGTACCCGATCTACTCAAGTTCGCCATCGCGAGTCCGAACTTCATCGTTCCCCCTCTCGAACCCTGAGACCGAACCCCGAACCCCCGGAACCTCAAGTTCGTCGAGGCCCCCTAATGTGTGAACCCCTTCCCAAAACCCTATTTTATAATATTTTACTACTAGTTGCATATTAAATTGTCATACTCGCATGCATACCATTGGTTTGGGGGCCTTATGCCGATTCACCTCTAATTAAATATGGGGCCCATATGCGGGCAAATCTAGTCTCATATCGGCCTCATTTAAATTGATGTAGCGAACCGGTGCTATATTATGGCCATGTTAATACAACATTTAAATTGCGGGGTATCTAAATAACTTGAACCGTTTAATTAATTGTCGGGACCCGGTTCCGCTTAATCTTGCCTAATTGCATCGCATCTTTGCCATGCCATACATCATACATGCATCATGCCCGATCTTTTGCCGTAGTATTAAATATTGCATCCGGTGTTTATTCTAGTGTTTTGGTTCTTCGCGGATAAGGCCGTTGAGTTGATGCGAGTGTCGCCCCGATCTTCGGTTGAACCTTCGGCAATGTTTTCAGGCGAGCATCTCCCCCTTTCTACCTATCTTACTTTTCTAGTATTTACTTCCTCCTGTTGAACTATTGCTATCTGTGTTGCGATGTTCTAGTTTTCGTACCCGTGTCATCCTTTGCAGCCCTATATTGCCTTGGACACCTCCTATTACCTGTTGTTTGGTAGATAGTTGGACTTGCGCGTCGTAGTCGCTTGCTCAAGTGATGTTGCGTGTCGTCAAGTGCCACAGTTGTTGGTGTATGGCCGCATGTTGATGTTGGAGATGATCATGGTTTTACTTATCGTTCACTTTAATTACTGTTTAACAACTAAAATTGAAGTAAGTAAGCAGAGGCATCGGTGGGTGATAGATAATATTTGGTTTCCGACCGCCCACTTGTGTCCCGTAGGACCCCGAGTGCTTGATACCTGTTCCTTGATTTATCGCGCTATCCACATCCAGGAGGCTTATGGGACCCCCCCTTAGCCAGAGCTTGATTCAGTCTTATTTCTTGGGGCCACAAACTAGTTTGAGGTTTTATTTACGATCCTGTACTTATGCCATGCTTTACTGCTTTATTACGATTGTGCGAGGAGCACACTGTACTGTTTAGGAATTGTGACCCATTTTCGCGGTATCGACACCCCGATTTTTCGGGTTCCCAGTCGTTTACAGCCGGCCCCACAAACCTTGAGTCCGTCTCGGAGCCGGCCAGTTTCGTTGCGGGTGTACTCCAAGGGGTGGCCCCCTGAAATATTTCTGAATCCTGTGATTGCTTTGTCGTGAAAGCCTCGTTGGGTTTTGATTTGGTTTTTCCGAGGTTGATCGAGTGTGTGTTGCTATTTGTGCACCCCGGCCGGGTTAAAACTTTCTGAAAGCCGTGTCCGCGGTTATGGACGACTTGGAGCACAGTATCTCGATCATAGACAACTATAACTAAAGTAGTGCTATAAATTTGACTTTATAATGACTAGTAAGCAGCTTCACTATAATGGAATGGCTAAATAAAACTGCCAACAATTGCTTGTTTGGGTGTCGCTTGCGACCATTGTACCTGACTAGTAAGTATTGCAACTATAATGGAATGGCTGAATAAAAGTACCAACAACTGCTGGGTTTTTGGGATATCTCATGCTAATTGTATCTGACTAGTAAGTGTTGCAACTACAACGGAATGGTTAAATAAAACGGCCCACTGCTTATTTTATCAGGATGATTATCTATAATTGACTAGTAATTGCTGCAACGAGAACTGAATCAATAAAATTGCCAACTGTGTGAGTTCCTCGGTTGACTTCCTCGTTTGGTCTCGAGGGGGAAACACCAGGATGGGTTTGTTGGTGTTAGCTCCAGGTTGGATCCGGATAGGTCATTCTTATCTCTCTCTGATAACCGCCAGATGTATCGAGTCTCTATAGGTTGTTTAGTGCATGCTACCGCTGCCGCTCAGTCCACCATACCTATGTAGGCGAGGACCGCCGAATTCTAGTCTCGCCGTGTACTGGCCTCAGTACTGACGCTCCTCTTTTTCCTTTGCCCTTTGTCGGCACCCCTTTTGTTTAAGCAGGTTTTGAGATCGACGTCGTTAGCAGGGTTACCCTTCCGGCTTGGCCTGGGCAGGGTTATGGACCCCATCGGTTATTCATCAGGGCTCTTAGCTCAATTTGCATCTTGTCCGTAGTCGGACGCTCTATCATTTCAAGGTGATTTGGATCTTTGTATATTATATCTGTGTTCTTGACTCATTGAGTCGCTGTTCTATATATCTGTTCTGTGGGTCCCATCGAGGACTGTTGTGTAATGTTATTACTTCGTTTTCCACCCGCACGAAAGTGCCTGGTGGGCACCTTTGAATCGTTTCTATGCGGGTTTGGCGGGTTTCGCTAAAACTTGCATAGGGTCGATTCTGAGGGTGTTACACTTCACATATTAGGGAGTGCCTCTATGACCAGTTTCTTGGAGATGCCGGAGGATTGGGCTCCGGAGGCATCTCCCTGAAACTGGCTGTAGTGGTGTCCCTGCTCTCGAAGACCATCTTGCAGCTTGTATCTTCTCTAACTAGATCAATATGCCTGGGAGCTAACCTAATTTCACATATTAGGGAGTGTCTCTACGACCAGTTTCTTGGAGATGCCGGAGGATTGGGCTCCGGCGGCATCTCCCTGAAACTGACCGTAGTGGTTTCCCTGCTCTCGAAGACCATCTTGCAGCTTGTAACTTCTCTAACTAGATCAATATGCCTGGGAGCTAACCTAATTTCACATATTAGGGAGTTCCTCTATGACCAGTTTCTTGGAGATGCCGGAGGACTGGGCTCCGGCGGCATCTCCCTGAAACTGGCCGTAGTGGTGTCCCTGCTCTCAAAAACCATCGATCTTGGAGATGCCTCAAACTGGCTGGCGGACTGGCCTATTTATAGTACAGCAGCTCGGCATAGTGTCGACACTCACGACATAATGTCGACACTCACCCCTATTATTAGCGCTCACTCGTGTTTTGTCCCGGTTGCTTTGTCCAACCGGGATTAAAGGTTCATCCAACCGGGACTAAAGGTTCAACCCCTATTATTAGTGCTACCTGGCCCAGCCTGCCGCAATCCCTTCAATCGCTGTTGGTTTCTCCAACCGGGAATAAAGGTTTAACCCCTATTATTGGTGCTGCCTGGCCCAGCCTGCCGTGCCTTTTACCTCTATTTATAGTGCGGCCATCATGTCCATGGAGAATCTTCATCATTTAACAATATGATTACATAAAAGGTTTAATATATTACACCAACATCCCTATCTAGTGTTGTTGTCTTCTTCTGCGCCGTAGCCATGGATAATCTTCATCATTTAACAAGAGGCTTGGGTCAGTTTTCCCTTTGAAGGGCGGGATTTCATGAAACTTATTATAATCTTCTGACATATCTGTCTTGTCATCCACTCCCATGATGTTTCTTTTCCATGAAAGAACTATGTGGCGCTTTGGCTCATCGGACGATGTATTCTTTTGCTGATTTCTTTTTCTTAGTTTCGTAGACATGTACTTCACATAGAAAACCTGAGCCACATTGTTGGCTAGGATGAATGGTTCGTTCATGTACGGAAGATTATTAAGATCCACTGTTGTCATGTCATACTTTTCGTCTACATGTACCCCTCCTCCTGTCATCTTGACCCATTTGCACCAAAACAAATGGACCTTAAAAGTAGGTCCATACTCAAGTTCCCATATCTCCTCTATGTACCCATAATATGTGTCCTTCTGCCCATTGTCATCTGTTGCATGAAAGCGGACACCACTGTTTTGGTTGGTGCTCTTTTTATCTTGGGCGATCGTGTAAAATGTATTACCATTTATCTCGTACCCTTGGAAAGTACATATAGTCGAATATGGTAATTGTGCCAACAAGTACAGCTTATCTTCAACAGTGTTATTATTCATGAGATGCATCTGCAACCAACTGCCGAAAGTGTCCTCGTGTTCCACTTTAATCGAGGAGTCAGGCATCCCCGGGTTTTCCGAGCGTACAATAATCTTGTGTTTCTCGATATACGGAGCCACCAAGGTGGAATTGTGTAGAACTGTGTAGTGTGCTTTATTGAAAGAATCTCTGTCCATACATACCATTGTTTTCTTTCCTAGTGTGCCTTTTCCAGTCAGCCTCCCCTCATACCGAGATTCAGGAACACCGATCGGCTTAAGGTCAGGAAGAAAGTCAACACAAAACTCAATGACCTCCTCTGTTCCATATACCTTGGAGATGCTTCCTTCTGGCCTAGCACGGTTATGAACATATTTATTTAAGACTCCCATGAACCTTTCGAAGGGGAACATATTGTGTAGAAACACAGGACCGAGAATTCTAATCTCTTCGACTAGGTGAACTAGGAGGTGTGTCATAATATTGAAGAAAGATGGAGGGTACAACAACTCGAAGCTGACCAGACATTGGACCACATCAATATGTAACCCTGATAGACTTTCTGGATCGATAACCTTTGAGGAATGCACATACCTTCACAATGGCCAGCGGAACGTTTTTCGGTAGAATCCCTCTCAATGCAACTGGAAGCAATTGCGTCATAAGCACGTGGCAGTCATGGGACTTTAGGTTTTGGAATTTTTTCTCTTTCATATTTACTATTCCCTTTATGTTAGACGAGAAGCTAGATGTGACCTTGATACTGAAAAGGACTTCAAAAAAGATTTCCTTCTCTTCCTTGGTAAGAGCGTAGCTTGCAGGCCCTTGAAACTTCCCTGGATGCTTGTCGTCTCGTCCTTTATGACGTTGCTGGTCCTCCCGTGCTTCCGGTGTATCTTTTGACTTCCCATACAAGCCCAAGAAGCCTATAATATTCACGCAAAGAATCTTCATCAGGTGCATCACGTCGATTGCAGAGCGGACCTCATGGACTTACCAATAGGGTAGCTCCCAAAATATAGATTTCTTCTTCCACATGGGTGCGCGTCCGTCGGCATATTTCGGAACAGGTTGTCCTCCGAGCCCCTTTCCAAATATTACATTTAAATCCTTGACCATACCAAATACATCAGCACTAGTACGGGGAGCATGCTTCTTCCGGTGATCTGCCTCGCCATCGAAATGCTTGCCTTTTTCCTTAAGGGGTGTCTGGGCGGAAGAAAACGACGATTGTACGGGTACACATTCTTCCTAGATTTATCCAGATATATACTTTTAGTCTCATCTAAACAGTGTGTGCATGCATTTTATCCCTTGTTCGTCTGTCCTGATTTGTTACTAAGAGCAAGCCAATCATTGATGGTTACAAACAGCAACGCTTGTAGGTCGAATGACTCCTGTTTGTGCTCATCCCACACATGTAAACCTGGTTCGGCCGACAACTATAAAAGTTCATCAACTAATGGCCTTAGGTACACATCAATGTCGTTGCCGGGTTGCTTCGGGCCTTGGATGAGCACTGGCATCATAATGAACTTTCGCTTCATGCACAACCAAGGAGGAAGGTTGTAGATACATATAGTGACGGACCAGGTGCTGTGACTGCAGCTCTGCTCCCCAAAAGGATTCATGCCATCTGTACTTAGACCAAACCATAAGTTTCTTGCTTCATCAGCAAAGTCCGGGAAGTCTCTCTCGATTTTTCTCCACTGTCGACCATAAGCGGGGTGCCTCAACATCCCGTCTTTCTTACGTTCTTCCATGTGCCATCGTAACAACTTGGCATGCTCTTTGTTTCTGAAAAAGCGTTTCAGTCGTGGTATTATAGGAGCATACCACATCACCTTGGCAGGAACCCTCTTCCTGGGTGGATCGCCATCAACATCACCAGGGTCATCTTTTCTGATCTTATACCGCAATGCAGTGCATACCGGGCATTTATACAAATTCTCGTACTTCTCACCACGGTAGAGGATGCAGTCATTAGGGAACGCATGTATCTTCTGCACATCTAATCCTAGAGGGAAGACGAGCTTCTTTGCTTCGTATGTACTGGCGGGCAATTCATTATTTCTTGGAAGCAACCTCTTCATGAGTACCAGCAACTTTTCAAATCCCGAGTCAGTCACACCGGTCTCTGCCTTCCACTTCAACAATTCTAGTGTGCTACCCAGCTTCTTTTGGCCATCTTCACAAGTTGGGTACAACAAATTGTTGTGGTCCTATAACATCTGCTCAAACTGCAACCTCTCCTTTTTTGTGTCGCAGTCTCGCTTTGCATCAGAAATGACCCGACCAAGATCATCAGCGGGCCGGTCTGGTTCCCGTTCTTCACCTCCTTCTTCTTCATTGTCTTCCATTGCGGTATCAGCGTATTCAGGTAACATAGATCAGTAGTTGTCATCATCGTTCTCTTCTTCATCGCCGTCTTCCATCACAACCCCTCTTTCTCCGTGTTTGGTCCAAACATTATAGCCAGACATAAAACCAGACCGAAGCAGGTGGCTCTGAATGACTCTTGCGGAAGTGTGAGCCTTCTCATTCCTATAGTCAACACATGGACAACACATAAAACCATTCCGTCGCTTGTTCTCCTCGGCCATAACTCGAAAAGAACGCACGCCTTCTCTGAAAGCGGCAGAGCATCGGTCACCGTACATCCATGGATGGCTCATCTGTATCATACAAATATATGTCAAACACAATCACTATGCTAAAATTAGTACCGCACGACGGTCTTAACGAGAAAATAGTTGCTAACCTTTTATTACACTTGGAAACAAAGATGAGAAAACTTAAGTGTGGCTCGAGCACCTCATATCATGTCTGTCTTGTGTGACCTAAACTTGCATCGCTCTAATGGATATTTCACTGAACACCTCTAGTGCATATGTATGAACAAGAAAAAAATAGTACAACAACACTCTCTCCTACCAGAAAAAAAACAGTTGAGAGGAGGAGGAGGCTGTGCACATATATAGGGCCAGAACACTAGTCCCGGTTGGAGATACAAACCGGGACTAAAGGGGGTGCCCCAAGCGAGCGGCAGGGCCAGAGCCCTTTAATCCCGGTTTGAGCCTCAGACCGGAACTAATGGGGTCTAACGGGCTGAGACATATGGTTCTGGGTGGCTCGGGCCGTCCGGCCAGGGCCATTAGTCCTGGCCCCAGCTACAGCCGAGACTAATGGTCTGGACGAAAGGCCTGTTTTCTACTAGTGATATGTGAGTGCGTTGAATTTTGATCAGAAGAAAATAAGAGAGATACTATGTCCAAAAATTTCTTGAGGAAGTGAAGCTGAAACAATTTCTTATTATTTTATCATTAGATAGCACTGATATATGGTGTCCTCCATCCTACATCATTCTAAAATACCACCTCCTTCCTACTCCCTCACTTCCATAATATAAGATATTGTAATTTTGTGAAGATAGACGTTTTTTAGTATATAGGTTCGGAGTGAACCAGATACATTATATACCTTTACAAAGCTAGAACATTTTATATTTTAAAACCGAGTAAGTACTTTAGAAATATTATCTTTGTTCTATAATGTAAGACTTTTTAGCAAACTAAAACAACTCGCTAAAAAAAACTTATACTATTATGGAACGAAGTTAGTAACATGTACTGGCGAGATCTGTCTAGCTAGCTAAAATATGCTGAACACCTTTTGGACTGGCGAGATCTACCTGCCACACCCACCTTTTAGCAAGCTAGCACGAGGATCTCACCGCCTCGTGCAGTTCTGCAAGGTCAGACCTCCTGCAGCGTAAGCACGTACGTGGACATCCATTATTGGCGGGAGAACGTACGCCAAGGTCCAGTAAGACAGGTTGCGGCCTCTAGCTTGATCGTAGCGGGTGGACTGTAGCTCGCACAAGAGCATCGGTCCGCTAGATGGATGACGTCGCCGGTCATTGGTCGATTTCCGTCATGTATCATACTACCTCCGTTCAAGAATAAATGTCCTAAGTTTTCAAATTTTAGATAAATCTATATACTAAATAGTGTTTAAATTTATTTAAATTTTAATAAATTTAAAACATCTATTTTAGGACGAAGAACGTACTAGATAATGACAGTGGGTAATGCGTTGGTTTCCGTAATTGATTGACAAGGATCGGACTAATAAAATAGAAGAAGGAGGTACGGTAGCATCATCTTAAAGATGGTGACAAGTGGAATACGGATCAAGATTTTTTTGTCACAAGCAAGACACGCCGCGTGGAGCACGTACGCGCTGATCAACGAGCTGCCATGATATTGGTCAGCATCCATGGTGCCCCATGCCACTAGACTCTGCACACTTGCACAGCACTCGCTGACGGCACCCATCGAAGAGGACGAAAGAGAGCCATCCATCAACATGTACCAATGATCGATGACGTCCGTTCAAAAAAAAAAGCACTAACAACTTTTGGCAATCTATGGCCTGACTGCATTCCTTTTTTCATATTGAGATGTAATTGTATCATAGTAGGTCTTCGTGTAACCGTTGGATAGTATCCTGAAATTGTCTATATATATACGTGACAGCCGGCCTTATTGAAGCTGTGCAATCTTCCATAATCTCTCTACATAGTATCAGCCTAACCGATCTTCTCCAACCCTAACCTAGCCGCCGCCGCCTCCCTTCGGCGCCGTCGCCGTCGCGCGCTCCACCCAGCCGCTGACTCCCCCTCAGGCGTCGCCGGCTCCGCTTCCACCGCCTCCTCACCATGGACGGGTTCGCCTCCTCCTTCGAAAAATCCAACCCCCTTCAACTCCTCCCGCTCCGGCAGTACCAACCCCTCTGTCGGCCCCTCCGTCGCTGTCAACCGCGACGTTCCCATCACCGAGCGCGTGCCGGTGAAGCTCTCCCACACCGCTGCTAACTTCTTCCCGTGGAAGACGTACTTCGGGCTTCTCTTCCGCGAGTACGATCTCCTCGACCACGTCGACGGCACCATCGACTGATATGTCCATAACGTATCTATAATTTTTGATGGTTTCATGCTAATATTATGTTTTTGACACTTCTTTTTATATAAAGTTTATGAGTTATTTGGACTAACCTACTAATAGTTGCAAAAGTGCACACTATTCTTGTTTTACACTTTGATATGTAGTAATCTATCTATTATATACTAAAAGCAATATAAGAGTACTTTTCGAGGCGTCACGTTGATCCACATCATCTAAATTATTTGAACGGTTAGATATATAATGTACGGCTAAGATTTAATAAGAGATGGTACTTATGTAACGTTCCAATCCAGGTTAACACGTATCATATTGTAAAAGAGTCCACGGAAAATAAAAAAGAAACTTTCCAAACATGACAAGAAAAGGAATCGGCTCCAACATGTCACGAGTCCTGCCGACGTAGTATTAGTTTTCGCGTACCGTTTAATATCCCACCTAGCTGACAAAAAAACAAATCCCAACAATACGGTCGAACATGCCTTTCATGTCTTCACGCATACAGTTGTAGACCGCTGCCTTTGCTGTGTTTACGATCCGTGTCGTCCATACAGATTGATCAAATATTTTATTGGATACAACCTTTAAGTTTTAAAATCTTACGATGCATAAAGGCCCTATATAGCAAGGACCTAGATACAAGATTGATCTAAGACTGCATGCAGTCCGCTGATTGAATATCACACGGGTTCTGTTGATAAAAAACTACTCCTTTAGTCCAGAAATAACTAAAATGGATTTGTGTAAATTCGAATGTATCTAGATGTTGCGTCTAGATATATTCGAATCTAAACAAATACAAGTCCGTTATTTCTGGACGAAGGGACTACTATTCATTTTTTTGACTATATATATAGGTATAAAGAGGACACTTTACCAAGATTTGACCGCTGCCTTTGCTGTGTTTACGATCTGTGTCGTCCATATAGATTGATCAAATATTTCATTGGATACAACCTTTAAGTTTTAAAATTTTACGATGCGTAAAGGCCCTATATGGCAAGGAGCTAGATACAAGATTGATCTAAGACTGCATGCAGTCCGCTGATTGAAGATCACACGGGTTCTGTTGATAAAAAACTACTCCTTCCGTCCAGAAATAACTAAATTGGGTTTGTGTAAATTCGAATGTATCTAAATGTTGCGTCTAGATATATTCGAATCTAAACAAATACAAGTCAGTTATTTTTGGACAGAGGGACTACTATTCATTTTTTGACTATATATATAGGTACAAAGAGGACACTTTACCAAGATTTGACCGCTGCCTTTGCTGTGTTTACGATCTGTGTCGTCCATGTAGATTGATCAAATATTTCATCGGATACAACCTTTAAGTTTTAAAATTTTACGATGCGTAAAGGCCCTATATAACAAGGAGCTAGATACAAGATTGATCTAAGACCGCATGCAGTCCGCTGATTGAAGATCACACGGGTTCTGTTGATAAAAAACTACTCCTTCCGTCCAGAAATAACTAAATTGGGTTTGTGTAAATTCGAATGTATCTAGATGTTGCGTCTAGATATATTCGAATCTAAACAAATACAAGTCAGTTATTTCTAGACGGAGGGACTACTATTCATTTTTTTGACTATATAGGTACAAAGAGGACACTTTACCAAGATTTCTGCATACTAGGTATGCTTAGTAATATCGCTATTAACAACTTAGTTTCTTTCTATTCAGAACGGCTCGAACATATTCTTCTTAATTTTCTATCATCCGTAGTGGATGCCTATGCGACGACATTGTCGTCCTTGGCATCACGTGGGGAAGAGGCGGAGACATCCTAGGTTCTTCGCATGGAGAAGATGCAGCCTACCCTGATGCATCATACGTGCGACGTCAGGGGGATGAGCAAATAAGTGTATCGGGAGGAATCGACAAATGTGACGTACACATGTGGAGCGATTAGCGCAAGGGAAAATATTGGAACGAAGGAGCGCTGGACAAGTTGAGGGTGTAAGGGTGAAAAATTGAAAAAGATGAGAGGAACCAATCCGAAAATTTGGCCGCGGGCTGCTCCTCATCTATACGCATGAAATCGGGTCTACAAATGGAGACTTGGAGCAATGCTTGGTGGAGGGCTACTCAGATGTACATTGAATCAAAACCATTAGATTAAATGGCAGGGCATTCGGTTAATCTCGACTCTTGGATGTCATCCAACCGAAAGGATCCTAAGTGATGGTTAGTCCATGTACACAAAGTTTTGTGGTCTAGAAAATTATTATGATTTCTCTTTTATAACTAATGGTGAAGATAAAAGGAAAGCAATGCTTGCTAAACATAGCTAAATATGTCTTTCGACGTGAAGTCAACCTGATGTTGTCATAACTCAAAGACTAATCGTACAAATAGGTCATGTAGGAACATGAGTATAATTAAAATTTTCGACAGGAATGTCTCGAAAACTTTATATCACCAACATATCCATATATACAAAACATCAATTTCACCCAAAAAAAATCACCTTCAAGGATGTACTCATCTCTAAAGGTTTTGAATTTATAAAAATTGAAAATAAAATGATGTAGATATATCCGGATAATAAAAATTAATATTTAGCATAAGCGAGCCTATAAAGATGATGCCCTTTCTATATAAAATACATGGCATCAATACAGATAGATAATATGTACCGGTAACATATCCAAATATAGTTCAGTCTTTATGTTTTAGCAGTATTTTGTGTAATACAAAGGTGATTAAATTTTTTTAAGAACATGCCCTTGCATTTGCGAGGGCCACCATGCTAGTTGGGTCTAATTTAGAAATTGGGAAACGAAATTTAATCTAAGATCTATCCGATCTTTGATCGAGACCGGGTGCTGCGCCCGAGGAGTAATCTCTCTGGAGGCGGCGCGTGCGGAAGTGGTGGAAGAACTTAGATCAGGGCGTGAGACTAACCCTCCGATATCATGTGGAAAATATTTATCTTTAAAATATTGTGTTGTATTGCAATGACCATGTTTATATAGAATTGCAGGAGATAAATTAAGACTTGAAATATAAGATGTAGATTCCTAGTCTATCTCTAGTCTATACATGTATATGTATTTTAACATTACGTATATCGTATGCTATAATATATGGGAATAATATTTCCTTCAGATCTTGATTTCAGCAATCGAGGTAGGACTCGGGGAGCAGACATAATGATGCGCCCGCTGAATATATACGTCGGTGCGTTGAATTTTGATCAGAAGAAAACAAGAGAGATACTATGTCTGAGAAGTGATGCTAGATCATTTCCTTTTTGTTTCGTCATATAGTACTCTCCATGCAATCTAAATTATTAGACGCAGATTCACTGAACATAGACAGATTTAGACAATATTTTACGTAAATCTGTGGTAATTAGTTTGGGTCAGAGGGAGTGCTGAATGTCTAGGTAAAATAGGCTGAACACCTTTAGGACTGGCGATATGGGCCTAGCTATATTGGATCGCTTCTACCGGCCACATATATATACTCTCTGTAAGATGTTTTAGATGTTTCCTTATGATCTACATACAGACAAAGTGAATTAATCTATACAGTAAATGCTATTTAAATAAATTCGTTTTAGAAAAAACAAAAACATCTTGTAATTTAAAATGGAGGAAATACATCACACCACCTTAAATTTAGCTAGCTACCATAGCTTCACGATTTCCTTTTTTTTTTTTGAGAAAAGCCTCACGATTACTAAAACAGTAAAACGGAAACTAAGCAGTGTATAAGTTGCTGCACCAATAAGTCTTTTGTTAGGTAGCACGAGGATCACACTGACACACTCATGTAGTTCTGCAAATTATGCTCACACCTTCTGCTCACGTAAGTACGTACGTGGACGTGCATTATTGGCAGGAGAACGTCATGATGGCATGCAGTCAAACACTGCTCCCTCTGGCTTGATCTCCATCGTACTGTAGATAATGACACGGGGTAATGCGTCGATCGGTTTCCATAATTGATTGACAAGGATCGGAATAATAATAAAATACAAGAAGAAGGTATAGCATCTTATCTTACATATATGGTGGTGATCGGTGGATGACTGGATGGTGACAAGTGGAAAATGGATCAAGATTTTTTGTCATAACAAGAGGACACGGCCGATTGATCACACGGAGATTCCGCATGAAGCACGTAAACTTAATTAATTGATGACACGAAGAGATTGCGTACAGATCATTGGTCGGGCGCAGTGGATTGGTCAGCATGCATGTGATCCATGCCACTGACTAGACTGCACACTTGCACAGCACTCGCTGCGGGCACTCATCGAAGAGGACGAAAGAGAGCCATCCATGAACGATCGACCGATTTGCTGCCAGTAGGATGCGATCGATCTCATACTACGATCCTGTGCTCCCCGATCTTGCTACAGATACCGCATGGGTCTCCCGTGCAAATGTGCAAATCCTGCCGTATGGACATAAACATTTATACAACATACACCCATAACAATTGCAACGTGTCTATGCAAAAAGTGAGAAATACACCATAGCATGCATGTCAAACGAACATACACAATTTACACACAAAAACCGAAGAATTGCTAATATTCGCCATAAACATTCTTCCCTTGACCTCGTTGCCACCTGTGTCGTCCGAGCCCTAACCAAATCTGGATATAGTGAGCCAAACTCATTCTCCTCGCCCGGCCATCTTTCGTAAGCTTGGTATTGATTTCGTCAATCCCTAAGTTGCGTGCAACTTAGTTTTCTCCGGACGATTGTGTGTGTGTGTGTGTGTGCACGCGTGTGTGTTTGTGTATGCGCGCGCGTGTGTGTGTGTGTGTGTGTGTGTGTGTGTGTGTGTGTGTGTGTGTGTGTGTGTGTTTGTGTGCGTGTGTTTGTGTGTGTGTTTGTGTGTGTGTGCGTGTGTGTTTGTATGTGTGTGTGTGTGTGTGTGTGTTTTCATATGTTGTGGTCAATGTTTAAAATCATGTAAGATTACAGTGGAAAATGATCAGTCGGTTGCCTCGACTTGCGGGGGACATGTTCTCCCTCGCAAAAAAGGCAGCCACGACTCGCTCGCCCACTCACACGCTTTGTTATAATCCCTCTAGTGCTTCGATACAAGGTTTGAAAGATACACAAATTGCAAGGGAAAGAATTGGGGATTCGAGATGAGAGTTGGTTGAACTACTTTCTCCACACCCCTCTCGTCTTGCTAGTCATCATTAATTGATAGTGGCGTGAGCACCCTTTGTTAAACCTAAAACACTCTCGGTAGATGCACTATAGGGTTGGATCTAGATGATCTGAGAGAGAAGGAGAGGGAGAGAGGTACCACCTGCGCCCTGGCTCGACAAACACGAGCCAGAGGGGATGTCGGAGCTCGTGCCGGAGCTGGAGCCGCCGTCGTTAGCCATGGGGAAAAGGGGCGACGACGTGGGTGTGGGGCGAGCGA
Organism: Avena sativa; assembly: GCA_916181665.1. NCBI lineage: Eukaryota > Viridiplantae > Streptophyta > Magnoliopsida > Poales > Poaceae > Avena > Avena sativa. Next base: position 36,683,377 of record OV702285.1, on the reverse strand, counting down.
GAGGTGAGCGTGGAGGCGGTGGAGCTTCCCGTCGGCGCAGCGCTAGCCTAGATCGGGTAGGGCTTGTAGGTGGGGCGGCGAGGGCATGGCTAACCTCGTGAGGCGTGCTGCCGGCCCCCCACCTCTTTATATAGCGCTGGCGACAGGGGCCCACCCACCAGATGAGGTGGGGCGCCCCGATCAGGGCGCGGATAAGGGATTCCGTTCGGCCGTTGGGCTCGAACGGGGAGAGATCTATCTAACATTCTCCCCCTTGATCTCGACTTTACTTTTAACCTTGTTCTTTACTTATTCCATCACAGAACGATACATAGAGCATGTTTCATCGTCTCAGCTCAATTGCCGATAGAATCAGACGGCCACTATATACCTTCATGTTTTGAAACAAATCATGTTACTTTAGGGCCTCTGTAGTCCAGGAGTCATAGGCTTCCCATTAAACCCATGCCAGCTATGTGTTCCTTGAACACATTGGGTGGTAAGCCTTTCGTTAGCGGATCAGCAAGCATATCCTTTGTCCTTATATGCTCGAGTCTTATAGTTTGATCCTGAACTTTGTCCTTCACAACATAATACTTTATATCTATAGACTTTGTAGCATTACTCGACTTGTTGTTGTGAGCATAGAATACTGCGGGCTCATTGTCATAGTACATCTTTAGTGGCCTGCTGATGCAGTCAACCACTTTCAAGTCGGGTAAAAATTTCTTTAACCATAACGCCTGTCCCATGGCCTCATAACATGCTATAAATTCTGCATACATCGTAGATGATGCAACTATTGACTGTTTGGCGCTTCTCCACGAAATAGCACCTCCTGCGAGAGTAAAGACGTACCCTGTCGCGGACTTTCGGTCGTCTTTATCTCCCGCAAAATCCGCATCTGAATACCCTTTTATCTCTAGGGAATCAGATCTTCTATATGTTAGCATGAGGCCTTTTGTGCCTTGCACATAACGCAAAGCTTTCTTTACCATATTCCAGTGCTCTATGCCTGGATTCTCTTGATATCTACCGAGTACCCCGGTGATAAAGGCTAAGTCAGGGCGAGTGCACACTTGTTCATACTGTAAGCTTCCAACAGCCGAAGCATATGGTACTGACTTCATTTGATCGATCTCATATTGATTCTTTGGACATTTGGATTTCCCAAATCTATCGCCCTTGACTATGGGAGCAGGTGTTGCATTACTCGCATGCATATTGTATTTCTTTAAAATCTTTTCACAATACGCTTTCTGTGACAATCCTAACACTCCATCTTTCTATCTCGGTGAATTTCTATGCCCAAAACATAAGAAGCTTCACCAAGGTCTTTCATGTCAAAATTTGATGACAAGAATTTCTTTGTCTCTAGTAGTAGACTAACATCACTGCTGGCAAGCAGAATGTCATCCACGTACAGAATGAGGAAAATGTAGGGGTTCGTAGCATGGAAAACAAAAATTTTCTATCGCATACAAACAAACAAGCCAAGATCTATCTACTAGATTGTAGCAACGAGTCGATGGAATAACTTACCCTCGAAGATTCCAAAGCGGTTAACGAGAGCAGATTCTCGTGGGTGATGTAGTCGTACTCTTTCCGATCTCAAGATCGTGTAGACGATCCTTCCGTCGCTGCGTTCCGGCAGCGCTCCCGCAGTCGTTCACACGTTCGATACTCGACGAAGACCTTCCTCTCCCTTGTTCCAGCAGGCAACGGAGGTTGTAGCACTCTCCTCGCGATTCCGGCAGCACAACGACGTGGTACCGGAAGTAGAGGGGAGATCCCGCAGGGCTTCGCCTTAAGCCGGAGCGAGTATGGTGGATTATGAGAGAGGGCTATTAGTGGTCTAGAGATTAGACACACCAATTAGAAGGCTCTAAACCGCAGGCTAAAGCAATTATAAGCTCTAAACCAAAACGGCTCTAAACCGGAGATTAGAGGTAGAAACTTGTGTGTCTCAAGGAGGAGCCCTGCCCCTCCTTTTATAGGTGGAGGGGCTAGGCGCGCCAGGGAGGGAGGGGAGTCCCTCCCCAACTCGGCCTAGGGCTGGCCGCCGGCTTGGAGGAGAGGAACTCCTCCTCCAAGTTGGTTTCAACCTCCTCTTGCTTGTTTCCCACAGTTTCCTGTTTTCCACAGTTTCCTGTTTTAGCCGTTTGACTTTCAAACTGGCAGTTTGACTTTCAAGTTTTGGAACAGCAAGAACACTTAGTACATGATGCAATCATTCAATGACACACTCATGTACCCTCCCCCCCCGGAGTGCCGGACAATCCGGAACCTTCTAGAACATTCCCGATGAAAACACCGGAATCATTCCCTAACTCCGAAACGGGACTTTCCTTATATGAATCTTATTCTCCGGACCATTCCGGATCACCTCGTGATATCCCGGATCCCATCCGAGACTCCGAACAACATTCGGTCTCTTTCTCATAATACCATAACTACTTAAAAACAACGTCGAATCCTTAAGTGTGTCTCCCTACGGTTCGTGAATTATGCGGACATGATCGAGACACTTCTCCGAACAATAACCAATAGAGGAATATGGAAATTCATATGGCTCCCACATATTTCTACGATTACTTTGCGATCGAATGAACCACTTACATACGATACCAATTTCCCTTTGTCTCACGATAGTTTACTTATCCGAGGTTATGATCGTCGGTATCTCTGCATACCTAGTTCAACCTCGTTACTGATAAGTACTCTTTTCTCGTTCCCGTGATATGTGATCCCTTGTGAGCCAGTCACATGCTTGCAAGCTAATTGGATGACATTTCACCGAGAGGGCCCAGAGTATATCTATCCGTCATATGGATGGACAAATCCCACTCTTGATCCATGTGTTTCAACCAATACTTTCTGAACACTCAATGCCACCTTTATAGCCACCCTGTTACGGTGTGGTGTTTGATGACATCAAAGCATCCATCCGGAAAAGGTGATATGCATGATCTCATGGTCGAAGAAATTAGGTTACTATGTATCAGAAAGCATATAGCAATTGAACTATTGAAATGACTTGATCTTTATGCTACGCTTATCTATAGGAGTATGTCCATCACATCATTCTACTAATGATATGATCCTGTTGTTAATAACATCTCTATGTTCATGATCAGGAAACCATGATCATATATTAACCAACAAGCTAGTTTAACAAGAGGCTTTACTAGGGACTCTTATTTTAGTTTACAAATCACACAAGTATTAATGTTTCCGGTTAATACAATTATAGCATGGTATGTAAACATTTATCATAAGTGTGAAGATATGATAATAACCACTTTATTATTGCCTCTTGGGCATATCTCCAACAGTCTCCCACTTGCACTAGAGTCAATAATCTAGTTTCAAACCTTTGTGTATATAACACCTATGGCTTTCCGGTGTTGTATGTACACGATTGCTAGTGGTCAACTGATCTCCGGATCTGACACTTCTAGGTCCGTGTGTAATTGCATGTCTTTGCGTCTCTACGCATCACTCATTCTCTAATGAGATGGCTTTGTATAAATTTGGTCTTTCGGTGTGACCTTTAGTTCTTTGGGGTTAAAACATGTTGATAATATTTTCGCACAATATATCTTCATAGTATTATCCCTCTGTGAACTACACCTAGTTTGATAACAAACTACTTGACACAAATGCCCTCTTTTGCTGCTATAATAGCAGTCATATACTTAGCCTTTTGTTGTAGTATCTGTCACAATGTCTTAACTTTGGAACTCATCCAAATCCATTATGGAACTCACTTTCCATTATATTGTGCCACCCTTAGTTTAGATTGAGATAAACTTAATTTGTACTTTGTGACAAAGCTAGTATCAATGTAGTACTTTTACAATGAACTAACCATCTATTTGTCACTTCTACAAATATTATACTCTTAGTTCTTCCAAAAGATCATAAGAATATCCTTACTATTGTCCAATGATCATCTTACGAATCATTCTGGTATATGCTCACAACATTTAGAGCATAGGACATATCTGGATTTGTACATATCACAGTATGATTGATATAAATACTCTTTGTGATTTCATACATCAAGTATCAATCTATACTTGATTATTTGTTTCACTTTACCAAATGTCAATACACTTGAATATATCATCAACATTGAACTCATTCAATCCTTTCTGTGCGACAAGAACCTGTCTTGTAGTTTCTATATTGAACTCATTCAATATCTTGTCTATGTACTTCTGGCACAACCATATTAGCGTCTATTGATGCCAAATATTTGGGTTTTGCCTAAGTCTTTCATCGGGATGAAATTCTTAATATGTGTTAATAAAAGATACATTATTTCCAATCAACAATATGTCTTCCACATAATGTATTAGAAACATGTCTTAGCGCTCCCACTTAATTTCTTGCAAATGCAAGCATCTTCATCGTCTCTAATGAACTTTTAAACTCCTTTAACAGTTTCATCACAGTGAAGATTCCAACTCCGCGATGCTCACTTTAACCATTGAAGTTTGCATATACTTTTAGCATCCTTTTGAATTAACAAAACCCTATGGACCGTGTTATGCACATGTCCTAGGTAACGATTCTATTAGAAGAACTTGTTTTGTTTATTCAACTACCATATAACAAATTATATGTAGTGGTTGCTATATTAATCCGTCTAGACTAAATATCACTATGAAAGATCAAATCTTGTCATAGTCAACCTTTGAACATTTTGTGAACTCTTTCCCAACATGTCGACTATTTCATAGATGTAAAACATCCATGTCTATTTCTTTATAGATCCAGACACAACTGTAAGGTCTTACACCTTTCTCGAGGGTCCTTCAAGTTCAAAACTTGATTTCTCGTGTATGGAACTATCACGGATTTTATGGCTTCAAGCCATTTGACGGAGTCAGGGCTCATCATTGCTTCTTTGCACGTAATCGGATCATTATTGTCAAATAATGATTTAACTCTCAAATCTTGGTATTTGATTGTTCATCCGACCTACTTGTTTCAATAGGAACTTAGATCTCCGTGACCACAACCTTTGAGGTACGTGAGCCATGAGCATTGTTGCTGCCTCCGGAACACTTTTCGGCGCTGCGCAACTCTGCACATATAGCTAAGGTTCTTTTAACCTTATCAAAGTTCTATTGTCCTCCCACTTAACTTTTCACGAAAAATTCCTTCTCAAAGAAACTTGACGTTCTAAGCAACAAACACTTTTGTCTCCGGTGTTTATGGAGGAATACTTAACAGTTATACAAACACAGGTTCATCCGACTTTGGTTGCACACATCTTTCTTATGCATAGCATACCAATGTTTTAAGAAAGGACTACTTGGGTTTTATCCCAAACCATAACTTTATATGGTGTCATTTCAACGGATTATGATGAAGCTCTTTTCAGTGGAAAAAACGGTATTCTCTAAAGCTTTTAATCTTTAAAATATGATGACAGTTTTATGATTTATACCTTTGATCTTACCATGTCAAACAAGGTTTAATTACATATCTCGAACGCTCCATACTCTTATGGTGTTTCGGGAAATGCAAATCCACGGAACGATTCCTTAAATCTTAGGTATTATGCTAAACTTGTAACTTAAATATCTTCCTTTATGATCTTATCATAAACTATTCATATTCTTGTTACAATGATTTTGCACTTCATCTTGAAAGTCTTTGAACTTTTCAAGTGTTTCATACTTTATCCTTATTAAGTAAATATTCATATATTCACTCAAATTTTCGGAGAAAGCATATGAAGTTGAAATCCATCGCTTTTGACTACATATAATGGATTACGTACAACAATATGTACAAGTTCCAATAAGCTAGTCATTCGTTCCCTTTTGGCCTATGAACGAAGTTTTAATTATCTCTAGGAAAGTTTCACAAGCGTCATTTGATCAAAAATCAGAAGACTCCAAAATTCCATCCACATGGAGTTTCTTCATGTTTTCTTTCCAATATAATTTAAACGGCGATGTCACTTCCTAAGTGATCTTCCAATCAATTTGTCTTTCGACATTTTTAGCACTAGTTTTATGGATATGATTTCTCCAACGAGATTTGTGAATCATCCATCTTTTATGGATTACAGCAATTATTTGAACAACCCTTTTGTTCTCATAATACCTGATAAAACAAATCTTGAAGGCAAACTTTGATGTTTAACGAGCAACACAATAACCCTTTATTTGTTCTCGATGAACATCATCACATATTATTTTGCTAGTTACTTAGGCCATTGTAGTTCATGAATTGTGTTGTTTCGTATGACGATTCACACCAACAAATTCAGTATCAAATACTTGAGAACCACATTGTTTAATAAGCAAAGAATATAGCCATAACATGTATATCATCTATATACTTAAACTGAACAATTCTAGTCTTTTCTTTTCTGCCATATATTTATGAGATTCTCTTTCAATATTTCCTTTTCTGTTTGAAAGAATCTATCAACATCAACAGTGGAGTCATATAGTCCAAAGCGTGTATAGTTAAATACCAATGTCTTTGGACTTGCACTTTGAAGTAGATCACCATCATCAAATGTTTGGTGTTCTTTCAAATTCCTTTCTTTAGTAATCTCTTGGTGTAGTAAACATTTTACCTACATCAAATATTCACCCTTATCATGGAATTGTCCATGATCAAGCTACTGTTAGCTTGTAACGATGAATTTATGAGTATAATGTTGCTATCCAAAACCTTTTGGAGGATTAGGACAACAAGTGTCTCCAACCTTTTGCAAATTCTCATCAAATATGAGAACATGACTTTAGCCATATTATACTCTATCATGTTGCAACCAAAACTTCGTTTCAGATATCACAATATCTTCCACACATCATGGTTTCTGAAACAACTCTTTCAGATCCTAGATAACCTTGATATTAAGAGAATCCTTTGAATATCAAGAATCATGGAGACAAACATGATACTTATATACTAACACTTGGAATTGTCACTCTTGTTTTAATACCAATTATTAAACTTCATGGAGTAACCGGAACTTTACTGAAAGTTTGCAATAGGACTTTTAAACTTTAGATTAACACTTCAAAACAATACGATACCAGTTCGTAAAGTAACTAACCAGAATTCTATAGTTTAGACTAAGTTTATGACAAATTGAGTTCTAATTAATAATTAAATTAATCTAGGTGAACTCCCACTCAAAACAATATCCCTCACATTGTTTTAGTGATCACACGAACCAAATCCACCACATCAAAACCGATCATCACGAGAGTTGATATAGCTTCAATGGCGAACAATCAACATGTTCATCATATCTACTATATGACTCATGCTCTACCTTTCGGTAATCCGTGTTCCTGAGGCCATGTCTGTACATGCTAGGCTCGTCAAGATCAAACCTTAGTTTCCGCATGAGCAAATCTGGCTTGCTCACGTTGTATACACTTGCAGAATCTAGCACACCCGATCATCACGTGGTGTTTCGAAACAACAAGCTTTAGCAACGGTGCTAACTAAGGGTGAACACTTTATGATTTGAAATTCATGTGCATGAGGGATCATCTTATAATGCTACCGTCGTCTACTAAGCAATACAAGATGCATAAAGGATTAACATCACATGCAATTCATAATATGTGATATGATATGGCCTTTTCTTCTTTGTGCTTCCGATCTCCATCTTCTAGCACGAACATGATCTCCATCATCACCGGCATTGCATCAAGGTCAATGACGCTTCTCCATGGTTGTCTTCCACCGGCTTCAACTATTACAACTACTTTGAATAGACACGCGGGTCTTAACAGAATTTAAAGACAACCATATGGCTCCTGCCGGTTGCCAACTTACAATAAGGAACATTTCATACATCATATATAATCACAATCATGGCCATATCACATCACTGCACACCCCTGCAAAACAAAGTTAGACGCCTCTACTTTCTTTGCATGTTTTACGTGGTTTGGGGCTGTTAATAAGTGTCGTTCTAACTTATGAACATGAACCACAACATTGATACTAGTATTGTTAATCACCCGTTGTAAATTGGATCTTAACTATGCTAGGAGAAACAGGCACCCGCAAAGCCACTTATGCAATACAAGTTGCATGTCGAGCGTGGAGCAAGTCTCATGAACGATGTCATGTAAGGTTAGCCCGGGCCGCTTCATCCCAACATACCGCAAGATGCAAAGTACACAAGAAGCAATCAACAATGAAAGCATCAACGCCCACAATGACCATTGTGTTCTACTCGTGCAACAGATCTACATATAGACACGGCTCTGATACCACTGTAGGGGTTCGTAGCATGGAAAACAAAAAATTTCTATCGCATACAAACAAACAAGCCAAGATCTATCTACTAGATTGTAGCAACGAGTCGATGGAATAACTTACCCTCGAAGATTCCAAAGCGGTTAACGAGAGCAAATTCTCGTGGGTGATGTAGTCGTACTCTTTCCGATCTCAAGATCGTGTAGACGATCCTTCCGGCGCTGCGTTCCGGCAGCGCTCCCGCAGTCGGTCACACGTTCGGTACTCGACGAAGACCTTCCTCTCCCTTGTTCCAGCAGGCAGCGGAGGTTGTAGCACTCTCCTCGCGATTCCGGCAGCACAACGGCGTGGTACCGGAAGTAGAGGGGAGATCCCGCAGGGCTTCGCCTTAAGCCGGAGCGAGTATGGTGGATTATGAGAGAGGGCTATTAGTGGTCTAGAGATTAGACACACCAATTAGAAGGCTCTAAACCGCAGGCTAAAGCAATTAGAAGCTCTAAACCAAAACGGCTCTAAACCGGAGATTAGAGGTAGAAACTTGTGTGTCTCAAGGAGGAGCCCTGCCCCTCCTTTTATAGGTGGAGGGGCTAGGCGCGCCAGGGAGGGAGGGGAGTCCCTCCCCAACTCGGCCTAGGGCTGGCCGCCGGCTTGGAGGAGAGGAACTCCTTCTCCAAGTTGGTTTCAACCTCCTCTTGCTTGTTTCCCACAGTTTCCTGTTTCCCACAGTTTCCTGTTTTCCACAGTTTCCTGTTTTAGCCGTTTGACTTTCAAACTGGCAGTTTGACTTTCAAGTTTTGGAACAGCAAGAACACTTAGTACATGATGCAATCATTCAATGACACATTCATGTACCTTCCCCCCTCGGAGTGTCGGACAATCCGGAACCTTCTAGAACATTCCCGATGAAAACACCGGAATCATTCCCTAACTCCGAAACGGGACTTTCCTTATATGAATCTTATTCTCCGGACCATTCCGGATCACCTCGTGATATCCCGGATCCCATCCGAGACTCCGAACAACATTCGGTCTCTTTCTCATAATACCATAACTACTTAAAAACAACGTCGAATCCTTAAGTGTGTCTCCCTACGGTTCGTGAATTATGCGGACATGATCGAGACACTTCTCCGAACAATAACCAATAGAGGAATCTGGAAATTCATATGGCTCCCACATATTTCTACGATTACTTTGCGATCGAATGAACCACTTACATACTATACCAATTTCCCTTTGTCTCACGATAGTTTACTTATCCGAGGTTATGATTGTCGGTATCTCTGCATACCTAGTTCAACCTCGTTACTGATAAGTACTCTTTTCTCGTTCCCGTGATATGTGATCCCTTGTGAGCCAGTCACATGCTTGCAAGCTAATTGGATGACATTTCACCGAGAGGGCCCAGAGTATATCTATCCGTCATATGGATGGACAAATCCCACTCTTGATCCATGTGTTTCAACCAATACTTTCTGAACACTCAATGCCACCTTTATAGCCACCCTGTTACGGTGTGGTGTTTGATGACATCAAAGCATCCATCCGGAAAAGGTGATATGCATGATCTCATGGTCGAAGAAATTAGGTTACTATGTATCAGAAAGCATATAGCAATTGAACTATTGAAATGACTTGATCTTTATGCTACGCTTATCTATAGGAGTATGTCCATCACATCATCTATTCTATTATATACTAAAAGCAATATAAGGTGATGTTTCAAGGCGCCACGTTGATCCACATGTTTTAAATTATCTCTTCCAGTGATCATATGGTGGGTCCCAATTATAACGGCCTAGATTTAATATGTACAAATATATCGACACGAGTCAATAGCACATACGAAACATGTTGTTACGTTCCGTCCATTGGCAAGAGCCAACAGAAAACACGACGTGCTAATGGCACGATCCGGCTGCAATCCACTTGATGATGTCAGCAATGACATCATATGTGATTTACTACAGCTGGTAGATCGAACGCTTTTTTCATATGGGTTTCTTTTAAACGGACATGGATACATACTGCTTTGGAAATTTATTTCGGAATTCATGTGCATATTTTTGTGTGTCTAATTAAATTCCCACAATTAGTATTTACTGTTGACACAAGTAGTACGAGTATTGATATGAAGCCGACCTACTCAAACACAAAATAAAAGTCGGTGCACGACTTGTGACTTTGATTGACATATATATGGATCCATCAAATTGATAATGCCAACACAATTATATTACATACCACGAGTTTCTGCATGCACATCTTGCTTAATTACAAAACCACATACGGACTAATATTAGACTTCTAGGACTTCTAATTTCCAATCAAAAAAATGTCCAATTTTGTTCGAGAACATACTATGAACATCTGGATGATTTTGATTAGATATAAATTATACTTCATGTAAAATCCATAGCCTTGATTAACTAGAAATCAGGAGCCATACAACAGCCGTGTGATTTCGATTGACAAGATTTATGGCGACGCGATCCGTGCTACAAAAAGCTAACTCTAAAGCTAATAGGTTATGCAAAAAAACTTTAAAACTGATCAAGCATGTATGTAATTTTGTTCGAGAACATACTATGAACAGCTGGATGATTTGGATTAGATATAAATATACTTCATGTAAAACCCATAGCCTTGATTAACTAGAAAATTAGGAGCCATACAACAACCGTGTGATTTTGATTGACAAGATTTATGGTGATGCGATCCGTGCGACAAAAAGCTAACTCCAAAGTTAATCGGTCATGGAAAAAACTATAAAACTGATATCAATACGATCTAATTTTAGCATACACGCACATGTGTGTCGCAAAATAGGAGTATTTACGAATGAGATGGATAAAGAAAAAAACTCCAAAGTATACAATCTGAATTTACCTTAGGCCTCATGTGTCACAACATATAAGTACATAGGTACATGGTCGCAGATTGAAAAAGTAAATTCCATAACTATGTTATCCACGACCGTGTAGGCATGTTACATACACACGACAAATACAAGTAAGCAGGAGAGCAGAATAACTAGATTGATGAGTAGTAGTGTTAGCATTGACAAAGTTAAAAAACAGTTCAACAAAATATTGTATCCATTAGAAATAAATGGTACACTATTATTACTGATATGTAAAATATATTGCTGAAACATGTCAAAAAGAAAGTAAGATAGATAAATTTTAAATAAAAAATATTACCCATGTATATTTTAGACAACCCATATGAGCATATCTAAGAGGTTATGTATTTCACAACAGAGTAGTGTCACATATTAATACAACTGTTTTGGAATTAACCTCTGTTGGAGATAAATGCTATGCTATTATTATTGATATAAAAAATATGTTACAGAAACATGACAAAAAGAAAGTAAGATAGATAAATTTGAAATAAAAGATATTAGCATATCTAAGTTGTATATTGTAGTCAACCCATATGACCATATCTAAGAGGTTATGTATTTCACAACAGGGTTGTATCACATATTAATACAATTGTTTTGGAATTAACATAATAATCTTTCACCCTTAAATAAAAAATGATTAAAGATATCTTCTATTCATGAAATTACCATATATAGATGGTGGATATATTAATTACGTTCAATAGTTTTTGCGATGGTGACAATATTTCCGATCAATTTTGACACACTAGAGATAATGATAGGTGATGCCCTCGCATTTGCGAGGGCCCACTTGCTAGTTCTACTAATGATATGATCATGTTGTTAATAACATCTCTATGTTCATGATCAGGAAACCATGATCATATATTAACCAACAAGCTAGTTTAACAAGAGGCTTTACTAGGGACTCTTATTTTAGTTTACAAATCACACAAGTATTAATGTTTCCGGTTAATACAATTATAGCATGGTATGTAAACATTATCATAAGTGTGAAGATATGATAATAACCACTTTATTATTGTCTCTTGGGCATATCTCCAACAGTCTCCCACTTGCACTAGAGTCAATAATCTAGTTTCAAACCTTTGTGTATATAACACCTATGGCTTTCCGGTGTTGTATGTACACGATTGCTAGTGGTCAACTGATCTCCGGATCTGACACTTCCAGGTCCGTGTGTAATTGCATGTCTTTGCGTCTCTACGCATCACTCATTCTCTAATGAGATGGCTTTGTATAAATTTGGTCTTTCGGTGTGACCTTTAGTTCTTTGGGGTTAAAACATGTTGATAATATTGTCGCACAATATATCTTCATAGTATTATCCCTCTGTGAACTACACCTAGTTTGATAACAAACTACTTGACACAAATGCCCTCTTTTGCTGCTATAATAGCAGTCATATACTTAGCCTTTTGTTGTAGTATCTGTCACAATGTCTTAACTTTGGAACTCATCCAAATCCATTATGGAACTCACTTTCCATTATATTGTGCCACCCTTAGTTTAGATTGAGATAAACTTAATTTGTACTTTGTGACAAAGCTAGTATCAATGTAGTACTTTTACAATGAACTAACCATCTATTTGTCACTTCTACAAATATTATACTCTTAGTTCTTCCAAAAGATCATAAGAATATCCTTACTATTGTCCAATGATCATCTTACGAATCATTCTGGTATATGCTCACAACATTTAGAGCATAGGACATATCTGGATTTGTACATATCACAGTATGATTGATATAAATACTCTTTGTGATTTCATACATCAAGTATCAATCTATACTTGATTATTTGTTTCACATTACCAAATATCAATACACTTGAATATATCATCAACATTGAACTCATTCAATCCTTTCTGTGCCACAAGAACCTGTCTTGTAGTTTCTATATTGAACTCATTCAATATCTTGTCTATGTACTTCTGGCACAACCATATTAGCGTCTATTGATGCCAAATATTTGGGTTTTGCCTAAGTCTTTCATCGGGATGAAATTCTTAATATGTGTTAATAAAAGATACATTATTTCCAATCAACAATATGTCTTCCACATAATGTATTAGAAACATGTCTTAGCGCTCCCACTTAATTTCTTGCAAATGCAAGCATCTTCATCGTCTCTAATGAACTTTTAAACTCCTTTAACAGTTTCATCACAGTGAAGATTCCAACTCCGCGATGCTCACTTTAACCATTGAAGTTTGCATATACTTTTAGCATCCTTTTGAATTAACAAAACCCTATGGACCGTGTTATGCACATGTCCTAGGTAACGATTCTATTAGAAGAACTTGTTTTGTTTATTCAACTACCATATAACAAATTATATGTAGTGGTTGCTACATTAATCCGTCTAGACTAAATATCACTATGAAAGATCAAATCTTGTCATAGTCAACCTTTGAACATTTTGTGAACTCTTTCCCAACATGTCGACTATTTCATAGATGTAAAACATCCATGTCTATTTCTTTATAGATCCAGACACAACTGTAAGGTCTTACACCTTTCTCGAGGGTCCTTCAAGTTCAAAACTTGATTTCTCGTGTATGGAACTATCACGGATTTTATGGCTTCAAGCCATTTGACGGAGTCAGGGCTCATCATTGCTTCTTTGCACGTAATCGGATCATTATTGTCAAATAATGATTTAACTCTCAAATCTTGGTATTTGATTGTTCATCCGACCTACTTGTTTCAATAGGAACTTAGATCTCCGTGACCACAACCTTTGAGGTACGTGAGCCATGAGCATTGTTGCTGCCTCCGGAACACGTTTCGGCGCTGCGCAACTCTGCACATATAGCTAAGGTTCTTTTAACCTTATCAAAGTTCTATTGTCCTCCCACTTAACTTTTCACGAAAAATTCCTTCTCAAAGAAACTTGACGTTCTAAGCAACAAACACTTTTGTCTCCGGTGTTTATGGAGGAATACTTAACAGTTATACAAAGACAGGTTCATCCGACTTTGGTTGCACACATCTTTCTTATGCATAGCATACCAATGTTTTAAGAAAGGACTACTTGGGTTTTATCCCAAACCATAACTTTATATGGTGTCATTTCAACGGATTATGATGAAGCTCTTTTCAGTGGAAAAAACGGTATTCTCTAAAGCTTTTAATCTTTAAAATATGATGAAAGTTTTATGATTTATACCTTTGATCTTACCATGTCAAACAAGGTTTAATTACATATCTCGAACGCTCCATACTCTTATGGTGTTTCGGGAAATGCAAATCCACGGAACGATTCCTTAAATCTTAGGTATTATGCTAAACTTGTAACTTAAATATCTTCCTTTATGATCTTATCATAAACTATTCATATTCTTGTTACAATGATTTTGCACTTCATCTTGAAAGTCTTTGAACTTTTCAAGTGTTTCATACTTTATCCTTATTAAGTAAATATTCATATATTCACTCAAATTTTCGGAGAAAGCATATGAAGTTGAAATCCATCGCTTTTGACTACACATAATGGATTTCGTACAACAATATGTACAAGTTCCAATAAGCTAGTCATTCGTTCCCTTTTGGCCTATGAACGAAGTTTTAATTATCTCTAGGAAAGTTTCACAAGCGTCATTTGATCAAAAATCAGAAGACTCCAAAATTCCATCCACATGGAGTTTCTTCATGTTTTCTTTCCAATATAATTTAAACGGCGATGTCACTTCCTAAGTGATCTTCCAATCAATTTGTCTTTCGACATTTTTAGCACTAGTTTTATGGATGTGATTTCTCCAACGAGATTTGTGAATCATCCATCTTTTATGGATTACAGCAATTATTTGAACAACCCTTTTGTTCTCATAATACCTGATAAAACAAATCTTGAAGGCAAACTTTGATGTTTAACGAGCAACACAATAACCCTTTATTTGTTCTCGATGAACATCATCACATATTCTTTTGCTAGTTACTTAGGCCATTGTAGTTCATGAATTGTGTTCTCCCATTGTTGTCACGTGTGGAGTCACAACAGGTGCCGGCACCACAACCTCAGGGGTTGTAGATGGTGGCACAACAGGTAGCGAGAAAAATGGCTCCTGAGTCATCGGATTAGGTGCATGCACCCTCTTCTCCTCAAGATCAATTTTCCTAGCTACCGTGCACCCCTCATCAATTCGTCCTCCAAGAAGACTGCATGTCTCATTTCTACAAACTTTGTGTATCTGTCGGGACAGTAGAAACGATAGCCTTTTGACTTATCTGGATAGCCAATAAAGTGGCAAGATACTGTTTTGGGGTCTAACTTTGAAATGTTTGGATTAAAAACTTTTGCCTCAGCTGGGCTCCCCCAGACCCTCAAGTGGTGCAGAGAGGGAACTCTGCCTGTCCACAATTCATACGGTGTTTTGGGCACTGACTTACTTGGTACTCTGTTGAGAATGTGAATGGCGGTTTTAAGCGCCTCCATCCACAATCCCAATGGGAGGGTGGAATAGCTCATCATGCTGCGCACCATATCCATAAGGGTACGGTTACGCCTTTCAGCTACTCCGTTTTGCTGAGGTTCGCCCGGCATAGAATACTGGGAGACTATTCCATTTTCTTGCAGGAACCTTGCAAAGGGTCCTGGTACTTGACCATATGGAGTATGCCGACCGTAGTACTCCCCCCCCACGATCGGACCAAACTATCTTAATTCTTTTATCATGCTGATTTTCTACTTCAGCTTTGAAAATTTTAAATTTATCCAATGCTTCAGATCTTTCTTTAATTGGATAAATATAACCATATCGGGAGTGATCATCCATGAATGTTATGAATGAATCATAGCCATCCACACTTTTCACCGGAAACGGTCCACAAATATCCGTGTGGATTATTTCTAGTGTAGCTATGCTTCGGTTTGCACCCTTTTTAATTTGTTTTACATACTTTCCTTTAATGCAATCTATGCATTGTTCTATGCCTGAGAACTCTAACGGAGGAAGAATGTCATTTTGAATGAGGCTTTCTATTCTTCCCCTCGAAATATGGCCTAGTCTGCAGTGCCATAACTTCGATGAGTCAAGAGTTTGCTTTCTTTTCTTTTGTTCTTTGTTCAAGAAGGGAACGTTTTCATTCACATCACACACAGAAAATACTTTCTCATACAAGGATAATAAATATAGCTTGTCATGTAAGGTAGCAACACCCCCACAAATATCTTTTAACCAAATGGCACATTTTCCATTTCCAAAATAACACTCATAAGAATCTTTGTCCAAGCACGACACACTTATTAAATTTCTATGAATTGAAGGAACAAAAAGAACATCCTTAAGCAAAAGAGAAGAGCCATCAGCCAGCTCCAGAGGGATGTCACCAACGGCCTCCACTTCTGCTTCAATCCCATTCGCCACTTCAATGAGTCTTTCTCTTTTTGGCAAAATCCTTGTCGAATGGAACCCCTGTAAAGAGTTGGCAACATGAACAGTTGCACCAGAATCAATCCACCAAGTAGATCTAGAAAACTTTTCATACAGAGATTCATTAACAAAAGAGACTATATCTTTACCGTTTTTGGCCATGATGTACTTCAGCCATACTGGACAATCCTTCTTGTTGTGGCCAACCTTTTTACAGTGGTGGCACTGGTCTTTTTCCCTAGGGGTGGACTGCTGGTGCTGCTGTGGGCCCTTGCCATGTGGCTTGGAAGGTGAGCCACCATGGTTACCGTTTGTGAAGCTCATCTTCCTATTGTCCTTCACGAAGTTCAAGGAACCACCGTGAAGGGCCTTCAGCCTTTCCTCCTCTTGGGAGCACATCCCAATGGTCTTTTCTATGTCCCACTTTTCAGGGGACATGTTATAGTTTATTACAAAATTCTCGAATGGCTGTGGAAGAGAGGCCATCACCAGGTGCACCAAAAGTGCAGGCTTTAGCTCGAGGTCCTCATCCATGGGTTTCAGCTTGGCTGCCATGTTTGACATCCTCAAGATGTGCTCTCTTATTCCGTGTGGCCCTCCCGTGTACTTTTCAGTCACCAGCTGTTTTAACAGCTGGGTCGCATACATCTTTGAAGAGCCAGTAAATTGGCTTTTTATCTTGGCAAGGTATTCGCCCACGGAGGCACACTCTCCAATTGAGCCCACTATGGCATTCTCAATTGTGTTCTTTACAAAGGCCAAACATTTCTTGTTGGCGTTCACCCACTTTTTGATTATCAATCGAGTAGGCCAGCTCCAATGGAGCATGGTCCCTCTTTCTTTTCTCAAGCGCAGCACTTTCCTCAGCATCGCCCCTGACAGGGTCAGCAGGCTTGACTGGTTGCTTGGTGTCAACCACCCAGTCCACTTCGGCGCATACAAACGCCAGATCAACCTTTTTCCTCCATTCGGAGTAGTTGTCCCCCCTTAGCAGCGGGATGTCCTTCAAACAGCTCATGAGGTTGAGACCTCCTGAAAACCACAAAAGATGTGACATCACCAAAGAAAACAACTGTATGCATTAATTCAACGTTGGTATAAATTATGCATGCAATTGTTTGTGCTATTTAAAATTACATCACCGTTGGGTAGAAATAAAGTTAAATGCACCTTTAATACTCACTGAAAACGATCATGGTCATGTTTATTAATAACGTTGGTCAATTAATAACATGGGACACAATCATCTTTAATTACTTTGTCACATCTTTATAACAAAATTTAAACAAACTTTATTGCATTATTGCAATTTAAATCAACTATTTGCAGCGGAAACTTAATAATGACTTTCATGATATTTTGAACTTTACAGAAAAAATTCTGCCTTTAAATCATTCTCTAGTCAAAATATACTTGTAACAAGATGACTAGAGAAAAACCGTTTGAAATTGCTTAAAAAACTAAGCAAAAACAAAATAAAACAGCTAAAACATACTCTGTAAAATAAAAAACAGAAAAAACTGTGTTGTGCTGCGCGGCCCACGTTGGCCCAACAGCCTGGGGCTATCTGCCGCCCGCGCGCAGTGCCTAAGCAGGCCAGCGCCCGCGGTCTAGCTTGCCAGCAGCCCATTTGGCCCGCGTGGCCCGCTACTGCCCGCGTGGCCCGCAAACGCCCGTGGCCACCCGCGCCGCGCTATCTTGGCCGTTCATCGCGGTCGCCCTAGATCGGACGGCTGAGCGCGCCTTTCGGCCGTATAAAAACGCCCAGGCCGCCGCCCCCCTCCAAAAACCCTAATCATTTTTCCCCCACTCCCCCCGCGAGCCCCCTCTCTCTCTCGCTCTGGCGGCGCAGCCTGCGCGAGGCCGAGATGAGGCGGCCGCCCTCGGCGCGCCCCTCCCTCTCCCTTTGCTCCGGCGGCGCACGCGAGGCTTGAGGCGAGGTGGCCGCCCGAGGCGCGCCCCTCCCTCTCCCTTGCTCCGGCGGCGCACGCGAGGCTTGAGGTGAGGTGGCCGCCCGAGGCGGGACCTAAAGAGCTCTCCCAAGAGGCGGCGGCAAAACCCATCTAGGGTTCCTTCCCTCCGCCAGCGACGCCATCGGTCCGTTCTGTCTCCGGCAGCCTTACGGCCTTGGAGGCATGGCAGACCACGGCCCCTCGCTAGCGGGAGGTCTGAGTGATTTGTTTGGACTATTTTTAGTGTCTCTTTTAGGATGTTGAGACGGCAGCTACGTCCTGAAGTCAGAATAAAGTACTCCCCGTCCTATCCTCGCTTCGGTGGTGCGTCTAGCATCGACGGAGGGCGTGTGGAGTCTTGTGTTGTCGTTTTTCATTGGTGTGTTTTGAGGTCAGTCTCTTCCGATCTATGTTGGTCATATTCGACAATGGTTGTTGCTCTGGTGCGCTGGTCCTTTGGGATCTTAGCACGACGACTTTCCGTCTGTCTACTACAACAAACTCTACTACGACAAGCTTTGCCCGACTCCGGTGATGGAGGGTCCAGGATGGCGGCGCACCTTTGGCTCATGCCAGTGTTTGTAGTCGTTGCTAGGTGGTCCATTGACCTATTTGTAATTTTTATTACTTTTAGGATTTTTTGTACTGCTGTTTGGTGGAATTTCGCAAAAAAAAGACCGAATGTAATTGGTATCTCCGTGATATTAATATTTTTTTGTTAAAAATATAGAACAAAAAAACAGTTTCACCACATTGGTTAGCTCCTCTGAGTCTGATTGCATTATTTAGGAACTAGCATGGTGGCCCTCGCAAATGCGAGGGCATCACCTCAGTTATTTGTATCTATTCATCATGCTTAGCTATTTCATTTTGAAATACACAATGTCGTGTCCATGGATCTATTCATAAATTTGTAACTTTGACATTTTGAAGCATGATTGTATTTCTAAGACATAAAAATAATTATTAATTTTTATATAAAAAATATATGTAGATTTAACAAATGCAGTTTGTTGCGGAATTGTTATATAGATCTTATGGGCTATGATATGGTTAGATAGATCTATCATCTATGAGTTGCTTAGGTGAAGTTGTAAAGATCTAACATATGAGATTTTAGAAACAAAAGTGGCATGTTTGGATATATGTGACGGGATATGACGGTTTGAATTAGAATTTTGAAAGATCCACCAAATGAGATATTATGTTTATTTATAATTTTGTAGATACAATGGCAGTGACATTCTTAGATCAAATTATGAATTTCTAATGGATACCATTTATTTATGCATAATTTTGATGATCTAACGAATGTGATATCTTCAAGTACGGCAACGCAGAACTCAGAGTTACAATCTCTTTAAGGAAGTTCCCTAGATGGAATAATTTTGATATTACTAATAAAGAGATGACCACCATATAGACAACCGGTGTTTTGCTTTTTTTCGGAAGTTTTAGTTCATCTTTGTTATTTTTGCCTGATGTCTTCCTATGAGTATATAATATATAGATAAATGTGTAATTTTAAGTCATTTTCTGTGACAAAATAAGTCGCATGCACATGTGTTTCTAATCTTCGCTAGCTCTCTTGACCTTCAATAGTTGATCATACAAATGAGTGCAACGGAGACCTAGATCAACCTCTGGTGTGTCATTCAGGTTCCTTTATTATTAGTGTTCTATGTGATGCAACCCGACGTTTAAGATGACATCACAAGTAATAAGGTCCCATGAGTTTATGTCTCCACCGCATGGCCACCAAAATACTTCATGGAGCATGTGTGATCGTCTTTTGTGTTTACAATACCCCCTTGTTAGGTGTACATGTTCTTTGCAATGGTATCCCTATTGTGCTAACGATGTTGTAAAAAATAATAAGTAGGATAGTGGCTCCCCTTCGTCATATGGATGTTGCAACACTATGTAGTTAGTGGATCATATGACTCATCTTTTCATGCTTACTTTCTTCATCCATTGTCGATAAATGGACCAATGTTTGGTAATTGTTTGTATCTGGCGAGGTGTTTAATGATCTTAGGGTCTCGCTTTTGTACAATGGGTGGCCCATACTCTTTTCGGAATATATTAGTTTTTTCATTTTCTATTTTCTGCTATATTGTGACCATGGAGATACAGACGGTGTACATATATATCTTGGTTTTAAAAGCCATTATGGAGTTTCATATTTTATCAAATTTGTTTAAATCTAGATTAAGAGAGACCTAGATCAACCTCTGGTGTGTCATTTAGGTTCCTTTATTATTAGTGTTCTATGTGATGCAACCCGACGTTTAAGATGACATCACAAGTAATAAAGTCTCATGAGTTTATGTCTCCACCACATGGCCGCCCAAATACGTCATGGAGCATGTGTGATCGTCTTTTGTGTTTACAATACCCCCTTGTTAGGTGTACATGTTCTTTGCAATGGTATCCCTATTGTGCTAACGATGTTGTAAAAAATAATAAATAGGATAGTGGCTCCCCTTCGTCATATGGATGTTGCAACACTATGTAGTTAGTGGATCATATGACTCATCTTTTCATGCTTACTTTCTTCATCCATTGTCGATAAATGGACCAATGTTTGGTAATTGTTTGTATCTGACGAGGTGTTTAATGATCTTAGGGTCTCACTTTTGTACAATGGGTGACCCATACTCTTTTCGGAATCTATTAGTTTTGTCATTTTCTGTTTTCTGCTATATTGTGACCATGGAGATAGAGACGGTGTACAGATATATCTTGGTTTTAAAAGCCATTATGGAGTTTCATATTTTATCAAATTTGTTTAAATCTAGATTATTTTGTTTAATACATAATCAGCATCTAAAAATAAGAATAACTTGAGGGAACAACTTTGGTAATAATTCCTTCAATTTCATATCCGAGAACATCTAATTTTTTTGCAGACATCGAGGAATCTAGACAACAGAAGCCTACACGTGGCCTCCATTTTTATGTGCCTATGTTATGGGCTAAATAAAAATAAAAGTTTGTAAAGTTTCACCATGCATGTAGAAAAAAATTGACGTCCATAATACAAAATATCTAATATATTTCACAAGAATAGCAATAATATTAATTGATTTTGTAGTATAGTGCATTGATTTTTATTTTGGAAACCACAGGAGAGAGTACTGATTTGCCTTATAGTTAATTAACTTGAAGGTGATGTAATTGTGCGCCACACCTGCATGCGCTTTGATGGCTAGTCCTGGCGTATCACCACAACACGTTGCATGGAGGCCTGCAGTTTCCTCTATCTGTACGCTGCATTAACCGCATCTACTACTAATTCCAGGAGAAATTTTTATTTACAAGTATTGCATGAGACTTTCAATAGAAACCGGGTATTGCATGAGAATTTCAACAGTCCAAAAACTAGGTATTTGCGAGTAGTACTATATTTGGACGACCGTTTGAAGAAAAATTGAATTGAAACCTGTCATGCAGATCAGAGTTTTTTTTTCCAGGACATGCATATCGGAATTGAGATGGACTCTATCAATACACAGTCCAGTCAAAACTAATAAAGACACATCTCGTACAAGATTGTACTCAGATGGGTTTTCTGTTTTTTTTAAATACACGTGCATTGTATCTTTTTTAATTACATGTTTAGACTTTTACGTGACGAATTACATGTTTAGACTTCTACGTGACGGACTAAAAAATAGCGTACAACTCATCTCATAAAATCTTATCCATAAATAGCAGATCTAATGGTTAATATAATTTAGGTGACGTGGATCAACCCGGTGCCTCGAAAAACACCCTTATATTACTTTTAGTATATAATAGATAGATAGATAGATGCTTGCATTGATCAATTATTGCCGAGACAGAGCGCCATATCAAGTAGCTCAAGTAGAGCGACATACTTGCACACACGAGACAACATGCACAAACCCGAAATAAATTAACAACTTATTCATCGATCGCCTCATTCTAATTCTATCCGTATGAGATACGATCGATCTCACCATTCATCAACTCTCTCTGGTACGTAGCGGTGTACTCCGGCAGCCGTAGAAAGAGTTCTGCCTCTTTGTCAACTTTGTAAATTTTTATTTTGCTAAAAAACTATGTAATTTCTATTTTTTTGCGAGACAACTATGTAATTTATGATTCTCCCAATTGGGAATGGATGATCTATAGATTGTATCTGTAGATTAATTCTAGCATAGTATTCAATGGAAATTTAAACAAAAACCTTTTATGTATATTGTTGATTTGTAGGTGTAAAAAGGAATACATAAATTCTATTTTTACCCTTCTTGCATTGCAACTAAATAATTTGATCATTGTTCAATGGAAATTTCCAGTTTTATTGATTATTACCTACTTTCGTATCCTATTGTAACTTCACATACCCAATACGGAAATTCTGGCTCCCTCGGTCCGCCCGTCGATCATCCCGATCATGTTCCGGAAGTTGGCAGCGTCGCGGCGCGGGATCACCAGCTTGACTGCATGTGCAGCGCGCATACATATCACCCAATGCACATTCAATTCAGATTTTAGGTACAGTATCATTCATGCGTGCTCCGTTCGATTTAATGACTAGTACGGGCCGGCTATTGATTCATGGTTGGTATAGTAAGTTGTACTCGACGGCGAGCTGCTTCATTAACCAAACTGTACTGCATAATTTAATCACATGCATGAATACTCTGTGCAATCAAGCGATTTCAGTGGCTGACGTATGCTGCATGGCAATTAATTGTGTCTATATATGGCATGCGTTGGATTAGGACAGCAGATAACTTATACAGGAAGAAAAATCTTAGATATGACTTTGGAAATTATATAAAAATAAGAATCTGGTGGTGTGTGATTTTCACTGCTTATGCATTGCGTCAACTCAGATTTCACCAAACTCCCACTTCTAGTTTATTTGTAACAATCTAGTTCAAACTTTTGCTCAAAATTTACACTAGAATTTGACAAATAAACTAGAAGTAGGATTTTGGTGGGATCCTACCTAACACCCTATCTCTATTCCAAACAACACGTTTTACAATGGACGCGTAATATCTCAAAGCAACTTTGGGTTTAATAATGGACGCAATAATATCTCAAATGCAACTTTAACGTTTATTCCCGCGTTAGAACTAACTTACAAGAAAGAAACAATACACACAGGGGCAGACCCAAGTAGAGCCTAGTGGGGGCCTCAAATTTGAAATGACAAGAGGATTTATTTGAATTGTTATTGAACATTACTCAAGTTTGTCAAATTTAAGCAAGTTGTGCCCCCACTCCAATGGTTTGCCCCCACTCTGAATTTTTTCTAGGTCCGCCCTTGAACACACGGTAACACTAGATAAGAGTACAACAGCCAAGTCCGTACAAAGAAGCACAAATGCGAATTTGATGGTATTTGAAATTACTACTCCCTCCGTTCCAAAATAGATGTCGCAAATTTATCAAAATTTGGATGAATCTATATAGATTCATCCAAAATTTGAAAACCCCAAGACATCTATTCTTGGACGGAGGGAGTAGTAAAAATGTCACACTAAGATATGTGAAACTCTTGCCACGGACTCACCCATTTACTGCCAACCAGGTGGCTCAGACTTACATCTCCAACATCCAAAATGTCCATGGGCTGCCGGCGGCTGCTACCGTCTCAGACCGGGATAAAGTGTTCACGTCAACCACTCTGGCGGGACTTGTTCCGACTCTCCCACCCACAGCTTAAGATGAGCTCATGTTACCATCTGCAAACAGACGGCCCGATGGAACGCGCAACCAGTGTTTGGAGACGGGGTTGCATCTCGCAGAATTTTGGTAGAATACATCGCCCATTCTGCCATGGGTCAACCACGTTTGATGTGCTTTATGGACAGTACCGCCGACACTTTGGGATCGTTGATCCAACTTCTTGCCCTGTGCCGGACCTATGTGACACCCTCCTAAGCCTCTACACTGCTTCCCCGATGCACCAACTTGGGGACAAGCTGGTCCTCAACACACGGAGAGTGTCACATCCCATGACACGGCCACGTCACGGGCGGCATCGAGTATGTCTAGGAAGTCACACAAAGGAGGCAGAGTACCTGTTCGGCGAGGCCTGCGCGACATGAGGCCCAATCTCTCTAGTACCGGTAAGCCCAATCCCAAGATCTAGTGTGAAGGGTGTTAGATAGATCTCTCCCCGTTCGAGCCCAACGGCCTAACGGAGTCCCTTATCCGCGCCCTGATCGGGGGTGCCCCACCTCATCTGGTGGGTGGGCCTCTGTCGTCAGCGCTATATAAAGAGGTGGGAGACCGGCAACACGCCTCACGAGGTTAGTCGTGCCCTAGCCGCCCCCACCTACAAGCCCTACCCGATCTAGGCTAGCGCTGCGCCGACGGGAAGCTCCACCGCCGCCACGCTCACCTCTCGCTCGCCCCACACCCATGCCGTCGCCCCTTTTCCCCATGGCTAACGACGGCGGCTCCAGCTCCGGCACGAGCTCCGGCATCCCCTCTGGCTCGTGTTTGTCGAGCCAGGGCGCAGGTGGTACCTCTCTCCCTCTACTTCTCTCTCAGATCATCTAGATCCAACCCTATAGTGCATCTACCGAGAGTGTTTTAGGTTTAACATTGGTATCAGAGCGATCTATTCCTAGATCTTTTCGGTAGAAACAGAAATCAAAAGCAAAAGAGAAAAAGACCTAGATGTAAAGAGCGCCTGCCCTATGGCCGCGCCTTTCCTCTCGATCTAGATGGGCATCCCTTTTGGGAGACATCTAGAAGAAGAAATACTCTTTCGGGGGCAAAGAAAACTCTAGATCTAAGCCTCAAAATCAGAGACAGCCCCAAAAACAGCGCCAGATCCCGCATGCAAAGAAATCCCTAACCCCATTTTCCCCAGAGATGCATCCCCAAAAGAGACTCAAACAAAAAAAAGGGGGAGGGGGGGTGAACCCACCGGCCGCCGCCGCGCGCCGGCCAAAAGGCCCCACCACTGCGCCTCTTGACGGGCGTGCGCCCACCCTCGGGTGGACGCACCGCCGCCAAGGGGGGCAGAAGGGGGGCAGCTCGTCACTCCTCTCTGGCTCGTCGCTCGCGGCGTGGGGGAAGAGGATGGACGAAGGGGGAAGGGATGGTGGCGCTGTAGAAGGGAGGGGACCGTCGCCGGCACAGCTACCGGACGGACGACCGCCTCCCCTCCCCAACGCCGCCGGAGAGGAGCTCGCCGCTGGCCCCACCGCTCGCCGCGCGTGGGGCAACAGCCACCACTGCTGCGGACAAGGGAGAGGGAGGGGCGCGTACCGTTTCGGTAAGATAATTACATTCGGTCTTTACAATAATGTATGCCCTAACGGTCTTACGAAAACACATTGCCCTAATGCAATCAGACTCAGAGTCAGAGCTGTGTCGGTTGAATTTCTATTTTGTTTTGGTGGATGGTGGTAAAATTGCTCTTCTGTGTTTTTTGGAAAAAGAGAGTTCTAACTTGATGACGTGGGACCCAGATGGTGTACAATCGCTGCTTGGTTCGAATGACATGAAAACAAAATGGCTCCAGGACCACACAGTTTTCCATAAAAATTTACATGGAGTTTTGGGATAGGGTGGAACTCTTGGTGAAGGAAGCGCCGGGTGATATGTTTGTGGGCAAGCTGGACTTGTCTAGGCTTAACCATATGGTGTCATCACGTTGATCCCCAAGTACCGTCCTATGTATCTGTTGAATGTAATCTTCAAGATTATCACTATAAGATTTTGACTAGGCGTTGACGAGAGAGTAGCAGACAAAATCATTCACCCGAAAAAAATTCTTCACAGATTGCTTGAAATCGCCCACCTATGATACCGCAAGATTCATTGGTCGTTACGTCGTGATGTTCTTAGGAAAAAGTTTTTACGATAGTGGATCCATTGGATTGCGCTGGCAGTCGAAACCAGAAAATTATTCATTAATCTGAATGGAGAGTTTGGCGATTATTTCAGAATGTACAAATGATTTGTGTCATGGCGATCCTTTGTCACCGTTGTTGTTTAACACAGTCGACGATGCTTTGGGAGCCATGGTCGCTGCGGCGAAAGAGAAAGCCCTCCTACAAGGATTGGTGCCACCTCAACTAACGAAGGTAACCTGCAATTGTTGTGCCCTCTCGAGAAGTACCACCACGCTCCTGTCACCGAATTATCAAGTACCGATCATCACCTTCAACAAAAAAAAATAACAACGTTCTTGCCTGGACAAGAGACTAGTCATAGGGTTTTCCCTGGCACAAAGATGGAAGTGGACAAATGGTAGCCACGGTGCCCTCCGGAAAGGAATGGTGGGCAGCACCGCATCGGTGTCGAGCGAGTTGGCAAGGATTTCTTCCAACAAACCATATCCACAACCCCGGGGCGATCTGTTGCATAGTTGCCCCACGAGGTCGAGGCCTAGACACCACCAAACTCGTCGTCCACGTACATGCGCCACTGCGGTCACGGAGCCGTCATCATCTTCTCGCCGAGGTTATTGACACGAGGCCTACAAGGCAGAAGGAAGAGTGGCTTGAACTAGGGCCAGCAGGACCGGGACCGTGCGGGAACTACCTCCACCAGTAAAGGGGGTAGTCAATCGGACATGGTCGCAAGCACACCTATCCCAATTGGCTTCGGCCAGGGGAGGGGGGCATAAAGCCCCCACGGGGGCACACCAGTCCTAAGAAGGTCTGGTCGGCCCAAATGATGCCCATAAAGCCCAGCGCCACGTTGCAACAGGTCGATCGCCATTGCCTCTAGCCCTTGACGAGCTGCATCACCGCCGCCTGCAGAGCATGTTGTGCATAGGGCAGGTATGTCCGTTCCTGGCCTAGATCTAGGTCAAAAAGGCTCTGCCGGCACCGCCCCGCAGCAGCACAATCGCGCCACCGCGTTGTCACCGACCGCCGAAGCTGAACCTCCGCTGCCAGGAAGATGGCGGCCTGGCCCCATCTCCGAGCATGCGGGGAAGGCCTCCGCCGCCAGCGACACCACCTGGTGGGCCCTGCTGGCAACAGCGATGGGGGAAGACGCTAGAGAAGGGTTTTGGCCGGAGACAGGGGAGGCACCCCCATTCGCCCTCGGTAGGGGGAAGGGGAGGGGCGAATTGGGGGAGGGCATGATGCAGTTTTGTTTACACGTGAATATATCCACATAGCTGCCCTGCTAAAATTCTAGATACCGAAAAATTGTAGATGCTCGGCCTATGCTTTTCTGATGATAGGTGTACACTAGCAGCACTCCTACCGCTGAAGAATTGATACTTTTTGTTTGCTCAGAGATGTCGCTGGCACTCCCACAGATGAAGAATTGGTCCTATGTACAACAGTGTTTACCTACAATGCAGACCGGGTAGACCTAAGAATTTCAAGTCAATAATGCACGACATACTTTATGCATTCCCATATTTCATGTATACCAGATTGTTAGCAACCAACGATTGGATGTGTGCAGTAATCGACGTAGAGACAACCATCATCTTTTTGGGAAAAAATGACTAGGCATTTCGTATATACAGTAATATTTCCTCACTTCAACCTAGTACCGTACTAAGTACTAAACCAACCACA
Source organism: Avena sativa (assembly GCA_916181665.1). NCBI lineage: Eukaryota > Viridiplantae > Streptophyta > Magnoliopsida > Poales > Poaceae > Avena > Avena sativa. The sequence continues at coordinate 36,655,355 of OV702285.1, read as the reverse complement.
TATATATGCCAGGAAAAGGGAAACAGCTAACAAGTCAAACATCGTCATAATCCTTCAGATAGTCTCAAACCGAGCAAATACTTAACCAGTTAAGTGGGCATCCCATATATGCCACTAACAGTCTCAAATATAGGAGGGTTTCATCGATCACAACAGGATCCTTAAGTAGGTGGCCTGCCCAGCCATGGACAATGACCGCCCTCCTCCGGTTAGTGACTTAATACATAATCATATATAGATAACCTCCCTGCTCCGGTTCAGCTGCTTGATCAGCGCTTTTTTTTGTTCGCCATGGACAGCTGGATGACATGCTGGGCGATTTCCTTTGCTTTCGCTTTCCTACCCTCCTGGTGGTTCCACATCTCTGGGAAAGGAACCCTGCTGCCGCTGCTACTGTGCGCATTCAGCTCGATCAGCGCCGTCGTCACTGCAGCATAGGCTTCCTCGCCGTACTCCTCTTTCAGTTCCTGGAGCTTCTTGTCATCCTCCCTGATCACTTCCTACATAAGAATATGCACCAGGTGCAGCATCAGCGATAGTTCATATGCAAGAGAACGAAGAAGCCCTTAACAGAAATTCAAAAGTATTGACCAGGTAAGTTAATCGCAAGTGCAACAAAAAAGGCTGGCACTTGGCATATAGTTGCACAGAGGCTAATTGTGCAGTGACTAAGAAGATCTGGCTCATCACATGTTGTGTAAAGACTCGACTCTGCTCTTATTACCATGCTACTCTGAATTCAGCATGCTTGGTTGCAAATTTGCAACACCTTCCTGATGCAATATATCTGGTCAGCTATTCCTTTAATCTTGTAGTAGTAGTGTTAATCATTTAGACTTGTGGAATAAAACCCCACGTATTAGCGCACACCATGATTGGGTAATCTCTATGTGTACGAGGAAGTGCGAGACAGCGGCCACTCAGAGTACAGAAAGGAAGACTCACATATGTGCAATGTGTTACTTTCTTACAACTGAATCACATAAAACATTGTATAAAGACTTCCCGCCATCTAAAAGTTATATACAAGAGACTGTTGAGGGTGTGTTCAGTTATTATATTTCCATGCACTATATCTGTAAACTATAGCATCCCGTGACAGATGTTCAGTCATGTTATAAAGCCCCATCCTGAGAGTCAAGCTTTTTTTAGACTTTCTAGCCAATTTCTCCATTTTCTTTACCAAAGGCTGATTTCCATTTTTTGCAAAGAGTTTATTTCCATCCGTAAAATGGTGAAAGGAGCAACGGATGGAACCATGTTGAACAGTTTCAGTAGTCCTCAAGTTAGACAATAGTAACTTAGTAAATATGCTACTATATATTAATTCAGGTTAACAAATGGACAAATATTAATTCAGGTTAACAAATGGACAAATATTCATACCGAATCTTTTCCATTCACCATAGCAACCATGAAAGGATGCCAGTCTGGATTGCTGATTTCATTCTGCCACTTTGAACAAAGCTTTACACTTTCAGCTTCAGCATAACTTTTTGTAAACTTCTGCCTGCACACGCTCGAAAATGCCTTCAAGTCAACCTCACCAATCATCCTGATGCTTATGTGTGCTTCGTCACTTGTCTGACCAGGAAAGCCCTGTATAGCCTGCAATTGAACAAAGCATGAGTACACACAAACAAGTGTACTCATCCAAACTAGACAGTAAAGCATAAGAAGTAGCATACATCTATTGCCAGTTTGCGAGCTTCTTGCAACTCAACAGCAGCCTTTTTCTCTTGAACGATTAGACTTTGGTTGTAGTTTTCTGCATCCTCCATCTCCTCGATCTTTTCATGCATCTCTTCTGACAGTTCAGCTATTCTTTTCCCTAATTCTGAACTTCCATTGCCTGGTGTGAGCTTTATCACTTCCAATTTTCCCGCCAGGTGCTTTATATCTAGTTGAAGTTCGTGCTTCTCATGCAACTTTTTGTTCAACTCCTTAATATTGTTTAAAGCAGTTTCCTTTTCTCTCTGCAGTTTGCACACAGGGAAGTCATCCTCAAAACATTTGTCATTGAAAACAAAACAGCGTGCAAACATATTAGCACGACAGGGACTTACCTTATGTTGTTCGATAAGCTTCAGAACATTTTCGTCAGCTTTCTGATACTCCTGTTCTGCCAGCATTAGATGATTGGACTTCATCGCATTCTGTATAAAAAATAAGCACAAACCGAGTGATATTTTACATAAAAGTGGTTTAGTTCCATTCTGCATTCTTCAGCTATTTTGTTGTCAAAGTAAGATGGTTGATTTAGTTACATCTATTAAATACTAAAAGCCCATGACAGATCAACCAGGAAAGATTAAGGAAGGCTAAAAAATCACACAGAAAAGCAAAATAATGGACCAACAATTTACAGTATGTTAAATCATAACCCCTGAATCTCATAATATGGGATTCCACATATTCAAAGACTTGTCCCTGCTTATTTAAGAACCCCCTACACATATTGGTAACCAAACAAATGAGAGTTGAACCTAAACTTGCTTCTACTTATTTGAGATAGATACCATGTCATATTTAAGAATTACATATATTTTTTAGTGAAAACTATACAAGCATGTGTCGCTGCCAAAAAGACATGATCTATTCTTGAACAAAGGCCAATTATGTCGCTAGCAAAGAGACTAATACGCTATATATTCTCATAAGTAAATAGAAAATAATCACACCCTCAATTTAATAATGGATCCAAACTATGATTGATTTAAAATGTATATCTAGTTATTTAACCTCAAAAGATAAATAAGGTAAATTGTACCAGCAGTATGTATGGCAATAGGCGAATACTAAATTTTATAAAAGAATGAATAAATATAGTAATAAATGAGAGGAAGAAAGCTATATAGGACCAAACATTGGCAGATAATAGTGAGATTACTCAGGCTCATAAGCAACACTCCAACCCCTATGCTGCTATGAGCAGCACCCACTAATTTCATTCATGCGGTCACCTCCAGTAATAAAGACAAACAAAAGCAGTTTCCCTGTCCAAGTGCCAGCAGTTTCTCTTATTCATTCACTTTGACACCTACCGTGTTCTCGACCAATTTTGTGCATGTCATATAGTCATGCTTGCCATTCATATAAATTATTCCTTTTGAAGTTTATGACTTCCTTACCAATTGGAGTTTTTTTCTTATTTTCTTAACATATTTTCCCCATTCTTGCAATTATAAAAGCATAGTATCGAAAAAAAAATCTTAGTGACCCACAAAGCATTTTGTTTTCAAGGAACTAACAACACCACCAAGTTCAGTACAAAATTTACAAAACTCATCATGCATACATCTTTTGTTGTATATCAGGAGTAACCCTTGCAAAGCATTACTTTTTGAATGACTTTCACAAAATTGTATTACTTCCAAAATAGTATGATATTAAATTTCTAAGGAGATAGTTACTCTGCTAGAGAAAAATGCACACACCGAAGTCGCCCAAGCACTTGCATTCACAGATGCACGAGCCAAGAGGTTTGACCTTTTTCTTTAAAAGCGTTAGCATGGACCAGCATGCTAGTTCTGTATAACAACCATACACCAAAAGTTCTGCTCCATAATAGGAACAGAAGGAAGACTCTCAATGTTCCTTAAGTCAGCAATGATCATAACTAAAATTGTCTCGTTTTGAAGAAATGCCAGTTGAAGTTAGGATAGTAATTGACTGCTGTAAGAAATACATTAACAGAGGAAGCTACACAGTACACTAACTTACAAGCCATTATATATTTTTATTCAACAAAGAGAATATATCAATATCAGGAACATACCGATTACACCCGGCCTCTGCAATTACAAGCCATTATATAGTTCTTGTTGACTGAAAAATGTAATCAGAGACAAAAATGGCTCACCCTTTGCTTCTCCGATTCAAGGTTTCTTCTGTCAAAATCAGTCTGTACAACCAACTCATCAAGTTGTCTGGACCTTGCATCAAGCAAATGTGTCATAGACTGAAGATCCAGACGTAGCACCTTGTTCTCGTCAAGAATAGTTTTTGTATGTTCAACAGAAAGCTGTTGCATCTTTTGGATTTCTAATACACATAAATTTAAAACCATATGTCAGCCCCTGATACCACTTAAAGAACACAGCATAGGCTCTACAGAGGAAAGGAAACAGTGTGTGCAAACTTCACATTGACATACATCATACTTGAAATACCAGAAGATTAGCACGCACCTTTATTGTATGACTGGAGCTGCTGTTCCCTCTGATCCATCATTCTTTTCAGTAACACAGTTCTCTCCTGATACTCGCATTTAAGTGTTTGTAAATGCATATTCCTTTCATTCACTTCACAAGATAAACTGGACACAAGTTTCTCATTTTTCATTGCTTCTTCATTATCAACCCCATCAGGAGTCTTCAGATTACCATTTTTTCTTAGAAATTTACCTATTGCCCCTGGAGCATTGTAATCATCTGCCCTAGCGATCCACCCGAAGGGCTCTGGCCCTCCATGTCCTTTTTCCTGCCAGCCCATTTTCCCATACCCCTTCTTCTCAAACTCACTCTCAAATATTAGTGCATTTCTAAACCCACCAAAGTCCTTCCCAAACTCAATAATAGCATTGCCTGTAGGACGACCTTTACTGTACACATGGTGCACTTTCACAGGATGAAAACAGGAGAAATGCTCCTTCAGCCGGTTCGCACTTTTTCCAACATATACAGAAGGCATATTGACTACAATACCCACCCAGGGCCAGACAAACTCCTCATCTCTCTTATGTTGAGGAGGATGTGGATCCATAACAACTGGCTGCAGGGGTGGGCTACGCGATTTAGCTGGTTCATTCTTCAAATGCTTGGAAAGGGCTCGATGGTCTACCTTCTCTTTTGCTTGCCGGTCATGTGCAGCCCCCACACTAAGGGCATGTTGCAGTAAATCATATATTTTGTAGTCATCTTTTCCATCCGAACAGAAGGGGCATGTGACCAGACCCTCATCATTCATCACTTTTATATCTCCTGATAGAAGAAGTGCGTAAGTGTCGGACCCATAAGCTTCAAGCTCAGAATCTCCATCCGAGGTATAGTCCATCGCGACAGGAAGTGCTCAACAACCTTGAAAGAAATAAACAAGCGCAAATGTGTCCGTTAAGTGACATTATGAAATGCTTGTGGTAAATAACACAGCAAGCTAAAGATGTAGTAGCGCATACATGAACAATACAAAATGATGCCTAACACAAGAAAGAAGAGACCAAAGAGAATCTGGTAGATGTTCAGTCACTCAGCCAACAAGTAAGTTCATCTCACATTCCATACAAGCCTCTTGCGTAAATAATTCTAAACATAGCATGATCCTGACAAGACTCAGTAATCTGTATTCTGTACTGTAACGTGTAGCAATGTGGTGGTAATAGCTTACGCAAACAGCTAATGGTCCCAGCTTAATTAACACTGGTTTCTATTCCACCAAGGTTAAGAAAGTACGATATTTAGTAAGATGGCTGTGGATAAAATATACAATTCTACAAATAAAGCATTTACATGAGTATAGTTTTCATTGCTAGAAAATAACGCCTAGCGACTGCATTCCACAAGCCTCTTGCAGAAATCAAAGGACACTTGATCTGTATTTTGTACTACAGTGCACAGATGTGGTCGTAATAGCTTACAGAAACAGCCAATTAATCTTCCCATCCTAAAATAGGTTTCTGTTCCAGCAAGATTTAACAAGTCTGCCACTGCAATTAATTAAGCTACAGTAAGTCACAAGACAAGTTGAGCATGCATGAGGGTTTTTTGTTTCCAAGGCTCCTCCCAAATTACAGATCAGGGCAGCCGGGAAGAAGAAAAATCAACACATTTCAGGGCTCAGCTTCAGCATACTCAACACTGACAACACGTGAGGCGAAATTTGGGCCCCCGATCCCCCCACATTATCCATAATGTGTTTGTTCCCTGCAATCCCTTGTATCCTCCGTACAACACGCAGCACCAAAAAAAGGTTAGAAAATGCCCAAATTTTCAAGAATCGAGCTGCCAGGAAAGGGATCGAGGAAAGCACGAGAATTAGGCATCGAAGTAGAACACGGGGGTACGGAACGGAAAAAGGATGAAATCCCCCGTAGCCAGGTCCAATATCGCACGCACAACTGCACAAACAAGCACAAAAAGGAAGCGATTTTTGCGGCGGCCGGTTCGGACTTCGGTCCCCAGACCAGAGAAACCACCACGAAGAAATCGGGCAAAGAAACCAGGCGTCACACACACGAAAAAAAAAGGAAAATATTCCTGAAAAGGAAAGAAAGGGAGAGCCTCCCAGAGAGAGTAAATGGTAGGGATTGAGGGTTTAGCCAATGCTCGAGGAGGGTGAAGAAGGGTTTCGTCCATTCTCACCTTGAGCGGAGCGGAGCAGCCGCGGCGGGGATTCCTGAGCGCCTGGCTTCCTCGCTTGATTGATGAGTTCTTGGCGACGATGGCTTTGTTGGCTTGGCCTGGAGGGGACAAGACTGGTAGAGCTAGGAAGGGAAATGAAGCGGAAGGGGTGGTGGGAGTGGGGAGTGGGGAGTGGGGAGCCGAGTCGTTCGGCGTGGTTAACAGGGGAAGGAGGAGGGGCACTTTTGGTTTTTGTTTTGTCAGGCTAGGCTAGACACAGTGGCAACTTGAGTAGTAATATAATTCTACATATATTGCCAACTAAGCATTTAGATGACGTGTCAATTAAATAATGAAAGGAAGACTTGTAGTATCATAACATCACACATTTTAAGACAAAATGAGTCTATACTGCAATAAATACGTCTTTGTATGACACCACACATATATTATTTTCCACTATGGAGGTAGTAACTTAGACTAGTAACATGTATGTTACTAGTCTAAGTTACTCCCCACTATGACCAGCCTCATTTGTGCCCAGTGGGCGACTCCAAAGGAGCCCCGAACTGCCCCAGTTTGTTCTTTTCTTAAGCATATTTAGTGTTCGTAAATAGCAAACCGTAAATATCCGAATTCAGGATGCTGAATCTGCGATTCGTCGAGTCGCGAGAGAAGGCACTGAGCAGTCCCTGTAAATTGAAACCGTAAAACAGAATATTATGTTTTGTGGTTCTGGTTTACGGGAACTGCTCGACGGGTTAAACTGCAGACCGGCCCGTAAACATTGTTTCGACAGTTTCGACAACAGATGCGACATAAACGGAATATAGCCAATGTATTAACACACAATAATCATCCAAATTACAATATTCAACGAATAAAATTACAACAATTGTTCAAATCAAATAATATAATAAATTAATGAATGATTCAAATTACACAAATAGTTTTACAAATACAATGAATGATTTTGGAACATCACTTCTTGTCGGCTAGCATCCAATGGTGCTCGATGAGATCATTGTTGAGTTGATGATGAGTGCTTGCATCTTCAATTTGCCTATAGGTCTTAAGAAAAGCTTAGATGCGGTCGAGGTTTCTTTGTGGTTGCACACGGGTCCCAATATTATCATAAAAGAACTCTAAATTTAATTCTCTTTCATCTTCGATGATCATATTGTAAAGAATCACACAACATCTCATGATATTGCAAAGGGTTTTTTTGTCCCAAAAACAAGAAAGGCCCCGAACAATGGAAAACCTTGCTTGCAAAACACCGAAAGCTCTTCCAATGTCCTTTCCGCATGCTTCTTGAGCTTGTGCAAAATTGGGCTCCTTGTTCGTCGGAGTTTGGATAGGTTTAACAAATGTTGACCAAGCGAGATAGATGCCGTCGGCAAGGTAGTAGCCCATGATATAATCATGGCCATTGACCTTGAAGTTACAAGCCAGGCTTCTCCATTAGTTAATTTTCCAAACAACGGGATCTATGCAAGACGTTTATGTCATTGAGTGATCCCGGCAATCCGAAGAAGCAACGCCAAATCCTTAAGTCCTACGATGCCATCGCCTCTGACTTTTACCACGATATTGCCCATGCCATGCCTTCGGGCAATTCTTCCACCACCAATGCATACAATCCACACTTTCTAGCATCCCTGGCCAACCTCTTCTATCATTTATCGCTAGCAAACTTTGGACATCATCTTTGTTTGGGGATCGCAGGTATTTGGAGCCAAACACATGGATCACCGTTTTGGAAAAACATTCGGACACTAGAAATGGTGGTATCTTCTCCAATACGAAGATACTCATTTGTATAGTCGGCCGAGATGCCATATGCAATGACACGCATGGCTGCCGAGATTTTTTGATAAGCACTAAAACCGATGGTGCCGACGTCATTTATCCAGCGAGTAAAATAGGGGCAATTGGCCTCACAAGTTTGAACTATGTCCACAAACAAACTACGGTGCATTCGGAACCTTCTACGAAAGAGATGCGACGGGTATGTCAGTACCTCAACGAAGTAATCTTTCATGAGCATGGCGTGGCCGAGAGCTCGGTTCCGTGGGATGCAAGTGCGGTCAAACTTGGAACCGCGGCGCCTGCGCACGAAGCCGATCTTGTCTTGGATCTACTTGGCGGCGAGGATCATGACCATCATCTCCGCGTCGTCATCGTTGACAAGCTCCTCGAGGTCCAAGTCAAAGGAGGACTACGACGAGTCGTCCATGAAGAACTCCATGATCAGCGAGGTCAACATCTACACAACAAATCGATGAGAAACCACCAAGACAGGACAAATCAAAGATGTTTCCTCCCAAGACTCACCGCCAAATCGAAAGAGGATGAAGATACGACGAGGCGTGGCCAAATTCGGTCGCCTTGCTCGTGGGCGACGCCGGATCGGACCTCACACCGGATCGAATCCAAAGCTTGCACCATGATAGATTTGTGCCTCCCCGCGCGAATCCGAGCTTCCACGAACGCGACAAGGTGCGAGGGACTCGGGTGTGGTGGGGAATGGCGGCTACGACCTGAATCGACCACAACTTTCGGTGGTAGTGGAGGCACGGGAGAACTGGAGTTGGGAAGGAATGCTGAAACTTCAGCGCGACAATGCTCCTGCGTGGATAGAGGTCGTCGCTCGGTTCGCCCTCTCGCCTCGCGCATGACCGGTTCCGCAGACGATATTTGGCGCCCCTGATGGCTCAGATGATGTAGAGCTCATTGGGAACCCCAAGAGGAAGGTATGATGAGCACAGTAGCAAATTTCCCTCAGTTATGAAAACGAGGTTATCGAATCAGTAGGAGAAAGGAAACAACTCCCAAGGTGTTGCTAGCAACTTGGAACCTGCACAACACAACCACAATACTTTGCCCCAACTTACAGTGAGGTTGTCAATCTCACCGGTTTGCTGAAAATAAAGGATTAAACATATAGTGTGAAAGATAGTAATTGCTTGTAGTAATTGCAGAAAGTAAACAGTAAACAGTAGATGGTATATCAATGGGAAGGAATGTGATCGGGGTCCACACCCACTAGAGGTGTTCTCCATAAGATAAATAACATGCTGTATGAACAAATTACAGCGGGGCAATTGACAGATTGAAAATGCATAACAATGCATATACTATACATCTTGATCTCTACGAGATTTGTTTGGGCATTACAACATGATACATAGACTGTAATCCAACTGCATCTATGACTAATAATCCACCTTTAGGTTATCATTCGAACCCCTTCCAGTATTAAGTTGCAATCAACAGATAATTGCATTAAGCAAAGTGTGTAAAGTAAATAATATAATTGCTCTTGGACAAAGGATTGTTGTTTTCTCTCTAGTAGCAACAACACATCTACAACCTTAGGGATTTCTATCACTTCCCCAGATTACTAGAGGCATGAACCTACTATCGAGCATAAATACTCCCTCTTGGATTTACAAGCATCTACTTGGCCAAAGTATCTACTAGCAACGGAGAGCATGCAAGATCACAAATAACATAGACATGGTAGAATCAATAATCAATCTGACATAGTACTTAGTATCCATCGGATCCCTGCAAACACAACATGTAGCATTACAAATAGATGATCTTGATCATGAACGGAGCTCACAAGATCTAAACATGATAGCACAAAAGAGGAGAAACAACCATCTATATATTGTATGGACCTATAGTCCAAGGGTGAAATACTCACACATCACTCCGGAGACTGGCATGGTGATGAAGAAGGCCTTCGGGATGATCTCCCCTCTCCGGCAGGGTGCCAGGAAGAGCTTCGGATTCCCCCTGATCTAGGGATGGAGATGGCGGCGGCTATGGACTCTTTCGTGGATTTCTGATCGGGTGCTTAGGGTTTCTACCTCGAGGTGTTTATATAGGCGAAGGGGCAAGATCGGTGGATGCCCGAGGGGCCCACACTATAGGTTGGCACGCCCTAGGGTAGGCCCGCGCCACCCTATGGTGTGGTCGCCTCGTGGCTCCTCTTAGTCTCCCCTTCGGTCTCCGTGTCGTGTCGGGTAAAATATTGAATTTGGATTTTGTTCCGTCCAATTCCGAGAATATTTCTTTACTAGCTTTTCTGATACCAAAAACAGTAGAAAACATGCAACTGGCACCGCGGCATCTTCTTAATAGGTTAGTTTCAGAAAATGTATAAAAATTCCTCAAAGTGTAGACAAAACATAAGATATTTCATACAAAACAAGCATGGAGCATAAAAAATTATAGATACATTTACGATGTATCAAACATCCCCAAGCTTAACTCTTGCTCGTCCTCGAGTAGGTAAGTGATAAAAAGAATAATTTTTGAGGTGACATGTAGTATCACAATCTTGATCAAGGTATTGTAAAGCATTGATAGCTGGGATCATAGTACTCTAAACATGAGCATGAAAGATGTAGTTCTACCAATAAGACAAAGCAACTAAGTTGTAACATGAAAAGGTACAAACAAAATATCATGAATAACAATGCATTGAAAGACATTTGTTTGTTTCACATATAGAGAACATAGCATGAGTGGTATTCAGCTTGTCCCTCATGGAATAGCAAAACATAAATGCATAGGACACCTTCAAAGTTCATAAGGGTGACTAGATACAAATAGTTTAAGAACAAGAACTACCATGATTATGAATCAATCAATAAGTTTTGGGACAATGCACATTGAACTAAGAATGAAACCTATGCTCTCTTAACTGGTGCATAAAGATAGAAGATGGAGACTCAACATAAAAAGTAAAAAAGAAAGGCCCTTCACAGAGGGAAGCAGGGATTTCAAGTTTCATAAAGAGCTTCCAAAAATTATGGTACTTGTTAGCTTTCAGCTCCCATTGCCCCTATCATAAGCATATCGAAGTGATTAAGGTTAAAGTGAACAAAGTATGGAGTATATGCTTGACAAAGTATAAGTTGGCAATCTCATGTCCCTTGAGTACGAGTACCGAACCTCATGCTACTCAACTTTGGTCACAAGTAAGTTCTTGTCATTGTAAGTGTATGTGTATCATAGAGAACCGCCATTGGGGTACCCCTTGCCCCATTGTAGCATCCCAATTGTCTAACAATTGTAATGCTACTTGTCTAGTCTATATATTGCTACTTCCTACATATCATTCATTGCATCATCATTATATCATGCTCATGTCACCATGCCACATTGCATTTGAGCATCATATTAAAACCTATTCCATTTGGTTCTTCTTTTCATATTGCATTTGCCTTATTAATTGTATTTGCTTCTTCATGCAATGTATTTGGTTTTTGATAAATGTTCATGATGCCCAAATTAAGTTGAGGGCATGTCTCTTTAATTCATTCTACCTACTAACTTGCTTTGGATCCATGTGAGCTTAACTTGCTCATTATTTCTACCGTACATGTATATGAGCTTCTTCACTCACATGCAATAATAGTCCTTCTACTCATTCTAGTGTTCTTGTTTGGTGGTGTTTTGTTTTCCATTCAAATCAAGGGAGTTTAATTTAATCTAAATCCTCAACCTAATCTTCCTCACCACCCTCTACCTCTCACCACCTATCTTCATGTGTCCTTACACACACCCACATAGCTACACCCCCATGCATAACCCCTTGTCCATGGCACGCTAGGCCATCAAGCCTTCACGTCTACCCCTCCTTTTGCTTGCAAAGCATGATCAGCACCAACCCACGAGCTCCCTCTCTCGGTTCCTCCCCAGTCCTCTCTTAGCTACAAGACAGAAAAGAGAGGAAAAGAGAAGACCTAGCCCGTGTACCCTCCTCCTCACCTTTTGCAAAAGCTCAACCACCCCATGTGCTCCAGCTCCCCTCTCTTATCACCATCAATTAACCCAGATTCCAGATCGAGATATGAGATGTCCTGCATCCCCAGCCTTTCTTCCTTCTCCTTCTTCCTCCCCATGTTCGGCTATGGCTTCCCCATGCCATGGTAAACCCCAGCTAAGGCTCCCTCTGTTCCTCTTTGTTCTGGTGGCGCCAGGTGTACCGGCGGCTTCCCCTACCTCCTCTTCTTTGTCCCGTACATCGTAGCCGAACCGGAGCACGCCGGAGATGGAGCAGCGCCGTCGTGGCCGAAAGTTCCAGGAGCACCGCAGCCTTGGCTTCGTACCCGATCGAGTCCCCCTCGAGATCTCCCAGCTTATGCTGGTCGCTGGTGAGCCCCTGGAATCCCCAGACATCATCTACCTTCCTCTCTCGCCGCTGCTCGCCGCCGGGCGCGACGCCGTGCGCGCTCGGTCCGTCGCGGACGTGCCAGCCGGCTTGTTACATACATGTGTTCCTCGCGATCTAGCTCTCCCTGTGGTGCTCTCCTATGCATGGAACGTGAGTGAAAGTTGTAGTCCTTGATCCCCTATTTCTAACGAGCTAAACCTCACCCCAATCCGACGCCTACAGCCATGGGAATCCTCCCCGCAAAAACACCTGATCTCGCTGAGATCTGACGAAAATTCGGCAATTCATCTCCCCAGAAAACCTCTCTGAACTTCGTCAGTTTTCCGTCGCTTTAGCCCTCTTCCGGAGAAACTTCCTACATTAAACATGTAGACTTTTCCATCCCCTACATCTTTGGTTTTTACGGATTTGCGAAATTCGCATCCATTTGCTCGCCATATTCGTTTGAAAACTCGGGTCAGCTAGCAGATTTTACAAAATCATCTTCAGTGTCGTCAGGTTCCATCCGACCCAATCCTTACAGTTTTACACCAAGACCCCTGGTACTTTTGCAACCTCAACCCGCACTCTCTGAGCACCGCCACTTGTCACCACCTCGCCGCCGGCCCACTCGTCAAAGACCGAGGGTAGGAAACCTCTGAGTAAGAAAAGCCTGGAGACATTTCTAATATAAACCAAAAATTTAAGAAGACGAATTTGGTTCAATTCATTCATAACTTTTGAATACTTTCGAGTTTGAATACAAGTTTAATATGAAATATGTTTGGTTTTTCAATATGAATTCCTTTGTAACCTCTAAGCTTTCCAAAACTAATTCAAACTAATAACATTTGACCACTTTTTATATAAATGATTTAAATATTGTTTAAAATTGATAATTATAAATATTGAGTATAATATATGATTTTGAATCAGAAAAACACGAGGATTGTGAATATGCTATCCATAATATCATCTGAGCAATTTAAAATTTTCGAATTAATAAATAACAATAACGGCCTTTTCTTAATAATTGAATAACTTTAAATCCATAACTCCGAATTTGACAAATGATATGTCTAAATCGATCAGCGCGACGATACCTCCCCAACCATGATATCCATGTTATCATTTGCATAATGCATTAAGAGCAGTTTTGTAATCAGTACTGTTTATGCATGAAAAACATGATAAATAAATTTGGGAACTAATTATTTCTTATTAATAATGCCTCATGAATGCTATATCATCAATGTGCTATGCCTCTAAGACCTTTTCGACATAGTTTGCATCATTAACTTGCCATGTCATGCATCATATCATGATCATGCCGATTCTTCCGCATTAGTTGTAATTGTTGTATCGCTTGTTCCTTTTAGTGTTTTGCTTCTTCCCGGATAGGACGAAGAGATGTTGTGAGCTTCGACAAGTTCTTCGGTTATGAAACTTGGGCAATGTTTTCAGGCGAGCATTCTCCCTCTTTCTACCTATTTTACATTTCTAGTCTTTATTTCCTCCTGTTGATCTATTGCTATCTGTGTTGCGATGCTCTAGTTTCCGTACCCGTGGTATCCCTTGCAGCCTTATATTGCCTTGGACACATCCTATTACCTGTTGTTTGGTAGATAGTTGGATTTGCGTGTCGTATTCGCTTGCTCAAGTGCTGTTGCGTGTCGTCAAGTACCACAGTTGTTGGAGAAATGCCTTATGCTTTATGTTGGAGATGATCATGGCTTTAATTATCGTTTAATAACTAAAATTGAAGTAGATAAATAATGCAGAGGCACAGGTGGGCAATAGATGTTATTTGGTTTTTAACCGTCCACTTGTATCCCGTAGGACCCCGAGTACTTGATACCTGTTCTTTGAATATTCGCACTATCCGCATGTGGGACCATGAATCCCCTTAGCATGAGCTGGAGTCATATCTTATTTCTTGGGGCCACAAAGTAGTTTGGGGCTTTATTACTATCCTGTACTTATGCCATGCTTTACTGCTTTATTTATGATTGTGCGTGGAGCGCCTGTACTGTTTTGGAACCCCGTGCCACGTTTTCGCGGTATCGACAAGCCCAGTCACACTTTCGGGTTCCCAGTCGTTTACAGCCGTCGTCACAAACCTCTGGGTCCGTCTCAGAGCCGGCCAACTTCGTAGCGGGTAGCTTGGTGGGGTGGCCCCCTGAAATATTATATGAATCTTGCGATTTCTTTGTCGTGATGCCTCGTTGGGTTTTATTTGGTTTTTCCGAGGTTGATCGTGCGTGTGTTGCTATTTGTGCCCCCTGCGGGGTAAAACTTTCTGAAAGCCGTGTCCGCGGTTATGGACGACTTGGAGCACAGTATCTCGATCATAGACAACTATAACTAAAGTAGTGCTATAAATTTGACTTTATAATGACTAGTAATCAGCTTCACTATAATGGAATGGCTAAATAAAAGTGCCAACAATTGCTGGTTTGGATTGTCGCCTGTTACCATTGTATCTGACTAGTAAGTATTGCAACTATAACAGAAAGGCTAAAAAAAGTACCAACAACTGCTGGGTTTTGGAATGCCTCATGCTATATGTATCTGACTAGTAAGTACTACAACTACAACGGAATGGTTAACTAAAACTGCCCACTGCTTATTATATCAGGATGATTCATGCTATCTATATCTGTCTAGTAATTGCCGCAACTATAACGAAATGAATAAAACTATCAACCGTGTGAGTTCCTCGGTTGACTTCCTCGTTTGGTCTTGAGGGGGAAATACCAGGATGGGTATGCTTGGTGATAGTTTCAGGTTGGATCCGAATAGGTCTTTCTTATCCCTATCTGATAGCCGCCAGTGGTATTGAGTCTCTATAGGTTGTTTAGTGCATGCTGCGCTGCCGCTTTAGTCCACCATACCTATGTAGGCGAGGACCGCTGAATTCTAGTCTCGCCGTGTACTGGCCTCAGTACTGACCGCTCTCTTTTTCCTTTGCCCTTTGTCGGCACCCCTTTTGTTTAAGCAGGTTTTGAGATCGATGTCGTTAGCAGGGTTACCCTTCCGGCTTGGCCTGGGCAGGGTTATGGACGCCATTGGTTATTCTTCAGGGCTCTTAGCCCCATTTGCATCTTGTCCGTAGTCGGACGCTGTATCATTTTCAAGTTGATTTGGATCTTTGTATTGTGTATCCGTATTCTTGACTCATGGAGTCGTTGTTGTATATATTTGTTTTGTGGGTTCCATCGAGGACTATTGTGTAATGATATTACTTCGTTTTCCACCCGCACGCAAGTGCCTGGTGGGCACCTTTGAATCGTTTCTATGCGGGTTTGGCGGGAAGCGCTGAAACTTGCATAGGGTCGATTCTGAGGGTGTTACACCCATGACACAGGAGCTATCCCATATCAAAATGACAAGGCAACAGACAATGAGCATCTCAGTGATCTTTTTATTTTCTATTTGCATAGGTTTTTATTAAGGATGCTTCATAGAATGCTTATTATGGATATGCTGCAAGTTTACACCATGATTAGGCATGGCTTAGGCTAGCCGCCCAGGCGTTTCTCTAACACATATACAAACTCCATGAGTTTACAAGCTATCTTTTTATTTCACACCGTCGGGATCCATAAATAAAAGAACATGATATCAACTAAATAGAATAAATGCAATGTTGAAAGCGGACCCCATGAAAACATGGTTTTGCTAATTCACAACTTATAATTTGCAAGCATATAGGCAACATAGATGAGCACAATGGTTCAAGTTTATTAAGTGCAAGAAAATAAAGGTGTGCCATCAAGTTTGTGAGAGCTTTAATCACTAATTTTCACATAACAAGTTTAATTTGGAAGATAAATAAAGACATGAATATACTTGGAATGGTGTAACACACCATGCATAGGAATTTATAGTGGACTATTTGGAATAACATGGTTTATTGGGAGTTGGATGCACGAGTAGAGCTCATACTCAGTACAGGTGGAGGCTAGCGAAAGACTGGGAGTGGCCAACTAAGAGAGCAATAATGACCATAATCATGCAAAGCGACAAAACATTATTAATTAAAGCATAAAGTGGTATCACAAGTCAAAAACTAAATGATCATAGAGGCTAAGGTGACTAATTCATAGTCTTAACATGGTGTAAGCATGTGCCAAGTCAACCCAAATAAAGCATCAAAGGAGAATACCACATTATTATGCTTTTGTATGCTAAAACAACGCATGATTCTTTCAAGGCACATTAAGCAATCTTAATTGTTTGAAACAAGTCATGCTACAACAATAATCACTAAGAATATGGTCAAAGCAACATCTAACATGACATGATAAAGTCGAAGACATAGTCAGAACAAGCTTCCTTTTGTACCACTATAAGCATAAAACTTTCTACTCTTTTCCAACACTATTCGACTTATTTGAAACAAAATAAGAATGTGGGGGTCCAAATAATTTATTGCAGCAAAACAAACAAAATAAAACTAAAAACAAAAACAAATACGCTCCAAGAACAACATAATAGTGCATGAAGCAAATAAAAATAAAGTGTCTAGAAAGAAGACATGGGATTTTTATTGATGAAGAAGGGGATGCCTTGGGCATCCCCAAGATTTGACGCTTGTACCTCTTTAATATTTCTTGGGGTGACACGGGTGGCATCCCCAAGCTTGAGATTTCTTCCATACCTCATCTTATCACATTATTCTCTCCCTACACTTGAAAATTTTCTTCATATAAAACTTCACATAATCTTTATTAGCAAAATTAGTGTATTCAATATAATAAGCCTTTGGGTTTAGTTTCAACACAAGTAAAACTTCCATTAAAACGCAAGCTACTGTAGCAATTCCTTTTAAAATCTCAAGTGATCAAAGAGAACTCAAAAAGAAACCGATTAAGAGGCAAATGCAAATAATGGCAGAAATCTATGAAAACAGACCAGCAGGTAAAGACCAATTTTTTCGAAGACCTTATGTTTCTCAAATCGAAAAGTTCTAAACTAATGAAAGTTAGATAATAACCTAGGCATATGCACAAAAAATTACAGCTCAATCCGACATACTGGGATTTTTCACGATTTTTTACAGTGAAACAATAAAATCTTTTTTGGGACAGCATCTTCCCCAAATCTTAATTCTCTCTCATTAGAGGTTATTCTTGGCACAAAAACCACACAAAGATAATAAGGATAGATTATTACAAAGGCAATAACTTCCAAGACTCAACAAAAGAAAAACTTACTAAAAAATAAAAATTGGGTTATCTCCCAAGAGTGCTTTTCTTTAACGCCTTTCAGGTAGGCATAGGAAGCAAGAATCAAGTATTTTCGAATGAAGAAGCATCAAGATCAATACCAGAAATTTCTTCAATGAGGCAAGTTATATCATCCAAATAAGTTTTAGAGGATCCTCTCTTAGTACTCCTAGGTTCACTATTTTCATCAAACGGGTTTTTAGGAACAATCCGATCAAAATTCTTTTCTAAGGCTTCATGCATTCCTACAAGTTTAAAAGGTATTGGTATTTTAATTTCCTCTCCATTTTTGATTTGGTTTTGTCCAAATTTTATAGTGTTCCCATAACATCTACACATGATCCTAGCATATTAAAACGATCAAAGACCTTTCTAGCTTCTTTAGCAACATCATTGAATTCTTTAAGCAAAGTTTCCAGAATAAAATCTCTCTTTTCAATATCCTCATTATCTTTAAGTTTAAGAAACATTACCTGCATCATGGGGTTAAGGTTAACAAACCTAGCCTCCAACATGTGAACTAAAGAAGCTGCAAGAATTTCATAATTTGGAGCAAGTTCTGCTAAGGATCTATCCTCAATATCCTCATGCTTACTAACATGCTTAAAGAATTCTTCAATATTATCTTTCCCAATTATAGAGCCACTACCTATTGAAAGGTCTTTCAGGGTGAACTTAGGTATCAACATGGTGAGCTACGAACAAGGTAACAACTAAAGAAAGAACTAATTTTTTGTGTTTTTTTGATAAAAAAGAAGCAAACCAGTACAACTATTTTTTGTGTCTTTTTTCTAGAAAGAAACAAGAAAAACAAATTAAAATAAACTAAGCAAAACAAAAACAAAGTAAAGAGATTTGTTGTGAGAGACTCCCCTTGTAGGAATCTTATTTCTCCCAGAAAAGTGATTGACAGGGAGGAAGAGATTGAAGCTTGTCCTTATCTCCCCGGCAACGGTGCCAGAAAAGTGTTTGATGGCTGAGATGATGTAGAGCTCATTGGGAACCCCAAGAGGAAGGTATGATGAGCTGATACGTCAGAAACGTATCTATAATTTTAGATGTTCCATGCTTGTTTAGTATCTACTTTGCTTTGCTTTGTCTACACTTTGAGGTGTTTTTATATGTTTTCTAGAACTAACCTATTAACAAGTTGCCACAGTGCCAGTTGCTTGTTTTCTTCTGTTTTTGGTTCCAGAAAGGCAGAAAATCAATATTCTCGGAATTGGACGGGACAAAAGCCAAAGTCAATATTTTACTGTGGGCGACACGAAGTCCAAAGGAGAGACGGAGGGGCGCCACTGGGTGGCCACACCCCTCCCAGGAGCGGCCAAGCCTGGCCCGCGCCTGGGCAGGGTGTGGGCCCCTCGGGCACCCCTGCCTCGCCTCTTCGCTGATAAGAAGCCCCCGATGCAAAAATCCTAGGCACCCGATCAAAACTCCATGAAACCGTCTATAGCCGCCGCCACCACCATCGTCCCTAGATCGGGGGATCTAAAGTTCTTCCCGGCACCCTGCCGGAGGGGAGATCATCCCGGAGGCCTTCTTATCCGGTATGATGCGTGAGTAGTTCCACCTTGGACTACGGGTCCATGTAGTAGCTAGATGGTTTTATCTCCTCCTTGTGCTTTCATGTATAGATCTTGTGAGCTCCGTTCATGATCAAGATCTAATCTATTTGTAATCATGCATGTTGTGTTTACGGGGATCCGATGGATATTGAGATTACTATGTCAGATTGATTAATGGTTTTGTCTATATGATTCTATCATGTCTGTGTTGTTTGTGATCTTGCATGCTCTCCGTTGTTAGTATCTATGTTGGCCAAGCAGTTGCTAGTGACTCCAAGAGGGGGTATTTATGCTCGATAGTGGGTTCATGCCTCTAGTTTCCAAGGAAAGTGACATAAATCTCTTCGGTTGTAGATGTGCTATTGCCACTAGGGAGAAAAAACGGTCTCTTGTTCATGGAGCAAGTGGATTATTTACCTTACACACTTTGCTTAAAGCAGTTGTCTGTTGCTTGCAACTTAATACTGGAGGGGGTTCGGATGATAACCTGAATGTGGACTTCTAGTCATAGATGCAATTGGATGGCGGTCTATGTATATTGTTGTATTGCCCAATCAAATCTCATAGGATCTTTTTTGTCTAGTATTGCATTATTATGGCTTGCTCAGTTCTTGTCAATTGTCCTGCTATAATTTGTTTACCCTTCATGCCATGTTGTTTATCTAAGGAGAGCACCTCTAGTGAACTATGGACCCCGGTCCAATCTTTAGCATTGATACATCTTCCACTGTTTACTTGCTGCAAACCATCATCACCTTCCACACCATACAGTTAATCTTTTGTTACAGCAAACCGGTGAGCTTGACAACCTCACTGATTCTTTAGGGCAAAGTCTTGAGTTTGTGTTGTGTAGGTTTCCACGTTGCTTGCAACACCTTTGAGACGTTTCCTTCCTCCTACTGGTTCGATAACCTCGGTTTCTTACTGAGGGAAAACTTGTTGCTGTGCTCATCATACCTTGATCTTGGGGTTTCCAACAAAGCGTCCCGTGACAAGTACTGGGCAACATCAAGACTTTTTCTGGCGCCGTTGCCGGGAGGCCAAGGACGTCTTCACAAGGGGAGTCCTCCACTTCCTTTATTTTTACTTTGTTTTTGGTTTGCTTAGTTTCTTTTACTTGGTTTTGTTTGCCTCCTTTTATCAGAAACTCCAAAAAAATAGTTTAGTTTGGTTTGCTTTCTCTTATCAAAAACACAAAAAAATAGTTCCTTCTCTAGTTGTTGGTTTGTTATTGCCTTGCTTTGTCATGCTTTCTATCAATGGATGGTTTCTTTGAAACTAGTTCTTACTGGCAAGGTGGGTTCACGGAAGAAGAGGAGTATTATTATAAGGAACACCGTTTGTCACAAAAATGGAAACACTTATGGGAACAAATTGATAAATTGAATACTATTTCTAGAGAGGTGTGCTCTACTTATAATGTTACTTATTGCTTTGATAAATCTTGTTGCTGTAGGAGGTATAAACACGTACCTTTTCAATGTGAGTATAATGATGATGTTACCATATCTTCTTATGTTAAAGGAAATTATGACTTTGATGATGTGGAACAAATTGAAGAATTTATTGCTTTCAAGGGTGCATTTGAACTTGCCAGTTTGCTTGAAAATACTGATGATGCACCTTATGAATATGAGGTTTATGGGATACTTAAATTTTGCTTTGATAATTACAAGGAAGAAAATGGATATATTCTTTAATATTTTAATAGGTGCTTTCCACAAATGGAAGAGACTAATGCCTTGCAGGAGCCTATGGAAGAAGAAATTGCTGAAACTGAAAGCTCATTAGATGAAAAAGAGGAGGAGAGTGATGGTCAAGGGGAGGAAGAATGGATCTACCCATGTCTACCTTCTAATGATAATAACTCTTTACCTCTTACATTATTTGATTGTCCCCCATGTTTACCAAAGGAGGATGAATGTTATGTTCCTGTGGACCCTTTTAAAATATCTCCTTCGGGTGGAATCTGTGATAATAATTGTGCTCCTGTTATCTATGATAATCCTATATTTGTGCCTAACTTCGAAATGCATGGTACTAAAGAGTTATGCTTAGAAAATGTTTATGATAAAGCTCTAGATGATGGTACTATATTGAATGATCAGTCTTCTTGTTATAAAATTGTTAAAAGTGGGTTTGAAGGTTTTAATCCCACTATTTTTGAGCTTGATAAAAGTTATGTGTTTGTAGATCATGAAAATCATGTTTTATGTGATAGCTATATTGTTGAGTTTATTCATGATGCTACTGAAAGTTATTATGAGAGAGGGAAATATGGTCTTATGTATCTCAACAATATTAAGTTTCCCCTCTTTATGTTGAAAATCTTGAAGTTGCACTTATTTTGCTTTCCTATTCTTGTTGCTTTGTGCTTATTTGATTTATTTTATTATAAGATTCATATGCATAGGAAGTGGGTTAGACTTAAATGTGTTTTGAATTTGCTTCTTGATGCTCTCTTTTACTTCGATTCATATTTCTTATGTGAGCATCTTCTCAAACTATCGTGCCTAACTTAAAGGCGTTAAAGAAAAGTACTTGTTGGGAGATAACCCAAGAGTTTCCTTAAGTCTTGGAAGTTATTACTTCAGTAATTACCTCTCCTTATCCTTTTGTGTTTGCTTTTTGTGCCAAGAATGACCTCTAATGAGAGGGAAGTAAGATTTGGGGAGTTGCTGTCCGAAACAGATTTCTGTCCTCCACCATAAAAAATAGTGAGGAGTCTCTTTAACTCGGATTAAGATGAAATTTGACGAATAAAACCCCCAGTATGTTATATAACTTTATTTAGTTCAATACTTTTTGATTTGAGCAACAGAAGATTTTCGAAAAAATCAGTTTCTACCTGCTGGTCAGTTTTGATAGATTTCTGCCATTATTTGCATTTGCTTCTTATCGATTTCTTTTTGAGTTCTATTTTGGGGAATTGAGCTTTTTAAAGGAAGTTGCTTCAGTAGCTTGTGTTTTAGTGAAAGTTTTGTTGTTCCAAAGCTAAACCCGAAGGTCTATTATCTTTTAAATACACTAATGTTGCTAATGAAGGTTGTGTGAAGTTTTGTATGAAGGAAAATTTCAGGTGTAGAGAGAGAATAATGTAATGAGATGAAGAATGGACAAAAGCTCAAGCTTGGGGATGCCACCATGGTGTCACCCCAAGAAATATCCAAGAGGTACAAGCGTCAAAGATTGGGGATGCCCAAGGCATCCCCTTCTTCATCAATAAAAAGCTCAGGTTTGTCTACACACTTCGTTTTTATTGTTTCATGCACAGTTATGTTGTTCTTGGAGCATCTTAGTTTTCGTTTAATTTGCTTAGTTTGTGTAATTTGCTTGAATAAAATAGTTTGGACCCCCGTTCTCGCTGTGTTGTTTCCAATAAGTCGATTGGTGTTGGAAAGGAGTAGAAAGTTCTTGCTTGGAAGTGTAAGAGGATCTTGCATTGACTGTGACTTAGACTTTAGCATGACATGCTAGGTGTTGTTTTGACCTTATGCATAGTGATTATTGCTGTAGCATGTCTTATTCCAAACAATTGGGATTGCTTAGTGTGCCTTGAAGAAATTATGCGTTGTTTTAGCATACAAAAGCATAGTATTGTGGTATTCTCCTTTGATGTTTTGTTTGGGTTGACTTGGCACATGATCACACCATGTTATGACTATGAACAAGTCACCTTAGCCTCTGTGATCATTTAGTACTTGACTTATAGTACCACTCTATGCTTTAATAAGTAATGTTTTGTCGCTCTGCATGATTATGGCCATTATTGCTCTCTTAGTTGGTTGCTCCCAGTCTTTTGCTAGCCTCCAATTGTATGAGTAAGCTCTACTCATGCTTCCAACTTCCAAGAAACCAAGTTATTCCAAAGTGTCCACTATAAAATCCTATGCATGGTGTGTTACACCATTCCAAGTATATTCTTATAATTGATTAACAAGATGATCACAGTTTCCTGATCATAGACATTGGATGTTATTAATAACGAGATCACAACATTAGTGTAATGGTGTGATGAACATTCATCCGAAGTATAGCATTACGATCAAATATAGTGAGTTTATATTGCTATAAAAAACTTAAGAAGTGATCCTAATCCTTAGACCATGAGATCATGTCAATCACTAACACCGGAAGAGTTTCTTGTTGACATCAAACGTCACACCGTAACTGGGTGATTATAAAGATGGATTCAAAGCTACTAAAGTGTTATGTTGAGAATCATGGATCAAGAGTGGAATTTGTTCATCCCGATGACGGATAGATATACTCTGGGCCCTCTCAGTGATATCACATTGGTTAGCTTGCAAGCAAGTGATTTGATCACTAGAATGTTATATCACGGGAACGAGAAAAGAGTGCATGTCAGTAACGAGATCAAACTAGGTATGGAGATACCGATGATCGAATCTCGGACATGTAATATATCGTGAAACAAAGGGATTAAGATACAAGCGTAAAAGGTTCTAACGATCACAGGAAAGTCATCGTTGAATGTGTGGGAGTCAGTATGGATCTCCAGGTCCCGCTACTGATTATTGATCAGAGAAGGGTCTCGATCATGTCCGCATTATTCTCGAATCATAGGGTGACACACTTAAGGGACACTGACATCCAGTTAGAGCAAATGTTTCATGCCGAAAGAATAAACAAGCGCAGGAATTTATTTCACTAGATACCGAAATAGGTTTTCGGGTGAAATTGCATAAAGAGGTTATACATGTGAAATAGAATTCTATCAAGGGGTTATTTTTGAATGTTTTTCATTAAAGTAATTGACAAAATTCTGAATAAAATAAAAGAGTTTTATTTAATGAGAGTTTGCATTAAATTTGGTGGAAATTTAATAGCAAGTTTGAGTGGGATTTTGAGTGGAGGGATTTGAATGGATTTTTGTGAGTGGAGTGTCCACCCACATGAATGAAGGAGGGGAGGGGGCATCCCCCATGGCTGGCGGCCACCCCCTTGGGTGCCCCCCTCATCCTACAAAAGGCAACCCCTCTCCTATCTCTCACTCACACCTCCTCATGAAGGATCTCTCTCCCCCTCTAGAATTTATTCCACATGGTCTCGGACTAGCGAGATACATATTCCCGGTGGCTATTCGGCAAGAAAGGGTTGTGCTTCCGCTGCATCGCTGGAGCGAGGAGGCAGAGGTTGCTCGGTGTCTTGTACGTGTGTGCGGGCACGGATGCGCTACTGCTTTGCGGTGCTAGGACTTCCTCTCGATCTTGAGATCAGCAAGAGATCGTCTACATCAACCACGAGTTGAACTCGTTAAGCTTTGTCGGTCTTCAAGGGTATGTTCTCTATGGATATACATCCGCCCGTTGTTTGTATCTAGTAGATAGATCTTGGTACATAGTTCCCATCGTAGGAAATTTTTTGTTTTCCATGCTGCGAACCCTACAGTTGTATCTCCTCCTTGTGCTTTCATGTATAGATCTTGTGAGCTCCATTCATGATTAAGATCTAATCTATTTGTAATCATGCATGTTGTGTTTGCAGGAATCCGATGGATATTGAGATTACTATGTTAGATTGATTAATGGTTTTGTCTATATGATTCTATCATGTCTGTGTTGTTTGTGATCTTGCATGCTCTCCGTTGTTAGTAGCTATCTTGGCCAAGTAGTTGCTAGTGACTCCAAGAGGGGGTATTTATGCTCGATAGTGTGTTCATGCCTCTAGTTTCCAAGGGAAGTGATAGAAATCTCTTCGGTTATAGATGTGTTGTTGCTACTAGGGAGAAAACAACGGTCTCTTGTTCATGGAGCAAGTGGATTGTTTAGCTTACACACTTTGCTTAAAGCAGTTGTCTGTTGCTTGCAACTTAATACTTGAGGGGGTTCGGATGATAACCTGAAGGTGGACTTCTAGTCATAGATGTAGTTGGATGGCGGTCTATGTATATTGTTGTATTGCCCAATCGAATCTAATAGAATCTTTTTGTCTAGTATTGCATTGTTATTCCTTGCTCAGCTCCTATCAATTGCCCTGCTGTAATTTGTTTACCCTTCATGCCATGTTGTTTATCTAAGGAGAGCACCTTGATACGCCCAAATTTGCATCACCATTCTATATCATAATTTACCTCTATTCATTGATATATGTCTTATTATGAGGTATTACTTATGTCTTTTCATCTGTTTATGCATGTTGGATGATTCTTGGAGGATGAACTGCCTGAGTGGATTCTGATGTAAAAAGAGGTGTTTTGATGCAATTTCGCGAAGATCAGAAAAATACCAGAAAAATATGGGAAATTATATTTTCCCAGAAGACAGAGGAAGCCAGAAGGGGAGGCAAAGAAGGGCCGTAGGGGGGCCCACACCCTAGGAGCGGGTCCCCCTGGGTCGCGCCTAGGGCGGGTGTGGCCCACCTGCCCAGCTCCCGACTCCGCCCTCTCGCCTATATCTTCCCTACGGAACCCTAACACCAGGGGAGCGACCACAGGTAGATTTCCACCGCCTCTGCGGGGCGAAAAACACCGAGAGAGAAAGATCTCTCTGGCAGACATATTTCTGTCGGGGGAATTCCTTCCCGGAGAGGGGAGATCATCGCCATTAACACCATCGTCAAGCTAGGATTCATCGGGATCATCTGAAGGGAATATGCCCGAGAGGCAATAATAAAGTGGTTATTATCGTATTCCTTGTTTATGATAAATGTTTATTTTGCATGCTATAATTGTATTAATACGGAAACGTTAATACATGTGTGTTTAATAAACAAAAAGGAAGTTCCTAGTTATGCCTCTCTTATAAACTAGCTCGTTGATTAACATGATGATCAAAGTTTCCTGATCATGGACATTGGATGTTGTTAATAACGAGGTCACAACATTAGTGTAATGGTGTGATGAACATTCATCCGAAGTATAGCATTATGATCAAAGTCATTGAGTTTATATTGCTATAACAACTTACGAAGTGATCCTAATCCTTAGACCATGAGATCATGTCAATCACTAACACCGAAAGAGTTTCTCGATGACATCAAACGTCACACCGTAACTGGGTGATTATAAAGATGGCTTCAGAACTACTAAAGTGTTATGTTGAGACCCATGGATCGAGAGTGGAATTTGTTCATCCCGATGACGGATAGATATGCTCTGGGCCCTCTCGGTGATATCACATTAATTAGCTTGCAAGCAAGTGATTTGATCACTAGAATGTTATATCACGGGAACGAGAAAAGAGTGCATGTCGGTAACGAGATCAAACTAGTTATGGAGATACCGATGATCGAATCTCGGACATGTAATATATCGTGAAACAAAGGGATTAAGATACTAGCGTAAAAGGTTCACACGATCACAGAAGTCATCGATGAATGTGTGGGAGTCAGTATGGATCTCCAGGTCCCGCTACTGATTATTGATCGGAGAAGGGTCTCGATCATGTCCGCATTATTCGCGAACCGTAGGGTGACACACTTAAGGGATACCGACACCATTCGGAGCAAATGATATGCCAGAGAAAGAAAAAGAAAGCGCAGGAATTTATTTCACTAGACACCGAAACAGTTTCGGTTGAAATTGCTGAAACTGGTTCTGCATGTGAAATAGAAATGTTGTAAGGGGTTTTATGTGAATGTTTGTTAATTAAAGTAATTAACAAAATTCTGAATAAATAAATAAAAGAGTTTTATTTAAATGAGAGCTTGCATTAAATTTGGTGGAAATTTAATGCATGTGAGTGGATTTTTGAGTGGAGGCTTTTTAATGGGAGTGGAGGCTTTTCATTTTGAGTGCGAGCTCCACCCACATGAATGTGGAAGAGGTGGGGGCAGCCCCATGGCTGGGCGCCATGCCCCTTGGGTTCCCCCCTCTCCCCTATAAAAGGCCCCCCTCTCCTCCTCTCAAAGCACACCTCCTCATGATCTCTCTCCCCTCTTTAGAATTTCCGCATGGTCTCGGATCAGCGAGATACATGTTCCCGGTGGCTTTTTCTGGAAGGATTTGTTGCTTCCGCTGCTTCGCTGGAGCGAGGGCACGGAGGTTGTCGGGGTACCCGTACGTGTGTGCGATCACGGATGCACCACTGCTTTGAGGTGTTGGACTTGATCATGATGGACCGGCTGGACCAGATGGACTTCATCACGATCTTGAGATCGGCAAGCGTTCGTCTACATCATCCACGAGTACAACCTCGTTAACGCTATTCGGTCTTCGAGGTTATGTATTCTATGGATGTATATCCACCCGTTGCTTGTATCTAGTAGATAGATCTTGGTACTTAGATGTTCCCATCGTAGGAATTTTTTTGTTTTCTATGCTGCGAACCCTACAGTGGTATCAGAGCCAGATCTATGCGTAGATACTTTGCACGGGTAGTACACATATGAGTATGTGGGCGATGATGATCATTTTATTGCTTCTTAGTTGTACTTTGGATATTGGTGGCATAGTGGGATGAAGCGGCCCGGACAAACTTTACATGTCCTCACACATGAGACCTGTTCCACGCTTGACATGCAACTAGTTTTGCATAAGTGGCTAGCGGGTGTCTGTCTCTCCTACTATAGTCAATATCTAATTTGCAACGAGTTGTCAACAATTTGGTTATCCTCGTTGTGGTTCATGTTCGTAGGTAAGAACGGTTCTATCTTCGAAAGCCCTAAGCCACGTAAAACTTGCAATGGATAAATTAGAGGCGTCTAGTTTAGATTGTTGTTGGGCTAGTGTTATGATATGTGTGATGTTGTAAGTAGAAGTATGAGGTGATACTATTACAACACACGTAACGTGTAAATTCCATAGACCTTGGCCTTACACATAAAGGTATGATAAAGATCATACCACGGTGCACATGATGGAGATCATATGCGGGAACCATATCATTTCACTAATAAACATGTGATGTTTTGATTGCATCTTATATTGCTTGTTTGGTGTTTTATTAGCATAATAAGATGATCCCTCATTTAGATATCAAGATAAAAATGTGTTCTTCCTTAAGTATGCACCGACAATGTTTCGCCGCTTCAAGGCATCACGTGATGATCGGGTGTACTTGAATCCACGAGCATATCTCGGGTGTAAGACAGTTACACATGCGAATACTAAGGTTCTTACTTGGAGAGCCTAGCATGTACAGACATGGCCTCGGAACACAGACCGAAAGGTTAAGCATGATTCATATAGTAGATATGATGCCCATTTGATGCTCGCCTTTGAAGCTACACCGACTCACGTGATGATCGGACTTGGTGTAGTGGATTTGGTTCATGTAATCACCAAAAAGGCACGAGGGATGTCGTTTTTGAGTGGGAGTTCATTTATAATTTGGATTAGTAGAACTCAGTTTATCATAAATTAAATCAAAGTGAATTTGCATAATTTGTTGTAGTCATTGGCATTCGTTCACCACCTTATGCATAGTTGTAATTGAGATAATAGAACTATAGAATTCTGGATATATACTTTACAAACTGGTATCGTATTGTGTTGAGTGTCAATCTAATGTTTAAAGTCCTATTGCAAACTTTCAGCAAACTCTATTTACTCCGTGAAATTTAATAGTTGGTATTAAATCGAGAGTAACAATTCCAGTGTTAGTATCTTAAGTATCATGTTTGCCTCCATGATTCTTGATTGTTTTAATATCAAGTTTATCTAGGAGCTGAAAGAATTGTTTCAGAAACCATCATGTGTGGCAGATATAATGATATCTGAAACAATGTTTTGGTTGCAATATGATAGAGTATAATATATGTTCTCATATTGGATGAGAATTTACGAAGGTTGGAGATGCTAGACATCCTAATCATCCAAAAGGGTTTTGGAAAGTAACGTTATACTCACGATTCGCCTTTATAAGCTACAATAGCTTGATCATGAAAGTCGTCATGATAAGGATGAATAGAAGATGTATGTAAAGTGTTTACTACACTAAAAGATTACTAAAGAATGGATTTTGAAAGAATACCGATCATTTTGATGATGGTGATCTACTTCAAAGTGCAAGTCCAAAGGTATTATTATTTGAATATACACGCTTTGGACTATGTGTCATGTAGATGGCGCCACTTTTGATGTTGATAGATTCTTTTAAAAAGGAAAAGGAAATGCTGAAAGAGAATCTATAAAATATATTTGGTAGAAAAGAAAAGATTGGAAATATCCAATTTAGGTATATATATGATATACATGTTATGGTTGTATTCTTTGCTTGTTAAACAATGTGGTTCTTGGGTATTGGATACCGAATTGGTTGGTATGAAATTTCATACAGAACGACGCAATTCATAAACCACAATGGCCTAAGTAACTAGCAAGAGAATATGTGATGATGTTCATCGAAAACAAACAAACCGTTGTTTGTATTTCTCGTTGACATCAAGGCTTGACTTCAAGATTTGTTTTAATAATTGTTATTTGAATCAGGTATTATGAGAACAAAGGTTGTTCAAATAATTAACGTATTCCATATAAGATGGATGATTTACAAATCTAGTTGGAGAAATCACATCCATAAAACTTAATGCTAAAATGTCGCAAGACAAATGATTGAAAGATCACTTATGAAGTGACATCGCTGTTTAAATTATATTGGAAAGAAAACATGAAGAATCTCCATTTTCATGGATTTTTTGGAGTCTTTGATTTGATCAAGTGACGCTTGTGAGACTTTCCTCGGGATAATTAAAACTTCGTTCAAAGGCCAAAGAAGAACGAACGACTAAAATATTGGAATTTATACATATCGATGTATGTAGTCCATTATGTGTAGTCGTAAGCGATGGGTTTCAACTTCATATACTTTCTCCGGAAATTTGAGTGAATGTTCACTTAATGAGAAGAAGTATGAAATATTTGAAAACGTTTCAAAGACTTTCAAGATGAAGTGCAAAATCATTGTAACAAGAAAATAAATGGTTTATGATTTTATCATAAGGGATTTGTTTGAGTTACAAGTGTAACATGAAAAATAAATGAATTATTATTTTATCATAAAGGGATTTATTTGAGTTACAAGTTTAGCAAAACACCTAGATTTACATCTCCTGAAACACCATAGGAATATGGAGTGTTTGAGATTTGTAATGAAACCTTGTTTGACATGGTTGGATCAAAGGTGTTATTTATAAAATTGCCATTATGTTTTAAAAGATTAAAGCTTTAGAGACTTCCACTTTTACACTAAAAAGATCTCCATATTGATCCGTTGAAATGACACCATGGAAGTTATGGTTTGGGGTAAAACCCAAGTTGTCCTTTCTTAAATTTTGGTATGCTAAACATAAGTAAGATTTTTACAACCAAAGTCGGATGAGCATGTCTTTGTAGGTTATTTCGAATAACAATTGGTTATTCCTCCATAACACCAAGGACAAAAGGGTTTGTCGCTTGAAATGTGAAGTTTCTTGAAAAAGGAATTTTTTTGCAAAAGTTAAGTGGGAGGACAATAGAACTTTGATAAGGTTAACGAACCTTAGCTAAATGTGCTGAGTTGCGCAGCGCCAGAAATCGTTCTGGAGGCTGCCATAATGCTCATAGCTTATGTACCTCAAAGGTTGTGGTCACGGAGATCTAAGTTCCTATTGAACCAAGTCGGTCGGTTAAACAATCAAATGCTAAGATTTGACAGTAAATCATTATTGTCTGACAATGATGAACCGACTACATTCAAAGAAGCGATGATGGGCCCTGACTCCGTCAAATGGCTTGAAGCCATAAAATCCGTGATAGTTCCATACACGAGAAATCAAGTTTTGAACTTGGAAGACCCTCCGGAAAGGTGTAAAAACCTATCGGTCATATTTGTATCTATAAAGAAACAGACATGGATGTTTCAAATCTATGAAATAGTCGACATGTCGTAAAGTATTTTATGACAATGTTCAAGGAGTTGACTATGACAAGATTTGATCTTTCATAGTGATATTTAGTCTGGACGGATTAAAGTAGCAACCACTACATATAATTTGGTATATGGTAGATGAATAAAAAAACAAAGTTCTTTTAATAGAATGGTTACCTAGGACGTGTACATGACACGGTCCAAAGGGTTTTGTTCAATTCAAAGGATGCTAAAAGGGCTTGCAAACTTCAATGGTTGACGTAAGCATCGCGGAGTTGGAATCTTCACCGTGATGAAAAAGAGTTTTCATCAGGAGACGATGAAGATGCTTGCATTTGCAAGAAATTAAGTGGGAGCGTTAAGACACATTTCTAATACATTATGTGGATGACATCTTGTTGATTAGAAATGATGTATCTTTTATTGACAAAGGTTAAGAATTTCATTTCGATGAAAGACTTAGGCAAAACCTGAATATTTAGCATGAATGTCTATAGTGGATAGACTGTGACGCTAATATGTTTATGCCAAACGTACATATATGAGATATTGAAGGAGTTTAATATAGAAACGACTAGAAACGGTTCTTGTCGCATGGAAAGAAATTGAATCAAGATTCAAGTGCATCGACACTTGATAAGTGAAACAAGATTCAAGTGCTTTGACACTTGATGAGTGAAATCACGAGAATGTTTTGATCAATCATACCATGATATGTACACATCCAGATATGTCCTATGCTCTAAGTGTTATGAGCATATACCAGAATGAATCATAAAATGATCATTGGACTATAGTAAGGATATTCTTATGATATTTTGGAAGAACTAAGAATATATTTGTGTAGAGGTGACAAACAATTACCAATAGTTCATTGTAAAGAGTTACATTGATACTAGTTTTGTCACAAGATACAAATTAAGTTTATCTCAATTTAAACTATGGGTGGCACAATGTAATGGAAAGGAGATTCCATGATGGATTTGGAAGAGTTCCAAAGTGAAGACATTGTGACGAATACTACAACAAAAGGGCTAAGTATATGACTGCTATAGTAGCAGCAAAGGAGGGAATTTGTGTCAAGTAGTTTGTTATCAAACTAAGGTGTGGTTAGCAACGGGCTAACACTAAAGATATATTGTATGACAATAGTATCGACGTGTTTTAACCCCAAGGAACTAAAGGTCTCACCAAATGACCAAATTTATACAATGCCATCTCATTGGAGAATGAGTGATGCGTGAAGACGCAAAGACATGCAAATACACACGGACCTGAAAGCGTCAGATCCGTAGATTATGTTAACCACTTGCAGTTGCGTATATGGAACACCAGAAAGCTATATGTGTTCAATACGCAAAGTTTTCAAACTAGATTATTGTCTCTAGTCCAAGTGGGAGACTGAAGGGAATATGCCCGAGAGGCAATAATAAAGTGGTTATTATCGTATTCCTTGTTTATGATAAATGTTTATTTTGCATGCTATAATTGTATTAATACAGAAACGTTAATACATGTGTGTTTAATAAACAAAAAGGAAGTTCCTAGTGATGCCTCTCTTATAAACTAGCTCGTTGATTAACATGATGATCAAAGTTTCCTGATCATGGACATTGGATGTTGTTAATAACGAGGTCACAACATTAGTGTAATGGTGTGATTAACATTCATCCGAAGGATAGAATTACGATCAAAGTCATTGAGTTTATATTGCTATAACAACTTACGAAGTGATCCTAATCCTTAGACCATGAGATCATGTCAATCACTAACACCGGAAGAGTTTCTCGATGACATCAAACGTCACACCGTAACTGGGTGATTATAAAGATGGCTTCAGAACTACTAAAGTGTTATGTTGAGACCCATGGATCGAGACTGGAATTTATTCATCCCGATGACGGATAGATATGCTCTGGGCCCTCTCGGTGATATCACATTAATTAGCTTGCAAGCAAGTGATTTGATCACTAGAATATTATATCACGGGAACGAGAAAAGAGTGCATGTCGGTAACGAGATCAAACTAGGTATGGAGATACCTATGTTCAAATATCGGACATGTAATATATCGTGAAATAAAGGGATTAAGATACTAGCGTAAAAGGTTCACACGATCACAGAAGTCATCATTGAATGTGTGGGAGTCAGTATGGATCTCTAGGTCCCGCTACTGATTATTGATCGGAGAAGGGTCTCGATCATGTCCGCATTATTCGCGAACCGTAGGGTGACACACTTAAGGTATACCGACACCATTCGGAGCAAATGATATGCCAGAGAAATAAAAAGAAAGCGCAGGAATTTATTTCACTAGACACCGAAACAATTTCGGTTGAAATTGCTGAAACAGGTTCTGCATGTGAAATTGAAATGTTGTAAGGGGTTTTATGTGAATGTTTGTTAATTAAAGTAATTAAAAAAATTCTGAATAAATAAATAAAATAGTTTTATTTAAATGAGAGCTTGCATTAAATTTCGTGGAAATTTAATGCATGTGAGTGGATTTTTGAGTGGAGGCTTTTTAATGGGAGTGGAGGCTTTTCATTTTGAGTGGGAGCTCCACCCACATGAATGTGGAAGAGGTGGGGGCATCCCCATGGCTGGGCGCCATGCCCCTTGGGTGCCCCCCTCTCCCCTATAAAAGGCCCCCTCTCCTCCTCTCAAAGCACACCTCCTCGCGAAGGATCTCTCTCCCCTCTTTAGAATTTCCCCATGGTCTCGGATCAGCGAGATACATGTTCCCGGTGGCTTTTTTGGAAGGATTTGTTGCTTCCGCTGCTTCGCTGGAGCGAGGGCACGGAGGTTGTCGGGGTACCCGTACGTGTGTGCGATCACGGATGCACCACTGCTTTGAGGTGCTGGACTTGATCATGCTGGACCGGCTGGACCAGATGGACTTCATCACGATCTTGAGATCGTCAAGCATTCGTCTACATCATCCACGAGTACAACCTCGTTAATGCTATTCGGTCTTCGAGGGTATGTATTCTATGGATGTATATCCACCCGTTGCTTGTATCTAGTAGATAGATCTTGGTACTTAGATGTTCCCATCGTAGGAAATTTTTTGTTTTCTATGCTGCGAACCCTACATCATCATCATCATCCACACCATCATCTCCACCAACACCATCATCATTACTCCATCCCGCTGTAACAATTGTGTTGGATATTGCTTTAGTTCATTAGGGGAAACCTTCCTGGTGTTGATTACTTTTGTAGTTGATGCTTGTGAGTGGAACCATTGGATTATTGTTTATGTTTAGATTGTTATCCATTATCATATCATCTTTGATCTTGATCCATATGATGTCTCATGAGTAGTTCGTTTAGTTCTTGAGGACATGGGAGAATTCATGTTGTTAGTAGTGAATCTGTGATGAGTTATTATTCAATGGTTTAGTATTTAAGTTGTGGTGCTATTCTTCTAGTGGTGTCATGTGAACGTAGACTACATGATACTTCACCATTAATGGGACTAGGGGAATGCATTGTGTATTTGGCTACTAATTGTGGGGTTGCTGGAGTGACAGAAACCTGAACCCCCGTTAGGACACCTTTGCACAAGGGATCGTAGGATCTCAGAGTTTAAAACTGTGGTTAGATTTATATCTTAATTACTTTCCTGTAGTTGCGGATGCTTGGAGGGGGTTTAATCACAAGTATGTATTAGTCCAAGTAAGGTTGGTATATTAGCACAGGTTCACCCACACAACACTTACAACACCAAAGAAGAGTACTCAGCTATTTGAAGCGAAAGCACTTGACAGAATTCCAAAGTTTCCTCTAGAACGTTTGGTCCTTATAAGTATTTCCACTGGCTTGTACTTTGCTAAGAAAGGATTGGGCCACTTGCTCCATTTGTTTGTTGTCTTTATTAATTTCTCTTTGTTTTGTTGCCTTATCAGAAAACCCCTAAAAATCCATTTGCTAAGTATGTACAGAGAGTTCTTGCTCCATACCACTGTTTAGAACCTTCTGATCCTCGTTGAGATCAACACTCCTATTTATCGAAAGTACTGCGATACACCCCCTATACTTGTGGGTCATCAAGACTATTTTATGGCGTCGTTGACACGGAGTGAAGCGCTATTGAAGAGTGGAACTGGTAAGGGAAACTTCTACTGTGAGTATTGATTTTGTTTCTGTTTGTTGCTTTGTTTCCAATATGGATAACCCACTTGGTTTTCTGTTTGGGAAAACTACTACCACTGTTAGGGTAGTAGATGAACCACTACCTGCTGAGATAGATCCTTTTAAGATACCTACAAGTATTGTTGATCGTGTTATGGATAATTATTATTTTGGGGATGGAACTGTCCATCCTGGTGATCATTTGCTTTTTATCCATGAATTATGCCGGTTGTTTAAGTGTGCAGGTATCACAACTGAACAGGTGAAGAAGATGTTACTCTCCATATCCTTGAAAGGGAGATCTGAAGAATGGTATAAGCTGCTGAAGAATGGACAATCCATGGAATGGGAGGAGATGGCATCTCTCTTTTACTCTAAATTTTATCCTCCTAGTGAGATTCATAAGGATAGAAATATGATATATAACTTTTGGCCTCGTGATGGAGAGAGAACAACTCAAGCTTAGGGGAGACTGATGTTACTAATGCTTAAATGTCCTATTCATGAACTCCCTAACAATATCATTATCAATAACTTTTATGCTAGGCTTTCTCTTCATGATAAAGATTTACTAGATGCTTCTTGTACTGGATCATTCACACGTATGAAGGAAGAAGCTAAATGGGATCTACTATACCGTATTCAAGAGAACACTGAAGCTTGGGAGAATGACAAAGGAAGAAAGTCAGGTATAAACTATGATTATGAATGCATTAAATCTTTTATGGGAACTGATGGCTTCCGTGATATTAGTATTGAGTATGGTATTGATCCTGAAGTTCTTGCAAAATGTTTTAATACCTTTGCCTCCTACATTGAAATTCCCAAGAAAGAGTGGGACAAGTACCATGCCCCTTATAAGGACACTGTCACCCATGCTCCTGCTGACATAGAGGTTTGTACTGTTGATCCTATTTTGCCTGAACCTTATGTTGAGAAAATCCCTTTTCCTGCCAAGGTAAGGGAACATTCTATTATAGCTAATGTGGTTAGTAAAAGCGCAAAGAAAACTGTAGAGCCCGATGAGCTTATTGATATTGAGCATGTGATAGCTATTGTGAAAGATCTTGTCACTAGAAATATAGAGGATGAGCACATTGTCTTATGTGAAGACGCTACTAATATTGTTTCTCATCCTAAAAGAGAAAGAAAAGCTAGTGTCCCTGTGCTTTTTGTGAGAATTGGTAATCATAGCTATTATGGTTTATGTGATATTGGTGCTAGTTCTAGTGCTATTCCTTATGAGCTTTACAGGAAAATTATGCATGAAATTGGTCCTTGTGAGCTTGAGGACATTGATGTGGTTATTCACCTTGCTAATAGAGAGCAAGTTTGCCCCATTGCCATTGTAAGAGACGTGGAGGTCCTTTATGGTAAGATTAAATATCCTGCTGATTTTCTAGTACTTGGTAAAGAAGCTAGTAAAACCTATCCTATTATCTTTGGTAGACCCTTCTTGAATACTTGTGGGGCTATCATAGATTGTAGGAAGGAAAAAGTTTTGACTAATTTTGATGGAGAGTCTTATGAGTTTAATTTTTCCAAATTTTCTAAAACTCCTTATGAAAATGAGCCGCCTGATGAGGATTTCAGGGTTGAACAACTTTCTGATATTTCTCTTGCTCCTAACAATGCCTTGCAGCAGTTTATGGAAGATCATGAAAGTGATGTCTTCATGAAGGAAATGAATGAGATTGACGAGGTTTTCCTTCGTCAGCCGGAGCAGCTTAAGCACAATCTACCAGTGGAAGACTTGGGAACCACACTACCACCTAAAGGGGACCCTGTTTTCGAATTAAAACCTTTACCTCATGATCTTAAATATATTATCTTGATAATAAGAAAGTATATCATGTTATTATTAGTTCCAATCTTTCAGTAAAGGAAGAGAGGTTACTGGAAATACTGAAGAAACACCGAGGAGCTATGGGCTATACTATTGATGATTTAAAAGGGATTTCTCCTACTATATGTCAGCATGCTATTAATATAGAACCTGATGCAAAACCAGTTGTTGAGCACCAACACCGTCTAAATCCTAAGATGAAGGATGTGGTAAGAAATGAGGTATTAAAACTCCTTGATGATGGTATTATTTATCCTATTGCTGACAGTCAATGGGTTAGCCCTGTTCATTGTGTTCCCAAGAAAGGGGGAATAACTGCTGTGCCCAATGAAGATAATGAGCTTATACCCCAAAGAGTAGTGGTTGGGTATAGAATGTGCATTGATTTTAGAAAGATTAATAAAGTTACTAAGAAAGATCATTATCCTTTGCCCTTTATTGATCAAATGCTTGAGAGGTTATTCAAAAAGACTCACTTTTGTTTTCTTGATGGTTATTCTAGGTTTTATCAAATTGTTGTGAAAGCACAAGACCAAGAGAAAACTACTTTCATTTGTCCTTATGGTACCTATGCTTATAGCCGTATGCCTTTTGGTCTGTGTAATGCTCCTGCTACCTTTCAGAGATGTATGTCTGCTATTTTTCATGGTTTTTGTGAAGAAATTGTGGAAGTTTTCTGGACGATTTCTCCGTCTATGGAACTTCTTTTGATAACTGTTTGCACAACCTTGATAAAGTTTTGCAGATATGTGAAGAAACCAACCTTGTTCTTAATTGGGAGAAATGCCATTTTATGGTTAATGAAGGAATTGTTCTTGGGCACAAGATCTCTGAGAGGGGCATCGAAGTTGACA
This sequence comes from Avena sativa, assembly GCA_916181665.1. Lineage (NCBI taxonomy): Eukaryota > Viridiplantae > Streptophyta > Magnoliopsida > Poales > Poaceae > Avena > Avena sativa. The sequence continues at coordinate 36,617,396 of OV702285.1, read as the reverse complement.
GAGCCAAAATTGAAGCAATTTAGAAGATGCCTTGCCCTAGAGATATTAAATGTATTCGTAGTATCCTTGGTCATGTTGGTTTCTATAGGAGGTTTCTTAAATATTTGTCCAAAATTTCAAAGCCTCTTACTAATCTTCTTCAAAAAGATGTACCTTTTGTTTTTGATGATGATTGTAAGGAAGCTTTTGAAACCTTAAATAAATCTTTGACAACTACTCCTATTGTTCAACCACCTGATTGGAGTCTACCTTTTGAAATTATGTGTGATGCTAGTGATTTTGCTGTGGGTGCTGTCCTTGGGCAACGTGTTGATAAGAAGTTGAATGTTATTCATTATGCTAGCAAGACTCTAGATGCTGCTCAAAAGAATTATGCTATTACTGAAAAAAGAGTTCTTAGCTGTAATCTTTGCCTGTGACAATTTTAGACCTTATATTGTTGATTCAAAGGTTACTATTCATACTAATCATGCTGCTATTAAGTACCTTATGACAAAGAAGGACGCTAAGCCTAGGCTTATTAGGTGGGTGTTGCTTTTGCAAGAGTTTGATCTGCATATTATGGATAGGAAAGGTGCTGAAAATCCTGTGGCTGACAATTTATCTCGTTTGGAAAACATTTCTTTTGACCCGTTGCCTGTTAGTGATAGTTTTCCAAATGAATAGCCGCATGAAAGTCCTTGGTATGATGATTATGCTAACTTTATTGTTTCCAAGTATTTGCCTCCAACCTTGATAGCTCAGCAAAGAAGAAAATTCTTTTGTGATCTAAGGCACTACTTTTGGGATGACCCACATTTATATAAAGAAGGAGTGGATGGTATTATGCGGAGATGTGTTCCAGAATTTGAATAACAAGAGATATTAAGAAAATGTCATGGCAGTGCTTATGGAGGACATCATGCTGGGGATAGGACTACACAAAAGGTTTTACAATCTGGATTTTGTTGACCTACCATTTTCAAAGATGCAAGGAAGTTTGTCTTATCATGTGATGAATGTCAACGAGTAGGTAACATTTCTAGATGAAATGAAATGCCTATGAATTATTCTCTTGTTATTGAATCTTTTGATTGTTGGGGATTTGACTTTCTGGGTCCTTTCCCTCCTTCAAAAGGGTATACTCATATTCTTGTTGTTGTTGACTATGTTACAAAATGGGTAGAAGCCATACCTACAAACAATGCTGATGGTAAGACCTCTTTGAAAATGCTCAAGGATGTTATTTTTCCTAGGTTTGGTGTGCCTAGATATCTCATGACCGATGGAGGCTCTCATTTTATTCATGGGGTTTTTAGAAAAACTCTTGCTAAGTATGATGTAAACCATAGAATTGCTTCAGCTTATCACCCCCAAACCAGTAGGCAAGTAGAACTTTCCAATAGGGAAATTAAATCTATCTTGCAGAAGACTATTAATAGATCTAGGAAAAATTGGGCTAAAAAGTTGAATGACGCTTTGTGGGCTTATAGAACTGCTTATAAAAATCCTATGGGGATGTCTCCTTACAAAATGTTCTATGGGAAAGCTTGTCACTTGCCTTTAGAATTAGAACACAAAGCTAATTGGGTAGTGAAAGAGTTGAATAGAGATTTTAAACTTGCCGGTGAGAAAAGATTGCTTGACATGAGTACCTTAGATGAGTGGAGGAGTGAAGCTTATGAAAATGCTAGGCTCTTTAAGGAAAAAAGTAAAAAGATGGCATGATAGGAGAATTCTCAAAAGGAAGTTCCATGTTGGTGAGAAAGTTCTGTTGTATAGGTCTTGTCTCAGAATTTTTGAAGGGAAACTACTCTCAAAATGGGAAGGACCTTTTGTTATCAAAGAAGTATATCGCTCAGGTGCCATCAGAATATCTTCTTTGAAGAATGACACAACACAGGTGGTGAATGGTCAAAGACTAAAGCATTATATATTTGGATATTCATATAATGAAGACGTTGACACAATTCAACTGATGACTCCGGAAGAATTTATTAGAAACCAAACGCTAGAATCTGTAGAGTTCATCTTTGAATAGTTAAAAGTGGTGAAAACAGAAGGTTCGTGAAAGCCCAATCTATTTATATGTTTGATGTTTTTATACATGAGGTAAGTTACGAGACAGAACAGAGGAGGAAACGGAGTCTGTGGTGGCCAAACCCACCCCAGGCGCGGGCCCCTGCCTGGCCGCGCCTGGAGGGGGTGTGCCACCTCCGAGCTCCATCTCTGCCTCGTTTTCGTACTAGTACCTTCCTTATGCATTGAAACTTCGTAATATATAACCCCTCGAATCCCCCGAGGTTCTTGCATCAAGTTCTTGTCGTGTTTTTATTTATATCTATTTCTGTTAGGCAAATTCTCATTTTTTGGAGCTACAATGTCCTCCTCTGGATCACCCATGGGGGATTCCTCTGCGGATATCCTCAACCCATACATGTATGAGTTGAGGATCCATCCCAAGGAGTTGATTCTCAAAGATGGGAAGGTACATATGAAAGAAGTTCAAGGCCCCAAAGGAGAAGGAAGTCTGGAAGACAGGATGGAAGCATTGGAGCAGAAAGTTTTCAGGTACAAGAAGATGGCAGAACGCGAAGTGGATCTTATTCACAAGATAAGTTCAGAACTCATCACCAAACATGAGGAGGAGGTGGCTGAGCTCCGAGAAGAAATCTTCTCGCTCCGTCAGACCACCAACCAATTTAAGATCTTTTGTGTCTTCAAGAAAGATTTTATGTTTGACTTTATCACTTGTATGTTTGCTTGTTTCTTTCAACTCTTTTGCTTGCTATCCAGCCTTGCTAGCCAAAAACCTGTTTTGAGAAGGCATACTTCTCATGCTTCCAATCCCTTTGAACCAAACCTATGCCATTTGTGTCCACCATATCTACCTACTAGCTTTACCGCTATTCCAAGCAAATTCTCAAGCTTCATCTATCTTTCGAATTGAAAAGTATTTTGTTATATGAAAACTAGTTAGTAAAGCTCTCATGACCTTGATGGAACACCTTATTTTCTTTCCCCTAATAGACTTTAACCATTGTGTCATCGAAGTTGTATATTCTTGCATATATACATTGGAATTAGCAGAACCGTGCTGCCACGGGGAACGTTTTCAACATTGCACTTGTATTGTACACGGTTGATATCGTGCTCTTTTGTCTGTGGATGTCACCAGTCTGAAATAAAGAGGGAACTTGTAAGTCCATGGAGTTTGTATTTTGTGTTAGAGAAACACCTGGGCCGCTAGCCTAAGCCATGCCTAATCATGGTGGAAACTTGCAGCATCACCATAGTGATCTATCTATGAAGCATCCTCAATAAAAAGCTCTGCACATAGTAAATAAAAAGATCGCTGAGATGCTCACTGTCTTCTTGCCTTGTCATTTTGGTTATGGGAAAGCTCCTGTACCATGTGTAAGGGGTACCCCGTTCGCGGATCTCTATGATACGCATGTACTTATAATGACAAGAACTTATCGGTAACTGAAGTTGAGTAGCATGAGGAGTGGCCCACATATTCAAGGGACATGAGATTGCCAACTTATATTTCGTCAAGCATATACTCCATTCTTGTTCACTTTAACCTTAATCATCTCAAGATGCCTATGATAGGGGCAATGAGGGCTCAAAGCTAGTAAGTACCATAATATTTTGGAAGCTCTTTATGACTTGAAATCCCTGCTTCCCTCTATAAAGGGACCTTTCTCCTACTTCCAAGTTGAGTCAGTAAACCTACTTCCTCTCTATCTCCAGCAAGCATTTGAGTTGTTGTGTTTCAAGCATTCATATGGTGATTTATTCAATCATGTTCTTTATCTTCCTTGTTTGCACAAGACTCTTATCAATTGAGTATTACTTTGAAAGCCTTCATTGTGAAAAACCTTTTTGAGCAAAGAGTGCTCCTGTTCTGAAAACCTCTACAAAAATCTTTTTGTGAAACCATTTGCCAGGTGTTCTCTGACCAAGAACAAAGTTTGCCAATTCCAATTATGATTTGTCTTTATGCATCTCTATTGTGACTCATGTACTTGTTGCAAGCTAAGTTATATAATGATGAGTTTTTTCTTCAATGAGTTGTGCAATGGTAAGTGTGATGCTTCTTGTTCGTATTCTTTTATCGACACTTCACTCCATAAACATGTGGACATGTTTACTGAGCTCAGTTTTCACTTGGGGACAAGCGAAGGTCTAAGCTTGGGGGAGTTGATATGCCCAATTTACATCACCATTCTATATCATAATTTACCTCTATTCATTGATATATGTCATATTATGAGGTATTACTTATGACTTTTCATCTAATTATGCATATTGGATGATTCTTGGAGGATGAACTGCCGGAGTCTGAATTCTGATGGAAAAATTGGTGTTTTGATGCAATTTCGCGAAGATCAGAAAAATATCAGAAAAATATGGGAAAATTATATTTTCCCAGAAGACAGAGGAAGCGAGAAGGGGAGGCGAAGAAGGGCCGCAGGGGGCCCACACCCTCTAGGCACGGGTCCCTCCTAGGCCACGCCTAGGGCAGGTGTGGCCCACCTGCCTGGCTCCCGACTTTGTCCTCTCACCTATATCTTCCCTATGGAACCTAACACTAGGGGAGCGACCATAGATAGATTTCCGCCGCCTGTGCGAGGTAGAAAACACCGAGAGAGAAAGATCTCTCCGGCAGACAGATTTCTGTCGGGGAATTCCTTCCCGGAGAGGGGAGATCGTCGCCATCAACACCATCGTCAAGCTAGGCTTCATCGAGATCATCATCATCATCCGCACCATCATCTCCACCAGCACCATCATCATTACTCCATCCTGCTATAACAATTGTGTTGGATATTGCTTTAGTTCATTAGGGGAAACCTTCCCCGTGTTGATTACTATTGTCGTTGATGCTTGTGAGTGGAACCATTGGATTATTATTTATGTTCAGATTGTTATCCATTATCATATCATCTTTGATCTTAATCCATATGATGTCTCGTGAGTAGTTCGTTTAGTTCTTGAGGACATGGGAGAAGTCATGTTGTTATTAGTGGATTTGTGATGAGTTATTATTCAATGGTTTAGTATTTAAGTTGTGGTGCTATTCTTCTAGTGGTGTCATGTGAGCGTCGACTACATGATACTTCACCATTTATGGGACTAGGGGAATGCATTGTGTATTTGGATACTAATTGTGGGGTTGCCGGAGTGACAGAAACCTGAACCCCCGTTAGGACACCTTTGCACAAGGGAGCGTAGGATCTCAGAGTTTAAGGCTGTGGTAAGATTTATATCTTAATTACTTTCCTGTAGTTGCGGATGCTTGGAGGGGGTTTAATCACAAGTATGTATTAGTCCAAGTAAGGTCGGTATGTTAGCAGAGGTTCACCCACACAACACTTACAACACCAAAGAAGAGTACTCAGCTATTTGAAGCGAAAGCACTTGATAGAATTCCAAAGTGTCCTCGAGAACGTTTGGTCCTTATAAGTATTTCCACCGGCTTGTCCTTTGCTGGGACACTTGCTCCGTTTGTTCGTTGTCTTTATTAATTTCTCTTTGTTTTGTTGCCTTATCAGAAAACCCCTAAAAATCCGTTTGCTAAGTATGTACAGAGAGTTCTTGCTCCATACCAATTTTTAGCACCTTCTGCTCCTCGTTGGGATCGACACTCCTATTTATCAAAAGTACTGCGATACACCCCCTATACTTGTGGGTCATCACACCTCTAGTGAACTAGAAACCACGTTCCAATCTTTACCATTGATACATCTTCCACTGTATACTTGCTACAAACCATCATCACCTTCCACACCATACAGTTAATCCTTTGTTACAGCAAACCGGTGATCTTGACAACCTCACTGATTCGTTGGGTCAAAGTCTTGAGTTTGTGTTGTGCATGTTTCCACATTGCTTGCAACACCTTTGAGACGTTTCCTTCCTCCTACTGGTTTGATAACCTCAGTTTCTTACTGAGGGAAAACTTGCTGCTGTGCTCATCATACCTTTCTCTTGGTGTAGGGGTTCGTAGCATGGAAAACAAAAATTTTCTACCGCATACAAACAAACAAGCCAAGATCTATCTACTAGGTTGTAGCAACGAGTCGATAGAATAACTCACCCTCGAAGATTCCAAAGTGTTTAACGAGAGCGGATTCTCGTGGGTGATGTAGTCGTACTCTTCCTGATCTCAAGATCGTGTAGACGATCCTTCCGGCGCTGCGTTCCGGCAGCGCTTCCGCAGTCGGTCACACGTTCGGTACTCGACGAAGACCTTCCTCTCCCTTGTTCCAGCAGGAAGCGGAGGTTGTAGCACTCTCTGTTGGAGATATGCCCTAGAGGCAATAATAAATATAGTTATTATTATATCTTTGTGTTTATGATAAATGTTTATATTCATGCTATAATAGTATTAACAAGGAAACATTAATACTTGTGTGGATTGTAAACTTAAATTGAAGTCCCTAGTATAGCCTCTATACTTCACTAGCTTGTTGGTTGATTAAATGATTGTGGTTTCCATATCATGAACATTGAGATGTTATCAACAACAAGATCATATCGTTAGGAGAATGATATGGTGGACATACTCCTATTGATAAGCGTAGCATAAAGATCAAGTCATTTCAATAGTTCAATTGCTATATGCTTTCTGATACATAGTAACCTAATTCCTTCGACCATGAGATCATGGATATCACCTTTACCGGATGGATGCTTTGATGACATCAAACACCACACCGTAACTGGGTGGCTATAAAGGTGGCATTAAGTGTTCGGAAAGTATTGGTTGAAACACATGGATCAAGAATGGGATTTGTCCATCCACATGACGGATAGATATACTCTGGGCCCTCCCGGTGGAATGTCATCCAATTGGCTTGCAAGCATGTGACTTGGTCACAAGGGATCACATATCACGGGAACGAGAAAAGAGTACTTATCGGTAACGAGGTTGAACTAGGTATGCAGAGATACCGACGATCATAACCTCGGATAAGTAAACTATCGTGAGACAAAGGGAAATTGGTATCGTATGTAAGTGGTTCATTCGATCGCAAAGTAATCGTAGAAATATGTGGGAGCCATATGAATTTCCAGATTCCTCTATTGGTTATTGTTCAGAGAAGTGTCTCGATCATGTCCGCATAATTCACGAACCGTAGGGAGACACACTTAAGGATTCGACGTTGTTTGAGTAGTTATGGTATTATGAGAAAGAGACCGAATGTTGTTCGGAGTCTCGGATGGGATCCGGGATATCACGAGGTGATCCGGAATGGTCCGGAGAATAAGATTCATATAAGGAAAGTCCCGTTTCGGAGTTCGGGAATGATTCCGGTGTTTTCATCGGGAATGTTCTAGAAGGTTCCGGATTGTCCGGCACTCCGGGGGGGGAGGGTACATGAGTGTGTCATTGAATGATTGCATCATGTACTAAGTGTTCTTGCTGTTCCAAAAACATGAAAGTCAAATTGCCAGTTTGAAAGTCAAACGGCTAAAACAGGAAACTGTGGGAAACAGGAAACTGTGGGAAACAAGCAAGAGGAGTTGGAACCAACTTGGAGGAGGAGTCCAGCTCCTCCAGGCCAGCGCCCAGCCCTAGGCCGAGTTGGGGAGGGACTCCCTCCCTCCCCTGGCGCGCCAAGGACCCTCCACCCATAAAAGGAGGGGCAGGGCTCCTCCTTGAGACACACAAGTTTCCACCTCTAATCTCAGGTTTAGAGCCGTTTTGGTTTAGAGCTTCTAATTGCTTTAGCCTGCGGTTTAGAGCCTTCTAATTGGTGAGTCTAATCTCTAGACCACTAATATCCCTCTCTCATAATCCACCATACTCGCTCCGGCTTAAGGCGAAGCCCTGCGGGATCTCCCCTCTACTTCCGGTACCACGCCGTTGTGCTGCCGGAATCGCGAGGAGAGTGCTACAACCTCCGCTGCCTGCTGGAATAAGGGAGAGGAAGGTCTTCGTCGAGTACCGAACGTGTGACCGACTGCGGAAGCGCTGCCGGAACGCAGCGCCGGAAGGATCGTCTACACGATCTTGAGATCGGAAAGAGTACGACTACATCACCCACGAGAATCCGCTCTCGTTAAACACTTTGGAATCTTCGAGGGTAAGTTATTCCATTGACTCGTTGCTACAATCTAGTAGATAGATCTTGGCTTGTTTGTTTGTATGCGATAGAAAATTTTGTTTTCCATGCTACGAACCTCTACAGTGGTATCAGAGCCGTGTCTATATGTAGATCTGTTGCACGAGTAGAACACAATGGTCATTGTGGGCGTTGATGCTTTTATTGTAGATTGCTTTTTGTGTACTTTGCATCTTGCGGTATGTTGGGATGAAGCGGCCCGGGCTAACCTTACATGACATCGTTCATGAGACTTGCTCCACGCTTGACATGCAACTTGTATTGCATAAGTGGCTTTGCGGGTGCCTGTTTCTCCTAGCATAGTTAAGATCCAATTTACAACGGGTAATCAACAATGCTAGTATCAATGTTGTGGTTCTTGTTCGTAAGTTAGAACGACACTTATTGAAAGCCCCAAACCACGTAAAATATGCAAAGAAAGTAGAGGCATCTAACTTTGTTTTGCAGGGGTGTGCAGTGATGTGATATGGCCATGATTGTGATTATATTTGATGTATGCAATGTTCCTTATTGTAAGTTGGCAACCGGCAGGAGCCATATGGTTGTCTTTAATTTATGTTAAGACCCGCGTGTCTATTCAAAGTAGTTGTAATAGTTGAAGCCGGTGGACGACAACCATGGTGAAGCGTCATTGACCTTGATGCAATGCCGGAGATGATGGAGATCATGTTCGTGTTTGATGATGGAGATCGGAAGCACAAAGAAGAAAGGCCATATCATATCACATATTATGAATTGCATGTGATGTTAATCCTTTATGCATCTTGTATTGCTTAGTAGACGACGGTAGCATTATAAGATGATCCCTCATGCACATGAATTTCAAATCATAAAGTGTTCGCCCTTAGTTAGCACCGTTGCTAAAGCTTGTTGTTTCGAAGCACCACGTGATGATTGGGTGTGTTAGATTCCGCAAGTGTATACAACGTAAGCAAGCCAGATTTGCTTATGCGGTGGCTAAGGTTTGATCTTGACGAGCCTAGCATGTACAGACATGGTCTCAGGAACACGGATTACCGAAAGGTAAAGCATGAATCATATAGTAGATATGATGAACATGATGATTGTTCGCCATTGAAACTATATCAACTCTCGTGATGATCGGTGTTGATGTAGTGGATTTGGTTCGTGTGAACACTAAAACAATGTGAGGGATGTTGTTTTGAGTGGGAGTTCACCTAGTTTAATTTCATTAATTAATTTGAACTCAATTTGTCATAAACTTAGTCTAAACTATTGCAAATATGTTGTAGATCAATGGCAGCCCCTACCATCAATTTTAATGCGTTCCTAGAGAAAGAAAAGTTGAAAAACAATGGAAGCAACTTCGCGGATTGGTTCCGCAATTTGAGGATTGTCCTCACAGCTGGTAATTTGACCTATGTGCTGGATGCACCACTGGGTGACCCACCTGCAGCTGATGCTCCCGATGAAGTAAAGAATGTTTACCTCGCTCGGAAGAATCAGTACTCCATAGTTCAGTGTGCTATCTTGTATGGTTTAGAATCGGAGCTTCAGAAAAGGTTTGAAGAGTCAGACCCATATGATATTTTCGAGGATCTCAAATTGATTTTTGAGACTCATGCGGCAATTGAAAGCTATGAGGCTTCTGAGAAGTTCTTTAACTGCAAGATGGAAGAGGGCAGCTCCGTCAGTGAGCATGTGCTTAAGATGTCTGGGCACGCAAACAAACTTCAAAGCTTGGGTATAGTGATTCCTAATGCTTTGGGGGTTTACCGCGTTCTCCAGTCATTGCCACCAAGTTACAGGAACTTTGTGATGAACTACAACATGCAGAACATGAACAAAGAGTTGCCAGAACTATTTGCTATGTTAAAATCTGCAGAAGTGGAGATCAAGAAAGAGCACCAAGTGTTGATGGTCAATAAGACCACCAAATTCAAGAAAGGCAAGTCTAAGCAAAAGGGACACTTCAAGAAGGGTGGTAAGAAAGTTGCCACGCCGACGAAGAAAACCAAGGCTGGACCAAAGCCTGAAACTGAGTGCTTTTACTGCAAGGGAGAAGGTCACTGGAAGCGGAATTGCCCAAAGTACTTGGCGGATTTGAAGAACGGCAACATCAAGAAGAAAGGTATATCTGATATACATGTTATTGATGTGTATCTCACTAGTATTCGTAGTAGTGCCTGGGTATTTGATACTGGTTCGGTTGCTCATATTTGTAACTCGAAACAGGTGCTGCAGAATAAACGGAAGCTAGCGAAGAATGAGGTGACGATGCGCGTGGGAAACGGATCAAAGGTTGATGTGATCGCGGTCGGCACGCTACCTCTTCATCTACCATCGGGATTAGTTTTATACTTAAATAATTGTTATTTAGTGCATGCGTTGAGCATGAACATTATATCAGGATCTTGTTTATTGCGAGACGGTTACTTGTTTAAGTCAGAGAATAATGGTTGTTCGATTTATATGAGTAATATGTTTTACGCACATGCACCTTTGATAGATGGTCTATTCTTATTGAATCTCGATAGTGGAAATACACATACCAACAATATTGAAGCTAAACGTTTGAAATCAAGCGATAATTCGACCTATATGTGGCACTGTCGTCTTGGTCACATTGGAGTGAAGCGTATGAAGAAACTCCATTCCGATGGACTTCTTGAATCACTTGATTTTGAATCACTTGATAGATGCGAAGCATGTCTGATGGGCAAAATGACAAAGACTCCATTTTCTGGTATGATGGAGCGAGCTACGAACTTATTGGAAATCATACATACCGATGTATGTGGTCCAATGAGTGTAGCATCGCGCGGTGGTTATCGTTATGTTCTTACCTTCACAGATGACTTGAGTAGATATGGGTATATCTATTTCATGAAACATAAGTCCGAAACTTTCGAGAAGTTTAAGGAGTTTCAAAGTGAGGTAGAGAATCAACGTAACAAGAAGATTAAGTTTCTACGTTCTGATCGTGGAGGTGAATATCTAAGTTACGAGTTTGGCGAGCATTTAAAGAAGTGCGGAATACTTTCACAATTGACACCGCCGGGAACACCACAGCGTAATGGTGTGTCCGAACATCGTAATCGAACTCTCTTAGATATGGTTCGTTCTATGATGTCACTTACAGATTTACCGCTATCATTTTGGGGTTATGCATTAGAAACAGCCGCATTCACTTTAAATAGGGCACCGTCTAAATCCGTTGAAACGACACCGTATGAATTATGGTTTGGGAAGAAACCTAAATTGTCGTTCCTTAAAGTTTGGGGATGCGAAGCCTATGTAAAGAAGTTACAGCCGGACAAGCTTGAACCCAAAGCGGAAAAATGCGTCTTCATAGGATACCCGAATGAAACTATTGGGTATACCTTCTATCATAGATCCGAAGGCAAAATCTTCGTTGCCAAGAATGGATCCTTTCTAGAGAAGGAATTTCTCTCGAAAGAAGTGACTGGAAGGAAAGTAGAACTCGACGAGGTTGTCGAACCTTCTCTCGAAATTGCGAGTAGCGCAGCACCGGAAGAAGTTCCTGTGGTGCCTGCACCGATTAGAGAGGGAGCTAATGATGGTGATCATGAAACTTCGGTTGAAGTTGCTACAGAGCCTCGGAGGTCAACGAGAACTCGTACCACTCCAGATTGGTATGATTCCGTTATGAGTGTCATGTTGGTGGACAACACCGATGACCCCGAGACATATGAGGAAGCGATGATGAGCCCAGATTCCAATAAATGGCAAGAAGCCATGAAATCCGAGATTGGATCCATGTACAAAAACCAAGTATGGACTTTGGTGGACTTACCGGATGGCCGGAAGGCTGTCGAGAACAAATGGATTTTCAAGAAGAAAACAGATGCTGATGGTAATGTTACTGTCTATAAAGCTCGACTTGTCGCAAAAGGGTTTCGACAAATTCAAGGAGTTGACTATGATGAGACTTTCTCACCAGTAGCAAAGCTAAAGTCTGTGAGGATTATGTTAGCAATCGCTGCATATTATGATTTTGAGATATGGCAGATGGATGTCAAAACAGCATTCCTCAATGGAGATATAGATGAAGAGTTGTATATGATGCAACCCAAAGGTTTTGTCGATCCTAAAGATGCTAACAAGGTATGCAAGCTTCAACGGTCCATCTATGGATTGAAGCAAGCATCCCGAAGTTGGAATCAACGTTTTGATAAGGTAATCAAAAGTTTTGGTTTTATACAAACTTATGGAGAAGCTTGTATTTACAAGAAAGTGAGTGGGAGCTCTTTAGCATTCTTAATACTGTATGTGGATGACATATTGTTGATTGGGAATGATGTAGACCTTCTTAATAGTGTCAAGGAATATTTGAATAATAGTTTTTCAATGAAGGATCTTGGCGAAGCAGCTTACATATTAGGCATAAAGATTTATAGAGATAGATCGAAACGCCAAATATCATTGTCACAGAGTACATATTTGGACAAAGTTCTAAAGAAGTTTGGAATGGAAGAAAGCAAGAAAGGGTTCTTGCCCATGTTGCCCAATACGACCTTGAGTAAAACTCAAAGTCCAACATCGGCAGAAGATAGAGAAAGGATGAGTAAGACTCCCTATGCCTCAGCCATAGGATCTCTAATGTATGCCATGCTATGTACTAGACCCGACATTGCATATGCTGTTAGTTTAACTAGCAGATATCAAAGTGATCCAGGAGTGGATCATTGGACAGCGGTCAAAAACATCCTTAAGTACTTGAGAAGAACTAAGGATATGGTTCTTTCTTATGGAGGTGATGAACAGCTCGTTGTTAATGGTTACACCGATGCTAGTTGGAACACCGATCCAGATGATTCTAAATCACAATCTGGGTACGTATTTATTTTGAATGGTGCAGCAGTTAGCTGGAGGAGTGCAAAGCAAAGCGTTGTGGCGAGATCTTCAACTGAATCGGAATACATGGCTGCTTCGGAGGCTTCACAAGAAGCGATATGGATGAAAGAGTTCATTACAGAGCTGGGTGTGGTTCCAAGTGCGCTGGACCCAATGTCTATCTACTGTGATAACATGGGCGCCATAGCCAATGCGCAAGAACCAAGGTCACACAAGAAGCTGAAGCATATCAAACTGCGTTTTCACGCTATTCGAGAACATATCCAGGATGGGGATATAAAGATTTGCAAAGTACACACAGATCTGAATGTGGCGGATCCGTTGACTAAACCTCTCCCGAGGGCAAAACATGACCAACACCAAACTGCCATGGGTGTTCGGTATATTACCATGTAATCTAGATTAGATGACTCTAGTGCAAGTGGGAGACTGTTGGAGATATGCCCTAGAGGCAATAATAAATATAGTTATTATTATATCTTTGTGTTTATGATAAATGTTTATATTCATGCTATAATAGTATTAACAAGGAAACATTAATACTTGTGTGGATTGTAAACTTAAATTGAAGTCCCTAGTATAGCCTCTATACTTCACTAGCTTGTTGGTTGATTAAATGATTGTGGTTTCCATATCATGAACATTGAGATGTTATCAACAACAAGATCATATCGTTAGGAGAATGATATGGTGGACATACTCCTATTGATAAGCGTAGCATAAAGATCAAGTCATTTCAATAGTTCAATTGCTATATGCTTTCTGATACATAGTAACCTAATTCCTTTGACCATGAGATCATGGATATCACCTTTACCGGATGGATGCTTTGATGACATCAAACACCACACCGTAACTGGGTGGCTATAAAGGTGGCATTAAGTGTTCGGAAAGTATTGGTTGAAACACATGGATCAAGAATGGGATTTGTCCATCCACATGACGGATAGATATACTCTGGGCCCTCTCGGTGGAATGTCATCCAATTGGCTTGCAAGCATGTGACTTTGTCACAAGGGATCACATATCACGGGAACGAGAAAAGAGTACTTATCGGTAACGAGGTTGAACTAGGTATGCAGAGATACCGACGATCATAACCTCGGATAAGTAAACTATCGTGAGACAAAGGGAAATTGGTATCGTATGTAAGTGGTTCATTCGATCGCAAAGTAATCGTAGAAATATGTGGGAGCCATATGAATTTCCAGATTCCTCTATTGGTTATTGTTCAGAGAAGTGTCTCGATCATGTCCGCATAATTCACGAACCGTAGGGAGACACACTTAAGGATTCGACGTTGTTTGAGTAGTTATGGTATTATGAGAAAGAGACCGAATGTTGTTCGGAGTCTCGGATGGGATCCGGGATATCACGAGGTGATCCGGAATGGTCCGGAGAATAAGATTCATATAAGGAAAGTCCCGTTTCGGAGTTCGGGAATGATTCCGGTGTTTTCATCGGGAATGTTCTAGAAGGTTCCGGATTGTCCGGCACTCCGGGGGGGGGGGGGGGGAGGGTACATGAGTGTGTCATTGAATGATTGCATCATGTACTAAGTGTTCTTGCTGTTCCAAAAACATGAAAGTCAAATTGCCAGTTTGAAAGTCAAACGGCTAAAACAGGAAACTGTGGGAAACAGGAAACTGTGGGAAACAAGCAAGAGGAGTTGGAACCAACTTGGAGGAGGAGTCCAGCTCCTCCAGGCCGGCGCCCAGCCCTAGGCCGAGTTGGGGAGGGACTCCCTCCCTCCCCTGGCGCGCCAAGGACCCTCCACCCATAAAAGGAGGGGCAGGGCTCCTCCTTGAGACACACAAGTTTCCACCTCTAATCTCAGGTTTAGAGCCGTTTTGGTTTAGAGCTTCTAATTGCTTTAGCCTGCGGTTTAGAGCCTTCTAATTGGTGATTCTAATCTCTAGACCACTAATAGCCCTCTCTCATAATCCACCATACTCGCTCCGGCTTAAGGCGAAGCCCTGCGGGATCTCCCCTCTACTTCCGGTACCACGCCGTTGTGCTGCCGGAATCGCGAGGAGAGTGCTACAACCTCCGCTGCCTGCTGGAACAAGGGAGAGGAAGGTCTTCGTCGAGTACCGAACGTGTGACCGACTGCGGAAGCGCTGCCGGAACGCAGCGCCGGAAGGATCGTCTACACGATCTTGAGATCGGAAAGAGTACGACTACATCACCCACGAGAATCCGCTCTCGTTAAACACTTTGGAATCTTCGAGGGTAAGTTATTCCATCGACTCGTTGCTACAATCTAGTAGATAGATCTTGGCTTGTTTGTTTGTATGCGATAGAAAATTTTGTTTTCCATGCTACGAACCTCTACACTCTCCTCGCGATTCCGACAGCACGACGGCGTGGTACCGGAAGTAGAGGGGAGATCTCGCAGGGCTTCGCCTTAAGCCGAAGCGAGTATGGTGGACTATGAGAGAGCCCTCGGTGATCTAGGGTTTAGACGCACCAAGGAGATGGATCTAGGACGGCGGCTAGGGCAAGTAGAAGCCCTAACTCGGCGGCTTGGGAGAAACCCTAGGGCGACGGCGGCTATGGTGGGCGGCGGCTAGGGTTAGGGTTTTAGAGGGGCAAGGTGTAGGTCTAGGAGGGGCAGCCCTGCCCCTCCTTATATAGGTGGGAGGGCGCGGCCAAGGGGAGGGGAGTCCCTCCCCAACTCGGACTCCTTGGCCGGCGGTGGAGGGAGAGGGACTTCCTCCCCAAGTAGGTTTCCTACTCTCCCTCCACCAAACAAAATAGCCGTTATACTTTTCAAATTGGCGTTTGACTTTTCAAACTAGGATTTGATTTATCCCTTTATTTTGTTCAGCGATGACACCTAGTACATGATGCAACCATTCCAACTTGTTATAACCTTCTAGAACATTCCCGATGAAAACACCGGAACCATTCTCCAACCCCGAAACAGGACTTTTCTTATATGAATCTTATTCTCCGGACCATTCCGGATCTCCTCGTGATATCCCGTATCCCATCTGAGACTCCGAACAACATTCGGTCTCTTACTCATCATTCCATAACTACTCAAACAACGTCGAATCCTTAAGTGTGTCTCCCTACGGTTCGTGAATTATGCGGACATGATCGAGAAACTTCTCCGAACAATAACCAATAGAGGAATCTGGAAATTCATATGGCTCCCACATATTTCTAAGATTACTTTGCGATCGAATGAACCACTTACATACGATACCAATTTCCCTTTGTCTCACGATAGTTTACTTATCCGAGGTTTTGATCGTCGGTATCTCTGCATACCTAGTTCAACCTCGTTACTGATAAGTACTCTTTTCTCGTTCCCGTGATATGTGATCCCTTGTGAGCCAGTCACATGCTTGCAAGCTAATTGGATGACATTTCACCGAGAGGGCCCAGAGTATATCTATCCGTCATATGGATGGACAAATCCCACTCTTGATCCATGTGCCTCAACCAATACTTTCCGAACACTCAATACCACCTTTATAGCCACCCAGTTACGGTGTGGTGTTTGATGTCATCAAAGCATCCTTCCGGTGATGGTGATAAGCATGATCTCATGGTCGAAGGAATTAGGTTACTATGTATCAGAAAGCATATAGCAATTGAACTATTAAAATGACTTGATCTTTATGCTACGCTTATCTATAGGAGTATGTCCATCATACCATTCTCCTAACGATATGATCTTGTTGTTAATAACATCTCAATGTTCATGATAGGGAAACCACAATCATTTATTAACCAACAAGCTAGTATTATGAAGAGGCTTTACTAGGGACTTCAATTTAAGTTTACAAATCACACAAGTATTAATGTTTCCTTGTTAATACTATTATAGCATGAATGTAAACATTTATCATAAACACAAAGATATAATAATAACTACATTTATTATTGCCTCTAGGGCATATCTCCAACACTTGGGGTTTCCAACGAAGCGTCCCGTGACAAGTACTGTGCGCCATCATGATCACAGCAGCAAGTTTCCCTAAGTTATGAAATCAAGGTTATCGAACCAGTAGGAGAAAGAAAACAGCTCCCAAGGTGTTGCTAGCAACTTGGAACCTGCATAACACAACCACAATACTTTGCCCCAACTTACTGTGAGGCTGTCAATCTCACCGCTTTGCTGAAAACAAGGATTAAACATATAGTGTGGAAGATAGTAATTGCTTGTAATAATTGCAGAAAGTAAACCGTAAACGGTAAACAGTAGATGGTATATCAATGGAAAGGAATGAACCGGGATCCACAATTCACTAGAGGTGTTCTCCATAAGATAAATAACATGTTGGGTGAACAAATTATATCGGGGCAATTGACAGATTGAAAATGCATAACGATGCATATACTAGACTTCTTGATCTCTACGAGATTTGTGTCAAAATTACAACATGATAAATAGACTGTAATCCAACTGTATCTATGACTAATAATCCACCTTCAGGTTATCATCCGAACTCCTTCCAGTATTAAGTTGCAAGCAACATATAATTGTATTAAGCAAAGTGTGTAAAGTAAACAATATAATTGCCCCTGGACAAAGGATTGTTGTTTTCTCCCTAGTAGCAACAGCACATCTACAACCTTAGAGATTTCTGTCACTTCCCTAGATTACTAGAGGCATGAACCTACTATCGAGCATAAATACTCTCTCTTAGAGTTACACGCATCTACTTGGCCAAAGTATCTACTAGCAACGGAGAGCATGCAAGATCACAAATAACATCGACATGATAGAATCAATAATCAATCTGACATAGTACTCAATATCCTTTGAATCCCCGCAAACACAACATGTAGCATTACAAATAGATGATCTTGATCATGAACGGAGCTCACAAGATCTAAACATGATAGCACAAAAGAGGAGAAACAACCATGTAGCTACTATATGGACCCGTAGTCCAAGGGTGAACTACTCACGCATCACTCTGGAGGCTGTCATGGTGATGAAGAAGGCATCTGGGATGATCTCCCCTCTCCGACAGGGTGCCGGGAAGAGCTTCGGATCCCCCCGATCTAGGGATGGAGATGGCGGCGGCTACGAACTCTTTCGTGGATTTCTGATCGGGTGCTTAGGGTTTCTGCCTCGGGGTATTTTTATAGGCGAAGGGGCAAGGTTGGTGGATGCCCGAGGGTCCCACACCATAGGCTGGCGCGCCCTAGGCTGGGCCCGTGCCACCCTATGGTGTGGCTGCCTCGTGGCTCCTCTTCGTCTCCTCTTCGGTCTCCGTGTCGTGTCGGGTAAAATATTGACTTTGGCTTTTGTTCCGTCCAATTTCGAAAATATTTTTTTACTAGATTTTATGAAACCAAAAACAGCAGAAAACAGGCAACTGGCACTACGACATCTTGTCAATAGGTTAGTTCCAGAAAATGTATAAAAATGTCTTAAAGTGTAGACAAAACATAAGATAGTTGATACAAAACAAGCATAAAGCATAAAAAATTATAGATACGTTTACGATGTATTAGCACCTCGTAAGAGTGATCGGCGCGCGATTTTTCCAAGAAACCAATAAACGACAATTATTTTATGTTTTCAAGATGTTTATAGGCACTGCTAGAGATGCTCTTAGCATTTGCTCCAAGCCCTCCCTCAACCTTAGACACAAAAACGGTTAAAATCGCTGAATACTACTTAATTAAAGGTTTGGTGGTCTTTGATAAGTAATAAATAATTAAACTCATAGTAGACAGGTTTGTAGAACTACGGATAGCCGCTGGGATGAGCGGTGTTTGACGAAACAGATAGGATCCACGGGAATTATACACGGATCTGTGCTGGCCACACGAAAACAGGTTCAAATGGAAAGAGGTCCCGACCGGACTAATTGTTCACCGACGATCCGTTTGGCACTAATCTTGACAATGGCGTCGGATCGGATGTATGGAGGTGTCGGCACATGGTGTACCTATTGAGCGAAGTCCGCTCCTAACTGTGTGCCTTATAAGTTTTTCTAAGAAAAAATTGAACTAAAAACAGGTCGAATTTTATGCATGAGTTAGAAAAATTTACAAATTTAAGCGAAATCTAAAGCAATATAAGGTTATTTTTCAAGGCACCAGGTTGATCCACATAGGCTAAATTGATATTCTCCTTTGATCTTAAATTTAAAGGCTAAGATTAACTATTAAATAGTGTAACGTAGAATAAAATAAATATGTACAAATGAAGTCTTATCTATCTACTAATTTACATAAAGGTAGGTTCGTCCACCCTGATTTTGGTTCCGATTTTTGCTTGGACGAGTTGGCCCCTGCTGTTTTGAAGATATTACCTGGGTTGCCACCGCTAAGTCAGAATCTGTTTCTTCGGTGCTGCCGGCCACACGCGGAAGGAGGCGAGGACGAGGCTCGCTCGCTCGCGGGGCTGCATCAACCGTCCCTGGTCAGAGGTGAGGAGGCGCGTGGGGACGGACAAGTAGGTGGACCGGGCGAGGTCAGGAGAGAGGAGGCCGAGCAGGGACCGGAAGCGAACGTGGTCGACACAGTCTACCGGTGTCGACCGTACTGGGTGGAGGCGAGCTTGTACCACCGACCTGGCCAGCAACAATGGCGGTGACCAACACGCGGCGCTCCCCGACCACGCCATCCTCTTGCGAACTCCTCGATGTTCTCTCCCCGACTCCAAGCAGAGACAACATAGAGGGAGGGTGGAGATCCAGGACAAACAATGAACAGATACGAGCTTGTGTGCTACAGCCGATGGGCATGGGCATGCTCAAGCCTGATCCATAACGGAAGAGCTCGTGCTCCAAATCCAGTAGAGGGAATGGGATAGGCGGTGAATTTAGTCTTCCGTTGCAGTTTCTCTTGATTTGGTATAAAAATCGGTGTCCAATTTAAGATTCCAGGGAGGCTGTGAGTATGGGAGAGAAGATTTGGGAAAAAAGAGGACATTCTGTTCAGATTATCTTTATTCGTGGAAAAACAAGTTTCAAACTATGACAACATTTCATTTTCTAAGTATTGGTATATTTATATAAATTAGTTTTTCTGTAACCGTGATAACGCACGGGCATTTAGCTAGTGTCACGTTAATTGGTCACGTAGCCCCGAAAAATTTACGGAGTCCGGGGAAGTGAGCCGCAACCGATTAGCCCCGATGTCCTTCTTGACCGGTCGGCCCCTCTTCGTGTGCATGATCAGCAGCCACGAGACCTGACTCATGGCGCTCGCCTCGATGCCGTTGTCCGACCGGCCGGCCGGCTGTTTTCGAGTGCTTTCCGTGCATACAGATCTGCAGCGAAGTATTAAACTGGCCCCATGCACTCAGCAATGCAGATTTGTCTCTTATACAGATCCCAAGGCTAGTCTAGATGCATGTGGCTGGTAATATTCCTTTTCGATTATCTGTGGCCGGCCGGCCGGATATCTTCATGTGTTTACGGTGCATGTAGGCCAGCAGGGGAAGCTCGAAATCTTGTCCCACTCTCTCAGCCATGCAAGATTAATCTAAGAGCATCTCCACTCATTCACCGAACCCAGGCTAGATACACTACGCTCAGTTTTTCACTCGCGTACCCAGGCCGAGTTCCCGGGTCGCCCGTTTCCGCTCAAATTCGGCTAAATTTTGTCTAAATTTCGGCATAGTTCGGCATACGACGAATACAGAACATTTTAAGACCAAAATTCGACGAAATTTTTAAGCAGAGTTCGGTGTACTGTAAATATAGTTCGGCCTGCAATAAAATTACAACATATTTCGGCCAAGTTCGGCCAGTTCATACTCAGCATCTACGTCGTGTTGCCCCTGCGTGTCCATAGGTGCTCGACAAGATCATCCTGCAGCTGTTGATGCATCGCCGGATCTCGAATCTCCTGACGCATTGCGATGAATGCAGCCCATGTTGGAGGCACCTGATGATCAGGCTCGGCAAGAGGACCATGTAGATGGTATGACTCGTCCTCCTCGAGCAAACTCATTGGATCATTCTTCTCATCCTCAATGATCATGTTGTGCAAGGTCACACAACAGTTCATCACTTCCCACATCTGATCTTTCGACCAGGTCATAGCAGGGAACCGGACAACTGCAAACCTCTGCTGGAGCACACCAAATGCCCGCTCCACGTCCTTCCTGCAAGCTTCTTGTTCCTTGGCAAAGTGAGAATGCTTGGGGAGCATTGGGCCTGAGATAGTCTTCACAAATGTTGGCCATCTTGGATAGATGTCATCTGCTAGATAGTATCCCTTGTTGTAGTGATGCCCGTTGATCTCAAATTCCACAAGGGGAGCATGACCCTCAACAAGCTTGGAAAAGACAGTTGAGGAGTTGAGGACGTTGATGTCGTTGTTCGATCCTGCCATGTCAAAGGAGTGCCAGATCCAAAGATCATGTGTAGCAACTGCCTCAAGTATCACAGTGCATCCTCCTTTGTGGCCTTTGTACATTCCTTGCCATTCAAATGGACAGTTCTTCCACTCCCAATGCATGTAATCTATGCTTCCAAGCATACCAGAAAATCCTCTACTTTCATTGACTGCAAGGATCCGAGCAGTGTCTTCAGCAGTGGATGATCTCAAGTACTGTTCCCCGAACACTGCAATCAGTGCCCTATAGAACCTGTACAAGCATTAAAGGGCGGTGGACTCGGCGATGCGGAGATAGTCATCGGCAGCATCAGACGGCGCTCCATATGCAAGCAACCTCATCGCCACGGTGCACTTCTGAAGCGACGAAAACCCAACCAAGCCGGTGCAGTCCTTCTTGCAAAGGAAATATGGGTCGAACTCCCGGATGGCATGCACGATCTTGAGGAAGAGCTTCCGGCTCATCCTGAAACGGCGGCCAAACACGTCTTCTCCATGGAGTGGCTGGTCGGCGAAGTAGTCGGCGTACAACATGCAGTAGCCCTCTATCCTCTGTCTCGCCTTGCACTTCATGCGACCTGGCGCCGAACCACCGCGCTTCGGCTTCGCCATCTGCATGTACAGCTGGGCGAGCAATGCGAGAATCTGCAAGTGCTCTTCACTTTCGGCGACCTCGGCGCTCTCCTCTTCCAGGAGTTCGGCGAGCAACTCCTCGTCGTTGGAATCCATGGCGAGTATCTCGCCCTCGTCAGAGTCAGTGGACAACACCTCGTCGCCGTCGGAGTCCATGGCCGAATCCGGCCAAATGTCGAACACCTGGCGGGCATGGTGGTGGGCGCACCGAGCCGAAGCACAACTACGGCAAGGGTAGGTAGGCGAAAGCGGCGGCGGCAGAGGCGTGGAGCTGGGCGGCAACACCGGCGAGCGTAGCTAAAGGCGTGGGCATGTCTCGGGGCGGGGGAGCTCCGCCGGCGAAGTCATAGCGACAGAGCTCTCGCGGCAGTCTGGGCGAGTGGAGTGGATGGAAATGGGACTGTCTCACCGACAGAGCTGGCCCACGCCCTTTTTTGCAGCGTCCGGCGTCCCCAGGGCGTACCCGGGAACCTGAGTTCGGCCTGGGTAGGCCGGACCAAAACACGCCAAAATCCGGACGAAAACAGGTCCTTGGGTACGCGACTCGGCGTCCGGACCGAAATTCAGCGTCCGGACGGACGTCCTGGGTAGGCGAGTGGAGATGCTCTAAGGTTCGCCTCCTGTACAGATCTGAAACCTAGGCGCATGTGGTAGGTATTAACCATTGGTAGCACGCGATAATTAATCAAGGCTATGGATATGACTTGTTTGCACCTGAGCCTGATGAGATAAATCATCAGTCATGCATCTTGATAATTCGGACGAATGGCTCACCCCGCAAAAAAGCGAAGAACTTTGATCTTCCTAATGATTAATCCTCAAAGGTAAATTCATTGCTTTCTCAAAGTTGTGTAGTAGTAGTAGTACTAGTAGTAGTAGTAGTAGTAGTAGTAGTAGTAGTAGTAGTAGTAGTAGTAGTAGTAGTAGTAGTAGTAGTAGTATAAGTGCATAAATCTAAAATAATAGATATTCTATAATTCATTTGGAATTACTGAATGTTGGTCGATACAAAATGTGAGACAACATGTACAAGGTCATTCACCGAGAGAAAAAAATGATGAAGCTATATGGTGAGTGCAACTAAACAATATCCTAGATATTTTATCGCACTTAGCATTTTAGTGTTATTTACTGATTAAATTTACAGACATAGACATTAATACATGAGTTGTAGCAATGTGCCTGGCAAAATTTAGTAAAATAATTTTGATTGTTGAAGTAAAATAATTCATTTTGTTTTGTATGGAAGCGTAATGTTTCAGTGTATAATGTTTTATTATTAGTTCACTTCTTCAGAGGTAGCATCTTTAGATCACTAATTTGTTTCCTCCTCTAAATATGTGTTAAATAATGTTTTTGTGTAGTATAATGCTTTGCTCATAGGTAGCTTCATAAGATCATTACCATTGTGTTAACCAATGAAACTTTGTCATCGATCTTCCAATACTCACAACTCTCAATGTACTAATAAATAAATAATTCAGTTTTTCTTTTTTGTTGGAGATAGCAATATTTGTATTTCCCCATATAAAGCATAATTATCCTATTTTAGCAAAAAATAATTTTACCAACTATCTAAGTGTAATAAATAAATGGTGATGAAAAAGTATCCCGTACAACCAGTAAATCCAGCTATCTATTGTATACTAAAAGTAAGCTACAGAGGAAATATATGTATATATATGGTATATGTATATATGCTAGAAAATGATAAATTCGATTCGGTTCCTGTGTTCATATGCACCATCTTGAACAGGAAGTTCAAAGAATGATTGTTTTGGTAAACATATCCAAGTGGTCTACTTACATGCATAATTTTTTCATGAAAAGTAAATTTAATAGATTAAATTTCTTGGAATGAAAATTGTCTGAGTTTTACTTACGAGGAAAATTCATCATGAAATGACATATTTTTTAAAATAGACGCTCTAAAAAATAATATTCTAAAAATAATATTCTGTGTCTATTTCCGGGAATCAGCGAGAATGTCATTTCTTCACAAAACTATGCATGCACGTAGACACTTGAACATGTTTATTAAAAAAAGAATTTGTATACAACTCAGAAAATGAGCTCATAATGATACAATGTAAGAACTAATTGACATGCCAGAAAATTATAAATTCAAAGCTACTTCTAAGCTCATATGCATCTTCATGACATGACAAATAATGAGAAATTCAACTCAGCTTCTAAGCTCATATGCATGTTCATGAACAATAAATTCAATAAACCAGATCTTTTTGGAATCAAATAGTGAGTTCACAAAGAAACTAAAACTTTTGGAAACAGAAATTTTGATTATTATAATTAAATGCAAAAAAATCGTCATGAAATGCCATTCTCGACGTTTTGTCAAAAAAACACAAAATAAAATAATGCTCTAAAAGGGCTTAAAATAGTCTATTTGCAACATCACTGTTTACGTTTTCGCACTGAGCACCACGAATACGATTTCTTCTAAAGTCTATGCACATACATAGACACTAGAACATGTTTTATATATACAAAAACTAGAGATCATAGAAAATAACTATGAAGCTATTTAGAGGTATTTCAGAACATCATATATGAAACTATATGTCAAAGTTACACCTCAAAACATGTCTCCACATTAAAAACTGGATATTTGCAATAAAAAGTCTATTAATTTAAGGACGACACTAAAATATCAGCATGCCCTCGCATTTGCGAGGGCCACTGTGCTAGTTCGATAAAAACTAAAACTAATGGCCAAGGTAGTGGTAGAAGATGGTGTAGTCTCTGTCGTTGTTGCTCGGCGGCTTGTCCTTTGTGGCGTGGCTGGTGCCCTTACGCCGCATCCACTCGGGCCGGCCTCATTATTGTTGGCGGCCAGGTGAACGAAGTTGCTCATGGGGTGTGCACGCTCGTGCACCGCCTCTCGTCACGACCACGCGAGGGAACTCTCCCACTAGTGGAAACGAGGGCTTTTGTTGATCCCGAAAATGGGCTTTAACACCGGTTCTTCTACGAACCGGTGTTAAAGGGGGGGCCGTACCAGCGTGGCCTCTGCGGCATTAAAGGAGCCCCCCCTTTAACACCGGTTCGTGCCACGAACCGGTGTTAAAGGTCCCTGCACCAGTGGCCCGCGCACCCCCCCTTTAACACCGGTTCGTGGCACGAACCGGTGTTAAAGGGGGGGGGCTATATAAGACACCACCCCAGCCCACTCACACCCCACTCTTCCATTCTTTCACATTTTGGAGCCTAGCAAGAGGGTGTGAAGAGTGCTAGTTTGTGTTTTTTTCATATGCACTAGAGGTGTTCGGTGAAATGCCCGAGAGCTCAAAATAAGCTTTCTTGTTGCTCTTTCCGTCTCGGTCGAGGTCGGCAACTATAGTTTCATGTGTCATTGATGTACTATATATATAAATGGTCATCACCCTATTATTTTTTGATATATACTACATATTAAGCAGATGAATCGGCAATGGATGTACGGTGACCGCCGCACTTCCGAGTACATTACGGGCCTCCAAAATTTCATCGTTGTGGCTAATGCAAACCGTGGTCACAATGGTTTTATGTGCTGTCCGTGTGTTCACTGTCAGAACAAGAAAGACTACTCAAATACCAGAACCATTCACGCCCACCTGCTTCGATCTGGTTTCATGCCCAGCTATAATTGTTGGACCAAGCACGGAGAAAAAGGGGTTGTGATGGAAGACAACGAAGAATAAGAGGATGATGAAAACTATCATAATATGTATCCTGAATATGATGATAATGCAACGGAGGTAGATAATTAAGATCAAGAGGGAGCAGATGGGCCCGCTGATGACGATCTTGGTCGGGCCATTACTGATGCAAAGGAAGAATGTGAAACTGAAAAGGAGAAGGAGAAGCTGGAGCAGATGTTAAAGGATCACAAAACATTGTTGTATCCAACTTGCGAAGATGGCCACAAAAAGCTAGGTGCCACACTGGATTTGCTGCAATGGAAGGCAGAGAATGGTGTGACTGACAGCGCATTTTCAAAGTTGTTGGTAAAAATGAAGAATCTTCTTCCAAGAAATAATGAGTTGCCTGACAGTACATACCAAGCAAAGAAGGTTGTCTGCCCTCTAGGATTAGACGTGCAGAAGATACATGCCTGCATTAATGACTGCATCCTCTACCGCGGTGAGAAGTACGAGAATTTGGATGCATACCCGGTATGCACTGCACTGCGGTATAAGATCAGACGAGACGATCCTGGCGATGTTGAGGGCGAGGCCCCTAGGAAGAAGGTTCCCGCCAAGGTTATGTGGTATGCTCCTATAATACCACGGTTAAAACGTCTCTTCAGAAATAAAGAGCATGCCAAGTTGTTGCGATGGCACATGGAAGACCGTAAGAAAGACGCGATGTTGAGACACCCCGCTGATGGGTCACAGTGGAGAAAAGTCGAGCGAGAGTACCCGGACTTTGCACGTGACGCAAGGAACTTAAGGTTTGGTCTAAGTACAGACGGCATGAATCCTTTTGGTGAGCAGAGCTGCAGTCACAGCACCTGGCCTGTGACCCTATGTATCTATAACCTTCCTCCTTGGTTGTGTATGAAGAGGAAGTTCATTATGATGCCAATGCTCATCCAAGGCCCGAGGCAACCCGGCAACGACATTGATGTGTACCTAAGGCCATTAGTTGAAGAACTTTTACAGCTGTGGGCCAAACCAGGTGTACGTATGTGGGATGAGCACAAAGGGGAGCCATTTGACCTACGAGCATTGCTTTTCGTAACCATCAATGATTGGCCTGCTCTTAGTAACATTTCAGGGCAGACAAACAAGGGATACAATGCATGCACACACTGTTTAGATGATACTGAAAGTGTATATTTGGATAAATGTAAGAAGGTTGTGTACCTAGGGTATCGTCGATTTCTTCCGAACCTGCATCCAGTAAGAAAGAAAGGCAAGCATTTCAAACGTCTGGCAGAACCCCGGAGGAAGCCTGTCCTCTGTACCGGTGAGGAGGTATTTGGTATGGTCAAGGACCTAGAAGTAATCTTTGGAAAAGGTCCTGGCAGTCTATCTGTTCCGAATGACGATGCCGGACACGCGCCCATGTGGAAGAAGCAATCTATATTTTGGGACCTACCCTATTGGAAAGTCTTAGAGGTCCGCTCTTCAATCGACGTGATGCACGTGACGAAGAATGTTTGCGTGAACCTGCTAGGCTTTCTAGGAGTGTATGGGAAGACAAAAGATACACCGGAAGCACGACAGGACCAGCAACGTCTGAAGGCCCCTGAAGAGCCTATGCATCCTGAGAACGAGAAGGGTAAACGATGCCACTTAACTCCTACCAGCTACGCTCTTACCAAAGCAGAGAAGGAAATCTTTTTTGAATGTCTGAGCAGTATCAAGGTCCCGTCTGGCTTCTCGTCGAATATAAAGGGAATAATAAATATGGCAGAGAAAAAATTCCAAAACCTGAAGTCTCATGACTGCCACGTGATTATGACACAATTGCTTCCGATTGCATTGAGGGGGCTTCTACCTGAAAATGTTCGAGTACCCATTATGAAGCTATGTGCATTCCTCAATGCAATATCTCAGAAGGTAATCGATCCAGAAAGCCTACCAGGGTTACAAACAGATGTGGCCCAATGTCTTGTCAGCTTTGAGTTGGTGTTCCCACCATCCTTCTTCAATATTATGACGCATCTCCTGGTTCACCTAGTAGAAGAGATTGCCATTCTCGGTCCTGTATTTCTACACAATATGTTCCCCTTTGAGAGGTACATGGGAGTCTTAAAGAAATATGTTCATAACCGTACTAGGCCAGAAGGAAGCATCTCCAAGGGCTATGTAACAGAGGAGGTCATTGAGTTCTGTGTTGATTTTATTCCTGACCTTAAGGCGATTGGTGTTCCAGAATCACGACATGAGGGGAGACTGCGTGGAAAAGGCACCCTAGGATGTAAAGCAATGATATGTAGGGACGGGCATTCTCTCAATCAAGCACACTACACGGTTTTACAAAGATCTATCTTGGTTGCCCCGTATATCAATGAACACAAGAATTTAATACGCCTCAAACACCTGGGGCAGTCTGATGAATGGATTATAAGTGAACACATGGCGAGTTTTGGCGGCTGGCTGCAAAGACTTCTCACGAATAACACCACTGTTGGGGATCAGCTGTACTTGTTGGCCAGGACACCGTCTTCGACTGTATGTACTTTCCAAGGGTACGAGATAAATGGGAATACATTTTACACGATAGGCCAAGATAAAAAGAGCACCAACCAAAACAGTGGTGTCCGCTTCGATGCAGCAGAAGACAATGGGCAAAAGACCACGTATTATGGGTTCATAGAGGAGATATGGGAACTTGACTATGGACCTAATTTTAAGGTCCCCTTGTTTCGATGCAAATGGGTCAAGCTAACAGGAGGAGGGGTTGAGGTAGACAAGAAGTACGGAATGACAACGGTGGATCTCAACAATCTTATGAAGAACTTAGACGAACCATTCGTCCTAGCTAATGATGTGGCTCAGGTTTTCTATGTGAAGGACATGTCCTCCAGACCAAAAAAAAAGAAAAAATATGCAAACGAATACATCATATGATGAGCCAAAGCGTCACATAGTTCTTTCAGGGAAAAGAAACATCGTGGGAATCGAGGACAAGACAGACATGTCAGAAGATTATAATAAGTTTGATGAAATTCCGCCCTTCACAGTGAAAACTGACCCAAGCATTCCGTTAAGTAAAGAAGATGCTCCATGGTTACGTCTGAAGCGATCATAAGTAAGGGCATATGCCAAGAAGTTCATGCTCATATTATGTAACTCTAGTTCATGTTTATAATATTAATACATGTCTTGAGTGTTACTCATGTTTTGTGGATGGACCGGGACTATGAGAAGAAGTTGTCCCGATTCGTACTTACCATTAAGATCTGATCTCCAAACGCGTGCGGTCACATATTAGGGAGTGCCTCTATGACCAGTTTCTTGGAGATGCCGGAGGACTAGGCTCCGTCGGCATCTCCCTGAAACTGGTCGTAGTGGTGTCCCTGCTCTCGAAAACCATCTTGCAGCTTTGTAACTTCTCTAACTAGATCAATACACCAGGAAGTTAACTAATTTCACATATTAGGGAGTGCCTCTATGACCAGTTTCTCGGAGATGCCGGAGGACTGGGCTCCGTCGGCATCTCCCTGAAACTGGCCGTAGTGGTGTCCCTGCCTCAAACTGGCTGGAGGACTGGACTCACAAGGATGCCTATTTATAGTACAAGCAGCTCGACATAGTGTTGACACTTACAAAATAATGTCGACACTCACCCCTATTATTAGTCCCGGTTGGTGTCTCCAACCGGGACTAAAGGTTCATCTTTAGTCCCGGTTGGTGACACCATCCGGGACAAGGTACACGCCGCACGACATAATGTCGACATGCACTCACCCCTATTATTAGTGCTGACTCGTGTTTTGTCCCGGTTGGTGTCTCCAACCGGGACTAAAGGTTCATTTTTTCCCGCCATTTTTCTTCCCGCCATTTTTCTTCCCGCCAGTTCTTCCCGCCATTTTTCTTCCCGCCAGTTCTTCCCTCCAGTTCTTCCCGCTAGTTCACTATATATATATGTAGGGGGTTGGCCTCCATTGTCATTGCACATCTCTAGACTCATATCTGCAACCTCATCACTCTTTCCCATGGCTTCCACCGTAGCACTAACCCCCAGGGAGGCGGAGGCGCTTTGCGCCTCGAACTACCCCTGCCCGCCGGGCTACTGTGTCCCCGTCGGCTGGATGCTGAGCGTCGGAGGCGTGCCGGTTCCTCCTGTCCCTGTAGGTGTGGCGCGCCGGATGGCCATCACGAACCACTACTACTTCGAGCTCACGCCGGAGCAGCGGAGGAATCCCAGATGGCATCCCGACTATTTCCCTACTTGGGAAGCCTTCTTCGTGGATCGGCATGAGAGGGCGCTCGCCAGGCACGAGGAGGACGGCCCACCTCCTCCTAACTTCAACGAGGCCGGCCGTCGGCTATGGTGGCGCGGTCGGACTCTCCAGAGCGTCATGGCCTATGACACTGCCGCCGACTCTAACCCCCGTCTGCGCTACCCTCAAGTCCACCCCACGCGCTACCCTCAAGTCCAGCCCACGCGTACTCTCCAGAGGTTCAATTACGGCGACCCCGACGACGACAGCGATGACGGCGGCGGCGAGTACGACGACTACAGTGGCGAGTATTACAGGTGTAGGCAGGAGCATGACTGAATCACTCCAACATTCCGAAACAAGTTCGGCCGATTGTTACTTAATCTGGCCATGTATCTTAATTTTCAGTTCTTTTATGTATCTTAATTTTCAGTTCCAGTTCGGCCGATTGTTACTTAATCTGTTATGGCTTTCGGGTCAAATGACCAATGTTATGGCTAGAATCAAGGCATAGTTTGCAAGAGGAGTTTTCCTTTTTATCGCACCAAAAAGGCATTTTCCATTTTCCGAGCATAAAAAACGGACGGTTTTGTGAAGCAACCACCAAATGGCTAATTCAAAAAACCACCAACACATTGATCAAAAAACAATGCAAGTTGAGAGAGGCTTGGTGAGATTCAAGTGTATACAAAAGATGCGACATTTAAATATCCAATCAATTCAAAAATGTTAATACAAAAGATGCGGCATTAAAATATGATTTGATCTAATAAAAATCATTTACATGAATGGATAGATATTATTTTTCTGAAAATTATGATATATTATTCATATTTTTCTGAGTTGAAATGAAAAAGATATGAATTTTCTAAATTCATATCATATTTTTTGAATTAAAAAAGCCCCTTTAATGCATGAAATAAGTGTTTTAATTATTTTAAAAAAATTCATGTAAAGTAAATATAAAATGATTTACATGAATGGATAGATATTATTTTTCTGAAAATTATGATATATTATTCATATTTTTATGAGTTGAAATGAAAAAGATATGAATTTTCTAAATTCATATCATATTTTTTGAATTAAAAAAGCCCCTTTAATGCATGAAATAAATGCCCCCCCTTTAACACCGGTAACCGGTGTTAAAGGGGAGGGGGCATTTATTTCGTTTCCCGCGCGCACCCACCCCCCTTTAACACCGGTTCCTGCCACGAACCGGTGTTAAAGGGGGGGGGTAATAAATGCGCGCGGGAAACCCCCCCCTTTAACACCGGTTCCAGCCACGAACCGGTGTTAAAGGGGGGGGGGTAATAAATGCGCGCGGGAAACCCCCCCCTTTAACACCGGTTCCAGCCACGAACCGGTGTTAAAGGGGGGGGGGTGTATTTATTTCACCTTCCCCTTCCTTTCTTCCCCCCACTGAGCCAGATCGAACACAGAGAAGCGCCGCCCCCGACCCGCCGTCTCGCCGCCGTCCGCCGTCTTGCCGCCCCCGACCCGCCGCCTCGCCGCCGCCGCTTCGGAGCTCGAGGTCCGCCGCCCCCGACCCTCTCTTTCCCGTATCCTTCCCCTCCCTCTATGTCTCCACACGACCGCGGCCCAAGCTCCGCCTCCCGGGGCGAGCAGAGCCGGCGTCTCCTCGCCGTCGCCCCTAGAGCCGGCTGAGGCACGGGGACGACGGCGACCTCCATGGTGGGATGCTCGGCCGCGGCCGCAGGCTGGCGCACGGTGGTGGAGACCCGCTGCTGGGACGCGGCAGCAGGCTGAGGCACGGGGACGGCGGCGACCTCCATGGTGGGCTGCTCAGCCGCGGCCGCAGGCTGGTGCACGGCGGCGACGTCCTCCTCGTCCTCAACGCTATTGGACGCAGGCACAGCAAGGTTGTAGTGGGGTACTGCTCCACGGTGTCGTCGGCGCCGACGATGACCGCGCCCACGCCATCACCGAACGTCGCCTGGCTGATGAGGGACTGCGGGTAGTTATGCTCGGGCCCTCGGAAGGCGACGAGGGTGAGCTCCACGCACACCACCAGGACGCGCGCGCCACGGTTGTTCTCGGCCAGGTCCTTGGCGAGGCGCAGCGAGCCGGCGCCGGCGGCGCACCCGTTGAGGTTGAGCGTCGTGCGGGCAACAGTGGGGAGGACGCCGAGGAGGGATGCCAGGCGAGTGTCGGCGCCCGGGGCGCGCGCACACGAGTTGGTGCTGAGGACGAGGTGGGTGATGTCGGTGGCTAGACGGCCCCACCTGGCTATGGCCTTGGCGGCGGCTGCCGCGGCGAGCTCCTGCTGAGGAGAAGAGCGGGGGCGGCCTGCTGAGGAGAAGAGCGGTGGCGGCCATGGCGGGGTGGATGAAGGTGGAGGAAGAGGTGGGAGGGGATGGGTTGTGTGGAGGTGGGGTCCCTCCCGTCATGTGCGTGCCACGCCAGCACTGACAACGGGCCCCACCTGCCAGAAATGTTGTTAGATGACTAAACACGGCCAGTTAGAGCTTTCTGTCTTGTATGCTCGACTTGTAACTCTACAAAGATCTCCGACATGTGTACTTCCACTTGGTGCCGGGAACTGTCCAAGATTCTCAAGATACTCGCAATCGGTGTCGCGTCCGCGTACCTATAAACCGCCAAGATTTTCTATTTATATTTTCATTTCAAATTCTGTTTTGATTTTTTCAAAAATACCAGGGACTTTTATCAAATATGTAAAGTACTGTGGGACCCCTTTAGACAATTTGGGACCCATAACTTATTTCACCTTCCCCTTTTCTGTTGCTCCAACATTGTCGTTGTATCTTGTGATTGCTATATTAATATAGCGGGGCGCAAGCCTATTTCGAGGAGCCCTGACCATCTCGCTCTCTTCCCCGTCCAGGAGCGTCTCGCCGCCGCCGCTTCGGAGCTCGTAGGCCACGCCTCAACGCCGACGTCGTCCGCCGCCCGACGAGCCCGCCGCTAGCACCGCCGCCCGACGAGACCGCCGCATCCGTCCGACGAGCACCGCCGCCCGACGAGACCAACGTCACCCCACCGGTGAGCGCCAGGTGTCTGCCACGTGTGTGATTGCTGACTCATCCTGATTAAAACTTGTTTGCTCGATAAATTGTACTACATGCATAGATTAAAACTTGTATACAAATTGGACCTCTGACTCATTTGTGTATTTATTTGTGTATTTTGGTATGAATAATATGTATATTTGTGTATGAATCCAAGTCCACTTGAATGTTTACACTCTTACTCTAGATAATATTATTGTTTTAGAAACTATGGATCCACTTAGTAGAAACCTTGAAGAAGAAGAAATAATGGAGAACATTATTGATGAGGACACCTCACAATATCTGAACTTGGAGGGACATGACGACGACAGCTCAAGTACTAGTCATGGAGAAGATGAAGACTCCGGTGAACGCAATTTAATGGTTACAAAGTCCGGCGAGGTATATGCATTGATTAAGCCTCAGCTGACTTCCACCAACAATCTTCTTCTACATGTATTAATTAACGCTTCTTTCTTCTTTTAGCCCTCTGGATCGACCAGCCAGCAACCATCTTCTTCTACGAAAAAGAGCAAGCGAGGCGCGAGCCAGCGATTGAAAGATCGTGTAAAGTTCACGATCGAAGCAGTCCGTGTTGATGGCAGGCCGATGGAGCCCAAGAAGGCCGCAGACAAATTTATACGTCAGGCTGGTGTTCTTGTTAGGGACCAAATCCCAATCATAAATGAAAATTGGAATAAGCCAAAGAAGGGCGACGGTACCTTTGTCGATGACAGATCCAAAGAAACGCTTTGGAATTCGTTGTTGGTAAATTTCACCCTTCCGCCAGAGGAGGATGAAAACAACCCGGTTATAAAGAAAAAGGTCAAAGAGTGGACTCTAAAGAAGATGGCTGAGGCTTTCCGCAACTGGAAGACAAAATTGAACAAATTTGTCAAAGCTGGCGAGACTCCAAATTTCGAAGACGCATATTATGCGAAGATAAGACCTCACTGGCCCGAATTTGAGACATATAAAAAAAGTGCTATAGCTAAAAAGAGGTCAGAAACCAATACGCTTAATGCCCTGAAGAAGGAATATCACCAGAGGACGGGGTCAGGTGGCTACATATCTCAGAGGCCTAAGTGGGAGGAAGCTGAGAGGGCCCTGCGTGAGAGAGGGATCACACCCCAGACAGATGGGTGGGACCTACGTGCAAAGACTTGGTTCTACGGAATCGGGGCAAGGTTGGACCCAGAAACATGATTGTGTATCTTCCCAACCATCCTTGCCAAACCCGTCACTGAACTCATCACGGCATACGAGGAAACATCCGCCAGGACCTTCCATCCCGACAGAGAGAATGACCAGCTCACACGCGCCATCGGTAAAAAAGAACACCCTGGACATGCACGAGGCACAGGGGGTATGACGTGGAAGGATGGGTTTGCCGACTGGAGCGACTCTTACAGATGGAGCGGCAGAAAAGAAAAAGAGCGTACAGAGCGGATGACACAGATAGAACATGCACTTGCGGCGCTGCAGACGCAAGTGAATGCACAACAGAGCCATCAAGCTACCGGCCCATCTCAGCGGCATGAAGAGCCTGCATTGGAAGCTGCCCGCGGCCCAGACTCTGCGCGGAAAAGCAGTGTGGCTTCCACGGAGAACGTGCAGCCAACGCTTGAAATGACGGGTCCTCGATACCCCGTTGATGAGATCACGGAGAGCGAACACGCTGAGCTGCATGTGAGATTAATGGGCTTATCCATTAAGGTGGCTGTCGGCTATGCCTTACCTCCTGTAGCTGGTGGAACTTACCACTGCCGACCGATTCCAGATGGCTATGCTATTGTCGGGGTGGATGAGGTTGTGAAGGAATATGAGGAAGCACAGCTTGACCATGCTACAGGTGAAGGGGAAACTCAACTCAAATTTGCAGTGAAAACAACCATTCTTTGGAAGAAGGAACACATTGTGCTTCCAAATTGGAGGTCACTGGCACCCCCGCCGTCTCCGCAGCGTCAGCAGTCTGAGCCGCTTCAGCTATCTCCTGCGCGGCAGCCATCTCCGGCCCGTCAGCCATCTCCTGCGCGGCAGCCATCTCCGGCCCGTCAGCCATCTCCTGCGCGGCAGCCATCTCCGGCCCGTCAGCCATCTCCGGTGCTTCAGCCATCTCCTCAGCGTAAGCGGAAGAGCACTGCCACGAGGAGCATCAGTAGCACTGCCACAAAGAAATCCGCAGGAAACCGTACGCCAAAGAGTTCAAAAAACTACGTCCCGCAGCCTTCCGCCAAGCCATTGCCGGTTTTACCGTGGAATCGCAGCGACGAGGAGACCAATAGGATCTCGGGAGAACAGGTCAAGAAATTCTTTGCACCTAGACGGGCCGAGCCAAAGGAGAAAATAGATCCGGCGGTGGTGGAGAAGTTTTACAAAAATCTTTTGAAACCTGAAACCCCACTTGTGCCGGACTACGAGCGCCAGATTTTGAAGGCGGATGCAAGGCGCCGTAGGGAGACTGAAAGTAGCAGTCGTGAGGCACCCCAGAAAACAGTTCCCATGCTCAGAGAGCAGGAAAACCAATCATGCGCCCCGCTCCAAATGTTTGACAAACGCGACGCTCCTCCCGTAGATGATTACGAGGCAGAGCTACAAAGAA
Source organism: Avena sativa (assembly GCA_916181665.1). Taxonomy (NCBI): domain Eukaryota; kingdom Viridiplantae; phylum Streptophyta; class Magnoliopsida; order Poales; family Poaceae; genus Avena; species Avena sativa. Next base: position 36,581,951 of record OV702285.1, on the reverse strand, counting down.
AGGCCAATGAGATGGGGATGACTTACATTGCATACTTGAACGTCATGGGAGACAACTTGCCCAAATGCGATGTCAACCCCATACAGCCATGGAAGTATGGGAAGAATCTAGTCAAGAAAGAGGAGCTCAAGAATCTACCAACAAAGATGCGAAAATTGCACAAGTGGTACCTTCATTTCTGCAAGACGAGAAAAGAAGAATGGATCACGGCGCATATAAGAGATCAGATTTTCTTGTGCGGAGACGACGCGATCGACTTCAACATTCAAGACTTGCATTTTCTATTCAATCAGAAGGAACTCGACAAATCTGCCATCAGCCTTTATTGTGTGTAAGTACTATTTCTGTAATTTTTATCTCATCTCATTCACTTCATTAATTGCATGTATATATATATGCTCACCATATATGTATATACTATTATGCAGGAAAAAGGTTATTGAATGCATGAAAGGAGGCCCTTTTGACATTGGGTTCGTTGACCCAAATAGAGTTCATGAAGAAGTGGTAAGAGACAAACCCGGGCAAACAGAAGATTACTTGCTAAAGTCTTTACTGAGACAACAAACCAAAAGGGAAATACTATTGCCTTACAACTTCTCGTGAGTACTGTTACCCTCTCTCTTGTACACATTCTGTTTCGGCTTACTCGATGTTAAGTGTAACTGATGATGAGTTATGCGTGCGTAGGTTCCACTTTATTCTGCTAGTCATTCAACCCGACTCAGGAAAAGTCCTTGTCATGGACTCGTTACGAAAAGAAAAAGAGCTATGGGCAGACTTTAGAGAGATGCTCCAGAGGTAATTTCAATCATATTATCGCACTAGATCGGTAACTTTCGTGACAATAAGTAATTAATTACTCCTTTATCCATTTTCTTTGTCGGACAGGGTTTGGAAAATGTTCACGGGCAGGGCCGTGGGTGAATGGTCAGAAGAACTAAAATTTGTAGACCAAAATGTAAGTAATACTAGCTAGCTTCCAATTCCATTATATCATGCTTTATTGATTATTATTTTGATTGAACTCTCTATTCTCGTAAAGTGCGCGCATCAGGGACACGGCAATAACTTATGTGGGTACTATGTTTGCGAATTCATTCGCAACACGATATGTGCGACAGGCCAAGCCGCACTAGAACAACTTAGAGTAAGTAAACAAAGTCCACAACATTATTTTATTACCATCAATTGTGTTGAGTTTTATTCTTATATATATATTGACGGCCCATTCTTCATATATATCCAGATCGAACGGATGCGGGACCAACTCCTACCATTTGAACGCATACGAGCCATTCAAGAGGAATTGGCGGGGTTCATACTTGATGAGGTCGTCACGCCTGGCGGAGATCTCTTTAGATATCCACCAAAATGAACGATGACCATGTATGTGCCGATAACGATGTATGTGCCGATGACGATGTTTGTGTATAATAATAGTTGCTTAATTATTCATGTACTCGTATGTACCGATGACGATTTATAAGTATACCGCTCCCGATCGATTTCCCCTCGCTCCCCCCTCCCTCCCGCAGAAATACGCCCAGAACGGGGCAGAGGCAGAAGTCTGCCGCGGCAGAGATTTAGGCCGTTTTCCTGCCGCGGCAGGAAAACGGCCTAAATCTCTGCCGCGGCAGAAGAACCTTTAACACCGGTTCCAGATACGAACCGGTGTTAAAGGGGGGGGCCTGAGGCCTGCGGCAGCCCCACGTGCGCCACCCTTTAACACCGGTTCGTATAAGAACCGGTGTTAAAGGGGCCCCCCCTCTAACACCGAACCCTCAACAGCGGTTGGGGAACCGCTGTTAGAGGGCCCTCCCAACCGGAGTTAAAGGGGGGGCTCTGCACTAGTGTCCACACATCAGCACCACTACATTGAAGGAGGAGCTTCGCTATCCTCTACCTCGGGAACTCCTCCGGGGTCATGGTTGGCTTTGAGCTAGAGCTACCGACGCTCGTAGTCCTCCACGCCGCCTCCTGCGACGACGCCACCTCCTTCACCTTCTTGTTCACTAGTAGCAAAAATCCTTACAGTAGACATCATGTTAGTGCAGTGGCGGTGCCATGATTAAAACCTTGTGTTGTCAAGCTTTAAAAATATGACAAAAAAATAGAGATGGCACCAATATAGACAATTAAACATGAGCACAAATGATCACACTATTGTATTCAGGAAAGTGGAAGGGGAGCAAAATAAAACTTACAAACACAAAGTGAAGGGACTCGTCTTGAATTCAAATTGCTAGTCTGCAATGTGTACTACAGCTGGGGCGGCGCACCCAGTTCGTATTGCCACCGCTCCAATCACGAATCTGTCGCCCCTCGTGGTGTCACCTAGTTTTTGACGGCCATGCGCCGGAGTGGCTGAACCTGACCGGCGATGGTCTGATCAGGAATCAGAAAAGCGGGGGCCTGAGTGCTTGGTGTGATTCTTCCCATGGGCCATGTCGTAGTGCTTAATTACACATTAGGGATTATTAGGAGGACTAGAATTGGGGATTTGAAGGGGACACATGAAGATAGTACGAAAGAGAGGATTTAGAGGAATTACCGATCACGGGAATCATGCAAGTAAATTAAGACTGTTTTCCTTGTTTTGCTACATTGCCCAGCCAAATGGTACCCAAATCAGATGACAAGTGGGCCAATCAAAATTAAGAATTTATTGTGTTATAAATCGTATAGCACGCATAGCTAAGGTTACTAGGTTTGCCAAATTCTTCGCTCGACTACACAGCTACAACGTGGGCTTCGCCACTGCATTAGTGATACGTTGGAAACGTATCTATAATTTTTGATGTTCCATGCTTATTAGTATCTACTTTGCTTTGTTTTGTATACACTTTGAGGTGTTTTTTACATGTTTTTTGATACTAACCTATTAATAAGTTGTCACAGTGTCAGTTGCATGTTTTTTGTTGTTTTTGATTTCAGAAAAGCTAATAAAGAAATATTTTCGGAATTGGACGGGACAAACGTCAAAGTCAATTACTTTCTGTGAGGAACAAAAAGTCCAGAGGGGAGACGAGGAGGCGAGCCAGAGGGGCCACACCCCCCTAGGCACGGCCAGGGGTAGGCCCGTGCCTAGGCAGGTTGTGGGGCCCCTGGCCACCGCCTTTGTCTTCCCGTTCGCCTATAAGAAGCCCTCGATGCAGAAACCCTAAGCACCTGATCGAATATCGACGAAACCATCTGTAGCCGCCGCCACCATCGTCCCTAGATCGGGGGATCTGAAGTTCTTCCTGGCACCCTGCTGGAGGAGAGATCATCCCGGAGGCATTCTCTCCGGTATGATGCGTGAGTAGTTCCAGCTTGGACTATGGGTCCATGTAGTAGCTAGATGGTTGTATCTCCTCCTTTGTGCATTCATGTATAGATCTTATGAGCTCCATTCATGATCAAGATCTAATCTATTTGTAATCATGCATGTTGTGTTTGCGGGGATCCGATGGATATTGAGATTATTATGTTGGTTTGATTAATGGTTTTGTCTTTATGATTCTATCATGTCTGTGTTGTTTGTGATCTTGCATGCTCTCTGTTGTTAGTAGCTATCTTGTCCAAGTAGTTGTTAGTGACTCCAAGAGGGGGTATTTATGCTCGATAGTTGGTTCATGCCTCTAGTTTCCAAGGGAAGTGACAATAATCTCTTCGGTTGTAGATGTGTTGTTGCTACTAGGGAGAAAACAACGGTCTCTTGTTCATGGAACATGTGGACTGTTTACCTTACACACTTTGCTTAAAGCAGTTGTCTGTTTCTTGCAACTTAATACTGGAGGGGGTTCGGATGATAACCTGAAGGTGGACTTCTAGTCATAGATGTACTTGGATGGCGGTCTATGTATCTTGTTGTATTTTCCAATCGAATTTTATAGGATCTTTCTGACTAGTAATTGCATTGTTATGCCTTGCTCAGTTCCAGTCAATTGCCCTGCTGTAATTTGTTTACCCTTCATGCCATGTTGTTTATCTAAGAAGAGCACCTCTAGTGAACTATGGACCCCGGTCCAATCTTTACCATTAATACATCCTCCATTGTTACTTGTTTACTTGTTGCAAACCATTATCTTCTACACCATACGTTTAATCCTTTGTTACAGCAAACCGGTGAGCTTGACAACCTCGCTGATTCGTTGGGAAAAAGCTTGAGTTTGTGTTGTGCAGGTCTCCGCGTTGCTTGCAACACCTATGTGACGTTTCCTTTCTCCTACTGGTTTGATAACCTCGGTTTCTTAACTGGGGGAAAACTTGCTGTTGTGCTGCTTCACACCTTACTCTTGGGGTTTCTCGACGAAGCGCTCCCACTTGGATTGACGCTGCATCAATTAGTGGCGTGCCACTTTTCTTACACAACACCGCTATGTCCAAAAGTAGTGACGGCGTCTCAAAAAAGTGGAACGCCACCACTAAATTTCTACTGGTGACATTGGGATAAATAAGGATGATGCAAGTATGTAAGACATGTCTATGCTACCGGAAAACAATAGTGATGTTTTAAATAGCAGACCCCACTACTATCAGCACAAATGGCGTTCACATAGCCCTAAACACTTCTACTAACTTATCCTAACCACACGCAGTTATTAACGCGACCGAGAGAGTGCGTGGACGCAGTCCATGTCCACTTGCCTTCTCTTCTTATCCTGCTATGCACAAGCTCGCAACTCGATCCTTCGCACCGCCCTCTCTTCTTCCCCTACAAAATTCCCACTCACTCGTCTCTTCTTTCCCCACTTCCTCCGTGTTGCTACCATACACGCTCTCTCTCTCCGTCTCGTCGTCGTGCTGCCCCACTCTCCTTCCGTGTCTCCATCATTGAGCCTACAATCGTCTCTTATTTTTCGAACTAAAGTCTTCTCTTACGAACTACTACAAAGGTCTGTTGGTCTCCACAGAAAAATAATTTTTCCATGAATGAGACTCGGACTGATGATATTCCTTAAGTTTCGGCTAAGGAAAACGACTTCCTAACGGCTCCCTGTACTAAGGAGGAAATTAAGAAGGCGGTCTTCCACATAGAACATAACAAAGCCCTAGTCCAGATGGCTTCCCCGCCGAGTTTTATCAAAACTTTTGGAAAATTATCAAGTCAGGACTTCTAGATTTATTCGGTATCCTACAGGATGGTCAAAAATTAGATCTTTTTCGCTTAAACTTTGGTGAAATAATTTTATTACCAAAAGTTAATGAGGGAAAAAGATCCAACAATATCTCCAAATATGCCTCCTTAATCTTAGTATTAAGATTTTCACTAAACGATAATGATTTGGCTTAATTTCATGGTAGACCATGTAGTTCGGCCTTCGCAATCTGCTTTCATGCAAAGGAAGAAACATCTTAGACGGTGTAGTAATTCTACATGAAATAGTGCACAAACTTCATAGGAAAAGGCTCCTCCCACACCGAATCCTCCTCCCGCACCCGTGCGGCGGCGCCCTCCCCTCCCTGCCCCTTCCCTATCCTGCGAACCCCCCATCCGCCGTCACCGCCCAGATTGTCGCCGGGCAAAGCCGTGGTGGCGTGGCGGCGGCGGCGGTAACCTCGGTTGCGTTTCGGCGGGGATTGGCGGCGGCGTCCGCTCCTGGCCGATCGATGGAGGTGTCGCGGCTGGCGATGGCCGGAGGACCGACGGTAGATGGTCGCAAGCGGCGGCGGGGGAGTCGGGTTCCGATCTCGGCCTAGATCTGTTGTCCGCTCGTCGACCTACGCCGACTCCCAAGTTCCTCGGGCCATGTTCGCGACATGAGGTAGCTTGGGGCATCTGTCCCCGGCATGGTGGTGGTGACCTCCTTCTCCGTCGGAGTGGTCGGCCAGGTGGTCTCGCCGTCATGCGGCGGATCCTGCTAGTTGCCGGTGGGTGGTGTGGGGGCTGCTGACTCGGTTTCAATAAAGGTGGCGGTCCTTGATCCCTCTCAAGCCAAGACGAAGATCTGCCTGATGTTTGTCTATATTGATCTGGTTCATGTGTCGTGTTCCGGAAGGCTCCGCCGGCGAACTCCATAAGTGCGATCGTGCCAAGATATTGCTAGATCAGATGGGATTTGGTCGTGTGCACCCATGTTTTACTCTGACCGTTTGGTTTCAGAGGGTGCGCTTCGAAGCTTTTTTAGATTTTAATATCATAGGGCATGTTCTCGTTCCATGGTGCTGACGAAGAATATCATGGAGACCAAGATTTGCGGACTGACAATGGTGGTTCGAGTGTGGGTGGTGATGAGGAATTGGCTTGGTGATTCTTGACTTGGAGCAGTGGCATGCAAGTGGGGGCGGCTGCACATGAGAGGTTCATGGTCCTACCTTTCAGGGTGAAAACCCAGGGTCTGACCTTAATTGGTTGTGCCTGACAATGTCCTTGTTAAAGACATTGTTTTGAGAGTGTGGATTTTCTTCAGGGTGAAAACCTAAGATCTTTGATCGGGCAATGACGGTGTTTATGCATTGTTCCCTTCTTGGAGGCGTCGTTTTTGAAGAAGCTAGACTTCTGGTACTGTCTTGGTGGTGGTAGTACTGTTGTTTCAATTAATGGGTCACTGTAGCGAAACTTTTATTTTATATAATTCTTCTTCTTTTTTTGGTTGTGTGCATCCGTATGGCCGCTAGGGCAATGCGTTGTTGCAGAGGCTAGGTGTAATTGGTATCTTCTGATATTAATATATGCTCCTTTCCAAAAAAAACTTCATAGGAAAAAGCTAAACGGTATGCTCCTAAAGATTGATTTTGAAAAAGTCTATTGATATGTCGTAAATGTATCTATAATTTTTGATGTTCCATGCTTGTCTAGTATCCACTTGCTATGCTTTGTCTACACTTTGAGGTATTTTTATATATTTTCTGGGACTAACCTATTAACAAGATGCCGCAGTACCAATTGCATGTTTTCTGCTGTTTTTGGTTTCAGAAAAGCTAGTAAGGAAATATTCTCGAAATTGGATGGGACAAAAGCCAAAGTCAATATTTCACCGAGGAGAACACAGAGACCGAAGGGCAGCCGAAGGAGGGCCGCAGAGCCGCCACACCCTAGGGCTGCATGGACCCACCCTAGGGCGCGCCGCCCTATGGTGTGGGCGCCCTGGCCGCCCCCTGCCTCGCCTCTTCGCCTATAAAAGCCCCCGATGCCAAAACCCTAAGTACCCAATCAGATCTCCATGAAACAGTCCGTAGCCGCTGCCACGATCGTCCCTAGATTGGGGGGATCTGAAGCTCTTCATGGCACCCTGCTGGAGGGGAGAGATCATCCCGAAGGCCTTCTTCATCACCATGCCAGCCTCCAGTATGATGCGTGAGTAGTTCACTCTTGGACTATGGGTCCATACAGTAGCTAGATGGTTGTTCCTCCTCCTTTGTGCTATCATGTTTAGATCTTGTGAGCTTCGTTTATGATCAAGATCATCTATTTGTAATCATACATGTTGTGTTTGCGGGGATCCGATGGATATTGAGATTGCTATGTTAGATTGATTATTGATTCTATCATGTCTTATTGATTATTGATTTTATCAATTCTGTGTTGTTTATGATCTTGAATGCTCTCCGTTGCTAGTAGCTATGTTGGCCAAGTAGATGCTAGTGACTCCAAGAGGGAGTATTTATGCTCGATAATGGGTTCATTCCTCTATTAAATCTAGGGAAGTAAGAGGAATCTCTAAGGTTATAGATGTGTTGTTGCTACTAGGGAGAAAACAACAATATTTTATTTATGAAACAATTGTATTGTTTACTTTACACACATTGCTTAACGCAGTTATCCGTTGCTTGCAACTTAATACTGGAGGGGGTTCGGATGATAACCTGAAGGTGGATTACTAGTCATAGATGCAGTTGGATGGCGGTCTATGTATATTGTTGTAATGTCCAATCAAATCTCATAGGAATCATGATGTCTAGTATTTGCATTGTTATGCCTTGCTCAGTCCTGTCAATTGCTCCGTTGTAATTTGTTTACCTAGCATGTTATGTTATTTATCTTAAGGAGAACTGTGGACCCCGGTCCAATCTTTACCATTGATACATCATCTACTGTTATTGTTTACTTTCTGCAAGCAACCATTACCTTCCACACCATACGTTTAATCCTTTGTTTTCAGCAAACCAGTGAGATTGACAACCTCACTGTAAGTTGGGGCAAAGTCTTGAGTTTGTGTTGTGCGGGATTTCAAGTTGTTAGCAACACCTTAGAGTTGTTTCGTTGCTCCTACTGGTTCGATAACCTTGGTTTCATAACTGAGGGAAAACTTGCTGCCATGCTCATCATACCTTCCTCTTGGGATCTTCCAACGAAGCTCTACTATTGAGCCACGTCACCTATGACAAAGTCAAGTGGTATTTTCTCTAACAAACAGTCAGAATGAAGGTTTTTCTGATGAGTGGCGGACTCTAATCCATAGTTTCGTCTCCGGAGGTAGTGTAGCCATTAAAGTCAATGATGACATTGGTAAATACTTCCAGACAGGAAAAAAATTGAGACAAGATGACCCACTATCGCATATACTATTTAATATAATGGTGGATATGCTGACAATCTTGATAGTGTGCGCTAAGTCTAATTGCTAAGTTGAATGTGTAGTTCCCCATATGGTTGATAGTAGTCTATCTATACTTCAATATGATGACGACATAATTCTTTTTATGAAACATGACTTGGAGAAGACAAAGAATCTGAAACTAATACTATCAGCATTCGGGCAATTATCCTATTTGAAAATAAACTTTTATAAAATTGAATTGTTTTGCTTTGGAGAGGCTCAAGACGAGGCCAACCTTTATGTCGAACTTTTTAGTTATGCGCATGGACAATTTCCATTCAACTATTTGGGAATACCGATACACCATCGAAGACTCACAAATGTTGAATGGAAATTAGTCGAGGAGAGGCTTAGAAAAGGGTCATCGGTTGGAACTATAGGCAGAAAACTAGTGCTCATAAATTCAGTACTCACCAATATAGTACTATATATGATCTCTTTTTTCTCGCTTCCCAAAGGAGTCTTGAAAAAATTGGATTATATTCGATCTAGATTGTTTTGGCAAGGAGATAGCGAGAAAAGGAAATATCTAGCTAAAAAATGGAGCGTGGTTTGTCGCCCAAAAGACTAAGAGGTATTCATGACCTGAAGGTCAAAAATACCGCTCTACTAGGTAAATGGCTATTTAAGCTACTTACTGAAGATGGTGTATGGCAAACCCTCCTACGGAGGAAACATGTTGGCTCGAATGTGTTATATCAAGTGCTTTGGAAGCCTGGAGATTCGCACTTTTGGGTTGGGCTAATGAGTACGAAGAAATATTTCTTCAGATTCGACACCTTATCCATTAAGGATGTATCGGAGGTAAGGTTCTGGGAGGATAAGTGGCTAGGAAATGCTACACTCCGAGAACAATACCCGACTATGTATAATATTGTTTGACAGAAAGAGGACACCATTGCATCTATGCTGGAATCCTCCCCTAACGTGGTGTTCATGCGAAACTTATTCGGACCCAGACTTGCATCGTGGAACGCTCTGTTACAACATTTAACTATGGTGCATTTCTCATATGGTTCTGATGAGTTCAAATGGAATATACTTGAGAATGGGAATTTCTCCGTAGAATCCATGTACAAAGCTTTGAGCATGACTTTAGTACCAGTTGGTAATAACAAAAAATCTGGAAGATGAAGATACTACTGAAGATGAAAATATTCGCATGGTATCTATGTCGAGGAGTAATTCTAACAAAAAATAACCTTGTTAGAAGGACTTTACAAGGAAGTAAGAATGTGGCTTTTGTCATCATGATGAGTTAATCAAAGTTTTGAAGCTCTTTTATTTCCAAGGGCAATAATCCCCATGACGAGACTCTTTGTTTACATTCCAAGGTGGGAATGGGTGAGAGGTAGTCTATGTGAGAGTCTAAGTTGTATTCTTCTTCAGTGGAAGGCTCAAACACCTTTTCTTCCCATGCAAATTCGCTAGGTCTATATGGTCAATCATCCAAGTAGCTTCTGGACCAAGTCCTCCTTGTAGCGTTGCAAAAATATTTGGCAATTGACTACATGGAATAGATTATACGTACAGAATTATTATTAGGGTATGAGCACTTGCCATTATTTGCTTGTTATGGTTGTATAGAAATGACAAGGTTTTTAAAACTAAAATGTCTTCTCGAGCATTGATACGCTCCGTTTGTGGCTGCCTCTACATCGGGTGGAGTGTCAAGGCCTATTTATGGAGGTCTATACACGCTTGGAGGATAAGACGATAGATTTTTTTTCCGACATGGATGGCAGCGTGATCTTCTTACTGGGCCGGCTTAGTCTTAGGCGTTTTTTGGTTTCTCTCTGTTGAGATCCACGTACTTCGCCTTGATTTACTTTTTGTTTTCTCGACTTGTGTCGAGCTTGTACATCCTGGTTATGTAGAGGCTGGTTGTAATACTTAAACTTCTATGTAATATATCACCCATTTCAAAAAACACGAGGATGAATAAGATTTTTTTACAAATATATCCCTTTGCATAATGGACGGCTAAAGAAACCCTGGTAAAAGGTGTGGCTAAACAACATGTGTTACCTTCCGCCAGGGAAATCAATAAAGTACACATACCGTCATCCTAAACGGTCAAAGCTTCCCTGTGGCCAGGGTGTCCCTTCTGACAGTTCACTAGCCTTAACGGCCAAAGGGGCCTTCCAGCAGTACCGTCAGCCTTGTAGTAGGGTTCATTTGGTAAGAGCATCTTTAACAGCTGCCCTATAATAGGGCAGGAGCAAGAAAATTTTAAGGTAAAAGAGAGAAGGGTTTTAGGATAAAAAATAGGGCACCCAACATCAAATCCAATGGTGAAGAGAGGCTAGATGGCGGTTGGGCTGGTTGCAGCCGGAGATTTGTTTTAGGGCACTAGACGTGGTGTTGTATATTCGCTTCACTTGGGAGCAAAATATAGGACTGCTCTAAAAAATTTACCTGGAGCAACATTTTTGTTCTGTCATGTCCTGTAAAACGGCTGTGCCCTGTAATAGGGCAGCTGTTAGAGATGCTCTAAGTGGTAATTGTAGCCATTTCATTATGCAGATGGGTGTGTTTTTTTTTTTTTTAAAGAGCCGTCTAGAGCTGAGAACAAGGATATGTTTGGGAAAAAACAATGAAGAACCGGCTGGAGTTAAGAACTCAACTAAAGCATATGCACCCGTATGTTGCCAGAATTGATGCACCGTATTGTTAGCAAAAGCGATGAATGATCGCGTATTTCCTGTGTGCATTCTTCCCCACTTCATAACCCTTCGGATAGTCAACTGGAACTCACTGATACTTCACCAGTCAAGTCTTAAATGTTGGAGGGTTCCATCAATCACAACAAAGTAGAGCAGATTGCCCAGCCATGGACAAACAAAGATATGTGTCCAGCAGTAAGTGAAGAACTGCTGATAATACTTAATCGCTTGCTTTCTGCATTAAGTGAACAACTGCTGCCAATTTCACTTACTGCACAAAGCAATACGTAGGTCCACTCCACTTATTGACTTAATACATAATCAAACATAGATATGTGTCCTGCTTTGGATCAACGGTAGAGGAGCCATAGTGCTGAGCTTCTCAGTGCCATCACTTGATCGCCTTGGACAGCTGGATGACATGCTGGACAATTTCCTTTATATTCGCTATCCTCCCCTCCTTGTGGTTCCACAGCTCTGGGAAAGGAACCCTGCTACCGCTGCTATTGTGCTCATTCAGTTCGGTCAGCGCCGTCGTCACTGCAGCATAGGCTTCCTCGCCGTACTCCTCTTTCAGTTCCTGGAGCTTCTTGTCATCCTCCCTGATCACTTCCTACATAAGAATATGTGCCAGATATGCAGCATCAGCAATCCTAATAAATACTTAATATGCCAGAGAATGAAGAAGCTTTAAACAGAAATCCAGACGTATTGACCAGGTAAGTTAGCTGCAAGTGCAACAAAGAGGTTGCGGCACTTGGCAGTTGCAAAGAGGCGAAATGTGTAAAAGGTAATAAGAAGGATTGCTTTTTTTTTCGAAAAGGAGGTGAAAACCCCCAGCCTCTGCAATAAGAAGGATTGCTAAGCATATGGGCTGAACAAATGTTGTGTAAAGACTGGACTATACTCTTATTATATAGGTACTCCTCCGTATTCAATATGTTTGGTTGCAAAGTTGTGATGCCTTCCTGGTGCAATCTATCTGGTTAGCTATTCAATCTTGCAGTAATAACTCAAATAGTGTCAACCATTTAGGCCTGTGGAAAAATTATCTCATGCAGTAGCGCTTCACCATGATTTGGGTAATCTCTACACAAGGTTGAAATGACAGGACAGTGGCTATTTGAGTACAGAAAGGAAGACTCTGTTTTCCATTTAGAGTGCCAATAGAAAAACGTGCAATGCGTAAATTTGTTCAAACTAAATGAAATAAAGGATTCTATAAAGAATTCCACCATTTAAAAGTTTATCCATAGCAACCCTTGCATACAAGAGACTGCAGAGATTCCAGTTAATATATTTTCCAAGTGCTATATCTGTAACCAATAGCATCTAGTGACTACAGTTTAGTCATGATATGAAGCCCCATCCTGAGAGTGAGATTTTTTACTTTTTACGGGGACTTTCTAGCATATTTCTACTTTTTCTCAGGATAACTAATTACCCAACAAGGATTCCAGTTTTTGCCAGAAAAAAGTCTATTTGTGTGAATAAAATGGTGAAAGGAGCAACAGATAAAAATATGTTAGAGATATTTCAGTAGTCTTCAGGTTTGTCAATGTAACTTAGTAAATATGCTACTCCCTCCGTCCTAAAATAGATGTCTCAGATTTGTCAAATTTTGAATGAATCGAGACACTATTTAGTATAATGGTTCATCCAAATCTATTATATACTAAAAGTAATATAAGGGTGTTTTTCGAGGCACGTGGTTGATCCACGTCATCTAAATTATATTAACCATTAGATCTGATGGACCCTTATCAAATTTATAAATCTCAGTCGTTAGATTTATGTAACTATTGGAATCTATCACGAGCACCTGTCACGTAACATAATTCTTGAACGGACGTGATGGTAGTATTGTCCCTCGCGTAGTGTACCCAAAAAAAAGTAAAGCCGATCGGTATTGTTTTGCTAGGGTCTGATTTGTGGGCAACACCCAATACGTGCTCCTATACACAAAAGAAACACCCAATACGTGTTGGGTAGGTAACGTATTGGACTAGGAACTCTTAAAGTACAAAGATAAAAGGACTGTCAATAACAGCCATACATGTGTTCATAGAGCAGCATCGACGCACGGCTGTGAATCTGGATTATATGGACGGAGAGGCCAACAACCTTGCTACCGTGTGCAATATTATAAGAAAACATCGATCACATTCCACACCAGCGATGTATGTGTTGATTTCGGCGAGTTCAAGGGAGCACCGTCTTGGGAGCCGGAATCATGCGCAATGTTATGCCGAAGGTTTTTCTATCTACGCCAAGGGTTTGGGCCTTTAGCGTATAACCGTTTTGCTGTAGTGTAGTGTTAGTACGCAGATTATCTAGCTAGCTTGGTATATCACCTACGAGCAAAACAAGATCCACCACCTCAAGATCGTTCGGCTAACTTAGTACCGGATCCGTTGTGATGTATAAGAAGGTAACTCAAAATCAAATCTGTCAACGAGGAAAAAAAACAACAAAACTGTTTGGTACGTGTCTCAGGATATAGTATATTTTCCTAGACTATTTTAGCCTACCAAAGCTACTATACTTAAGAAAATAGGCGGTATGTGTGATGCTCACTTCAAAATTGATCGAAGATGAAAAAGGAAACTACATGACAGATTGATATGATTGATATTCCCTACAACATAGTAGTTCTATTGATTAAAAAAAATGAGGCTCTAAGATTAGACTGATTTATATGTAAATACATCCTATGTATCATTAAATACATATAAAATTCTAAAAGTAAATTAGATGAGTTTAACTAACTTCACATGTTTTCAAAATGCGAGTGACTTCAAAGAGTATGACCTAAGTTATCGGAGGGAGGGTGATTCTAAAGACACTATTAATTCTCCCAAAAAGAAAAAATATTCGTATAAATCATAGTCAAGTGGAAGTAAATTTGTTCTCAGTATAACCTTTTAAAAATTATTTATATATAATTAGTTTTTATGCTTTTCCTATAATTTAATTGATTAAATAAACTATTACGTAAATTAAAAAATACGAGGAAGTTTATGTGGTTCCTTATCTATAAATTTATTAGGATACTCGTAAGAATTTGCAATCATGTAAAAAAAAGGTAGTTGATTAAGATGCCAGAACTATGTCATCCATGATAATATAGTCATGATATATGAAGAGACAAATACAAGTGAGAGATAGCATATAATGAATTGACTAAATAGTTGGTTAAAAATGGTTAAACATAATACTGCATCTGTTGCAAAATAAACGATAAGCTATTTTTATTTGTAGGAAAAACATTTATTGAAACTTTTCAAATAAAGTTAGATCGATTAATATGAGATAAAATGTATTTCCTTCTTTCTGTAATAACAAACTAATGGTCCAGTTGTATACTTTAAACTAACCATTTGTAAGACATCATGCATTTTAAATCAACATGAGAGTATCATGTATTTTTATGGCAAATGAGGGGACACGAGGTAAAAATATCACATAAAAGTAGAATTAAAACTCTTGATGTTTAATGATAAAAATCTCTTTTGACATAAAAGATTTAGCCTTATTAACAAAAGTATATTTTATGTTCCCTCAAAATGGCTAAATACGACTAAAGATCTCTTGTGATAACTATTTTGTTTATATATAGAAATGGAGGTTGTATAATGCATTACTTTCAATCAATGTTCATCAATTTAAGAAGATATTTTCTCATAAATTTTGAGACACCAAAGATGATGCTCTTCTATAAAAAGATAACGGTGGTGCCCTCGCATCTGCGAGGGCCACCATGCTAGTTTTGATAAATCTAAGACATCTATTTTTGGACGGAGGGAGTACTATATACTAATCAGGACTATGGTAACAAAAGAACATTCATACCGACTGTTTTCTGTTCACTGTAGAAACCACAAAAGGATGCCAGTTTGGATTGCTAATTTCATTCTGCCACTTTGAACAAAGCTTAACACTTTCAACTTCAGCATCATCTTTTGGAAACTTTTGCCTGCACACGTTTGAAAATGCTTTCAAGTCAAGCTCACCAATCATCCTGATGCCTATGTGTGCTTGGACACTTGTCTGACCAGGAAAGCCTTGTGTAGCCTGCAATTGAACAAACATGAATACACACAAACAACTGTACTCAATGAAACTACACAGTAAAACATAAGTGGTTTACATCTATCACCAGCTTCCGAGCTTCTTGCAACTCAACAGCAGTTTTATTTGTTTGCACAATTAGAGCTTGGTTGTATTTTTCTGAATAATCCATCTCCTTGATCTCATAATCCAGCTCCTTGGACAGTTCAGCTATTCTTTTCCCCAATTCCGAGTTTTCAGTTCCTGGTGTGTTATTTAAAACTTCCAATTTTTCCCTCAGGTCCTTTATTTTTAGTTCAAGTTTGTGCCTCTCATGCAACTGTTCGTCCAACAACTTAATACGGTGTAAATCAGTTTATTTTTCTCTCTGCAGTTTGCACAAAGAAAGACATACTCAAAACCTGTTTCGTTGAAAACAGAACAGCGTGAAAATGTATTAGCGGAAGAGGGACTAACCTTATATTGTTCGATAAGCTTACAAATATCTTCATCAAGTTTCTGCTGCTCCTGTTCTGCCAGCATAAGAGCATTGGACATCATCGCATTCTGTAGAAAAAAAGCCACCACTTGTATGATATTTTACATTAAAGTGGTATAATTTCACACTGTATTCTTCTGCTATTATGTTGTCAAACTAAGATGGTTGATTTAGTGACTATTAGTATACTAAACGAACATGAGAGGTCAACCAGGAAAAATAAAGGAGGACTACAAAATGACATAAATAAGCAAGACATCTGACTAACAGTTTACACTATTGTTAAACACTTAAATGATTACCCTTGAATCTCATAATATGGATTCCACGTATTCAAACACATGGCCCATCGAACTGTGCTACCTCCGCGTACAAAAGAAAGCCCTACACGTATTGGAAACCAAGCTAATTAGAGAATCAAGCCTAAGCTTGCTTCTACTTAATTGAAATGGATACCATGTCATATTTGAGTGTTACATGAATACTTGCGTGAAAAAATCGCTATTCAAAATACGTGATCTATTTTTGAACAAAAGAGGAGTATGTCACTACTAAAAAGAGTAATACACTACATACTGTACACAATGTCTAAAATAATTACACCCTCAGTTTAGTGGATTCGAAATATGATTGAACTAAAAGGTATATCTAATTATTTAGACTGTAAAGAAAAAAAAGTAAATTGCACACCTGTAGTATGTATGGTAAAAAGATGAAAACTATTAATTGGACTAAAATAATAGATACACAAATTAAACAAGAGGCCATATAGGACCCAAACATTGGAAGATAGTGACATCAACCAGGTTCCTAAGCAGCTCTCCAACCCCTATGCTGCTCCAAGCAACACCCATTTATTTCATTCATGCAGCCACCTCCAGTAATAGTTCAAAACAAAAAAGTTTTCCTTGTCCAAGTATCACCAGTTTCTCCTGATACTGGAGCTGTTGTTCCCTCTGCTCCATCGTTCTTTTAAGTGACACAGCTGTCTCCTGATACTCTCTTTCAAGTGCTTGTACATGCATATTCTTTTCCTTGATTTTAAAAGATAAACTGGCCACAAGTTCCTCATTCTTTATTGCTTCTTCATTCGCAACAACATCAGCTGTCTTTAGATGACCATTTTTCCTTAGAAAATCCCCTATTGCCCCTGGATCATTATAACCATCTTCCCTAGCTATCCATCCGAAAGGATCTGCCCCTCCAGACTCTTTTTCCTGCAAGCCCATTTTCCCACACCCTTTCTTCTCAAAACGACTCTCAAATATTTGTGCAATTCTAAACCCACCAAGGTCCTTGCCAAACTCAACAATAGCATTCCCTGTAGGGCGACCTTTACTGTACACATGGTGCACTTTCACAGGATGAAAACATGAGAAATGCTCCTTCAGCCAGTTTGCACTCTTTCCAACATATTCAGAAGGCATATTGACTATGATACCCATCCAAGGCCAGACAAACAGCTCATCCCTGTTATGTTGAGGGGGCTGTGGATCCATAACAATTGGCTGCAGCAGTGGGCTAAGCAATGTAGCTGGTTCGTTCTTCAAATGCTTGGCGAGGGCTCGATGGTCTACCTTCTCTTTTGCTTGCTTGTCATGTGCAGCCCCCACACTCAGGGCATGCTTCAGCAGATCATGTATGTTATAGTCATCCTTTCCATCCAAACAAAAGGGGCATCTGTACAAACCCTCATCATTCATCACTTTTATATCTCCTGATAGCAGAAGAGTGTAAGTGCCAGACCCATGAGCTTCAAGCTCGGAATCTCCATCCGAGGTATAGTCCATTGCGATGGAAAGTGCCCAGCAACCTTGAAAGAAATAAAGAATTGCAAATGCCTTCATTAAGTGACATTATGAACTGCTTATAGAAAATACTACATAAAACTTGATGCTAAATAAATTATGTGATTTAGTAAGATTGGCGCGGATAACATTATAGTACAATGGTACCAAATGCAGCATTTACATGAGCAGTAGTCGGTGTGCTAGAATAACACCTAGTGTGTGTGCATTCCACAAGCTTCTTGCAGAAACCAGAGGACGCGTGATCTGTATTTTGTACTCCAATGTATAGATGTGGTCGTGCTAGCTTTCGCAAACAACCAATCGTCACATCCTAGAACAGGTTTCTGTTCTTATAAGGTTTAACAAGTGTGGTACTGTTACTGAAATTAATTAAGCTACAGTGAGCCACAAGACAAGTTGAGCAAGCATGAGGGTTTGTGTTTCAAAGGCTCATCCCAGATTACAGATCAGAGCAGCCGGGAATAAGAAAAATTAACACATTCCCGAAATGTCAGCTTCAGTATACTCAACACAGGAGGCAAAATTTGCCCCCGATCCCACCACATAAACCACATCCTCGCAATTTCTCGTCTCTTCCGTACATCAGGCAGCACAAAAGAAAGGGTTTGAAAATGCCCAAATTTTCAAGAATCGAGCCCCCAAGAGAGGGTTGAGGAAAGTACAAGAACTACGAATCGGAAGTACACACGGAGATACGGAGCGGAAATAGAGTACAATCGACCATGGCCAGGTCCGAGATCGCAAGCAAGCGAGAATATCAAGGAAACGATTTTGCGGCGGCCGGTCCTGTCCCCCAGACCAGAGCACAAAACCACAACGAAGGAAGAGAACAACATCCATGTGCCACATAAAAAAGAGGTAAATGTTCTTCAAAAAGAAAGAATGTAGGGTTTGAGGAGGGTTTTAAGCCAATGCTCGAGGGGGGGGGGGGGGGGGGGGGGGGGGTGGTATCGAGGGAGGAAGAAGATGTGTCCTCCATTCTCACCTGGAGCTGGAGCGGAGCACAGCTGAGCGGCGCGACGGGGTTTGGCTTGTTTGGTGGCTTCGTCGATTGATTGACGAGTTCTTGGCGACAATGGCTTGGCCTGGCTTGGAGGGGAAAAGACTGGGAAGGGAGTAATGGAAATGAAGCGCCGGGTGGTGGTGATGGATGGTAGGTGGGGAGCGGAGTCGTTACTCGTGGTAAATACAGGAAGGAGGAGGAGAGTAATGCAACTCTAGCATGCACGGTTACGCCATTTTCTGCTTTTGCTTTGAGATTTGCATAAAAAGGAATCTTTGGCATGCACATAGTACAACATCTGATAAATTTATGACACTCTCTCTCCCACTCCTTTTAACTCTTAATACTAGATTTAAAAGAGTCATATAGTTTGAAATAATTATCTAATTAAAAATCTTTTTGAACCACCGTATTTATTTTTATTAAATCTTTTAAACAAGCCCAAAATTAATAAAATTGAAAATTTAAATTTCGAAACATAATGAAATGTCATGATTCACAATGAAACATATTGTATTATTGGTTTCTTGTTTTTCTTTAATATATTTTATTTTTTCAACTCGAAGGATTTTGTCAACTATTTTCTCATTATGATGGAAAAAGTTTGAAACATAAAGAAAGAGACTGTTTTAGCAATAAAAACCACCAAGTTTCATATAATTTTTTTTTGTTTTATCAATTTCAAAAATCGATTTTTAAATATTGACAAAATATAGTTAATATTAGTTTTATTTTGAAGCTCTCTCCGTTAAAAACCCAGATGTGCAAACGGTTTTTAAAGTGAACTTGTAATTAAAAATCTATAAACGTTTTAAACTATACCACAATATAAAAGAAAATGGACTAATCTATGTAAAGTTTGCATGCAGCAGAGGAGAGAGAGTGTAGGGCCATGCACGCTATATAGAGTGCACGCCAGAATCGCCGTTTTGGAAGGAGGAGAGGCAGACGGGCTCTGTGCTTTAAATTCATCCGTCCTCTTTTTTCCGCCTTTTTTCCAGCATTGATAATCAAATGTATAATCTCACTAACTAGTCAAACTGTCCAATATAAAAGAAAAAATATAACGGCTTGCTAAAAAAAGACTTATACTCACTCTGTCTTAAAATAAGTAATTTGAATTTGTCTAAATTTGTGCCTCTCCCTTAAACTCGTACAAATACGTCCATTCATATAACAAAATCAAGTATTATCCATGTCGAGACATACGCATCGGAACCTATAGATATACGGCATTCTTACACGCATAAGATCAAGTCTGCCCACCACCATCTAGAACCCCAATCGCCGCCGCCGGCGGCCATTGTCACGACCGTTGTCGGCCTTCTCACAACCCGTAAGCTCTGCTAATTTTTCGTAACTAGGAACTTCAAGCCGGACAAGTCGGTTGCCGGACTGTTTGGCCGCCGCCGCCAAGATCTCCCACGCCTCCATGCGTCGTTGTTGTCTCCGCGCTAGCCCTGCCGACAACACCTACAAGGCTAAGGTGAGGCGTGCGCCGGCAAGGCTAAATCACCGGCTCGTCGGACCCAATCTCCACCATTACTACCGCGCGTGGACACGGTCATCACCAACGATGATCCAGCGTACGACCATACTTTTTGTCCCTTTGGTAGAGCTCATACTACTACAGTTAGGGCTAAAAAAGACGTATTGTTTGGTTGAGTTATACGGGATTTTCTTATATACCAATTACAAAAGGAGTATCAAACAATCTAGGCCATCCTTGTGTTTGAAATTATATGAGTTTGTACGAGTTTTGGATCAGATCTCTCTATATACTAAAACATGTCTAAATATATGCGAATCTAAATAAACTCAAGCAATTTTGGGAGGGAAAGAGTATTATAAAACACAAGGGCACTATACAAATGATGAGTGAAAGGAAAACTAGTTCTTCAGATCTAATTGCACCGGAGGTACAGCGACTAGTTGTGTGAGTGCACTTTAGTACACAAACTTGCAAACCGTGGTAAGTAGTTAAAGAACATGTGATGGTGAAAATTGTTGGATTATTAGACAATATTTTTATAATTAATTTCATAATATAATTAATGACAACCACAGCTATGGTCATGTAAAACTCTAATAGTCCCTCCATCTCAAGGCTTAAGGCATATAATTTTTTTTTGAAAAGTCAAGCCATATAAAGTTTGACTAAACTTTTAAAAAAAACTATCAAGAACCATTATATTATATATATACCATGTGAAACTATGTTTCATGATGTATGAAAAGGTATGCATTATCGTATTATAAATATTTATATTTTTCTATAAAAACTTGGTCAAACTTTAGATAGTTTAACTTTTGAAAAAAGTTATATGCCTTAAGCCTCGGGATGGAGATAATATATTAAATGTACTAATCAACATGAACAGTAGCAGAGTAAACTCTATATTAAAAAAAGAAGTGCAAACTTTACAACAACTGTAGTAAAAGAACATATCAGTACATGGATGGAGAAGCCATTAGTGCAAAGGTCACAGAGACGGGTCGAAGAAGACTGTTGGACGACCGAAAAGACGTGATGAAGAACTTGAACAGTCGCATGGAACGCTTTCTAAAAATCCTATCTACCCTCTCTCGTACATGATGGTAAAAACAAATGCTTCCTGAGACCCGCTCTCCCGTTTGCCGGTGCACGCTGGCGCCTAGGATGGAGTAGTCTACGGTCGTGGCATAGATAGAGACGAGGAAAAACGTAGATTGATTTCAGTGTGTCGTGTGGTGGAAGACGTGTAAGCTCTTATATAGAGCAACTCGAAAAAGGTAACGGGCACAACGTGGGTTGAGTCCATGTCGTGCACATTCAGCTCGACTCATTCTGCAAACGGCGACGCACGCGCCATGATGCGACGAGCAGGCGAGCGAACGACATCGAGGAAGAGCGTGTGTAGCACTTCTCTTCTCACTCATGTATAAGGTGGTGCAACTCATCTCCAACTTTCCATATGATACTAAACTTAGCTCCCGCTCCTCTTATCACACACATACGAGCTGCCACTAACATGGGTTGCATCATATATAAGCTTCCACACACATGGGATTTGGGACTTGGTGAAAATATAAAATCTAACATGGGTCAAAAGGTGTAATCCCATTAATTATAACAATCTCCCACTATATATTAAATGTCCATTTAAAGATTTATTAATACTCGCTACTTGTTTTAGTAGAGAGCCTTAAGTTGAACTTCCGCCTAGAGCTTTAAGCTATATCCATTCACACTTGAACAATGGACTATGCCTGAATTGCAAGTTTCGCGTAAACATGTTTCACTCAAAGTTGTAACCATTACCTGGCTACAAGTATCCTACCCCGTAGGTGGAGCATATGTGTCATACTTTCTAGTCTCTTCACGATTTTACTAGAGATCATCCAAGTCTCATGGACTGCGACGTTTAATAGTCGGACTTATATAGGTGTTTTTTTTAAGAATGTCCTGTAGGATAACATATTTTCTAGTTATAGCCAAGAGAGACACATTAATACATATTGCCAACCCGACTTCCATAATTTTAAGAGTTATGCATCTTCATATAGAGAGGGTTAAAGATACTCTCCTCGGTCAAACCACTAGTTTGTTCTTCTCATATCCTACTAATTCAGGGGATCTCCAATCATATAGGTTAGGTTACCACTATGGTGTATCATCCATGGGGCTCAACCCCATATCCCTCGATGCACTTTCTGTCACATTTCGTGATAGTCCATGTTTAAAGGGATCTACCAAATTTTTATCTATTTGAATATATGTAACAGTTATTACTCCGGAGTTTCTCAATTTTCTGACAGATTTCAAATGTCTCTTCACATGTCTTGATGACTTCACATTATCCTTAAAATTATTTGCTTTGACAGTAATAGTTTGGTTGTCATAATTCAAAAGGATCGTCAGACGGGTTTTTCAACCACATGCAAGTCCATCAATGGCTCACGCAGTCATTCTGACTCAACAGTGATTGTATCTAAAGTAATAAGTTAAGCTTTTGTGTTTGAAGGGAATGATCTCCTTCATGCCATATGGGAGGAAGGTGCCCTGGCCCCACCATGGCCGACAGCTACTGTAACACCCTCAGAATCGGCCCTATGCAAGTTTTAGCGGTCCCCGCCAAACCCGCATAGAAACGATTCAAAGGTGCCCACCAGGCACTTTCGTGTGGGTGGAAAACGAAGTAATATCATTACACTATAGTCCTCAATAGAACCCACAGAACAGATATATACAATAGCGACTCCATGAGTCAAGAATACAAATATACAATACAAAGATCCAAATCACCTTTAAAATGATATAGCGTCCGAGTACGGACAAGATGCAAATTGGGCTAAGAGCCCTGAAGAATAACCAATGGCGTCCATAACCCTGCCCAGGCCAAGCCGGAAGGGTAACCCTGCTAACGACATCGATCTCAAAACCTTCTTAAACAAAAGGGGTGCCGACAAAGGGCAAAGGAAGAAGAGAGCGGTCAGTACTGAGGCCAGTACACGGCGAGACTAGAATTCGGCGGTCCTCGCCTACACAGGTATGGTGGACTGAAACGGCAGCGCAGCATGCACTAAACAACCTATAGAGACTCAATACATCTGGCGGCTATCAGATAGGGATAAGAAAGACCTATTCAGATCCAACCTGATTCTAACACCAAACATACCCATCCTGGTATTCCCCCTCGATTCCAACGAAGAAAGTCAATCGAGGAACTCACGCAGTTGGCAGTTTATTCATTTTATTATAGTTACGACAATTACTTGTCAGATATAGATAGCATGAGTCATCCTGATATAATAAGTAGTGGGCAGTTTTAATTAACCATTCCGTTATAGTTGTAGTACTTACTAGTCAGATACATATAGCATGAGGCATCCCAAAACCCAGCAGTTGTTGGTACTTTTATTTAGTCATTCCGTTGTAGTTGTAATACTTACTAGTCAGATACAATGGTAACAGGTGACAACTCAAACCAGCAATTGTTGGCACTTTTATTTAGCCATTCCATTAGAGTGAAGCTGATTACTAGTCATTATAAAGTCAAATTTATAGCACTACTTTAGTTATAGTTGTCTATGATCGAGATACCGTGCTCCAAGTCGTCCATAACCACGGACACGGCTTTCAGAAAGTTTTACCCCGCAGGGGGCACAAATAGCAACACACGCACGATCAACCTCGAAAAAAACCAATAAAAACCCAACGAGGCATCACGACAGAGCAATTGCAAGATTCATATAAATTTCAGGGGGCCACCCCACCAAGCTACCCGCGACGAAGTTGGCCGGCTCCGAGACGGACCCAGAGGTTTGTGTCGACTGCTGAAAACGACTGGGAACCCGAAAGTGTGACTGGGCTTGTCGATACCGCATAAACGTATCACAATTTCTAAACAGTACAGGCGCTTCACGCGGAATCGTAAATAAAGCAGTAAAGCATGGCATAAGTACAGGATAGTAATAAATCCCCAAACTACTTTGTGGTCCCAAGAAACAAATATGACTCAAGCTCTGGCTAGGGGGATTCATGGTCCCACATGCGGATAGTGCGAATATTCAAAGAACATGTATCAAGTACTCGGGGTCCTACGGGACACAAGTGGACGGTTAAAAACCAAATAACATCTATTGCCTACTTGTGCCTCTGCATTATTTACTTACTTCAATTTTAGTTATTAAATGGTAATTAAAGTCATGATCATCTCCAACATTAAACATGTGGCCTTACTCCAACAACTGTGGAACATCGACAACGCGAAACAACACCACACAAGCGACTGCGACTCGCAAGACCGACTATCTACCAAACAACAGGTATTAGGAGGTGTCCATGGCAATATAGTGGCTGCAAGGGATATCACGGGTACGAAAACTAGAGCATCGCAACACAGATAATAATAGATCAATATGAGGAAATAAAGACTAGAAATGTAAAATAGGTAGAAAGGGGGAGAATGCTCGCCTGAAAACATTGCCGAAGATTTATCCGAAGATCGGGTCGACACTCGCATCAACTCATCGGCCTAATTCGTGAAGAAGCAAAGCACTAGAACAAACACCGGATACACTATTTAATACTACGGCAAAAAACCCGGGCATGATGCATGTATGATGCATGGCATGGCAAAGATGCGATGCAATTAGATATTAAGCGGAACCGGGGTCCCGACAATTATGTAGATGGTTCATATTATTTAGATACCCCGCAATTTAAATATTGTCTTATCAAGGCAAAAATATATCACCGGTTCGCTACACAAATTTAAATAGGACCAATATTAGGCTAGAAAACCCGCATATGGCCTCTATATTTAATTATTAAACGAGTCGATAAAATACCTCCAAACACCCATAATATGTATGCAAACATGTTCATTTAATATGCAACAAGATCAATATCATGTATTATAAAAATATGAGGGGTCTCGGATAGGGGTCACACATCGAATGGCGATCTTGGGGTTTCGAGGGTTCGGGGGTTCGGACTTCGGACTCCGCGAAGGGGAACTTGGCACGACGCCGGGATCGGGATCGGGTCCGAGGATTGATGTTGTACTTGGAATCGGCGACGGAGATCGTGGTTCGTGGCAGCACATCAATGCCATCTTCACTTCACCCCACCACATACATCGTTAGTGCATCGTTACATCTGAAACACCACAACATGGTCATGACAGAGACATGCTTGGAGCAGAATATAAGGGCACGGGATTCCTGGATACACACCGATGGATAGCGGGCGCGACGCACTACGAGGCACACGCATGCGGAGGCAGGACGCGACCAAGGACGAGGAGGTGCCAAAGAGGAGGATCCATGGCGAGGTGGAGGCGCGGGGCAGGGATGGCAGCCAGCGGCCATGACATCGGGGCCAACGGGTCGTTGCAGGGCGCGAGGGGACGGCCGGGTGGCGCTCTGGCACCGGGGACGCGGCAGGGCGGCCGGATCCAGGCGGTAGTCGGGCGACAACGACAGGACAGAGGGCAGCCGGAGGCGGGGACGTGTCGATGGCGATGCTTTGCTGTGGGCAGACAAGCGGCGGAGGGAGGAGGGTCATGGCGGCGGGCTCGAGAGGGCGATGACGCGAGCCATGGGGAGAAGGCAGAGGCGGCTCGGCGGTGACCTCACTGGGCGGCGGAACGCGGAACCAGGACGACGACGCCGGAGCCTGGCGGAGCTCTGGTCCGCGAGAAGGGGAGGGAGGAGCGACGCGGGCAGGAAGATGAGAGAGCATGGTGGTGGGGTTGCTCAACGACGAGGCATAGGGAGCACGGCGGCGGGGGGTCCCGGCATTAGAGAGAGGAGGCCCGCGAGGTCGTTGCAGGGGCGACCGCAGCATCGAGCGGGAAGGAGAGGACGCAAGGCACCGGCGGCGCGCGGACTCGTAGACGGGAGGAGGCCAACGAGCTCAGGCGGCGGCACCTGGTGGCGGGGCAAGGCGGGGGTGCGGGCGAGCCTGGCGGCATCTCGGGAGGAAGGAGAGCAGCGGGGAGGGGACGCGGGGTCGGGGTGGTTTCCATGAGGGACGAGTGGGTGGGCCAGGGGCATCGTGTCGGGGCCTGGTTGCGTGGGGATCGGAGTGAAGGACCGCGTAGGTTCAACGCGGGGTGGGGAGCTGCAGATGTCGTGGTGGGGCCTACGCAGGAGCGTGCGTACGCGCGTGCTTGCCGTGTTCCGCTAAGCGTGTTTGAGCAGGCAGCGGCGGGATGGAGTCCTCGGGTGGTTAGGGTTTGGTGGGATGCTTGATCTATGGTCCCACTAGGTGGGATTGGGTTGGGCCGATCGGGGTGGTAGGTGGCCTGCCTTTCGGGTCGGGCTGCCTCCCCCGATCAAAACAGTTTTTTTATATAGTTATTTTAAAAACATTTGTTTTAATTTTAGTAAAATATTTTGTAATTTGTTTTGGACAAACAAAATATCCGGAAGCATTCGGTGGTTTGATTTTAAATAAAGACGGGGTTTATTTGGGAATCAAAGAAAGACTTTTATAAAATAGTTTTTGGCAAATAATATGCATGATGATGCACAAAGATAAAATCAAAGAGCGATTCTAGAAGT
The DNA here is from genome assembly GCA_916181665.1 of Avena sativa. NCBI lineage: Eukaryota > Viridiplantae > Streptophyta > Magnoliopsida > Poales > Poaceae > Avena > Avena sativa. The sequence continues at coordinate 36,555,345 of OV702285.1, read as the reverse complement.
GGTTTCATCCGGGGTGCTACAATTCGACACCACTAACAATGGATCTCGCCCTCGAGATCCGCCTCATGGTACGGGGAAGAAGGCCGATGATCCGAATCTTCTCGCTTCATGAAGATCCTCGTGACACCACTAACAAGGATTATTTCTTCGTCTTAAAATCAGCAACACCACCAACAAGGGGTGTTGCTCACGCTCGTCGAGAGAGCACTTCGGATAAACAAAAACGAAGGTAGAGGCATCAAATAATAAGGCCACCTCTAACTTCGGCGAACGGAGTAGAATTGCTTGATCCATCGATTCAATGCACAAGAGCGAATGTTAAGAGTAGTCGGATGGTGATCAGTCCATCGTGCACCCAAAGCATTACTCTGCACATGAATAGGAGAATTATGCAACCAACTCTCAGAATTCAGACTAGAGGTCTCGTCAATCGAGATTCAGAAACAAAAGGATAAAGTAGGCTCTTCATCTGATCTGATGTAGATGGTCCTCGCGTTGAAAAACACCGGAAGATACAAAGAAAAAAAATTAGTGGATTTTTGGTTCACTGAAAGACACAGCAGAGGAAGATTCCTCAGATAGCATGAAGACCGGATGTAAAAGCGCCGTTACAAAAGGATGGAAGCGAAACCCTAAAGGTACGACAGAAACCCAACCACGAGAATTCCTGGACTCGAAGAAAAGGTAAGAGAGAAGATTCAAAACACGTAGGGGTAAGAGGAGAATAGGAGAGGGTAAGGAGTAAAAGCAGACCTAATCAGATCTATCCAACCGATTTTCCAAAATAGTTTTGACACTCTACATCGGTCGTTAGCTAGGTTATCCTACAGGCTGGACCGATGGGGTATCGTAACTGCTGAGCTCTGATACCACTCTGTAACACCCTCAGAATCGGCCCTATGCAAGTTTAAGCGGTCCCCGCCAAACCCGCATAGAAACGATTCAAAGGTGCCCACTAGGCACTTTCGTGCGGGTGTAAAAGTAATATCATTACACAATAGTCCTCGATGGAACCCACAGAACAGATATATACAATAGCGACTCCATGAGTCAAGAATACAGATATACAATACAAAGATCCAAATCACCTTTAAAATGATATAGCGTTCGAGTACGGACAAGATGCAAATTGGGCTAAGAGCCCTGAAGAATAACCAATGGCGTCCATAACCCTGCCCAGGCCAAGCCGGAAGGGTAACCCTGCTAACGACGTCGATCTCAAAACCTGCTTAAACAAAAGGGGTGCCGACAAAGGGCAAAGGAAGAAAAGAGCGGTCAGTACTGAGGCCAGTACACGACGAGACTAGAATTCGGCGGTCCTCACCTACACAGGTATGGTGGACTGAAGCGGCAGCGCAGCATGCACTAAACAACCTATAGAGACTCAATACATCTGGCGGCTATCATATAGGGATAAGAAAGACCTATTCGGATCCAACTTGATTCTAACACCAAACATACCCATCCTGGTATTCCCCCTCGATTCCAACCGAGAAAGTCAATCGAGGAACTCACACAGTTGGCAGATTTATTCATTTCATTATAGTTGTGACAATTACTAGTCAGATATAGATAGCATGAGTCATCCTGATATAATAAGCAGTGGATAGTTTTAATTAACCATTCCGTTATAGTTGTAGTACTTACTAGTCAGATACATATAGCATGAGGCATTCCAAAACCCATCAGTTGTTGGTACTTTTATTTATTCATTCCGTTGTAGTTGCAATACTTACTAGTCAGATACAATGGTAACAGGTGACAACTCAAACCAGCAATTGTTGGCACTTTTATTTAGCCATTCCATTATAGTGAAGCTGATTACTAGTCATTATAAAGTCAAATTTATAGCACTACTTTAGTTATAGTTGTCTATGATCGAGATACTGTGCTCCAAGTCGTCCATAACCGCGGACACAACTTTCAGAAAGTTTTACCCTGCAGGGGGGCACAAATAGCAACACACGCACGATCAACCTCGAGAAAAACCAATAAAAACCCAACGAGGCATCACGACAGAGCAATTGCAAGATTCATATAAATTTCAGGGGGGCACCCCACCAAGCTACCCGCGACGAAGTTGGCCGGCTCCGAGACAGACCCAGAGGTTTGTGTCGACGGCTGTAAACGACTGGGAACCCGAAAGTGTGACTGGGCTTGTCGATACCGCATAAACGTATCACAATTCCTAAACAGTACAGGCGCTCCACGCGCAATCGTAAATAAACCAGTAAAGCATGGCATAAGTACAGGGTAGTAATAAAGCCCCAAACTACTTTGTGGCCCCAAGAAACAAATATGACTCAAGCTCTGGCTAGGGGGATTCATGGTCCCACATGCGGATAGTGCGAATATTCAAAGAACTGGTATCAAGTACTCGGGGTCCTACGGGACACAAGTGGACGGTTAAAAACCAAATAACATCTATTGCTCACTTGTGCCTCTGCATTATTTACTTACTTCAATTTTAGTTATTAAACGGTAATTAAAGTCATGATCGTCTCCAACATTAAACATGAGGCCTTACTCCAAAAACTGTGGAACATCGATAACGCGAAACAACACCACACAAGCGACTGCGACTCACAAGACCGACTATCTACCAAACAACATGTATTAGGTGTCCATGGCAATATAGTGGCTGCAAGGGATTTCACAGGTACGAAAACTAGAGCATCGCAACACAGATAGCAATAGATCAACAGGAGGAAATAAAGACTATAAATGTAAAATAGGTAGAAAGGGGGAGAATGCTCGCCTAAAAACATTGCCGAAGATTTATCCAAAGATCGGGTCGACACTCGCATCAACTCATCGGCCTAATTCGTGAAGAAGCAAAGCACTAGAACAAACACCGGATACACTATTTAATACTACGGCAAAAAAACGGGCATGATGCATGTATGATGCATGGCATGGCAAAGATGCGATGCAATTAGATATTAAGCGGAACCGGGGTCCCGACAATTATGTAGATGGTTCATATTATTTAGATACCCCGGAATTTAAATATTGTCTTATCAAGGCAAAAATATATCACCGGTTCGCTACACAAATTTAAATAGGACCAATATTAGGCTAGAAAACCCGCATATGGCCTCTATATATAATTATTAAACGAGTAGATAAAATACCTCCAAACACCCATAATATGTATGCAAACATGTTCATTTAATATGCAACATGATCAATATCATTTATTTTAAAAATATGAGGGTCTTGGATAGGGGTCACACATCGAATGGCGATCTTGGGGTTTCGAGGGTTCGGGGGTTCGGACTTTGGACTCCGCGAAGGGGAACTTGGCACGACGCCGGGATTGGGATCAGGTCCGAGGATTGATGTTGTACTTGGAATCGGCGACGGAGATCGTGGTTCGTGGCAGCACATCAAGGCCATCTTCACTTCACCCCACCACATACATCGTTAGTGCATCGTTACATCTGAAACACCACAACATGGTCATGACGGAGACATGCTTGGAGCAGAATATAAGGGCACGGGCTTCCTGGATACACACCGATGGATAGCGGGCGCGACGCACTACGAGGCACACGCATGCGGAGGCAGGACGCGGCCAAGGACGAGGAGGTGCCAAAGAGGAGGATCCACGACGGGGTGGAGGCGCGGGGCAGAGATGGCAGCCAGCGGCCATGGCGTCGGGGCCAACGGGTCGTTGCAGGGCGCGAGGGGACGTGTCACATCTTTTAAATCTTGTAATGTAAAAAATAAATAAACAAAATAAATTATTGTTGAAAATCAGGGTGAAAAGAAACTTTTGTTTCTAAATGGAAACTTAAAACCCCATCTTGAACAAACTTTGATAAAAGATTGAATCCAACAAAAATCCAAATCAAGGGAAATGCATTTCTCAATGAATGTATCTGGAAATTTAAACACTTGGAAAATAAATCCAAACCCGAAACCTTAATGGAATAAAAATCATTTCCAAAGTATCTCCAAGCCTGTGGATTTGATCCATATAAAAATTTGTCAACAAACATTCACAAATGATCAAGAAAGACAAACAGAAATATCATAAAGCCATATAAATTGGTTTCACTCAATTTGGAACCATATATAAAATCTTATGAATCTAATAAGATAAGAAATTGAATTCCCAAAGCTAATAAAGCATCTATCAAGAAACCCATACCAATTGGTGAGCAAATAATCTAAAAGAGATTTAAAAGGATAAACAAATAATAAACAAGATTTCACAAATTGGAATAACCAAGTTTGGATCTCTAAATAAAAAGATATGGATTTTATAGGATAAAGAAAGAATTATTAAAGAAAGAATATTTAAAGACCAAATCAAATCTTGGCCAAATCCATAAGCAAATGGAATGAATATAATCCAAATCCAAATAAAATATTGGATAAAGAATTTCCAAAATAAAATCAAATGGCATTAACCAAATCCTTTTTGGAATAAAGACAAACCCAAATATTATATGATTAATAAATCTTATTAAAAACCTTTCCAAATAATTCAAGATGGATTATTTGACACCCAATTAATCAAATAAAAACCTACTGAGAGGATTTGGAAAGTTAAAGATTTTAAATGGAGACTTAAAAATATTATTAAATCCTATCTAATTAAAAACTAGAGCCTATTTTGAATAAATAAAAAATACTCCAAAATGAATAAGGTTTTATTCAAAAATTGACTTCAGAATGTTCTACCAACCAGTATTTAAACCCACACAAATCCTGGCAAAGTTTTGAATTCAAATGGGTGTTTGAATTAATTAAACAAAATCAAAACAGATTTGAAGAAAAAGAAAAAGAAAAGAAACAGGAACAAAAAAATATATAAACAGACTCGACCCAACTAAGCCTGGCCCAACTAAGCCCAGTTAGCCCACCTCTCCTCTCGAACCGTTATTCACTCAGAAACGCACCCACTCAGCGACTGACCGGTGGACCCCGTTCCCTCTCTTTCTCTCACGCTGCCAAACGGACCCCACCGCCAGCTCCTTCTTTCCTACCCGCCGCTGACCACGCCCCTCACTCCGCCAGCCGTTGCAGGCGATTAAGACGCGGCTTAATTCGCATTACTGGCGCAGTTAGCCGACCCCCCGACCACGCCATATTACTCGCCTGCGTCTCCCCTCCATTTCCCCTCTGTCACCTCACCTTAGCGCGCCCCCAGGCCGCCCAATTTTTCCCTACACCGCCACTGTCCCCGACAAGCTCCGGCGACGATTTTGGCCGAACCCTGCCGCCCCTTGCCTCCCCGAGCACACAGGCACATTCCCCAGACCCAGGCGCACCTCTCCGTATCGTCAGCTCGCCCCCGCGCGCCCTGGAACTTCGGCAACGACAACAACCGCCGCCGCCACCGTCTGCCTCCGCTCCGTCAGCTTTTCCCGGTGAGTACTGACCGCCCTTCCTCCTCTCGTTGATGCATGAATGATTGCCAACCTCGTGCGCAGCTAATGCCGTTCTTGCCTTGTCTTCTTGTGCACCGTAGCGTCGCCCCGTCGACGTCTGAGCGAGACGGACGCCGTCACTGACTCCGGCGAGGAATCCCGACTGATCCCGTGCGCCCCTTGACAAACTACAAGCGAGTTGAGCTTCGCCGTGATCTCCTGAGCCTGGTGAGCATCTCCTTACTTTTCCTCGCTTCCCCTAGCGCCAGCTCCACCGCTAGCCGAGCATCGCCGCCGCTCACCTTCGCTCGGCACCGCCAGTTCTTGGTCGCTGTATTGTTAGCCATTAGATGCAGATCGTAGGGATGCGATAGAATCACTTAACGCTGAAGGGGTACGCAACCAGCGCCGTGCGATGTAACTTAAATCTAACGGCTGCCGTCTGTCGATCCAACCGAACCGGTACAGGCGAATTGGAACATGACACGTGGCCAGAGATGATTTAAAATAGAAGTTGTGTTCTATTAGATGTGCCAATTTGAAAATTCATAACTTTAAATCTACACGTCCAAATTTTGCAAACTTTATATCAGTGGATTCAGCAAGACAAGCCCTAGCCAACCATGCACTTTGTTTAGTAAAAAGCCTCTGGTAAAATGTTTGTTTTTGCAGAAACTTATGTATGCTTGTTTAGGTTATAAAAATTATTCTAAAATGATTTTGGGGATAAAATCTTTGGCAAATGGTTTGTTTTGAACCTACTGACCCTAGGAAACAAATTGTAGTTTCAAAAATGTATTTGGTGAAACAAAAGAATGAACTATGGATTTAAAACCAATTCTAGTCAAATAAAAATATGGTTTAATTATTAAAAATGGTTTTGGAAGAAAACCTTTGAGAAATGTTTTGGAAATAAACTCTCTGACCCTAAACACAAGATTTTATGGTTTGAAAACATATTATGTGAACCCTATAGATTAATGCCTTATTGAAAACATTTTTACACCACATAAAATGATACCTTGTTTTAAAAAGGGTTTATAAAGTGAAACCTATTGCAAATGACTTTGCCACTTTATAAAATGACCAATAGGTGTTTCAAAATGTTTACAACCTACTAGAAACCACTTTTACAAATAAAACAACCTATTGCATGCTTGCATGCATTACTTTGATTTTATCATTTTATGTGATGAATTGCTTGAATGGTAGATTGAAATATTGTTTGCTTGATTGAATTGTAGTGATTTGAAGTGAGTGAACATTGCAAAGATCAAGGAGTGAACTTATACTCTCTACCAAAAAGGCAAGTGATGCTTCATACTTCTGTCCCATTATTTTCACTATGCATTAGTGATATTCCTAAGTAAGACTTGCATGGAATTTTTGCTAAGTATAAACCATGCTATGGGAAATCCTAGTAGATGAAACCTTAGTAGAATTTTCCTAAGTTAAGATTCCTACTACTATCATGCTTAGCTTATCTAATAGAAAACAAGGGTGGAATATATATTCATACTATGGAAAAATTTCTAAGTCTGAGGACTTGAGTTTTGTTTAATAAAACAACTAAGTAAATGAATCACCTGGGTGGAATGGAAGGAATGGTTTGTGTTGAGTGGTTCACAAGGCCCATTTATATGGTTTACCTTGTGTATCTCACTTGTGGATGGCCACCCAGGAACAAAGAGATTTGAGATGTCAAATGTTGAGAAGCTTCAAGTGCAACCACTTGGCATTATGGGCTCTGCCTGGATCATATAGGTTGCAATAACTTAGCCAAATGGACAGTTGGTGGTAGGGGTTTGATAGGTTGGAGCGCGTCCATTTTGGTCTAAGGGAAGGCTTCTGAAAGATCTTGTCTTGGTGAAACCAAGTCTTGTGGGGAAAGTGCACAACCTCTGCAGAGTGTAAAATCTAAGTACTTAGCCATGTCCCTGGTAAAGGACAATTTGAGCATCAAGACATGGAAGCTATCAAGAATCTCCTCATCCCAATTTCTAAGTTAAAATCTTGTGGGTGAACAAGGGATTAAAAGGATCACCAATTTCTATTGGGAGATGCCTTGGGAAAGATTTTGTCAAACAAAAACTTAGTGTTTTTCAAATGATAAGATAAATCTATTTTCAGCAATGCAAGCCTAAGCTCCACTTAGCCAAATGCATATAGATGATAGACTCCACTATACTACCATAGTATCACTTGCCAATACAATTCAAATGTATTGACCCTTTGTGGCTGTAACTTGTTATGTTGCAGGTTTGATTGATATTAGTGAAGTTTAATGATTAGGATTACAAGTCTACAACCAACATGTCTGCCTGTGGCACTTTGAAGATGAAGGACCCCATGCTTATAGATATTCTGCTGCAATGTATTGTAGTAGCCAAATGAGCTATGTAAGATGTAATAAAATTATGTTATTCCTGGTTATAAAGTTGTATTATGACCTTTGTTTCTTGATATTACATCTTAACTGTGGATGCTAGCTATTGATCCAGGGACTAGCATTGTAAACACAGGGATCTCTACCTTATTAAAGGTTGGGAACTCTACAGGACGGCCGGGTGGCGCTCTGGCAACGGGGAGGCGGCAGGGCGGCCGGATCCAGGTGGTAGTCGGGCGATAACGACAGGACAGAGGACGGCCGAAGGCAGGGACGTGTCGATGGCGACGCTTTGCTGCGGGCAGACAAGCGGTGGAGGGAGGAGGGTCATGGTGGCGGGCTCGAGAGGGCGATGACGCGGGCCACGGGGAGAAGGCAGAGGCGGCTCGGCGGCGACCTCACTAGGCGGCGGAACACGGAACCAGGACGACGGTGCCGGAGCCTGGCGGAGCTCTGGTCCGCGAGAAGGGGAGGGAGGAGCAACACAGGCAGGAAGATGAGAGAGCCTGGCGGTGGGGTGGCTCGACGACGAGGCACAGGGAGCACGGCGGCGGGGGGTCCCGGCATCAGAGAGAGGAGGCCTGGGGAGGTCGTTGCAGGGGCGACCGCGGAGTCGAGAGGGAAGGAGAGGACGCAAGGCACCGGCGGCGCGCGAACTCGTAGACGGGAGGAGGCCGGCGAGCCTGGGCGGTGGCACCTGGCGGCGGGGCAAGGCGGGGGTGCGGGCGAGCCTGGCGGCATCTCGGGAGGAAGGAGAGCAGCGGAGAGGGGACGCGGGGTCGGAGTGGTTTCCGTGAGGGATGAGTGGGTGGGCCAGGGGCATCGCGTCGGGGCCTGGTTGCGTGGGGATCGGAGTGAAGGACCACGTAGGTTCAACGCGGGGTGGGGAGCTGCAGATGTCGGGGTGGGGCCTACGCAGGAGTGTGCGTACGCGCGTGCTTGCCGTGTTCCGCTAAGCGTGTTTGAGCAGGAAGCGGCGGGATGGAGTCCTCGGGTGGTTTGGGTTTGGTGGGATGCTCGATCTATGGTCCCACTAGGTGGGATTGGGTTGGGCCGATCGCGGTGGTAGGTGGCCTGCCTTTCGGGTCGGGCTGCCTCCCCCGATCAAAACAGTTTTTTTATATAGTTATTTTAAAAACATTTGTTTTAATTTTAGTAAAATATTTTGTAATTTGTTTTGGACAAACAAAATATCCGGAAGCATTCGGTGGTTTGATTTTAAATAAAGACGGGGTTTATTTGGGAATCAAAGAAAGACTTTTATAAAATAGTTTTTGGAAAATAATATGCATGATGATATGATGATGATGCACAAAGATAAAATCAAAGAGAGATTCTAGTAGTGGTTTCATCCGGGGTGCTACAGCTACCACAGGGAAACTCTAGGTCCTCGTACCTCCTTTCTCCTACTATATAAAGGAGGGAGGGGCTGAAGGGGTTCTATGGCAAAAAATAAAAAAATTCTACTACGAGAATACACCATCCAAGATCCATCTATGCAGAAGTATAGTGACGAGCGAGATACGATGTTCATACCTTTGAAGACCGATAGCGGGATTACGTTCCCGCACAAACATTGTTGATGAAGCCGAAGAGTAGCATACCTCAGGGTCTATAAGGCTTCTAGCGTCCAGCACCACTAATGGCAGTGCCTCCAAAGTTTTATGCACGTCTGGTGTAAAAGATGTCTCCAAGCTTCGGTCCAGCAAGGCAGCAAAAGAAAAAGATCCGGACCGATTCCAATTGGGATTGGATTGGGCGATGGAGGAGGTCTCCACCCCATTATATAGGGGAAAACTAGGCACATATGTAGCACCCCGAATAAAACCACTACTAGAAAATTGCATGTCTTATCTCTATGCATCATCATGACACCAACATGCATCTGTTTTCCTAAAAGTATGTTACTAAAATCCTATTTTGTTTTCTGGATATTCCCCTCTTTATTTCAAATAAAACCCCTAGGTCCATCCGGATCTTTTGTTTGTCTAAAAATATTTAAAACAAACTAAACAAATAAATAGAAACATATTCTTTTGAAAAAACTGGGGGAGGCAGACAACCGAACATGCCCAATGGCCCGACCAGAGTCCACCTACAACAACAACATAATAAACCCTAATCTACCCCAGAACCCTAACCCTAATCTCTCCACCTAACACCTACTCCCCACCGCCACCACATCACCCCTCAGCAACCAAACTACCCAGCTACCCCCACCCTGCCACTACACACCACTACCCCCACATCCCGCACGCATGCCCTACGACGACCGTGTCCACCCTGCTCCACGCCTAGATACACCTAACCACCTGCGTACACCATGACGCTCGCAACCCTCAACCCCGCACGTAACGTTGCCCCGTCCCCTGTCCTGCACTCCATCGCGGAACGCCCTTGATGACCCACAAGTGTAGGGGATCGCAACAGTCTTCGCGGATAGTATTACCCAATTTATTGATTCGACACAAGGGGAGCCAAAGAATACTTGCAAGCCTTAACAACTGAGTTGTCAATTCAGCTGCACCTGGAAATAGTTCTTGCTCACAGAAGTTTATCAGTAGCAACAGTTTGGTAGTAGTAATAGCAAAGCAACAACAGCAGTAATAGCAACAGTGAACAGTAGAAATAGTAACGATAACAGTGGGATTCGAGTGCGGTAGGCATAGGGATGGATGGACGGGCGTTGCATGGACGAGTCTAAACATGTAACTTCAAGATCTAGGGCATTGCAGATAAATAATAACAAGCATCCAAGTACTAAACAATCCTAGGCATGTTCTCCAAATATAGTCATACGTGCTCGCAATGAGAACTTGCACAACATCTTCTGTCCAGATAGCCCGTGGCAGCGGGGCCTCTATGGAACTACTGGCAATTAAGGTGATCCTTTTAATAGAGCACCGGCGCAAAGCATTAACACTCCGTGAACACATGTGATCCTCACACCACAACCATCCCCCGGTTGTCCCAATTATTGTCACTTTGGGGCCTTTGGATCTGGATAATGATATGTGTATACAACTTGCAGATAAGATCACAAACAATACTATCATAATGATTCAATAATAAGTTCAGATCTGAGATCATGGCACTCGGGCCCTAGTGACAAGCATTAAGCACAACAAGTTGCAACAAAGTCAAATAGCACTAATCGAGATACTAGGCACTATGCCCTAACAATCATATTCGATTACATGATAGAACTCATTCAATCCCTACCATCCCTAATCCTACAGCGGGGTATTACTCACTCATGGATGAGGGAAAAATCGGTGGTTGATGGAGATGCGTTGGCGATGACGATGGCGATGATCCTCTCCAAATTCCCCGTCCCAACAGGGTGCCAGAACGGAGTTTTTGGATTCGAATCTTGGTTTCTGGTGGCGGCAGCGGAGCGGAACTCTTTCTAGAAAACTCTCGAACCCCCCCTGAGTTTTTAGGTCAGAAGGCAACTTATAGGCACGGAGGGAGGCCGAGGAGATGCCTGGGGTGGCCAAACCCCCTCCAGGCGCGGGGTCAGGTGGGCCCGCGCCTGGGGTGGGTCTGGGCCCCCCAGGCCTCCTCTCCGTCTCCCCTTCTGGATCCGTGGATCTTTTGGTGATAAATAGTTTTTGGCATATTTTCCGGGATTTTTCCTGATAGTTCATTTTCTGCATAAAAACAAGACACCAAGGTAATTCTGCTGAAAACAGTGTCAGTTCGAGTTAGTTGTATCCAAGTCACACAAGTTTAAAGAAGAAACAATAGCAAAGTGTTCGAGAAATTAGATACGTTTTGGACATATCAGCCCTCCCCGTCTCGCAACCCCACCCCCGCGATACGTTATGCACCTTCTTGTGGCATCCCGCAAAACCACTACTAGAAAATCGCGTTGTTTTTCGTGCATTGCATCATCATGACCGCATGCTCATGTCATCATGCCACATTGCATTGGAGCATAGTCATCGTCTTGCATTTGCTTGCATCAAACTATTTGCAGAAAAACCTAATTTGTTTTCTAAACGCCCCGTCTTTATTCAAACGCAAAACCCGGGTCGCCGGAATATTTTGTTTTGTCTGCTATCGGTTTGCAAACGTCCGTTTAAAACAAATAAAATATGCAATTATTTTAGGGGGGCAGTCGAGCGGGCCGATTCGACCCGGACGACCACCCCAGAAATAAAAATCGGTCCACCCAAAATCCTAAAGCTACCCAGTCCTAACCTACCCAGCCCCCTCCACCTCACCCCAACCAACCCCCTCCTGACACCTCACCCTCTCCCTTCCCCCCACCCACTCCCATGCCGCCACCTGCCCCCACTCCCTCACCTCCACTCCACCTGGACACACCCTCCCTCACCCAGCACCCACGCGCACACACTCAACGCAAACCACCCCACTCACCCGATCCCCACTCACCTCTCCCGGCCCCACACCTGCCCCTGTTCCCCGCGGCCCACCTCCCACCTCCTCCCTCGCGTTCCCTCTTCCTCACCGCGACTCCCCCAGGCGCTGAGGCCGCCTCCTCCCCTCGGCAAGCCCCCGCCGGCGCGCCCCCGACCGTCTCCGGCCGCGTTGTCCTCCCCCTCTGGCCTCCAGCACCGCCCGCCGCTCAAGCTCGCCCTCCTCTCCTCGCGTGCGCGCTTCTCGCCTCTCTCCCCAACCTCCGGACCTCGCTGGCCCTCCTCCTCCCGCCGGCCTCGGCTCGCGCCCCGTCGACCTCGCCCGCGCGCCGCCCTCCCCTCTCCGGCTCGCGCCATCCCCCTCTCTCCTCCGCGCCTCTTCCGCCTCCGCGCTCGCCGGCTCGCCCGCGGCCGTCTGCCACGCTACCGCCGCCCAGGAGCCGCCCCGGCGCGCCTCCTCCGGCCTCGGCGCGCCGCGTCCGGCCGCCCGCCGACGTCGCCCTGCCCGCCAGGCCCTCCGTCGAGCCGCTCCGCCGGCCGCACCGCCATGCGCGCCGCCGCGCCTCGCGGGTCCTCCCTTGGCGCCGTCCATCCCGCCGGCAAGTTCCGCCTCCACCGCCTCCCGCCGCGGCCGCGCTCCTCGCCGCGCCCGCCGCTCGTCTCCGCCTCGCCGTCCTGCGACCTCCCTCGCCGGAGCTCATCCTCGCGCCTTCCGCCTCGGCAGCGCCTCCCGTTCCGCCGGCGCGTCCTCGAACGCCGCCCGAGCCTCCCTGCCGCCGTCTGCCTCTCTCCGGCGGGCCCGTCCTACAGCGCCGCCGTACACCTACTGGCCGGAGAGTATGTGTGTTCCCGTGGCCCTTTGGAATTGGCAGTACTGTCACCAAGCACAACCAATGACAAGACACTGGGAGGACGAACAAGAGATACTCCTGTCTGGCACGACCTGAGACCATCATTTAACATTCCAAGAACTTCTACTGAAGACGCCGACCCCGTGTTCTCCCTCTCGTACCATCAAGCACTCCTACAAGGATATGAAGACCGAACCCTAACCAAGATCTCCGATCCCTCGATCCGAAGACCGGTCCCGAAACCCTGAGTGCACCGACGACCAGATCTCCACGGTGTAACGACAAGACCGACGACCGCGGAGACGACAAGATCGTCGCTCGGACGCCAAGACCGCCACATGGGACGATAAGCGCTTCATCTCGGATACGCCAAGTACTTCAGCCAGATGCCAAGACCGGCCCGACACGAGGACACGACAAGATCTGCGCGACGACGAGATCGACATCGACCAGGGCGAGTCCGATGCGCCCCCGACACCGAATCAAGTCCTTCTTCCCAGGACGCCAAGCTCTCCGCCTTGTATCCGCTCCCGCTGTTCCCGTCGAACCCTGAGACCGAACCCCGAACCCCGGAACCCCAAGAGCGTCGAACCCTAATGTGTGAACCTTTTCCCGAGCCCCTATTTTATAAATGCTAATTATAAAACATGTTGCATATAAATTTGTCATACTCGCATGCATATTTGTGTGGTTTGGGGGCCTTAGGCCGATTCACCTTATAATTAAATATGGGGCCCATATGCGGACAAATCTAGTCTCATATTGGCCTCATTTAAATTTGTGTAGCGAACCGGTGCTATCTTTTGCCTTGATAATGCAACGTTTAAAATGCGGGGTATCTAAACAACTAGAACCATATATTTAATTGTTGGGACCCCGGTTCCGCTTAATCTTGCCTAATTGCATTGCACCTCTGCCATGTCATGCATCATACATGCATCATGCCCGATCTTTTGCCGTAGTATTAAATATTGCACCCGGTGTTTATTCTAGCGTTTTGCTTCTTCGCGGATAAGGCCGTTGAGTTGATGCGAGTGTCGACCCGATCTTCGGATGAACCTTCGACAATGTTTTCAGGCGAGCATCTCCCCCTTTCTACCTATCTTACTTTTATAGTATTTATTTCCCTCCTGTTGATCTATTGCTATCGGTGTTGCGATGCTCTAGTTTCCGTACCCGTGATATTCCTTGCAGCCATATATTGCCTTGGACACATCCTATTACCTGTTGTTTGGTAGATAGATGGACTTGCGCGTCGTAGTCGCTTGTTCAAGTGCTGTTGCGTGTCATCAAATGACACAGTTGTTGGTGTATTGCCGCATGTTTAATGTTGGAGATGTTCATGGCTTTACTTATTGTTCACTTTAATTATTGTTTAAACAACTAAAATTGAAGTAGGTAAGCAGAGGCACAGGTGGGCAATAGATGTTATTTGGTTGTTAACCGTCCACTTGTGTCCCGTAGGACCCCGAGTACTTGATACCTGTTCCTTGAATATTCGCGCTATCCACATCCGGGAGGCTTATGGGACCCCCCTGAGCCAGAGCTTGATTCAGTCTTATTTCTTGGGGCCACAAACTAGTTTGAGGTTTTATTTACTATCCTGTACTTATGCCATGCTTTACTGCTTTATTTAAATTGTGCGAGGAGCACACTGTACTGTTTAGGATCGTGACCCGTTTTCGCGGTATCGACACCCCGAGTTTTCGGGTTCCCAGTCGTTTACAGCCGGCCCCACAAACCTTGAGTCCGTCTCGGAGCCGGCCAGTTTCGTTGCGGGTGTACTCCAAGGGGTGGCCCCCTGAAATATTTCTGAATCCTGTGATTGCTTTGTCGTGAAAGCCTCGTTGGGTTTTGATTTGGTTTTTCCGAGGTTGATCGAGTGTGTGTTGCTATTTGTGCACCCCGGCCGGGTAAAAACTTTCTGAAAGCCGTGTCCGCGGTTATGGACGACTTGGAGCACAGTATCTCGATCATAGACAACTATAACTAAAGTAGTGCTATAAATTTGACTTTATAATGACTAGTAAGCAACTTCACAATAATGGAATGGCTAAATAAAACTGCCAACAATTGCTTGTTTGGGTGTCGCTTGCGACCATTGTACCTGACTAGTATGTACTGCAACTACAACGGAATGGCTCAATAAAAGTACCAACAACTGCTGGGTTTGGGATATCTCATGCTATTTGTATCTGACTAGTAAGTGCCGCAACTACAACGGAATGGTTAACTAAAATGGCCCACTGCTTATTTTATCAGGATGATTATCTACACCTGACTAGTAATTGCTGCAACAATAACTGAATAAATAAAACTGCCAACTGTGTGAGTTCCTCGGTTGACTTCCTCGTTTGGTCCCGAGGGGGAAACGCCAGGATGGGTTTGGTTGGTGGTAATATCAGGTTGGTTCCGAATAGGTCTTTCTTACCCCTCTCTGATTGCCGCTAGTTGTATCGAGTCTCTATAGGTTGTTCAGTGCATGCTGCCGCTGCCGCTTCAGTCCACCATACCTATGTAGGCGAGGACCGCCGAATTCTAGCCTCGCCGTGTACTGGCCTCAGTACTGACGCTCCTCTTTTTCCTTTGCCCTTTGTCGGCACCCCTTTTGTTTAAGCAGGTTTTGAGATCGACGTCGTTAGCAGGGTTACCCTTCCGGCTTGGCCTGGGCAGGGTTATGGACGCCATTGGTTATTCTTCAGGGCTCTTAGCCCCATTTGCATCTTGTCCGTAGCTGGACGCTATATCGTTTTCAATGGCGATTTGGATCTTTGTATATTATATCTGTATTCTTGACTCATTGAGTCGCTGTTGTATATATATATGTTCTGTAGGTCCCATCGAGGACTGTTGTGTAATGTTATTACTTCGTTTTCCACCCGCACGAAAGTGCCTGGTGGGCACCTTTGAATCGTTTCTATGCGGGTTTGGCGGGAATCGCTGAAACTTGCATAGGTCCGATTCTGAGGGTGTTACACTTCTCGAGCCCCGCGCCTCGCTCGCCTCCTCCTCCTCGCAGCAGCTGCCTCCTCCGCGTTGCTGCATTGCCGGTCGTTGGCATCCTCCTCGTCGCCCCACGTCTTCGAGCATCACCGACGCTCGTGGACCGTCACCTCCATGGGCCCTACCGCTAGTAGCTCTGATGGCGTGTGGTAGCGCTTCGTTGGGAGACCCCAAGAGCAAGGTGTGTTGAGCACATAAGCAAGTCTTCCCTTAGTAAGAAACCGAGTTTGTCGAACCCGTAGGAGGAAGGAAACGACTCAAAGGTGTTGCTAGCAACTTGGATACCTGCACAACACAAACTCAAGACTTTGCCCCAACGAACAGTGAGGTTGTCAATCTCACCGGTTGCTGTAACAAAGGATTAACTGTATGGTGTGGAAAATAGTGGTTTGCAGAAAGTAAACAGTAACATTGGAAGGTGTATTAATGGTAAAGATTGGACCGGGGTCCATAGTTCACTAGAGGTGTTCTGCTTAGACAAACAAACATGGCATGCTGGGTAAACAAATTACAGCAGGGCAATTGACAGTACTGAGCAAGGCATAACAATGCAATACTAGACATTCATGATCCTATGAGATTCGGTTGGGAAATACAACAAGATACATAGACCACCATTCAATTGCATCTATGACTAGAAATCACCTTCATGTTCTCATCCGACCCCCCTTCAATATTAAGTTGCAAGCAACAGATAACTGATTTAAGCAAAGTGTGTAAGGTAAACAATCCACTTGTTCCATGAACAAGAGACTGTTTTTCCCCCTAGTGGCAACAGCACATCTACAACCTTAGAGATTGTTGTCACTTCCCTTAGATTAAATAGAGGCATGAACCCACTATCTAGCATAAATACCCCCTCTTGGAGTTTCTAGCATCTACTCGGCCAAGATAGCTACTAAAACGGAGAGCATGCAAGATCACAAACAACACAGACATGATAGAATCAATAAGACAAAACCATTAATCAATCTGACATAGTAATCTCAATATCCATCGGATCCCCGCAAACACAACATGCATGATTACAAATAGATGATCTTGATCATGAACGAAGCTCACAAGATCTAAACATGGTAGCACAAAGGAGGAGATACAACCATATAGCTACTACATGGACCCATAGTCCAAGGTGGAACTACTCACGCTTCATATCGGAGGCTGGCATGATGAAGAAGAAGGCCTCCAAGATGATTTCCCCTCCGGCAGGGTTCCAGGAAGAGCTTCAGACCCCCCCGATCTAAGGACGATGGTGGCAGCGGCTATAGACGGTTTTGGCATCGGGGGGTCTTTATAGGCGAAGAGGTGAGGCAGGGGGCGGCCAGGGTGGTCACACTCCCCAGGCGCGGCTAGCCCTAGCCCGCGCCACCAGGGGTGTGGCTACCTGGTGCCTCGACTCCGTCTTGTACTCTGGCACCATGTTACCCACGGTAAAATATTGACTTTGTCTTTTGTCCCGTCCAATTTCGAGAATATTGATTTTCTGCCTTTCTGGAACCAAAAATAGAAGAAAACAGGCTGTATCATCCCAAAAATCATGATTTATAAAGTTTGCATATCATTCATGCATTCATAAGCATTTGGATCATTTTTCAAATAAGATTTCAAAACAGAAGCAAATTGTTGTCTATTATCTTATGTAGGAAAGGCAATGGCCTTATTTTTCACTCTCAATTTATGAGAATACTCTGTTTCAACCAGAATAGGTTTGAATGTAGGTTTGAATGTTGATTTCAAAGCTTACTCAAATTTTCAAGACAAGAATCTAAATTAAAACCAAATTTCAATGCCTTATATACATAAATTATTAAGGCATGGTTTTATTTTAATTTCAATAGACCAATGTATTTTTGAGTGAACAGTAATGTTTTATACTCAAATATGTGCATGGTTCACTTTACAAAATCCAGAGGAAGTTTAAATTCAAACTCATTTGAAAAACATTTGAAAAGGATTTCAGAAAATCAAAACAGAAATAGAAAAGGAATAAAGAAAAGGAAAAAGGCCAGCGCCAGCCTTTCGGCCCAGCAACAGAACCAGCCCAATAGCCAGCCCACCCGGGACTCCCTCTCCTCTCTATTTCTCACCCGCCCGTGCACATCCACTCGCTGACTTCCTGGCCCCACTGCCATGTTGTCTTCTTTGTCCTCAATCAACGCGCAGTGACTGCTCCGCCGCGGTCGTTTCCTCCGATTAAACACCGAATCAATACGATTGATTGCGAGCATGAATTCCTCCCCCGACCCTGCCTACTTAAACTACTCCCTCCCCCGCACCTTTCCCCTCACTCGCCACTGTCTAAGCACCACCAGGCTGCTCGCGCTTGAGCTCACATCGCCGCGGTACCGAGCCCCTCCGGCGACTAATCCCGGTGATCCTCGACCCCCCTTGCTCTCTGGTTCATACGGTTTTGTTTGCCATCTTCGTACGCATCTAACGACACTTGTGGTTTTGCTTCTGGTGGTCTATAGTGTCTCCTTCATCAACAACCGTGCGTGCCCGATGACAAGCTCAGCTCCGGCAAGGAATAGCCGCCGAACCCGAGCACCCCGCCCTCGCCCGTGACCTCCACTGCGACCGCCTCGACTCCGTGACCTCGGTAACACATTGCACCCCTCCCTTTACCCCTAGCACCGCCAGTTCGTCACCGACAGAGCCACGCCGCCTCTACTCGCCATTTGTGCCGCCAGTTCTTGGCAGAATGATTTGATCCGCTAGATCTAGATCCAGCGATCTAGATTAGAATTAGCCGCGAAGAGGTACGAGTAGATCTGGGCCTTCGGATTAGATCTAGCGGTGCAGATTAGATCTGACGTGAAGGGGTAAGATTTGATCTGGAGCGTTGTATTTAGTTAGATCCAAAAGTGCGGGCGCGTGATCCAGTGCGAACCGGTACGGGCCAATCAGATTGCGCCGCGTGTCAGGTTTTCTGTTTAAAAAATTAGATTTGAATCTATTAGTTATTCAAACTTGTAAATTCAATAACTTTTGTTCTGTTTATCCATAAAATACAAATAATATACCATTGGAATCAAAAAAATAAATCCTACACATCTATGGCTTAGTTGTATTTTGTTTCTGTTAAAATAGAATTTTATGAAGAGACATTTGTAGGCCTATTTTGTGTATAAAAATTAATTGGAAAATGTTTTAGAGGCCAAATAAAGTTTATTTGGTGAATGTTTAGTTTATTGATCAGTACTGTTTTACTTGCCTTGGTTGGTTTAGAAAAATCATCACACGGCATTTGCATGCATTCATATATTTTTGTTTGATGATTTTGAAATATGAATTTGGTGCCATCATTTTATGTGTAGATTTTGGTGCTAGTGGTGATTGTGACTGTGAGGATTGTTGTTACTCCCCAACTACCAAGGCAAGTGGTGCTTCATATTTTTGTCCCAATATTTTGACTATGCATTAGTGATATTTTGTATAGGGCTTGCATGATAATTTTTGCTAAGTATCTATATGCTATGCTTGGGAAATCCTAGTAGTTGTAGAATTTTTAGAATTTTCTCTAAGTTAAGATACTTGCTATTTCCATGCTTAGCCTAGCTAGTAGCAACCAAGGGTGGATTATATGTATGCTATGGAAAATTATTGCTAAGTCTTTGACTTGTGTTTTTGCTTAATAAAACAACTAAGTGAATGAAACACCTGGGTGGAATGGTTGTTTGGGTTATGTTGAGTGGTTACACAAGGCCCATATCTATGGTATACCTTGTGTATCACACTTGTGGAAAGCCACCCAGAAACAAAGGGATTTGAGATGCCATATGTTAAGAAGCTTCTAAGGAAATAACTTAGCCAAATGGACAGTTGGTGGTAGGGGGTGATAGGTTTGGAACGCGTCCATTTTGGTCTAAGGGAAGGCTTCTGAAAGGTCCTGTCTTGATGAGAGTCAAGTCTTGTGGGGAAAGTGCACGACCTCTGCAGAAGGAAGAATCTAAGTACTTAGCCGTGTCCCCGAAAATGGACAAATTGAGCATCAAGACATGGAAGCTATCAAGAATCTCCTCATCCCAATTTCTAAGTTAAAAACTTGTGGTTTAACAAGGGTGAAGGTTCACCAATGTCTATTGGTGGTTCCTTGGGATTTTTCGACAAACAAAAACTTAGTGTTTTCAACTGATATGTAAAACCTATTTTGAGCAAAGCAACCCTAAGCTACACTTAGCCAAATTCATGTAGAAGTTAGATACTATCATTCTACTAAGGTATCACTTGCCAATACTATTCCAATGTATTTACCCACTGTGGCTGTAACTTGTGATGTTGTAGGTTACTCTGATGAGGATTAGGGTTATGAGTCTACACTCAACATGCTTGCCTGTGGCACATGAAGATGAAAACTTTTATTTATATTGTTAAGTTAAACTCTTGTACTAGCCTATGGCTATGGAGTTGTAAAAGACTATGTTATCTCTGGAATGACGATGTAATAATGACCTTTGTTTCTGTGTACTTCATCTTAAACTGTGGATGCTAGCATTTGATCTAGGGACTAGCATTGCAATCACATGGACCTTTACCTTTATAAAGGTGGGGTCTTACAGATGGTATCAAAGCACTGTGTTGCATGTAGGATTATGACCCTAGGATTGGATTAGACTAAGAAACCACTAAGGAAAATTTCAACACTTTGAAAAATTTCCACACTTGTATTTTTCTTATCGTAAACTTTTCTAATCTTCTTTCTCATCTCTATTTGTAGATGAACTCCATCAACGAAGCCGTGAGTAAGGGACCACTCATGATCATGACTTTGCAGTGTGAGACTGAACTTCCCAAGGCACTCAAGAACCTTATTGTTACCATGGGGATACATGGTGCAGCTATGTACAAGGGATTCCCTATGATGGATGAAGTAGAAGAGTATTGGTGGGTGCAACTTCACTTTTACAAAAACAAGGAAGACAACCACAAGGATTCAGGATTTTGTATGGTCACCAACTCTGAAATGCACACAACATTCTTTGACTCTGCAAGAAATGCAGCTTGGAATGCCATCAAGGAGCTTGGTGATAGGCTCAAGTGCAGAATGCTCAAGACCCAAAATTACCTTAGAGAAGAAAAGAAGCATACCCAAGAATTAGAGACTACCAACCAACAACTAAGGGGAGACATCATAGACCTAATATGGGAGTCTTGTGAACAAGATAGGCAGATGGCTACTAAGGATGCCCTGATAGCTATTTTGTCTAGTGAGTGAGAGTTGTAACGTACTTCGTTAGTTGGACCACCACATTTATAGTTTTTACTTCCAAAAATTTGTCTAAGTTATGTTGAACCTTTGATGTTTGTAATGGATTTGTGTATGCCATGACTTGTGTGTTTGTTGCTAAAAGATGTGCTTGTGATATTTTTGTCTTATGATTATTCTCTACTTGTGTTGATTCTAACTTTTCTCTATCTTATAAAAATAGATGCCTAATGTTGTTATCAACACGGCCAAGGAGTTCAAGAGAACTTGTTTTGGTACTCGTCTCATTGAGCTCACTAGTGTGCTCAACCTTCCACTTCATAGCATCATGACACTTTAGCTCACCAAGTTTGAGAGGAAGGACCTATGGGGCTTCAGAGTCACACTGCCGGGACACAAGACCGAGCCACCCATGGAGGCTATCACTTTCAAGCTGATGCATGACGACAAGGAGAAAGGATTAGATGTAGTCATGCAGGAGTTACTTGGGCGCCTGGTAGGGAGAGACTCCACCGAGCTTAGAGGTCTTTACTTTCACCCCTTCGGGAGACGCAACGAGGAGGGTGAGGCTATAGAGTACGAGGATGCTGCTAGAGATACGATGGAGCCGATTCATCTGTACCTTCAGGACCTAGAGGGTCTTATTAGACACCTTGATACTGATAGGACCAACGTCATGCTTAGCAATGACGAGCTCCAGGTTTAGCTCCGAGAGAAGGACAAGCTCTTCACGGAGCAAGACGAGATTGTCAAGGAAATGGAGGCCAAATTTGAAAGCCAGGACAAGAAGTTCAAGAGCTAGGAGAAAAGAGTCTAAGACAGGAACAAGAAGATCCGGGAGATGAAGGAAGAGTTAGAGTCCAAGGACTTTGAGCTTGAGCACCAGCAGGGAGTGATCAAGAGGCTTCGCTCACAGAAGAGGGCTCTTAGGGACAAGATTGCGGCCTTGACTGCTAGTGTTGATGAGTACAAGACCACCATGGAGAATGCAGGTCTTACCCTCGTTGATGTGGAGATTGATGCGGAGGAGTAGTGTAGACTACTCGTTTATCTTTCATCTACCGTACTTTGATTATTGAGTCGCAATGACCATCCAACATGTGGATGGCTTGCGATGGTGTGTTTGCATTTTCAAAACTTGTTGTTTATGTCGTTCAAAGACTATGTTATTTTGATGCTTGGTTATTGTGATGGTTCTATGTGATGTATTGTGCATGTTAAGCATCTATGGGTATCTCATTCTTATCCTTATTAAAACCACAGATGCCTCCTCGACGTGCCAACCCCAACCAAAACAACAACAACAATGTCACTCCCGAGATGCAACAGTTGATGATAGCACAAGCTCAACTGATGCAGATGATGACAATGTTCATGCAGAACCAGAACCAGAATAACAACAACAACGAGAATAATCCGCCAGGATTTGACATGCTCACCAGATTTTTAAGACTGAGGCCTGCAAAGTTCTCGGGAACCACTGATCCAATGGTAGCCAATGACTGGTTATGTTCAGTGAACAAGGACTTAGTGACTGTTGGCTGTACCGACGAAGAGAAGGTCAGGTTTGCAGCACATCTGCTAGAAGGGCCAGCAGCAACCTGGTGGGACAACTTTCATATCACCACTCCCATTGAGGATGTGACTTGAGCTATCTTTGAGGATGGATTCCGTACAACTCACATCTCATCCGGAGTGATGAATTTGAAGAAGGAGTTTCACAATCTGAAGCAGCGTCACCGCAGTGTGGCTGAGTACATTGAGGAATTCAACAATCTGGCGCGTTATGCACCGGATGAAGTTGATACAGATGCTAAGAGGAAGGAGAAATTCCTCGAAGGACTGAATGATGAGTTGAACCTGCAACTGTCTGTTGCCTATGTCCCAACCTACCAATCACTTTGTGACAAGGCTACCATCTTGGAGAACAAGATGAAACAGGTTGAGAGCAGGAAGAGGAAGCATAGCTTTGATAAGCACAGCTCGGGATCGTCTCACAAGCATTCCCATCATGATGATAGTAGGAGTTCTGGATCCCACAAACATGGAAAGTACAAAAACCACCACAGCCACAACCGTCATCATGACAACAAGCATCACCGCAGTCATGATAATGACAAGTATAAGAACCACAAGAGTGGACACAAGAGCCACCACAGTGGAGGTGGAAGTGGTAGTGGAAGTCAGCCTGTTAAGAAAGATCTCAATCAGGTTGAATGCTTCAAGTGTAAGAAGATGGGGCACTATGCTAACGATTGCCTAGAAAAGAAAGTTTATGGTGCCAAAAAGCCCAATCCCTTCCAGAAGGGACAAGTAAACCACATTAATGTGGAAGAAATCTATGAAGAACCCGATGTTGTGGCTGGTAAGTTCAAACTCAATTTTGTTCCAGCACTTGTTCTTTTTTTATACTGGCGCATCACATTCATTGATATCAAGAGAATTTGTTGATAGAAATGGACTTCCAGTTGAAACTATTGGGTGCCCTATAAAAGTAAGTTCTCATGGTGGAGAAATGATAGTGAACTCGGGATGTCACGATCTAGTGATAGAATTTGGGAGGTATAAGTTTCCCGTCAATTTAATAATTCTAGATTCCCAAGGATTAGATGTCATTTTGGGAGTGGATTGGATGGCCAAGTACAAGGGAGTACTATATTGTGCCAATCATACCGTTACACTCACAACTCTGGATAATAAAAGGATTAGATTCAAGTCTAACTTTGAATCAAAAGGGAGTAAGCTAAATTCTCTTAAGGGGGTTAGCATAGACAGTGTTCTAATTGTGAGAGAATATCCGGATGTGTTTCTGGAAGAATTGCCGGGAATGCCACCAGATAGAGATGTGGAGTTTCTGATTGACTTGCTGCCAGGATCTGGACCAATAGCAAAGAGACCTTACAAGATGTCAGTTGATGAGTTGAAAGAACTCAAGAAACAACTTGGAGAATAGTTGCAGAAAGGATTTATTCAACCAAGTTCTTCATCTTGGGGAGCACCAGTGTTGTTTGTTGAAAAGAAAGATAGAAGTCAAAGGTTATGCATAGATTATCGTTCACTCAATGAGGTGACTATCAAGAACAAGTATCCTTTGCCCAGAATCAATGACTTGTTTGATCAGTTAGAAGGGGCCCGTGTGTTCTCAAAGATTGATCTTCGATCAGGCTATTTTCAGCTAAAGATAAGGGAACAAGACATACCTAATACCGCTTTCACCACTAGGTATGGATTATATGAGTACACCATGATGCCATTTAGTTTGACAAATGCACCAGCCTACTTCATGAGTATGATGAACAAGGTGTTCATGGAATTTCTTGACAAATTCTTTGTCGTTTTCATCGATGACATTTTAATCTATTACAAGAGCAATGAATAGCATGAGGAACATTTGAGATTGATATTTGAGAAGTTTAGAGAGCATAAGTTGTATGCCAAATTCAACAAGTGTGAATTCTGGCTGAATGAAGTTGGATTTCTTGGACATATTGTGTCAGGAGATGGTGTAGCAGTTGATCCCGCGAAAGTGTCATCTGTAACTGAGTGGGAATCACCTAAGTTAGTGAAAGAAGTTCGTAGTTTCCTTGGCTTGGCAGGATACTATAGAAGATTTATTGATAATTTCTCAAAGGTAGCTAAGCCAATGACGGAGTTACTTAAGAAAGACAAGAAATTTGATTGGACTGAAGGATGTGAACTCAGTTTCCAAGAGTTGAAGAAGAGACTAGTGACAGCACCAGTCTTATGTCTGCTAGATTTGGAGAAGGATTTCCAAGTTTATTGTGATGCATCTCACCAGGTTTTAGGTGCAGTTCTGATGCAAGAAGGGAAAGTCGTAGCTTATGCCTCGAGACAACTCAAAACTCATGAAGTGAATTATCCTACTCATGATTTGGAGTTAGCCTCTATTGTCCATGCACTCAAAACATGGAGACATTATCTTTTGGGAAAGCGATGTGAAGTGTTCATAGATCACAAAAGTTTGAAGTATATCTTCACTCAGAAAGAAATCAACATGAGACAAAGGAGATGGCTAGAACTCATCAAGGACTATGACTTGAGTTTGCAATACCACCCCGATAAAGCAAATGTTGTAGCGGATGCATTAATTCGTAAGGTTTATGTGAATGGCCTTACTAAGGGAGAATTGCCAGATGATCTGTGTGCCCAATTCAAAGATCTTAGATTAGAGATAGTGCCTGAAGGACACGTCATGTCATTGGATGTTCAACCCACCTTGTTGGACAAAATCAAGGAAGCCCAAAAGACGGACAAGGAAATTGAAGAGATTAAGGAAAAGATTGGTAAATGAAAAGCCAAAGGATTCCATGAAGACGAACATGGTACTTTATGGTATGGAAAACGTATCTGAATTCCGCAAGATTTGGAGCATCGGAAACTGATTTTACAAGAAGCACACAACTCACCATATTCCATTCATCCGAGTAACACTAAAATGTACATGGATGTGAAGGAAATATTTTGGTGGAATAATCTCAAGAAAGACATCGCCGAACATATTGCTTTGTGTGATGTATGTAGTAGAGTGAAAGCGGAACATCAAAAACCAGCGGGACTGTTACAACCACTACCTATTCCTGATTGGAAATGGGACAAGATTGGCATGGATTTCATCACTGGATTGCCAAGGACTAGATCAGGATATGATTCCATTTCGGTCGTGGTAGATCGCCTGACTAAAGTGGCTCATTTCATACCCGTGAAGATAACCTGTACAAGTGCTAAGTTAGCCAAGATCTATATGAATAGTATTGTGTCTGCATGGAGTACCCAAGAGTATTCTGTCTGATAGGGGAACTCAATTCACTTCCCATTTTTGGAGGCAACTGCATGAGTCATTGGGAACTATATTGGAATTCAGCACTACTTTTCATCCCTAGACTGATGGACAGACAGAAAGGACCAACCAGATTTTAGAGGATATGTTGTGGGCATGTGCCCTAGATTATGGTGCTAGTTGGGATGAAAGTCTGCCTTACCCAGAATTCTCTTACAACAAGAGCTATCAAGCCAGTATTGAGATGACACCGTTTGAATTTCTCTATCAGAGAAAGTGTACTACACCATTGCTATGGAATGGTGTTGGAGAAAGAAACTTGTTCGGGCCAGAATTAATCAAGGAAGCTGAAGAGAAAGTCAAATTGGTAAAGGACAAATTGAAGATAGCACAATCCCGACAAAAGAGTTACGCAGATCAAAAGCATAGAGAAGTCACCTATGAGGTGGGTGATAGAGCTTATCTTAGAGTATCGCCACTTCGTGGAGTGAAAAGGTTTGGAGTCAAAGGAAAATTGGCCCCAAGATATGTTGGACCATTCAAGATTCTGAGCCATAAAGGAGAAGTGGCATATGAGATTGAATTGCCTAAATCATTGTCTGCTGTTCACAATGTATTTCACGTAAGTCAGCTAAAGAAATGCCATCCGGAGATGGAAGAGACTTCTTTGAAGGATACTATACCTTTGAAGAGGTCCAATTGGAAAGTGATTTCACTTATGAGGAAAAACCTATCAAGATTCTTGAGACTGCAGAAAGAGTTACTCGGACAAAGACTATCAAGTTCTGCAAAGTTCAATGGAACCATCATTCCGAGGAAGAAGCAACATGGGAAAGAGAAGATGATCTTCAGAAAGACCACCCTCACCTATTTGCTAGCCAATCCGAATCTCGACGGCGAGATTCACCTTAAGGGGGTTAGATTTGTAACATCCCAAAAATCATGATTTATAAACTTTGCATATCATTCATGCATTCATAAGCATTTGGATCATTTTTCAAATAAGATTTCAAAACAGAAGCAAATTGTTGTCTATTATTTTATGTAGGAAAGGCAATGGCCTTATTTTTCACTCTCAATTTATGTGAATACTCTGTTTCAGCCAGAATAGGTTTGAATGTAGGTTTGAATGTTGATTTCAAAGCTTACTCAAATTTTCAAGACAAGAATCTAAATTAAAACCAAATTTCAATGCCTTATATACATAAATTATTAAGGCATGGTTTTATTTTAATTTCAATAGACCAATGTATTTTTGAGTGAACAACAATGTTTTATACTCAAATATGTGCATGGTTCACTTTACAAAAATCCAGAGAAAGTTTAAATTCAAACTCACTTGAAAAACATTTGAAAAGGATTTCAGAAAATCAAAACAGAAATAGAAAAGGAATAAAGAAAAAGAAAAAGGCCTGCTGTTGGGGAGGTGACCCCGGATAGGGTCAAGACAGGGAAAGATAAAAGGAATTTCCCCTATCATATGCCGAGTTACTGTCTATATCGGCCGAGTCATGTAAAGGTCGGCCGAGATAAGCACGACCATGACACCTATGGGAGGAGATGAACACTACCCGGCAGACATACGAGTTAAGTCGGCCGAGTAAGTCCGAATAATCTAAATGCAGGTGAAGGCCAAGCCGAGTTAAGCGAGACAGGTCCGAATGACATGAAGCTTGCAGGAGAAGGAGGTGCCTATAGTCAAACCCTAGCCACGGGCTAGGAAGAATCTGAACAGAGCCAAGCACAAAGGACAAGGCGCAGAGTAGCAGAAGGGCAGAAGGAGGTCACGGAGGTGACAGTCCTGGTGCCCGAGGCGTGCAGGTGGGGTTCTCTAGAACTTTGCCATCATTAGAAGGGGGACACGGAAAGGAGGTCGCCGAGTTACTATATTGGGACAAGCATATTCTTCGAATATGCTTGCCACGTCAGCCCTAGAGGAGCCAAGGCACCCCTTCATAAGGAGAGGCTTGGATTCCTGAGAGGGGGATCGATTCATTTGACACTGTTAGGCTCGTGAAGTTCATCTCTCCTTCCTGCAAACATCTCAAGGAGAACTTGTAGCCCGAGAGAGGAGAAATAAAGATCTGCATGTTACTCATTCGTGTGTAGAAGTAACTACATCTTCCCTCCCCGGATCCCTCTAGCATCCATTGGCCCCAAACTTTAGCCTACCCATGGCATCTTCCGTGCCACCACCACGACAGTTGGCGCCCCCCGTGGGGCCAGCAGCGGTGCTAGCTGGAGTCAAGATCCGGACGGGAAACTTCATCCACACCGGCGAGCACGTCGTCTCTGGCTTAGTCCAGAGATTTGATCTCTGTGACTATGTCAGCGATAACGCAGGCAGCTTCAGGAGAAAAGCTCCTCCGCGCAACGGCGTCTTCATCAACTTGGGCATGCACCAGATCTACGTCAGCATCGACACCTCCTACGTCTATCCTCACCGAGTCATTGTTGCAGGAGAGCCCCCCCTCAGCACCGCGAACGGTTAGCGTGGAGAGCGCCCCGCCGGCAGCGTCGAGATGATGGTCGCAACAGGAGTACAGGCAGCAGCAGGAGGCGCCAGATCAAGCAAGGACCTGACGACAGGAGGATAGGTGACCACAAAGCAAGCAGCTTCATAGCCCACCGAGGTAGATCCTTCGGCAGCCAGGCCAGCCAAGATGCAGGAGACAACCCCGAAGGCACCAAGGGTAAGATGGCCACCTCTGGAAAGACCAGAAAATATTCTCCAGGCAACTATAGATAATCTGACTACGCCTATAGCGCCGATACTTGATCCGGCTAACGCTCAGGCGGAGTTGGAAGAAACTAGGCAAAAGGTGCTAGTAGAGGCAAAAAAGGTGTCGGCATTGCGGGAGTCCTTAAACAGGACCCTGAGAGAATATGCTAAGGCAAATAAGCTAGATGTTGCCCCCGAGCAGGTCGATGAATTAAGATTGAGAGGGAAACACCTCATGAATGATATCAATAAAGAGCATGAGACTCATAAGGCAGATTCAGTCGATCTAGGCTTGCCGAGGTATAGCAACCCGACAAAGAACCTAAGGGCGGCGAATGCCGCAGCACTAGAGTTGGAAGGATTGACCGGCGAAGCCCGGCAGAGACAGCAGGAAGAGTGAATGAGCTGGTGCGCATTGCAAACCAGCAGAATGAAGAAATGCTTAGGGCAGACCTGGCAAGACCTGGTGCCTCACGTATGGTCCATTCGGCTGGGGCAGAACCCGTCTTATCTGTGGCAGCAGCATCTTCACCCGGAAACAATGCGCGAAAGGATAGAGCGGTAACTTCAGGAAAAAGAAACAAGCAGATTGTACCGTATGATCCGGCGGTAGCTGAAAAGATCAATGAGAACAGAGGCAATGGAAGCCGAGGTAACTGTGGCGAAAGAAACCCCCACCGTGCCAACAAAGGCAACGGAAGCCGAGGTAATGGAGACCTCGGAAGAGGAAATCATGAGAACAATATCCCGTCAGAAGGAAGGAGAGATCCGCCACCTAATCCTCAGCCGAGGTATGAACCTCGGCAGGAAAGAGAAGTGAGACCAGCTCGCCATAATCAGGCAAATGAGAGGTACAATGATGGTTACTCAGATGTGGAGTATGCAGGGCATGGTAGAAATGACCATTATGGAATGCAGGAGAGAGTCATATACAGAAACTTGCCATCAAATGATGCAAGACTAAAACTGGACAGGTTGTACCGGTCCGAGTTGTTAGAGGAGCATGGTCCGCCTGGACCGGCATGTTTCGGACCCCGGTTCATGGGCGAGACGCCTGTGCCGAATTTTCAGCTAGCAAGGGGAACGAAAACATACATTGGGAGTACCAAACCACAAGATTGGTTGATTGACTCTGCCAATACAGTAAAAATAGCTGGCGAAAACCTGCGATGGGCAGTAAGATATGTCCCGCAAATGCTGGAAGGACCGGCCAGAGTATGGCTGAATAATCTGCCAACGGGCAGTATCAACTGCTGGCTAGATTTTGAAGAGATGTTTGTCAGCAACTTCACCAGTACTTACAATAGACCAAACATACCACAACAGCTTGCAATGTGCAAGCAAAGGCCGAATGAGACAGACAGAGAATTCTTGACTTGGTGGTGTAACCTTAGGAATTCATGCGAGGGAGTTATAGAATCGCAAGCGATAGCTTGGTTCGCTCAAGGATGCCGATATGCCAGTGTCTTGTGGCAGCGACTGCAAAGAGATATGCCAACCACTTTGGCAGAAACTATTAGGATAGCGGATTCGTATGCATTGGGAGATCCGACACAACCAGAGCTAATGTCGGCGGATCATCGTGAGCATCAAGATCAATATGCAAGAGATGTGGCCGGATCATCGAGGTGCAACGAGTTCAGAGGTAGAAGAAGAGAGGAAAGACCGGATTACAGATATGCCTCCAATCAGGTGGCATCAGTAGTGCAAGATCAGCCGAGTCATGGAAACAGTCAGCGGCAGAAGAATAGTCCTCAGCAATGGACACCAAGAAATGAAGGGAAGAGATAGTGGACACCAGAACAGAAGAAGCAGTGGCAGGAAAGGCCGAAGTACATGTTTGAATCCATGTTGGATCAACCGTGTAAGTTTCACACTCCAAACCCGACCAAACCGGCTAATCATACAACTCGGCAATGTGCCTGGATGAAAAATGCAATGGGGAACCCGGCGGGCATGCAAGCACCTTCCCATCAGGCACATCAGCAGCTGCAGCCGCAGTTGACTGGGGAAAATGCACAGCAGTTAATGTTACCCCCTCCTCCCCCGAGGTATGATAACTCGGACCGGAGAGATGCAGTGCATCAAGTGATAAATCAGGGTCAGGATGGAAGGATAAACCCTGGAAATAACGGGCGCAATGATTACAGGGAACATCATCAATCATATTGCGTATTCACAACAGAACAGCAAGACAGGCAAAGTGTACAGCGCCGGCATATGGAAGTGAATGCAGTTATGCCGGCAGTACCAAGATATGTGCCTTGGTCAGATCAAGAAGTAACTTGGAGCATAAAGGATCATCCCAAAATAATGCCGAATCCGGGGTCGTACGCACTTGTACTAGATCCAACATTTGTCGGGCCCAGCATTAATGTGAAATTTTCAAAAGTACTCATTGACAATGGGAGCAGTATAAATATTATGTACAAAGACACAATGCATAAACTCGGAATATCGCAGAACATGCTGCAATCCACGAGAACCACGTTCCATGGAATAGTGCCAGGACTTTCATGCGAACCCATTGGGAAGGTTCGAGTAGATGTGTTATTCGGCACAAGGGATAACTGCAGAGCGGAAAATTTGGAGTTTGAGGTGGTGGATCTGGAAAGTTGCTATCATGCTTTACTTGGGCGGCCGGCATTGGCCAAATTCATGAGCAGCTGCCACATCACTTACTTGAAAATGAAGTTACCCGGACCACAAGGGGTGATAACAGTAACATGAGATTACAGGAAGTCGATGGGATGTGCTTCGGCCGGATCAAACCTGGCCGAGTCATTGGTGATCGCAAGAGAAAAAAGAAGGATTCAAGAGGTAGCGGCTCTCTCTCAGTCGGCACAACTGAATATGCCGGCACTGGCCAACCCGCATGGAAGTGTTTCTTTGCAGCCGACTAAAGAAACGAAAAAGGTCCAGATAAATGAGCGGTTCCCAGAACTTACCATCGCCATTGGTGCCGGCCTAGATGCCAAATAGGAAGGCGAGCTCACCAACTTCCTCCGTGAGAATCGGGATATCTTTGCGTGGTCAACTCAAGACCTGCAAGGTGTGCCGAGGGAGTTGGCTGAGCACTCCTTGCATGTAAGGCCAGGAGCAAGGCCGGTGAAGCAACCTCTCCGCCGCTTCGCTAAAGACAGGAGAAAGATAATAGGGGATGAGATAGCTCGGCTCCTTGCGTCCGGGTTCATCATGGAAGTGCTTTATCCGGATTGGCTATCAAATCCGGTGTTAGTAGAAAAGAAAAAGGACGATCCAAATGTAGCCGTCGTATGGCGAATGTGTATTGATTACCGAACCTGAACAAGGCGTGTCCCAAAGATCCTTTTCCTTTACCTAGGATAGACCAAGTCATTGAATCGACCGCTGGTTGTGAGCTGTTATCATTTGTAGACGCGTATTCCGGTTTCCACCAGATACCGTTAAATCCGGCTGATCAAATAAAGACTGCGATTTTTACCCCGTACGGGGCTTATTGCTATCGTACCATGCCATTCGGCCTGCGTAACGCAGGAGCAACATACCAGAGATGCATGCAAAAGTGTTTACATGATCAGATAGGGAAAAATGTGCAAGTATATGTGGATGATGTGGTTATAAAAACCAAAGAAAGTAAAACACTACTGGATGATATTCGGCAGACATTCGCAAACCTGAGAAGATTCCGAATGAAGCTTAACCCGGAAAAATGTACCTTCGGTGTCCCGGCTGGGAAGTTACTCGGTTTTCTCGTATCTAGCTGAGGTATAGAGGCGAATCCAACTAAAATACGAGCAGTTGAAAGAATGGAATTGCTGAGGTGTCTAAATGATGTACAAAAATTCACGGGTTGCCTAGCCTCGCTTAGTCGATTTGTATGTCGACTGGGGAAAAGGCATTACCCCTATATCAATTGATGAAAAAATCTGATAAGTTTATTTGGACACCGCAAGCAGACAATGCATTTCATGAATTAAAAAAGATGTTGGTCACAACACCAATTCTGGCCTCTCCATTATCAAAGGAGCCCATGCTGCTTTATGTAGCTGCCACTAACAGAGTGGTAAGCGCGGTGGTTGTTGTGGAACGGAATGAAGATGATAAGTCGGTACAAAGGCCGGTATATTACCTAAGCGAGGTGTTGTCAGCCTCAAAATAGAACTACCCGCACTACCAAAAGATGGCTTATGGAGTATACATGTCGGCTAAGAAACTTAAACATTACTTCGAAGAACACCCGATCAAAGTGATTTGTGAAGCGCCCATCGCCGACATATTGAGCAACAAAGATGCAAGCGGCCGAATAGCAAAATGGGCAATTAAATTGTCACCTTATGCTCCGCAATTCAATAGGTGAGATGCAGTTAAATGTCAGGCAGTGTCCGACTTCTTTGTGGATTGGGCCGAGGTACAATATGAGCCATCATTACCAGATCCGAATTATTGGACAATGCACTTCGACGGTTCCAAGCTGAGGAATGGTTTGGGGGCAGGGATAGTGTTAACCTCGCCAAAAAGAGATCAGCTGAAATATGTGCTGCAAATACATTTTGCCGCGTCAAACAATGTAGCCGAGTACGAAGCACTCGTCCATGGATTAAAGGTGGCAAAAGAGATTGGAATACATCGGATCCTATGCTACGGAGATTCAGATCTAGTAGTACAGCAAGTATCAGGCAATTGGGACGTGCTAGATGCGAATATGGCCTTATATAGATTCCATGTGCAAAAACTCAGTGGATATTTCGATGGATGTGAATTTCATCATATACCTCGGGAAGAAAATGACGCTACAGACACGCTGTCAAAACTCAGATCAACCAGGCAATCAATTCCCCCGGGTATCGCCCTAGAGCACCTGAGGAAACCATCAATAGCACCATCACCAGAGTCCGAATCCATTTTTATCCCCGCAAAATCAAGAGAAGATAGTATGTCGATGGACATTAACAAAGAATTTAACCTAGAGTTTCCGAAAGTGAACCCGGCCGTCGCACGAATGGATATGGAAAAATCCAAGGCTGTTATGTCGGCGGAAAATATGGAAATAGATAGTAAAATTAACCCAGAGAAAATCATGCCAGCATGGGCGCAGCCCATATTTTCCTTCCTTAAGTTTGCAATTTTGCCGAGTAATGAGGTACTGGCTAGACATACAGTGAGAAGAGCAAAATCTTACACAATCATAAACAATGAGTTCTATAAAAGGAGCATCACAAGCGTGCTGCAAAGATGTGTTGACTCGGCGGAAGGCCAGGAAATCCTCCTAGATATACATCAAGGAGAATGCGGGCATCATGCTTCGTCCAGAGCTTTAGTGGCCAAAGCATTCATGCATGGATTTTATTGGCCAACGACGTTGAAAGAGTCCAAAGAATTGGTACAAAAAATTTAATGGTTGCCAGAGATATGCCAGCAAGATACATATGCCATCGTCTGAATTAAAGACGATACCAATTACTTGGCCATTTTCTGTATGGTGCTTGGATATGGTGGGACCATTCAAGCCGGCCCGGGGATGGATGACCCACATTTTAGTCATGGTGGATAAATTCACATAGTGGATTGAAGTAAAACCGATAAAAAATGTGATGGACCAACAGCAGTAAAATTCCTCAAAGATATTATCTTGAGATATGGTTATCCACATAGTGTTATTACAGACAATGGCACAAACTTCGCTGAAGGGGATTTTGCTAGATTCTGCCAAGAAAAACACATAAGACTAGATGTCGCCTCGGTGGCTCACCCAGCATCTAATGGGCAAGTGGAAAGATATAATGGACTAGTATTGTCCGGAATAAAACCCCGACTCGTCGAACCTCTGCAAAGGTTGGCAGGATGCTGGATCGAGGAACTACCAGCAGTACTATGGAGCCTCAGAACTACCCCAAATAGGTCAACAGGGTATACCCCATTTTTTCTGGTATATGGAGCAGAAGCCGTGCTTCCAGCCGACATAATACATGATTCGCCAAGAGTTACCCAGTATACAACCGCTGAGGTAAATGAGGTAGCTCGGCAAGATGATGTCGATTTGCTAGAAGAAGCCAGGGAGTTGGCACTATCAAGGTCAGCTATTTATCAGCAAGACTTACGACGATACCACAGCAAGAAAGTTAATCCAAGAGTGTTTAAAGAAGGATATTTGGTTCTTCGGCTAGTGCAACGCATAGCCGACATGCACAAACTATCACCCGCATGGGAGGGACCATTCATCGTGAGCAAAGCATTGCACAATGATGCATATTACCTAATCGATGCTTAGTCACCAGAAAAGAACAAGGCAAACAAATCCGGCGAAGAATCGAAAAGACCATGGAACATAGCTTTACTTCGTCCATTTTACTCGTAGGATCCATCTATGATACGTTGTAATATGACGCTTCAAGTTGAAGTATCGACTATGTATTAAACCTCGACACCTTGAGCAGTGACTCGGGGACTGCCCTATGTTATTTCTCATTTTGAGTTATGTATTAAACCTCGACACCTTGAGCAGTGAATCGGGGAATTCCCTATGTTATTTCACATTTTGAGTTATGTATTAAACCTCGGCACCTTGAGCAGTGACTCGGGGACTGCCCTATGTTATTTCACATTTTGAGTTATGTACTAAACCTCAGCACTTTGAGCAGTGACACGGGGACTGCCCAACGTTATTTCTTATTCCTGAATTATGTGTTAAGTTTCAGGACCTCGAGCAGAGGACTCGGGGACTATGCCATATTATCCCTTATCTCGGATTATGCATTAAAACCTCGATTTCTAGAGCACTGACTAGGGAATTACCCCATGATTGTCTCCTGTTACAAAAATGGGTATTAAACTTCGGCACCCCGAACAATAGGTCAGAAAATACCTTGAACGATATTATTTCGCTTTCCCCAAATATGGGCTTCGGGCTTTATAGCTCGGATAGAGATCAAGAACACAATGGTTAAGCCGTCGAATTTATAAAGGCCAGGCAATATTAACGCCGAACTAAGGTCAGTCAAATGAAAACACACAATCCGAACTTATGAGATTGAAGGCCACCAAAGCAAAGATTTAAACCAACAAGATCTAGTTAGACAAACTGATAACGATCACCATCATATGTGCCTCAGCGGCAAAAGGCAAAAAGGGTTCGTACCACACAGAAAGTCATACAATTATTTCACACACATCATACGCCCGGCATACCGGGGATAAGAAATAACTTAAGAAGTTTTTTGAACCTAAGGGGCAGCGACTTGGTCAGGCACTAGGCGCTCCGAGGTAGACGGCACCTCGGCCGAAGTTACTTCGCCCTCCACAGAAGCAATAGTGACTTCGGGGGAAGCCCTGGGCTGTTGAGAAACGTTAGCTTGAGCTTGAGAGAGCCCAGTCCCTTTGGAAGATGACCGCGCATCGCCCTCCCCATCCGAGCTTGCGCTGGAATCACAAGAGTTGTCCGAGCAGCCCTCACCCTCCTCCTGGTAGGCCGAATTATTATCGGAGGCATCTTCGATTTCAACGTCATCCGCTGGGTTGGGAAGAAAACTCGGCCCTTCAATCCAGTTATGCACATCAGCATATTCAACAAGCTAGAAGGCACGAGCTTGGCGCCGAGCAACGAATTCTGGATCATCAACCCAACGGCATCCGGTGCGCAAGTTTATCAAGGTATCGAGCAAAATGTCCTCATACCAAGAAATAATAACTGTGAGCGCCATATCAACACCAGCTCTTCCAACGGACTCCCTCCAGAGATTTAACTGAGTCTGGGATTCCATTAACCTTTCCACAAGTATCTTGATCTTGTCAATATCAGGAGTTCCAGAAGTATTCGGCAAAAGAACATGGTAGGCCCGAATGCCTACTTGCACCAAATCCCGGCCCATAATTTTCATTGGCCCAATAGCAGCGCCAACGGCAACCAAGAAGTCTTCCATTGAATATTCTGGACTCGAATCTGCGGGGACACCTCGGTGCTGGCGAGCATTAATCACCGCTCTAGAGCTCACGGGCCTAGCTTCCGGAAAATGATCTACGCAAAAAAAATTATATTAGTTAAAAGTAAGAAAGAGAAGAAGACAACACGGCCGCGGTCAGAAACTTACGATGAATATAGCTCAACATTTTCTGGAGATCTTGAGTCCAATCAACCTTAGTCTTCTCAAAGCGAGTGATTTCCTCGCTCATCGTCCGACTCTTAAGTTTGGCAGCCTCGAGGAGTTCTTTATCCTTCTGCAGTTGCAGACTTACCCGGTTCTTTTCTTCGGAGAACTCCTGTTCAACTTTCTCTAACTTGGATTTCCGAGACAGCTTGAGGGACTCCACCTCGGTGCGCAACCGGTTTATCTCGTCATCTTTCTCTTTCAATTGCGCCAAATGAGTGGCGGCTTGCTCTAAAAAATGCAGCATCATATCAGGCATGGGTATGCATTCTTGATGCGACGCTGCAAGAGTTTGTAACTCGGCTATACCAAATCCAGAAGGTTATAAGAAACTCAGAATAAGTCTTGAACGAAAATCAATAAAGAGAAAGGACAACTAACCTTCCAGACCTTTCACTTTCTTGTCAAGACAGATATTAAGATTATTGATATTACCTGTTTACCCGCAAAAATGGGTTAGCGCCTCAAGTAGAAAATACTAAAAACTTAAGGGACAGTACAAAGATTTGTTAAGTTACCAGCTTTCTTCACCACGGGAGAACTTTCTCATACTTCTCTTGCAATTTCTTGTGCGCGAAAAGCAGCCTTTGGAATTCGGCTGTCCGACGATCGTGAGCAACCTGAGTGCCAAAATGACTTTTACAGTCAGATATTCAAAGCTAAGACAAATCCGAATCAAGCAAAGCTTGACTCGGATCTAAGTGGCTATATATTCAAAGCTAAGACAAATCCGAATCAAGCAAAGCTTAACTCGGATCTAAGTGGACATATATTCAAAGCTAAGACAAATTCCAAATCAAGCAAAGCTTAATTCGGATCTAGGGGACTGGATATTCAAACACTAAGACAGATCCGAATCAAGCAAAGCCTAATAAAGCTTCCAAACGAATAACAAGTTATTCGGTTGGAAGCTTCGGGGACTAGAGTATATATACTATCAGTCGAATAACTAACCAAATGTCAACAAAAGCAATTACCTCATTCATTTTATCGCTGTCAAGCACGATCTTGGCAGCCATATGCAAGCGACTGCTGATGTCGGAGAGTTGAAATGGCTAATTGCTCGGATTGCCCTCAAGATGATCAGCAGCGTTCCAATTGTTGGCATACTCAACCAAGGAGCCGAGGCTATTCCCACTCTCAGTACGAGTCAGGACTTTACCTCGGACGTGTTGTGTAACCACCGCCGCCGCGGGACTCTTGTGGAGAGTAAGCTGAGTATCTGGACGGGGTGACAACGGTCTTAGCAGAGGAACCC
Source organism: Avena sativa (assembly GCA_916181665.1). Lineage (NCBI taxonomy): Eukaryota > Viridiplantae > Streptophyta > Magnoliopsida > Poales > Poaceae > Avena > Avena sativa. Next base: position 36,517,232 of record OV702285.1, on the reverse strand, counting down.
CCCTTGCGGAACGCATCAGCAATATTGGGTTGAGAGGAGCTAGCCGGCCCCTTCTGAGATGATGAGGGTCTGGTGACAACAACCTTCTTAGCCTTAGAAGAGATGTCGACAGAGGCCACAACCGCGGCACTTGGAGTGGCATCTTTGGGGGCCGTAGGAATTATAGTTTTTGAGGGCGCCGAGATGGTGGTATCCTCGGCTGGAGTTGGAGTTGCGGTTGGAATTGCGAGGGTCAAAGGAATCTCGGGGGAAATTCCAGGGTTCACAACATGTTCGGTCGGAGGATCTACAGGCTGAGTTATATCGGCATCAGCAATGGAAACCACGGGTGCATCTTGCCGGGGTGATGTCTGAGTCGGGGCATGAGGAGAGTCAACGCGAGCAGGACTAGGAACTCTGCTATCTTCAGGAGGCGGAGGAGAAGGCAGCCGAGTTGTATGACTCGTCATACTTGGACCACTGGGCTTAACAAAAATAGGAGCGCTGCAAAAGCACAGAAAGTCAAATCAAAAGACAGAAAAAGAGAAACAAGAAATACAAATGAAAATGAACTCACCCAGTAACTCCGGGCATAGTTTTACGCTTCGGAAGGTGCTGGGCTGACTTCTTTGTTCGCTTCTTAGGAGCGGCATCGGAGGCACCTGTTGGAGCGGCACACTTCCTTGAGGTAGCAGGAGGTTGGGAGGCGAGAGGCTCGGCGTCGTGCACCTGACCGGCCTAATTAGCTGGGAAGTAGAAGCCGGAAATGCATAAGAGATAGGCATTGCGACGACTACCTCAAGAATTTGGACGTCGTCCGAATAACCTTACTCCCCGTGGGCCGAGGTCTTGCCACGGGCGCGAGCCGGAGCGATGTCTGACTTGGGAACAAACTCCTCCGAGTCAGGCTCCCCGCTATCCGGGGTGTTCCGATCTGCGGTCCACGAGAGGGCCAGAACCTCGGCATCTTCAATATTTTGCTGCGCAAATCTCTGCAAGAAAAGAGACAAAGAGGAATTAGCAAAAGGAGTCACGAACGCAATTAGAAAGCAAACACAAATGCATAAACTTACCTCGGGAGGGGGATTCCCACGGGTGAATGGCTTCAGCCCCCAGGTCCAGTCTTCTGGCATATCAGTCTTGAAGATAGCCCGGACACGCTTGTAAATAAGATAGTCCTCGAGCTCAACCGATGAGACTCGGTTGGGATCGAGGGGACCGCTCATATAACAGAGTTTGTGCGTGCGACGCTGGAAAGAGAAGATTCGGCTACTGACGAAGGTGGTCATCAAATCCTCGCCGCATAGCCCGGCGCGGATCAACTCCTTCAGTCGAATCTCGAAGGCCTCGGCCAAAGCATGGCTTTTCTTGGGGTTGTAGGTCCAATTCCTCTTGGAAGGGGGGCCGATGAAGAAGGCAGGGAGCCGAATTTTGTCTCCTTTCCAAGTGTTCTTGACATAGAAGAACGATCTATGCCATTTCTTGCAAGACTCGAGACCAGCAACACGAGGAAATTCGGATTTTCTCCGAGGTGTGATGGATGCGGCAACACACTGGGTGAGTAATTTCTCAGAGGGCTGAAGGGATTTGTCTGGATCGAAGTTAGATCGGGTCTGGAAAAATTTGGACCATACGTGCACAGACGACCAGAGGCCGAAGTATCCTTCCGAGGCCGAGATAAAAGAAGATAGGGATGCAATGGCATTAGCCGGAAGATGATGTGGCTGAAGGCCGAAGTAATCAAGAAAGTCTTTATCAAAATCTCTAAGGGGGATACCAAACCCACGAGCAAAGCGAGACATAAAGACGACATACTTGCCGTCGTTGAGTACGGGAGAAGATTCGCTGCCGGGTGATAGCTTACCTCAGCAGGAATCCGGCGAGTCTTAATTAGCCACTCAATCTCACAACGAGTGACCGAGGAACCCTGCCAGGAGCCTCGCTCTGGACCAGATGCTACGTCGTCATCTTCAACGAGCGCGCCACTAACTGAGCTCGACATAGGGTCACCGGAGGAATCAACGGAAGAAGAACTAACGGCGGAGCAAGGCTTAGAGGCGTAGGGCCCCGTCGTGGCTCTAAGCGAGGATGGCGGCGGAGCGGAAAAGAACCGCCACTGGAAGTCTAGAAAGCGGCAGATGCGTCTAGAGAGAAATCTAGGCAATGGAACCGCAGAAAAAATCACCGGCGATGGCGCCGGAGCAAGCGCGCGCGGACGAGGTCAACGGAGCAGAGAAGCTGTGGCCTCGCCGTCGGAGATTTCGACGATGGCGCAGCCGCTGGAGCACGAGCAGACGCACGGGCGCGAGGAGGAAGAAGAGCAACAACGAGTGAAGGAGGAAAGTGAACCCTCTAGCCCTGTGCCCCTCTTTATAACCGCGCGGCCCTGGCAGTAGTGGGATCGTGCGTGCGAAGCGTAACCGTGTAGATCATGTGTGTGACGGAACCGCTCGCGGTTGAGTGGAGCCACACCAAAGACCATACGACGCAGGCAAGGATCAGGCCTCCTGACCGATGCGGTGCGCGAGGCGTCGCAGTGCCGACGCGACAGGCGTAGTAATCACTGTAGCGTTGTCAGTGGGAAATGTAGAGGAACAAAAAACTAGAGAAATAATGATGAGGGCTACACGTAGGATGAGGCGTACACAAGAAGCTACACGGATACCTCGAACAGGAAAAAGTAACTCGGAGATGAGGAGAAATGAATATTGGGAAACTGATGTGGCCCGGCCAAGGTTACTAGCAGGACCACACCAGCTTCGGGGACTAATGTTGGGGAGGTGACCCCGTATAGGGTCAAGACAGGGAAAGATAAAAGGAATTTCCCCTATCATATGCCGAGTTACTGTCTATATGTAGGGGTTCGTAGCATGGAAAACAAAAAATTTCTATCGCATACAAACAAACAAGCCAAGATCTATCTACTAGATTGTAGCAACGAGTCGATGGAATAACTTACCCTCGAAGATTCCAAAGCGGTTAACGAGAGAAGATTCTCGTGGGTGATGTAGTCGTACTCTTTCCGATCTCAAGATCGCGTAGACGATCCTTCCGGCGCCACGTTCCGGCAGCGCTCCCGCAGTCGGTCACACGTTCGGTACTCGACGAAGACCTTCCTCTCCCTTGTTCCAGCAGGCAGCGGAGGTTGTAGCACTCTCCTCGCGATTCCGGCAGCACAACGGCGTGGTACCGGAAGTAGAGGGGAGATCCCGCAGGGCTTCGCCTTAAGCCGGTGCGAGTATGGTGGAGCTTATGAGAGAGGCTATTAGTGGTCTAGTAATTAGACACACCAATTAGAAGGCTCTAAACCAATTAGAAGGCTCTAAACCGCTGGCTAAAGCAATTAGAAGCTCTAAACCAAAACGGCTCTAAACCGGAGGTAGAAGATAGGAACTTGTGTGTTCTTGGAGGGGAGCCCTGCCCCTCCTTATATAGATGGGAGGGGGCTGGCGCGCCAGGGGAGGGAGGGAGTCCCTCCCCAACTCGGCCTAGGGCTGGCCGCCGGCTTGGAGGAGAGAAACTCCTCCTCCAAGTCGGTTCCAACTCCTCTTGCTTGTTTTCCACAGTTTCTTGTTTTAGCCGTTTGACTTTCAAACTGGACATTTGACTTTTCTGTTTTAGGATTCAATTTAATCCTTTATTTGGGACAGCAAGAACACTTAGTACATGATGCAATCATTCCAATATGTAATGACACATTCATGTACCCCTTCCCCCCCGGAGTGCCGGACAATCCGGAACCTTCTAGAGCATTCCCGATGAAAACACCGGAATCATTCCCGAACTCCGAAACGGGACTTTCCTTATATGAATCTTATTCTCCGGACCATTCCGGATCACCTCGTGATATCCCGGATCCCATCCGAGACTCCGAATAACATTCGGTCTCTTTCTCATAATACCATAACTACTCAAACAACGTCGAATCCTTAAGTGTGTCTCCCTACGGTTCGTGAATTATGCGGACATGATCGAGACACTTCTCCGAACAATAACCAATAGAGGAATCTGGAAATTCATATGGCTCCCACATATTTCTACGATTACTTTGCGATCGAATGAACCACTTACATACGATACCAATTTCCCTTTGTCTCACGATAGTTTACTTATCCGAGGTTATGATCGTCGGTATCTCTGCATACCTAGTTCAACCTCGTTACTGATAAGTACTCTTTTCTCGTTCCCGTGATATGTGATCCCTTGTGACCAAGTCACATGCTTGCAAGCTAATTGGATGACATTCCACCGAGAGGGCCCAGAGTATATCTATCCGTCATGTGGATGGACAAATCCCACTCTTGATCCATGTGTTTCAACCAATACTTTCCGAACACTTAATGCCACCTTTATAGCCACCCAGTTACGGTGTGGTGTTTGATGTTATCAAAGCATCCATCCGGTAAAGGTGATATGCATGATCTCATGGTCGAAGGAATTAGGTTACTATGTATCAGAAAGCATATAGCAATTGAACTATTGAAATGACTTGATCTTTATGCTATGCTTATCAATAGGAGTATGTCCACCATATCATTCTACTAACGATATGATCTTGTTGTTGATAACATCTCAATGTTCATGATATGGAAACCACAATCATTTAATCAACCAACAAGCTAGTGAAGTATAGAGGCTATACTAGGGACTTCAATTTAAGTTTACAATTCACACAAGTATTAATGTTTCCTTGTTAATACTATTATAGCATGAATATAAACATTTATCATAAACACAAAGATATAATAATAACTATATTTATTATTGCCTCTAGGGCATATCTCCAACAGTCTCCCACTTGCACTAGAGTCAATAATCTAGTTTCAAACCTTTGTGTATATAACACCTATGGCTTTCTGGTGTTGTATGTACACGATTGCTAGTGGTCAACTGATCTCCGGATCTGACACTTCCAGGTCCGTGTGTAATTGCATGTCTTTACGTCTCTACGCATCACTCATTCTCTAATGAGATGGCTTTGTATAAATTTGGTCTTTCGGTGTGACCTTTAGTTCTTTGGGGTTAAAACATGTTGATAATATTGTCGCACAATATATCTTCATAGTATTATCCCTCTGTGAACTACACCTAGTTTGATAACAAACTACTTGACACAAATGCCCTCTTTTGCTGCTATAATAGCAGTCATATACTTAGCCTTTTGTTGTAGTATCTGTCACAATGTCTTAACTTTGGAACTCATCCAAATCCATTATGGAACTTACTTTCCATTGTATTGTGCCACCCTTAGATTAGATTGAGATAAACTTAATTTGTACTTTGTGACAAAACTAGTATCAATGTAGTACTTTTACAATGAACTAACCATCTATTTGTCACTTATACAAATAATATACTCTTAGTTCTTCCAAAAGATCATAAGAATATCCTTACTATTGTCCAATGATCATCTTACGAATCATTCTGGTATATGCTCACAACATTTAGAGCATAGGACATATCTGGATTTGTACATATCACAGTATGATTGATATAAATACTCTTTGTGATTTCATACATCAAGTATCAATCTATACTTGATTATTTGTTTCACTTTACCAAATGTCAATACACTTGAATATATCATCAACATTGAACTCATTCAATCCTTTCTCTGCGACAAGAACCTCTCTTGTAGTTTCTATATTGAACTCATTCAATATCTTGTCTATGTACTTCTGGCACAACCATATTAGCGTCTATTGATGCCAAATATTTGGGTTTTGCCTAAGTCTTTCATCGGGATGAAATTCTTAATATGTGTTAATAAAAGATACATTATTTCCAATCAACAATATGTCTTCCACATAATGTATTAGAAACATGTCTTAGCGCTCCCACTTAATTTCTTGCAAATGCAAGCATCTCCATCGTCTCTGATGAACTTTTAAACTTCTTTAACAGTTTCATCACAGTGAAGATTCCAACTCCGCGATGCTCACTTTAACCATTGAAGTTTGCATATACTTTTAGCATCCTTTTGAATTAACAAAACCCTATGGACCGTGTTATGCACATGTCCTAGGTAACGATTCTATTAGAAGAACTTGTTTTGTTTATTCAACTACCATATAACAAATTATATGTAGTGGTTGCTACATTAATCCGTCTAGACTAAATATCACTATGAAAGATCAAATCTTGTCATAGTCAACCTTTGAACATTTTGTGAACTCTTTCCCAACATGTCGACTATTTCATAGATGTAAAACATCCATGTCTATTTCTTTATAGATCCAGACACAACTGTAAGGTCTTACACCTTTCTCGAGGGTCCTTCAAGTTCAAAACTTGATTTCTCGTGTATGGAACTATCACGGATTTTATGGCTTCAAGCCATTTTACGGAGTCAGGGCCCATCATCGCTTCTTTGCATGTAGTCGGTTCATTATTCTCAAATAATGATTCAACCCTCAAATCTTGGTATTTGATTGTTTATCCGACCTACTTGTTTCAATAGGAACTTGGATCTCCGTGACCACAACCTTTGAGGTACGTGAACCATGAGCTTTGTTGCTGCCTCCGGAACACTTTTCGGTGCTGCGCAACTCTGCACATATAGCTAAGGTTCTTTTAACCTTATCAAAGTTCTATTGTCCTCCCACTTAACTTTTCACGAAAAATTCCTTCTCAAAGAAACTTGACGTTTTAAGTGACAAACACTTTTGTCTCCGATGTTTATGGAGGAATACTTAACAGTTATACAAAGACAGGTTCATCCGACTTTGGTTGCAAACATCTTTCTTATGCATAGCATACCAATGTTTTAAGAAAGGACAACTTGGGTTTTTATCCCAAACCATAACATATGGTGTCATTTCAACAGATTATGATGGAGCTCTTTTCAGTGGAAAAACGGTAATCTCTAAAGCTTTTAATCTTTAAAATATAATGGCATTTTTATGAATTATACCTTTGATCTTACCATGTCAAACAAGGTTTAATTACATATCTCGAACGCTCCATACTCTTATGGTGTTTCGGGAAATGCAAATCCACGGAATGATTCCTTAAATCTTAGGTATTATGCTAAACTTGTAACTCAAATATCTTCTTTTATGATCTTATCATAAACTATTTATATTCTTGTTATAATGATTTTGCACTTCATCTTGAAAATCTTTGAACTTTTCAAATATTTCACACTTCATCCTTATTAAGTAAATATTCATATATTCACTCAAATTTTCGGAGAAAGCATATGAAGTTGAAATCCATCGCTCTTGACTATACATAATGGATTTCGTACAACAATATGTACAAGTTCCAATAAGCTAGTCATTCGTTCCCTTTTGGCCTATGAACGAAGTTTTAATTATCTCTAGGAAAGTTTCACAAGCGTTATTTGATCAAAAATCAAAAGACTCCAAAATTCCATCCACATGGAGTTTCTTCATGTTTTCTTTCCAATATAATTTAAACGGCGATGTCACTTCCGAAGTGATCTTTCAATCAATTTGTCTTTCGACATTTTTAGCACTAGTTTTATGGATGTGATTTCTCCAACAAGATCTGTGAATCATCCATCTTTTATGGATTACGACAATTATTTGAACAATCCTTTTTGTTCTCATAATACCTGATAAAACAAATCTTTGAAGGCAAGCTTTGATGTTTAACGAGCAACACAATAACCCTTTATTTTTTCTCGATGAACATCATCACATATTCTTTTGCTAGTTTCTTAGGCCATTGTAGTTCATGAATTGTGTTGTTTCGTATGACGATTCACACCAACAAATTCAGTATCAAATACTTGAGAACCACATTGTTTAATAAGCAAAGAATATAGCCATAACATGTATATCATCCATATACTTAAACTGAACAATTCTAGTCTTTTCTTTTCTGCCATATATTTATGAGATTCTCTTTCAGTATTTCCTTTTCTGTTTGAAAGAATCATCAATAGTGGAGTCATACATATGACACATAGTCCAAAGCGTGTATAGTTAAATACCAATGTGTTTGGACTTGCACTTTGAAGTAGATCACCATCATTAAATGTTTGGTGTTCTTTCAAATTCCTTTCTTTAGTAATCTCTTGGTGCAGTAAACATTTTACCTACATCAAATATTCACCCTTATCATGGAATTGTCCATGATCAAGCTACTGTTAGCTTGTAACGATGAATTTATGAGTATAATGTTGCTATCCAAAACCTTTTGGAGGATTAGGACAACAAGTGTCTCCAACCTTTTGCAAATTCTCATCAAAATATGAGAACATGAACTTTGCCATATTATAATCTTATCATGTTGTAACCAAAACTTCGTTTCAGATATCACAATATCTTCCACACATCATGGTTTCTGAAACAATTCTTTCAGATCCTAGATAACCTTGATATTAAGAGAATCCTTTGAATATCAAGAATCATGGAGACAAACATGATACTTATATACTAACACTTGGAATTGTTACTCTTGATTTAATACTAATTATTAAACTTCATGGAGTAACCGGAACTTACTGAAAGTTTGCAATAGGACTTTTAAACTTTAGATTAACACTTCAAAACAATACGATACCAGTTCGTAAAGTAACTAACCAGAATTCTATAGTTCTATCATCTCAATTATAACTAAGCGCAAGGTGGTATACGGATGCCAATGACTACAACAACTATGCAAATTCACTTTGATTTAGTTATGATAAATTGAGTTCTAATTAATAATTAAATTAATCTAGGTGAACTCCCACTCAAAACAATATCCCTCACATTGTTTTAGTGATCACACGAACCAAATCCACCACATCAAAACCGATCATCACGAGAGTTGATATAGCTTCAATGGCGAACAATCAACATGTTCATCATATCTACTATATGACTCATGCTCTACCTTTCGGTAATCTGTGTTCCTGAGGCCATGTCTGTACATGCTAGGCTCGTCAAGATCAAACCTTAGCTACCGCATAAGCAAATCTGGCTTGCTTACGTTGTATACACTTGCGGAATCTAACACACCCGATCATCACGTGGTGCTTCGAAACAACAAGTATTAGCAACGGTGCATACTAAGGGTGAACACTTTCGAACTTGAAATTCATGTGCATGAGGGATCATCTTATAATGCTACCGTCGTCTACTAAGCAATACAAGATGCATAAAGGATTAACATCACATGCAATTCATAATTTGTGATATGATATGGCCTTTCTTCTTTGTGCTTCTGATCTCCATCTTCCAGCACGAACATGATCTCCATCATCACCGGCATTGCATCAAGGTCAATGACGCCTCTCCATGGTTGTCGTCCACCGGCTTCAACTATTACAACTACTTTGAATAGACACGCGGGTCTTAACAGAAATTAAAGACAACCATATGGCTCCTGCCGGTTGCCGACTTACAATAAGGAACATTGCATACATCATATATAATCACAATCATGGCCATATCACATCACTGCACACCCCTGCAAAACAAAGCTAGACGCCTCTACTTTCTTTGCATATTTTACGTGGTTTGGGGCCTTCAAATAAGTGTCGTTCTAACTTACGAACAAAAACCACAACATTGATACTAGTATTGTTAATCACCCGTTGTAAATTGGATCTTAACTATGCTAGGAGAAACAGGCACCCGCAAAGCCACTTATGAAATACAAGTTGCATGTCAAGCGTGGAGCAGGTCTCATGAACGATGTCATGTAAGGTTAGCCCGGGCCGCTTCATCCCAACATACCGCAAGATGCAAAGTACACAAGAAGCAATCAACAATAAAAGCATCAACGCCCACAATGACCATTGTGTTCTACTCGTGCAACAGATCTACATATAGACACGGCTCTGATACCACTGTAGGGGTTCGTAGCATGGAAAACAAAAATTTTCTATCGCATACAAACAAACAAGCCAAGATCTATCTACTAGATTGTAGCAACGAGTCGATGGAATAACTTACCCTCGAAGATTCCAAAGCGGTTAACGAGAGCAGATTCTCGTGGGTGATGTAGTCGTACTCTTTCCGATCTCAAGATCGCGTAGACGATCCTTCCGGCGCCACGTTCCGGCAGCGCTCCCGCAGTCGGTCACACGTTCGGTACTCGACGAAGACCTTCCTCTCCCTTGTTCCAGCAGGCAGCGGAGGTTGTAGCACTCTCCTCGCGATTCCGGCAGCACAACGGCGTGGTACCAGAAGTAGAGGGGAGATCCCGCAGGGCTTCGCCTTAAGCCGGTGCGAGTATGGTGGAGCTTATGAGAGAGGCTATTAGTGGTCTAGTAATTAGACACACCAATTAGAAGGCTCTAAACCAATTAGAAGGCTCTAAACCAATTAGAAGGCTCTAGACCGCTGGCTAAAGCAATTAGAAGCTCTAAACCAAAACGGCTCTAAACCGGAGGTAGAAGATAGGAACTTGTGTGTTCTTGGAGGGGAGCCCTGCCCCTCCTTATATAGATGGGAGGGGGCTGACGCGCCAGGGGAGGGAGGGAGTCCCTCCCCAACTCGGCCTAGGGCTGGCCGCCGGCTTGGAGGAGAGAAACTCCTCCTCCAAGTCGGTTCCAACTCCTCTTGCTTGTTTCCCACAGTTTCTTGTTTTAGCCGTTTGACTTTCAAACTGGACATTTGACTTTTCTGTTTTAGGATTCAATTTAATCCTTTATTTGGGACAGCAAGAACACTTAGTACATGATGCAATCATTCCAATATGTAATGACACATTCATGTACCCCTTCCCCCCCGGAGTGCCGGACAATCCGGAACCTTCTAGAGCATTCCCGATGAAAACACCGGAATCATTCCCGAACTCCGAAACGGGACTTTCCTTATATGAATCTTATTCTCCGGACCATTCCGGATCACCTCGTGATATCCCGGATCCCATCCGAGACTCCGAATAACATTCGGTCTCTTTCTCATAATACCATAACTACTCAAACAACGTCGAATCCTTAAGTGTGTCTCCCTACGGTTCGTGAATTATGCGGACATGATCGAGACACTTCTCCGAACAATAACCAATAGAGGAATCTGGAAATTCATATGGCTCCCACATATTTCTACGATTACTTTGCGATCGAATGAACCACTTACATACGATACCAATTTCCCTTTGTCTCACGATAGTTTACTTATCCGAGGTTATGATCGTCGGTATCTCTGCATACCTAGTTCAACCTCGTTACTGATAAGTACTCTTTTCTCGTTCCCGTGATATGTGATCCCTTGTGACCAAGTCACATGCTTGCAAGCTAATTGGATGACATTCCACCGAGAGGGCCCAGAGTATATCTATCCGTCATGTGGATGGACAAATCCCACTCTTGATCCATGTGTTTCAACCAATACTTTCCGAACACTTAATGCCACCTTTATAGCCACCCAGTTACGGTGTGGTGTTTGATGTTATCAAAGCATCCATCCGGTAAAGGTGATATGCATGATCTCATGGTCGAAGGAATTAGGTTACTATGTATCAGAAAGCATATAGCAATTGAACTATTGAAATGACTTGATCTTTATGCTATGCTTATCAATAGGAGTATGTCCACCATATCATTCTACTAACGATATGATCTTGTTGTTGATAACATCTCAATGTTCATGATATGGAAACCACAATCATTTAATCAACCAACAAGCTAGTGAAGTATAGAGGCTATACTAGGGACTTCAATTTAAGTTTACAATTCACACAAGTATTAATGTTTCCTTGTTAATACTATTATAGCATGAATATAAACATTTATCATAAACACAAAGATATAATAATAACTATATTTATTATTGCCTCTAGGGCATATCTCCAACACTATATCGGCCGAGTCATGTAAAGGTCGGCCGAGATAAGCACACCATGACACCTATGGGAGGATATGTACACTACCCGGCAGACATACGAGTTAAGTCGGCCGAGTAGGTCCGAATAATCTAAATGCAGGTGAAGGCCAAGCCGAGTTAAGCGAGACAGGTCCGAATGACATGAAGCTTGCAGGAGAAGGAGGTGCCTATAGTCAAACCCTAGCCACGGGCTAGGAAGAATCTGAACAGAGCCAAGCACAAAGGACAAGGCGCAGAGCAGTAGAAGGGCAGAAGGAGGTCACGGAGGTGACAGTCCTGGAGCCCGAGGCATGCAGGTGGGGTTCTCTAGAACTTTGCCGTCATTAGAAGGGGGACACGGAAAGGAGGTCGCCGAGTTACTATATTGGGACAAGCATATTCTTCGAATATGCTTGCCATGTCAGCCCTAGAGGAGCCAAGGCACCCCTTTATAAGGAGAGGCTTGAATTCCTGAGAGGGGGATCGATTCATTTGACACCGTTAGGCTCGTGAAGTTCATCTCTCCTTCCTGCAAACAGCTCAAGGAGCACTTGTAGCCCGAGAGAGGAGAAATAAAGATCTGCATGTTACTCATTCGTGTGTAGAAGTAACTACATCTTCCCTCCCCGGATCCCTCTAGCATCCATTGGCCCCAAACTTTAGCCTACCCATGGCATCTGCCGTGCCACCACCACGACACCTGCGCCAGCCTTTCAGCCCAGCAACAGAACCAGCCCAATAGCCAGCCCACCCGGGACTCCCTCTCCTTTCTGTTTCTCACCCCGCCCGCGCACACCCACTCGCTGACTTCCTGGCCCCACTGCCATGTTGTCTTCTTCGTCCTCAATCAACACGTGGTGACTGCTCCACCGCGACCGTTTCCTCCGATTAAACACCGAATCAATCTGATTGATTGCGAGCGTAAATTCCTCTTCCGACCCTGCCTACTTAAACCGCTCCCTCCCCCGCACCTTTCCCCTCACTCGCCACTGTCTAAGAGCCACCAGGCTACTCGCGCTTGAGCTCACATCGCCGCGGTACCGAGCCCGTCAGGCGACCAATCCCGGTGATCCTCGACCCCCCTTGCTCTCTAGTTCATATGGTTTTGTTCGCCATCTTCGTACGCATCTAACGCCACTTGTGGTTTTGCTTCTGGTGGTTTGTAGTGTCGCCTTCGTCAACAACCGTGTGTGCCCGATGACAGGCTCAGCTCCGGCGAGGAATAGCCGCCGAACCCGAGCACCTCGCCCTCGCCCTCGCCCGTGACCTCCACTGCGACCGCCTCGACTCCGCGACCTCGGTAACGCATTGCACCCCTCCCTTTACTCCCTAGCACCGCCAGTTCATCGCCGGTAGAGCCGCCGCCGCGTCTGCTCGCCATTTGTGCCGCCAGTTCTTGGCAGATCCAGCGGTCTAGATTAGAATTAGCCGCGAAGAGGTATGAGTAGATCTGGGCCTTAGGATTAAATCTAGCGGTGCAGATTAGATCTGACGCAAAGGGGTAAGATTTGATCTGGAGCGTTGGATTTAGTTAGATCCAATGGTGCGGACGCGTGATCCAGTGCGAACCGGTACAAGCCAATCAAATTGCTCCGCGTGTCAGGTTTTCTGTTTAAAAATTTAGATTTGAATCTATTAGTTATTCAAACTTGTAAATTCAATAACTTTTGTTCTATTTATTCAAAAAATACAAATAATATACCATTGTAATCACAAAATTAAATCCTACACATCTATGTGCTTAATTTTGTATTCTGTTTCGGTTAAAATAGAATTTTATGCAGAGACATTTGTAGGCCTATTTTGTGTATAAAAATTAATTCGAAAATGTTTTAAAGGACAAATAATGTTTATTTGGTGTATAAATGTTTAGTTTATTGATTAGTACTGTTTTACTTGTCTTGGTTGGTTTAGAAAAATCATCACATGGCATTTGCATGCATTCATATATTTTTGTTTGATGATTTTGAAATATGAATTTGGTGCTATCATTTTATGTGTAGATTTTGGTGCTAGTGGTGATTGTGACTGTGAGGATTGTTGTTACTCCCCCAACTACCAAGGCAAGTGGTGCTTCATATTTTTGTCCCAATATTTTGACTATGTATTAGTGATATTTTGTATAGGGCTTGCATCATAATTTTTGCTAAGTATCTATATGCTATGCTTGGGAAATCCTAGTAGTTGTAGAATTGTTAGAATTTTCTCTAAGTTAAGATACTTGCTATTGCCATGCTTAGCCTAGCTAGTAGCAACCAAGGGTGGATTATATATATGATATGGAAAATTATTGCTAAGTCTTTGACTTGTGTTTTTGCTTAATAAAAAAACAAAGTGAATGAAACACCTGGGTGGAATGGTTGTTTGGGTTATGTTGACTGGTTACACAAGGCCCATATCTATGGTCTACCTTATGTATCACACTTGTGGAAAGCCACCCATGAACAAAGGGATTTCAGATGCCATATGTTAAGAAGCTTCTAGTGCAGGCACATGGCATTATGGGATCTGCCTGGATCATATAGGTTGCAATAACTTAGCCAAATGGATAGTTGATGGTAGGGGGTGATAGGTTTGGAACGCGTCCATTTTGGTCTAAGGGAAGGCTTCTGAAAGGTCCTGTCTTGTGGGGAAAGTGCACCACCTCTGTAGAAGGAAGAATTTAAGTACTTAGCCGTGTCCCCGGAAATGGAAAAATTGAGCATCAAGACATGGAAGCTATCAAGAATCTCCTCATCCCAATTTCTAAGTTAAAAACTTGTGGTTGAACAAGGGTGACGGTTCACCAATGTCTATTGGTGGTTCCTTGGGAGTTTTTGCCAAACAAAAACTTAGTGTTTTCAACTGATAGGTACAACCTATTTTGAGCAAAGCAAGCCTAAGCTACACTTAGCCAAATTCATGTAGAAGTTAGATACTATTATTCTACTAAGGTATCACTTGCCAATACTATTCCAATGTATTGACCCACTATGGCTGTAACTTGTGATGTTGCAGGTTACTCTGATGAGGATTAGGGTTATGAGTCTACACTCAACATTCTTGCATGTGGCACATGAAGATGAAGACTTTTATTTATATTGTTAAGTTAAACTCTTGTACTAGCCTATGGCTATGGAGTTGTAAAAGACTATGTTATCTCTAGAATGGTGATGTTATAATGACCTTTGTTTTTGTGTACTTCGTCTTAAACTGTGGATGCTAGCATTTGATCCAGGTACTAGTGCTGCAATCACAGGGACCTTTACCTTTATAAAGGCGAGGTCTTACACAGACAACTGGCACTATGGAATCTTGTTAATAGGTTAGTACCAGAAAACATATAAAAACACCTCAAAGTGTAGACAAAGGAAAGCAAATAAGATACTAAACAACCATGGAACATAAAAAATTATAGATACATTTCCAACGTATCAAGCATCCCCAAGCTTAACTCCTGCTCGTCCTCGAGTAGGTAAGTGATAAATAGAATAATTTTTGAGGCGACATGCACTATCAAAATCAAGATCAAACCATTTGCAAGCATTGAAAGCTGGGATCAAAGAACTCTAAACATGAGCATGAAAGATGGAGTTCTAACAGTAAGACAAAGTAACTATGCATGCAACATGAAAGGTTACAAACAAAGATCATGAATAACATGCATTGAAAAAATGTTTGTTTGTTTCACATATAGAAAACATAAAATAGTGGCATTCAGCTTGTCCCTCATGGAGTAGCAAATAGATGCAAAAGACACCTTCAAAGTTCATAAGAGTGACTAGATACAAATAGCACAAGAACAAGTAATATCAACAATATGCATCAATCAATAAGTTTTGGGACAATGCACATAGAACTAAGAATGGCAACTATGCTCTCTTAACTGGTGCCTAAGGATAGAAGATGGAGACTCAATATAATAGTGGAAGAAGGGCCCTTCATAAGGGAAGCAGGGATTTCAAGTTTCAAAAAGAGCTTCCAAAAATTACGATACTTGTTAGCTTTCAGCCCTCATTGCCCCTATCATAAGCATCTTGAAGTGATTAAGGTTAAAGTGAACAAACTATGGAGTATATGCTTGACAAAGTATAAGTTGGAAATCTCATGTCCCTTGAATACGAGGGATGATCCTCATGCAACTCAAGTTTAGTTACTTACAAGTTCTTGTCATAGTAAGTACATGTGTATCATAGAGAACAGCCAACGTGGTACCCCTTACACATGATACAGGATCTATCCCATAATCAAAATGACAAGGAAAGCAGACAATGAGCATCTCAACATTCTTCTTATTTACCATGGGAATATGGTGCTTTTTTCTCTATTTCCTCTTTTCTCATATATATTTTTTCTTTTTCTCAATCTCTTTCTTTATAAGAAGAATGCTTCATAGATGTCACTATGGTGATGCTGCAAGTTTCCACCATGATTAGGTATGGCTTAGGCTAGCGGCCCAGGCATTTCTCTAACACACATACATAACTCCATGGACTTCCAAGCTCCCCTTTCATTTCACACCGATGACATCTATAGACAAAAGAGCATGATATCAATTGTGTACAATGTACAAGTGCAATGTTGAAAGTGTTCCCCATGATAGCATCGTTCTGCTAATTCCAACGTATAAGTGCAAGCATATACAACATATATGACACAATGGTTCAAGTTTATTAGGGCAAGAAAAATAAAGTGTGCCATCAAGTTTGTGAGAGCTTTAATCACTAAGTTTTCACATAACAAAATACTTTTTAATTGAAAGATAGATGAAAACAAGAATATACTTGGAATGGTGTAACACACCATGTATAGGAACTTATAGTGGACACTTTGGAATAAATTGGTTTCTTGGGAGTTGGATGCCTGAGTATAGCTTACTCATACAAGTGGAGGCTAGCAAAAGACTAGGAGCGACCAACTAAGAGAGCAATAATGGCCATAATCATGCAGAGCGACAAAACATTACTTATCAAAGCATAAGTGGTACTACAAGTCAAGGACTAAATGATCATAGAGGCTATAGTGAATTGTTCATAGTCATAACATGGTGTGAGCATGTGCCAAGTCAACCCAAACAAAACATCAAAGGAGAATACCGCAATACTATGCTTCCGTATGCTAAAGCAACACATGATTCCTTCAAGGAACACTAAGCAATCCCAATTGTTTGGAACAAGTCATGCTATAGCAATAATCACTAAGCATAAGGTCAAAACAACATCTAGAATGACATGATAAAGTCTAAGTCACGGTCAAAGCAAGCTCCTCTTGTACTATTCAAGAAAGAACTTTCTACTCCTTTCCAACAACAATCAACTTATTTGAAACAACACAGCGAGAACGGGGGTCCAAACTAATTTATTCAAGACAACTAAGTAAACCAAACGAACACTAAGATGCTCCAAGAACAACACAAGAGTGCATGAAACAATAAAAACGAAGTGTCTAGAAAGACCTAAACTTTTTATTGATGAAGAAGGGGATGCCTTGGGAATCCCCAAGCTTTGACGCTTATACTTGAATATTTCTTGGGGTGACACGGGGTGGCATCCCCAATCTTGAGATTTTGTCCATTCTTCATCTCATTACATCATCCTGTCTCTACACCTGCAAATTTTCCTTCATACAAAACTTCACACAATCTTCATTAGCAACATTACTATATTCAAAAGATAATAGACCTTTGGGTTTAGCTTTAGAACAGAAAAACTTTCACCAAAAACACAAGCTACTGTAGCAATTCCCTCAAAAAGCTTAATTTCCTTAAAAGAACCCAAAAAGGAATCAATAAGAAGCAAATGCAAATAATGACAGAAATCTGTCAAAACAGACCAGCAGGTAGAAACCGATTTTTTGAAGACCTTATGTTGCTCAATCAAAAAGTGTTGAACTAACGAAAGTGAGATAACATACTGGGGATTATTTCAGAAAATATCAGCTCAATCCGACTTACAGAGATTCCTCGCGAATTTTTATGGTGGAGCAAAAAAATCTGTTTCGGGACAACAACTCCCAAAATCTCACTTCCCTCTCATTAGAGGTCATTCTTGGCATAAAAAGAAAATAAAAAGGATAAGGAGAGGTCATTACTGAAGTAATAAATTCCAAGACTCGAGAAAACTTTTGAGTATCTCCCAATAAATACTTTTCTTTTACGCCTTTAAGTTAGGCATGATAGTTTGAGAAGATGCTCACATAAGAAATATGAATTGAAGTAAAAGAGAGCATCAAGAACCAAATTCAAAACACATTTAAGTCTAACCCACTTACTATGCATATTAATATTGTAATAAAATAAATCAAAGAAGCACATAGTAACAAGAATGGGTAGATAAAACAAGAGCAACTTCAAAACTTTCAGCACATAGAGAGGTGTTTCAGTACCATGAAAACTTCTACAACCATATTTTCCTCTCTCATAATTTTTTTAGTAGCCTCATGAATAAACTCAATAATATAACTATCACATAAAGCATGCTTTTCATGATCTAAAAACACATAATTTCTATCAAGCTCAAAAATAGTGGTATTAAAACCTTCAAACCCACTTTTAACAATTTTATAATAAGGTGACTGATCATTTAATATAGGACCATCATCTAGAGCTTTATAATAAACATTTTTAAGCAAAACTCTTTAGTACCATGCATTTCTAAGTCAGGCACAAATAAAGGATTATCATAGATAATTGGAGCATAATTATTATCACAAGTTTTACCCATAGTAGGTATCTCAAAAGAATCCACAGGAACATAACATTTATCCTAATTTGGTAAGAATGGGGGACAATCAAATAAAGTAAGAGGTAAAGAGTTACTCTCATTAGAAGGTAGGCATGGGTAGATTCATTCTTACTCCTCTTGATCATCACTCTCCTCCTCTTTTTCATCTAATGACCTTTCAGGTTCAGCAATTTCGTCTTCCATAGGCTCCTGCAAGGCATTAGTCTCTTCCGTTTGTGGAAAACACCTACTAAAATATTCAAGAATATAGCTTCTTTCTTCCTTGTAATTATCAAAGCAAAATTTAAGTATCCCATAAACCTCATATTTATAAGGTGCATCATCACTATTTTCAAGCAAACTGGCAAGTTCAAATGCACCCTTGAAGGCAATACATTCTTCAATTTGTTCCACATCATAAAAGTCATAATTTCTTTAGCATAAGAAGATATGGTAACATTATCATTATACTCACATTGAAAAGTTAGGTGTTTATACCTCCTACAACAACAAGATTTATCAAAGCAATAAGTAACAATATAAGTAGATCACACCTCTCTAGCAATAGTATTCAATTTATCAATTTGTTCCTGTAAGTGTTTCCCTTTTTATGACAAACGGTGTTCCTTATAATAATACTTTTCTTATTCCTGAACCCACCTTGACAATAAGAACTAGTTTCAAATAAACCATCCATTGATAGAAAGCATGACAAAGCAAGGCAATAATAGACCAGCAACTAGAGCAGGAACTAATTTTTTTGTGTTTTTGATAAGAGAAAGCAAACCAAACTAAACTAATTTTTTTTGAGTTTTTGATAAAAAGAGGTAAACAAAACCAAGAAAAATAAACTAAGCAAAACAAAAACAAAGTAAAGAGAAAGGTTGTGAAGGACTCCCCTTGTGAAGACGTCCTCACACTCCCCGGCAACAACACCATAAAACTTGTTGATGGAGCGTGGTAGCGCTTCGTTGGGAGACCCCAAGAGCAAGGTGTGATGACCACAACAGCAAGTCTTCCCTCAGGAAGAAACTGAGGTTATCGAACCAGTAGGAGGAAGGAAACGACAGAAACTCAAGACTTTGCCCCAACGAACAGTGAGGTTTTCAATCTCACTGGTTGCTGTAACAAAGGATTAGCTGTATGGTGTGGAAGGTAATAGTGGTTTGCAGAAAGTAAACAGTAATAGTGGAAGATGTATCAATGGTAAAGATTGGACCGAGGTCCATAGTTCACGAGAGGTGTTCTCCTTGGACAAACAAACATGTCATGCTGGGTAAAAGAATTACAGTAGGGCAATTGATAGGACTGAGCAAGGCATAACAATGCAATACTAGACATTCATGATCCTATGGGATTCGATTGGGCAATACAACAAGATACATAGACCGCCATCCAACTGCATCTATGACTAGAAATCCACCTTCAGGTTATCATCCGAACCCCCTCCAGTATTAAGTTGCAAGCAACAAATAATTGCTTTAAGCAAAGTGTGTAAGGTAAACAATCCACTTGTTCCATGAACAATCCACTTCCCTTAGATTAAATAGAGGAATGAACCCACTATCTAGTATAAATACCCCCTCTTCGAGTCACTAGCATCTATTCGGCCAAGATATCTACTAGAAACGGAGAACATGCAAGATCACACACACAACACAGACATGATAGAATCAATAAGACAAAACCATTAATCAATCTGACATAATAATCTCAATATCCATCGGATCCCCCCAAACACAACATGCATGATTACAAATAGATGATCTTGATCATGAACGGAGGTCACAAGATCTAAACATGGTAGCACAAAGGAGGATATACAACCATATAGCTACTACATGGACCCGTAGTCCAAGGTGGAACTACTCACGCTTCATACAGGATGCTGGCATGATGAAGAAGAAGGCTTACGGGATGATATCCCCTCTGGTAGGGTGCCTGATGGGCGTATACCCAACAGGACGTTTCCGATTGGACCAAGACCTGGCGACTGGGCCTGCATAACGGCGAGTGGATCGAAGCCTAGCAAGGAACCGAGCGACTGGAAGCTGAAGGCCCAGGCGAGTAGATAGGCCCAGTCGGGTGAGGTTAAACGGCTACCGAAGCTTTAACCGAATCGGTTGAGATATGTAAACCCTAGGGGAGGTGAGCCTATATAAACCTCCCTATAGGGTGAGTAGAGACACATTCCCTAAGACACCCAAGCGACTCGCTGCCTAGCCGCCGAGCTCGCCCGTTGTAACACCTTGATAATACAATCTAGCAGGAGTAGGTCTTTACCCTCCGGGGGGCCGAACCTGGGTAAAACCCTGTGTCTTTGCCCTCATCTCGCACCGCAGATGGCTGGCCGCCCTTGCCCCTCGTTCTACTACTCGCTGCCGATTGCAGCATCTGCCGTGACCATTCCCACGACAGTGGCGCCCACCGTGGGGCCTGGCCGGTCTGGCCGGTGTTCTGCGGCGAGATCCAATCTGCCCATCAACGAGACGGTCGCCACCGGCCGCATGATAGCGATCGGCGAGATGCTCCAAATCTTGCCGAGCAGCTACGTCCCGGCGGCGCGACCCGTCACACACAGCGTGATCCTGCCGATCGGCACGATCAGCCTCTTCGTCGGCCTCACCGACGTCATCGTCTCAGAGGATTCGGCTCGCATCCGCGAGTCGCCGCCACGCGATCGGCTCTCCGAGAGCCAGATCCGCACGATCCATCGCCTCGCCTCCGAGTACAACTCGGCCCACAGCAACGTGGCTGGGAAGTCAGCGGCCGCAGAGGATGCGGCCCTCACCGACGACGCCGACTCGGCGACCCCGGCGTCACTCGCCGGATCCATCACCGCGGCCTCATCCGCGGGCTCCATCGCCCAGGTCTCCAACGCGGGAGATTTCGAGGACCCCTCCATCCTCGGGATCTTCGAATTCGACTCCGGGTCGGAGAACTCCGCCGATCTTCACGACGGAACCGGTCGCTACGCCGCGACCTACATGGCGACCGGCACCGACCCGCCAGAGGATCCATTCTCCACCCCGATCCCTCCTAACGCCACGGCCACGGAGGTCGAGGAACTCCGCCTGAAACTGGCGGAGGCGGTACGCAAGGAGCAAGCTGAGCGTGAAAAATTTCGCCTCGAGCAGGTGACGGCGCAGGAATTATCGCGCTACCACCAGCAGCGGATCAGGACGCGCCTAAACCCCACCGTTCAGGGGCGCGCCCTGAACTTCGATGACGAAAACGACCCGGCCCGCGTGGCCGAGCGCGCGATCTGCGAGAACGCGCCACCAGGAGGGAGCGCTCGGCCCCCGCCAGGATCAACGGCAATGGGTTCCCCACCTCCACCCAATCGCACCCCCCCAGGGACCAGCCGCGGATAGTAGTCTCCTCACGAGAGCGAGACGCAAACGGCCTTCCACTGTTCTCCACCCCGATGGACAACCTCGTGGCAGGCCGAGCAGCAGTCGACAGCATCACGGCGACCGGCAACGGCGCCCTGCAGATCGAATACGTCAAGGCCCTGCTCGCGAAGGCCGTCGAGCAGCAGAGAGCAGGCGCCGACTCGCAAGGACGGGTATACTCGTGTTCCTCAGGAAGCAGAGCGGCCTCCAGCGGCCGCCCAGCGGCGGCAAACACCCTCAACTGCCCGCCACCAGAGCCACTTCAGCTCCAATACCGACCCGCTAACGCGGCACTCTCCACCAACGACCCCAGGCCGGCAACCAACCTTGTCGCCGCCAACGGGCAACCCATCGACGCCCGCACCCACATCATCAACAACCAAAGCTGGCGCGCACACCAGCCCGACGACCTGCGACATACCCTAACCAATGGCCGCGATGGCGAGCCCATGGGGTCGCTCAGTCGACTCGGGCCAAAGTGCTTCGGACCAATGATCCGAGGCGAGAAGTATCCGCCAAACTTCAAGGCGCCAAAAGAAATAGAAAAGTACGACTCCTCGCACGACCCCGCCGTATGGCTCGACACATACCTCATGGCGATGGGGATCGCGGGTCACACTGACCTGCTCGCCGCCCATTACCTCCCCCTGATGATGGAGGGGACGTGCAGGCAGTGGATCAACACTCTCCCCCAGGACAGTATCGACTCCTGGGAGGAAATGCGCGACGCTTTCGTCAGGCACTTCGAGTGCTCCTACACCCGCGCCACCACTATTGAGGACCTGGAACGGTGCGTCCAGGGACCCCGCGAGTCGACCCGCAACTGGGTCCAACGGTGGCAAGAGCTTTGGTATAACGCGGTCGGCATCCACCCGGACACCGCGATCCATTGCTTCAAGACCTCGTGACGCTACGAGCCCCTAGTCGCCAAGCTCAAGCGACACTCCCGCACACTCGACAACATCCCCGACCTCCTCGAGATCGCCAAACGGTACGCCGAGGAAGATCCAAACCAGGAAACTGACAACGAGTCAGGAGGTCAACGCCGCACGGGCGGCAACGACGGCGGACGCCGAACCGACCTACGCTACAGCAGCACTCGCCTCACTGGCAAGCGCCGCAGTGACGGGCGAGTCGACTTCGTCGCCAACGCCGGGCACGCGCAGCGCGAGCCCAAGAGCTTCCGCCGCGACGGAGGGCAACGCCGCGACGGCGGCAACTACAAGAACAAGCCAAGGTTCGATCCTGCGGCCCTCCTTAACCAACCATGTGCGTTCCATAGCAGGGAAGGGAAGCCCGCAACGCACACCACCGCCGACTGCCACACCCTCAGGGAAATCGAGAAGGCACGGCGAGCGCGGGAGGACCCTGACAACGACCCGCCAAACGGCGGAAAATTCGGCAAAGTAGCCGGCTCGCTCCACACCTTCACAGGCTTCAACACGAAGCGCGAGAAGAAGGTCATCGCCCGCGCCGTCGCCGTCAACGCGGTGGCCCAAATAGACGTCCCCCAGTTCCTGAACTGGCCGGAGCAGCCCATCACCTGGAGCCGCCAAGACCACTCGCCACGCATCGAGTACCCAGGACGAGTCGCCTTGGTGGTCAAGCCCAAGGTTGGCGACTACTGGCTCCCCAAGACACTGATGGACGGCGGCAGCTCCATCAACATCCTCCACCTCGACACCTTCAGGCGGCTGCGGCTCCCGCAGTCAATGATCGAGACGACTCACACCACATTCCACGGCATCGTCCCTGGTCGGAAGGCGTACCCGATCGGCAAGGTCACGCTGCCAGTAACCTTCGGCACACCGGCAAACTTCCGCACCGAGCGGATCGTCTTCGAGCTGGTGCCCTTCGACAGCCCCTACCACTGCGTCCTGGGGCGCCAGGCGTTCGCTAAATTTATGGCAGCACCCCACTACGCGTACAACGCGATGAAGCTCCCCGGGCCATGCGGCGTCATCACCATCCACGGCGACCCCGACATGGCCGCCGAGTGCGAGGCCAAAGGAGCCGAACTCGCCGACGTCGTCATCGCGGCGGAGACCAACCACGCCGATGAGCTCGCCAAGTACGCGAGCGGGGTCAACAACGACGACCCCACCATACTCAAGAAACCTAACTCAGAGGGCACAAACACCTCAACCTTTGAGGCCACGACGCACACCCGCACTGTCGAGCTGGTCCCAGGCGACTCCAGCCAGACGGTGACGATCGGGACGGGCATGAGCCCAGCATAGGAAGGCGCGCTCATCGAGTTCCTCCATGAGAATAGGGACATCTTCGCATGGAAGCCCTACGACATGCCCGGTGTTCCCAGGGAGCTCGCTGAGCACAAGCTAAACGCCGACCCCAAAGTGCGACCTGTCAAGCAGTCGCTGTGGCCCTTCAATGAAGAACGCCGTCGAGCAATCACCGAGGAGGTGCAGCGTCTACTCGCTGCCGGCTTCATCCGGCCAATCAAATACTCCAAGTGGCTGGCAAACCCAGTCCTGGTCGAAAAGAAGAACGGGACCTGGAGAATGTGTATCGACTACACAAACTTGAACGGCGCCTGCCCAAAGGAGCAGTTCGTCCTCCCGCGGATCGACCAGATAATCGATTCAACCGCGGGCTCAGAGTCGCTCTGTTTTCTCGATGCCTACTCTGGATACAACCAGATCAAAATGGCTGTTGAAGATGAGGAAAAAGACGGCGTTCATCACGCCATTCGGAGCCTTCTGCTACACTGCCATGACCTTCGGACTCACGAACGCCGGGGCGACCTACCAGCGGTGCATGCAAGAATGCCTTGCGAGCCAAATTGGCCGCAACATCCACGTCTACATCGACGACGTGGTCGTGAAGTCCGCTCGCCAAGGCGACCTACTCGCCGACCTGGCGGAAACTTTCGCCAACCTGCGAAGATATAAGATAAAGCTCAACCCAGGCAAATGCACCTTCGGTGTACCCGTCGGACAACTACTAGGGTACGTCGTCTCCAAACGAGGGATCGAGGCGAACCCCACAAAGATCGACACGATCGCCCGGCTCGGCAAACCCGAGTGCCTGCGCGACGTCCAGAAGCTGGCCGGGCGAGTAGCGGCTCTCAGTCGCTTCATCCCCCGCCTGGGCGAAAAGGCGATGCCCCTATACCGCCTGATGCGCAAGAACCCCACCTTCCAGTGGGACAAGGAGGCGGACGACGCGCTCCGCGACCTCAAAAAGGTGCTACTTGCCGCACCACTACTCGCCGCCCCCGCTGACAAAGAACCCATGCTGGTTTGCGTCGCGGCGTCCGAGCGCGTCGTCAGCGCCGTGATGGTCGTCGAGCGACCAGAGGAAGGAAAGGAGCGCCTGGTCCAGCGGCCGGTGTACTACATCAGCGAGGTCCTCATCGAGTCGCGCCAACGGTACCCACAGTACCAAAAGCTAGTATACGCGGTCTTCAGAGCTCCGCGGCGCCTGCCGCACTACTTCCAGGAGCACCCGATCACGGTCGTCTCCTCAGCACCACTGCAAGACATCATCCGCAATCGCGAGGCGACCGGGCGGGTCGCCAAGTGGGCCGTCGAGATCGGCGTCCACAACATCAAATACGAGCCACGAAAGGCGATCAAGTCGCAGGCACTGGCAGACTTCATCGCCGACTGGGAGGAGGCCCAGCAACCAGAGAAGCTGCCGTACCTCCATTACTGGAGCCTGCACTTCGACGGCTCCAAGAACGCGGACGGTGCAGGCGCAGGGATAGTGCTGACTTCACCAAAGGGCGACAAGCTCCGCTACATCCTCTGCCTCGACTTCACGCCCTGCACCAACAACATGGCTGAGTACGAGGCCCTACTCCACGGCATGCGAGCCGCCAAGGAGATGAACGTCAATCGCCTCCGCTGCTACGGAGATTCCGACCTTGTCGCGGGGCAAGTCGCCGGCACATGCGACGCCGTCTCCCCTACCATGGCGGCGTACCGCCAAGCGGTGGACAAGTTGGGCGGCCACTTCACCGGCTACTCCGTCGAGTGGATCGACAGGCGAAAGAACGAGGAGGCCGACACACTCTCCCGCATCGGGTCGGCTCAACTCGCACCACCGGCCGGCGTTTTCCTCGACACGATTACCAAGCCGTCAGTCTCTCCCCCGAGGGAGATCGACATTGGGGTCCCACTCCAACCAGAGGCAGACTTGGTCGCACTCGTCAACGAGCCAGACGACTGGACCAAGCCCTACATCGCCTACCTAGAAGCCGGCACCTTGCTGGCAGACGAGACAGACGCTCGAATGATCGCTCGTCGATGCAAGTCCTACACCATCATCGACGGAGAGCTCCACAAGCGCAGCGTCACCGGCATGTTCCAACGCTGCGTCCAACCAGCTGAAGGACGCAAAATCCTCCACGACATTCACTCCGGTGACTGCGGCCACCACGCCGCCGCTCGTTCCCTGGTCGCCAAGGCTATGCGACATGGCTTCTACTGGCCCACCGCACACGCCGACGCTGTCGACATCGTCCAGCGATGCGCCGGGTGCCAGACGTACGCCAATCAGACGCACGTACCGAGCTCGGCGCTCAAAACAATCCCCATCACCTGGCCATTCGCTGTATGGGGCATGGACATGGTAGGCCCCTTCAAGAAGGCCCCCTCTGGCTACACCCACCTGCTAGTCGCCGTCGACAAATTCACGAAGTGGGTGGAGGCCAAGCCAGTCCGGAAATGCGACGGGAAGATCGCCACTAAATTCCTATGCGAGCTCATATATCGCTACGGGTTCCCCAACAGCATCATCACGGACAACGGCACCAACTTCGCCAAGGGAGCCATGGCCGAATTCTGCGAAGAGCATCATATCCGGCTCGACCTCGCGTCAGTCGCCCACCCGGAATCCAACGGCCAGGCGGAACGAGCCAACCAAAGCATCCTCCACGGCCTGAAGCCGCGACTCCAAGTACCACTCGAGCGCACCGCCGGATGCTGGGTCGAGGAGTTGCCCTCTGTCATCTGGGGAATCCGCACCTCAGTCAACAGATCGACGGGATTCACTCCCTTCTTCATGGTCTACGGCGCCGAAGCAGTCATGCCCACCGACCTCGAACACGACTCGCCACGGGTCGTCCACTATACGGAGGCTGCAAACGAGCTCGCCCGCCAAGACGGGATCGACCAACTCGAAGAAGCACGCGACCTCGCTAGGTCACGCACTGCCATCTACCAGCAAGGACTCCGTCGCTACCGCAGCCGGCGGGTGAAAGCTCGCACCTTCCAGGAAGGCGACCTGGTGTTACGCCTCATCCAGGACAAGAAGGGCATGCACAAGCTCTCCCCGCCGTGGGAAGGCCCATTCGCTATCGGGCGCGTACTCGGCAATGACGCCTACTACCTCACCGACGTCCGCGGGGACGGCGAACTCGACGTCAAGCGACCATGGAATGTAAACCTCCTACGGAAGTTCTACTCCTAGAACCCCACACATGTACTCTCTAGTCGCTATGAAATAAAAAGAAACGGTTACCGCAAATTGCGCTTATTCTCCATGACTCGTGCCACTCGCACTCGTAATAATAGCGTCAAGCTAACTGCAGAAGTCAACCTTTGGTACAGCGATCGAAACAGCTAAGTAGTGCGGTGTAAGAGCACTGAATCACCTCAGGTCTTGCATCGTCCACGAAAAACGCCCACCCGGAGCCCCATTGGAGTCGCCTAGCTCGACTGGTTCTACGAGCCAAGACGACTGCCCTCGCTTCTCACAGCGACCTTGGTCCTCCGCATCCTCGACATAGCGACTCAAACAGCTAAGTACCACGCTCGGGACTGAAAACCAGTTCGTCGCGAGCGGCCAGGGAAAACGCCAAGTAAGAGAGCATGCCCAGGACTCGCCACGCGACTGACCCAATGGGCCAGGCAGGAGTGACGCGCTCACACCAACGCGCCAAATCCTCAACCACCCTTGAGTCGCGCCTAGAACAACCAAGTACCACGCTCGGGGACTCGGCCACCCGACCTCGTTCGCAAAAGGGAAAACGGTAAAGTATAGAGCACTCAAGGGAGTCGCCTTGCGACTGGCTCTCCGAGCTCGGGCGAGTCGACCAAAACAACAAAACACATGATAACAACACATACATCATATACGAGGTAAACCCCACAAAAGGGCGGACGCGCTCGGGGACTCGTTCAAAATCATTCAAAAGCACACAAACAAAAACCAAAAAAGACACGACGTCTCATTCAATAGCATGTTGCATTGTTCCATATTACAAAATATGCCTGCGTGGCAGAACTGCTGCTAACGCCACAAGGCAAACTACCCTACTCTGCAGGCTTCGATGACGACTCGCCAACATCCCGGCGATTACGGATGAACGCCGTGTACGGGTTTGATGGATACGTCGTCAGTTCACCCGCCATCGCCGCGCGAAAAGGTTGCTCGACCTTGAAGTCACGATGCGGCGGCTCGGGGTCGTTCGGCGCGACAACCGTCTCCTGGTACGGCAGGAGGTCGCCCATTGCCCAGACACGTTCCGAGTACGTGGCGGCACGTTCTTGCAACTTGAGGACCTCGGACAGCTCCACCGCGCCAGTCGACGATGGATACCCACTCGTCACATCGTCAATGTCGAAATCCTCGGGGAAGTGGGTGAGTCCAAGGCTCAGTGCCGTCGATGCTCCACGCCGAAACGCCGACCGCGTCATGAACTCAACGACCGCGGGCGCCTTCTCCAAATACTTCCACACCTCAACGAGGTCGCTGGGAATCACCTCCGTGGGCGATATTTCTTGGAGGTAGGCGCGGATGCACGTCGCCGACAACGTCGCCGAATCGACGAGCATGCTTACGCACTGCCTCGCGTCGAGCGAGCTCGCCTCTCCTTCGCTATCAATGATGCGACCTGCGAGTAGAAGACAATGATGAGTATGACGGACACCACAAAAGCCACAACCACTAGAAGGGAAGATGTACTCACCAAGCAACGGGCGGGCGAGTCCCGTGATGAAGCACTGAAGCGACGTGTGGTCATCCTAAAGCCCAGCAATAAGGACTTCCAACACCTTGCGATCCTCCTCAGCGGCCGCAATGGCGGCCTTAGCTCGCCCGTCCGCCGAGCTCGCTTCTTCTCTCGCTTCCCGCAGTTCGCGCTCTAGGTCGGCGATCCGCTGTTCAGCCGCACCCAGAGCAGATCGCGCCGCCACCAACTCACCAGCGGGGACAAGCCCCTGGCGAGCTTCCTCTGCCTTCACAGCAGCAGCCTGAAGCCCCTTGTTCGCCTCCTAGACGATGGCCAGCTCCCTCTCCGCGCGCTGTTTCGCGGCCAATCGGTCCGCTGACTCAAGCTGCAGACCCTGCACGTCACCAAAAGGTTAATCAAAGAAAAATTCCTAAGTGCCCACCCGCTTAAATTCAGCGAGTGCGCACTCGGGGACTGGCGGTCAAGAAATCCCTAAGTGCCCACCCGCTAAAATTTAGCGCGTGCGCACTCGGGGACTGGATGCGACAAACCAAAAGATGAGAAATTATAAGAATCAGGCCGTTGCAAAGCACCGACCTGATCCTCGGGGACTGGACGTACCTGGATGGCCGCGCCAAGCATGCTGTGGAGTTGTGCCGCGTCCACGGACACGAGAAGTGCCGGCGTGTGCCCGTGACGTTGGTCGACTTCAGCATCGGCGGTCCCGGGAGCGTGGCTCGAGGGCGTAGGCCCACTCGCCGTGGCCGCCTTGGTCACGAAGCGCGGAAAGGTAGCGATAGAGGCACCCGCTCCGAGAGAGGTCGCCTCCGCCGTTCCAGGCAAGGAAGCACCCTCCTTCGTAGACGCGGCTGCCTCCAACACGGGCCCGGCTGGTGCGACCGTTGTATCATCAGAGATAGTGACGGTGTCGTCACCCTTGGCCTTCTTACTGCCATCCGCCGAGGCGACGACCTCGTCCGCCTTCCTCTTGCGGGAAGGATCCTCCTCGCTAGCGGCGGAGGGCATCTTGGCCACGGTCGGGTGGCCCATCCTTTTCACTCCGGTCCTGCGCATCAATCGAATCAACAAAGACAATCGAAATAGTTATGAAAAATAAGGAAGGGTGAGCGCACTCACTTGGCAACTGGGATGAAACGTAGCCCCGTACGGAGGCCGGCCGGTTTTTCCAATTCAGGGCCCAGTCGGCGACTAAGCCCCAGCTCCAGGACGTCGCGCGCCCAAGACACGGACGGCTTCTTTGTCGTTGAGGCTGCAGCTGGCGCCTCTGGGACATCCTCGGCGGGAGCCTCCTTGCGAGGCGAAGCCACTGTAGCCGGAACCTCCTTGCGAGGCGAAGCCACCGCAGTCGGAGCCTCCCCCAGCCCAGAGACTGGGGCGAATGGCGGAGGCATTGAAGCCAGAGGCACTTCCACGGTCGCCGCGTCCAGCACGGCTGTCGCTGGCGGCGCGCCGTCACCGGCTGGGCTGGGAGCGTCGGAGCTGCTCGCCGAGTGCGGCGGTGAGGCCGTCTTCGACGGCTTCGTCTTCTTCTTCAGGGGGGCCCTCGCCTCCCTTTCTTTCTTCTTATTATTTGACGGAGTGGCCTGACGGCGCGAGGTGGTCTCTGGGAGCTCGTCGTCGTCATCATGACGCTCGAGGCTTCTGCTTGCCTCGATCTCGCGTTGTCGTTGCCCGCGGGTCTTTCGGACCAGCGGGGCGACCTCCTCTTCGGACTCGTCCTCGTCGTCCTCGTTGCCCCTGGCAGGCGGTGACTCGCCTATGTCCTGGGCGGATGGGCCCGAGCTCTCATCGTCCGAGGGTGGGAGCCACCCTTCCACCACTTGGAATAGCTGCAACGAATACGGAACGGAATCAGAACTACCGCGACTGCATAAACTGCGACTGCGAGCTAGGTAAAGTAATTACCGTTGGAGCCGGACGCTTCGCGGTGTAGGGGGCGACCCCAGCCTGTGCATCCAGATACACCGCCTGGGTAATCTTCTTCAACGCTGGGAGATAATCCTCCAGCTTCCACTCGTCGAGGCAGGCCTTCGTCGAGTCTCCCCGGCCCGTGTACTGGTACATGTAGTGGTCGTGTTGGGCGAGTGGGACGAGCCGCCGCCCAAGCCAGCAATTGTACAAGTTTATTGTCTGAAGGCCCTTCTTTTTCAGACCACGGATGGTCTGGAGCATCTCGTCAACGACCATCCGCTGGTCGTCAGGGATCTTGCCGACTTGGAGATGGCACGGCTCGGAACGATTGGCAGAGTACCGCGGGATCGCCACCTCACCCTCCGGGGTCGCCTCGGCCACGTAGAACCACGACTTCTTCTAGTCGCTCGCTGCCTTGGCGGGTAGCATCAGATCAAAGAAAGAAGCTTTGGACTTGAGCTGGAACGTCAAGCCGCCCGCGGCTAGCATTGGGCCGCCTGCCTCCTCGCGGCTGATCCGTCCGTGGAACAGATCTTGCCACAAGGGAAAGTAGGGCCGGCAGCCCAAGTAGCATTCGCAGAACGCCAAGAAGATGGTGAGCTGCTCGATGCTGTGGGGACCCAGATCTGAAGGCTGGATCCCGTAGTAGGCGCAGAAGCGCCGGAAGAACAAGGACGTAGGAAACCCTAGCCCCCGCTCGAGATGACTGGTGAAACAGACGAATTCCCTCTCTCGCGGGTTTGGGGTCGTTTCTCCGGCTGCGGGGATACGCCAACAGCCGGCTCGCAGGATCCCGGCCTCCTCGAAAGAGGCCAGCTGCGCCCTCGTGCACTTGGATCTGCCCCACGGCTCGGTGGAAAGGGCCATGGCCGAGAGATTGGTTGGAGATCGGAGGATTTCGGGTCGGCTGGATCGCGGTGCGAAGGAAGGAAAATGCGCGCACTCGGAAGAAGTGGTGAGGAGTTGGCTCTACGATTGCCTGCCATTCCTCTTATATAGCGGGTGTTACCCGCCAAATCAGGGAGCCGTTACCACGCGGTGATTACGCCGAAAGTTACCGTTGGATTACCCCAACGGCTAGTTTGACCACACCTGACGGTCCAACTACGGCCACTCGGCTCGCCGACCCACTCACTAAGACAGTGTTTTCGCCAATTCGACTCGCCAAAGCTGCGACCTGGATCCTTGGTTGTCTCCTTTATACAGGAGCCCGCCGACGATTCGACTGGATGCCTACTCTGAAGCCGCATACTCCGACTGCCAGCAGCCACCTACGCCTAATCGACGACGGCCTCGGGGACTACTGATGGGGATATGCCTACCGGGGTATACCCAGCAGGACGTTTCCGACTGGACCAAGACCCGGCGACTGGGCCTGCAGAACGGAGAGTGGATCGAAGCCCAGCAAGGAACCGAGCGACTGGAAGCTGAAGGCCCAGGCGAGTAGATAGGCCCAGTCAGGTGAGGTTAAACGGCTACCGAAGCTTTAACCGAATCGGTTGAGATATGTAAACCCTAGGGGAGGTGAGCCTATATAAACCTCCCTATAGGGTGAGTAGAGACACGTTCCCTGAGACACCCAAGCGACTCGCTGCCTAGCCGCCGAGCTCGCCCGTTGTAACACCTTGATAATACAATCTAGCAGGAGTAGGTCTTTACCCTCCGGGGGGCCGAACCCGGGTAAAACCCT
Source organism: Avena sativa (assembly GCA_916181665.1). Taxonomy (NCBI): domain Eukaryota; kingdom Viridiplantae; phylum Streptophyta; class Magnoliopsida; order Poales; family Poaceae; genus Avena; species Avena sativa. The sequence continues at coordinate 36,484,848 of OV702285.1, read as the reverse complement.
GTGTATTTGCCCTCATCTCGCACCGCAGATGGCTGGCCGCCCTTGCCCCTCGTTCTACTACTCGCTGCCGATTGCAGCATCTGCCGTGACCATTCCCATGACAGTGCCGGGAAGATCTTCACATCCCCCCTATGTAGGGACTATGGTGGCGGCGGCTATAGACGGTTTCGTGGAATATTGATCGGGCACTTAGGGTTTTGGTATCGGGGGGTCTTTATAGGCGAAGAGGCGAGGCAGGGGGCGGCCAGGGTGGTCACACACCCCAGGCGCGGCTAGCCCTAGCCCGTGACGCTAGGGGGTGTGGCCCCCCGGTGCCTCCCCTCCATCTCGTACTCTGGCTCCGTGTTCCCCACGGTAAAATATTGACTTTGACTTTTGTCCCGTCCAATTCCAAGAATATTGATTTTTTGCCTTTCTGGAACCAAAAACATAAGAAAACATGCAAATGACACTGTGGCAGCTTGTTAATAGGTTAGTACTAGAAAACATATAAAAACACCTCAAAGTGTAGACAAAGCAAAGCAAAGTAGATACTAAACAAGCATGGAACATCACAAATTATAGATACGTTTCCGACCGCCGTCACCCTCTACTTATCTCGTGTGGTGCCCCCTTCTTCCCCTACGACATCGTCATTTCGGGTCTGTGCTCTGGCTGCCTACCCCTATCCTCCTCTCTCCATCCTCCAGCCGAGCTGCGTCCGCCCACCTCACCACTTTGTTTCCGCCACCGTCGCACCGCCGACCTCGTCCTTACCATCTACAAGCTCCCTCTGCGTCTGGGCTCCTTGATGAGCTCAGATCACTATAGAGCTTCGTTGGGAAACCCCAAGAGGAAGGTATGATGAGCACGACAATAAGTTTTCACTCAGTGATGAAACCAAGGTCATCGAACCAATAGGAGGAAGGAAACAACTTCAAAGGTGTTGATAGCAACTTGGAATCCTGCACAACACAAACTCAAGACTTTGCCCCAACTTACAATGAGGTTGTCAATCTCACTGGTGATATGTCGGAAACGTATCTATAATTTTTGATGTTCCATGCTTGTTTAGTATCCACTTGGTTATGTTTTGTCTACACTTTGAGGTATTTTTATACACTTTATGGAACTAACCTATTGATAAAATGCCATAGTGCCAGTTGCCTGTTTTCTGTTGTTTTTGGTTTCAGAAAGCTAAAAAATGAATATTCTCGGAATTGGACGGGACAAAAGCCAAAGTTCATATTTTCCCTAAGCGATACGGAAAATCGAAGACGAGAAGGGGGAGGACACAGGGTGGCCACACCCTAGGTGGGCACGGGCCCACCCTAGGCCGGGCCCAAAGGGTGTGTGGGCCCCCTAGACCTCCACCGACCTTGCCTCCTACGCCTATAAGAAGCCCCTGACTCAGAAACCCTAGGGAGTCGACCAGAAAGCCACGAAAACCTCCGTTGCGCCGCCGCCACCAAGGGGAGATTCGGGGGACAGAAAGTCTCTGTTCCGGCACCCTGCCAGGACGGGGAAGTGCCCCTGGAGACATCTCCATCGATCTCCATCGCCATATTCATCACTGTTGCTAATTCCCATGATGAGGAGGGAGTAGTTCTTCCTCGAGGCTAAGGGCTCTACCGGTAGCTATGTGTTCATCTCTCTCTATGCATGATCTTGTTGTGGTCATGAGCTTTGTAATCAAGTAGATCTACCTTGCTACTCAAGTGCTTTAATAGATCTCTGCTCTCCCCATGTGTGTGAAAGTGACAGCATGCACGCCATGGTGGCACTTAGGTTTGAGTCTACATAAATACTCTTTGTGCTTTAATAGATCTATGCTTTTCCCCATGTGTGTGAAAGTGAAAGCGTGCATACCGTGTGTGGAACTTTGGCTAGATTTAATATTTGTTATGAGTTATATTTGGAGTTGGATGTCTCTATGAAATTGTGGTGTTTGTTGGAACCATCTAGCGCTCAAGGTGACAGTGTGGGGTTATCTAGATTGGGGAAGGCGGACTTTGAGGTTTGTTGTTATAGCCCTACCATGGATTAGAGTGTCCAACCGGAGAGTAGTTATGAGTAGTATCATGAAGAGAGGATATTTATATGAGAGAGTGTTCACTAGTGAAAGTATGATCCCTAGGCATTGTTTCTAAGCATTGAAACAACGTTTGCTACTAGATCTGTTGCATGTTTGCTTGCTTCCTTCTTGTTTCCTTTAGTCTTTGCCTCACCGTCAAGCTATTTTCTGGCACCGTTACCACTTGTATTTCACTATCTCTTTGCCGAACTAGTGCACCTATACACCTGACAAGTGTATTGGGTGTGTTGGGGACATAGGATACTTCTTGTATCTTGATTGCAGGGTTTCTTGAGAGGGAATACCTTTGACCACTTCCTCCCTGAGTTTGATAAACCTTGGGTAATCCACTTAAGGGAAACTTGCTGCTATTCTACAAACCTTTAAACTTGGAGGCCCAACAAATGTCTACAAGAATAGAAGTGCGTAGACATCAAGCTATTTTCTGGCGCTGTTGCCGGGGAGGTTTTGGGCTTTTACCTTTCCTCCACGCCATAAGCTCTTTTTTGGCTCCATTGACAGGGAGGTAAGGTAAAAGGTACGCACATCCTCCAGTGTGAGTGCTCGAAGTTATTTCCTTTATATTCTGCAATTTTGTCTTTTTGTTTCTTGTTTTCACTAATTAGGCTTAATGGAAAACAACAACAAAATTAGAGAGCTTTATAGTATTTATCTTGAGTTAGGACATGAAGTGTTTGAAGAGAAAATTTAAAAACCTTTGGAACTTTATTTACATGCTAATAGAAATGTTATTAGTATGAATTATTTGGACACCATTATTGTCAACGCTATGGAAACGTCTAAGCTTGGGGAAGCTAGTTTTTATGAAAATGATGTTTTTATTTCCCCAGCTTTGGAAGATAGCTATTCTATTGGGTATGATGATACCAAACCTCCAATATATGATGATTACAATGATGAATACGATATTTTTAGTCCACCTACTATTGAGGAGAAAGTTAATTGTGTTTACAATCTTCCTCCTATATTTGAGGATTATGGTGATGAGAATAATAATAATAGCTATTTTGTTGAATTTGCTCCCACTACAATTAATAAGAATGATTATTCTTATGTGGAGAGTAATAATCATTTTATGTATGTGGCTCATGATAAGAATGTTTTATGTGATAGTTATATTGTTAATTTTATTCATGATGCTACTGAAAGTTATTATGAGAGAGGGAAACATGGTCTTATGCATCTCAAAAATATTAAGTTTCCCCTCTTTATGTTGAAAATCTTGAAGTTGCACTTGTTTTGCTTCCCTATGCTTGTTACTTTGTGCTTTCATGACTTGTTTATTTACAAGATTCCTATGCATAGGAAGTGGGTTAGACTTAAATGTGTTTTGAATTTCCTTCTTGATGCTCTCTTTTGCTTCAATTCATATTTCTTATGTGAGCATCTTCTCAAACTATCAAGCCTAACTTAAAGGCGTTAAAGAAAAGTACTTGTTGGAAGATAATCCAAGAGTTTTATTCAGTCTTGGAAGTTTTTACTTCAGTAATGACCTCTCCTTATCCTTTTTATTTGCCTTTTTGTGCCAAGAATGACCTCTAATGAGAGGGAAGTAAGATTTGGGGAGTTGCTGTCCCGAAACAGATTTTTGTCCTCCACCATAAAAATTTGTAAGGAGTCTCTGTAAGTCGGATTGAGCTGAAAATGTACGAATAAATCCCCCAGCATGTTATCTAACTTTCGTTAGTTCAACACTTTTTGATTTGAGCAACATAATGTCTTCTAAAAAATCGGTTTCTACCTGCTGGTCTGTTTTGACAGATTTCTGCCATTATTTGCATTTACTTCTTATTGATTCCTTTTTGGGTTATTTTTTTGGGAAATTGAGCTTTTTGAAGGAGTTGCTACAGTAGCTTGTGTTTTAGTGATTTTTTCTGTTCTAAAGCTAAACCCAAAGGTCTATTATCTTCTGAATACACTAATGTTGCTAATGAAGATCGTGTGAAGTTTTGTATGAAGGCAAATTTCAGGTGTAGAGAGAGAATGATGTAATGAGATGAATAATGGACAAAATCTCAAGCTTGGGGATGCCACCCCAATAAATATTCAAGAGGTACAAGCATCAAAGCTTGGGGATTCCCAAGGCATCCTCTTCTTCATCAATAAAAATCTCAGGTCTTTCTAGACACTTCGTTTTTATTGTTTCATGCATTGTTGTGTTGTTCTTGGAGCGTATTAGTTTTTGTTTGTTTAGTTTGCTTGATTAAGTTGGTTGATCACATCAAACTTCTTTTGGAGAGAGACACACTCTGTTTTCATTGCCTAGAACACTCTAGTTTTCACTCTTATTGTTTTGTGAGTGTTCTCTTTTGCTAGCACTGTGTTTAGCCTTAGTTTTCTTATGCTTTCATCTTAGAACTTTTTATTTCTTCTTTGTGGATTTGTGAGACAAGCTCACTTATCTTTATTGATTATTATTATCTTTGTGAGTTGTTTCAAATAAGTCGATTGGTGTTGGAAAAGATTAGAAAGTTTCATGCTTATAGTGGTACAAAAAGGAGCTTGTTTTAACTGTGGCTTAGACTTTATCATGTCATGCTAGATTTTTTTTGACCTTATGATTAGTGATTATTGCTGTAGCATGACTTGTTCCAAACAATTAGTATTGCTTAATGTGCCTTGAATGAATCATGCATTGTTTTAGCATACAAAAGCATAGTACTGAGGTATTCTCCTTTGATGTTTTATTTGGGTTAACTTGGCACATGCTCACACCATGTTATGACTATGAACAAGTCACCATAGCCTCTATCATCATTTAGTCCTTGACTTGTAGTACCACTCTATGCTTTGATTAGTAATATTTTGTTGCTCTGCATGATTATGGCCATTATTGCTCTCTTAGTTGGTTGCTCCTAGTATTTTGCTAGACTCCACTTGTATGAGTAAGCTCTACTCATGCTTCCAACTCCCAAGAAACCAAGTTATTCCAAAGTGTCCACTATAAAATCCTATGCATGGTGTGTTACACCATTCCAAGTATATTCTTGTTTTCAGCAATCTTCCAATTAAAAAGTATTTTGTTATGTGCAAACTTAGTGATTAAAGCCCTCACAAACTTGATGGCACACTTTAAATTTCTTTGCCCCTAATAAACTTGAACCGTTGTGTCATCTATGTTGTATATGCTTGCACTTATACATTGAAATTAGCAGAACCGTGCTGTCACTGGGAACGTTTTCAAAATTGCACTTGTACTTTGTACTCAGTTGATATCATGCTCTTTTGTCTATGGATGTCACCGGTGTGAAATAAAGAGGGAACTTGTAAGTCCATGGAGTTTGTATTTTGTGTTAAAAAAAACGCATGGGCCGCTAGCCTAATCCATGCTTAATCATGGTGGAAACTTGCGACATCACCATAGTGAGCTATCTATGAAGCATCCTCCATAAAAAGCTATGCATATAGTAAATAAAAATATCGCTGAGATGCTCATTGTCTGCTTGCCTTGTCATTTTGGTTATGGGATAGCTCCTGTACCATGTGCAAGGGGTACACCGTTGGCGGTTCTCTATGATACGCATGTACTTACAATGACAAGAACTTACAGGTGACTGAAGTTGAGTAGCATGAGGTGTGGCCCTCGTATTCAAGGGACTTGAGATTGCCAACTGATACTTTGCCAAGCATATACTCCATAGTTTGTTCACTTTAAACTTAACCACTTCAAGATGCTTATGATAGGGGAAATGAGGGCTGAAAGCTAACAAGTACCATAATTTTTGGAAGCTCTTTTTGAAACTTGAAATCCTTGCTTCCCTTTGTGAAGGGCCCTTCTTCCACTTTTATATTGAGTGCCCACCTTCTACTTTTAGGCACCATTAATAGAGCATAGTTGTCATTTTGTGTGTAGTGTCCCAAAACTTATTGATTGATGCATATTGTGATATTACTTGTTCTTATGCTACTTGTTTCTAGTCACCCTTGTGAACTTTGAAGGTGTCCTATGCATCTCTTTGCTACTCTATGAGGGACAAGTTGATTGCCACTATGCTATGTTTTCTGTATGTGAAACAAACAAACGTTTTTCAATGCATGTTATTCATGATATTTGTTTGTAGCCTTTCATGTTGCATGCATAGTTACTTTGTCTTACTGTTAGAACTCCCTCTTTCATGCTCATGTTTAGAGTTCTTTGATCCCAGCTTTCAATGCTTGCAAATGGTTTGATCTTGATTGTGATGGTGCATGTCAAATCAAAAATCATTTTTTTATCACTTACCTACTCGAGGACGAGCAGGAGTTAAGCTTGGGGATGCTTGATACGTCGAAACGTATCTATAATTTTTGATGTTCCATGCTTGTTTAGTATCCACTTGGTTATGTTTTGTCTACATTTTGAGGTATTTTTATACACTTTCTCGAACTAAGCTATTGACAAGATGCCACAGTGCCAGTTGCCTATTTTCTGCTGTTTTTGGTTTCAGAAAGCTAAAAAATGAATATTCTCGGAATTGGACGGGACAAAAGCCAAAGTTCATATTTTTACCTAAGAGATACGGAAAATCGAAGACGAGACGGGGGAGGACACCAGGGTGGCCATACCCTAGGTGGGCGCGGGCCCACCCTAGGCCGCGCCCACAGGGGGTGTGGGCCCCCTGGACCTCCACCGACCTTGCCTCCTGCGCCTATAAGAAGCCCCTGACTCAGAAACCCTAGAGAGTCGACCAGAAAGCCACGAAAACCTCCGTAGCACTGCCGCCACCGAAGGGGAGATTCAGGGGACAGAAAGTCTCTGTTCTGGCACCCTGCCGGGACGGGGATGTGCCCCCAGATCCATCTCCATCGATCTCCATCGCTATCTTCATCACCATTGCTGATTCCCATGATGAGGAGGGAGTAGTTCTTCCTCGAGGCTAAGGGCTCTACCGGTAGCTATGTGTTCATCACTTTCTCTATGCATGATCTTGTTGTGGTCATGATCTTTGTAATCAAGTAGATCTACCTTGCTACTCAAGTGATTTAATAGATCTCTGCTCTCCCCATGTGTGTGAAAGTGACAGCGTGCACGCCATGGTGGCACTTAGGTTTGAGTCTACATAAATACTCTTTGTGCTTTAATAGATCTATGCTTTTCCCCACGTGTGTGGAAGTGACAACGTGCATACCGTGTGTGGCACTTGGCTATATTTGAATATTTTTTATGAGTTATATTTGGAGTTGGATGTCTCTATGAAATTGTGGTGTTTTGTTGGAACCATCTAGCGCTCAAGGTGACAGTGTGGGGTTATCTAGATTGGGGAAGGCAGACTTTGAGGTGTGTTGTTATAGCCCTACCATGGATTAGAGTGTCCAACCGAAGAGTAGTTAAGAGTAGTATCATGAAGAGAGGATATTTATATGAGAGAGTGTTCACTAGTGAAAGTATGATCTCTAGGCCTTGTTTCTAAGCATTGAAAGATCGTTTGCTACTAGATTTGTTGCATGATTTCTTTCTTCCTTCTTGTTGCCTTTAGTCTTTGCCTCACCGTCAAGCTATTTTTTGGAACCGTTACCACTTGTATTTCACTATCTCTTCGGCGAACTAGTGCACCTATACACCTGACAAGTGTATTGGGTGTGTTGGGGACACAAGATGCTTCTTGTATCTTGATTGCAGGGTTGCTTGAGAGGGAATACCTTTGAACACTTCCTCCCTGAGTTCGATAAACCTTGGGTAATCCACTTAAGGGAAACTTGCTGCTGTTCTACAAAACTTTGCACTTGGAGGCCCAACAACTATCTATAAGAATAGAAGTGCGTAGACATCAACTAGTTTGCTAAAAACAAGGATTAAACATATAGTGTGGAAGGTAAAGGATGCTTGTAGAGAGTAAACGGTAACAGTAGATGATGTATCAATGGTAAAGATTGGACTGGGGTCCATAGTTCTCTAGAGGTGTCCTCCTTAAGAAAGATAACATAACATGTTGGGTGAACAAATTATAGCGGGGAAATTGACAGGACAGAGCAAGTCATAACAATGCAATTAGACATTCATGATCCTATGAGATTTGATTGGGCATTACAACAATATACATAGACCGCCATCCAACTGCATCTATGACTAGTAATACACCTTCAGGTTATCATCCGAAACCCCTCCAGTATTAAGTTGCAAGCAATAGATAACCGCTTTAAGCAATGTGTGTAAAGTAAACAATACAATTGTTCCATGAACAAAAGATCGTTGTTTTCTCCCTAGTAGCAACAACACATCTACAACCTTAGAGATTTCTGTCACTTCCCCAGATTCAATAGAGGCATGAACCCACTATCGAGCATAAATACTCCCTCTTGGAGTCAATAGCATCTACTTGGCCAAGATAGCTACTAGAAATGGAGAGCATGCAAAATCTCAAACAACACAGACATGATAGAATCAACAATCAATAAGACAAGATAGAATCATCAATCAATCTAATATAGTAATATCAATATCCATCGGATCCCCGCAAACACAACATGTATGATTACAAATAGATGATATTGATCATGAACGGAGCTCACAAGATCTAAACATGGTAGCACAAAGGAGGAGAAACAACCATCTAGCTACTGTATGGACCCATAGTCCAAGGTGGAACTACTCACGCATCATATCGGAGGCTGGCATGGTGATGAAGAAGGCCTTCGGAATGATCTCTCCCCTCCGACAGGGTGCCGGGAAGAGCTTCAGACCCCCCTCGATCTAGGGACAATGGTGGCGGCGGCTACGGATTGTTTCGTGGAGATGTGATTGGGTACTTAGGGTTTAGGTATCGGGGGCTTATTATAGGTGATGGGGGAGACCGAGGGGGTGCCTGAGGCGGCCACACCCCCCAGGCGCGGCCAGGCCTGGCCCGCGCAGCCTGGGGGTGTGGGCCCCTCGTGGCCCTCCTCCGTCTCGTCTTCTGGCTTCGTGTTCTCCTCGATGAAATATTGACTTTGGCTTTTGTCCCGTCCAATTCCGAGAATATTTATTTTATGGCTTTTCTGGAACCAAAAACGGCAGAAAACAGGCAACTGTCATTGTGGCATCTTGTTAATAGGTTAGTTCCGGAAAATGTATAAAAATATGTCAAAGTGTAGACAAAGCAAAGCAAAGTTGATACTAAACAATCATGGAACATCAAAAATTATAGATACATTTACGACGTATCAAGCATCCCCAAGCTTAACTCCTACTCGTCCTCGAGTAGGTAAGTGATAAAAAGAATAATTTTTGAGGTGACATGCACCATCACAATCATGATCAAACTATTTGAAAGCATTGAAAGCTGGGATCAAACTACTCTAAACATGAGCATGAAAGATGAAGTTCTAACAATAAGACACAGTAACTATTGTTGCAACATGAAAGGATACAAAAAAAGATCATGAATAACAATGCATTGAAAGACGTTTGTTTGTTTCACATATAGAAAACATAGCATAGTGGCATTCAGCTTATCCCTCATGGAGTAGCAAAACATAAATGCATAGGACACCTTCAAAGTTCATAAGGGTGATGTAAGGTTCCCAACCTTTAATAAGGTAGAGATCCCTGTGTTTACAATGCTAGTCCCTGGATCAATAGCTAGCATCCACAGTTAAGATGTAATATCAAGAAACAAAGGTCATAATACAACTTTATAACCAGGAATGAAATAATTTATTACATCTTACATAGCTCATTTGGCTATCTCATTACAATGCAGCAGAATATAACAATAGCATGGGGTCCTTCATCTTCAAAGTGCCACAGGCAGACATGTTGGTTGTAGACTTGTAATCCTAATCAATAAACTTCACTAATATCAAACAAACCTGCAACATAACAAGTTACAGCCACAAGGGTCAATACATTTGAATTGTATTGGCAAGTGATACTATGGTAGTATTGTGGAGTCTATCATCTATATGCATTTGGCTAAGTGGAGCTTAGGCTTGCTTTGCTCAAAATAGATTTTTCCTTATCATTTGAAAACACTAAGTTTTTGTTTGACAAAATCACCCAAGGCATCTCCCCAATAGAAATTGGTGATCCTTCAACCCTTGTTCAACCACAAGTTTTTAACTTAGAAATTGGGATGAGGAGATTCTTGATAGCTTCCATGTCTTGATTCTCAAATTGTCCTTTGCCAGGGACATGGCTAAGTACTTAGATTTTACACTCTGCAGAGGTTGTGCACTTTCCCCACAAGACTTGGTTTCCCAAGACAAGATCTTTCAGAAGCCTTCCCTTAGACCAGAATGGACGCGTTCCAACCTATCAAACCCCTACCACCTGTAGGGTTTCATAGCATGGAAAACAAAAATTTTCTACCGCATAAAAACAAACAAGCCAAGATCTATCTACTAGATTGTAGCAACGAGTCGATGGAATAACTCACCCTCGAAGATTCCAAAGTGTTTAACGAGAGCGGATTCTCGTGGGTGATGTAGTCGTACTCTTCCCGATCTCAAGATCGCGTAGACGATCCTTCCGGCGCTGCGTTCCGGCAGCGCTCCCGCAGTCGGTCACACGTTCGGTACTCGATGAAGACCTTCCTCTCCCTTGTTCCAGTAGGCAGCGGAGGTTGTAGCACTCTCCTCGCGATTCCAGCAGCACAACGGCGTGGTACCGGAAGTAGAGGGGAGATCTCGCAGGGCTTCGCCTTAAGCCGGAGCGAGTATGGTGGTCTATGAGAGAGCTCCTCGGCGATCTAGGGTTTAGACACACCAAGGAGGAGGTGCTAGGGCCGGCGGCTAGGGCTTGGGGCTTGCCCAAGTCGGCGGCTATGGGAGCCCTAGGCGGCGGCAACAGGAGGTGGCGGCGCCGGGCTAGGGTTTTGGGGTGGAGAACTTGTGTGCTTGGATGGGCAGCCCTGCCCCTCCCTTTATAGGTGGGAGGCTCCGGCCAAGGGGAGGGAGTCCCTCCCCAACTCGGATCCCTAGTGGGCCGGCGGTGGAGGAGGAACTCCTCCCCAACTCGGTTTCCCACTTCCCTCCACTTTCCAAAATAGTCGTTTGACTTTTCAAATTGGCGTTTGACTTTTCAAACTAGGATTTGATTAAACCCTTTATTTTGTTCAGCGATGACACCTAGTACATGATGCAATAATTCCAACTTGGTATGACACATTCATGTACCCTTCCCCTTCGGAGTGCCGGACATTCCGGAACCTTCTAGAACATTCCCGATGAAAACACCGGAACCATTCCCCAACTCCGAAACAGGACTTTACTTATATGAATCTTATTCTCCGGACCATTCCGGATCTCCTTGTGATATCCCGGATCCCATCCGAGACTCCGAACAACATTCGGTCTCTTACTCATCATTCCATAACTACTCAAACAACGTCGAATCCTTAAGTGTGTCTCCCTACGGTTCGTGAATTATGCGGACATGATCGAGACACTTCTCCGAACAATAACCAATAGAGGAATCTGGAAATTCATATGGCTCCCACATATTTCTACGATTACTTTTGCGATCGAATGAACCACTTACATACGATATCAATTTCCTTTTGTCTCACGATAGTTTACTTATCCGAGGTTATGATCGTCGGTATCTCTGCATACCTAGTTCAACCTCGTTACTGATAAGTACTCTTTTCTCGTTCCCGTGATATGTGTGTATGGTTTCGTAGCATGGAAAACAAAAAATTTCTATCGCATACAAACAAACAAGCCAAGATCTATCTACTATATTGTAGCAACGAGTCGATAGAATAACTCACCCTCGAAGATTCCAAAGTGTTTAACGAGAGCGGATTCTCGTGGGTGATGTAGTCGTACTCTTCCCGATCTCAAGATCGCGTAGACGATCCTTCCGGCGCTGCGTTACGGCAGCCCTCCCGCAGTCGGTCACACGTTCGGTACTCGACGAAGACCTTCCTCTCCCTTGTTCCAGCAGGCAGCGGAGGTTGTAGCACTCTCCTCGCGATTCCGACAGCACAATGGCGTGGTACCGGAAGTAGAGGGGAGATCTCGCAGGGCTTCGCCTTAAGCCGGAGCGAGTATGGTGGGCTATGAGAAATCCCTCGACGATCTAGGGTTTAGACACGCCGAGGAAGAGGTGCTAGGGCCGGCGGCTAGGGCTTGGAGGTGCCCAAGTCGGCGGCTAAGGGAGAAACCCTAGGGGCGGCGGCGGCTATGGTGGGCAGCAGCTGCTAGGGTTTGAGGCGTGGAAGTTGTGTGTCAAGGAGGGGAGCCCTGCCCCTCCTTATATAGGTGGAGGGGGCCGGCCGGCCAAGGGGAGGGAGAGGAGTCCCTCCCCAACTCGGCTTGGGTGGGCGCCGCCGGTTGGAGGAGGGAACTCCTCCCCAACTCGGTTTCCCACTCCTCCTCCTCTTTCCAAAAACTGCCGTTTGACTTTCAAACTAGCCGTTTGACTTTTCAAACTAGGATTTGAATAAACCCTCTATTTTGATCAGCGATGACACCGAGTACAAAATGCAACTATACCAACTTGATATAACACATTCATGTACCCTTCCCCCCCGGAGTGCCGGACATTCCGGAACCTTCTAGAACATTCCCGATGAAAACACCGGAACCATTCTCCAACTCCGAAACGGGACTTTCCTTATATGAATCTTATTCTCCGGACCATTCCGGATCTCCTCGTGATATCCCGAATCCCATTCGAGACTCCGAACAACATTCGGACTCTTTCTCATCATTCCATAACTACTCAAACAACGTCGAATCCTTAAGTGTGTCTCCCTACGGTTCGTGAATTATGCGGACATGATCGAGACACTTCTCCGAACAATAATCAATAGAGGAATCTGGAAATTCATATGGCTCCCACATATTTCTACGATTACTTTTGCGATCGAATGAACCACTTACATACTATACCAATTTCCCTTTGTCTCATGATAGTTTACTTATCCGAGGTTATGATCGTCGGTATCTCTGCATACCTAGTTCAACCTCGTTACCGATAAGTACTCTTTTCTCGTTCCCGTGATATGTGATCCCTTGTGAGCCAGTCACATGCTTGCAAGCTAATTGGATGAGATTTCACCGAGAGGGCCCAGAGTATATCTATCCGTCATATGGATGGACAAATCCCATTCTTGATCCATGTGTTTCAACCAATACTTTACGAACACTCAATGCCACCTTTATAGCCACCCAGTTACGGTGTGGTGTTTGATGTCATCAAAGCATCCATCCGGTAAAGGTGATATGCATGATCTCATGGTCGAAGGAATTAGATTACTATGTATCAGAAAGCATATAGCAATTGAACTATTAAAATGACTTGATCTCTATGCTACGCTTATCTATAGGAGTATGTCCACCATATCATTCTCCTAACGATATGATCTTGTTGTTAATAACATCTTCAATGTTCATGATAGGGAAACCACAATCATCTATTAACCAACAAGCTAGTATTATACAGAGGCTTTACTAGGGACTTCAAATTAAGTTTACAAATCACACAAGTATCAATGTTTCCTTGTTAATACTATTATAGCATGAATGTAAACATTTATCATAAACACAAAGATATAATAATAACTACATTTATTATTGCCTCTAGGGCATATCTCCAATAGTCTCCCACTTGCACTAGAGTCATCTAATCTAGATTACATGGTAATATACCGAACACCCATGGAAGTTTGGTGCTGGTCATGTTTTGCCCTCGGGAGAGGTTTAGTCAACGGATCCGCCACATTCAGATCTGTGTGTACTTTGCAAATCTTTATATCCCCATCTTGGATATGTTCTCGAATAGCGTGAAAACGTAGCTTGATGTGCTTCAGCTTCTTGTGTGACCTTGGTTCTTGCGCATTGGCTATGGCGCCCATGTTATCACAGTAGATAGACATTGGGTCCAGCGCACTAGGAACCACACCCAGCTCTGTAATGAACTCTTTCATCCATATAGCTTCTTGTGAAGCCTCCGAAGCAGCCATGTATTCTGATTCAGTTGAAGATCTCGCCACAACGCTTTGATTTGCACTCCTCCAGCTAACTGCTGCACCATTCAAAATAAATACGTATCCAGATTGTGATTTAGAATCATCCGGATCGGTGTTCCAACTAGCATCGGTGTATCCATTAACAACGAGCTGTTCATCACCTCCATAAGAAAGAACCATATCCTTAGTTCTTCTCAAGTACTTAAGGATATTTTTGACCGCTGTCCAATGATCCACTCCTGGATCACTTTGATATCTGCTAGTTAAACTAACAGCATATGCAATGTTGGGTCTAGTACATAGCATGGCATACATTAGAGATCCTATGGCTGAGGCATAGGGAGTCTTACTCATCCTTTCTCTATCTTCTGTCGATGTCGGACTTTGAGTTTTACTCAAGGTCGTATTGGGCAACATGGGCAAGAACCCTTTCTTGCTATCTTCCATTCCAAACCTCTTTAGAACTTTGTCCAAATATGTACTTTGTGACAATGATATTTGGCGTTTTGATCTATCTCTATAAATCTTTATGCCTAATATGTAAGCTGCTTCGCCAAGATCCTTCATTGAAAAACTATTATTCAAATATTCCTTGACACTATTAAGAAGGTCTACATCATTCCCAATCAACAATATGTCATCCACATATAGTATTAAGAATGCTACAGAGCTCCCACTCACTTTCTTGTAAATACAAGCTTCTCCATAAGTTTGTATAAAACCAAAACTTTTGATTACTTTATCAAAACGTTGATTCCAACTTCGGGATGCTTGCTTCAATCCATAAATGGACCGTTGAAGTTTGCATACCTTGTTAGCATCTTTAGGATCGACAAAACCTCTGGGTTGCATCATATACAACTCTTCATCAATGTCTCCATTGAGGAATGTTGTTTTGACATCCATCTGCCATATCTCATAATCATAATATGCAGCGATTGCTAACATAATCCTCACAGACTTTAGCTTCGCTACAGGTGAGAACGTCTCATCGTAGTCAACTCCTTGAATTTGTCGAAACCCTTTTGCGACAAGTCGAGCTTTATAGACAGTAACATTACCATCAGTATCTGTTTTCTTCTTGAAAATCCATTTGTTCTCGACAGCCTTCCGGCCATCCGTTAAGTCCACCAAAGTCCATACTTGGTTTTCGTACATGGATCCAATCTCGGATTTCATGGCTTCTTGCCATTTATTGGAATCTGGGCTCATCATCGCTTCCTCATATGTCGCAGGGTCATCGGTGTTGTCCACCAACATGACATTCATAACGAGATCATACCAATCAGGAGTGGTACGAGTTCTCGTTGACCTATGAGGCTCTGTAGCAACTACAACCGAAGTTTCATGATCATCATCATTAGCTTCCTCTCTTATTGGTGCAGGCACCACAGGAACTTCTTCCGGTGCTGCGCTACTCGCAAGTTCGAGAGAAGGTTCGACAACCTCGTCGAGTTCTACTTTCCTTCCAGTCACTTCTTTCGAGAGAAATTCCTTCTCTAGAAAGGATCCATTCTTGGCAACGAAGATTTTGCCCTCGGATCTATGATAGAAGCTATACCCAATAGTTTCCTTCGGGTATCCTATGAAGACGCATTTTTCCGCTTTGGGTTCAAGCTTGTCCGGCTGTAACTTCTTTACATAGGCTTCGCAACCCCAAACTTTAAGGAACGCCAATTTAGGTTTCTTCCCAAACCAAAATTCATACGGTGTCGTTTCAACGGATTTAGATGGTGCCCTATTTAAAGTGAATGCGGCTGTTTCTAATGCATAACCCCAAAATGATAGCGGTAAATCTGTAAGTGACATCATAGAACGAACCATATCTAAGAGAGTTCGATTACGACGTTCGGACACACCATTACGCTGTGGTGTTCCCGGCGGTGTCAATTGTGAAAGTATTCCGCATTTCTTCAAATGCTCGCCAAACTCGTAACTTAGATATTCACCTCCACGATCAGAACATAGAAATGTAATCTTCTTGTTACGTTGATTCTCTACCTCACTTTGAAATTCCTTAAACTTCTCGAAAGTTTCGGACTTATGTTTCATGAAATAGATATACCCATATCTACTCAAGTCATCCGTGAAGGTAAGAACATAACGATAACCACCGTGCGATGCTACACTCATTGGACCACACACATCGGTATGTATGATTTCCAATAAGTCCGTAGCTCGCTCCATCATACCAGAAAATGGAGTCTTAGTCATTTTACCCATCAGACATGCTTCGCATCTTTCAAGTGATTCAAAATCAAGTGATTCAAGAAGTCCATCGGAATGGAGTTTCTTCATACGCTTCACTCCAATGTGACCAAGACGACAGTGCCACATATAGGTCGAGTTATCGCTCGATTTCAAACGTTAGACTCAATGTTATTAATATGTGTATTTCCACTATCGAGATTCAATAAGAATAGACCATCTATCAAAGGTGCATGTGCATAAAACATATTACTCATATAAATCGAACAACCATTATTCTCGGACTTAAACAAGTAACCGTCTCGCAATAAACAAGATCCTGATATAATGTTCATGCTCAACGCAGGCACCAAATAACAATTATTTAAGTATAAAACTAATCCCGATGGTAGATAAAGGGGTAGCGTGCCGACCGCGATCACATAAACCTTTGATCTGTTTCCCACGCGCATCATCACCTCGTTCTTCGCTAGCTTCCGTTTATTCTGCAGCACCTGTTTCGAGTTACAAATATGAGCAACCGAACCAGTATCAAATACCCAGGCACTACTACGAGTACTAGTGAGATACACATCAATAACATGTATATCAGATATACCTTCCTTCTTGATGTTGCCGTTCTTCAAATCCGCCAAGTACTTTGGGCAATTCCGCTTCCAGTGACCTTCTCCCTTCAGTAAAAGCACTCAGTATCAGGCTTGGGTCCAGCCTTGGTCTTCTTAGTTGGCGCGGTAACTTTCTTACCACCCTTCTTGAACTGTCCCTTTTGCTTAGACTTGCCTTTCTTGAATTTGGTGGTCTTATTGACCAACAACACTTGGTGCTCTTTCTTGATCTCCACTTCCGCCAGTGGCGAAGGACAGAAAAAAACTGAGGTCGGGCAAAATTGTAAACGTAAAAAAATGATGCAAAAGAATAAATTGTATGGACGTTGCGTACTCGATCAGTCCTTCCAATCGCGT
Source organism: Avena sativa (assembly GCA_916181665.1). Lineage (NCBI taxonomy): Eukaryota > Viridiplantae > Streptophyta > Magnoliopsida > Poales > Poaceae > Avena > Avena sativa. The sequence continues at coordinate 36,467,731 of OV702285.1, read as the reverse complement.
CGAAGATGGAAAGGCAAGCGCAGGCGGCTCGTTTCCCACGAGAGTGCGGGCGGTTTTATGGGCGGCTGGGTGCATGCGATCAGAAGTGGAGACGATCGCGTATACCCTCCTTTCCACGTCTGGCTGATCGCAGTATACAGGCAGCCGAGCTATAGCAGCCCAGTTCGGTCCATTCAGCCCAATTCTTCTTTTCCCTTCTCATTTTTCTTGAGAAACAGACATAACTTGTACAAAACTGATTGTATATCTATAGATGCATATGTATATGTGATTTTTTGCAAAAAAACAAGGTAGGGCAGCTGCCATACCTTGCCCAAAGGGGAGCTCCGCCCCTGACTTCCGCAGACTTCAACATAGCAAACAGTTCTGGCAACTGCTTGTTCATGTTCTGCATGTTGTAGTTCATCACAAAGTTCTTGTAACTTGGTGGTAGTGATTGGAGGACACGGTAAATCCCCAAAGCATTAGGAATCACTACACCCAAGCTTTGAAGTTTGTTTGCGTGCCCAGACATCTTAAGCACATGCTCACTGACGGAGCTACCCTCTTCCATCTTGCAGTTAAAGAACTTTTCAGAAGCCTCATAGCTTTCAATTGCCGCATGAGTCTCAAAAATCAATTTGAGATCCTCGACAATATCATATGGGTCTGAATTCTCAAACCTTTTCTAAAGCTCCGATTCTAATCCATACAAGATAGCACACTGAACTATGGAGTACTGATTCTTCCGAGCGAGGTAAACATTCTTTACTTCATCGGTAGCATCAGCTGCAGGTGGGTCACCCAGCGGTGCATCCAGCACATAGGTCAAATTACCAGCTGTGAGGACAATCCTCAAATTGCGGAACCAATCCGCGAAGTTGCTTCCATTGTTTTTCAACTTTTCTTTCTCTAGGAACGCATTAAAATTGATGGTAGGGGCTGCCATTGATCTACAACATATTTGCAATAGTTTAGACTAAGTTTATGACAAATTGAGTTCAAATTAATAATAAAATTAATCTAGGTGAACTCCCACTCAAAACAATATCCCTCACATTGTTTTAGTGATCACACGAACCAAATCCACCACATCAACACCGATCATCACGAGAGTTGATATAGTTTCAATGGCGAACAATCGACATGTTCATCATATCTACTATATGATTCATGCTTTACCTTTCGGTGATCCGTGTTCCGAGACCATGTATGTACATGCTAGGCTCGTCAAGATCAAACCTTAGCTTCCGCATGAGTAAATCTGGTTTGCTCACGTTGTATACACTTGCAGAATCTAACACACCCGATCATCACGTGGTGCCTCGAAACAACAAGCTTTAGCAACGGTGCTAACTAAGGGTGAACACTTTATGACTTGAAATTCATGTGCATGAGGGATCATCTTATAATGCTACCGTTGTTAACTAAGCAATACAAGATGCATAAAGTATTAACATCACATGCAATTCATAATATGTGATATGATATGGCCTTTATTCTTTGTGCTTCCGATCTCCATCTTCTAGCACGAACATGATCTCCATCATCACCGGCATTGCATCAAGGTCAATGACGCTTCTCCATGGTTGTCGTCCACCGGCTTTAACTATTACAACTACTTTGAATAGACACGCGGGTCTTGACATAAATTAAAGACAACCATATGGCTCCTGCCGGTTGCCAACTTACAATAAGGAACATTGCATACATCAAATATAATCACAATCATGGCCATATCACATCACAGCACACCCCTGCAAAACAAAGTTAGACGCCTCTACTTTCTTTGCATATTTTACGTGGTTTGGGGCTTTCAATAAGTGTCGTTCTAACTTACGAACAAGAACCACAACATTGATACTAGTATTGTTGATCACCCGTTGTAAATTGGATCTTAACTATGCTAGGAGAAACAGGCACCCGCAAAGCCACTTATGCAATACTAGTTGCATGTCAAGCGTGGAGCAAGTCTCATGAACGATGTCATGTAAGGTTAGCCCGGGCCGCTTCATCCCAACATACCGCAAGATGCAAAGTACATAAGAAGCAATCGACAATAAAAGCATCAACGCCCACAATGACCATTGTGTTCTACTCGTGCAATAGATCTACATATAGACACGGCTCTGATACCACTGTAGGGTTTCGTAGCATGGAAAACAAAAATTTTCTATCGCATACAAACAAACAAGCCAAGATCTATCTACTAGATTGTAGCAACGAGTCGTTAGAATAACTCACCCTCAAAGATTCCAAAGTGTTTAACGAGAGCGGATTCTCGTGGGTGATGTAGTCGTACTCTTCCCGATCTCAAGATCGCGTAGACGATCCTTCCGGCGCTGCGTTCCGGCAGCGCTCCCGCAGTCGGTCACACGTTCGGTACTCGACGAAGACCTTCCTCTCCCTTGTTCCAGCAGGCAGCGGAGGTTGTAGCACTCTCCTCGCGATTCCGGCAGCACAACGGCGTGGTACCGGAAGTAGAGGGGAGATCTCGCAGGGCTTCGCCTTAAGCCGGAGCGAGTATGGTGGGCTATGAGAAATCCCTCGATGATCTAGGGTTTAGACACGCCGAGGAAGAGGTGCTAGGGCCAGCGGCTAGGGCTTGGAGGTGCCCAAGTCGGCGGCTAAGGGAGAAACCCTAGGGGCGGCGGCTATGGTGGGCAGCAGCTGCTAGGGTTTGAGGCGTGGAAGTTGTGTGTCAAGGAGGGGAGCCCTGCCCCTCCTTATATAGGTGGAGGGGGCCGGTCGGCCAATGGGAGGGAGAGGAGTCCCTCCCCAACTCGGCTTGGGTGGGCGCCGCCGGTTGGAGGAGGGAACTCCTCCCCAACTCGGTTTCCCACTCCTCCTCCTCTTTCCAAAAACTGTCGTTTGACTTTCAAACTAGCCGTTTGACTTTTCAAACTAGGATTTGAATAAACCCTCTATTTTGATCAGCGATGACACCGAGTACATGATGCAACTATACCAACTTGGTATAACACATTCATGTACCCTTCCCCCCCGGAGTGCCGGACATTCCGGAACCTTCTAGAACATTCCCGATGAAAACACCGGAACCATTCTCCAACTCCGAAACGGGACTTTCCTTATATGAATCTTATTCTCTGGACCATTCCGGATCTCCTCGTGATATCCCGAATCCCATTCGAGACTCCGAACAACATTCGGACTCTTTCTCATCATTCCATAACTACTCAAACAACGTTGAATCCTTAAGTGTGTCTCCCTACGGTTCGTGAATTATGCGGACATGATCGAGACACTTCTCCGAACAATAACCAATAGAGGAATCTGGAAATTCATATGGCTCCCACATATTTCTACGATTACTTTTGCGATTGAATGAACCACTTACATACGATATCAATTTCCCTTTGTCTCACGATAGTTTACTTATCCGAGGTTATGATCGTCGGTATCTCTGCATACCTAGTTCAACCTCGTTACCGATAAGTACTCTTTTCTCGTTCCCGTGATATGTGATCCCTTGTGAGCCAGTCACATGCTTGCAAGCTAATTGGATGACATTTCACCGAGAGGGCCCAGAGTATATCTATCCGTCATATGGATGGACAAATCCCATTCTTGATCCATGTGTTTCAACCAATACTTTCTGAACACTCAATGCCACCTTTAAAGCCACCCAGTTACGGTGTGGTGTTTGATGTCATCAAAGCATCCATCCGGTAAAGGTGATATGCATGATCTCATGGTCGAAGGAATTAGATTACTATGTATCAGAAAGCATATAGCAATTGAACTATTAAAATGACTTGATCTTTATGCTACGCTTATCTATAGGAGTATGTCCACCATATCATTCTCCTAACGATATGATCTTGTTGTTAATAACATCTTCAATGTTCATGATAGGGAAACCACAATCATCTATTAACCAAAAAGCTAGTATTATACAGAGGCTTTACTAGGGACTTCAAATTAAGTTTACAAATCACACAAATATCAATGTTTCCTTGTTAATACTATTATAGCATGAATGTAAACATTTATCATAAACACAAAGATATAATAATAACTACATTTATTATTGCCTCTAGGGCATATCTCCAACAATATGATCCCTTGTGAGCTAGTCACATGCTTGCAAGCTAATTGGATGACATTTCACCGAGAGGGCCCAGAGTATATCTATCCGTCATATGGATGGACAAATCCCACTCTTGATCCATGTGTCTCAACCAATACTTTCTGAACACTCAATGCCACCTTTATAGCCACCCAGTTACGGTGTGGTGTTTGATGTCATCAAAGCATCCTTCCGGTGAAGGTGATATGCATGATCTCATGGTCGAAGGAATTAGGTTACTATGTATCAGAAAGCATATAGCAATTGAACTATTAAAATGACTTGATCTTTATGCTACGCTTATCTATAGGAGTATGTCCACCATATCATTCTCCTAACGATATGATCTTGTTGTTAATAACATCTCAATGTTCATGATAGGGAAACCACAATCATTTATTAACCAACAAGCTAGTATTATAAAGAGGCTTTACTAGGGACTCTATTTTAGTTTACAAATCACATAAGTATTAATGTTTCCTTGTTAATACTATTATAGCATGAATGTAAACATTTATCATAAACACAAAGATATAATAATAACTACAGTTATTATTGCCTCTAGGGCATATCTCCAACAGTCTCCCACTTGCACTAGAGTCATCTAATCTAGATTACATGGTAATATACCGAACACCCATGGCAGTTTGGTGCTGGTCATGTTTTGCCCTCAGGAGAGGTTTAGTCAACGGATCTGCCACATTCAGATCTGTGTGTACTTTGCAAATCTTTATGTCCCCATCTTGGACATGTTCTCGAATAGCGTGAAAACGTAGCTTGATGTGCTTCAGCTTCTTGTGTGACCTTGCTTCTTGCGCATTGGCTATGGCACCCATGTTATCACAGTAGATAGACATTGGGTCTAGCGCACTAGGAACCACACCCAGCTCTGTAATGAACTCTTTCATCCATATCGCTTCTTGTGAAGCCTCCGAAGCAGCCATGTATTCCGATTCAGTTGAAGATCTTGCCACAACGCTTTGCTTTGCACTCCTCCAGCTAACTGCTGCACCATTCAAAGTAAATACGTATCCAGATTGTGATTTAGAATTATCCGGATCGGTATTCCAACTAGCATCGGTGTAACCATTAACAACGAGTTGTTCATCACCTCCATAAGAAAGAACCATATCCTTAGTTCTTCTGAAGTACTTAAAGATGTTTTTGACCGCTGTCCAATGATCCACTCCTGGATCACTTTGATATCTGCTAGTTAAACTAACAGCATATGCAATGTCGGGTCTAGTACATAGCATGACATACATTAGAGATCCTATGGCTGAGGCATAGGGAGTCTTACTCATCCTTTCTCTATCTTCTGCCGTTGTCGGACTTTGAGTTTTACTCAAGGTCGTATTGGCAACATGGGCAAGAACCCTTTCTTGCTATCTTCCATTCCAAACCTCTTTAGAAATTTGTCCAAATATGTACTTTGTGACAATGATATTAGGCGTCTCGATCTATCTCTATAAATCTTTATGCCTAATATGTAAGCTGCTTCGCCAAGATCCTTCATTGAAAAACTATTATTCAAATATTCCTTGACACTATTAAGAAGGTCTACATCATTCCCAATCAACAATATGTCATCTACATATAGTATTAAGAATGCTACAGATCTCCCACTCACTTTATTGTAAATACAAGCTTCTCCATAAGTTTGTATAAAACCAAAACTTTTGATCACCTTATCAAAACGTTGATTCCAACTTCGGGATGCTTGCTTCAATCCATAAATGGACCGTTGAAGTTTGCATACCTTGTTAGCATCTTTAGGATCGAAAAAACCTCTGGGTTGCATCATATACAACTCTTCATCAATGTCTCCATTGAGGAATGTTGTTTTGACATCCATCTGCCATATCTCATAATCATAATATGCAGCGATTGCTAACATAATCCTCACAGACTTTAGCTTCGCTACAGGTGAGAACGTCTCATCGTAGTCAACTCCTTGAATTTGTCGAAACCCTTTTGCGACAAGTCGAGCTTTATAGACAGTAACATTACCATCAGTATCTGTTTTCTTCTTGAAAATCCATTTGTTCTCGACAGCCTTCCGGCCATCCGTTAAGTCCACCAAAGTCCATACTTGGTTTTCGTACATGGATCCAATCTCGGATTTCATGGCTTCTTGCCATTTATTGGAATCTGGGCTCATCATCGCTTCCTCATATGTTGCAGGGTCATCGGTGTTGTCCACCAACATGACATTCATAACGAGATCATACCAATCAGGAGTGGTACGAGTTCTCGTTGACCTACGAGGCTATTTAGCAACTACAACCGAAGTTTCATGATCATCATCATTAGCTTCCTCTCTTATTGGTGCAGGCACCACAGGAACTTCTTCCGGTGCTGCGCTACTCGCAAGTTCGAGAGAAGGTTCGACAACCTCGTCGAGTTCTACTTTCCTTCCAGTCACTTCTTTCGAGAGAAATTCCTTCTCTAGAAAGGATCCATTCTTGGCAACGAAGATTTTGCCCTCGGATCTATGATAGAAGCTATACCCAATAGTTTCCTTCGGGTATCCTATGAAGACGCATTTTTCCGCTTTGGGTTCAAGCTTGTCCGGCTGTAACTTCTTTACATAGGCTTCGCAACCCCAAACTTTAAGGAACGACAATTTAGGTTTCTTCCCAAACCAAAATTCATACGGTGTCGTTTCAACGGATTTAGATGGTGCCCTATTTAAAGTGAATGCGGCTGTTTCTAATGCATAACCCCAAAATAATAGCGGTAAATCTGTAAGTGACATCATAGAACGAACCATATCTAATAGAGTTCGATTACGACGTTCGGACACACCATTACGCTGTGGTGTTCCCGGCGGTGTCAATTGTGAAAGTATTCCGCATTTCTTCAAATGCTCGCCAAACTCGTAACTTAGATATTCACCTCCACGATCAGAACGTAGAAATGTAATCTTCTTGTTACGTTGATTCTCTACCTCACTTTGAAATTCCTTAAACTTCTCGAAAGTTTCGGACTTATGTTTCATGAAATAGATATACCCATATCTACTCAAGTCATCCGTGAAGGTAAGAACATAACGATAACCACCGTGTGATGCTACACTCATTGGACCACACACATCGGTATGTATGATTTCCAATAAGTCCGTAGCTCGCTCCATCATACCAGAAAATGGAGTCTTAGTCATTTTACCCATCAGACATGCTTCGCATCTTTCAAGTGATTCAAAATCAAGTGATTCAAGAAGTCCATCGGAATGGAGTTTCTTCATATGCTTCACTCCAATGTGACCAAGACGACAGTGCCACATATAGGTCGAGTTATCGCTCGATTTCAAACGTTTAGCCTCAATGTTATTAATATGTGTATTTCCACTATCGAGATTCAATAAGAATAGACCATCTATCAAAGGTGCATGTGCATAAAACATATTACTCATATAAATCGAACAACCATTATTCTCGGACTTAAACAAGTAACCGTCTCGCAATAAACAAGATCCTGATATAATGTTCATGCTCAACGCAGGCACCAAATAACAATTATTTAAGTATAAAACTAATCCCGATGGTAGATAAAGGGGTAGCGTGCCGACCGTGATCACATCAACCTTTGATCCGTTTCCCACGCGCATCGTCACCTCGTTCTTCGCTAGCTTCCGTTTATTCTGCAGCACCTGTTTCGAGTTACAAATATGAGCAACCGAACCAGTATCAAATACCCAGGCACTACTACGAGTACTAGTGAGATACACATCAATAACATGTATATCAGATATACCTTTCTTCTTGATGTTGCCGTTCTTCAAATCCTCCAAGTACTTTGGGCAATTCCGCTTCAAGTGACCTTCTCCCTTGCAGTAAAAGCATTCAGTATCAGGCTTGGGTCCAGCCTTGGTCTTCTTAGTTGGCGCGGTAACTTTCTTACCACCCTTCTTGAAGTGTCCCTTTTGCTTAGACTTTCCTTTCTTGAATTTGGTGGTCTTATTGACCAACAACACTTGGTGCTCTTTCTTGATCTCCACTTCCGCAGACTTCAACATAGCAAACAGTTCTGGCAACTGCTTGTTCATGTTCTGCATGTTGTAGTTCATCACAAAGTTCTTGTAACTTGGTGGTAGTGATTGGAGGACACGGTAAATCCCCAAAGCATTAGGAATCACTACACCCAAGCTTTGAAGTTTGTTTGCGTGCCCAGACATCTTAAGCACATGCTCACTGACGGAGCTGCCCTCTTCCATCTTGCAGTTAAAGAACTTTTCAGAAGCCTCATAGCTTTCAATTGCCGCATGAGTCTCAAAAATCAATTTGAGATCCTCGACAATATCATATGGGTCTGAATTCTCAAACCTTTTCTAAAGCTCCGATTCTAAACCATACAAGATAGCACACTGAACTATGGAGTACTGATTCTTCCGAGCGAGGTAAGCATTCTTTACTTCATCGGTAGCATCAGCTGCAGGTGGGTCACCCAGCGGTGCATCCAGCACATAGGTCAAATTACCAGCTGTGAGGACAATCCTCAAATTGCGGAACCAATCCGCGAAGTTGCTTCCATTGTTTTTCAACTTTTCTTTCTCTAGGAACGCATTAAAATTGATGGTAGGGGCTGCCATTGACCTACAACATATTTGCAATAGTTTAGACTAAGTTTATGACAAATTGAGTTCAAATTAATAATAAAATTAATCTAGGTGAACTCCCACTCAAAACAATATCCCTCACATTGTTTTAGTGATCACACGAACCAAATCCACCACATCAACACCGATCATCACGAGAGTTAATATAGTTTCAATGGCGAACAATCGACATGTTCATCATATCTACTATATGATTCATGCTTTACATTTCGGTGATCCGTGTTCAGAGACCATGTCTGTACATGCTAGGCTCGTCAAGATCAAACCTTAGCTTCCGCATGAGTAAATCTGGTTTGCTCACGTTGTATACACTTGCAGAATCTAACACACCCGATCATCACGTGGTGCCTCGAAACAACAAGCTTTAGCAACGGTGCTAACTAAGGGTGAACACTTTATGACTTGAAATTCATGTGCATGAGGGATCATCTTATAATGCTACCGTTGTTAACTAAGCAATACAAGATGCATAAAGTATTAACATCACATGCAATTCATAATATGTGATATGATATGGCCTTTATTCTTTGTGCTTCCGATCTCCATCTTCTAGCACGAACATGATCTCCATCATCACCGGCATTGCATCAAGGTCAATGACGCTTCTCCATGGTTGTCGTCCACCGGCTTTAACTATTACAACTACTTTGAATAGACACGCGGGTCTTAACATAAATTAAAGACAACCATATGGCTCCTGCCGGTTGCCAACTTACAATAAGGAACATTGCATACATCAAATATAATCACAATCATGGCCATATCACATCACAGCACACCAATGCAAAACAAAGTTAGACGCCTCTACTTTCTTTGCATATTTTACGTGGTTTGGGGCTTTCAATAAGTGTCGTTCTAACTTACGAACAAGAACCACAACATTGATACTAGTATTGTTGATCACCGGTTGTAAATTGGATCTTAACTATGCTAGGAGAAACAGGCACCCGCAAAGCCACTTATGCAATACAAGTTGCATGTCAAGCGTGGAGCAAGTCTCATGAACGATGTCATGTAAGGTTAGCCCGGGCCGCTTCATCCCAACATACCGCAAGATGCAAAGTACATAAGAAGCAATCAACAATAAAAGCATCAACGCCCACAATGACCATTCTGTTCTACTCGTGCAACAGATCTACATATAGACACGGCTCTGATACCACTGTAGGGTTTCGTAGCATGGAAAACAAAAAATTTCTATCGCATACATACAAACAAGCCAAGATCTATCTACTAGATTGTAGCAACGAGTCGATAGAATAACTCACCCTCGAAGATTCCAAAGTGTTTAACGAGAGCGAATTCTCGTGGGTGATGTAGTCATACTCTTCCCGATCTCAAGATCGCGTAGACGATCCTTCCGGCGATGCGTTCCGGCAGCGCTCCCACAGTCGGTCACACGTTCGGTACTCGACGAAGACCTTCCTCTCCCTTGTTCCAGCAGGCAGCGGAGGTTGTAGCACTCTCCTCGCGATTCCGGCAGCACAACGGCGTGGTACCGGAAGTAGAGGGGAGATCTCGCAGGGCTTCGCCTTAAGCCGGAGCGAGTATGGTGGGCTATGAGAAATCCCTCGATGATCTAGGGTTTAGACACGCCGAGGAAGAGGTGCTAGGGCCAGCGGCTAGGGCTTGGAGGTGCCCAAGTCGGCGGCTAAGGGAGAAACCCTAGGGGCGGCGGCTATGGTGGGCAGCAGCTGCTAGGGTTTGAGGCGTGGAAGTTGTGTGTCAAGGAGGGGAGCCCTGCCCCTCCTTATATAGGTGGAGGGGGCCGGCCGGCCAAGGGGAGGGAGAGGAGTCCCTCCCCAACTCGGCTTGGGTGGGCGCCGCCGGTTGGAGGAGGGTACTCCTCCCCAACTCGGTTTCCCACTCCTCCTCTTTCCAAAAACTGTCGTTTGACTTTCAAACTAGCCGTTTGACTTTTCAAACTAGGATTTGAATAAACCCTCTATTTTGATCAGCGATGACACCGAGTACATGATGCAACTATACCAACTTGATATAACACATTCATGTACCCTTCCCCCCCCCCGGAGTGCCGGACATTCCAGAACCTTCTAGAACATTCCCGATGAAAACACCGGAACCATTCTCCAACTCTGAAACGGGACTTTCCTTATATGAATCTTATTCTCCGGACCATTCCGGATCTCCTCGTGATATCCCGAATCCCATTCGAGACTTCGAACAACATTCGGACTCTTTCTCATCATTCCATAACTACTCAAACAACGTTGAATCCTTAAGTGTGTCTCCCTACGGTTCGTGAATTATGCGGACATGATCGAGACACTTCTCCGAACAATAACCAATAGAGGAATCTGGAAATTCATATGGCTCCCACATATTTCTACAATTACTTTTGCGATTGAATGAACCACTTACATACGATATTAATTTCCCTTTGTCTCACGATAGTTTACTTATCCGAGGTTATGATCGTCGGTATCTCTGCATTCCTAGTTCAACCTCGTTACCGATAAGTACTCTTTTCTCGTTCCCGTGATATGTGATCCCTTGTGAGCCAGTCACATGCTTGCAAGCTAATTGGATGACATTTCACCGAGAGGGCCCAGAGTATATCTATCCGTCATATGGATGGACAAATCCCATTCTTGATCCATGTGTTTCAACCAATACTTTACGAACACTCAATGCCACCTTTAAAGCCACCCAGTTACGGGTGTTTGATGTCATCAAAGCATCCATCCGGTAAAGGTGATATGCATGATCTCATGGTCGAAGGAATTAGATTACTATGTATCAGAAAGCATATAGCAATTGAACTATTAAAATGACTTGATCTTTATGCTACGCTTATCTATAGGAGTATGTCCACCATATCATTCTCCTAACGATATGATCTTGTTGTTAATAACATCTTCAATGTTCATGATAGGGAAACCACAATCATCTATTAACCAACAAGCTAGTATTATACAGAGGCTTTACTAGGGACTTCAAATTAAGTTTACAAATCACACAAGTATCAATGTTTCCTTGTTAATACTATTATAGCATGAATGTAAACATTCATCATAAACACAAAGATATAATAATAACTACATTTATTATTGCCTCTAGGGCATATCTCCAACAATGTGATCCCTTGTGAGCTAGTCACATGCTTGCAAGCTAATTGGATGACATTTCACCGAGAGGGCCCAGAGTATATCTATCCGTCATATGGATGGACAAATCCCACTCTTGATCCATGTGTCTCAACCAATACTTTCTGAACACTCAATGCCACCTTTATAGCCACCCAGTTACGGTGTGGTGTTTGATGTCATCAAAGCATCCTTCCGGTGAAGGTGATATGCATGATCTCATGGTCGAAGGAATTAGGTTACTATGTATCAGAAAGCATATAGCAATTGAACTATTAAAATGACTTGATCTTTATGCTACGCTTATCATAGGAGTATGTCCACCATATCATTCTCCTAACGATATGATCTTGTTGTTAATAACATCTCAATGTTCATGATAGGGAAACCACAATCATTTATTAACCAACAAGCTAGTATTATAAAGAGGCTTTACTAGGGACTCTATTTTAGTTTACAAATCACATAAGTATTAATGTTTCCTTGTTAATACTATTATAGCATGAATGTAAACATTTATCATAAAAACAAAGATATAATAATAACTACATTTATTATTGCCTCTAGGGCATATCTCCAACAGTCTCACACTTGCACTAGAGTCAACTAATCTAGATTACATGGTAATATACCGAACACCCATGGCAGTTTGGTGCTGGTCATGTTTTGCCCTCAGGAGAGGTTTAGTCAACGGATCCGCCACATTCAGATCTGTGTGTACTTTGCAAATCTTTATGTCCCCATCTTGGACATGTTCTCGAATAGCGTGAAAACGTAGCTTGATGTGCTTCAGCTTCTTGTGTGACCTTGGTTCTTGCGCATTGGCTATGGCACCCATGTTATCACAGTAGATAGACATTGGGTCCAGCGCACTAGGAACCACACCCAGCTCTGTAATGAACTCTTTCATCCATATCGCTTCTTGTAAAGCCTCCGAAGCAGCCATGTATTCCGATTCAGTTGAAGATCTTGCCACAACGCTTTGCTTTGCACTCCTCCAGCTAACTGCTGCACCATTCAAAGTAAATACGTATCCAGATTGTGATTTAGAATCATCCGGATCGGTGTTCCAACTAGCATCGGTGTAACCATTAACAACGAGTTGTTCATCACCTCCATAAGAAAGAACCATATCCTTAGTTCTTCTCAAGTACTTAAAGATGTTTTTGACCGCTGTCCAATGATCCACTCCTGGATCACTTTGATATCTGCTAGTTAAACTAATAGCATATGCAATGTCGGGTCTAGTACATAGCATGACATACATTAGAGATCCTATGGCTGAGGCATAGGGAGTCTTACTCATCCTTTCTCTATCTTCTGCCGTTGTCGGACTTTGAGTTTTACTCAAGGTCGTATTGGCAACATGGGCAAGAACCCTTTCTTTCTATCTTCCATTCCAAACCTCTTTAGAAATTTGTCCAAATATGTACTTTGTGACAATGATATTAGGCGTCTCGATCTATCTCTATAAATCTTTATGCCTAATATGTAAGCTGCTTCGCCAAGATCCTTCATTGAAAAACTATTATTCAAATATTCCTTGACACTATTAAGAAGGTCTACATCATTCCCAATCAACAATATGTCATCTACATATAGTATTAAGAATGCTACAGAGCTCCCACTCACTTTATTGTAAATACAAGCTTCTCCATAAGTTTGTATAAAACCAAAACTTTTGATCACCTTATCAAAACGTTGATTCCAACTTCGGGATGCTTGCTTCAATCCATAAATGGACCGTTGAAGTTTGCATACCTTGTTAGCATCTTTAGGATCGACAAAACCTCTGGGTTGCATCATATACAACTCTTCATCAATGTCTCCATTGAGGAATGTTGTTTTGACATCCATCTGCCATATCTCATAATCATAATATGCAGCGATTGCTAACATAATCCTCACAGACTTTAGCTTCGCTACAGGTGAGAACGTCTCATCGTAGTCAACTCCTTGAATTTGTCGAAACCCTTTTGCGACAAGTCGAGCTTTATAGACAGTAACATTACCATCAGTATCTGTTTTCTTCTTGAAAATCCATTTGTTCTCGACAGCCTTCCGGCCATCCGTTAAGTCCACCAAAGTCCATACTTGGTTTTCGTACATGGATCCAATCTCGGATTTCATGGCTTCTTGCCATTTATTGGAATCTGGGCTCATCATCGCTTCCTCATATGTCGCAGGGTCATCGGTGTTGTCCACCAACATGACATTCATAACGAGATCATACCAATCAGGAGTGGTACGAGTTCTCGTTGACCTACCAGGCTCTGTAGCAACTACAACCGAAGTTTCATGATCATCATCATTAGCTTCCTCTCTTATTGGTGCAGGCACCACAGGAACTTCTTCCGGTGCTGCGCTACTCGCAAGTTCGAGAGAAGGTTCGACAACCTCGTCGAGTTCTACTTTCCTTCCAGTCACTTCTTTCGAGAGAAATTCCTTCTCTAGAAAGGATCCATTCTTGGCAACGAAGATTTTGCCCTCGGATCTATGATAGAAGCTATACCCAATAGTTTCCTTCGGGTATCCTATGAAGACGCATTTTTCCGCTTTGGATTCAAGCTTGTCCGGCTGTAACTTCTTTACATAGTATTCGCAACCCCAAACTTTAAGGAACGACAATTTAGGTTTCTTCCCAAACCAAAATTCATACGGTGTCGTTTCAACGGATTTAGATGGTGCCCTATTTAAAGTGAATGCGGCTGTTTCTAATGCATAACCCCAAAATGATAGCGGTAAATCTGTAAGTGACATCATAGAACGAACCATATCTAAGAGAGTTCGATTACGACGTTCGGACACACCATTACGCTGTGGTGTTCCCGGCGGTGTCAATTGTGAAAGTATTCCGCATTTCTTCAAATGCTCGCCAAACTCGTAACTTAGATATTCACCTCCACGATCAGAACGTAGAAATGTAATCTTCTTGTTACGTTGATTCTCTACCTCACTTTGAAATTCCTTAAACTTCTCGAAAGTTTCGGACTTATGTTTCATGAAATAGATATACCCATATCTACTCAAGTCATCCGTGAAGGTAAGAACATAACGATAACCACCGTGCGATGCTACACTCATTGGACCACACACATCGGTATGTATGATTTCCAATAAGTCCGTAGCTCGCTCCATCATACCAGAAAATGGAGTCTTAGTCATTTTACCCATCAGACATGCTTCGCATCTTTCAAGTGATTCAAAATCAAGTGATTCAAGAAGTCCATCGGAATGGAGTTTCTTCATACGCTTCACTCCAATGTGACCAAGACGACAGTGCCACATATAGGTCGAGTTATCGCTCGATTTCAAACGTTTAGCCTCAATGTTATTAATATGTGTATTTCCACTATCGAGATTCAATAAGAATAGACCATCTATCAAAGGTGCATGTGCATAAAACATATTACTCATATAAATCGAACAACCATTATTCTCGGACTTAAACAAGTAACCGTCTCGCAATAAACAAGATCCTGATATAATGTTCATGCTTAACGCAGGCACCAAATAACAATTATTTAAGTATAAAACTAATCCCGATGGTAGATGAAGGGGTAGCGTGCCGACCGCGATCACATCAACCTTTGATCCGTTTCCCACGCGCATCGTCACCTCGTTCTTCGCTAGCTTCCGTTTATTCTGCAGCACCTGTTTCGAGTTACAAATATGAGCAACCGAACCAGTATCAAATACCCAGGCACTACTTCGAGTACTAGTGAGATACACATCAATAACATGTATATCGGATATACCTTTCTTCATGATGTTGCCGTTCTTCAAATCCGCCAAGTACTTTGGGCAATTCCGCTTCCAGTGACCTTCTCCCTTGCAGTAAAAGCACTCAGTATCAGGCTTAGGTCTAGCCTTGGTCTTCTTCGTCGGCGTGGTAACTTTCTTACCACCCTTCTTGAAGTGTCCCTTTTGCTTAGACTTGCCTTTCTTGAATTTGGTGGTCTTATTGACCATCAACACTTGGTGCTCTTTCTTGATCTCCACTTCTGCAGATTTTAACATAGCAAACAGTTCTGGCAACTGCTTGTTCATGTTTTGCATATTGTAGTTCATCACAAAGTTCTTGTAGCTTGGTGGCAGTGATTGGAGGACACGATAAATCCCCAAAGCCTTAGGAATCACTATACCCAAGCTTTGAAGTTTGTTTGCGTGCCCAGACATCTTAAGCACATGCTCACTGATGGAGCTGCCCTCTTCCATCTTGTAGTTAAAGAACTTTTCAGAAGCCTCATAGCTCTCAATTGCCGCGTGAGTCTCAAATATCAATTTGAGATCACGGACAATATCATGTGGGTCTGAATTCTCAAACCTTTTCTGAAGCTCCGATTATAAACCATACAAGATAGCACACTGAACTGTGGAGTACTGAGTCTTCCGAGTGAGGTAAACATTCTTTACTTCATCGGTAGCAGTAGCTGCAGGTGGGTCACCCAGCGGTGCATCCAGCACATAGGTCAAATTACCAGCTGTGAGGACAATCCTCAAATTGCGGAACCAATCCGCGAAGTTGCTTCCATTGTTTTTCAACTTTTCTTTCTCTAGGAACGCATTAAAATTGATGGTAAGGGCCGCCATTGATCTACAACATATTTGCAATAGTTTAGACTAAGTTTATGACAAATTGAGTTCTAATTAATAGTTAAATTAATCTAGGTGAACTCCCACTCAAAACAATATCCCTCACATTGTTTTAGTGATCACACGAACCAAATCCACCACATCAACACCGATCATCATGAGAGTTGATATAGTTTCAATGGCGAACAATCGACATGTTCATCATATCTACTATATGATTCATGCTTTACCTTTCAGTGATCCGTGTTCCGAGACCATGTCTGTACATGCTAGGCTCGTCAAGATCAAACCTTAGCTTCCGCATGAGTAAATCTGGTTTGCTCACGTTGTATACACTTGCAGAATCTAACACACCCGATCATCACGTGGTGCCTCGAAACAACAAGCTTTAGCAACGGTGCTAACTAAGGGTGAACACTTTATGACTTGAAATTCATGTGCATGAGGGATCATCTTATAATGCTACCGTTGTTAACTAAGCAATACAAGATGCATAAAGTATTAACATCACATGCAATTCATAATATGTGATATGATATGGCCTTTCTTCTTTGTGCTTCTGATCTCCATCTTCAAGCACGAACATGATCTCCATCATCACCGGCATTGCATCAAGGTCAATGACGCTTCTCCATGGTTGGCATCCACCGGTTTCAACTATTACAACTATTTTGAATAGACACGCGGGTCTTAACATAAATTAAAGACAACCATATGGCTCCTGCCGGTTGCCAACTTACAATAAGGAACATTGCATACATCAAATATAATCACAATCATGGCCATATCACATCACTGCACACCCCTGCAAAACAAAGTTAGACGCCTCTACTTTCTTTGTATGTTTTACGTGGTTTGGGGCTTTCAGTAAGTGTCGTTCTAACTTACGAACAAGAACCACAACATTGATACTAGCATTGTTAATCACCCGTTGTAAATTGAATCTTAACTATGCTGGGAGAAACAGGCACCCGCAAAGCCACTTATGCAATACAAGTTGCATGTCAAGCGTGGAGCAAGTCTCATGAACGATGTCATGTAAGGTTAGCCCGAGCCACTTCATCCCAACATCCCGCAAGATGCAAAGTACACAAGAAGCAATCGACAATAAAAGCATCAACGCCCATAATGACCATTGTGTTCTACTCGTGCAACAGATCTACATATATTCACGGCTCTGATACCACTGTAGGGTTTCGTAGCATGGAAAACAAAAAATTTCTACCGCATACAAACAAACAAGCCAAGATCTATCTACTAGATTGTAGCAACGAGTCGATGGAAAAACTCACCCTCGAAGATTCAAAAGTTTTTAACGAGAGCGGATTCTCGTGGGTGATGTAGTCGTACTCTTCCCGATCTCAAGATCGCGTAGACGATCCTTCCAGCGCTGCGTTCCGGCAGCGCTCGTGCAGTCGGTCACACGTTCGGTACTCGATGAAGACCTTCCTCTCCCTTGTTCCAGCAGGCAGCGGAGGTTGTAGCACTCTCCTCGCGATTCCGGCAGCACAACGGCGTGGTACCGAAAGTAGAGGGGAGATCTCGCAGGGCTTCGCCTTAAGCCGGAGCGAGTATGGTGGACTATGAGAGAGCTCCTCGGCGATCTAGGGTTTAGACACACCAAGGAGGAGGTGCTAGGGCCGGAGGCTAGGGCTTGGGGCTTGCCCAAGTCGGCGGCTAGGGGAGCCCTAGGCGGCGGCAACAGGAGGTGGCGGCGCCGGGCTAGGGTTTTGGGGTGGAGAACTTGTGTGCTTGGAGGGGCAGCCCTGCCCCTCCCTTTATAGGTGGGAGGCGCCGGCCAAGGGGAGGGAGTCCCTCCCCAAATCGAATCCGTAGTGGGCCGGCGGTGGAGGAGGAACTCCTCCCCAACTCGGTTTCCCACTTCCCTCCACTTTCCAAAATAGCCGTTTGACTTTTCAAATTGGCGTTTGACTTTTCAAACTAGGATTTGATTAAACCCTTTATTTTGTTCAGCGATGACACCTAGTACATGATGCAATCATTCCAACTTGGTATGACACATTCATGTACCCTTCCCCTTCGGAGTGCCGGACATTCCGGAACCTTCTAGAACATTCCCGATGAGAACACCGGAACCATTCCCCAACTCCGATACAGGACTTTCCTTATATGAATCTTATTCTCCAGACCATTCCGGATCTCCTCGTGATTTCCCGGATCCCATCCGAGACTCCGAACAACATTCGGTCTCTTACTCATCATTCCATAACTACTCAAACAACGTCGAATCCTTAAGTGTGTCTCCCTACGGTTCGTGAATTATGCGGACATGATCGAGACACTTCTCCGAAAATAACCAATAGAGGAATCTAGAAATTCATATGGCTCCCACATATTTCTACGATTACTTTGTGATTGAATGAACCACTTACATACGATACCAATTTCCCTTTGTCTCACGATAGTTTACTTATCCGAGGTTATGATCGTCGGTATCTCTGCATACCTAGTTCAACCTCGTTACTGATAAGTACTCTTTTCTCGTTCCCGTGATATGTGATCCCTTGTGAGCCAGTCACATGCTTGCAAGCTAATTGGATGACATTTCACCGAGAGGGCCCAGAGTATATCTATCCGTCATATGGATGGACAAATCCCACTCTTGATCCATGTGTCTCAACCAATACTTTCTGAACACTCAATGCCACCTTTATAGCCACCCAGTTACGGTGTGGTGTTTGATGTCATCAAAGCATCCTTCCGGTGAAGGTGATATGCATGATCTCATGGTCGAAGGAATTAGGTTACTATGTATCAGAAAGCATATAGCAATTGAACTATTAAAATGACTTGATCTTTATGCTACGCTTATCTATAGGAGTATGTCCACCATATCATTCTCCTAACGATATGATCTTGTTGTTAATAACATCTCAATGTTCATGATAGGGAAACCACAATCATTTATTAACCAACAAGCTAGTATTATAAAGAGGCTTTACTAGGGACTCTATTTTAGTTTACAAATCACACAAGTATTAATGTTTCCTTGTTAATACTATTATAGCATGAATGTAAACATTTATCATAAACACAAAGATATAATAATAACTACATTTATTATTGCCTCTAGGGCATATCTCCAACACCACCAACTGTCCATTTGGCTAAGTTATTGCAACCTATATGATCCAGGCAGAGCCCATATTGCCAAGTGGCTGCACTAGAAGCTTCTTAACATCTGGCCTCTCAAATCCCTTTGTTCCTGGGTGGCTTTCCACAAGTGAGATACACAAGGTAAACCATAGAAATGGGCCTTGTGAACCACTCAACACAAACCATTCCTTCCATTCCACCCAGGTGATTCATTCACTTAGTTGTTTTATTAAACAAAACACAAGTCCACAGACTTAGAAATATTTCATAGCATGAATATATATTCCACCCTTGTTTTCTACTAGCTAAGCTAAGCAAGATAGCAGTAGGATTCTTAACTTAGGAAATTTCTACTAAGGTTTCATCTACTAGGACTTCCCATGGCATAGTTTACACTTAGCAAAAATTCCATGCAAGTCCTACTTAGAAATATCACTAATGCATAGTGAAAATAATGGGACAAAGTATGAAGCATCACTTGCCTTTTTGGTAGAGAATATAAGTTCACTCCTTGTCTTTGCAATGATCACACTCTTCAAATCACTACATTTCAATCAAGCAAGCAATATTTCAATCTACCATTCTAGCAAAACATCACATAAAATGATAGAAACAAAACAATGCATGCAAGCATGCCAAACTTTGTTTTATTTACAAAAGTGGTTTATAATTGGTTATAAACATTCTAAAAAACTTTATTGGTCATTTCATAGAGTGGTAAAACTATTTGCAAAAGATTTTACCTATAAACCATTTTTGAACAAAATCAATATTTTATGTGGTTGAAAATGCCTTTAGCAAAGTAGCAATCTTTATAGGGTTTGCGAAATATATTTTTAAATCATAAAACTTGGTGTTTGGGGTCAGAGAGTTCATTCCAAAACATTTCCCAAAGATTTTCTCCCAAAAGCATTTTTAATAAATAAACATTATTTTTATTTGGCCAGAAATGCTTTAATTCAAGGTTTTATTCTTTTGCTTCACCAAATATGTTTTTGAAACCACAAATTGATTTCTATGGTCAGTAGGTTCAAAACAAACCATTTTCCAAAGGTTTTATCTCAAAAATCATTTTAGAACAATTTTTATATTCCAAATATGCCTACACAAGTTTCTGCAAAAACAACCATTTTAACAGAAGCATTTTACTAAACAAAGTGCATGGTCGGAAATTACTTGTCTTGCTGAATCCATTGATATAAAATTTGCAAAATTTGGACGTGTGGTTTGAAAGTTATGAATTTTTCAAATTGGAACATCTAATAGACAAGTTTCTGTTTTTAAAACAAATCACTGGACACGTGGGCTGTTCTGGTTCATCGAAAACGGTTTGTGCGGATTAAGCTCTGTGGTGCGTTGGATCTAACTAAATCGCACAGATCAGATTGCATACCCCTTCGCTTTAAGTGATTCTATCGTATCCTTACGATCTTCATCTAACGGCTATCAACACCACGACCAGGAACTGGCGGCGCTCGACGGCAGCGCGCGGCGGCGACGCTCTGGCGGCGGAGTTCCGGCTAATACAGGAAGAAAGAGAGAGGGAGGAGTGGCTCACAGTGATCGCAGGGGTATGGCGAAGCTCAAGGTGGTCTTCGGGTAGCAGGGGCGCATGGGTGTCGTCGGAATTCCTCACCGGAGATGCTCCTGGCGTCGGGTGCGGTCAGTCGTCGTCGAGGGCGACGCTACGGAGCACGAGGGAGCAAACAGAAGATGCGGTTAGCTTCGTACGCGAGTCTCGGACATGTGTGCATCAAAAGGAGGGCAAGGGGGGTCTGGTCTCACCGGTAGTGCTCGTCGGAGCGGAGGCAGACGATGGCGATGTGCAGCGGTCGTCGTTCTCGAGGTTCTGGGTCGCACGCGAGCGAGGGAAAAGTGCTGGGAGGTGCAGAGGATGTTTGCGAGCAAGCTCATGTGCTCAGGCGGCAGTGGGGCTGACAGTGGTGGCCGGAATTTGATTGCGAGATCGTCGGAGCAGTGCGTGGTCTAAGCGCAAATCAGGGCGGCCTGGGGGCGTAAAGGTTCTGGCGAGTGAGGGGGATGAGAGAGGGGGCGCAGGCGAATTAGTATGCGTGATCGAGGGGTCGCTTAATGGCGTGGTTAACGCGTATTCATGCCGGCATTCATTAGCAGCAACGGCCGGCGAGGTCAGCGGGAGGGGTGAGGAAGAAGTGAGCTGGCGGTGGGGCCTGGCGTCAGCGAGAGAGGAAGAGAGGAGGTGGGGTCCATCGGTCAGCGATTGAGTGGGTTCATTCCGCGGTGAGAAAAACGTTTCAGGGGAGGGGGTGTGTGGTGGGCTGTTGGGCCAGATGGGTCTTGCTGGGCTGGGTCGACCTTGTTCACCTTTTTTTTAATTCATGTTTCTTTTCCTTTTTCCATTTCTTTTATTCTGATTTGATTTTGTTGAAACAATTCAAACATTCATTTGAATTCAAATCTTTGCCAAATTTTGTGAAGAATCAAATACTGATTAATAGTATATTCTGAAGTCAATTTTGGAATAAAATTTTATTCTTTTTGGGGTCTTTTTAATTATTCAAAAAGGCCCTTGTTTTACATCAAATAAGATTTAATAATAATTTCAAACACCATTTAAATTTCTAAATCCTTCCAAATCTTTTCAGTAGGTTTTTATTTGTTTAATATGGTGTCAAATAATTCATCTTGAATTATTTGGAAAGTATTTAATATGATTCATAAATCATTTGAATTGAGTATTTGTTTTACTTCCAATGGAATTAAATATAGTTATAATTCCCTAAATTTTACTTGGAAGATTTATTTTATTTAAGTTAATTAAACAACTTTTATTCCACTTGGGTAAATTCCATAATACTATTTTCTCATGAATTATATAATTATTCTTGTTAGAGATTTGTCTTTATTAAAATAGGGATAGAATGGTTAATGCCATTTTATTTTATTTTGGTAATTCTTTATCCTTTTATTTTATTTGGATTTGGATTATATTCATTCTATTTGCTTAATGGATTAGGCCAAGATTTAATTTGGTCTTTAAATAATCCTTATTTAATATTTCTTTCTTCATCTTATAAAATCCATATTTTTTTTATTTATAGATCCAAACTTGGTGATTCAAATTTGTAAAATCTTATTTGATATTTATTTATCCTTTTAAATATCCTTAGGATCACTTGCTCATCATTTGGTATGGATTTCTAGATAGGTGCTTTATTATCTTTGGAAATTACTTTTCCTTATCTTATTAAATTCATAAGATTTTATCTATGGCTCCAAATTGAATGAAATCAATTTATATGGTTTTATAATATTTCCATTTGTCATTCTTGATCATTTTTAAATGTTTGTTTGACCAATTTTTTTATATGGATCAAATCCATAGGCTTGGAGATAACTTGGAAATGATTTTATCTCATTAGGGTTTAGGGTTTGGATTTATTTTCCAAGTGTTTAAATTTCAAGATACATTCATTGAGGAATGCATTACTCTTGATTTGGATTTTGTTGAATTTCAAACTTTAATTAAAGTTTGTTCAAGATGGGATTTTTAAGTTTACATTTAGAAACAAATGTTTCTTTTTACCCTAATTTTCAACAATTATTTATTTTATTTTTTTATTTTTCACATTACAAGATTTGGTAAATCTTGGGATGTGACACGTGACTAGATACAAATAGTTCAAGAACAAGCAATATCAACATTATGAATCAACCAATAAGATTTGGGACAATGCACATAAAACTAAGAATGAAAACTATGCTCTCTTAATTGGTGCCTAAGATAGAAGGTGGAGACTCAATATAAAAGTGGAAGAAATGCCCTTCAGAGGGAAGCAGGGATTTCAAGTTTCATAAAGAGCTTCCAAAAATTATGGTACTTGTTAGCTTTCAGCTCTCATTGCCCCTATCATAAGCATCTTGAAGTGGTTAAGGTTAAAGTGAACAAAGTATGGAGTATATGCTTGACAATGTATAAGTTGGAAATCTCATGTCCCTTGAGTACGAGGGACGCTCCTCATGATACTCAACTTTAGTTACCGGTAAGTTCTTATCATAGTAAGTACATGTGTATCATAGAGAACCGCCAACGGGGTACCCCTTGCCCCATGATACAGGAGCTAACCCATATCAAAATGACAAGGCAAGAAGACAATGAGTATCTCAGCTATGTTCTTATTTACCATGGGAAAATGGTACTTTTTTCTCTTATTTCCTCTTTTTCTGTGTCTCTCTTTTTTATAAGAAGAAAGCTTCATAGATTGCTCACTATGGTGATGCTGCAAGTTTCCACCATGACTAGGCATGGCTTAGGCTAGCGGCCCAAGCGTTTCTCTAACACATATACATAACTCCATGAACTTACAAGCTCCCCTTTTATTTCACACCGACGACATCCATAAACAATAGAGCATGATATCAACTGAGTAGATATTTACAAGTGTTGAAAGCGTTCCCCATGACAGCATGGTTCTGCTAATTCCAACTTGTGCAAGCATATACAACATCGATGTGCACAATGGTTCAAGTTTATTATGGGCAAGAAAAATAAAGTGTGCCATCAAGTTTGTGTGAGCTTTAATCACTAAATTTTCACATAACAAAGTGACTTTTTAATTGGAAGGTAGATAAAACAAGAATTTACTTGAAATGGCGTAACACACCATGCATAGGAATTTATAGTGGACACTTTGGAATAATTTGGTTTCTTGGGAGTTGGATGCATGAGTAGAGGTTACTCAATACAAGTGAAGGCTAGCAAAACACCGGGAGCGACCAACTAAGAGAGCAATAATGGCCATAATCATGCAGACCGACAAAACATTATCAACTAAAGCATAAAGTGGTATCACAAGTCAAAAAGTAAATGATAATAGTGGCTATGGAGACTAGTTCATAGTCATAACATGGTGTGAGCATGTGCCAAGTCAACCCAAACAAAGCATTAAAGGATAATACCACAATACTATGCTTTTGTATGCTAAAACAACGCATGATTCCTTCAAGGCACACTAAGCAATCTCAATTGTTTGGAACAAGTCATGCTACAACAATAATCACTAAGCATAAGGTCAAAACAACATCTATCATGACATGATAAAGTCTAAGCCACAGTCAAAGCAAGCTCACTTTTGTGCCACTATAAGCATGAAACTTTCTACTCTTTTCCAACACCAATCAACTTATTTGAAACATCACAGCGAAAACGGGGGTCCAACTACTTTATTCAAGAAAACTAAACAAACGAAAACCAAAAATAAAAACTAAGACGCTCCAAGAACAACACAAGTGTGCATGAAACAATAAAAACGAAGTGTCTAGAAAGAGACCTGAGATTTTTATTGATGAAGAAGGGGATGCCTTGGGCATCCCCAAGCTTTGACACTTGTAACTCTTGAATATTTCTTGGGGTGACATAGGGTGGCATCCCCAACTTTGAGCTTTTGTCCATTGTTCATCTCAATACATCATTCTTCCCCTACACTTGAAAATTTTCTTCATACAAAACTTCACACAGTCTTCATTAGAAACATTTGTGCATTCAAAAGTAATAAACCTCTGGCTTTTGTTTAACACAACAAAACTTTCACTAAGAACACAAGCTACTATAGAAATTCCTTCAAAAAGCTCAATTCTCCCAAAAATAACTAAAAAAGAAATCGATAAGAGGCAAATGCAAATAATGGCAGAAATCTGTCAAAAACAGACCAGCAGGTGAAAACCGATTTTTTCGAAAACCTTCTGTTGCTCAAATCAAAAAGTGTTTAACTAACGAAAGTTAGATAACAACCTGGGGCATAAGCACATAAAATTACATCTCAATACGACATATAGAGATTTTGCACAAATTTTTACAGTGAAGCAAAGAAATCTGTTTCGGGACAACAACTTCCCCAAATCTTATTTCTTGGCACAAAAATCAAATAAAAAGGATAAGGATAGGTTATTAAAGAAGTAATAACTTCTAAGACTCAAGAAAACTATTGGGTTATCTCCCAAGAAGTACTCTTCTTTTACGCCTTTAAGTTAGGCACAAAAAGCAAGAATCAAGTATTTTCAAATGAAGAAGCATTAACATCAATTTTTGCTTTCAAAGGAGGAGCAAAAGTTAACTTCTCTCTCCTCATAGGGAAGTGTTCAATAACTTTCTTGAATGGAAATTGATATTTAATGGTGCCTTTTTTCATATCAATAATGGCACCAATAGTTGTAAGAAAAGGCCTTCCCAAAGTAATAGGACAAGAAGCATTGTATTCAACATCCAAAAAATAGAAGTCAATAGGGACATAGGCATTATTAACCATAATAAGAACATCATTAACACTCCCCATAAGTTTCTTCTTAGCATTATCATTAAGTGGGACATCTAAATAGCAATCTTCCAAAGGTGGCAAATCAAGCATTTCATAAATCTTTATAGGCATGATAGAGACACTAAAACCAAGGTCACATGAAGCTTTGAGATCAAAGTCATTCACTTGCATATTAATGATGGGTTCCCAACTATCTTCTACTTTCCTAGGAATAGAAGCTTTGTGTTTCAATTTTCTTCCTTAATTTTCGACGACCTTCTGTTGCTCAAATCAAAAAGTGTTGAACTAACGAAAGTTATCTAAAATACTGGGGGCTTTATTCGTAAAATATCATCTCAATATGACTTACAGAGATTCCTCACGAATTTTTATGGTGGAGCACAAAAATCTGTTTCGGGACAGCAACTCCCCAAATCTTACTTCCCTCTCATTAGAGGTCATTATTTGCACAAAAAGCAAACAAAAAGGATAAGGAGAGGTCATTACTGAAGTAATAACTTCCAAGACTCAAGAAAACTCTTGGGTTATCTCCCAACAAGTACTTTTCTTTAACACCTTTAAGTTAGGCACAAGAAGCAAGAATCAAGTATTTTCAAATGAAGAAGCGTTAACATCAAGCCTTGCTTTCAAAAGAGGAGAAAAAAAGAAACTTCTCTCTCCTCATAGGGAAGTGTTCAATACCTTTCTTGAATGGAAATTGATACTTAATGGTGCCTTCTTTCATATCAATGATGGCACCAACAGTTCTAAGAAAAGGTCTTCCCAAAGTAATAGGACAAGAAGCATTGTATTCAACATCCAAAACATAGAAATCAACAGGGACATAAGCATTGTTAACCATAATAAGAACATCATTTACACTCCCCATGAGTTTCTTCTTAGCATTATCATTAAGTGGGACGTCCAAATAACAATCTTCCAAAGGTGGCAAATCAAGAATTTCATAAATCTTCCTAGGCATATAGAGAAACTAGAACTAAGATCACATGAAGCTTTGAGATCAAAGTCATCCACTTGCATACTAATAATGGGTTCCCAACTATCTTCTACTTTCCTAGGAATAGAAGCTTTGTGTTTCAACTTCTCTTCCTTAATTTTAGCAAGAGCATATGTAATGTGCTTGGTGAAAGCCACATGCATATCACTAGCATCAGGACTTCTAGCAAGCTTTTGTAGGAACATAATCACTTCAGAAATATTGCAACCATCAAGATCAAAATCAAACTTAGTATCAAAGGTAGTAGGCTTCGGCATTGTTGTAGGTGGAATAGGGACTTCTTGTGGTTTGGTAGCATCCATATTGGTGGTGGTAATAGTACAAACACTATTGTTTCTAGCAATTTCAGCTTCTTTTTCCCACATAGCATGCAATTTAGCTAACAGTCTAACATTTTCATCAATAGTTACTTGTATGGCATGAGTAGCAGCAAAGGTACTTTCAACGGTTTCAGGTTTAGCAGCCATATTA
Organism: Avena sativa; assembly: GCA_916181665.1. Lineage (NCBI taxonomy): Eukaryota > Viridiplantae > Streptophyta > Magnoliopsida > Poales > Poaceae > Avena > Avena sativa. The sequence goes on along the minus strand of OV702285.1, from coordinate 36,440,463 downwards.
TTAATCAAAGACGATTGAGCTTCAGACAAAGATGAAATATTTTTATCAGTATTCAAAATTTTGGACTGTAAACTAGGAATTTCCCTATTCATATTCTCAAGTTGATGACTAATATTTTTCAAAATAGCAGATTGGTCTTCCATAGTTTTAGTGAATATTTTGTTCTGCTCATATTGCATTTGCATGAAGTTTTTAGTGGATCTTTCAACTTCTAGAATCCTATCTTCACTAGGCATTCTAGATCTACCATGATAAGTATTGTTATTATTAGGAGGATAAGGCCTATAGTTATTACCATAAGTATTGTTGCCAAAATTATTATTCCTAATAAATTTCACATCAACTTGCTCTTGTTGAGAAACTAAAGAGGCTAAAGGAACATTATTTGGATCAATATGAGTTTTTCCATTAACAAATATAGCCATGTGGAGCTCTCTCAGTGTGCCATTCAGAATAATTAACCATCATATTAGCAAGGAGCTTTGTTGCAGCACCCAAAGTAATGGTCATAAAGGTACCTCCAACAGCAGAATCCAACAAATTTCTTGAATAGAAGTTTAACCCTGCATAAAAAGTCTAGATAATCATCCAAGAAGTCAGTCCATGAGTGGGACAATTCTTTACCAAATATTTCATTATTTCCCAAGATTGAGCAACATGTTTGATACGTCCAATTTGCATCACCATTCTATATCATAATTTACCTCTATTCATTGATATATTTCATATTAAGAGGTGTTACTTATGTCTTTTCATCTGTTTTTGCATGTTGGATGATCCTTGGAGGATGAACTCCGGACTCAGGATTCTGATGGAAAAAAGCGGTGTTTTGATGCAATTTCACGAAGATCAGAAAAATACCAAAAAAACTACAGAAAATCATATTTTCCTAGAAGACGAAGGATGCTAGAAGGGGAGGCGGAGTTGGGCCATACGGGCCCCACCCCCCAGGCATGGGCCACCCTAGGTCGCGCCTACAGGGGGTGTGGCCACCCTGACCCACCTCTGGCTCTGCCCTCTTGATACGTCTAAAACGTATCTACTTTCTCGAACACTTTGCTATTGTTTCTTCTCTAAACTTGTGTGATTTGGATACAACTAACACGGACTGGCGCTGTTTTCAGCAGAATTACTTTGGTGTCTTTTTTTGTGCAGAAAATGAACTATTAGGAAAAATCCCGGAAAATATGCAAAAACTATTTCTCACCAGAAGATCCACGGAGCCAGAAGGGGAGACAGAGAGGAGGCCTGGGGGCCCCAGACCCACCCTAGGCGCGGGCCCACCTAACCCCGCGCTTGGGGGAGGTCTGGCCACCCCCAGGCATCTAGGCCTCCCTCCGCGCCTATAAGTTGCCTTCTGACCTAGAAACTCAGGGGGGTTCGATAGTTTTCCAAAAGGAGTTCCGCTCCACCGCCGCCACCAAAAACCAAGATTCGGATCCAGAAACTCGGTTCTGGCACCCTGCGGGGACGGGGAATTTGGATAGGATCATCGCCATCGTCATCACCAACGCATCTCCATCAACCACCAATGTTTCCCTCATCCATGAGTGAGTAATCCCCCTGCTGTAGGCTTGGGGATGGTAGGGATTGCATGAGTTCTATCATGTAATCGAATAAGATTGTTAGGGCATGGTGCCTAGTATATCTTGTGCTATTTGACTTTATTGCAACTTGTTGTTCTTAATGCTTGTCACTAGGGCCCGAGTGCCATGATCTCAGATCTAAACTTATTATTGAATCATTATGATAGTATTGTTTGTGATCTTATCTACAAGTTGTGTACACATATCATTGTCCGGATCCAAAGGCCCAAAGTGACAATAATTGGGACAACCGGAGGGGATGGCTGTGGTGTGAGGATCACATGTGTTCACGGAGTGTTAATGCTTTGCTCCGGTGCTCTATTAAAAGGAGCACCTTAATTGTTAGTAGTTCCCTAGAGGCCCCGCTGCCACGGGCTGGCTGGACAGAAGATGTTGTGCAAGCTCTCATTGCGAGCACGTATGACTATATTTGGAGCACATGCCTAGGATTGTTTAGTACTTGGATGCTTGTTATTATTTATCTACAATGCCCTAGATCTTGAAGTTACATGTTTAGACTCGTCCATGCAATGCCCATCATCCATCCCTATGCCTACCACACTCGAATCCTACTGTTACCATTACTGTTACTTGTCACATCCCAAAATTCTCCTAATTTTGGAATGTGAAATAAATAAATAAGATTGATTGATTGTTTGACCATGTTGAAAATTCTCAAAGAGAAGAAACTTTTTGAATAGAAAATCCTCTCAACCTTGAATTCAAAATCTTATATTCTTTTGTTATGACCTAAGTATCCATATAGGCAAAAGGGCATGGATTGATTTTGGATTGTAGAATTTGTGTGCAAGATTTCAAAATGAAAATCATGAAGCATTCATAAGCATTTCATTACATCCATGCAAGGTTCTCACAAACGGAATCCAAATCCTAGTATCTAAATCCTATAGTTGATTCGCCCAAATGTTCCTAAAGGAAATTAAATTGACTTTATAAAACCCACTATTGCTAAGACAGCGATTATTGCTAAATTATAGCCTAAAAGAATCCAATTAATATTACAAAATTTTAGAAACAAAATTGAGCTCATTTGGAGCTAGTATGAAAAAGTTATGAAATAAATACAAACACATAAAGATATAAATAAAATGGAATATACAAGGATTTGTAAATCCACTACTTCCAAACTAGTAAAAATATTACAAATTTGATCCTATAATGATCTATTCGATTTTAAAAAAATTTAGAAACAAGAATCATGTCATTTGGAGTTCGTATACAAAAGATATAAGGAAAACAAGTAAACAGAAAAAGAAAAAGAAAAAAAACTAGGCGGGCCGCTGGCCCACCGACCGAGCCAGCGATCGGGAGCAGGCACGCGCGCACGTACAGTGTGTTGCTTTAAAAAGCGTGTGAAATCTGTTTTCTAATACCTATCTCTACTCAAACTCTCGTAACTTTTTATCTACAACTCCGAATTGACTTCCGTTTGTTTCTACTTATCCCTACTCCAAGGTCTATCTCTAAACCATCCTAAACCTTCATATAAACTCGGAGCCACAGCTGTACGAGTTTTTCCTCTCGAAATCCCGAATCTACATATGCCCGAATCTTGTTTCGCTTTTTAACCCATCTAGACTTCGTCGTTTGCTTTCGATCAAAAAACGAAAGTTGAAGATTGCGTCGAAATCTTTCCATCCCGACAAACCTCACCTATTTTCATCCACCACAGCCGGAGAATTTCGTATCGCAATATTTCAGTAAATCCAAGATCTACTCGCGCTCGTTTCTTCAAATCCAAATTCCTTTGGTGAGAAGGTAGGAATAATGATTCCCCACAACTTTCATGTTCTGAGTTTTTCGATTTGACCTACGGATTTGTCTCTCTAACACAGATCTATTTCTTGTCTATTTTGAGCCAAAATCGGGTCAATCTCTTCTTCTAGCCACCGGATCCTATCCAGACGGTCGAGATCCAATCAAACCGGTGCGTGCCATGTCATCATCCCGGTCATCTTCCTCATCAATGTCACGTCAATGTCAGGTCAACATCTAGACCCAGTCAGCATGCAAAGTCAACCTGTCCAGTCAGCGGAATATTCCCTGGAATATTCCGTTCGAATTTAAAATTGCATATTATATATCTAACTTGTAAAATTCATTAGAAATTCATACCACGTCCAAAAATTGCGTATAATATACCAAATTGAAGATAATTTTACGTAGAATCATCTTTTTAGAATAGATCCAACTTTTACTGTACGTGGTTACTGCAGTAATTTAATTAGTTTTAATGGTCTTTTAGGTTAATAAATTCATAAGAAATTATATGTTACTCCGAAAAATATGAATAATATATCAAATTGAAGCTAATGTAATGTACTTTAATAATATCTAGTTGGATCTAGCATTTGCGGACTATTTAACCCGTAGCAATGTAATTAGTTTTAATGGCCTTATATATCATTAAATTCATAGTAAATTAATTGCTTGTCACAAAAATATAAATGATATACCGATGGAAAGCTGGTTCCATGTAGATCATCAATATGTAATTAGTTCAGCCTTTGACTGTAAGGTTTTGCCGTGAAGATTTAAATAGTTTAATGGCCTATTTAGAGTAATAAATTCATAAGAAAATAAATACTATTCAGAAAATTATAAATAATACGTCCCTGAAATCAAAATTCCGTGGAGATTACAGATATAATTTTAGTTTGATTTTTAGACAACAGAAACTATATGAATCATTTAAAACCATTAAACACTATTTAAATCATACAAAAAGATTTATAACTCCGATTAGGGTGAATCCAACGCCTACTGGTCCGTATTAATGTCCTCTATCCAGTAAACCTAAGAAAAAAATTTAATTCTACAGTTAGAACAGGCGTTACAACAGAACTATTAAAAACCCTATATTGACAAGTAATTATTAATAACAAGTACTCCATTGCATTAATTGGTCTCTTGCATGCATCATATACTTCAATATTGTTTAGAGAACTAAAGTAACAACCATTGTGACTTATTAAATTGTCATGCATGCATTTGTTGCATTTGTTTGATCTCTATGTGCTATTGTTTATGTTGTATGCAATTGTTTGATCGATAGATTGCGAGGGGTGTAACGTGTGTGATTGCAACTACTATGATTTCAAGCATTATGGTTAGGACGAGAGCAACCATTATATCTATGAGAATTGTGAGGATTATCTAATCGACTACATCTACAACAAAGGCAAGTGGTGCTATCTTGGTCATAAAGTCCTATTGTTTTCCTATGCATTGTAGATGCTTTTGTAGAATTGCATCTGTATGAATTGATGTGTATATGCTATGCTATATCCCATATTATTACCTAGTCTTCCTTGTTTATGGGCCATCGTATTGGTAGATTGCTTAGCTATGCTATTTAGACGAGGAAGGGAATCACATCATGAAAAGTTATATGTTTTGAAAGGATTATGTTTTGCTAAATGACAAACCAACATGTTTTAATGAACCACCTGGGCGGAATGGCATTGATTGGGTCATCGAGTGTGGATTTTGGTGGGGAATGCCGCCCAGGACACTGAGAAATGATTGGTTTCTTTGTTTGGAAGCTTTCGTGTGCAACCATGTGCCAATAATGAAATGGGCGGTTGGTTGAACTCAGTAGTGTTGGAGATATGCCCAAGAGGCAATAATAAAGTAGGTTATTATCATATCTTCATACTTATGATAAATGTTTACATACCATGCTATAATTGTATTAACAGGAAACATTAATACTTGTGTGATTTGTAAACATAAAAGAGTCCCTAGTAAAGCCTCTTGTTAAACTAGCTTGTTGGTTAATATATGATCATGGTTTCCTGATCATGAACATAGAGATGTTATTGACAACAGGGTCATATCATTAGGAGAATGATGTGATGGATATACTCCTATAGTTAAGCATAGCATAAAGATCAAGTCATTTAATATAGTTCATTTGCTATAAGCTTTCTAATACATAGTAACCTAATTCCTCCGACCATGAGATCATGCATATCACCTTTACTGGATGGATGCTTTGATGACATCAAACACCACACTGTAACAGGGTGGCTATAAAGGTGGCATTGAGTGTTCGGAAAGTATTGGTTGAGACACATGGATCAAGAGTGGGATTTGTCCATCCATATGACAGATAGATATACTCTGAGCCCTCTCGGTGGAATGTCATCCAATTAGCTTGCAAGCATGTGACTGGATCACAAGGGATCACATACCACGGGAACGAGAAAAGAGTACTTATCAGTAACGAGGTTGAACTAGGTATGCAGAGATACCGACGATCAAAACCTCGGATAAGTAAAATATCGTGAGACAAAGGGAAATTGGTATCGTATGTAAGTGGTTCATTCGATCGCAAAGTAATCATATAAATATGTGGGAGCCATATGAATTTCCAGATTCCTCTATTGGTTATTGATCGGAGAAGTGTCTCGATCATGTCCGCATAATTCACGAACCGTAGGGAGACACACTTAAGGATTCGATGTTGTTGAGTAGTTATGGAATGATGAGTAAGAGACTGAATGTTGTTCGGAGTCTCGGATGGGATCCGGGATATCACGAGGAGATCCGGAATGGTCCGGAGAATAAGATTCATATAAGGAAAGTCCCGTTTCGGAGTTGGGGAATGTTTCCGGTGTTTTCATCGGGAATGTTCTAGAATGTTCCGGAATGTCCGGCACTCCGGAGGGGAAGGGTACATGGATGTGTTGTATCAAGTTGGTATGATTGCATCATGTACTAAGTGTCATCGCTGTTCCAAATAAAGGATTAATTCAAATCCTAGTTTGAAAAGTCAAATAGCTAAATTGAAAAGTCAAATGGCTAAATTTGGAAAGAGGAAAAGAGGAGGAAGGTGAAACCGAGTTGGGGAGGGAGTCCCTCCTCCCCAAGCCGGCGCACCACCCAAGCCGAGTTGGGGAGGGACTCCACTCCCTCCCCTTGGCCGGCCGGCCCCTCCACCTATATAAGGAGGGGCAGGGCTCCCTCCTAGGACAACAAGTACCTCTCCTCCAAACCCTAGCTTGGCGCCACCACCTCCTGTAGCTGCCGCCGCCTCCTAGGGTTGCCCTAGCCGCTGACTTGGGGTGCCCTAAACCCTAGCCGCCGGCTCTAGCACCTCCTCCTTGGTGTGTCTAAAACCTAGATCGCCGAGGAGCTCTCTCATACTCCACCATACTCGCTCCGGCTTAAGGCGAAGCCCTGCGAGATCTCCCCTCTACTTCCGGTACCACGCCGTTGTGCTGCCGGAATCGCGAGGAGAGTGCTACAACCTCCACTGCCTGCTGGAACAAGGGAGAGGAAGGTCTTCGTCGAGTACCAAACGTGTGACCGACTGCGGAAGCGCTGCCGGAACGCAGCGCCGGATGGATCGTCTACGCGATCTTGAGATCGGCAAGTGTATGACTACATCACCCACGAGAATCTGCTCTCGTTAACCGCTTTGGAATCTTCGAGGGTGAGTTCCTCTATCGACTTGTTGCTACAATCTAGTAGATAGATCTTGGCTTGTTTGTGTGCATGCGGTAGAAATTTTTTGTTTTCCATGCTACGAACCCCTAAAGTGGTATCAGAGCCGTGTCTATATGTAGATCTGTTGCACGAGTAGAACACAATGGTCATTGTGGGCGTTGATGCTTTTATTGTCGATTGCTTCTTGTGTACTTTGCATCTTGCGGTATGTTGGGATGAAGCGGCCCGGGCTAACCTTACATGACATCGTTCATGAGACTTGCTCCACGCTTGACATGCAACTTGTATTGCATAAGTGGCTTTGCGGGTGCCTGTTTCTCCTAGCATAGTTAAGATCCAATTTACAACGGGTGATTAACAATACTAGTATCAATGTTGTGGTTCATGTTCGTAAGTTAGAACGACACTTATTGAAAGCCCCAAACCACGTAAAACATGCACAGAAAGTAGAGGCGTCTAACTTTGTTTTGCAGGGGTGTACAGTGATGTGATATGGCCATGATTGTGATTATATTTGATGTATGCAATGATCCTTATTGTAAGTTGGCAACCGGCAGGAGCCGTATGGTTGTCTTTAATTTATGTTAAGACTCGCGTGTCTATTCAAAGTAGTTGTAATAGTTGAAGCCGGTGGACGACAACCATGGAGAAGCGTCATTGACCTTGATGCAATGCCGGTGATGATGGAGATCATGTTCGTGCTAGAAGATGTAGATCGGAAGCACAAAGAAGAAAGGCCATATCATATCACATATTATGAATTGCATGTGATGTTAATCCTTTATGCATCTTGTATTGCTTAGTAGATGACGGTAGCATTATAAGATGATCCCTCATGCACATGAATTTCAAGTCATAAAGTGTTCACCCTCAGTTAGCACTGTTGCTAAAGCTTGTGTTTCGAAGCACCACGTGATGATCGGGTGTGTTAGATTCCGCAAGTGTATACAACGTGAGCAAGCCAGATTTGCTCATGGGGAAACTAAGGTTTGATCTTGACGAGCCTAGCATGTACAGACATGGTCTCGGAACACGGATCACCGAAAGGTATAGCATGAATCATATAGTAGATATGATGAACATGTCGATTGTTCGCCATTGAAACTATATCAACTCTCGTGATGATCGGTGTTGATGTGGTGGATTTGGTTCGTGTGATCACTAAAACAATGTGAGGGATATTGTTTTGAGTGGGAGTTCAACAGCAATATGATTAAAAGTTGAACACTATTTATCATAAATTAAATCAAAGTGAATTTGCATAGTTGTTGTAGTCATTGGCATCCGTTTACCACCTTGCGCTTAGTTATAATTGAGATGATAGAACTATAGAATTCTGGTTAGTTACTTTACGAACTGGTATCGTATTGTTTTGAAGTGTTAATCTAAAGTTTAAAAGTCCCATTGCAAACTTTCAGTAAGTTTTGATTACTCCATGAAGTTTAATAGTTGGTATTAAATCAAGAGTAACAATTCCAATGTTAGTATATAAGTATCATGTTTGTCTCCATGATTCTTGATATTCAAAGGATTGTCTTAATATCAAGGTTATCTAGGATCTGAAAGAGTTGTTTCAGAAACCATGATGTGTGGAAGATATTGTGATATCTGAAACGAAGTTTTGGGTGCAACATGATAGAGTATAATATGGCAAAAGTCATGTTCTCATATTTGATGAGAATTTGCAAAAGGTTGGAGACACTAGTTGTCCTAATCCTCCAAAAGGTTTTGGAGAGCAACATTATACTCGCGATTCACCGTTACAAGCTAAAAGTAGCTTGATCATGGATAAATCCATGATGAGGGTGAATATTTGATGTAGGTAAAATGTTTACTACACCAAGAGATTACTAAAGAAAGGAATTTGAAAGAACACCAAACATTTGATAATGGTGATCTACTTCAAAGTGCAAGTCCAAATACATTGGTATTTAACTATACACGCTTTGGACTATGTGTCATATGTATGACTCCACTATTGATGTTGATAGATTCTTTCAAACAGAAAAGGAAATACTGAAAGAGAATCTCATAAATATATGGCAGAAAAGAAAAGACTAGAATTGTTCAGTTTAAGTATATAGATGATATACATGGTATGGCTATATTCTTTGCTTATTAAACAATGTGGTTCTTAATTATTTGATATTGAATTTGTTGGTGTGAATCGTCATACGAAACAACACAATTCATGAACAACAATGGCCTAAGTAACTAGCAAAAGAATATGTGATGATGTTCATCGAGAACAAATAAAGGGTTATTGTGTTGCTTGTTAAACATCAAAGCTTGCCTTCAAGATTTGTTTTATCAGGTATTATGAGAACAAAAGGGTTGTTCAAATAATTGCCGTAATCTATAAAAGATGGATGATTCACAAATCTCGTTGGAGAAATCACATCCATAAAACTAGTGCTAAAAAATGTCGAAAGACAAATTGATTGAAAGATCACTTAGGAAGTGACAACGCCGTTTAAATTATATTGGAAAGAAAACATGAAGAAACTCCATATGGATGGAATTTTGGAGTCTTTTGATTTTTGATCACATGACGCTTGTGAAACTTTCCCATAGATAATTAAAACTTCGTTCGTAGGCCAAAAGGGGACGAATGACTAGCTTATTGGAACTTGTACATATTGTTGTATGAAGTCCATTATGTGTAGTCAAGAGCGATGGATTTCAACTTCACATGCTTTCTCCGAGAATTTAAGTGAATATATGAATATTTACTTAATAAGGATGAAGTATGAAACATTTGAAAAGTTCAAAGACTTTCAAGATGAAGTGCAAGATCATTGTAACAAGAATATAAATAGTTTATGATAAGATCATAAAGGAAGATATTTTGAGTTACAAGTTTAGCATAATACCTGAGATTTAAGGAATCGTTCCATAGATTTACATGTCCCGAAATACCATAAGAGTATGGAGCATTCGAGATATGTAATTAAACCTTGTTTGACATGGTAAGATCGAAGGTGTAATTCATAAAACTGCCATTATATTTTAAAGATTAAAAGCTTTAGTGACTACCGTTTTTTCCACTGAAAAGAGCTTCATCATAATCCATTGAAATGACACCATATAAAGTTATGGTTTGGGATAAAACCCAAGTTGTCCTTTCTTAAAACATTGGTATGCTTTGCATAAGAAAGATGTTTGCAACCAAAGTCGGATGAACCTGTCTTTGTATGTTATTTCGAATAACTGTTAAGTATTCCTCCATAACACCAGAGACAAAAGTGTTTGTCGCTTAGAACGTCAAGTTTCGTTGAGAAGGAATTATTAGTGAAAAGATAAGTGGGAGGACAATAGAACTTTGATAAGGTTAAAGGAACCTTAGCTATATGTGCAAAGTTGCGCAACGCCGAAAAGTGTTCCGGAGGCAGCAACAATGCTCATGGCTCACGTGCCTCAAAGGTTGTGGTTACGAAGGTCAAAGTTTCTATTGAAACAAGTAGGTCGGGTAAACAATCAAATACCAAGATTTGAGAGTTAAATCATTATTTGGCAATAATGATCTGACTACATACAAAGAAGCGATGATGGGCCCTGACTCCGTCAAATGGCTTGAAGCCATAAAATCCGTGATAGTTCCATATACGAGAGATCAAGCTTTGAAATTGAAAGACCCTCTGAAAAGGTACAAGACCTTACAGTCGTATTTGGATCTATAAAAGAAATAAGACATGGATGTTTCACATCTATGAAATAGTCGACATGTTGGGAAAGTATTCACAACAATGTTCAAAGGTTGTATATGACAAGATTTGATCTTTCATAGCGATATTTAGTCTAGACGGATTAATGTAGCAACCACTACATATAATTTTGTTATATGGTAGTTGAATAAACAAAACAAGTTCTTCTAATAGAATTGTTACCTAGGACGTGTGCATGACACAGTCCATAGGGTTTTGTTAAATCAAAGGTTGCTAAATGCATATGCAAACTTCAATGGTTGAAGTAAGCATCGCGGAGTTGGAATCTTCACAATGATGAAATTGTTAAAAGAGTTTAAATTCATTAGAGACAATGAAGATGCTTGCGTTTGCAAGAAATTAAGTGGGAGCGCTAAGACATATTTCTAATACATTATGTGTAAGACATATTGTTGATTGGAAATGATGTATCTTTTATTAACACATATTAAGAATTTCATCTCGATGAAAGGCTTAGGCAAAACCCAAATATTTGGCATCAATAGACGCTAATATGGTTGTGCCAAAAGTACATAGATGATATATTGAATGAGATCAATATAGAAACTACAAGAAAGGTTCTTGTTGCACAGAAAGGATTGAATGAGTTCAATATTGATGATATATTCAAGTGTATTGACACTTGGTAAGTGAAACAAAGATTCAAGTATAGATTGATACTTGATGTATGAGATCACAAAGAGTATTTATATCAATCATACTGTGATATGTACAAATCCAGATATGTCCTATGCTCTAAATGTTATGAGCATATACCAGAATGATTCATAAGATGATCATTGGACAATAGTAAGGATATTCTTATGATCTTTTGGAAGAACTAAGAGTATATTATTTGTAGTAGTGACAAATAGATGGTTAGTTCATTGTAAAAGTACTACATTGATACTAGTTCTGTCACAAAGTACAAATTGAGTTTATCTCAATCTAAACTAAGGGTGGCACAATATCATGGAAAGTAAGTTCCATAATGGATTTGGATGAGTTCCAAAATAAAGACATTGTGACAGATACTACAACAAAAGGCTAAGCATATGACTGCTATAATAGCAGGTAAAGAGGGCATTTGTGTCAAGTAGTTTGTTATCAAACTAGGTGTAGTTCACAGCGGGATAATACTATGAAGATATATTGTACGACAATATTATCAAAATGTTTTAACCCCAAATAACTAAAGGTCTCACCAAAGGACCAAATTTATACAAAGCCATCTCATTAGAGAATGAGTGATGCGTAGAGACGCAAAGACATGCAATTACACACGGACCTGGAAGTGTCAGATCCGCAGATCAGTTGACCACTAGCAATCGTGTACATACAACACCGGAAAGCCATAGGTGTTGAATACACAAAGGTTTGAAACTAGATTCTTGACTCTAGTGCAAGTGGGAGACTGTTGGAGATATGCCCAAGAGGCAATAATAAAGTAGGTTATTATCATATCTTCATACTTATGATAAATGTTTACATACCATGCTATAATTGTATTAACAGGAAACATTAATACTTGTGTGATTTGTAAACATAAAAGAGTCCCTAGTAAAGCCTCTTGTTAAACTAGCTTGTTGGTTAATATATGATCATGGTTTCCTGATCATGAACATAGAGATGTTATTGACAACAGGGTCATATCATTAGGAGAATGATGTGATGGATATACTCCTATAGTTAAGCGTAGCATAAAGATCAAGTCATTTAATATAGTTCATTTGCTATAAGCTTTCTGATACATAGTAACCTAATTCCTCCGACCATGAGATCATCCATATCACCTTTACCGGATGGATGCTTTGATGACATCAAACACCACACCATAACAGGGTGGCTATAAAGGTGGCATTGAGTGTTCGGAAAGTATTGGTTGAGACACATGGATCAAGAGTGGGATTTGTCCATCCATATGACAGATAGATATACTCTGAGCCCTCTCGGTGGAATGTCATCCAATTAGCTTGCAAGCATGTGACTGGCTCACAAGGGATCACATACCACGGGAACGAGAAAAGAGTACTTATCAGTAACGAGGTTGAACTAGGTATGCAGAGATACCGACGATCAAAACCTCGGATAAGTAAAATATCGTGAGACAAAGGGAAATTGGTATCGTATGTAAGTGGTTCATTCGATCGCAAAGTAATCGTAGAAATATGTGGGAGCCATATGAATTTCCAGATTCCTCTATTGGTTATTGATCGGAGAAGTGTCTCGATCATGTCCGCATAATTCACGAACCGTAGGGAGACACACTTAAGGATTCGATGTTGTTGAGTAGTTATGGAATGATGAGTAAGAGACCGAATGTTGTTCGGAGTCTCGGATGGGATCCGGGATATCACGAGGAGATCCGGAATGGTCCGGAGAATAAGATTCATATAAGGAAAGTCCCGTTTCGGAGTTGGGGAATGTTTCCGGTGTTTTCATCGGGAATGTTCTAGAATGTTCCGGAATGTCCGGCACTCCGGAGGGGAAGGGTACATGGATGTGTTGTATCAAGTTGGTATGATTGCATCATGTACTAAGTGTCATCGCTGTTCCAAATAAAGGATTAATTCAAATCCTAGTTTGAAAAGTCAAATAGCTAAATTGAAAAGTCAAATGGCTAAATTTGGAAAGAGGAAAAGAGGAGGAAGGTGAAACCGAGTTGGGGAGGGAGTCCCTCCTCCCCAAGCCGGCGCACCACCCAAGCCGAGTTGGGGAGGGACTCCACTCCCTCCCCTTGTCCGGCCGGCCCCTCCACCTATATAAGGAGGGGCAGGGCTCCCTCCTAGGACACACAAGTACCTCTCCTCCAAACCCTAGCTTGGCGCCACCACCTCCTGTAGCTGCCGCCGCCTCCTAGGGTTGCCCTAGCCGCTGACTTGGGGTGCCCTAAACCCTAGCCGCCGGCTCTAGCACCTCCTCCTTGGTGTGTCTAAAACCTAGATCGCCGAGGAGCTCTCTCATACTCCACCATACTCGCTCCGGCTTAAGGCGAAGCCCTGCGAGATCTCCCCTCTACTTCCGGTACCACGCTGTTGTGCTGCCGGAATCGTGAGGAGAGTGCTACAACCTCCGCTGTCTGCTGGAACAAGGGAGAGGAAGGTCTTCGTCGAGTACCGACTGTGTGACCGACTGCGGAAGCGCTGCCGGAACGCAGCGCCGGAAGGATCGTCTACGCGATCTTGAGATCGGCAAGTGTACGACTACATCACCCACGAGAATCTGCTCTCGTTAACCGCTTTGGAATCTTTGAGGGTGAGTTCCTCTATCTACTTGTTGCTACAATCTAGTAGATAGATCTTGGCTTGTTTGTGTGCATGCGGTAGAAAATTTTTGTTTTCCATGCTACGAACCCCTACAAGTAGGTTGTGGTAACTCGAACCCGCGTATCCAGAGATGTAGATAGTGTAGGTTAGACCGGTGCGCGTCGGGATTGGGGAGCTACTTCCCGAACGGTTCCTTCTTGGACTTCTCCCTATCATCACCCAATATGAGAGTGGTGGTACGAGCTGGGCTAGCCAAGTCACATGGGTAAAGTGTACTAACCCCTGCAGGGTGTATAAACTAAATGCTTAGCCGTGTCCCCGGTTATGGACAATTTGAGCGACCTGATACTGATGCTATGATATTTCTCACTCATCCTTATTTCTTAATTACTTAAAACTTGTTGGGTGAACATAATTGGGTAGGAGCACCTGGGAGTGAACCAGAGTGTCCTATTTATCGTATTGGAAAACTACTTTGTTACAAATGTTAGGATAAAACTGTTGCTTTATGCAAATGAGCCTAAACTCCACTTGGCCAAATAAGCATGTAGTTGATAGATCTGTTGTTAACCACTTTAGCCTACTTGACATACATTCAATGTATTGACCATTCGTGGCTGCAACGTTTCATGTTGCAGGTTATATCGTATATGAGTGATCGTTCATAGGTCGTGAGACTCCACTCAACAATTGTTCTCCTGTGGCACATTTGAAGGATGGAGATCTACCTTGTATTCGTTTTCCGCTGTGTACTTGAATAAATAATGTAAATTCTAGATCATATTCGTTGTATTATGATGCACAATTATATTTGGTATCATTTTGTACTGTGTGTGCCAGTGAACCGATCTAGGGATTGGCACTATACACATGAACTCAGCCTTATCAGGCGAGGGTGTTACATTACTATTGCTCATGTTTCACCATTACTGCTGCTGTTGCTACTGATAAACTTCTATGAGCAAGAACTATTTCCAGGTACAGCTGAACTGGCAACTCAGTTGTTAAGGGCTGCAAGTATTATTTGGCTCCCCTTGTGTCGAATCAATAAATTGGGTAATACTACCCACAAAGACTGTTGTGATCCCCTATACTTGTGGGTCATCAAGACTATTTTCTGGCGCTGTTGCCGGGAAGCATAGATTTATTTGTAAGTTCACTTGGATCTATTATTGTTCACTGCTACTCCTTTCATCATGGGGAAGTCTCGTGATGGAAAGTTCCCTATTTTACCATCCGCTACCAGAAGAGGTACAGTCCTAATCACCTCTGCTTCTCTTGATTCACTGTATGTTATAAGTAAGCTTGTCACACCACCACCACATACTCATGCTACACACACTGCTACTGCTGACTCTGAAACTGCTTCTAATGCTCATGATGTTACTTCTACTGTGCTTGATGCGAGTGGTTCATTAGGTCCTTTTCTCGATGCTACTATGGCTAGTCTAGGAAATACCGAAACTCCTAGTGAATACACTGTTACACCTGTTAGCTCACCTGAGTCTAGTGAGAGTTATGATATTAATGATGGTTACATTGAGCTCACTGATGAATTTGTTGAAGAGTGCTAAAACACACATGGTACTAGTTCTATGAAGAGTCTCCTTGCCAGACGTACTATTATGCCTAAGATGTCCTATGATCCTAAGTTTGCCACTTCTCCCATACATATTAAGGATAAAGATTATGAATTCTCTCTTGATTTGTCTTATTTAGATATTGTTGAGAAAGAACCTTTTTGTGGGACTGAAAATGAGAGTGTTGTGACTCATATGAATGAGCTTTCTACTATGAGTGCTTTATTCTCTGATGATTTTAAGATGCGTAAGTATTTTGTTGCTAAGATCTTCCCTTCTCACTAAAATGAGAAGCTAGGGCTTGGTTTAATAGATTACCTCCTGGTTCCATTGATAGCCCTGATTGCTTCTTTCTTTCATAAATATTTTCCTCCCAGTGCTAGACATGCTGCTTTGCAGAGACTTTTTGATTTTAAACAGGGAGAAGAAGAGAAATTGCCTGAGTCATGGAAAATATTTCGTGCCTTGATTCATGCACATCCTGGATGTCCATTACCTAAAAATGAGCTTCTTGATCTTTATTATAATGGACTAACTGATGATTCTAGGACCTACCTAGATAGCTTTGTTGATTGTGTTTTCAGGAAAAGGACTCCTACAGATGCTGAACAATTAATGACCAAGATAAGCAAGAATTATGATGATTGGACTTCAACTGAGCTAAATACACCTGAGCCTATTACTCCTGAACCAGTTATTCCTGAACCAGTTCCAACACCAACAACAAAGAAGAGGGGAGTTATTGCATTAGATGATGAAGTAATGAAGGAAGGTAAGAAGTGTCTAAAGGAGAAAGGTATTAGAGCTGAAGATGTGAAGAATCTACCTCCTATAGAAGAATTATGCAAGCCAATTCCCCACTCATCTACTATTGAGGTACACTCTCTCCAACACTTTTATGAAGGTGATATTCCTTATGGTAAGCCTCCTAATCAATGTTTAGAGGAACTTGACATTTTTATTGTTAAACAAGGTCACTTTAATAAACAAGTTCAGAATCATTTATTGGAAAACTCTAGAGCTATCCACGAGTTAAAATATATTGTGGAAAGAACTTCTAATGATATTAAAACGCTTTGTAAACACTTTCAAATGGTTCAAACCCAACTTGATCAACTTGCTAAGGTACAAAAGGATATGCTAGTTAATGCTTCAGGAGATAAACATGCTTATGGAATTAGAACTAGAGGTGGTGCAGCTACCCAAGATCCCTTATATCCTGAAGGACACCCTAAAAGACTAGAGCAAGATTCCCAACAAGTATATAGTGGTAGTCCTCGTAATAGAAAGAAAAAGAAACATAAGATAGTTGAGGAACTACTTGAACCTGTTGTAGATCCTGATAGTATATCTGTCTCTGATGCTGAAACTAAGAGTGGTAATAATAATAATGAGTCTCCTGATAAGGAGGAAGGTGAGGAAGAACCTAAGAAGCACACTAAGAACACTAGATACACTAAGGAAGATTTTATTTCTAATAAACATGGTAAAGAAAGAGAACCTTGGGTGCAGAAACCTATGCCTTTTCCAGGTAAGAAACACAAGTCAGAGGAGGAAGAACACTACAACAAGTTTTGTGAGTGGACAAAGCCTTTCGTTTTGAAAATTCCTTTGACTGATGCTATTAAATTACCTCCTTATTCAAAGTATATGAAGGATATTGTCTCTAATAAAAGGAAGATTCCTAATGAGGAGATTTCTACTTTGCTTGCTAATTATTCCTTCAATGGTAAGGTTCCAAAGAAACTTGGTGATCCAGGTATACCAACTATTCCTTGCTCCATTAAGAATAATTATGTTAGAACTGCTTTATGTGATTTGGGAGCTGGAGTTAGTGTTATGCCTTTTTCTCTCTATAAGAGACTCCAGCTAGAAAAGTTGATACCAACTGATATTTCTTTGCAAATGGTTGATAAGTCAACTACTATTCCTATTGGTATATGTGAGGATGTTCCTGTTCAAGTTGCTCATAATTGCATGGTTCTAACTGATTTTGTTGTGCTTGAAATGCCTGAAGATGATAATATGTCTATTATTCTTGGGAGACCTTTTCTTAATACTGCAGGTGTTGTCGTCAATTGTAATCAAGGAAAAGTAACATTTAATATTAATGACAAGGAGCACACTGTATATTTACCCAAGAAGGTTGTTAGAATCTATTGCCTGAATTCCATTGAAAATATTGAGAGCATCAAGGTTGGAGAAATATATTGTCCCATTCCATAAGAAAATTTTGAAACTATTATGATTGGGCCAATTGCTATCAAGTATGAGGTAACATAATCACCTTGTGGAATGCAAAGTTTTGTTTCATATAAGATTGTTTTGGTAACAAGACTTGATCAACCTTGTTAACAAAAGGATTTTAATGAACAAAATAATGTTTCCACTATGGTTATGCTTGCTTTCTTTTTCCTTTCTCCTTCCTAGTCTTTGCTTTAGCTTTAGTTTTGCTAGTTGTTTGCTTGTTTGAGTTTCTTAGAGATCCTATAGTTTGGCTTTCGGTTTGCTTTTGCTTCTTCTGAAAAAACTGTTTCTGCGAGAAAATCAATTTTCATACCCTGAAAATTGGCCAAAAATAAAGTTTCCCAAAAAATCCCAGAAAATTCAAAATAGAGAGGTACCTGAGATGACCCAGGGGGCCACCCCTAGGCCCCACACCCATGGTAGGCGCGGCCTACCTAGGGGTGGCGCCTAGGGGAGGTCTAGCCCACCTGGGCCCCTCCAGGCTGCCTACTCAAAGCCACAAACTTTCTCTCTCCCGAAAAACACCGGAAAACTTCCTCAAGCTCGAGTTCTTGCTGTTCTTGCTCGCGATTTTCGATCTCCTTGTTCAGCCCATCTCAAGTACTGATTTTTGGAGAGTTTGCTCCTTGGTATGTGCCTCCTCCACTTGTTCAATTAGATTTGTGATTGGTAGATTGTATCTTGAGTATTTTGCTGCTATAGGTGACAGGTTGTTTGAGCTTGCATGCTTGTTCTTTTCTTAGAAACTTTGTTTTGATGCATGTGTAGTCCTCTAGCAAGTTCCTATAGTAGTTGCTCTTTATTTATCAACTTAGAAATCACTTGGTTTGATTGTTGTTTTGAAATTTCAGAATAGGGAAGTCATGGACCACCACACCTTTGGTGACATTTTTGAGAGTGATGCACCTATAAGGGCAAGGCTTCCAAGGTCATCTACCAGTTCTAGACCCTCATACAATGAGGATCTCATCACTCCTTGGTTTGGTGACGAGGGAGATGAAGGGGATGCGCACCCCTCCACCTTTCCTTGTCAAACTTTCTTGCGAGCTCCTGGGATTCTTAATGATTTCATGGCTTTGATTGAGAGGGCTGATCTAACAAGTTTCATGCAGGATGAGCGTGCACAATATGCTTTGCTTACTAAAACATTTGTGGAGAATTTCTCCTTTACTAATAGTTTGTTCAAGCCTACTGTGTCTTTCAAAATCTATGGCAGGGCTCATTCTATGACTTTGAAGCAATTTTGTAAAGCCTTGGGACCGGGTACAAATGGATCATCAAAGAAGATTACAGCTCTACATGCTTATCTGTTAGAGCTTTACCGAGGAATAACCAATGATGATGACCGTAGAGCTCAGTGAGGGAAGATAAAGAACATCCAACTTCCAGCCATCAGGTATTTTGCCTACTATCTCACCACCAGTGTTCTTGGTAAGGAGAACACTAGTAATATATCCAACTATCAATTGACCTTCTTAGCTGTGGCGCTCTACGGTGATGATAAGTATAATCTTGGTTCCCTCATTGCTTGTCGTTTAGCTGCTAAGGGACCCATTTATGGGGGAATTATTGCTACTCGTATTGCTGCTACCTGGGGCATTGCTGTTGATCCACATGATACAGTTTTGGCTCCTCTGAGGCTCGATCTTGCTGCCATGAAGGCGCACCACTTTGTTACCACTAGCTCTACTCTTGAGAACTTGGTTTATAGAATGTTGTTTACTGACGGGGAAGAGAGAAAGATCCATCTGCCCCAAACCACTTTGTTCAGTATTTCTCAGGGACCTTGGTCACGCTCGAAGGCAGAGATGGATGACAACCTGCGTTCTCTCAACTTCCACGGGCACTATCAGGGGGAAGCGCCCTGATATGACCATGCGTATTACACAGGGGAGGCCTCGAGCTCATACCAGGACGAGGGAGCTTCCTCGACATACTACGAAGACACATCTGCTTGGACACCATGGGATTGAGCCCCACTTAGGCCAAAAGCCTAAGCTTGGGGGGAGGTACATCGACGTCACACTCATATATATATCATGTTCGGTCAGTTCTTTGTATATCCATTGTTTCGCTTTCTTTTTGGTTCTTTGTTGCTTCTTTCTAAAAAACCCAAAAATATTTTCGTTGTTTCTCTTGGTTTGTTTCTTTGCTTTGGTTTTCCTTAAAAGAAAAATCCAAAAATATTTTGCTTTGTTTTTGTTTGGTTTTTCTTTGTTTGCTTGTTTCTAAAAAATCGAGAACACCAAAAATATTTGTTGTTCTTTTTTGGTTTTGTGAGTTCTTTGCAGGGTTCAGCCGTCCTCGGTGGATTTTGGTTTCATGTTAATTATTCAAGTCACACAAGTGAAGAGCAATAATGAAGATTAAGACAACTTGAGGTGTGGTAAGAGGCTGGTAACGAACTCTATTTGTTTCATTTTTGTACATATACCCATCATTGTGTGCATGCTTAGCCTGTTTGTGTAAGGTGTATGTCATTATGGATGCTTAGTAGTTCTTGCTTGTCTATGATTAGCTCCAGCTTGCTAATAGTTTATAGCATGTCATATGAATGTTTGCTTGCATTGTTTTATTCATACTTTGGTATGATACTCTGGTATCCTCCTCTGACTATTCATGTGAATCAACTTGGCACATGCTCACACATGCATATGACTAATCAATAGTCAGTAAGCCTCGATGATTTATTTTGCCTTAGAGTTCTTGTATCACTTTCATGCCATAATTAGTCCTGTTTTGTTGCAAGCATGATTATGACAGCTATTGCTCTCTCGTTTGTCGCTCCCTCTCTTTTGCTAGCCTTCACTTGCACTGAGTACGTGCTCTACATGTGCTTCCAAATTCCCAAAACCAGTATTGCCAGCTGTGTCCACCATACCTACCTATTAGCATCATTTTCTATTTCAGTGCATATTCCATATGCCGTGTTTTCTTGCGAAATAAAATGTTTGTCTGTGTTGAGAAAGTTAGTTAGTAAAGCTCTCATGAACTTGATGGCACATGTTATTCCTTGCACTTAATAATCCCGAACCATTATGACTAGTCCATGAAAGTTATATGCTGGCAAATTATATGTTGGGAGTCAGCAGAACCGTGCTATCACGGGGAACGCTTTCAACACCTTTTAGATATATTTATATCTAGTTGATACCTTGCTCTTTTGTTTGCGGATGTCAATGATGCGAAATGAAAGGGGGACTTGTGAGTCCATGGAGTTTGTATTCTGTGTTAGAGAAACGCCTGGGCCGCTAGCCTAAGCCATGCCTAATCATGGTGGAAACTTGCAGCATCACCATAGTGAGTTATCTATGAAGCATCCTCAATAAAATACTATGCATATAGTAAATAAAAAGATTGCTGAGATGCTCATTGTCTACTTGCCTTGTCATTTTGGTTATGGGAAATATCCTCTACCATATGCAAGGGGTACCCCGTTGGAGGTTCTCGATGATATGCAAATACTTACAATGACAAGAACTTGCCTGGACCCAAAGTTGAGTAGTATGCGGAGTGGCCCTCACACTCAAGGGACTTGGGATTTCCAGTCTATGGTCTGTCAAGCATATGATTCAAAGTGGACCTCACTTTCACCTTAACCACATAAAGATGCCTATGATAGGGACAATGAGAGCTCAAAGCTAATGAGTACCTTCCTTTCAGCATTGGGAAGCCTTTCAAACCTTCAAAAAACCGTTTTCACAACCTTGTTGAGTCACCACTTATTCTATGAGCACCTTCTTGAGAGCATAGTTGTCATTCTTGTGTTTGTTCCAAAACTTGGTTAATTATGTCATGACTTTGATGCTTGTATCTCTGATATATTTATCTCTAGTCTTCATGTGAACTTCAGAGGTGCCTTAGCATTTATATTGTGCTCTTCAAACAAAGGCAAGCGAGATACCACTCTATCATACCTTATTATGAGCATTGAAATGTTGCTTATGTTTATGTTTCATGCTACTTATTATTATTGAGTTGGTTTCTCTTCATAGCTTGCAATGACTATTGAGTATACTTAGTTGCATACTCCTTATTATGAATTGTCTAAGCATCTACTCCTGTGCTAAGAATATTTACATCATATGAAACAAAGTGTTCGTGAAATTTCATTTATCGCACTCAATTTTCAACTGAATTGCTTGAGGACAAGCAATAAGCTAAGCTTGGGGGAGTTGATACGTCCAAAACGTATCTACTTTCTCGAACACTTTGCTATTGTTTCATCTCTAAACTTGTGTGATTTGGATACAACTAACGCGGACTGACGCTGTTTTCAGCAGAATTACTTTGGTGTCTTGTTTTTGTGCAGAAAATGAACTATCAGGAAAAATCCCGAAAAATATGCCAAAAACTATTTCTCACCAGAAGATCCACGGAGCCAGAAGGGGAGACAAAGAGGAGGCCTAGGGGGCCCAGACCCACCCCAGGCATGGGCCCACCTGACCCCGCGCCTGGGGGAGGTCTGGACACCCCAGGCAGCTCCTCGGTCTCCCTCCGCGCCTATAAGTTGCCTTCTGACCTAAAAACTCAGGGGGGGGTCGATAGTTTTCCAAAAAGAGTTCCGCTCCGCCACCGCCACCAGAAACCAAGATTCGGATCTAGAAACTCCGTTCTGGCACCCTGCGGGGATGGGGAATTTGGAGAGGATCATCGCCATCGTCATCACCAACGCATCTCCATCAACCACCGATGTTTCCCTCATACATAAGTGAGTAATCCCCCTGCTGTAGGCTTGAGGATGGTAGGGATTGGATGAGTTCTATCATGTAATCGAATAAGATTGTTAGGGCATAGTGCCTAGTATCTCTTGTGCTATTTGAGTTTGTTGCAACTTGTTGTTCTTAATGCTTGTCACTAGGGCCCGAGTGCCATGATCTCATATCTGAACTTATTATTGAATCATTATGATAGTATTGTTTGTGATCTTATATGCAAGTTGTGTACACATATCATTGTCCTGATCCAAAGGCCTCAAAGTGACAATAATTGGGACAACCGGAGGGGATGGCTGTGGTGTGAGGATCACATGTGTTCATGGATTGTTAATGCTTTGCTCCGGTGCTCTATTAAAAGGAGCACCTTAATTGACAGTAGTTCCCTAGAGGCCCCGCTGCCACGGGCTGGCTGGACAGAAGATGTTGTGCAAGTTCTCATTGTGAGCACGTATGACTATATTTGGAGCACATGCCTATGATTGTTTAGTACTTGGATGCTTGTTATTATTTATCTGCAATGCCCTAGATGTTGAAGTTACATGTTTAGACTTGTCCATGCAACGCCCGTCATCCATTCCTATGCCTACCGCACTCGAATCCTACTGTTACCGTTACTATTACTATTGCTCTTGTTTCACTGTTACTGCTGCTATTGCTACTACAAAATGTTGCTACTGATAAACTTCTGTGAGAAAGAACTATTTCCAGGTGCAGCTGAACTGACAACTCAGTTGTTAAGGCTTCCAAGTATTCTTTGGCTCCCCTTGTGTCGAATCAATAAATTGGGTAATACTAACCGCGAAGACGGTTGCGATCCCCTATACTTGTGGGTCATCACCTCTCGCCTATATCTTCTCCTCGGAACCCTAATACATGGGGGGGACCACAGAAAGATTCCGCCGCCTCTGCGGGGCGAAAAACATTAAGAGAGAAAGAGCTCTCCGGCAGACAGATTTCTGCCAGGGAAATTCCTTCCCGGGGAGGCGAGATCGTCGCCATCAACACCATTATCAAGCTAGACTTCATTGGGATCATCATCATCATCCACACCATCATCTCCACTAGCACCATCATCACCACTCCATCCCGCTATAACAATTGTGTTGAATCCTGCATAGTTCGTAGGGGAAACTTTCCCGGTGTTGATTACTATTATAGTTGATGCTTGTGAGTGGAACCATTGAATTATTATTTATGTTCAGATTGTTATCCATCATCATATCATCTCTGATATTGATCCATATTATGTCTCGTGAGTATTTCGTTTAGTTCTTGAGGACATAGGAGAAGTCATGTTGTTAGTAGTGGATTTGTGTTGAGGTATTATTCAATGGTTTAATATTTAAGTTGTGGTGATATTCTTCTAGTGGTGTCATGTGAACGTTGACTACATGATACTTCACCATTTATGGGCCTAGGGGAATGCATTGTGTATTTAGCTACTAATTGTGGGGTTGCCGAAGTGACAGAAACCTGAACACCCGTTAGGAAACCATTGCACAAGGGAGTGTAGGATCTCAGAGTTTAAGGCTGTGGTTAGGTTTATATCTTAATTGCTTTCTTGTAGTTGTGAATGCTTGCAAGGGGTTTAATCACAAGTATGTATTAGTCCAAGTAAGGTCGGTACATTAGCACAGGTTCACCCACACAACACTTATAAAACCAAAGAAGACTACTCAGCTATATGAAGCGAAAGCACTTGACAGTATTCCCATGTGTCCTCGAGAATGTTTGGTCCTCATTATTATTTCCACCGGCTTGTCCTTTGCTAAGAAAGGATTGGGCCACTTGCTGCAATTATTTGTTGTTTTATTTACTTGCACTTTATTTTTTTCTTTATCAGAAAACCCCTAAAAATCTGTTTGCTAAGTATTTACAGATATTTCATGCTCCGTACCACTAGTCAACACCTTCTGCTCCTCGTTGGGATCGACACTCCTATTTATCAAAAGTACTACGATAGACCCCATATACTTGTGGGTCATCAAGACTATTTTCTGGCGCCGTTGCCGAGGAGTGAAGCGCTATTGAAGAGTGGAACTGGTAAAGGAAACTTCTGCTTTGAGTATTGCTTTTTATTTCTGTTTGTTACTTTGTTTCCATTATGGATAACCCACTTGGTTTTCTATTTAGGAAAACTACTACCACTGTTAGTGTAGTAGATGAACCACCACCTGTTGAGATAGATCCTTTTAAGATACCTACAAGTATTGTTGATCATGTTATGGATAATTATTATTTAGGGTATGGAACTGTCCATCCTGGTGATCATTTGCTTTTTATCCATGAATTATGCGGGTTTTTTAAGTGTGCAGGTATTACAACTGAACATGTGAAGAAGAATTTACTCTCTATATCGTTGAAAGGAAGAGATGAAGAATGGTATAAGCTGCTGAAGAATGGGCAATCCATGGAACGGGAGGAAATAGTACCCCTCTTTTATTCTAAATTCTATCCTCCCAGTGAGATTCATAAGGATAGGAATCTAATATATAACTTTTGTCCTCGTGATGGAGAGAGTACAGCTCAAGCTTGGGGGAGATTGAAGTTACTAATGCTTAAATGTCCTATTCATGAACTCCCTAATAATATTATTATCAATAACTTTTATGCAAGGCTTTCTCTTCATGATAAAGATTTACTAGATGCTTCTTGTGCTGGATCATTCACACGTATGAAGGAATAAGCTAAATGGGATCTCCTAGACCGTATTCAAGAGAACACTGAAGCATGGGAGAATGAAAAAGGAAAAAAGTCAGGTATAAACTATGATTATGAATGCATTAAATCTTTTATGGGAACTGATGATTTCCGTGATATTAGTACTGAGTATGGTCTTGATTATCAAGTTCTTGCAAAATGTTTTAAGGCCTTTTCCTCTTATATTGAAATTCCCAAAAAGGAGTGGGACAAGTACCATGCTCCTTACAAATATATTGTTACCCATGTTCCTGCTAGCATTGAATTTTGTACTATTGATCCTATTTTGCCTGAACCTTATGTTGAGAAAATCCCTTTTCCTGCTAAGGTAAAGGAACATTCTATCATAGCTAATATGGTTAGCAAAAGTGCAAAGAAAACTTTGGAACCTGATGAGCAAATAAACATTGAACCTATGGTAGCCCTCGTGAAAGATCTTGTCACTAAAAATATAGAGGATGAGCACATTGTCTTCTGTGAAGACGCTTCTAATATTGTCTCTCATCCTAGAAAGGTTAGGAAAACTAGTGTCCATGTGCTTTCTGTTAGAATTGGTGATCATTGCTACTATGGTTTATGTGATATTGGTGCTAGTTCTAGTTCTATTCCTTATGAGCTTTACAGGGAAATTATGCATGAAGTTGGTCCTTGTGAACTTGAGGACATAGATGTGGTTGTTCACCTTGCTAATAGAGAGACAGTATGTCCAATTGGCATTGTAAGAGATGTGGAGGTTCTTTGTGCTAAGATTAAATATCCAGCTAATTTTCTAGTACTTGGTTCTGAAGCTAGTAAAACCTATCCTATTATCTTTGGTAGGCCCTTCTTGAATACTTGTGGGGATATAATAGATTGTAAGAAGGAGAAAATTTTGACTAAGTTTGATGGAGAGTCTTATGAGTTTAATTTTTCCAAATTTCCTAAAACTCCTTATGAAAATGAATTGCCTAATGAGGATTTCAGGGCTAAACAACTTTCTTCTATTTCTCTTGCTCCTAACAATGCTTTGCAGCAGTATATGGAAGATCATGAAAGTGAAGTCTTCATGAAGGAAAGAAATGAGATTGACGAGGTTTTTCTTTCGTCAACCTGAATTACTTAAGCATAACCTACCTGTGGAAGATCTGGGTACCACACTACCACCTAAAGGAGACCCTGTTTTCGAATTAAAACCTCTACCTGATGATCTAAAATATGCTTATCTAGATGATAATAAAATATATCTTGTTATTATTAGTTCTAAACTTTAAGGGAAGGAAGAGGAAAGATTATTGGAAATATTGAAGAAACACCGAGGAGCTATGGGGTATACTCTTGATGATTTAAAAGGGATTTCTCCTACTATATGCCAGCATGCTATTTAGTATAGAACCTGATGCAAAGCCAGTTGTTGAATACCAACGCCATTTAAATCCTAAGATGAAGGATGTGGTAAGAAATGAGGTATTAAAACTCCTTGATGCTGGTATTATTTACCCTATTGCTGATAGTCTATGGGTTAGACCTGTTCATTGTGTCCCAAAGAAAGGGGGAATCACTGTTGTGCCTAATGAAAATATTGACCTTATACCCCAAAGAGTAGTGGTTGGTTATAGAATGTGCATTGTTTTTAGAAAGGTTAATAAAGTTACTAAGAAAGATCATTATCCTCTGCCTTTTATTGATCAAATGCTAGAAATATTGTCTAAAAAGACCCACTTATGTTTTCTTGATGGTTATTCTGGGTTCTCTCAAATTGCTGTAAGAGCGCAAGACCAACAGAAAACTACCTTTACTTGTCCTTACGGAACTTATGCTTATAGGCGTATGCCTTTTGGTTTATGTAATGCTCCTTCTACCTTTCAGAGATGTATGTCTGCTATCTTTCATGGTTTTTGTGAAGAAATTGTGGAAGTTTTCATGGACGATTTCTCCGTCTGTGGAACTTATTTTGATAATTGTTTGCACAACCTTGATAAAGTTTTGAAGAGATGTGAAGAAACTAACCTTGTTCTTAATTGGGAGAAATGCCACTTCATGGTTAATGAAGGGATTGTTCTTGGACACAAAATTTTTGAAAGAGGTATTGAAGTAGACAAAGCCAAAATTGAAGCAATTGAGAAGATTCCTTGCCCTAGGGATATAAAAGGTTTCTCCAAAATTTCAAAGCCCCTTACCAATCTTCTTCAAAAAGATGTACCTTTTGTTTTTTATGATGATTGTAAGGAAGATTTTGAAACTTTGAAGAAAGCTTTGACTACTGCTCCTATTGTTCAACCACCTAATTAGAATTTACCTTTTGAAATTATGTGTGATGCTAGTGATTTTGTTGTGGGTGTTGTTCTTGGGCAACGTGTTGATAAAAAATTGAATGTTATTCATTATGCTAGCAAGACTCTAGATGATGCTCAAAAGAATTATGCTACTACTAAAAAGGAGTTCTTAGCTGTAATCTTTGCCTATGATAAGTTTAGACCCTATAGTATTGATTCAAAGGTTACTATTCATACTGATCATGCTGCAGTTAAGTACCTTATGATAAAGAAAGACGCTAAGCCTAGGCTTATAAGATGGGTGTTGCTTTTACAAGAGTTTGATCTGCATATTGTAGATAGGAAAGGTGCTGAAAATCCTCTTGCTGATAATTTATCTTGTTTGGAAAACATTTCTTTTGACCCTATGTCTATTAATGATAGTTTTCCAAATGAACAATTGGATGCAATAAGGGTAAGCCCGCATGAGAGTCCTTGGTATGCTGATTATGCTAACTTTATTGTTTCCAAGTATTTGCCTCCATCCTTTACAGCTCAGCAAAGAAGGAAATTCTTTTATGATCTAAGGCATTACTTTTGGTATGACCCACATTTATATAAAGAAGGAGTAGATGGTATTATGCGAAGATGTGTCCCAGAATATGAACAACAAGATATATTGATAAAATTTCATGGCAGTGCTTATGGAGAACATCATGCTGGGGTTAGAACTGCACAAAAAGTATTACAATCTGGATTCTATTGGCCTACTCTTTTCATGGACACAAGGAAGTTTATTTTATCATGTGACGAATGTCAAAAGAGTTGGTAACATTTCTAGATGCAGTGAAATGCCTATGAATTATTCTCTTGTTATTGAACCTTTTGATTGTTGGGGATTTGACTTTATTGGTTCTTTTCCTCCTTCGAAAGGGTATACTCATATTCTTGTTTCTGTTGATTATGTTACAAAGTGGGTAGAGTCCATACCTACAAACAACGCTGATGGTAAGACCTCTTTAAAAATGCTTAAAGATGTTATTTTTCCTAGGTTTGGTGTGCCTAGATATATCATGACTGATGGAGGTTCTCATTTTTCCATGGTGGTTTTAGGAAGACTCTTGTTAAATATTATGCTAACCATATAATTGCTTCAGCTTATCACCCCCAAACTAGTGGGCAAGTAGAACTTTCTAATAGAGAAATTAAATCTATCTTGCAAAAGACTATTAATAGATCTAGGAAAAATTGGGCTAAAAAGTTGAATGACGCTTTATGGGCTTATATAAATGCTTACAAAAATCCTATGGGAATGTCTCCTTACAAAATGGTTTATGGGAAAGCTTATCACTTTCCTCTAGAATTGGAACACAAAGCTTATTGGGCAGTGAAAGAGCTGAATAGAGATTTTAAACTTGCTGGTGAGAATAGATTGCTTGACTTGAGTACCTTAGATGAGTGGAGAAGTGAAACTTATGAAAATGCTAGACTCTTTAAGTAAAAATATGGCATGATAGGAGAATTCTCAAAAGGGAGTTCCATGTTGGTGACAAAGTTCTTTTGTATAGGTCCCGTCTTAGATTTTTTGTAGGGAAACTACTCTCAAAATGGGAAGGACCTTTTGTTCTTAAGGAAGTGTATCGTTCAGGGGCTATCAAAATATCTTCTTTGAAAGACAACACTACACAGGTGGTGAATGGTCAAAGGCTCAAACATTATATTTTTGGAGATTCTTATAATGAAGATGTTGATATTATTCAAATGGTGACTCCGGAAGAATTTATTAGGAACCAAACACCAGATTCTGCAAAGTCTGTCTCTGATTAGGTAAAAAGTGCTGCAAACTGAAGGTTCGTGAAAACCTTATTTTTATATTTTTGATGTTTTTATTACATACGGAAGGTTACGAGACGAAATAGAGGAGGAAACGAAGGCCAGGTGGGCCACACCCACCAGTGGCGCGGGCCCTTGCTGGCCGCTCCACCAGAGGGTGTGAGCCCCCTGGAGTCCGTCTCCGCCTCATTTTCGCATAGTACCTTCCTTATGTCATGAAATTGCGTAATATATAACCCCCGGATCCCCCCGAGGTTCGTATATCGTGTTCTCGTCGTGTTTTTGTTTCGATCTATTTCTGTCAGGCAGATTCTTAGTTTTGGAGCCACAATGTCTTCCTCTGGATCACCCGTGGAGGATTCCTCCACGGATGTTATCAACCCGTACATGTATGAGTTGAAGATTCATCCCAAGGAGTTGATTCTCAAGGATGGGAAGGTGCAGATGAAAGAAGTTCAAGGCCCTAAAGGAGAAGGCCGTCTGGAAGACAGGATGGAAGCATTGGAGCAGGAAGTTTTCAGGTACAAGAAGATGGCGGAACGCGAAGTGGATGTTGTCCATAAGATAAGTTCAGAACTCATCACCAAGCACAAGGATGAGGTTGCTATTCTTCGAGACGAAATCCTCTCACTCCATCAGACCACCAACCAATTACAAGCACAGCTCTACGACATACAAAATCAAAACTGTGAGTATGAGGCTAGATTTAAACACATAAGCTCTGCTATTAGTTTCAGGATTGTGGAAACAAAGACATCCTTTGTGGATGGGGAGCCTTTACCTTGGAAGTATGATGATGACAAGGGAACACCACCACCGAAGGAGTAATTCGTTATCAGGTTTGGCATCCTCTTGGCTTGTTCCAAGCTTGGGGGAGTGTCACGGTATCACATCATTATCTTTTATCTTTTACCTTCTTAGTAGACTCATATCTTGGGTAGAGAAGTTATCTTATAGGTTGGTTTGCATTGTGGAAGTATCTCTCCTTTAGATGGTTATATATGTATCCCTTGGTGTGAGTGCCTTTATGGAATATTAATGAGAAGTCTCATCTTTTACCTTTTGCACTTCTTATTTTAGTTTGCAATCTCTATTATATGATTGATCTTGTTGACCAGTATTGGTATCACTTTGGGAGCATCAAGTAGATCTAAATTGGTTTTGGCAAACCGAGCTCTGGTCAGTAGCAACACTTTTTTAGGTTTGAAAGGAAAAAGAGAAAAGGCTTGCAGGTATTTTGTATCATTTATTTTCTTTCTTGATTGGCTCATAAGCTTAGTATTCTTTATTTAAGATCTTTTGTGTCTTCAAGGAAGATTGCATGTTTGGCTTTATCACTTGTAGGTTTGCTTGTTTCCTTCAACTCTTTTGCTTGCTACCCAGCTTTGCTAGCCAAAAACTTGTATTGAGAGGGCATACTTCTCATGCATCCAATCCCTTAAACCAAAACATGTGCCATTTGTGTCCACCATATCTACCTATTAGCAGTATTGCTATTCCAAGCAAATTCTCAAGATTCATTTATCTTTCGAATTAAAAATTATTTTGTTTCGTGAAAACTAGTTAGTAAAGCTCTCACGAACTTGATGGCACACCTTATTTTCTTGCCCCTAATAAACATGAATCATTGTGTCATTGAAGTTGTATATGATTGCATCTATACGTTGGTATTAGAAGAACCGTGCTGTCACGGGGAACGCTTTCAATACCTGTAAATATCTACCCAGTTGATATCATGCTCTTTTGTTTACGGATGTCGTCGGTGTGAAATAAAAGGGGAGATTGTAAGTCCATGGAGTTATGTATATGTGTTAGAGAAACGCCTGGGCCGCTAGCCTAAGCCATTCCTAATCATGGTGGAAACTTGCAGCATTACCATAATGAACAATCTATGAAGCTTTCTTCTTATATAAAAAATAAGAGAGACATATTGAAAAGAGGAAAGAGAAAAAACACCATTTTCCCATGGTAAATAAGAGATTGCTGAGATGCTCATTGTCTGCTTGCCTTGTCATTTTGATTATGGGATAGCTCTCGTATCATGTGCAAGGGGTACCCCGTTGGCGGTTCTCTATGATACGCATGTACTTACTATGACAAGAACTTACCGAGAACTAAAGTTGAGTAGCATGAGGAGAGGCCCTCGTACTCAAGGGACATGAGATTGCCAATTTATATTTCGTCAATCATATACTCCATCTTTGTTCACTTTAACCTGAATCACCTCAAGATGCTTATGATAGGGGCAATGAGAGATCAAAGATAGTAAGTACCATAATCTTTTGAAAGCTCTTTATGAATTTGAAATCCCTGCTTCCCTCTATGAAGGGCCTTTCTCCTACTTCTAAGTTGAGTTAGTAAACCTATTCCTCTCTATCTCCAGCAAGCATTTGAGTTGTTGTGTTTCAAGCATTCATATGATGATTTATTCAATCATGTTCTTTATATTCCTTGTTTGCACAAGACTCTTATCTAAATGAGTATTACTTTGAAAACCATCATTGTGAAAAACCTTTTATGTTTGATCAAATAGTACTCCTGTTGTAAACTTCTTTACAAAAACTTTGCTTGAAAACTGGTTGCCAGCTGTTCTCTGACCAAGAACAATGTTTGTCAATCCCAATTATGATTTATCTTTATGCATCTTTATTGTGACTCCCATACTTGTTGCAAGCTAAGTTATATAATGGTGAGTTGCTTTCTTCTATGAGTTGTGTATTGGTAAGTCTGATGCTCCTTGTATGTATTCTTTTATCGACACTTCACTCCATAAACCTGTGGACATGTTCACTGAGCTCAGTTTTCGCTTGGGGACAAGCGAGGTCTAAGCTTGGGGGGAGTTGATACGTCCAATTTGCATCA
Organism: Avena sativa; assembly: GCA_916181665.1. Taxonomy (NCBI): domain Eukaryota; kingdom Viridiplantae; phylum Streptophyta; class Magnoliopsida; order Poales; family Poaceae; genus Avena; species Avena sativa. Next base: position 36,408,261 of record OV702285.1, on the reverse strand, counting down.
CCATTCTATATCATAATTTGCCTCTATTCATTGATATATTTCATATTAAGAGGTGTTACTTATGTCTTTTCATCTGTTTTTGCATGTTGGATGATTCTTGGAGGATGAACTGTCGTAGTCAGGATTCTGATGGAAAAAGCAGTGTTTTGATGCAATTTTGCGAAGATCAGAAAAATACCAAAAAAACTACAGAAAATCCTATTTTCCTAGAAGACGAAGGATGCGAGAAGGGGAGGCGGAGTTGGGACACAGGGGGCCCACAACCCTAGGCGCGGGCCACCTTAGGCCACGCCTACAAGGGGTGTGGCCACGCTAGCCCACATCTGGCTCCGCCCTCTCGCATATATCTTATCCTCGGAACCCTAATACACGGGGGGCGACCATAGAAAGATTCTGCCGCATTCAGCCGCCTCTGCGGGGCGGAAAACACCGAGAGAGAAAGAGCTCTCCGGCAGACAGATTTTTGCTAGGGAAATTCCTTCTCGGAGAGGGAAGATCATCACCATCAACACCATCATCAAGCTAGACTTCATCGGGATCATCATCATCATCCACACCATCATATCCACCAGCACCATCATCACCACTCCATCCCGCTGTAACAATTGTGTTGAATCTTGCATAGTTCTTAGGGGGCAACTTTCCCGGTGTTGATTACTATTGTAGTTGATGCTTGTGAGTGGAACCATTGAATTATTGTTTATGTTCAGATTGTTATCCATCATCATATCATCTCTGATCTTGATCCATATGATGTCTCGTGAGTAGTTCGTTTAGTCCTTGAGGACATGGGAGAAGTCATGTTGTTAGTAGTGGATTTGTGTTGAGGTATTATTCAATGGTTTAATATTTAAGTTGTGGTGATATTCTTCTAGTGGTGTCATGTGAACATCGACTACATGATACTTCACCATTTATGGGCCTAGGGGAATGCATTGTGTATTTAGCTACTAATTGTAGGGTTGTCGAAGTGACAGAAACCTGAACACTCGTTAGGAAACCATTGCACAAGGGAGTGTAGGATCTCAGAGTTTAAGGCTGTGGTTAGGTTTATATCTTAATTGCTTTCCTGTAGTTGTGAATGCTTGCAAGGGGTTTAATCACAAGTATGTATTAGTCCAAGGAAGTTCGTTACATTAGCACAGCTCCTCAAGAATGTTTGGTCCTCATTAGTATTTCCACCAGCTTGTCCTTTGCTAAGAAAGGATTGGGACACTTGCTGCAATTATTTGTTGTTTTATTTACTTGCACTTTATTTCTTTGCTTTATCAGAAAACCCCTAAAAATCCATTTGCTAAGATTTCCTGCTCCATACCACTAGTCAACACCTTCTGCTCCTCGTTGGGATCGACACTCCTATTTATCAAAAGTACTACGATACACCCCCTATACTTGTGGGTCATCAATGTTCATTATCAAGTTGTTTAAATTTCATTATCTCACTTCTCATAGATATAATCTTAGCAGGAGGACAGTATTTTCTAATAAAAGCATCTTTGCATTTAATCCAAGAATCAATACTATTTCTAGGCAAGGATAGCAACCATTCTTTAGCTTTTCCTCTCAAGGAAAAAGGAAACAATTTGAGCTTAATAATATCTCCATCTACATCTTTATATTTTTGCATCTCACAAAGTTCAACAAAGATATTAAGGTGGGCAGCAGCATCATCAGAACTAACACTAGAAAATTGCTCTTTCATAACAAGATTCAACAAAGCAGGTCTAATTTCATAAAAGGTAGCATCAGGAGCAGGTGGAGCAATAGGTGTACCCAGGAAATCATTGTTGTTTGTGCTAGTGAAGTCACACAACTTGGTGTTCTCAGCAGAATTCATTTTTGCAAAAGTGGAGCAAGCAAACAGCAGCAGCAACTAGAGTAGAAACTAATTTTTTTGTGTGTTTTTATAAGAGAAAGCAAAAAAAAAGGAAACTATTTTTTTTGTAATTTTTTCTTTGAATAAAAGGAAGCAAGAAAAACAAAGCAAAAAAACTAAGCAAAACAAAAACAAAGTAAAGAGAGTGTTTGTGAAAGACTCCCCTTGTAAAGAAAAATCCTTGATGAGCACAGATCACTATAGAGCTTCGTTGGGAAACCCCAAGAGGAAGGTATGATGAGCAACAATAATTTTTCCCTCAGTGATGAAACCGAGGTTATCGAAACATTAGGAGGAAGGAAACAACTTCATAGGTGTTGCTAGCAACTTGGAATCCTGCACAACACAAACTCAAGACTTTGCCCAAATTACAGTGAGGTTGTTAATCTCACTGGTTTGATGAAAACAAAGGATTAAACATATGGTGTGGAAGGTAATGGTGTCTTGCATAAAGTAAACAGTAATAGTGGAAGATCTTTCAATGGTAAAGATTGGACCGGGGTCCATAGTTCACTAGAGGTGTTCTCCTTAAGAAAGATAACATAATATGCTGGGTAAACAAATTACAATGGGAAATTGACAGGACAGAGAAAGGCATAACGATGCAATACTAGTCATTCATGATCCTATGGGATTTTATTGGGCATTACAACAATATACATAGACCGCCATCCAACTGCATCTATGACTAGTAATCCACCTACAGGTTATCATCCGAACCCCCTCCAGTATTAAGTTGCAAGCAACGGATAACTGCTTTAAGCAATGTGTGTAAAGTAAACAATACAATTGTTCCATGAACAAAATATCGTTCTTTTCTCCCTAGTAGCAACATCACATCTACAACCTTAGAGATTTCTATCACTTCCCCAGATTCAATAGAGGCGTGAACCCACTATCGAGCATAAATACTCCCTCTTGGAGTCACTAGCATCTACTTGGCCAAGATAGCTACTAGAAACGGAGAGCATGCAAGATCTCAAACAACACAGACATGATAGAATCAATAATCAATAAGACAAGATAGAATCATTAATCAATCTGACATAGTAATATCAATATCCAGCGGATCCTCGCAAACACAACATGTATGATTACAAATAGATGATCTTGATCATGAACGGAGCTCACAAGATCTAAACATGGTATCACAAAGGAGGAGAAACAACCATCTAGCTACTGTATGGACCCATAGTCCAAGGTGGAACTACTCAGGCATCATACCGGAGGCTGGCATGGTGATGAAGAAGGCCTCCGGAATGATCTCTCCCCTCCGGCAAGGTGCCGGGAAGAGTGATACGTTGGAAACATATCTATAATTTTTGATGCTCCATGCTTGTTTAATATCTACTTTGCTTTACTTGTCCACACTTGAGGTGCTTTTTACATGTTTTTTGGTACTAACCTACTAACAAGTTGCAACAGTGCCAGATGCCTGTTTTATGCCGTTTTTGGTTTCAGAAAAGTTAGTAAAGAAATATTTTCGGAATTGGACGGGACAAACGTCAAAGTCAATTACTTTCCATGGGGAACAAAAAGTCTAGAGGGGAGCCAGAGGGGCCAGCCAGAGGGGCCAGACCCACCCCTGGCGCGGGTGGGCCATGCCCCGCGCCTGGCTAGGGTTTTGGGCCCCTAGCCGCCTCCTCGGCCTCCCCCTTCGCCTATAAGAAGCCCCCGATGCAGAAACCCTAAGCACCCGATCAAATAATCACGAAACCGTCTATAGATGCCGCCACCATCGTCCCTAGATCGGGGGGATCTGAAGTTCTTCCCGGCACCCTACCGGAGGGGATATCATCCCGGAGGCCTTCTCTCCGGTATGATGCGTGAGTAGTTCCACCTTGTACTATGGGTCCATGTAGTAGCTAGATGGTTGTATCTCCTCCTTTGTGATTTCATGTATAGATCTTGTGAGCTCCGTTCATGATCAAGATCTAATCTATTTGTAATCATGCATGTTGTGTTTGCGGGGATCCGATGGATATTGAGATTATTATGTTGGTTTGATTAATGATTTTGTCTTTATGATTCTATCATGTCTATGTTGTTTGTGATCTTGCATGCTCTCCGTTGTTAGTAGCAATCTTGGCCAAGTAGTTGCTAGTGACTCCAAGAGGGGGTATTTATGCTCGATAGTGGGTTCATGCCTCTAGTTTCCAAGGGAAGTGACAATAATCTCTTCGGTTGTAGATGTGTTGTTGCTACTATGGAGAAAACAACGGTCTCTTGTTAATGGAACATGTGGACTGTTTACCTTACACACTTTGCTTAAAGCAGTTGTCTGTTGCTTACAACTTAATACTAGAGGGGGTTCGAATGATAACCTGAAGGTGGACTTCTAGTCATAGATGCAGTTGGATGGCGGTCTATGTATCTTGTTGTATTGCCCAATCGAATCTCATAGAATCTTTCTGACTAGTAATTGCATTGTTATGTCTTGATCAGTTCCTGTCAATTGCCCTGCTGTAATTTGTTTACCCTTCATGCCATGTTGTTTATCTAAGGAGAGCACCTCTAGTGAGCTATGGACCCCGGTCCAATCTTTACCATTGATACATCTTCCACTGTTACTTGTTTACTTGCTACAAACCATTACCTTCCACACCATACGTTTAATCCTTTGTTACAACAAATCGGTGAGCTTGACAACCTCACTGATTCATTGGGACAGAGTCTTGATTTGTGGTGTGCAGGTCTCCATGTTGCTTGCAACACCTTTGAGACATTTCCTTCCTCCTTCAGGTTCGATAACCTCGGTCTCTACTGAGGGAAACTTGCTGCTGTGCTCATCACACCTTGCTCTTGGGGTTCCAACAAAGTGTCCCACGTCAACACTGGGTGCACGCACCAAGATTTCTGGCGCCGTTGCCGGGGAGGTTAAGGAAGTCTTCACAAGGGGATTCCTTCACTTCCTTTCTCTTTACTTTGTTTTTATTTTGATTTGTTTCTTTTGTCTGGTTTTGTTTGCCTCTTTTCAAAAAACACAAAAAAATTAGTTCCTGCTCTAGCTGTTGCTGCTGTTTTTGGCTTTCCCACCTTTGCCAAAATGAACTCTCCTGAGAACACCAAGTTGTGTGACTTCACTAGCACCAACAACAATGATTTCCTAAGCACTCCTATTGCTCCACCTGCTCCTGATGCTACCTTTTATGAAATTAAGCCTGCTTTGTTGAATCTTGTGATGAGAGAGCAATTTTCTGGTGCTGGTTCTGATGATCCTGCTGCCCATCTCAATAGCTTTGTTGAACTTTGTGAGATGCAAAAGTATAAGGATGTAGATGGAGATATTATTAAGGTCAAGCTCTTTAATTTCTCCTTGAGGGGAAAAGCTAAAGAATGGTTGCTTTCTTTGCCTAGAAATAGTATTGATTCTTGGACTAAGTGCAAAGTTGCTTTTATTGGAAAGTACTATCCTCCTACTAAGATTATATCTATGAGAAGTGATATTATGAAATTTAAACAACTTGATAGTGAACATGTTGCTCTATCTTGGGAAAGAATGAAATCTTTGGTTAAAAATTTCCCTACTCATGGACTCACTACTTGGATGATTATCCAGACTTTTTATGCAGGTTTGAACTTCTCCTCAAGAAATCTGTTGGATTCAGCTGCTGGAGGTACCTTTATGGGCCTCACTTTGGGTGCTGCAACAAGGATCCTTGATAATATGATGGTTAATTACTCTGAATGGCATGTTGAAAGAGCTCTGCATGGTAAGAAGGTAAATTATGTTGAGGAAACTTCCTCCTTGAGTGAAAAGATTGATGTTATTATGGCTATGCTTGTTAATGGGAAAGCTCCTTTAGATCCTAATAGTGTTCCCTTAGCCTCTTTGGTTGCTCAAGAAGAGCAAGTTGATGTGAACTTCATTAGAAAAAATAATTTCAACAACAATGCCTATAGGGATAATTTTGGTAGCAACAACAATTATAGGCCTTATCCTCCTAATAATGGCAATTCCTATGGAAGTTCTTACAATAATGCTAGAATTGCCCCCTATGAACCTGAAGTCATGCTCAAGGATTTTATTAGTAAACAAACCACTTTCAATAAGACTATAGAGGAAAAGCTTTTAACTATTGAGAAAAATATATCCTCTTTGTCTGAAGCTTAGTCCTCCTTGATTAATAAAATGGCTGCTAAACCTGAAGCCATGGAAAATACCTTTGTTACTGCTCATGCCATACAAGTTACTATTGATGAGAATGTTAGGCTGTTAGCTCAACTTCATGCTAGGTGGGAAAGGGAAGCTGAAATTGATATAAACAATAGTGTGTGCACCATCACCACTGAACCACAAGTAGTCCCTATTCCTCCTCCTACTATGCCTAAGCCTATTGATCCAACTACTAGTGATGCTAAGTTTGACTTTGATATTGATGGTTGCAAATTTCTGAAGTGATTATGTTCTTGCAAAAGCTTGCTAGAAGTCCAGATGCTAGTGATATGCATGTTTCCTTTACCAAACACATTACAGATGCTCTTGTTAAGATTAAGGAAGAGAAGCTAAAACACAAAGCTTCTATTTCTAGGAAAGTATAGATAGTTGGGAACCCATTATTAATATGCAAGTTAATGACTTTGACCTCAAAGCTTCATGTGATCTTGGTTCTAGTGTCTCTATTATGCCTAGGAAGATTTATGAAATGCTTGATTTACCACCTTTGGAAGATTGTTATTTGGATGTCCCACTCAATGATAATGCTAAGAAGAAACTCATGGGAGTATTAATTATGTTCTCATTATGGTTAATACTGCTTATGTCCCTGTGGATTTCTATGTTTTGGATGTTGAATACAATGCTTCTTGTCCTATTACTTTGGGAAGACCTTTTCTTAGAACAGTTGGTGCCATCATTGATATGAAAGAAGGCACCATTAAATATCATTTTCCATTCCAGAACGGTATTGAAAACTTCCCAATGAGGAGAGATAAGTTGCTTTTTGCTCCTCCTTTGAAAGCAAGATTTGATGTTAATGCTTCCTCATTTGAAAATAATTGATTCTTCTTGCTTCTTGTGCCTAACTTAAAGGCATTAAAGAAAAGTACTTGTTGGGAGATAACCCAAGAGTTTCCTTGAGTCTTGGAAGTTATTACTCTAGTAATTACATATCCTTATCCTTTTTGTTTGCTTTTTTGTGCCAAGAATGACCTCTAATGAGAGGGAAGTAAGATTTGGGGAGTTGCTGTCCTGAAACTGATTTCTGTCCTCCACCAAAACAATTGTGAGGAGGCTCTGTAACTCGGATTGAGCTCAAAATTTACGAATATATCCCCCAGCATGTTAGATAAGTTTCGTTAGTTCAACACTTTTTGATTTGATCAACAGAAGATGTTCGAAAAAATCGGTTTCTACCCTGCTGGTCTGTTTTGAAAGATTTCTGCCATTATTTGCATTTGCTTCTTATTGATTCCTTTTTGAGTTCTCTTTAGGTGAATTGAGCTTTTTGAAGGAGTTACTACAGTAGCTTGTGTTTTTTTAGTGAAAAGCCTTGCTGTTTCAAAGCTTTGCCAGAGGTCTAATATCTTTTGAATACACTAATGTTGCTAATAAAGATTGTGTGAAGTTTTGTATTAAGGAAAAATTTCAGGTGTAGAGAGATAATGATGCAATGATATGAAGAATGGACAAAATCTCAATCTTGGGGATGCCACCATGGTGTCACGCCAAGAAATATCCAAGAGGTACAAGCGTCAAAGCTTGGGGAATGAGAGGGAAGTAAGATTTGGGGAGTTGCTGTCCCGAAACTGATTTCTGTCCTCCACCAAAACAATTGTGAGGAGGCTCTGTAACTCGGATTGAGCTCAAAATTTACGAATATATCCCCCAGCATGTTAGCTAAGTTTCGTTAGTTCAACACTTTTTGATTTGATCAACAGAAGATGTTCGAAAAAATCGGTTTCTACCCTGCTGGTCTGTTTTGAAAGATTTCTGCCATTATTTGCATTTGCTTCTTATTGATTCCTTTTTGAGTTCTCTTTAGGTGAATTGAGCTTTTTGAAGGAGTTACTACAGTAGCTTGTGTTTTTTTAGTGAAAAGCCTTGCTGTTTCAAAGCTTTGCCAGAGGTCTAATATCTTTTGAATACACTAATGTTGCTAATAAAGATTGTGTGAAGTTTTGTATTAAGGAAAAATTTCAGGTGTAGAGAGAGAATGATGCAATGATATGAAGAATGGACAAAATCTCAATCTTGGGGATGCCACCATGGTGTCACGCCAAGAAATATCCAAGAGGTACAAGCGTCAAAGCTTGGGGAATGAGAGGGAAGTAAGATTTGGGGAGTTGCTGTCCCGAAACTGATTTCTGTCCTCCACCAAAACAATTGTGAGGAGGCTCTGTAACTCGGATTGAGCTCAAAATTTACGAATATATCCCCCAGCATGTTAGCTAAGTTTCGTTAGTTCAACACTTTTTGATTTGATCAACAGAAGATGTTCGAAAAAATCGGTTTCTACCCTGCTGGTCTGTTTTGAAAGATTTCTGCCATTATTTGCATTTGCTTCTTATTGATTCCTTTTTGAGTTCTCTTTAGGTGAATTGAGCTTTTTGAAGGAGTTACTACAGTAGCTTGTGTTTTTTTAGTGAAAAGCCTTGCTGTTTCAAAGCTTTGCCAGAGGTCTAATATCTTTTGAATACACTAATGTTGCTAATAAAGATTGTGTGAAGTTTTGTATTAAGGAAAAATTTCAGGTGTAGAGAGAGAATGATGCAATGATATGAAGAATGGACAAAAAAGCTCAGGTCTGTCTAGACACTTCGTTTTTATTGTTTCATGCATAGTTGTGTTGTTCTTGGAGCGTCTTAGTTTTTGTATGCCTTGCTTAGGTTGTTTAGTTTGCTTGAATAAAGTAGTTTGGACCCCCGTTCTTACTGTGTTGTTTTGCAAGTAAGTTGTTTGGTGTTAGAAAGGAGTTGTAAGTTCTTGCTTGAAGTGCAAGAGGAGCTTGCATTGCCTGTGAATTAGACTTTAGCATGACATGCTAGGTGTTGTTTTGACCTTATGCTTAGTGATTATTGTTGTAGCATGTCTTGTTACAAACAATTGGGATTGCTTAGTATGCCTTGAAGAAATTATGCGTTGTTTTAGCATGCAAAAGCATAGTATTGTGGTATTCTCCTTTGATGCTTTGTCTGGGTTGACTTGGCACATGCTCACACCATGTTATGACTCTCACAAGTCACCATTAGCCTCTATGATAATTTAGTCCTTGACTTGTAGTACCACTCTTTTCTTTTATTAGTATGCTTTGTTGCACTTCATGATTATGGCCATTATGCTCTCTTAGTTGGTTGCTCCCAGTCTTTTTGCTAGCCTCCAATTGTATGAGTAAGTTCTACTCATACCTCCAACTCCCAAGAAACCAAGTTTTTCCAAAGTGTCCACTATAAACTCCTATGCATGGTGTGTTACACCATTCCAAGTATATTCTTGTTTTCAACTATCTTCCAATTAAAAAATATTTTGTTATGTGAAAACTTAGTGATTAAAGCCCTCACAAACTTGATGGCACACTTTATTCTTTGCCCCTAAATAAACATGAACCATTGTGACAACTTTGTTGAATATGCTTGGACTTATAAGTTGGAATTAGCAGAACCGTGCTGTCACGGGGAACGTTTTCAACATTGCACTTGTACTCTGTACTCGGTTGATATCATGCTCTTTTGTCTATGGATGTCACCGGTGTAAAATAAAGAGGGAACTTGTAAGTCCATGGAGTTTGTATTCTGTGTTAGAGAAACGCCTAGGCCGCTAGCCTAAGCCATGCCTAATCATGATGGAAACTTGCAGCATCAACATAGTGAGCTATCTACGAAGCATCATCAATAAAAAAGTTATGCATATGGTAAATAAAAAGATTGCTGAGATGCTCATTGTCTGCTTGCCTTGTCATTTTGGTTATGGGAAAGCTCATGTACCATGTGCAAGAGGTACCCCGTTGGCGGTTCTCAATGATATGCAAATACTTACAGTGACAAGAACTTACCTGGACCCAAAGTTGAGTATGCATGAGGTGTGGCCCACGTATTCAAGAGACTTGAGATTGCCAACTTATACTTCGTTAAGCATATACTCCAGCTTTGCCACTTTAACCTTAACCACTTCAAGATGCTTATGATAGGGGCAATGAGGGCTGAAAGCTAACAAGTACCATAATTTTTGGAAGCTCTTTTTGAAACTTATAATCCCTGCTTCCTTTACAAAAAGGCCTTTCTTCCACCACTATTGAGTCTCCACCTTATACCTTTAGGCACCATTAAGAGAGCATAGTTTTCATTCTGTGTGCAGTGTTCCAAAGCTTATTAATTGATGCATATTGTGATATTACTTGTTCTTGTGCTATTTGTTTCTAGTCACCCTTGTGAACTTTGCAGGTGTCTTATGCATCTATTTTCTACTCTATGAGGGACAAGCTGAATGCCACTATGCTATGTTTTCTGTATGTGAAACAAACAAACGTTTTTCAATGCATGTTATTCATGACCTTTATTTGTAGCCTTTCATGTTGCATGCATAGTTACTATGTCCTATTGTTAGAACTCCATCTTTCATGCACATGTTTAGAGTTCTTTAATCCTAGATTTCAATGCTTGCAAATGGTTGGATCTTTATTGTGAGGGTGCATGTAACCTCAAAAATTATTCTTTTTATCACTTACCTACTCGAGGACGACCAGGAGTTAAGCTTGGGGATGTTGATACGTTGGAAACGTATCTATAATTTTTGATGCTCCATGCTTGTTTAGTATCTACTTTGCTTTACTTGTCCACACTTTGGGGTGCTTTTTACATGTTTTCTGGTACTAACTTACTAACAAGTTGCAACAGTGCCAGATGCCTGTTTTCTGTTGTTTTTGGTTTCAGAAAAGTTAGTAAAGAAATATTCTCAGAATTGGACGGGACAAACGTCAAAGTCAATTACTTTCCGTGGGGAACAAGAAGTCTAGAGGGGAGCCGGAGGGGCCAGCTAGGGGGGCCAGACCAACCCCAGGCATGGGTGGGCCCTGCCCCGCGCCTGGCTAGGTTTTGGGGCCCCTGGCCGCCTCCTCGACCTCCCCCTTCGCCTATAAGAAGCCCCCGTTGTAGAAACCCTAAGAACCCGATCAAATATCCATGAAACCGTCTGTAGCCACCGGCACCATCGTCCCTAGATCAAGGGGATTTGGAGTTCTTCCCGGCACCCTGTCGGAGGGGAGATCATCCCGGAGGCCTTCTCTCCGGTATGATGCGTGAGTAGTTCCACCTTGGACTATGGGTCCATGTAGTAGCTAGATGGTTGTATCTCCTCCTTTTTGCTTTCATGTATAGATCTTGTGAGCTCCGTTCATGATCAAGATCTAATCTATTTATAATCATGCATGTTGTGTTTGCAGGGATCTGATGGATATTGAGATTATTATGTTGGTTTGATTAATGGTTTTGTCTTTATGATTCTATCATGTCTGTGTTGTTTGTGATCTTGCATGCTCTCTGTTGTTAGTAGCTATCTTGGCCAAGTAGTTGCCAGTGACTCCAAGAGGGGGTATTTATGATCGATAGTGGGTTCATGCCTCTAGTTTCCAAGGGAAGTGACAATAATCTCTTCGGTTGTAGATGTGCTGTTGCTACTAGGGAGAAAACAACGGTCTCTTGTTCATGGAACATGTGGACTGTTTACCTTACACACTTTTCTTAAAGCAGTTGTCTGTTGCTTGCAACTTAATACTGGAGGGGGTTCGGATGATAACCTGAAGGTGGACTTCTAGTCATAGATGTAGTTGGATGGCGGTCTATGTATCTTGTTGTATTGCCCAATCGAATCTCATAGGATCTTTCTGACTAGTAATTGCATTGTTATGTCTTGCTCAGTTCCTGTCAATTGCCCAGCTGTAATTTGTTTACCCTTCATGCCATGTTGTTTATCTAAGGAGAGCACCTCTAGTGAGCTATGGACCCCGGTCCAATTTTTACCATTGATACATCTTCCACTGTTACTTGTTTACTTGCTACAAACCATTACCTTCCACACCATACGTTTAATCCTTTGTTACAGCAAATCGGTGAGCTTGACAACCTCACTGATTCGTTGGGACAAAGTCTTGAGTTTGTGTTGTGAAGGTCTCCACGTTGCTTGCAACACCTTTGAGACGTTTCCTTCCTCCTTCAGGTTCGATAACCTCGGTCTCTACTGAGGGAAACTTGTTGCTGTGTTCATCACACCTTGCTCTTGGGGTTCCAACAAAGTGTCCCACGTCAACGTTGGGTGCACGCACCAAAGAGCTTCAGATCCCCCCAATCTAGGGACGGTGGTGGCGACAGCGACGGATTGTTTCGTGGAGATATGATCGGGTACTTAGGGTTTAGGTATCGAGGGCTGATTATAGGCGAAGGGGAGACCGAGGGGGTGCCCGAGGCAGCCATGCCCCAGGCACGGCCAGACCTGGCCTGCGCGGCTAGGGGGTGTGGGCCCCTCGTGGCCCTCCTCGGTCTTGTCTTCTGGCTCCGGGTTCTCCTCGATGAAATATTGACTTTGGCTTTTGTCCCGTCCAATTTCGAGAATATTTATTTTCTGGCTTTTCTGGAACCAAAAACAGTAGAAAACAGGCAACTGACACTGTGGCATCTTGTTAATAGGTTAGTTTCGGAAAACATATAAAAATACCTCAAAGTATAGACAAAGCAAAGCAAAGTTGATATTAAACAAGCATGGAACATCAAAAATTATAGATACGTTTATGACGTATCACTCCTCCCTCCGGCCGCCTCCGTGAGTTCTCGATGCTGCCGCTCCACCGCAAGGCCGAAGCCCTCCTCTCTGTCAGTTCGTCCCTGCCCTACAGCAGGCCGCACGTGTTGCTGCTCATCCGCGCATGAACGCGCTCATTCCTAGCCTGGGGACGAAGTGCCCACGGCCCCTGTTTTTCCCCGGCGCCGTCCTCCGCGTCGCCCCTGCGGTCTGGTCCTCCTCGACTTAGTCCTGGCACCTCGATGTTTGATGCCTATGCTTCGTGTTCATCCCCTCCACGTCAAAGGATGTTTCAAAACATGCCACTTGGCTTTGATGTGGTGTCTGTGTGAAGATGGACCCGATGCATGAAGGGGAACCTGAGAGATACATAAGGTACTTGAAAACCACCGACGTCGATTCGAGATCTCCATCGCCATCCGAAGCGGGAATCTGAAGTACTTCATCACGGGCTCAAGACGACACCGTCCTAAACAGTTTGTCATCGACAACAAAGCCAAAACCCCAAGAACGACAAGGTCATTCGATGATGCGGATCACAACGAACCTGAACCCTCGATACGCCAAGGTGTCCTCCCTGGAACGCCATGAACTCGTTCAAGGATCCGATGATGGAGACCCCGAAGACTGAACCCGCACCCCTCCGAGCTCCTGATGGCTACAAGTGCATAGATCGTTTGTAGCTAGTTTCGAAGTTAATATGTCGATCCCACAAGGAGCCCAAAGGTAAGTTTTTATGGGTGAAGTCTCTATCACACTCAAAGTTGTCACAAATCTTCGAGTGAATTGACTAGTTGAAATAAGAATAGAATTTGGGTTAAAGGAAAGTATTTAAATAAAACTAAAATGTAAACTTCAAAAATAAAAAGCATAAAAGTAAAGAACGATTTGTTTGTTGTTTTCTGCAGATGAAAATTAGGCGTGGGGAGATTCAGTTCATGGTGATAGTGAATGTGCCAAGTGGATGAGTGATAAGTGTAATAATTGTAATCTTATAAGTATATGTGTAGGCGAGCAACCCATAATTAGATGGAACTCCTCTTGGTAGATTTCATCCCAACTTCAATAATCCTACTAGCCTATTACCATAACCATGCTCAGTCACTAGAAGATTAAGATCCTTCAGGTTGCTTAGCAATTAAACTCCTTGGATTGGACTAATGCAATAAGCATAGTGGTTCCTCATGATCCTCGAGTCAAACTAGTTTCCCATTCATATCCCAGTGTCACTCGGGGGTTGCTGGTCTACTAGCGAACATGATTCTATCTATGTAGAATAAAACATCATGTTGTCTGGGACCTTAATTGGACAACAAGCATTAAGAATCCCACAGATAATCAAGCACACATAATATAGTAATTAAAATCAACCACAAAATTAATGGAAATTATATAGGCACATCACATCTTACCAATCCCTTACATCTCCCACGCCCAAGGGAACTTACTCACACATGAGAGAAGAAAGCATCATCGATATAATTAAATAAAGGGAGTTCTTCTTGATATTACTGTGGAGATCCATAATAAGAATAGAAATAAATCCAACACAATTCAAGATGGGAAGAACAATCTCAAACCCTAGGCTTGCAAGGTGGAGATCTCTCTCTCTCTCAAGTACAAGTAATGTCTATGGAGGTGTGGTGGCTAGGAGGTTGAAGATCATGGAGCGGGATGAAGAACGTCTTCTCCTTCTCTGGATCTCTTCTTTCTCCCTTCTGGACGGTATGGCAGCTCGTGTATTCTGTTTTCGTCCCCTGCCTCTTCACGAAAGTTGTCCCTTTTAACAAGACAAAGCTGATGGCAACAATACGGCGGGAACTATACGGCCGGAGAAAATATTCCCGCCATATAATTGCTCGTTAACGCTATTGTATGCCTCCCCCGACTTCTTCCAAATGAGGGACTTGCTTGTTTTTGTCTAAAAATTGTGTTTTTGCTGTTAAAACCCTCTGTTGATGTTCAGAACCTAAAACACACATTAAAAACAAGATTTCTTTGCTACCGAAGTATTAGAGTTGGGTAAAGCTAGAAAACCTTCAAATCCAAACGAAAACCATCAATAGAAACTATCAAAATGTGTCAAATCTCACAGCTATCAGCTCCTAAGATCTTCGTACCTTGATGTGTGACCCCTATCCGAGCCCCTATTTTTATAGTATGACATTATAACTTGTTATATATAAATTGTACATGCTTGCATACATATTTCTTGGTTTGAGGGCATTATGCCGATTCACCTCATAATTGAATATGGAGACTGTAACATCCCAAAAATCATGATTTATAAAGTTTGCACATCATGCATGCATTCATAAGCATTTGGCTATTTTCAAACAAGATTTCAAAATTAGAAACCATTTGTATGCCTATTATTTTAAGCTACAAAGGCAATGGTTCTATTTTTACTTTAAAAAGTATGAGAATACCTTGTTTTGATCAAGAGTGCTTCAAATATGAATGCAAAGCTTTCACGAAGTTTTTCAAAACAAAAATCAAAACTAAAACCATTCATATGCCTAATATATATAACCATATGAAGCTTGGTTTTATTTTTATTTTCAAAGGACCTAAGTGTAATTGAGTAATCAAGTGAGTTTGACACATGTTTGAATACTTGGATCACACTACAAAAATTCAGAGGTGGTTTGAATTTAAACTCATCTGAAATTCATTTGAAATTGGATTCAGAAAATCAAATTAAAAATAGAAAAGGAGAAAAGAAACAGAAAAAGGCCGACGCTGCCATTCTGGCCCAGCCCCAGAACCAGCCCACTAAGCCCACTCGGGACATCCCTCCCCTCTCTCTCTCACCCACACCCACTCTGCCCCGCTGTCGTTGCCACTGGGCCCAAGCCAGCTCAGCACCTTCTTCTCCACCCCACGCGCGCAGACCCCGTCGCCACCGGCGTTTTTTCTAGAAACGCCGCGATTGATTCTCGCTTAATTCCCATTGATTCCTCGCGTAATTTTCGCCCCTGCTCTGGCTACTTAACCACCTCTCCACCGTGGTCATCCCCCCCACTCAGCACACTCTCCTCGCCACCAGGTTGCCTGTATTTTGAATCGCACCGCCACTGCCCGACGAACTCCGGCGAGTGATTACGGTGAGCCTCGACCTACCCTTTGCTTCTGGTTCAAATGAGCGTGCTCATCTTCTTCTTGTACTTCTTATGATGCATTTCGTTTGCCTTCTCGTGCCCTAGGACGTCGCCCCCATCGTTGATTGTGCGCCACCGATGGCTAACCCAACTTCGACGAGCAATCGAGGTAGAATCCGAGCGCCCCTTTCCTTCTTCCTTCCACTGTCGTGTTCGCCTAGACCTTGCGCACACCCTAATGCTTCTGGTTTGTGCTAGGGTGACTCAGAGCGTCGTCAACATCTCCGCCATCACGTGCCCGACACCTCCAGCAACTCCGACGAGCGCTAGCCACTGCTATAGCACGCCCTCGTCCACGCCAGCAGCATGTCGAGCTTCCTCGCAACCTAGCGACGCCAGTAAGCCAACACACAGCCCCTAGCCCCCTCGGTATTCGCCGGAACAGCATCGCCAGTAGCGCCGCCATCACTGTGACCATGAGCGCCGCCAGTTTAGGGTCGGATCGATTTGATCTACTGGATCTAGATCCAGTGGTCTAGATTAGACGCCAGCCCGAAAGGGTACGGGCGGATCTGAGACGCTAGATCTCATTTAGATCTAACGGTGCAGGAGCGTGATCCAGCGCGAACCGGTGCGCGCCAATCAGATGCGTCCACGTGTCTGGGATTTTATTTTAAAATCTGTTTTTGAATCTATTAGAGATTTAAACTTTTAAATTCAATAACTTTTGTTCTATTTATCCAAAAATACAAACAATATATCAATAGAATCACAAAATTAAATCCTACACATTTGTAGTATTGGTTTTGTATATTTTTTTCTCTGTTAAAATGGAATTTTATGCAGAGACATTTGTAGGCTTATTTTGTGTATAGAAATTATTTAGAAAATGTTTTTAAAGCCAAACTAAATTTATTTAGTGTATAAATGTTTTGTTTAGTGTTTAGTACTGTTTACTTGTCTTGTTGGGTTTGAGAAAAATCATCACATAGCATTTGCATGCATTCATATATTTTTTCTTGATTGTTTAGAATATAAATTTGGTGCTATCATTTTATGTGTAGATTTTGGTGCTAGTGGTGATTGTGATTGTGAGGATTGTTGCTACTCCCCCAACTATCAAGGCAAGTGGTGCTTCATATTTTTTCCCAATATTTTACTATGCACTAGTGATATTTTGTATAGGGCTTGCATGATATTTTTGCTAAGTATCTATATGTTATGCTATGGGAAATCCTAGTAGTTGTAGAATTGGTAGAAATATTCTCTAAGTTAAGATGCTTGTTATATTATCATGCTTAGCCTAGCTAGTAGAAAACAAGGGAGGTATATACATATACATGCTATGGAAAATTTTACTAAGTCTTGTGACTTATGTTTTTGCTTAATAAAACAACTAAGTGAATGAAACACCTGGGTGGAATGGTAATTGCATGGATGGATTTTTGTTGAGTGGTTACCAGGGCCCCATTTTCATGGCCTACCCTGTGTATCTCACTTGTGGAATGCCACCCAGGAATAAAGGGATTTGAGATGCCATATGTTAAGAAGCTTCTAGTGCACCCACATGGCAATATGGGCTCTGCCTGGATCATATAGCTTGCAATAACTTAGCCAAATGGATAGTTAGTGGTAGGGGTGATAGGTTTGGAGCGCGTCCATTTTGGTCTAAGGGAAGGCTTCTGAAAGATCTTGTCTCGATGCATGTCGAGTCTTGTGGGGAAAGTGCACCACCTCTCGAGAGAGTAAAATCTAAGTACTTAGCCATGTCCCCAGCAATGGCAATTTGATCATCAAGACATGGAAGCTATCAAGGATCTCCTCATCCCAATTTCTAAGTTAAAAATTTGTGGTTCAACAATGGTAAAGGATCACCAATTTTCATTGGTAGATGCCTTGGGTGATTTTCTCAAACAAAAACTTAATGTTTTTCAACTGATAGGTAAAACCTATTTTGAGCAAAGCAAGCCTAAGCTACACTTAGCCAAGTTCATATAGAAGTTAGAAACTATTATTCTACTAAGGTATCACTTGCCAATACTATTCCAATGTATTGATCCACTGTGGCTGTAACTTGTGATGTTGCAGGTTACTCTGATGAGGATTAGGGTTATAAGTCTACACTCAACATGTTTGCCTGTGGAATATGAAGATGAAGACTTTATTTTATTTTGTTAAGTTGAACTCTTGCTCTGGCCTATGGCTATGGAGTTGTAAAAGACTATGTTATCTCTAGAATGACGATGTAATAATGACCTTTGTATCTGTGTACTTCATCTTAAACTGTGGATGCTAGCATTTGATCCAGGGGCTAGCATTGCAATCATAGGGACCATTACCTTTATAAAGGTGGGGTCTTACAGAGACTATATGCGGGCTTTTCTAGTCTTATATTGGCTCTATTTAAATTTGTGTAGTGAACCGATGCCATGTTTTGCCTTGTTAATACAACATTTAAAATGTGGGTATCTAAGCAACATGAACCTCTTAATTAATTATCGGGACCACGGTTCCACTTAATATTGCCTAATTACATCGCACCTTTGACATGTCATGCATCATACATGCATCATGCCCGATTTTCTGCTGTAATATTAAATAGTGCATCCGGTGTTTCTTCTAGTGTTCTGCTTCTTCACGAGTTAGGCCGATGAGTTGATGCGTGTAGACCCGATATTCGGATGAATCTTTGATAGTGTTTTCAGGGGAGCATTCTCCCCCTTTCTACCTATCTTACTTTTATAGTTTTTATTTCCTCTTGTTGATCTATTGCTATATATGTTGTGATGCTTTAGTTTTCATACCCGGGATATCCCTTGCAGCCCCGAAATTGCCTTGGACACCGCCTATTACCTGTTGTTTGGTAGATAGTCGGCCTTGTGTGTCGTAGTCGCTTTCTCAGGTGTTGCTTCATGTCATTAAGTACCACAGGTGTTGGAAGGTTGCCATATGCTTTATGTTGGATGTGATCATGAATCAAATTACAACTTGATATTAAAATGATGGGAATAGTTATAACTAATGTAGAGGCACCGGTGGGCAATATATGTGATTTGGTTCTTAAACGCTCACTGGTGTCCCGTAGGACCTCGAGTACTTCATACCTGCTCTTTGACTATCGCACTATCCGCATGTGGGACCATTAATCCCCTTAGTCGTAGCTTGAGTCATAATTAATTTCTTGGGGCCACAAGTAGTTTGGGGCATTATTACTATCATATACTTATGCCATGTTTTACTGCTTTATTTACTACTGTTGCTCGAGGAGTGTTTACTACTATCTGGTTTTGGAACAAATACAGAATGTTTACGTGGTATCGACAACCCAGTTACACTTTAGGGTTCCCAGTCGTTTACAACCATTGTCGCAAACCCCTGGGTCCGTCGCGGAGCCGGCCAACTTCGTAGCGGGTAGCTTAGCGGGGTGGCCCCCTGAAATCAATTATGAATCTTGCGAACGCTTTGTCATGATGCCTCATTGGCTTTTCATTTGGTTTTTCCGAGGTTGATCATGCGTGTGTTGCTATTTGGGCCCCCTGCAGGGTAAATATTTCCGAAAGCCATGTCCACGGTTATGGATGACTTGGAGCACAGTATCTCGATCATAGAAAACTATAACTAAAGCAGTGTTATAAATTTGACTTTGTGATGACCAGTAATCAGCTTCACTATAATGGAATGCAAATAAAAGTGCCAACAACTGCTGTATTTGGGATGTCTCATGCTTTTAATATCTAACTAGTAAGTGTTGCAACTACGATAGAATGGTTAACTAAAACTACCCACTTCTTATGATATCAGGATGACTCATGGTATCTTATCTGACTAGTAAGTTCTGAAACTATAATGGAATGAATAAAACCGCCAACTGTGTAAGTTCCTCAATTGACTTCCTTATTTCGAGTCTCTATAGGTTGTTTAGTGCATGCTGCGCTGCCGCTTCAGTCCACCATACCTATGTAGGCAAGGAACGCCGAATTCTAAGTCTCTCCGTGTACCGGCATCAGTACTGACCGCTCTCTTTTTCCTTTCCCTTTGTCGGCACCCCTTTTGTTTAGCAGGTTTGAGATCATCGTCGTTAGCAGGGTTACCCTTCCGGCTTGGCCAGGGCAGGGTTATGGACACCATTGGTTATTCTTCAGGGCTCTTAGCCCCATTTTCATCTTGTCCGTAGTCTGATGTTGTGTCATTTTCAAGGTGATTTGGATCTTTGTATTGTGTATCTGTATTCTTGACTCTTTGAGTCATTGTTGTATATATATGTTCTGTGGGTTCCATCATGGACTATTGTGTAATGATATTACTTTGTTTTCCTCCTGCACGAAAGTGCCTGGTGGGCACCTTTGAAACATTTCTACGCGGCTTTGGCGGGATCGCTAAAACTTGCATAGGGACGATCTGAGGGTGTTACAACATGCCACCCTCCAAGTCCCGGGGTGGGACTAAAGTTGGGAAGAGGTGGAGGTGGAGCTGGCTGGCAGTGGGGTGGACTTCCAAGCCCACATGGCTGACCGGCGGCGGTTGGATCCCCACCCTCGCGCCCTTGGCCCTCCTAGGGTTGTTCGCCTTCCCTCTTGGGCCCTCTCCCTTCCAGGAAGGGCCCATGTAGGGGGTTTTCCCTATTTTATTCAATAAATATATATAATAATCAATTCCATTAATTAAATACTATTAAATTCCTTTTATTTAATTCTCTCTATTCAAATCTCCTTTTGAATAGCTTCCGAACACTTTCGTGTCTCTCGAGAAAATTTCTGGTTCTCTCTTCTTCATGTTTCTCTTACGGTCGCGGATCAACCAACACCATCCCTACCCTTAAGCGTGACACCCTTACGGTTCAGTAATGCCCAGACATGATGGAGACATCTCTCTGATCAATGAACAACAATGGTGTCTGGAAATTCATGATGTGCCCTTCACATTCTACAAATTGATTGATCACTTGAACCTTTTAGACGTTGAGTCTCATTTCCATTGCACTACGATACCTGGTTTGTCCAACACCTGATCTCTAGTATCGACATATCTAGTTAGATCTTGTTGCTGACAAACACGTTTACTCGTTCCCGTGATATTACATCCTCGTGACCTAGTCACATGCTTGCAAGCTCATTGATGTAACCTCACTGAGTGGGCCTAGAGTATCTATTCATCACTCGGATAGGCAAACCCCGATCTCGATACATACGCCTCAACCTATTCCTTTGGAATACCCAATACACACCTTTATGGTCACCTATTTACGGTCATGATGGTTGATGTGATCAAAACAGCCGCGGGGGATAGTGATTAAATATGATCTCACGGTCAAAGGACTGAATCACTATGCTTTTCTAGATATCGTCATGTTGAACTATGTGACTAGATCACATTCAATACTATGGTCGGGTGTGTCCATCGCATCATTCATCTAATGAAGTGACCTCGTTGTCAGTTGACGTTGCTAAGTCCATGATCGGGAAACCTCGATCGTCAGCTTCCCAATGAACTAGTACTATAGGATATTAGGGACTTGGTTTGTGTAAATATCACACTTATATTAATGTTCCCACTTAATATATATAGTTCTATCATGATACAAAACTGTTATGAACATTAGAGATATATCAAATAAAACAACTTTATTATTGGCCTCTAGAGCATATCTCCTTCAGGGGCAGCCCTCTATACACTCATTCCCTATGTTATTGGCTGCCTCCCTCCCTCCACGTGAGATCTCTCACCCATACAGGCCCAAAACTTCTTGGTTACCCCGGTGTTTCTGAGCTCTGTATGGAAAAGCTTTGCTGGATTGGGATCACCATACGCGTGGATATCTTCATAGGGATCATCTTTTTTCTCATCCATCGAGATCTATATCAACTTCTTCATCAACGAACGAATCTGTGATGCATTATTGGTGAGTTCTAGATCTAATCTATCACGTGTGTCTACATAGATTGATCTTAGTGGTTTCAGTAGGACTTTTTTGTTTTCTCTATGCGAATCCCAACAATATATGCATCCCAAATTGTAACCTCGAGAAGGGAACATGGAATCATGTTTACCAAATTCATGCAAGTCACAGATAACTAAAAACTACGATTTCGCAAATAAATAACACATATTTTGTTAAGTGCAAGTGACATTTTCTATTTATATGATTGAACTATAATTTTCGCAACACGTCAGATTTTAATTTGGTTGCAGGAGCATCGACTCTCTGACAAGTTCACGCAAGGTAGAAGCCATTAACAAATAAGTACAACGCAAAATTACTTGGGTGGTTAATTAGTATATGAGGATTACGAAAACTTCAGAAGACACATACCGATTTTCATGATTGATTATCACAAGTGCATTTTTCGCTTCTTATCCAATGAAGTGGGACTTAAAGTTCCATAAGCATCCCAAATGGTAATCTAGGTGTAGGAACATTGACTCATGTTTACCAAATTCAGGGAAGTATAAGCAAGTGTAGTAGTTTGACAAATAAATAACACGAAAATATGGGAACAAGTGTATAAACAGAACTGATTATGTCGAATGCAAGTGGCATTTTCTATCTGCATGGTTGAATTGTAAAAAATTCTTAGCCCATCTCAAATGGTAATTCGGGGACAAAAACATCGACTCTTCACCAAGCTCAAACAATTCACAAATAAGCACTAGGTACAATTTCAAAATTAAATGAAGACGCACAACTATTTGGGTTATCAATGACCAAGAATTACAAACACTTCATATACATGCCAATTAGAAATATTGATTAATGAAATTTTCATCATTATAGTATTGAGCTCAAAGTTCCTTTTACATATCAGATGCTAATCTGGGGAAGGGAACATATAACAATAGTATCTACTTCAGAAATAGTTACACCGGTTTTAGGATCTTTGTGGTATTAAAACCATATGTGTTAAATGTAAGTCACATTTCTCCCTTTATATAACTGAACTACACAATTTCACATCTCTGATGCTATAAATAACAATACATTTGTATATACAGGCGCAAAATTCCACATTGGTGATCAGTTGACCAAGAATTACAAAAAGTTTAGTCGTATTTCAATTAGCGACTCGATTTTTTTTTTGCGAAACCTAGTACAAACACAGAGCACACAAAGACGCAACACGATTTTCCGAAGAGTGAGTGACATTTGTACATATGGGCGCAAAATTCCACGTGCAAAATCGTGCCGCACACGTGACCACAATGGTGCCTTCATTGTAGGAGCGACCGATTTTTTCCACCTACTGTAGATGCAGAAGGAGCGGAGATCCTAGCCTGTCGGCAAGCAGTGGAACTAACAACGAAGATTGGTTGTCGGAAATTTGTATCAGAGTCAGATTGTGCAAATACTGTGAAGAAAGTAAATGAAGGCAACAGAGACAGATCAGTGGTTGGTCCTCTCGTAGAAGATCTTAAAGCTGCTCTAGAAGTCCTCTATCAGGTTCAGGTGCGAGCTGTGCGAGTAGCACAACTAATGTAGTTTCCCACAAGTTGGCAAAGGAAGGTTATATTCAAATAAGTTATGTAGGACTTGGTTTCGTAGTCCGGCCGCCGGACTGTATTGTATCGGCACTCTTTATAGACTCTGCTTTTGATTAATGGAGTAAATCACAGCCTTTTCCCCTAAGAAAAAAAAATAGTGTGCCGCACACATCGGAGCACCCTGCAGCGGCCACTAGAGCTAGAGCCGCTGCCATATCAGTGACGGAGCAAAACATGCATGCATGCATGCATGGCATGCACTGTGGATTATCTCTAAATCAAACGGAACAGTCAAGTACAAGTACAACATGTTTATTTTTTAAAATAAAAGTACAGCACACACAGTATATATTAAGGTTCTCCACCAAATGGACCACCGAGAAGCACTGTCACGAAACACTAAAAACAACCAAATTACATGCACAACACACACACAGCCACGGTACACAGCTAACCTTACAGTCTTCTTCGCCTTCCGACAAATGCAATCACACACACATGCATGTCTCAGTTAGAACCTGGTGAGGTGGTCGAGTATGTACTGGTCGGCCGCATCGAACTCCCTCGAGGCCAACTGCACCACGTCGATGTCGTCCGGACCGCCGCCGCTGCCGCTACGGCTCGGGCCAGCTGATCCATCGGCGCCGAAGTAGCACCAGCCACTGGCACCACCACCTGCGTCGCCGATCTGGTTTCTGGTGGATGACCCGCGGTCCATCTCTGCCTCCGGCTGCAGGTTGATCTGCTGGTCGGCGAACGGGTTCACGTTGTTCGTGCTCGCGTACGCCTGCAGGTCCTGGTCGCTGATCATCTGCGACGGTGGCGGGACGTAGGGCAGGTGGTAGTTCGGCTGCGAGTAGGGAGGGATGTAGTACGGGTACCCGGCGGCGGCGGCGGCGTCAATGTCCGGTGACCAGGAGTGCTGCATGTCGTCGACCGAGTACATGCCAGCCATGTCCGGGGCGGCATAGGCCAGCGGCGCGGCGGCGGCGGCAACGGCGGTGTCTGGACCAACCTGCTGAGTTTGGTGATCCGGCTCGGTGGGCGGCGCGGGCTCGGCGGCCGGTAACACTGCTGGTGGCCATTCGATGTCAGGCTCGAGGCTGCGGATGTACTCGGCGAGGACGGAGAGCTGGCCGGGAGGTGGCTGCTCGCAGTTCCGCTTCTTGAGCATGCGCTTGGACTTGAGGCTGCGCCTTGTGGCGTTCCAGTGGTTCTTCACGGAGTTCTCGGACCGGCCTGAGAGCTTTCGCGCAATCACCGACCAGCGGTTGCCGCAGCTCTTGTGCGCCGCGATCAGCTCCCTGTCCTCCGCCTCGGTCCACATTTTGTTTTGCTGGTGCAATAATTATTTACACAATTCAGGAAAGTCAGAAATGACAAACAGAAACAATTTCACAAATAAATATAACACATACGAACTGGTGTATATATCAACAAAGCGGGTCATGTTAAATGCAAGTGACATTGTTGAATTGAAAATTCTGTAGCACCTCTGAAATGGTAGTTTAGGGAGCAGGAACAAACGGCTCTTTACCAAAAATCACACACAAGAACCAGCTGTAATTTGAAGATCAAATAACAACGAACACATAAACTACTTGGGTTTCAATTGAGGCCAAGAATCACAAAAGCTTCAAAGACATGCCAGTTAGCAAGATCCAGTATATTCTGAGTGTAACTTTCATTTCTTTTTTGTTGGATTGAACTAAAATTGTCATTTACATATTATATGCTAATTTTTGGATGGGAACATATAAACATAGTTTTGATTCATATAAAAATAAAGTAGAACTTTAGTAATGTGTGTATCAGTCAAGAAAACTTTGTTAAATGAAAGTGACTTTTTTGTTTGTATAATAACTGAACTGCAAAATTTTATCCCACATAGGAAAGTCACAAGCAAAATGCAACAAAATTCAAAAATAAATAACAACACAAAATTACTTTGGCGATCAATTAATGGATGAGAATTACAAAGTTTTAGGGACATGTCAATTAATTTATGGCATTTCTTCTGCATGTGCAGTATTTGCGAGTTAATTACCTTGTAACTTAACATTGTAAATAATTGGCAAAACAATATGAGTACACCTGAATACTCCCTCTGTTCGGGATTATAGGTCCTACGCGCATACTTAGGTTGTTAATTTGACTAATAAAACATAACTTATATATCACAAAAATTATACCATTAGAAAATATAACCTCTAAAGTTTCTAATGGTATAATTTTTATGCTATACTATTTATGTTTTGTTGTCTAAATTGGCAATCTAGTTATCCGCGCGGGACTTATAATCCCAAACGGAGGGAGTACAACATAATGAAAGTAGTATATACTAGTACCTTTGACTATTCCTATTTGGGGATGTACTGATATGCATGCTCAATTATCGTTACGTTTAATCATGTTTAACGAACCCAAAAAAGCTACAAACAAGCATGAGTGATAGTTTCATGAAGAACAACACATAAGTATAGGAACTATCAAAACATTGAATGCAAGTGGCATTTCTATTTATATGATCCAAAATTGAAGCTTTCTAAGCACATCTAGAAGTTTTGGGTCAGTAGCATCTACCAAACTCACACAATTCACAAATAAGCAATATATTGCAATTTTAAAGTTAAATAGCGACACAAGCTACTTGGGTTATCAATTGTGGTCGAGAACTAGGAATACTTCTCACACATGCCAATTAGCAAGATGGATTACTCTAAAGTGTAAATCTCATTTCATTTCTTATAGGATTTAACTAAAAAATCCATTTACATATAAGATGCTAATATAATTCCTGGTCAGGAACACATAACAATGTATAACCTTCAGAAAGAAACAACACAACATTTAAGAACATGTGTATTAGAGAAACCAATTTTGTTAAATGCATCTGACACTTTTTGTTTGTATAATTGAACCAATTACTTTGGCAATCAATTAATGGTACACAAATTGCAGACGAATTTCAATCATCCATTTGATATTGTTGTGTGCAAGTGACATTTCTAATTATAGAATTAAATGCAAAATATTGTACACATTTCAAATGCTAATGTGTGGACACATCCACTCCTACTTAGCAAATTCAGATGAGTAGTCAGAAATAAATGACATCCTGAATATTACAAATAAATAACAACACAAAGTTACTTGGGTGATCAATTATTAGTGGCTGAGAATTATAAACATTTCAGAAACATGTCAACTACTAGCAATATTGATTTTCGTAAGTGCAAGTGACACATTTTTCTTGACCAGTAGTGACACTTTTTATTTACACAGGGTTAAACTACAAATTCGGTACAGGTCTCAAAATGCTAATATCACGGCAGGAAGACTTCTATTTAGAACAACAAAGTGAATTTTCCAAATAAATAAAATTACCAGGGTGATCAATTAGTGGCCTAGATGAAGAAACTAATTGCCGCGCGCACTTACTGATGATAGTAAAGACACGCATGCATGATGCAACACGACTACAAACTATTTATCCGGGAGTTAATATCCACTTACGCGAACGGTGCGGGACGAAATAAACTTGGAGCTAGCTAGGAAACATTTGGACGTATATATCAAGCGGATTAATTAACCACAAGGAATTCCTCTCGATCGGCAAGCGCACACTCGATCTCGGATGATCAGAATTCCCCCTGAAATTAAGCTGCTAGTATGGTATGTGTACGCAGGGACGACCGACGACGACCAAAGATCTCGCGAGATTACCTGGATCCCCGGGTCCATGTGATTGATCCATCTCTCCCGGCACTGCTTCCCGGTTCGCCTCGGGAGGCTCCGGGCGATCGTCGCCCACTTCCGGTGCTCGTGGCCGTGGTTCCGCACGGCCTCCGTCAGAGCCCTGCACACGAAACCAACCATGGAGATATATATAAGAAGAACTTAATAAGCTGCTGCAGGAGATCAGGGAAGATCGGCGAAGCAAGATCATAAAGGATTCCGGTTCCGATCGATCCAGCACGTACTCGTCTTCCTCGGCTGTCCACGAGGCTTTGGACAGCGCGCCGGTCGCTCTGGCGCGCGGCGGCGGCGGCGGCGGCCGAGCCGGCGCGGCCATCGCCATGGGGGCGCCACCGCCGCCGCTGCCGTCGTAGCCGGCGAAGCTGGTGGGGCGATCCATGCCGCCGTAAACGCCTGATCCCGCGTCGGGGATTGCTGTCGCACAGGCCGACGGAGCGCCGCCGCCATCGTTGTGGACGAAGTACTGCTGCGGCACGCCGCCGTGGCCGGAGCTCGCGGAGTAGCCTCCTCCTGCCGTCCAGCCCGCCGCGGCCGCCAGGTCCCCGGCGAAGTACGCGCTCCCTCCCGCCATCATCTCGGCCTGGGAGGTCGGATTGGAGCAATGCCGGCAGGAAAACTCGCGCGCGGCAGACAGGGGACAAACAGAGAGAAGGGGCGAGAAGGGGAGCAGTCAGTGCCTCTGACTGCGAGATACCTGTGTCGTCAGAGACAGGTGGGCTGATATAGAGGCAGGGTGCCCCATCGGCCCGTCCGTTTTACCGGGCCCACACCTCATCGGACGGTCAGGAGAGCGTCCCAGCTTATAACGTTCCGAATACACATTTTCAGATTTCGTTCTGGACCATGTGCACCGGGTGTATGCAGTCCATGGAGAGGTTTGCTTGTCAGTACAAATACGCTGATGCGCGGCACTCGTGCCCTGTATGGACGTATGCGCGTAGATTCAGGGGAATCAGAACGCGGCGGAGTGCCTTGTTGGTGTGCGTGTGCTAGATGATGACTCGTTGATTTGTAGGTAAGTAGAGGGTCTAGTTGTAATAAATAGCATAACAAATTATCTTGCTCTCGCTCTAGTCCCATTCCCATTTTAGTTAGTTATAGGGGGTTTCTGCAGACTAGTACAAGGCTAGTTACCTCTTGTGGTGTTCTAGTCCAACTCAATGGCAAGAATTGTCGATTCTATTGGATCTCAAAGAAAAAATTGTCGGTCCTAGGGTTAGGGTTTATGTAACTAGAAAAAGGTAGCAGGGGATGCATGTCGCATGCTAACCGGCGGAGGGGATCTAGGTATTACCATCGAGGATTTTGGCATTTTAATGTTAGGAAACGGCTTGACCACCCAAAAAGGTGTACTGAACCGTTAGTATGAGGAAATTTGTCGGTTTCGTGCTTGAAAATGTTGCGCATCTAGTTGTTTAAATGGATAATAGATATGATGCTTTACGTCAAGGGGACGCGACAAATAATAGGATGAAGCTTGTCGCCCCGTGTGGTAACCGGTATGTCGTTTCATATGTCGGAGAGTGTAAAAATTGTACCATGAATAGAAAGTATTTCAGCAAAGCTTTGACGTTTAATGTTGGGAAACATATAGACACATCGAAAAGGTGTACGGAACTATCCATATGAGAAAGTTTGTCGGTTTCATCTTCAGGGTGGTTAGAAATCTAGTATTATGTAGATAATTTCTTTGGTGTTTTGTCTCCATGATACGCGACAAATAGTATGACAAATTTTTCCTTCTATTGTATCATCGTTGTGATTGGTATGTCATTTCACATTAGGAGAGGGGGGAATGCTGATGATTTTTTTCGCATTTAGTGACAAGGCAATGCTCTACTTGAAGCATTAGTACCATGGATATTCATTTCCAATTTTGGAATTGTTAGCACATCTAGTGATATAAATTGATAGTACCTACATTATTTGAAAGGACAGCTATCTTTGCACCAATGTGAGTTCTAGTTGTAATGGTAGGCCGTTTGGAGACTAATTGTTTTACAAGTAGGAGCACGGGTTTTAGCCCCTAAGGATGGTATGTAAAAGTGAAATGTTTGATCTCCCCCCCCCCCCCCCACACACACACAAAATAGTTACAAGAAGACAATGTATTTAAATTTCATATTTACATTTCACTTCCGTTGATTTGTATGGAAGCTATTAAGAGGGGTTCAATGTTTGCAAGAAGTGGAATCAATGCCTAAAAATACATCACATATGCACCTATATATATGCCCAAGATAAATGCCAAGTAAGGCTCCTAGCTTCGTGACTGTAGGAAGATACTCAATTGTCACGACAAAAATACCAAAAAAACACAATGGCTCCAGGTGCCTTGAGGCTTTTGGGCAAGCCAGGAGGTTCTAGGACTACATAAATGCTACAAACGATTAGAAATAGTTGGTTAAAATAGAAGTTATTGTTCCACGACAAACCTCATGGTTTGGATCTAAAGAAAGCTTCTATTGTTGACCTTTCAAAGCTTGACATGTCTCTTTCTTCCTGCCACCAAACCTGAATCTCAATGAGGAGAAATATATTGTGGAGACAAAAACGCGTGATATTTGGAACCCCCCTCCACCTATGAGTTCGCATCATACTTGTTAGCATTGGGTTTGTGTGGAACCTTGGAGAGTTCGAGTCACTTGGGAGTGTTTAAGGTTGTGGATTCGTTGAGGAAGTTTCTGAAGGCCAAGAGATTGCCTCAAGATCTACCAATAGTGGAGTGTCACATACATTTTGTGAACGGTGTGGTCGTTTGTTGCGGCTCTCCAATGAATATTAAACTTAAACTTAAGGACTTTAACTTCTGGATACACCATTGCATGTTTGTACTCATCTATTTTTTGTTATTTCTATCTTATCTGGTTGATCAATGCTAACTTTACATCTATCCTTGTTTTACCTTGCTTGCTAGTGTAATCATGACATGTAGGATGTTGCCTTTTAGATAAATTCATTTACACATACTTCCATAAATTTAATAATTTCATTACAATTTGTAGCCACATGTTCACACCATCCTCTAGTAGACATATTTGATCCTTCATTTGTTGTGGTGGAAGGCTTTACCGCCTAAAGAGTAAACATGTTGTCATATGCTAAAAACATAGTGATTGAGTTGTACAAAAAACTTGTTAATTTATGGGTTAGTATTTTCTATGGATTTGATCCATGGGATCCAATAAATCTCACTCCAAGCAAGGTTAATGTGTGGCAATTCAACTATCATGCACTCAAAATCATCCTCAGGTCCCTCTTGCCAACACTCTTCGATTTAGGATTAATTGGGTCTATGAGCTCATTTACTGTTGTCAAAACAACATGTCCTCTAGGAGTTTGGATCATACGGTTAGGACTTCTAGGTCCTCCCAAATATTGATTTTATCACCTGAACCTACTCTATATATGTGTATTCTCCAGAGAATATTTAAACCTGCAATGATACTTTGCCATGTAAAATATGATCCCTTCTTAGGTCTAGCATTCAGAAAGTTGTGAACATGATAGTATTTTGATCTCAAAATTTGTGCACACAATGAATTAGGATTTGTAATCAGTCTCCAACTTTGTTTGGCTAACATGGCCAAGTTAAAGGCATGAAGATCTCAAAATCCCATGCCTCCAAGTTTCTTTGGGACACACATCTTCCACAAGGCTATCTAGTGCATATTTTTTGTTCTTCTGTATCTCCCCACCAGAAGCTAGCCATAGGACCAGTCATCTCTTTACAAAGTTTCTTTTGAATTTTAAGTACATACATAACATAAAATGAAATTGATTGTATAATAGATTTTAGCATAATCTCTTTACCTCCCATATATTAGAATTTATCTTTCTATCCTTCCATATGTTTGATGATTCTTTCCAACAAATAAACAAAATTGTCACTATGATCTACTCCAACCATAGACGTCAATCCCTGATGGCTGGCTGTTGACGTGAGAGTTTCTTCTTCTTTAAGTCCCCGGCAATGGCGCCAGAAAGATCTTTATGTTGGTGTTGTATCAATGTGAAAGCGCTTTGTCGGGAAACCCCAAGAGCAAGGTGTGATGCAACACAGCAGCAATTTTTCCCTCAGTAAGAAACCAAGGTTATCGAACCAGTAGGAGGAAGGAAACTACTCAAAGGTGTTGCAAGCAACTTGGAGACCTGCACAACACAAACTCAAGACTTTGCCCCAACAAACAGTGAGGTTGTCAATCTCATCGGTTTGCTGTAACAAAGTATTAACTGTATGGTGTGGAAGGTAACAGTGGTTTACAGAAAGTAAACAGTAATAGTGGAAGATGTATCAATGGTAAAGATTGGATCAGGGTCCATGGTTCACTAGAGGTGTTCTCCTTAGATAAACAAACATGGCATGCTGGGTAAACAAATTACAGCAGGGCAATTGACAGGACTGAGCAAGGCATAACAATGCAATACTAGACATCATGATCCTATGAGATTCGATTGGGCAATACAACAAGATACATAGACCGCCATCCAACTGCATCTATGACTAGAAGTCCACCTTTGGATTATCATCCGAACCCCCTCCAGTATTAAGTTGCAAGCAACAGACAACTGCTTTAAGCAAAGTGTGTAAGATAAACAATCCACTTGTTCCATGAACAAGAGGCCGTTGTTTTCTCCCTAGTGGCAACAACACATCTACAACCTTAGAGATTTTTGTCACTTACCTTAGATTAAATAGAGGCATGAACCCACTATCGAGCATAAATACCCCCTCTTGGAGTCACTAGCAACATTTGGCCAAGATAGCTACTAACAACGGAGAGCATGCAAGATCACAAATAACACAGACATGATAGAATCAATAAGACAAAACCATTAATCAAGCCGACATAGTAATCTCAATATCCTTCTGATCCCCGCAAACACAACATGCATGATTACAAATAGATGAGATCTTGATCATGAACGGAGCTCACAAGATCTAGACATGAAAGCACAAAGGAGGAGATACAACCATCTAGCTACTACATGGACCCATAGTCCAAGGTGGAACTACTCACGCTTCATACCGGAGGCTGGCATGATGAAGAAGAAGAAGGCCTCCGGGATGATCTCCCCTCCGGCAGGGTACCGAGAAGAGCTTCAGATTCCCCCGATCTAGGGACGATGGTGGCGGCGGCTACAGACGGTTTCGTGCAATATTGATCGGGTACTTAGGGTTTAGGAATCGGGGGCTTCTTATAGGCGAAGAGGGAGGCCAACGGGGTGCCCGAGGCAGCTGCACCCCCCCCCCCTAGGCGTGGGGTGGGCCAGGGGGCCCACGCCCTTCCCAGGCGCGGCCTAGTGTGGGCCCGCGCCTAGGGGGTGTGGCCGCTCTGTGGCTCCCCTCCGTATCTCCTCTAGACTCCGTGTTTTCCTC
Organism: Avena sativa; assembly: GCA_916181665.1. NCBI lineage: Eukaryota > Viridiplantae > Streptophyta > Magnoliopsida > Poales > Poaceae > Avena > Avena sativa. The sequence continues at coordinate 36,375,940 of OV702285.1, read as the reverse complement.
GGTGAAATATTGACTTCGGCTTTTGTCCCGTCCAATTCCAAGAATATTTCCTTACTAGCTTTTTTGAAACCAAAAACAGCAGAAAACAGGCAACTGACACTATGACAACTTGTTAATAGGTTAGTACCAGAAAACATATAAAACATCTCAAACTATGTACAAAGCAAAGCAAAGTAGATACTAAACAAGCATGGAACATAAAAATTTATAGATACGTTTCCGACGTATCAATCCCAAATATTTGTTAGATAAGGCTCCGGTCATATTGATTAACTCCAAGCTGATTTCTACCCGGACTAAAATCACATGCTACATTTAGCTTCACTCACCAATTATCCCTAAATTACACAATATTGATCAAGTAGTACAATGCTAGTTAGCTCTTGTGGTGTTCCGGTTCAACTCAATGGCACTAATTGTTGATCCTAGGGTTAGGGTTTATGTAACTAGAAAAACATAGCAAGGGTATGCATGGTGCATGATAACGTCATGGGGAATCTAGATATTACCAACGAGGATTTTGGCATTGTAGTGGTAGGAAACTTTTTACCACCCCAAAAAGGTGTATTGAACCATTAGCACGAGGAAATTTGTCGGTTTCGTTCTTGAAATGTTGCGTCTCTAGTTGTAAAGATATGACATTTCATGTTAAGAGGGCGCGCCAAATAGTAGGATGAAGCATGTCGCCGTGTGGTAACTGGTATGTCATTTAATATGTTAGAGAGTGCAAAAACGGTATCATGAATAGAAAGTATATCTGTAATGATTTGACGTTTAATGTTGAGAAACATAGTCACGTATAAAAGGTGTAAAAAATTGTTTGTATGAGAATTTTTGTTGGTTTCATCTTCGGGTTGCTAGGAATTTAGTATTATGTATATAATATCTTTGGTGTTTCATATCCATGATACCCGACAAATAGCACGAAAAGTTTGCCTTTTATTGTGTCACCATTGTGATTGGTTTGTCATTTCATTTTAGGAGATGTGGGAAATGGTGATGATTTTTTCCGCATTTACTGACAAGGCAATGCTCTAATTTAAGCATTCATACCACAGATATTCATTTTCATTTTTGGAATTGTTAACACATACGGTGATATAAATTGATAGTACCTACATTATTTGAAAGGACATTTATCTTTGCACCCATGTGAGTATTAGTTGTAATGGCCGGGCGTCTGGGAGACTAATTGTTTTACAAGTAGGAGCACCGTTTTATACCCTAATGATGGTATGTAAAAGTGAAATGTTTGATGTCCCCCACGGACACAAAATAGTTACAAGAAGATGATGTAATTAAATTCCATATTTAGATTTCAGTTTCGTTGATTTATACAAAAGCCATTAAGTGGGGTCAATTTTTGCAAGCAGTGGAATCAATGCCTAAAACACATAACATATGCTACCATACATGCCTAAGAGAAATCCCAAGTAAGGTCCCCTAGCTTTGAGATTGTAGGAAGTTACTCGATGTCACGGAGAAAATATAAAAAAAAACACAAATCCTCCATGTGCCTGGAGGTTTTTGGGCTTGCTCGGAGCTTTTGGAGCTGCACAAATGCTAGAAACGATTAGAAATAGTTGGTTAAAATAGAAGATATTGTTCCACAACAAACCTGATGGTTTGGATCTAAGAAAGAGACCTTTCAAAGCTTGACATCTTTCTTCCTGCCACCAAACCTAAATCTCAATGAGGAAAATTTAGTGTGGAGACTAAGACGTGTGATTCCAAACCAAATTGGAACCCCTCTGGTTTGCATCGTATTTGTTAGCATTGGGTTTGTGTGGAACCTTGGAGAGTTGGAGTCACTTGGGAGCGTTTAAGGATGTGGATTCGCCGAGGAAGTTTATGAGGGCCAAGAGATTGCCTCAAGATCTACCAATAGTGGAAGGTCACATACATTAGGTCATATCAAGGAGAAGAGTGGCAGACCTGTTTTGAGAACAGCGTGGTCTTTGTCTGTCGCGGCTCTCCAACGAATATTAGACTTATCCCCAAGGACTTTAACTTCTAGATACACCATTGCGTGTATGTACTCTTCTATTTTTTGTTATTTCCATCTTATCTGGTTAACGAATGCTAGCTTTACTTCTATCATTGTTTTACCTTGCTTTCTAGTGTAATCAAGCCATGTAGGATGTTGCCTCTTAGATAAATTCATTTACACATGCTTCCCTAAATTTAACAATTTGGTTAAAATTTGTAGTCATTTGTTCACAACATCCTCTAGTAGACATCTTTGATCCTTTAATTGTTGTCAAGACCACGCGCTATGGTGGAAGGCTTTACCACCTATAGAGTAAACATGATGTCATATATAGAATAGTTCTGACTTGCAAACCGGTACGTCCGTACGTATGTGAGGCAGCCGCCAGGAAGCGACCAACTAAACCCATCTAGGATTTTGTCCCCTCATCGGCTATGCCGTTGGTTCGCTCCGCCTCCAGTGGCCTTAGGGCCTTGGAGGTGTGGCGGACCACAGCCTCTCTCCGACAGGAGGGTTTTCATTTTTGTTTAGTATTTTTTTCAGTGTCTTCTTTGGGTTGTTGAGGCGGCGGCTGCGTACTCAAGTCAGAATAATATCCTCCCCATCCTATCCTCACTCCGGTGGTGCATCTAGCGCCAGCGGAGGACATGTGGAGTCGTTTATCCGACATATATCTTGGGATCCGATCGTTTTCCGTATTCGTTGGTGTGATTTGAGGCCAGTCTCTTTTGATCTACGGTTGACATCTTCGGCGATGGTTGCTGATTTGGTGCGTTGGTCCTATGTGACCTTAGCACGACGACTTTCCGTATGTCTACTACATCAAGCTCAACTACGACAAGCTTTGCCCGGCTCCGGTGATGGAGGGGCGAGGACGGTGGCACGCCTTCAGCTCGTGCTAGTGTCTGTAGTTGTCGCTATATGGTCTAATGACCTATTTGTAATTTCTATTACTTTTAAGACTCTTTGTACTACTGCTGATGATTATTAAATCGGTGGAATTTCGTAAAAAGAACATATTGATTTGAGTTGTACAAAAACTCGTTGATTTATGGGGTAGTATTTGCTATGGATTTGATTCATGGGATCCAAGCAAGATTAAGGAGTGGCAATTTAACTATCAAGCACACAAAATCATCCTCAAGTCCCTCCCGCCAACACTCTTCGCTTTAGCATGCTTCCATTATACCTCCAAAGGCGGTTGGGATACACTTGACTGTTTGCACGAAGCACTTCACTCATCAAGACATCCTAACTTGCGAAATCCAAGGTCATTATGGATTTATTTGTCATGATGGAGAGTGATACACATGAAGATCTATTCACTCATCCCAATGAACTTGTCAATACGCTCTAAGGTTATGTAAAAGTGTGATTATGTTACTAGATTTTTTTAGAAGTTCCCCTAGTCTACAATACTTACTCATTCAAGTTTTGTCTTTCATATTCAACAAAGACTAGATTTCAAGGAGCTCACCTCTGTTGACGTTGTTTCCATGATTGTCACACCTGATAAGGTGGAAAGGAACAATGATGAATTGTGATCAAATCTCCACTATTTCCAACTTAAGTTCAAGATTTTAAATGACGATGACGAAGAAGATTGCGATGACAGAAAAGCTTCCAATATATTCCATTAAGTAAGGAATGATTCGGATCTCACGGAAAATAACTACCAACATGTCTTCATGAAGAGGTCCGGTGGTATCTCTCACCTTGAGGCCCCTTTCACCCTTAGGAGCTCAAATATGCACTCTTCACTCTTCCTTCGGACAAAGCGTTGGGACCTGGCGATTCCACTAGGCTATTATTCCCTGGATTTTGGGACATCATTCATGTTTTTCTTCTTACGAAAATCACATAGTTTTCTAACGATGATGGAGCGAGTGCTCGATTGATGAACTATGACAACATCGTCCGTTCCTACAAGAAAGTCGACTCATAATCTATTGGAGATTTTAGTTCTCTTAGCCTCATTCACAAGGTTTCCAAGATTATCTCAAAGACGATGGCATCTGGTGTCGCCCCTCTCCTCTTGGGTCTTGTCTTTGCTAGTTTAATTGCCTTCATCAAGAAGCGGTGCATCCATGTCCAAAGCATCATCAAAGGATATACACACTAAAAAAACACGTAGGTCTACTTCCTCAATTTAGGCTTTGCCAAGCCATTTCCATGGTTCTATGGACTTTTTCACCAAGATGCTTGGAGTTCTTGGTTTTGGTCTATGGGTCAATCAAGAGTTGTATTTGATCTTCTGTCCTCCTCTTGTGTGCTCCTCAAAGTCAATCCAGGCCCGCATATGGGCCATTCCAAGGAGCTACAATAAGATGACCCCTTATATATTGGACACGTGGGATTCCCGTCCATGTGAATAGTATCACAATGATGTAGAGGCTAGATATGTATCATGTTAGTTGCACCGGGTGGCTAGCCGAAGGTGGGAAGCCATCTCGCGAGGAAGGAGGTGGCATAATGGGTGCATTACCATCTTTAGGTGTACTGATGTACCAAACCTATTTAACATTCGGTAAATTTTACAAAGTCATAAAGATTGCGACATCCATACATCATGCACGTAGTATGTTGCAACTGCCTAGGTCCAAATCCGATACAACGACACATACAATGAAAGAGCAAAATTTGGTTGTGAAACACTCCCTCCGTTTCTGATGATCAAGACGTACTATTTCGTTTCGTTAAAACAAACCTCTGGCCGACCAATTAATATATGCGGTTAAGCCACACCAGAATCATCACTATCATAACAAAGTACTTTTGAAAAAAAAAATCAGTTCACACACGTTTCATGTCATATAACCTTGTATCCATTGAGTAATTGTTGGTCAAAGACACAAAGGCTTGTCTTAACAAAGCTTATTGTGTACGTTCAGATTAAGTTGTGGATCCGATTTGGATTTAAAACTTTGTGGGCACGATAGATGCGTCGTGTTATTTTGCAGTCTAGTACCCCGAATGTCTGTTAATCCAAGATCGACACTATTGTCAAGAAAAAATATTCGTATATCCCCGGACAGATATGCCCGGCCGGTAATCGACATGAATCCAGTTGTTTGTATAGCGCTCTAGGCCCTTCTCTCTTTTTTTTTCTTGTTCCATACTTCCATGTGTAGCGCGAACTGCCGCATTTAGCACCGAAAATCTGTGAAAAGGTAGTAGTAGTAGTACGTAACAAAATTTACACGCATTCGTGGCGGTACGCAATTCTGGGTAACACGACGTTCTCGGCGGCGGCGGCCGTTGGCGGTGTCGTCTCGTCGTTGCGGACGAAAGCTGTTCGTTTCCGTTCACGTCGCGTGCCGCCGTGCCGTGCCCAGGAAAAAAAATAAGATCACAAGATCAGCGAGGCTGCCCGGGCGCGCGCGGCGATCGCAACACGCCAGGAATCGGGGCGCCGGGCGAGGCAGACACGCGGCGGCCGGGAGGTAAAGGCCGTGTGACAGTGCAAGACGAGGCTGATTCCCAAGTTGGACTGCAACTACAACCCATCTACTCGACCGGGAGGAAAAGGTTTACATCCGGCGTAAGAAGTTTCGTTCACAGTTAATAACGCTTCTCCGGCTGCGCCAGGGAGCTCTGCTCTGCTCACCGTCGTCGAGCGGGGCTACCGATGGCTGTGGCGGCGGAGGGGGCTCCGTGCAGCGTGGACGGGAAGAGCCGCCGCGCTACCAGCGGCGACGACGGTGAGGAGGCGCGGCTCTTGGGCGACCAGGATGGTGTTAGCGGCGAAGCTGACGGTGATCTCTCGTTGGCTACCCTCCCGGCAGAGGCAGAGCCGGACGTCCTTCTCGCGGCTGGCGGCGGCGGCTGCTGCTGCTCCGGCGTGGTCGGCTCCGATGATGGCCCTGGCCTTCTCGACGGTGACCTGCGCACGATCCTGTCCGGTGCCTGTCTCAGAGCAGCGAGCATTTTTTTTATATCATCACAATTAGCAACTGCCAGGACGAAAAACACATGTACGTAATTTATTTGTGCATAGGTAGGAAAATGTGATTATGTATTTCAACACTACACAACTGTAAACCAGATACCAATTTCACTTGGAAGATATGGATTTGGCAGCATGGAAATTAAACAGTAACAAATCACTAATGAAGCTATTTTTTTTTCATATCCTCCAAAGGGGGGTAGAGTTGATTCTCAAATTTAGAAATTTGTTCCAAAAAAATGTAGAAGTGGTTTCGTCAGAGTTCACATGGACACGGTTGTTTCCCTGGTATTTAGGCTGATACGCAATCCACTCTTAGTCTTGATGTATATCTTTCTGTTTAATACTTGAGTGTCCAAAAAACAAAATAGACTTTGGTGAGACAAGTTAATGAACTAACCTCCAGTTTTGGTGAAATCCCTTTCAGCATCGCCAGCTTCCTCTCAAATGAGTTGCCCAGCACCTACATGTAACAAGCAAAGAAACTAGTCACCAGACTGGCCGTGAATCGATCGAGTCGACAGGAATATTCATGAATAACAGAAAAAAAAGATTAAGCTACTATTTATGTGTACTTAAGTAGCACTTACGGCGGCAATTTGTTTTGAGCTATCCCAGTTGAAGAAGCTGGTGAAAAATGCTGGCTCCTCCCCTTCTGTGACAGCATAAACAGTTGTGTCAACGATCGACCGTCGCCCATCCTGAGCAATGCCTGCCTGAAGGAACATCTGCAGATTATGTAGAACCAAATTGATATTTCAGATTTCACTGTTGTGTTCTTCGTTACAGCTACAATCACAAGGCGAAAACTCTACGACCTTGCCGATGTCGAGGGCGTGCTCTTTGGACGCGACACCTGAGTGAAGTCCAACCCAGACGTAAATTTCTTCGCCGCAGTCCAGTATCAAAGTCTCCTCGGTTGCCAGATCATCCTGAGAGAAGCTAAATACCTCTTTTGCCTGAAGATTAGAATCCCAGAAACTATTCAACCTTTGCAAGAAAAATAAACAAGCTCCGAGTTGGCTGTAGATTTCTTGTGGCAGAAATGTTATCTGTAAGAAAGAACTGACCTTGAACAGACCTGAAAAGGATCATAAATTACGATTAGAACTGCTTTTATACGCAGAGGCCCTTGGAAGGAAAACTACAAAGATGCACGTACATTGCTGGAAAGTACAAGTATACATATGGGGATCTGCCGGCCAACCCTTGACAAACTTCTCCTTGGAGTATTCTGATCTTCCTCCTAATGTTTTCCAAAAGTGCTCAGGTTCAGAACCTTCTCTTAATAACAACGATTGCTTCAGTGGCTGCAAAAAAATAGCATTGCATATAATCCACGAGGGGAATACTCCACAATTTTCCTAGAAACACGACAATGAGATAAATGTTATACTTACAAACAACTTATTCATCATCCTGTCAGGTATATCATGCTCACTTGGTGAAGAAAGGCTTCCAGTCCAGGTAAAGAAAGAAGCACCGTCTTGCAAAATGTAACAGTGCGAGGAATTAAGCGAACTTGCCACCTGCATTTAGTTAAGTGATACAGTAACCAGAGGATGATCTAGAATATCAGAAGATTAAATGACATCGAAGTGTGATTTGGTCTTAAGAGGCTAACTCTGAATCTGCATTTATTCTGAGACTTTTGCCCAAACTCACCAGATCAACCTGAACAGCTCGTGTGCAATCATGTCTCAGCCCTTGAACCCGGAATAATGCAACCCCATCTTTCTGGTACCATTCAGTTCTATCGCTTTTCTGCGGAACAGAGTTCCTATATGCAGCACTCCTGCCACCCTGGAAAAGGAAGAAAGAAAATAAACTACAACATTAATATCCAATTATGCATCCCTTCATTAATATCTAAGTACATGAACTGCACAACACGAGAAGTATACCTTGAATATGATCAATGATTTGAATACTAGGAAAAACAGCTCTGGTTCTTTGGCCTCGGACACTTGCCCCTGAAAGTACATTTTGCAAATGACTGACAATATGGGATATCAAAGAAAATATTTATTTTATTCATATGCCTGGCTTTAATGGGATTACGAGTGAATAGCTCACCACAACTGCAGGACCTTTCACTGAATCAGCCATGCTTGACATCAGTGAAACTGCAGCACCTCTGTCTTCCTGCATCCAAAATTCACTAATTCAGTAACATGTGCCATACACATGCATAGACAGAACCAATCAATAGTGGACCATTATTGGATTTTACATCCTATTGGAAATTTGAAGCTGTTCTTAGCGAGGGAAATTATAGAAGAGTGGCCTTGGTCTTAAAGACTGGCAAAGAATATACCTGTACGCTATTTTGTCCAGACCAAGCAAAGAACAGACTATAATCTTTTCCATCTTCAACATAGCTGTACTGTACAATATAACAGTCCCCGTTGTACAGTTGCTCCTGCTCCTCAGCACAAAGGAGGGTTACACTACCACGGTCCACCAGCCAAACCTGCACTACATATCATTCTGTTACAAGATGGATTCCCGCATGTATGACACACTTAGGCAAAGAGTTTTACCTTCAGAGTACCATTACTACTGATGAACTGCTGAGGTTTATCTTCCGGAATTTCTGCAACATCGTAGCCCTGATGCTTGAAAATTGCTACAACATGATTCTGCATTAGACCTTACGATGATATTCACTGAGTTAACAGAACCAATAGGTACACGAATGCACAAAACCACTATGGTCTCCACACCTGCCACTTTCTCTCGCCCTGCATCATATAACTTTTGCACTATATTCTTGGGCCAATGCTGAAACTGCAGCTTAAAATTGGGAACTTCATGACCTTCAGTCATTATAACAGTATGACCAATTGATGATATGCCTTGACTGCGCACATAATCCTATAAAATGAGATTTGTTTCAAACGTATGCAAAGACTTAAGTAGGAGCCTATTAATTAAGCATGTTAATACCCCTCATTTGTTTCTGCTATGCTTGTAACTTATTTGTATCATATTTTTCTGAGGGAAAAAAAGTTATTATCACTATGGGCATATTGAAAAGCTGTTATTCTTTTAGAAATTTCCCTACAAGAAATGAAGAAAATATGCGGTATAATAACGAAAATGAAAATAATCAGGTTCATATGCATACCTCTAAGACAATAACGGATGTCTTCTTCTCTGAAACCAGTGTTGTCATCCCTATCCACAAGTATATTTCAGATCCACAGTCCAGTATGTAACTTCTGTCGGAGTTCAGCATTTCTCTATCTAACAAGTTTGTATCCATGGGAACAAGTTTTCTCTTATTAATCCTACAAATGGGGAAGTGTATCAATATACTGTTATGTACTTATTAAAGGCGAATGAATTCTAAATTAAGTTGGGGATAGCCACCAAAAAAGTTTCTTGGATGTGGTAGTCATCAGCTCCTCGTTGGCTGTGTCTGGTACATCACGGGGAATAGGTGCATAGCCTCCAAATAGGTTCCAGAACTCACCAGCATCAGAATCACCAACAAGCTTTCCATCCTCTACAGTCAGTGGTAAGCAGCAAAAGTAAGGGTCATAGCCATGCTGATGAAAGGAGACAGTTTCATATGACACTACCTATTGTTCCAATCTCACATCTACCACAATGCCGGTTTTCTCTTAGGTGCTTAATGACATCTAGTGCCTTAGCTCTTGTTTGCATACTAGAATTACAACCGCTGAATAGGAAGATCTTCAGTGGAGTGTCCACTACAAACGCCGCCTTATGGTCCAGGGAGGTCCGCGCAAACGGAACCTGCGAGCAGCATAAAAAGCACACCACTGTTTAGTTGTCTTACGCTGACAGACAGCGAGATGTGCTTGGAAACCATTGAGATGGCACTTCTTACTTCTCTGACACGAGCTACATGCTCTCCTTCGCACCGAAACATCGTGGTCTGGTCGCTTTCCTCCCCAGATCTTCTCCAGTGAGAAGAGAAGCTGCCTTGCACCGGGATGATGCATGGCCTGAAGTATGACAAGAACTTGTCTGATTCTTCGCCCTGCATTTCCCTGTACTGGACCGCCTGGGAGCCGAGCGCCGCATCCAGCTCAACGGCCTTGTCGGAAGCCATCACACAGTGTTCCTAGGTGACCACCACAATGCAGTACACAAAGAAAGACATAAGATAAAGGCTTTGGCAATCAAGAATGATAAGAGGGACCATTGACTGCTGTAGTTGTGGCACACCTCTTTCGCTTCCTCTCCTACCCAGTAATGCACATTGTGCCGCCGAATTCCGCTCTTGAGCTCATCTGTCTGAAACATTGTAACACAGTGATGCAAATAGGCTAATTAGATGTAGTACAAATTTTACAGCTTGGGCGAACTACGTTGGAGAAACTTACACTGAGTATGATATAGCAGTTCCCAGTGTAGAACTTGCCATGCAGAGATTTTGCAATTGGGACTACACTGGCGCCCATAATACACCAGATTTCCAGCCCTCTGTAACAGTATATTGAGAGAAGGAACATCATAAGCTAGATTTATTACCCGCAAAAGGAAAGCTAGATTTATCAACTGACGTTTACAGAACAGAGGTGAAGAATAACGTGCCTAAATGCGCAAAGGTTTGAAATTTATTCCCCACATTCCATCCCGGATTTGAGACTCCCAAGCAATTTTTACCATTTCTTACAAATCATACGAACAGAGCAGTTTTTTCGCTGCTCCTGGGTAAAAGCAAAATTACCAGTTGCATTTTGTAAATCGCAGGGGTAATAATAACCGGGAGGGCGAAATATAAAGAATCGGGAAGGCATATTCTAATACTGATCCAAGATTTGCCTGGAATCTAGGTATCAAGTCGAAGTGAAAAACTGAAGAAGAAGAAAACATGCGTGGGAGAGAGAGAGAGGGGGGGTTAAGGGGGGTAGGAAACGTACGGCTTGTCGCCGACGCCGAGGAAGGCGTCGTCGACGCCCTTCATTGTCGACATGGCCCCTGGAAGAACTGCTAGAGGAGGCAATGGGAGCTCGTCCTCGTCCCTCCCCCCACCAATGAAGTGAAGTGAGCAAGTGCAGGGGAGGAAGGAGAAGAAAGGGAAAGGTGGGCAAGCAGCTGGTGGTGGCGGCAGTAAAGTTTGGTGGAGCTGCAGAGCGTTAACAATTACGCCCTTTCTCCTCCGGCGGGTCCACCACCACCACCAACAGAGGCAAACAGGGAGAGAGAGAGAGGGGCGCCATTGCTTTGCCTTGAAGGTCGTGACGTGCAGCTTAATGTGATGTTTGACCCGCGCCCCCCTCTGTCGTAAGGAACGCATCACCAAATGAAATTGGACCAGTGTCGGCGACCTGTCTCTCTTTTTTTCCCGATAGACAACGGTAGAGAAAAAATAAATTATTTTAAAAAATGTCTAAACTTTTGCCCTCGATCCGTAACCTCACATCTTCCTGGTGCTTAATGCAGGCTCCTTGTGTCCAATGGAGGCTTACTCTTTTCAATGTTCAGCTTAGGCTTTCACAATGGGAGGCTCTTAATTAAGATACACCTCTTGCACACTGGTAAGTTGGTGACGTAGCACTATAATTATAAAAAAAAGAGTGGCGTTGTCATTGGCTTTTGTGAAACGATGCGTACCCTCTTGGGCCATCGGTTGCGTGTTATATAGGTAGGAAAAAGGCCCCTACGTAGCAGTACAATAGACGTAGCGGAGTACTATTTCGTATCGTATACGACCATATATTACATACTCTAACATCCCCCTAATTTAAACCATGGGAGAGGTTTAGATTACGCTGAAACTCATGTAGACGCTGAACCGGCAGGGCTTTGGTAAAACCGTCAGCGATCTTATCTCTGGTAGAGATAAACTTGATTGCAAGCTTGTTATTGGCAACACGTTCTTGAACAAAATGGTAGTCAATCTCAATATGTTTGGTGCGAGCATGAAAGACTGGGTTAACTGACAAGAAGGTGGCACCCAGATTATCACACCAAAAACAGGGCTTCTCACGTAGTTTGACACCAAATTCATCAAGAATGGCTTCAACCCAGATCAATTCCGTAGTAGCATTAGCAAGGGCTTTGTACTCAGCTTCAGTACTGAAACGAGAGACAGTTGCTTGTTTCTTAGCTATCCAGGATACCAGATTGGGGCCAATAAAAATGGCAAAACCTCCAGTGGAGCGACGATCATCAAGACAAGCAGCCCAATCTGCATCTAAAAAAGCACTAAGAAGAGTGGATGATGATTTCCGAAAAGTGAGTCCAAGAGCCGAGGTATCTTTTACATAACGAAGTATACGTTTGACGGCTGTCCAGTGGGCAGTAGTTGGTGCATGCAGATATTGACAAACCTTATTGACAGAAAATGACAAGTCTGGACGGGTAAGGGTGAGATACTGAAGTGACCCAACAATACTGCGATACTGAAAGCTATCATCAGCACCAAGAGAAGTACCTTCATGAAGAGACAATGGCTCGGACGAGGACAGAGGGGTGGGTGCGGACTTGCAGTCGAGCATCCTAACCTTGGCGAGAAGATCACGAGCATATTTGTCTTGAGTAAGTAGCAAATCGCCATATGTTCTTTTTACCTCCATACCAAGGAAATAGTGAAGGTTTCCAAGATCCTTAATAGCAAAATGAACATTAAGATCCTTGAGCAGTGCTGAGATGGCAGCGTCTGAGGAGCTGGTCACAATAATATCATCAACATAAATTAGCAGGAAAATTGTAATTCCAGATTTGTCATACAAAAACAGAGAAGTGTCAGCCTTGGACGGAATGAAACCAAAATCTTGGAGCTTGTTACTTAGCCTGGAATACCAAGCTCGAGGAGCCTGCTTGAGTCCATAAAGTGCCTTGTCCAGCCTGTAGATGTGATGAGGGGCATCAGGATGTTCAAAACCTGGGGGTTGCTTCATGTAGACCTCCTCTTCCAGAACACCAGGTAGGAATGCGTTCTTCACATCCAGCTGCCGCAAGCTCCATCCACGAGAAACAGAGATGGAAAGAACAATTCGGATAGTGGCTATTTTAACAACAGGACTGAAGGTGTCTTCATAGTCAACGCCATACCGTTGTTTAAATCCTTTTGCAACTAACCGAGCCTTGTAACGATCAATAGCTCCATCAGCACGTCGCTTGATGCGATAGACCCACTTGCAGTCAATAACATTTTTATTTGTGCTAGGAGAAACCAGCGTCCATGTTTTATTTGCCATGAGTGCATCATATTCGTCTTGCATGGCAGTACGCCAGTGCGTGTCATTAAGAGCATCAGTCAAGCCTTTTGGTTCACCTGTAGAGGACAACAGACCATACCGGATAGTACCGTCAGTATACACTTTGTGTTGTATGATACCTTTTTCAAAACGCGTGCGAGGTGCAGGAGGAGGTTGCGGTGGTGTCGGTGAAGGGTCACTTGGTGCAGAAGATCCAGCGCTGGCAGGAGAGACCACAGGGCCGGGCGATGCAGAGAATCCGCTGCCGTCCGAGCAGGCAGGGGACAAACCTCCACGCGGCGAGCTGGGAGAGGCGACGTCGTGCGCGTCCGCGCGTTGGCGGGACGCGGGAGAGGCATGCGTCTCACGAGCGCGCGAAGGGGCAGGCGAGCGAGGCGTGGCATCCGAGGCGTGGGCGGGAATGTCTGCATCGGGATCAGCAGCAGAAGCTGTCTCGGGATTAGTTGAAATAGGGGAACATTCTACAGAATCAGCATCATTTTCAGCGCCAGTTTCGTCTTCATGTGACTGACTTTCAGCAATGGATTTGGAAGCATCTGATGCATTGTTTGGAGCAGAGTTTTCACCGGTACTTGCGACACCCTGCAAGGCAATATTAGGAGGAACAGTAATAGGCATTATAGCATGCATATGATCATCAGTTTCTGCATCCCCAAAAGTAGAAGGTGATGATGAAGGAAGTAAGAGAATTTCGTCGCGAAGGCGAGAGCCAGCATTAGGATGTAATTCAGCGAAGGGAAAATATTTTCATCAAAGACCACATCTCTAGAAATATAGACACGTCCATTTGAAGATCAAGACATTTGACACCTTTATGGAGAGGGCTATATCCCAGGAAGACACACTTTTTGGAACGGGAAATCTAACTTTCGTGTATTATACGGACGAAGGTTGGGCCAACACGCACAGCCAAAAATGCGTAGAACATCATAGTTTGGTTTGATGTTTAAGAGGCGCTTAGTGGGAGACTCAAAGTTGAGTACTTTGCTAGGAAGTAAATTGATGAGAAAGGTGGCTGTGAGAAACGCTTCATCCCAAAATTTGAGAGGCATAGAGGCATAAGCAAGAAGGGAGAGACCAACCTCCACTATGTGTCGATGTTTGCGCTCAGCGGAATCATTTTGTTGGTGAGCATGAGGACAAGAAACGTGATGGGTGATGCCAATAGTTTGAAAGAAACTGTTAAGATTCTCATACTCACCGTCCCAGTCAGTTTGCATAGTAACAATCTTTCGAGCAAACTTGCGTTCAACATATTGTTGAAAGTTGAGGAAAACTTGATAAATACCAGAACGTTTTTTAAGTAAATAGATCCAAGTAAACTTGCTGTAATCATCAATAAAGCTTACATAATATTTGTGTTTGCCAACAGAATCAGGTGCAGGACCCCATACATCAGAGAACACTTGTTCCAAGGGAACAGTTGAAACACTAGTGGAAATAGGATAAGGCAACTGATGACTCTTGGCTAGTTGACATGAATCACACACATATGGATTTATTTCAGGGAAATACGGGAGTTTATATTTTCTAAGAATTTGCTGAACAACAAACGAAGAAGGGTGTCCTAAACGCCGATGCCAAGTGGAGGAAGACGGCTTTATTGAAATGAAGGCATGCCTTGAAGATCCATTTGCGACAGGCATGAGAGGATAGAGACCACCATGACATGGTCCTCTAAACAGGATTCCCCGTGTTGCGCGATCCTTTATCAAGAAAAATAAAGGATGGAACTCAATATAGACATCATTATCAAGGGTAAATTTGTGGACGGATAGTAAGTTTTTAGCAGCTTGTGGAACATAAAGGACATTGTTAAGCTGAAAAGAATTATTTGGGGTGCATAAAACTGAACGACCAATATGGCTAATATGCATACTGTTGGAGATATGCCCAAGAGGCAATAATAAAGTGGTTATTATCATATCTTCACACTTATGATAAATGTTTACATACCATGCTATAATTGTATTAACCGGAAACATTAATACTTGTGTGATTTGTAAACTAAAATAAGAGTCCCTAGTAAAGCCTCTTGTTAAACTAGCTTGTTGGTTAATATATGATCATGGTTTCCTGATCATGAACATAGAGATGTTATTAACAACAGGATCATATCATTAGGAGAATGATGTGATGGACATACTCCTATAGATAAGCGTAGCATAAAGATCAAGTCATTTCAATAGTTCAATTGCTATATGCTTTCTGATACATAGTAACCTAATTCCTTCGACCATGAGATCATGCATATCACCTTTACCGGATGGATGCTTTGATGACATCAAACACCACACCGTAACTGGGTGGCTATAAAGGTGGCATTGAGTGTTCGGAAAGTATTGGTTGAAACACATGGATCAAGAGTGGGATTTGTCCATCCATATGACGGATAGATATACTCTGGGCCCTCTCGGTGGAATGTCATCCAATTAGCTTGCAAGCATGTGACTAGGTCACAAGGGATCACATATCACGGGAACGAGAAAAGAGTACTTATCGGTAACAAGGTTGAACTAGGTATGCAGAGATACCGACGATCATAACCTCGGATAAGTAAACTATCGTGAGACAAAGGGAAATTGGTATCGTATGTAAGTGGTTCATTCGATCGCAAAGTAATCGTAGAAATATGTGGGAGCCATATGAATTTCCAGATTCCTCTGTTGGTTATTGTTCGGAGAAGTGTCTCGATCATGTCCGCATAATTCACGAACCGTAGGGAGACACACTTAAGGATTCGACGTTGTTTGAGTAGTTATGGTATTATGAGAAAGAGACCGAATGTTGTTCGGAGTCTCGGATGGGATCCGGGATATCACGAGGTGATCCGGAATGGTCCGGAGAATAAGATTCATATAAGGAAAGTCTCGTTTCGGAGTTCGGGAATGATTCCGGTGTTTTCATCGGGAATGTTCTAGAAGGGTCCGGATTGTCCGGCACTCCGGGGGGGGGGGGGGGAGGGTACATGAGTGTGTCATTGAATGATTTCATCATGTACTAAGTGTTCTTGCTGTTCCAAAAACATGAAAGTCAAATTGCCAGTTTGAAAGTCAAACGGCTAAAACAGGAAACTGTGGAAAACAGGAAACTGTGGGAAACAGGAAACTGTGGGAAACAAGCAAGAGGAGGTTGAAACCAACTTGGAGGAGGAGTTCCTCTCCTCCTTGGCCGGCGCCCAGCCCTAGGCCGAGTTGGGGAGGGACTCCCTCCCTCCCTGGCGCGCCTAGCCCCTCCACCTATAAAAGGAGGGGCAGGGCTCCTCCTTGAGACACACAAGTTTCCACCTCTAATCTCCGGTTTAGAGCCGTTCTGGTTTAGAGCTTCTAATTGCTTTAGCCTGCGGTTTAGAGCCTTCTAATTGGTGTGTCTAATCTCTAAACCACTAATAGCCCTCTCTCATAATCCACCATACTCGCTCCGGCTTAAGGCGAAGCCCTGCGGGATCTCCCCTCTACTTCCGGTACCACGTCGTTGTGCTGCCGGAATCGCGAGGAGAGTGCTACAACCTCCGCTGCCTGCTGGAACAAGGGAGAGGAAGGTCTTCGTCGAGTACCGAACGTGTGACCGACTGCGGGAGCGCTGCCAGAACGTGGCGCCGGAAGGATCGTCTACGCGATCTTGAGATCGGAAAGAGTACGACTACATCACCCACGAGAATCTGCTCTCGTTAACCGCTTTGGAATCTTCGAGGGTAAGTTATTCCATCGACTCGTTGCTACAATCTAGTAGATAGATCTTGGCTTGTTTGTTTGTATGCGATAGAAATTTTTTGTTTTCCATGCTACGAACCCCTACAGTGGTATCAGAGTCGTGTCTATATGTAGATCTGTTGCACGAGTAGAACACAATGGTCATTGTGGGCGTTGATGCTTTTATTGTTGATTGCTTCTTGTGTACTTTGCATCTTGCGGTATGTTGGGATGAAGCGGCCCGGGCTAACCTTACATGACATCGTTCATGAGACTTGCTCCACGCTCGACATGCAACTTGTATTGCATAAGTGGCTTTGCGGGTGCCTGTTTCTCCTAGCATAGTTAAGATCCAATTTACAACGGGTGATTAACAATACTAGTATCAATGTTGTGGTTCATGTTCGTAAGTTAGAACGACACTTATTAACAGCCCCAAACCACGTAAAACATGCAAAGAAAGTAGAGGCGTCTAACTTTGTTTTGCAGGGGTGTGCAGTGATAGGCCTGGAATTAAAACTCGAAACTCGCGAGTTAAACGAGTAGCTCGTGACTCGACTCGACTCAACTCGAACTCGCAATACAACGAGCCGAGCCAAGTTTTAATTTTTTGGTATAAACGAGTTCAAGCTAAACGAGCCGAGTTCACCGATCGCTCGTTTAACTTGTTTAACTCGGTTAAAATTTGAGGAACCCTGCACTGTGCATGTTGGCCCATCAAGCTCAACAAAAACATTCGGCCTGGACCACTAATTGACTAACCTAGTCCACCGTGCGGTCAACGTATTCTCAGGAAATTGACGGCTCCTCCAATTTCCCAGTTCCCAAATCCCATCTCGTTGGGGAGGGCAGGAGGCGGCGCATCGGCATCAAGCGAGCCTCGACTTCACCGCCTGCCGCCGGCCGCCACCGCCCATGGAGCAGCCGAGTCTGGAATCAAAGGCTGTTGGAAAGAGGATGAAGCCTGGTCCGAGGGCGGCATCACCACGCCCACGCACGACGTCCGCGAGGCCCCGGCGTCCCGGCCATCTTGCCATCTTGTCTACTCCTGCAGTAGCTACATCTCCACCATCGGTGAGTTCTTTCAATTGTAATTTGGGAAGTTAGATTGTTAGTTCTGATTTATGTGTAGAAGAACAGTACGTGCGTTATCTCCACGGCTCCACCATCGTTTCTACTCCGGCCAGTTTGCTAGTTGCTACGTGTGCATTATATGATATGTGCGTCTAATCTCTATGTAGAATTACGAGAGCTTGTCTAGTTACATTATGTGATATTATGCGATTTAATTAATGTGGACATTGGTGTTTCTCTGTAGGAGAATTATGAGCATGAGTATGAGGGCGCCGAGTTTGATATGAATGACGAAATGTCCGAGAGCTTACCTTCTCATGTGTCGGTTGATTCTGGAACTAAAGATGAAGATGGGTCAGTTGATGGCGGCGGTGGTTCTCCGAAGACGAAGAGATGCAAGGCGAAAAATGGTAATCCAGTGTCTTCCAAGCCGAAGGCAAAGCGAGCTAGAGGTAAAACATCGAAATGTTGGAAGCATTTTACTATGACCCCAGTTGAAGGGGAGCCTTTACCAAAGGCCAAGTGCAACTATTGTGGGGATCTGTTTCTTTACAAGGAGGGTGGTCAAACAACTAGTTTGAATAGGCATAATGAAATATGTCAAGAGTACAAAGAATTCTTGAGGAAGGGGCAGATTCAAGGTCAAGGTACGCTAAGCTTTCAGCCGGGAGGTTCATCACATAGTTCTGTTTGTACTGAATATAATCATGAGGAAACCCGAAAGATAATTGCGAAGATGTTTATTGTGCATGATTATCCTTTTAGAATGGTAGAACACAAGTGGTTTAATATATTGATGAGGCATATGAATCAAAAATACAAGTTCATTGGTAGAAAGACCATTAGAAAGGAGTGCATAAAGGTATATGAATCTGAGAAGGAACTTCTTAAGAAGAGTCTTAGAGATGTTGAGCATATCAGTTTGACATGTGACTTGTGGACATCAAACCAAACACTTTCCTACATGGCTTTGGTTGCTCACTACATAGATGCTGATTGGGTTATGCAATGTCGTGTCCTAAACTTTGTTGAGTTAGATCCACCACATTCAGGAGTTATTATAGCTCAAGCCGTCATGGAATGTCTAGCTGAATGGAAAATAGAGGACAAGGTCATTTCACTCACCATGGATAATGCATCTTCGAATGATGCGGCTGCTAAGAATTTGATGGCCAAGTTCCTTGCTAGGAAAGTACCAGGATTCATTCCCCATCATTTTCATGTTCGTTGTTGTGCTCATATAGTCAATTTGGTAGTGCAAGTTGGCCTTGAACCATTGCAGCCATTTACACTTAGCTTAAGAGAAACTGTGAAATACATGAAGAAGTCCACATCTCGCATGTACAAATTCGTTGAAGTTTGTAAAACATTGAATATGAAATTGGGGGCTGGTCTATGTCTTGATGTGTCAACAAGGTGGAGCTCAACATACAAGATGTTTGATGCTTGTACTCCATATAGGGCTGCCTTTCATGAATATGGAGATCATGATCTGAACTACAAGTGGGAGCCATCACATGTAGATTGGAACATGTATGCTGCGGTACAGCCCATCTTGGCGGAATTTGCTGAGATAACTAAGGTGTTATCAGGATCTTTATACCCTACTGCCAATGTATTTTATCCCTACATAGTGACTGTGAAAATGGAGTTGGTGAAAGCAAGTAAGTCTCGTAATGAGTTTCTTAAAGCTATGGCAAATGCAATGCTAGATAAATTTGCTAAGTATTGGGAGGAGAAGAACAATGTTATGGCTCTAGCTGATCCTCGGTGGAAGATGAAGTTTGTTGCCTTTTGTTTTGAAGAAATCTATGGTGAAGAGAAGGGAAAAGAGGAAGTAGCAGATATTAAGAAAGAGTTGTATAGCATATATGACACTTATAATGTTGAATACCAAAAGAGAAAGAGCGGGGTTGATGGTAGTGATAAGAGGTCTTCGACTATGCAAACAGGTACAACAACAAGCACAGCTAGGACAAGTTTGTTTCGGAAGCATCTACAAGCAACAAGTACAGAAACTTCAAAATCAGAATTGAGCCGCTATCTTGATGAAGCAAACGTAGATCCCGATGACACAACATTTGTGTTACTTGATTGGTGGAAGGTGAACACGCATAGGTTCCCTGTTGTATCAAGGATGGCGAGGAGATTCTTGACTATACCAGCTACTAGTGTTTCCTCCGAGTCAACCTTCTCAACAGGAGGTAGAGTTCTTGATGATTACCGGAGCTCTCTACTTCCAGCAATGGTTGAGAGATTAGTATGTGCTTCTAGCTGGATACGAGGATCATACAATGACAACAAATCTCTAAGAGTAGTGGTATGTCTCATTTAGTTTCTCGGTTAGTTTTCATAAGGATACTATTTCTAACTTGCATACTTTTTATTTTTCTATGTACAGGTTAAAGATGAGGATGATGATGTTGAATTGGTTCCGTTTCCTGATTGTGTGGTGGCAAGTAGCTAGATGACAAGTATGTCGACAAAACCTGATTTTCTATTATTACTTGATATTTTCTTTATGTACAATCAGATCTTGCTTCATGCATTAGAATTAACATAATCTGATGTGTTTTGTTGAAAAAACCTGATCTGTTTTGAGCTAAGGAAATTAGAACAAAAAATTCCTGATATGTTTTATCCACAAATAGTTCAAAACCTGATGTGTTTTGCTGCATTTTACAGGTGCTTGAAGAGAAGTACGTTGATGGACATGTAGGAGTGGAAGGCCTTTTGGAGTTGCTGTAGCTACTATCCTATTTTTGTTTCTTAACTATAGCTATGGACTTTTTGAGATAGTGTAATGAATTGAACTGTGGATTGTTAAGCTATCCTAGTGAATTGTTGAATGCTATGTGAAAACTCAAGTACACTTAACATTATGGTTTTTTTGGAACGTGCAATTGTGGTTTGTCGTTCCTGATTAATTTTGTTCATGTCTTATCTATTGGTCTGCCAATAATATTTTCTTCTGATATAATTATTGGTTGTAGTGGTACATTTTGAATTATTGTTGTGTAACATACATATAAAATTAATTAGGAAAAATAGCATCATATGGTCCTACATGTTTATTATTGACAGTTTTTAGCGAGCTACTCGCGAGTAGCTCACGAGCATTGCGAGTCGAGCCGAGTTTCGTTTTTAGACTCGCTTGTTAAACGAGTCGAGTCGAGCTAGCTCGCCTGTTGACCGAGCTTTAGCGAGTCGAGCCGAGCTGGCTCGGCTCGGCTCGAATTCCAGGCCTATGCAGTGATGTGATATGGCCATGATTGTGATTATATATGATGTATGCAATGTTCCTTATTGTAAGTTGGCAACCGGCAGGAGCCATATGGTTGTCTTTAATTTATGTTAAGACCCGCGTGTCTATTCAAAGTAGTTGTAAAAGTTGAAGCCGGTGGTCGACAACCATGGAGTAGCGTCATTGACCTTGATGCAATGCCGGTGATGATGGAGATCATGTTCGTGCTTGAAGATGGATATCGGAAGCACAAAGAAGAAAGGCCATATCATATCACATATTATGAATTGCGTGTGATGTTAATCCTTTATGCATCTTGTATTGCTTAGTAGACGACGGTAGCATTATAAGATGATCCCTCAAGCACACAATTTCAAGTTCTTAAGTGTTCACCCTTAGTATGCACCGTTGCTAAAGCTTGTGGTTTCGAAGCACCACGTGATGATCGGGTGTGTTAGATTCCGCAAGTGTATACAACGTAAGCAAGCCAGATTTGCTTATGCGCAAGCTAAGGTTTGATCTTGACGAGCCTAGCATGTACAGACATGGCCTCAGAAACACGGATTACCGAAAGGTAGAGCATGAGTCATATAGTAGATATGATGAACATGTTGATTGCTCGCCATTGAAGCTATATCAACTCTCGTGATGATCGGTTTTGATGTGGTGGATTTGGTTCGTGTGATCACTAAAACAATGTGAGGGATATTGTTTTGAGTGGGAGTTCACCTAGATTAATTTAATTATTAATTAGAACTCAATTTATCATAAACTAAATCAAAGTGAAATTGCATAGTTGTTGTAGTCATTGGCATCCGTTTACCACCTTGCGCTTAGTTATAATTGAGATGATAGAACTATAGAATTCTGGTTATTTACTTTACGAACTGGTACCGTATTGTTTTGAAGTGTTAATCTAAAGTTAAAAGTCCTATTGCAAACTTTCAGTAAGTTCCGGTTACTCCATGAAGTTTAATAATTAGTATTAAATCAAGAGTAAAAATTCCAAGTGTTAGTATATAAGTATCATGTTTGTTTCCATGATTCTTGATGTTCAAAGGATTGTCTTAATATTAAGGTTATCTAGGATCTGAAAGAGTTGTTTCAGAAACCATGATGTGTGGAAGATATTGTGATATCTGAAACGAAGTTTTGGTTGTAACATGATAGAGTATAATATGGCTAAAGTCATGTTCTCATATTTGATGAGAATTTGCAAAAGGTTGGAGACACTTGTTGTCCTAATCCTCCAAATGGTTTTGGATAGCAACATTATACTCATAATTCATCGTTATAAGTTAAAAGTAGCTTGATCATGGACGATTCCATGATAAGGGTGAATATTTGATATAGGTAAAATTTTTACTACACCAAGAGATTACTAAAGAAAGGAATTTGAAAGAACACCAAACATTTGATGATGGTGATCTACTTCAAAGTGCAAGTCCAAAGACATTGGTATTTAACTATACATGTTTTGGACTATGTGTCATATGTATGACTCCACTATTGACGTTGATAGATTCTTTCAAACAGAAAAGGAAATACTGAAAGAGAATCTCATAAGTATATGGCAGAAAAGAAAAGACTAGAATTGTTCAGTTTAAGTATATAGATGATATACATGTTATGGCTATATTCTTTGCTAATTAAACAATGTGGTTCTTAAGTATTTGATACTGAATTTGTTGGTGTGAATCGTCATACGAAACAACACAATTCATGAACTACAATGGCCTAAGTAAATAGCAAAAGAATATGTGATGATGTTCATCGAGAACAAAATAAAGGGTTATTGTGTTGCTCGTTAAACATCAAAGCTTACCTTCAAGATTTGTTTTATCAGGTATTATGAGAACAAAAGGGTTGTTCAAATAATTGCCGTAATCCATAAAAGATGGATGATTCACAAATCTCGTTGGAGAAATCACATCCATAAAACTAGTGCTAAAAATGTCGAAAGACAAATTGATTGAAATATCACTTAGGAAGTGATATCGCCGTTTAAATTATATTGGAAAGAAAACATGAAGAAACTCCATGTGGATGGAATTTTGGAGTCTTTTGATTTTTGATCAAATGACGCTTGTGAAACTTTCCTAGAGATAATTAAAACCTCGTTCATAGGCCAAAAGGGAACGAATGACTAGCTTATTGGAACTTGTACATATTGTTGTACGAAGTCCATTATGTGTAGTCAAGAGCAATGGATTTCAACTTCATATGCTTTCTCCGAAAATTTGAGTGAATATATGAATATTTACTTAATAAGGATGAAGTGTGAAACATTTGAAAAGTTCAAGGACTTTCGAGATGAAGTGCAAAATTATTGTAACAAGAATATAAATAGTTTATGATAAGATCATAAAGGAAGATATTTGAGTTACAGAGTTTAGCATAATACCTAAGATTTAAGGAATCGTTCCGTGGATTTGCATTTCCCGAAACACCATAAGAGTATGGAGGATTCGAGATATGTAATTAAACCTTGTTTGACATGGTAAGATCAAAGGTATAATTCATAAAACTGCCATTATATTTTAAAGATTAAAAGCTTTAGTGATTACCGTTTTTCCACTGAAAAGAGCTCCATCATAATCTGTTGAAATGACACCATATGTTATGGTTTGGGATAAAACCCAAGTTGTCCTTTCTTAAAACATTGGTATGCTATGCATAAGAAAGATGTGTGCAACCAAAGTCGGATGAACCTGTCTTTGTATAACTGTTAAGTATTCCTCCATAAACACCGGAGACAAAAGTGTTTGTTGCTTAGAACGTCAAGTTTCTTTGAGAAGGAATTTTTCGTGAAAATTTAAGTGGGAGGACAATAGAACTTTGATAAGGTTAAAAGAACCTTAGCTATATGTACAGAGTTGCGCAGCACCGAAAAGTGTTCCGGAGGCAGCAACAAAGCTCATGGCTCACGTGCCTCAAAGGTTGTGGTCACGGAGATCTAAGTTCCTATTTGAAACAAGTAGATCGGGTAAACAATCAAATACCAAGATTTGAGGGTTGAATCATTGTTTGAGAATAATGAACCGACTACATGCAAAGAAGCGATGATGGGCCCTGACTCCGTAAAATGGCTTGAAAGCCATAAAATCCGTGATAGTTCCATACACGAGAAATCAAGTTTTTGAACTTGAAGGACCCTCGAGAAAGGTGTAAAGACCTTACAGTTGTGTTTGGATCTATAAAGAAATAGACATGGATGTTTTACATCTATGAAATAGTCGACATGTTGGGAAAGAGTTCACAACAATGTTCAAAGGTTGACTATGACAAGATCTGATCTTTCATAGCGATATTTAGTCTAGACGGATTAATATAGCAACCACTACATATAATTTTGTTATATGGTAGTTGAATAAACAAAACAAGTTCTTCTAATAGAATCGTTACCTAGGACATGTGCATAACACGGTCCATAGGGTTTTGTTAATTCAAAGGATGCTAAAAGCATATGCAAACTTCAATGGTTGAAGTGAGCATCGCGGAGTTGGAATCTTCACTGTGATGAAACTGTTAAAGGAGTTTAAAAGTTCATTAGAGACGATGAAGATGATTGCATTTGCAAGAAATTAAGTGGGAGCGCTAAGACATGTTTCTAATACATTATGTGGAAGACATATTGTTGATTGGAAATGATGTATCTTTTATTAACACATATTAAGAATTTCATCTCGATGAAAGACTTAGGCAAAACCGAAATATTTGGCATCAATAGACGCTAATATGGTTGTGCCAGAAGTACATAGACAAGATATTGAATGAGTTCAATATAGAAACTACAAGAGAGGTTCTTGTCGCACAGAAAGGATTGAATGAGTTCAATATTGATGATATATTCAAGTGTATTGACATTTGGTAAAGTGAAACAAATAATCAAGTATAGATTGATACTTGATGTATAAAATCACAAAGAGTATTTATATCAATCATACTGTGATATGTACAAATCCAGATATGTCCTATGCTCTAAATGTTGTGAGCATATACCAGAATGATTCGTAAGATGATCATTGGACAATAGTAAGGATATTCTTATGATCTTTTGAAAGAACTAAGAGTATAATATTTGTAGAAGTGACAAATAGATGGTTAGTTCATTGTAAAAGTACTACATTGATACTAGTTTTGTCATAAAGTACAAATTTAGTTTGTCTCAATCTAAACTAAGGGTGGCACAATATAATGGAAAGTAAGTTCCATAAAGGATTTGGATGAGTTCCAAAGTTAAGACATTGTGACAGATACTACAACAAAAGGCTAAGTATATGACTGCTATTTTAGCAGCAAAAGAGGGCATTTGTGTCAAGTAGTTTGGTATCAAACTAGGTGTAGTTCACAGTGGGATAATACTATGAAGATATATTGTGCGACAATATTATCAACATGTTTTAACCCCAAAGAGCTAAAGGTCACACCGAAAGACCAAATTTATACAAAGCCATCTCATTAGAGAATGAGTGATGCGTAGAGACGCAAAGACATGCAATTACACACGGACCTGGAAGTGTCAGATCCGGAGATCAGTTGACCATTAGCAATCGTGTACATACAACACCGGAAAG
This sequence comes from Avena sativa, assembly GCA_916181665.1. Lineage (NCBI taxonomy): Eukaryota > Viridiplantae > Streptophyta > Magnoliopsida > Poales > Poaceae > Avena > Avena sativa. The sequence goes on along the minus strand of OV702285.1, from coordinate 36,350,215 downwards.
CCATAGGTGTTGAATACACAAATGTTTGAAACTAGATTATTGACTCTAGTGCAAGTGGGAGACTGTTGGAGATATGCCCAAGAGGCAATAATAAAGTGGTTATTATCATATCTTCACACTTATGATAAATGTTTACATACCATGCTATAATTGTATTAACCGGAAACATTAATACTTGTGTGATTTGTAAACTAAAATAAGAGTCCCTAGTAAAGCCTCTTGTTAAACTAGCTTGTTGGTTAATATATGATCATGGTTTCCTGATCATGAACATAGAGATGTTATTAACAACAGGATCATATCATTAGGAGAATGATGTGATGGACATACTCCTATAGATAAGCGTAGCATAAAGATCAAGTCATTTCAATAGTTCAATTGCTATATGCTTTCTGATACATAGTAACCTAATTCCTTCGACCATGAGATCATGCATATCACCTTTACCGGATGGATGCTTTGATGACATCAAACACCACACCGTAACTGGGTGGCTATAAAGGTGGCATTGAGTGTTCGGAAAGTATTGGTTGAAACACATGGATCAAGAGTGGGATTTGTCCATCCATATGACGGATAGATATACTCTGGGCCCTCTCGGTGGAATGTCATCTAATTAGCTTGCAAGCATGTGACTAGGTCACAAGGGATCACATATCACGGGAACGAGAAAAGAGTACTTATCGGTAACAAGGTTGAACTAGGTATGCAGAGATACCGACGATCATAACCTCGGATAAGTAAACTATCGTGAGACAAAGGGAAATTGGTATCGTATGTAAGTGGTTCATTCGATCGCAAAGTAATCGTAGAAATATGTGGGAGCCATATGAATTTCCAGATTCCTCTGTTGGTTATTGTTCGGAGAAGTGTCTCGATCATGTCCGCATAATTCACGAACCGTAGGGAGACACACTTAAGGATTCGACGTTGTTTGAGTAGTTATGGTATTATGAGAAAGAGACCGAATGTTGTTCGGAGTCTCGGATGGGATCCGGGATATCACGAGGTGATCCGGAATGGTCCGGAGAATAAGATTCATATAAGGAAAGTCCCGTTTCGGAGTTCGGGAATGATTCCGGTGTTTTCATCGGGAATGTTCTAGAAGGGTCCGGATTGTCCGGCACTCCGGGGGGGGGGGGGGGGGAGGGTACATGAGTGTGTCATTGAATGATTGCATCATGTACTAAGTGTTCTTGCTGTTCCAAAAACATGAAAGTCAAATTGCCAGTTTGAAAGTCAAACGGCTAAAACAGGAAACTGTGGAAAACAGGAAACTGTGGGAAACAGGAAACTGTGGGAAACAAGCAAGAGGAGGTTGAAACCAACTTGGAGGAGGAGTTCCTCTCCTCCTTGGCCGGCGCCCAGCCCTAGGCCGAGTTGGGGAGGGACTCCCTCCCTCCCTGGCGCGCCTAGCCCCTCCACCTATAAAAGGAGGGGCAGGGCTCCTCCTTGAGACACACAAGTTTCCACCTCTAATCTCCGGTTTAGAGCCGTTCTGGTTTAGAGCTTCTAATTGCTTTAGCCTGCGGTTTAGAGCCTTCTAATTGGTGTGTCTAATCTCTAGACAACTAATAGCCCTCTCTCATAATCCACCATACTCGCTCCGGCTTAAGGCGAAGCCCTGCGGGATCTCCCCTCTACTTCCGGTACCACGCCGTTGTGCTGCCGGAATCGCGAGGAGAGTGCTACAACCTTCGCTGCCTGCTGGAACAAGGGAGAGGAAGGTCTTCGTCGAGTACCGAACGTGTGACCGACTGCGGGAGCGCTGCCAGAACGTGGCGCCGGAAGGATCGTCTACGCGATCTTGAGATCGGAAAGAGTACGACTACATCACCCACGAGAATCTGCTCTCGTTAACCGCTTTGGAATCTTCGAGGGTAAGTTATTCCATCGACTCGTTGCTACAATCTAGTAGATAGATCTTGGCTTGTTTGTTTGTATGCGATAGAAAATTTTTGTTTTCCATGCTACGAACCCCTACACATACCGTTACCATTTGCAGTGTGAACTTGATCACGCCCCTGATACTTGTCATGGAGAGTGATCTTGCTCAATTCTGGAGTGACGTGGTCGGTGGAGCCAGTATCAGGATACCAGTTGGTATCAACACCATAAAAGGCCATGTTGGAGTTTTTGTTGCCTTTGTCTCCCTCATCGTCAGTGTCATCTTGATAGCGCCACCAACAGTCACGGACGGGATGCCCATACTTTTTGCAAATCTGACAGGTTACGTCAACAAAAGGAGTAGGGACCTGATCTCTGCGACGACCATCACCATTGCGTCGACCACCATCACCACGGCGGTCACCCCCACCATCGTCACGGCGACGATCATCATAGCGTCCATGACGATCATCTCCACCATTGTCACGGCGGCGATCATCATCAAAATGTCCACGACGGTCATCGCGGCGTTCACGGTTGTCCTGGCGAGGGCGGTCTTGGCGGTCACGATAGTCCTGGCGACCGTCATACTGACGAGGGCGATCATCACAACGAGGGTCACCGTTACCACGACGAGCGATGTTGGCAGAGGAGAGGAAGCCACCATCGTCGACGGGTTTGTGCGGCCTGTCATATGCTTGTAGTTGTCTAAGGAGCTCTGTGAGGGTGGTATTGGGGTTGGCACGAACAGCAGTGACCAGACTATTGTATGCAGTATCGAGGCCATTGAGTATGTACCAGATGAGCTCATCATCATCAAGAGGCTTGCCTGCTGCGGTGAGCTCGGTGGAGAAGCACTTCATCTTCGCAAAGTATTTGTCGGCGGTGAGATCACCCTTGCGAGTATCATTGAGGGCGGAGCGAAGCTCCTGAATTCTGGTCTTGGATTTGGGCGAGACGAGATTGTTGACAATGGCCCACACCTCTGCAGATGTCTCTAGTCCGATGACATGGGCAAGGACGTCCGGTGATAGGGCATTAAGGAGCCACCGAAGGACCTGTTGATCACGCGCGACCCAGGAGGTGTAGTCGGGGTTCTCAACTGTGATTTTCTTCCCCCTGGCATCCTCAGCTTCCATCATTTCCTTCGAGGCTTTTCCAGTGACCTCGACAAGGGCGAGGACGCGAGCGCCACGAAGTGCAGGGAGGACGAGCGCTTTCCAGACGAGCGCGTTGTCGCGCGTAAGGAGCTGTGATGGTGGAGATCCGAGTGCAGCATCGAGAGAGATTGGAGCGGAGGAAGATCCCATAGCGAGCAATTGTTTCTAGACGTGGCGGAGGCAAGAGGGTTGCAGCGGCGACGATCTGGCTTGGTTTTTGTCTAGGGTTTTTGTCTAGGGTTTTGTTGTTTCTGCGGCGGCGGCGGCAAGAAGCAACAACGGTGGCGGTTGTTGGCTTGTTGTTTTTCATTGTATGGGCGGCGGCGGCAGCAGATAGCGGCGGCGACGGCAGGGCTGTGGCGACGGCCTGAGATGTTAGGGTTGTGCAGCGGCTAGGGAAGGGAAGAGGATGGCTCTGATACCATATTGGCTTTTGTGGAACGATGCGTACCCTCTCGGGCCATCGTTTGCGTGTTATATAGGTAGAAAAAAGCCCCCTACGTGGCAGTACAATAGACGTACGTATACAATCGGAGTACTACTCCGTATCGTATACGACCATATATTACATACTCTAATAGTTGTATCTTAGCTACTCCTTCTGTTCAGGTTTAAAGGACACAATTTGCAAGCCATGCAATTCCAAAATATTTAGACACAAAAGCATTTAATCTTTATAATTACTTTAGTGTGAAAAGAACAAAAGCTTTCATGCACATGTGTGAACAAATGTGAATGCTTTGCTGGATCTTTTTCTCCTCACGCATGTTCTTCTCCACACTATAAAATGGACCAATTAGAGACCACCTAGGTTTCAGAGAATTGTAAATTATGTCCTTGAAACCGGGACGGAAGGAGTAAGATACACCCCTTATACGTTATTATAGTTAAAAAGATATTAATCATCCAATCACATACAAGCATGGGCTTAAACTCATTAAATACAACCTCTCTAGATACACATCTTAAGAAACCATGCACTGGAAGGGTTGTATCTTAAGATGGTGTATCTTCTATGATAACGTGTTAAGAAACAATGCACTTTGAAAGGCTTAACACAATGGCTTATTCTTCCCCTTTCCTATGCTCGGCCACAATGTCCTAGCAGCACACGATGAACATGTTTCTCTCTTCAGATTTAACAAAGGTTTACAAAATAGGGGGGGAAATGATGTCTTAGATACGTGCAAGTGTCAACTGAATCCATGAGCATGGTTAAATGGAGATTGGATCAGATTCTCCAAGTAAAACGAAAGCTAGCAACATTCTAATGTATAGAGTGCTAAAAGTTGAACACATATATACCATCAAATTCGGAGTGGTACACGTGATTCATAGAGCCCAGTGTTGGCGCATCTCATCTCGCAGAGCCCTTGCCATGGTACAACGAACCAAAAAGTGGTGCGCATCCTCCATCAGGTTCGGTGCTAGACTGGCCTCCACTCGGGCTAACCAACTGAGGTTGGAGGCCAAGACTGTATGCAGACAGCACTGAAAATTCCTTGTTTCTCTCCGGGTGCCACGCCACAAAGTCGTCGCACTGCCGGATTGGAAGCTTGATTGCCAAAATAGCATTTGCATCAATATTCACATAGCATTCATGGACCAACGCCTCGTCCCATGACCTGGTAACTGGATTCGATGAGTTCTGAAACACATCAAGGTCTCGAGTTTCCTCTTCTTCCATACACCTTGAGTGGGGTGATAGTAGAATCCAGTTAGGGCATCTATCGGTTAGAGGAGTAAATGGAGGAGTAAACTTTAGAGGAGTAAAAGTACTCCTCTAAAGGTGGTCGGCACCTAACCGAATCCTTATTTTTAGAGGAGTAAACTATTTTTCATCATTTGCAATACAAATATGTCGATACAAACACATATATTATCATAGGTTTTGATACCGATACATCCCGATACACCTAAAATAGATACCGATACAACTCAATACAATTGATACATAGAGAGTACATACTTCTCCCCATAGATACCGATAGAACCCGATAGAAACCGGCACAAACCAAAGTGTTATTGTTATGCATTAGAACGCATAACAAGAATGTGCCATCTATTTAACATTGATGAAAGCGATCTGCCATCTTCGGTTGTCTTTTTATTGAAATTCTTATGAAATTTCTCCCAAAAAAGTTGCAATGACGGACAAACACCACTCGCTTCATATATTGTATCATCTACAAGAATTTGATGTTGCCACGCAAAATACAACTCATTGTCTTCATCCTCGGTCCATGTAGAAGTCCTAGTACTTCATTTGTAACAAAAATCAAATAAGCCACGGCTTCTTGTGCTCCAATTTTACATGACGAAAAAGAGGGGGAAAATCATCTTTTCCGTTTTGTGTTGGTTGCGGCCAGCAGCATCGACGGAAGCTGGCCCTGCATCCTCCAACTCCGGCCAGAGGTCCCGCGCGCAGACGAAACCCATCGTGGGCGGCGGGAAAGGTGGGATATGTGGTGGGCTAGGAGGAGGGGGCGAGCCGCATCGCGACATCGGTGGTGGCCGACCTCCTGGGAGCCAACTCCGAGTTGCCGTGGTCACCGAAGGCCACACCGGATCCGGCTTGCAACGAATCGACGACGACGAGGCCCGATTTGGAGCAAATCGGGGCGGCGGCCGGTGAAAACTAGGTCTCCCCATCGATTTCGGCGACGGTGAGAGGTGGCAGAGGGACTAAGAGGTAGGCCGGAGGACGGCGGAGGGACCGGGGTGGGGGCGGCGGGGTATGGGGGTCGCCGACGGCGACGGCGGCGGGAATGGGTGCGGCGGGTCGGGAGGCGGGAGGTTTTCTCGAAAGTGTCCTCTGAGCAGTAAATTTAGGAGTCGGCCGCCACTTTTACTCCTCCGATGAGTATAATTTTACTCCTCTAACCGTTTAGGAGTTCGGTTAGGTGCCGCCGTTACATTTTTTTCCCTCTAACCAATTTTAGGGGATCGATTAGAGATGCCCTTATCCTGGAAAATTCTTACAGCAGAACCCAATCCTCCAAATAGCACCCTTTTTGGTAGTTCTAAACCATGCATCACTCCTTCCCAGTCCGGTGACACTTTCTGAATAAATGTTGTGTCCAATAGATATGCTGATGGGTAATACCTAGCCTTTAGCAAACGGGAACATAGACTATTTGGAAATTTAATTAAGCGCCAAGCTTGCCGTGCCAAATAAGTCCGATTGAAAATCTTTAGATCCCTAAAACCAACTCCTCCTTAAGATATTGGCCGGGTCAGTTTCTTTCAAGACATCCAGTGCATATGTCTGCTGTTGTGTTCATCACCCCATCAGAAATTTCGGATGATTTGAGAGACCTCCTCCGTTAAGCCAGATGAGAATTCAAAAACACCCATCGCATATGTTCAAAGTGATTGCAACACAGCCTTAATCAGTGTCTCCTTTGCGACACTAGACATATATCTTTCAGTCCAATCACAAGCACGCTTTCAAAATCTCTCTTTAATAGGTTTAAATTCTCCATTCTTCATGTTTCCTTCAGGGACCGGAAGGCCAAGATATTTCTCCTCAAAACTAGATGTCTCATACTTTAAAATCTCCTTGATCTCACTTTGCACCTCGACTGGACACTGATTAATATAGAGCACTTCCCTAGACTAACCAACTGCCTGCTCTTTTCATATCTGTCCAAGATGGACTTGATCACCAACGCTTGCTCCACTGAAACCTTAAAGAAAAGAAGGCTCCGCAAAGAATAGGTGAGAAATTCCTAGCGCACGATCTGCATATATGGAGCTCATGAAATGCACCAATCTCTATTTCTCTTCTGATTAAATAAGACAGACCATCAGCCACAAAAAGAAACAAATATGGCTATAAAAGATCACCTTGGCGAAGACAACATGATAGAGAAAAGGAGTCCAATATATGACCGTTAATACAAATCAAGTATCATACGGTGGCCACACATGTCATCACCAACCGTATCCATTTGTTGTGGAAGTCCAATTTTGCTAAAACTCCTTCCAAAAAATTCCAATCAACCCAGTCATAAGCTTTTGTCGTATCCAATTTGTACGCCAAAAATCTGGATCGTGCTGAACCTCCTGTCTAAATTGAGTGAATGCATTCAAAGGCCATTAGAGCATTATCATTAATTAACCTTCCTGGATTAAATACACTCTGAGTCGGTGCAATAATCTCCTGGAGCAGCGGACAAAAACAATTTACTACTAGACATTTCGAGACTACTATGTATGTTGCATTACATAGACTAATAGGTCTGAAATCCTTCGGCTCCTCCGGATCATTTTTCTTTGGAACCATTACAATAACTGTGTCATTGACATCCTCAGGTATAATTTCAGTAGCGAAAAATTATTGAACAGCCCATACCACATCATCATGGAATAAACCCCAATTCCGCCGGAGAAAACGCACAGGAAAGCGGTCTGGTCCCAGAGCCTTTAGCGGCTCTATCTGAGAAAGGGCATCGCTAATTTCTTTCTCTATAAATGGAGTGCACAGTTTGTCATTCATATCATTAGCCATGCACGGTTGGACTAGCTCCGTCACTCCCTGTGGAAAAATAGTCTCATCCTTGGAGTACAAGCTATGGAAAAAATATGTCGCCATGTTCTCCATCTCAGCAGTATCCATTGGTCCACGAACCATCTCAGCAGTATCCTTGGAGTACAAGCTATGGTTCACTTCAATTTTCTAATCTTGTTCTTTTTATGTTTCCGAGAAGCTTGTCTATGAAAATATCACCTTCTAAGCCACACAACAACACCTCCTCCCATCTCCCCTGCTACAGTTTCCAAATCAGATCTCGTCGGGGCTGGGCCGATCCGAGGCCGATCTCGTCGGCGCAGCCGGTAGAGAGAAGCTGAGGAGAGGCGCCCCCCCTCCCCTCTCTATATAGTAGCTATAGGTCTTGGCTTTGTGCCGGTTGTCGGCTTTGTGCCGTGTGGAAGCCGCTGCTATCTTTGGGCCAGATATGGCGGTGGCTGTGCTGCCCCCTCGTCGCCGCTGTCGTTGAGGTGGTGATGGAGATTCCGACGGCCAGAAATTCCTTCAATAAGGCTCCTGCTGGGGTGTGCCTCTGTCGGCGGCCGCTACCCCTCCCGTTGGCCGGCCATGGTGGCGGGGGAGGAGAGATGGGTGGCGTTTGGCTGTCTCAAGGGCATAACCAGCTGGGCTTCTTCCCTCTTGCGTTGCTGCACGGCATCGGAGGGCCGCTCTGCCTTCTTTCATGCGAGCTCCTCTGGTGGGAGTTCAACATGGAGGAGGTCTGGAACGGAAGCCCTTTGAATAAGTGTTGTTGCTCTACTGAAGGATGGAAAAATGGTCTTGTGGTGGTGCTCCTGGCCGGCCGTGGAGGCGAGGAGGAGCGACGCCATGTCCTGCTGGTGATGGTTGATGTTTCCCCCTTGGTCGGCCGTGGAGGCGAGGGAGGGGTGAACGGCGACGCACTGGCTCTTGCGTCGGCTGAGCGTTTGGGGCTTTGGACTCTTCTCTGGGCCGTTCTTCTTCGCTTGTCTACACCCACCCGTGGCAGGAGTGGCGATGGGGGGCCGACTATCTCTTCCGGGTCCGGTAAAGAATCCTCTGCTGCGAAGCCCTTCTACTATTCACTTCTTCTTCCTCCAGCAGACGCAGCGGCTGCGGAAATCGGAGGAGTCGATTGGATGAATAGCAGTGTCAAGCAGCAATGGAGTTGGGAAGCAATCTTTTTGAGCACCACCTCGGCGGCGGGAGATAGCCGTCCGACATCCAAGGACAGAACATGGTCTATCTATAAGCCGGCGAAGGGTCCCGACAATTGTCTAACCTCCTCGATGAGGCCCCTTTTGAAGTTGGTAGCCGCATTCCTCGTCGGCGCGGAAGCAAGTGGTTTCGTCCCCGATTTCGAGCATGACGGCGGCGAGTCCGACTTCTGGCTCGGCGGTGGAGAAAGAGAAGGATCGGTTTGTTGTCTTCCATCTTTCAGTGAGGTCTTTTCTGCTTATAACAGGGATCTATGCATTTTATCCTTATTTCATGGGGTCATTTGTAATAATTTGTACATCCACAGTTTGATATTAATGTGATGCTTCCGGTCCCTTCGGAAACGCTCCTCGTTCAAAAAAAATCACCTTCTTGCAACCAAGTTATACGAGATGGTTGTATGCATCATTGATGCGGAGGCCGGAGTATACCCCATTTCGGGAAAAAAAAAGATCGCTGCAGCCATGCAATTTCTTCGCGATATTGTAGTTCGTCCATTTCCTTCATGAGATTTTGGCGCTCTAAAGCTCCTAATTCATCACTTCGGTTATGTAGCTCCTCAAGCTGTCAAGCTGAGTCCTTCTCTTCTGAATCTCCATTGGCGAGGATTTGAAATGGACTGCTTTCCATTTATACAAACCTGATATAATATCCCGTAGTGAATTATTAACATCACCAAGATCTTGCCCAGGTATTTTTCGTGACCATGCATCCTCAACAGCAGCAGACAGTGATGGTTCATGTTCCCATGCTTGTTAGGTTAACCTCTTTTCCGATTGATCCCAACGGGTCGATCGAGCCCCTTATATGCGTCTTGATCGGGGACGCCCAACCAAGTCATGGTTGGTGGGCCCCCGTGGCAGCGGTATAAAGAGAAGGTGGGGGTCGGGACACACGTTACGAGATTGGACGCTACCGCCGCTCCCCCCCACCGATGTCCCTTCCGATCTAGGGTTCTAGCGCGAGCCACGGGAAGCACCACCGCCGCCACCGCATAGCCACCTTAGCCCTACTCTCGCCATGGATCTCATGGCCAAAGGCTCGAGCTCCTCGAGCACGGAAGATGGTAACCCGCTCTTCTCTCTCTGTTTTTTTTTTGAACTGGGCGCTTTATTACTTAATAGCAATGTTTACATCCGAAATTTGCATAACTAGGATGCACACAGCCGATCAAACAAACACAAAGAGTTTAAAACACAAATACCAGCATTACAAAATTTGGAAACGGAAGTAAATGTCCTCGAACTAAGGCAGATCTATCCTCAAATCACGCTGCCATCCATGTCGGGAGAAAATATCCCTCGCCGTATCTTCCAATCGCGTACGTTCCTCCACAAACAAGTCGCGAAACTCCAAACGTTGGAGAGTAATCCATGATCGAAGTATAGTTGTGGCCCGATAGATAACCTGCAAAGAAGAATACACAATGTTATTGAAAATCTTGTCATTCCTACATAGTCAAAGCGACTAAATAATGGCAAGCACTCCCACTCTAAATAAAGTCATGTATTTATCCTCTATTCCATGTAGCCAGTTACCAAAAACATTGGCTACCGAGCGTGAAAGAGATAAACCAGATGCTACTTGGATGATTGACCATATAGCGTAAGCAAATTTACAATAAAATAATAAATGTCGTATTGTCTTGTTATGGTGACAGAAAACGCATTGTGTACTTCCATGCCAATTTCTCTTAACAAGATTATCTTTAGTGATGATGACCCCCTTATGAAGGTACCAAGCGATTATGTTCGTTTTAAGCGGTATCTTCATTTTGCAAAATTTACTATTATTATCGACTAGAATATCAGGTTGGATTAAAGCTCTGTACATTGAGTCAACAAAAAATTTACCATTCTCTAGTAATTTTCATTTGAACTCGTCCCTAACCTCGAACAGTTGTATCAAGGTTAATCTATGTACAATATTGTTCCAAGGTACCAGTCTAGGGCCTATGAGACTTCGTCTGAAAGACACAACAGGAGGATTAGATTCCATCACTGTGGATAGTGTATCCTCTTTATGCCTTACAATCGAATATACAATTGGATATTGTTCCTGAAGAGAAGTTTGGCCAAGCCATTTATCTTCCCAGAACCTAATTTGTGACTCATCCTTAATATTGAAAACACCAAAACGAAATAAATGTTTTTGGACGCCATTAGTCCAGCCCAAAAGTGTGAATCACCGGGTTTCCATACCACTTGAGACACAGCTTTGGATCCAACTGTTGGAGATATGCCCAAGAGGCAATAATAAAGTGGTTATTATCATATCTTTATGTTTATGATAAATGTTTACATCCCATGCTATAATTGTATTAACAGGAAAAATTAATACTGGTGTGATTTGTAAACATGTAAGAGTCTCTTGTAAAGCCTCTTGTTAAACTAGCTTGTTGATTAATAGATGATCATGGTTTTCTGATCATGAATATTGGATGTTATTAATAACAAGGTCATATAATTAGGAGAATGATGTGATGGACATAATCCTAATGGTTAAGCGTAGCATAATATCAAATCATTTAAATAGTTCACTTGCTATAAGCTTTCAAATACATAGTAACATAAATCCTTCGAACATGAGATCATGTTAATCACCATCACCGGATGGATGCTTTGATGACATCAAACACCACTTCATACCAGGGTGGTTATAAAGGTGGCATTGAGTATTCTGAAAGTATGTGTTGAGGCACATGGATCAAGAGTGAGATTTTTCCATCCATATGACGAATCGATATACTCTGGGCCCTCTCGGTGGAATGTCATCTAATTGGCTTGCAAGCATGTGACTGGCTCACAAGGGATCACCTATCACAGGAATGAGTAAAGAGTACTTATCAGTAACGAGGTTGAACTAGGTATGCAGAGATACCGATGATCAAACCTCAGATAAGTAAAGTATCGCGAGACAAAAGGAAATTGGTATCGTATGTAAATGGTTCATTCGATCATGAAGTAATCGTATAAATATGTGGGAGCCATATGAATTTCCAGATTCCTCTATTGGTTATTGATCGAAGAAGAGTCTCGATCATGTCTGCATAATTCACGAACCGTAGGGAGACACACTTAAAGATTCGATGTTGTTTAGTAGATATGGAATGTGAGTAAGAGATTGAATGTTATCGGGGTCTCGGATTGGATTCGGGACATCATGAGGAGATCCGAAATGGTCCGGAGAATAAGATTCATATAAGGAAAGTCCAATTCCAAAGTTTAGGAATGGTTTTAGTGTTTTCATTGGAATGTTCTAGAAGTGTCTAGAAGGTCCATCATTCCGGAGTGGGAAGGGTACATGGATGTGTCATACCAAAGTGGAATGGTTGCATCATGTCATAGGTCACTTGATTAAACAATGGGAAGAGAGAAATCAAAATCTAGTTTGAAAGTCAAAATCCAATTTGAATAAGTCAAATCCCGACATGGTTGCCTAGTGGAGGGAGGAAGGGAATCCCACTTAAGGAAGGATTCCCTCCTTCCCTTGCCGCTGGCCACAAGGAGGAGTTGGTGGAGGAATCCCCTCCCCCAAACCGCCTCTCCCTCTCATAAATAGAGGGGAGAGGGCACCCCCTTTCCACACACAAGGAACCCTAGGTCGGCCGCTGCCCCCTCTCTAGTTGCAGACTCCCTAGATCTCCTCTAAAAAGCCGCCGTCTAGATAATCCCTAGCCGCCGGCTACCTCCACCCCTCGGCCCTCTAAACTCTAGATCGCCGAGGCTCTCCCTGCTCCACCATACCCGGCTTAGGCGAAGCCCTGCGGGATTTCCCCTCTACTTCCGACACCACGCCATTGTGTTGTCGGAATCACGAGGAGAGATCTACAACCTTCGTTGCCTGCTAGAACAAGATAGAGGAAGGTTTTTATCGAGTACCAAACGTGTGTCCGACTGCGGGAGCGCTGCCGGAACGCAGCGCCGGGAGGATCATCTACGCGATCTTGAGATCGGCGAGTGAACGACTGCATCACCCACGACAACCCAATCTCATTAACCGCTTTGGAATCTTCGAGGATTAGTAATCTATCGACTCGTTGCTACAATCTAGTAGATAGATCTTGGCTTGTGTGTGTTCATACGATACAAATTTTTTGTTTTCCATGCTGCGAACCCCTAGACCAACATACTTCCTCCATAGAATTGTTTGCCATACACTCTCTTCTATAAGTAATTTTAATAACCATTTACCCAGAAGTGCAGTGTTTTTGGCTTGCATATCATGTATATCTAGTCCACCATATTCTTTCGGTCGATAAACCACATTCCATTTGGCCACTCAATATTTTCTCACTATCCCCTTGCCAAAAGAATCTTGATCAGAAATAATCCACTTTCTTCAAGACACCTTTTGGTAACTGAAAGAACGAGATCATATATAGTACCATGTTTGTGAGTATTGAATTTATGAGCATAAGTCTTCCTCCGAGGGATAGCAATTTACCCTTCCAACTATTAAGACATTTTTGTAGTCTTTCCTAGTTTCCATTCAGCAATCGTGATACGCCGATAATGTATTGGTATTCCCAGATATTTGATTAGAAAATGCCCCTATCCATAGCCGAAAAGTTTAGCATATAGGTGGGCCTCGTTTTGAGCCCCGCCAAAACAATACAAATCACTCTAATGGAAGTTAATTTTCAATTCAGATAGTAGCTCAAATGCGATAATATTAATTTTAGATTCTTAGCTTTCTCTAGATCATGTTCCATAAATAAGATCATATCATCAGCGTATTGAAGCATAGAAAGACCACCATCAACCAGGTGGGGAACTAATCCTTCAATTTGACCATCAGTCTTGGCCCTCTTAATAAGGATAGCCAGCATATCAGCCACTACGTTAAATAGTATAGGAGATAGTGGATCCCCTTGTCGCGGTCCTTTTTTGGTCTGAAAGTATTTGCTAGTTTCGTCGTTGATATTAATGGCAACACTACCACAAACCATAAAAGACTGCATGAGGGTGCACCACTCTTCTAAAAAACCTTTCATACAGTGTGTTTGCTGAAGGAAAGACTAATTAACTTTATCATAAGTCTTCTCAAAATCAATCTTGAACAATACTCCATTTAGTTTATTTGAGTGTAGTTTATGGATTGTTTCATGTAGGATTACTACTCCATATAGGATGTTTCTTCCTTGCATGAAAGCAGTTTGATATGGTCATGCCACATGAACATCTATATAGTTTAGTCTAATCGTAGAAACTTTGTGAAAATTTTAAAACTAACGTTAAGAAGGCATATTGGACGATATTGTTGTATAAGTTATGCATTATTAACCTTAGGAAGTAAAATTATGTTGCCAAAATTTAGTCTAAAAAGGTCTAGCTGACCAGCATGCAAAAACACAAATAAATGCATCAGATCATCCTTGATAACCTCCTAGAACTTTTGATAGAATTCTTCTGGAAAGCCATCAGTTCCTGGTGCTTTGTTATGTTCCATTTGAAAGACAGCTTTCTTGACTTCCTCCTCCCTATAAGGCACAGTTAGGAAGTTGTTTTCCAAAGCAAAAACGTGAGGGATATCCGCTATTTGGGACTCATCCAAGGAAAAAGAGTTTTCCAGCGGTGCCCCAAACAGGGATTTATAGTAAGAAGTGATATAAGCTTTCAGTTTCTCCTGGCCCTCAATTATACCTTCATCCTGGCTTAGAGCATGAATAAGTTTCTTCTTATACTTGCCATTGGCAACAACATAGAAGTATCTGGCATTCGCGTCTCCTTCAAGAATGAATTTCGCTTTAGAGCGTTGGTACCATTTGAGTTCCTCCTCGCGGAGTAGCCTGGAAATTTCCGTATTCAGTTGGCTTTTGAGCCCAATTTCTATTGCAGTTAAAGGCCTGACTTCCGCACAAGTTTCTAAGTCGTTAATAACCGATGAAAGACATATTTTCTCTTTTTAAGGATTCCAGTAGTATGTCTAGCCCAACCACGAAGGAATTTACGTAAGGCATGCATCTTGTTATTCCATCACTGTATAGGCGTTTGACCACTAACAGGTTTCTCCCAAATAGCCTTTACTAAGTCATAGAAGCCATCACGATCTATCCAGCCAAGTTCTAATTTGAAGCTATGTTTGGATTTTTGTGGTGGTGTTCCAATAGATAACAGTAAAGGAGCATGATCCGACAAAGCCTCGATACGCTCTAGAGCACGAATAGTTACCATAGGGAATTTCTCTTTCCACTCGGTATCCATAAGCACTCTATCTAATTTTTCATGTGTTGGCTCTGGAAGACTATTCTCCCATGTGAACTGTCTTCCTAACATCGTAATCTCTCTTAAGTCCAAGCTGTCAATGAGAGCATTAAATAGAAAATGCTAATATTCGTCAAAACGCCCCCAACTTTTCTCATGAGGGAATCTTAGAAAATTAAAATCTCCACCTATAAGTATAGGATAGGGATTGTCCTTTGTTAGATTTACCAGCTCACGTAAAAATTCAGATTTATAAACATCATGGGCGGCACCATAAACAGCGACTACGGACCATGTGAAGTCATCAACTTTGTTCCGTATATGGAGTTTTATAAAAAATTCTCCAACCGAACTAGCTAAGATTTCCATAGTCTCATCTATGACGCCTAATAAGATTCCCCCGGATCTACCATGCGACGGACGTGATATCCACGTAAAGTACACTCCACCAGAAAGGCGATTGAGTAAGGCTTGTGAGAAATCAGGTCTACCAACCTCAATAATACCCAGAAAATCCAACTTATAATCTCTCACACAATTGGAAAAAGACAAATGTTTAGCCAAGTCATAAAGACCTCAGCTATTTGAAAACATGTCATTCATTGAGAAACTCAGAAAGTTTGGATACACGAGATCTCTTCCGGGACCGCTGGCTCTTTGATTTACGACCAGATGCTTTGAGATCATATAAGGAGCCAAGCTCGGTCTCATCAAAGCCCACCTCTGTTATTTCACCAACTAAGTGAGAGAGAAGTTGACCATCTACTGTGGCATGCATCTCTTCCTCCTCCATTGGTGAAGTATCAGGAACAATAGAGACCTTAGGAGTAACCATTAGACGATCAACCTCCATATGCCTCAGAACAATAGAAGAAAAAAGAACTTCCTTTATAGAGCTACCCAAACTAACACCAACATTGGATAATTTAGAAGTAATAGCTGGTGTAGAGAAAGAAATAAAATACTTGGAGGGGCTCCTTATACCATCTGAATCCAAATTCTTCTCCGCCTTTCGCCGCATCGCCTTAACCATCGAGTCTTCATCTGTGGCAGATGCACCTGAGGCATCGACTCCGTGTCGACCGCTTCACCTGAATGATGTAGCAAAGTGTCTCTCTCTCTCTCTGTAAAGGGAAAACCCTAGCAAAGCATCTACCCAAACCGATCTAGAGCTAGCCGCATATAACATTGGTATCAGAGCATTAGTTAGTGCACATATTTTTCGGTAGAAAGGCAAAGAAAGTAAACCCTAACCCTACAGTGCATCGTAGAGAGGCCGCGTCATTCCTCTTGATCTAGACGTGCATCCTAGTGAGGCACCTAGAAGAAGAACTAACCCTGCAGGGCAAAGAACAACAAATGAACCCCAAAAGGCAAAGAAATTCCCCATGTCCCAACCCCAAATCAACAAGAAAGCAAACAAATCCCATACATAAAAAACACAGTCCACTGCCGTGAGAGGGCGTCACCACTGCACCGCTTGACGACGGTGCGCCCACCCTCGGGTGGACGCACAGCCGGCAAAGGGGGCAGGGGGACGCCGCTGATGCTCGCCATCTTCCTCTCTGCGATGCTACTCGCAAGGTGGTGGGGATATGGACGGGAAAAGGAAGGAAAGGGGAGGGGCTCGCTGCCAGCCATACGTCAGGCGGCGTGGCCTCCTCGCCACCTTGCCAGCGCGGGGCGCTGCGCCGCCGCCAGCTGAGCGAGTGGGACATAGAGTGGAGGGGGAAATGATACTAGGGTTAGGGTTTCTCACCGGCCTGGGAATTTTAACCCAGCGAAACTGGCGCTCGACCGTCGGGCGAGCGGCCAGGATCGAGCCGCACACCTGATCTACGGGAGGTCGTGTGGGGCGCTGGGGTGCCGCGGTCGCGAGCGAGCGGGGCCGTGCCAGGTGTGCGGTGGCCAGTGGACCGCTAGGACGCAATCGTCCGCGCGCGTGTGTCTGAGTACCCCAGGCCACGCGTGGGAAAGGCCCAAAAGGGCGTTAACAACACATTTTTTTTTAATTAATTTTATAGAAGCTTTTTGGACTGTTTTAATTCAGTTTTTGATAGTTTCTTGCGTAGATTTTTCTATACAGAATTATCCAACAAAATTTTTGTTTAGAAAATGGAATATTAACAATAAAGTTTCTGTAAAAGTTTAAAGTTTATGAATTTTTTATTCATTTCTTCCACTACAATTGTTGAAAGAGCTCTTTTAAAATTTAATAAAGATGAAAGTGTTGGAGATATTCCCAAGAGGCAATAATAAAGTGGTTATTATCATATCTTCATACTTATGATAAATGTTTACATACCATGCTATAATTGTATTAACAGGAAACATTAATACTTGTGTGATTTGTAAACATAAAAGAGTCCCTAGTAAAGCCTCTTGTTAAACTAGCTTGTTGGTTAATATATGATCATGGTTTCCTGATCATGAACATAGAGATGTTATTGACAACAAGGTCATATCATTGGGAGAATGATGTGATGGACATACTCCTATAGATAAGCGTAGCATAAAGATCAAGTCATTTTTATAGTTCAATTGCTATATGCTTTCTGATACATAATAACCTAATTCCTTCGACCATGAGATCATGCATATCACCTTCACCGGAAGGATGCTTTGATGACATCAAACACCACACCGTAACTGGGTGGCTATAAAGGTGGCATTGAGTGTTCGGAAAGTGTCGGTTGAGACACATGGATCAAGAGTGGGATTTGTCCATCCATATGACAGATAGATATACTCTGGGCCCTCTCGGTGGAATGTCATCCAATTAGCTTGCAAGCATGTGACTGGCTCACAAGGGATCACATACCACGGGAACGAGAAAAGAGTACTTATCAGTAACGGGGTTGAACTAGGTATGCAGAGATACCGACGATCATAACCTCGGATAAGTAAACTATCGTGAGACAAAGGGAAATTGGTATCGTATGTAAGTGGTTCATTCGATCGCAAAGTAATCGTAGAAATATGTGGGAGCCATATGAATTTCTAGATTCCTCTATTTGGTTATTGTTCGGAGAAGTGTCTCGATCATGTCCGCATAATTCACGAACCGTAGGGAGACACACTTAAGGATTCGACGTTGTTTGAGTAGTTATGGAATGATGAGTAAGAGACCGAATGTTGTTCGGAGTCTCGGATGGGATCCGCACGAGGAGATCCGGAATGGTCCGGAGAATAATATTCATATAAGGAAAGTCCTGTTTCGGGGTTGGAGAATGACTCCGGTGTTTTCATCGGGAATGTTCCAGAAGGTTCTGGAATGTCCGGCACTACGGAGGGGAAGGGTACATGAATGTGTTATATCAAGTTGGTATGATTGCATCATGTACTCGGTGTCATCGCTGAACAAAATAGAGGGTTTATTCAAATCCTAGTTTGAAAAGTCAAACGCCAAGTTTGAAAGTCAAACGGCTATTTTGGGAAGTGGAGGGGAGGTGGAATCCGAGTTGGGGAGGAGTCCCACCTCCACCGCCGGCCCACCTTGGGTCCGAGTTGGGGAGGGACTCCCCTCCCCTGGCGCGCCTCCCTCCACCTATATAAGGAGGGGCAGGGCTCCCCTCCTAGACACACAAGTTGCCTCCCTCTAAACCTAAACCCTAGCCACAGCCTAGGGATTTCTCCCAAGCCGCCGAGTTAGAGCTTCTAATTGCCCTAGCCGCTGGTTTAGCCCCTTCTAATTGGTGTGTCTAAACCCTAAGATCACCAAGGCTCTCTCATAGTCCACCATACTCGCTCCGGCTTAAGGCGAAGCCCTGCGAGATCTCCCCTCTACTTCCGGTACCACGCCGTCGTGCTGCCGGAATCGCGAGGAGAGTGCTACAACCTCCGCTGCCTGCTGGAACAAGGGAGAGGAAGGTCTTCGTCGAGTACCGAACGTGTGACCGACTGCGGAAGCGCTGCCGGAACGCAGCGCCGGAAGGATCGTCTACGTGATCTTGAGATCGGCAAGAGTACGACTACATCATCCACGTGAATCTGCTCTCGTTAACCGCTTTGGAATCTTCGAGGGTGAGTTCCTCTATCGACTCGTTGCTACAATCTAGTAGATAGATCTTGGCTTGTTTGTTTGCATGCGGTAGAAAATTTTTGTTTTCCATGCTAAGAACCCCTACAGTGGTATTAGAGCCGTGTCTATATGTAGATCTGTTGCACGAGTAGAACACAATGGTCATTGTGGGCGTTGATGCTTTTGTTGTCGATTGCTTCTTGTGTACTTTGCATCTTGCGGGATGGTGGGATGAAGCGGCCCGGGCTAACCTTACATGACATCGTTCATGAGACTTGCTCCACGCTTGACATGCAACTTGTATTGCATAAGTGGCTTTGCGGGTGCCTGTTTCTCCCAACATAGTTAAGATTCAATTTACAACGGGTGATTGACAATACTAGTATCAATGTTGTGGTTCTTGTTCGTAAGTTAGGACGACACTTATTGAAAGCCCCAAACCACGTAAAATATGCAAAGAAAATTAGAGGCGTCTAACTTTGTTTTGCAGGGGTGTGCTGTGATGTGATATGACCATGATTGTGATTATATTTGATGTATGCAATGTTCCTTATTGTAAGTTGGCAACCGGCAGGAGCCATATGGTTGTCTTTAAATTCTGTTAAGACCCGCTTGTATGTTCAAAGTAGTTGTAATAGTTGAAGCTGGTGGACGACAACCATGGAGCGGCGTCATTGACCTTGATGCAATGCCGGTGATGATGGAGATCATGTTCGTGCTTGAAGATGGAGATCGGAAGCACAAGAAGAAAGGCCATATCATATCACATATTATGAATTGCATGTGATGTTAATCCTTTTATGCATCTTGTATTGCTTAGTTCACGACGGCAGTATTATAAGATGATCCCTCAAGCACACAATTTCAAGTTTTAAAGTGTTCATCCTTAGTAAGTGTGGCATCCCGCAAAAACCACTACTAGAAAATCGCGTTGTATTTGTGCATTGCATCGTCATGACGTCATGCATATTCTTCTTTTTCATAAAACTATACCGTAAATCCTATGTTGTTTTCTAATTAGTCCTCATCTTTAATTTCAAAATTAAAGCCTCGGTCAGTTCAGATCTTGTATTGTCTAAAAAGTATTTGCAAAATATTTTTTAATAAAACAAATAATAAAAATATTTTTTCCGGGGGAGGCCGCCAGCCTGCCAGGCCAAAGGCCCAGCTAGCCAGCAGCCTACTACCCCAGAACGCTAATCAACCCTAACCCTAAACTGCTAACCATTCCCTAGTCCCTCCTCCACCGCGGGCCAGCCCAGGCCCACAGTCAGCGTCGGTTGCATTTTTGTAAAAAGACTCCCGGGCTTTTGTGGAATCAACCCGCGGTCCAGTTTGGCCACATGTCAGCGCCCGCGTCGGCCGCTCGCGCGCGTGGCCCCAGCCCGCAGCTGGCCCACCTGTCGGTGGCTCTGGCTAGCAGTGGCTGAGTAGCAAAAATCCCTGATCTTTTATGTTTGATTTAAACTGTTTTCAAACTAATTTAAATTCAATTCAAATCTGTATTTTAATAACTTTTAAATTATAAATCCAAATTTAACAAATAATATATGAATTTGAATCAGAAAAATGTGAGGAATTCAAATATGCTATCCACAATATCAATTGAGCACTTTATTTTCTAAGTTGAATAAAATTACAATAAATGCCATTTACCTTAAATAATTAATAACTTTAGTTCTATAACTCCAAATTAAAAAAATGATATGTCTAAAATGATTAGCTCAACGATACCTTTCTGTTTATGCTATCCATGACTTAAATTGCAGCATGCATCATATAAATATAAAGTATACAGCAACTAATATGAGAATAAATTGTGGCCAAAACTCAATAAAATGACTTATTCTTGTATTCCACACCTCACCCATGCCATGCTACTTTATTGCAATGCAAATTGTGCATCATTCATCATGGCATGATTGTTTGCTTGTCGCATTTTATTCATATGCTTGTGCACTTTATTTATGTTGGCCCTTGTTTGTTTGGTTCTTCTTCGAATAGACACTAAGCAGGGGGTATATCAAGAGAACCAGGAGCACTACCCAGATCCTTCTCTCGCTTCAACTGAGCTGCCAGGCAAGCACTACCACATGCTTGCATACATACAGTACCTATTGCCTCTATCTTATTCTTGCATCATTGAGTCGCGATTGCATTAAACTGAATCCCAAGTATTGCATAGCCTTTACTTTTAAACCCCACCAAGCCTGTTCCTCCATCCCATGAGCCATTACTACAGGAGTTGTTTGAGCCATGCGAGTCGTAGAACATCATGTGTAGGGTATGTGAGAGTCTGATGGATAACGAGGTACCTAAACAACTTAACCTGAGTAGTAATGGGATAACTAATGAAAGTGGCACCGGTGAGCAATATCTGCTATTTGGTTTTTCCTGCTCACTTGTGTCCCGTAGGACCCCGAGTACTTGATTCCTGTTCCTTGATTATTCGCGCTATCCACATCCGGGAGGCTTATGGGACCCCCTGAGCCAGAGCTTGATTCATTCTTATTTCTTGGGGCCACAAACTAGTTTGAGGTTTTATTTACTATCATGTACTTATACCATGCTTTACTGCTTTAGTTACGATTGTGCGAGGAGCACCTGTACTGTTTAGGATCGAGACACGATTCCGCGGTATCGACAAGCCCAGTTTTGGGTTCCCAGTCGTTTACAGCCGTCCACCCAAACCTTGGGTCCGTCTCGGAGTCAGCTAACTTCGTTGCGGGTGTACTCAATGGGGTGGCCCCCTGAAATATTTCTGAATCCTGTGATTGCTTTGTCGTGAAGGCCTCGTTGGGTTTTGATTTGGTTTTTCCGAGGTTGATCGAGTGTGTGTTGCTATTTATGCACCCCTGCAGGGTAAAACTTTCTGAAAGCCGTGTCCGCGGTTATGGATGACTTGGAGCACAGTTTCTCGATCATAGACAAGCATAACTAAAGTACCGCTTCTAATTTGACTAAGTAACTGACTAGTACATAGTGCAACACTCATGGAATGGTTAATAAAATTGCCAACGGATGGGGGGTTGTTCGTCCGCTTCCCCGTTGGTAAGCGAGGAGGAGGATGGATCTGATGATATTACTGTTATAACTGTTGTCATTAATTCACGGACATCCGTCTATCTTTGGTTAGGCGGATGGTTAGCGAGTATTTATAGAACTATTAGGGTTTATCTTTTGCTGCAATTGCGTCACCCCAGGTTGTGTCCCCTTTAGAGGCATTAAGACTTGCTGAGTACCCCTAGGGTCTCACACGATAAATTGTTTGATTCAGATGAACAGGTACCACTACGAGATGGATACTGGGTGGAGGAGACGGACGATGTGGGCAACGATCATTCGGTGTAGAGATTCCGGGAACGGGGATCCGTGAGATCTGTGGGCGGGATGTTGCTTATTTATGGGGCATCTTATGCCGATTTGCTTCTTATCCGTACTCGGATCTTGTTTGCCGCTTCCGCCTGATACTCTGATGTGTGATGTATGAGGAGATATCCTAAACTATTATATCTAACTAGGACATTTGAATCTTGCCGTGTGGCGTTGCTATCTTTCCTTTCTATTAGATGGAATGGCTCTGATGTACTGTTGTATGGTGGCTTGCATACATACTCATTTGTGTATGTAGTTGATCCCTTCGCCTGCCGATTACGCCGCCCGTTCTTGCCCCGATGAATTGGAAATGGTTGGGACGGCCGAAAGGTCTACCTGTGAGTGGCATTTGGGCCCCACCGTACTATTTCAACCATTTCCTCTCATCCAGGCTTGTAACTAGGAGCGTAATTCACCGAGGTAGTTACAATTGGTATCAGAGCTCAGCAGTTGCGATACCCCACAAGTCCAGCCTGTAGGATAACCTAGCTAACGGCCGAGGTAGAGTGTCAAAACTATTTTTGCAAAATCGGTTGGATAGTTCTGATTAGGTCTGATTTTACTCCTTACCCCTCTACTGCTCTCCTCTCACCTCTGCGTGTTTTGAATCCGCTCTCTTCTCTCTCTTCGAGTCCAGGATTTCTCGTGGTTGGGTTCCATCGTACCTTCAGGGTCTCGCTTCCTCCTTTGGTAACGGTGTTGCTACATCTGGTCCTCATGCTATCCGAGGAATCCTTCGTCTGGTGGACTTCTCTTTGTTCCTTCTCGTGCCTTCCGGTGTTTTCCGACGCGACGACATCATCTACGCCAGATCCGATGCAGAGTCTGCATCACTCCTTTGTTTCTGAACCTCGATCGTCAAGATCTTCAGTCTGATTCCGAGAATGGTTGCACGCTTTTCCACTGATTGTGCAGAGTAATAGTTTGGGTGCGTGATGGATTGGCCCCCATGCCGACTACTCACTCTATTTGCTCGCGTACATTGAAGTGGACGAGAATGCATCGGTTCCCTCTTTCCATCGAATCTAGAGGTGGCTTTATTTGTTGATACCTCTACCTTCGACCTTTTGTTCCCGGAGTGTTCTCTCGGCGATCACGGACAACGACCTCTTGTTAGTGGTGTCGCAAGGATCTACACGATGCGAGAAGATTCAGGTCGCCGCCCTTCTTCCCGGTACCATGAGGCGGATCTCGAGGGCGAGATCCATTGTTAGTGATGTCGAATTGTGGCATCCCGCAAAAACCACTACTAGAAAATCGCGTTGTATTTGTGCATTGCATCGTCATGACGTCATGCATATTCTTCTTTTTCATAAAACTATACCGTAAATCCTATGTTGTTTTCTAATTAGTCCTCATCTTTAATTTCAAAATTAAAGCCTCGGTCAGTTCAGATCTTGTATTGTCTAAAAAGTATTTGCAAAATATTTTTTAATAAAACAAATAATAAAAATATTTTTTCCGGGGGAGGCCGCCAACCTGCCAGGCCAAAGGCCCAGCTAGCCAGCAGCCTACTACCCCAGAACCCTAATCAACCCTAACCCTAAGCTGCTAACCATTCCCTAGTCCCTCCTCCACCGCGGGCCAGCCCAGGCCCACAGTCAGCGTCGGTTGCATTTTTATAAAAAGACTCCCGGGCTTTTGTGGAATCAACCCGCGGTCCAGTTTGGCCACGTGTCAGCGCCCGCGTCGGCCGCTCGCGCGCGTGGCCCCAGCCCGCAGCTGGCCCACCTGTCGGTGGCTCTGGCTAGCAGTGGCTGAGTAGCAAAAATCCCTGATCTTTTCTGTTTGATTTAAACTGTTTTCAAACTAATTTAAATTCAATTCAAATCTGTATTTTAATAACTTTTAAATTATAAATCCAAATTTAACAAATAATATATGAATTTGAATCAGAAAAATGTGAGGAATTCAAATATGCTATCCACAATATCAATTGAGCACTTTATTTTCTAAGTTGAATAAAATTACAATAAATGCCATTTACCTTAAATAATTAATAACTTTAGTTCTATAACTCCAAATTAAACAAATGATATGTCTAAAATGATTAGCTCGACGAGACCTTTCTGTTTATGCTATCCATAACTTAAATTGCAGCATGCATCATATAAATATAAAGTATACATCAACTAATATGAGAATAAATTGTGGCCAAAACTCAATAAAATGACTTATTCTTGTATTCCACACCTCACCCATGCCATGCTACTTTATTGCCATGAAAATTGTGCATCATTCATCATGGCATGA
This sequence comes from Avena sativa, assembly GCA_916181665.1. Lineage (NCBI taxonomy): Eukaryota > Viridiplantae > Streptophyta > Magnoliopsida > Poales > Poaceae > Avena > Avena sativa. Next base: position 36,325,582 of record OV702285.1, on the reverse strand, counting down.
TTGTTTGCTTGTCGCATTTTATTCATATGCTTGTGCACTTTATTTATGTTGGCCCTTGTTTGTTTGGTTCTTCTTCGAATAGACACTGAGCACGGGATATATCAAGAGAACCAGGAGCACTACCCAGATCCTTCTCTCGCTTCAACTGAGCTGCCAGGCAAGCACTATCACATGCTTGCATACATACAGTACCTATTGCCTCTATCTTATTCTTGCATCATTGAGTCGCGATTGCATTAAACTGAATCCCAAGTATTGCATAGCCTTTACTTTTAAACCCCACCAAGCTTGTTCCTCCATCCCATGAGCCATTACTACAGGAGTTGTTTGAGCCATGCGAGTCGTAGAACAACATGTGTAGGGTATGTGAGAGTCTGATGGATAACGAGGTACCTAAACAACTTAACCTGAGTAGTAATGGGATAACTAATGAAAGTGGCACCGGTGAGCAATATCTGCTATTTGGTTTTTCCTGCTCACTTGTGTCCCGTAGGACCCCGAGTACTTGATTCCTGTTCCTTGATTATTCGCGCTATCCACATCCGGGAGGCTTATGGGACCCTCCTGAGCCAGAGCTTGATTCATTCTTATTTCTTGGGGCCACAAACTAGTTTGAGGTTTTATTTACTATCCTGTACTTATACCATGCTTTACTGCTTTAGTTACGATTGTGCGAGGAGCACCTGTACTGTTTAGGATCGGGACACGATTCCGCGGTATCGACAAGCCCAGTTTTGGGTTCCCAGTCGTTTACAGCCGTCCACCCAAACCTTGGGTCCGTCTCGGAGTCAGCTAACTTCGTTGCGGGTGTACTCAATGGGGTGGCCCCCTGAAATATTTCTGAATCCTGTGATTGCTTTGTCATGAAGGCCTCGTTGGGTTTTGATTTGGTTTTTCCGAGGTTGATCGAGTGTGTGTTGCTATTTGTGCACCCCTGCAGGGTAAAACTTTCTGAAAGCCGTGTCCGCGGTTATGGACGACTTGGAGCACAGTTTCTCGATCATAGACAAGCATAACTAAAGTACCGCTTCTAATTTGACTAAGTAACTGACTAGTACATAGTGCAACACTCATGGAATGGTTAATAAAATTGCCAACGGATGGGGGGTTGTTCGTCCGCTTCCCCGTTGGTAAGCGAGGAGGAGGATGGATCTGATGATATTACTGTTATAACTGTTGTCATTAATTCACGGACATCCGTCTATCTTTGGTTAGGCGGATGGTTAGCGAGTATTTATAGAACTGTTAGGGTTTATGTTTTGCTGCAATTGCGTCACCCCAGGTTGTGTCCCCTTTAGAGGCATTAAGACTTGCTGAGTACCCCTAGGGTCTCACACGATAAATTGTTTGATTCAGATGAACAGGTACCACTACGAGATGGATACTGGGTGGAGGAGACGGACGATGTGGGCAACGATCATTCGGTGTAGAGATTCCGGGAACGGGGATCCGTGAGATCTGTGGGCGGGATGTTGCTTATTTATGGGGCATCTTATGCCGATTTGCTTCTTATCCGTACTCGGATCTTGTTTGTCGCTTCCGCCTGATACTCTGATGTGTGATGTATGAGGAGATATCCTAAACTATTATATCTAACTAGGACATTTGAATCTTGCCGTATGGCGTTGCTATCTTTCCTTTCTTTTAGATGGAATGGCTCTGATGTACTGTTGTATGGTGGCTTGCATACATACTCATTTGTGTATGTAGTTGATCCCTTCGCCTGCCGATTACGCCGCCCGTTCTTGCCCCGATGAATTGGAAATGGTTGGGACGGCCGAAAGGTCTACCTGTGAGTGGCATTTGGGCCCCACCGTACTATTTCAACCATTTCCGCTCATCCAGGCTTGTAACTAGGAGCGTAATTCACCGAGGTAGTTACAGTAAGCACCGTTGCTAAAGCTCGTTGTTTTGAAGCACCACGTGATGATCGGGTGTGTTAGATTCCGCAAGTGTATACAATGTGAGCAAGCCAGATTTGCTCATGCGGAAGCTAAGGTTGATCTTGAAGAGCCTAGCATGTACAGACATGGTCTCGGAACACGGATCACCGAAAGGTAAAGCATGAGTCATATAGTAGATATGATGAACATGTTGATTGTTCGCCATTGAAGCTACATCAACTCTCGTGATGATCGGTTTTGATGTGGTGGATTTGGTTCGTGTGATCACTAAAACAATGTGAGGGATATTGTTTTGAGTGGGAGTTCAACGACAATGTAATTAAAAGTTGAACACTATTTATCATAAATCAAATCAAAGTGAATTTGCATAGTTGTTGTAGTCATTGGCATCCGTTTACCACCTTGCGCTTAGTTATAATTGGGATGATAGAACTATAGAATTCTGGTTAGTTACTTTACGAACTGGTATCGTATTATTTTTGAAGTGTTAATCTAAAGATTAAAATTCCTATTGCAAACTTTCAGTAAGTTCCTGTTACTCCATGAAGTTTAATAATTGGTATTAAATCAAGAGTGACAATTCCAAGAGTTAGTATATGAGTATCATGTTTGTCTCCATGATTCTTGATATTCAAAGAATTGTCTTAATATCAAGGTTATCTAGGATCTGAAAGAGTTGTTTCAGAAACCATGATGTGTGGAAGATATTGTGATATCTGAAACGAAGTATTGGTTGCAACATGATAGAGTATAATATGGCAAAAGACATGTTCTTATATTTGATGAGAAGTTGCAAAAGGTTGGAGACACTAGTTGTCCTAAAACCACCAAAGTTTTTTTGGAGAGCAACATTATACTCGCGATTCATCTTTATAAGCTAAAAGTAGCTTGATCATGAATAATTCCATGATAAGGGTGAATATTTGATGTAGGTAAAATATTTACCACACCAAGAGATTACTAAAGAATGGAATTTGAAAGCACACCAAACATTTGATGATGGTGATCTACTTCAAAGTGCAAGTCCAAAGACATTGGTATTTAATTATACACGCTTTGGACTATGTGTCATATGTATGACTCCACTGTTGATGTTGATAGATTCTTTCAAACAGAAAAGGAAATACTGAAAGAGAATCTCATAAATATATGGCAGAAAAGAAAAGACTAGAATTGTTCAGTTTAAGTATATAGATGATATACATGTTATGGCTATATTCTTTGCTTATTAAACAATGTGGTTCTTAAGTATTTGATACTGAATTTGTTGGTGTGAATCGTCATACAAAACAACACAATTCATGAACTACAATGGCCTAAGTAACTAGCAAAAGAATATGTGATGATGTTCATCGAGAATAAATAAAGGGTTATTGTGTTGCTCGTTAAAACATCAAAGCTTGCCTTCAAGATTTGTTTTATCAGGTATTATGAGAACAAAAGGGTTGTTCAAATAATTGCCGTAATCCATAAAAGATGGATGATTCACAAATCTCGTTGGAGAAATCACATCCATAAAACTAGTGCTAAATATGTCGAAAGACAAATTGATTGAAAGATCACTTAGGAAGTGACATCGCCGTTTAAATTATATTGGAAAGAAAACATGAAGAAACTCCATGTGGATGGAATTTTGGAGTCTTTTGATTTTTGATCAAATGACGCTTGTGAAACTTTCCTAGAGATATTTAAAACTTCGTTCATAGGCCAAAAGGGAACGAATAACTAGCTTATTGGAACTTGTACATATTGTTGTACGAAGTCCATTATGTGTAGTCAAGAGCGATGGATTTCAACTTCATATGCTTTCTCCGAAAATTTAAGTGAATATATGAATATTTACTTAATAAGGATGAACTATGAAACATTTGAAAAGTTCAAAGACTTTCAAGATGAAGTGCAAAATCATTTGTAACAAGAATATAAATAGTTTATGATAAGATCATAAAGGAAGATATTTGAGTTACAAGTTTAGCATAAAACCTAAGATTTAAGGAATCGTTCCATGAATTTACATGTCCCGAAACACCATAAGAGTATGGAGCGTTCGAGATATGTAATTAAACCTTGTTTGACATGGTAAGATCGAAGGTGTAATTCATAAAACTGCCATTATATTTTAAAGATTAAAAGCTTTAGAAACTACCGTTTTTCCACTGAAAAGATCTTCATCATAATCCGTTGAAATGACACCATATAAAGTTATGGTTTGGGATAAAACCCAAGTTGTCCTTTCTTAAACATTGGTATGCTATGCATAAGAAAGATGTTTGCAACCAAAGTCGGATGAACCTGTCTTTGTATGTTATTTCGAATAACTGTTAAGTATTCCTCCATAAACACCGGAGACAAAAGTGTTTGTCGCTTAGAACGTCAAGTTTCTTTGAGAAGGAATTTTTCGTGAAAAGATAAGTGGGAGGACAATAGAACTTTGATAAGGTTAAAGGAACCTTAGCTATATGTGCAAAGTTGCGCAGCGCCGAAAAGTGTTCCGGAGGCAGCAACAATGCTCATGGCTCACGTGCCTCAAAGGTTGTTGTTACGAAGGTCAAAGTTTCTATTGAAACAAGTAGGTCGGTTAAACAATCAAATACCAAGATTTGAGAGTTAAATAATTATTTGGCAATAATGATCTGACTACATACAAAGAAGCGATGATGGCCCTGACTCCGTCAAATGGCTTGAAGCCATAAAATCCGTGATAGTTCCATATACAAGAGATCAAGCTTTGAACTTGAAAGACCCTCTGGAAAGGTACAAGACCTTACAGTCGTATTTGGATCTATAAATAAATAGACATGGATGTTTCACATCTATGAAATAGTCGACATGTTGGGAAAGAGTTCACAACAATGTTCAAAGGTTGTATATGACAAGATTTGATCTTTCATAGCGATATTTAGTCTAGACGTATTAATGTAGCAACCACTACATATAATTTTGTTATATGATAGTTGAATAAACAAAACAAGTTCTTCTAATAGAATTGTTACCTAGGACGTGTGCATGACACGGTCCATAGGGTTTTGTTAATTCAAAGGATGCTAAAAGCATATGCAAACTTCAATGGTTGAAGTGAGCATCGCTGAGTTGGAATCTTCACAATGATGAAATTGTTAAAAGAGTTTAAATTCATCAGAGACGATGAAGATGCTTGCATTTGCAAGAAATTAAGTGGGAGCGCTAAGACATATTTCTAATACATTATGTGGAAGACATATTGTTGATTGGAAATGATGTATCTTTTATTAACACATATTAAGAATTTCATCTCGATGAAAGGCTTAGGCAAAACCCAAATATTTGGCATCAATAGACGCTAATATGGTTGTGCCAAAAGTACATAGATGATATATTGAATGAGTTCAATATAGGAACTACAAGAAAGGTTCTTGTCGCATAGAAAGGATTGAATGAGTTCAATATTGATGATATATTCAAGTGTATTGACATTTGGTAAGTGAAACAAAGATTCACGTATAGATTAATACTTGATGTATGAAATCACAAAGAGTATTTATATCAATCATACTATGATATGTACAAATCCAGATATGTCCTGTACTCTAAATGTTATGAGCATATACCAGAATGATTCATAAGTTGATCATTGGACAATAGTAAGGATATTCTTATGATATTTTGGAAGAACTAAGAGTATATTATTTGTAGAAGTGACAAATAGATGGTTAGTTCATTGTAAAAGTACTACATTGATACTAGTTTTGTCACAAAGTACAAATTGAGTTTATCTCAATCTAAACTAAGGGTGGCACAATATAATGGAAAGTAAGTTCCATAATGGATTTGGATGAGTTCCAAAATTAAGACATTGTGACAGATACTACAATAAAAGGCTAAGTATATGACTGCTATAATAGCAGGTAAATAGGGCATTTGTGTCAAGTAGTTTGTTATCAAACAAGGTGTAGTTCACAGCGGGATAATACTATGAATATATATTGTACGACAATATTATCAACATGTTTTAACCCCAAAGAACTAAAGGTCTCACCAAAGGACCAAAATTATACAAAGCCATCTCATTAGAGAATGAGTGATGCGTAGAGACGCAAAGACATGCAATTACACACGGACCTGGAAGTGTCAGATCCGGAGATCAGTTGACCACTAGCAATCGTGTACATACAACACCAGAAAGCCATAGGTGTTGAATACACAAAGGTTTGAGACTAGATTATTGACTCTAGTGCAAGTGGGAGACTGTTGGAGATATGCCCAAGAGGCAATATTAAAGTGGTTATTATCATATCTTCATACTTATGATAAATGTTTACATACCATGCTATAATTTTATTAACAGGAAACATTAATACTTGTGTGATTTGTAAACATAAAAGAGTCCCTAGTAAAGCCTCTTGTTAAACTAGCTTGTTGGTTAATATATGATCATGGTTTCCTGATCATGAACATAGAGATGTTATTGACAACAGGGTCATATCATTAGGAGAATGATGTGATGGACATACTCCTATAGATAAGCGTAGCATAAAGATCAAGTCATTTTTATAGTTCAATTGCTATATGCTTTCTGATACATAGTAACCTAATTCCTTCGACCATGAGATCATGCATATCACCTTCACCGGAAGGATGCTTTGATGACATCAAACACCACACCGTAACTGGGTGGCTATAAAGGTGGCATTGAGTGTTCGGAAAGTGTCGGTTGAGACACATGGATCAAGAGTGGGATTTGTCCATCCATATGACGGATAGATATACTCTGGGCCCTCTCGGTGGAATGTCATCCAATTAGCTTGCAAGCATGTGACTGGCTCACAAGGGATCACATACCACGGGAACGAGAAAAGAGTACTTATCAGTAACGGGGTTGAACTAGGTATGCAGAGATACCGACGATCATAACCTCGGATAAGTAAACTATCGTGAGACAAAGGGAAATTGGTATCGTATGTAAGTGGTTCATTCGATCGCAAAGTAATCGTAGAAATATGTGGGAGCCATATGAATTTCCAGATTCCTCTATTTGGTTATTGTTCGGAGAAGTGTCTCGATCATGTCCGCATAATTCACGAACCGTAGGAAGACACACTTAAGGATTCGACGTTGTTTGATTAGTTATGGAATGATGAGTAAGAGACCAAATGTTGTTCGGAGTCTCGGATGGGATCCGGGATATCACGAGGAGATCCGGAATGGTCCGAAGAATAAGATTCATATAAGGAAAGTCCTGTTTCGGGGTTGGAGAATGATTCTGGTGTTTTCATCGGGAATGTTATAGAAGGTTCCGGAATGTCCGACACTCTGGAGGGGAAGGGTACATGAATGTGTTATATCAAGTTGGTATGATTGCATCATGTACTCGGTGTCATCGCTGAACAAAATAGAGGGTTTATTCAAATCCTAGTTTGAAAAGTCAAATGCCAAGTTTGAAAGTCAAACGGCTATTTTGGGAAGTGGAGGGGAGGTGGAATCCGAGTTGGGGAGGAGTCCCACCTCCACCGCCGGCCCACCTTGGGTCCGAGTTGGGGAGGGACTCCCCTCCCCTGGCGCGCCTCCCTACACCTATATAAGGAGGGGCAGGGCTCCCCTCCTAGACACACAAGTTGCCTCCCTCTAAACCTAAACCCTAGCCACAGCCTAGGGATTTCTCCCAAGCCGCCGAGTTAGAGCTTCTAATTGCCCTAGCCGCTGGTTTAGCCCCTTCTAATTGGTGTGTCTAAACCCTAAGATCACCAAGGCTCTCTCATAGTCCACCATACTCGCTCCGGCTTAAGGCGAAGCCCTGCGAGATCTCCCCTCTACTTCCGGTACCACGTCGTCGTGCTGCCGGAATCGCGAGGAGAGTGCTACAATCTTCACTGCCTGCTGGAACAAGGGAGAGGAAGGTCTTCATCGAGTACCGAACGTGTGACCGACTGCGGAAGCGCTGCCGGAACGCAGCGCCGGAAGGATCGTCTACGCGATCTTGAGATCGGCAAGAGTACGACTACATCATCCACGAGAATCTGCTCTCATTAACCGCTTTGGAATCTTCGAGGGTGAGCTCCTCTATCGACTCGTTGCTACAATCTAGTAGATAGATCTTGGCTTGTTTGTTTGCATGCGGTAGAAAATTTTTGTTTTCCTTGCTACGAACCCCTACAGAAAGTGAGTATTAAATTTTTTGAGAGCACATATGAAAGTTTTATTCTAGTCATGTTCATGTTATTTTTCTAACCAACGTTTTAAATAGCATGGTTATGATTAGTGTCTTGTTTTAAAGTAATTGAAGTTATGTGTTTTTTATTCTATGTTCTGCCCAGCGGTGATGTAGAATTATTTGCATAAATATTTGTATGTCTTAATTTTGACCAACGTTGGATTAATACATGTAATTGTTATTATTCTAACTTCTTTGTGGTTTTCAGGAGGGTATTACTTGATGAGCTGCATCAAGGATGTCCCCACACTGAGAGGTGACAATTACTCCGAGTAGAGAAATAAAGTGGATTTGGCATTCATCTGCGCTGTGGATTGGATCCTTGAGACCAAGCCACCCTAAGCCGATAGAGCTAATCTGAGATGCTGCCGATGATGATGCGGCATGGGAAAAAAGGGACTATGCTCCACTGGAGCTGTCCTATACTTTAGAGAACAGAAAGTGGTAGAATGCTAACAAAAAACGAATTGCGTTTATAAAGAACACGATTGAGCAAGCCATTGTTGAATCCATCGTAGAGTGTACTTATATTGCGGAGTACTTAGAAAATATAAAGAGCCAGATCACTAGCTCTTCAAATACATATGCAACCCAGCAGCTGGTGACAAAAAAGTACACATGAGGTGGGCACGACATCAGGGAGCACATCCTCCGGATGAGCAACATGGCTGCCAAATTGAAGCCCATATATGCTGATCTGGAGCTAAAGCATGCTCTGCTTGTCCACTTGGTCATGGCATCACTGCCTCAACAGTTTGACAACTTCGTTGTCAATTACAATATGGCCCTAGAAAAGACCATCGTCATGTGTGCCCAAGAAGAGGTGATACGTCATAAATGTATCTATAATTTTTTATGTTTCATGCCTGTCTAGTATCCACTTTGCTTTGCTTTGCTTTGTCTACACTTTGAGGTGTTTTTATATGTTTTTTGGTACTAACCCATTAACAAGATGCCATAGTGACAGTTGCCCGTTTTCTTCTGTTTTTGGTTCTAGAAAAGCTAGTAAGGAAATATTTTCGGAATTGGACAGGACAAAAGCGAAAGTCAACATTTCACCGAGGAGAACACGGAGTCCATAGAAGAGACGAAGGGGAGCCACAGGGTGGCTGCATCCCCTAGGCGCGGGCCACCCTAGGTCGCGCCTAGGCAGGGTGTGGGCCCCCTGTCCCAGCCTCGCCTCTTCGCCTATAAGAAGCCCCCGATGCCTAAACCCTAAGTACCCAATCAATATTCCACGAAACCGTCTGTAGCCGCCGCCACCATCGTCCCTAGATAGGGGATATCTGAAGCTCTTCCCGGCACCCTGCCGTAGGGGAGATCATCCTGGAGGCCTTCTTCTTCATCATGCCAGCCTCCGGTATGAAGCGTGAGTAGTTCCACCTTGGACTATGGGTCCATGTAGTAGCTAGATGGTTGTATCTCCTCCTTTGTGCTTTCATGTATAGATCTTGTGAGCTCTGTTCATGATCAAGATCTCATCTATTTGTAATCATGCATATTGTGTTTGTGGGGATCCGATGGATATTGAGATTACTATGTTAGATCGATTAATGGTTTTGTCTTATTGATTCTATCATGTCTGTGTTGTTTGTGATCTTGCATGCTCTCCGTTGTTAGTAGCTATCTTGGCCAAGTAGTTGCTAGTGACTCCAAGAGGGGGTATTTATGCTCGATAGTGAGTTCATGCCTCTATTTAATCTAAGGGAAGTGACAGAAATCTCTAAGGTTGTAGATGTGTTGTTGCTACTAGGGAGAAAACAACGGTCTCTTGTTCATAGAACAAGTGGATTGTTTACCTTACACACTTTGCTTAAAGCAGTTGTCTGTTGCTTGCAACTTAATATTGGAGGGGGTTCGGATGATAACCCAAAGGTGAACTTCTAGTCATAGATGCAGTTGGATGGCGGTCTATATATCTTTTTGTATTGCCCAATCGAATCTCATAGGATCTTGATGTCTAGTATTTCATTGTTATGCCTTGCTCAGTCCTGTCAATTGCCCTGCTGTAATTTGTTTACGCAGCATGCCATGTTTGTTTATCTAAGGAGAACACCTCTAATGAACTATGGACCCCGGTCCAATATTTACCATTGATACATCTTCCACTGTTTACTTTCTTCCAAGCTACTATTTCCTTCCACACCATACAGTTAATCCTTTGTTACAGCAAACCGGTGAGATTGACAACCTCACTGTTCGTTGGGGCAAAGTCTTGAGTTTGTGTTGTGCAGGTATCCAAGTTGCTAGCAACACCTTTGAGTCGTTTCCTTCCTCCTACTGGTTTGATAACCTCAGTTTCTTACTGAGGGAAAACTTGCTGATGTGCTCATCATACCTTGCTCTTGGGGTCTTCCAACGAAGCGCCCACGACAACACCGTGCGCTTCATCAAGAGGAGAGGCTCAAATCTCAGAATGGTGGTCATTTGAATTTTTGTGAAGGACAACAAGAAAAGGAACTTCACTCAAAGCAACCAAGGCTCCCATTATAAGCCACATGGTAAAGCTCCCATGCACTATCAACATCAGCATAGACCTGCTCTCCCAGTGGATAAAGATGCTTGTCTCCACTATGGCAAGAAAGGGCATTTCAAGAAATATTTATCTACCTTTCTAAAGGAACTAATGGCAAGGAAAGGTAACAACATTGTTTCTTTTGTAAATGAATCCTTGTATACACAGTTTTCAAAATCTACTTGGTGGATTGACTCAGGAGCAACTGTTCATGTTACAAATTCTTTACAAGGATTCCATTCGATGCGGACTACGAAAAGAAACAAAGGATGCGTTGAAGTTGCAAATGGGGTCCTAGCGTACATTGAGGCCGTTGGCGACATCTCCTTGGAGCTTGCTGATGGTTCGACGATCTTGCTTACAGATGTCCTCTATGTTCCTTCTTTGCATAGAAATTTAATAAGTGTATCGCGTTTGGACAAAGTAAACTATGAATGTCATTTTGGACATGGACAGTGTGCCATTTATTGTAATAAAGATTGTGCGGGTGTTGCTTTCCTTCACAATGAGATTTATTTATTATACACTCGTGAAAAAGTTAATTCTGTGTGTAAAGTGAAAGAGCATGTTTCTGCGTCGGAAAAAGATCCAAAAAAAAAGAAAGAGAAATCAAGACTCGTCAAAATTATGGCACTATTGTTTTGGCCATATTTCGAGGGGGGGGGGAATAGAAAGACTAATTAAAAACGATATTCTTTCTCCATTAAAGTTCTCCGACATAGAGCAATGCATCGATTGCGTTAAAGGAAAGTATGTAAAGTAAAGCAAATAAAAAAGGGTGCAAAACGAAGCACCGAAACACTAGAAATTATTCACACTGACATATGTGGACCGTTTTCCAATGAAAAGTGTGGATGATTATGACTCGTTCATAACATTCATAGATGATTACTCCCGTTATGGTTATATTTATCCAATTAAAGAAAGATCGTAAGCGTTGGATAAATTTAAGATATTCAAAGCTAAAGTTGAGAATCAGCACAACAAAATAATAAAGATAGTAAGGTTCAACCATGGAGGGGAGTACTATGGTCGGCACACCCCATATGGCCAAGTCCATGGACCGTTTGCAAGGTTCTTACAGGAGACTGGCATAATGGCCCAATATTCGATGTCGGGCGAGCCTCAGCAAAATGGAGTAGCTGAAAGGCGTAACCATACCCTTATGGATATGGTGCACAACATGATGAGTTATTCCACATTGCCATTGGGATTGTGGATGGAGGCGTTAAAAACCGCCATTCATATTCTCAATAGAGTACCAAGAAAGTCGGTGCCCAAAACACCGTATGAGCTTTGGACAGGAAGAGTTCCCTCGCTACAACACCTAAGGGTGTGTGGGAGCCCGGCTGAGGCTAAAGTATTTAATCCAAATATAGAAAATCTTGACCCTAAAACAGTCAGTTGCCATTTTATTGGCTATCCTGAAAAGTCGAAAGGTTTTCGTTTCTACTGCCCAGACATATACACAAAGTTTGTAGAAACGAGACATGTTGTCTTCTTAGAGGACGAAATGATGAGGGGGAGCATGGTAGCTAGAAAAATTGATCTTGAGGAGAAGAGGGTGCATGCACCTAATCCGATGATTCAGGAGCCATTCTTCTCGCTACATGTTGTTCCTGCATCGACAACCCTAGAGGTTGTGGTGCAAGCACCTGTTGCGACTCCACCCATGACAACAATGAGTGAGGATCCGGAACCTGTCCGTTAGGAGCCGACTGAACCTATTGTTGAGCATGAAAGGGAGCAACAATGGCCACCTCCAAAAGATACGCCACATGTTGAGACACATGATGGGCCAGTTCATGAGGCTCCTAGAAGGTCTCAGAGAGTTAAAAAGTCAGCAATTTCTAAAGATTATAAAGTTTATAACCCAGAAAGAGTTCAAATGAAGAATGATGCCACTTCATTTGAAGAAGCCATGAGTAGCCCTCACTCATCAAAGTGGCTAGAGGCCATGGAAGATGAGATGATGTCGATGAGTTCCAACGAGGTTTGGGACTTAGAAGAAATTCCCAAAGGAGCCAAACAAGTAGGCTGTAAATGGGTCTACAAAATAAAGTATGACTCTAAAGGGAATATGGAGAAATATAAAGCACGACTTGTGGAAAAAGGATTCGCACAAAGATAAGGAGTAGACTACAATGAGACATGTTCTCCAGTTTCATGTAAGGATTCCTTCAGAATCATAATGACACTAGTTGCACATTTTGATTTAGCTGCATCAAATGGATGTAAAGGCGACATTTCTAAATGGGGATTTAGAAGAAAGAGTCTACATGAAACAACCTAAGGGTTTTGTCATGGAAGGCAAGGAAAATATGGGATGTCGCCTAAGGAAATCCATTATAGATTAAAGTAAGCTTCGTGGCAGTGGTATATAAAGTTTAATGAGACCATTAAGAAATTTGGATTTAAAGAGAATGTTGAGGATAGTTGTGTTTACGCAAAGTTCAAAAGTGGGAGATATATTTTCCTAATTCTATATGTGGATGATATCTTGCTTGCTAGCAGCGATGTCAGTCTACTACTAGAAACAAAGAAGTTCTTGTCCTCAAACTTCGACATGAAAGATCTTGGTGAAGCTTCATATGTTTTAGGCATAGAAATTCACCGAGATAGAACAAATGGGATTCTTGGCCTGTCGCAAAAGGCATACCTAGAGAAGATCCTAAAGAAATATAGTATGCATGCGTGCAATACCACACCTGCTCCTATAGTCAAGGGCGATAGTTTTGGGAAATTTCAATGTCCCAAAATTCAATATGAGATCGATCAAATGAAGTCGGTACGATATGCTTCGGCCGTTGTAAGCTTATAGTATGCACACAGGGGCGGGCGTAGCTCAAGTCAAGGGTATTCAGTTGAATACCCAAAATATTTTGACAAAATGTTGATATGTGAATTTTATACAAGGTATATACAAAATACTAACCATCTTATAATGAAACAAAGGATGAAGTAACTCAACTGGTTAGAAATAGTCTGCTGAACCTTTTGGTTTGGGGTTCAAACACTCATGGCTGAATTAAACATTTTTCACACACAACTTTTTATATATTTTGAATACCCGCTCTTAAAATTCTAGGCCCGCCCCTGTATGCACAAGTGTGCACCCACCCTGACTTAGCTTTTATTACCGGGGTACTCGGTAGATATCAAGTGAATCCAGGCATAGAGCACTGGAAGATGGTAAAGAAAGCTTTGCCTTATGCGCAAGACACAAAATACCTCATGCTAACATATATAAGGTCTGATTCCCTAGAGATAAGAGGGTATTCAGATGCTGATTTTGCGGGAGACAAAGACGATAGAAAGTCCATGACAATATACGTCTTAACTCTCGGAGGAGGGGCTATTTCATGGAGAAGATCCAAACAGTCAATAGTTGCATCATCCATGATGTATGCATAATTTATAGCATGCTAGGGGCAGGCGATATGGTTAAAGAAATTTATACCCGACTTGAAAATGGTAGATTGCATTGACAAGCCACTAAAGTTGTACTATGACAACGATACCGCAGTATTTTATTCTCACAACAACAAGTCGAGTAATGCTTCTAAACCGATAGAGATAAAGTATTATGTTGTGAAAGTCAAGATCCGGGATCACACTATAAGACTCAAGCATTTAAGGACAAAGGATATGCTTGCGGATCCTCTAACGAAAGGTTTACCACCCAATGTGTTCAAGGAGCACTTAGCCGGCATGAGTTTAAGGGAAAGCCTATGATTCCTCTATCATAAGAGGCCCAAAAGAAGACAATTTCTTGCTTCAAAACAAGAGGTATATTGTAGCTGTCTAATTCTATCGGCAATTGAGCCGTGACCATGAAACATGCTCTATGTACCGAACAATGATGATGAGAGTAGAGTATAAAGTAAAAATTAAAGTCGAGATCAAGGCGGAGAATGTTAGGTTGACCTCTCTCCCGATCGAACCAATTCATGGTTGGTGGGCCCCTGTGGCAGCGCTATAAAAAGAAGGTGGGGTCCAGGGCACACGTTATGAGATTGGACACTGTCGTCGCTCCCCCCATCGATATCCCTTCTGATCTAGGGTTCTAGCGCGAGCCACAGGAAGCGTCACCACCGCCACCGCATAGCCACCTTAGCCCCGCTCTCGACGTCGACCCCATGGCCAGCGGCTCGAGCTCCTCAAGCACGGGAGAAGGTAACCCGCTCTTCTCTCTCTCTCTCTCTCTCTCTCTCTCTCTGTGTGTGTGCGCGCGCGCGCGTGTGTGTGTGTGTAAAGGGAAAACCCTAGCAAAGCATCTACCCGAACCGATCTAGAGCTAGCCGCATCTAACAATGCTACCTCATATCGCCTGCTTGGTCTCGCCGGTCTGCCATTCTGAACTTGTTCGTTCGAAAGAAGTAAGGGTGTGTGATCGTATCTAGAAGACGAAAGTCAGGGAAGCAAGCAGACCAGTCTAGACTAGCAACGCACGGTCCAGTCTAAGTTTTACATTACATTCACTCTTATGCTTGTTATAAAAAAATCCAAGGTGAACCCACATAGCCAATAGCCCAATATCAAGTACTCCCTCCGATCTATACTAATTGTTACTAGATTGAATATATCTAGTACTAAACATGTTTAGATACACTCATTTATGCCAGAAGTAATATGGATCGGAGAGGAAAGGGTAGATCACAGTATGACAAGACCTCCCTAAATTCCCTCATCAACGGTTGATCTTCTTGAACGTGAGAAGTGCTCCTCTTGCCACATGGCTCATTATAGTCTTCTAGCATTAGCCACAGTTCAGTTGACCGATCACAGATATTCTGAATCATTTTCCACACATGATGTCGATCACTAGGTTTTTATATAAATGTACCTTGCCACATAAGCTCATATGGTCCTCCGCTAATATGGACATCAATGTGTTGTAAGATAGAAGATCCACAGTTATCTCTGGTATCATATAGAAAAACTTGACAGGGCTTATATATCTGCACTAGGCAGTCAAGCTCGCAAACAGTCGCCGGGTGCCCCGCCCCGCGACAGTTTCAGCCTACAAGTTGGGCACGGCGGACCTCCTCGTGGGAGGCCAAGTCATTTGTCTTTGCTTCAGTCCTCTTTTGTTTCCTCTCTCTGGGTTTAACATATTCAGGTGGTGGTGGTGGAACCTCCATCAACTTATCACCCAGACATGATCCTTCCAACTCTGAATTCTCATTTGATTGTTTGTCAAAATCCAGATTCGTTCTTCCCCAGCGTTACCCTTTGTATCATCCTCTTCTTCCACCGACGTTTTTATCGGGCTAGTTGCAGTATCCTTTATATCATCCTCACCGAGCGCAGCATCATCTGATGAACGCTTTCTAGGTATATTATTATCATTCCTTCCCCTGCCGGACCAGCAACCCCGGAACGGTGCTCTTGGAACGAAACACCAGGGTTCAACAACCACCTTGTTTGCCCTACGGACGGCCAACATCACCACACGCCTCTTGGTTATGGCCAAGGAGGCCACAACGTTTACAGAAAAAGGGGATTTTCACACCCTCTGTTCCATCAACTACATACGAAAGAAACATAATGCAGCTTCTAGTGGTCCACAACAAAAATTTCATTTTAAATACAACAGGTAGGACCCTGTCATGGAGAAGTAGTTTGCAGTCCTGTAGGTAGTCCGCAATCCAGAAACTGGATGTACCATGAAAAAAAAAAGAATCGCCATAGCTTGCCTCAGGCTGAACTGAGCAGGGGATGTGCATCTGTGCATTTTCACATACTACTACAAGGCATCAGTCAAATGTTGGAGGACATGGACCTGGAACGAATCCACAGCTAGAAGCTGTAGTGAACAGTTACTACCTACAATCCAGCAGAACAAGAAATTTCAAAAGACTTTTGAGTAACAAAGCATAGAGAAATAGATAAGGCCCCCGCGTCGCCTCCCTGGCGACACGGGCGGCGCGCCGCCTCTCCCCCGTCCGTCCGCCCCCTCCGGCCCTTCCCCTCGCCGCCGCCGGCGCGGGCCGTCCGGGCAAAGCCTGGGAGATGCCGGTGGCGGCGGGATTTCGTTCTGGTCGTGGTTGCAGGGTGCTGCGTGCCCAGATGTGTTCTGCGGCGGTGGGTCTGCGTCTGCGGCGGCGGTTTTCTGGCGGGGGGGGGGGGGGGGGGTTGGCTGCTGCGGCGCCGGTCGGAGGTTCGTGGAGGCTGCCTGGTCGGCGCGGATGCGGGTGGCGGGGTGGTGCCCGGGCTCGATCTGGCCCCTGGTCGGGCCGGGCGGGCCGTGGCCATGGCGGCTGTCAGGGACGCCGAGCCAGCGGGCTCAGGCATGGAGGAGGTCGGGGCGGCGCCCCTCGACCACGGGCGGGCGGCAGGGGTGGCCGTGCCGCTGCTCCGTTATCGGTGCCGTCCGTTTGCCGGAGCTGAGGATGCCGGGGCGGCGGCCCCGGGGACGCGGTGGCAGTTGGATGGGTGGCGGTCAGACTTTTCCTCGACGTCGCGGTGGCGTGGAGGACGGCGGGTTTTGGGGCGCCTCGGCGCGATGGTCTCGTGGAGGCTGCGCCTTGCTTCGTCGGTGTCTTGGCGGCTCTTGAGGGCCGCCGTGGGTGGCATGCTGGTTGGGGCTCGGTGGCCCGGGCTGGCGGTGCAGGTCTGTGGCGGAGGTGTGCCATGGATTGAGGTCGGCGGCGCGGCGGCGTCGCTTTGGGTGGGCGAGGCGTCGGTCCCGGCGTCTCGTGGTCGGTGGCAGGCTGGCATGAGGAGCTCCCCTGCTATGCGAGGAGGCCGGAGCGGCGGCTCCGGAGCGAGGTGGTGTGGTTGCTTGGCCTGGCCGCGTGGGTGGTGGGACAGGCTGCTTTTGGCGTGGGCATCGCCTCTCGCTGGTGGCCGTGCTTTGTCGAGCGGCATGGGATGTTCTTGTGACTGACCATTGGAGGTTGTGGTCGCAGGTCTCCGGACGAAAGTCTTGCCTGACTTGGTCGGTGCCGACAACGGCGGCGTCTGAGGGCGCCGTTTTCCCTCTTGGGGGCGCTGTCGTGGAGACCCGACCCCCCTGCGTACCTCATTCCGAGGTGAAAACCTTAATCTGGCTTGCCAGATTGGATGACGGCGGCGTCTGTTGGACGTCGTCACCTCGCTGGAGGCGTCATTTTTGGAATGTAGGAAGCTTTTCTCGGGATTGCTTGTGCTTCTGGCTGTGTCGATGTCTTCGGGTTCTGTCGGCGTGCGAGTGCCGCTGGCGGGTCTGTTGCGGCCTGCCTCTCGCCATGAAGCCTGAGAGGCCTAGCCGTTTCCTTCGGCTCTGACTTCCTCTCCGGGGACGTGGACCAGGCGTTTCGTGGCGCCTGCTACTGCCGTTGTGCTTGTGTCGATCGGCGGTGCTCCAGACCTAGTCGAGCTAGGTAGTGTGGCCTTGTCTTGGTTTTGCCGGTTTTTCCTTAAAACTGTGCCGCTTGGGGCTTTTTTTGGTCTGGTTTCCCTTTTAACCGGACCCGTGTGTATATACGTCTGTATCGGGTTTCGGCCGGTTTCCCTTTCCAAACCGGCCAAGTCTCTAATAGAAAAGGCAGAGTTCCTGCTGGTTGCTAAAAAAAAAAGCATAGAGAAGAAACAGACATGAGCGCAGGTGGATTAAACGAACAGATTCAGGACCCCAGGAGTGCATTCCATGACACTTAAAAAACCTGATAGTAGCTGCAGCACCAATACATTGCAAAAGGAGCCATGCAACAAACATGGCAGGGTACCACATGCACATAGTAGCCGAGGTTAACAAAACAAAAACTAGTCTTGTCTAGATCAATATATAGCGGCAGCAGATTGAGTAACAGTTCTCCTCTCTAGCAAAATGCCTCGGCCAGCACTCGAACGATTTAACAGTAGTCCAAACCAAACCAAAACAACCCTCCTCTAGTCCAGGTCTCCGATTAGTCCATGGCTCCGTCTGCTCTGGGTATAGAAGAATTAGGACTCGGAGTCGAGATTGCCAAGGTAGCTACATGTGAATGCTACCTTGATAGTATCCGCATCGAGCGGCTGAACGGACTTTGGGATGACGAACTGGAAGCAGTCGAGAGAAGACGGCCCACCGGAGGCGGATAGATCAGTGGACGCCTCGGTGAATCCACATTCCAGGAGATGGGTACCGCAAGGAGTTTCGTACGCGAGCTTAAACCATAATCTCTTGGCGTTTGGAGGACGTATGTGGATGGCAGTGACGTTGCGGCCATACGACTTCCGCGCCATCCTCAGGAGGAGGAGCCCAGAAGGGTTGATCTCTATTTCACAAGAGAAAATATTAGAATTAGGATTCATATCTATTAGGTTGAAGCCGTTGACGAGTGCCATGCTCGTCGACGAGTACATCTCATCGGACACGCTGGTTGACGGCCATCTGTGCGTGTTGATGAAGTGGTCCCGGAGCGCCAGTAGGCCGCCGCCGGTGACGAAGGGGCAGCCCACTGCGGGGCAGTGGAACGGCCGGAACAGGCAAGCCTGGAGGTGCCCGCTCTCGTCGTAGCGGGCCAGCTTGGTGGAGCAGCCGTAGGCCTTGTTGGGGCATGGAACCCTGAGGCAGTCTACAATGTGCTCGGCGCCATAGCACCGCTTGTAGCCACCGGAAAGGGCACGGCGGCACACATGGCACGTCTCCGCAGCTGCCATCTTCACGCTGCACTCAGAGCACACCATGTGTCCCACCTCACACTGCAGTTGATAGGAAGTGGCATCGAACATAAGTTAGCACGGAAATAAAACAGGTGAAACTGAAATCTGCGTGCACTTGGAAGATTCACATGTGTTATGTGTACCTGGAAGATTGGCGGCTTCGGTGGAGATTCGCATACCCCGCAGTCTAATGCGCCGGAGTCCACCACCGTCACGTTCTCGATTGACGACTTTGACGACGCCATGGTACCCTGTTACTCTTGCGCCCTGCAGCTGGCATGAAAGGAAAGGGGGGAAGATGAGTGCTCAATAGCTTCGTCACAGAAATGTATGGTAGTGTAATCAAAGATCTATGAAGAGAGAAATCAAGGGAACTGACGGTAAGTTTCAAGCAAGCGAAAAAACGCCTCATCCAGGCGACCGGGGGGAGGGAGGGCGAAACCCTAACCGCCCCTCGTTGCCCCCCGAGGCCGCCGCCGGTGAAGGGGGCGGCGGGGATCTAGTGCCTCTCGGCTCCTGGCGCGGTGGTCACGAGGAAGGCCTCGCGCTGGGTACCGGGGGCCTCTCCCGCGTCTTGCATCTGGGCGTGGAGGAGGTAGTCCACGTCGGACGGATGCCCTCACCGTGCTCGGCGCCCTCCAGGTTGGTGGCCCCTGCGTGGATCCAGACCTGGCCGCTCGAGCGGGGAGCTGCGGCTCGGGGGACGGCGCAGAGCGTGCTCGTTCCCCCCGGGTGTTGGCTGAGAGGGCTCACCCACTCCCCCCATTGCACTTCTTGCTAGGTGCGCGTGGATCCATACCCGACGGGGAGGCCCTATCTTGCAGCTCGATCCAAGACTTTGGTCTTGATCTGAGCGTTTCTTGGCCCGTGGGTGCTTTGCAGCTTTTTGGGGATTTGCTGGCCGACGGAGGTATCCTTTTGGTCTCTTGGTCTGTACTCTGTTCCGGAGGTTTTTGCAGCTAGCACCGCTCGTTGGAGTCTTTCTTAAGCTTGCATAATTTATACTAAAAAGTATATTTTGACACTTATTTCGTTTTAGCGAGTTTTTTACTGAGCGAATTAATTGTCTCGTGCCCATTGATGTAAGCACGTATAACACATGGCTAACATCCATTCATTTCCGAATCTACTAAAATGACAGCTATTTTGCTCCTAAAATGTGTAATATGAACCTATCAAATATTAATTGGAGCTGGTTTACAAATAAAATCTAAGGCATAATATAATATAGAGTGAAATATACTTGTTTAGAAATGCACCACAAATCAATATCCTTGGTTGGAAAAAGCCTTATAGGTGTTTCATAAATCCCTAGGTACAATTCCTAATACCAATTCGAAACATAAACATCTCGCCCAAAAAAGATCTAAGCTCTACTCTCCTAGCCACCCAAAACACCATACTCTAGCAAAAGCGAAAAAATACTATAGAAAAACAGAACCAAATGAAGCCTCCAATTGAATCCTGAATTGCCTCACACTTGCAACTTTGTGTAACCTACAAAGCATTTTGGACCGACAGAATCTTGAATGCCTCCAACCACATCAGCTTTATGCGTCTTGTATAAGCGGTCATCCTTGCGTAGATACTCAAATAACTTAAGCAGCAAAAATAAATATCTCATGGCATCCACTGTTGGATTTGCATCTGTTGGGGCAGCACCGTTTATAGGTACAGCCGCCACACCGTTTTCCACCATGGAATTTAGCTCTGCAACTTCCTACAGGTTGTGCTTTCCATCAACATCTTGACTTTCAGTGTTGTTGGTAGCAACCACCTTTTTATTCGTGACCTGCAGGATTAGTCAAGGTTATAATCACGGTAGATACACCACATTCGAAATTGCAAGAACAAGGATAGAGACTAACAAATGAGCATGCATACAACATATTCTGACACCGATCTTGCTCTTAGTAGTTCTGGTCGGTTTAAAATTATGTACTTGTAGGAAGACAAAATTGTTTAGTGAGCTTATCGAACAAAGAATTATGTTAGCACTGAGCAATGTACTTTCTTCAGCGGCTGCTATTGCTTGGATATTTTCTCTTGCATTATGTTCTCACGGTTATCATGGAAAACAAATTCATCGAACATGGACATCTTGTAGACATGATCCATGAAAATATTTAGCACCTGAAGGCCTTGCTCAAGCTTAATATGTAGACACAATCAGAAGGCGGAAAAAAATCCTATTGAGCACATCATTCATATAAATTTGTTAAAACAGGTTAGCAATTTTCTTATATGCTGCAATTTGTTTGATTACCGTTCAGATTCTAGGTGCAAGTGTGTTGAAAAGGACTTCCTTGGTGTGCCACCAGCAAAAATGAAAAAGAATAAGTCTACAGTTCTCACCTCCTGGGTATCTCTGTTGTTTGTCACCGGTTTGTTTTCGTTTTACTCAAGGATAACGTGCTTGAATAAATTGTTGGAAATGTCCTTCATAATGTGCCACTTGACAGGGAAATAATCAATGTCCTAACTTTATTTTCTCACACACGGCTACTCGACATCTATCTGCTTGGCATGCTGCAGCATAACTACATGTTTTTGTACACAATTGGATTCCTACTGTAGTATCTGGGACAACTGGTGCTGAACTAAAAGTTTCTGGATTCTTGCAATTTTGGAACTATGGATAGGTGAGTTCATCTTTCCTCTTCCACATGTGGGATGCTTGGATACTGGTATTTTTTTATGTCATGTCCATAGTAAAATTGATTTTCAGTGCTGTTTTAGTTGTCCCATATTGCAGGTACTAACGATGGGTAAATTAAACCTTGTATTAGATTTGTCTCTAACAACAAACAACAAAAGGATGATATTGAATAATAAAGGATTTACCAAGCACTCTGGAGCACATCATATGAACGCCCGGATGATATTAACATACGAGTATGACAAAAGTATTGTAACTCTTCATACTATGACAAAAGTATTCATTCTTTGCTTAAGTGTGCTAGCCGCAAGGTGTCAGGCATTGATAGAGTTTAACGAGATAAAATGTCAACTTTTTCAGATCATCTAATGAAATTCAATCAAACAGGTTTTTGTGTCCTGTTTGCCTGACTGTACAGAAAAATAAATACAAAATTAAATTAATTTGGTGAAGATTTTAACACGCATCTAGCTATTTTGAATAGAGCAGAACACTTGGTCAAACATTGATATGCCCCATTCAGTTTGTCGGTACATCAACTTTTTATCATGATACAAAACTATGGTCACTTGAGAGGAAAACCATATCCAATTCATAAAATAGAAATTAGTGAGGAACGTCAAAATTGAAAAGGTAGGGATTTATTTGAATATCCATGGAGTTGATCAAAGAATCAGCACCTATGTAGTTTTGTATGACATATAGTCATTTACCCATCAGTTTATTTCGCCGCAGCAACGCTCGAGGTTTGATCTAGTTTTTGTAGCAAATGACACCTTAGTTAAGTCCTCTCCCTCTCATGTAAGTTAGTTACTTGAACTTATCTAGTTCAATCTAATAAATAACCACAAGAAAATTATTTGCATAAGAGCACACAACTTGTAATTTACATGTTTTTAAGAAAAACATTAAAAATTATATGCATATATATGAATTATGTTTTGTTAGAAATCTACTACAATCCCTGACAATAACTTTCTCTTCATTTTTAAGCTTCACTTTCATTGCACTTGGGTGCGCACGATATATTCAGAAATATTTTGGAGTAGCGTAAATTAATTAGAAATAAAATCCTTCTATGATTAACAAATCTAGTCGAGAAAGTAATGCAAAATTCATAAAATGAATGGTGCATAATCTGAGATGAATTAATATATGCATTGTAAAATTTAAGGGCTCACCTGATCGAGTAACACTCCTGCGTCGTGCAGGGAGTTGCGTGAGCGATCTCCTGCGTCGGGCCAGATCGGGCCTATGCCGGGCCGACGCATCTAGCAGCAGCCTGAGTGATCTCCTGCATCTCGATGCCACCAGCGACAGCACGCCGTCGCGCCATGCAGGGATTTGTCGCGGCCCCTCTGCCGGGTAACCATACACAAAAGCAACATGAAGTAATTAAAAACAGGTTAGGCCAGAAGTCACTCAGCAAGAAGACATAGTAGGTTGACACTCTTTCCTAATCAAGACTTGGCAAGCATAAGGTCCTCCGCTTGAATATACTCTTAGTTCTGAGAGTAGCAGCCGGCACTCGTTAATCAATCCTGCATCACGCTTTCATTATAGCCAGAGACAGTGATGCATCAACAGCTAGCTAGAGCAAGTTCCACAAAAACTGAATTACGGTATACCCAAAAGCAACCTAGCCGATGGTATGTCTGGGCGATGATATACAACATCACTAGTGGAAATGAGGTCTTTTGTTGATCCCGAAAAGGGGCTTTAACACCGGTTCTTCTACGAACCGGTGTTAAAGGGGGGGGGGGGGCCGTACCAGCGTGGCCCCTGTGGCATTAAAGGAGCCCCTCCTTTAACACCGGTTCGTGGCTGGAACCGGTGTTAAAGGGGGCTGGATGGTGCGCGCGGGAAACGAAATAAATGCCCCACCCTTTAACACTGGTTCCTGTCTGGAACCGGTGTTAAAGGTGGGGCATTTATTTCATGCATTAAAGGGGCATTTTTAATTCAAAAAATATGATATGAATTTAGAAAATTCATATCTTTTTTATTTCAACTCAGAAAAATATGAATAATATATCATAATTTTCATAAAAATAATTTCTATCCATTAATGTAAATCATTTTATATTTACTTTACATGAAATTTTTCAAAATAATTAAAGCACTTACATATAAATTTTGATTATTCAATTCAAACAAAAATAAATTGTTAAATCCTAAAACTTTGAACATAAGAAATATTAAGCATCTAAAAAATGATTTTTATTAGATCAAATCATATTTTAATGCCGCATATTTTGTATTAACATTGGTCATAACATTGGTCATTTGACCCGCGAAAGTCCCCCCCCCCTTTAACACCGGTGTTAAAGGGGGGGCTATATAAGACACCACCCCAGCCCACACACACCCCACTCTTCCATTCTTTCACATTTTGGAGCCTAGCAAGAGGGTGTGAAGAGTGCTAGTTTGTGTTTTTTTCATATGCACTAGAGGTGTTCGGTGAAATGCCCGAGAGCTCAAAATAAGCTTTCTTGTTGCTCTTTCCGTCTCGGTCGAGGTCGGCAACTATAGTTTCATGTGTCATTGATATACTATATATATAAATGGTCATCTCCCTATTATTTTTTGCTTGACCGCAGTGGTGTCCCTGCTCTCGAAAACCATCTTGCAGCTTGTAACTTCTCTAACTAGATCAATACGCCTCGGAGCTAACTAATTTCACATATTAGGGAGTGCCTCTATGACCAGTTTCTAGGAGATGCCGGAGGACTGGGCTCCGTCGGCATCTCCCTGAAACTGGCCGCAGTGGTGTCCCTGCTCTCGAAAACCATCTTGCAGCTTGTAACTTCTCTAACTAGATCAATACGCCTCGGAGCTAACTAATTTCACATATTAGGGAGTGCCTCTATGACCAGTTTCTAGGAGATGCCGGAGGACTGGGCTCCGTCGGCATCTCCCTGAAACTGGCCGCAGTGGTGTCCCTGCTCTCGAAAACCATCTTGCAGCTTGTAACTTCTCTAACTAGATCAATACGCCTCAGAGCTAACTAATTTCACATATTAGGGAGTGCCTCTATGACCAGTTTCTAGGAGATGCCGGAGGACTGGGCTCCGTCGGCATCTCCCTGAAACTGGCCGCAGTGGTGTCCCTGCTCTCGAAAACCATCTTGCAGCTTGTAACTTCTCTAACTAGATCAATACGCCTCAGAGCTAACTAATTTCACATATTAGGGAGTGCCTCTATGACTAGTTTTTAGGAGATGCCGGAGGACTGGGCTCCGTCGGCATCTCCCTGAAACTGGCCGCAGTGGTGTCCCTGCTCTCGAAAACCATCTTGCAGCTTGTAACTTCTCTAACTAGATCAATACGCCTCAGAGCTAACTAATTTCACATATTAGGGAGTGCCTCTATGACCAGTTTCTAGGAGATGCCGGAGGACTGGGCTCCGTCGGCATCTCCTTGAAACTGGCCGCAGTGGTGTCCCTGCTCTCGAAAACCATCTTGGAGATGCCTCAAAACTGGCTGGAGGACTGGACTCACAAGGATGCCTATTTATAGTACAAGCAGCTCGGCATAATGTCGACACTCACGACATAATGTCGACACTCACCCCTATTATTAGTATTGACTCATCTTTAGTCCCGGTTGGTGTCACCAACCGGGACTAAAGGTTCATCTTTAGTCCCGGTTGGTGACACCATCCGTGACAAGGTACAAGCCGCACAACATAATGTCGACACTCACCCCACTCTGACGCAATCCCTTCAGTCGCGGTTGGTTTCTCCAACCGGCACTAAAGATGAACCCTTACATATACTATCTCCCAACCGGTACATCTCAAACCTTTTCGTCCATCCCTGGTAAAAAGGACAAATGTCTGCCGAATCGGCAGGAAATGGATCCGGTTTGTACTATAGGTACATGATCTATCGCCCGTGATTTTTTGAAAAAATCATTTTTAGACTCGCAATATGTGGTTTCTTTAGAGATTCAATGCAAGTTCTAACGATGCTCGTCCCCTATCTTCATGCACACCGGTTCGACCATAGTTAGAAATTCAGATAATTCAAAACGGGCATAATAAATTCAAAAAAAATCCGAACAATGAAAATCCTTCGCGTGGTGTCATATTTTGTTACATAGTTGAAAGAAAAAATACCAGACTTGGTATATTGATCATGTTTCGAAAAAACCTTCACAAAATGACCTATCATGTTCGAGGTTTCATGGCTTTCGGTCCAAATGACCGATGTTATGTGCTGGATCACGGCATAGTTTGTGATGTTGTGCCCATATTATGCATGTGTGTGGACATTGGTATGGAGAACAATGTTGCAGGAGGAAGTTTTCCTTTTTGTCGCACGGAAAAGACCTTTTCCATTTTCCAAGCGCAAAAAACGGGTCTTTTTGTGAAGTAACCACCAAAATGCCGTTTCAGAATGCTACCGTCCCATTTTCCTAAAATACTAGACCACCTTACATGTACTATATCCCAACCGGTACATCTCAAACCTTTTCGTCCATCCCGGGTAAAAAGGACAAATGTCTGCCGAATCGGTAGGAAGTGGGTCCGGTTTGTACTACAGGTACATGATCTATCGCCCGTGATTTTTTGAAAAAATCATTTTTAGACTCGCAATATGTGGTTTCTTCAGAGGTCCAATGCAAGTTCTAACGATGCTCGTCCCCTATCTTCATGCACACCGGTTCGACCATAGTTAGAAATTCAGATAATTCAAAACGGGCATAATAAATTCAAAAAAAATCCGAACAATGAAAATCCTTCGCGTGGTGTCATATTTTGTTACATAGTTGAAAGGAAAAATACCAGACTTGGTATATTGATCATGTTTCGAAAAAACCTTCACAAAATGACCTATCATGTTCGAGGTTTCATGGCTTTCGGTCCAAATGACCGATGTTATGTGCTGGATCACGGCATAGTTTGTGATGTTGTGCCCATATTATGCATGTGTGTGGATATTGGTATGGAGAACAATGTTGCAGGAGGAAGTTTTCCTTTTTGTCGCACGGAAAAGACCTTTTCCATTTTCCGAGCGCAAAAAACGGGTCTTTTTGTGAAGTAACCACCAAAATGCCGTTTCAGAATGCTACCGTCCCATTTTCCTAAAATACTAGACCACCTTACATGTACTATCTCCCAACCGGTACATCTCAAACCTTTTCGTCCATCCCGGGTAAAAAGGACAAATGTCTGCCGAATCGGTAGGAAGTGGGTCCGGTTTGTACTACAGGTACATGATCTATCGCCCGTGATTTTTTGAAAAAATCATTTTTAGACTCGCAATATGTGGTTTCTTCAGAGGTCCAATGCAAGTTCTAACGATGCTCGTCCCCTATCTTCATGCACACCGGTTCGACCATAGTTAGAAATTCAGATAATTCAAAACGGGCATAATAAATTCAAAAAAAATCCGAACAATGAAAATCCTTCGCGTGGTGTCATATTTTGTTACATAGTTGAAAGGAAAAATACCAGACTTGGTATATTGATCATGTTTCGAAAAAACCTTCACAAAATGACCTATCATGTTCGAGGTTTCATGGCTTTCGGTCCAAATGACCGATGTTATGTGCTGGATCACGGCATAGTTTGTGATGTTGTGCCCATATTATGCATGTGTGTGGACATTGGTATGGAGAACAATGTTGCAGGAGGAAGTTTTCCTTTTTGTCGCACGAAAAAGACCTTTTCCATTTTCCGAGCGCAAAAAACGGGTCTTTTTGTGAAGTAACCACCAAAATGCCGTTTCAGAATGCTACCGTCCCATTTTCCTAAAATACTAGACCACCTTACATGTACTATCTCCCAACCGGTACATCTCAAACCTTTTCGTCCATCCCGGGTAAAAAGGACAAATGTCTGCCGAATCGGTAGAAAGTGGGTCCGGTTTGTACTACAGGTACATGATCTATCGCCCGTGATTTTTTGAAAAAATCATTTTTAGACTCGCAATATGTGGTTTCTTCAGAGATCCAATGCAAGTTCTAACGATGCTCGTCCCCTATCTTCATGCACACCGGTTCGACCATAGTTAGAAATTCAGATAATTCAAAACGGGCATAATAAATTCAAAAAAAATCCGAACAATGAAAATCCTTCGCGTGGTGTCATATTTTGTTACATAGTTGAAAGGAAAAATACCAGACTTGGTATATTGATCATGTTTCGAAAAAACCTTCACAAAATGACCTATCATGTTCGAGGTTTCATGGCTTTCGGTCCAAATGACCGATGTTATGTGCTGGATCACGGCATAGTTTGTGATGTTGTGCCCATATTATGCATGTGTGTGGACATTGGTATGGAGAACAATGTTGCAGGAGGAAGTTTTCCTTTTTGTCGCACGGAAAAGACCTTTTCCATTTTCCGAGCGCAAAAAACGGGTCTTTTTGTGAAGTAACCACCAAAATGCCGTTTCAGAATGCTACCGTCCCATTTTCCTAAAATACTAGACCACCTTACATGTACTATCTCCCAACCGGTACATCTCAAACCTTTTCGTCCATCCCGGGTAAAAAGGACAAATGTCTGCCGAATCGGTAGGAAGTGGGTCCGGTTTGTACTACAGGTACATGATCTGTCGCCCGTGATTTTTTGAAAAAATCATTTTTAGACTCGCAATATGTGGTTTCTTCAGAGGTCCAATGCAAGTTCTAACGATGCTCGTCCCCTATCTTCATGCACACCGGTTCGACCATAGTTAGAAATTCAGATAATTCAAAACGGGCATAATAAATTCAAAAAAAATCCGAACAATGAAAATCCTTCGCGTGGTGTCATATTTTGTTACATAGTTGAAAGAAAAAATACCAGACTTGGTATATTGATCATGTTTCGAAAAAACCTTCACAAAATGACCTATCATGTTCGAGGTTTCATGGCTTTCGATCCAAATGACCGATGTTATGTGCTGGATCACGGCATAGTTTGTGATGTTGTGCCCATATTATGCATGTGTGTGGACATTGGTATGGAGAACAATGTTGCAGGAGGAAGTTTTCCTTTTTGTCGCACGGAAAAGACCTTTTCCATTTTCCGAGCGCAAAAAACGGGTCTTTTTGTGAAGTAACCACCAAAATGCCGTTTCAGAATGCTACCGTCCCATTTTCCTAAAATACTAGACCACCTTACATGTACTATCTCCCAACCGGTACATCTCAAACCTTTTCGTCCATCCCGGGTAAAAAGGACAAATATCTGCCGAATCGGTAGGAAGTGGGTCCGGTTTGTACTACAGGTACATGATCTATCGCCCGTGATTTTTTGAAAAAATCATTTTTAGACTCGCAATATGTGGTTTCTTCAGAGATCCAATGCAAGTTCTAACGATGCTCGTCCCCTATCTTCATGCACACCGGTTCGACCATAGTTAGAAATTCAGATAATTCAAAACGGGCATAATAAATTCAAAAAAAATCCGAACAATGAAAATCCTTCGCGTGGTGTCATATTTTGTTACATAGTTGAAAGGAAAAATACCAGACTTGGTATATTGATCATGTTTCGAAAAAACCTTCACAAAATGACCTATCATGTTCGAGGTTTCATGGCTTTCGGTCCAAATGACCGATGTTATGTGCTGGATCACGGCATAGTTTGTGATGTTGTGCCCATATTATGCATGTGTGTGGAAATTGGTATGGAGAACAATGTTGCAGGAGGAAGTTTTCCTTTTTGTCGCACGGAAAAGACCTTTTCCATTTTCCGAGCGCAAAAAACGGGTCTTTTTGTGAAGTAACCACCAAAATGCCGTTTCAGAATGCTACCGTCCCATTTTCCTAAAATACTAGACCACCTTACATGTACTATCTCCCAACCGGTACATCTCAAACCTTTTCGTCCATCCCGGGTAAAAAGGACAAATGTCTGCCGAATCGGTAGGAAGTGGGTCCGGTTTGTACTACAGGTACATGATCTATCGCCCGTGATTTTTTGAAAAAATCATTTTTAGACTCGCAATATGTGGTTTCTTCAGAGGTCCAATGCAAGTTCTAACGATGCTCGTCCCCTATCTTCATGCACACCGGTTCGACCATAGTTAGAAATTCAGATAATTCAAAACGGGCATAATAAATTCAAAAAAAATCCGAACAATGAAAATCCTTCGCATGGTGTCATATTTTGTTACATAGTTGAAAGGAAAAATACCAGACTTGGTATATTGATCATGTTTCGAAAAAACCTTCACAAAATGACCTATCATGTTCGAGGTTTCATGGCTTTCGGTCCAAATGACCGATGTTATGTGCTGGATCACGGCATAGTTTGTGATGTTGTGCCCATATTATGCATGTGTGTGGACATTGGTATGGAGAACAATGTTGCAGGAGGAAGTTTTCCTTTTTGTCGCACGGAAAAGACCTTTTCCATTTTCCGAGCGCAAAAAACGGGTCTTTTTGTGAAGTAACCACCAAAATGCCGTTTCAGAATGCTACCGTCCCATTTTCCTAAAATACTAGACCACCTTACATGTACTATCTCCCAACCGGTACATCTCAAACCTTTTCGTCCATCCCGGGTAAAAAGGACAAATGTCTGCCGAATCGGCAGGAAGTGGGTCCGGTTTGTACTACAGGTACATGATCTATCGCCCGTGATTTTTTGAAAAAATCATTTTTAGACTCGCAATATGTGGTTTCTTCAGAGATCCAATGCAAGTTCTAACGATGCTCGTCCCCTATCTTCATGCACACCGGTTCGACCATAGTTAGAAATTCAGATAATTCAAAACGGGCATAATAAATTCAAAAAAAATCCGAACAATGAAAATCCTTCGCGTGGTGTCATATTTTGTTACATAGTTGAAAGGAAAAATACCAGACTTGGTATATTGATCATGTTTCGAAAAAACCTTCACAAAATGACCTATCATGTTCGAGGTTTCATGGCTTTCGGTCCAAATGACCGATGTTATGTGCTGGATCACGGCATAGTTTGTGATGTTGTGCCCATATTATGCATGTGTGTGGACATTGGTATGGAGAACAATGTTGCAGGAGGAAGTTTTCCTTTTTGGCTGGCTCAAACTGGCTCAAACTGGCCTCAGTGGAGTGGTGTCCCTCCTCTCGAAAACCATCTTGGAGATGCCTCAAACTGGCTGGAGGACTGGACTCACAAGGATGCCTATTTATAGTACAAGCAGCTCGGCATAATGTCGACACTCACGATATAATGTAGAAACTCACCCCTATTATTAGTATTGACTCATCTTTAGTCCCGGTGTGTGTCACCAACCGGGACTAAAGGTTCATCTTTAGTCCCGGTTGGTGGCACAATCCAGGACAAGGTACACGCCGCACGACATAATGTCGACATGCACTCACCCCTATTATTAGTGCTGACTCGTGTTTTGTCCCGGTTGGTGTCTCCAACCGGGACTAAAGGTTCATCATGACTAAAGGTTCATCCCGCCATTTTTTCCCGCTATTTTTCTTCCCGCCATTTTTCTTCCCGCCATTTTTCTTCCCGCCAGTTCTTCCCCCCATTTTTCTTCCCGCCAGTTCTTCCCTCCAGTTCTTCCCGCTAGTTCACTATATATATATGTAGGGGGTTGGCCTCCATTGTCATTGCACATCTCTAGACTCATATCTGCAACCTCATCACTCTTTCCCATGGCTTCCACCGTAGCACTAACCCCCAGGGAGGCGGAGGCGCTTTGCGCCTCGAACTACCCCTGCCCGCCGGGCTACTGTGTCCCCGTCGGCTGGATGCTGAGCGTCGGAGGCGTGCCGGTTCCTCCTGTCCCTCTAGGTGTGGCGCGCCGGATGGCCATCACGAACCACTACTACTTCGAGCTCACGCCGGAGCAGCGGAGGAATCCCAGATGGCATCCCGACTATTTCCCTACTTGGGAAGCCTTCTTCGTGGATCGGCATGAGAGGGCGCTCGCCAGGCACGAGGAGGACGGCCCACCTCCTCCTAACTTCAACGAGGCCGGCCGTCGGCTATGGTGGCGCGGTCGGACTCTCCAGAGCGTCATGGCCTATGACACTGCCGCCGACTCTAACCCCCGTCTGTGCTACCCTCAAGTCCAGCCCACGCGCTACCCTCAAGTCCAGCCCACGCGTACTCTCCAGAGGTTCAATTACGGCGACCCCGACGACGATAGCGATGACGGCGGCGGCGAGTACGACGACTACAGTGGCGAGTATTACAGGTGTAGACAGGAGCATGACTGAATCACTCCAACATTCCGAAACAAGTTCGGACGATTGTTACTTAATCTGGCCATGTATCTTAATTTTCAGTTCTTTTATGTATCTTAATTTTCAGTTCCAGTTCGGCCGATTGTTCCAAAAAGGCATTTTCCATTTTCCGAGCATAAAAAACGGACGGTTTTGTGAAGCAACCACCAAATGGCTAATTCAAAAAACCACCAACACATTGATCAAAAAACAATGCAAGTTGAGAGAGGCTTGGTGAGATTCAAGTGTATACAAAAGATGCGACATTTAAATATCCAATCAATTCAAAAATGTTAATACAAAAGATGCGGCATTAAAATATGATTTGATCTAATAAAAATCATTTACATGAATGGATAGATATTATTTTTCTGAAAATTATGATATATTATTCATATTTTTCTGAGTTGAAATGAAAAAGATATGAATTTTCTAAATTCATATCATATTTTTTGAATTAAAAAAGCCCCTTTAATGCATGAAATAAGTGTTTTAATTATTTTAAAAAAAATCATGTAAAGTAAATATAAAATGATTTACATGAATGGATAGATATTATTTTTCTGAAAATTATGATATATTATTCATATTTTTCTGAGTTGAAATGAAAAAGATATGAATTTTCTAAATTCATATCATATTTTTTGAATTAAAAAAAAGCCCCTTTAATGCATGAAATAAATGCCCCCCCTTTAACACCGGTTCCAGACAGGAACCGGTGTTAAAGGGGGGGGGCATTTATTTCGTTTCCCGCGCGCACCCACACCTCCCCCTTTAACACCGGTTTGTGGCTGGAACCGGTGTTAAAGGGGGGGTGTGTAATAAATACGCGCGCAAACGAAATCCCCCCCTTTAACACTGGTTCCTGCCACGAACCGGTGTTAAAGGGGGGTAATAAATGCGCACGGGAAACGCCCCCCCTTTAACACCGGTTCCTGCCACGAACCGGTGTTAAAGGGGGGGGGGTGTATTTATTTCACCTTCCTCCCCTTCCTTTCTTCCCCCACTGAGCCAGATCGATCGATAGAAGCGCCGCCCCCGACCCGCCGTCTCGCCGCTGCCGCTTCAGAGCCCGACCCGCCGTCTCGCCGCCCCCGACCCGCCGTCTCGCCGCCGCCGCTCGGAGCTCGAGGTTCACCGCCCCCGACCCTCTCTTTCCCGCATCCTTCCCCTCCTTCGTTCGGCGCCTGCTCCGGCCGCGCCCGGCCGGCCCTCCCCCGGCAGGCAGCAGGTTGTCGCCCCGCACCTCGCCGGGCTGGCCATCGGCGTAGAGGCGGGAACGACGGGTGTCGCGCAGAGAGGCAGGGCCACGGCGGTGGTAGCGGTGCATCGTCGGAGCACGAGGTGGTGGCTGCAGAGGGTCAGGGGAAACGGCGACGGGGTGCTCTGCGGAAGGCGGGGGCGCGCCGGAGAAGGGCCCGGCCGCTGCCCGAGGCAACGGTGCTGGGAAGGCCGATGCGGGGAGGATGGTCAGCATCCGACGGCGAGGGCGGGTCAAAGCCGGGGAGGCCTGGACGCGGTCGGGAGGGTGCAGGGCGGAGACGGCTCGGCTTGCCGGGGAGGAGCTCTGCCGGAGGAGGGCGAGCTGGCGCCGGCAGGGAAGCGGCCCAGGAGGTGGTCGAGGAGGAAGGTGGGGATGGCCTTGGCGGCGGGGAGCGGCCGCAGGAGGGGATCCCGTGAGCGAGGGCGAGGAGCGGGACGAGCGGGGACGCGAGGGCGAGGGAGGTCCTAGCGGCGGGGATCGGTTCAGGGGCGGCGCTCGGTATTGGGAACGAGAGGAAGGGAGCAGGGTAGGGTTGGGAGCGATAGGAGGGGAGTGGGGCCAGGGTGTCGGTTGGTCCAGGTGGGGACGGTGCGGTTCCTGGGGATCGGGTCGGGCGAGTGGAGAGGTGGTGATGTGGTCGCGTGCGTGCGTGGTGTTGTGTGGGGGCGTGTGGCCTGCGCGTGCGTGGCCGGCGAGGGCGCGTCGAGCTCGGTTGCCGGCGAGCGCGCGCGTGGCCGGCGAGGGCGCGGAGCGGCGAGCTCGGTTGCCAGCGAGGGCGCGGCGTGGCGGCGCGGCGAGCTCGGTTGCCGGCGAGGGCGCGGCGAGCCCCTCCCCTCCCTGCGTGTGAGCTTGCTCAGATGGATGGTCGTAGGTTAGGGATGACGGGTGGGGTCCAGTTGACAGGGAGAGAAAAGTGTAGAGAGTGGACTGACATGTGGGGCACTCAAAGTTTTACAAAAAATTCGAGAAATATGGAGTATTTGTCTATTTCTGTATAGTATTTTTTTGTTTGGCCAATCCATTTCATTTACATAGTCTTGGGATGAAAATAAATAATCGCCAATTGACCCTCGGAACGATTCCAGGGGGCCAAAGATGGGCGAGATGAACGTAGTGACATCGACTCCGACGATCTAGGCCTTAATCCTTGCACATGTGAATTAGAAGCATGTGGAGTAAAAATAAAATAGCTTATAGCAAAGATATTATAATAGGCCACGCCTAAACCCTAACTGACCACCTCGCTCTCTTCCCCGTGCAGGAGCGTCTCGCCGCCGCCGCTTCGGAGCTCATAGGCCACTCCTAAACGCCGACGCCGCCCGCCGCCCGACGAGCCCGCCGCTAGCACCGCCGCATCCGTCCGACGAGCACCGCCGCCCAACGAGCACCGCCGCCCAACGAGACCAACGTCACCCCACCGGTGAGCGCCACGTGTCTGCCACGTGTATGATTGCTGACTCATCCTGATTAAAACTTGTTTGCTCGATAAATTGTACTACATGCATAGATTAAAACTTGTATACAAATTGGACCTCTGACTCATTTGTGTATTTATTTGTGTATTTTGGTATGAATAATATGTATATTTGTGTATGAATCCAAGTCCACTTGAATGTTTACACTCTTACTCTAGATAATATTATTGTTTTAGAAACTATGGATCCACTTAGTAGAAACCTTGAAGAAGAAGAAATAATGGAGAACATTATTGATGAGGACACCTCACAATATCTGAACTTGGAGGGACATGACGACGACAGCTCAAGTACTAGTCATGGAGAAGATGAAGACTCCGGTGAACGCAATTTAATGGTTACAAAGTCCGGCGAGGTATATGCATTGATTAAGCCTCAGCTGACTTCCACCAACAATCTTCTTCTACATGTATTAATTAACGCTTCTTTCTTCTTTTAGCCCTCTGGATCGACCAGCCAGCAACCATCTTCTTCTACGAAAAAGAGCAAGCGAGGCGCGAGCCAGCGGTTGAAAGATCGTGCAAAGTTCACGATCGAAGCAGTCCGTGTTGATGGCAGGCCGATGGAGCCCAAGAAGGCCGCAGACAAATTTATATGTCAGGCTGGTGTTCTTGTTAGGGACCAAATCCCAATCATAATTGAAAATTGGAATAAGCCAAAGAAGGGCGACGGTACCTTTGTCTATGACAGATCCAAAGAAACGCTTTGGAATTCGTTGTTGGTAAATTCCACCCTTCCGCGAGAGGAGGATGAAAACAACCCGGTTATAAAGAAAAAGGTCAAAGAGTGGACTCTAAAGAAGATGGCCGAGGCTTTCCGCAACTAGAAGACAAAATTGAACAAATTTGTCAAAGCTGGCGAGACTCCAAATTTCGAAGACGCATATTATGCGAAGATAAGACCTCACTGGCCCGAATTTGAGACATATAAAAAAAGTGCTATAGCTAAAAAGAGGTCAGAAACCAATACGCTTAATGCCCTGAAGAAGGAATATCACCAGAGGACGGGGTCAGGTGGCTACATATCTCAGAGGCCTAAGTGGGAGGAAGCTGAGAGGGCCCTGCGCGAGAGAGGGATCACACCCCAGACAGATGGGTGGGACCTACGTGCAAAGACTTGGTTCTACGGAATCGGGGCAAGGTTGGACCCAGAAACAGGATTGTGTATCTTCCCAACCATCCTTGCCAAACCCGTCACTGAACTCATCACGGCATACGAGGAAACATCCGCCAGGACCTTCCATCCCGACAGAGAGAATGACCAGCTCACACGCGCCATCGGTAAAAAAGAACACCCTGGACATGCACGAGGCATAGGGGGTATGACGTGGAAGGATGGGTTTGCCGACTGGAGCGACTCTTACAGATGGCGCGGCAGAAAAGAAAAAGAGCGTACAGAGCGGATGACACAGATAGAACATGCACTTGCGGCGCTGCAGACGCAAGTGAATGCACAACAGAGCCATCAAGCTACCGGCCCATCTCAGCGGCATGAAGAGCCTGCATTGGAAGCTGCCCGCGGCCTAGACTCTGCGCGGAAAAGCAGTGTGGCTTCCACGGAGAACGTGCAGCCAACGCTTGAAATGACGGGTCCTCGATACCCCGTTGATGAGATCACGGAGAGCGAACACGCTGAGATGCATGTGAGATTAATGGGCTTATCCATTAAGGTGGCTGTCGGCTATGCCTTACCTCCTGTAGCTGGTGGAACTTACCACTGCCGACCGATTCCAGATGGCTATGCTATTGTCGGGGTGGATGAGGTTGTGAAGGAATATGAGGAAGCACAGCTTGACCATGCTACAGGTGAAGGGGAAACTCAACTCAAATTTGCAGTGAAAACAACCATTCTTTGGAAGAAGGAACACATTGTGCTTCCAAATTGGAGGTCACTGGCACCCCCGCCGTCTCCGCAGCGTCAGCAGTCTGAGCCGCTTCAGCTATCTCCTGCGCGGCAGCCATCTCCGGTCCGTCAGCCATCTCCTGCGCGGCAGCCATCTCCGGCCCGTCAGCCATCTCCTGCGCGGCAGCCATCTCCGGCCCGTCAGCCATCTCCGGTGCTTCAGCCATCTCCTCAGCGTAAGCGGAAGAGCACTGCCACGAGGAGCATCAGTAGCACTGCCACAAAGAATTCCGCAGGAAACCGTACGCCAAAGAGTTCAAAAAACTACGTCCCGCAGCCTTCCGCCAAGCCATTGCCGGTTTTACCGTGGAATCGCAGTGACGAGGAGACCAATAGGATCTCGGGAGAACAGGTCAAGAAATTCTTTGCACCTAGACGGGCCGAGCCAAAGGAGAAAATAGATCCGGCGGTGGTGGAGAAGTTTTACAAAAATCTTTTGAAACCTGAAACCCCACTTGTGCCGGACTACGAGCGCCAGATTTTGAAGGCGGATGCAAGGCGCCGTAGGGAGACTGAAAGTAGCAGTCGTGAGGCACCCCAGAAAACAGTTCCCATGCTCGGAGAGCAGGAAAACCAATCATGCGCCCCGCTCCAAATGTTTGACAAACGGGACTCTCCTCCCGTAGATGATTACGAGGCAGAGCTACAAAGAAAGGCCAATGAGATGGGGATGACTTACATTGCATACTTGAACGTCATGGGAGACAACTTGCCCAAATGCGATGTCAACCCCATACAGCCATGGAAGTATGGGAAGAATCTAGTCAAGAAAGAGGAGCTCAAGAATCTACCAACAAAGATGCGAAAATTGCACAAGTGGTACCTTGATTTCTGCAAGACGAGAAAAGAAGAATGGATCACGGCGCATATAAGAGATCAGATTTTCTTGTGCGGAGACGACGCGATCGAATTCAACATTCAAGACTTGCATTTTCTATTCAATCAGAAGGAACTCGACAAATCTGCCATCAGCCTTTATTGTGTGTAAGTATTATTTCTGTAATTTTTATCTCAACTCATTCACTTCATTAATTGCATGTATATATATATGCTCACCATATATGTATATACTGTTATGCAGGAAAAAGGTTATGGAATGCATGAAAGGAGGCCCTTTTGACATTGGGTTCGTTGACCCAAATAGAGTTCATGAAGAAGTGGTAAGAGACAAACCCGGGCAAACAGAAGATTACTTGCTAAAGTCTTTACTGAGACAACAAACCAAAAGGGAAATACTATTGCCTTACAACTTCTCGTGAGTACTGTTACCCTCTCTCTTGTACACATTCTGTTTCGGCTTACTCGATGTTAAGTGTAACTGATGATGAGTTATACGTGCGTAGGTTCCACTTTATTCTGCTAGTCATTCAACCCGACTCAGGAAAAGTCCTTGTCATGGACTCGTTACGAAAAGAAAAAGAGCTATGGGCAGACTTTAGAGAGATGCTCCAGAGGTAATTTCAATCATATTATCGCACTAGATCGGCAACTTTCGTGACAATAAGTAATTAATTACACCTTTATCCATTTTCTTTGTCGGACAGGGTTTGGAAAATGTTCACGGGCAGGGCCGTGGGTGAATGGTCAGAAGAACTAAAATTTGTAGACCAAAATGTAAGTAATACTAGCTAGCTTCCAATTCCATTATATCATGCTTTATTGATTATTATTTTGATTGAACTCTCTATTCTCGTAAAGTGCACGCATCAGGGACACGGCAATAACTTATGTGGGTACTATGTTTGCGAATTCATTCGCAACACGATATGTGCGACAGGCCAAGCCGCACTAGAACAACTTAGAGTAAGTAAACAAAGTCCACAACATTATTTTATTACCATCAATTGTGTTGAGTTTTATTCTTATATATATATTGACGGCCCATTCTTCATATATATTCAGATCGAACGGATGCGGGACCAACTCCTACCATTTGAACGCATACGAGCCATTCAAGAGGAATTGGCGGGGTTCATACTTGATGAGGTCGTCACGCCTGGCGGAGAACTCTATAGATATTGTTGCCTGCCAAAACCCACCGGCGAGCAGCGACGGGCAACACGAAGAGCCGGGAGGCTCCCAGAACTGCTGGTGGGCCCTGGTCCCTCGGGCAACGGCCCGCAAAACTCCGGCACACGTCCTGGCTGGTGCGAGGGCGTGCCACCTGACCTATACCTGGTCAGGAAGGTGATGGATTGCTTCGATTGGTTTCCTGCATGGCAAACAAACATACGTAAAATTCAAGCCGCGACCAGCTCCCAGGTTTCCCTGTGAATCGGCTCCTGGAGCCGATTATCCCATGGTTCTGCATTAGATCCATGATAACATGGGGTTTTGCTTCATCAATACAAGTTAAATCGATCTACGACAGTTTAACGTTTTCACCATGTAATTGGAACATCCTACACGTAATTGAGCCTGGTAAATACAAAAGATGATAGAAAACTAACCCTAGAGAAGGCCTAACAACCGACGTAAAGTCAATTCCCGGAACAACTCCTCTCGAATTAGCAAACCATATCCTCACGTACTATTGGATCGTTCAACCCGTTTGCAAGGCCTGACTACGTGGATATCAAACTAAACCTTGGAAAACAAGGCAAAACTATAACGGATCAAATCGACTGAATAAAGATCAAGCAAGATGCTACCCTTACACCCGGGAAAAGGTGCAAAGGCAGCGAGATAACTAGAGGCAGCATAACCAAACAATCATAGCAAAAAGTACCGATGCTAGCCTAAACAAATCTATGATAATAGTATTACTCGCCATCAACAAGGCTTCAGTACGAGTAACACCAAATAACGCATAAGCAGATACTGCCTAGATCGCAAGATGCGATCTAGGCAGCATGACACTTACCCGAGAAAAACCCTAGAAACAAGGGGTGGCGATGCGCCGAGATTGTGTTTGTTGTGAACGTGATCGTCCTCCTTTTCTCAATAACCTTAGGTACATATTTATAGTCCGGAGACTTTCTATCTTTGGAATAACCCTAACAACTCTATCTCTTACTTAAACCGAAACGGAACCTACTACAATATAAGATACACGGGCAATTTAGCCCAAATCCACGCACAAGGCCGATTCAACAACACGTTGCATATATGTATCTTCCAAGCCCATCTTGATTACGGCCCATCTCCTCCTTTGGCCAAAATATGGCGATAACACATGCCCCCCTGGTTTTGGCAATAATAATTCCAAAACCACTCTGCTGATGTTTTTCTTCTCCTCTTATTTTTGTATCGGGTTACGCGTTGCCAGAATGCGTTGCAGAGCAGAATCGTCACGCCACCCCCTCATCATGATGCCTTGTCTTCTCAACTTCTCCGCAGTGCATGATTTGACCGTTTTGGCACCACATTATGGAAACTGCTATGGCATTGAACCGCCTCCCACTATTCCCCTTATTTAAATTCATCTGAGCAGTTTGCAGCCCCCATCTTCCTCCATTAGCCAGAAAACCCTCTTCCTCCGCCAAAAAAACCCTCTTCCTCCGCCATGGCCTCCTCTTCTTCCTCCAAATCATCCGCCCTTTCCTCCCAATCTTCCAACACGATGAGCAACCGAGAGCCGACACCGGAGCACCCGCCAATGGCGGCGTACGAGGCTCTCGCCCCACAATGGTGGGACGAGAGGGACTGGGACTTCGCCGCCTGGTCGGAGGATGACGAGGCCTTGACCGACGGCGAGGAGGGCCTCCAGTTCCTTGTTGACGGGGAACTGGAGGTGGAGAGCTCCGACGATGCCTGGTCCTGGGATGGCGTCGAATCCTCCGACGAGGAGGAGGAAGCGGAGGAGGACACCTCCTCCGATGAATACCCGCCGGTGAAGCGCTTCCGCGCTGGGTCTAGCGAGGACACCGAAGACGACGACGAGGACGAGGAGGCCCCCGCTGACATCCTCAGCAGCAGCGACGAAGACGACGCCGGCAGCAGCGTTGATGACAGCGAGTACGACGACGGCGAAGACAGCGGCGACGACACCGGCCTCTAGATTAGGAACTAGTAGTAGTAGTACTAGTAGTAGATTTCCTTTTGTAAGCAATCGGCTCCATTGTAAACAATCGTCTTTTGAATCAACAAAGATTGCTTTTCCGATTCGCTTTTGCCAATAGTCAAAATAGGTCAACGCTCCAGAAGCCGATAGCAATGTATCGGCTTTCACCATACTACACTCATATGGTCAACCAAGTCAAAGCCCAACGAGCCGATGGTAACACATCGACTTTCCCCACAAACGTTGACAAGGTCAAATTTGGTCGCACATTTAGATAAATCTGAGCGGCCACTCTCCGACTTCAAACGGTAGCCTGCGACCCTCTTCAAAAAGGCTAGACCAGATCTCCAATTTCCTCCCCGCATAGATCGAGCTTACAGCAACAAGAACACTCGATCCCCAATCGCATAGATCCATCTCCGCCGGCAAACCAGATGGCGGAATCGTCCAATATCAACACAGCGGTCTCTGGTCTGAAGGTACGCCTGCTCTTCGTAGTCTGAACACGGCGCTAGAATTAATAGCAAACACCTGAATTAATGCTTTATTCCACCGTTAAATTTTTTAGGTTTCAGACATCCTGCTGCCGCATCCTTCTCTCCCAAATTCTCTCTGTCTTGGCCCCCGGACAGAATCTAGTCCTGCCCATCTGATCTCTTGCGAGGCAAACAGAATCCCCTTCGCAAGTCAAAACCTAGATTTGAATTCTTGGGCCGACTGCTTGCGAGCCTGGCCTAATCCTCCTGAACATTGGGTCTCTTGGTTCAGCAGGGTAGCCAAAACTTACCAATCTCAATGGGAAACCACGGGAATAG
The DNA here is from genome assembly GCA_916181665.1 of Avena sativa. Taxonomy (NCBI): domain Eukaryota; kingdom Viridiplantae; phylum Streptophyta; class Magnoliopsida; order Poales; family Poaceae; genus Avena; species Avena sativa. The sequence goes on along the minus strand of OV702285.1, from coordinate 36,284,058 downwards.
CTGATGCCTTGCATTTGTCATTGTCTCCCCTGGAGAAACATGAAAATCTTTTAAAAACCATCGGCTATTTCTGGTCCGATGCTCTGAACTGCTTCATGTTTGGTCATGGCCCCATGACACCAACTCTGTTAGACGTGGTGATGATTACTGGCCTGGACGTTACATCACCCAGCCCCTCTGCTTTTAAGCTGACAAAGGTCCCCTACAAGCTTTCTTCCAAAACAGACTGCACGAACTGGGGTGCCTATCTTCAAAAACACATGAAAACTAAAGGCCCTGTCACAGAGAAGGAACACACGGCTTTCCTCAACTTCTGGCTGGAACATTTGATATTCTGTGGCCCTTCCCTGGCTCCAACCAAGAATTACCTCTCCTTGGCCTACGAACTTGCCAAAGGCACTCAACTTGGCATCGGCAAACTGTTCCTTGGAGAAGTCTATCGATATCTCTAGTTGATGTCTGTCAAATTATTCTCTGGCCTAGCAGTCAAAACAGGAGGTCCTTGGTGGTTCATTCAGCTATGGGCCCAGCTGTATTTTCAAAACCATGTCCCAAACTTCCCCCTTTTGGCGAGTTGCACCTTTCCAAATGTCAAAGGGAAGCAGATCCGATGCACCAGCTATGGCCAAGCTCTGTACGGACTGCCAGGTAGCAAACTGATCCCTCAGGAAGCATCCAAATGGTTCAGCATTTTCTTCCAAGGCCTGGATAATCCTATCTTCTTTCCTTACACGGAAGAATCGGAACATTTTGAAAATCCAATCTCCTTCAGGCTAGACAACTTTGCCGATGACACCAGCACTCGGCAGCTATTTTCCACTGTGATCCGTCCCTGCTTTCTTCCAGTTGGCATGAGCACATCCAATAGAATAATCAAGCCTGGATATGAATTCTACCAGCCAGTCGTAGTGGCTCGGCAATTTGGCCTTGGACAATTACCTCCCCATTTCTTCCTCCACCATCTTACAGAGAGCAGAGCTGACCTGCCCGATCCTCTCACCAGTCAAAGGTGTTATTCCTTCTTTGATGCTCTGACCATCCCAATTCCCAACAACCTCATCTTTACTTCATCAACCGATGGTTTTGAGAACTGGTGGTCGATGTGGAAGACTCATGCCTTCAGGAGAGCTCTGGGACCGTTGCTGGAACAACTCGATGCTGACTATGATATCCCCGTAGAACAGGTACTATTACTTGTAAATTTTCTTGATGCAGCTCCCAAATGATCCTTCTAATAACCCGCTCTGTCTCCTTGCAGCAAAAAGATGGTCCTGAACCTACACACGATGATGGCTCCCCCTTCGAATTCTTCCCACCAGCTCCTGTGGTCCTTTTCTGCAAAAATTCGCCACCTTTTAAAAAGGTCGTGATGCAGAACCAGCCGATATCACCACAATCGGCTTCCAAGATCCCAACCACTTCTGGGTCCGCCGCCTCTCGAGTTCCAACTAAAACAAGAACGGTGGTGAGGAAGGTAGCTGCCAGAAAGACTTTGAAGCGCCGGAGCCCTTCTCCAGAAAGTTCGCATGTACGTTGATCCATGCCTTGGTTGATCTCTTTCATCCTTGCAAACATGCTTGCGTTTACTAGCTCTCCTTTTCTTACAGGCTTCCGTCGAAGACACCTCCAACGAGGACACACAACCCAATCGAGGAGAATTGGGTCCAACAGACTCTGAGAGGACCATCACACCGAGTCAGCCAGATTTGCCACAATCGGCTCCCAGGAAAAGGCCAGTTCCTGAACCTGCTGCCCCCCGAGCATCAGTCGAGGCGGGGCCAGTCGTGAGCCCCAAAAGGGCTCGCAAGGGACTGCAAACTTCTTTGTCGAGCCAGGAGGTTTCGCAACATCACCCTCCATGCTTTTACCAATTGTTTTTTATCTGCCGATTCATCACTATTTACATCGGCAAGCACCTTCCATGCAGGCGACTGACACTCCTAGTGGGAAAGCCGGGGAAGTGCCGATGCCTGCCGCAAGGCCGGATCTAGTAATCCCTGAAGGTGTAGCTGAAACGGTTACCACTTTGGCCAAGCCCCCAGCAACAACACACAAGCCGATGGTCTCGTCATCTGCTATCCCCTTGACCTTAAGAGAGGTACGTTCGCTTCGTTCGGCTCTTCCTTCCGTGTTGGACGCATACTGACGCCATTTCGGCCTGCCAGGGTTGTGATATCTCAGGCCTGCTGACGTTCGACCCTGAATCCATCGAACCAACCCTCCCTGTTGCCAACGATGAACCACGAGCAAGGGCTGTTCTACCTCAATTCCAGCGTCTCAAAGCCTTGCTGTCCTCCCCGATCGAGAAGTTGATCGAGGGTTCTGAAGAGGTGAAGAGTGTTCTTGCTGAAATCAAGGACCAACTCCCAGTAGCACTGCAGGTGAAGCTTTGGCCAGTTGTAACTCTGTCTTTCTACGGGTCAAGGGTGAAGTTGGCTCGCGAGAGGATTAATCTGCGCCGCGCCCAACTCCCACTGAAGGCCAACATTGCAGACAAATGTCAACAGCTCAACGAGAAAAAGGCGTCTCTGGATGCCAAAACTGACACTTCTGTCAGCACCGCCGAGCTTGCATCCTTGAAAAAGGAACTGGGAGATCTTGAAGAGAAGGTCCGGGCGACTAAACAGCTCATCCGTGACAAGGAAGCATTCATCGCCCGCTCTCAAGACGAAGCGGAAGGCCTCAGAGTTCAACTGAAGACTGATCTGGCGGAAATACGTGCCCTGAACAAGCAGCTAGTGACGGGCAAGGACGAAGATGACGAAGCCGAGATCGCCGAGGTGGATCGTGTCCGTGCTGACGCCCTCCACGCCTTCGAGGCATTCCTTCAGTAGCTCATTCATGTAAACTGGCACCTGCTCGTAACCGTTTGAACCTCTAGAGTCGATGGCTGTGCATCAGCTACATTTTTTTTTATTGGCCGATTTCATGTATCGGCCCCCATATTTCACTGTCCATCGTCCCACATGCTTGGGAAATTGGCCGATTTCATGTATCGGCCCTCATATTTCACTGTCCATCGTCCCACATGCTTGGGAAATATTTCTTGAGATGCTGACCATTGACAGCCACTGGGAATTTCACGCCGTCTAGCTCCTCAAGCATGTACGCGTTCCCCCTTAAGACTTGATCGACCCTGTATGGCCCGTGCCAATTTGGATACCATTTACCATATGCTGCATCCTTAGTCCCTAATGGCAATACAGCTTCCCATACCAGATCGCCAACGTGGAACTCCTTCGGTCTCACCTTCTTATTATATGCACGAGCTACCTTGGCCTTGTTCTCTTTGATTTTCTCCAGCGACCACAGCCTAAGCTCAGTCAAATCCTCAACACTGTCACTCATCAAAGCCGTGTATTCTTCAGTTGTTAGATCGTTCTGAAAAGTGACACGTCTCGATCCAGCCGTAATCTCCCAGGGCAATACGGCTTCTTGTCCATAGACTAGATGGTATGGCGAGGTTTTTATCGCTCCATGACATGACATGCGATAAGCCCATAAAGCCTCTGACAAAACCTCGTGCCAACGTCTAGGGTGCTCATCGATCTTCCTCTTGATCAGCTTGATAAGGCTCTGGTTGGACGCTTCAGCTTGCCCATTTGCTTGAGCATAGTATGGAGATGATCGGATCAGCTTAATTCCCGTGTCCTTGCAGAACTCTCTAAACTCGTGAGAATTGAAGACCGAACCTCCATCGGTCGTGATAGTTTGGAGAATCCCGAATCTATGAATGACATGTTCTTTCACAAAATCGATAACATCCTTCGAGGTCACTGACTTCATAGGGACGGCTTCCACCCATTTAGTGAAATAATCCGTAATGGCCAAAATCCACATGTGGCCTTTGCTTGATGGAGGATTGATCTTGCCAATCATATCCATGCCCCAACCTCGGAATGGCCAAGGTTTGATGATGGGGTTCATTGCTGACGCGGGTACCGTCTGAATTTTTCCAAATTTCTGACATGCTTGACACCCTTTGTAGTACTTAAAACAGTCCTCCAGCATGGTGGGCCAATAAAACCCTGATCGCCTGATCAACCATTTCATCTTGTGAGCCGATTGGTGAGTTCCACAGGCGCCTTCGTGTACCTCGTGTAGGAGCCGATTGGCCTCGGTTGGCCCCAGACATTTGAGCAGTAATCCTTCCAGAGTCCTGTAGAACATGTCGTCCCCGATAAGCACATACTTCATGGCCTTGTACCTTATCCGTTTAGGTGCCCCCCGAGCCGAATCTTTCAAATAATTGAAGATATCGGCTCTCCAGTCGTCCGCCTCCAGGAACTGTACTTGAACATCAGTTCCCTCTGCTACGTCTTTGTAGCCTGAAGCCAGTTGTGCGAGATCATTCGCCTCTGTATTCTGCGATCGCGGGATCCAGTTAAAGTTTATGTACCGGAACTGTGCCATGAGCTCACGGCATTGCAACCATAATGGGAAGAGCGACTCGCTCTCACACTTGTATTCCTCCGTGAGTCGGGAAATTACCAATTTGGAGTCTCCAAAAATTTCTACTGCCTCTGCTCCAGCTTCGATGAGCAACTCCATTCCCTTGCGTATCGCCTCATACTCGGTGACGTTGTTGGTGCGAGGGGTAGCTAGCCTGATGGAGAAGGAATATGTTGCCCCCCGGGGCGACACGAGTAGAATGCCAATGCCGCAACCATCATCACAAACCGATCCATCGAAAAACATAGCCCACGCTCGTATAGACAGCGCTGCTATATCAGTGTTGATCCTTTCAGCAATAAGGTCGGCCAAGGCCTGACCCTTAACCGCTTTCGCGGGTTGATACCGGATGTCAAATTCCGATAATGCAAACATCCATTTGCCGAGTCGGCCTTTCAACATAGGAGCCGACAGCATGTGCTTTATGACATCTGATTTGCATATAATGATAATCTCTGCTGAGAGAAAGATGTGGCGCAACTTGGTGCAGGTGAAAAACAGGCAGAGGCACAACTTATCGATCTCAGGATACCTTGTCTCTGCATCCAGCATCCTTCTGCTGATGTAAAACACTACTCGCTCCAGACCATCATAAACCTGCACCACCACCGAGGCGATGGACGTGTCAGCTACTGACAAGTAAATGTAGAACGGCCTATCCGGCTGGGGCGGAACCAATACTGGCGGCTTCGTTAGATATTCTTTGATCTCGTCGAAGGCTCGTTGTTGTTCTGTCCCCCAGCGGAACTCTTCATCAGATTTAATTTTCACCAGTCCCATGAACGGCTCTATTCTTCCTGACAGATTGGAGATGAATCTTCTGACGAAGTTGATCTTGCCGATGAGAGACTGCAGCTCTTTCTTCGTGGTAGGTGGCTTCATTGTTCGCACTGCCTCCTGACTTTTTAGGCCGATCTCAATTCCGCGTTCATGGACCAAGAAACCCAAGAACTGACCGGCCGTCACCCCGAAGGCACACTTCTTTGGATTCATTCGTAGCCCGAATTTCCTTGTTCGGTCCAGGACGCGTCGTAGATCGTCCAAGTGTCCTTGTACTGAAGCAGACTTGACCACCACGTCATCGATATAAATTTCCACCAGCTTGCCGATCAGATCATGGAAAATGTAATTCATGGCTCTTTGGTATGTGGCGCCGGCATTCTTCAGTCCAAACGTCATGACTACATATTCAAACAACCCCACCGAACCTGGGACTCTGAATGCAGTCTTGTGTATATCTTCCGGAGCCATAAAAATTTGGTTGTAACCGGCATTGCCATCCATGAAGCTCAAAACCTTATGACCAGCAGCTGCGTTGATTAATGTCTCTGCTACCGGCATCGGATACTCATCCTTTGGAGTGGCTCTATTGAGATCCCGAAAATCTATGGCAACACGCCAGCGGCCATCCTTTTTCTCTACAGGTACAATACTAGAAATCCACTCAGCATACCTGCATGGCCTGATTAACTTAGCTGTCAACATCTTCTCGATCTCTTTCTTGACTTCTTTCAAAATCTCGGCCTTCATCTGTCGTGCTCGCTGCTGGAATGGCCGAAACCCTTTTTTAAGCGGGAGTCGATGCTCAATGATGCTCCTGTCTAGCCCGGGCATCTCTGTATAATCCCAGGCAAAGCAATCTGGATATTCTTTCAACAAAGCTATCATCGGACCCCGCAGATTCGGATCTAACTTCTTGCTGATAAATGTTGGTCGTGGCTTATCCCCAGGACCGATGTCAATCTCCTCTAGCTCATCAGCGGAAGTAAACCCATACCCTAGCTTTCCGTCACCTGCTAAATCGATGCTAAACACGGGGCAAACAGTTGGTGAGGATAACAAAGGTAATTTGGGCCGATTGCCGGAATCGGCCCCCTTTTTGATTGCATTAGTCAAGGGAGGTTTACAACTTATCTGTGCTCTACAATGGCGGGGAACCTCCCTACTACGACTGCACGACCTGTTTGTCGTAAGATTGCTGCTTTTTATTTTTTGTGGCCGATCGCAGGGATCGGCCATACCACGTGCTATCGTGGGCTTTGCTACTCTGTCAGGACAGTGGATAAGACCAGCCTCACCCCGTTTTTTGTAGCTTCAATGCGCTCACAGCCGTCTAGACTGACTCCAGAGATCGGCTCTTGGTCTCCTGCCTCCCAGATGTTCATGCCAGCTATGGAGATCTCGATCGAATCATCTGCATGAATGACCTCCACTTCATCTCCATCCCACTGTATCAGGCACTGGTGCATCGTGGATGGAATGCAGCAGTTGGCGTGAATCCAATCCCTCCCCAGCAAGACGGCGTAGGTGCTTTTGCTGTCAACGATGAAGAATGACGTAGGGATGGTTTTTCTGCCCACGGTCAGGTCCACATTCAGAACGCCTTGCGTCTCTGAAGTTTGGCCATTGAAGTCTTAACGTTACGTTGGTTTTGATCAGATCTGCAGTGGAGCGTCCCAAACGCCGTAGCATGGAGTATGGCATTATATTGACTGCCGCTCCGGTGTCAACCAACATCTTGCGGACAGGCTGCCCATTGATATAACCTCGCAGGTACAGAGCTTTCAGATGTTTGTAGCCCTTCTCTTGTGGCTTTTCAAAGATAACCGGCCGTGGGCCTCAGCAATACTTGAAGAAGGGACAATCCCAATGTTTGTCCATGCCTTCCTTTTCCTTTGACTTTCCCTTTGCGAGGTGCTCATATCTTTCATCATCCCTATCGCGCCGGCGACGTCGGTCATACTGACGCTCATACTTGTTAAGGAGATGCATGGAGTGTGGCTTCTGATACCGCACGCTTCTCACTTGCTCCTCGGTTAAATACCGCCTGTCATCATGACGGGGCCGGTCGCGTGGACCAGCCTCCTCTCTTTCCTTGCCCCGAGAGCGACCGTCTTCCTCCTTATATGTGCCATGGTGGTACACAGGTCCTGCCATATTAACATCGAACGAGAAATCCAACTGACGCCTCGTGGAGTGGCTGTGTTCTACCATGTGGACACCGGAACTGTGTCCCACCGGGCGTGCCAGAATGTGTTGCCTGCCAAAACCCACCGGCGAGCAGCGACGGGCAACACGGAGAGCCGGGAGGCTCCCAGAACTGCTGGTGGGCCCTGGTCCCTCGGGCAACGGCCCGCAAAACTCCGGCACACGTCCTGGCTGGTGCGAGGGCGTGCCACCTGACCTATACCTGGTCAGGAAGGTGATGGATTGCTTCGATTGGTTTCCTGCATGGCAAACAAACATACGTAAAATTCAAGCCACGACCGGCTCCCAGGTTTCCCTGTGAATCGGCTCCTGGAGCCGATTATCCCATGGTTCTGCATTAGATCCATGATAACATGGGGTTTTGCTTCATCAATACAAGTTAAATCGATCTACGACAGTTTAACGTTTTCACCACGTAATTGGAACATCCTACACGTAATTGAGCCTGGTAAATACAAAAGATGATAGAAAACTAACCCTAGAGAAGGCCTAACAACCGACGTAAAGTCAATTCCCGGAACAACTCCTCTCGAATTAGCAAACCATATCCTCACGTACTACTGGATCGTTCAACCCGTTTGCAAGGCCTGACTACGTGGATATCAAACTAAACCTTGGAAAACAAGGCAAAACTATAACAGATCAAATCGACTGAATAAAGATCAAGCAAGATGCTACCCTTACACCCGGGAAAAGGTGCAAAGGCAGCGAGATAACTAGAGGCAGCATAACCAAACAATCATAGCAAAAAGTACCGATGCTAGCCTAAACAAATCTATGATAATAGTATTACTCGCCATCAACAAGGCTTCAGTACGAGTAACACCAAATAATGCATAAGCAGATACTGCCTAGATCGCAAGATGCGATCTAGGCAGCATGACACTTACCCGAGAAAAACCCTAGAAACAAGGGGTGGCGATGCGCCGAGATTGTGTTTGTTGTGAACGTGATCGTCCTCATTTTCTCAATAACCTTAGGTACATATTTATAGTCCGGAGACTTTCTATCTTTGGAATAACCCTAACAACTCTATCTCTTACTTAAACCGAAACGGAACCTACTACAATATAAGATACACGGGCAATTTAGCCCAAATCCACGCACAAGGCCGATTCAACAACACGTTGCATATATGTATCTTCCAAGCCCATCTTGATTACGGCCCATCTCCTCCTTTGGCCAAAATATGGCGATAACAGATATCCACCAAAATGAACGATGACGATGTATGTGCCGATGACGATGTTTGTGTATAATAATAGTTGCTTAATTATTCATGTACTCGTATGTACCGATGAAGATTTATAAGTATACCGCTCCCGATCGATTTCCCCTCGCTCCCCCCCCCCCCCCCCCCCCGCAGAAATACGCCCAGAACGGGGCAGAGGCAGATCTCTGCCGCGACAGAAGAACCTTTTGTAGGGGTTCGTAGCATGGAAAACAAAAATTTTCTATCGCATACAAACAAACAAGCCAAGATCTATCTACTAGATTGTAGCAACGAGTCGATGGTATAACTTACCCTCGAAGATTCCAAAGCGTTTAACGAGAGCGGATTCTCGTGGGTGATGTAGTCATACTCTTTCCGATCTCAAGATCGTGTAGACGATCCTTCCGGCGCCACGTTCCGGCAGCGCTCCCGCAGTCGGTCACACGTTCGGTACTCGACGAAGACCTTCCTCTCCCTTGTTCCAGCAGGCAGCGGAGGTTGTAGCACTCTCCTCGCGATTCCGGCAGCACAACGGCGTGGTACCGGAAGTAGAGGGGAAATCCCGCAGGGCTTCGCCTTAAGCCGGTGCGAGTATGGTGGAGCTTATGAGAGAGGCTATTAGTGGTCTAGTAATTAGACACACCAATTAGAAGGCTCTAAACCAATTAGAAGGCTCTAAACCGCTGGCTAAAGCAATTAGAAGCTCTAAACCAAAACGGCTCTAAACCGGAGATTTAGAGGTGGAAACTTGTGTGTCTAGGAGGGGAGCCCTGCCCCTCCTTTTATAGGTGGGGAGGCGCGGCCAGGGGAGGGGAGTCCCTCCCCAAGTCGGCCTTGGGTGGTGCGCCGGCTTGGGGAGGAGACTCCTCCCTCAAGTCGGTTCCCAACTCCTCTTTCTTGTTTCCCACAGTTTCTTGTTTTAGCCGTTTGACTTTCAAACTGGACATTTGACTTTTCTGTTTTAGGATTCAAATTAATCCTTTATTTGGGACAGCAAGAACACTTAGTACATGATGCAATCATTCCAATATGTAATGACACATTCATGTACCCCTCCCCCCCCGGAGTGCCGGACAATCCGGAACCTTCTAGAACATTCCCGATGAAAACACCGGAATCATTCCCGAACTCCTAAACGGGACTTTCCTTATATGAATCTTATTCTCCGGACCATTCCGGATCACCTCGTGATATCCCGGATCCCATCCGAGACTCCGAACAACATTCGGTCTCTTTATCATAATATCATAACTACTCAAACAACGTCGAATCCTTAAGTGTGTCTCCCTACGGTTCGTGAATTATGCGGACATGATCGAGACACTTCTCCGAACAATAACCAATAGAGGAATCTGGAAATTCATATGGCTCCCACATATTTCTACGATTACTTTGCGATCGAATGAACCACTTACATACGATACCAATTTCCCTTTGTCTCACGATATGTTACTTATCCGAGGTTATGATCGTCGGTATCTCTGTATACCTAGTTCAACCTCGTTACCGATAAGTACTCTTTTCTCGTTCCCGTGATATGTGATCCCTTGTGACCAAGTCACATGCTTGCAAGCCAATTGGATGACATTCCACCGAGAGGGCCCAGAGTATATCTATCCGTCATGTGGATGGACAAATCCCACTCTTGATCCATGTGTTTCAACCAATACTTTCCGAACACTTAATGCCACCTTTATAGCCACCCAGTTACGGTGTGGTGTTTGATGTCATCAAAGCATCCATCCGGTAAAGGTGATATGCATGATCTCATGGTCGAAGGAATTAGGTTACTATGTATCAGAAAGCATATAGCAATTGAACTATTGAAATGACTTGATCTTTATGCTACGCTTATCAATAGGAGTATGTCCACCATATCATTCTCCTAACGATATGATCTTGTTGTTGATAACATCTCAATGTTCATGATATGGAAACCACAATCATTTAATCAACCAACAAGCTAGTGAAATATAGAGGCTATACTAGGGACTTCAATTTAAGTTTACAATTCACACAAGTATTAATGTTTCCTTGTTAATACTATTATAGCATGAATATAAACATTTATCATAAACACAAAGATATAATAATAACTACATTTATTATTGCCTCTAGGGCATATCTCCAACACCTTTAACACCGGTTCCAGATACGAACCGGTGTTAAAGGAGGGGGGGGCCTGAGGCTTGCGGCAGCCCCACGTGCGCCACCCTTTAACACCGGTTCGTATAAGAACCGGTGTTAAAGGGGCCCCCCCTCTAACACCGAACCCTCAACAGCGGTTGGGGAACCGCTGTTAGAGGGCCCTCCCAACCGGAGTTAAAGGGGGGGCTCTGCACTAGTGCATCAACAATTTTGGATAATTAAAAACAGGTTGGACCGGCAGACACTCAGCAAGAAGACAAGAGTAGGTTGTCACTCTTTTATAATCAAGTACTGGCATGCCTAAGGTCCTTGAATATATTCAATTACTCATAATTTTGAGAGAATAGCGTCTGGCGCTCGTTAATCGGTTCTGCATCAAGCTTTCATAACAACAAGAGGCACACATGACACATGTATGCCTCAACAGATAGGCTAGCCACCAAGAACGCGCCAATCCTCAATGTTAATTTGAGCAAAATGAGGAGAGGCGCACATCTTGAGGCCGCCAAAAAAGCGTGAAAATTAACAAATTTTGAGGGCATCCCATGTCCGAATTAGGGGTCCGGACATACTGGATTCGACCAAGTTTGGTGAAAACTGAATTACTGCAAACCAAAGCAGAAGCAGGGTAGCTTACCACCAAGTCGATGCCAATAGGCTTCTGGCGCATCGAGAGCAGAGGCACCGGCCTCTCCTTTCCTTCTGGCCGCCAGGTACAGCAGTTGCGTCGTCCCTCACCGCCCGACAGCCGCCGTCGATGAGGCTTGTGTGTGCGCGTGAGTTGTATCTCTCGTCCCTCCCCCGTCGAGAGCGAGAGGCCAGTAGTAGCGACCCCGACCTCCCGTACCACCGCTAAAGCCCATCCTCTCCGCTCGTCCGCCGTCTGGCAGCCACGCCGACGCTCGTCCTTGTCCCTCCTCCGTCGATAGATTTGGGGATTTCTGAATTCACGGGAGGAAGAGGTGATCGGGCCCGCGTGTCGCCACCGTGCATCCCGAGCCCTAGAGCTGATTAGCATAACTTTTTTGCTACCATCGTTTTGCGGTTTTGCTACAATAGCGTAACGTTTTTGCTACACGGTCTCCGATGAGGTCTACCGGCGAAAGCCTCCGGCGAGTCTCCGGCGAGGTTGAATATGCTACGTTAGCCCAACTTTCTTACTACACGGTCGCCGACGAGGTCTCCGGCGAAATCTCCGACGAGGTCCAATCTGTTTTTTTATTTTTGGACCAAACCGTTTTCTACTACATGTAGCAAAAAGAGGACACTTTGTAGCAAATCGGGCTAATTTGTAGCAAAAGTGGAAATCTGGAAAAAAAAAACACATGTCACGCAGAGCACCGGGGGATCCGGGGGAGTTATCGCCGGGAACGCGTAGTGCTCCCCTTCACATAACCACAACCACAAACTTGTTTCGCGGAGCACACCAGTATTTAGGGTAAACAACGAGAACACAAAACTAGAATTTGACGGATTGGCATGTAGTTAAGGAAACCGTAGTTAACCAGTCCGGCCCACTGTTAGGAGCAAATCGTGATGTGTTCTCTCGTGCTCCAAAACCAAGCAAAGGAACAACTCTCGATCCGACTCCTCGTCGCCGTGCTCCTCACCTCCTCCTCCTTATCGTCACGCCCTCCCGTCCAGGTCCGTTTGGTCGCCACTTGGGCAAGCATACCTACCACCTCAAAACCCGCTGCCGCACTCATCTTCCTCGTCTCCGGTAGGTGGCCATCGCCGGGTCGATCTCCTCTAGCCCCTTGTCCCGGTCCTTCTCCACCGGTTCCTCGTCGGCGTCCCCTCGTCGCCGTCGCGTTTTGACGTCATCGGCGTCCAAACGACGGTAACCTGACAAGTGAACCCCGCCTACATAGGCTGGAGAAGGAGATGGGATGACGTTATGGAGCTCCCCTGTCAACAAAGTTTTTTCCAAGAGGCACGCTGCAAGCCATGTAAGTAGTGACTATGGGCCTAGTTAGGTTAATTATATATCAATGTGCCTAATTACAAAGTTTTTTGTTCCGTGCAATAGATGTGTCCATCCTAAAAATTGTGTAAGGTTGTGGTTTTGTGAAAAATAAGCCTAACAAGTGGTGTAAAGTGCTAAAACCTCGTATGTTCTATTGTGGCGGCGTGGGGGAGTTTTGGAAGCCCGAGTGGTGGCCCGGGATGGAGAGGCGGAGTCGACCTGCGGCCGATAACGTCTGTGGGTGCTGGCCGGTGGTCTTGGCCGCGTGGGCGGCGAGGCGTCGACAAGTTTTGGTTGTGGTGGAGGGCAGCGTCATCGGTCCCCTTCTCCATATCTAAAGGTTAGTCCCCTTTCTCCCTTTGGCTTACTCCACCCACTGGATCTAGTTGCTGGTGTTTCGTTAGTGTTGGAGAATCTTGGGGTCTGTGGGGTTCGTTTGGGACCGGGAGAAACCCTTGGTCGTCTTGTCCGACCACAACGACAATGACACCCTTGGTCGCCTCTGTCCATCCTTGAGGCATCGTCGAGGTCCCTCATCCCTACCCCCGTTCTATGCTCTTGAGACGAAAACCAAAAATCCATGGATTGGGCGGCGGCAGCGCCATTGGTGTCGCTTTCCCTGTTGGAGGCCCTGCTTGGGAGATGCTAGTTCTGTGGGCGAGTGGGTCACATAGAGGTGGTGGTTGTTGGTGTTGTGGCATGTGAGGTGGTGGCGGTGCGTTGGCGGAAGGTCCAGTGTGGTCTTATGGGGTGCTCGCCACCAACACGTGTTGCCGTTCTCCAGCGTCATCGGTGCCCTCAGGCCTGGGCAGAAGGTGAAGGGTTCCCCTTCCCGGTAGCAGTGGCATGGCGGCGATTTCCCATGTTCTTCTCTCACGGTGGATGTTCTTGGTCCGGTATCTACTACCGGCTCATGGGCTCTTCATGTCTTCATCAACGATGGGTCCCAAGTTTCTCGGCGGGCATCCTCGGTGGCAATCAGAGCTTCAACTCCTTATTCCTCGTGGTTGTTGTGTGCGTTGTGTTGTAAGCTGATTTGAAGCAGGATCTTGTTGGAGATATTAATTTCGGGGTTTTATTAATTTTAAGCAGGATCTTGTTGGAGATATGCCCTAGAGGCAATAATAAATGTAGTTATTATTATATCTTTGTGTTTATGATAAATGTTTACATTCATGCTATAATAGTATTAACAAGGAAACATTGATACTTGTGTGATTTGTAAACTTAATTTGAAGTCAAGCCTCTATATAATACTAGCTTGTTGGTTAATAGATGATTGTGGTTTCCCTATCATGAACATTGAGATGTTATTAACAACAAGATCATATCGTTAGGAGAATGATATGGTGGACATACTCCTATAGATAAGCGTAGCATAAAGATCAGGTCATTTTAATAGTTCAATTGCTATATGCTTTCTGATACATAGTAATCTAATTCCTTCGACCATGAGATCATGCATATCACCTTTACCGGATGGATGCTTTGATGAAATCAAACACCACACCGTAACTGGGTGGCTATAAAGGTGGCATTAAGTGTTCGGAAAGTATTGGTTGAAACACATGGATCAAGAGTGGGATTTGTCCATCCATATGACAGATAGATATACTCTGGGCCCTCTCGGTGAAATGTCATCCAATTAGCTTGCAAGCATGTGACTGGCTCACAAGGGATCACATGTCACGGGAACGAGAAAAGAGTACTTATCGGTAACGAGGTTGAACTAGGTATGCAGAGATACCGACGATCATAATCTCGGATAAGTAAACTATCGTGAGACAAAGGGAAATTGATATCGTATGTAAGTGGTTCATTCGATCGCAAAGTAATCGTAGAAATATGTGGGAGCCATATAAATTTCCAGATTCCTCTATTGGTTATTGATCGGAGAAGTGTCTCGATCATGTCCGCATAATTCACGAACCGTAGGGAGACACACTTAAGGATTCGACGTTGTTTGAGTAGTTATGGAATGATGAGAAAGAGTCCGAATGTTGTTCGGAGTCTCGAATGGGATTCGGGATATCACGAGGAGATCCGGAATGGTCCGGAGAATAAGAATCATATAAGGAAAGTCCCGTTTCGGAGTTGGGGAATGTTTCCGGTGTTTTCATCGGGAATGTTCTAGAATGTTCCGGAATGTCCGGCACTCCGGAGGGGAAGGGTACATGGATGTGTTGTATCAAGTTGGTATGATTGCATCATGTACTAAGTGTCATCACTGAACAAAATAAAGGATTAAATTAAATCCTAGTTTGAAAAGTCAAACGGCTAGTTTGAAAGTCAAACGGCTATTTTTGGGAAGTGGAAAAAGAGGAGGAAACCGAGTTGGGGAGGAGTCCCTCCTCCCCACCGCCGGCGCACCACCCAAGCCGAGTTGGGGAGGGACTCCTCTCCCTCCCCTTGGCCGGACGGCCCCTCCACCTATATAAGGAGGGGCAGGGCTCCCTCCTAGAGACACACAAGATCCTCTCCTCCAAACCCTAAGCCGCCGGCGCCGCCACCTGCTGCCGCCGCCGCCCTAGGGAAAACCACCGCCACCGCCTAGCAACCCTAGCCGCCGGCCTAGCCCCCTCCTCGGCGTGTCTAAACCCTAGATCATCGAGGGACTCTCTCATACTCCACCATACTCGCTCCGGCTTAAGGCAAAGCCCTGCGAGATCTCCCCTCTACTTCCGGTACCACGCCGTTGTGCTGCCGGAATCGCGAGGAGAGTGCTACAACCTCCGCTGCCTGCTGGAACAAGGGAGAGGAAGGTCTTCGTCGAGTACCGAACATGTGACCGACTGCGGGAGCGCTGCCGGAACGCAGCGCCGGAAGGATCGTCTACGCGATCTTGAGATCGGGAAGAGTACGACTACATCACCCACGAGAATCCGCTCTCGTTAAACACTTTGGAATCTTCGAGGGTGAGTTATTCCATCGACTCGTTGCCACAATCTAGTAGATAGATCTTCTCTTGTTTGTTTGTATGCGATAGAAATTTTTTGTTTTCCATGCTACGAATCCCTATAGTGGTATCAGAGCCTTGTCTATATGTAGATCTGTTGCACGAGTAGAACACAATGGTCATTGTGGGCGTTGATGCTTTTATTGTCGATTGCTTCTTGTGTACTTTGCATCTTGCGGTATGTTGGGATGAAGCGGCCCGGGATAACCTTACATGACATCGTTCATGAGACTTGCTCCACGCTTGACATGCAACTTGTATTGCATAAGTGGCTTTGCGGGTGCCTGTTTCTCCTAGCATAGTTAAGATCCAATTTACAACGGGTGATTAACAATACTAGTATCAATGTTGTGGTTCATGTTCGTAAGTTAGAACGACACTTATTGAAAGCCCCAAACCACGTAAAACATGCAAAGAAAGTAGAGGCGTCTAACTTTGTTTTGCAGGGGTGTGCAGTGATGTGATATGGCCATGATTGTGATTATATTTGATGTATGCAATGTTCCTTATTGTAAGTTGGCAACCGGCAGGAGCCATATGGTTGTCTTTAATTTATGTTAAGACCCGCGTGTCTATTCAAAGTAGTTGTAATAGTTGAAGCCGGTGGACGACAACCATGGAGAAGCGTCATTGACCTTGATGCAATGCCGGTGATGATGGAGATCATGTTCGTGCTAGAAGATGGAGATCGGAAGCACAAAGAAGAAAGGCCATATCATATCACATATTATAAATTGCATGTGATGTTAATCCTTTATGCATCTTGTATTGCTTAGTAGACGATGGTAGCATTATAAGATGATCCCTCATGCACATGAATTTCAAGTCATAAAGTGTTCACCCTTAGTTAGCACCGTTGCTAAAGCTTGTTGTTTCGAAGCACCACGTGATGATCGGGTGTGTTAGACTCCGCAAGTGTATACAACGTGAGCAAGCCAGATTTGCTCATGCGGAAAATAAGGTTTGATCTTGACGAGCCTAGCATGTACAGACATGGTCTCGAAACACGGATCACCGAAAGGTAAAGCATGAATCATATAGTAGATATGATGAACATGTCGATTGTTCGCCATTGAAACTATATCAACTCTCGTGATGATCGGTGTTGATGTGGTGGATTTGGTTCGTGTGATCACTAAAACAATGTGAGAGATATTGTTTTGAGTGGGAGTTCACCTAGATTAATTTTTAATTTGAACTCAATTTGTCATAAACTTAGTCTAAACTATTGCAAATATGTTGTAGATCAATGGCAGCCCCTACCATCAATTTTAATGCGTTCCTAGAGAAAGAAAAGTTAAAAAACAATGGAAGCAACTTCGCGGATTGGTTCCGCAATTTGAGGATTGTCCTCACAGCTGGTAATTTGACCTATGTGCTGGATGCACCGCTGGGTGACCCACCTGCAGCTGATGCTGCCGATGAAGTAAAGAACGTTTACCTCACTCGGAATACTCAGTACTCCACAGTTCAGTGTGCTATCTTGTATGGTTTAGAATCGGAGCTTCAGAAAAGGTTTGAGAATTCAGACCCATATGATATTGTCGAGGATCTCAAATTGATCTTTGAGACTCATGCGGCAATTGAAAGCTATGAGGCTTCTGAAAAGTTCTTTAACTGCAAGATGGAAGAGGGCAGCTCCGTCAGTGAGCATGTGCTTAAGATGTCTGGGCACGCAAACAAACTTCAAAGCTTGGGTATTGTGATTCCTAATGCTTTGGGGATTTACCGCGTCCTCCAATCACTACCACCAAGTTACAAGAACTTTGTGATGAACTACAACATGCAAAACATGAACAAGACGTTGCCAGAACTCTTTGCCATGTTGAAATCTGCGGAAGTGGAGATCAAGAAAGAGCACCAAGTGTTGTTGGTCAATAAGACCACCAAATTCAAGAAAGGCAAGTCTAAGCAGAAGGGACACTTCAAGAAGGGTGGTAAGAAAGTTACCACGCCAACAAAGAAGACCAAGGCTGGACCTAAGCCTGATACTGAGTGCTTTTACTGCAAGGGGAAGGTCACTGGAAGCGGAATTGCCCAAAGTACTTGGCGGATTTGAAGACCGGCAACATCAAGAAGAAAGGTATATCTGATATACATGTTATTGATGTGTATCTCACTAGTACTCGTAGTAGTGCCTGGGTATTTGATACTGGTTCGGTTGCTCATATTTGTAACTCGAAACAGGTGCTGCAGAATAAACGGAAGCTAGCAAAGAACGAGGTGACGATGCGCGTGGGAAACGGATCAAAGGTTGATGTGATCGTGGTCGGCACGCTACCCCTTCATCTACCATCAGGATTAGTTTTATACTTAAATAATTGTTATTTGGTGCCTGCGTTGAGCATGAACATTATATCTGGATCTTGTTTATTGTGAGACGGTTACTTGTTTAAGTCCGAGAATAATGGTTGTTCGATTTATATGAGTGATATGTTTTATGCACATGCACCTTTGGTAGATGGTCTATTCTTGTTGAATCTCGATAGTGGAAACACACATATTAATAACATTGAGGCTAAACGTTTGAAATCGAGCGATAACTCGACATATATGTGGCACTGTCATCTTGGTCACATTGGAGTGAAGCGTATGAAGAAACTCCATTCCGATGGACTTCTTGAATCACTTGATTTCGAATCACTTGAAAGATGCGAAGCATGTCTGATGGGTAAAATGACTAAGACTCCATTCTCTGGTATGATGGAGCGAGCTACAGACTTATTGGAAATCATACATACCGATGTGTGTGGTCCAATGAGTGTAGCATCGTGCGGTGGTTATCGTTATGTTCTTACCTTCACGGATGACTTGAGTAGATATGGGTATATCTATTTCATGAAACATAAGTCCGAAACTTTCGAGAAGTTTAAGGAATTTCAAAGTGAGGTAGAGAATCAACGTAACAAGAAGATTAAATTTCTACGTTCTGATCGTGGAGGTGAATATCTAAGTTACGAGTTTGGCGAGCATTTGAAGAAATGCGGAATACTTTCACAATTGATACCGCCGGGAACACCACAGCGTAATGGTGTGTCCAAACGTCGTAATAGAACTCTCTTAGATATGGTTCGTTCTATGATGTCACTTACAGATTTACCGCTATCATTTTGGGGTTATGCATTAGAAACAGCCGCATTCACTTTAAATAGGGCACCATCTAAATCCGTTGAAACAACACCGTATGAATTATGGTTTGGGAAGAAACCTAGATTGTCGTTCCTTAAAGTTTGGGGATGCGAAGCCTATGTAAAGAAGTTACAGCCGGACAAGCTTGAACCCAAAGCGGAAAAATGCGTCTTCATAGGATACCCGAAGGAAACTATTTGGTATACCTTCTATCATAGATCCGAAGGCAAAATCTTCGTTGCCAAGAATGGATCCTTTCTAGAGAAGGAATTTCTCTCGAAAGAAGTGATTGGAAGGAAAGTAGAACTCGATGAGGTTGTGGAACCTTTTCTCGAAATTGCGAGTAGCGCAGCGCCGGAAGAAGTTCCTGTGGTGCCTGCACCAATTAGAGAGGAAGCTAATGATGATGATCATGAAACTTCGGTCGAAGTTGCTACAGAGCCTCGCAGGTCAACGAGAACTCATACCACTCCAGATTGGTATGATCCCGTTATGAGTGTCATGTTGGTGGACAACACCGATGACCCTGAGACATATGAGGAAGCGATGATGAGCCCAGATTCTAATAAATGGCAAGAAGCCATGAAATCCGAGATTGGATCCATGTACGAAAACCAAGTATGGACTTTGGTGGACTTACCGGATGGCCGGAAGGCTGTCGAGAACAAATAGATCTTCAAGAAGAAAACAGATGCTGATGGTAATGTTACTGTCTATAAAGCTCGACTTGTTGCAAAAGGGTTTCGACAAATTCAAGGAGTTGACTACGATGAGACTTTCTCACCAGTAGCGAAGCTAAAGTCTGTGAGGATTATGTTAGCAATCACTGCATATTATGATTATGAGATATGGCAGATGGATGTCAAAACAGCATTCCTCAATGGAGACATTGATGAAGAGTTGTATATGATGCAACCCAAAGGTTTTGTCGATCCTAAAGATGCTAACAAGTTATGCAAACTTCAGCGGTCCATCTATGGATTGAAGCAAGCATCCCAAAGTTGGAATCAACGTTTTGATAAGGTGATCAAAAATTTTGGTTTTATACAAACTTATGGAGAAGCTTGTATTTACAAGAAAGTGAGTGGGAGCTCTGTAGCATTCTTAATACTATATGTAGATGACATATTGTTGATTGAGAATGATGTAGACCTTCTTAATAGTGTCAAGGAATATTTGAATAATAGTTTTTCAATGAAGGATCTTGGCGAAGCAGCTTACATATTAGGCATAAAGATTTATAGAGATAGATCGAAACGCCAAATATCATTGTCACAAAGTACATATTTGGACAAAGTTCTAAAGAGGTTTGGAATGGAAGATAGCAAGAAAGGGTTCTTGCCCATGTTGCCCAATACGACCTTGAGTAAAACTCAAAGTCCGACATCGGCAGAAGATAGAGAAAGGATGAGTAAGACTCCCTATGCCCCAGCCATATGATCTCTAATGTATGCCATGCTATGTACTAGACCCGACATTGCATATGCTGTTAGTTTAACTAGCAGATATCAAAGTGATCCAGGAGTGGATCATTGGACAGCGGTCAAAAACATCCTTAAGTACTTGAGAAGAACTAAGGATATGGTTCTTTCTTATGGAGGTGATGAACAGCTCGTTGTTAATGGTTACACCGATGCTAGTTGGAACACCGATCCGGATGATTCTAAATCACAATCTGGATACGTATTTATTTTGAATGGTGCAACAGTTAGCTGGAGAAGTGCAAAGCAAAGTGTTGTGCCGAGATCTTCAACTGAATCGGAATACATGGCTGCTTCGGAGGCTTCACAAGAAGCGATATGGATGAAACAGTTCATTACAGAGCTGGGTGTGGTTCCTAGTGCGCTGGACCCAATGTCTATCTACTGTGATAACATGGGTGCCATAGCCAATGCGCAAGAACCAAGGTCACACAAGAAGCTGAAGCATATCAAGCTACGTTTTCACGCTATTCGAGAACATATCCAAGATGGGATATAAAGATTTGCAAAGTACACACAGATCTGAATGTGGCGGATCCGTTGACTAAACCTCTCCCGAGGGCAAAACATGACCAGCACCAAACTGCCATGGGTGTTCGGTATATTACCATGTAATCTAGATTAGATGACTCTAGTGCAAGTGGGAGACTGTTGGAGATATGCCCTAGAGGCAATAATAAATGTAGTTATTATTATATCTTTGTGTTTATGATAAATGTTTACATTCATGCTATAATAGTATTAACAAGGAAACAATGATACTTGTGTGATTTGTAAACTTAATTTGAAGTCCCTAGTAAAGCCTCTATATAATACTAGCTTGTTGGTTAATAGATGATTATGGTTTCCCTATCATGAACATTGAGATGTTATTAACAACAAGATCATATCGTTAGGAGAATGATATGGTGGACATACTCCTATAGATAAGCGTAGCATAAAGATCAAGTCATTTTAATAGTTCAATTGCTATATGCTTTTTGATACATAGTAATCTAATTCCTTCGACCATGAGATCATGCATATCACCTTTACCGGATGGATGCTTTGATGACATCAAACACCACACCGTAACTGGGTGGCTATAAAGGTGGCATTAAGTGTTCGGAAAGTATTGGTTGAAACACATGGATCAAGAGTGGGATTTGTCCATCCATATGACGGATAGATATACTCTGGGCCCTCTCGGTGAAATGTCATCCAATTAGCTTGCAAGCATGTGACTGGCTCACAAGGGATCACATGTCACGGGAACGAGAAAAGAGTACTTATCGGTAACGAGGTTGAACTAGGTATGCAGAGATACCGACGATCATAATCTCGGATAAGTAAACTATCGTGAGACAAAGGGAAATTGATATCGTATGTAAGTGGTTCATTCGATCGCCAAGTAATCATAGAAATATGTGGGAGCCATATGAATTTCCAGATTCCTCTATTGGTTATTGATCGGAGAAGTGTCTCGATCATGTCCGCATAATTCACGAACCGTAGGGAGACACACTTAAGGATTCGACGTTGTTTGAGTAGTTATGGAATGATGAGAAAGAGTCTGAATGTTGTTCGGAGTCTCGAATGGGATTCGGGATATCACGAGGAGATCCGGAATGGTCCGGAGAATAAGATTCATATAAGGAAAGTCCCGTTTCGGAGTTGGAGAATGATTCCGGTGTTCTCATCGGGAATGTTCTAGAAGGTTCCGGAATGTCCGGCACTCCAGAGGGGAAGGGTACATGAATGTGTTATATCAAGTTGGTATGATTGCATCATGTACTAAGTGTCATCACTGAACAAAATAAAGGATTAAATCAAATCCTAGTTTGAAAAGTCAAACAGCTAGTTTGAAAGTCAAACGGCTATTTTTGGGAAGTGGAAAAAGAGGAGGAAACCGAGTTGGGGAGGAGGGACTCCTCCCCACCGCCGGCGCACCACCCAAGCCGAGTTGGGGAGGGACTCCTCTCCCTCCCCTTGGCCGTCCGGCCCCTCCACCTATATAAGGAGGGGCAGGGCTCCCTCCTAGAGACACACAAGATCCTCTCCTCCAAACCCTAAGCCGCCGGCGCCGCCACCTGCTGCCGCCGCCACTGCCCTAGGGCAAACCGCCGCCGCCGCCTAGCAACCCTAGCCGCCGGCATAGCCCCCTCCTCGGCGTGTCTAAACCCTAGATCGTCGAGGGACTCTCTCATACTCCACCATACTCGCTCCGGCTTAAGGCGAAGCCCTGCGAGATCTCCCCTCTACTTCCGGTACCACGCCGTTGTGCTGCCGGAATCGCGAGGAGAGTGCTACAACCTCCGCTGCCTGCTGGAATAAGGGAGAGGAAGGTCTTCGTCGAGTACCGAACGTGTGACCGACTGCGGGAGCGCTGCCGGAACGCAGCGCCGGAAGGATCGTCTACGCGATCTTGAGATCGGGAAGAGTACGACTACATCACCCACGAGAATCCGCTCTCGTTAAACACTTTGGAATCTTCGAGGGTGAGTTATTCCATCGACTCGTTGCTACAATCTAGTATATAGATCTTGGCTTGTTTGTTTGTATGCGATAGAAAATTTTTGTTTTCCATGCTACGAATCCCTACAGATCTATGGCTGACATGGGTATGCCCTATGGGTACCTAACGTTAGCCTACATGGTCCAACCTAGTGGAGGCCCACACGAGGACCTGCTGCAAACGCAAAGCCCAAGGAGACTTTGGGTGGACCAAGACCGGAGAGAACTCGACTTCTTGGAGGACACGGCTAAGTGTGGATAGAATTTTAAAGGGGTTAACCCTAATTTGTAAACAACTCGACCTACCCGGGACCTAGCCTATCTATATAAAGGTTAGAAGGGTACAGCGAGGAGGATCTCTCTCATAACCTAGCACACACCTCACGCCAGATTGAATTTGTGCACCCCTGTAACTTTCGGTCTTGTCATCAATCAAGAACAGACATGCAGGAGTAGGGTTTTTCCTCGGAGGCCTGAACCTGGGTAAACACCGTGTCCCCGTGTTGCTTGCGTGTTAGCCGTTCCGCGATCTCCAGTTTCCCCTTCTTATACAAAACCCAAGCCCATAACAATGTGCATTGATGAGATTAAACCTCGTCAATTGGCGCAGTCTATGGGAACTGGGGACGCTGATCGTGCGATCGTGACGGCTCCATCCACTGCGATCTTCGATTCCTCTGCAACGGAGAACCATTTCCTCTTTGGTGCCCTCAACTTCACCGCCCACTCTCCGTCCACCCGCAAGGACTTTGACTCCATAGGAGATGGAGTCAAGATGTTATTCGGGATCTTCTGCTTCTAGGTGGGCTAGATCGGCACCCTCCACCTTCCGGAGCGGGTGTCGCATCCATCGATCAGGCCCGCCTCGTGGGTACCACCAATCGGTGTCCTAGATGCACCGTCCCCAACATACGCTCTGGATGACAGTAGCAGCTACAACTCCGATCTGTGTGATCCCCCCACCGACGAAGGAACCTACGGTTCTGGATCTGAAAGTTGCGGGAGAAACGGAATCCCCCATCACTTCATGTGCTAACGAGGTTCGATCTCGTCAATGCCCATTGTTATGGACTTGGGTTTTGGAGAAGATGGGGATGCTGGAGATCGCGGAACGGTTAACAGACAAGCAACGCGGGACACGAGATTTACCTAGGTTTAGGCCCCCAGAGGGAAAACTCTAGTCCTACTTGTCTGCTCTTGATTACGGCGGAACCGAAGGTTATAGGGGTGCACAGATGCAATCTGGCGTGAGGTGCGTATGAGGTGAGTGGAAGCGCCCTCCTTGCCGTGTCCTCCTAGCCTTTATATAGATTGGCAGGTCCTGGGCATAGGTCGAGTCGGTTACAGATTAGGGTTTGTACCCTTCAAAATTCTATCTATTCTAGTCTTGCTCTCTAAGGATCCGAAGACGTCATGGACTTGGGCCACCCGAAATCTCCTTAGGCCGCGTACCTGGTCGTGGGCCTTCCTTGGGCTGGCATAGGTATGCCAATACTATGTACCCGTGGGGTATAACCATGTCATGTGTGCAGCCATCATCGACGACGACATCAACGATGATGTCGGTCCACCTAATCCTCCTCCCAACCCGCAGGCTCCCAATTCCACGAACGGAGGAAACGGGCCACCCCCGGCCAATCCCAACGGAAACAGGCCACCCGAAAACACTGAGGGAATCAATCGCGTACGTCATGATATTGAAAGGATAGAGATGTCGCCTAGAGGGGGGTGAATAGGCAATTTCAAAACTATTACGGTTTTGGCTTGATAGAATGCGGAATTAAACAAACGTTTATTTTACAAGCACAAAACCTAAATACACTAGGCTCAACTAAGTGCACCAACAACAAATTAAGCTAAGCAAGATAGCACGAGATAAATATACCACAAGTGATAAGCAAGATATAAGTACTTCAAGCTCGATGGCTATCACAAGGAAATTAAGCTCGGATATAGAGATAACCGAGGCACGCGGAGACGAAGATGTATTCCCGTGTTCACCACCTTTGGGAAGGGGGCTACGCCACGTTGGAGAGGTGTGAGGTTCCACGAAGGAATCCTCACGCGTCACAAAGGCTCACCTTCTTCTTCGAGTCTATCCCACGAAGGAATAGGCCCTTTCCTTATGGCTAGTTTTTCCTCCACTCCGGAGATGGCAAGCTCCACAACCACTTCACAAGCTCCACGAAGGAGAATCCCGGGTCTCTTCACAATCTTCCACGAAGAGAACACCGCGGCACCAACCGCCAAACCAACTAGGAGGTCACCCTCCAAGAGTAACAAGCTCACGGTCTATCACTTGACCAAATCGTAATGGAGAGCTCAACACTTATGCAAGAATGCAAAGCAAGAACACCAAGGGTGCTCAAATCCTTCACTCTCAAATCCCACCAAAGCAACAAGTGCTAGGGAGGAATTATAGAGGAAGAACAATGGTGGAAGTCAACAAATGACTCCAAGATCTAGATCCAATGGGTTCCCCTCACTTAGAGGAGGAATTGGTTGGTGGGGATTGTAGATCTAGATCTTCTCTTCCAAAGCCCTCAAAAAGATGCAAGAATCATAGGAGGGAAGGGGGAGGAAGCAAGCTCAATAGGTTCAACAATGGAGGTCAATTTCGTGGTCAAGAACACCCTAAAACGTTGGGGGAAGAACCCCCTTTTATAGTGGAAAGCAAATATGGCCGTTGGAAGAAATCTGTGCGAACTCGGTTGAAAGTTCGGTTGGACCGGCTCCAGAACCGGACGGTCCGGATCCTGAACCGGAAAACCGAACTTGAAAACGGAATTAGGGTCAGTACACAGTCTCGGATAGACTCGGTATAGCAAAACCGAAAATCCCGGTTTCAGATCCGGTTTTCCGGTCCTGGCACCGGACCACCCGGTCTGGGAGCCGGTTGAACCGAATCCACAACCGGGATGAAACAGGCTTCACGAAAAACGCAATAACTTTTGCATCCGGACTCCAATTTCGATGATCTTGGGCTTGTTTTGACGAGGACAACAAGCTCTACAAGATTGTGCAGAGAAAAATCATATCCCAACAAAGGAGGATGAAAACAAATGAAGAAAGGTAAGAAGCCTCCCTAAATAAGAACCGATAAAACCTTCAAACTCGAAAACGTCATAGAAGATGCATACGAATTCCGTTTTCGATGAACTTGGGCTTGTTGAAGAGCTAGAAACAAGATCAAGAACCTCACATGGAGAAACACCAAGAAGCAACAAAATAGGAAGATGCAAAGTATGCAAAGTATTGAGATTCCTATGATGATGTGATCAAGTTACACAACCGAAAGACCCTCTTGATAGTGCGGCTATCTATCCTATAACCAGGTCTCCCAACAACCACCTTGAGACCGGTAAAAGGAAAACCTAGCAAGGCCATACCTTTGCCTTGCACATACCGCTTGATCTTGATGACAACGCTTCAAGCTCCACTCAAGTCGGAATGCAACACTTGATCATTGTTGCTTCGTGAAGACTCCTAATTTGCTCCCCCATACACCACTATGGGATAACTTCATTAATACATGTCTTCACATGTCCATTATCACCAATATGGACAGCAAACTTCAAGCAAATGATCTTCTCGAGATGCTTATCTTGAACTTACCCTTGTCAACCTTGATGACGATCACCACTTAATGTCATCCTCTCATGGGCTATATAATATCTTCATTTTTGAAGCATGCCCATGGAAATATACCTGTACCATATAGAAAACGCAAAGGCAAATATATAATGGGTTAGTTCATGATGCATAATTGACAAGGCTTACCATAACACAAGACCATGTGGTACATTCTTTATGCTTCATGTGTTGACCAACTTGAAATCACTCTTCACTATTTGTATTGGTCAACCAAGTATCTTCTCGTGCTCCATCTTAATATCTTGAGGTACATAAGGAACTCTTCATTTGATTACATGCTCTAAATATTAGTCAACCATAGCTCAACTAATGAGGCTATCATGACACCGACTTAGAGCCATATTTTGAATTCTTCTATTGAGATCGCACTCTCAAGATCTTGATCATATCATATTCTTCTCTTCAACACGATGATTTTGATGCCAATACTCAAGGTATATTTTTATATTCATGGCATCCATACTTGAATCCAACAAATGGACTATAAGCATGACCTATGGAATATTACTTCATATAAAACTCAATGAAAACATTAGTCCATAGGGATTGTCATTAATCACCAAAACCACACATAGGGGCAATTACCATTTCAATCTCCCCCATTTGGGTAATTGATGACAATCACAACAAGAGGTTTTATATAATGAATATTAGAAACAAGTACGCAGCTTATCCAAGAATAAGTTGTATACAAGAGGTTGTATTTGATATGGTTAAGTAACACAAAGATACTATCCCATATCAAAACCGATTCTAATCACATAAACTACAACTAATGCAGGAGATGTGAGTAGAACCAACATATATAGAACAAACTCCCCCACAATATACGCACGTGTGATGATCTTGAATTTCATTGCATACCCTTAACCTTTGTGAGAGTTCCACTATATATGCAACCATGCAAAACATAATAAAGATAAAATGCATGAAAGGCAAACACTTAAGAACAAACCAATCTTAAGTAGAAAACCATTTCCCTTAAAACCCTCTAAACTTCTCCCTCCTTGACAACAAGTGCCAAAATGGATAACAAGGTTAGAAGGTCAATATAGTATGAGTTCCTACACAAGGTGTGCATTACTCGTAATATGAGTGAAATCACATGCACATATCCAATGAAGAACACTTGGAGGAAATCAAACTATATTGAGGATCAAGGATTGCTAAAAGGACAAAAAGGTGAAGGAACTTCAACGGATGAAGAAAGCAATCAAAAGATCCAAATAATCAAATGGACAAATAGTTCTCTAAGTGAAATAAGGAAGCTCCCCAAGGTTCGTGCATAAATTAGTTGTTTAATTTGAATACAATATGCACAAACATGGAATCCTCACTCCCTCTATATTATTTAGAACACAACCAAGATACAAGGATTAGATATAAACCAATACACTTGTCAATACAAGCTTAAGTCCAAAAGAAACCAAATATGAGATATGAGTGTGTGAATATGCAATAAAAGTAAACCAAGCAATCATAAATCAAGACCTTACCAAAACCATTAAAAATCAAGAGGATAAGAGTGATGGTCAGAAAAGAGCGAGCATATCAAGGCGAGAGATTAACACTCTCGTGTATATAAGTTTCTAAGGGAAAAACATGAGAATAATCCACAAAGAAACATTCACACATAAGAGGTTAATAAAAAT
Organism: Avena sativa; assembly: GCA_916181665.1. Taxonomy (NCBI): domain Eukaryota; kingdom Viridiplantae; phylum Streptophyta; class Magnoliopsida; order Poales; family Poaceae; genus Avena; species Avena sativa. Next base: position 36,255,926 of record OV702285.1, on the reverse strand, counting down.
AATACATGATATCCAAGCGGAAGTCATAAGACATACCAAAAAGGATATTTTGCTTAAGTGCATTTATAGCCCATGGCTCTATTTTATCTTATGGTATATCAATGAACTTCACCAAAGAAAAACAAAAAAATCTCAAAACCATCACAACTAACACTAAGGGAACTAATGCTAGTTGGGATACTTTGAGAAAGGCAACAAGTATCAAAAGGAATGATTCAATGCAATTTCAACAATATTGCACATGAGAGTACCTTGAGGAGTTGATATGCAATAAATTGCTAGAAGGCATATGTTGAATTGGTGAATCATGAAAATGATTTTATATACTCCCTATTATATGCATCATCTCAAATTACTCACATAAGAATAAGGATACAAAGTCTTTCAAAGATAATTGCAAGAATCAAACATTTACAAACAAATAAATTCATGACAAGATGCAACCTACAAGATATTGGATGGAAGAATAGTATGCATGAATAAGATACTTGTTACCGAGATAGCAATGGTATGATGTAGTAGATAAGAATTTTTAGATCATCCTAGCTTGGCTCCAATTATCATGTGGTGACAACACTTTCCTTATAGACGAGACAAGCATCCATTGTATCTTCAATGTACCTAAAACAACATTCAAGTACATCTTGGTCCCCAAACTTATTGGGTCCAAAGTGGTTAGAATAACCACAACACATAGGATACACTCCATAAAAATATGTGCATATTTAGAGATGAAATTTTAATTTCATGCATATCTTAGCCGTTTAAGGATTTGATAGAGTATACCCTATATATTGGATCAAAGAAAGCAAAACATGATATAAGATATACATTTAGTAAACATGCATGCGTGAGACTTTCAAGATCCAATGAAGATATACTTTGGACAAATCACCAAAAATATTCAAGAAGGCATACAAGGTGTGACAAAACACATTTGTTGTCCAAACTATATCAAAGAATCAAATCAACACAAGATTTGTTCAAAAAAGTTCAACAAATGAACTGAGCAAAAACTATTAAGCATGAAAGATGAAATAAAAACACAAATGCTCAAAGATTTATCTCATTCAAGAAAATAAAATAGAGAATAATGAATGAGATAAAAAACTCCCAAAAGAGCAAGGTTTCAACAAATAAACCAAACCCTTAACACTTTTCACAATGGCACAAGGTTCCGAGAAGAAAAAGTTTGTTTTCCACTAAAACACATTTGATAATAATCAAAAACATCATTAGAGAGATGTTCAAAATCCAAGGAAGACAATGGGAGCCACACCAAAGTTTTGGAAAGAAAATAAGGGAATAAGAGGTTAACTCCAAAGTGAAGATGATCCACAAATGCTACCACAGACAAGTATATCAATTGTCGAAGACAATGAGTGTATTGGAATAGATTTCCGGTGGTATATTGCACGGATATTAAAGATAAACCTTCACAATAAAAAGCATAGGATAGAAATAAAAAGATTAAGCACTATGCAAAGATAGAGATTCTTGATAGCTTCAACTAGTCACACAATCATGCAAAGCAATGATTAGAATAACTTGAAGCAAATGGTATCCCAAATAAGATATAGATATATGTATTTGAGAAAGACCGCACCAAGAATTTCTTACTTACACAAAGATCAAAAAGACGAGCAATAAAATCTTCTAACAAAAATAGGACCTTGTTTGAGCCAACATGCCACCTAGAAACAAGATAATCAACAATATCAACTCTAAGTGGCACTACCTCATATATTCACATTTCCTAGGATTATGATATGCAAAAGAAGCATATTACTCCCCCAAAATGGGATGTTCCATTAACCACTCGAAAAGAGCCGAATAAGATACCATCAAGATGCATTAGAGGCTCAAAATAAAACACATAGGTAAATGATGTGCCAAACACCTAGACATACTTGAATACACAAAATAATCAAGCATGAGGCACACCAAATACAAACACATACTTGGTACAAAACCAAAACATGTAAAGGGGCAAATAACTTACAGTATGAATGAGTTAAGTACAAGTTACCGCGGAGAGGCACATTGGATATAAGATAGGGAAATGATAATCTTTATAACTTGGCTTGATCAAATATAATATATGAAGATCCCTTAATTCTTAAAGAGTTAGCCAAGTCTCCAATGCCCTCCATAAACACCTATTGGTCAAGTTTGAGCTAGTTGGTCCCCAACCAAGTTGGGTCCTAAGAGGTTAGTCACAATAGGCTTGGCAACCCAAATGGTTCTTTTCTTGACACCACTTTGAGTTCCAACAAACTTGGCAAACACATTGTCATCCTTATCCTTCCTAAGAGAATAATCATCATCAACAATGATAGGGTTAGATAAGGTACCGTTTGAACATGAAGAGGCAAAGTGCCCCTTCACACGACATATGTAGCAACAAGTGCTCGCCTTTCTCTTCTTTATTGATTTCTTGGCTTGGGGAGCATTATCTTGATTCTTCTTCGGAAGTGGCCTCACTTCAACTTGGTCTTGAACATGAGCTTGTGGCCGCTTCCCTTGTTGCTTCTCACTCAAGTGATTTTTCTTCAATGGACAAGATCTTACATGATGTCCTTCAACCTTGCACTTGAAGCAAATAATCTTGGCCGAATTCTTTACTTGGTTTTGGCCCTTATTCTTGTTTATATTGGACTTGTTCTTATTATTGGAGTTGAATCCAAGTCCACTTTTATCATTAGGGGATTTTTGCACACTCAAGACATTATCGAGTGTGGATTTCCCTTCAAGACTCTTTTCCAAGTCATTCCTCAAGGAAGTGACTTGGGCCTTGAGATCTTTGATTTCCTCTACATGGTTAGTAGAAATACAAGTACTAGAGGAAGTATAAGCTTCATTGTTAGAGCAACAAGGCAAAGCAATTAATCCAACACAAGGTTTATTAATAATATGACTAGATGGATTACTAGGACTATCACATGGCAAAATAGCATTTTGAGTAGAAGTTGTGCTAATGTCCAAAAGAGGCTCACAAGATGTTACCTTGGTAATACTTGCCTCATGAGCTAAGTTTAGCCCATCATGGGAGATTAGAAGATCATTGTGAGAGCCCGAGAGCTTTTTATGTCTTTCTTCCAATTTCCTATACTTGCTAGTTAGCAACTCAAGTTGAGCCCTTAGCTCAACGTTCTCCTTTAGGGTAGATGCTTCACAAGAAGTAGAGTTAGTAGCACAAGCATCATTAATGGAATTTTCCTTTTTAAGCTCATAAGATTCAATTTTTTGTGCGAGGAGACAATTAGTGTGCTTCTCCTCGGCAAGCTCTTGCTTAAGGAGATTGAATCTCCGACTCCCATCATCAAGTTGGAAATCCAACTCCTCTATGGTTCCCCTTTTTTTAGTTATGGTGTCCATAACGAGTTTGAGATAAGTAATGGCCTTATTATTACCATGAAGAGAGGTAAACAAAAAAAATCAACTCAAGCAAGAGAGCACTAGTATCCACGAAGATGAGCAGGACGAGCGCGGTCATCCGAGCCGCCACGCGACGACGTCGTAGACGCGCGCAGCCTCGTGCGCGGTGTCTAAGGTGCCGAGAACGATGCGGTTGTCGTCGGACCGGATCTCGGCATAGAAGTTCCCCGTCGGACGCGCGCGTACGCCGTGGTACCCCGGAGCTTCCACGGCGCGCCGGCATGGCGGCGGTGGCACGGACGCGGGCGCGAAAGAGGAAGAAGATTCTGCGCGCGTTGAAGTGGCTCGGCGGTTGGTTTCACGCACGGGCACGCGACATTTAACGAGTGCGCTCTAAGCGATGCGTCAAAGGAAGAGCGCAGCCGAGTGCACGGCAACGTTTTTTCCGCACACAAGAAGATACAACTATTGAAGCGCACGGCGCGGGCTCTCGCACGGAAAAATATCAAAGCGCGGATTTACAGTGATTGCTGGAGTTGCTATAAATACTCACAATATGCAGCGTTGTGAATTACTGGAGTCAAGCAGAACGTTTCGCCGGGGTATTTTTATCATTATCAGTGATAGCGGGGTATTTGTAGCCAGTGCGATGAAGATCTTTTTTTTTTTTTTGCAACACCTACTATCCTGCTGACGTTCATAAATGGGTACAAACATTCATCCCTACGAATGGATGCGAGCACTTTCGAAAAACTGAGTCTGAGAGAATAAGAGATTGATGAGTGGGTTTTAAGATTAACGAGGTCACTGTAGACCTCTAACTAATTTAAATGAGATGCTTAAACATCAAACATGAGGTTTAAACTCTGGTAAATGGAGAGTACCACTGTCATTTTAAACATCCAACCACACGATGAGAGGTTGTATTTGTAAAAGGGAGGGAATCTTGATTTTGCCGGTTGTACGTGCTTGAGTGCTGCAATATCGAACTGATGTTCAAGTCACGTAATAACTGAGCCCGAGCTAGACTGGGTGTAGACATGCAAGCATCCGTACGTGGCAGAGATGTCAATCCACCTGTGTCTAGCTAGAGTCAAGCATGCCTGCGTGTGGCCGCACCAGGCCACTGTGGTAGTCTAGCCCCTTCTTTTCAGCTTTTTGACCAGCTTCTCTCAAAAGCTACCTTCGATGAAATTCTCCCAGAATCTTATCTACCAAAATCGTTTATACTATTAAATTGCTATTGAAACTACTAGTTAAGAAGTTTATATGAATTTTCAAAATAAAATTTTGGAAGAAGCTGGTCAAGGATAGCTTCTAAAAAAAGCTGGCAAGAAGCTGAAAAGAAGGGGCCCAGCTCTCCCAGGAGAAGATGCTTCTCATCAATGTTTGCGTGGTGGCTCAGTGTTTCTCTGCGCTGCGCCGCGACAGAACAGCGTTGAATAGAGGTCCGCCTGCTCGCGTGCTGCTTCCCCCTCTCCGCATGCATGCATGGCATTTCTGCAGCGGTCACAGAGACGTCAATCAACCTGTGATGGAAAGACCATTTAACCGAACGTGCCTGTCAAGCAAAAGATTTGACAGAGATTCGTGTGTGGTGAATTGAATTGTTGACTTTTGAGACTCGGGTCACGTGACTTTGCTTGTCACTTGTTAGGTTGCTAGTCCGCTCCACTAGTAGAAAAGAGAGCAATTTTCCAGCCTCCATATTTCTATTAGCTCCGGTTGTATAAAAAACCGAGACCAATGCCCTGTAATAGTTTTCCTAAATCTTCACGAACGAGCGATTAAGTGCATGTACAATTGTCGATAAGCCGGTCTTACTTATCTTATGCATGCCACGTTTATTTTGTTACGATAACAAAATATGATGTATAATAGGTCTTTTTTATTAGTCTTTATCTCTAGTATAGATATCCCTAAATATATGATGAGATTATCTTTTAGCTAAGAGAAAAGATAAACGTCTTGTTTGTTTCTCTCTCCCCTAACTTATTAATCATCGTACGTAGCATTGCTAAGATGAAACTCAGATAAGAACATTGTTTTTTTTTGGATCCCCTAACTGTGTGCATCCGTAATACCAATATGGTAATGCGTTGTTGCAGAGGCCGGATATAATTGGTATTACGGATGCACACAGTCAAAAAAAAAAGAATTAAAAAAAAAGTCTCGCTAAAGAGATCGGATTCTTAGCGGCAGCGACACTAACACCACCAAAACAACACCATAGTCCAACCCCTCCAAAAACGACGCCTCCAAGAAGAAAACAGTGCTCAAGCGTTGTTGCCACCGATCAAAGATCCTAGGTTTTCATCCTGGATAAAGTTTTCGCTCGCAAAACAATGCCTTCTGCAAGGCCATTGTCAGACACAACCAATGAAGGCCAAACCTTGGGTTTTCACCCTGCAAGGAAAGACTGTGAACATCTACTGTGTTTTCACCCCTCTAACAGACGCTGCTGCGAGTCATAGATCACCAAGCCAGATCCTCAACACCCCAAAGACTCAATCCACCATAGCTAGCCCTTATGTTCCTGTCCTCAAAAAATCTTCACATCCGACTTCACCATGGATCGTCAAAGACATGCCACATGACGGTAACAGGTAGCAGAGCTTCGCCACGCTCCATCTGAAACCAAACAGCCAGCAAAAAACATAGGTGCGCACGACAGAATTCCTTCTGATCCAGCAATCTCCAGGCATAATGCGCCCATGGGAGTTCGTCGGCAGAGCCTCCAAGAAAGGAACACCACGCAGATCCATTAGGCACGCATCAAGTATATGTTCTCTTGATGTGCGAGAGATCCGAGGAACACCACAATTATTCATGCCTAGCCGACAGCCCCCACGCCACTGCCCGGCAACCTGCAAGATCCGCGGCTCCGACCCCTAGCAGCAACCCTTGGGCTAGGCTAGCATCAAGAAAGGCAGCGGCAGAGCAGGATCGACCCTCCACCGGAGCCGACCCAACCATGCATCGAAGAGGAATTGGGGGACGACACAGCAGACACCCATATTTTAATCTAGGGTTTCGTCCATGGCCACTAGGTCCACCCCCACCTCCGTTGCCGGCCATGGAGCCATCGGGAGAGGATCTCCGCCACCACCCCGACCAGGGACGCCGCCCTAGCTGCTGCACGTTAGTACGCCGACGATCCTTGCCCTAGCAGATCCAACGGGAACCTCCGGCAACCACCACCCCAAACCTCCTTCGAAGGCTTGGGACGCCGCCACCGTGGCGAGGACCGGCGGCAGCGGCGGCAAGAAAGGCAGGCATGGGCGGGAGGAGAGGGGTCGGGCGGCAAAACTATGGTTCTAACATTACAAATAGCCCACCATAGTCTATCTATAGTTCTAAAATGAACAATTATTATAAGATTACTGAGTATTGCATAATATCATCTAACATAATTAAAGAGAAATTTCTACTATGACCAACACATACTAACATATATATATATATATATATATATATATATATATATATATATTGGGTTTCTATGCTAATATAACCAACTAAAGTTCTACCATTGAATACTAAGCTATTGCTAAACCTAAAGATCAAATAAACATGGCAATGCTTCATATCAAGCTCTAAATCCAATTGAAACTAGGGTTTCACCGAAATTTGAAAGAAAAGGGGAAAATAGGAAGGGATTTTCAGACAAATATCTAGGGGAGGGATGAGAGGAGATGCCTGGGTGAGGGATTAAGAGCAAGATCCTTGGACAATATCTTTAGATCTGTAGGTTTCTTGAGAGGAGAATCACCAAGGCCGACGAACCTAGCCGCCATGGAGGTTTCTGTTCGTGGGGGAAATAAGGTTTGGGTCAGGATGGGCCTGGTCGCGCATGATTTGGTAGATGCAAAGTGTGGCGCCACCCGGCATGACGTTGCACTACATAGTGCGGAGCCATGAGGCGCGGCACTTACGGAACCGGGGCCCACAAGGCCACGGTGAGCCGACGCTGGCAGCTGCGCGACGGCATTATCTATGGCGTTGCTCTTTAGGATGCGGCGTCAGACCCGATGGCGTTGCAAAAGAATTAGTCCTATAAAATTATTTTGACCGGAGTGTATTTCATAAAATTGTTTTAAATAGAGGTTATTTTTTGTCAAATTGCCCATCATTATCAATGTTTGCATGGTGGCTCAATGTTTCTCTGCGCCGCCACAGAACAGCGTTGAATAGAGGCGCGTGCTCGCGTGCTGGTCCCAAACACGTCCACCACAGACGACGAAGATATTCTCCGGTTCACTCCAGTCTGGTTCTAGGTTGGTAGCTGAGCTATATTGCCCCCTCCGCATGGCATTTCAGCAGGTGGTCACAGAAATGTCAATCCATCCAGCTGACCTACCTCTCTGCAACAGCGGTCACAGAGGCGTCAATCAACCTGTGATGGATGTGAAGGCCATTTAATCGAACGTGCCTGTCAAGCAAACGCTTTGATGAGAGCCGTGCTGAATTGTTGACTTCTGAGACTCCGGTCATGTGACTTGTCAGGTAGCTAGTCCGCTCTGGGCTTGGCTACTGGACGGTGGCTAGTTTTCCATCCATATATGTCTGGACGGTGGCTGGTTGTTCCAGGATAATGGAAACTTTTCCTTAACCAGAACATGCGTGCATGGTACTGATCGATCTTTTCAAGTAATTAACTAGCAAAGGGTGGCAGGATAGATAGACCATGTTGGATCTTAACCAGAACATGGGTGCAGCATGGAGCAGGGTGCTCGATCGCATCGCAAGCACCGCGTTGGATCTTCCCAAAACACCACGAACGAGAGAGAGAAAAACCACTGAAACACTGCTCAATGCTTTTCGCAGTCCGTCCCCCTCTCTCTCTCCCGTTCTCGCTCTCCCTCCCCCCCCCCCCCCCTTGAGAGTCTCCTGGCCGTCCCCGGCTCTTCTCCCCCTCGTCTCCGGCGGCTCCGCTGACCGGAGGGGATGGGGGAGAGGACGCCGGCCTTCTGTAGTTAGGTTTTTTAGTTTTGTGTTGCCCTATGTGGCGTATGGCGCTGATGCCGGGAGTGAGGCGGCGGATCTCGGTCAGATCTGGCGCTGCCCTGCTCTTCTTTGCCTCTTGGTGCTCCGACGGTCGGAGTTGGAAGGGAGGCGGTGGAGGAGAAAGGATAACTCCATAAATAAGGCTTTCTTTTGCAGATTTGGCGGTCAATCTTGGCGATGGAGGGATTCCTCTGATGCTCGTCGTGGTGGCGAGCTTGGAGGTGTTCCCCTGCATCTCGAGGTCCGGCGGCTGCATCTGCAGCAGGGGAGGGCAACTGCTTCTCCTTGGAGGTTCCCAACGGCGACGAGCTCGTCGACGTTCATCATGGTCGAAAGGCGACCCCTCCTCCCTCAAGCAGCGGCGACGAATGTCTGCTGTCTTCAGGTGCATATTAACCTCCAGGCCTGTGTGCCATTTAGGAGGCCCTCTGGCTTCGATGTAGCTTGATCCCGCCTCCATGCCCCAAGTGGTTTCGTCCCCGGTGACATCGAGGTCGGCTGCATCGAGTCTTTGCGCGGCGGAGTTGGAGCTGGACCTGATTGCTTTTCTTGTGTTCTTTCTGAGGTCCTAGGTGCAAAGTGTAAGGGTTGGTCTGTAATCTCTTATTTCTTTGAGTCCCTTTTTGTAAAATGTAACTCCTCCGACGGGAATGAATGATGCTCTAGGTCCTTCGGGACCTGCCCCTGTTCAAAAAAAAAAAAAAAAAAAAAACCACCACTGAATTAATTGCGTGTACAACGGTCGATAAGCCAGTCTTACTTATCTTATACATGCCACGTTATTTTGCTACGGTAACAAAATACGATGTATGGTGAGATTATCGCTAGCATATATATATCCCTAGCAGGATAACACATATATCCCTAAACATATGGTGAGATTGTCTTTTAACTAAGAGAAGATAAACGTCTTGTTTATTTCTCTCTCCCCCAACTTATCAATCATTTTAAGTAGCATTGCTAAGATAAAACTCAGATAAGAACATTGTACATGTCTTAACCTAATGACAGAATGAAAGCAGATAATAAATCACAATCTAACCTATTTGTTTGATGTCGTACCAGGAGGCTCCATCTTCACAAAAGGCGCCATGGTCACCTGACGCCGCTGTCAATGGCACCATACACAGGTCCGACGTGGCAGTCGTTGACAGGCTCAGGCCCACCTTCCATATTATGGTGCTCCTTCGGACCACGTTGTGGTACGGAGCATGCACTCTCTCAAACAACCCATACCCCATGGCCCAATAACTGACTCTGAAGCTTTGCATCATCAAGGCCAACGTGGATGTGAAAAATAGGAGGAATGACCTGGCGATCTTGATGGTTGTGTAACACCTCAAAAATATTTATCATGATTATCCAATTCTAATCATCAAAATTAGGTTTAACAAAAAATTTGTTAAATAAATATCAAATGAATGCATGTGTGTATGTGATGATTGTATGAATGCATGAATGACCTTGTGTGATTGATCTAAATAGCAAGGAATGGTTTAAAAATGAAAATAACATCATCTAAAACATTTTCAAACAGAAACACATCAAGAGAAAATCAAAAACAAAATAAATTAAACAAATGGTCATTTTTGCCAATCTTGCTCACTAGGTCACTTTGAGTGTTTCTAGTCCAAGATTTCAAACAGAAACATTTCCTTTGCTTTTCACCCCTTCTAGACCAAGTAAAAGTGAACCCAAGCCCACCTTTCAAACTTATAGAAACATTTCGCAACTTGATTCAAATGATAATTCAAAATTAAATCTTTAACATATCTAAAGATTATCCCCTTTTTAAAACTCAACCAAACCAATTCCACTTGACCTTTCCAACAAACCAGATACTCCCTAGTATGTAACTAGCCCACCCACAAAGTTTGAATCAAAAATTCAAATTTGAATCTCTTTCGGCCATTTCATCAAACACCTTGCAAACACGAAACCAACAAACATTAAACACTATACTAGTGAGCAGTAATTTTGGCCTAACTTGTTCCCTATCTAGCTCACACTATATCCTCAGTAGATCATCTAACTTGTTTAACCCCTCTAGCTCACTGTAAAACCGACCATGCCATCAATGGCAAGCATGCCGAGAGCACCCTTGACACCCCAATGTCGCCAGCAAGCTAGAAGCTTCTCTAGCCTCGCCAACCTTGTTTGGGACACTCACCACCGTCCACCGCCACCCCCTGTCCAAACCCCGAGCATTGCCAGACCCTGGACCACACAGCCCGAGCGTGCCCAGTCTCTCTGCGAGCGTGCCGAGAGCGCGCCAGAGCGTCACCCATGACACACGCCCACAGACCGCGCGCCGCCCTCGCCGCGTGCAAGAAGGATCGCCACCACCCTAGGAACACCCCAGACACGCCCGTTTGCCGCCGTGCGACCCGTATCACCTGTACGCCATTAAAACTTCCGTCGGACCCGCCCAGAGCGTCGACATGTTCCGACCGTATCGCACCACCCCACGCCGCGTAACCATGCCATTGAGCTTCGCCAAGGAACACAAAACCGTCCCCTACCTTTGCCCATGCCAGTAGCTCGCTGTTATGACGACCACGACGAGCTCCGCCCGCGCCCTTCGGTCCCCTTCTAGCACTATAAATAGAGGCCATCCCCGCTCGATTTCTTCATACCATCTCACTCCCCTCTCTCTCAGAAGAACCCCACCTCACTCCCGGAGCAAGGCGAGCAGCACATCACCGAAATTTGGCCGGAGTCTGCCGCGGAGGAGGAAGAAAGGAGCCGTTGATTGGAGCCGTCCCAGGATAAGCTGCCGGTACCAGGAGGTTCACTGTCGTCGACTTCGTCGTTCTCCCCCATCGCCGACCCTCGTCTGAGCCCCGGTGAGCCCCCGTAGATCCCCACTGGCCGCGCTAGGGTTCTGTCTTGCCGGCGTTGCCCGACGGAGACGATAGCTCCCAACTGTTGGATTAGAGTTTGATCGCACGGCCAAGAATGCCCCGTACCGCTTCGCACCTCCTCTCTCGCTGACTGGTGGGGTCATTCACTTAAACCCACCTGCGCGTGCGCTGTGCACCATGGGTCGGCCCAGTTAACATCCCGCGCGACCCAGTAATTCAAATTTAGATTTATTCTTTTAGTTTCAAACTCAGTTCTGTATCTAGATTCAAAAATCCACTCAGCTCGATTCACTAAACCAAAATGCATAAAACCAATTTTGTTAGAAAGGTACTGGAATGCTTAATCCAAGCCTGTTTGATTCAAACCATTTGGAATTGTAGATCACCTATAGTAAAAATAACAAGGCAGAAGCTTTTCTGCATTCAAACATTTTTCAATATTCAAACACAAAAGCTTTTAAGTTGATTCCAACTCTCAAAAATCACATTTAACTATATCTTTCTGAATATAAAAAATATATAGGTTTACTTGCAGAAATAATGGTTAAGCAATAAAAGAATGCCTCATAGGCCATTCTAGTCACTTTAATTAATTAAAACAAAAAGGTTAAACCTTATTAAATTGTGACACCACTTTAAATCACATTCCCATGTACTGAAATATATGGTGATGACATGTGTCAACATGATCCCATGTTTTAGTTGGAGAATAGTAAATCTTAAGTAGTTTTTCAATGAGTAGAAATTACTTTTCTAAAATAAAATAAATAAGAAAAGTGCTTAAATGATTGTAATATTTGTGAGGATGCTAGACCATCTAGTGAAAACCTTGGTGTGATAAGTAGAATTAGTTAAGTATTGTTTGATGATTGTGTACCTCGTATTTATTTATAGACGCTAGTACCGACCAAGAATACGAGGAGGAAGGAGAATACTACGAGGAAGAAGCCGAGGAGAATTTCAACCACTGCTTTGCATCAGGCAAGCCTATACTTGCAATCTTGCAAGCCTCACTATACAAGTTGACTTAGCAAGGTTAAACTACTATCTTAGCAAGTTAAACTATGCAAGTTCTACTTGCAAGCTTACACCACTTGATACCCAAATCCTAGTTTTATTTGCAAGCTTAGTTATTTTATTTGTTTATCAAAGCTTTCTAGTGGAATTTTCATTCTATATATGCCCCTCTATCGCCACCGTTGAACACCCATCATTCTCTCCCTCACCAAGAAACCCGAGCACATCCACACCAAGGCGGAGCATTTTCTTGGCGACCCTTCGGTGACCAATGACTTCGGTCGCCACTGGCTCCATGAATGGGAAGCGCGCCTACTCTACGAGGCAAACTAGTCGGCGTCGCCGAACTTCTGCTGCCCAGCGAGTGTGGTCGCCGCCGCGGGAGTACGTGCGAAGCGCGCTGAAGTGGCGCCGTATGACCCCGAGGAATACCCGGCCTCAAGTTGGCCGAGCGCGCGCCCTTCGACGACGTGCCTCCGGTGTCACTAGATTTTTCCCTCGGATGGTCCAAAGCCGAGGCGGAGCGAGAGGGGGCGGGGCACCAACGCCGGGCGTTAGAACGCGTTACGCCACACTAGGCGCGCCTCAACCGCGACATCACGTCATTGACGACTTCGACTCCGACGAGGCAGGCTAAGCACGTCTTGGCGTCCTGGCATATGTAGTTCGGCGATGACGGCCAAGGCTGCAATCGCCCGCCGAAGGACCAGCCGCCGAGCGACAGAGACGGCAATACACCGCATTCTACCGCCACCTCGACATGTATTAGGGTTTCCTTTGTTTTCAAGTTCCGCTTTGTCTTGGTGGAAGATCAGCCCTTACCTTTGTAAGATAACAACCCAGAGGAAAGCCTTCAAAGTCAATAATCAAGGAATAATAAAGCGGGAAGGAGATAGAGGCTCCATAGCCGAAGGCCGAGATGAGTAGCCTGATATGGAGGATGCACCATACAGGGGATAATCAGTATTTCGTTTTGGCCTTGTAAGAAACGCGTCTACTATGCATGAAATTCGTTGTATTTCGTTCAAATTTGTTTTTTTCTTACGATTATAAAAATTTGAAAATACGCATTTGCAGTGCATGCATGTGCGGCTTTGCAGGGACGAAACAGCCCGGAGTAAATGCCAGAGATATAAATAGTGACCGTGCAAGAAGCAAGGAAGCCCACCACGAATACTGCCGTTCTCTCCCCACCACCACTCTGCCGCAGGAACGATGGCACTGCCGGCGAAGCGCAAGCCGCCAGTCTTCCAGGTATCAATATACAGGCGTATATTCATCATCTTCTAGCTAGCAAAGCCGATGGCGATCCACCGTCATTCCGTACTAACAACGGTCACACGCCATTTCTGCGGTGCAGTGTGCCGTCGGCCACTCCGTGTGCTTGCCGTGCCGCGACAAGCTGGTGGCGACAGGGAGGGGCCAGCACTGCCACGTGTGCATTGTCGAGATAACCGGCGGCCATCAGCGGAACATCGCCCTGGAGAATCTGCTGGAGTCCATCCGGGTGCCGTGCGTGAACGCCGCCCACGGCTGCGCCGCCACGCCGGCGCACTACGACCACCGCGACCACGTCAGGGCGTGCCCTCACAAGCCGTGCTACTGCCCGGCGGGCGCGTGCGGCTTCGCCGGCTCCACGGCGGCGCTCCTGCACCACTTCGCCGCCGCGCACGGGTGGCCGTGCACCACGGAGACCCGCGCATGGATGGCCGTCAAGCTCAACCTCCGCGACGGCTTCAACGCCGTCTCCGTGCGTGTCAGCGGCCAGCAGTACCTGTTCCTACTGAACGTGGCACGGAACCCGTTCGGCCGCGCCATCTCCGTCTTCTGCGTGCACCCGCACCAGACGGCTTGGTTCGAGATAAGCCTCAAATACTCTCGGAGCAACAACGCCCCTGGTGGGGCCGGGGCGTGCCGCGGCCATTGCCAGGAAACAAAGTTTAATGTAGGCTGCACTGATCTCTCCGGTGGGCCGCCACATCTCGAGGAATCTTACCAGTTCTTCCTGCCCAACTACGTTCATCCAGAGTTCATCCGCACTATCGTTGCCACTTTCGACGTGATAGATGTTACCGTCAATAAGCGGCGGAGCTTGCTTAAAAAAAAGCTGGCTAGGCTAAGTCTGGTCACAGTAGAGAGTAACATAGACTAGTAATATGTATAAGTTATTAGTCCATATTATTACCTTCTTAATGGGTACTCCCTGACGTTACCTGCAAGGTCTTATTTATTAGCATGTTATGGTAACATAGCTATTAGTCCATACTCCCTGAAGTTATTAGTCCATACTACTCCCTCCGTCCCGGTTTAAAGGACACAATTTGCAATTCTCTAGGCCCTAGGTGTCATCTAATTGGTCCATTTAATAGTATGAAGTAGAACATGCATAAGGAGAAAAAGAGTTAGGAAAGTGTTCACATTTGTTCACACATGTGCATGCAATCATTTTATTGCTTTCACACAGGAGTAATTACAAAGATTAAATGATTTTGTGTCTAAGTATTTTGGGATTGCATGGTTTACAAATTGTGTCCTTTAAACCGGGACGGAGGGAGTAGTAACTTGTGACTAGTACTATCATGCAAGGTCTTATTTATTAGCATGTAGACCCACTTTATCTTGGAGTGTGTGATGTTAAGCTAACTAGTATCATGCAGTATTAGCATGTAGACTCACTTTACCTTGGGGTGTGTGATGTTATGGTAACATAGCTAGTTATTATAAGCCTCTTTTTCATCATTTAATGACACCCACATCACCAAATTGTTTAGTTGGCGCTACATGTAGATGCATGTTACTATCTATGTTACTCCCACTATGACTAGCCTAAGGGGGAATAAAATAGACTATTAGTAGGCTAAATTTATAAATATATAGAGCAGAAAATCTCATGTGCTAAGCGGGTCATAGCCTAGTTTTGCCACAACTAAGCTCCGCCACTCATCAATGCTGGATGATTTCTTGTAACTACTCCCTCTGTCCTGAAATATCCTGCATTTTAGGTTTAGTCAAGGTCAAACCAAACATATTAAAAAAATTATATATACCTATAATACAACATAAGTACTTTTAGAATCGTTATAAAATATATTCATAATATATACATTCGGTGCTATAGATGTTTATAGTTTTTTGTATATATTCTATCAAACTTTATAAAGTTTGATTTTGACTAAACCTAGAATGCAGGGTATTTTAGGACAGAGAGAGTACTATTTAGCTAATATGTCCTGTAATGTGTGGAGTGTTTAGAGGGGTTTTGTGGTTTGCACTCTAAGAGACTGTAACCTTCTAGCATTTGCGTTTACGATGTCCCTACAATGTACTCTTAGTGCTCTCTCTCTCTCTAAAAAAAAGAATGTACTCACTGCTCATGTATTTAGTGCGCTGTTTAGAGTGGATTTCCATTCCAAGTGCATACTCACTGCTCATGTATTATTCGAAACCAGATCGTGGAGGAGGGAAGTCACTTAACTACATAGAGTAGCTAGTGTAAAACGAAGTAGGAAATCAGCGCACTGTGGAAAACGAAGAAGGGAAGTCAAGGCACGGTAGCAAATAAAACTAAAAAAATATTTAGTTATAGTTTTAACTGTAAGTAAGTATTGTGAATCTACCACATATTTATAGAGTGCAGGTTAATCTAGATAAAATTAGCCTTAATCACACGGAAACACCATTCTACACCCGGGTGCATATATGAAAAAACATTTTTCGAAAAGTTGAAAATTTTGAAAAAAAAATCTGATCATGTGTAGCTTTATGTTTGAGGTGCACACAAAGTCATCCACCGAAAACCGATATATTTTGTGTGCTGTATAAAAAACAATTTTTTACGTCGTGGAGCACGTTACTTTAGCACCAAATATTGTCTTTTTTGCACAAGCCACCCAAAATGTTTATTTTTCACGAAACAACTTTATGCGCAACTAAAACTTGAAGTTCTACATACACATATATTTTTTATTTTATTTTGGCATTTCAAATTTTGACAAAAATCAAATTCAAGTAAAGTGTGCATATACACCCAGGAGCAAAAAAAAAGCCACGTATGTGAAGAAGGAAAGTTAGAGTATTATAACTTCTCTAACTTCCCCATTTCACATTAAGAGGATACGTGCTGTAAGAATTAAGAGCGCGTTTGGTAGCCTGCAGATGGTGTAGTCAGGCCGGGTGGGGACAAAATGGACCGTTTGGTTCCTATATGCCCTTTTGCCCGCACCAGTGCAAACCTCAAAGCATCCATCAGCCAGGCCCGCGAACAACGCTCGATTCGAGCATTTCCCTAGAGCCAGCCTTGCTGCATGCGAAAAGGAGAACACGACGACCTAGCTCGTGCAGACAGGGAGATGGCGGGAGGCTGCACGCGGTCTTGAAATTCCGATGGGAGGAATTCGCTCATCACCCTCCTAATCCCCTCCCTATTTAGAGACGGCGATGTTCCGCCGCCAAAGTACAAATCCACCATTCCACCTCCCCGCCGATTCCTCCCCCCCATTAGATCTAGATCGATGTCATTCGATTATTTTGCCTCTAACAAGAAGACGCTGGTCCTGCCAAGCCTACAGCCGATAACCTGATCGAAGGTTGATTATACACTTCCATGTGTGAACGCGATAGGAGGGAATGGCTGAGGTGCTGCCTGCGCAAGAACTACATCTAAGATGGGAACAACTATCTATGGACCAACGAAGTCGTACTACTTACCTATCTTAGCTCAATGATGGTGCAGAGATGATCTGCATGAATAAGAACTTGTATATTTTTGGAGGTGGTGAAACATCCCCTCCATTAGCTAGGGTTGATGCAACTGTGGTCAGAGGTGCTATATAGTAGTGTCGGAGATATGCCCAAGAGGCAATAATAAAACGGTTATTATTATATTTTGTGTTTATGATAAATGTTTGCATAACATGCTATAATTGTATTAACCGGAAACATTAATACTTGTGTGTTTTGTAAACATAAAAGAGTCCGTAGTAAGCCTCTTGTTAAACTAGCTTGTTGATTAATAGATGATCATGGTTTCCTGATCATGGACATTGGATGTTATTAATAACAAGATCATGTCATTAGGAGAATGATGTGATGGACACACTCCTATAGTTAGCGTAGCATAAGATCAAGTCATTTACAGTTCGTTTGCTATAAAGCTTTCAAATACATAGTAACCTAATCCTTCGACCATGAGATCATGTTAATCACCATCACCAGATGAATGCTTTGCTGACATCAAACATCGCTTCCGTAACTGGATGGTTATAAAGGTGGCATTAGGTATTCTGAAAGTATGTGTTGAGGCACATTGATCAAGAGTGAGATTTGTCCATCCATATGACGGATAGACATACACTAGACCCTCTCGGTGGAATGTCATCCAATTGGCTTGCAAGCATGTGACTAGGTCATAAGGAATGGCATATCATGGAACGAATAAAGAGTACTTATCGGTAACGAGGTTGAACTAGGTATAGAGATACCGACGATCAAACCTCGGATAAGTAAAGTATCGCACGACAAAGAAAATAGATATCGTATGTAAATGGTTCATTCGATCATAATGTAATCGTAGAAATATGTGGGAGTCATAATGGATTTCCAGATTCCTCAAATGGTTATTGATCGGAGAGGTGTCTCGATCATGTCTGCATAGTTCACAAACCGTAGGGTAAATCTGGAACTGGACGTGCACTATCCAATGGGCCTTGGACCTAACTTACCTTGGACCATGTTGGACTGGACTATGTTGGACTTGGATATCTATTGTACTAATTTCCAATAACACTGGATAATGTTGGACTTAGAGAGCGGGATCCATCCAAGATCCATTGGACATTGTCGGTAGCCATTGAGTAGTCGTCCACAACTAAAATGGGAACCACGCCGCGGCGGCCTCGCCGGCAATGACGGCCAAATCGAATGTATGTTCAGAAGCAGGGATTTATATCTCTGAGTTTTTTCAACATGCAGCAGTGGAGAGATGCAAGGAAAGAGTGGAAGGTGTGGGACGACTTGTTTTATAAGTAGTGGGACCCATAAATCACATGATGCACGCCACGTCTCGGTAAAAGAATGAGAGCAGGCAAAAGCGATTCAGATTTGGAGCACGAGCTCACGATGGAAGGCCTTCCAGAAAAATCACGATGGAGTCCATTTGGATTTGGATATTCTTGGACATCTTATGCGTGGATTTGGATGGACTTGGACGTTATTCATTTTTATTTGGACAGGATATGGACTGGATCAAGTTTTTTTTTGGATAATAGTTGGTTTGTTTAATTTTGGACTTGGACATTGATCCATTTCCAGGTTTACCATAGGGAGACACACTTAAGTATTGGATGCTGTTTAGCAGATACGGAATATGAGTTGGAGACCGAATGTTGTTCGGAGTCTCGGATTGGATCCAAGATATCACGAGGACATGCGGAATGGTCTGGAGAATAAGATTCATCTAAGAAAGTCAATTTCCGAGGTTTGGAAATGTTTTCGGTGTTTTGACCAGAAGCTTCTAGAAAGTTTTGGAAGGTCCACCACCCCAGGAGGGGGTACTTGGAATGCACCATACCCTAATGGGGTAGGAGCATGGACCACTAGGTCAAGTCGGCCAAGGACAAGGAAGAGAGACACAAACTCTAGTTTGAATAGTTAAACTCTAGTTTGAAAAGTCAAATCCTAGTTTGAAAGTCAAAGTCCTAGTGGAGGAAGGAAAGGAAACCTTGAGGGACAAGGTTTCCCTTTCCCCCTCTATTGCCGTCGGCCAAGGGAAGTTGGGGGTGGACTCGGCTAGGGCTAGGAACCTTGGCAGCCGCCTAGGCTTCCTTCCTCTACCTTGGCTTGCTCTTGTGCCGCCCAGGCTTCGAACCCCCAGCAGACGGTTTCTCCTCGGCGCCGGCCATCATGCACATGAGGGAAGTGACAATCATGAGACGATCTTCATCGTTGATGGTGTCTCGGGCGCCAACAACAATGGTGACTTTTTTGTCCATCAGAACTTCTCTTCCTCGTCTGAATCTGTGCCTTTGGCAAACCTCTGAAGACCTAGTGGGCATGGCGGTTGTGTGGCGGGCTGGGAGCTACCAGAGGCGGAACTGCAACGACGATGCAGGCGAGGAGGCTGCTCGGGAGGGTGTGGGGAGTATTTCCAGCGACTAAGTAGGTGTTTCTAGCGGATTGAATGGCCGACAGCGGAGGGGGGTGGTAGCGGCGGCGAGCTAATAGGGTGGTGGTCGTGGGGGGAGGAAATGCAGAACGAGCGAGTTCGCAGGCGCGTTTCGCCGACAGGGTTGGCCCCCGCTTTCCCTTCCACATGGGTTGGGTTCAGCCGAGGGATGTCAGATAACAAAACAAACAACAGCGGCGTGAAACAATTGGAGTGGTCAACTGAGCATGATTTTAAGCGCCATGACTCCCCATATCCCTTTAGGGGGCTTTAGGGACTCAAGTGGAAATGCTCTAGGCCCACAATGGAGGTTCTCCGTCGTCAAATTCAGGTGGCAATCCTCTCCCCTGTTGTGCCATTAAAAAACAAAAAAACAGAGCATTTGGGAAGTGAAGAGGTTAAAGTCATAAGAGCAAGTACAATAAAGCCTAATCAACAGGTTATAGCGCGTGCCATGTCATCAGAATGTGAGGTGGAAGAGAGAGAGAAAGGAGGAGAGAGAGAAGCGCTAGCGCTTGCAGTATCGTCCGACCGTAGCATAGGAAACAAGAAAAAACGGCTCATATGTACTCACGGGTGATGCATTCCCTCCTCCAGTACTAAAAGTGAGAAATAGGCTCGATTCGCATAAAAAACATGCCACTGAAACCAAATAAAGTATCGAAGAGGTCCAAGATCCTTTACCTCAAATGCTTCACCCTGTCTTGCCTATGCCCAATAGGAGTCCTACATTAAGTAATTAAATATTAACAAAAGCCCATACAATAGCTAGTTCAATAGCTAACCTATTGTATTTGTGGGCTTTACAATGGCTATATGCTCTTCGTTCATAAAGAAGTATACTTATAGCTTTTGCCTAAGTCAAACTTTACTAAATTTGACTAAACTTATAGATAAATATAGCAACATATATTACATAAAATTGTTATATGATACGTTGGAAACGTATCTATAATTTTTGATACTCCATGCTTGTTTAGTATCTACTTTGCTTTGCTTTGTCTACACTTTGAGGTGTTTTTATATATTCTCTAGAACTAACCTATTAACAAGTTCCTACAGTGCCAATTGCATGTTTTCTTCTGTTTTTGGTTCCAGAAAGGTAGAAAATCAATATTCTCGGAATTGGACGGGACAAAAGTCAAAGTCAATATTTTACCGTGCGGGACACGAAGCCAGAATACGAGACGGAGAGGCGAACCAGGGCGGCCGCAACCCCCCTAGGCGTGGGTGGGCCCACCCCGCGCCTGGGTAGGGTGTGAGCCCCTGGCCGCCTCCCAGCCTCGCCTCTTCGCCTATAAGAAGCCCCCGATGCAGAAACCCTAGGACCCGATAAAAACTCCATGAAACCTTCTGTACTCGCCGCCACCGTCGTCCCTAGATCGGGGGGATCTAAAGTTCTTCCCGACACCCTGCCGGAGGGGAAATCATCCTGGAGGCCTTCTCTCCGGTATGAAGCGTGAGTAGTTCCACCTTGGATTATGGGTCCATGTAGTAGCTAGATGGTTGTATCTCCTCCTTGTGCTTCCATGTATAGATCTTGTGAGCTCCGTTCATGATCAAGATCTAATCTATTTGTAATCATACATGTTGTGTTTGCGGGGATCCGATGGATACTGAGATTACTCTGTCAGATTGATTAATGGTTTTGTCTATTTGATACTATCATGTCTGTGTTGTTTGTGATCTTGCATGCTCTCCGTTGTTAGTAGCTATCTTGGCCGAGTAGTTGCTAGTGTCTCCAAGAGGGGGTATTTATGCTCGATAGTGGGTTCATGCCTCTAGTTTCCAAGGGAAGTGACAAAAATCTCTTCGGTTGTAGATGTGCTGTTGCTACTAGGGAGAAAACAACGGTCTCTTGTTCATAGAACAATTGGATTGTTTACCTTACACACTTTGCTTAAAGCAGTTATCTGTTGCTTGCAACTTAATACTGGAGGGGTTTGGATGATAACCTGAAGGTGGAATTCTAGTCATAGATGCAGTTGGATGGCGGTCTATATATATTGTTGTATTGCCCAATCGAATCTCATAGGATCTTTTTGTCTAGTATTACATTGTTATGCATTGCTCAGTTCCTGTCAATTGGTCTGCTGTAATTTGTTTACCCTTCATGTCATGTTGTTTATCTAAGGAGAGCACCTCTAGTGAACTATGGACCCCAGTTCAATCTTTATCATTGATACATCTTCCACTGTTACTTGTTTAGTTGCTGCAAACCATTACCTTCCACACCATACGTTTAATCCTTTGTTACAGCAAACCGGTGAGCTTGACAACCTCACTGATTCGTTGGGGCAAAGTCTTGAGCCTGTGTTGTGCAGGTCTCCGCGTTGCTTGCAACACCTGTGTGATGTTTCCTTCCTCCTACTGGTTCGATAACCTCGGTTTCTTACTAAGGGAAAACTTGCTGCTGTGCTGCTTCACACCCTGCTCTTGGGGTTCCCAACAGGCTTCACGTTAGCCATCAAGCTTTTCTGGCGCCATTGCCGGGGAGGCTAAGGACGTCTTCACAAGGGGAGTCCTCCACTTTCTTTCTCTTCATTTTGTTTTTAGTTTGCTTGGTTTTGTTTGCCTCTTTTCAAAAACTCCAAAAAAAATTAGTCTAGTTTGGTTTGCTTTCTTTATTCAAAAACACAAAAAATTAGTTCCTGCTTTAGTTGCTGGTCTGTCTTTGCCTTGCTTTCCATGCTTTCTATCAATGGATGGTTTCTTTGAAACTAGTTCTTATTGGCAAGGTGGGTTCACGGAAGAACAAAAGTATTATTATAAGGAACACCATTTGTTACAAAAATGGAAACACTTATGGGAAAAAATTGATAAGTCGAATACTATTGCTAGAGACATGTGCTCTACTTATAATGTTACTTATTGCTTTGATAAGTCCTGCTGTTGTAGGAGGTATAAACACCTTCCTTTTCAATGTGAGTATAATGATAATGTTACCATATCTTCTTATGTTAAGGGAAATTATGACTTTGATGATGCGAAACAATTGAAGAATTTATTGCCTTCAAGGGTGCATTTGAACTTGCGGGTTTGCTTGAAAATACTAATGATGCACCTATTGAATCTGAGATTTTTGAGATACTTAAATTTTGCTTTGATAATTACAAGGAAGAAAACAGCTATATTCTTGAATATTTTAATAGGCATTTTCCATAGATGGAAGAGACTAATGCCTTGCAGGATCCTATGGAAGAATAAATTGTTGAAACTGGAAGCTCATTAGATGAAAAAGAGGGGGAGAGTGATGAACAAAAGGAGGAAGAATGGATCTACCCATGCCTACCTTCTAATGAGAGTAACTCTTTCTCCTTTACATTATTTGATTGTCCCCCATGCTTACCAAAGGAGGATGAATGTTATGTTCCTGTGGATCCTTTTGAAATATCTACTTTGGATAAAACCTGTGGAGGTTTTAATCCCACTGTTTTGATCTTGATAGAAATTATGTGTTTATAGATCATGAAAAGCATGCTTTATGTGATAGCTATATTGTTGAGTTTATTCATGATGCTACTGAAAATTATTATGAGAGAGGAAAATATGGTTGTAGTAGTTTTCATGGTGTTAAAACACCTCTCTATGTGCTGAAAGTTTTGAAGTTACTCTTGTTTTATCTTCCTATGCTTGTCACTTTGTTCTCTGTGAATTTATTTGTGTACAAGATTCCGATGCATAGGAAGAGGGTTAGACTTAAATGTGTTTTGAATTTGCTTCTTGATGCTCTCTTTTACTTCAATTCATATTTCTTGTGTGAGCATCCTCTCAAACTATCAAGCCTAAACTTAAAGGCATTAAATAAAAGCACTTGTTGGAAGATAACCCAAGAGTTTCCTTGAGTATTGGAAGTTATTACTTCAATAATGACCTCTCCTTATCCTTTTTGTTTGCTTTTTGTATCAAGAATGACCTCTAATGAGAGGGAAGTAAGATTTAGGGAGTTGCTGTCCCGAAACAGATTTCTATCCTCCACCAAAAAAAATCGTGAGGAGTCTCTGTAACTCGTATTTAGCTGAAAATTTACATATAAATCCACTAGTATGTTAGATAACTTTCGTTAGTTCAACACTTTCTGATTTGAGGAACATAAGATGTTCGAAAAAATCGATTTCTACCCGCTGGTCTGTTTTGACAGATTTCTGCCATTATTTGCATTTGCTTCTTAATGAGTCCTTTTGAGTTCTCTTTAGGTGAATTGAGATTTTTGAAGGAGTTGCTACAGTATCTTGTGTTTTTAGTGAATTTTTTTTGCTGTTCCAAAGTTTTGCCTAAAGGTCTATTATCTTTTGAATACACTAATGTTGCTAATAAAGATTGTGTGAAGTTTTGTATGAAGGAAAAATTTCAGGTGTAGAGAGAGAATAATGTAATGATATGAAGAATGGACAAAAACTCAAGCTTGGGGATGCCACCCCGTTGTCACCCCAAGAAATATCCAAGAGGTACAAGCGTTAAAGCTTGGGGATGCCCAAGGCATCCCCTTCTTCATCAATAAAAAAATCTCAGGTCTGTCTAGACACTTCATTTTTATTGTTTCATGCACAGTTGTGTTGTTCTTGGAGCGTGTTAGTTTTCATTTGGTTTGCTTAGTTTGTTTAGTTTGCTTGAATAAATTAGCCTGGATTGTGTTGTTTCAGATAAGTTGCTTGGTGTTTGAAAGGAGTAGGAAGTTCTTGCTTGATAAGTGCAAGAGGAGCTTGCATTGACTGTGACTTAGACTTTAGCATGACATGCTAGGTGTTGTTTTGACTTTATGCTTAGTGATTATTGATGTAGCATGTCTTGTTCCAAACAATTGGGATTTCTTAGTGTGCCTTAAAGAAATTATGCGTTGTTTTAGCATGCAAAAGCATAATATTGTGGTATTCTCCTTTGATACTTTGCTTGGGTTGACATGGCACAAGCTCACACCATCTTATGATTATAAACAAGTCACCATAGCCTCTATGATCATTTATTCCTTGACTTGTAGTACCACTCTATGCTTTGATTAGTAATGTTTTGTTACTCTGCATGATTATGGCCATTATTGCTCTCTTAGTTGGTTGCTCCCAGTCTTTGGCTAGCCTTCACTTGTATGAGTAAGCTCTACTCATGCTTCCAACTCCCAAGAAACCAAGTTATTCCAAAGTGTCCACTATAAATTCCTATGCATGGTGTGTTACACCATTCCAAGTATATTCTTGTTTTCAGCTATCTTCCAGTTAAAAAGTCTCTTTGTTATGTGAAAAATTAGTGATTAAATCCCTCACACACTTGATGACACACTTTATATTGTTTGCCCCTAATAAACTTGAACCATTATGTCTTCTATGTTGTATATGCTTGCACTTATACGTTGGAATTAGCAGAACCATGCTGTCACGGGGAACGCTTTTAACATTGCACTTGTACTTTGTACTCAGTTGATATCATGCTCTTTTGTCTATAGATGTCACCAGTGTGAAATACAGAGGGAACTTGTAAGTCCATGGAGATGTATTTTGTGTTAGAGAAACGTCTGAGCCGCTAGCGTAAGTCTTGCCTAATCATGATAGAAACTTGAAGCATCACTATAGTGAGCTATCTATGAAGCATACTCAATAAAAAGCTATGCATATAGTAAATAAAAAGATCGTTGAAATGCTCATTGTCTGCTTGTCTTATCATTGGTTATGGGATAGCTCCTGTACCATGTGCAAGGGTACCCCATTGGCGGTTCTCTATGATACGCATGTACTTACAATGACAAGAACTTACAGGTGATTGAAGTTGAGTAGCATGAGGTGTGGCCCTCGTATTCAAGGGACTTGAGATTGCCAACTTATACTTTGTCAAGCATATGCTCCATAGTTTGTTCACTTTAACCTTAACCACTTCAAGATGCTTATGATAGGTGCAATGAGGGCTGAAAGCTAACAAGTACCATACTTTTTGGAAGCTCTTTTTAAAACTTGAAATCCCTGCTTATTTTATGAAAGGCTTTTCTTCCACCATTATTTGAGTCTCCACCTTCTACTTTTAGGCACCATTAAGAGAGCAAAGTTGTCATTCTGTGTGCAGTGTTCCAAAACTTATTGATTGATGCATATTGTGATATTACTTGCTCTTGTGCTACTTGTTTCTAGTCACCCTTGTGAACTTTGAAGGTGTCTTATGTATCTATTTGCTACTCTACTAGGGACAAGCTAACTACCACTATGCCATGTTTTCTATATGTGAAACAAATAAATGTTTTTCAATGCATGTTATTCATGATCTTTGTTTGTAGCCTTTCATGTTGCATGCATAGTTACTATGTCCTATTGTTAGAACTCCATCTTTCATGCACATGTTTAGAGTTCTTTGATCCCAGCTTTCAATGCTTGCAAATAGTTTGATCTTGGTTTTGATGGTGCATGTCACCTCAAAAATTATTCTTTTTATCACTTACCTACTTGAGGACGAGCAGGAGTTAAGCTTGGGGATGCTTGATACGTCGGAAACGTATCTATAATTTTTGATGCTCCATGCTTGTTTAGTATCTACTTTGCTTTGATTTGTTTACACTTTGAGGTATTTTTATATCTTTTCTGAAACTAACCTATTAACAAGTTGACACATTGCCAGTTGCATGTTTTCTTCTGTTTTTGGTTCCAAAAGGCATAAAATCAATATTATCGGAATTGGACAGAACAAAATCCAAAGTCAATATTTTACCGTGCGGGACACGAAGCCAGAATACGAGACGGAGAGGCGAACCAGGGCGGCCGCACCCTCCCTAGGCGTGGGTGGGCCCATCTATAGGGTTCGCAGCATAGAAAACAAAAAATTTCCTACGATGGGAACACCTATGTACCAAGATCTATCTACTAGATACAAGCAACGGGTGGATATGCATCCATAGAATACATACCCTCGAAGACCGAATAGCGTTAACAAGGTTGTACTCGTGGATGATGTCGACGAACGCTTGCCGATCTCAAGATCATGATGAAGTCCATCTGGTCCAGCCGGTCCAGCACGATCAAGTCCAGCACCTCAAAGCAGTGGTGTATCCGTGATCACACACACGTACGGGTACCCCGACAACCTCCACGCGCTCGCTCCAGCGAAGCAGCAGAAGCAACAAATCCTTCCAGAAAAAGCCACCGGGAACATGTATCTCGCTGATCCGAGACCATGGGGAATTCTAAAGGGGGGAGAGAGATCCTTCGCGAGGAGGTGTGCTTTGAGAGGAGGAGAGGGGGGCCTTTTATAGGGGAGAGGGGGGCACCCAAGGGGCATGGCGCCCAGCCATGGGGCTGCCCCCACCTCTTCCACATTCATGGGTGGAGCTCCCACTCAAAATGAAAAGCCTCCACTCCCATTAAAAAGCCTCCACTCAAAAATCCACTCACATGCATTAAATTTCCACCAAATTTAATGCAAGCTCTCATTTAAATAAAACTCTTTTATTTATTTATTCAGAATTTTCTTAATTACTTTAATTAACAAACATTCACATAAAACCCCTTATAACATTTCAATTTCACATGCAGAACCAGTTTCAGCAATTTCAACCGAAACAGTTTCGGTGTCTAGTGAAATAAATTCCTGCGCTTTCCTTTTTCTTTCTCTGGCATATCATTTGCTCCGAATGGTGTCGGTATACCTTAAGTGTGTCACCCTACGGTTCGCGAATAATGCAGACATGATCGAGACTCCTCTCCGATCAATAATCAGCAGAAGGACCTAGAGATCCGTACTGACTCCCACACATTCAACGATGACTTCTGTTATCGTGTGAACCTTTTACGCTAGTATCTTAATCCCTTTGTTTCACGATATATTACATGTCCGAGATTCAATCGTCGGTATCTCCATACCTAGTTTGATCTCGTTACCGACATGCACTCTTTTCTCGTTCCCGTGATATAACATTCTAGTGATCAAATCACTTGCTTGCAAGCTAATCAATGTGATATCACCGAGAGGGCCCAGAGCATATCTATCCATCATTGGGATGAACAAATTCCACTCTCGATCCATGGGTATCAACATAACACTTTAGCAGTTTTGAAGCCATCTTTATAATCACCCAGTTACGGTGTGACGTTTGATGTCATCGAGAAACTCTTCCGGTGTTAGTGATTGACATGATCTCATGGTCTAAGGATTAGGATCACTTCGTAAGTTG
This sequence comes from Avena sativa, assembly GCA_916181665.1. Lineage (NCBI taxonomy): Eukaryota > Viridiplantae > Streptophyta > Magnoliopsida > Poales > Poaceae > Avena > Avena sativa. Next base: position 36,228,355 of record OV702285.1, on the reverse strand, counting down.
TTATAGCAATATAAACTCAATGACTTTGATCGTAATGCTATACTTCGGATGAATGTTCATCACATCATTACACTAATGTTGTGACCTCGTTATTAACAACATCCAATGTCCATGATCAGGAAACTTTGATCATCATGTTAATCAACGAGCTAGTTTATAAGAGAGGCATAACTAGGAACTTCCTTTTTGTTTATTAAACACACATGTATTAACGTTTCCGTATTAATACAATTATAGCATGCAAAATAAACATTTATCATAAATAAGGAATACGATAATAACCACTTTATTATTGCCTCTCGGGCATATTCCCTTCAGTCTCCCACTTTCACTAGAGACAATAATCTAGTTTGAAAACTTTGCGTATTGAACACTTATGGCTTTCCGGTGTTCCATATACGCAATTGCAAGTGGTTAACATAATCTACGGATCTGACGCTTCAGGTCCGTGTGTATTTGCATGTCTTTGCGTCTTCACGCATCACTCATTCTCCAATGAGATGGCATTGTATAAATTTGGTCTTTTGGTGAGACCTTTAGTTCCTTGGGGTTAAAACACGTCGATACTATTGTCACACAATATATCTTTAGTGTTAGCCCGTTGCGAACCACACCTTAGTTTGATAACAAACTACTTGACACAAATTCCCTCCTTTGCCGCTACTATAGCAGTCATATACTTAGCCTTTTGTTGTAGTATTCGTCACAATGTCTTAACTTTGGAACTATTCCAAATCCATCATGGAATCTCCTTTCCATTACATTGTGCCACCCATAGTTTAAATTGAGATAAACTTAATTTGTATCTTGTGACAAAACTAGTATCAATGTAACTCTTTACAATGAACTATTTATAATTGTTTGTCACCTCTACACAAATATATTCTTAGTTCTTCCAAAATATCATAAGAATATCCTCATTATCGTCCAATGATCATTTTATGATTCATTCTCGTATATGCTCATAACACTTAGAGCATAGGACATATCTGGATGTGTACATATCATGGTATGATTGATCAAAACATTCTCGTGATTTCACTCATCAAGTGTCAAAGCACTTGAATCTTGTTTCACTTATCAAGTGTCGATACACTTGAATCTTGATTCAATTCCTTTCCATGCGACAGGAACCGTTTCTTGTTGTTTCTATATTGAACTCCATCAATATCTCATATATGTACGTTTGACACAACCATATTAGCGTCACATTCTATCCACTATAGACATTCATGCTAAATATTCGGGTTTTGCCTAAGTCTTTCATCGAAATGAAATTCTTAACCTTTGTCAATAAAAGATACATCATTTCCACATAATGTATTATAAATGTGTCTCAGCGCTCCCACTTAATTTCTTGCAAATGCAAGCATCTTCATCGTCTCCGGATGAAAACTCCTTTTCATCACGGTGAAGATTCCAACTCCGCGATGCTTACTTCAACCATTGAAGTTTGCATGCCCTTTTAGCATCCTTTGAATTTAACAAAACCCTTTGGACCGTGTCATGTACACGTCCTAGGTAACCATTCTATTAGAAGAACTTTGTTTTGTTTATTCATCTACCATATACCTTCTGTAGTCGCCGCCACCGTCGTCCCTAGATTGGGGGGATCTGAAGTTCTTCCCGGCACCCTGTCGGAGGGGAAATCATCCCGGAGGCCTTCTCTCCGGTATGAAGTGTGAGTAGTTCCACCTTGGACTATGGGTCCATGTAGTAGCTAGATTGTTGTATCTCCTCCTTGTGCTTTAATGTATAGATCTTGTGAGCTCCGTTCATGATCAAGATATAATCTATTTGTAATCATACATGTTGTGTTTGCGGGGATCCGATGGATATTGAGATTACTATGTCAGATTGATTAATGGTTTTGTCTATTTGATACTATCATGTTTGTGTTGTTTGTGATCTTGCATGCTCTCCGTTGTTAGTAGCTATCTTGGCTGAGTAGTTGCTAGTGACTCCAAGAGGGGGGTATTTATGCTTGATAGTGGGTTCATGCCTCTAGTTTCCAAGGGAAGTGACATAAATCTCTTCGGTTGTAGATGTGATGCTGCTACTAGGGAGAAAACAACGGTCTCTTGTTCATAGAACAAGTGGATTGTTTACCTTACACACTTTGCTTAAAGCGGTTATCTGTTGCTTGCAACTTAATACCGGAGGGGGTTCAGATGATAACCTGAAGGTGGACTTCTAGTCATAGATATAGTTGGATGGCGGTCTATGTATATTATTGTATTGCCCAATCGAATCTCATAGGATCTTTTTGTCTGGTATTGCATTGTTATGCCTTGCTCAGTTCCTATCAATTTCCCTGCTGTAATTTGTTTACCCTTCATGCCATGTTGTTTATCTAAGAAGAGCACCTCTAGTGAACTATGGACCCCGGTCCAATCTTTACCATTGATACATCTTCCACTGTTACTTGTTTAGTTGCTGCAAACCATTACCTTCCACACCATACGTTTAATCTTTTGTTACAGCAAACCGGTGAGCTTGACAACCTCACTGATTCGTTGGGGCAAAGTCTTGAGTCTGTGTTGTGCAGGTCTCTGCGTTGCTTGCAACACCTGTGTGACGTTTCCTTCCTCCTACTGGTTCGATAACCTCGGTTTCTTACTAAGGGAAAACTTGCTGCTGTGCTGTTTCACACCCCGCTCTTGGGGTTTCCAACAGGCTTCACATTAGCCATCATTATATTATGAAACTAAATTTGAAATCAAATCTAGTGGTACCAATTTAGTTTTATAAATATTGGTACATTTTTATATAAAGTTAGTCAAATTTTACTAAATTTTGACTTAGAACAAGGCTAGGAGTACACTTATTTGCATACGGAGGAAAGTAAGGGTATCTCCACCTATTCGACCCAACCCGTCCGAACTCGTTTGCACGGACGCGCGGAACGTGCGCGGCGTCCCAACGGCACTTCTAGGAAAACGCCTGTTCGTGGCGCACCTGAAAAGGCCATCCGTGGCGCACTAGCAGTGCGCCACGGGCCTCGTGCTACGGCTATCTCCTAGCCGTGGCGCACTACCTGGTGCGCCACGGTTGTGTCGAGATAGGCGTGGCGCACATGCCAGTGCGCCACGGAAAGTAGTCCAAGTGCGCCACGCGTATGAAACGATAACTGTGGCGCACTAGGTGATGTGCGCCACGGATATAAATTTCAAAATTCAAAAAAAAATCAGCAGATCTGGATCTCGTCGTCAGTGCCGTCGCGCGTCGGTGCAGGTCGCCGTCGTCGCCTCCTCGTCGTCGTCGGAACTGCAAGGAGGAGGAGGAGAATAGGAGGAAGAGGAGGAGAAGAAGAGGAGGAGGAGAAGAGGAGGAGGAGGAGAAGAAGAGGAGGAAGAGGAGGAGAAGAAGAGGAGGAGGAGGAGAAGAAGAGGAGGCCTCGTCTTCGTCGGAACTACAAGGAGGAGGAGGAAGAGGAGGAGAAGAAGGAGCCCGTCGTCTCGTCGTCAGAAGGAGGCCGCCATCACCATCTTCACTGCAAGGAGGAGGAAGAGGAGGATAAGGAGAAGGAGAAAGAGAAGGAGAAGGAGGAGAAGAAGAAGGAAATGAGAAGGGAGGAGAAGGGAAGGGAAAAGAAAAGGGATAGGTGGGCGGGGTGAGGATTCGAAATTTGAATCCCGCCCAAGCTTATCCGTGGCGCATTAGGTGGTGGTGCGCTACGGGTAAGTCACCCTCTATTTTTTTTCTGTAGGAAAAAACGGTCTTTTGACCGTAACTTTTTACTCTTTTAGAATTTTGAAAATCTAAAAAATCGCTAAACGACCGTAGGTGGTTGCGAGCGGATGCGAAATCTCGTTCTCGTCATTTTGGTATATTATACGATTTTTTTCGATATCGTATGCAAAAGTTACGGCCTTTTTACCGTGGCATGACTTTTTTTTGCAAATAAAGTCGAAACTCATGTTTGTTAATTTTACTAGAAGCTATACCACATTACCTACCTAAATATAAAAAGATTTAATTTTTTGAAGTGTTTATTATTTTCTTTTATTTTTTGCAAAGCCTAAAAAGGAGATCCACGGGGGATGTGTCTGGCCGTTTCACAGCAGAGGGGGGCGTAGCGCACCCCCACAATGTGCGCCACAGTTGGCACTAACATCTGTAGCGCACCTGCCCTATGTGCGCTACGGATGTTTGGCGTGCGGCCAAAAGGGCACTGGCCCACACATATCTGTGGCGCACTATGGTCATGTGCGGCACGGTTGTTCTAGTTACTAGTAGGGCACTGCCCACAGGTGAGCCACGCCTGTTTTAGCCGTGGGGCACTTCAACCATGTGAGCCACGGATGTGTTGATTACCTATAACCGTTTTCCTAGTAGTGCGGCACGACCCATCCGGACGGGCACGTCCGGCTCGACCCATCCGTATACCAAATTTGGTCAACGGTTAACACGCGGACCACGCGAGTGTCCGTCAGTCGGCTACACGGGACCCATATGTAAGTGAAACATTAGTACTTAAACAATAGCTTTTCATTTGATTAGGCTCTGCCAACTACAAAAAGGCACATTTAAATAAAATAAAAGGGGACTGCTACTACTGCAGGAGGAGGTCGTTGCTATGGATAGTCTCCACCCGTTGTCGCGGCCACCGTTACGGCCGTCGTCGGCCCCGTCGATCGCGCCCTAGAGCACCAAATGACCCGCTGCTAGAGACGTTCGCGCGCCTGGCCACGAACCACCGTGCCTCGCTCATGCTTTGGCCAGCGACGTGGCCTCGAGGTGGACGACGTAGATCTCCACCTCCGGGTAGCGGGTGCGGCACATCTTCCGAAAATCTTGGTCCAGTTGGCGATCTTGCGACGAGGCATGGTTGTTGGTGGTTGGCGTTTTTTCGGCTGCTGGTTTACTCTTGCTTGGGCTTGTTGTCTCTGTCACGCCGGCGATCGTATTTTATAGAGTGCGACGAAGGTGGGAAACGGCCCAGTAGGCACGGGAAGTCTTCTTGCCGCGGTAGTCAAGGCAGCGCAGAAAACCGAAAGTTTCGATGGCGGGAAACGCCTGCCGTGCGGGAAGCCACCGATACTGATAGTGATAGCCAACATCGAGTCGCCATTAATATCCCATCGCCAAGTGTGTCAATCGAGGAGAGGGGGGGGGGGAGGGAGGGGGAGGGGCGACGGACAGGGTTGCCGGACAGGCCAGACAACGACCTAAAAGCGACCGCCGTCGAAACCAAACTGACAGAACCGGATTGTTTTGATCGGCCTGGTGGAGATGGCCTAAGTGACATGGCATTGCTATATATCCGGCTTTTGTTTCTCTTATTGATCTTGCTCTAACCCGTCCCTTTTGTTCTCTTCCTCCTTGGCGTCGGTCTCTCTTCCTTGGCTTCGCTCCCCCCTCTGCTGCCCGTCGAGCGACTTCTTCTTCTACGGGCGTAAGTGTTCGTCTCATCCTGATCTCTTGCTTTTCTTAATCTGTAGAAAACGACCTGCAGTCGAACTGTTTCTGTTTTCTGCAACGTAGATGCTTTATTGTCATAAGACACGCTTCAGATTTAGCTTTCAATCTCCCTTCTAAGTTCTGACCTTCCCCCCCGTTTTGTGTTCCTGTTACGCGTTGTTCATCTTCAGCGCGGCTGCTGGCATGGTTTCTTGAAACTCTTGTAGGGAATCGGTTTTGACCTTGTTTGTTGTTTCCGGTACTCCAGCTACATCTCATTCCCTTGTTGTATTGTACTAGTATGTTCATAGATTCAGCAATACTTGGTTTAACCGTCAGTTCAGTTTATTTGTCTCTTCCTGGTGCTGGATTCCAGAGAAAAGGAACTGAGACAATGGTTTCTGTGCCGTGTACTTTTCTTCTGGCTTTCTCTATTTATTGACGAGAATTACAAAACGTGTGAGAAGCGACTAGATCATGCCATCCCATGATCTGGAATAAGTCTGTTGGAACACCCCCTGCCGACTGACCGGTCCCGGGGCTGTTCCACGCCGGAGGAGAAGACTAGGAGAAGGCACACACAGTACAAAGTAGATGAAACAGGAAACTTTATTGATATATTTCTCGGTAACTCACGTACAAAGGTTGTTCCTCTATTTATAGGCTAAAGGGGGATACGATACCCACATGGGCCAACCCTAGCCTGGTAGAGGCCACACCGAGTGGGCCTCTACCGGCCCGGTTTTCCAACACTCCCCCTGGGTATCTTATCTGTATAACCATGGCTTAAAACTCCGAAAAACCCAGTGGAAAAAATATGGAGAAATGCACACGGTATACTTCTTGCTATGTTGCACGAATTGCCTCATTAAAAACCTCATGTGAGAAACTTCATAAAAACTCACTAAGGGAAAAAGAGTACAATTCACTTAACTATAAAGTTAAGTACTCAATCATCGGGATCAAGATTTCAGCGATGAGTTTGTGAAGATTCTCCCCCTGAACCTTGCATTTCCCTTAGTCTCATCATGCCGATCCCTCGAACACATCTCTCGAAAGAAGACGCTGACAATGATTTAGTGAACAAATCAGCGAGATTTTCACACGACTTAGTATGCAAGACTTTCACTTCGTTCATCTTTTGCAACTCATGTGCATAGAAGAACTTGGGGTTTATATGCTTTGTGAGATTGCTCTTCACGTAACCCGTCTGGACTTGTGCAACACAAGCGGCATTATCTTCATAGATAATTGTTGGGGTTTGTACGGTGTTCAGTCCACATGACATCTGGATGTGACTGACTACTCGTCGAAGCCATACACATTCTTGTGATGCTTCATATAATGCTATGATTTCCGAGTGGTTCGTCGAAGTCGACACAAGAGTTTGCTTAGACGATTTCCAGGAAATAGCTGTTCCACCACAAAGGAAAACATATCCAGTCTGCGACTTGGATGTATGCGGGTCCGAAAGATACCCAGCATCTGCATAGCCTACAACAGATAGGTCTTGGTTCTTTTGGTAAAACAAGCCAAGGTCCTTTGTCCCTTGTATGTACCTAAAGATGTCTTTAACGCCTTTCCAATGCCTCTTGGTAGGCTCAGAACTGTACCTTGCAAGCAAATTGACGGCGAATGCAATATCCAGCCGTGTACAATTTGCGAGGTACATAAGTGCGCCAACTGCACTTAAGTAGGGGAATTCCGGTCCCAGAATTTCCTCCCCCTCTTCTTTAGGCCTGAACGGGTCCTTGTCTTGTTGCAAAGATCTTCCGACCATCGGGGTCTTAGAAGGATATGCCTTTTCAAACCCAAATCGTTCCAACACCTTCTGGGTGTAGGCCGACTGATGAACTAGAATCCCAGCAGGGGAATGCTCAAGTTGCAAACCGAGGCAGAACTTGGTTTTGCCTAAGTCTTTCATCTCGAATTCCGACATCAGGTAGGAACTCGCTTTCTCAATATCGTCAGGTGTACCGATTATATTCAAATCGTCCACGTACACCGAGATAATATAGAAACCATCCTGGGATCTCCGTATAAAAACACATGGGCAATCTTCATTGCTCGCGTAGCCCTTCTCATGAAGGAAATCGCTTAAACGATTATACCACATCCTACCTGACTGTTTTAGTCCATACAATGACTTCTTAAGCTGAACACTGTATAAGCTCCTGTTTGCTCTATGCTGGTTCGGGACAGGGATACCTTCTGGTACTTTCATGTATATGTCCGAATCCAAGTTACCATATAGGTAAGCGGTGACAACATCCATTAGTTTCATTTTTAAGTCCATGTTTACTGCCATTGAGATCAAGTATCTAAAGGTAATTCCATCCATGACTGGGGAGTAAGTTTCCTCAAAGTCGACACCTGGTCGCTGAGTGAAACCTTGAGCAACGAGCCTTGCTTTGTACCTTACTACTTCATTATTCTCGTTTCTCTTTCGAACAAAAACCCATTTATGGCCAACGGGGCGAATGTGGGGAGGAGTTAGATAAACAGGTCCAAATACCTCTCTTTTGTTTAACGATATAATTCAGCAGTAATTGCCTTCTGCCAATCTTTCCAATCCGACCTTTTCTTACAATCAGCGAGTGTGTTAGGCTCAGGGTCAAGATCTATGATTGAGGCAATTTTCTTGGCAAAATTAACGTCGACATTTGCCATGGCTCGGTTGTATGACTCGCCCGAATTAACATAGTTAATGGCCATTTCGTCATGGAGTGCATCAGGCACATCCTCTTGCTCCACCGGATTTCCCAATCCAGGAGCTAGGTCCTTTAGCTTTCCCGCTCCGATGTGTGCGCACACAACTTCGCTGGGTATTTCCGATATAGGAAAGTTCAAGTCCAGAATTTCGTGCACTGAAATATCCGTACTCGTGCCAGGTCTCAACTGGCTCCCCTCAACAGGGGTAGTCTGTAATAAATCTCTCTTATCCTTTTTCTTCGGGCGTCCCCGGGTACTTGGGATTTGAGAAACCGGAATCCGCGTCCTCTTAGGCCTTGGAGCAGGAGCGGGTATACCATCATTTTTCTTTGGTATTTCAACCCTTTCTGGTGCATTGCGTGCATGCACATGCGACTTTGTTACAGTCTTTAAATCACTAAAATGATCGGGCAGTTGATTCGCTAGGGAGTGCAAATCTAGTATCTTTTGGACTTCTCTATTAGTCTCAACAGTGCGCGGGTCATGAGCATGGATCCCCGTGGCTTTCCACGTGATTTCTCGACTTTTGTCATCCAGGGGTTGATTACCTCCCCCCAAAGTCGGGAAAAGATCCTCGTCAAAAATGCAGTCAGCAAAACGGGCCGTGTGACAGTCACCTGTCAAGGGGTCCAAGAACCTGATTATGGACACAGTCTCATAACCAACGTATATCCCCGACTTACGGAGCGGTCCCATTGCTGATCGCTGGGGTGGTGGTATAGGTACATATACCTGGCAGCCGAACCTACGTAGGTGGAAAATTTTCGGTGCCGACCCTTGCGCAAGTTGGATGGGAGAGTGGATGTTGTAGGCCGATGGTCGAAAGTTGATGAGATTAGCGGCGTGTAACACCGCGTGTCCCCAACATGTAGTTGGTAAATTACAACCCTGAAGGAGTGGTCTGGCAATGAATTTAATCTTTTTAATCAATGCCTCCGCGAGTCCATTTTGAGTGTGGACATGCGGTACGGAGTGCTCAAGTTTGATTCCAGTTGCCATGCAATAATCATCGAATGCCTTTGAAGTAAATTCTCCGGCATTGTCCATTCGAATAGACTTTAAACGATAATCAGGGAATTTATTCCTTATTTGTATGATCTGGGAGATCAACTTTGCAAAAGCATGGTTCCGTGTTGACAGCAGGCAAACATTGGACCATTTAGAGGAAGCATCGATGAGCACCATGAAGTACCGAAACGGCCCTGAGAGGGGCTAAATTGGACCACATATATCCCCTTGAATGTGTTCCAAGAACGCGGGGAGTTCATCCTTCACCTTTAGGGGGGACGGTTTAATGATCAATTTCCCCGTAGCGCATGCGGAGCACACGAAATCATCGGGATTCGGGAAATTTTTCACATTAACATTATGACCGTTCGAGTTGTTAATTATATTTCTCATCATCCTAAGACCGGGGTGGCCTAACCTATCATGCCAAAGGCTGAATAGTTCGGAGCTTCTAAAGACAGTCTTAAGGGTAGTGTAAATAGGTGGTGCTACTATCTTAGTGTAGTACAGCCCAGTAGCTAATGAAGGGAGTCTTTCGACAACATGTTTACCATTTTCGTCGCGCTTGGTAATGAGTAGGAACTCCTTTCCATTCTTATCATCATCGGTTTCGACATGGAAACCATTTGCGCGGATGTCTCTAAAACTTAAGAGAGTACGAGTCAACTCCGGATACAACAATGCCTCTTCAATGATCAGAGTTGTTCCGTTTGGGAGTATGATAGTTGCTCTTCCGGAGCCAACTACATTCGGACCGCAGCCGGCGATCGTCATTATGTTACCAGGGTTTTTGGTAATTGACTCAAAATACTTTGTTTCTCTCAAGATGGTATTGGTGGTGCCGCTATCAGCAAGGCACGTTTTCTCCATTTGGGCGCCACACGCGTTCTAAAATATAGTGCCTAATTAATATAATGGAGCGAGGAAGATGCTACATCAAGTAAGTAAAACACAGAAGCATTTCAGAACATCACATAATCAAATAATGGAATAAATGAATAAATGTCATCCAATCGCCAGAAAACAAATAAATGTTATGCTCTCATAGAGCTTACAACCATATCGAGTAATTGTATCTGATTATTGCGGAAAAGGAATCATCACAACAAAATGGAGCTCAGGTGGATTCTGCGAGGAAATCACCAAGCTCAGCCAGTATCTCAAGGTCAGTGGGGGGCTGTGCGCTGGCCATCATCATGGATAAGGGGCCTGGCTGAGGTGGCAGGGGCACAACGTGCTCAACCTCCATGGGCACAACGGCGTCCGTGGGGTCCGCCGAGGGTGCTGCCACTTGTGCTACGTCCTGCGCCACTATGTGCGTGACGTTTTGCACAGGCGCCGCTCCGGGCGCCAGTGGTGCCTCAACCTGGACAAGATGCGCCTCGCGCGCCTTCTTGTTGGCCTTGAACGCGTCGACGACGTGTTTAGGGGCCAAACACTGCCTGGAGAAGTGAGTCTTGGAGCCACAGCGGAAGCAGTCCTGGGGCCTCGCCTCCCCCTTGCCCGCCTTGCGTTGCTTGGCCGGGTTGGAGGAGTTGGGTCCCTTCTTGCCCTTCTTTCCTCTCTTCTTGTGGATGGGCTTGCGCACCTTGTAGGCACCAGCATTGGCCTCATGACTTGGGCCCCCTGCGAAGGGTTGCGCGGAGAAGTTCTTTTTCAGAACATTATCCTGCGCCTCGGCCACCTGGAGAGCATCAATAAGCGCTGCATATTCCGTGAATCCTTCCTGGCGAAAGTTTCGCGAGGACTGGATGTTGTCCGGATGGAATGTGGAGAGGGTTTTGTCTATCTTCTGCTGATCGGTGGTACTGGTCCCACACAGCTGAAGAATAGTACAAATCCGGTGCAACCTGGAGTTATACTCTCCCACCGTCTTGAAGTCCGCAAACCTCAGACGTATCCAATCTGCCTCCGCCTGTGGCTGAATGGTGTACTTCAGCCTAGAGAACCGCTTGTTGAGGGCGGTCCAAAGGACAGAAGCACTCCGTTCTGCCATGTACTCATTCTTGAGAGTCTCACACATGTGATGGCGGAGGAAGTGCAGGGCTTTGGCGTTATCCGCCGGGATGGTTTTGCTGGGGGCCGTCGGGGTCCCCTCAATCAACGCATCCTTGATGCATCGGCCCTCGAGGACGATCTCAACGTCCGAGGCCCAAGTCAGGTAGTTAAGCCCATCCTGGGTCAACTCCGGGAACTCGCGGCTGACGATTCCGGTCATCTACAATTTATGCAAAGTGTGTAAGATTACAACAGGTAATCGGTTGCATAAATGCGATAATCGATACAAGAATTCAAATATGACGGCGTTCCAAAATTTAATGTAAAAACGGTACAAGCTATCTATGAAATACAAAGTATTAAAAACATGCGTTAATTAATGACTATAGTAAAACATAATTCAAAAGCTTGTGTAAAATCGGATATAATGGACACGTACTAAGCATGAATAACGGTCCGGGAAAAAAAAATTCTCATGACAATTTTTATGTCTGTACATACGTCCCTGTTTTTTTTTTAATTTAATTTACTCCGTGTGGACCGAAAACAGTCCATCCACTCAGGCTCCGCATGGGCCGGCCCATCCCACCACGTCCCTGCCCGTGCGGGGGAACAGAGCTAGGTTTTCCCTAGCTCCCTAGTGGGGTGGCGGCGGCATCTGGCCGCGCCGGCGGCAGAGGTGTGGTGGCGGGGCGGCCAGCAGCAGCGGGCTGCGAGACGGGCGGCAGCAGCGCATGCAAGAAGCTAGCAACAGCACAGCAGCATAGCACAGCGCGCAGCACATGTTCCTGGTATGAGCGTGCAAGGGGCAGCACTAGGACAGGCAATGTGCGCAGCACATTCAAAGCCAGCAGCTCGCAATGCATACAAGGCTAGCAGCAGTGTGCGGGCTGTACGCGAGACGGGCGCGCGTGGCGGCAGTGCGGCCAGCAGGGCGACGCCGAAGGGTTGCGCGCGGGCGGAGCTGTGGTGTGCGTGCAGACGAGCGCTGCGCCAGCTCGACGGCGGCAACGCCAGACGCGTGCGCGCAGCCATGCGCGACGGCAGCACGACCAGCGGCGCGGCCGGCGGCTCGCGACGGCGTACATGGACATGCGGCACGGCGGCCAGCAGACATACGGCGCGTGCACGATGGTCTGGTCGCGCCCTTCATACGTGAGCGTGGCCAGCAGGGCCATGGGCGGCCGCGTGGAGGAGCACGTCGGCCAGCGGGGCCGGCCAGCGAGCTCGGCACGGTGCGGTCGGCTGCGCGGCCAGCAGCACGGCGGGCTGGGCCACGGCGGGCGGCGCAGCGGCGCACGCGGGCGGCCAGCGGGGCCAGCGCGAGCGGCGCAGCGGCACGGCAGAAAGCGCGTGCGGGCGCGGGCGGCCAGCGGGGCCTTCTCGGTCGGCAGCGCGGCGTCGCGTTCGGCGGCGGCCAGCAGGGCCTGCGGGAGCGACGGCCGGCGCGGCGCGAGGAGCTCAGTAGCCATGGCCTCTTGTATGCAACGCGTAAGTACAGTTCATAAAAAAACTAGATCGATTTGATTAAAAACAGTCAAGATCAGCCCGATCTGCTAAGAAAAGAAAAATCCAGATCGGCACAGCTGGTGCACGCATCGACGGTACAGTCAACAAGTTTCTAATCTGGGAGTGATTAGATCGACATTGGTCGGCGACAACAGGTCAGCTCGACTCCCGAAAAGAAAAATCCGCACCTAAGATGGGATCTGATCTAAAAACTGAACGCAAATCTTGAAAGGAAAACTCGAGACGAATCCATTTTTGCGGTCAGATTTGTGTTACCTTCAACGAAAGCCTGCGTGATGCAGGCTCGACGGTGGCTTGACGGAGGCTCGACGGAGAGACTCGTGCTGATAACGTTTTGGAACACCCCCTGCCGACTGACCGGTCCCGGGGCTATTCCACGCCGGAGGAGAAGACTAGGAGAAGGCACACACAGTACAAAGTAGATGAAACAAGGAACTTTATTGATATCTTTCTCGGTAACTCACGTACAAAGGTTGTTTCTCTATTTATAGGCTAAAGAGGGATACGATACCCACATGGGCCAACCCTAGCCTGGTAGAGGCCACACCGAGTGGGCCTCTACCGGCCCGGTTTCCCAACAAAGTCCACTAGCTCCTACTATGCTGCGATCGGAACGTGCAAGTCCTCATCCAGCGCTAACTGCTTTGACTGAAAAAACGGCTAACTCCTAAACATTTATCTGAATCAGAAAAAATAAATGTAACTGACAGCTAATTATTTCAACAATCTCCCCCTAATCTAGCTGTAGTTCTTGACATCCACCATGCCAATCTTCGCACGCAGCTCCAGGAACCTGGTATGGCCAAGTGGTTTAGTGAGAATGTCAGCTCCAGGAACCTGGTACGGCCAAGATAGTCGACGACGATCTTGCCGGCCTCGACGCACTCGCGGATGAAGTGGTAGCATACCTCAATATGCTTGCTCCGATCGTGAAACACCGGATTCTTGCACAATTGGATGGCTGACTTGTTGTCGATGAAGAGAGTGGTGGAGCTGTACTGCCTGCCGATGAGATCCTCGAGCAATCGACACAGCCACACTCCCTGACAGGCTGCCGTCATGGCAGCAACATACTCTGCCTCGCATGAGGAGAGTGCCACAATTTTCTACTTCTGGGATTGCCAAGTGACAGGGTTTCCTCCTAGCAGAAAGAGGACGCCGGTGGTGCTCTTGCGATCATCCATATCGCCGGCTAAGTCGGAGTCGCTGAAACCGGTCAGCACCGCGTCGCCTCCTCCAGTGTACCTGCACCCAAGATCAGTGGTGCCAACAATGTAGCGTAGGAGGTGCTTGACGGCCGCCAGGTGCTCGATGGTGGGAGACTCCATGAACTGGCTCACGAAGCCGACGGCGTAGGAGATGTCCGGGCGGGTGTGCACAAGATAGCAGGCACCCTACCACGCTCCGGTAGAAGGTGGAGTCCGTCGTCGGCGCCTTGCTGTTCTTGCTCATCTTGAGTCGTGTCTCCATGGGAACCTGGGCAGGATTGCACCCGATCATGCCTGCCCGTTCCAGTAGCTTGCGCGCGTACAAGCCCTGGGACAGGGTGATGCCGCTCGTGTTCTGATGAACTTCGATGCCGAGGTAGAAGTGTAGCAGGCCCAGATCACTCATGCTGAACTAGGTCATCATCTCCTGCTTGAAGCGCTTGATCTCGTCAGGATCCATGCCGGCGACAATCAGGTCGTCCACATACACGCCGTGGAGAAGCCGCGATCGCCCTTGCCCTCGCATGTACATGGCGTGCTCGGATGGGCTGCTGACGAACCCGAGCTGCTTCAGGGTGCCGTCCAGCTTCATGTTCCAAGCGCGCGGAGCTTGGCGCAGGCCGTACAACGCCTTGTGCAGGCGATACACCTTGCCCTCCTCTCCGCTGCGCACGAACCCAGGCGGCTGGCTCAAGTATACTTCCTCCTGCAATTCACCATTAAGAAAAGCGGATTTCACATCAAGATGATGGAGCTCCCACTTCTCCTGAGCTGTGATGCCCACCATGACCCGCACGGAGTCGAGGCGATCCATCGGAGCGAACTCATCCTCGAAGTCCACCCCTTCGCGCTGCACATACCCCTTGGCGACCAAGCGGTCTTTGTGCTTGATGACGCGGCCGTCGGCGTCCTTCTTCGTCTTGAACACCCACTTGAGCCTGATGGCTCGATGTCCAGGTGGCAGATCGGTGAGCGACCATGTCGCGTTCTCCTCGACGGCCCCGATCTCCTCCATCATCGTCTCCTGCCAGCAGTCATGTGGCTCTGCATCGGCAAAAGTGTTGGGGTCCTCGACGAAGAAGAGCCAATTGGCTTGGTCTGGCTCCTCTGTGTCCATGCCTGCCACATCGGAGACGAGGCAGAATCGGTGTGGCCTCCCCGCGTTATCAGCGACATCTAGCATCTCCTGGAACGCAGCTGGCGGTGAGACGAATCGTGGCGCTCTTGGTGGATATGTGGCGCTGCCGTCCTGCAGTGGCGGCGTGGGCGTTCTTGATGACGTTACGCTGCCGTACTGCGGAGGCAACGTGGGTGGTGTCGTTGTCGCTGGCGCCCGATCACCGTTCGCTGCTGGCGTCGCAGCGGAGCCTTCTGCTACTGGTGCTTCCCCGTGCACCATGAACTCGACGACAAACGGCACGTCGTTGCTGCCATCGACGTTGCTATCGCCCCAATCCCAGCAAGCGTCTTTGTCAAACACAATGTCGCGAGACACGTGAACGCGGTTTCCTGCAGGATCAAAACAGCGATAGGCCTTGGAGCCTTGTTCATACCCGAGGAACACCATTGGTATGCTGCGATCATCCAGCTTCTTGAGACCGGGACACGTCACCTTGACATATGCCACGCACCCGAACACCCTCAGGTGCTCCAGGTCTGGCTTACGTCCGTGTCAGGCCTCGAACGGGGTGACGCTGTCCATGCTCCTCGTGAACGACCGGTTCAATACATACACGGCCATTGCCACGGCCTCTCCCCAGAACCGGCTTGGCATCCCCTTGGCCTTCATCATGCTCCACGCCATCCCCACCACAGTCTGGTTGTGGCGCTCGATGACGCCGTTCTGCTGTGGGGAATATGGCGCGGTGAGGTGGCGATGGACGCCGTGCGTGGAGAAGAATGTGTCGAGGGCGTTCAAAGTGAACTCTCCTCCCCGGTCGGTGCGGAACGTGTGCAGGGAGCGCCCTGACTCCAACTCGGCAGCTGCCTTGAACCGCTTGATCGCCTCCTCCGCTCCGTCCTTGCCTGCGAGCAGCACTGCCCGCATGTAGCGCGTGGCGTCGTCGATGAGCAGCATGAAGAAACGCTTGCCGCCCGGCGTCGATGGCGAGATGGGGCCTCACAGGTCGGCGTGGATGACCTCGAGGGAGTCCTTGGCGCGGTACTTGGCCTTCTACGGGAATGGTGCACGCGCTGCTTGCCGGTGAGGCATGCGTTGCACAGCTGTTCGACATGGTCAACAACTAGCAGGCCATGCACCATCTTCTCCTGCGCCATCCGCGGGAGCGCCTCGAAGTGCTGGTGTCCAAGGCGTGCATGCTAGCGCCATGCCGTGTTTCCGTGCTGGGATGACAGGCACACGGGAGCAGAGATCTCCAGCTTTACGACATAGAGGCGTCGGGCATTGCGCCGTACCTGAGCGAGTTCATGTCTGATGTGGTCGTACAGCGTCAGGACTCGGTGTGGATCTCCGTGTCGCAGCCGTTCTCGTCCAGCTGACCAAGGCTGACGATGTTGGTCTTGAGACGTGGTATGTAGTACACATTGGTGAGCGCGCGCTGGTCGCCGGAGCGGACCGTGAGCGCCACCATCCCGCGGCCGCAGATGTCGACCGTCAAGCCGTCGCTGAACTTGACGCTGCCCTTGACGCTCCTGTCCAGCTCCGCAAATGTCGTGCGGTCACCGGACATGTGGTTGGAGGCGCCCGTGTCCAAGTACCAGCGGTCGTCGCACGACGCGGTCTCGGAGCCGAGGTTGGCCTCGGCGCGGGTCTTGTTGAGGAAGACCTGGCCACCGACATGCCCGGGCTCAAACGAGGCAGCGGTGACCCCGGCCATCAGGAGCGCGGGATTTGCATCATCGCCATCGTCGCCGCCTCCTTCTTCACAGGCAAGGTGCGCCCCCTCCCGCTTCTTCTTCCTGCACTCACGGGCCCAGTGCCCCTTCTTGTTTCAGTAGCGGCACACATCGTCCTTCGATGCGCCACCGGAGCCGCCATCCTTGCGTGCGTCGTCGCGGATCCGTTGGAGCCACTGCTTGATGAGCCGCCACCACGGCTTTTGTTGCGCGCACGCCACTCCTCCTCAGTGAGGAGCAGCTCTCCAACGTCGACTGTGAGGTCATTGTCGAGGCAGTACCGCTCTTCCGCATCCTTGAGCCGCCCGACCAGCTCCTCGATCGAGAGGGTGTCGAGATCCACCAGTGTCTCGATGGACATGGTAATCTGGCCATAGCAACGGGGCAGCATGGACAACATCTTGCACACCATCTCTCCTTCAGGGATGACCTTGCCGAGGAGCCCCATCTGATTCACCATGCCTGTGATGCGGATGGAGAATTCGACGGTCTCGCCGGCGTTGAACTGGATCGCCGCGAACTGCTTGTTCAGTGTGCCAGCCCTGGCATCACGGACACGGGCGACGCCGAGCCGCATCGTCTTCGACGCGTCCCAGGCGCCCTTGGCAGTACCCTTCGCAACGAGGGTCACCATCATCTCCGGTGGCACACCGCGGAGGATTGCCTCAAGAGCAAGACGATCGTCAGAACGCACGTCGGTGCCATCCTCGATCGCGTCCCACAGGAACCTGCCTTCGAGCATCACCTGCATCAAGACAACCCAGTCCGCGTAATTCGTGCGTGTCAGCTGCGGCCAGTTACCTCCGTCGTTGCGCATCATGCGCTGCTGTGTGGCTCCACCAGCCGCAACTTGCTCATTGCCGGTGAGCCTAGCAGGTGATGCCAGCGGTGGTGTCTGCTCGCCCAGCTGGGTGCTGGCATCGTCGTCAGCTCCCTTCTTCTTTCGGTGTTGTACGCCTTCCCAGTCATCGCGGCGACAGGGATCTCTCTCACTCTCGCTCTGATACCAGATTTGGTTGGATTTCAGAGAAAACAAACTTGGGGAAGGAACTGAGACAATGGTTTTTGTGCCGTGTACTAATACTGCTTTTCTCCTGGCTTTCACTATTTGTTGACGAGAATTACAAAACGTGTGAGAAGTGGAGAGCGTGCCCACCGACTAGATCATGCCATCCCATGATCTGGAACAAGTCCACTAGCTCATACTATGCTACGATCGGGACGTGCAAGTCCTCATCCAGCGCTAACTGCTTTGATTGAAAAAACAGCTAACTCCTAAACACTTATCTGAATCTGAAAAAACAAATGTAACTGACAGCTAATTATTCAAACACCTGGTTCCTAGATCTTTGCTTATACCACTAACGAAGCTATTTGAACACTCAATCTTCCCCCCTTTCCTTCCTGCCTGCAGGCCGCGGGAATAGCAGGGGACCATGGCATCGTCAATCGAGAATGCGACGGTGGTGGACTCTAGCGCGTTCGACTGCGGGGTATGCGAATGTACACTGAAGCCGCCAATCTTCCAGGTACACATGCGAATCTCCACGGCGCAACTAGCTCACAGCGCACACATCAGATTTCACCTTCCACCCGCTGGGTGTATTTCCTTTGCTAATTTAATTTAGTTGGACTTAACTGCAGTTTGAAGGAC
Organism: Avena sativa; assembly: GCA_916181665.1. Classification (NCBI taxonomy): domain Eukaryota; kingdom Viridiplantae; phylum Streptophyta; class Magnoliopsida; order Poales; family Poaceae; genus Avena; species Avena sativa. Next base: position 36,209,986 of record OV702285.1, on the reverse strand, counting down.
CAGGCCAGACCGAAAACTCCTCCCAGGTCACCTCACGCGGGGCGACTCTGGAGGCGCCAAACCCTAGAAAAAGAGGCGCCGCGATCTCCTCTCCATCGGCCGCTGCTGCTGCCGGCGCCGGCAGTGGCAACCGCGCCTGGCCGTCGAAGGCGGCGGGCGAGGGAGGCGCTCACCCAACGGGCCCCTTCGCACGGAGGCGGATCATCACAGGGGTAGTGAGGATGGAGCGTGGAGAGGCGTCGAACCTTGGCGGGGAAGGCAGCGGCGGTGCGGGGAAGGTGGCACGGCAACGCGAGGCAGCATGGAGGGCGACGGCATGGAGGCCCGTCCGGAGTGCTGGCGCGCAACGACAGCCAGTCCCCCGTGCTGGCGACTTGTTCGTTCCTCCATGGCGGTGGAGTAGGGCGATCTGGTGGAGGAGGTGCCGGTGATGGAATTCCATTGGAAGACCTAGATCGGCTCTCCAACCCTAGTTGGCTGCTCGAACCTTTCTCCAGAAATGGCCGGCGGTGTGGGGATCGCTGTGTCGGATCTAATAATGGTGGTGGTCCTTTGGTTTCCTTTGCACGAAGACGAAGATCTACTTGATGTCTGCCCTCGTTGATCTGGTCTGGAGAGGCGGGTTCCGGAAGGCTCCGCCGGCAAACTCCCATGGGCGTATCATGCCTGGAGATTGCTAGATCGGAAGGTATTCGGTCGTGCGCACCTTGTTTTTTTGGCCGTTTGGTTTCAGCGAGAACATTGCGAAGCTCTGCTGTTTGTTCCCACCAAGTGCCATTCTTAGTGTCATGGTGAAGTCAGATGCGGAGAATGTTAGCAAAGCGGAAATATGAGGGTAGAGATGGTGATTTTTGTTATTGTGTCGACGGAGATCTGGCTGCATGATCTGGGACTCGTTGCAGCGACTGTTGGTGCGGGAAGACAACATAGGGGGAGTTCCCAGTCTTATCTTGCAGGGTGAAAATTCAAGGTCTGGCCTTAACTGGTTGTGCCTGGCAATGACCTTGTTGAAAGCATTATTTTGTGAGCAAGGACTTTCTCCAGGGTGAAAACCTATGATCTTTGATCGGGCAACGACGGCGCTTGGGTTCTGTTTCCTTCTTGAAGACGTTGTTATTAGAGTGGGGACTAATGGTGTTATTCTGATGGTGTCAGTGTTGTTGCTTTGAGGATTAGTTCTCTGTAGCGGGACTTTTCTTTTTTGTAATTCTTTTTTCTTTTTTCTGGGTTGTGTGCATCCGTAGAGCCGCTAGGGCATGCGTTGTTGCAGAGGCCGGGTGTAATTGGTATTCCCGTGATATTAATATATACTCTTTTCCAAAAAAAAACTGGTGTGAAGTGGGACACATGGTGTGCTCAGAGTGCAGGGAGAAGATGGCAGCAGCGGAGTCGTGCCATGTCTGTCGGGGCATCCTTTCCGGCGGCTACAAGCGGTGCCATGGCGCGGAGCACATTGTGGAGTCCCTCAGGGTGCCCTGCCCCAACAAGGACTACGGATGCTCCGCCAAGCTGCCCTGCTACGACCAGAGCGGGCACCTCCAGGATTGCAAGTATAGGCCGTTCCACTGACCCGCAGAGGACTGCACCTTTGTAGATGGGCAACTGCGGGCGCTCTGGAGACACTTAGTCAGTGCATCTCCACCAACACAACCCAACCCGTCTGAACGCGTTCGCGCAGACGTGCAGGATGTGTGCGGTCTCTTCAGCGGCACGACCCACCTAGACCAACGCGTCCGGATCGACCTATTCATGCACCAAATTTGGACAACGGTTGCATCAACTCGGACAGCGTGTGTGTTCTCCCGTGTCCTCCCACGGGAGCGCGTCCAAGGGCCCACTTGGCAGAAACTCAACGGCCTTCTTCCACTATCCATCAATGGAGATACGAAGGCTGCTTCAAAGGTTGGTCGCTCCGTTGTTGGCGCCGCCCGACGCCTACGGTCATGTGGCTACACATCAATGTCGTCGCTTCGGTCGCCGCGCCAGTATCCAATGCACAAGGCACCGATTGGTGGTACCCACGGAGCGGGTGCGACCGCCGAAGGCAGTATTCGCTCAGGGAGGCGAAGGGTGCCGATCTATCCCACCTAGAAGCATAAGCTCCCTAACATTAGTTCGACTCCGTCGCCTATGGAGTCGAAGTTTTGTCGAGTTGACGGCGAGTGGACGGGGAAGTCGATGGCACCAAAGAAAAGGTGGTTCTCCATCGCGGATGAATCGAAGACGGTGGTGGATGGGACCGTCACGATCGCACGATCACCGCCCCCAGTTCCCACAGACGGTGCCAATTGATGAGGGTTTGACTCGTCAATGCCCATTGTTATGGACTTGGGTTTGGAGAAGATGGGGAAGCTAGAGATCGCGAGACGGTTAACAGACACGCAGCAAGGGAACATGGTGTTTACCTAGGTTTAGGCCCCCAGAGGGAAAACCTTACTCATGCTTGTATGTTCTTGATTGATGGCGGAACCGAAGGTTACAAGGGTGCGCAGATGCAATATGGCATGAGGTGTGTGTATGAAAGTTGAGAGAGATAGATATAGATCTATAGATCTGTTGTGGCGGTGGAGAGAGATTAGGTCATAGATCTGTCTATTGGGGGTTATGGCGTAGCGTGCCCTCCTCGTTGGACCCTCCTAGCCTTTACATATGGGGAGGCTAGGTCTCAAGTACCGATACAAGTAGGTTACAAGTTCTATTCAAATTCTAGTCTTGATATTTCCTTATCTTGTGCGCTTGGGAGTCCGTGTCCATATGTGCTTCGTACAGCCGAACCGTCATATGTGCCATGGACCTTGGCAGGTCATCGAGTGGCCTTTCATTGAGCCACACCAGGTAGCCTGTAGTTGGGTGCCTATTGGGCATACCCATGTCAGTTAGGGTTGATGGGACAACAGGGGTCCTCTTATAGCCTTTGGATACATTTGGATCGCCGTCCCATCCTTTAGGTTCCCAGGTGGCCGTCATGGATGCCCTATCATATAGGAAGAGGAAGAAGACAAGAAGAGGGGATCCCTCGCTGGGCATCGCCGAAGCGGTATGGGGTGCATAGATGGGATGGACGGGTTGAGGCAAGCAAGGAACCAGGGTGGGTTGGCGTTGCTCTGGGATGATGCGGCTGGGCCAAGGAAGGGAGGTGGGATGGTTGTTATCTCTACTCTTTATTATATATTTTTTCATTTTTATTTGTTTTTTTGTATTAGTTTGCTTTTAAATTCTAACCAGCAACTAACTCAAATCCTTTCGAAACTTTTCAGGTGATTTCAAAATGGGTTTTAGCATTCAAAAAAGAGATGAAGAGGGATTAGCAAAAAGGAAAAGAGATACCCGTAAGCATGAGTTGGCAGTAGAAAAATATCAAAGCAATTATGAACTTGAACAAGATGGAGAACATGTGGGAGATCAAAAGAAAGTGCAGATAGAGTAGATGAAAGGATGGTTCCTTGGCACCTCCAAGAAGAGAGAAAACATCACAAAACCAACTATAAAAGAAGAGGCAGATGAAGGGTTTCAAGGCTTGACCATGCATAATATTACATGTAATTAAAACAAGGAGCATATGATGTAAAAGAGAAGGAACCGACCATTACACATGGGCTAGACTAAGATCACAACCAAAACCCAAAGAACCTCATATGTGTAATGTATGGTGGGTTTGGAGCAAGATTGATTGAGCACAAGAGTGGCATGTTAGAGGATTGGAGGAATTGAAAAGATATGGCCCCATCTCCAATTGGGCATTGAACATATATCAAAAACCAAATACAAGGTCTCTAGAAGCAAATACATTTAATAGACAATGCAATATGAGGAAAGAACCAAAAGAAAGGGGTTTTAATATGATGCTCAAATGCAAGGTGGCATGGTGACATGAGCATAATATTATTATGACGCAATAATGACATATAGAAAATAGCATTATATATTAAACCATGTAGCATTACAATGTCAGACAATTGGGATGCTACAACAAGACTCTCTCTCAAACCCAAACAGCGAAGACAAGGATCTTGGTGAGATCTTGATAGCTTCATAAGAGCAAACTCAGTATGAAGATCTTGTACGACCGAACACTATAAAGACAGATCCAAGAGGTTTGGGATATTAGATGCTCCTCATAAAGGAGCATGAGATCAAACTAGATAGAGATCCACAAGGGTGTTTCTTCTTCTCCCTAAAACACGGGTGGGGCTATTTATAGGCCAGTCACTAAAACAGAGGTAGTTTGAGGATAAAGGTAAGTCTGGACGAAATAGGGCATTACATGGGCCAAGTCCAACAGTTGACTTGCAATCAGGAGGTTTCGGCGAGAAGTCCGGCGGCACCGGGAGTGTCGCCGAAGACCGCCGGGTTGTTTCGGCCTTTAGCCGGTTTGGCGTTCTTGTGCGTGTTTCGGAGGGTCGCCAGAATGGGGGTTTGGCCGCCGGGCCTGGCGTCAATTTGAGGAGGTGAGGGGTTCGGCTCGCTAAGTCTGTCATCGGTTTGCGCTGGTTCTTCTTGTGAGCACTTGGTTTCTTCCCTTAGCGTTTTCTCATGGGTTCGTAGCTGAGGATGCACAAAGTATGACCATGCAGTAGCAGGCCGTTCAAAGACGAGTCAAAGTCACACAAAGTGATTTGGTGGTGAGGATGAAGGGACGTCATCTCTAGTATCCTCCACCTTTTTTTGGATTCCCTTTGGCCATCCAAGTTTTACAAGATCTTTCAATTAAGTTGGATCTTTGAAAGCTATCAAAATCTCACCAAAAAGGTTACCGATCCAAGATATTTTATTGGACCGGTAGCCACTAGAACCCGCGTGTGTGTTCGTCAGGTTCTTCTTGTGCGAGCTCAATTGCATCTTCCTCTCCCTCTTCCCTTATAAATCTCCCACTTATTTCCGAGAATCATAAAAGATCTAGCCATCCCGTGGCTTAGCCATAACACCATAAAAGCACAAAGCACAATCAACAACTTCTATCGAGTTGAATGGTGAAAATGCCAAGATGACGGTGGCCGATACATGCGCTCAAGAATCATGAAACTAATCATGAATACACTGTACGAACTTAGAATTGTTTTGACGATACACCACAAATCATAACACACGGACTGGTTAAACCGACAGCCAGTCTAACCAGAGTTTCACAACAGAACTTGCTTGAATTAGTAAGAATATAACCTTCTACAACTGCTGATAAATATACCAGCTGATGACGAGTGAATGTCTACATGAATTATCTTCTTCAGAGTGAGTTTAGTTGACCATTAGGCTGCATCATGGGTCTCTATCGAGCAACACCTGTATCCAAAAAATCGAGCATTGTTAAATACTAATACTCCCTCTAAAATAGATGTCTCAGATATGTCAAAATTTGGATAAATCTAGACACTATTTAGTATATAGATTCATCTAAATTTTGATAAACTTAAGACATATATTTTAAGACTGAGGGAGTAGAATATTTTCTAACAAGCTTGACTTGAGCAAGTGAGGAGGCAGGTTAGTACTTGCATCAATTAGTCTTCAGCCCACAGGTGTAAACACTGCAGTCTCCAGCATGGACACTACAGGTTGCCAGTCATGCTGCTCGCCATTCAAGTAAATCTGGTGAAGGAACAGACAGGATAGGCTGAGTAAGTAGCAATAGAGGAAAGGCCATAAAGTAGACTAATCAGAAAGAAAATAGGCATGATAGTTGTCAACCAACGTTCAGAAAGATACAACCACTACTCTAATCCTCACTCCTGAGTCGCCATGTTTTCCAATACACTTATGAGCCACTATGATATGTGCGACATTTAACACAGAATATACCAGATTGTTCGAGATGATCAGCAATAGCTCTGAAGAAGCAATGTTTGTTGGTTGAAGTAAAGCATTGCCAACAAAACTCTACTGCAGGCTAGTAGAACTCAGATACCCCAACTGTTGCGCCAGTTCATCAATATCCTCATGTCTCCTTCCCTCCAACTCTGACAGCCCAGACCCGTCTCCAATATCATCAGAAAACAGCTCTGCCCAGAATTCATTGTTGAGCTCCACCTGCCAACTAGCTTGATCCATCTTCTCAACATCTCTGTTACCCTTCCCAAGCTCCTGAATGTTCTGAGCTAAATTATCCAGCCTAGGTATTGCAGGTTCACTGAGCTCACTAAGGACACCTGAATCAAACGAGAAATCTAAATCATGTTGCACGCTCTGACTTGTTAATCCAAGGCCATAGAATGGAACATTGTCTATGGGCCGCGTTCTTTTCTTCGAGATGGCATCCTCAAGCTCCTTCCTCTTATCTTGCTGTTGAACTAAATGTTGGAAGAACCGTGGGTTACGCATTGCTCTTGCCAAGAACCCCATCATCTGGGCATGTTTCTGTTCAGCAGCTCTTAGCCTCTCTTCCATGGCATGCACATGATCCTTAGTAGCCTGCTGCTCATGCCTTAGCTTCACTACCTCCGTGATCAAGCTGTTCTTGTCGCGTTTCAGCCTGTCAACCTCTTCCTCAAATCCAAACTCACCAACCTCCAGGTAAGCTGCGATGGCCTGCTGCTGCGATGGAGGCACATTGGATGGTGGCTTCCTCCTCTTGATTATCTTCAGGAGATGTCTTTGACCCTTAAGGAAACCTTCATTTGCAAACTCCCACCTGTCAGGATCAACCTTTCTAAAACCCTGCAGATTGCAAGAAGTAAGTAATGACTACTGTTAGGCCATGGACAGAACTTACAACAGTCACAAGGCAACATGATTGACCAGCAATAGTTATGCTGTAACTTCTAGATTATAGCCTGATCATCAGTATACTATATCATTTGAAGGTGATCAGTAGTCTTCTAGAACAAAAGAATCTGGTTCCTGTACTTCATCCAGTATCTTGTCCATCTAGCTACAATAAGAAGTTTAAGGAATTCAGTCAGGATGATACAATTGTCTGGGAGAATACACCTCCGTGCCTCACCGTCAGATGAAGCTCACTGGAGGAACCATTAAAGAATAAGAAAATTCAAAAAGTTTTGCACATACATAATCAGTACAATGCCAAAAGTTTCAGAACTAGAATGCAGATTAAACTGTATACTTTGCACTGAAGCATTACACACATGATTAGTTTATTTTACACTGGGTTAAGTTGTCATCAAACAGTGCAACATACGGGCTGGATATGAAGTGGTTAATAGTGATGTGATATGTAAGCATATGTAGGATGAATGGGGTTACAATATGACACTTATTGTAGGGTTCCAGTTTACTATATGCCACTTATTCCTCCAAATTCTGCTTTGAACCTGAACCCCATACCATAATCAAGCCAGGTTCAGGTATGAGATGAGCAGAGGTCCAATAGGAAATCAGGTGTCCATGAATGTACGTAGTCGAAATGAAGCCCTGTATCTGCTTTGTAGATCGGGCTTGCCCATTCCAAGTCAACATCTTATATTTAGAGTGAATTTACACACTAAAAGAAGTTCAGATATATTTTCTTTACAAAACTAAAACATCTTATATTTTGAAATGGAGGGAGTACCAAAACTAGTTAGCACCCATGACTGGATGAAATTGACGAGATTAATAGACAAAATGTGTCTAGGACGCGCAGTGATCACCACCACAGGTTACCGAACTAATCAGAAAACTAACTACCAAAACCGTAAGAAGAACACGGGTTGATGAGTAGGGTGGGAGAGGGTGCTCACATATGTGTTGAGCTGCCTGACGAAGCTGGAGAAGTTGCTGTGCTTGAAGAGTCGCGGGAGCAGCACCTCGGCGAAGACGTGCGGATCCCACACCACGAAGCTGTTGCCCGCTCGGCTCCACGACACCACCTGATCCGTCGACGGGTCCTCCAGCAGGTCGTACGTCTTGGTGAGGAACGGCGGCGGGCCCGCCTCGTGCAGCCCCTCCATCGGCCGCGGTGCTCCGTCCTGCTGCTGCTGCTGCTGCTGCTCCAGGAGCTCCTCCTTTACAATGCCCTCCGCCACCGGCTCCATGACCCCCACCTATATCCAACAAATCAAACCAAGGATTCGTCCCGCGGCATCCGGAAACTCGAATCGTAGCAACAACTCGAACACCAACCAACTCTACTCGCCACGAACTTGCTTTGGCAAAAGGTCGGATGAAATCCTGGGATATTTCCGGCAGAGCAGCACAAGCAATCGGGAGATTTTTATTTATTTTTAAAGGAGATTGTTATGCGGTAGAAAAAAAATAAATAGTGGATAATTTCGTGGGGTTGGGTTGGGTCGGGCGCTCGCGGAGAGTGGAGGCCGGAGTGCTAAATACCCGTCCGTACAGTGCACATCGGGAAGGCTGTGGAAGGTTCCAGATCACGCGTTCGTCGCCTGGCCTCGGAAGGTTCTGGAGACGATAGATTGTTTTTTCTCAGATGAGGAGTTGGAGATGATGGATCGGTGCGGGTCGGATCTGCGCAAGTGGCTGGGCTGTGTCTCGGCCAAGAGGCCTAATCGGCAGTGAACAACGCATCACAAAAGTGGCCCAACTGCTGCTTTTCTTCTTTCTTTTTTTGAAAAAAATTCACGTATTTATGAATAATTATCAACAGCACTACAAAAGGTCCCAAAAGTAATAAAAAATATAAATACGTCCTTAGATCACCTAGCGATCACTATAGATACTAGCACGAGCCAAAAGTGTGCCAATGTCCTCACCCCTCCATCGCCAGAGTCAGACAAAGCTTGTCGTAGTAAAGCTTGGTGTAGTTGACACACGGGAAGTCGTCGTGCTAAGGCCACAAAAGACCAGAGCACTAGAGCAGCAACTATCGTCGATGATAACAACTGTAGCTCGAAAGAGACTAATCTGAAACCACACCAACATAGACAAAAATCGATGAGATTCGAAAAGATCTGCCAGATACAAAACTTCATGCGCCCTTCGCTGATGCTGGAACACACCACCGGAACGGTGATAGGACGAAGCGGACTTTATTCTGACACTAGGATGTAGGTGTGGGCATTCGGTTTTTTTGGTTAATTTGATTCGGTTTTTCGGGTTTTTCTATAATTCGGTTTCTATAAAATAGGCACCGAAATTATTTCGGTTTTCTAAGTAATCGATAGTTCGGTTAGTAGACAATTCGGTTCGGTGTTCGGTTTTTAACCAAACTTCTGAAAATAACAACACTGTGCCATAATTTATGTCAGATTCATACAAGCTAAATCACTCATCGGCGCACCGGAAGCAACCTCCAGATCGGCGAGTACCTGAAGCAATACATGGCTAGCTGATGTCTTGAACGCAGGTGTAGAAAAAACATAATAAGCATGATGTCTATCTTGCTCGTTTAAAAAAATGATGTCTATCTTCCAAGTCATATACATTCAACAAATTGTATGTATTGAGAGTTCAGCTAAAATACATGATTATATCCGAAACAAGAAAACAATTAAAAGACTTCCAATAAAATTCATAGACACAATTGACAGTTAAACCACGAACATGTACGTGCATATAGCTGATGACATACGTACATGCATGGGCTGTCTGGCAGCTTTTGCATGTATGTCTTTTTGTCGTATGAGCTAGTATCTACGTATAGTAATGGACATCTGAAACAGAATCACAAATATATTTAGCTATGTCACGTATATTTTTTGGTTTGTACGGTTATTTCGGTTAATAGAGAGTCAAAACCAAATTAATATTTATAAATTTGGTTAATCATATTTACTAACCGAAATTAGTTTCGGCTAATTCGGGTTCGGTGTATTCGGTTTCGGTTCCGGCTAATTCGGTTTCGGTGTTCGGTTTTGGTTTTTTATGCCCACCCCTACTAGGATGTACCACCCCTCCCGCCGCCAGGCACCGCTCGCCACCATCCCCTCCTCCCCCGCAGTCCCCTCCTCCCCCGCAGTCCCCTCCGCGTAGCCGCCCGCGACCTCTGCCTATCCTCACCGGCGCCTCTACTCCTGGCCCTGCAGCGCCTCGCCGCCAGGGACGCCACCGCATCGGGGTACCCCTCCCCTGGCCCTCTTCAACCTCCGCCCGGCTATCGTGCGTCGCCGCTTCGCAGGCAACCGCCGCCGAGCCGCTCCTCTGTCCCGACCTCAACCGCCCCATCGGCCCTGCCCGCAGGCGCTCGTTTGCTGCCGCCTCGCGTCGCCCAGCGAGCCTCGCGCCTCTCTGCATCGCTTCGGCGACCTCCCCGCGCGCGGCCCTTCTCCGCAGCCCGCGAGCCCGTGTCCCGGCCAGGCCACGCTTCCTCCCTGCAACGACCCTGCTCCTTGATGTTGGTTTTTCCGCGAATCCTCCTCGGTGTCCTGTGCTCGCACACGGTTGCTACTTCTGCCTGATATATTCAGAGAATAATATCTCGTCAGCGCCTTGTGATCGTGTATACCCCTTGTTGAGCAGGCATGCCCGCGTGGCCTTTCTGGAGTCAAGCTCCTTGTTTGTCGGTTTTTCCCTGGGTACTGCTTATGGTGGTGGGCAGTGCTATTCTTGTCCTAGGCGACTGCCAACTTCTGGACGCCGGAGTTATGAACAAGTCGAGAGGTGTCCCTGCCGTGAGCATGCTCTAACATCCACATCATCTCTCGAAGGAACGCTTATAAGATTTGCAACACGGAACACCAAGACCTTCCCAAGACCCGAACCCGAACCGTCGAACCCTCTGAACCCCAAGATCGCCGACCCCATGTGTGACCCCTTTCTTTAGACCCTATTTTTACAACATATGATATCTACTTGTTACATTAAACAGTTCATGTTTGCATGCATATTGTGGGTGTTTGGGGCTATTTCGAAGATTCACCTAAATTAAATATGGAGACCATATGCGGGCAAATCTAGTCCAATATTGACTCCATTTAAAATTGTGTAGCGAACCAGTGACATATTTTGCCTTATTAATACAACATTTAAAATTGCGGCGTATCTAAATAACTTGAACCACTTAAATATTTGTCGGGACCCCGGTTCCTTTAATATGGCCTAATTGCATCGCATCTTTGCCATGTCATACATCATACATGTATCATGCCCGATCTTCTGCCGTAGTAATAAATAGTGTACCCGGTGTTACTTTCAGTCCTTTGCTTCTTCCCCGTTTAGGCCGATGAGTTGATACGAGTGTCGATCCGATCTTCAGATGAACCTTCGGCAATGTTTTCAGGCGATCATCCTCCCCCTTTCTACTTATCTTACTTTTATAGTCTTTATATCCTCCTATTGATCTATTGCTACCTGTGTTGCGATGCTCTAGTTTTCTTTCCCGTGATATCCCTTGCAGCCCCTATATTTCCATGGACACCTCCGATTACCTGTTGTTTGGTAGATAGTCGGTCTTGCGAGTCGTAGTTGCTTGTGTAGGTGGTGCTTCGTGTCGTCGGTGTTCCACAGTTGTTGGAGAATTGCCTCATGCTTAATGTTGAAGATGATCATGGCTTTAATTATCATTTAATAACTAAAATTGAAGTAGGTAAATAATGCAGAGGCATAGGTGGGCAATAGATGTTATTTGGTTTTTAACCGTCCACTTGTGTCCCGTAGGACCCTGAGTACTTGATACCCGTTCTTTGAATATTCACACTATCCGCATATGGGACCATGAATCCCCCTAGCCAGAGCTTGAGTCATATATTATTTCTTGGGGCCATAAACTAGTTTGGGGCTTTATTACTATTATGTACTTATGTCATGCTTTACTGTTTTATTTACGATTGCGCGTGGAGCGCCTGTACTATTTAGGAATTGTGATACGTTTATGCGGTATCTGTTGGAATTATGCCCTAGAGGCAATAATAAAGATGTTATTATTATAATTCTTGTTCATGATAGAGTTTATATTCCATGCTAGAATTGTATTAAGCAAAAACTTTAATACTTGTGTGGTTTGTAAACAACACCGTGTCCCTAGTATGCCTCTATGGACTAGCTCATTGATTAATGATGGTTAAGGTTTCCTAACCATATACATGAGTTGTCAATTAATAATGAGATCATATCATTGGGAGAATGATATGATGGACAGACCCAAACTAAGCGAAGCAATTAGATCGTGTCATCATGTTCATCTTTGCGAAGCTTTTCTTATGTCAAATATTGTATTCCTTAGACCATGAGATAATACAACTCCCTGGTATCGGAAGAAAGCTTTGAAGTCATCAAACATCATCCTATGAGAGGGTGATCATAAAGGTGTCTCTTGGGTAATCGGAAAGTACCTGTTGGGTTGTATGTATCGAGATGGGATTTGTCCCTCCCAAGTCGGAGAGATATACTTCGGGCCCACTCGGTAATCGATATCAACACCGCTTGAAAGCATGTGGTTAAGGAGTTAATCACAAAGTGATATCGGATTATGGAACGAGTAAAGTACTTGCTGTGAATGAGATTGAACTAGGTATGACGGTACCGACGATCAAATCTCGGGCAAGTAAAATATCGCGAGACGAAGGGAATATATATATGGGATTGAATGAATCCTGGCATCGTGGTTCATCCGATATGATCATCGATGAATGTGTGGGAGTCAATATGGGTTTACAGACCCTGCTGTTGATTATTGATAGAAGATCATGTCTGCATGTTCTCGAACCCGAAGGGTCACACACTTAACGTGTCTCGACGCTAGGATAGATTGGATAATTGGTTTATGAGTTTTTGTTCGGAGTCTCGGATGGTATCTGGGACATCACGAGAGGTTCCGGAATGGTCCGGAGAATAAGATTCATATAAGGCAATGCAGTTTTTGGAGTTCGGAATTGTTTCGGGTTAATCGGTATTGTACCAGAAGCTTCTAGAACCTTCCAGAAGGGGACCAACATGGCCCCACCTGACGAGGTTTCGACTCCTCAATGCCCATTGTTATGGACTTGGGTTTTGGAGAAGATGGGGATGCTGGAGATCATGGAACGGTTAACAGACAAGCAACCAGGGGACACGAGATTTACCCAGGTTCAGGCCCCCGGAGGGAAAACCCTACTCCTGCTTGTCTGCTCTTGATTACGGCGGAACCGAAGATTACAGGGATGCGCAGATTCGACCTGGCGTGGAGGTGTGTATGCGAAAGTATGAGTCGAGAGATCTAGGTCATGACCTCCTGGCCTTTATATAGACTTAGGCAGGTCCCGGGCATAGTCCTAGTCGGTTACAAGTTCTAGGGTTTTACCCCTTTGAATTTCCTATCTACTCTAGTCTTGCTCTCCAAGGATCCGTAGGCGTCATGGGCCTTGGCCACCCGAAAATCTTCATGGGCCAGCGTACATCCGCTGTGGGCCTTCCTTGGGCTGGACCAGGTATGCTGAGGTCACGCACCCGTAGGGCATAACCATGTCAGTAGCCCCCGAGTGATCAGTCGAATCGTAGATTCGGCTGAGGACTCTTCAATCCTTCGGGTGCAACTATGTATTAACAGTATGTGTGTAGGGATTGTTGATGCGTGTGCCTGACTCACCCGACGGATCAGGGTCAGTTAACTGTCTTAGGACGAAACAACACGATCTTCTTCAGGTTCGAGTCCCTCAACTCGAAACTGGAACATATGCTGGCGTAATTTCGACTCAGGCCGCGAAGGACTTACAGGAGTGGAATTTCCAGTGATTTTAATTGATGTACCCAACGCGTCCGTCAGGATTTTTCATCGCACCTGTTAGCACGGGTTTTTACTAGCAGAGCGCAGTCGTGTGCATTGCCAGGCCATCAGATGATATCTGTAGGTCTTATCTTTGTGTCGTAGACACAGCATCCGAATGTTTGTCATCGGGGAGGTGTTTCGGGTGGCCAAGGAGATCGTTGCTCACTCAACGTTTTGTTGGGGTAGAGTTGCCGAAAAGTTTTTACATGCTGATCCGAAAGATCGCAGTCGAAGATTTCATAGGGTGCACGACCAGCGGTCCCTATGGGAGTAGCCCCCGAGTGTCTGTTCGAGTCGTAGACTCGAGCGGAGACTTTTAGTTCAAACATTGTTCAGTTGTTAAGTCCGTAGGACACAAAAAATTTCGGATGCTTAAATCCATCCTCCCTATGGGAGTAGCCCCCGAGTCCGTAGTGGAGTCGTAGACTCGACGTAGGACTCGAAGAAATATTTTGTCTTTATTCGTCTTTCGGGTGCGTGGCCAGCGCTCCTGATAGGAGTAGCCCCCGAGTATTTAGTCGAATCGAAGATTCGAGTAAGTACTCTTAGCTGTGGAGCCGAAGAATTGTAGTTGGTGCTAGTATAGCTTTTGATGACATCAGTGCTGACGATCAATGACCTCAAGCGTCTGCTACGCCAGAGATGACTTGACTGGACGAACGTGGGTCCCACTTGCTGACCTTGAATTGACCGGTCACACGCGGCGTGGAGATAATTACGGCGTCTCCTCGATTTCCGCGCGTAGTGGACGACGTGGTAACGACGGTTCGTTGTGATGCTGACACGTGTATGGTCAGATCTGTCGTTGGCGTTAGGTCTTCTGGATGGACGGCTGCCGTGCATCGTCTTTGTTGTTATAATCATTGGGGAAAGCTGCGGTTTGTTTTCACCGCATCAGTTCTTGTTTTCTCTGCCTCCTTGTGTTCTAGCGATCTTTGCTGCGCGCTGGGATTTCCTTCCACATTTCCTTCTTCCTTTCTGCGCTTTCACCGCCGGGGTCGTCGCAGCGCGATGGGGAAACCGAAGAAATCGTCATCTGCGGTTGGGACCAGCGCCGCCGGAGGAAAGAAAAGCGCCACCGCTACCCGTGTCACCGACGGTGGCTGGCGGCGATCAGAGACGCGGGAGAGCGATCTCCGCAAGCTTCGCGAGCGGGGTTTGATCCCGCAAGATAGGGAGGCCGTCAGACTTCCTGGCAATGAGGTAATCCCCCGCCCCCCAGCTGGGTACCGGGTTATGTTTCTTGCCTTTGTTATGCGTGGGTTTTCTTTTCCAGTCCACAACTTCCTCCGTGGACTGCTTTTTCTCTATGGCATTCAGCTTCATCATCTGTCTCCCAATTCTCTTCTCCACATTGCTTGCTTCATCACTTTTTGCGAGTGCTGGCTCGGCATTGAGCCGCACTTTGGCCTCTTCTGGAAACTTTATTCCATGAAGAGGCAGTCTGGTTCGGATGGTGTGTATCCCATTGGGGGTTGCATCATCTCTCTTAGTCCCAATCTTCTTTTCTTTTCCTTTTCCATGTCCGAATCTGTCCAGTACTGGCGGAGGCGCTGGTTTTATATCCGCGACTCCGTAGTGCCTGGCCAAGATTTTGGCCTTGTTCCTTTTGACCCCTCCCAAAAGATTGAGCCGAAAAGGTCTTGGAAAAACAAAATCTTGGATGGCGAGGTGGCGGAGATAGAAGCCCTTTACCGTCGGGTGGAGGATCTCCATCTGATTCCGGAGAAGGAAGTGAACGGGGTGGACATCATCCGGACGTTTCTCGAGCGTCGGGTGCAGCCTCTCCAAGCGAGGGCGCACCCGATGTTTCTTTATTCTGGGCGTCGTGATCCGACGAGGGTTTCGGCTGAGAAAGTCTCCGAGGAGGATCTTGATAGGACCCTTCGCTCGCTGCTGAAGTTTAAGGCCGGAGAGAAAATCCCGGGGAAGTCGCTGACTCCGCCGTTTTCTTCGGAGCTGGCTATTCCACAGGTGTAGATTTGTGCGCGTAGCGCTTCTTGTCGACTGCGTATTTATTTTCCTTTGTTTGCTAACAAAGTTCCTTCTGGCTTTGCAGAGCTTCAAGGTGCCGGGCATGGTACCGCCATTGCCTGAAAAATATCCGAATGCCCCGGATAATGAAGTGGTGGAGTCCGTGTCCGAACTGCCGTCGGCGCGATCTCCGGCCGAAGATGCCGACGAGTCGAGTGAGGACCATACGCGCAAACGATCACGGAGCTCCAGCGAGTCTTCGGATGCCTCGACTCCTCCGACTCCCAGAAACCCTCTATGCCTTGATCGTCATAGTGACGGGCATGGAGGTTCTTCCTCTCCCATTCCTGCCATTCCTGTGCGGGCTGTAGCACCGCACCCGCCAGCGAAGCGGAACAAAGGAAGAAAAGAAGGAAGAGAAAAAGGAGGAGAAGAAGGAGGAGAAGAGAGCCCGAAGGACTCCTCCTGTCTTCGACCTGAGCTCACTGGGCTCGTAAGTTTCTTGTTATACTACTGTCCTTTTTCCTTCTTGATTTTGCACTTTTGCTGATTGCTTCGTATGCAGGCATTCCTCCCATGACTCCTCTAGCGATGGTGCTCGGGAGATGATGTGGGAGTCGAAATTTGCGTCTCCTCCTCCTCAAACGGTGGCAATGTCAGGAGGTGCCGCTCCGAATCCTCCGTTGCAGGAGGTGCAGGTGGTTGCGCCTCAGAATTTCGCTAGCGGGCCTTCGGAGTCGCCACCAGAGCATGTAAGTACCTCTTCTTCGTACCACGGGGGAGCCCCCGGGTGTCTGAAAGATTTCATGTCTTGTTTTTTTCGGATCTTCGGGGGGAAGCCCCCGAGTGTCTTCGCGTTCGAGTGTTTCCTTTATTCCTTAATGTTGGGCGCAGTCCCCAAGTCCTTTTTCTTACTGGTGTTTCTTTTCCTGCAGCCTTTTGTGGAGGAGGCCAAGCGGCTGGTGCAGGAGCGCCTGGTGCTAGCGGCTAACCTCCGACAGCTTTAAGGTACTTATTTGTTTTTTGGTGCATTTATTCCGGTCCTGCTTTCTGACGTTTGCTTGTTTCGAATGCAGAGGAGCATAATAATTCTCTCCGTGAGGTCGAAGCTCTCAAGAAGAGCCTTGGTCAATCGGAGAAGAAGGCCGAGGCCGCCATTGGTGCGAAGGAACGCCTCGAGCTGGAGCTGACTAAGGCAGCCGAAGCGAAGGAGCGTCTGCAGCAGGAGGCCGCGGACCGTGAGGAGCAGCTGGCCACTGTTGCGGCTACGCGCGAGAAGGAGGTTGCAGGCAAGCTCATGGCTGCTGCCAAGGCTATTTCGGGTGAGTGTTGTATTTGTGCTTCTTTCTTCTCGTTTTCTTGCTTTCTTCTGTGTTGCTTTCTTCATTTCTTCTCTTTTTTTTGTCTCAGATGCCGCAGGCATAGAGTTTGACCGAAGCGCTCTAGAGCATGGGAGTGCTCTAGATGATGCTACTGCAGCGGTCGAAAATCGTTGCAGCACCGTTGTCAGCTCCCTTGCCAAGGCGAAGGAGGTCCTTGGTCGCTTCTACAAGGAGCTTGTCCCTAAGGGCGCGGCCCTTGATGATGTGGATGCCTTGGCGGAGGCTTTGTCAGCCGAAGCGCCTGCGGCGTACAAGCGCAAGCAGAAGGGCATCGGTGCGTCTGTCGGGCTGGCGATGGCCTTGGCGGCTGGAGCGGAGCTGGACCTGCCCCAGATCACTTCCCCGATGCCGACGACCGCAGACGGATCCGAGGTAGCCTTTGCTGCCTACTCTGCTCGCTGCAAGCGATATGGGCCGAAGCTCATTGATTTGCTGTCTGAGTATGCGCTGCGGCAGCAGGGCGGGGCCAAGGCTAGGCAGTCCGGCTCCGAGGCGACTCAGGGTGCCGCGTCTTAGGCATTGTAGACGTAGGATATTTTGTAGTCTGCTTTTGCTGTAAATATTTTGATGAACACAATTCTTGTGCCACGTAGTGGCCTTTTATGTGCTGAATGAATTCGCCTGAGTTGTGCACTGCTGCTGTCTGAATGTTTATGTCCTTTGCTTTTCTGCTGTGCCAGGTTCCTTCGGGTGCTGACCCCGTTGACACCTCGCCTGCAACGCAACTGTGTCCATCTTTGGATGATTCCTCGCAACTCGCTTTTCTTCGGGATCGTATTCATAGTCTTGAGAGGGAGTTGCTTGGGTTGCGAGGTCACGCCGATGTTTGGAAGTCCAAGGCGGATCGTGGTGCAGCCAGAGAGGAGTACTTGATGACGGAACTACTTCGGCTGTCTGAGCAGCTACAATGTAAGTTGTTCTTTGTTTCGAGCTGCAGCTCAGGTCTTTGAGTGAGCCTGCTGGCCTTGCCTCTTATTTTGTGCAATTGTCGCAGGTGCGAACCTTGCTCCGAGGGAAGAGAAAGAGCGTGTCGCTGTTCGGGTCAATTGTTTGACTCAACATGACATGGAGGCTGGCGGCTTCTTTGGGATGGATCGTGACCGTACCATGGCTCTGGCGACGGTGCAGGATCGTGTGCACCAGGTTTCGCGGGTGCTTCGCCAAGTGCAGACGTCGCTTGCCTCGGTGCTGCACGTCATGTTTCCTTTGGATGCCGCACCGACGGGCCTTGCGGGTCTTCTGTCGAAGTTTCGGAGCGTGAGCAATGTCAAGGAGTTGGTGCGGCAACAGCTCGTCGCAGGAGTGAAAGCTGCTTTGTCTCTCGTGAGGCTGCACCGGCCTAATGTAGATTTGACTGTTGTGGCAGCTGGGCCACCTCCTCGGCCGGATGGTGATGAGTGGGACATGCGTCCGCATTACGCAGCTGTAAGGCAGTATGCCGAACAGGTTGTAGATTTGTTTGAGCAGCGTGCTCAGGTTATCCTTCAGAATAGGTAGTACCTGTAAAAGAGACAGATGTAAAATTTGTATTTTTTGACTGGGCGTGTTGTGCCCTTTGTTGTAAAGGTTTGTTTGTTGTAAGCACGCAGTGCTTTGTTTGAGTGCATGTCCTTTTCGTTTGCCTGACGTTGTCAGCTACTCAGGTGTACACGCGTGATCCTCAGTCGATGAAATCGTGAGGTGGGGGGAGCCCCCGAGTGCGTTGTAGCATAAAGTAAAGTTGCAAAATAGCGAACTGGAGTTTGGGGCAAGACACTTAGCTTTATTTATACATTGTTCGGCTGAATAGCCTTGGCTGAATAGCCTTATTGAAAGTAAAGGGATAGGTAGCTAGGGGTAGAATCGTCGCAAGTCCGCGATATTCCATGGGTTGGAGTATGCGACTCCAGACTCCACGTGCTTAAGGCGATAGGCGCCACCTGGGATGACTTCGGTGATGACGTAGGTTCCTTCCCATGGTGACTCGAATTTCGTCGGTCGCTCTTGCTTTAGTCGCAAGACGAGGTCTCCTTCTACGAAGGACCTGGGGCGAAGCCGGCGGCTGTGGTAGTTGCGGAGACTCTGCTGGTACACCGCTGATCGAGCTGTTGCTATGTCTCTTGCTTCGTCGAGTGTGTCGACGGCGTCTTCGAGTGCAACCATTGATTCGGCTTCGCTGTAAGCGACGACCCGGGGGGCCTGGTGGCGTACTTCGGCTGGTAGCACGGCCTCAGCTCCGTGCACCATGAAGAACGGTGTGTAGCCTGTGGAGCTGTTTGGCGTAGTTCGTAAGCTCCATAGGACGGATGGTAGCTCTTTCGTCCAGGCTCCAACTTTCCGTTCGAGTGGACTCATGAGGCGTTTCTTAATACCAGCGCCGATTAGGCCGTTGGCCTTTTCCACTTGCCCGTTCGTTTGCGGGTGTGCAACTGAGGCGTACGTGATGTTTATCCCAAGGCCTTCGCAGAAGTCCTGGAACTCCTTGGATATGAAGTTCGATCCATTGTCAGTGATGATGTTGTGCGGTACACCGAACCTGTAGACAATGGACTCGAAGAACTTGACAGCAGTTTTGCCTTTCTGGTTGGTGACCGGCATGGCCTCGATCCACTTGGTGAATTTGTCGACTACGACCAGGAGGTAAACGTGCCCCCTTTCGAGGATTCTGGCAGTTTGCCAATCATGTCGAGGCCCCATTGAGCAAAAGGCTAGGCTATAGGTATGGGTCTGAGTTCGGACCCGGGTGCGTGCGGTTTGTCAGCAAACCGTTGGCACCCGTTGCATCGTCGGACGATGTCCTTCGTCGCTCATGGCCGTTGGCCAGTAGAATCCGGCTCGTAGAGCTTTGGCGACTAGGGAGCGGCTGCCTGTGTGATGGCCGCAGATGCCCTCGTGGATGTCGTGGAGGATGGCCTTCCTCCGTCACCGATGGTGGCGCACCTTTGTAGTACACCCGTAATACTGCGCTTGTACAGCTCGCCATTGATGGTGGTGAAGGCTTTTGACCGACGAGATATGCGCCGGGCATCTGTCGGGCTGTCAGGCAGTTCTCCGTTTATCAAGAACTGGAGGTATGGTTGCGTCCAAGTTTCTTTGACTGCCATGACCTGCATTAGGTTTACCATGGCGACCTTTGTGTCCAGTTTCTCGGGTCCTTCATGTCCTTCGGGCAGCGTACCCCCGAGTGTTCTGCTTCTTCGGGTGATCCCTTGGGGAATTTTTGCTTGATGGATGGCACGCAGATCTGTTCGAGGAACACACCTGGTGGTACCTTTGTGCAGGTGGAGCCGATGTTGGCAAGTCTATCGGCCTCCTCGTTGCTTTCTCTTCCGACGTGTCGAAGCTCGCAGCCGTCGAATTCTCCTTCGAGTGCGTTGTAGAGAGCGCGGTACGCAATCATGTTTTCAGCGTGTGCGTCGCACTCGTTCATCGTCTGCTGGACAACGAGGTTGGAGTCACCGTAGATGACCAGGCGCGTGGCGCCGCATATCTTTGCCATCCTCATGCCGTGTATGAGGGCTTCGTATTCGGCCTCATTATTAGAAGCTCGGAATTTCATCCGAAGGATGTACTTCATCTTGTCGCCTTGCGGGGAGGTCAGTATGACTCCTGCTCCTACTCCAGCTTCCCGCTTGGAGCCGTCGAAGTGCATCGTCCATGACTGCGACATATCTGGGGTGTCTGGCAGCTGCAGCTCCATCCAATGTACCAGGAAGTCCGGAAGGACTTGAGATTTGATTGCGAGTCGCTTCTCGTAGACGATGTCCAAGGGTGACAGTTCGATGCCCCACAGGGCCACGCGTCCTGTGGCCTCTGGATTATTCAGGATGCTGTTCAGGGGTGCCTCGTTGACGACCATCACCTGGTGTTCCTGGAAGTAATGGCTCATCCGTCGAGCCGTCATGAACACGCCGTAGGCGAGCTTCTGGTAGTGAGGGTACCTCTGCTTTGTTGGTGTCAGTACCTCGCTGAGGTAGTAGATTGGGCGCTGGACCCCGTGGGTCTTGCCTTCTTCGGGTCGTTCGACCACTAGTACGGTGCTGACCACCTGGTGTGTGGCTGCTATGTACAGCAGTAGAGGCTCGCGCTCCTTTGGCGTGACCAAGACGGGCGAGGTGGAGAGAAACCGCTTGAGGCTTTCGAATGCGTTGTTGGCTTCCGGCGTCCACTCGAATTTATCTGCTTTGCGTAGCAGTTGGTAGAATGGTAAGGCCTTCTCGCCCATGCGGCTGATGAATCTGCTTAGCGCCGCTATTTGTCCTGCGAGCTGCTGGACGCCTTTGAGGTTTTTCGGCTTCTCCATCGCCATGATGGCTCTGATTTTCTTCGGGTTCGCCTCGATCCCTCGCTGAGAGATGAAGTACCCAAGCAGCTGACCCGATGGGACGCCGAAGGCGCATTTTTCGGGATTGAGCTTGATCCTGTAGCGATCGAGGTTGTCGAACGTCTCGCGGAGATCGTCGATAAGTGTTCTTGCCTCCTTGGTTTTTATCACTATGTCGTCAACATAGACTTGGACGTTGCGACCGATCTGGTCCTTGAGGCAGGCCTGCATGCATCGCTGGTACGTAGCACCTGCGTTCTTTAGCCCGAAAGGCATTGTGTTGTAGCAGAATACTCCGAACGGTGTGATAAACGCCGTTTTCTCCTGATCTTCGACCTTGAGTCGAATCTGGTTATAGCCCGAGTAGGCGTCGAGGAAGGAGAGTTTCTCACAACCTGCAATCGAATCGATGATCTGATCGATCCGAGGAAGAGGGAAATGGTCTTTTGGGCAATGCTTGTTTAGTGACGTGAAATCCACTCACATCCGCAGGATGTCCGTGTCCTTCTTTGGGACCATGACTGTGTTTGCAAGCCACTCGCTTTCTTTGATTTCCCTGATGAAGTCTGCAGCAAGTAGTCTGTTGATTTCCTTGCCGATAGCTTCGGCTCGTGGCTCGGACAGTCTCCGGATGAACTGCTTGACTGGCTTGGTGTCTGGAAAGACGTTGAGTGCATGCTCGGCGAATTCTCTGGGAACTCCTGGCATGTCCGCAGGACACCAGGCGAAGATTTCCCAGCGCTCACGAAGGAATTCGACGAGCGCGCCTTCCTATGCGGGGACGAGGTCGTTGGCGATCAGCGCCGTCTTGGAGGCATCCGTCGGATGGACCTGCACCTTTTTGGTGTTGACGGTGGAGTCGAAGGACATGTCAGGTGCATTTTGCCTTGTGATTGGGGGTGCCCCATTGTCCGTCACCTCACGGAGCATTACGAGCTCGTCTTGCATGCCGAAAGACTGGGAGATTTTTTAAAATCCCTGTCGCATTGGTCCGATCGGGTGAAGCTCCCGTGGATTGTGATGACGCTCCTTGGCCCTGGCATCTTGAGTAGTAGGTATGCGTAGTGTGGGACAGCCAGGAACCTTGCGAATGCTACACTCCCAAGGATGGCGTGGTATTGTGACGGCCAGTCCACCACTTCGAATTCGAGTCGCTCCTGCCGGAAATTGTCCGGCTTCCCGAAGATGACGTCGAGCCCTATTTTGCCCAGGGGGAATATGCCCTTCCCTGGAACGATGCCGTGGAACGTTGTGTCTGACTGTTCCAGGCTGCATTGCAGGATCCGCATTGCTGCTAGAGTGCTTGCGAACATTAGGTTGATGCCGCTGCCACCGTCCATGAAGACGCGACTCATCTCGAAACCTCCGATCTGCGCCTCCAGCACCATGGCAGCATGACCTGGGCGGGGGATCTGGCAAGGGTGATCCGCACGAGTGAATGTGATGCAGGACTCCGATCCGCTGAGGTACTCAGGGATGGCAGGTGGGGTTGCCACGGCCAGGTTGATTTGTCGGGTGATTTTCTTCTGCACCCTATTCGCGGGGCGTCCCTTCTGGATCATCATTAGTGCTCCTTTCGGTGGGGGGTACCCGTTCCCAGTGTTGTTCTGTGCGGGTGCGACTGGTTGATTTGGGCCTCCGATAGGCGGCGGTGGAGGAGCTCCATGTGCTATTTCACCTGGCGCAGGTGCGTTTCCGAACGCAGGGATTGGGGCTTGTTGCCTCATCTGCACCATGCTTTCGCTGAGTTTCTGGAACTCGCGGCAATCCTTGAGCATGTGGCTAGCTTTCTTTTTGCCATCCTGCTTGTCGATGTAGAAGTGGATGGTGCATGGACCCGAAAGTTTGTCGTATGCTGAGGGTCCGTTGTCGCGGTCGCGGCGTTGCCACAACTGTGCTGGGTGTCCGCCGTCGCGGAAGTTTCCTCCGCGGTATCCTCCGCTGTTGCGGCTGTTGTCGTTGCGACGGTCGGCGTAGCCGGCCGCGACCATGTCGGGTCCGTCGCGGTCATCGTAGACGCGCGATCTCCTCTTGCTGCGGCGTTCCCGTCTTCGGCCGTAGTCATCCTCTTCATCTGATTGTGCTCGGTGAATGCAATCTTCGCCGTCGGCCCACCTGTTGGCAATGTCCATGAGGTGGTCGAGTGTTTTGG
The DNA here is from genome assembly GCA_916181665.1 of Avena sativa. Taxonomy (NCBI): domain Eukaryota; kingdom Viridiplantae; phylum Streptophyta; class Magnoliopsida; order Poales; family Poaceae; genus Avena; species Avena sativa. The sequence goes on along the minus strand of OV702285.1, from coordinate 36,186,599 downwards.
GTTTGACGCATCCAAGTTCTTCCTTGAAATCTTAGCGTTTAACGCCGTCCCTGAAGGCGTCGATGGCCATCTCTTCGGAGATGTGTGCTGCGGAGTTCTTGGTGGTAGACCAGCGTAGTATGTACGAGCGAATAGATTCGCCCGTTCTCTGAGTGCAGGCTCGCAACTCTTCGATTGAGGCGGGCCTCTTGCTGGTGCCCTTGAAATTTCGGATGAAGCTATAAGCTAGCTCCTCCCAGCTTCGGATGGACCCTGATGATAGGCTACTGAGCCAGACCCGCGCCGCGCCTGTCAGCTGCAGCTGAAGACATTGCATGGCGGTTTCTTTGTTACCGTTGTGTAGCTTGACGGACGACAGATGGTCACTGAGCCAGGCTTTTGGATCTTGCGTGCCATTGAACTTCGGAGTATCCGAAGGAAGCTTGAAATTGCATGGCATCTGTGTTCTCCGAACAGATCTGCTGAAGCATCGGGCTCCACAGAGTTCTCCTTCATCTTCGTCCATCTCGGATTCAGACGAGCATGCACGTTTGGATCGTGCTTTGTCGATTTTGCGCTGTGTAAGCGCGTCTCTGGCGTCGTAGTCGCGTTTATGGCGACGCGAGCTCTTCTTCCTTCGAGGAAGGTCGTGTTCCTCTTCTTCTTCGGATGAAGGGGTGGGGCTCCAATCGCTCATGGCCGGAGCTTTCTTCTTCGGCTCCGCAGGAGCGTCTTCGTGGAGCGCAGCTCCGACAAGTCCGAGTCCGGTGAGTGCGGACTTATGCATGGCTCTTTTCGGGTCCCCCTCCGGGGGTGGGTGGGCCGCGAGATACGCAGTGGCTGCCATGATCGCAGCTTGCGGTGTCTTCGGGATGATGTTGCCGTCGGCGTCCATCTCCATGAATGATGTGTGGAGAGTTCGGGTCACATCACGGCGCTCCTTAGGATCCATGTTCTCCACCCGAGAGCGGTGCTTGTTTCCTTGGTTTCCGTTCGTGCTAGAGCCGGGGGCCATGGCCGAGAGCGCAGCTCGGCGCGCGCTGGACTCAGAGGCTTCTTGCTTGCGTTTGTCAAGTGTTTCCTGCATCTTGACTTGCTTCTTGTGCTCCTCGATGAGGAGGTAGTGGTATGCCATCAGTAGTTCTCGTGAGGCGTCTGCAGGCAGGACTATGTCGCCTGCTACGGCACGGCGTGCCTGGATCCATCCTTCTTTGCTAAGTTGGATGACGTGGCCGTTGTTTTCCCCGTCGGGTGGGGGGACTGGCTTCTTCTGTTCCCGCCGTTTCCGCCGTTTCTGTCCTGCGGGTGGGGTTCGTGTTGGGCGGCGGGTTAGGCGTTTGCTGTTCCTGGATGACTGCGGCGCACTAGTAGTGCTTGTAGATTGGTTTGCTACTACCGCAGCTTTCGGATCCGGAACCGTAGGTCCCTGCATCCGATGGCGGATCGCACAGATCGGAGTTGCAGCTGTTGCTGTCATAGGAATCATCTGCTGATGATGTTGTGCGAAGCACGGGGTGTGGGGCCCACGAAGCGGACATGATTGATGGTAGGGGCACCCGCTTAGGGAGGCGGAGGGTGCCAGTGTGCCCCACCTGGAAGCAGAAGCTCCCGAATAAGATTTCGAGTCCGTCGCCTACGGGCTCGAAGTCCTTCATGGTGGCCGGCGAGTGGGCGGTGAAGTCAAAAGAACCGAAGAGGAGGTGGCTCTCCGTCGCCGCAGAGTTGTAGATCGATCGGGTCCATCACGACCGCACAATCAGCAGCCCCAGTTCCCACAGACGGCGCCAATTGACGAGGTTTCGACTCGTCAATGCCCATTGTTATGGACTTGGGTTTTGGAGAAGATGGGGATGCTGGAGATCGTGGAACGGTTAACAGACAAGCAACCAGGGGACACGAGATTTACCCAGGTTCAGGCCCCCGGAGGGAAAACACAACTCCTGCTTGTCTGCTCTTGATTACGGCGGAACCGAAGATTACAGGGATGCGCAAATTCGATCTAGCGTGGAGGTGTGTATGCGAAAGTATGAGTCGAGAGATCTAGGTCGTGCCCTCCTGGCCTTTATATAGACTTAGGCAGGTCCCGGGCATAGTCCTAGTCGGTTACAAGTTCTAGGGTTTTACCCCTTTGAATTTCCTATCTACTCTAGTCTTGCTCTCTAAGGATCCGTAGGCGTCATGGGCCTTGGCCACCCGAAAATCTTCATGGGCTAGCGTACATCCGCTGTGGGCCTTCCTTGGGCTGGACCAGGTATGCTGAGGTCACGTACCCGTAGCGCATAACCATGTCACCACCTGCCGGGAGGGGGCATGGGCCTATGAGGGAGTGCCCTGGCCGCATTGGGCCAGGGGCACAAGGCCCCATAGGGCCCAGCTGGCCAAACCTAGGGGAAACCCTAGGGGAGCTTCCAGAAGGGGGGGAAACTTGCCCCCCACTCCTCCCTCCTTGGCCGCCGGCCCTAGGGCTTGAGGGAGGGGCAAGGGCTGGCCGCCCACCCCTCTATATAAAGAGGGCTGGGGGCGCACCCCCTCCCACACCTCCTTCTCAAGCCCTAGCTGCCTTGCTGCCCTCTTCTCTCTCTCCCTCCCGACTGCACGTAGGCGAAGCCCTGCTGCAGAAACTCTCGACCACTTGCACCGCGCCGTCGCGTTGTAGATCCAATCCGTCTCTCCACCATACTTGCTGGACCGAGGAAGGAGGAGACGTCGAGATGCCGCACGTGTGCATCTCTCTAAGGCATCGCCACTTGCGGTGTTAGATCAGATCGGATCGCGAGGAGGAGAAGCGAGTACGACTACATCACCCACGTTCCGATGAACGTTCCGCTGTGAGAATCTTCAAGGGTATGAAGATCTCATCTAATCCCTCTCGTTGTTTGCATCTCCTAGATTAGATCTTGGCTTTCCCGTTCGCATCCGTAGAAATTTTTTGATTTACTATGCTGTGAAACCCTTCAGTGGTATCAGAGCTAGATCTATGCGTAGATGTGTTTCACGAGTAGAACGCAACATGGTTGTTGCGGGCGTTGATGTTTTCTGTTGCAAGCCTCTTGTTCATGTTCTTCTTATGACGCGGGATAGTGAGATTGAAGCGGTCCAGGCCAACCTTACGCGACGTCGTTCGCGAGACTGGCTCCGCACTTGACGTGTGGCTTGTTCCACACATGCGGCTGGTGGATGCCAGTTTCTCTCACTATAGTTGTCATGGGATTTACACCGGAGTTTGGCAACCATAATATCACCGTTGTGGCTTTCCGTAGGTAAGAATCGTTCTTAGCTTGCTACTCCCATAAGCCATGTAAAACATGCAACAACAAAGTAGAGGCGTCTAACTTGTTTTTGCAGGGAGTGTTTTCTGTGATATGGTATGGCCCAAGATGTGATGTGTATGTTGTATGCAATGATCATGTTTTGTAATGTTTCACGACTTGCATGTCGATGAGTACACAACCGGCAGGAGCCATATGGTTTTCTTTATAATTGTGTATGACCTGTGTGTCAACTTCTTATACGCCATGTAATAGTGTCACTTTATCGCTAAGTAGTTAGCAATAGTTGTAGTTGTTATTCGTGGTGGAGGCAATCATGGTGGAGTGATGGAGATCATGCCGGCACGGACAAGATGGAGATCATTGCGCGAAGATTGGCTATACCATGTCACATAAATTTATATGCATGTGATATTTATCCTTTTATGTATCTTATTATGCTTAGATCGCGACGGTAGCATTATAAGATGATTCCTCACTTAAAGATCAAGATAAAACTGTGTTCTCCCCATGTATGCACCATTGAGAAAGTTCGTCGTGTCGAAGCATCACGTGATGATCGGGTGCTATAGACTCTACGTTCACATACAACGGGTGCAAGCCAGTTTTTCACAAGCGGAAATACTTGGGTTTGACTTGACGAGCCTAGCATGTACAGACATGGCCTCGGAACACAAGAACCGAAAGGTTAAGCATGAGTCATATGAATGATATGATCGACACTTCGTTGTCCACCATTGAAACCACATCTCTTCTCGTGAAGATCGGATTAGGTGTGGTGAATTTGGATCATGTTCACTAAACAACTTGAGGGATGTTGAATTTAGTGGGAGTTCATCTAGTAATTTGATTAAAAGTTGAACTAGTTATCATGAACATAGTCTAATTTTTACTTTCAAATATTGTAGATCAAATGGCTAAGTCCAACTTCAACTTCAACGTTTTTGCTGAGAAGGAAAAGCTTAGAAACAATGGGTCTAACTTCACCAATTGGTTCCGCAATCTGAGAATCATACTCTCTGGCGGTCAAAAGGACTATGTCCTTGAGAATGCGTTAGGTGACGCCCCTGCTGCAACTGCGCCGGCTGATGAGAAAGCTGTCTATCAGTCGCGCAAAGATGATTATGGTGTGATTAAGAGCACCATGTTGTTTGCTATGGAATCGGACCTTCAAAATAGTTTTGAAGACTATCCCGGGCCCTTTGAGATTCTTGAGGAGCTGAAAACCATGTTTCAGACTCAGGCCCGTTCTGAGAGATATGAGATCTCTGAGAAATTCTTTAACTGCAAGATGGAGGAAGGGAGTTCCGTTAGTGAGCACGCCATAAAGATGTCGGGCTACACTCAACACCTTGAGCAACTGGACTGCAAGATTCCAGAGGAGCTCAAGATTGACAGGGTTCTGCAATCACTCCCTCCCAGCTACAAAAGTTTTATAGTGACTCATAATCATATTGGTTCCACTGATACGATCACCGAGCTCTTCGCAAAGCTGAAGGCTCCGGAGGTGGACATCAAAAAGGATAATCATGTGTTGATGGTCAACAAGCCCCCCACCTTCAAGAAAGGTAAGGGTGCAAAGAATCCCTTCAAGAAAGGCGGCGGCAAGCGCGTTGCCCCTGCTGAGAAGAAGCTCAAGTCTGGACCCAAGCCGGACACTGAGTGCTTCTATTGCAAGGACAAGGGTCACTGGAAGCGCAACTGTCCGAAGTACTTAGCGGACAAGAAGGCTGGCACCATCAAAGGTATATTTGATATACATGTTATTGATGTTTTCCTTACTAGCCCTCGTTGTAGTGCCTGGGTATTTGATACTGGTTTGGTTGCTAATATTTGTAACTCGAAACAGGAGCTACGGAATAGACGGCGGCTTGCGAGGGATGAGGTGACGATGCGCATTGGCAACGGATCAAGAGTTGATGTGATGGCCGTCGGCACGCTCTCCTTAGTTTTACCTTCGGGATTAGTTTTAAACCTTAATAAGTGTTATTATGTGCCTGCGTTGAGCATGAACATTATTTCTGGATCATGTTTATTGCAAGACAGTTATTCATTTAAATCGGAGAATAATGGTTGTTCTATTTATATGAGTAACATCTTTTATGGTCATGCACCTGTTGTGAATGGTTTATTTCTTCTGAATCTCGAAAGGGATGAAACACACATCCATAACATTGAGGCTAAGAGATGCAAAGTAGATAGTGATAATACTACTTATTTGTGGCACTGTCGTCTAGGTCATATTGGTGTAAAGCGCATGAAGAAACTCCATTCTGATGGACTTTTGGAGTCTCTTGATTTTGAATCATTTGACACATGCGAACCATGCCTCATGGGCAAGATGATCAAAACCCCGTTCTCCGGCATGATGGAGCGAGCAACGGACTTGTTGGAAATCATACATACCGATGTATGCGGATCGATGAGTGTTTCGACGCGTGGTGGATATCGCTATTTTCTCACTTTTACCGATGACATAAGTAGATATGGGTATATCTATTTAATGAAACATAAATCTGAAACATTTGAAAAGTTCAAGGAATTTCAGAATGAAGTGGAGAACCATCATAACAGAAAGATTAAGTTTCTACGATCCGATCGTGGAGGTGAATATTTGAGTTATGATTTTCTCACGCATCTTAAAGCAAGCGGAATCGTTTCGCAACTCACGCCACCCGGAACACCACAGCGCAATGGTGTGTCTGAACGCCGGAATCGAACTATATTAGATATGGTCCGATCAATGATGTCTCTTACTGATTTGCCGTTATCATTTAGGGGTTATGCATTAGCGCTGCATTCACTTTAAATAGGGCACCATCTAAATCCGTTGAGACGACACCGTATGAACTGTGGTTTGGTGCTAAACCTAAGTTGTCGTTTCTTAAAGTTTGGGGATGTGAAGCCTACGTCAAGAAGTTGATGCCGGACAAGCTCGAACCCAAAGCGGAGAAATGCGTCTTCATAGGATACCCTAAGGAAACTATTGGGTGTACCTTCTATCACAGAACCGAAGGCAAAGTGTTTGTCGCAAAGAACGGTTCCTTTCTTGAGAAGGAGTTTCTCTCGAAAGAAGTGAGTGGGAGGAAAGTAGAGCTAGACGAGGTTGTTGAACCTTCTCTTGAATTGGAGAGTAGCGCAGCACCTGAAATTGTTCCAGTGCAGCCTGCACCAACAATAGAGGAAGCTAATGACAAGGATCATGAAGCTTCAGATGATGCTGCTACTGAACGTCGTAGGTCGACAAGGTCGTGTGCCCCTCCTGAGTGGTACGGCAACCCTGTCTTGACTGTCTTGTTGGTAGAAGACAGTGAACCTACGAACTATGAGGAAGCGATGATGAGCCCAGACTCTGAGAAATGGCTAGAGGCCATGAAATCCGAATTGGGATCCATGAGCTAAAACCAAGTATGGACTTTGGTGGACCCTCCTAGAGACCGAAAGGCCATTGAGTTTTCAAGAAGAAAACGGACGCGGATGGTAATGTTACCGTCTATAAAGCACGACTTGTCGCGAAAGGTTTTCGACAAGTTCAAGGTGTTGACTACGATGAGAATTTCTCTCCCGTAGCGATGTTTAAGTCCATTCGGATTTTGTTAGCAATTGCTGCGTTTCATGATTATGAAATATGGCAGATGGATTTCAAGACTGCGTTCCTCAATGGCAACATTGATGAAGAGTTGTATATGATGCAACCCGAAGGTTTTGTCGATCCTAAGGATGCTGATAAAGTATGCAAACTTCAGCGTTCCATTTATGGACTGAAGCAAGCATCTCGGAGTTGGAACCTTCGTTTTCATCAAGTGATCAAGAGCTTTGGATTTGTTCCAAATTGCTACGAAGCTTGTATCTACAAGAAAGTGAGTGGGAGCTCAGTGACATTTCTGGTACTATATGTGGATGACATATTGATTATTGGAAATGACATTAACATGCTTAACGATGTGAAGAGTTATTTGAACAAGTGTTTTTCAATGAAAGACCTAGGTGAAGCTGCTTATATATTGGGCATCAAAATCTATAGAGATAGACAAAGACGCCTGATAGCTTTAAGCCAAAGTACATACCTAGACAAAGTTCTGAAAAGGTTCAGAATGGATAAGGCAAAGAAAGGTTCAGTGCCTATGTTGTCAGGTAAGATATTGAGCAAGGCTCAGTGTCCAGCTACGGTAAATGATAGGGAAGCTATGAGCAAAGTGCCTTATGCCTCGGCCATAGGTTCTATCATGTATGCCATGCTGTGTACTAGACCGGATGTGTCCAATGCTCTTAGTTTGACGAGCAGATATCAAAGTGATACAGGAGTGGAACACTGGACAGCCGTGAAGAACATCCTAAAGTACCTAAATAGGACTAAAGAAATGTTCTTAGTCTATGGAGGTGATGAACAGCTCGTCGTAAAAGGTTACGTCGACGCTAGTTTCGACACCGACAAGGATGATTCTAAATCTCAGACAGGATACGTTTATATTTTGAATGGAGGAGCTGTGAGCTGGAGAAGCTGCAAGCAAAGCGTGATCGCGGGATCTACAGTAGAAGCGGAATACATGGCTTCTGCAGAAGCGTCAAGTGAAGGAGTTTGGATCAGGAACATCATCCCTGAGCTTGGCGTGGTTCCAAGTGCATTGGACCCACTAGAGATATTGTGTGATAACACTGGCGCCATAACACTCGCTAAGGAACCAAGATATCATCCAAAGACCAAGCATATCAACCGCAAGTTTCATATAATCCGAGATTATATAGCAGATGGAGATCTGAAGATTAGCAAAGTACATACAGATCTGAATGTCGCATATCCATTGACTAAACCTCTTCCACGTGTAAAACATGATCAGCACCTTAGTGCCATGGGTGTGAGATTGTTGCCAAATGTAAACTAGATTATTGACTCTAGTGCAAGTGGGAGACTGTTGGAATTATGCCCTAGAGGCAATAATAAAGATGTTATTATTTGTTCATGATAGAGTTTATATTCCATGCTAGAATTGTATTAAGAGGAAACTTTAATACTTGTGTGGTTTGTAAACAACACCGTGTCCCTAGTATGCCTCTATGGACTAGCTCATTGATTAATGATGGTTAAGGTTTCCTAACCATAGACATGAGTTGCCAATTAATAATGAGATCATATCATTGGGAGAATGATATGATGGACAGACCCAAACTAAGCGAAGCAATTAGATCGTGCCATCGTGTTCATCTTTGCGAAGGTTTTCTTATGTCAAATATTGTATTCCTTAGACCATGAGATAATACAACTCCCTGGTATCGGAAGAAAGCTTTGAGGTCATCAAACGTCATCCTCTGAGAGGGTGATCATAAAGGTGTCTCTCAGGTAATCGGAAAGTACCTGTTGGGTTGTATGTATCGAGATGGGATTTGTCCCTCCCAAGTCGGAGAGATATACTTCGGGCCCACTCGGTAATCGATATCAACACCGCTTGTAAGCATGTGGTTAAGGAGTTAATCACAAAGTGATATCGGATTACAGAACGAGTAAAGTACTTGCTGTGAACGAGATTGAACTAGGTATGACGGTACCGACGATCAAATCTCAGGCAAGTAAAATATCGCGAGACGAAGGGAATATATATATATGGGATTTAATGAATCCTGGCATCATGGTTCATCCGATATGATCATCGATGAATGTGTGGGAGTCAATATGGGTTTCCAGACCCCGCTGTTGATTATTGATAGAAGATCATGTCTGCATGTTCTCAAACCCGAAGGGTCACACACTTAACGTGTCTCGACGCTAGGATAGATTGGATAATTGGTTTATGAGTTTTTGTTCGGAGTCTCGGATGGGATCCGGGACATCACGAGAGGTTCCGGAATGGTCCGGAGATAAGATTCATATAAGGCAATGCAGTTTTTGGAGTTCGGAATCGTTTCGGGTTAATCGGTATTGTACCGGAAGCTTCTAGAACCTTCCGGAAGGGGACCAACGTGGCCCCACCTGCCGGGAGGGGGCATGGGCCTATGAGGGAGTGCCCTGGCCGCATTGGGCCAGGGGCACAAGGCCCCATAGGGCCCAGCCGACCAAACCTAGGGGAAACCCTAGGGGAGCTTCTAGAAGGGGGGGGGGAAACTTGCCCCCCACTCCTCCCTCCTTGGCCGCCGGCCCTAGGGCTTGGGGGAGGTGCAAGGGCTGGCCGCCCACCCCTCTATATAAAGAGGGTTGGGGGCGCACCCCCTCCCACACCTCCTCCTCAAGCCCTAGCCGCCTTGCTGCCCTCCTCTCTCTCTCCCTCCCGACTGCACGTAGGCGAAGCCCTGCTGCAGAAACTCTCCACCACTTGCACCGCGCCGTCGCGTTGTAGATCCAATCCGTCTCTCCACCATACTTGCTGGACCGAGGAAGGAGGAGACATCGAGGTGCCGCACGTGTGCATCTCTCGGAGGCATCGCCACTTGCGGTGTTAGATCGGATCGCGAGGAGGAGAAGCGAGTACGACTACATCACCCACGTTCCGACGAACGTTCCGCTGTGCGAATCTTCAAGGGTATGAAGATCTCATCTAATCCCTCTCGTTGTTTGCATCTCCTAGATTAGATCTTGGCTTTCCCGTACGCATCCGTAGAATTTTTTTATTTACTATGCTGCGAAACCCTTCAGTATCGATAAGCCTAGTCACACTTTCGGGTTCCCAGTCGCTTACAGCCGTCGACACAAACCTCTGGGTCCGTCTCGGAGCCGGCCAACTTCCTCGCGGGTAGCTTAGTGGGGTGGCCTCCTGAAATATTATATGAATCTTGCAATTGCTCTGTAGTGATGCCTCGTTGGGTTTTCATTTGGTTTTTCCCGAGGTTGGTCGTGCGTGTGTTGCTATTTGTGCCCCCATGCAGGGTAAAACTTTCTGAAAGTCGTGTCCGCGGTTATGGACGACTTGGAGCATAGTATCTCGATCATAGACAACTATAACTAAAGTAGTGCTATAAATTTGACTTTATAATGACTAGTAATCAGCTTTACTACAATGAAATGGCTAAATAAAAGCACCAACAATTGCTGGATTTTGGAATGCCTCATGCTACATGTATCTGACTAGTAAGTACTACAACTATAATAGAATGGTTAACTAAAACTGCCCACTGCTTATTGTATCAGGATGACTCATGCTATCTATATCTGACTAGTAATTGCCGCAATTATAACGGAATGAATAAAACTGCCAACTGTGTGAGTTCCTTGATTGACTTCCTCGTTTGGTCTCGAGGAGGAAATACCAGGATGGGTATGCTTGGTGATAGTTTCAGGTTGGATCCGAATAGGTCTTTCTTATCCCTATCTGATAACCGCCAGTTGTATTGAATCTCTATAGGTTGTTTAGTGCATGATGTGCTGCCGCTTCAGTCCACCATACCTATGTAGGCGAGGACCGCCGAATTCTAGTCTCGCCGTGTACTGGCCTCAGTACGGACCGCTCTCTTTTTTCTTTGACCTTTGTCGGCGCCCCTTTTGTTTAAGCAGGTTTTGAGATCGACGTCGTTAGCAGGGTTACCCTTCCGGCTTGGCCTGGGCAGGGTTATGGACGCCATTGGTTATTCTCCAGGGATCTTAGCCCCATCTGCATCTTGTCCATAGTCGGACGTTGTATCGTTTTCGAAGGTGATTTGTACCTTTGTATTGTATATCTGTATTCTTGACTCATGGAGTCGTTGTTGTATATATATGTTCATGTGGGTTCTGTCGTGGCCTATTGTGTAATGATATTACTTCGTTTTCCACCCGCACGCAAGTGCCTAGTGGGCGCCTTTGAATCGTTTCTATGCGGGTTTGGCGGGAATCGCTAACACTTGCATATGGACGATCCGAGGGTGTTATAATGTGGTTATTATTCTGAACCCTAATTAGGGTTTCCCTCTGCTCTAGGGTTCACCCTCTAGCTACTACTGTCAGTGATGATATGGATGGTTCTAGATGTATCCTTTATGTAAGCGTAATGTGGAAACATCTAGTTTTATGTTTGATTACCTACTGAATTTAGGCTGTGTAGAATTCATTGCTATATTGAGATTGTGAATGATGAGAGTGACTTCTGGCAGTGAACCGTTGTCTGAATTTTATTTACTGTCTACATGATTGGTGATGCTATGGCTAAGATCTGAATTGAGATTGATTCATTGGTTCTGATTGGAATGCTTTAATATAAAAGCATCAGAGTTGGATATCTATTTTAAATGTTCTCTCATGAATTCTAATGATGATCTGATTAGCTAAAGATCTTCTGGAATAAACCCTTGAGCTCTAGTGGCTCTGGCACTACTCTTGCTAGTGGTGATGATTCAGTAGAGTATATTGAATATGTCTTGCTATTGTTAGCATCCTGATAACATTGTTAACTATCCCCATCCACTGAATCAAAGCAATGAATTCTAGTTCCTAAACTATAATGATGGTATATATTTGATGTTTATGGACCATGGTTGGAAACAATGGTTCTTTTATTTAGTTCAGCTCCCTTGTTGTATCTAACCTGTGATAGATAATTCAAATGGATAATTCATAAAATGATTTAGGAAGATGATTTAGATATTTCTTGACGAAATATCTCTGTTGGTTAAATATTATCTGAATACATAGAATGATTGAATTGCTGCAGAGGTGCTACCATTCCTTGGAATGTGCCCTATAGCAATTCATGATTTACTTTTGTTGTTATCTAATGTAAATTAGATAATAGACCACTTGGTCAATGATGCCAAGTCTATAATAATCCTTTATTAGCTGCTTGGTCAATGAACCTGGTTTAAGTATCGTACTATATAATCCTTTATTAGCTGCTTTATCTACATCTGTTCTGTTTATCTACATATTTATGGTGCTGGGTAGATTTGCTGCCAGATTGGGAAAATACGAGGGCCAAAAGGAATCATGGATAAAAAGAGAAGCTACACTAGATTCGCTATCTTTTTGGGCAATAATAACAACTATTAGCGACATAAAGGAAAAAAACGCTTTTAAAAATGTCAATCATAAAAATAACAAAAAACAAATTTTCCAATTTAGACGACAGGCACATGTAACTACCAAACGCGTCCCACATGGTCCCACACCACATCCCTCAAAACGCGTTCCCAATAAGTCGGCCCCACGCAGTCCAACATGGGGGTCCTACTACGGGACCCGACTAAACGTGGCTCCACCTGTCAGCACGTAACGGAGGGGGGTCCTACTTGTCAGCATGTAACGGCGAGGGTCCACTACGGGACCCACCTGAATGCGGCCCCACTTGTCAGCATGTAACGGCGAGGGTCCACTAACGGGAGCCGACGGAGAGCGAGCTTCAGACTGATATGAGAGTTTCGGACAAGGAGCTAGGCAAAAGTGAGAAAAAATTAAGTGGCCGTGGAAAAGTGAGTATAGCTAACGAACCAGTGACACGAAAATAGAAATCCCTTTTATATACTAACTTAATTTTTATTTGTTGTTGTAGAACTTTTTTTCTTTTCTCTCGTAAAAAATAAGATGTAGGATGACATGAATAGTCCATGAAGGAGCCGTCGCCTCTTTTGACGCTAGAATCCTGTATCGCCTCTAACCTCTTCCCTCGCATTTTCATTTCCATTAAAAAGTGATTGTTTCAGTTTCTGTGTATTTTTTCCACCTTCGAAATGTTTTCTCCATACTTTAGTTTAGGTAATATTACATTAGATTGATCTTCACGAAATGTCATGGTGATTGAGATGATGTCGTGAGAAACGGAGGCTGGATCATTGCCTCCATCTAATTCTTGGTGTTTCCATTGAGCTGTTTATAGTCTATGGAATCACCGGTTCTCATAGCTTGTCCTTTCTAGTTGTCGTTTTCTTGGAGGTTAAGCGATATAGTGGATGTTGGACAATCTGTCTTGTGAGAAGCATATCCCAGACACCACTATCTGTTCGGCTAGTTCTAATATGATCTTTGAAAACCTATGAGATTAAGATTTTACAAACTTATAAATCGTTACTTTTAGATTCATAATTTAACTTTTCATGTCAAACTGCCACCACATCCTAGTGTATTATATCCATATGTCTTAACAGTCACGCGCGTAATTAAGCTGAAACCAGATCACCAGATCGTATTGATGAGCTTTTTGAAAGACGTATTGATTGTTTTCTCTAGGACACGTACATATCACTCAACATTGGAGTTTACCTTTATGACAGATCTATTCTGCACATCCGAACCTAGCTTCTTTTACATACATATAACGATCAGACTTTGGATTTTCGAAAACATCGATGTGCTTTGGAGTCAGCTCCTCTTTGTAATTAAACTAATATCAGATCATATTGATCAGCTCATTTTTCCGATTAATCGGCAATGGAGTTTTCCTTTTAGATTTTTTTTTGAGGGATAGTTTTCCTTTTAGATAAGAGGTGTTATTTGGTGTCCCCTCCTCAAAATTAAGTTTACATGGGCTATTTTTCTTTTAACCCATCGAAACCCATATTCAAACTATGTATACCTTTATATAGGTGTATTCGGTTGAGTTGGACATACTCCACGTTCATATCGGTAGATCTCACCTCTCGTTATCGTGATCCATGTCTTTGCATGCCATGTTTTGAAATTTTGTTGCTGCGGCTATATAACTGTCGATTTCCGTCTCCCACAGGCACATGAGTGTACGTGACGAGTATACGTCTAAGAGGATCATACGGGTTTCGGATGAGTTCGTACGGTCTTCGAAACAAATTAATATTGAGTTTTTATTGTCAAAATTTGAAAAGAAAGGAAGACCCCAAAGCAAAAGTGTTTAGATAACCGACCCGTTTTTGGTCCGGACTCTACCAGCATAAATCTGGTCACATGGAAATAAATGACCATATGAATCTTTATGTTTACAAAATTATATTACATGATTACAAATAATCTCTCTTCAATTCTGGCCCATTTAACTTATATGTTTTCTACGGGCTTATAGCTCCTATGCGACGTCTTTACATGGAATTGGAAGGAACACGACATCGTTGAAAAGAATAGCTCGCATGCGACACTTCTAAAGCGGCAAATAGCTCCCGTGCGACACTTCCACTTAACCTCACGAGACCGTCAACAAATTCGAATCAGCTGAGCAGAGTAGGACCCACAGCCTCTCCATGTCACGTCGGAACTCACCTGATGTCCACCTCATATCGTGGGACCCACGCTGTGGTTGAAGAGATCCGTTGGCCCTGATCCGTCCCCGCACCCGAGCACTCCCGCCACCGTTCCAGACCGCATCTCATTCCCTTCCGTTTTCTTCTCCGGCGAGTAAGTGCGGCAACGCCGGCGAGGGATGTCGAGCTCTGCTTCAGTCTCCCTCCGCTCATGGCCTCGGTATGATGCGGTGCCGATGAGGAGGTGCCCCGATTGCCCCCGTACCGCGCCCCTGAAGCGACTTGTCACATCCACAGACAAGAGCGACAACATTGGTTGAGAATTTGTGAAAAGTGAGAGCAAGCCCGAGCCGGGAAAGGTGAGATCTAAGTGTTCTTAGCGCCAATTTCTCGCTTTTCTTTCGAAATTTCATGCATTTCATCGAATTTGGGATTTAGGGTTCATCTCTGCGATTTCAGGAACTGCCAAAATGTGGGCATTTTGAGTGGCTTGATGAGTACATCGAGTGAATTGGGGTGGAGGTAGCATCCCGGGAGCTCGAAAACCCGTCTGTGGTGGAGCAATTGGGATGTGGCAACCCCATTTCCGCTGGTACTACGGTGGATGCGGAAGTGAAGGCCGAGCTGAAGAAGATGAACAAGCAGCTAAGGCAAATCATCGAATTGAAGAAGCAGGACAATCTCATGGCCGATTTTTTTTATTTTTGTGTAATTTCTCTCGGATTAGTTTATCTCCTGATCATTAGTCATTAGACATCACAATCAGTGTTTGAGTGATGCTTTGTAATTGATGTAATGGTCTATGTCTTTGGATTGAATAAAATGCAACACAAATTCGGGCTAATTTTGAGCTGCCCTGTTTTCGAAATCAGTATTCCTTCAGTTTCGTCAGTGTTCCTTCAGTTTTATCAGTGTGCAGGGGAGGGGGAGGGGTTGAAATATTAAAAAAAACAATTGACGAGAAGTGATTGAAAAAGGCCAGGCCAAATAGAACTTAGCCAGGCCAAAATGGTCGTATCCAGGCCCAATAGTAACTACTTGTAGATTGGGCAAAAAAAGCGTACTCACGTTACAATCTAACTAGGGACGTGTGGATCTGCAGATACTCGTGCTCAGGTCGTAATCTTTTATTTTTTGTGAAAGTAAATATATAAATGAAGGCCAAGGGCATCCATTTAACTACCATAACTTGAGCGCCCCTTTAACTTATGTAAATATGTAAATGTTTTGTTTGAAAATGAATCATGTGTTGTTTGAAAATAATCAGCCATCATAACGTTAACTTATTCTTCCTTTTGAGCTTTTCTAATTTCACTCATTTTATAAATATTGCACGAGTATTATATGAGAACTTGTTTTTGTGTCTTTTGTTTTATGCACTTGTTGTTTTGGGTGTTTTGACAAATGACAATACAATAAAACACAAGTCGAGTGATAACAGAATACAAATATTGCATATATTAGATATATAATATATTAGATAACATTAAATATATTAGATAGCCCGATAACATTACAATAAAAGAAAAGGGGTACAATATAGAAGGGAAGGGCAACTAGGCCCCTAAACCCTGGGATAAACCCTAACCCTAGCTACTAAGCTACTACGTGGGTTTAGCCCGGCTGCCGCCCTACTCCATCGGCGGTGGGGGCGGTGACGGTGTCGTCGTCCTCCGAGCCGCCGCCGCAGCATTCCAAGCCGCCAGCCTCTCCTGTTGCTCCCGCCGCCGCTGCTCCTCCTGAAAGGCCCAGCGATTGGCCTCCCGTCGGTCCTCGTCCTCCCGTTTGCGCCTTTTCTTCAAGGCACGCGCGGTCTGCTTCTCCTCCCACTTGGCGTAAGCATCCAGCTCCGCCTCCTCCTCCTTCTCCGCCGCCTTCCAGTACTCTTCGGAGGGGCCGTCGTCGGGGAGGTTGCCGCCGGGGAGGGGGTTATGGACGAAGTGGCCCTGGGCCCAGGGGCAGGGCGGGGCTTTGCGTCGCCCCCCTTTTTGCCCCGCCTCGGGCGCGGGGGTGCCTCCTGCTCCCAGACCTGCTTGTGGTACGGGTGGTTCTCCTCGTCGCTAACTTCAGAATCCGAAGGGAAGCGGAGGGGGGAGGTCGCCATGGTCGCCGGAGTGTTTTGGGGCTGGGAGGAGGCAAAGGAACGGGCTTGAGGTTGAAGATGAGGGGCAAGATGAGATGATGAGGCAAAGGCGTTTTGCCTATTTATTGAGGGCGGGGCGTGAAGGGCGGCGTGGGAATCCAGCGTTGGCGCAGCCGCGTGCGCTGCGTTGCGTGTAGGCAGCGGGTGTAGCCGCGTGCATGATCAATACGGTCATTGCAAAAAAATTGCTAGGATGCGACGTGACCCCTACATCGTCGCCCCCGCCCCTACATGCATGCATGCATGCATTAATGGGAAAGAGAGAGAAAACGTCCAAGGTAGTTGTTCATTGGCAATGAAAAATAAAAGAGAAAATAGAATTTGTCCTTGATTTACTCGTTAATAAATGCAGAAATCTAGGACAAAGGTAGTTGTCACACGAGATGCAACAAACTCGTTCGTTTTTACATACCGAATGCAACAAACTCACACATGGAAACTCAACGGGTGAGAAGAAAAATCGCCGAAAAATCGGTGGGAGTAATCAGAGGGATGTCAATTGGAGAGAATAGAAGGATTATGAAACTAAGTTTATAATTTAAATTTATAATATCAATTTTATATAATATAAAAGTATGTGCTATGGTGAATCTAATTATATTTATTACATATTTTAGATTTTGATATTATTTCTATGGCGCATGAACCGGAGGGGAGTAAGTTTGACCGAAGAAAGTTGTTAGACGTACACTTATTTAATGCGACGGAGGGAGTAAATACGCTACAGCGCTGTTACACGTAAAATAGCTAGACTGCGACGCGAGAGGCAGCTGCATAGCATGCATGCATGGTGCAGTCTGCCACGCCCAGCGCCCTCGCATGCCACGCTCGGTCCAACGGTCAATAGAGTGTGTCACAATCTACCTTATATTTATTACATATTTTAGATTTTGATATTTTTCTTACTACCTCTATCCCAGTTTATAAGACTTACGCGTATATCTAGGTCGTCTGCATGAGCTATATAATATGAATTATATAATATCAAAATTATATCATTAAAAATATAACATTTGAAGTTTCTAATAATATAGATTTTATCTTATATACCTAATGCTAAGTTGGTTAATTTGTCAACCTAGAAATACGTGTAAGTCTTATAAACCGAGATGTAGGGAGTATATACGTAGTCAAAGTTCATAAATATTGACTTTGCTCCTTTTTTTATGGCGCATAAACCGGAGGGGAGTAAGTTTGACTGAAGAAAGTTGTTATACGTACACTTATTTAATGCGATGGAGGGAATAAATACGCTGCCGCACTGCTGCATCGGTTGGCTGCACGCAAAATAGGTAGACTGCGACGCGATGCATAGCATGCATGCATGGTGCAGTCAGCCCCGCCCAGCGCCCTCGCATGCCACGCTCGGTCTAACAGTCAATGGAGTGTGCCACGTTGTACCTTATCTGTTCATGGAAAAAACGATGCGAGCTAATTAGATTCCAGAATCATTCATCCCACAGATCGCCAAGAGCTAGCCGCGAAATCCTTCTAAGAGACGCCAACCAATCAGGTTGCAGAACAAGCCCTTCCACGGATCGCCTAGAGCCACCCGCGGAATCCTTCTAGAAGACGCGATCGGACGGCCACAGTGTCGCGCTAGGGTTAGATCTACGTTCCTCATTCGGCCTTAGGGTTAGCTGGGTTTAGGATGCAGTCAACGGGGTTTCACAAGTTTGACCAGACATTCAAACGTGCATAACTAATTCAGAAAAAATCAAAAAAATACAAAACCTTCGCATGGTGTCATGTTATGTGACATAGTTGTGAGGAAAAATATCAAACTTGGTCTATTGATCATATTTCAAAAAACCCTTCACAAAATGAACTATCTCCTCCGAGGTTTTCTAGCTTTTGGGTCAATTGACCAATGATATGGCTAGAATCAAGGAATAGTTTGTGATAATATGCCCATATTGGGCATGCATGTGTATAATGGTATGACTAACAATGTTATAGCACAAATTTTTCCTTTTCGACGCATAGAAAATCCATTTTCTATTTTCTGAGTGCCGAAAGAGGGGGGATTTGTGAAGCAACCACCAAATTGAAGTTTCAAAATGGTAACATCCTATTTTTCAAAAATACTAGACCACCTAGCATGTATAATTTCCCAACTTGAGTATCTCAAACCTTTTATTCCATCCCTGGTTAAAAAGACAAATCCTGCCGAATCGGTTGGAAGTGGGTAAGATATGAACTACAGGTACATGATTTCATGCTGATGATTTTTTGTAAAAATCATTTTTAGGACAACATGCTATTTCATCAGAGATCCAATGCTAGTTTTGTGAGCCTCGGCCCCTAGCTAAGAATATTTATGAAAACCCTTCAAAAAGTTTGACCAGACATTCAAATGTGCATAACTAATTCAAAAAATTGAAAAATACAAAACCTTCGCATGGTGTCATGTTATGTGACATAGTTTTGAGGAAAAATATCAAACTTGGTTTTAGAAATGGTCAAAAAAAAACTTGCTTAGAAATGGGGTGGTTTACCCTAGCTTCGGAGCCCATTTCTACCATATTTTGGGTGAGCGTGAGTTGTACTTCACAAAAGCGATCAGGGTGAGGATGAGTTGTACTGTACATATGAGAAAAACGTTGGAAGCTCATACAAACATAGAAAAGTACATTTGTTGAAATTCAAATTTACCATCATATTTGAATTTTGTCCAAATTATAACAACAAGTGCCAAATTATTATAATAACAAATGTTTACAACAACAACAACTGCCAAATTATTACAATAACAAATGTTTACAACAACAACAAGTGCCAAATTCAAAGTCTATTTCTTTTGGCTCTTCTTACCCCTCGTTTTCTTCTCTTTCACAAGTTTCACACCACACAACAGGTTTATGCTCTTATTTTTCTTACCATTACCATCTGGCCTCCCCACAGCACGTCCAAGAGTCTCCTTCACCTCCTGCACCTCCTCAACAACACAATTTGGCACCAGAGCCTCATCAACATGGTCACTTTGCACCAGAGCCTCATCAACATGGTCAGTTTGCACCAGAGCCTCAACAACAGGCTCATTTTGCACCAGAGCCTCAATAATAGGCTCATTTTGTACCAGAGCCTCAACAATAGGCTCATTTTGCACCAGAGCCTCAACAATAGGCTCATTTCGCACCAGAGCCTCAACAACATGCTCATTTTGCACTAGAGCCTCAACAACAGGCTCATTTTGCCCCTCATTTTGCACCAGAGCTTCCAAATCAGAAACGGTGTGCCCTAAAGCCTCAACAGTTTGCACATCATCCTCCAAAACAAGTTCAGATTGCACCTCAGCAGCACCAAACATGATCTGGTTAGTTCTCTTCTTTCTTTGGCCATTGATTCTTGCCCTTTTCACTGGCCAGCATTCGTCAACAACAAGAGGTGGGCCTTTTTCTCCACGCTTCCTCCTGAAAACAAGCAAGTTAGCTGGGGGGGAAAATCATCAACAAGAAATGGGATAGATTTTGGATGAACATTGTAGGGGTTCGTAGCATGGAAAACAAAAAAATTCTACCGCATGCAAACAAACAAGCCAACACTACTAGGAAAACAGCCTTTAGTGGCGCACCTGAAACCATCATCTGTGGCGCACCTGTAGTGCGCCACGGGCCTTGCGCTACGGCTATCTCTCAGCCGTGGCGCACTGCCTAGTGCGCCACGGTTGTGTAGAGATAGGCGTAGCGCACCTCCTAGTGCGCCACAGAAGTTTGGCGTGGTGCGCTACCCCTTGGATCTTCTGTGGCGCACTACCTAGTGCGCCACTAAACATCCATGGTGCGCTTTAGGTGTAGTGCGCCACAGAAGGTAGACCATGTGCGCCACAGATGTATTTTTTGTTTTTTTTTTAATTTCCAAGCCAGATTATATGCAATACAGATTATATACAATATTACAGCAGATATACACACACAGATACAAGATATACAATTATATATATAAATACTCAATATGAAAAACAAGATTGAAACAAATACATATAGATAAGTCTCATACATGAATACATAGTCCAAGTTACATTGTTTTGATCATGTTACAAAGTAGTAGTTGGTGACATGCGAATACATGTGTCGATCGAACAAGTTAGAGCTCGGAAGCTCGCCTAGACATCTAAACTAGCTAGCTAGACACAAACGCGGGATAAATAACCAAAGAAGATAAGCATGATCACCGCCGCGACGAAGGTGTAGGTATTCATCCGGTTCCTTGTCCTAACTACCGCTAGATAGCGCGTGTATCTAGCTTCCGCCTCCGCCATAGTGTTGTACCCTTTGTAGCTATTGCCGCTGAAACGGTGCACCTGTCTCCGGCAGTCTTCCCAATCATCGTAGACTCCGGGAACCCGTCCCTTGTACACGACGTACCACGTCATCTACAAGTTGACAATAATAACTAACCGGTGATTGAAAAAACATGTATAATTAAAGTCGCATATGAAGATACACTTATAGAAAGTACTCTTAAATCAAAAAGAGCAAACTCAAAAAGCATGCCTCATATATAACTAGGTTGTTGGACACAGGAATATGCTTATGACGGGACTATTAGCCAAGTAGGATGCACAATTCCTGGACTTGTGCATATCACAAGGCTAACAATCCCGTCATAGCACATTCACATATATATTGTGCCACGACATTTCAATCATCGGCATATTCTCGAAAAAGACAAAAATAACTCGAAAAGCATGCCTCATATATAACTAGGTTGTTGGACACAGGAATATGCTTATGACGGGACTGTTAGCCAAGTAGGATGCACAATTCCTGGACTTGTGCATATCACAAGGCTAACAATCCCGTCATAGCACATTCACATATATATTGTGCCACGACATTTCAATCATCGGCATATTCTCGAAAAAGACAAAAATAACTCGAAAAGAATGCCTCATATATAACTAGCTAGGTCGTTGGACACAGGAATATGCTTATGACGGGACTGTTAGCCAAGTAGGATGCACAATTCCTGGACTTGTGCATATCACAAGGCTAACAATCCCGTCATAGCACATTCACATATATATTGTGCCACGACATTTCAATCATCGGCATATTCTCGAAAAAGACAAAAATAACTCGAAAAGCATGCCTCATATATAACTAGCTAGGTCGTTGGACACAGGAATATGCTTATGACGGGACTGTTAGCCAAGTAGGATGCACAATTCCTGGACTTGTGCATATCACAAGGCTAACAATCCCGTCATAGCACATTCACATATATATTGTGCCACGACATTTCAATCATCGGCATATTCTCGAAAAAGACAAAAATAAATCGAAAAGAATGCCTCATATATAACTAGCTAGGTCGTTGGACACAGGAATATGCTTATGACGGGACTGTTAGCCAAGTAGGATGCACAATTCCTGGACTTGTGCATATCACAAGGGTAACAATCCCGTCATAGCACATTCACATATATATTGTGCCACGACATTTCAATCATCGGCATATTCTCGAAAAAGACAAAAAAAACTCACACTTGTCGTCCGAGAACCAAAGAGTAAGCAAAAAAACCAAAGAGTAAGCAAAAAAACCAAGCATTGATTGATATATAATAATAATAAGCAAAATAAGTAAGCGGTGATTCATAAACCTAATAAGATAAGTACACTTGTCGTCCACACACACACAAAGGTCATCTATAGTTTGCAACTACAACTAGGCCAACATCAAGCCTTCTGGCTCGGCTTAGGGAACGGGAGGACGCCCTGCCTCGTCATGAACTTCCTATAGTCACCCTGCATCTCTAGGCGATCTTCTATGTCACGGTTATTCGGGATATTTCCTGCGTAGAAGACCCCCCCCCCCCCGAAGTCATGACATCACGAAAGATGATTGCCCCAAACTGCTGCTGGATGCGATACATCTCTTGTCTAATATCCGAATCATTGATCTTGGCCTTTGGTTCGGACCACTGTTTGAGATGATCTGGCAGCGTAGAATTCTGCTGGTCAAGTAGGAACGCCCTCATGTGATGGAGTGCGTAGTAGGCTTCCTTCTTACTGTTTTCCGGCTGCTTCACGCAGGGGAACTCTGTTACGTGGTTGAAGACGTGCCTGCCGAACTTGACCTTCTTACACACGAAGCTGGTGCCTTCCGTCGAGGCAAAGCCAGTGAGAGCATCATCCAGAACTTCCTTGATCTTGTCGTAGTTTTTCTTCTTTTCTAGACTCCCCGAGTCGAAATACGTGGCATGGGAATGCTTCGGCGATAAGGAGATGAGCGTGCAGTGTTCATCTCTGCGCAAAAAATTCAAATGGAATGTGTTGAAAAAATAATGATGATGATCTAATAAAGCCAATCGACGGTGGCGACTGAATAACGACTTACTCGGGAAAGTAAGGCACGAGAATGTATTCCTTTGTCTTGTTCGCCACGAGGATTCTTTTTAGGTACGAGGCCACGATACGTCGTTCGGCGGGGAACCCAAGCAGCCGTCACGCATGTAGTAGGGGTCCACTATAGCGATGCCCGGTGTGTTCTCTCTAATGATCTGCGTGGCCAGGCTGAGAGAAAAGAGACGGACCATGGTATAGTGCAGCGGGTATAGGTGGAACATATTGAAGATTTCCTCGAACCGCAGGAAGAACAGATCCGCGGGGGCAGTGTCGACGAAGCCCAAGCCTGGTGGCACCTTAACCACGAATACCGGGTGCGAGGGATCTTTCTCCGATAGAAGGCGTCTCTCTATCGTCAGCACGCCGTCATGCACACTCTGCAGTTCCGAACTGGCGAGCTTCCGCAAATTCTTAGGTAGCATGGGCTCACCCGCCACATGAATCCTCCACATAATACCCTCGGGTCTTGGTGGCCCGTCCCGAAACCTGATCGGATTCGCAGTTGTTGACGCCACCGGCTGGCTCGAGCTGCTAGATTTTCTTTTCCTGCCCTTTTTTCCTTTTGGAGAGCGGGCAGGCACCGCAATCTGAGCACCGGCCGCCCTATGTAGTGTGTTAGGGCTTAGAATAAAGGGCCGGTTGGTTGTATCAGCTGGCTCTGTAAAGGCGCAAGCTGGAGGCGTCTCCTGAGAACCAAACAGACGCTTGGTGATAGTGGCTTTCTCTATGGGGCCACCAGCTAGGTCTTCTTCGTTGCCAAACTGAGTGCTGAAGAAGTGATCATTCCAGTCTTCGAAGTCCTCGGCCGGATCCTGCGCCATGTGCATATCATCAACATGATCATCCGACCCACCACGTGGAGGTGACGGCGAGGGCGGTAAGGGGGCCTTGCCACCGCTTGTCGCTGGCACGACAGGCGGTGCTGTTGTCTGTGGCGTGATGGCCCCCGCCGTCCCCAAACGGATCATGCTCTTTGGCCATAGCAAGAACAAGCCGAAGCAACTTCTGAGGACAGACGACTCTTCTTCATCCGCTCCTGGGGGTTGAATGGGAGGTTCCAGGTCGTCGCAGCCCCTTAGCACCCGACTAATTTTAACCCTGTGCACGCTATCTGGCATCGGTTTTGAGTGGAACGTGCGCTGCAAGGGTTGAACGATGGTACCCTTGGCAACATCCCTCAGCTCGTTGTTCACGTAGCATAAGAGAGTGCAAGGAACATCCGTCTGCAGAAAACATGTACGGCGTCGTCAGAGCGAGATGCCACAAGAGTAATATATAGATGGCATGAAAGGCGGTAATTAAAGCAATTTGTTTACCGTGATGGCGTCGAGATCGGCTAATGTCGACGCACCGCATACGGCGACGGGCGTGTAAGAGACGGAAGGGCTGCTTGATGGCGCGGTGCTGGCCGCCGGTGTATTCTCCCTACCGACGGGTGCTTGGAGCTCCGGTGCCGCCGCGACGATGGCAGGGGGGCACCAACATGTACTCCGGCGCCGCGGTGATGGCAGGGGGAGTCACCAACACTTGCGGCGCCGCGGTGCTAGCGGGCGGAGTCACGAACACGTAGTTCGCCTGATTCGTCGGCGCCGCGTTGTTCGAGTGGCTGCTGACCATGCTTGGAATCGGGCACGGCCCTACTCGACCACCCGCACTCCAGTTCGCTATTGACTCCACCAAGGTAGGCAGGAAGGACGTAAGGGTGATTGCCAGGTTGTCTTGGACGATCTGCGGGATCCGCGCCACTTGTGCCTTAAGTTCTTGAACCTCTCTGTTTTCCTCCTCGCTCCTTCCCGACGGCGCCACATGCGTCCTCGGCGGTGGACCAAAATGATCCACCCAATTCTTACCCCCGAGGCCGGCCAGACGGCCAGCCGACGATGACTTCTTCGTAACCGGCTCTATTTTCTTGGCCCGGTTCATCGCCCTGTTAAAAGGGTTATCCCACCGGGTGGCCGCCGTCGACCCCTGGGATGAGGAACCCTGGGATCCATGACTAGCAACAATTTCCTCCTCCTGCAGAAGAAGTAACAGTGAATCATTTAGATCATCGATTAGATTGCAATCGTGTTGATCCGCGGTAATTAGATTATACTTACCACAATTTCCTCGAATTCCTTCACCGCAGGATCCGCGGTGAGTTGTTTGGTTTTTGGGTCCACATGGTAACGGGCCCTGATGAAGTTTCGAACCTGCCCGGGTTCGAATTTAGCAAAGGGGTTTTCTATCCCCTTGGATCTATACTCTTCGTCCTCCTTATTCCATTTGGCCTCTGCGGTTCTGTATCCACCAGATCCGAGATGGTGATGACCTATATTCATCGCCTGCAGCACCTTTCCCCAAT
Source organism: Avena sativa (assembly GCA_916181665.1). Taxonomy (NCBI): domain Eukaryota; kingdom Viridiplantae; phylum Streptophyta; class Magnoliopsida; order Poales; family Poaceae; genus Avena; species Avena sativa. The sequence goes on along the minus strand of OV702285.1, from coordinate 36,161,414 downwards.
TACTATTGGCCAGGGCTCTTTCGGATTCACACCTCTCCTTGAACTCCCGGAACTGATCTTCGGTGATCTGCGGGTCAATCTTCTGGATCTCCTCGAGACTTTTGCCTTCTTTATAGATCTTCTTCTTTATCCGGGTTCTCCAGCTGGCCAGGGCGGTGCTCATCTTTGTGAGGGCGGATTTGTTTACTTCGTTCCCATGATAATTTGTGTTCTGATACTTAGCGGGGAACTTGTATCTTGCGTGCAGCTTCTCGAAGAGGAGTGTGCGCAAGTGGCCATTATCTTTATGCCGGAGATTCTCGGTGTTGATCGAGATGGTTGTCCGGGTGATCGCCGCCACTTTCCCACCGTACCCTTTGACGACAAGGGCGGGCTCCAAAGGAACCCCTGATGGGCTCACTTCGGTAATTTCCTCCCTGACCGTGCCGACCGTGTTCGGGCGCCGGTCCTTCGGCTTCTTCTTCTTCTTAGGAGGGTTGCTACCACTCCCTGTGCCCTCGCCGCCATCAGTGGTTTCATCGTCCGCCGTTCCTTCGGCTTCTTCCTCCGCGTCTTCCATCTCATCATCCTCGCTCTCCGAAGGATGGTATTCTTCATCATCTTCTAGCCGCTGGGCCGCCTCCCAGAATGTCAATTGTTTATTCGGAGGTCTGAGTTCTCCTTCAGCGCTGATGCGCTTAGAACATCCAGCCTCGTCGTTGTCACACATCTTTGCACTAATAAAAAACAAATAATTGGTTAAATGCACGGAAAAATCCGGCATGACCTTTGCTAATTTTCTTAAACTAGGAGTGCCCGATTTCTGCCGAAACGGAAGTTAATCAACATTCCGGCAAAAATCGGGACTCATTTCATACAAGAACCTGCATATATATGGCCAGCATAGCTAGCACACAATAAATGGCCATCATAGCCAGCACAACAAGCACACAATAAATGGCCAACACAGCCAGCACATAATCTGGTCACATAGGATAATCTGGCCAACACAACCAACACATAAACATCTAGGTAGAAAACACATTGGTTAAGAATGCATCAACATGCCCAGCCACATCAAGCAATGGGCTTTTACAGTTATCATCTGGATTCACCAGGCACCAAGCATATGATGGAAAGAAAATAACTAAAGCCTGCTAGGTCTCTTGAAAAAAGAAAATAACACATATGAGCATACACAACAGCAACTAAAACCCAAGGATACATGTTTCTGTCAACTAAAGCCTGCTAGGTCTCTTGAAAAAAGAAAATATCATTCAGTTGTGCTCATATGATGGAAATAACCTGAACAGAGAAAATAACTTATTCTTTTAGTTCCCAGATGCTAATTCATGCCACTACTTCTACTCTCTTTCTAATTACTCCACCACTTATCAACCATCATTAGTATTATAATCCACCTATATGGGGTGCAAGATGTTGATCAGATACACGAATATTTTCTTAAGCTGTTACTGTTATACAAAGAAGCTAAGAATTCAAAGTAACGGTGATATGTTGATGTACTTAAGCTGTTACTGTTGGCAACCTTCCAGGGTGATAATAACGTTTTTCAGTTATGTTCAATGGTGGTCTCTTTCATGCAGTAAACCTATATCTGAATTCTTAGCTTCTGGTTCTGTACTTGCATTTTAGTAGCAGGAAATTCAGCGTGGCATCCTTCCCAGGCTGATATCACTGAACTCTGCATCCTGAAAGAACAGAGGCTTTGATCTGAGGCAACATTCCTAGTGATCCTATGTGAAGCTTTTAGGTAACCAAATGTGTAAATTAAAAAATTCTAACATGACTTTTAAAACTTGTATCTGTTCTGGATAAAAATGTTCTGCACCGGATTTATTTTTGGAAATACGTGTTAATATTTTATTTGCAGAACAAAAATATCTATCAAAAGAATTATACAGACCAGTAAGAAATGAATCTATACAGTGTGTAACATTACATCAAAAGAGTACTACTTTCCTAGAAGAATTCCTATTTTCTTTCGAAGTTAAGTTTGTGCTTGTCAATTGTGTGGCAGGCATGATAAGCAATTACAAACCAGCCCAGTTTTGTGTCTTTCAAATCCAAGCGATGAAATGTATTGATGTACGGTGAAAGGGGACCAGGAAGTTAACTGTGACTGCATATCAGATTATTCAAACTCCATCAACCAACACTAGCAACACAACAGTAGTACTAGAAAAGGAAAGTGACCACCATGCCAAATCATCACAAAAAAATAAAGAGACCACCATGCCAAAGATAGAGATTACCAACGATGCAATATCTTTCATAGCCACAAAAACAACCACATTACAAGTTGAAAACTAGAGCAGTTAATAGAATGCACAGTAACCAACATACTAAGTTCAGATTTCAGACAATTGCTCGGATGCACGGGAAGTAACAGAGCACCCAAGTTAAAACCTTCCGTAACACATTTCACGGCGAGCATGGGAACACCGAACACCCATCATCCACCATATATACCAGCGAGCAGCTTGCAAAATAACCACTGAACTACATCATCTACAGCATGGTCAGTTAACCTTAGAGCAGCTTGTAAAGCAATAGGCCAACAGCAGTATAAGACCTTGGCTTCAGTCCTAAGGGAAGAGCCATGCTGCCACAGGCATCTCCCTGCAGCGCCTCTAGGAAATCATTGGATAAGGGGAAGAGACCTCGCCGAGTATCATGTCATAGGCGCCGCAGGAAGAGAGGGAGAGAGGGGAGAGGAGATGCTCACCTCTGACGGGCGGACGACGGGCGGACGACGACGGGCGGACGACGACGGGCGGACGACGGCAGCCTCCACCTCCTGAGACGCGCGCGGCGGCTGCTCCTCCTCGGACACGGGCCTCCTCCTGAGACGCGGGCGGACCTCCTCCTCGGACACGTACGGGCGGACCTCCTCCTCCTCGGGCGCGGGCAGGCCTCCTCCTCCTCAGACGCAGCGGTGGTGGATCGAGAGCGGCGGCGGCGGTCCTTCGGCTTCGGGCTGAGAGATGGAGAGATGGGGATGAGAGAGGGGGTCGGGCGCCACACGTGTGGATAAAGGCACTTAGGCGTAGCGCACTGAGCCATAGTGCGCTACGGATATCTGTAGCGCACTACGGGCTAGTGCGCTACGCCTATCGGCTTCTAACTACTGGATAAGAGAACTACAGACCCACTAGCTAACAACTATACTAGCCTATCCCACTGGTTCTGCCCACTACTCTATTCTAAACCTAAGAGCACCCAGGTTCGAATCCTGGTGCCCCAATTTTTTGTTTTGATTTTAAAAACACTTTTAAATATTCCAAAAAATGCCCAAAAGTGGTGATATATGCCTTAGAAGTTTTATTTTGATTTTAAAATACTTTTAAATATTCCAAAAATGCCCAAAAGTAATAATATTCCAAAAATGCCCAAAAATATGATTTAAAGTATAACTAAATTTCATAATACTTTGTTCATGAATATTACAATCTTTTTTGACCACGTGTTTACAATATTTTTTGAGCTAGCGTTTTACAATCTTTTTTCCCTTCTTTGTCGCGGTTGAATAATTTAGCCCCGGCACTTTAATGTTTCTTCTTTCGAACGGGCTACCTTTTTTGGGTAGGGTTGTCCTTTTTCTTCTTGTGATGTATGTTGCTGCATCGTAGTCGTCGTCATCTTCAATCTTTGGATCGCCGTACTGGTCGAAGTCTTGCTCGTTGGCGACTCCATCCATTCCGATGATGTTTCTTTTTCCCCTCCTCACGACAACACGGCTAGGCTTTGTCGGGTCGGTAATGAAAAAACATTGGTCCACTTTGGTAGCCAGTACCCACGGTTCATTTTTCGCGGCCACGTTTGCACCGGCGGCCTTGGATTTGGCTGCTTCGGGTATAACCATGGTTGTGAAATACCGGTCTTCTCTTTCGACGCTCTTTTCCCATCTGACACGGAACATCGGCACCTTTTCTCCACAGTAGTCGAGCTCCCAGATCTCCTCGATTCTTCCGTAGAATCTTTCCTTCACGTTGTCATCGGTGTAGAATTCCGACGTTACGCCTGAGTTCTGATAATCACACTTGTTGTCCTTTTCCTCCGTGTAGAATGTGTAGCCGTTGATATCATACGCCTGATAGGTCACCAGGTTTTGCATCGGTCCCTGCGACAAGGTGAATATGATCTTTTCCGTGTCAGAAGAATGCGAGCGCGGGGGATTATCAAGGAGCGTCTGCCTAAACCAACGCGTGAAATCTGAGTTGTGCTCTTTGATTATTTCTCCCTGCGTCCTCTGTATGCCCCGGTCACTGTACTTCTTCTCGATTAACCTTTTGTGCTTCTGTACCCAAGGATCGACCAGTTCTAAATGCTGTAGCGCGACGAGGTTTGCTCGATCAAAGTCTGCGCGTCGAAAATCGAAGTCTGCATGCAGTATGCGACGACCCTCTCGGTGACCAGATCCGTCGAGCTTGCCAAGGTGTCTGTTGACGGGAAGACCGACAGGGTTCTCGATGTCTAGATAATTCGTGCAGAAAGAGATGCACTCTTCGGCCAGAAAGCCCTTGGCTATGCTTCCATCTGGACGGGACCTGTTGCGAACGTATCCTTTGATGTGTCCGTTCATCCTTTCGAACGCCATCATGCTGCGGAGAAACATCGGCCCGAGTTGCACGATGTCCTCCACGACATGGACCAGCAGATGCACCATAATGTCGAAGAATGCGGGTGGGAAGTAGACCTCAAGCTCACATAGTATCACCACGATCTCCTCCTGTAGCCTTCCGAGCTGATTCAAGCCAATCGACTTCCTAGAGATGACGTCGAAAAACTTGCATAGGCCAAATAACGTTTCACGGACGTGCTCGTCCATTATCCCTCTTAGTGCGACCGGAAGTACCTGCGTCATTAGCACGGCACAGTCGTGAGACTTCATGCCACTGAACCTCTGCTTCGCCTCGTCTAGGTATCTGCTTATCTTGCCCGCGTAGCCGTAAGGAAATTTGACTCCTAGAAGGCACTTGAAAAACTGTTTGATCTCATCCTGGCTTAGAGTGAAGCAAGAAGGAGGGCAGTAATATTCGTTCTTCTTGAACTTTTTACCCTTCCGACGACCTTGTGTCGTCTCCGACTCATGATCATCGTCATCTTCCTGATCATCAGGAGTAGTGCGTCCTCCGTGAAGCTCCTTCCGGATACCCAAGCATATCAGGTCGTGCCTTGCTTTCGGACCATCTTTCGTCCTATCTGGCATGTTGATTATGGTGGCGACCAGACTCTTGCACACGTTTTTCGTGATATGCATGATGTCGAGGCTATGAGGCGTGCGGAGAAACTTCCAGTATGGCAACTCCCAGAAAACAGACCTTGTTTTCCATACCTTCATCAGCGGCTTGTCTTGTTGCTGCCTCTTTCGCTTCTTTCCAGGCTTAGGACAATCTTTCCAGTTTTTCAGCAACTCTTCCACTTCTTCGCTGCTCCTACGCTCTGGGATTCCTCGGGTCTCTGATTTGCCATCGAACAGGTCTCCACGTTTTCTCCATGGATCATTCTTGCCGAGCCACCTCCGGTGCGCCATGAACACGGTTTTCGATGACCCTGGATCTTTCTCTAGTTGGAGATAGCTTGTGTTATCCATGCACCTAACGCATGCGCAGAATCCTTGGATAACCTGCCCCGAGATATACCCGCGACCTGGATAGTCTTGCACCGTAGTGACCAACGCGGCTCTCATAGTGAAATAATCTTGTGCGACGGCGTCGTAAGTATTGGCTCCAGAATCCCATAACGTTGCTAGCTCCTCTTTCAACAGCCCGAGATACAGATTGATGTCGGTACCAGGTTGTTTCGGCCCTTGAATTAGCATACTCATTTGTATGTACTTCTTCTTCATGCACAACCATGGAGGGAGGTTGTACATCCATACAAACACGGGCCAAGTGCTGTGCGTGCTGCTCTGGCTACCGAACGGATTGAGTCCATCGGTGCTCGCACCAAGCTTGATGTTCCTCGAATCTCCACCGAATTCTGGGAATTCGAGGTCCAATGCTTTCCACTGGCTAGCATCTGAAGGGTGCGTCAGCAGCTCATCCTTTTCGGGGTCATCATCATCTCCTGGCTTCTTCCTTTCCGCATGCCATCGCATGAGCTTCGCTTCCTTAGGGTCCGCGAAATAGCGCTGCAGACGAGGAGTGATAGGAAAGTACCATACCACTTTTCGAGGTGCTTTCTTCCCTTTCTTGTATCGACTCACGCCGCACACCGGACATGTGGTTTTCTCCGCGTCCTCGCCCCGATAAATGATGCAATCGTTGATGCATACGTGATATCTAACGTGCGGTAGATCGAGAGGACAGACGATTTTCTTGGCATCCTCGATACTAGTTGGACATGTGTTCCCCTCCGGGAGACGATCGTGCCAGAATGCCATCATATCGTCGAAGCTTGCGTCGCTCAATTTGTGCTTTGCCTTCATCTCCATAGCCTTGAGCGTTACATTCAACCGGGTATCATCGGGCCTGCATCCTTCATACAATGGAGTAACCGCGTCTTTCTCAAGTTGCGCAAGCTTGGCTTTCTCTCTAGCGGCAGCCCTGGTGTTACTCGTCTGCTTGAGAAGCAGCTCTTGCACATAAGGGTCCCGCACCCAGCCTGACGTTGTTCCATCGTCGTCTGCTCCTCCGGCATCTAGATCATCATCATCCCGGTCTGCTTACGCACCTTCACCATCTCCAGGAGCCTCTTCATCATCTCGCCCGTTCTCGCCGTGATGATGATCATCGTCATGTTGGCCACCTTCTTCACCGTCTCCATCATCTACGCCATCGCTTATCCAACGAGTGTATCCATCCATGAAACCATGGCGGAGCAGGTGCGCCTGCAGATTCCCGGAATCTGGGTCGATCACCCAGTTGAGTTTGCATCTTCTGCACGGACATCTTATATCTGTCTTGTTATTTCGTATCATGTCGGCCGTCGCACATTTCAAAAATCTAGCCACAATGCCTTCGCTCATTATGCGGACCATTTTTGCCTGCACGATGTACACGGTACAATTTTGAAGTCTATTAGAACCACATAATGAATGCATGCATGCAATGGTCAATAGAAAATTTCGGCATGACCTATCCTAAAATTAGGACCTTTGCGAAATGCCAAAGTCTTGCCAAAATGGAAATGAATCAACATTTTGGCAAAACAAATGGCAACTTGTTCACATACAAACACAAGAGAGAGAGAGAGACCGATCCATACACACATGAACATATCATTATCCTCTCCATACACACATGCATGAGCATCATCGATACTCTCCATATACACATACATATGACCATCGATCCTCTCCACACACATACACACATCATGAGCATCGATCATCTACATACATATGAGAACATGCATCATCCATATACACATGAACACATCCTTACATGGACAACTTACCGAGATGAGAGACCGATCGCGAGAAAGATGGAAAGGAGAGGTGCGCGCGTCGACCGGAGACGGATAATGAGAGACCGGAGACCTCCTCTATTACTTATGTAACATCCAAAGCAAGTTTTACATGCTAAAAATGGTGAATGTATGGAGAAATTGAGGTGGGAAGGAGAAGATCCCGACTAGATCTAAGGAGGAAGAAGAAGGGGAAAGTGAAGTGTGGGTGGTGGATGTGTGGGCACACATGTGCACATAAAGTGCTGTCCTAAAAGAATCGACACATCCGTGGCGCACACGGCCCCAGTGCGCCACAGGGAGTACAAACTTCTGTGGCGCACTAGTCCGAGTGCGCCACAGATGCTCCTAGTCCCTGTGGCGCACTAGGCGGAGTGCGCCACAGAAGTTTGTGGCCGTTTCAGAGCAGAGGGGGGCATGCGCTTAGGCGTAGCGCACCAGGCACACGTGCGCCACAGATGACCCTAACAACCGTGGAGCACATGACTATAGTGCGCTACAGATGTTTGGCGTGTGGCCAACAGGGCCCTGGCCCACACACATCTGTGGCGCACTATAGTCATGTGCGCCACAGTTGTTCTAGTTATTAGTAGGGCACTGCCCACAGGTGAGCCACGCCTGTTTTAGCCGTGGGGCACTTCAACCATGTGAGCCACGGATGTGCTGATTACCTATAGCCGTTTTCCTAGTAGTGCAAGATCTATCTACTAGATTGTAGCAACGAGTCGATAGAAGAACTCACCCTTGAAGATTCCAAAGCGGTTAACAAGAGCAGATTCTCGTGGGTGATGTAGTCGTACTCTTGCCGATCTCAAGATCGCGTAGACGATCCTTCCGGTGCTGTGTTCCGGCAGCGCTTCCGCAGTCGGTCACACGTTCGGTACTCGATGAATACCTTCCTCTCCCTTGTTCCAGCACGCAGCGGAGGTTGTAGCACTCTCCTCGTGATTCCGGCAGCATGACGGCGTGGTACCGGAAGTAGAGGGGAGATCTCGCAGGGCTTCGCCTTAAGCCGGAGCGAGTATGGTGGACTATGAGAGAGGACTTGGCGATCTAGGGTTTAGAGGCACCAAGGGAGGAAGCTTGGCTGGCGGCTAGGGCTTGGGGAGAGCCCCAACTCGGCGGCTAGTAGGAAACCCTAGGGCGGCGGCGACTTGAGGTGGCTGGTGGCTAGGGCTAGGGTTTGGGTGGTGTTGGGTGTAGGGAAGAGGGGCAGCCCTGTCCCTCCTTTTATAGGTGGGAGGGCGCGGCCAAGGTGGAGGGAGTCCTCCCCTAAGTCGACCTCCTTGGCCGGCGGGTGGAGGGAGAGGAACTCCTCCCCAAGTAGGTTTCCTACTCTCCCTCCACCAAGCAAAACTGTCGTTTGACTTTTCAAATTGGCGTTTGACTTTTCAAACTAGGATTTGATTTCTCCCTTTATTTTGCCCAGCCATGATACCTAGTACATGATGCAACCATTCCACATTGTCATGACACATTCATGTACCCTTCCCCTCCGGAGTGCCGGACCTTCCGGAACCTTCTAGAACATTCCTGATGAAAACACCGGAATCATTCCCCAACTCCGAAACAGGACTTTCCTTATATGAGTCTTATTCTCCGGATCTACTCGTGATATCCCGGATCCTATCCGAGACTCCGAACAACATTCAGTCTCTTACTCATCATTCCATAACTATTCAACAACATCGAATCCTTAAGTGTGTCTCCCTACGGTTCGTGAATTATGCGGACATGATCGAGACACTTCTCCAAACAATAACTAATAGAGGAATCTGGAAATTCATATGGCTCCCACAGATTTCTATGATTACTTTGCGATCGAATGAACCACTTACATATGATACCAATTTCCCTTTGTCTCACGATAGTTTACTTATCCGAGGTTTTGATCATCGGTATCTCTGCATACCTAGTTCAACCTCGTTACCGATAAGTACTCTTTTCTCGTTCCCGTGGTATGTGATCCCTTGTGAGCCAGTCACATGCTTGCAAGCTAATTGGATGACATTCCACCGAGAGGGCCCAGAGTATATCTATCCGTCATATGGATGGACAAATCCCACTCTTGATTCATGTGTCTCAACCCATACTTTCCGAACACTCAATGCCACCTTTATAGCCACCCAGTTACGGTGTGGTGTTTGATGTCATCAAAGCATCCTTCTGGTGATGGTGATAAGCATGATCTCATGGTCGAAGGAATTAGGTTACCATGTATCAGAAAGCTTATAGCAATTGAACTATTTAAAATGACTTGATCTTTATGCTACGCTTATCTATAGGAGTATGTCCACCATACCATTCTCCTAATGATATGATCTTGTTATTAACAACATCTCAAATGTTCATGATCAAGAAACCATGATCATCTATTAATCAACAAGCTAGTATTATGAAGAGGATTTACTAGGGACTTTAATTTAGTTTACAAATCACACAAGTATTAATGTTTCTGGTTAATACTGTTATAGCATGAATGTAAACATTTATCATAAACACAAAGATATAATAATAACCACATTTATTATTGCCTCTAGGGCATATCTCCAAAAGTCTCCCACTTGCACTAGAGTCAACTAATCTAGATTACATGGTAATATACCGAACACCCATGGCAGTTTGGTGTTGGTCATGTTTTGCCCTCGGGAGAGGTTTAGTCAACGGATCCGCCACATTCAGATCCGTGTGTACTTTGCAAATCTTTATGTCACCATCTTGGACATGTTCTCGAATAGCGTGAAAACGTAGCTTGATGTGCTTCAGCTTCTTGTGTGACCTTGGTTCTTGCGCATTGGCTATGGCGCCCATGTTATCACAGTAGATAGACATTGGGTCCAGCGCACTTGGAACACACCGAGCTCTGTAATGAACTCCTTCATCCATATCGCTTTTTGTGAAGCCTCCGAAGTAGCTATGTATTCTGATTCAGTTGAAGATCTCGCCACAACTCTTTGCTTTGCACTCCTCCAGCTAACTGCTTAACCATTCAAAGTAAATACGTATCCAGATTGAGATTTAGAATCATCTGGATCGGTGTTCCAACTAGCATCGGTGTAACCATTAACAACGAGTTGTTCATCACCTCCATAAGAAAGAACCATATCCTTAGTTCTTCTCAAGTACTTAAGGATGTTTTTTACCGTTGTCCAATGATCCACTCCTGGATCACTTTGATACCTGCTAGTTAAACTAACAGCATATGCGATGTCAGGTCTAGTACATAGCATGGCATACATTAGAGATCCTATGGCTGAGGCATAGGGAGTCTTACTCATTCTTTATCTATCTTCTGTCGTTGCTAGACTTTGAGTTTTACTCAACGTCGTATTGGGCAACATGGGCAAGAACCCTTTCTTGCTATCTTCCATTCCAAACCTCTTTAGAACTTTGTACAAATATGTACTTTGTGACAATGATATTAGGCATCTCGATCTATCTCTATAAATCTTTATGCCTAATATGTAAGTTGCTTTGCCAAGATCTTTCATTGAAAAACTATTATTCAAATATTCCTTGACACTATTAAGAAGGTCTACATCATTCCCAATCAACAATATGTCATCTACATATAGTATTAAGAATGCTACAGAGCTCCCACTCACTTTCTTGTAAATACAAGCTTCTCCATAAGTTTGTATAAAACCAAAACTTTTGATTACCTTATCAAAACGTTGATTCCAACTTCGGGATGCTTGCTTCAACCCATATATGGACCGTTGAAGTTTGCATACCTTGTTAGCATCTTTAGGATCGACAAAACCTTTGGGTTGCATCATATACAACTCTTCATCAATGTCTGCATTGAGGAACGCCGTTTTGACATCCATCTGCCATATCTCATAATCGTAATATGCAGCGATTGCTAACATAATCCTCACAGACTTTAGCTTCACTACTGGTGAGAAAGTCTCATCGTAGTCAACTCCTTGAATTTGTCGAAACCCTTTTGCGACAAGTCGAGCTATATAGACAGTAACATTGCCATCAGCATCTGTTTTCTTCTTAAAAATCCATTTGTTCTCGACAGCCTTCCGGCCATCCGGTAAGTCCACCAAAGTCCATACTTGGTTTTCGTACATGGATCCAATTTCAGATTTCATGGCGTCTTGCCATTTATTGGAATCTGGGCTCATCATCGCTTCCTCATATGTCGCAGGGTCATCGGTGTTATCCACCAACATGACACTCATAACGGGATCATACCAATCAGGAGTGGTACGAGTTCTCGTTGACCTGCGAGGTTTTGTAGCAACTTCAACCGAAGTTTCATGATCATCATCTTTAGCTTCCTCTCTTATTGGTGTAGGCGCCACAGGAACTTCTTTCGGTGCTGCGCTACTCGCAAGTTCGAGAGAAGGTTCAACAACCTCGTCAAGTTCTACTTTCCTTCCAGTCACTTCTTTCGAGAGAAATTCCTTCTCTAGAAAGGATCCATTCTTGGCAACGAAGATTTTGCCTTCGGATCTATGATAGAAGGTATACCCAATAGTTTCCTTCGGGTATCCTATGAAGACGCATTTTTCCTCTTTGGGTTCAAGCTTGTCCAATTGTAACTTCTTTACATAGGCTTCGCAACCCCAAACTTTAAGGAACGACAATCTAGGTTTCTTCCCAAACCATAATTCATACGGTGTCGTTTCAATGGATTTAGATGGTGCCCTATTTAAAGTGAATGCAGCTGTTTCTAATGCATAACCCCAAAATGATAGCGGTAAATCTGTAAGTGACATCATAGAACGAATCATATCTAAGAGAGTTCGATTACGATGTTCGGACACACCATTACGCTGTGGTGTTCCCGGCGGTGTCAATTGTGAAAGTATTCCACATTTCTTTAAATGCTCGCCAAACTCGTAACTTAGATATTCACCTCCACCATCAGAACGTAGAAATTTAATCTTCTTGTTACGTTGATTCTCCAACTCACTTTGAAATTCCTTAAACTTCTCGAAAGTTTCAAACTTATGTTTCATGAAATAGATATACCCATATCTACTCAAGTCATCCGTGAAGGTAAGAACATAACGATAACCACCGCGCGATGCTACACTCATTGGACCACACACATCGGTATGTATGATTTCCAATAAGTCCGTAGCTCGCTCCATCATACCAGAAAATGGAGTCTTAGTCATTTTACCCATCAGACATGCTTCACATCTTTCAAGTGATTCAAGAAGTCCATCAGAATGGAGTTTCTTCATACGCTTCACTCCAATGTGACCAAGACGACAGTGCCACATATAGGTCGAGTTATCGCTCAATTTCAAACGTTTAGCTTCAATGTTATTAATATGTGTATTTTCACTATCGAGATTCAATAAGAATAGACCATCTATCAAAGGTGCATGTGCATAAAACATATTACTCATATAAATCGAACAACCATTATTCTCGGACTTAAACAAGTAACCGTCCCGCAACAAACATGATCCAGATATAATGTTCATGCTCAACGCAGGCACCAAATAACAATTATTTAAGTATAAAACTAATCCCGATGGTAGATGAAGAGGTAGCGTGCTGACCGCGATCACATCAACCTTTGATCCATTTCCGACGCGCATCGTCACCTCGTTCTTCGCTAGCTTCCGTTTATTCTGCAGCACCTGTTTCGAGTTACAAATATGAGCAACCGAACCAGTATCAAATACCCAGGCACTACTATGAGTACTAGTGAGATACACATCAATAACATGTATATCAGATATACCTTTCTTCTTGATGTTGCCGTTCTTCAAATCCGCCAAGTACTTTGGGAAATTCCGCTTCCAGTGACCTTCTCCCTTGCAGTAAAAGCACTCAGTATCAGGCTTAGGCCCAGCCTTGGTCTTCTTCGCCAGTGCGGTAACTTTCTTACCGCCCTTCTTGAAGTTTCCCTTTTGCTTAGACTTGCCTTTCTTGAATTTGGTGGTCTTATTGACCATCAACACTTGGTGATCTTTCTTGATCTCCACTTCTGCAGATTTTAACATGGAGAAGACACTAGTAGAAAACAGGCCATCCGTTCGCGCCCCCTCAGAGCATTAGTCCCGGTTGCGCCACGAACCGGGACTAATGCTGGCACGCGTCCCGGTTCGAGCGGGCATGGGGCCTGGAGGCATGCATCCCGGTTGGTAAGGGGGCATACGTCCGGTTTGTAACACAAACCGGGACTAAAGGTTGGGCATCAGCCACGTGGCGTGGCACACACCTTTAGTCCCGGTTTGTGTTACAAACCGGGATGTATGCTCTCGCCCTCTATAAATGCAACACCCCAGCCCTCTGCCTTCACTCTGTTTTTCTTGGTGGAAGGTGTGAGGGGTGTGCTAGTTTTTTCCCCTATGCATGCATTCAAGGTGTTTGATGAAATGTTTGAGTGAATGATCCCATTCAGTTTCTCATAAAACAAAAATATAGAAGGTGTCCGAGATGCACTTGAGCTTTCTCCTCTTTATTTTCCTCGATCAAGGTTAGAAATCTTATCTTTTCTCTGTCATTGATACAATGCATGTGTCGATGTGAATTGGTCATTTCACTATTTATGATGTCCTGTTTTTTGATAAACTTACTTATATGATGCAGATGAACGGCCGGGAATGGATGTACGGTGACTGGCGCGTAGCCGGGTATATGAAAGGCGTGGATAAATTTATCGATGTGGCTACGGCAAACAAAGAGAATTGTTTTATACGTTGTCCATGTGTTCAATGTCGGAACAACAAGGAGTACTCTTCCTCGAAAATCATTCGTGGCCACCTGATTATGAAAGGTTTCATGCCCAACTATAATTGCTGGACCAAGCACGGGGAAAGAGGGGTTATGATGGAAGATGGTGAAGAAGAAGATGATGATAACAACTATCATCATATGTTTCCTGAATACAGTGATACTGCAATGGAAGACAATGGAGAGGAAGGAGGTGAAGAACGGGCATCAGATGAGCCGGCTGATGAACTTGGTAGGGTCATTTCTGATGCAAAGCGAGACTGTGAAATAGAAAATGAGAAGTTGAAGTTAGAGGGCATGTTAGAAGATCACAAGAAATTGTTGTACCCAAATTGTGAAGATGGCAGCACAAAGCTCGGTACCACACTGGAATTGTTGCGATGGAAGGCAGAGTGTGGTCTAACTGACTCCTCATTTGAAAAGATGCTGAAAATAATGAAGCCGAAGTTTCCAAAACATAACGAACTTCCCGAGAGTACCTACGAAGCAAAGAAGACTCTTTGTCCTCTAGGATTAGATGTGCAAAAGATACATGCATGCATTAATGACTACATCCTCTACCGCAATAAGGAGTATGAGAATTTAGATAAATGCCCGGTATTTGCGGTATAAAATCAGACGAGATGACCCTGGTGATGTTGAGGGAGAGCCCCTCCGGAAGAGGGTTCCTGCTAAGGTTATGTGGTATGCTCCTATAATACCAAGGTTGAAACGCATGTTCAGAAACAAAGAGCATGCCAGGTTGTTGCGATGGCACAAAGAAGACCGTAAGAAAGACGGGAAGTTGAGACACCCTGCTGATGGGTCACAGTGGAGAAAAATCGAGAGAGACTTCCCAAACTTTGCAGGTGACACAAGGAACTTATGGTTTGGTCTAAGTACGGATGGCATGAATCCTTTTGGGGAGCAGAGCTGCAGTCATAGCACCTGGCCCGTGACTCTATGTATCTACAACCTGCCTCCTTGGTTGTGCATGAAGCGTAAGTTCATTATGATGCCAGTGCTCATCCAAGGCCCGAAGCAACCGCGCAACGACATTGATGTGTACCTTAGGCCATTAGTTGAAGAACTCTTACAGTTGTGGGGCAAACCAGGTGTACGTGCGTGGGATGAGAACAAACAGGAGCCATTTGATCTACGAGGGTTGTTATTCGTAACCATCAATGATTGTCCTGCTCTTAGTAACTTTTCAGGACAGACAAACAAGGGATATAAGGCATGCACACACTGTTTAGATAATACTGAAGGTACATATTTGCATAAATGCAAGAAGGTTGTGTACCTAGCGAATCGACGATTTCTTCCGACCAATCATCCCGTAAGAAAGAAAGGCAAGCATTTCAAAGGTGAGGCAGATCATCGGAAGAAGCCTGAACTCCCTGCTGGTGATGATGTATTTGGTATGGTCAAGGACATAGAAGTAATCTTTGGAAAGGGTCCCGGCGGTCAATCAGTTCCGAACGACGTCGCTACAGGACACGCACCCATGTGGAAGAAGAAATCTATATTTTGGGAGCTGCCATATTGGAAAGTCCTGCGTGTCCGCTCTTCAATCGACGTGATGCACGTGACGAAGAATCTTTGCATGAACCTGCTAGGATT
The DNA here is from genome assembly GCA_916181665.1 of Avena sativa. Taxonomy (NCBI): domain Eukaryota; kingdom Viridiplantae; phylum Streptophyta; class Magnoliopsida; order Poales; family Poaceae; genus Avena; species Avena sativa. The sequence continues at coordinate 36,145,688 of OV702285.1, read as the reverse complement.
CCTATGAGTGTATGGGAAGACAAAAGATACACCAGAAGCACGGGAGGGCCAACAAATTATAAAAGACCCAAAGAACATGCATACACAGAACAAGACGGGTAAAGGGCATCACTTAAGTCGTGCCAGCTATGCTCTTACCAAAGCAGAGAAGGAAATCTTTTTTGAAGTCCTTTACAGTATCAAGGTGCCGTCGGGCTTCTCATCTAATATAATGGGGATAATTAATATGGGAAAGAAAAAGTTCCAAAACCTGAAGTCTCATGACTATCACGTGATTATGACGCAGTTGCTTCCGATTGCATTGAGGGGGCTTCTACCGAAAAATGTTTGAGTACCCATTGTGAAGCTGTGTGCATTCCTCAATGCAATCTCTCAGAAGTTAATCAATCCAGATATTCTGCCAAGGTTACAGAAGGATGTGGTACAATGTCTTGTTAGTTTTGAATTGGTGTTCCCACCATCCTTCTTCAATATTATGACGCATCTCCTGGTTCACCTAGTGGAAGAGATTGCCATTCTCGGTCCGGTATTTCTGCACAATATGTTCCCCTTTGAGAGGTTTATGGGAGTCTTAAAGAAATATGTTCATAACCGTGCTAGACCAGAAGGAAGCATCTCCAAGGGATATGGAACAGAGGAGGTCATTGAGTTTTGTGTTGACTTTATTCCTAATCTTAAGCCGATTGGTGTTTCTGACTCGCGGCATGAGGGAAGACTAAGTGGAAAAGGCACGCTGGGAAAGAAAGCAATGATATGTAGGGACGGGGATTCTTTCACTAAAGCACACTACATAGTTCTACATAATTCCACCTTGGCAGCTCCGTATATCGAGGAACACAAGAATATTCTATGCTCCAAAAACCCGGGGAAGCCTGAATCACTGATTACAGATGAACACATGAAGTCTTTCGGTGGTTGGATGTGGACACATCACTTGAATGACACCACTGTTGGAGATCAGCTATACTTGTTGGCCGCGTCACCATCTTCTACTGTATTGAATTTCCAGGGGTACGAAATAAATGGGAATACATTCTACACGATCGCCCAAGATAAAAAGAGCACCAACCAAAATAGTGGTGTCCGCTTTGATGCAATAGACGAGAATGGACAAAAAGACACATATTATGGTTACATAGAGGAGATATGGGAACTAGACTATGGAGTCTCTTTTAAGGTCCCTTTGTTTTGCTGCAAATGGGTCAACCTGAATGGGGAAGGGGTAAAGATAGACCAGTTGTACGGAATGACAACAGTGGATCTCAACAATCTTGGTTATAGAGATGAACCATTCGTCCTAGCCAATGATGTGTCTCAGGTTTTCTATGTGAAGGACATGTCCTCCAGACCGAAAAAAAGAAAACATATGCAAACGAATACATCATATGATGAGCCAAAGCGTCACATAGTTCTTTCAGGGAAAAGAAACATCGTGGGAATCGAGGACAAGACAGACATGTCAGAAGATTATAATAAGTTTGATGAAATTCTGCCCTTCACAGTGAAAACTGACCCAAGCATTCCGTTAAGTAAAGAATATGCTCCATGGTTACGTCTGAAGCGATCATAAGGAAGGACATATGCCAAGAAGTTCATGCTCATATTATGTAACTCTAGTTCATGTCTTTCGCGGTTTGTGGCTTCACCGAAGGATATCTTTCGCGGTTTGTGGCTTGACCGGGACTATATATAGGGGGACTTTAGTCCCGGTTTTGTAGTCTCAGTTTTTAATATTAATAAATGTCTTGAGTGTTAGTCCCATTTTGTGGCTGGACCGGGACTATGAAGAAGTTGTCCCGATTCGTACTTACCATTAAGATCTGATCTCCAAACGCGCGCGGTCACATATTAGGGAGTGCCTCTATGACCAGTTTCTTGGAGATGTCGGAGGACTGGGATCCGGCGGCATCTCCCTGAAACTGGTCGTAGTGGTGTCCCTGCTCTCGAAAACCATCTTGCAGCTTGTAACTTCTCTAACTAGATCAATACACCTAGGAGCTAACTAATTTCACATATTAGGGAGTGCCTCTATGACCAGTTTCTCGGAGATGCCGGAGGACTAGGCTCCGTCGGCATCTCCCTGAAACTGGCCGTAGTGGTGTCCCTGCTCTCGAAAACCATATTGCAGCTTGTAACTTCTCTAACTAGATCAATACGCCTGGGAGCTAACTAATTTCACATATTAGGGAGTGCCTCTATGACCAGTTTCTCGGAGATGCCGGAGGACTGGGCTCCGTCGGCATCTCCCTGAAACTGGCCGTAGTGGTGTCCCTGCTCTCAAAAACCATCTTGCAGCTTGTAACTTCTCTAACTAGATCAATACGCATGGGAGATAACTAATTTCACATATTAGGGAGTGCCTCTATGACCAGTTTCTCGGAGATGCCGGAGGACTGGGCTCCGTCGGCATCTCCCTGAAACTGGCCATAGTGGTGTCCCTGCTCTCGAAAACCATCTTGGAGATGCCTCAAACTGGCTGGAGGACTGGACTCACAAGGATGCCTATTTATAGTACAAGCAGCTCGGCATAGTGTCGACACTTACGAAATAATGTCGACACTCACCCCAATTATTAGTGCTGACTTGTGTTTTGTCCCAGTTGGTGTCTCCAACCGGAACTAAAGGTTCATCTTTAGTCCCGATTGGTGACACCATCCGGGACAAGATACACGCCGCACGACATAATGTCGACACTCACCCCTATCATTAGTGCTGCCTGGCCCAGCCTGCCGAAATCCCTCCAATTGGGACTAAAGATGAACCTTTAGTATATTCAAAATCCGAACAATGAAAATCCTTCGCGTGGTGTCATATTATGTTACATAGTTGAAAGGAAAAATACCAGACTTGGTATATTGATCATGTTTCGAAAAAACCTTCACAAAATGACCTATCATGTTTGAGGTTTCATGGCTTTCGGTCCAAATGACCGATGTGATGTGCTAAATCACGGCATAGTTTGTGATGTTGTGCCCATATTATGCATGCGTGTGGACATTGGTATGGAGAACAATGTTGCAGGAGGAAGTTTTCCTTTTTGTCACACGGAAAAGCCCTTTTCCATTTTCCGAGCGTAAAAAATGGGTCGTTTTGTGAAGTAACCACCAAAATGCCATTTCAGAATGCTACCGTCCCATTTTCCTAAAATACTAGACCACCTTACATGGACTATCTCCCAACCGGGACATCTCAAACCTTTTCGTCCATCCCGGGTAAAAAGGACAAATGTCTGCCGAATCGGTAGGAAGTGGGTCCGGTTTGTTGTACAGGTACATGATCTATCGCTCATGATTTTTTGAAAAATCATTTTTAGACTCGCAATATGTGGTTTCTTCAGATATCCAATACAAGTTCTAACGATGCTCGTCCCCTATCTTCATGCACACCGGTTCGACCATAGTTAGAAATTCAGATAATTCAAAACGGGCATAATAAATTCAAAAAAAATCCGAACAATTAAAATCCTTCGCGTGGTGTCATATTATGTTACATAGTTGAAAGGAAAAATACCAGACTTGTTATATTGATCATGTTTCGAAAAAACCTTCACAAAATGACCTATCATGTTCGAGGTTTCATGGCTTTCGGTCCAAATGACCGATGTTATGTGCTGAATCATGGCATAGTTTGTGATGTTGTGCCCATATTATGCATGCGTGTGGACATTGGTATGGAGAACAATGTTGCAGGAGGAAGTTTTCCTTTTTGTCGCACGGAAAAGCCCGTTTCCATTTTCCGAGCGCAAAAACGGGTCGTTTTGTGAAGTAACCACCAAAATGCTGTTTCAGAATGCTACCGTCCCATTTTCCTAAAATACTAGACCACCTTACATAGACTATCTCCCAACCGGGACATCTCAAACCATTTCGTCCATCCCGGGTAAAAAGGACAAATGTCTGCCAAATCAGTAGGAAGTGGGTCCGGTTTGTACTATAGGTACATGATCTATCGCCCGTGATTTTTTGATAAAATCATTTTTAGACTCGTAATATGTGGTTTCTTCAGAGATCTAATGCAAGTTCTAAATGAGCCATTTTTCTTCCCGCCATTTTTTCCCGGCATTTCTCCCGCCAGTTCTTCTCGCCAGTTCTTCCCTCCAGTTATCTTCCTGCCATTTCTCACTATATATATATGTAGGGTTGGCCTCCATTGTCATTGCACATCTCTAGACTCATATCTGCAACCTCATCACTCTTTCCCATGACTTCCACCGTAGCACTAACTCCCAAGGAGGCGGAGGCGCTTTGCGCCTCGAACTACCCCTGCCCGCGGGGCTACTGTGTCCCCGTCGGCTGGATGTTGAGCGTCGGAGGCGTGCGGGTTCCTCCTGTCCCTCTAGGTGTGGCACGTCGGATGGCCATCATGAACCACTACTACTTCGAGCTCACGCCGGAGCAGCGGAGGAATCCCAGATGGCATCTCGACTATTTCCCGACTTGGGAAGCCTTCTTCGTGGATCGGCATGAGAGGGCGCTCGCCAGGCACAAGGAGGATGGCCCACCTCCTCCGAACTTCAACGAGGCCGGCCGTCGGTTGTGGTGGCGCGGTCGGACTCTCTAGAGCGTCATGGCCTACAACACGGCCGCCGACTTTAGCCCCCGCCTGCGCTACCCTCCAGTCCAGCCCACTCGTACTCAGCCTTCAAGGTTCAACTACGGCGACCCAGACGACGATAGCGACGACGGCCGCGGCGAGTACGACAACTACAGTGGCGAGTATTACAAGTGTAGGCAGGAGCATGACTGAATCACTCCAACATTGCAAAACAAGTTCGGCCGATTGTGGCTTAATCTGGCCATGTATCTTAATTTTCAGTTCTTCTATGTAACTTTGTGTTAGTTGCGTTATGTACTTTAATTCCAGTTCTATCCTAATAAAATTTTCTTTCCGCCCATTATTTCCCGTCCTTTTTTCCCGCATATTAATATATAAAAATATAAGTTAATTCAAATCCAAATTAAAACACAGAAAATGGTTTTGAATTATTTAAAAATAGAAAATGGTTTTGAATTATTTATTCAAATCGAGACACTTTTTATGTTTAAAGTTTTTCTAAATTCCAAATTAATATTCAAAAAATATAAGTTAATTCATTTTTAATTTTAAATGGTTCATAGTTTAAATGGTTACATTAATTATTTTTTAAAAATAGAAAATGGTTTTGAATTATTTATTCAAATCTAGACACTTTTTATGTTTAAAGTTTTTCTAAATTCCAAATTAATATTAAAAAAATATAAGTTAATTCATTATTAATTTTAAATGGTTCATAGTTTAAATGGTTACATTAATTATTTTTTAAAAACCGAAAATGGTTTTGAATTAGTTATTCAAATCCAGACACTTTTTATGTTTAAAGTTTTTCTAAATTCCAAATTAATATTCAAAAAATATAAGTTAATTCATTATTAATTTCAAATGGTTCATAGTTTAAATGGTTACATTAATTATTTTTGAAAAATAGAAAATGGTTTTGAATTAGTTATTCAAATTCAAACACATTTTATGTTTAAAGTTTTTCTAAATTCCAAATTAATATTCAAAAAATATAAGTTAATTCATTATTAATTTTAAATGGTTCATATTTTAAATGGTTACATTAATTATTTTTAAAAATAGAAAATGGTTTTGAATTAGTTATTCAAATTCAAACACTTTTTATGTTTAAAGTTTTTCTAAATTCCAAAGTAATTATCATTTTAAAAAAATACAAATTTAAACCCCAAAATAAAAAATAAGACGGGAGCAGAGAGAAAATTGTTGAATTTTTTTGAAAACAGGGTCATATGTCCCGGTTGGTGCCACTAACCGGGACTAAAGACCCCTGCGCGCGCCCCTTGGGCTGATGAAAAAATAGTGGACTATACGTCCCGGTTGGTGGCTCCAACCGGGACGTATGACCCTTTAGTCCCGGTTGGAGCCACCAACTGGGACAAAAGGCCCTTCGTTTATAACTGACGCGCCTCCTCTTCTTCTTCCCCATCTCAGTTCTCTGCTTCTCACCGACGCGCACACAAGAAACCCCAACGACGCCGGCAGGTGTGGCGCCCCGCAAAAACCACTACTAGAAAATCGCGTTGTTTTTGTGCATTGCATCATCATGACCGCATGCGCGCGTCATCATGCCACATTGCATTTGAGCATCGTCATCATCATGCATGGTTTTTGTCCAAACTATTTTCGAAACGCCTAGTTTTGTTTTCTAAATATTCCCGTCTTTATTCAAATTAAAACCCGGGTCTCCGGATTATTTTGTTTCGTCTACCAATGGATTTCAAACGCCCCGTTCTAAATAATAAAATATTTATTTTATTTTTAGGGGGCAGCCTGACCGGGCCGATCCGACCTAGTCGGCCACCCCCAGTACAAACCAACCTGTCCTAAAACCTTTTTCTACCCAATCCTATCCTACCCAGCCCTCCTCCACCTCACCCCACCCAATAGCCTGCCGCCACCTCACCCCTCCCTTCCCCCTAACCAACCCCAGCCCGCCACCTCATCCTACCCCCACCTCTCTCACCCCACTCCCTCACCCATCGCACAGCAACACGCGCGCAGCACACACGCAGTCAAACCCCGACCCACCCCTTGGCCCCACAACCCCGCATCCCGTCGCACGCTCTCGAGCCCCGACCGATCCCCGCTCCCTCGCCTCGCTCACGATCCCCTCCCCTGCTCTTCTTCCTCGTCCCCCGACCCTGCTCATCACCACCAACCCCGCCGCCATCGGCCTCCTCCACCACCCTGCCGCCGGCGCCTCCCTCCGCAGGTCGCCGCTGGAGCCCGGGCCCCCGCGACCCCGCTCCACCTACCCCGTTCCCCGCCCGCGTCTTCCTCCTCCCTCCTGCTGCAGGCAAGCGCCGCCGCGCGGACATGTCCTCGCCCGGCCGGCCTCCCCTTCCCCCCAGGTCGTCGCCCGCCCCGCCAGCGTCCGCCGCTCACCCTCTGCCTCGCCTCGCCGCCGGTGCTCCTCCCCGGTCCTGGCGCCGCCCTGCCCCGGGCCTCCTCCGCCGGCTCGCCAGGAGCTCCGTCGACCGCGGCCGCCCGCTCGAGCACGCCTGAGCACCTCCTCGCCGTCCTCCTGCCCTGTGGACGCCTCGCTGCCCGTCGTCGGAGCTCGGCCGCTGCCTCCGCCAGCGGGCCGCTGCTGGTTTTCCCTTCTCGACACGCTCTGCACCCGGCGCTTCCTCCGTCGTCTTGAGTTGCGGCCAGCAGCAGCACCCGTCGTCGCTGATTCCTCTGTTGCTGCTCTCTGTCGGCTTCCCCTGTGTGCCCCGTGGCCCCAGGTGCTTCAGGAACCCACCGCATCGACGCCCTGCCCTGGGTTCCTGTTTGTCTGCCAACGTGTGTTGTACCATCTGTACTGCTTGTGTTTTGAGGCGATCTAGTACTATGAATTGGTGGCGAATTGGTGATATGGCGATGGCATTCTGATGATGTGAGTCAAATGGCTCCCAACGATCGACCGTTGGAGTGGATGTGATGACCCCATGAGGAATCCGCAAGGCCGTCTTCATCTTCCATCGCAAGATCTTGGAGCCGACGTCTCGATGTCGAACCCGAAGACCGCAGATGCGACAAGTACTTCTTCCCGGACCTAACGCCCGAGAAACCGGACGCCCAGGTCGTCGACTCAGATACGCCAAGTACTTCCTCGAGGACGCCGAGACCTTGAAGACTTTGATCCATGGATTCGAAGACCGAACCCGACACGCCAAGTTCTTCCTCTCGAACCCGAAGATGCCGAGATCCGGGACGCCAAGATCTCCGCCGTGAAACGACAAGACCAACAACACGACCCGAGGACCGCGGTTGCGACAAGATCGTCTCCCGAACGCCAAGCTCTTCATCTCGGACCCAGTAGCCCTGATCCGCACCTGATCCCCGTCGAACCCTGAGACCAACCCCGAACCCCTCGGAGCCCAAGTTCGCCGAACCCTAATGTGATTCCCTATCCGAGACCCCATTATTTTATAATATGACATTATCAACTGATGCATATTAAATTGATCATGCATGCATACTTGTCTGTGGTTTGGGGGCATTATGCCAATTCATCTCATAATTAAATATGGAGTCTATATGCGGGATATCTTTGTCTTATTCCGGACTCCATTTAAATTTGTGTAGCAAACCGGTGATATATTTTGCCATGTTAAGACAACATTTAAATTGCGGGGTAGTTAAATAACTTGAACCATCTGAATAATTGCCGGGGCCTCGGTTCCGCTTAATATTGCCTAATCGCATCGCACCTTTGCCATGTCATACATCCTACATGCATCATGCCCGATCTTCTGCCGTAATCTTAAATATTGCATCCGGTGTTTATTCTAGTGTTTTGCTTCTTCGCGGATAAGGCCGTTGAGTTGATGTGAGCTTCGCCCCGATCTTCGAATGAACCTTCGGCAATGTTTTCAGGCGAGCACCTCCCCCTTTCTACCTATCTTACTTTTATAGTATTTATTCCCTCCTGTTGATCTACTGCTATCTGTGTTGCGTTGCTCTAGTTTTCGTACCCGTGATATCCCTTGCAGCCTTATATTGCCTTGGACACCTCCTATTACCTGTTGTTTGGTAGATAGTTGGACCTGCGCGTCGTAGTCGCTTGCTCAAGTGATGTTGCGTGTCGTCAAGTACCACAGTTGTTGGAGTATTGCCGTGTGTTTATTGTTGGAGATGATCAAGACTTTAATTACTGTTTAACAACTAAAATTGAAGTAGGTAAATGCAGAGGCATAGGTGGGCAATAGATGTTATTTGGTTGTTAACCGTCCACTTGTGTCCCGTAGGACCCCGAGTACTTGATACCTGTTCCTTGAATATTCGCGCTATCCACATCCGGGAGGATTATGGGACCCCCCTGAGCCAGAGCTTGATTCATTCTTATTTCTTGGGGCCACAAACTAGTTTGAGGTTTTATTTACTATCCTGTACTTATGCCATGCTTTACTGCTTTATTTACGATTGTGCGAGGAGCACCTGTACTGTTTAGGATCGTGACCCGTTTTCGCGGTATCGACAAGCCCAGTCACACTTTCGGGTTCCCAGTCGTTTACAGCCGGCCCCACAAACCTTGAGTCCGTCTCGAAGTCAGCTAACTTCGTTGCGGGTATACTTAATGGGGTGGCCCCCTGAAATATTTCTGAATCTTGTGATTGCTTTGTCGTGAATGCCTCGTTGGGTTTTGATTTGGTTTTTCCGAGGTTGATCGAGTGTGTGTTGCTATTTGTGCACCCCTACAGGGTAAAACTTTCTGAAAGCCGTGTCCGCGGTTATGGACGACTTGGAGCACAGTATCTCGATCATAGACAACTATAACTAAAGTAGTGCTATAAATTTGACTTTATAATGACTAGTAATCAGCTTCACTATAATGGAATGGCTAAATAAAATTGCCAACAATTGCTTGTTTGGGTTGTCGCTTGCTACCATTGTACCTGACTAGTAAGTATTGCAACTATAACGGAATGGCTAAATAAAAGTACCAACAACTGCTGGGTTTTGGGGATATCTCATGCTAATTGTATCTGACTAGTAAGTGTTGCAACTACAACGGAATGGTTAACTAAAACGGCCCACTGCTTATTTTATCAGGATGATTATCTACACCTGACTAGTAATTGCTGCAACGACAACTGAATAAATAAAACTGCCAACGGTGTGAGTTCCTCGGTTGACTTCCTCGTTTGGTCTCGAGGGGGAAACACCAGGATGTGTATGTTTGGTGGTAGAATCAGGTTGGTTCCGAATAGGCCTTTCTTATCCCGCTCTGATAGCCGACAGTTATATCGAGTCTCTATAGGTTGTTCTAGTGCATGCTGCCGCTGCCGCTTCAGTCCACCATACCTATGTAGGCGAGGACCGCCGAATTCTAGCCTCGCCGTGTACTGGCCTCAGTACTGACCGCTCTCTCTTTTTCCTTTGCCCTTTGTCGGCACCCCTTTTGTTAAGCAGGTTTTGAGATCGACGTCGTTAGCAGGGTTACCCTTCCGGCTTGGCCTGGGCAGGGTTATGGACGCCATTGGTTATTCTTTAGGGCTCTTAGCCCCATTTGCATCTTGTCCGTAGCTGGACGCTCTATCGTTTTCAAGGTGATTTGGATCTTTGTTCTGTATATCTGTATTCTTGACTCATGGAGTCGTGTTGTATATATATCTGTTCTGTGGGTCCCATCGAGGACTGTTGTGTAATGTTATTACTTCGTTTTCCACCCGCACGCAAGTGCCTGGTGGGCACCTTTGAATCGTTTCTATGCGGGTTTGGCGGGAAGCGCTGAAACTTGCATAGGGCCGATTCTGAGGGTGTTACAGTAGGCTGCCCGAGCTCGCCGCCGCCACACCATCACCTCCGTCCGCACGCGCCCTGGCCGCCTCCGTCCCCGCAAGCAGAGGGCTCGAGCACGCCCTGACCCCCTCGACGGTTTCTTCCACAACCCCGATGAGGTTCGCCGCCGTCCATCAGCCTGATTCCGACCTCGCCGTGCTTCTCCGACCCCACCACCGCGCTCAGGGTGAGCCACCGGTCCTCTAGGACCCTTCCCTTCCTTTCCTCCCTCTCTTGTTTGCTCTAGCCTCGAGCGCCGACGTCGGCCACCGCCAGACCTCGCCATAGACGTAGCTCCGGCTACCAAATATGAGCGGCGCCGCCTCTATATTGTTCGCCGTGCTACGCTGGTTCAAATGTGCATAGCCCCGCAGTCCCGCGCGCTCCCTAGGGTCGCCGTCGATCACCGTCCGCCGCGCCGCCCATCGTGGTGACATGGTGCCCGCGTGGTGCCCGCGTGTCCCCGGTCTCACCTGCCAGCCTCAGAGGCTAGGTGCCTCTGCGGTGCAGGTTAGCAGTGGCCTGGTCTAGGTCCACTCGTCAAGCCCTGGTCCAGGTCCCACCTGCCTGCGTGGAGGCTGAGGTGGCCACGGGCCCCTCTGTCAGCCACTGTGGCTGCAGTGGCCTTGGTGTAAAAATGTTTTCTGTTTTATTTAAATTCAGAAATGGTTTAATTAAATCCAGAAATTGATATAATATTGTAAATTCAATAATTAATTATTTATAACTCAGAAAAATACAAATAATATATCAAAAAATTCAGAAAAATGAGATCTAACTATTTAACCTATAATCATGCATTGTTCAACAGCTTTCAAGACAAGTTTAATTAGAGAACAAAATCAACCCCTCTCATATACTCTGGAGTTTCACCGAGTTAGGGTTTTCACCCCTCGAAACCCCGTTTAAATTGTTGAGCATGTCTTAGGGTTACTTTTCAATACAAATTAACTTGTCATATCATCATCCTTGTTTGATCATTGCATTGATGCCATGTGTTGATTGTTCCCCTCTCTTTCCGGTGTTCGGTTCTTCGCGGTCGAATACGAGATCGAGATCAAAGACCGAGGTCAACACCATCGAAGATCGAAGATTTCTTGATAGCCATCATATTGTAGATGCTTAGCCATGATATTAGTTGTCATAGACCCTAGTTGAATCGATGTTGCACCTAGGGTTAGCCGGTGTGTCCTCGCCAGGGCATCCCGAACCCGAGGGTTGATTGATTGCCGCCTTTCTTTCCGGTATTGGTTCTTCGCGATAGGAACCGAGCTCGATGGTTTCTCCGAATTAGGGTTTCTGATATTGTAAATTCATTTTTATTATTGTATATGTATATATTAGGGTTTCTCTGAATTAGGGTTTATATCTCTCAACACCGTACCTAACATTCTCCCTTAGACGCTTTGACTTATCCGTTTTTCCACCTATGCCGAAAATATGGACCCACACGTCAGAGACGAAGAAAAGGAAGAGTTGATGCAAGGTGTGATCCGCGGGGAAGAAAATTTAGATGTATCGACGTTTCTGAACAACTCCGGTGAGGGTGATCCTCTTTTTTCCGGAATAGACGACTTGTTTGAGGTTGAAGGTGTTGCCTTCCGCGAGGGAGAAGGCGATGCCTTGTGTAATCGAGAAGACGACCGCTCTGGCGAGGTGCATGTAATATAATTAATTCATTAATTAATCATCTGCTATCTATATAGAAATAGTAACGATGATCTTTCTTCTTTTAGCCCTCTGGATCGAAGAAATCTACTGAAAAGAGCAGACGAGGCCCAACCAAAAAGTTGGAAGACCATGAGAGGTTCAGAATCGAAGATGTCGCTGAAGACGGCAAACCGACGGCTCCCGAAGTTGTCGCAAACAAATTTGTGGCACAATGTGGAGTAATCGTTAGGGACTTAATCCCGATCACCATTCGAAATTGGAATAGGCCTGCTGATGCTGAAGAACAGGGAACATGTTTATTTGTCCCTAACCAAGCGAAAGATTTACTGTGGAAGAGGCTCATGGTTAATTTCAAACTACCGAAGATATAGCTAGATCCAAATGCGGAGGATCCAGTTGAGGACGCCTTAGAACATGGGAGAGCCATGGAGGCTAAGGTCAGGGAGTGGGCTTTGAAGAAGATGGCCCAGTGTTTCATCAACTGGAAGAAAAGATTGCACCTTGACTATGTGGTGAAATAGAAGTCTCCCGATTTCAAAAATATTCAGTTTGAGAAGATAAAACCATTCTGGGCTGAGTTTGTGAAATACAAGACATCAGAAAAAGCTAAGAAAATGTCTGCAACGAATAAGCTGAATGCTGCTAAAAAGAAGTATCACCATACTATGGGGCAAGGTGGCTACAGGGCTGGCATTCCTAAGTGGGAGAAACTTAAGAATGAACTGCGCGCTTAAAAGATCACCCCAGAGACAGACGATTGGGTAGAACGTGCAAGGAATTGGTTTTACGGGCATGGGGGCACGTTGGACTCGGAAGGGAAGTGTATATATAACATACGACATAAAGAATGTATCGTGCTTCGAAATCACACGCCAAGGCCACCTTCACCGCCGCCTCACCCGTCTCTAACGAGGTCGTCGCCGCCGGAATCATTCCCCAACTCCGAAACAGGACTTTCCTTATATGAATCTTATTCTCCGGACTATTCCGGATCTCCTCGTGATATCCCGGATCCTATCCGAGACTACGAACAACATTCAGTCTCTTACTCATCATTCCATAACTACTCAACAACATCGAATCCTTAAGTGTGTCTCCCTACGATTCGTGAATTATGCGGGCATGATCGAGACACTTCTCTGAACAATAACCAATAGAGGAATCTGGAAATTCATATGGCTCCCACATATTTCTACGATTACTTTGCGATCGAATGAACCACTTACATACGATACCAATTTCCCTTTGTCTCATGATAGTTTACTTATCCGAGGTTTTGATCGTCGGTATCTCTGCATACCTAGTTCAACCTCGTTACCGATAAGTACTCTTTTCTCATTCCCGTGATATGTGATCCCTTGTGAGCCAGTCACATGCTTGCAAGCTAATTGGATGACATTCCACCGAGAGGGTCCAAAGTATATCTATCCGTCATATGGATGGACAAATCCCACTCTTGATTCATGTGTCTCAACCCATACCTTCCGAACACTCAATGCCACCTTTATAGCCACCCAGTTACGGTGTGGTGTTTGATGTCATCAAAGCATCCCTCCGGTGATGGTGATAAGCATGATCTCATGGTCTAAGAAATTAGGTTACCATGTATCAGAAAGCTTATAGCAATTGAACTATTTAAAATGACTTGATCTTTATGCTACGCTTATCTATAGGAGTATGTCCACCATACCATTCTCCTAATGATATGATCTTGTTATTAACAACATCTCAAATGTTCATGATCAAGAAACCATGATCATCTATTAATAAACAAGCTAGTATTATGAAGAGGCTTACTAGGGACTTTAATTTAGTTTACAAATCACACAAGTATTAATGTTTCTGGTTAATACTGTTATAGCATGAATGTAAATATTTATCATAAACACAAAGATATAATAATAACCACATTTATTTTTGCCTCTAGGGCATATCTCCAACAAACATACTTTGGCTTTTCAGCAGTGTATCTGCACTTGGTAGAGCCAGCTCGGTGTCCAAGTTCTTCACAAAGTTTGCATCTATTCTTGTTACCTTTTTGGGCTCTTTTTGGCTTGGCATATTTCTTTTCATCTTTATTTCCCTTCTTGCTGCTCCCACCTTTCTCAAACCAAGCCTTGAATCTACTCTGCTTGGGCCTGCCAGCCTTTCTTTTCATCAAAGGAGGACACAAGGAGAACTGAATGTCCACTTTAGGCCACTGAGACTGATCTGTAAGTGCTGGAGTTGGTGTTCCATATGCAGCCTTGAATTTTGCTACAGAATAATACTCATGCAAATATGGGTGCATATTTAGCTTGTGTTTGGAGGCCAAGAAAAGTATGGCATGCTCACAAGGCTTCCCAGTGTGTTGCCACTCAAGGCATGTGCATTCATGCAATTGAGTGTCAAAAACATGCCTCCTACCAGTCTTTGTATCTCTGACTTCAGCACCCCACAATGAGGATTTCTCAACACGCAAATGTGCAAGATTTCTGCTCCTGTTGACCACCTGCTGCACAACATCAGGAAGCTTATCTCCTTGAAGAACATCACCAAGCCTTCTTCTCAATTCCCACAACCTCATGATCATGATCCTGATCTGGTCAACCATGTCATGGACATGCAAGTATTTTAACTCCTTCACTTTGTTGTTGAAACTTTCTACCAAATTATTGTTTATATGATCACATTTGATGGCAGTGTTAAAACCAGACCTGTACCATAAAAGAGAATGGTAGGTTTCCAACCATGTACAAAACTTGACCCTATCCTCCTCAGAGCATGCCGCCTTAATCTTCTCAAGGTGATATGAATATGTCTGTATGGTGTAAGATCTTGCTGCTGGCCACATGCGTCCAAAATCATCTCCTCTGAATTTTTTGATCAAATTCATCCACATATGGCCGAAGCACTCCCTCTGCTCAGCATGAGGGAAAACAATCTTCACTGCATTTTCTAAACCTTTACATGCATCTGTGTGCACTGCCAATGGAGAGACTGGCCCTATGCATCTTTTCAACTGCATCATGAACCATGTCCATGATGCCTCTGTCTCAGACTGAAACATGCCAATAGCTACAGGGAACATCCAATTGTGTCCATCTAAAGCATTGCGTGCTGCTAGTTGACCATTCCACTTTCCAGTCAAGAAAGATGAGTCTATACTCAAATATGGGCGGCACCCTGCTTTGAAGCCATCGATGCAAGGCTTTAAAGCCATGAAGAATTTAGAGAAGAAGACTTTCCCATCAGCTGTTACCTCAGTATCTATCTCCACAACACTGCCAGGTGACCTCTTCTCTACTTCTGCTTTGAAGTTATAAAGCATTCGAAAGGTATTTGCCAAATCACCATATAGCTCTTTCATTGCCCTTTGCTTTTCCTTCCACACTGTAGTATAATTCAGCTTAATGGGGTACTGCTTTTCTAAGTCTATTTTTAGTCTCTCTGCAGTGTTGTTTGGTGTTGTGGCTAAAATGGGCTTGATCTTTTCTACAACCCATAATTGTGATGTCATCTTTGTAACTGTTTGAGAACTTGTAATGCAAGTATGAGGTTTTGGAATTTGATTCACTCTTATTGTCCTTCCATCAGGTTGGCGTCTAGCAGATATATACCACTTGCAAGGCTTGGCACCACCATCATAACCTACACATTTTGCATAGAACTTCTTTTTATCAATCCACATAGTCTTGGTAGCAAACTCACGTTTGACTGCATATGTCCTGAAACACATACTGAATTCATCCATGCCTGGAAACAATCTCCCAACTTCAATAACTGGGTCCTCTTTGTCATAAACTGTTACTAGCTCATCATCATGTGCATCATCTACATGAACTGCAGCATTTTCCAACAACTCTAGATCTATATCTGCCTCTTCATCTCTTAAATGGTTGTCACCATCATTTGCAGCTTCATCCCTCTTCTTCTCCTTGTCTCTGTCATCTATAGGAATGCCAAAAATCTTTGCCATTTCAATGTCATCTATTGGTGCAATGACCAAATCAGTCCGGTCATGTATCTCAACTGAATTCCAGTCAACAGTTACAATCCTTTGTGCATTAGAATCTGTAGCATCCCCTTGTGCATTAGCATCATCCTCCACTGTTAACACTTTCAACTCAGTAAGTATAGGCATTACTTGCCTTTGTGCAACCCAATCATCCTCGACCATCTGAGCAGCCAGCTTCGAGGCCACATATCCAACCCTCGAATCAGGTTTCAGATCAATGAGCTCTGCTAAAAACAGAACAGTTTTGCTTGTCCAACCGTTTCGCTCATCGATTTTATCAACTATATGTTCCCCTGTCTCAACCCTAACATAGTCACATTTGCAATCATCAAATCGTAACAAAGAAACTTCTTGCTCTGGCCCCTAAACCACACTATCCCCATTTTTTTCCACCATTTTCCTCATCGCCTCCTCTCCCATGTTTATTAGCTCTTGGGGATCAACGTGTTCTAATTCTACCTCCCATTTAACAACTGTGTCTCTCTCAATGAGCTGCGTGCTGCCATCAACTCAAACAGCCCTAGAGGGAAAGAAATTGATGTGAAATTCGAAGGTTTGGCGCGCAACATCGTCTCCCCTGTTTTTGGCGGGCACTGTGAGCTGGCGGAAGCGAACAAAGAGCTCAACCTTAGAGAAATTAAGTGCAGAGATACGAGATATACCGATTAGAAGTCCCCTCTCCATGCTCCATCTCGTTCCCCCTCGCCCCGTTCAGCACACCCTCGCCTCCACAATCTAGCATCAATGGGCACGCTCAGATCTCGAATTGAGAAGAATGAGAGAGGAATTAGCTTTCAAATGGCACTCACCACCTTCGCCGTCGAACGAAAGCGCCGCCACCTAAATTAATTGTCGTGCCTCCGCCGGCGCCGAGAACGATGGGTGAGGTCCGTCGCCGCCGCCGTCGGGGAAGTTACAGTCAGTGTGACGTGCGCTCTCGGTCGGAAGCGATTGGTTTGACTGGCTTGACTGGCTATCCCAACCGACCGGTTTGACTTAACCCTAATCTTGGAACAAAGTTAAATCTGTCCTTAACGACCGTTTTATGGCCCGTGTGGCCCTGGGATATTAGCTACCTCACAACCGTCGTATATGAGCTATTCTTTTCAATGATGTCATGTTCCTTCAATTCCGCATAAAGACGTCGCATAGGAGCTATAAGCCCGTTTTCTACGGCCGGCCAGCCAGAAGTCCACTAAGGTTCCTTTTGAATTTTGCCAGAAGTCACGTACGGGAGTTTCCTTTTAAATTTACGTGTCAGATATACTCATGTATACACATTTAGTGTTTTATGTAATACTTTTATATTTTAATCTAAACCGTTAAAATAAAGATTAACATAGTATATTTTTTAAGCATATGTGGATTAACCTGGTGACTTAAAAAATACTCTTATATTGCTTTTAGTATATAATAGACTTTTAATCTGAACCGTTAAAATAAAGATCAACGTAGTATATTTTTTAAGCATATGTGGATTAACCTGGTGCCTCAAAAAACACTCTTATATTGCTTTTAGTATATACTACTAGAATAGATAGATGCATAGGCCAGTATATATATACTCCCTCTGTCCTAAAATACCCTGCATTCTTAGGTTTAGTCAAAGTCAAACTTTAAAAAGTTTGGTAGAATATATAGAAAAAACTATAAACATCTATAGCACCGAATATATATATTATGAAAATATATTTTATAATGATTCTAATGGTACTTATGTTGTATTATAGGTATATATAAATTTTTTAATATGTTTGATCAAATTTTACAAAGTTTGACCTTGACTAAACCTAGAATGTAGGTATTTTAGGACAGAGGGAGTATTTTACGATGGAGAGAGTTATTTACAACGTCACAATCGATTGGCGTGCTGTTTATTTACAACGTCAAAAGAAAAAGCTTTCAGTCAGCCGAGGGGTTAAACGCCATAAAGTTTTTGTCACTAGCCCCGATGCCATGCCTGTTTTAGAGCAAGTTTAATAGTGTAGCCGGTTGTTGGCTATAAGATGTTGCCACATCATCTATAGTCAATCATATAGCTAACACATACAACAGTTAGACAAAAGGATGTACTACTTTATTAAAATATGGTCCACATTTCACTCTCACAAAGCACATAGGAGCACGTGCTAGAGCTGGCTCTTAACTTGCAGCCGGCTTATCTTCTCTCTCCTCTCCTCTCTCTTCCAACTCAGCACAAATACTATATTTTACTTCTTATAGTCAGCTGACATGGCTCTATTGTACTTGCTCTTATCACTCGCGTCGTTTTTGCTTCTCTTCTTCTCCTTGGTGTCGGTCTCTCTTCTTTCATGTCGCTGCCCCGTCCGCTCTCCGTCGAGCGACTTCTTCTGCTACAGCCGTAAGTGTTCAGCTCCTCCCGATCTCTTGTTTCTCTTAATTTGTAGAGAACGACTTGGAGTTCATCTTTCTTTTTTCTGGTTTCTGCAACGTAGATGTTTAATTCTGACATGGTAGGCTTTAGATTTACCTTTAGATCTCTACTCCAGCCTTTTCCCCCTTTGTTTCTTGTGACCGGCTGTTCATCTTCAGCGCGGCTGGTTTCTTGAAACTCTAGTAGGGAATTGGTGCTGACCTTGTTTCCAGTACTCCGCGTACTACCTCACTCTTTACACGTTCATAGTTTAAACGATATTTCTCTGTTCCTAGATCTTTGCTTATATGCTGTTCCCCTTTCTTTACATCAGGCTGCAGGAGTAGCAGGGCACCATGGCGTCGTCGAAGAAGTCGGTCGAGAACATGACGGCGGAGGACTCCGCCGCATTCGACTGCGGTGTATGCAAATGTCCACTGAAGCCGCCAATCTTCCAGGTACACATGTGAATCTCCACTAGCTAACAGCGTATGTATGTATGTGTATTTGCTTTGCTAATTTAATTTAGTTGGACTTAACCGCAGTGTGAAGTGGGACACCTGGTGTGCTCGGAGTGCAGGGACAAGATGGCAGCAGCGGAGACGTGCCATGTGTGCCGGCGCCCCCTTGCCGGTGGCTACAAGCGGTGCTATGGCGCGGAACACATTGTGGAGTGCCTCAGGGTTCCCTGCCCTAACAGGGTCTACGGCTGCTCCGTCATGCTGGCCCTCTACGGCGAGAGCGCGCACCTCCAGGCTTGCCGGTACAGGCCGTTTCACTGCCCCGCAGAGGGGTGCATCTTCGTCACCGGCACCGTGCGGGCGCTCCGGAAACACTTCGTCGGCACGCACAGATGGCCGTCAACCGCCGTGTACGATGGCTCGGCGAACTTGGTCCTCGTCGACGGCTTCAACTTAATCAAGCCCTACCCTGTTTCTGGGCTGGTCCTCCTGAAGGTGACGCGGGAGTCGTATGGCCGCGTCGTAAGTCCCATCCACATACGTCCTCGAAACCCCAAGAAATTCAGGTTGAAGCTCGCGTACGAAACTCCTTGCGTCACCCGTCGCCTGGAATATGCATTCAACCTGCCGTCCACTGATCTCTCCGACTCCGGTAGGCTGTCTTCTCTCGACGACTTCGTCGTGCCAAAATCCCTTCTGCCGCTCGATTCGGATACTATCGAGGTCGCATGCACTTGTTTGTACCCTGAAGATCTAGAGTCCTAAGTCATAACCAGAGCTGACGGAGCCAAGGACTAGTCTGGGGCCTGGATGGCTGTTTTGGTTTAGTTTGGACTGCTCTGAAATGGTCGCAGGGCTGGTCGGTTTATGCATTTTGCTGAGAACCCGTTACTCGGTATGCTGCAGCTATTGATCTATTGCCAAGACTAGCTTTCATTCTGTTGACCTCAGCCATGAACTGCCTCTAAGCTTAATCTGCTATTATGTGTATTTCGTACCCTGCCATCTGTGTGCTGCGTGGCTCCTTTTGTAATACGGTGGTGCTGTGCTGCTATATCAGGTTTAGTATGTGTCATCCAATGCACTCCTGGAGTCTTGGATCTGTCCGTTTCATTCCACTTGTTCATGTTTGTGAAAATTCTTGTTCCGCTGAATTGTTGAACTTTTTTGCTATAGTTTTTTTTTTTGAGTTGTTTTTGCTATAGTTTCTACAGCTGTCGATTGGTTCCAGACTTCCAGGTCCAATTCTCGAGAAATTGATTATTCAGCCCAAGGCAAAAGCTACTCAGTGTCTGATGGTACACTCAGGCCTGTTTGATTCAAATGATTTTTAAAGGAACTAGCAGGGTGGCCTGCGAGGGCGTCATCTTTAGCGTGTTTATCCTTCTACTTACCCAATTAATTGCAAATAATGCAGCCTTTTTGTTATGGATGCATCTATGATGGTGCAGTCTTGATTTTTGTTTTATCATTGTGGTCCCAAGTAATAACCAAAAACAATTTTGAAACTTTTATATGTCACGGGCAATAACTATTTAATCATCATCTTGATAATTTGTATGATATAGTATTCCAAATATCTATGTACATTGTAGTCCATAAAAATTTCATGCTATCATAATTACTGTTAGTACATTATCATTATCGTTATGATGATATATCATTAGATTTGTAATAAAGAAAAGGTGGACCCAGAAGAAAAGCGCACAAAAAATAATTGTATGTCCAAAAGAATATCTTGGATTCTTGTTGTTGCTTGCGGCATGTAGCCTTAATTGTTAATACATGTCAAATGGTATGCTTGTGTTTGCTAGAAATCGAAAATAATATTTGTTTCTCTAAGTTTGGTTCATACCAGTTGTGTCTTGTGCATCTTGAGTATAGGAAATATTTCCTTCTCCGCTAGTCGCTCATGGATAAAGTTCTCTAAAAATTCATATTCCCTACAAAGATATAAAAGGTAGAGTGCAATTGATATTTGTATACTATAAAATTAAAAACCTCACGGCACAACTACTCCCCAATACAAAGTAATGTGGGATTATGTATAATGTGTTGTTAGGATTCTTGTACATATTTTGAAGTTATTTAGGGTCTTATCTATAATTACGAGGCATTATCCTATGTCTGAGCGTGTCGTGTTTTTTGGACAGTATATTCCAAATATTAGATCTAAAAAATATATGTAATGCAGCATATATTTCTTCAATATTACCACATATATTGCATATAATAGTGATCGTTACTCACAAATGAATTTACAATGCTGATGTGGATGCCAATGTTGTACAATACCTATGTATGGGTCCTACATTTAGTAGTATTAAATAAAAAGGAAAAACACCGGTCATGTTTTTTTTTTTGAGAAACAATCGCTGCATATATCAGACGGCACAATCAGATGCCAAAAGGCTTACAATCTCCTCAGGCAGGGATCCTAACCAAGTCTTACACAATTTATTTTCGCAGCTAAACTTTGCTAAAAAATGCGCTACTCTATTACCAGTTCGGCGCACATGTCTGACTCGATGTTCAGGGAAACTCTTTAGCAAAGCTTTATTCTCCTCAACCAGGTGACCATGCAAAGACCGGTCCCTGTCACTGCTGTCTAGTTTTTCCACCACATCCAGACAATCCGTCTCCAGGCAAACCCTTTGAACTCCCATTTCCATAGCCAGATGTAAAGCTCTCTTGCACGCCTATCTACCTATCGGATGGATGCATCAGCAAGCGCTTAACCAATGCGCAAGGGCATGCCCAAAACCTGACACTGCTGAGACGAAACCTCTGAAAAGAGGATTAACTGGCCGGCAGACGCGGCGAGGCGCCGATAGGGCCAGTGTGCTTGGCGATAGCAAGAGAGCTTTTAGTCTAAACAGGAATTTTTTTAAATCAATCTTTCAGGTTTGTATGAGAGCTGATGCTAAATTGCCGCGATGTGTATGCAGGGGAAAAGAGTCGAGCAGGGAGGGCAGGAGGAACTATATGGAGTCCGTCTATTACTTCTCTTGGAAAACGTCCCAAACCGGTCATACTCCCTCCGTCCCGGTTTAAAGGACACAATTTGTAAACCATGCAATCCCAAAATACTTAGACACAAAATCATTTAATCTTTGTAATTACTCCTGTGTGAAAGCAATAAAATGATTGCATGCACATGTGTGAACAAATGTGAACACTTTCCTAACTCTTTTTCTCCTTATGCATGTTCTACTTCATACTATTAAATGGACCAATTAGATGACACCTAGGGCCTAGAGAATTGCAAATTGTGTCCTTTAAACCGGGACGGAGGGAGTACTTTCTTTTCTTCTCTTTATTTTTTTTCTCACGTGCCCCTGGAAGTCAAGTTTGCTTTCATACGGTCTTTAACTGTACACAGATTAAGATTCGCAAAAAAAAACTGTACACAGATTAAGATAGGTAGTACTATTTAACGTGACAATATTTTGCGTTAACTTTTTAGGTTATAAAATCCTAGCCACTTGTAGTTAGATCGAACGGTTAATATAATTTTAGATGATGTGGATCGACTTAGTGCCTCGAAACATATTCTTATATTACTTTTAGTATATAATAGATAGATTCTATAGGATTTCAATCAATAATTTTTTTCTATCGAGTGCGTTTGTTTCAAAAGAATAAATCTTATAAAATTCTCATGCATTGATTTTCTACGCTACAATCCTATATAGGATTTTTAACATGAGGTGAGATCTCTTGGAAAAATTCCTATGTGTCTATGACAACTATGACATGTATCTAAACCCTATGTTTTTCCTGCGATGCAATCAAACAGTTTATCTTACTGATTCATGCATTTTTCATTCATGTAGGATTCTAAGTGTCATGCCATTCTATTCTTGCACTTTTCCTATTCCTATGTTTTACAAATCCTTCCAATCAAACGAGCGCTCAGTGTCTGAACTGCAAACTACACGATGACAGGAACCGACCTCTGTCTTCTCTCCGCACCGAAACTAGAGTTGGATTGGATCACACCCCTCTAGTGTTAGACAAGGGGGAAGGGACTGTGGTTAAATCCAGTAGATTCTTCTTGGAAACCAAATGGTTTGGCGTTCCCGGGTTTGCTGATAGCGTCAAGAGCAATTGGCAGCGTCTCTTACTCAGAGCAAGTACAATAAGCTGATGTAAGCAGGCTATAAGCAATTAAATAATATATCTTAGTCTAGGTGGAGGAGAGAGAAAATAAGTGGGCTCTTGGCTAAGAGCCTGCTGCAGCGCGTGCTCCTAGACACTATATGAGAGTGAAAAGTGGGTCATGCTACTAATAAATTACTATAATTTATTCTTATCTATTGTACAAGCTGGCTATTAGCTTGACTATAAGTGATGTGGACATTTCTTATAGCCAACAACCGGCTATACTATTGTCCTTGCTCTCAACCAGCTTTTATCCTTGGCTAAATCCAAGAGTTGGACTCGCTGTCGGATGCTGAGGGTCCGGAAGAGGACGACTAGGCCCTTCAGTACCATTTGGAGGATCAAATGGGTCGAAATTCAGTACCATTTGGAGGAGCAATGGGCCACGTCAGGACTACAAGCCACGCATTTTCAGCCGTGTCACTGTGAACAACTGCATGACTGACTTCTTTACTGACGTATGACGTATGAACGTAAAATTAGCATCATAAACAAAGTTTAATTATAGTGCACCCACATGATTTGCAACCACACATGTGAGTTTAATTATAGTGCACCCACATGATTTGCAACCACACATGTGACACCGTGTACGAATCTCAAATCGGACGGTAGCCAGTGGGTGGGTTTGGGGGGGGGGGGGGCAAAGCCACCTGGTGGTAAAAAATCCACTCTCCTATACACGTTCTAAAATATGAACTTTGTTTGATATGGTTTTGGATACAACATTTCGACAACTAATGTATATCTAACTATATGAATGGAGAATTTATAAACGGTGTCATGACATTTGTCTTACATAATTCTTTCATTTCATACATCTTTATATTTTTTTGTGAATGTTTTGTAAATACAAATCATAGTTAAAGTTATACGTTGTTGACCAATTGAAAACAAGGACACTGTACTTAAAGGAAAAAAATGGACATAGCGTCAGTTTGGATCGCAGGCTCCATGGACATCCGCTACGGAGATTAGTGAAACTGTTAACAACTAGGTGGGTGTGCGAGCTTCGTCTCACTGTCTATATCACGTTAGATATCGTGAGCAAGCACGCGAGTTTTCGGTATGTCTTTATTTCTCTTTTGTGTCTAGTTTTTTCAATATACTAATAGTGCGTACACGATTAATTGGTTGAGCGTTGTAGCATTTGGGCCCAATCTTATTATTAGAATGTAAATGGATATTTTTAGGTTAAAAATAAATAAATGTTTATTTCCTTTCTCTAAGCATATGATTTTTCTAACCAATAAATCAACACACGAAGGATCGGTGATATAGAATTCAAAAACAATTATAGTAAAGTTTGCAAATTGAGAAGAAGAATAAAAATAAGAAGAAAGAGAGTTGGGGAGAAGGAAATGACAGCTCAACCCGGGGTAGATTCTGCACTCACCATATTCACAACAACGCTTACTCAGAACGTGTGCTTGTTGCTCACAAGTTGAAGGAGAAGAGAGAGGTAAGAGTGGAGGAGAGGAGCAGATGAGAGGGGTGGACGACCTGAGGAGGAAGCGCCTTTCCTCGTCTCTAGGAAAGGACGGGCGGGAAGGTTTAGGCGCGGAGTGACCCACCCAAGCGCCTTCCTCTCCCAAGCATTGCTGCCCTAGAGTCGATGTCCCCACGTCTCCTCTGCAGACTCAACTCCATGCTAAAGACCTTGCCTCGAGATGTGTCTCCAAGCCCCCCGCCTGACCAGTGCCTTTTGCAGCGCCTCATCACCACCGGTTCGTCCTCCTGCGCGACACCTCCGTCTGGAGCAATGATTCTGTGCACCCCTCCACGCACATGGCCACACGGTGGCCGAGATAAGTCCAGGGGAGGCAGCCTAAAAGGAGTTGAGGATGAGCGGGCTTAGTATGGTAGCAGTTGGAAAATCGTAGGCGGCAGCCGGAAATCCTAGCCCGGAGCTCTCCAGAAAGACAAATAAAGAGGATCAACTCCACAGAAAATCGTTGTAGAGCACGGGCTCCATGAAGCCCGTTTTTGAATTTTCTAAAATTCATCAAATATTTTAGAAAAGATACCTATGTGTAGCCAACCGTATAAAATAGACATATGCAAAAATTTAATGGGAAATACCTTATATTTGGGCGCAACAAAAGAAACAAATATAAGAAATTTTATAAAAAGGGAGGCCCATTCAAAATTACACTGATCTGAATTTATTTCATTTTTAGGAGACCAGAATACAAAGTATTTTCACATAAGATTTTATACACGTGTATTATAAATTATTATCTGTATCCTAATAATTTTGCTAAAACTTTTTAAATCTTTAAATTTGAATTTTTTAAAACAAATCCTTCACGAAGCTTGTTCGGGCCTACACTCCATAGACACGTGATATGCAAGTGCCCTCATTGCTCATGCATGCACCAAGATTAAGCTATAGTAGTATAGTAAGGGTTATAGAAAGCAAACAAGGATAGTGAGGCCGTTTGCGCCGTTGATGGAGTATTACTTTTATGACAAGACGGATGTCGGTTCATCATCGTCTTCCTATTTGTCCTAATGTAAAATTTCTACGCTTCCATAATCATGTAAAAATTTAGTGGGTTTATTAATAAAAATTAAGTTAGATTTTAGTCAAATCTTGATTTACTATATTTTGTATCACGATATTTTTAGTTGCAAGTCGGTTTACATCAAGACTGCATAAGCCCGGTCATAATGGTAGTATCATACTACTAGTATCATGCATATGATACTATCTTCATAGTGTATGATATCATATGATAGTATCATACTAGTACTATATTTAATGACTTGTAAAATCTCAATACAAAATTCTGTACTACGATATCATATGGTAGTATCATACAAGATTTATTTGTATAAGGATTTTCTAGTTTTATATGCTATGATACTTTAACCATCTTTTTCTTCAATAATTGTTATGCCATATTAGATTTTTGCCAACATGGCATGCATGATACTCTCTTCGTCCCGGTTTAAGGCTGGTCATAGTGGGGGTAACTTCACTAGTAATTAAGTCCAACTCAGCATTTTTGCTTATGTGGTAATAAGTTAATGAGGAAAGAAATAGATAGAGTAACTAGCTATATATTACTGTAACATCACACATATCAAGGCAAAATGAGTCTACAATCTAATTAATGTGACATTGCATGTTACCACACTTAAGTTATTTTGGACTATAAAGGTAGTAACTTAGACTAGTAACTAGTAGTAACATATGCATGTTACTAGTCTGCGTTACTATGCACTATAACCAACCTAAAGGACATAATTTTGAATTCTTTTGGCCCTAGGTGTCCTCTAATTAATCTATTTTATAGTTGGAGAAGAACATGCATGAAGAGAAGAAAAGCCAACAAAAGTGTTTACATTTGTTTACACGTGTCCATACAAACATTTTATTCATGGTTTGCAAATTGTGTCATTTAAACCGGGACGAATGAAATACTAGCTATAATATTTTCACTAAAACCAGCCTAACATTGTCTTACTAAAAATTAGCTAATCAAGAATTTATACTACTCCCTCCGTCCCGGTTTAAAGGACACAATTTGTAAACCATGCAATCCCAAAATACTTAGACACAAAATCATTTAATCTCTGTAATTACTCCTGTGTGAAAGCAATAAAATGATTGCATGCACATGTGTGAACAAATGTGAACACTTTCCTAACTCTTTTTCTCCTTATGCATGTTCTACTTCATACTATTAAATGGACCAATTAGATGACACCTAGAGCCTAGAGAATTGCAAATTGTGTCCTTTAAACCGGGACGGAGGGAGTAATTCTCGGTCGAATTAGAATTCGACGCCCCCAAATTTACCTCGCAGGACGTTCTAATCTTAGGTTTTTCCTATTTCTAGGTCTCGAAAATCGTGCAATCCATAGAGGTACTACGGAGAAGCGCATAACGATGCAGCGGATTAAGATTACTTTGGCACTGCAACCTGATTTGATCGCGTGGCAGTAGTAGTAGCTGTGTTAATAATAATGACGCAGCGAATCCAAACAGGCTTGCAGACTTGCAAATGCTACTAAGAGCGAGGTGCTCATGAAGGAACAGCCCCCATCGATCGAAGCTTTTATAAGAAGGAACACTCGAGCCAAAGCTCGATCGTGTTCACGGCACATTCGAAACAGATACTAGTATGGCGAGGCTGTTTGCAGCGAGCAATGGGAGTCGGAAGCGCTCGCACCAGGCCAGCGGAGCGGAGGCACAGGAGGCGCCCGTCACCTTCACCTGGTGCCCCGTGCCGCCCGAGGCCGCGCGGGATGCCTGGGCTCATGGTCGGGCAGTTGCGGGGGACAGCTGGGTCCGCAGCGCGCCGGAGAGGCCTCGCTCCACGGTTCCGTCGTCTTCAGAGAGCGAGGTGCTCATGAACATCAAGGTGGGCGACGCCAAATCGTTTCTCCACTGCGGCGTCTGCAGCCTCCCGCTCAAGCCGCCAATCTTCCAGGTACATCATTGCATCCTCTCTCAGCCATAGGTAACAACAAGTTGATTTTACAGTACGCCATTGCCCTTGCAGTGTGACGCCGGGCACGCGGTGTGCTCGGCGTGCCGGGACGACCCGCTCCGCCGCAGAGGAACAACGGCACGGACTTGCAACCTGTGCCGCGGCCCTGGCTACGCCCGGTGCCGCCTCATGGAGGGCTTGGTGGAGTCCCTCCGCGTGGCGTGCCCCAACGCGGCGCACGGCTGCGACGCCACGCCGGCCTACTACGACCTGCACGCGCACCGGATGTCGTGCGCCCACGCGCCGGGCACGCGTTGCCCCGTGCGCGCCTGCGCCTTCGTCGCCCCAATGGCGGAGCTCCTGGACCACTTCACCGCCGTGCATGGGTGGCCGCTCACCGCCGAGGAGCGCGTCGGGAGGAGCTTCGACATCGTCCTTTGCGAGGGCTTCAACGTCGTCGCCGCGGCCGTCCGTGTCCGTGACGGCAGCGACCAGCAGCACCTGCTCCTGCTAAACGTGGTGAGGCAGCCGTTCGGCCGCACGGTCTCCGCGGTCTGCATACATCCGCAGCCGGCAACCGTCGAGTCGTTGGTAGCAGCAGAAACCAAGACGGTGGACCTCGAGCTCCGCTACTGGGCAGCAAGCCATTACCAAGAATCTGAATTCAGGTTGCCTTTCGTGGATCTCAGCGTTGGGCTCCCAGACGACTTGGCGCTGTTCGTGGTACCCAAGTCTGTTCACCCAGATGACGATGCCACTATCCTTGTCACAGCCTATCTTACCATCAAGTAGATCGTTTGTCCGTTAATCGTGATATCGAATTTATCCTAGCTTGATGCGCTTGAAAGTTCATTTGGTGGTCTAAGATACTTGTGCCATTACTGTTCTGTTTTGCTGATGTGTGTTAATACTAAATCTAGTCCAGTATTTGGTTCGAGCTCTTTTCTGTTAGCTCTTTGTACAATGCTTTACCTCAGCCGGCTATTCCAGTGGTAGATAATAGAAAGATGAAGATACCTCTTAAAAACAAAATATTTGTTTGGTATCTTCGACGTGGGTTTATCCTTATAAAAGACATCCTTATTAAGCGGAATTGGCATGGAAATCCCGGGTGTGTGTTCTGTCACCATGATGAGACAATCAAACATCTATTTTTCTAATGTAGTTTTGTTCAGTCTATATGGTCAATCACCCAAGCAGCTTCAAGCTTGTATCCACTACGTAGTATTGCCAATATTTTTTGAAATTGGTTGCATGGTATTGATAACAAGTATAAATATCTTCTTAGGGTCGGAGCGATAGCCATTATATGGTCACTACGGCTATGTAGAAATAATAAGGTTTTTAATGATATAAACTGTTCTCTTCTGCAGGTTCTCTACAGGTGTACACATACCCTTCAGGCTTGGTCGACTTTGCACCGTGCGAAATATCGCGAGCTTTTTACGAAGGTGTGTACGTGACTGGATGATACGGCACAGGTCTTATTTACCGGACATGGATGACAGCATAATCTTTGGACAGACTTGCCCTCTGCACCCTAGGCGCTATTACAATTTCTTATTTTGATATGTAATCTGTATCTTTATTTTATGTTGGACCTTATGGATTGGTGACGGCTGTGTGCATCTAGATATGCAGATGCCGACTGTAAGTTACTTTTAAAGTAATAAATGCACCATTTATCGATTTTTTTGGTTCGAGTTGCTTTATCAAACCATCAACAAGAAAAGAAAGACACGGAGGGGGAGAATAGTGGAGTTGATCAGGGGAGTCGCTGCTCACCACCTCACTGGGAAGGGATGAAGCCGCTGGTTGTTTGGTTGTCTCGGTCTGGCGAGAAAGACGATGGAACTTCAGAGCGGCGGTGCAGGGCGACCAAGATGACGTCGGTAACAAGACGAAGACGGTGCAGGGCGGCCGCTGTGCAGAGCGCCCACCAATAGAATGGGGAAGAGAAAGCAGACGACGGAGGCTATGTCGGTATAGGGCGGCGGGCGGTGGCAGTGGAACCAAGGAGTCCGGCGGGCGGTGGCAATGGATCCAAGGAGTCCGGCGGCGGTGGCAGGGAACGAGATCCGTTTAGTTCTGGGGGTCGGCAATTTGTTTTCATAGCGACACGTTGTGGGGCGAGACCCATGGGCTCAACCCACGGGTTGACCCCGTTTCGGCCGCTGCGGTTTCAACCCGCCCCAAACCACATCAGCCCGAGAAAAAGCCCACCCGCACCAATCCAAACCATGTGCTGAGTGAAGTCGTTTGAAACCACTCTGTTCTGTCCCAAACGAAAATCCAGCCCACTCGACCCAAACAAATCCACTCCATTCTCACCTTGAGTTGTGGTAGCAGCGCCATCTCAACTTCAGATTGGAAAAGAGAAGGGTGCGAGGCGGATACACTGGGATCTTGGTTTTGCGGGGTGGTCATCCTAGTCAGAGGGGTGGAGAGGTTCGTGGGTTGGACAAGACAATAGGAGGTTGCCGTCGACGCCCTGCGGTGGAGGAGTAGGTGGAGAACGAAGGGGACTGCGGCGGAGGTGTGGCTCTGGAGGAAGAGCTAAGATTAGTTTTGGATGGCGGCGGGGGAGGGTGGAATGGTGGATGCGGGAGGAGCGGCTAGGGTTCTGTGATGACTGAGTTGTCGATGCGGGTTCATTTTATGAAAATATCCCTGGTTGGGGGGTATTTCGGTGGGGCTTTTGGTCATTTCAGGTCACATAATTGGGCAAGCGCGAAAAACTAGCACTGAGAGGGTGGGAGCGAAAAAATCGAATGGGATGGGAGGGAAAACATATTTTTAGAGGTTTTTTTGTCTCGAATGACTATTTTTGTGAAGTATCTACCAAAACAATTTTATAAAATTGGACCAAACCAATTTTACAAACTAATATACCATATTATGTGTGCAAATCACCATATGCCCCTATTCCAAAAGCATTTTAGGTATATCTTTGCAAAATGACAAATCTTTGTCAATTTCGCTGAAAACAGGCCAAATATGAACTACAGGTACATCATCGTTTTCTCTTTATTTTAAAAAAATCATTTTAAGGTTCACGAGGTGCTATATCATTAGGAATCCACTATTATTTTTGCAAGATTCCACCTCTAGGTATGAACGGTCATGCCCGACGTTTTGATAGCATTTTGAACCCGGCCAAACGATCAATGTTATGGCTAGAATCATGACATAGTTTGTGATAATATTCCCATATTATGCAGCCATGTGCATCTTGAGATTGCGAACAATGTTGCGGGAGGAAGTTTTTCTTTTCGTCGTACAAAAAGGCATTTTCCATTTTCCGAGCGCAAAAAAGGACGTGTTGTGAAGCAACCACCAAATAAAAGTTTCAAAATGGTACAAACCATTTTTTCTAAAATATTAGGACACCTTAAATGGACAATGTCCCAACCGGGGTATCTCAAACCTTTCCTTCCATCCGTGGTGAAAAAGACAAATTCCGGCCAAATGAGTAGGAAGTGGGTCCGATTTGAACTACAGGTACATGATTTAATGCTCATGATTTTTTGAAAAAATCATTTTTAGACTCACAATATCATGTTTCTTCAGGGATCCAACGCAAGTGTAGCGAGGCTCATCCCCGAGCTAAGAATCTTAATGCCCGCCGTTTTGACCAAAGTTTAAAACGGGCATAAAAAATTCAAAATGGTGAACAATGTAAATCTTTCGCGTGGTGTCATACTATTGAAGGGTTTCCCAGCATAGTAAATCAAAAAAATTCTACGGATGCGAACGGGAAAGCCAAGATCTAATCTAGGAGATGCAATCAACGAGAGGGATAGATGAGATCTTCATACCCTTGAAGAAACCGCACAACGGAAACGTTCAACAGAACGTGGTTGGTGTAGTCTTACTCGCCTTCTCCTCCTCGCGATCCGATCCGATCCAACGCTGCAAGTGGCGGCGCCTCCGAGAGATGCACACGTACGGTGCCGCGACGTCTCCTCCTTCCTCGGTCCAGCAAGTGGGGTGGAGAGATAGATTGGATCTACAACACGACGGCGTGGTGCTATGGTAGAGAGTTTCTGCAGCAGGGCTTTGCCTACACGCAGTCGGGAGAGAGAGAGGTAGGGCAGCAGCTGGCGGCTAGGGTTTGGGGTGAGGGGAGGGTGCGCCCCCTGCCCACCTTATATGGGGGGCTGGCCGGACCCCTTGCCCCCCTCCTCCAAGACCTAGGGCGGCGGCCCCAAGGGTGGAGTGGGGGGCAAGTCTTCCCCTCTTCTAGAAGGTTTCCTAGGGTTTCCCCTAGGGTTTTGGCCGGCTGGGCCTATGGGGCCTTGTGCCCCTAGCCCAATGCGGCCAGGGCACTCCCTCGTAGGCCCACGCACCCCTCCGACAAGTGGGGCCACGTTGGTCCCACTCCGGAAGCTTCTAGAACCTTCCGGTACAATACCGAACATTCCAAAACGATTCCGAAATCCAAAAACTGTTTTCCTTTATATGAATCTTATTCTCTGGACCATTTCGGAACCTCTCGTGATGTCCTGGATCTCATCCGAGACTCTGAACAAAAACTCATAAACCATTTATCCATTCTATCCTAGCGTCGAGACACGTTAAGTGTGTGACCCTACGGGTTTGAGAATATGCAGACATGATCTTCTATCAATAATCAACAGCGGGATCTGGAAACCCATATTGACTCCCACATATTCATCGATGATCATATCGATGAACCACGATGCCAGGATTCAATTAATCCCATATATATATTCCCTTCGTTACGCGATATTTTACTTGCCCGAGATTCGATCGTTGGTATCGGCATACCTAGTTCAATATCGTTCACGGCAAGTACTTTACTCGTTCCGTAATCCGATATCACTTTGTGATTAACTCCTTAACCACGTGCTTGCAAGCGGTGTTGATATCGATTACCGAGTGGGCCCGAAGTATATCTCTCCGACTTGGGAGGGACAAATTCCATCTCGATACATACAACCCAACAAGTACTTTCTGATCACCTGAGAGACACCTTTATGATCACGCTCACATAGGATGACGTTTGATGACCTCAAAGCTTTATTCCGATACCAGGGAGTTGCATTATCTCATGGTCTAAGGAATACAATATTTGACATAAGAAAAAGCTTCGCAAAGATGAACACGATGACACGATCTAATTGCTCTGCTTGATTTGGGTTTGTCCATCATATCATTCTCCTAATGACATGATCTCATTATTAATCGACAACTCGTGTCTATGGTTAGGAAACCTTAATCATCATTAATCAATGAGCTAGTCCATAGAGGCGTACTAGGGACATGGAGTTGTTCATAAACCACACAAGTATCAAAGTTTCCGCTTAATACAATTCTAGCATGGAATATAAACTTTATCATGAACAAGAATTATAACAATAACATCTTTATTATTGCCTCTAGGGCATAATTCCAACAGTCTCCCACTTGCCCTAGAGTCAATAATCTAGTTTACATCTGGCAACAATCTAACACCCATGGCATTAAGATGCTGATCATGTTTTGCACGTGGAAGAGGTTTAGTCAATGGATCTGCGACATTTAAATCCGTATGTACTTTGCTAATCTTCAGATCTCCATATGTTATATAATCTCGAATTATATGAAATCGGCGGTTGATGTGCTTGGTCTTTGGATGATATCTTGGTTTCTTAGCCAATGCTATGGCGCCAGTGTTGTCGCACAATATCTCCAGTGGGTCCAAGGCACTTGGAACCACACCAAGCTCAGTGATGAAGTTCCAGATCCAAACTCCTTCACTTGACGCTTCTGCGGCAGCCATGTATTCCGATTCTACTGTAGATCCCGCGATCACGCTTTGCTTGTAGCTTCTCCAGCTCACAGCTCCTCCATTCAAAATATAAACATATCCTGTCTGAGATTTAGAATCATCCGGGTCGGTGTCAAAACTAGCATCGACGTAACCTTTTACGACGAGCTGCTCATCACCTCCATAGACCAAGTACATTTCTTTAGTACTATTTAAATACTTTAGGATGTTCTTTACGGCTGTCCAGTGTTCCACTCTTGGATCACTTTGGTATCTGCTCGTCAAACTAAGAGCATTGGACACATCTGGTCTAGTACATAGCATGGCATACATGATAGAGCCTATGGCCGAGGCATATGGCACTTTGCTCATAGTTTCTCTATCGTTTACCGTAGCTGGACACCGAGCCTTGCTCAATATCTTACCTGACAACATGGGCACTGAACCTTTCTTTGCCTTATCCATTCTAAACCTTTTCAGAACTTTGTCTTGGTATGTACTTTGGCTTAAAGATATTAGGCGTCTTTGTCTATCTCTATAGATTTTGATGCCTAATATATAAGAAGCTTCTCCTAGGTCTTTCATTGAAAAACATTTATTCAAATAACTCTTCACTTCGTTAAGCATACCAATGTCATTTCCAATAATCAATATGTCATCCACATATAGTACTAAAAATATCACTAAGCTCCCACTCACTTTCTTGTAGATACAAGCTTCGTAGCAATTTGGAACAAATCCAAGCTCTTGATCACTTGATCAAAACGAAGGTTCCAACTCCGAGATGCTTGCTTCAGTCCATAAATGGAACGCTGAAGTTTGCACACCTTATCAGCATCCTTAGGATCGACAAAACCTTTGGGCTGCATCATAAACAACTCTTCATCAATGTTGCCATTGAGGAACGCAGTCTTGACATCCATCTGCCATATTTCATAATCATGAAATGCAGCAATTGCTAATAAAATCCGAATGGACTTAAACATCGCTACGGGAGAGAAAGTCTCATCGTAGTCAACACCTTGAACTTGTCGAAAACCTTTTGCGACAAGCCGAGATTTATAGACAGTAACATTACCATCCGCGTTCGTTTTCTTCTTGAAAATCCATTTGCACTCAATGGCCTTACGGTCGCTAGGAGGGTCCACCAACGTCCATACTTGGTTTTCGCTCATGGATCCTAATTCGGATTTCATGGCCTCTAGCCATTTCTCAAAGTCTGGGCTCATCATTGCTTCCTCTTAGTTCACAGGTTCACTGTTGTCTACCAACAAGACAGTTAAGACAGGGTTGCCGTACCATTTAGGAGTGGCACGCGACCTTGTCGACCTGCGAAGTTCAGCAGTAGCATCATTCGAAGTTTCATGATCCTCGTCATTATCTTCCTCTCTTGTTGGTGCATACGGCACTGGAACAATTTCAGGTGCTGCGCTACTCTCCAACTCGAGAGAAGGTTCAATAACCTCGTATAGCTCTACCTTCCCCCCACTCACTTCTTTCGAGAGAAACTCCTTCTCAAGAAAGGATCCGTTCTTTGCGACAAACACTTTGCCTTCGGATCTGTGGTAGAAGGTATACTCAATCGTTTCCTTAGGGTATCCTATGAAGACGCATTTCTCCGCTTTGGGTTCGAGCTTGTCCGGCATCAACTTCTTAACGTAATCTTCGCATCCCCAAACTTTAAGAAACGGCAACTTAGGTTTAGCACCAAACCACAGTTCATACGGTGTCGTCTCACCGGATTTAGATGGTGCCCTATTTAAAGTGAATGCAGCGGTTTCTAATGCATAACCCCAAAATGATAACGGCAAATATATAAGAGACATCATCGATCGCACCATATCTAATATAGTTCGATTCCGGCGTTCAGACACACCATTGCGCTGTGGTATTCCGGGTGGCATGAGTTGCGAAACGATTCCGCTTGCTTTAAGATGCGTGAGAAAATCATAACTCAAATATTCACCTCCACGATCGGATCGTAGAAATTTAATTTTCTTGTTATGATGGTTTTCCACTTCGTTCTGAAATTCTTTGAACTTTTCAAACGTTTCAGATTTATGTTTCATTAAATAGATATACCCATATATATACTTAAGTCATCAGTAAAAGTGAGAAAATAGCGATATCCACCGCGTGTCGAAACACTCATTGGTCCGCATATATCGGTATGTATGATTTCCAACAAGTCCGTTGCTCGCTCCATTATTCCGGAGAACGGGGTTTTGATCATCTTGCCCATGAGGCACGGCTCGCACGTGTCAAATGATTCAAAATCAAGAGACTCCAAAAGTCCATCAGAATGGAGTTTCTTTATGCGTTTTACACCAATACGACCTAGACGGCAATGCCACAAATAAGTCGAATTATCACTATCTACTTTGCATCGCTTAGCCTCAATGTTATGGATGTGTGTTTCATTTCTATCGAGATTCGGAAGAAATAAACCATTCATAGCAGGTGCATGACCATAAAAGATGTTACTCATATAAATAGAACAACCATTATTTTCCGATTTAAATGAATAACCGTCTTGCAATAAACACGATCCAGATATAATGTTCATGCTCAACGCAGGCACATAATAACACTTATTAAGGTTTAAAGCTAATCCCGAAGGTAAAACTAAGGAGAGCGTGCCGACGGCCATCACATCAACTCTTGATCCGTTGCCAACACGCATCGTTACCTCATCCCTTACTAGCCGCCGTCTATTCCGTAGCTCCTGTTTCGAGTTACAAATATTAGCAACTGAACTAGTATCAAATACCCAGGCACTACAACGAGCACTAGTAAGGTAAACATCAGTAACATGTATATCAAATATACCTTTAATGGTGCCAGCCTTCTTGTCCGCTAAGTACTTCGAACAGTTACGCTTCCAGTGACCCTTGTCCTTGCAATAGAAGCACTCAGTTGCGCTTCCAGTGACCCTTGTCCTTGAGCTTCTTCTCAGCAGGGGCAACGCGCTTGCCGCTGCCTTTCTTGAAGGACTTCTTTGCACCCTTACCTTTCTTGAAGCTAGGGGTCTTGTTAACCATCAACATATGATTATCTTTCTTAATATCCACCTCTGCAGCTTTCAGCTTAGCGAAGAGCTCAGTGATCGTATCAGTGGAACCAATCTGATTGTGAGTAACTACAAAACCTTTGTAGCTAGGAGGGAGTGATTGCAGAACTCTGTCAATCTTGAGCTCTCCTAGAATCTTGCAATCCAGTTGCTCAAGACGTTGAGTGTAGCCCGACATCTTAATGGCGTGCTCACTAACGGAACTCCCTTCCTCCATCTTGCAGTTAAAGAACTTCTCAGAGATCTCATATCTCTCAGAACGGGCCTGAGTCTGAAACATGGTTTTCAGTTCCTCAAGTATCTCAAATGGCCCGGCGAACTCCTCAAAACGATTTTGAAGGTCCGATTCCATAGCAAACAACATGGTACTCTTAATCACTCCATAATCATCTTTGCGCGACTGATAAACAACTTTTTCATCAGCCGGCGCATCTATAGCAGGGGCGTCACCTAGCGCTTTCTCAAGGACATAGTCCTTTTGTCCGCCAGCGAGAATGATTCTCAGATTGCGGAACCAGTTGGTGAAGTTAGACCCATTGTTCTTAAGCTTTTCTTTCTCAGCAAAAACGTTGAAGTTGATTGGACTTAGCCATTTGATCTACAAAATTTGCAAGTACAATTTAGAATATGTTCATGATAACTAGTTCAACTTAATCAAATTACTAGATGAACTCCCACTAAATTCAACATCCCTCAAGTTGTTTAGTGAACACGATCCAAATTCACCACACCTAATCCGATCTTCACGAGAAGAGATGTGGTTTCAATGGTGGACAACAAAGTGTCGATCATATCATTCATATGACTCATGCTTAACCTTTCGGTTCATGTGTTCCGAGGCCATGTCTGTACATGCTAGGCTCGTCAAGTCAAACCCAAGTATTTCCGCGTGTGCAAAACTGGCTTGCACCCGTTGTATGTGAACGTAGAGTTTATAGCACCCGATCATCACGAGGTGCTTGAACACGACGAACTTTCGCAACGGTGCATACATGGGGATAACACAATTTTATCTTGATCTTTAAGTGAGGAATCATCTTATAATTCTACCGTTGCGATCTAAGCATAATAAGATACATAAAAGGATAAACATCACATGCATATAATTTTATGTGACATGGTATAGCCAATCTTCACGCAATGATATCCATCTTGTGCGCGCCCGCATGATCTCCATCACTCCACCATGATTGCCTCCACCACGAATAGCAACTACAACTATTGCTAACTACTTAGCGATAAAGTGAAGCTATTACATGGCGTATAAGAAGTTGACACACAGGTCATACACAATTATAAAGACAACCATATGGCTCCTGCCGGTTGTGTACTCATCGACATGCAAGTCGTGAAATATTACAAAACATGATCATTGCATACAACATACACATCACATCTTGGGCCATACCATATCACAAAACACTCCCTGCAAGAACAAGTTAGACGCCTCTACTCTGTTGTTGCATGTTTACGTGGCTTATAGGAGTAACAAGCTAAGAACGATTCTTACCTACGGAAAGCCATAATGGTGATATTATGGTTGCCAACATCCGGTGTAAATCCCATGACAACTATAGTGAGAGAATCTGGCATCCACCAGCCGCATGTATGAAACAAGCCACACTTCAAGTGAGGAGCCGGTCTCGCGAACGAGGTCGCGTAAAGTTGGCCTGGACCGCTTCGATCTCACTATCCCGCGTCATAAGAAGTACACAACAAGAGGCTTGCAACAGAAAACATCAACGCCCGCAACAAGCATGTTGTGTTCTACTCGTGAAACACATCTACGCATAGATCTAGCTCTGATACCACTGAAGGGTTTCACAGCATAGTAAATCAAAAAAATTCTACGGATGCGAACGGGAAAGCCAAGATCTAATCTAGGAGATGAAATCAACGAGAGGGATAGATGAGATCTTCATACCCTTGAAGAAATCGCACAGCAGAAACATTCAACAGAACGTGGTTGGTGTAGTCGTACTCGCCTTCTCCTGCTCGCGATCCGATCCGATCCAATGCCGCAAGTGGCGGCGCCTCCGAGAGATGCACACGTACGGTGCCGTGACATCTCCTCCTTCCTCGGTCCAGCAAGTGGGGAGGAGAGATAGATTGGATCTACAACACGACGGCGTGGTGCTATGGTGGAGAGTTTCTGCAGCAGGGCTTCGCCTACAAGCAGTCGGGAGAGAGAGAGAGGTAGGACAGCAGCTGGCGGCTAGGGTTTGGGGTGAGGGGAGGGTGCGCCCCCTGCCCACCTTATATAGGGGGCTGGCCGGACCCCTTGCCCCCCTCCTCCAAGCCCTAGGGCGGCGGCCCCAAGGGTGGAGTGGGGGGCAAGTCTTCCCCCCCTTCTAGAAGGTTTCCTAGGGTTTCCCCTAGGGTTTTGGCCGACTGGGCCTATGGGGCCTTGTGCCCCTAGCCCAATGCGGCAAGGGCACTACCTCATAGGCCCACGCACCCCTCCGACAAGTGGGGCCACGTTGGTCCCACTCCGTAAGCTTCTAGAACCTTCCGGTACAATACCGAACATTCCAAAACGATTCCGAAATCCAAAAACTGTTTTCCTTTATATGAATCTTATTCTCTGGACTATTCAGGAACCTCTCGTGATGTCCTGGATCTCATCCGAGACTCCGAACAAAAACCCATAAACCATTTATCCATTCTATCCTAGCGTCGAGACACGTTAAGTGTGTGACCCTACGGGTTCGAGAATATGCAGACATGATCTTCTATCAATAATCAACAGCGGGATCTGAAAACCCATATTGACTCCCACATATTCATCGATGATCATATTGGATGAACCACGATTCCAGGATTCAATTAATCCCATATATATATTCCCTTCGTCACGCGATATTTTACTTGCCCGAGATTCGATCGTTGGTATCGGCATACCTAGTTCAATCTCGTTCACGGCAAGTACTTTACTCGTTTCATAATCCGATATCACTTTGTGATTAACTCCTTAACCACGTGCTTGCAAGCGGTGTTGATATCGATTACCGAGTGGGCCCGAAGTATATCTCTCCAACTTGGGAGGGACAAATTCCATCTCGATACATACAACCCAACAAGTACTTTCCGATCACCTAAGAGACACCTTTATGATCACCCTCACATAGGATGACGTTTGATGACCTCAAAGCTTTCTTCCGATACTAGGGAGTTGCATTATCTCATGGTCTAAGGAATACAATATTTGACATAAGAAAAAGCTTCGCAAAGATGAACACGATGACACGATCTAATTGCTCTGCTTGATTTGGGTCTGTCCATCATATCATTCTCCTAATGACATGATCTAATTATTAATCGACAACTCATGTCTATGGTTAGGAAACCTTAACCATCATTAATCAATGAGCTGGTCCATAGAGGCGTACTAGGGACACGGAGTTGTTCATAAACCACACAAGTATCAAAGTTTCCGCTTAATACAATACTAGCATGGAATATAAACTTTATCATGAACAAGAATTATAACAATAACATCTTTATATTGCCTCTAGGTCATAATTCCAACAACTATGTGACATAGTTGCAAGGAAAAAATATCAAACATGGTATATTTATTGCGTCTCAAAAAACCTTCTCACAAATGACCTATCATGTCCGAGGTTTCATGGCTTTCAGGCCGAAAGACCAATATTATGGCTAGAATTACGATATAGTTTGTGATAATATGCCCATATTGTGCACACATGTGTAACATGGGACTGCGAACAATGTTGCAGGAGGAAGTTTTCCTTTTCTTCGTACCAAAAAGCCATTTTCTATTTTCCGAGTGCCAAAAACGGAGCGTGGTGTAAAGCAACCACCAAATGAAATTTTAAAAATGATATAACCTGATTTTTCTAAAATACTAGACCACCTTACATGCACATTTTTCCAATCGGGGTATCTCAAACCTTTCCATCCATCCCTCGTGAAAAAGACAAACTTCTGCCAAATCGGTAGGAAGCGGGTCAAATTT
Organism: Avena sativa; assembly: GCA_916181665.1. Lineage (NCBI taxonomy): Eukaryota > Viridiplantae > Streptophyta > Magnoliopsida > Poales > Poaceae > Avena > Avena sativa. The sequence continues at coordinate 36,105,431 of OV702285.1, read as the reverse complement.
GAACTACATATACAAGATCCAATGCTCATGTTTTTTCAAAAAATCATTTTTACACTCACAATATCATGTTTCTTCAGAGATCCAATGCAAGTTTAGTGAGGCTCATCCCCGAGTTAAAAATCTTAATGCCCGCCGTTTTGACCAAAGTTTGAAACAGACATAAAAAATTTAAAAATGGTCCAAAAAATATAAATCTTTCGCGTGGCATCATATTATGTGACATAGTTGCAAGGAAAAATATCAAAATTGGTATATTTATTGCGTCTCGAAAAAACTTCTCACAAATGACCTATCATGTCCGAAGTTTTATGGCTTTCAGGTCGAAAGACCAATGTTATGGATTGAATCGTGGCATAATCTGTGATAATATGCCCATATTGTGCATGCATGTGTAAAATGGGACAAAGAACAATGTTGCAGAAGGAAGTTTTCCTTTTTGTCGCACAGAAAAGACATTTTCCATTTTCTGAGCGTAAAAAAGGGGCGTGTTGTGAAGCAACCACAAAATGAAAGTTTCAAAATGGTATAACCCAATTTTTTTAAAATACTAGACCACCTTACATGCACAGTGTTCGAACCGGGCTATCTCAAACCTTTCTGTCCATCCCTCGTGAAAAAGACAAATTCCTGCTGAATCGGTAGGAAGCAGATCAGATTTAAACTACATGTACATGATCCAATGCTCATGATTTTTTGAAAAAATCATTTTGAGATTCACAATATGCTATTTTATCAGGGATCCAATACAAGTTTAGTGAGGCTCAGCCCCGAGCTAAGAACCTTAATGCCCGCCGTTTTGACCAAAGTTTGGCACGGGCATAAAAAAATTCAAAAATGGTACGAGCAAGGTAAATCTTTTGTGTGGCGTCATATTATGTGACATAGTTGGAAGGAAAAATATCAAACTTGGTATATTTATTGCGTAAAAAAAACATTCTCACAAATAACCTATCATGTCCGAGGTTCCATGGCTTTTAGGCCAAAAGACCAATATTATGGCTAGAATCGTGATATAGTTTCTGATAATGTATCCATATTATACACACATGTGTATATCGGGATGTCAAACAATGTTGCAGGAGGAAATTTTACTTTTCGTCGCATAGAAAAGATATTTTTTATTTTCCGAGCGTAAAAAACAGGGCGTGCTGTGAAGCAAACACCAAATAAAAGTTTTAAAATGGTACAACCCGATTTTTATAAAATACTAGACTATCTTATGCGCACAGTGTTCCAACCGGGATATCTCAAACCTTTTCATCTATCCCTCATGAAAAAGATAAATTACTGCCGAATCGATAGGTAGCGGGTCAGATTTGAACTACAGGTACATGATCCAATGCTTATGATTTTTTGAAAAATTATTTTTAGGTTCACAATATGCTATTTTATCAGGGATCCAATGCAATTTTAGTGAGGTTCAGCCCCGAGCTAAGAACCTTAATGCCCGCCGCTTTGACCATAGTTTGAAACGGGCATAAAAAATTTCAAAAATGATACAGTCAATGTAAATCTTTCGCGTGGCGTCATATTATATGACATAGTTGCAAGAAAAAATATCAAACTTGGTATATTTATTGCGTCTGGAAAAAACCTTCTCACAAATAACCTATCATGTCCGAGATTTCATGACTTTCAGACGAAAAGATCAATGTTATGTATAGAATCGTGACATAGTTTGTGATAATATGCCATATTATGCACACATGTGTATCTTGGAATGTCGAACATATTGCAGGAGGAAGTTTTCCTTTTCGTTGCACCAAAAATGTATTTTTATTTTCCGAGTGGCGTTTTATGAAACAACCACCAAATGAAAATTTTAAAATGGTACCAACCTATTTTTAGAAAATACTAGACCACCTTACATGGATAAATATACCAATCGGGGTCTCTCAAAGCTTTTAGTACATCCCTCGCAAATAAGACAAATTCCTACTGAATCGGTAGGAAGTGGGTCCGATTTAAAATACATGTATATAATTTAATACTCATAATTTTTTGAAACAAATCATTTTTAGATTCACAATATGCTATTTCATCAGGGATCCTATGTAATTTTAGCGAGGCTTATCCCTTACCTACGAATGATCACGCCCACTGTTCTGACCGGATTTTTAAATCAACACAAGATAATAAAAATAAAAATAAAATAAAAGACAACCAAGCAATGTAAACATAATAATTCACCAACACCGTAGTTTTTGTCTCATCGATATGAACCAAATTGATTTTTGGGTCACATCAATCCGAGATTGTATGCAAAATGCACGATGAAATTACTCAAAACTTTTTAAAGTTTGGAAAAAACATTATTTGGACTAAAGTACTTATGGGCCATATTTCCCCTCAATACCAAATCTCTAACGACTGTGGGCCTATGGTTCATTTGGTGCTGCAAAATCTAAAAGGCGTTATGGGCTCCTTCGGCCCATGTCTAACTGCGAGAAAAAAAATATTTGGGATCTGTCTATGGAGGCCGGCCAAGGTGATAAATAATGAGATAAGTCTTGAGCGTTGATATTGCACATCAAAATGTGTTTGGCGAGTTGGTCATCAGGGCTGGCGCCATGATGCTGGTCGCGGGTTCGAGTCTCTTTGGCGTCTAAATATTTGTGTATTTATTCTCAGATTTGGGACATCTGTTTTAATAGGACAACTACGCGGAAATTTAACACAATGATTGTGTAACGTAGTGGTTCACATCAATGCTGGTCGCGGGTTTGATTCTCGGCGGCTCCCATATTTTTGCGCCCGCGCCATTTATTCTTAGATTTGGCAGATTTGTTTCAATAGCCTACTGCGCGGAATTTTAACAGCAAAAACGGTGTACCGTGGTGGTTCACATCTCCGCAGATCGAGCGAGAGGTTACGGGTTTGATCCCCAATAATAAGCAGGTCCTGATGGTATAGTTGGTGAAAGGTCCATTGTGTCAGTCGGGCCTACATGTAAGGTAGATGTATATTGCACATGGACATATACATATATAAAAATTGACATATAGATATGTCACGTAGGCATAATCGCTGATGTGGCTATCCAATCAATTCAATGTATCACATTTTAGATGATATGATGATTTAAATTGGTCATAACGAGCTACTTCCTCCGTTTCAAAATATAAGATGTTTTAGGTTTGTGAAGAAAATGAATTTAGACTTCTTTTAGTGTGTAGATTTACCCTTAAGTTGAGTGAATCTATATACTAAATCAAGTCTAGATACATTTGCTTTGTAAATCTAAAACATCTTATATTTTGAAACAAAGAGAGTATAAATAATGCTCTAAGCTGTATTCTAGAGGTTATGACGATTTCAAATGCTGCAATTACGATGATTTTAACACAAATCATCGTAATTATATAGGATTTTGACCTCTTCAACCAGCCTGTGACCATCTTGTACAAATCATCATAGATCTATAACGATTTCATTTCCCGTCATTATAAGAAGGTCACAAGTTGACACATTTATTGTAGTGATGCTTCAAGAAAACTTGTTCCCGCCCTTGGTTGGAGACATAGCAGATGCAAAGAGTACAAGCCCGTAGAGGAGCGAGAAATAAATCAACTTTGAATTCTTAGATGAGGATAAAAATTTCGAGAGCCATGGCAACGTACCGGCACTCAGCTAGTCTATATCTAATAATAAAAGAGACTTTCGGTCCAACTTTTTTCTAGACCGTTTTGTCTCCCAGCAAATCTCATATTAATTTGTCATTGTATTTACCGTTTGTTCTTAATATAAACCGATTTTGGTATATGTTGGACACGGGGCTCTCCTGACCTCGTCGAGTACGAATCGCCTCCATCCGCTCCACACCCACATCAACAGTTCAACGCCGATTATGAGCTGAGATGTGCAGATTAGCCTTTTGTCTCGGTAGGAGCTGCTACAAGTGCACGAGGGCATGGGCAAGTGGCAACCATGACATGCCTTCCTTGGCCTACGTCAATACGTATTAGGTCACGTTTGTTCATATTTATTGGAGGCCACGTCAAGACAGCTGCGCAATTGGTGGTGGCACCCGCTCCCATGGCCTTTATTTATAACCTTGCACAAAGAAGAAACTTAGATAATTTAGTATAGCGTGTAGGGAATAAACCAGTCCCTGTTATAGTTTTTCAGCAGTGTGACTGCTTTTTGAATTGTGAGTTGATAAATCCATGTCGAAGTCAATAACATTTATCTCTCATGTATTTGAATTTTTCTATATACCAAATATTTAAATTTCATGCATGTGTAACGACAGAAAAGACTTCTAACATTATGTGATTTCGGTACAATGACATGTCGATCAAGGACTCTGTGCCATTTGGATTCGACTGATGTACGGATTTAAACTTGAACATATGAAATGTTATTAATTTGAGTTGGTGTTGCATCGCAGCAACACACGGGCTTTGTGTTAGTATATACTTAACTAAAGAGGTCAAGGCCGATGGGCCCGCCTCGTAATATATTACTTAACTAAAGGGATAAAGCTAACCAAATGAAGAAAGCTCAATCCAACAAAAAGAGGTCAAGGCCCAAGCTTCAGCACCATGCTTTCTTCTAGGGATGTAAATGGTATGGATAATTTCCGCTCCGAATCCGCATCCACATCCGTTTTGAGGACACGGTATGTATTTTTAGATATTCGGCGGATATGGATGCGGATATTTATCGAGCAGATATCCGACGAATATGGTAGCGGATATGGTATTGATGATATCCGACAGATAAGGATAATCCGACATTTTATGCGGTTTATCCGAGGTACTCAAATAGGATAATTCGATAAATTTAGCACAACCCCAATTTCTGAAGGGAATATGCCCGAGAGGCAATAATAAAGTGGTTATTATCATATTCCTTATTTATGATAAATGTTTATTTTACATGCTATAATTGTATTAATACGGAAATATTAATACATGTGTGTTTAATAAACAAAAGGAAGTTCCTAGTTATGCCTCTCTTATAAACTAGCTCGTTGATTAACAAGATGATCAAAGGTTTCCTGATCATGAACATTGGATGTTGTTAACAACGAGGTCACAACATTATTGGAATGATGTGATGAACATTCATCCGAAGTATAGCATTACGATCAAGGTCATTGTGTTTATATTGCTATAACATCATACGAAGTATCTTAGTCCTTAGACCATGAGATCATGTCAATCACTAACACCGAAAGAGTATCTTGATAACATCAAACGTCACACCGTAACATGGTGATTATAAAGAGGGGTTCAGTGCTACGAAGGTGTTATGTTGAGGCTCATGGATCAAGAGTGGAATTTGTCCATCCCGATGACGGAGAGATATACTCTGGGCCCTCTCGGTGATATCACATTGGTTAGCTTGCAATCAAGTAATTTGATCACTAGAATATTATATCACGGGAACGAGAAAAGAGTACATATTGGTAACGAGATCAAACTAGGTATGGGGATACCGATGATCGAATCTCGGACATGTAATATATCGCGAGACAAAGGGATTGAGTTACATGTGTATAAGGTTCACACGATCACAGAAGTCATCGCTGAATATGTGGGAGTCAGTACGGATCTCTCGGTCCCGCTGCTGATTATTGATCGGAGAGGGGTCTCGATCATGTCTACATTATTCGTGAACCGTAGGGTGACATACTTAAGAGATACTGACACCATTCAGAGCAAATAATATGCCAGAGAAAGAAAAGGAAAGCACAGGAATTTATTTCACTAGACACCAAAACTGTTTCAGTTGAAATTGCTGAAATTGGTTCTGCATGTGAAATTGAAATGTTATAAGGGGTTTTATGTGAATGTTTGTTAATTACAGTAATTAATAAAATTCTGAATAAATAAATAAAAGAGTTTTATTTAAATGAGAGCTTGCATTAAATTTGGTGGAAATTTAATGCATGTGAATGGATTTTTGAGTGAAGGCTTTTTAATGGGAGTGGAGGCTTTTCATTTTGAGTGGGAGCTCCACCCACATGAATGTGGAAGAGGTGGGGGAAGCCACTATGGCTGGGCGCCATGCCCCTTGGGGTGCCCCCTCTCCCTATAAAAGGCCCCCCTCTCATCCTCTCAAAGCACACCTCCTCGTGAAGGATCTCTCTCCCTCCTTTAGAATTCCCTCATGGTCTCGGATCAGCGAGATACATGTTTCCGATAGATTTTTTGGAAGCATTTGTTGCTTCTGCTTCTTCCCTGGAGCAAGGGCGCGAAGATGGTCGGGGTACCCGGATGTGTGTGCGATCATGGATGCATCACTGCTTTGCGGTGCTGGACTTGATGGTGCTGGACGGGCTGGACCAGATGGACTTCATCATGATCTTGAGATCGGCAAGCGTTCGTCTACATCATCCACGAGTACAACCTCGATAACGCTATTTGGTCTTCGAGGGTATGTATTCTATGGATGTATATCCACCCGTTGCTTGTATCTAGTAGATAGATATTGGTACATAGTTGTTCCCATCGTAGGAATTTTTTTTGTTTTCTATGCTGCGAATCCAACAGTGGTATCAGAGCCGGATCTATGCGTAGATACTTTGCATGGGTAGTACACATATAAGTATGTGGGCGATGATGATCATTTTATTGCTTTTTAGTTGTACTTTGGATATTGGCGGCATAGTGGGATGAAGCGGCCCGGACAAACTTTACATAACCTCGCACATGAGACATGTTCCACGCTTGACATGCAACTAGTTTTGCATAAGTGGCTAGCGGGTGTCTGTCTCTCCTACTATAGTCAATATCTAATTTGCAACTAGTTGTCAACAATTTGATTATCCTCATTGTGGTTCATGTTCGTAGGTAAGAACTGTTCTATCTTTGAAAGCCCTAAGCCACGTAAAATTTGCAATGGATAAATTAGAGTCGTCTAGTTTAGATTGTTGCTGGGCTAGTGTCATGATATGGTGTTGTTGTAAGTAGAAGTATAAGTCGATACTCTTACAACACACATAACATGTAATTTCCATAGACCTTGGCCTTACACATAGAGGTATGATGGCGATCATACCATGATGCACATGATGGAGATCAAGTGCAAGAACCATAGCATTTCACTTATTAATATGTGATGTTTGTTGCATCTTATATTGCTTGTTTGGCGTTTTATTAGCATAATAAGATGATCCCTCATTTAGATATCAAGATAAAAATGTGTTCTCCCTTAAGTATGCACCGATTATGTTTCGTCACTCCAAGACATCACGTGATGATCGGGTGTTCTTGGATCCACGATCATATTTCGGGTGTAAGACAGTTACACACGTGAATACTAAGGTTCTTACTTGGCAAGCCTAGCATGTACAGACATGGCCTCGGAACACGGACCGAAAGGTTAAGCATGATTCATGTGGAAGATATGATGCCCATTTGATGCTCGCCTTTGAAGCTACATCGACTCACGTGATAATCGGACTTAGTGTAGTGGATTTGGTTCATGTAATCACCAAAAAGGCACGAGGGATGTCGTTTTTGAGTGGGAGTTCATTTCTAATTTGGATTAGTAGAACTCAATTTATCATAAATTAAATCAAAGTTAATTTGCATAATTTGTTGTAGTCATTGGAATTCGTTCACCACCTTATGCTTAGTTGTAATTGAGATAATAGAACTATAAAATTCTGGATATTTACTTTATGAACTGTATCGTATTGTGTTGGGTGTTAATCTAAAGTTTAAAGTTGTATTGCAAACTTTCAGCAAACTCAGTTTACTCCGTGAAATTTGATAATTAGTATTAAATCGAGAGTAACAATTCGAGTGTTAGTATCTTAAGTATCATGTTTGTCTCCATGATTCTTGATTTAAATATCGAGATTATCTAGGAGCTGAAAGAATTGTTTCAGAAACCATCATGTGTGACAGATATAATGATATCTGAAACAATGTTTTGGTTGCAATATGATAGAGTATAATGTATGTTTTCATATTGGATAATAATTTGCAAAGGTTGGAGATGCTAGACATCCTAATCATCCAAAAGGGTTTTGGAAAGTAATGTTATACTCACGATTCGCCTTTATAAGCTACAGTAGCTTGATCATGAAAGTCGTCATGATAAGGATGAATAGAAGATGTATGTAAAGTGTTTACTACACTCAAAGATTACTAAAGAATGATTTTTGAAAGAACGCCGATCATTTGATGATGGTGATCTACGTCAAAGTGCGAGTCGAAAGGTATTATTATTTGAATATACACGCTTTGGACTATGTGTCATGTATATAGCGCCATTGTTGATGTTGATAGATTCTTTTAAAAGGAAAAGGAAATGCTGAAAGAGAATATATAAAATATATTTGGCAGAAAAGAAAAGATTGGAAATATCCAATTTAGGTATATGGATGATATACATGTTATGGTTGTATTCTTTGCTTGTTAAACAATGTGATTCTTGGGTATTGGATACCGAATTGGTTGGTATGAACTTTCATACAGAACGACGCAATTCATGAACCACAATGGCCTAAGTAACTAGCAAGAGAATACGTGATGATGTTAATCGAAAACAAACAAATCGTTGTTTATATTTCTCGTTGACATCGAAGCTTGCCTTCAAGATTTGTTTTAATAATCGTTATTTAAATCAGGTATTATGAGAACAAAGATTGTTCAAATAATTACTGTATTCCATATAACATGGATGATTTACAAATCTAGTTGGAGAAATCACATCCATAAAACCTAATGCTAAAATGTCGCAGGACAAATGAATGAAAGATCACTCTATTTAAATTATATTGGAAAGAAAACATGAAGAATCTCCATATTCATGGACTTTTGGAGTCTTTGATTTGATCAAGTGACGCTTGTGAGACTTTCCTCGGGATAATTAAAACTTCGTTCAAAGGCCAAAGAAGAACGAACGACTAAAATATTGGAATTTATACATATCGATATATGTAGTCCATTATGTGTAGTCATAAGAGATGGATTTCAACTTCATATGCTTTCTCCAGAAATTTGAGTGAATATTCACTTAATGTGAAAGAAGTATGAAATATTTGAAAATGTTCAAAGACTTTCAAGATGAAGTGGAAAATCACTGTAACACGAAAATAAATGGTTTATGATTTTATCATAAGGGATTTATTTGAGTTGCAAGTGTAACAAGAAAATAAATGATTTATGATTTTATCATAAAGGGATTTATTTGAATAACAAGTTTAGCAAAAACACCTAGATTTGCATCTCCCGAAACACCATAGGAATATGGAGTGTTTGAGATTTGTAATGAAACCTTGTATGACATGGTTGGATCAAAAGTGTTATTTATAAAACTGCCATTATATTTTAAAAGATTAAAGCTTTAGATACTACCGCTTTTACACTGAAAAGAGCTCCATCTTGATCCGTTGAAATGACATCATATGAGTTATGGTTTGGGGTAAAACCCAAGTTGTCCTTTCTTAAATTTTGGTATGCTAAGCATAAGTAAGATGTTTACAACCAAAGTCGGATGAGCATGTCTTTGTAGGTTATTTCAAATAACAATTGGTTATTCCTCTATAACACCGAGGACAAAAGGGTTTGTCACTTGAAACGTGAAGTTTCAAAAAGGAATTTTTCATAAAAGTTAAGTGGGAGGACAGTAGAACTTTGATAAGGCTAATGAACCTTAGCTAAATGTGCTAAGTTGCGCAGCGCCGGAAATTGTTCCAGAGGCAGCCATAATGCTCATAGATTATGTGCCTCAAAGGTTGTGGTCATGGAGATCTAAGTTCCTATTGACCAAGTAGGTCGGATAAACAATCAAATGCTGAGATTTGAGAGTAAATCATTATTGTTTGACAATGATGAACCGACTATATGCAAATAAGCGATGATGGGCCCTGACTCCGTCAAATGGCTTGAAGCCATAAAATCCGTGATAGTTCCATACACGAGAAATCAAGTTTTTTGAACTTGGAAGACCCTCCGAAAAGGTGTAAAAACCTATCGGTCGTATTTGGATCTATAAAGAAACAAACATGGATGTTTCACATCTATGAAATAGTCGACATGTCGGTAAAGTATTTTATGACAATGTTTAAGGAGTTGACTATGACAAGATTTGATCTTTCATAGCGATATTTAGTCTGGACGGATTAAAGTAGCAACCACTACATATAATTTGGTATATGATAGATGAATAAACAAAATAAAATTCTTCTAATAGAATGGTTACCTAGGACGTGTACAAGACACAGTCCAAAGGGTTTTGTTAAATTCAAAGGATGCCAAAAAAGGCATGCAAACTTCAATGGTTGAAGTAAGCATCGCGGAGTTGGAATCTTCACCGTGATGAAAAAGGAGTTTTCATCAGGAGATGATGAAGATGCTTGCATTTGCAAGAAATTAAGTGGGAGCTCTAAGACATATTTGCAATACATTATGTGGAGGAAATCTTGTTGATTAGAAATGATGTATCTTTTATTGACAAAGGTTAAGGATTTCATTTCGATGAAAGACTTAGGCAAAACCCAAATATTTAGCATGAATGTCTACATGGATAGACTGTGATGCTAATATGGTTGTGCCAAACGTACATATATGCGATATTGAAGGAGTTCAATATAGAAACGAAAAGAAAAATTTCTTGTCGCATGGAAAAGAATTGAATCAAGATTCAAGTGTATCGACACTTGATAAGTGAAACAAGATTCAAGTGCTTTGACACTTGATGAGTAAAATCACAAGAATGATTTGATCAATCATACCATGATATGTACACATCTAGATATGTCCTATGCTCTAAGTGTTATGAGCATACACCAGAATGAATCATAAAATGATCATTGGACGATAGTAAGGAAATTCTTATGATCTTTTGGAAGAACTAAGAATATATTTGTGTAGAGGTGACAAACAATTACAAATAGTTCATTGTAAATCGTTACATTGATACTAGTTTTGTCACAAGATACAAATTAAGTTTATCTCAATTTAAACTATGGGTGGCACAATGAAATGGAAAGAAAGTTTTTATGATGGATTTGGATGAATTCCAAAGTTAAGACATTGTGACGGATACTACAACAAAAGGCTAAGTATATGACTGCTATAATGGCAGCAAAGGAGGGCATTTGTGTCAAGTAGTTTGTTTTCAAACTAAGGTGTGGTTCGCAATGGGCTAACACTAAAGATATATTATACGACAATAGTATCGACATGATTTAACCCCAAGGAACTAAAGGTCTCACCAAAAGACCAAATTTATACAATTCCATCTCATTGGAGAATGAGTGATGCGTGAAGACGCAAAGACATGCAAATACACACGGACCTGAAAGTGTCAGATACATAGATTATGTTAACCACTTGCAATAGCGTATATGGAACACCAGAAAGCCATAGGTGTTCAATACGTAAAGTTTTTCAAACTAGATTATTGTCTCTAGTGCAAGTGGGAGACTGAAGGGATTATGCCCGAGAGGCAATAATAAAGTGGCTATTATCGTATTCCTTGTTTATGATAAATATTTATTTTACATGCTATAATTGTATTAATACAAAAATGTTAATACATGTGTGTTTAATAAACAAAAGGAAGTTCATAGTCATGCCTCTCTTATAAACTAGCTCGTTGATTAACAAGATGATCAAAGGTTTCCTGATCATGGACATTGGATGTTGTTAATAACGAGGTCACAACATTGTTGGAATGATGTGATGTTTATCCGAAGTATAGCATTATGATCAAGGTCATTGTGTTTATATTGCTATAACATCATACGAAATAATCTTAGTCCTTAGACCATAACATCATGTCAATCACTAACACCGGAAGAGTATATTGATAACATCAAACGTCACACTGTAATAGGGTAATTATAAAGAGGGGTTCAATGATACAAAGGTGTTATGTTGAGGCTCATGGATCAAGAGTGAAATTTTTCCATCCCGATAACGGAGAGATATACTCTGGGACCTCTCGGTGATATCACATTGGTTAGCTTGCAAGCAAGTGATTTGATCACTAGAATGTTATATCACGGGAACGAGAAACGAGTACATGTCGGTAACGAGATCAAACTAGGTATGGGGATACCGATGATCGAATCTCGGACATATAATATATCGCGAGACAAAGGTATTGAGTTACATGCGTATAAGGTTCACACGATCACAAAAGTCATCGTTGAATATGTGGGAGTCAATACGGATCTCCAGGTCCGGCTGCTGATTATTGATCGGAGAGGGGTCTCGATCATGTCTACATTATTCGCGAACAGTAGGGTGACACACTTAAGGGATACCGACACCATTCGGAGCAAATAATATGCCAGAGAAAGAAAAAGGAAAGCGCGGGAATTTATTTCACTAGACACCGAAACTGTTTTGGTTGAAATTGCTGAAACTGGTTCTGCATGTGAAATTGAAATGTTATAAGGGGTTTTTTGTGAATGTTTGTTAATTACAGTAATTAACAAAATTCTGAATAAATAAATAAAAGATTTTTATTTAAATAAGAGATTGCATTAAATTTCCACCAAATTTAATGCATGTGAGTGGATTTTTGAGTGGAGGCTTTTTAATGGGAGTAGAGGCTTTTCATTTGAGTGGGAGCTCCACCCACATGAATGTGGAAGAGGTGGGGGCAGACACCATGTCTGGGCGCCATGCCCCTTGGGGTGCCCCCCTATCCCTATAAAAGACCCCCCTCTCATCCTCTCAAAGCACACCTCCTCGCGAAGGATCTCTCTCCCCCCTTTAGAATTCCCCCATGGTCTCGGATCAGCGAGATACATGTTCCCGGTGGCTTTTTCTGGAAGGATTTGTTGCTTCCGCTGCTTCCCTGGAGCGAGAGCGCGGAGGTGGTCGGGGTACCCGGACGTGTGTGCGATCACGGATGCATCACTGCTTTGCGGTGCTGGACTTGATGGTGCTGGACCGGCTGGACCAGATGGACTTCATCACGATCTTGAGATCGGCAAGCGTTCGTCTACATCATCCACGAGTACAACCTCGTTAACGCTATTCGGTCTTCGAGGGTATGTATTCTATGGATGTATATCAACTCGTTGCTTGTATCTAGTAGATAGATCTTGGTACATAGTTGTTCCCATCGTAGGAATTTTTTTGTTTTCTATGCTGCGAACCCAACAATTTCTAGACAATGTAGTAAGTCTATCGACTAGCTATGCATGCTATATATACATGTTATACTATGTTATTATCAATCTTGCAATTTTATACTACTTCTATCTAGTGTTGCATGTTTTCTTTTTATTTATTTTGCATAAACTAAATAAATTTTTATTTTTCTATGTGTATTTGTTCGATTATCCTCTTCCGATCCGAGTCCTCTCTGTATTCGCAATCCAATATAATCCGTATTCGAATCTGTATCCGGCCATTATCCGCTCCGCTCCGAATCCGCTAAAAAAATATGGTAAAGGATATGATAATAGCAATATCCGATCCGTTTACATCCCTACTTTCTTCATAGCGCTTGGTGCCTTCGTCGTCCTTTTGCTTCGCTCAACTGTAACAAAGCTGATAGTTGGGAGTTGGGCCCCCCTTGGTCTTAGTGGCCTGGGGCGGCCGACCCTCCCTCGACCCCCCTCAAGGTTGGCCCTGGCGGAGCACTAGATCTCCCTAGCCGAGGATGTGGTGTTCCGGGGTAACCTGCCATCGTTGCCCTGTCTTTGCTCCCTAGCGAGGGTCCCGGTGAGGCTAGGCAGAGGAGCCGGCGCCGGCAGATGGGGCCAATAGCTTCAATGTCGGGCGACCGACAACGCAAAGCGAGCCCGTCTCGCCTAAGTTAATAACTCTAGATTTTTATTTGCTCTGTTCATGTTTAGATATATATTTAGATTAATTTTCTATGTTCATTTTGTAAATGTAGCTTAATTTTCAACGATTTAGGTGTAGATCCATATTTAGAGTGATTTGCTATGTTCATGTTGCAACTGTAGCTTAATTAGCATTGTTCTAGTTATATATTCAGAGTAATTTTCTATGCTCATGTTGTGAATGTAGCTTAATTGCCACTGATTTAGTTGTATACACACATTTAGTTTGATTTTTTATGTTCCTGTTTCAAATTTAACTTAATTATCATTGTTCTATTTATATATTTAGAGTAATTTGCTATGTTCGTGTTGTAGATGTACGTTCATTTCCACCGATTTAGTTACACACATTTAGAGTGATTTTGTATGTTCTTGTTTCAACTTTAACTTAATTGGCATTGCTCTAGTTATATATTTAGAGTAATTTGTTATGCTCATGCTACGAATGTAGCTTAATTGTCACTGTTTTAGTTGTACATACATATTTAGAGTAATTTTCACTGTTCATGTTTTAACTATAGCTTAATTAGCACCGTTCTAGTTATATATCTATATTAATTTACTATGCTCGTGTTGTACATGTTGCTTAATTGTTTTAGTTGTAGATACATAACTAGAGTTATTTGATATGTTCATGTTTCAACTATAGTTTAATTAGCAATGTTGTAGTTATATATTTAGAGTAATTTGTCGTAAATAAAGTTTAATCGCCACTGATTTAGTTGTACATATATATTTAGATTATTCTACTATGTGCATGTTTAAATTGTACCTTTATTATTAGTGTTCTAGTTATATATTTAGAGTAACTTGTTATGCTCATGTTGTAAATATATCTTAATTGTCATTGTTTTAGTTGTAGATACATATTTAGAGTAATTGGATATGTTAATGTTTCAACTGTAGCTTAATTGGCACTGTTCTAGTTATATGTTTAGAGTAATTTGATATGTTCATGCCTTACGAATATTGTATATCATTTAGGGCGAGGAGGAAACATCGAGACCATCTGGCGCCTGTGAATACATATGAGCAGGGCTCCTTCCATGTTGCACTGAAACTGGGTCCTCATACGATCTTTTGTACATAAGGACAAACATGAATATAGTGATGAACCGACATCTGTCTTATCATAGAAGTGGTGCTCCGTCAACGGCACAGCCGACTTCACTGTTCTTTTGTTGTTTTCTATAGCCCTTATTAGAAACGTTTTCACTAATGTCCGTAGAGGATGTTTGGACTTATTAAAGTAAGGGTCCTTATTTATACTCGTTTCCTTACAATATTGACAACGTTGTTGATCACTGTCGCAAATAAGGTCTTCACGTTACTAACAAGCCTCTAGCCAGGTATCTTTTTTCCATTGTCGATGGGGATTCAACCTGTTCCGTAGCGTCGCTCTGTACTAGTTTCAACGCACTTGTTGTTCCAAGTGGTTTCGACCCTGGAGCTGCCAAGGGTGGCCAGCGATGGAGTCCTTGTTCGGATGGTGGAGAAGAAGGGCTCAATTGCATTTTCTGTAAAATTAAGGATTTCTTTGCAATTCTTTTTTCCTGGTGTTCTTTGTAACTTGTACCCATATCGACAATAATGAAGCAGTTAGGCCCTTCTAGCCCTTTCCCTTGCTAAACAAACCCAGATTGTAGTCCCAAGGGAGTCCCTCATGACTGCAGTCATATTAGTCCCCATCTCCTAATTATACAATGTTTCTAACGTCGTTGATCATTTATCTATTCATACATGAACATTAGAGGGATTTCATTTCAGAACTCCAATTCCGCTTCATTAATTCATTTCTTCTTCCTCCAAGATTAGCACCATGGAAAGTGAAATTTCACAAAGTTACCGCTTTGAGCGGAGTAAAGTTTTTAGTGATTTCGTTATATTTTATCAAATGAAAAACCAAGGAATGTGCCATTTTTGTATTAGAAGAAAGTGTCAAGACGACAATATGGGAAGAAACTACAATCATGGATAAACTCAAGAGAGAAAGAAGAAGAAAACTATGAAAACAAAACCCAAAAAATTCATCGTGGAGGATCCCAATTTTCTTCATTAGTAGGGGTACATGATATGAGTTGACTCCTCTTGTTTTTATGAGAATTTTACAAATATACCTAGAATTTAGAACTAATTTGACGAATGTGTCACTTGACTGTTACCGCCTTGCCACGTGGGCATGGTTGTGGGGTCCACCAGTCTGAAATAGGATTAGCCCGCAAAACCCCATCAAACAGTGCTTTCTCTGAAGAAGAAATACTTGAACACCGGTGTTTTTTTGGGAAATCCTGCAAAGCCGATTGTTTTAAAAACGTTGACCCCCGTGGAATGATCCCTCGCGGGCTATACGTTATTAGATAGATGAGACCTCTTCAGCAGCGAATTATACATGCTCGGATAAACCCCCGTTTAATTCAATCCCAGACTGGTGGACCCCACAACCATGCCCAGCGCTTGGTTCTCAAAGCCGATTGTTTTCAAGACTTTCTACGCAATTGTGATGGTTTTTTTTACAATTCCCTTGATTATATCATCTTTATGCAAATGACCAAGATCATCTTTACAATTGTGTAGCTCCCCCCCTTGCCATTTTATGCAGGAGACCACTTCTCCTTCATGTAACATGACAAACATACCAAATGACAACACAAATGAACAATGACAGCAACAAATAAATCATGTAGCAGCACACATAAAGAAACCCACATTCCACAAATACAACAAGCAACAACACACTTTAACAAGTTCACATTCCACAAATATGAAAGTGGCAGGTCACAGGTCAACAGGTTACAAGTCCAAACTTAAACATCTCATTAGCAGTATAGGTTTTAAATCTGAACCATCCAATCGAAGTAATGCAGTGATTAATAGTCAAACTTTTTACAAAACTGTGACTAATATTCAAAGTTATTGCAAAACTGTAGAGTAGTATAAACATACATGGGCTCTTGGGCCGCATTACTTACATGCATAAACATAACATACATCCCAAAAAGGGTGATTTCAGACAGGATCCTAGTCATTTCTGATTTACAAGGTTTGTTCAGACACAAATACCTCCAGTGCTCAGGCTATTAGGCATAGCAAGAACCAGAGCTTTGTCATGTACTACCAATACACTGCTGTTTTTATCTACTTCCGTGTGTTATCTTGGCAGTGTGATAACCTGGGGCTTTGTCTTAAGCTGGAAACTTCTATGCTGAATCGACGACAGTGTGTGTATCCGAGGATCCCACACCATGATGATCTTTATCGCTTGATGATCTCTGCTTCATTTCTTTTTTAACATCTTCCTCCTTCTTGTCAACAAAATGCATCAGATCTTTGAAGCTATCAAGACGTCTTGGCTTTGGCTTCATCGGGTGTACTTGAGAAACAGCAGGGGAGGTAGCAGCAGCAGCTTCGCTGGGTTCACCAGCAGACACAGAACCGGAGTACCTGCTGTACTGCCAGCTTATTTTAACAAAGAACACCCCAAGAGAGAAGAGGCATATCATAGCACAGAGCAGGAAAAGGCCCCAGAAGCTTCCGAGATCCAGCCTGCTTGGTCCCAACCCACTGTCGTCAGAGCTGCAACTTGGCCGCGTCAACCACTCGTCATGAATTCTCTGGAGCTGGCCAGTCTCTGAAAGTTGAAGGATGGCCGTTGACATGTCTGCAGCAAGGGGAGAATCTCTCTGAAATGCCTGTAAAGAACAAGAAGAGATAAGCATGTTAATTTGTTTCCTCTATTAGACTGACGTCCCGAGAAGCGGGAATGAAAAATCGATAAACATAAAGGATGATGTGCATACAAATCCCCATCCCTCCTTTGTGAACTCCTGACCCACTATTCTGAAGTTGCAGTGGTAGGACAGGAAGAGCTCAACACACGGCATTTCATCAATAACTGCAGCAACACCACCAGCTTTTGGTCCACGGTTAAGGGCATCGGCATAGTCCTGGATCGTGTTCAGCGGCACTAGCCGGGATTCGTGAATATTTAGCTCTTCAATCAAATAATTTCTGATAAATTTTCCAGCTGGGTATCCAATAGGTACAGTGCTTGCAATCAAACTGTCCAGCCCAGTTATTCCGGTTACAAGCTGCTGGACTGTGAGGATTGACGTCAGACTAGCAGTGTAACTTGAGTTGATGATCAGCACGACAAACAACCATATGATCAGCACGAAACGCCCAAGACCACTTACGGTGTTTTGTCCTGAGATGAGATTTCAGTAAGATGTTTTGTACCAGATGCGGAAATAACTCGGATTTTCTTCAATATAATGAAAAATAAGATGCAATGGAAGAGTTAAGCATGCCATCATGTGATGCAGACTTACTGTGTGCAAAGAACATTGTTGAGAAAGCAAACCTGAAAGAGAAGCATGAAGTATATGTTACATATAGTTAACAAATACAGAAACCACCAAGATAAATATTATATTATCTTATGAAAAAGAAATAAATGAAGCATTTTTTGCTTTACTAATATTTATGGTCTGCATTCTAGCTAGATATGGTCATGGTCATAAAGTAAATACATCAAGTAGTAACAATTAAAACGTACCAAAATATTGTTAGGACTTGTTCCTGTGGAGTGCCTCGGAACTCCTCATTAGTCCGATGTTCAAGAATCCAAACAACTATGCCCACAAAGACAAAAAGAGTGCCAGTTACACACCACATCTCAAATGTGAATGGTTTAAAGAAAGCCCAGGCACTTGAAGTTGACTGTTTCACTGGCGCTACTATCACCATCCCTGACTCAATATAGGGCTGTGTAAATTCAGCAATCCTCGTTCTATTTTTGACAATAGCAAAGTCGCCTACAGCTACATCAATGGTCTACAATGGAAAGAAAAGCAAATCAGAGGATTAAAGGCAAAATGATCAACAAAGCAGAGCACATAATTAGGATGCACATTGGTGGCAACCATATTTATAATGCCGTTGCAGTTGAAATCAGAGGATTAAAAGGAAAATGATGAAAGAACAAGCATAAAGAATCAGAGCATACATTGTTGGCAACCATATTGATAATGTCATCATATTTAGGATTGTGTGTACCATCACCGATTGATATGAATTTGGACGGAACAGGGTAAGGAAGCAGTTTAACTGCTGCGTTGAATATATCAATGCAATACCCAGTTACATTATCAGGACCTTTGCCACTTGCCACAAACTCCTTGAAACTTGGTTTATTTGGAACACCGATTCTCAGAGGCTGGCCATTGTTTGGAAAAACCCACCCCCTGGGTTTAGTGGTTGAGTCACCTGGCCACACCATACTGTCCAACTGCTGGGCACTTGTCGACATATTTGGTGGCTTCAGATATAAAATTTCAGGAGTAGCAACAGAAAGGCCAGAGTAATTAGACCAATATCCAATCAAACGAGGCACAGAACCACCAATGTTAAGAATATCATAGGCTGGGTGTACCAAATTGCGGTCTGAATCAAATTGAACCAGACCTGTTAGGCCTGTAAAGTTTGTGAGCAGAAGTTGCTGTAGCAAGTGTTCACCACCATCAAATATCTTGAGAGTTGACAGAGTGATACTGCTTGCATCTGAGTCATGCAGTCTTGGATCTGTAGAGAAGTTGATCTGCTGCCCACTGTCAAGAAAATGATCGATGGCATGGGCAACAATCCAAGCAGAGTCATAAGCATAAAAACCATACGAATTCAAGCCAGAAGCAATTTTCCTTTTGCGAGCCGCAGTATTCCATTTTGATGTGAACTTCTTCTTGGCATCAGAATCAGGAATGTGCTGACGAAGGACAATCATTCCTTGCATATAACTCATGTTCTCCGGATATCCAGACCTTGAGGAATCCAGCACAGCAGCTAACCAATCAGTTACAATCCAGACATAACCACCGGCCATCATCTGGAGCTCGTTAGCTATAGAAAATATTTGCAGCCCTGTATCAGGATTGACATGCACAACAATAATCCTTGATTCCATCATGTTAACTTTAAACAGTATATCACCGATCACATCTGTGTTAGCATTTGGAGGAATGGCTGCTTTATATGAAATTTTGGCACGCTTTGCTGCAAGGAAATCACCAAGAGAAGACACCCCACCTCGCCCATAATCATCATCAACAAATATAGTGGTCACCTCTTTCCATTGATAGTAAGAAATAATGCTAGCAACTGCACGCATTTGGAAGTAATCGCTTACGGTGCTCCTTAAAAAGTAAGGATACTCTGATGCAGAAAGAGTTGGATCAGTGGCCCCAAACGACAGAAGAGGAACATGTAGCTCACTAACAAAATGTGAGATAACATGTCCTATCACAGAGGATTGTGGGCCAATGACTGCAACCATGTTTTTCTCCATTAGTTGCAGTGCTGCAGCAAAAGCAAAATTTATCAGAACTATTCAAGCAATCGGCAACTATTTTTTCAAAATGGGGAGGTAAGCCCTGGCCTCTGCAGCAAGTGATGCGCACAGCCCTTAGCAATCAGCAACTGTAGTTGATAAACTGAAGCTGAATTTTCATATATCACAAGACAAGAAAGCAAAATACTTGGCTTCTATTCGGAATTTAGTGTTTAACAACAAAGTGAATAATAGCTATGGTTCAAACATATGGTGAGTAGTCCCCAATAATGTGGTTATGCCGATGCTCACACATACCACGGAGAGAAAAATAATGGTGGGTCAGAAGAAAGTGAAGAACAAGATGTGCATTACTATATGCTCCTTCCACCTTCAGGGAAAATTCATAATTATGGCATTTGTGATCCATAGTACCAACACGTTTTCTATCTTATAATCCAGTTGAGAGGAAAAAGGACATCGGCAGGTTTCGGTTGCTGAACCGGATGATTCATTTGTTTCTTTGACAATTGACATTTGTTTGCGTATTTTCTCACTTTCTATTGAATTGGATTCTAAAATCATTGCTTAATGCGGACCGTACAAAAGATGACTCCACTCCACTTATACATATTAAGGATATATAGTATAGATCTAGCCTGACTCCACCCTCCTTACTGCATCTATACTTTGACAATTCCATAATAAAGTCTATTATGTACGTCCCTAGAGATTTGTCTCCCTGGCAGTTTGGCGTTCTAGAAAATTTGCAGAGTTGGTGCATGTCAAGGATTTGCTACAGGGTGGTGTTATACTTGGTATATCTTATTCTTCTAGTGGCATCATCGTCCATGCTCTCAGGTGAGCTACCTCCAGTAAGGGGACATGGTTTCCTACTCTGGTTGCAATGGCAGATAGCTGGGGGTTCTCTACATCATTTAGACTATAGCGAGTCCTTCTCTGTCCCTATCCTGCTCTGCATTGTGAAACCCTTATCGATACCTATGGGTGGAATTTGTGTTGAATTCAAGCTGAGCGTAGATTAATTCCGAGTGGTTTGCTTGTTATTCATCATTGATTGTAAGCTAAGGCTCGCAGCATTCTGTATACTGTTAGTAGCTTTAAGCATAATCAACTTTCAGCTGGACCGCATAATCCCATCATCGAACAAACAGATCTGATTCTTGGCACGAGTGAGTGAAAATTAGCAATCCATGTGCCAAAACATTGACAGTACTACTAGAATTATGATCACCAGTACTATATTACTCTTAATATTATTGTTCTGTTGGTTTGTGAGACTCTTTTGGTTTTATCTCTAGATTATGCAACTTGATTGGGATTAAAGGGTTTTTGCTGTTGTCATTGTTGTTCCCTAATTATTATGCTGGCAGAGGGTAAACCTTCTAAACAACCAAACTATTTTGAGATATACGATAATTAGTCACTTCCAATACTATCATTCTTGCGTCCTGGAAAATAAATTCCTCTGTAAAAATTACTTGAAATCAACTATCCTAAGCTCTGGAGTACTAGTGAGTACTGGCTAGCAAAGAAACTGCAGTTCTTCAGTCATGGCAAATAAAATTACAGTAAAAGAGTCAAACCAACCTTGGACGGTTCCAACAAAGCCACTGCAATTGGTGTCCTCCATGACGAGGTCCATCTTGGTCCCCGCGAGCACGGAGCGGTCCGCGTTGACGTCGTCGACGGCGAGCTCGATGGCGAGCCGCGCGGCGCGGCCAATGGTGGACTCGTAGTCGAACAGCGCGCCCACGCTCACCGCGCGGGGCCGCTGCCCCGCCGTTGACGCCACCGCGGCAAGTAGTAGGCACAAGGACAGCAGCCGCGCCGCCTCCATTGGCGCCCCAAACTGCCGGCTCGCCGGAAGCGCGCGGCGCTAGAGAACGGGGCTCCTCGAGGGCTGGGATCTTCGGCGAGTGGCATGGTTCTCCGCGCCGCAGCAAAGCTCGTATATAGTACGTGCTGCGGCGCGCCCCGCGATTCACATCCACACATGGAGAAACGAGAGCGAGCGCGAGAGAGGGGGAAGAGCGAAGGGGACTCGAGCGATAGAGATTGGAGACGAAAGCTGGAAAAGTCTGGGGAATAATTTCCACGGCGTCCCCTTTGTGGGCTTGTGGGCTTGGCCTTGTCTTTCCACCTTTCTTTTCAAGGAGATATTCTTTTTGATCCGCCACATTGGACCCATCTGCCGACAGCCGATCTATTGGGTCCGCTCTCGGGCTCTAGGTCGGCCCTAGCGCTCGGCAGGCTACTGTTTGGGGTTGGGTTTGCAAATATTCTTTTGGTAATTTTCAGTGTTGATTTGATTTTGGTTTGAAACGTATTATTAGGATCCTAATGATTCTCTGCAGTGTACGTTGGAACAAAAGAAATAATAGCTTGTCTACAAAAGGAGCATCAATTTAGAGCGGCCACTTTTGAGTTTCGATTTCCTGGACACACGGCGTGCGGTGATGAAATCATCCTCTCGTGTGTGCTTTCGTGCATGTCACTCGTCACTTTCTTTGGGATGGTTAGGCTGGATTTGTTTGTAGATCCGAACAAAAACATTGAGATATCTTTTGAGCCGAGTGTATAAATAGCATAATATTTTTCTCGATTGTATCCCTTTTGTTGTGTCCCTTTTGTCACCATCTTCAAAACTAGAGTCCAATGTCAATAGTATGTTAGAAATATTTTAAACACTGCCTTGAATGCATTGCACTACCTCATGGTAAACCGTGTTTCGATATCCTGCTATTTTTATTCTGTCCCGGAGTGGTTTGCACTATCTTAGCATACAATTTGTTTGAATATCTTGCCTTTGTGTCATGCCCCGAGTGCATGCTTTTGTTTTATATTGCATTGCATGTACAACTATACTTAAAAAATGAAATAAACAAAGAAAAGATAAACTGCGGAGAACAGGATGCCATGTGTTGTGGCGGCATCCCCTGGTCGCACCCAAGAAATTAATACGTAGAGTCTTATAAATTTGATGGAATGGCATTATGGGTGTTTATCATAGGGTTAAATCTTATGGAAAATAATTAATGATTTGACTCTCATGGACCTTTACTCTCTTTAGATTTGTATAAGGAATCTTGTAGATCATCAAGATAAACTATGATATTTGATCATATCATTTTTTTCCTAATGTCATGTGGTGGCATTTTTACACTTTGTTTTTTGGAACCATGCAAGAGGACTACATGTGTTATATTAAGATAGAAGAGGAAGCCAAAACATGGCCAAGAATGAGTCCGGATATTTTTACACTTTAATGGAGGTTTAAATTCTTTTAACGGGTAGTATTATGGATTTAAACCTTCTTATATATTTTGCGCTAGAATGTTCTTATTACATCTAAAAGAATGGGTTCATTAGGGGCACTTTACCAAAAGGATCCTATATCTGTCCCACAAAAAAAGATTAAACGGAAGACATGATACTCCGGTCACTTCGCCAAAGGATTCAATCATACTTCGGTCCCTTGACAACAGAATCCAATGCCTTACTTTATTATTTGTTGGCACAGATTTAGCATCTTTCCAAGGGAATAACATCCTCGTAGGCACTCCGGTCACCTTCGAGATAGCTTCCCGTCATGGAACTGTCTTTGTGTCAACGCCCTGCAAGTTGGAGAATGGTCCTCAAAACAAAACAAACAAAGGTGAGAATGAGAGCCACTTCAAAGTACTTACTTTGCTGTAGGGTAGCCATCCCGACGTGTTGGTAGAATCTTGCTCTAGCTCGTTTCTTTTGTCCCCACTTCGATTCCACGTGAGAGTAGCCATCCCAAAATATTGGCCGAAGCTTATCTTTATATCTAGAATGTGCGCGATTGATTTTTGTTGTTGTGGGGATTGATTCTCTGGGTTTGATTCATTGCTCCCTCCGTTCACTAATATAAGGCATTCTATTTTTTTCTAAAACACATGTATGTAAACATGTTCTAGTGTATAACTTTACTTATTTTAAAATGTATCTAGTTTATTTTGAAATATCTAAAAGGTCTTGCATTCTGATCGGAAGGAGTACTATACTTGGACACAACACAAAGTAAGGTAATTGTTACAGTTTGGTAACCATTTGGGTCACTGTCATGTTTTCTGATGCCATGTCCAGTCACTACAAACATAGATACTTGTGGCAAACAAATTTGTGTCATCATACGCCAACTATTGTCAAGTCGTTGTTTCTGTATTGAAACCTTGTCAAGTCACTATTTGTACTTCAAACAAAGACGTTTTCATGGTTTCACCCGTGACTATTTTCACTGGTCTACACTGTCTTATCGATACTCACCGCCGTTACATATCAAGCTAGCACATAGCAAAAATCATGCATCTACCTTTCTATCTCGTCTTCCGACTGCCCATGTGGTGCTTTCCCCCTCGCGGGTCTTGTTCTTGTCCTCCCTCTTAGATCTCTGTGTCGACCCCTCTCGCCCTGCCATCGGCAGCCATGGTGGCTAACGAAGGATAGGTGAGGGTATGTCTTCTGTTTTTTTTTTATCTTAGGCTATGTTCGTTTAACCCTCTCTTCAAGTGGACTCGAGTGGAATTGGGTGGATTTGGGGGGAGGGGGGATTTTGAATTGCTTGGGATTTAATCCACCCCAATATCTTTCAATCCTCTTAAATATGTGCTAAACCGAACAAGGCCTTAGTTGGTAGGAATTCCCTCCTCTTGGTTAATAAAGCAGGGTTTGGATTTGGTTTCTTTTCTGATCTCTCCTCTCCTCTTCATCTGGATCATGGTGTTGACGACGGGAAGAGGAGTTGTGGGAACAAAGGTGGAGGGGCTTATGCCTTCACGGCATTGCCAGATCAGTGGTGATGGTTTGATCCTTCTACTATTGCTCATTATTCACTCACCCAATTTCTTTCTGACAAAATTGATGATAGCCATGTGCGATCCCTTTCGCCCTATTATTTTGGGTCCATGGTGGGCGGAGAAAGGTAAGTTGGAGGTGGATTTGTGGCTAGGGATGGTGGAGTTGTATGTGCTGGTGGTCTTGCCTAGTCTGGTCATCATGGAGGTAGAAGTACGTGAGGCGCACTAGGATCTGGAGCTCTATGGGTCGTTTGTGTAGCTGTTCTTTGGAGTTCATCCATAGAGGCAAAGGTTTGCCGATGTGATCCAGGGCTAAAGAGGCATCCACTAGGTGGTCTAGTGCCTTCTTAGCACCTCATCTCTCTCTTCCTCTAGGATGGCGTGCCACAACATAGGATCTTCGACTACAACATGACACCAAATGCCTACCTTGTTGTCATGACTGTATATGGAGGCTTATTGGACATGCTGGCCGTGGGCTGGTGGCATGGTTCATTAGCTACAAAAGGGGAGCACCGATAGTCAAACAAGGACTGAACAAAACTAAACCAAACTCGATATTCTCCTCTCGTTTGTCTGTTTTCTTCCTCTGCTTTGGGTCCCCTCCTTTTTCGGGTCTAGCAGCTCTCCACCAAAATTTACCCGTTTTTTCGAGAATTCTTTCTTAACCTAAAACTTAGTAAAACACCATGTTTTGACAGAAAAATGACAGCTTAAATTTCCGACCAATAACAACATGTATAAGACAGGTATTTCCGTATCACTGAACTTCTCCTCCTCAACTGGAGTTTTCTAGCACTCTTTATTCAACATGAAACTTAAACTAAAACTTAAAAATTTACTCGAACCTTTATTTCATATGAGTTGCCTCCCATGAAGCGCTTTTTTATGGTCAATAGCTTGACCATGATGTTGCTTACTTAGGCCAAATGAGTGGAACACCCACTCCAAAATAGTTGGCCTTCAAAGTGATGGCCTCCTTCTCATCATGTTTGTCTTTCTGGGAAAATGAACAACAAAAGGATCCCGCGAAGGCAATTGAAGCTTCACGTTTCCTTCATGTAGATTAATCAAAGCCTTAATAGTTCTTAAGAATGGATGACCTAATATGATAGGAGCAGTAGCATCTTTAGGCATGTCAACAATAAAAAAATCAATAAGAGCAGGATAACCTTCAATGTATACTAAAGTATTCTCTTTAATTCCTACAACCTGTTTGTAGGTAGAATCTGCTAAATATAATTTTAACTCAGTGATTTCAAAAGAGCCAAGATTTAACTTATCAAAAATACTTTTTTTAGAATTGTTGCAACACTTGCACCTAAATCACAAAGTGCAGCTATCTCATTAGTCATAATCTTAATTTTAATAGTATGCTCAAATATATCATCACGCTTAACATGTAGTTTTTTAGCAATTTTATTATATTCATCCGCAAGCTCACAGACCTTTATTGCTACCTGATTAATGAAACATTGGTACATAGCTTCATCATTTTCTTCACTTATGGGAATCTTGATATTGATCATTTTCACAAGATCTTCAACCGTGTAATTTGGTGAAGGGGCATTGCTATAGTCAAGTTCTTCAGGCTCCTCCCTTTGAATTCTTATCATCTTGAGGTCTTCAACCGGATTGGGCTCAGCTTTACCTGCAAATTTAGCTAGAATGAGAGTTTGACTCTCGGTTATCTTACCTAGTTGTGCCTCAACAATCCTTGTTCTTTATTGGAGGGCCTTCAAATCATTCCTTAAACTCACAGCTTGGTTAGACAATTTTCCAAGCATATTATCATGGTTCCCCATTAGCTTAACAAGGATATTGTTTTGCTCAGTTTGCGAGTACATAAAGGACTTGAGTGTTTCTTGGAGACTACCATTACTTGATACAATATTATCATTAGAGTTACCTGCAGGGCTAGAATAATGTTTATGGAAATTTGGATTATAGTTATTCTTCCAAGAAGGGTTATAATCATTACGAACTATGAAGTCTATTTCTTCAATATTTGATTCTAGGATAGCTGTTACATGGGTTTCCTTACCCTTGACGGATAATATGAGCTCATCCAGCTTAGCAGCGAGTTCTTCATTTTCCTGCGGTGTGATGGAGTTCACCTTCTTTGTGTTTGATCTTTCCACATGCCACTATGCATGGTTGTCTTGCATATTGTCTAGCAGCTTCTTTGCTTAGGCAATTTGTTTGCCCATAAATGTTCCTCTAGCTACAGTATCAAGCATAGACTTATACACAGGATTAAGAGCATTATAAAATAAATGGAGAATTAACCAATCTTCCATCCCATGGCCGGGACAGTTTCTCATGCATTCTTTCATTCTCTCTCATGCAAGCGCTAGTGGCTCACGCTCTTCCTGTCTAAGACCAGTAATATTAGATCTTAGTTGCATAGTCTTTGTGGGTGGAAAAAATTTAGTCATAAATAAAGAAGTACATTCCACCCATGATGCAATAGTATTTCTAGGAAAAGATAGCAACCATTCTTTTGCTTTTCCTCTAAGAGAGAAAGAAAATAAGTGCAACTTGACCGCATCGGGGTCAACATATTTAATGCGCATCATATCACATATTCGGTGAAAGTGTTCAAGTACATACATTCGTTCTCAACAACAGAGCCTCCAAATTGATTCTGTTGAACCAAACTTAAATAGTGGGGCTTAATTTCATAGTCCTCATCAGTAATTGTTGGCTGGGTAATAGGAGTATGCAAATAATCATTATTGGGAGTTGCAACCTCCCTAAGTTTCTTTTCGGCCATATTACCTATGTTTTTGGGTTTTCTTAAACAAAAACTTATGATAGTAAAAACAAGAATTTAAAGACTAACTTTTTTTTTGTTTTTTCAAACAAAGACTGAAAGCAAACTAACAAAATTTTAAAAAAGAATTAAAACTAACAAGGTTCCTAATAACCTTACTAGGGTAGCTATTGTGTAATACCCGGAAATATTAAAAATTAGAAATTGATTGTTATTTTATTTTGTGCATTATCATGACATCATCATGCATATTTTTTCTCTAAAATATTTTAACCAAAAGCTTATTTTGTTTTCTAATTATTCCCTCCTTTAATTTTAAATCGAAACCCCGATATTTTCCGGATCTTTAATTTGTCTAAAAAACTATTTACAAAAGTCCTTTAAAAATAAAACAAATAAAAATAAAAATGTTTTTAGGGGAGGCAGCCAGCCAGGCCCAAAAGCCCAGCCGGCCACCTACTACCCAAATCCTATTCCGAACCCTAATTCTACCCCAACCCATTCCACACCACACCTCGCCGCCGCCGGTCACACAAACCACACCTCACGCATGAAACACAACACCACGCGCACGGAACTGTTGGAATTATGCCCTAGAGGCAATAATAAAGATGTTATTATTATAATTCTTGTTCATGATAATGTTTATATTCCATGCTAGAATTGTATTAAGCGGAAACTTTAATACTTGTGTGGTTTGTGAACAACACCGTGTCCCTAGTACGCCTCTATGGACTAGCTCATTGATCAATGATGGTTAAGGTTTCCTAACCATAGACATGAGTTGTCAATTGATAATGAGATCATATCATTGGGAGAATGATATGATGGACAGACCCAAACTAAGCGAAGCAATTAGATCGTGTCATCGTGTTCGTCTTTGCGAAGCTTTTCTTATGTCAAATATTGTATTCCTTAGACC
Organism: Avena sativa; assembly: GCA_916181665.1. NCBI lineage: Eukaryota > Viridiplantae > Streptophyta > Magnoliopsida > Poales > Poaceae > Avena > Avena sativa. The sequence goes on along the minus strand of OV702285.1, from coordinate 36,076,793 downwards.
ATGAGATAATACAACTCCCTGGTATCGGAAGAAAGCTTTGAGGTCATCAAACGTCATCCTATGAGAGGGTGATCATAAAGGTGTCTCTCAGGTGATCGGAAAGTATCTGTTGGGTTGTATGTATCGAGATGGGATTTGTCCCTCCTAGGTCGGAGAGATATACTTCGGGCCCACTCGGTAATCGATATCAACACCGCTTGCAAGCATGTGGTTAAGGAGTTAATCACAAAGTGATATCGGATTACGGAACGAGTAAAGTACTTGCTGTGAACGAGATTGAACTAGGTATGACGGTACCGACGATCGAATCTCGGGCAAGTAAAATATCGCGAGACGAAGGGAATATATATATGGGATTGATTGAATCCTAGCATCGTGGTTCATCCGATATGATCATCGATGAACGTGTGGGAGTCAATATGGGTGTCCAGACCCCGCTATTGATTATTGATAGAAGATCATGTCTGCATATTCTCGAACCCGCAGGGTCACACACTTAACGTGTCTCGACGCTAGGATAGATTGGATAATTGGTTTATGAGTTTTTGTTCGGAGTCTCGGATGGGATCCGGGACATCAAGAGAGGTTCCAGAGTGGTCCGGAGAATAAGATTCATATAAGGCAGTGCAGTTTTTGGAGTTCGGAATTGTTCCGGGTTAATCGGTATTGTACCGGAAGCTTCTAGAACCTTCCGGAAGGGGACCAACGTGGCCCCACCTTCCGGGAGGGGGCATGGGCCTATGAGGGAGTGCCCTGGCCGCATTGGGCCAGGGGCACAAGGCCCCATAGGGCCCAGCCGGTCAAGGGGGTTTTAAACTCGAGATAGACCTTCTAGAAGGGGGGGTTTCCTTGCCCCCACTCCTTCTCCTTGGGGCCGCCGGTTTGGTTTGGGGGAGGGGCTAGGGCTGCGCCCATCCCTCTATATATAGAGGGCTGGGGGCGCACCCCCCCCCACACACCTTCCCCACCAACCCTAGCCGCCCTGCTGTCCTTCCTCTCTCCCTCCCGACTGTTTGTAGGCGAAGCCCTGCTGCAGAAATTCTCCACCATATACACCACGCCTTCGTGTTGTAGATCCAATCTATCTCTCCACCATACTTGCTGGTCCGAGGAAGGAGGAGACGTCGAGGTGCTGCACGTGTACATCTCACGGAGGCACCGCCAATTGTGGTGCTAGATCGGATCGGATCGCGAGGAGGAGAAGCGAGTACGACTACATCACCCACGTTCCGACGAACGTTCCGCTGTGCGAATCTTCAAGGGTATGAAGATCTAATCCAATCTCTCTCGTTGATTGCATCTCCTAGATTAGATCTTGGCTTTCCCTCTGTTCGCATCCGTAGAAAATTTTGATTTACTATGCCACGAAACCCTTCAGTGGTATCAGAGCTAGATCTATGCGTAGATGTGTTTCACGAGTAGAACGCAACATGGTTGTTGCAGGCGTTGATGTTTTCTGTTGCAAGCCTCTTGTTTGTGTTCTTCTTATGACGCGGGATAGTGAGATTGAAGCGGTCCAGGCCAACCTTACGCGACGTCGTTCGCGAGACCGGCTCCGCACTTGACGTGTGGCTTGTTCCACACATGCGGCTGGTGGATGTCAGTTTCTCTCACTATAGTTGTCATGGGATTAACACCGGAGTTTGGCAACCATAATATCACCGTTGTGGCTTTCCGTAGGTAATAATCGTTCTTAGCATCTACTCCCATAAGCCACGTAAAACATGCAACAACAAAGTAGAGGCGTCTAACTTGTTTTTGCAGGGAGTGTTTTCTGTGATATGGTATGGCCCAAGATGTGATGTGTATAATGTATGCGATGATCATGTTTTGTAATATTTCACGACTTGCATGTCGATGAGTACACAACCGGCAGGAGCCATATGGTTGTCTTTATAATTGTGTATGACCTGTGTGTCAACTTCTTATACGCCATGTAATAGTTTCACTTTATCGCTAAGTAGTTAGCAATAGTTGTAGTTGCTATTCGTGGTGGAGGCAATCATGGTGGAGTGATGGAGATCATGCCGGCACGCACAAGATGGAGATCATTGCGCGAAGATTGGCTATACCATGTCACATAAAGTTATATGCATGTGATGTTTATCCTTTTATGTATCTTATTATGCTTAGATCGCGACGGTAGCATTATAAGATGATTCCTCACTTAAAGATCAAGATAAAACTGTGTTCTTCCCATGTATGCACCGTTGCGAAAGTTCGTCGTGTCCAAGCATCACGTGACGATCGGGTGCTATAGACTCTACGCTCACATACAACGGGTGCAAGCCAGTTTTGCACACGCGGAAATACTTGGGTCTAACTTGACGAGCCTAGCATGTACAGACATGGACCCGGAACACATGAACCAAAAGGTTAAGCATGAGTCATATGAATGATATGATCGACACTTCGTTGTCCACCATTAAAGCCACATCTCTTCTCGTGATGATCGGATTAGGTGTGGTGAATTTGGACCATGTTCACTAAACAACTTGAGGGATGTTGAATTTAGTGGGAGTTCATCTAGTAATTTGATTAAGTTGAACTATTTATCATGAACATAGTCTAAGTTGTACTTGCAAATACTGTAGATCACATGGCCAAGTCCAACTTCAACTTCAACGTTTTTTCTGAGATAGAAAAGCTTAGAAACAATGGGTCTAACTTCACCAAATGGTTCCGCATTCTGAGAATCATTCTCACTGGCGGACAAAAGGACTATGTCCTTGAGAAAGCGCTAGGTGACACCCCTGCTGTAGATGCGCCGGCTGATGAGAAAGCTGTTTATCATTCACGCAAGGATGATTATGATTTGATTAAGATCGCCATGTTGTATGCTATGGAATCGGATCTTCAAAATCGTTTTGAGGAGTTCGCCGGGCCCTTTGAGATTCTCGAGGAGCTAAAAAACATGTTTCAGACTCAAGCCCGTTCTGAGAGATATGAGATCTCTAAGAAATTCTTTAACTACAAGATGGAGGAAGGGAGTTCCGTTAGTGAGCACGCCATCAAGATGTCGGGCTACACTCAACGCCTTGAGCAACTGGACTACAAGATTCCAGAGGAGCTCAAGATTGACAGAGTTATGCAATCACTCCCTCCTAGCTACAAAAGTTTTGTAGTTGCTCACAATCAGATTGGTTCCACTGATATGATCACTGAGCTCTTCGCTAAGATGAAAGTAGTGGAGGTGGACATCAAAAGGAATAATCATATGTTGATGGTCAACAAGCCCCCCACCTTCAAGAAAGGTAAGGGTGCAAAGAAGCCCCTCAAGAAAGGCGGCGTCAAGCATGTTGCCCCTGCTGAGAAGAAGCTCAAGTCTGGTCCTAAGCCGGACACTGAGTGCTTCTATTGCAAGGACAAGGGTCACTGGAAGCGCAACTGTCTGAAGTACTTAGCGGACAAGAAGGCTGGCACCATCAAAGGTATATTTGATATACATGTTATTGATGTTTTCCTTACTAGCCCTTGTTGTAGTGCCTGGGTATTTGATACCGGTTCAGTTGCTAATATTTGTAACTCGAAACAGGAGCTACGAAATAGACGGCGGCTTGCGAGGGATGAGGTGACGATGCACGTTGGCAACGGATCAAGAGTTGATGTGATGGCCATCGGCACGCTCTCCTTAGTTTTACCTTCGGGATTAGTTTTAAACCTTAATAAATGTTATTATGTGCCTGCGTTGAGCATGAACATTATTTCTGGATCATGTTTATTGCAAGACGGTTATTCATTTAAATCGGAGAATAATGGTTGTTCTATTTATATGAGTAACATATTTTATGGTCATGCACCTATTGTGAATGGTTTATTTCTTCTAAATCTCGAAAGGGATGAAACACACATCCATAACATTGAGGCTAAGAGATGCAAAGTAGATAGTGATAATACTACTTATTTGTGGCACTGTCGTCTAGGTCATATTGGCGTAAAACGCATAAAGAAACTCCATTCTGATGGACTTTTGGAGTCTCTTGATTTTGAATCATTTGACACATGCGAACCATGCCTCATGGGCAAGATGATCAAAACCCCGTTCTCCGGTATGATGGAGCGAGCAACGGACTTGTTGGAAATCATACATACCGATGTATGTGGACCGATGAGTGTTTCGACGCGCGGTGGATATCGCTATTTTCTCACTTTTACCGATGACTTAAGTAGGTATGGGTATATCTATTTAATGAAACATAAATCTGAAATGTTTGAAAAGTTTAAGGAATTTCAGAATGAAGTGGAGAACTATCGTAACAGAAAGATTAAGTTTCTACGATCCGATCGTGGAGGTGAATATTTGAGTTATGATTTTCTCACGCATCTTAAAGCAAGCGGAATCGTTTCGCAACTCACGCCACCCGGAACACCACAACTCAATGGTGTGTCTGAACGCCGGAATCGAACCCTATTAGATATGGTCCGATCGATGATGTCTCTTACTGATTTGCCGTTATCATTTTGGGGTTATGCATTAGAAACCGCTGCATTCACTTTAAATAGGGCTCCATCTAAATCCGTTGAGACGACACCGTATGAACTATGGTTTGGTGCTAAACCTAAGTTGTCGTTTCTTAAAGTTTGGGGATGCGAAGCTTACGTCAAGAAGTTGATGCCGGACAAGCTCGAACCCAAAGCGGAGAAATGCGTCTTCATAGGATACCCTAAGAAAACTATTGGGTATACCTTCTATCACAGAACCGAAGGCAAAGTGTTTGTCGCAAAGAACGGTTCCTTTCTTGAGAAGGAGTTTCTCTCGAAAGAAGTGAGTGGGAGGAAAGTAGAGCTAGACGAGGTTATTGAACCTTCTCTTGAATTGGAGAGTAGCGCAGCACCTGAAATTGTTCCAGTGCCGCCTGCACCAACAATAGAGGAAGCTAATGACAAGGATCATGAAGCTTCGGACGATGCTGCTACTGAACGTCGCAGGTCGACAAGGTCATGTGCCCCTCCTGAGTGGTACGGCAACCCTGTCTTGACTATCTTGTTAGTAGAAGACAGTGAACCTACGAACTATGAGGAAGCGATGATGAGCCCAGACTCTGAGAAATGGCTGGAAGCCATGAAATCCGAATTGGGATCCATGAGCGAAAACCAAGTATGGACTTTGGTGGACCCTCCTAGCGACCGAAAGGCCGTTGAGTGCAAATGGATCTTCAAGAAGAAAACAGATGCGGATGGTAATGTTACCGTCTATAAAGCACGGCTTGTCGCGAAAGGTTTTCGACAAGTTCAAGGTGTTGACTACGATGAGACTTTCTCTCCCGTAGCGATGTTTAAGTCCATTCGGATTTTATTAGCAATTGCTGCGTTTCATGATTATGAAATATGGCAGATGGATGTCAAGACTGCTTTCCTCAATGGCAACATTGATGAAGAGTTGTATATGATGCAATCCGAAGGTTTTGTCGATCCTAAGGATGCTGATAAAGTATGCAAACTTCAGCGTTCTATTTATGGACTGAAGCAAGCATCTCGGAGTTGGAACCTTCGTTTTGATCAAGTGATCAAGAGCTTTGGATTTGTTCCAAATTGCTACGAAGCTTGCATCTACAAGAAAGTGAGTGGGAGCTCGTTGACATTTCGGGTACTATATGTGGATGCCATATTAATTATTGGAAATGACATTAACATGCTCAACGATGTAAAGAGTTATTTGAACAAGTGTTTTTCAATGAAAGACCTAGGTGAAGCTGCTTATATATTGGGCATCAAAATCTATAGAGATAGACAAAGACGCCTGATAGCTTTAAGCCAGAGTACATACCTAGACAAAGTTCTGAAAAGGTTCAGAATGGATAAGGCAAAGAAAGGTTCAGTGCCTATGTTGTCAGGTAAGATATTGAGCAAGGCTCAGTGTCCAGCTATGGTAAATGATAGGGAAGCTATGAGCAAAGTGCCTTATGCCTCGGCCATAGGTTCCATCATGTATGCCATGCTGTGTACTAGACCGGATGTGTCCAATGCTCTTAGTTTGACGAGCAGATATCAAAGTGATCCAGGAGTGGAACACTGGACAGCCGTGAAGAACATCCTAAAGTACCTAAATAGGACTAAAAAATGTTCTTAGTCTATGGGGGTGATGAACAGCTTGTCGTAAAAGGTTACGTCGACGCTAGTTTTGACACCGACAAGGATGATTCTAAATCTCAGACAGGATACATGTATATTTTGAATGGAGGAGCTGTGAGCTAGAGAAGCTGCAAGCAAAGCGTGATCGCGGGATCTACAGTAGAAGCGGAATACATGGCTGCTGCAGAAGCATCAAGTGAAGGAGTTTGGATTAGGAACTTCATCACTGAGCTTGGCGTGGTTCCAAGTGCATTGGACCCACTGGAGATATTGTGTGACAACACTGGCGCCATAACACTCGCTAAGGAACCAAGATATCATCCAAAGACCAAGCATATCAACTGCAAGTTTCATATAATCCGAGATTATATAGCAGATGGAGATCTGAAGATTAGCAAAGTACATACAAATCTGAATGTCGCAGATCCATTGACTAAACCTCTTCCACGTGTAAAACATGATCAGCACCTCAGTGCCATGGGTGTGAGATTGTTGCCAAACGTAAACTAGATTATTGACTCTAGTGCAAGTGGGAGACTGTTGGAATTATTCCCTAGAGGCAATAATAAAGATGTTATTATTATAATTCTTGTTCATGATAATGTTTATATTCCATGCTAGAATTGTATTAAGCGGAAACTTTAATACTTGTGTGGTTTGTGAACAACACCGTGTCCCTAGTACGCCTCTATGGACTAGCTCATTGATTAATGATGGTTAAGGTTTCCTAACCATGGACATGAGTTGTCGATTAATAATGAGATCATATCATTGGGAGAATGATATGATGGACAGACCCAAACTAAGTGAAGCAATTAGATCGTGTCATAGTGTTCATCTTTGCGAAGCTTTTCTTGTGTCAAATATTGTATTCCTTCGACCATGAGATAATACAACTCCCTGGTATTGGAAGAAAGCTTTGAGGTCATCAAACGTCATCCTATGAGAGGGTGATCATAAAGGTGTCTCTCAGGTGATCGGAAAGTATCTGTTGGGTTGTATGTATCGAGATGGGATTTGTCCCTCCCAGGTCGGAGAGATATACTTCGGGCCCACTCGGTAATAGATATCAACACCGCTTGCAAGCATGTGGTTAAGGAGTTAATCACAAAGTGATATCGGATTACGGAACGAGTAAAGTACTTGTTGTGAACGAGATTGAACTAGGTATGACGGTACCGACGATCGAATCTCGGGCAAGTAAAATATCGCGAGACGAAGGGAATATATATATGGGATTGATTGAATCCTAGCATCGTGGTTCATCTGATATGATCATCGATGAATGTGTGGGAGTCAATATGGGTGTCCAGACCCCGCTATTGATTATTGATAGAAGATCATGTCTGCATATTCTCGAACCCGCAGGGTCACACACTTAACGTGTCTCCACACTAGGATAGATTGGATAATTGGTTTATGAGTTTTTGTTCGGAGTCTCGGATGGGATCCGGGACATCACGAGAGGTTCTGGAGTGGTCCGGAGAATAACATTCATATAAGGCAGTGCAGTTTTTGGAGTTCGGAATTGTTCCGGGTTAATCGGTATTGTACCGGAAGCTTCTAGAACCTTCCGGAAGGGGACCAACGTGGCCCCACCTTCCGGGAGGGGGCATGGGCCTATGAGGGAGTGCCCTGGCCGCATTGGGCCAGGGGCACAAGGCCCCATAGGGCCCAGCCGGTCAAGGGGGTTTTAAACTTGAGATAGACCTTCTAGAAGGGGGGTTTCCTTACCCCCACTCCTTCTCCTTGGGGCCGCCGGTTTGGCTTGGGGGAGGGGCTAGGGCTGCGCTCATCCCTCTATATATAGAGGGCTTGGGGCGCACCACCCCCCCACACCTTCCCCTCCAAACCTAGCCGCCCTGCTGCCCTTCCTCTCTCCCTCCCGACTGTTTGTAGGCGAAGCCCTGCTGCAGAAATTCTCCACCATATACACCACGCCGTCGTGTTGTAGATCCAATCCATCTCTCCACCATACTTGCTGGTCCAAGGAAGGAGGATACGTCGAGGTGCTGCACGTGTGCATCTCACGGAGGCACCGCCACTTGTGGTGCTAGATCGGATCGGATCGTGAGGAGGAGAAGCGAGTACGACCACATCACCCACGTTCCGACGAACGTTCCGCTGTGCGAATCTTCAAGGGTATGAAGATCTAATCCAATCTCTCTCATTGTTTGCATCTCCTAGATTAGATCTTGGCTTTCCCTCTGTTCGCATCCGTAGAAATTTTTGATTTACTATGTCGCGAAACCCTTCAGGAACACCACACACGACCCAACCCAAGTCACGCACACACCTTCCCCAACCAGACACGCCCGCCCGGGTTGCACCCAACACATGACACACCACACACACCCAGGAGAACACAACCACACCACACACGCACGCGACCCATGCGACCCACGCCATGGGACACCGCGTGCCCTCGCTCGCACGACCCCGCGCCCCCAACCTCTCTCTTCTCGTCCTCCTTCATCCACAGCCGCCAGCGCCGCCGTCGGCCTCCCTCTCTCCCCGCGGCCTCTTATCTCTGGCTCCATCCCCATCAAGCTGCGCCACCGTGGGTGTCCTCGTCCTCGCTGCCCTCCTCCACCTCGTCGCCGAACTCCCTCACCTTCGGTTCTGCCCCAACGTGCTCCTCCTCGGCCCGAGATTCCCCGCATCCCTCACCGCATGCTGCATCGCCTCCGCCGGCCACTCTCTGCACGAGCGCGCCACCCCTCTTCGTCGTCCGCCGCCTGCGCCCTCTGCGGCCTGCCGTGCCGCCTGCAGACCCTGCCGCTGCCATGGCCCCCCTCTCAGTGCCTCGCTGGCCTTCCTCCACGCAGCCGGCCCTGCGTCTCCCTGCCGGCCGCTCACCTCCAGGGCCCCTACAGCGCCGTCGTCGCCTTCACTGCAGCGCCCTACCGCCACGCCTCCGTCGAGCGTGCCGCCGCCCCTCAGGCCAGGTCGTCGCCCTCCCTCGGCCCTTGCAGCGCCTGTCGCCTCGAGCCCCACGTTGCTCAGGCCCGTGTCGCCCCGCTCTACCCGCGCATGTCCCCGGGAAGCCTCCTCCCCGGCCCTGTGCAGGACATCCGGTTATGCTCTCTGATGTTCTGTACGTGTGTGCTTTGTGTACTAGTGTGCCTCTGGGCTAGACAAAACACGTGTACTATTGCTGAACAAGACCTACAAGATCTTCTCAGAGCGGTTCAAATTCCGAGGCCCCAAGACCAACAAGACCGGCGTGATGCCGAAGAATGTACAAGGTTCTCCTCGAAGACCGCGACATTATACCGCAAGATCATTCCCGGGAACCGAAGACCGATCCGGGACGTCAAGGTCTTCTTCACAGATGCGAGACCGAACCGAACCCCTCGAACCCCCCGAGGCCCAAGATCATCGATACCAATGTGTGATCCCTTTCCGATACCCTATTTTGATAAATATAATATAACTTGTGCATATTAAATTGTCCATTCTTGCATACATATATTATTGTTCGGGGATATATGGCGATTCATCTACTAAATAAATAAGGAATATATGGGAGTGCTATTTGTCTTGTCCTGGTTCCATTAAATATTGTGTAGCAAACCGATGCCATGTTTCATCTTGTTAAGTCAACATTTAAGTTGCAGGGTAGATAAACAACTCGAACCATAATATTCATTTGTCGGGATCCCGATCCCGCTTAATATTGCTAAGTGGGACCGTATATTACCATGTCATGCATCATATCATAATCATGCCGGATCTTTCGCCCTAGTATTAAATATTGCATCCGTTGGCTCTTCTAGTGTTTTGCTTCTTCGCGGACTAGGCCGATGAGTTGATGCGAGTGTCGACCCGAACTTCGGGTGAACCATCGGCAATGTTTTCAGGCGAGCATTCTCCCCCTTCTACCTATTTTGCAATTATAGTCTTTACTTCCTTCAATTGATCTATTGCTATCCTTATTGTCAATGCTTTAGTATTGCCCCTTTAATTACCTGCTCCACTATATTGCCTTGGTTATCCTATTGCCTTGTTTGACTAGCTAGCCTTGTCTTTGCGAGTCGTAGGCATGCTTAGTATCGCTCTCATACAGGTGGAACATGATACTCGGATATTGATGGTGAAAAGATAATTAAATTGGTGATGTTGGTTATGGTTATGGTTTCACCTAATGATAAGGCCCCGGCAGGGACCACCTTTGGGAACTGCTTGAGCCGAGCTAGGACCCGTTCGTTCTACGATACCAGTTCTGAGTTGATCGCGCTAACCAAACGTGGGGGCCTCTGGGATCCCCCCCCCTCAACTACCGGCGCTATTCGTATATCCAGAGGGTTACAAAATTGGTTTTCCATTTGGTGCATACGCATAATATGTCCTCGGACATGGGTGAGTTGATATGTCTTCGGACTTGATGTTTTGGTGGACTGCCATGGCTTGCATTGCATAAAATCGGGATATCGTGCCGGAGGTGGGATGGAGCTCTACAAGTTATCTTCCGATCATCGCCCGACCGTAGACTCAAATGCTGTGCCACCTGGAGAATCAGTTGTACCTCTTATGTGGGTAAAACACAGTAGGTGATGCCTCTGGATATGCGCGTAGTTAAGGGAGAATTCTTGTTGTGAGATTCAGAAGGCACACGTGATATGTTGCCTGAAGGGTTGAGCACGCGTTTGGGTACATTAGTGCACCCCTGCAGGGTAAATCTTTTCGAGAAGACGTGTGTCCACGGTTATGGACGCCTCAGGAGTACAGTGTCATGATCATAGACAACGCCATTAATGTTTTGCCTCTAATAATATGATTAGTAATTAGTCTTATCAACTAAACACCTGCTTAACTAAAATTGCCACCGTGTGTGTTCCGCTAGAGGACTTCCTCGACTGGTCTTCGAGGGGGAAATCTTCGGATGGGTTATGTTTGGTGTTATATTATTGTTACCGCATAGTGCTCTCTTATCTCACTCTAATAGCCGAAGTTGTAGCGTGTCTCTAAAAGTTAGATAGTGCAAGCTTTGCTGCCGCTGAGCCCACCATACCTATGTAGGCAAGGACCGCCGAATTCTAGTCTCGCCGTGTACTGGCCTCAGTACTGACCGCTCTTTTTATGTTTTCCTTTTCCCTTTGTCGGCACCCTTTTGGCTTGACAGGTATGTGGCTGACGACGTTAGCAAGGTTACCCTTCCGGCTTGGCCTGGGCAGGGTTATGGACACCGCTTGGTTATTCTTCAGGGCTCTTAGTCCCATTTGAATCTTGTCCGTACTCGGATACTATTTGGCTTTATTTATGATTTGTATCATTTGTATTCTTGACTCATTGAGTCGTTGTTGTATATATAAGTTCTTGTGGACTCCGTTGTAAACTACTGTGATGTAACTACTTGTATTCATATCCCACCCACACGAAAGTGTCTGGTGGGCGTCTTTGAATCGCTTCTATGCGGATTTTGGCGGGAAATGCTGAGATCTGCATAGACCCGATTCGGGGGCGTTACAAGTGTTATCAGAGCAAAGGTTTACGATACCCCACTAGTCCAACCTGTAGGTTAACCTTGCCAACGGCCGATGTCTAGTGTCAAAACTATTTTGCTACAAAGGCGTTGGATAGATCTGATTAGCTCTGCTTTTACTCCTTATCTTTAATCTTGCACCTCTTATCTTTACGTGTTTTGATCTGATCTCTTACCTTCTTCAAGTATAGGATTTCCCGTGGTTGGGTTTCCGTCGTACCTTTAGGGTTCCGCTTCCCTCCTTTTGTAACGGTGGAGCTAAATATGGATTTCATTCTATCTGATCTCTTTTCAAATGTTTTTCGGTGTCCTGCAACTTCTGCGACGACATCATCTACCTGAATCTTTTGTTAATACCGAATATCAAGATCTTTAGTCTAAATTCTGGGAGTTGGTTGCATGATCCTTCTATTCATGTACATAGTAATGCTTTGAGTGCGGGATGGAGTCATGACCATACCACTACTCTTATCATTCAATCCTGTTACATTGAAGTGGTGGATCCATGTGACTTTTACTCCTTCCATCGAAGTTAAAGGTGGCCTTCTCTTTGAGACCTTTACTTCCGACTTTGCTTCTCTGGACTGTCCTCTTGAAAAACGTGAGCAACGACCCTTGTTGGTGGTGTCGACGATTTCAAGACGGAGCGAGAACTCTTGTTAGTGGTGTCGCGACCATCAATCTGATGCAAGAAGATCCAATCATCAACCCCTTGCCCCCGGTGTCTCTGCTTGGATCTCGGGACGAGATCCCTTGTTAGTGGTGTCGAGTTGTAATGCCCGGAAATATTAAAAATTAGAAATTGATTGTTATTTTATTTTGTGCATCATCATGACATCATCATGCACAGTTTTTCTCTAAAATATTTTAACCAAAAGCTTATTTTGTTTTCTAATTATTCCCTCCTTTAATTTTAAATCGAAACCCCGGTATTTTCTGGATCTTTTATTTGTCTAAAAAACTATTTACAAAAGTCCTTTAAAAATAAAACAAATAAAAATAAAAATGTTTTTAGGGGAGGCAGCCAGGCAGGCCCAAAAGCCCAGCCGGCCACCTACTACCCCAAATCCTATTCCGAACCCTAATTCTACCCCAACCCATTCCACACCACACCTCGCCGCTGCCGGTCACACAAACCACACCTCACGCATGAAACACAACACCACGCGCACGGAACACCACACACGACCCAACCCAAGTCACGCACACACCTGCCCCAACCAGACACGCCCGCCCGGGTTGCACCCAACACATGACACACCACACACACCCAGGAGAACACAACCACACCACACACGCACGCGACCCATGCGACCCACGCCACGGGACACAGCGTGCCCTCGCTCGCACGACCCCGCGTCCCCAACCTCTCTCTTCTCGTCCTCCTTCATCCACAGCCGCTAGCGCCGCCGTCGGCCTCCCTCTATCCCCGCGGCCTATTCTCTCTGGCTCCCTCCCCATCAAGCTGTGCCGCCATGGGTGTCCTCGTCCTCGCTGCCCTCCTCCACCTCGTCGCCGAACTCCCTCACCTTCGGTTCTGCCCGGGCGTGCTCCTCCTCGGGCCGAGATTCCCCGCATCCCTTGCCGCATGCTACATCGCCTCCGCCGGCCACTCTCTGCACGAGCGCGCCACCCCTCTTCATCGTGCACCTCCTCGCCGGTTGCCGCCTGCGCCCTCTGTGTCCTGCCGTGCCGCCTGCAGACCCTGCCGCTACCATGGCCCCCCTCTCGGTGCCTCGCTCGCTGCCGCGCGGCTCTGCTTTGCTGGCCTTCCTCCACGCTGCCGGCCCTATGTCTCCCTGTCGGTCGCTCACCTCCAGGGCCCCTGTAGAGCCGTCGTCTCCTTCACTGCAGCGCCCTGCCGCCACGCCTCCGTCGAGCGTGCCGCCGCCCCTCAGGCCGGGTCGTCGCCCTCCCTCGTCCCTTGCAGTGCCTGTCGCCTCGAGCCCCACGTCGCTCAGGCCCGTGTCGCCCCGCTCTGCCCGCGCATGTCCCCGGGAAGCCTCCTCCTCCCCGGCCCTGTGCAGGACATCCGGTTATGCTCTCTGATGTTATGTACGTGTGTGCTTTGTGTACTAGTGTGCCTCTGGGCTAGACAAAACACGTGTACTATTGCCAAACAAGACCTACAAGATCTTCTCAGAGCGGTTCAAATTCCGAGGCCCCAAGACCAACAAGACCGGTGTGATGCCGAAGAATGTACAAGGTTCTCCTCGAAGACCGCGACATTATACCGCAAGATCGTTCCCGGGAACCGAAGACCGATCCGGGACGTCAAGGTCTTCTTCACAGATGCGAGACCGAACCGAACCCCTCGAACCCCCCGAGGCCCAAGATCATCGATACCAATGTGTGATCCCTTTCCGATACCCTATTTTGATAAATATAATATAACTTGTGCATATTAAATTGTCCATTCTTGCATACATATATTATTGTTAGGGATATATGGCGATTCATCTACTAAATAATTAAGGAGTATATGGGAGTGCTATTTGTCTTGTCCTGGTTCCATTAAATATTGTGTAGCAAACCGATGCCATGTTTCATCTTGTTAAGTCAACATTTAAGTTGCGGGGTAGATAAACAACTCGAACCATAATATTCATTTTTCGAGATCCCGATCCCGCTTAATATTGCTAAGTGGGACCGTATATTACCATGTCATGCATCATATCATAATCATGCCGGAATCTTTCGCCCTAGTATTAAATATTGCATCCGTTGGCTCTTCTAGTGTTTTGCTTCTTCGCGGACTAGGCCGATGAGTTGATGCGAGTGTCGACCCGACCTTCGGGTGAACCTTCGGCAATGTTTTCAGGCGAGCATTCTCCCCCTTCTACCTATTTTGCATTTATAGTCTTTACTTCCTTCAATTGATCTATTGCTATCCTTATTGTCGATGCTTTAGTATTGCCCCTTTAATTACCTGCTCCACTATATTGCCTTGGTTATCCTATTGCCTTGTTTGACTAGCTAGCCTTGTCTTTGCGAGTCGTAGGCATGCTTAGTATCGCTCTCATACAGGCGGAACATGATACTCGGATATTGATGGTGAAAAGATAATTAAATTGGTGATGTTGGTTATGGTTATGGTTTCACCTAATGATAAGGCCCCGGCAGGGACCACCTTTGGGAACTGCTTGAGCCGAGCTAGGACCCGTTCGTTCTATGATACCAGTTCTGAGTTGATCACGCTAACCAAACGTGGGGGCCTCTGGGATCCCCCCTCAACTACCGGCGCTATTCGTATATCCAGAGGGTTACAAAATTGGTTTTCCATTTGGTGCATACGCATAATATGTCCTCGGACATGGGTGAGTTGATATGTCTTCGGACTTGATGTTTTGGTGGATTGCCATGGCTTGCATTGCATAAAATCGGGATATCGTGCCGGAGGTGGGATGGAGCTCTACAAGTTATCTTCCGATCATCGCCCGGCCGTAGACTCAAACGCTGTGCCACCTGGAGAATCAGCTGTACCTCTTGTGTGGGTAAAACACAGTAGGTGATGCCTCTGGATATGCGCGTAGTTAAGGGACAGTTCTTGTTGTGAGATTCGGAAGGCACGCGTGATATGTTGCCTGAAGGGTTGAGCATGCGTTTGGGTACAGTAGTGCACCCCTGCAGGGTAAATCTTTTCGAGAAGCCGTGTGTCCACAGTTATGGACGCCTCAGGAGTACAGTGTCATGATCATAGACAACGCCATTAATGTTTTGCCTCTAATAATATGATTAGTAATTAGTCTTATCAACTAAACACCTGCTTAACTAAAATTGCCACCGTGTGTGTTCCGCTAGAGGACTTCCTCGACTGGTCTTCGAGGGGGAAATCTTCGGATGGGTTATGTTTGGTGTTATATTATTGTTACCGCATAGTGCTCTCTTATCTCACTCTAATAGCCGAAGTTGTAGCGTGTCTCTATAAGTTAGATAGTGCAAGCTTTGCTGCCGCTGAGCCCACCATACCTATGTAGGCGAGGACCGCCAAATTCTAGTCTCGCCGTGTACTGGCCTCAGTACTGGCCGCTCTCTTTCTGTTTTCCTTTGCCCTTTGTCAGCACCCTTTTGGATTGACAGGTATGTGACTGACGACGTTAGCAAGGTTGCCCTTCCAGCTTGGCCTGGGCAGGGTTATAGACACCGCTTGGTTATTCTTCAGGACTCTTAGTCCCATTTGAATCTTGTCCGTACTCGGATACTATTTGGCTTTATTTATGATTTGTATCATTTGTATTCTTGACTCATTGAGTCGTTGTTGTATATATAAGTTCTTGTGGACTCTGTTGCAAACTACTGTGATGTAACTACTTGTATTCATATCCCACCCACACAAAAGTGTCTGGTGGGCGTCTTTGAATCGCTTCTATGCGGATTTTGGCGGAAAATGCTGAGATCTGCATAGACCCGATTCGGGGGCGTTACATATTGCTACCCCGACAACGGCGCCAGAAAAATGATTGATACCTTCGATCTGGATTACGGATGTAGTATAGATCATTTTCCCTAGTAGACCTAGGTTATTGAATCCTCAGGAAGTAGAAAGCATGGTGAAGTTACTTTAACGGACCTTCGGGTTTTTAGAATTGTTTTAGTGTTTTACCGGACCAAGAGTTTGCAATCTTTTGTTGTTGTCGATGATGGAGAGAGAGGGCCTGGGGCGTTGGGTTTCACATGTAGCTGTGCAAAACATCTAATGGGAATAAAAGATAATAATAAAGTACACACGTAATCATTAGAGCAAGATAATTATATGTGGGCGGTGCATCCATAACTGCTATTGCCTCCGCAACCGCTAATAGCAATAGCCTATTAGTCTCATCCATAGAAGAAAGAGATCTAATGATATGCTTAGTGACATCAGTGTTAATCCCAAGTAAATCCCTCACATACAGCCGTACTACCCTTTCTGTCACTGGGGTTCCCATCCCACAGATTAGTCATTACTCATACTCCTTATACCTGGATCAATCCTTGGGGTCTTGGGAACCTGACAAGCCCTTAGATTGAGGAAAGAGAGGATATAATAATCATCATGTCATACAAATTGATACACGATCCCATCTATGATAAATAACATGCACAAACTACATGGCTAGGCCGAAGCCCTTAGCCCAAGGATAATTACTCACACAAAGAGATAAGATCAACAATCATAAACAATGTAATGGAAACCATGAGATCAATAGTAATAGTCTTACAATGTCACCAATTGGAGATGAGATCTACTATTACTAGTGGTGGACTATGGATATGGTGGTGGAGAAGGGTTTGTGAGATTGGATCTAGATCTATTCCTCCGGCGGCTCTACGGTGTTGTGTTTTCTAGTTCTCCTCCTCTTCTCTTCTCTGGCTCTCTTTTCTCGTCAGGATAGGTCTCTTTATATCGGGGTCTCTTCACGAAGGTTGTTCTGTTTGACCTAGCGGTGTCGGTGGAAACTATACTACCAGAACTATACGGCCAGAATTTTATTCCTGCCGTATAGTTGGTCGTTAAACCTTCCATTTCCTCTTCACGACCCCTGGTTTCTTTGGGTTGTTGGAAATCTTGTATGTTTGACTTTAATGTTGTGATTCCCATCATCAAACGTCATTTCCTGCGCAAGGAAAAATAGAAAGACAGGATTGCATACCCCTTTGATCATTAGGCATTAGTGGCGGGATTTAGAGATATATTTCATCAAAAGTATGAATAATATCTAGTTCAAATGTGGACTTGGATGGCTATATTTTACAGTCATCACCTAGGGACACTGCGGTTGCAGCCACACTGCCATCCCACCGGCGTCGGGCCGAGGAGAAGCATGGCGAAGCAGGGTGACATAGCGAGCGGCCACCACAACCCTAACAACACCACCATAAAGAGCACCACCGTGTTGCATCACACTGAGTCACACTCACCCATGCAGCACCTGCACCAGCGCCTCTACATCACCACCATGCTCCACACCGAGAGAACCGCCACAAGTCAGGGCACCGGTGTTGCGGTACACACCGCCGTCCTACCAGAATAGAGTGGCATAAGAGAGGGGGTCGATGGAGAAGAGGAAGGGCGGAGCCACGCCAGTAGAAGGGGTGTCGAGGCAAATCTACAGCGGGCGGAGCCGGGAAGGAAACCTAGGGTTCCGGGAGTCAAGCACAAGAGCTAGAGGGCAAGGAAAACAAATCGAATTTAAGAAGAAACTAAAGGAAAGTGCGGTGGAGCTTTTGACTGCGGCGGCGAGGGACGCAACGACCAACATCACAAGAATCCGGCCGGCTAGAGCAGCGAGCGATAATGGCAGCGTTGTCCGTATCGGCATCGCTAGAGAGAGAGAGAGAGAGAGAGAGAGAGATGATGGGTTTCGCAGCATAGTAAATCACAAATTTTCTACGGATGCGAACAAAAAAGCCAAGATATAATCTAGGAGATGCAATCAATGAGAGGGATAGATGAGATCTTCATACCCTTGAAGAAATCGCACAGCGGAAACATTCAACAGAACGTGGTTAGTGTAGTCGTACTCGCCGTCTCCTCCTCGCGATCCGATCCGATCCTACGCTGCAAGTGGCGGCGCCTCCGAGACATGCACACGTACGGTGCCGCGACATCTCCTCCTTCCTCGGTCCAGCAAGTGGGGTGGATATATATATTGGATCTACAGCACGACGGCGTGGTGCTATGGTGGAGAGTTTCTGCGGCAGGGCTTCGCCTACGCGCAGTCGGGAGAGAGAGAGAGGTGGAGGGCAGCAGGACGGCGGCTAGGTTTGGAGGAGTGGGGGCTATGGGTGCGCCCCTGCCCACCTTATATAGGGGGCTGACCTCCCCCTTGGCCCCACCTCCAAGACCTAGGGCGGCGGCCCCAAGGATTGGAGTGGGGGGCAAGTTTCCCCCCTCCTTCTAGAAGGGTTCCCTAGGGTTTCCCCTAGGGTTTGGCCGGCTGGGCCTATGGGGTCTTGTGCCCCTGGCCCAAAGCGGCCAGGGCACTCCCTCTTAGGCCCACGCATCCCTCTGACAAGTGGGGCCACGTTGGTACCACTCCGGAAGCTTCTAGAACCTTCCGGTACAATACCGAATACTCCGAAACGATTCCGAAATCCAAAAACTGCTTTCCTTTATATGAATCTTATTCTCCGGACCATTCCGGAACCTCTCGTGATATCCTGGATCTCATCCGAGACTCCGAATAAAAACTCATAAACCAATTATCCATTCTATCCTAGCGTCGAGGCACATTAAGTGTGTGACCCTACGGGTTCGAGAACATGCAGACATGATCTTTTATCAATAATCAACAGCGGGATATGGAAACCCATATTTACTCCCACATATTCATCGATGATCATATCGGATGAACCATGATGCCAGGATTCAATTAATCCCATATATGTATTCCCTTCGTCACGCGATATTTTACTTGCTCGAGATTCGATCGTTGGTATCGGCATACCTAGTTCAATCTCGTTCATGGCAAGTACTTTACTCGTTCCGTAATCCGATATCACTTTGTGATTAACTCCTTAACCATGTGCTTGCAAGCGTTGTTGATATCGATTACCGAGTGGGCCCGAAGTATATCTCTCTGACTCGGGAGGGACAAATTCCATCTCGATACATACAACCCAACAAGTACTTTCCGATCACCTGAGAGACACCTTTATGATCACCCTCACATAGGATGACGTTCGATGACCTCAAAGCTTTCTTCCGATACCAGGGAGTTGCATTATCTCATGGTCTAAGGAATACAATATTTGACATAGGAAAAAGCTTCGCAAAGATGAACACGATGACACGATCTAATTGTTCTTCTTAATTTGGGTATGTCCATCATATCATTCTCCTAATGACATGATCTCATTATTAATCAACAACTCATGTCTATGGTTAGGAAAACTTAACCATCATTAATTAATGAGCTAGTCCATAGAGGCGTACTAGGGACACGGTGTTGTTCATAAACCACACAAGTATCAAAGTTTCTGCTTAATACAATTCTAGCATGGAATATAAACTTTATCATGAACAAGAATTATAACAATACCATCTTTATTATTGCCTCTAGGGCATAATTCCAACAGTCTCCCACTTGCACTAGAGTCAATAATCTAGTTTACATCTGGCAACAATCTAACACCCATGGCATTAAGGTGCTGATCATGTTTTGCTCGTGGAAGAGGTTTAGTCAACGGATCTGTGACATTCAGATCCGTATGTACTTTGCTAATCTTCAGATCTCCATCTGTTATATAATCTCGAATTATATGAAAATGGCGGTTGATGTGCTTGGTCTTTGGATGTTATCTTGGTTCCTTAGCCAGTGCTATGGCTCCAGTGTTGTCGCACAATATCTCCAGTGGGTCCAAGGCACTTAGAACCACACCAAGCTCAGTGATGAAGTTCCTGATCCAAACTCCTTCACTTGACGCTTCTGAAGTAGCCATGTATTCCGCTTCTACTGTAGATCCCGCAATCACGCTTTGCTTGCAGCTTCTCCAGCTCACAGCTCCTCCATTCAAAATATAAACGTATCCTGTCTGAGATTTAGAATCATCCGGGTTGGTGTCGAAACTAGCATCGACGTAACCTTTTACGACGAGCTGCTCATCACCTCCATAGACCAAGAACATTTCTTTAGTCCTATTTAAATACTTTAGGATGTTCTTTACGGCTGTCCAGTGTTCCACTCCTGGATCACTTTGGCATCTGCCCGTCAAACTAAGAGCATTGTACACATTCGGTCTAGTACACAATATGGCATACATGATAGAACCTATGGCCGAGGCATAAGGCACCTTGCTCATAGTTTCTCTATCATTTACCGTAGCTGGACACTGAGCCTTGCTCAATATCTTACCTGACAACATGGGCAATGAAACTTTCTTTGCTTTATCCATTCTGAACCTTTTCAGAACTTTGTCTAGGTATGTACTTTGGCTTAAAGCTATTAGGCGTCTTTGTCTATCTCTATAGATTTTGATGCCTAATATATAAGCAGCTTCTCCTAGGTCTTTCATTGAATTTTTTTTGTTCCAATAACTCTTCACATCGTTAAGCATATCAATGTCATTTCCAATAATCAATATGTCATCCACATATAGTACTAAAAATGTCACTGAGCTCCCACTCACTTTCTTGTAGATACAAGCTTCGTAGCAATTTGGAACAAATCCAAAGCTCTTGATCACTTGATCAAAATGAAGGTTCCAACTCCGAGATGCTTGATTCAGTCCATAAATGGAACGCTGAAGTTTTCACACCTTATTAGCATCCTTAGGATCGACAAAACCTTCGGGCTACATCATATACAACTCTTCATCAATGTTGCCATTGAGGAACACAGTCTTGACATCCATCTGCCATATTTCATAATCATGAAATGCAGCAATTGCTAATAAAATCCGAATGGACTTAAACATCGCTACGGGAGAGAAAGTCTCATCGTAGTCAACACCTTGAACTTGCCGAACCCCTTTTGCGACAAGTTGTGCTTTATAGACAGTAACATTACCATCCGCGTCCGTTTTCTTCTTGAAAATCCATTTGCACTTAACGGCCTTACAGTCGCTAGGAGGGTCCACCAAAGTCCATACTTGGTTTTCGCTCATGGATCCCAATTCGGATTTCATGGCCTCTAGCCATTTCTCAGAGTCTGGGCTCATCATTGCTTCCTCATAGTTCACAGGTTCACTATTGTCTACCAAAAAGACGGTTAAGACAGGGTTGCCGTACCATTCAGGAGTGGCACGTGACCTTGTCGACCTGCGAAGTTCAGTAGTAGCATCGTTCGAAGTTTCATGATCCTCGTCATTAGCTTCCTCTATTGTTGGTGCAGACGGCACTGGAACAATTTCAGGTGTTGCGCTACTCTCCAACTCGAGAGAAGGTTCAATAACCTCGTCTAGCTCTACCTTCCTCCCACTCACTTCTTTCGAGAGAAACTCCTTCTCAAGAAAGGATCCGTTCTTTGCAACAAACACTTTGCCTTCAGATCTGTGGTAGAAGGTATACCCAATCGTTTCCTTAGGGTATCCTATGAAGACGCATTTCTCCGCTTTGGGTTCGAGCTTGTCCGGCATCAACTTCTTGACGTAAGCTTCGCATCCCCAAACTTTAAGAAACGATAAATTAGGTTTAGCACCAAACCATAGTTCATACGGTGTCGTCTCAACGGATTTAGATGGTGCCCTATTTAAAGTGAATGCAGCGGTTTCTAATGCATAACCCCAAAATGATAACGACAAATCTGTAAGAGACATCATTGATCGCACCATATCTAATAGAGTTCGATTCCGACGTTCAAACACACCATTGCGCTGTGGTGTTCCAGGTGGCGTGAGTTGCGAAACGATTCCGCTTTCTTTAAGATGCGTGAGAAAATCATAACTCAAATATTCACCTCCATGATCGGATCGTAGAAATTTAATTTTCCTGTTACGATGGTTTTCCACTTCATTCTGAAATTCTTTAAACTTTTCAAATGTTTCAGATTTATGTTTCATTAAATAGATATACCCATATCTACTTAATTCATCAGTAAAAGTGAGAAAATAGCGATATCCACCGCGCGTCGAAACACTCATTGGTCCGCATACATCGATATGTATGATTTCCAATAAGTCTGTTGCTCGCTCCATTATTCTGGAGAACGGGGTTTTGATCATCTTGCCCATGAGGCACGGCTCACACGTGTCAAATGATTCAAAATCAAGAGACTCCAAAAGTCCATCAAAATGGAGTTTCTTCATGCGTTTTACACCAATATGACCTAGACGGCAGTGCCACAAATAAGTTGGATTATCACTATCTACTTTGCATCTCTTATCTTCAATGTTATGGATGTGCATTTCATTGCTTTCGAGATTCAGAAGAAATAAACCATTCACAACAGGTGCATGACCATAAAATATGTTATTCATGTAAATAGAACAACCATTATTCTCCCATTTAAATGAATAACCGTCTTGCAATAAACACGATCCAGATATGATGTTCATGCTCAACGCAGGCACATAATAACACTTATTAAGGTTTAAAACTAATCCCGAAGGTAAAACTAATGAGAGCGTGCTGACGGCCATCACATCAACTCTTGATCCATTGCCAACGCGCATCGTCACCTCATCCCTTGCTAGCCTCCGTCTATTCTGTAGCTCCTGTTGCGAGTTACAAATATTAGCAACTGAACCAGTATCAAATACCCAGGCACTACAACGAGCGCTAGTAAGGTAAACATCAATAACATGTATATCAAATATACCTTTAATGGTGCCAGCCTTCTTGTCCGCTAAATACTTCGGACAGTTGCGCTTCGAGTGACCCTTGTCCTTGCAATAGAAGCACACAGTGTCCGGCTTAGGTCCAGACTTGAGCTTCTTCTCAGCAGGGGCAACGCGCTTGCCGTTGCCTTTCTTGAAGGATTTCTTGGCACCCTTACCTTTCTTAAAGCTAGGGGTTTTGTTGACCATCAACACATGATTATGTTTCTTGATGTCCACCTCCGCATCTTTCAGCTTAGCGAAGAGCTCAGTGATCGTATCAGTGGAACCAATATGATTGTGAGTAACTACAAAACCTTTGTAGATAGGAGGGAGTGATTGCAGAACTCTGTCAATCTTGAGCTCTTCTGGAATCTTGCAGTCCAGTTGCTCAAGACGTTGAGTGTAGCCCGACATCTTAATGGCGTGCTCACTAATGGAACTCCCTTCCTCCATCTTGTAGTTAAAGAACTTCTCAGAGATCTCATATCTCTCAGAATGATCCTGAGTCTGAAACATGGTTTTCAGTTCCTCAAGTATCTCAAAGGGCCCGGGGAACTCCTCAAAACGATTTTGAAGGTCCGATTCCATAGCAAACAACATGGTACTCTTAATCACTCCATTATCATCTTTGCGCGACTAATAAACAGCTTTTTCATCAGCCGGCGCATCAATAGCAGGGGCTTCACCTAGAGCTTTCTCAAGGACATAGTCCTTTTGTCCGCCAGCGAGAATGATTCTCAGATTGCGGAACCAGCTGGTGAAGTTAGACCCATTGTTCTTAAGCTTTTCTTTCTCAGCAAAAACGTTGAAGTTGAAGTTGGACTTAGCCATTTGATCTACAAAATTTGCAAATACAATTTAGACTATGTTCATGATAACTAGTTCAACTTAATCAAATTACTAGATGAACTCCCACTAAATTCAACATCCCTCAAGTTGTTTAGTGAACACGATCCAAATTCACCACACCTAATCCGATCTTCACGAGAAGAGATGTGGTTTCAATGGTGGACAACAAAGTGTCGATCATATCATTCATATGACTCATGCTTAACCTTTCGGTTCGTGTGTTCCGTGGCCATGTCTGTACATGCTAGGCCCGTCAAGTCAAACCCAAGTATTTCCGCGTGTGCAAAACTGGCTTGCACCCGTTGTATGTGAACGTAGAGTTTATAGCACTCGATCATCACGAGGTGCTTGAACACGACGAACTTTCGCAATGGTGCATCCATGGGGAGAGCACAATTTTATCTTGATCTTTAAGTGAGGAATCATCTTATAATGCTACCGTCGCGATCTAAGCATAATAATATACATAAAAGGATAAACATCACATGCATATAATTTTATGTGACATGGTATAGCCAATCTCCGCGCAATGATCTCCATCTTGTGCGCGCCAGCATGATCTCCATCACTCCACCATGATTGCCTCCACCATGAATAGCAACTACAACTATTGCTAACTACTTAGCTATAAAGTAAAGCTATTACATGGCATATAAGAAGTTGACACACAGGTCATACACAATTATAAAGACAACCATATGGCTCCTGCCGGTTGTGTACTCATCGACATGCAAGTCGTGAAATATTACAAAACATGATCATTGCATACAACATACACATCACGTCTTGGGCCATACCATATCACAAAACACTCCCTGCAAAAACAAGTTAGACGCCTCTACTTTGTTGTTGCATGTTTTACGTGGCTTATGGGAGTAACAAGATAAGAACGATTCTTACCTATGGAAAGCCACAACGGTGATATTATGGTTGCTAACATCCAGTGTAAATCCCATGACTACTATAGTGAGAGAAACTGGCATCCACCAGCCGCATGTGTGGAACAAGCCACACGTCAAGTACGGAGCCGGTCTCGAGAACGAGGTCGCGTAAAGTTGGCCTGGACCGCTTTGATCTCACTATGCTGCACCATAAGAAATACACAACAAGGGGCTTGCAACAGAAAACATCAACGCCCTCAACAAGCATGTTGTGTTCTACTCGTGAAACACATCTACGCATAGATCTAGCTCTGATACCACCTATGGGTTTCGCAGCATAGTAAATCAAAAAATTTCTACGGATGCGAACAAGAAAGCCAAGATCTAATCTAGGAGATGCAATCAACAAGAGGGATAGATGAGATCTTCATACCCTTGAAGAAATCTCACAGCGGAAACGTTCAACAGAACGTGGTTGGTGTAGCCGTACTCGCCGTCTCCTCCTCGTGATCCGATCCGATCCTACGCCGCAAGTGGCGGCGCCTCCGAGAGATGCACACGTACGGTGCCGCGACGTCTCCTCCTTCCTCGGTCCAGCAAGTGGGGTGGAGAGATAGATTGGATCTGCAGCACGACGGCGTGGTGCTATGGTGGAGAGTTTCTGCGGCAGGGCTTCGCCTACGCGCAGTCGGGAGAGAGAGAGAGGTGGAGGGAAGCAGGACGGCGACTAGGGTTGGAGGAGTGGGGGGAGGGGTGCGCCCCTGCCCACCTTATATAGGGTGCTGGTCGTCCCCCTTGGCCCCTCCTCCAAGCCCTAGGGCGGTGGCCCCAAGGGTTGGAGTGGGGGGCAAGTTTCCCCCCTCCTTCTAGAAGGGTTCCCTAGGGTTTCCCCTAGGGTTTGGCCGGCTGGGACTATGGGGCCTTGTGCCCCTGGTCCAAAGCGGCCAGGGCACTCCCTCTTAGGCCCACGCAGCCCTCCGACATGTGGGGCCACGTTGGTACCACTCCGGAAGCTTCTAGAACCTTCCGGTACAATATCGAATACTCCGAAACGATTCCGAAATCCAAAAACTGCTTTCCTTTATCTGATTCTTATTCTCCGGACCATTCCGGAACCTCTCGTGATGTCCTGGATCTCATCCGAGACTCCGAACAAAAATTCATAAACCAATTATCCATTCTATCCTAGCGTCAAGGCACGTTAAGTGTGTGACCCTACGGGTTCGAGAATACGCAGACATGATCTTTTATCAATAATCAACAGCGGGATCTGGAAACCCATATTGACTCCCACATATTCATCGATGATCATATCGGATGAACCACGATGCCAGGATTCAATTAATCTCATATATGTATTCCCTTCATCACGCGATATTTTACTTGCCCGAGATTCGATCGTTGGTATCGACATACCTAGTTCAATCTCGTTCACGACAAGTACTTGTTCCGTAATCCGATATCACTTTGTGATAACTCCTTAACCACGTGCTTGCAAGCGGTGTTGATATCGATTACCGAGTGGGCCCTAAGTATATCTCTCCGACTCGGGAGGGACAAATTCCATCTCGATACATACAACCCAACAAGTACTTTCCGATCACCTGAGAGACACCTTTATTATCACCCTCACATAGGATGACGTTTGATTACCTCAAAGCTTTCTTCCGATACCAGGGAGTTGCATTATCTCATGGTATAAGGAATACAATATTTGACATAGGAAAAAGCTTCGCAAAGATGAACACGATGACACAATCTAATTGTTCTGCTTAATTTGGGTCTGTCCATCATATCATTCTCCTAATGACATGATCTCACTATTAATCGACAACTTATGTCCATTGTTAGGAAACCTTAACCATCATTAATCAATGAGCTAGTCCATAGAGGCGTACTAGGGACACGGTGTTGTTCATAAACCACACAAGTATCAAAGTTTCCGCTTAATACAATTCTAGCATGGAATATAAACTTTATCATGAACAATAATTATATAACTACTTTATTATTGCCTCTAGGGCATAATTCCAACAAGAGAGAGAGAGAGAGAGAGAGAGAGAGAGAGAGCCTCAAGAGGAGAAGGAGAGGATTAGGTCGGGGTCAACCGACCCAATGGACCAGATCGAGTGGTCTAGCCCAACCTAGTGGATAGGACTGACCAGTGGGCCTAGGTCTTAGTATATAAAGGAAATGAGTAAATGAATAAAACGGGTAAAATGGAAATTACTAAAATACCCTCTAACCATTTTGAGCCCTAGAATAATGTAGAAAAATCATAAAAATACTTACAATATATCATAGTGCTCACAAAAATAATATCTAACTAGGAAAAATATAATAATGCTAATTTAAGTTAAATAAAATGAAAATAAGTATTAACACCATTAAATATCTAAATAAAATTTAGTAAATCAAGGAAAAGACCTAAAAATAAATGAAAATCACTTTTAGGTACAAAGAGAAGTGTAATATCTTATAAAAATGATAATTATGGATTGAAAAGTTATCTTAGGATTTATAGAAAATATATGTGTGTTTAGCTTTATAAAAATTATTTTCTTAAAATGTATTTCCTTTATCTTTATAAATTAAAAATAATTTTCTTATCACTTCATTTAAGTTATTTAAAATTTATTAATTTGGAAAAGAATTAATATTTTCTCAAAATTGTTTATTACTTAATAAATTAGGTAGAAAACCAAATAAAAGTTAAGTCTAAATAGTACACTTAAAATCATAAATATAACTTCTAATAAAGTTTTAAAGTAAATTGGAACTATATAATATTCCTTTTAAAAAACTTTAACTCACGATAAGTCAAAGGTTTGTAAGTTCATTTTGCAAATCATTAACTTATATTAGAAGTGAGTGATCTCAATTTATATAGATCCATATTTTGTATAACTCCTAAACTTGGTATTAACTAAATAAACTATATAATAAATTCACATATTTCTCATAGAAAAATCTTATACTATGATCTATGAATGTTAAACAAGCTAGATCTAAGTCCTTAAGGCTAAGCTTCATATTTATAAGCTTTCGGTTTTAGTTATGCTTAGGAAAACCCTAATAGTTGGTAATGTCTGATACGTCGTAAACGTATCTATATTTTTTTATGTTCCATGCTTGTTTAGTATAAACTTTGCTATGCTTTGTCTACACTTTGAGGTATTTTTACTCATTTTCTAGGACTAACCTATTAACAAGATGTCGCAGTGTCAGTTGCCTATTTTCTATTGTTTTTGTTTTCAAAAAATCTAGTAAGGAAATATTCTCGGAATTGGACGGGACAAAAGCCAAAGTAAATATTTTATCGGAACGAACACAGAGACCGAAGGGCAGCCGAAGGGGGGCCACAGGGTGGCCACACCCTATGGCCACACGGGTCCAC
The DNA here is from genome assembly GCA_916181665.1 of Avena sativa. Taxonomy (NCBI): domain Eukaryota; kingdom Viridiplantae; phylum Streptophyta; class Magnoliopsida; order Poales; family Poaceae; genus Avena; species Avena sativa. The sequence continues at coordinate 36,048,868 of OV702285.1, read as the reverse complement.
CCTAGGGTGCACCGCCCGATGGTGTGGGCCCCCTGGCTGGCCTCCGACCTCACCTCTTCGCCTAAAAAATCCCCCCGATGCAGAAACCCTAAGTACCCGATCAGATCTCCACGAAACAGTCCGTAGCCGCTACCACCATCGTCCCTAGATCGGGGGGATCCAAAGCTCTTCCCGGCACCCTGCCGAAGGGGAGAGATCATCCCGGAGGCCTTCTTCATCACCATGCCAGCCTATGGTATGATGCGTGAGTATTTCACCCTTGGACTACGGGTCCATACAGTAGCTAGATGGTTGTTTGTCCTCATTCGTGCTATCATGAACTCCGTTCATGATCAAGATCATCTATTTGTAATCATACATGTTGTGTTTGCGGAGATCCGATGAATATTGAGATACTATGTCAGACTGATTATTGATTCTATCATGTCTGTGTTGTTTGTGATCTTGCATGCTCTCCGTTGCTAGTAGCTAACTTGGCCAAGTAGAGGCTTGTGACTCCAAGAGGGAGTATTTATGCTCGATAGTAGGTTCATGCCTCTAGTAATCTGGGGAAGTGACAGAAATTTCTAAGGTTGTAGATGTGATGTGGCTACTAGGGAGAAAACAACAATCTTTTGTTCATGGAACAATTGTATTGTTTACTTTACACACATTGCTTAATGCAATTATCCGTTGCTTGCAACTTAATACTGGAGGGGGTTCGGTTGATAACCTGAAGGTGGATTATTAGTCATAGATGCAGTTGGATGACGGTCTATGTATATTGTTGTAATGCCCAATCAAATCTCATAGGAATCATGATGTCTAGTATTTGCATTGTTATGCTTTCTCAATCCTGTCAATTGCCCTGCTGTAATTTGTTCACCCAACATGTTATCTATCTTAAGGAGAACACCTATAGTGAACTATGGACCCCATTCCAATCTGTACCATTGATACATCATCTGATGTTACTGTTTACTTTCTACAAGAAACTATTACCTTCCACACTATACGTTTAATCCTTTGTTTTCAGCAAACCAGTGAGATTGACAACCTCACTGTAAGTTGGAGCAAAGTCTTGAGTTTGTATTGTGCAGGATTCCAAGTTGTTAGCAACACCTTGGAGTTGTTTCCTTGCTCCTACTAGTTCGATAACCTTGGTTTCATAAATGAGGGATGACTTGCTGCTTTGCTCATCAAACCTTGCTCTTGGGGTCTCCCAACGAAGCTCTGCAATTGACTGAGCCACGTCAATGCCATAAATATTATGTATTAAGTCCCATTATATTTTTATTGTTAACTTTGGTATGATACACCATAAGATAGGAATATAATGACTTATAATCATTCAAATCTCATCATAAACCATAACTTTAGTCCTATTAATCGTCAAAGTTAATTTACTTAACATAACTAATATTTTCTTCAAATAATATTCTTTCTGCCACTTCAAAAAAACACTATACTATTTCTTTTAAGTCATAACAACTTCAAATATGAACTTCATAATATTTACATGATACCACTTAACCTTAATTATATATTCTAATTGTACTTCACCTTTTATGACTTATATGTTGATCTTAAAGTCCTTGCAACTATACTATTTTGTGAAGTAAAGTTGAAGATAAATTAAATCTTAAACAAATCGTCAAAATCCAACACACTTATAATGTTGGGGAATTACCTGGGGCCTTTACAACATGCATCTCATTACTTATGCATAACAACATATTGCTTCTTTAAACATTGTCCTTATTGGACAATGATGGTATTTTGTAGAACCCGAGGCCCAGGGTCAAGTCAAAACACTCGACTATAATTATTTGCTATATCAAGGCAAGTTCACACTTGCTCATATCCTTTTATTATTTTCTATCAAGTATTTGCAAATTGTTGTTGTCATCACCTGCATTTCAAAAAGGATGGAAGAAAATACTATTTTCTTAATAATGTGACTTAATGGTTATCGACCCAAGTGGTGTTAACCTAATATGGCGGGCAAATGGAACCACAATATGGTTTGTAGATTGGTGGAGGTTCCATTTGTTGGAGATATGCCCAAGAGGCAATAATAAAGTGGTTATTATCATATCTTCACACTTATGATAAATGTTTACATACCATGCTATAATTGTATTAACCGGAAACATTAATACTTGTGTGATTTGTAAACTAAAATAAGAGTCCCTAGTAAAGCCTCTTGTTAAACTAGCTTGTTGGTTAATATATGATCATGGTTTCCTGATCATGAACATAGAGATGTTATTAACAACAGGATCATATCGTTAGGAGAATGATATGGTGGACATACTCCTATAGATAAGTGTAGCATAAAGATTAAGTCATTTCAATAGTTCAATTGCTATATGCTTTCTGATACATAGTAACCTAATTCCTTCGACCATGAGATCATGCATATCACCTTTACCGGATGGATGCTTTGATGACATCAAACACCACACCGTAACTGGGTGGCTATAAAGGTGGCATTGAGTGTTCGGAAAGTATTGGTTGAAACACATGGATCAAGAGTGGGATTTGTCCATCCATATGATGGATAGATATACTCTGGGCCCTCTCGGTGGAATGTCATCCAATTAGCTTGCAAGCATGTGACTGGCTCACAAGGGATCACATATCACGGGAACGAGAAAAGAGTACTTATCGGTAACGAGGTTGAACTAGGTATGCAGAGATACCGACGATCATAACCTCGGATAAGTAAACTATCGTGAGACAAAGGGAAATTGGTATCATATGTAAGTGGTTCATTCGATCGCAAAGTAATCGTAGAAATATGTGGGAGCCATATGAATTTCCAGATTCCTCTATTGGTTATTGATCGGAGAAGTGTCTCGATCATGTCCGCATAATTCACGAACCGTAGGGAGACACACTTAAGGATTCGACGTTGTTTTGAGTAGTTATGGTATTATGAGAAAGAGACCGAATGTTGTTCGGAGTCTCGGATGGGATCCGGGATATCACGAGGTGATCCGGAATGGTCCGGAGAATAAGATTCATATAAGGAAAGTCCCGTTTCGGAGTTCGGGAATGATTCCGGTGTTTTCATCGGGAATGTTCTAGAAGGTTCCGGATTGTCCGGCACTCCGGGGGGGGGGGGGAGGTACATGAATGTGTCATTGAATGATTTCATCATGTACTAAGTGTTCTTGCTGTTCCAAAAACATGAAAGTCAAATTGCCAGTTTGAAAGTCAAACGGCTAAAAACAGGAAACTGTGGAAAACAGGAAACTGTGGGAAACAGGAAACTGTGGAAAACGAGCAAGAGGAGGTTGAAACCAACTTGGAGGAGGAGTTCCTCTCCTCCAAGCCGGCGTCCAGCCCTAGGCCGAGTTGGGGAGGGACTCCCTCCCTCCCTGGCGCGCCTAGCCCCTCCACCTATAAAAGGAGGGGCAGGGCTCCTCCTTGAGACACAAGTTTCTACCTCTAATCTCCGGTTTAGAGCCGTTTTGGTTTAGAGCTTCTAATTGCTTTAGCCTGCAGTTTAGAGCCTTCTAATTGGTGTGTCTAATCTCTAGACCACTAATATCCCTCTCTCATAATCCACCATACTCGCTCCGGCTTAAGGCGAAGCCCTGCGGGATTTTCCCTCTACTTCCGGTACCACGCCGTTATGCTGCCGGAATCGCGAGGAGAGTGCTACAACCTCCGCTGCCTGCTGGAACAAGGGAGAGGAAGGTCTTCGTCGAGTACCGAACGTGTGACCGACTGCGGGAGCGCTGCCGGAACGTGGCGCCGGAAGGATCGTCTACGCGATCTTGAGATCGGAAAGAGTACGACTACATCACCCACGAGAATCTGCTCTCGTTAACCGCTTTGGAATCTTCGAGGGTAAGTTATTCCATCGACTCGTTGCTACAATCTAGTAGATAGATCTTGGCTTGTTTGTTTGTATGCGATAGAAAATTTTTGTTTTCCATGCTACGAACCCCTACAGTGGTATCAGAGCCGTGTCTATATGTAGATCTGTTGCACGAGTAGAACACAATGGTCATTGTGGGCGTTGATGCTTTTATTGTTGATTTCTTCTTGTGTACTTTGCATCTTGCGGTATGTTGGGATGAAGCGGCACGGGCTAACCTTACATGACATCGTTCATGAGACTTTCTCCACGCTTGACATGCAACTTGTATTGCATAAGTGGCTTTGCGGGTGCCTGTTTCTCCTAGCATAGTTAAGATCCAATTTACAACGGGTGATTAACAATACTAGTATCAATGTTGTGGTTCTTGTTCGTAAGTTAGAACGACACTTATTGAAAGCCCCAAACCACGTAAAATATGCAAAGAAAGTAGAGGCGTCTAACTTTGTTTTGCAAGGGTGTGCTATGATGTGATATGGCCATGATTGTGATTATATATGATGTATGCAATGTTCCTTATTGTAAGTTGGCAACCGGCAGGAGCCATATGGTTGTTTTTAATTTATGTTAAGATCCGCGTGTCTATTAAAAGTAGTTGTAATAGTTGAAGCCGGTGGACGACAACCATGGAGAAGCGTCATTGACCTTGATGCAATGCCGGTGATGATGGAGATCATGTTCGTGCTAGAAGATGGAGATCGGAAGCACAAAGAAGAAAGGCCATATCATATCACATATTATTGAATTGCATGTGATGTTAATCCTTTATGCATCTTGCATTGCTTAGTAGACGACGGTAGCATTATAAGATGATCCCTCATGCACATGAATTTCAAGTCATAATGTGTTCACCCTTAGTTAGCACCGTTGCTAAAGCTTGTTGTTTCGAAGCACCACGTGATGATCGGGTGTGTTAGATTATGCAAGTGTATACAACGTGAGCAAGCCAGATTTGCTCATGCAGAAACTAAGGTTTGATCTTGACGAGCCTAGCATGTACAGACATGGCCTCAGGAACACGGATTACCGAAAGGTAGAGCATGAGTCATATAGTAGATATGATGAACATGTTGATTGTTCGCCATTGAAGCTATATCAACTCTCGTGATGATCGGTTTTGATGTGGTGGATTTGGTTCGTGTGATCACTAAAACAATGTGAGGGATATTGTTTTGAGTGGGAGTTCACCTAGATTAATTTAATTATTAATTAGAACTCAATTTATCATAAACTAAATCAAAGTGAATTTGCATAGTTGTTGTAGTCATTGGCATCCGTTTACCACCTTGCGCTTAGTTATAATTGAGATGATAGAACTATAGAATTCTGGTTAGATACTTTACGAACTGGTATCGTATTGTTTTGAAGTGTTAATCTAAAGTTTAAAAGTCCTATTGCAAACTTTCAGTAAGTTCCGGTTACTCCATGAAGTTTAATAATTATTATTAAATCAAGAGTAACAATTCCAAGTGTTAGTATCATGTTTGTTTCCATGATTCTTGATATTCAAAGGATTGTCTTAATATCAAGGTTATCTAGGATCTGAAAGAGTTGTTTCAGAAACCATGATGTGTGGAAGATATTGTGATATCTGAAACGAAGTTTTGGTTGCAACATGATAGAGTATAATATGGCTAAAGTCATGTTCTCATATTTGATGAGAATTTGCAAAAGGTTGGAGACACTTGTTGTCCTAATCCTCCAAAAGGTTTTGGATAGCAACATTATACTCATAAATTCATCGTTACAAGCTAACAGTAGCTTAATAATGGACAATTCCATGATAAGGGTGAATATTTGATGTAGGTAAAATGTTTACTACACCAAGAGATTACTAAAGAAAGGAATTTGAAAGAACACCAAACATTTGATAATGGTGATTTACTTCAAAGTGCAAGTCCAAAGACATTGGTATTTAACTATACACGCTTTGGACTATGTGTCATATGTATGACTCCACTATTGATGATGATAGATTCTTTCAATCAGAAAAGGAAATACTGAAAGAGAATCTCATAAATATATGGCAGAAAATAAAAGACTAGAATTGTTCAGTTTAAGTATATAGATGATATACATGTTATGGCTATGTTCTTTGCTTATTAAACAATGTGGTTCTTAAGTATTTGATACTGAATTTGTTGGTGTGAATCGTCATACGAAACAACACAATTCATGAACTACAATGGCCTAAGTAACTAGCAAAAGAATATGTGATGATATTCATCGAGAACAAATAAAGGGTTATTGTGTTGCTCGTTAAACATCGAAGCTTGCCTTCAAGATTTGTTTTATCAGGTATTATGAGAACAAAAGGGTTGTTCAAATAATTGCCGTAATCCATAAAAGATGGATGATTCACAAATCTCGTTGGAGAAATCACATCCATAAAACTAGTGCTAAAAATGTCGAAAGACAAATTGATTGAAATATCACTTACAAAGTGATATCGCCGTTTAAATTATATTGGAAAGAAAACATGAAGAAACTCCATATGGATGGAATTTTGGAGTCTATTTGATTTTGATCAAATGACGCTTGTGAAACTTTCCTAGAGATAATTAAAACTTCGTTCATAGGCCAAAAGGGAACGAATGACTAGCTTATTGGAACTTGTACATATTGTTGTATGAAATCCATTATGTGTAGTCAAGAGCGATGGATTTCAACTTCATATGCTTTCTCCAAAAATTTGAGTGAATATATGAATATTTACTTAATAAGGATGAAGTGTGAAATATTTGAAAAGTTCAAAGATTTTCAAGATGAAGTGCAAAATCATTGTAACAAGAATATAAATAGTTTATGATAAGATCATAAAGGAAGATATTTGAGTTACAAGTTTAGCATAATACCTAAGATTTAAGGAATCGTTCCGTGGATTTGCATTTTCCCGAAACACCATAAGAGTATGGAGCGTTCGAGATATGTAATTAAACCCTGTTTGACATGGTAAGATCGAAGGTGTAATTCATAAAACTGTCATTATATTTTAAAGATTGAAAGCTTTAGAGATTACCGTTTTTCCACTGAAAAGATCTCCATCATAATCCGTTGAAATGACACCATATAAAGTTATGGTTTGGGATAAAACCCAAGTAGTCCTTTCTTAAACATTGGTATGCTATACATAAGAAAGATGTTTGCATCCAAAGTCGGATGAACCTGTCTTTGTATTACTGTTAAGTAATTCTCCATAACATCGGAGACAAAAGTGTTTGTCATTTAAAACGTCAAGTTTCTTTGAGAAGGAATTTTTCGTGAAAAGTTAAGTGGGAGGACAATAGAACTTTGATAAGGTTAAAAGAACCTTAGCTGTATGTGCAGAGTTGCGCAGCACCGAAAAGTGTTCCGGAGGCAGCAACAAAGCTCATGGCTCACGTACCTCAAAGGTTGTGGTCACGGAGATCTAAGTTCCTATTGAAACAAGTAGATCGGGTAAACAATCAAATACCAAGATTTGAGGGTTGAATCATTATTTGAGAATAATGAACCGACTACATGCAAAGAAGCGATGATGGGCCCTGACTCCGTAAAATGGCTTGAAGCCATAAAATCCGTGATAGTTCCATACACGAGAAATCAAGTTTTGAACTTGAAGGACCCTCGAGAAAGGTGTAAGACCTTATAGTTGTGTGTGGATCTATAAAGAAATAGACATGGATGTTTTACATCTATGAAATAGTCGACATGTTGGGAAAGAGTTCACAAAATTTTCAAAGGTTGACTATGACAAGATTTGATCTTTCATAGTGATATTTAGTCTAGACGGATTAATGTAGCAACCACTACATATAATTTGTTATATGGTAGTTGAATAAACAAAACAAGTTCTTCTAATAGAATCGTTACCTAGGACATGTGCATAACACGGTCCATAGGGTTTTGTTAATTCAAAGGATGCTAAAAGCATATGCAAACTTCAATGGTTAAAGTGAGCATCACGGAGTTGGAATCTTCACTATGATGAAACTGTTAAAGGAGTTTAAAAGTTCATTAGAGACAATGAAGATGCTTGCATTTGCAAGAAATTAAGTGGGAGCGCTAAGACATGTTTCTAATACATTATGTGGAAGACATATTGTTGATTGGAAATAATGTATCTTTTATTAACACATATTAAGAATTTCATCCCGATGAAAGACTTAGGCAAAACCCAAATATTTGGCATCAATAGACGCTAATATGGTTGTGCCAGAAGTACATAGACAAGATATTGAATGAGTTCAATATAGAAACTACAAGAGAGGTTCTTGTCGCACAGAAAGGATTGAATGAGTTCAATGTTGATGATATATTCAAGTGTATTGACATTTGGTAAAGTGAAACAAATAATCAAGTATAGATTGATACTTGATGTATGAAATCACAAAGAATATTTATATCAATCATACTGTGATATGTACAAATCCAGATATGTCCTATGCTCTAAATGTTGTGAGCATATACCAGAATGATTCGTAAGATGATCATTGGACAATAGTAAGGATATTCTTATGATCTTTTGGAAGAACTAAGAGTATAATATTTGTAGAAGTGACAAATAGATGGTTAGTTCATTGTAAAAGTACTACATTGATACTAGTTTTGTCACAAAGTACAAATTAAGTTTATCTCAATCTAAACTAAGGGTGGCACAATATAATGGAAAGTGAGTTCCATAATGGATTTGGATGAGTTCCAAAGTTAAGACATTGTGACAGATACTACAACAAAAGGCTAAGTATATGACTGCTATAATAGCAGCTAAAGAGGGCATTTGTGTCAACTAGTTTGTTATCAAACTAGGTGTAGTTCACAGTGGGATAATACTATGAAGATATATTGTACGACAATATTATCAACATGGTTTTAACCCCAAAGAACTAAAGGTCACACCAAAGGACCAAATTTGTACGAAGCCATCTCATTAGAGAATGAGTGATGCGTAGAGACGCAAAGACATGCAATTACACACGGACCTGGAAGTGTCAGATCCGGAGATCAGTTGACCACTAGCAATCGTGTACATACAACACCGGAAAGCCATAGGTGTTGAATACACAAAGGTTTGAAACTAGATTATTGACTCTAGTGCAAGTGGGAGACTGTTGGAGATATGCCCAAGAGGCAATAATAAAGTGGTTATTACCATATCTTCACACTTATGATAAATGTTTACATACCATGCTATAATTGTATTAACCGGAAACATTAATACTTGTGTGATTTGTAAACTAAAATAAGAGTCCCTAGTAAAGCCTCTTGTTAAACTAGCTTGTTGGTTAATATATGATCATGGTTTCCTGATCATGAACATAGAGATGTTATTAAAAACAGGATCATATTGTTGGAGATATGCCCAAGAGGCAATAATAAAGTGGTTATTATCATATCTTCACACTTATGATAAATGTTTACATACCATGCTATAATTGTATTAACCGGAAACATTAATACTTGTGTGATTTGTAAACTAAAATAAGAGTCCCTAGTAAAGCCTCTTGTTAAACTAGCTTGTTGGTTAATATATGATCATGGTTTCCTGATCATGAACATAGAGATGTTATTAACAACAGGATCATATCATTAGGAGAATGATATGGTGGACATACTCCTATAGATAAGCGTAGCATAAAGATCAAGTCATTTCAATAGTTCAATTGCTATATGCTTTCTGATACATAGTAACCTAATTCCTTCGACCATGAGATCATGCATATCACCTTTACTGGATGGATGCTTTGATGTCATCAAACACCACACCGTAACAGGGTGGCTATAAAAGTGGCATTGAGTGTTCGGAAAGTATTGGTTGAAACACATGGATCAAGAGTGGGATTTGTCCATCCACATGACGGATAGATATTCTCAGGGCCCTCTCGGTGAAATGTCATCCAATTAGCTTGCAAGCATGTGACTTGGTCACAAGGGATCACATATCACGGGAACGAGAAAAGAGTACTTATCAGTAACGAGGTTGAACTAGGTATGCAGAGATACCGACGATCATAACCTTGGATAAGTAACATATCGTGAGACAAAGGGAAATTGGTATCGTATGTAAGTGGTTCATTCGATCGCAAAGTAATCGTAGAAATATGTGGGAGCCATATGAATTTCCAGATTCCTCTATTGGTTATTGTTCGGAGAAGTGTCTCGATCATGTCCGCATAATTCACGAACCGTAGGGAGACACACTTAAGGATTCGACGTTGTTTGAGTAGTTATGGTATTATGAGAAAGAGACCGAATGTTGTTCGGAGTCTCGGATGGGATCCGGGATATCACGAGGTGATCCGGAATGGTCCGGAGAATAAGATTCATATAAGGAAAGTCCCGTTTCGGAGTTCGGGAATGATTCCGGTGTTTTCATCGGGGATATTCTAGAAGGTTCCGGATTGTCCGGCACTCCGGGGGGGAAGGGGTACATGAATGTGTCATTACATATTGGAATGATTGCATCATGTACTAAGTGTTCTTGCTGTCCCAAATATAGGATTAAATTGAATCCTAAAACAGAAAAGTCAAATGTCCAGTTTGAAAGTCAAACTGCCAAAACAAGAAACTGTGGGAAACAAGCAAGAGGAGTTGGAACCAACCTGGAGGAGGAGTTGGACTCCTCCAGGCCGGCGCCCAGCCCAAGGCCGAGTTGGGGAGGGACTCCCTCCCTCCCCTGGCGCGCCCACACCCTCCCACCTATATAAGGAGGGGCAGGGCTCCCCTCCTAGACACACAAGTTTCCTATCCTCTAAACTAAACCCTAGATCTAGACCCCGGTTTAGAGCTATTCGGTTTAGAGCTTTCTAATTGGTTTAGAGCCCTCTAATTGGTGTGTCTAATTACTAGACCACTAATAGCCTCTCTCATAAGCTCCACCATACTCGCACCGGCTTAAGGCGAAGCCCTGCGGGATTTCCCCTCTACCTCCGGTACCACGCCGTTGTGCTGCCGGAATCGCGAGGAGAGTGCTACAACCTCCGCTGCCTGCTGGAACAAGGGAGAGGAAGGTCTTCGTCGAGTACCGAACGTGTGACCGACTGCGGGAGCGCTGCGGGAACGCAGCGCCGGAAGGATCGTCTACGCGATCTTGAGATCGGAAAGAGTACGACTACATCACCCACGAGAATCTGCTCTCGTTAACCGCTTTGGAATCTTCGAGGGTGAGTTCCTCTATCGACTCGTTGCTACAATCTAGTAGATAGATCTTGGCTTGTTTGTTTGTATGCGATAGAAAAATTTTGTTTTCCATGCTACGAACCCCTTCAGTGGTATCAGAGCCGTGTCTATATGTAGATCTGTTGCACGAGTAGAACACAATGGTCATTGTGGGCGTTGATGCTTTTATTGTAGATTGCTTTGCGTGTACTTTGCATCTTGCGGTATGTTGGGATGAAGCGGCCCGGGCTAACCTTACATGACATCGTTCATGAGACTTGCTCCACGCTTGACATGCAACTTGTATTGCATAAGTGGCTTTGCGGGTGCCTGTTTCTCCTAGCATAGTAAAGATCCAATTTACAACGGGTAATCAACAATGCTAGTATCAATGTTGTGGTTCTTGTTCGTAGGTTAGAACGACACTTATGGAAAGCCCCAAACCACGTAAAATATGCAAAGAAAGTAGAAGCGTCTAACTTTGTTTTGCAGGGGTGTGCAGTGATGTGATATGGCCATGATTGTGATTATATTTGATGTATGCAATGTTCCTTATTGTAAGTTGGCAACCGGCAGGAGCCATATGGTTGTCTTTAATTTCTGTTAAGACCTGCGTGTCTATTCAAAATAGTTGTAATAGTTGAAGCTGGTGGACGACAACCATGAAGAAGCGTCATTGACCTTGATGCTATGCCGATGATGATGGAGATCATGTTCGTGCTTGAAGATGGAGATCGGAAGCACAAAGAAGAAAGGCCATATCATATCACATATTATGAATTGCATGTGATGTTAATCCTTTATGCATCTTGTATTGCTTAGTAGACGACGGTAGCATTATAAGATGATCCCTCATGCACATAAATTTCAAGTTCTAAAGTGTTCACCCTTAGTATGCACCGTTGCCAAAGCTTGTTGCTTCGAAGCACCATGTGATGATCGGGTGTCTTTGATTCCGCGGGTGAATACAACGTAAGCAAGCCAGATTTGCTTATGCGGTAGCTAAGGTTTGATCTTGACGAGCCTAGCATGTACAGACATGGCCTCAGGAACACGGATCGCCGAAAGGTAAAGCATGAATCATATAGCAGATATGATGAACATGTCGATTGTTCGCCATTGAAGCTATATCAATTCTCGTGATGATCGGTTTTGATATGGGGGATTTGGTTCGTGTGATCACTAAAACAATGTGAGGGATATTGTTTTGAGTGGGAGTTCACCTAGATTAATTTAATTATTAATTAGAACTCAATTTATCATAAACTAAATCAAAGTGAATTTGCATAGTTGTTGTAGGCATTGGCATCCGTTTACCACCTTGCGCTTAGTTATAATTGAGATGATAGAACTATAGAATTCTGGTTAGATACTTTACGAACTGGTATCGTATTGTTTTAAGTGTTAATCTAAAATTTAAAAGTCCTATTGCAAACTTTCAGTAAGTTCCGGTTACTCCATGAAGTTTAATAATTAGTATTAAATCAAGAGTAACAATTCCAAGTGTTAGTATATAAGTATCATGTTTGTATCCATGATTCTTGATATTCAAAGGATTCCCTTAATATCAAGGTTATCTAGGATCTGAAAGAGTTGTTTCAGAAACCATGATGTGTGGAAGATATTGTGATATCTGAAACGAAGTTTTGGTTGCAACATGATAGAGTATAATATGGCAAAAGTCATGTTCTCATATTTGATGAGAATTTGCAAAAGGGTTGGAGACACTTGTTGTCCTAATCCTCCAAAAGGTTTTGGATAGCAACATTATACTCATAATTCATCGTTATAAGCTAAAAGTAGCTTGATCATGGACGATTCCATGATAAGGGTGAATATTTGATGTAGGTGAAATGTTTACTACACCAAGAGATTACTAAAGAAAGGAATTTGAAAGAACACCAAATATTTGATGATGGTGATCTACTTCAAAGTGCAAGTCCAAAGACATTGGTATTTAATTATACACGCTTTGGACTATATGTCATATGTATGACTCCACTATTGATGTTAATAGATTCTTTCAAACAGAAAAGGAAATACTGAAAGAAAATCTCATAAATATATGGCAGAAAAGAAAAGACTAGAATCGTTCAGTTTAAGTATATAGATGATATACATGTTATGGCTATATTCTTTGCTTGTTAAACAATGTGGTTCTTAAGTATTTGATACTGAATTTGTTGGTGTGAATCGTCATACGAAACAACACAATTCATGAACTACAATGGCCTAAGTAACTAGCAAAAGAATATGTGATGATGTTCATCGAGAACAAAATAAAGGGTTATTGTGTTGCTTGTTAAACATCAAAGCTTGCCTTCAAAGATTTGTTTTATCAGGTATTATGAGAACAAAAGGATTGTTCAAATAATTGCCGTAATCCATAAAAGATGGATGATTCGCAAATCTCGTTGGAGACATCACATCCATAAAACTAGTGCTAAAAATGTCGAAAGACAAATTGATTGAAAGATCACTTAGGAAGTGACATCGCCGTTTAAATTATATTTGAAAGAAAACATGAAGAAACTCCATGTTGATGGAATTTTGGAGTCTTCTGATTTTTGATCAAATGACGCTTGTGAAACTTTCTTAGAGATAATTAAAACTTCGTTCATAGGCCAAAAGGGAACGAACGACTAGCTTATTGGAACTTGTACATATTGTTGTACGAAGTCCGTTATGTGTAGTCAAGAGCGATGGATTTCAACTTCATATGCTTTCTCCGAAAATTTGAGTGAATATATGAATATTTACTTAATAAGGATGAAGTGTGAAATATTTGAAGAGTTCAAAGACTTTCAAGATGAAGTGCAAAATCATTGTAACAAGAATATAAACAGTTTATGATAAAGATCATAAAGGAAGATATTTGAGTTACAAGTTTAGCATAATACCTAAGATTTAAGGAATCGTTCCGTGGATTTGCATTTCCCGAAACACCATAAGAGTATGGAGCGTTCGAGATATGTAATTAAACCTTGTTTGACATGGTAAGATCAAAGGTATAGTTCATAAAACTGCCATAGTATTTTAAAGATTAAAAGCTTTAGAGATTACCGTTTTTCCACTAAAAAGAGCTCCATCATAATCCGTTGAAATGACACCATATAAGGTTATGGTTTGGGATAAAACCCAAGTTGTCCTTTCTTAAACATTGGTATGCTATGCATAAGAAAGATGTGTGCAACCAAAGTCGGATGAACCTGTCTTTGTATAAACTGTTCCTCCATAAAACACCGGAGACAAAAGAGTTTGTTGCTTAGAACGTCAAGTTTCTTTGAGAAGAAATTTTTCGTGAAAAGTTAAGTGGGAGGACAATAGAAACTTTGATAAGGTTAAAAGAACCTTAGCTATATGTGCAGAATTGCGCAGCGCCGAAAAGTGTTTCGGAGGCAGCAACAATGCTCATGGTTCACGTACCTCAAAAGGTTGTGGTCACGGAGATCCAAGTTCCTATTGAAACAAGTAGGTCGGATGAACAATCAAATACCAAGATTTGAGGGTTGAATCATTATTTGAGAATAATGAACCGACTACATGCAGAGAAGCGATGATGGGCCCTGACTCCGTAAAATGGCTTGAAGCCATAAAATCCGTGATAGTTCCATACACGAGAAATCAAGTTTTGAACTTGAAGGACCCTCGAGAAAGGTGTAAGACCTTATAGTTGTGTCTGGATCTATAAAGAAATAGACATGGATGTTTCACATCTAGTCGACATGTTGGGAAAGAGTTCACAACAATGTTCAAAGGTTGACTATGACAAGATTTTGATCTTTCATAGTGATATTTAGTCTAGACGGATTAATGTAGCAACCACTACATATAATTTGTTATATGGTAGTTGAATAAACAAAACAAGTTCTTCTAATAGAATCGTTACCTAGGACATGTGCATAACACGGTCCATAGGGTTTTGTTAATTCAAAGGATGCTAAAAGCATATGCAAACTTCAATGGTTAGAGTGAGCATAGCGGAGTTGGAATCTTCACTATGATGAAACTGTTAAAAGAGTTTAATTTCATCAGAGACAATGAAGATGCTTGCGTTTGCAAGAAATTAAGTGGGAGCGTAAAGACATGTTTCTAATACATTATGTGGAAGACATATTGTTGATTGGAAATAATGTATCTTTTATTAACACATATTAAGAATTTCATCCCGATGAAAGACTTAGGCAAAACCCAAATATTTGGCATCAATAGACGCTAATATGGTTGTGCCAGAAGTACATAGACGAGATATTGAATGAATTCAATATAGAAACTACAAGAAAGGTTCTTGTTGCACAGAAAGGATTGAAAGAGTTCAATGTTGATGATATATTCAAGTGTATTGGCACTTGGTAAGTGAAACAAAGATTCAAGTATAGATTGATACTTGATGTATGAAATCACAAAGAGTATTTATATCAATCATACTGTGATATGTACAAATCCAGATATGTCCTATGCTCTAAATGTTGTGAGCATATACCAGAATGATTTGTAAGATGATCATTGGACAATAGTAAGGATATTCTTATGATCTTTTGGAAGAACTAAGAGTATAATATTTGTAGAAGTGACAAATAGATGGTTAGTTCATTGTAAAAGTACTACATTGATACTAGCTTTGTCACAAAGTACAAATTAAGTTTATCTCAATCTAAACTAAGGGTGGCACAATATAATGGAAAGTGAGTTCCATAATGGATTTGGATGATTTCCAAAGTTAAGACATTGTGACAGATACTACAACAAAAGGCTAAGTATATGACTGCTATTATAGCAGCAAAAGAGGGCATTTGTGTCAAGAAGTTTGTTATCAAACTAGGTGTAGTTCACAGTGGGATAATACTATGAAGATATATTGTGCGACAATATTATCAAAATGTTTTAACCCCAAAGAGCTAAAGGTCACACCGAAAGACCAAATTTATACAAAGCCATCTCATTAGAGAATGAGTGATGCGTAGAGACGCAAAGACATGCAATTACACACGGACCTGGAAGTGTCAGATCCGGAGATCAGTTGACCACTAGCAATCGTGTACATACAACACCGGAAAGCCATAGGTGTTGAATACACAAAGATTTGAAACTAGATTATTGACTCTAGTGCAAGTGGGAGACTGTTGGAGATATGCCCAAGAGGCAATAATAAAGTGGTTATTATCATATCTTCACACTTATGATAAATGTTTACATACCATGCTATAATTGTATTAACCGGAAACATTAATACTTGTGTGATTTGTAAACTAAAATAAGAGTCCCTAGTAAAGCCTCTTGTTAAACTAGCTTGTTGGTTAATATATGATCATGGTTTCCTGATCATGAACATAGAGATGTTATTAACAACAGGATCATATCATTAGGAGAATGATATGGTGGACATACTCCTATAGATAAGCGTAGCATAAAGATCAAGTCATTTCAATAGTTCAATTGCTATATGCTTTCTGATACATAGTAACCTAATTCCTTCGACCATGAGATCATGCATATCACCTTTACTGGATGGATGCTTTGATGTCATCAAACACCACACCGTAACAGGGTGGCTATAAAAGTGGCATTGAGTGTTCGGAAAGTATTGGTTGAAACACATGGATCAAGAGTGGGATTTGTCCATCCACATGACGGATAGATATTCTCAGGGCCCTCTCGGTGAAATGTCATCCAATTAGCTTGCAAGCATGTGACTTGGTCACAAGGGATCACATATCACGGGAACGAGAAAAGAGTACTTATCAGTAACGAGGTTGAACTAGGTATGCAGAGATACCGACGATCATAACCTTGGATAAGTAACATATCGTGAGACAAAGGGAAATTGGTATCGTATGTAAGTGGTTCATTCGATCGCAAAGTAATCGTAGAAATATGTGGGAGCCATATGAATTTCCAGATTCCTCTATTGGTTATTGTTCGGAGAAGTGTCTCGATCATGTCCGCATAATTCACGAACCGTAGGGAGACACACTTAAGGATTCGACGTTGTTTGAGTAGTTATGGTATTATGAGAAAGAGACCGAATGTTGTTCGGAGTCTCGGATGGGATCCGGGATATCACGAGGTGATCCGGAATGGTCCGGAGAATAAGATTCATATAAGGAAAGTCCCGTTTCGGAGTTCGGGAATGATTCCGGTGTTTTCATCGGGGATATTCTAGAAGGTTCCGGATTGTCCGGCACTCCGGGGGGGAAGGGGTACATGAATGTGTCATTACATATTGGAATGATTGCATCATGTACTAAGTGTTCTTGCTGTCCCAAATATAGGATTAAATTGAATCCTAAAACAGAAAAGTCAAATGTCCAGTTTGAAAGTCAAACTGCCAAAACAAGAAACTGTGGGAAACAAGCAAGAGGAGTTGGAACCAACCTGGAGGAGGAGTTGGACTCCTCCAGGCCGGCGCCCAGCCCAAGGCCGAGTTGGGGAGGGACTCCCTCCCTCCCCTGGCGCGCCCACACCCTCCCACCTATATAAGGAGGGGCAGGGCTCCCCTCCTAGACACACAAGTTTCCTATCCTCTAAACTAAACCCTAGATCTAGACCCCGGTTTAGAGCTATTCGGTTTAGAGCTTTCTAATTGGTTTAGAGCCCTCTAATTGGTGTGTCTAATTACTAGACCACTAATAGCCTCTCTCATAAGCTCCACCATACTCGCACCGGCTTAAGGCGAAGCCCTGCGGGATTTCCCCTCTACCTCCGGTACCACGCCGTTGTGCTGCCGGAATCGCGAGGAGAGTGCTACAACCTCCGCTGCCTGCTGGAACAAGGGAGAGGAAGGTCTTCGTCGAGTACCGAACGTGTGACCGACTTCGGGAGCGCTGCGGGAACGCAGCGCCGGAAGGATCGTCTACGCGATCTTGAGATCGGAAAGAGTACGACTACATCACCCACGAGAATCTGCTCTCGTTAACCGCTTTGGAATCTTCGAGGGTGAGTTCCTCTATCGACTCGTTGCTACAATCTAGTAGATAGATCTTGGCTTGTTTGTTTGTATGCGATAGAAAAATTTTGTTTTCCATGCTACGAACCCCTTCACATATCGTTAGGAGAATGATATGGTGGACATACTCCTATAGATAAGCGTAGCATAAAGATCAAGTCATTTCAATAGTTCAATTGCTATATGCTTTCTGATACATAGTAACCTAATTCCTTCGACCATGAGATCATGCATATCACCTTTACCGGATGGATGCTTTGATGACATCAAACACCACACCGTAACTGGGTGGCTATAAAGGTGACATTGAGTGTTCGGAAAGTATTGGTTGAAACACATGGATCAAGAGTGGGATTTGTCCATCCATATGACGGATAGATATACTCTGGGCCCTCTCGGTGGAATGTCATCCAATTAGCTTGCAAGCATGTGACTGGCTCACAAGGGATCACATATCACGGGAACGAGAAAAGAGTACTTATCGGTAACGAGGTTGAACTAGGTATGCAGAGATACCGACGATCATAACCTCGGATAAGTAAACTATCGTGAGACAAAGGGAAATTGGTATCATATGTAAGTGGTTCATTCGATCGCAAAGTAATCGTAGAAATATGTGGGAGCCATATGAATTTCCAGATTCCTCTATTGGTTATTGATCGGAGAAGTGTCTCGATCATGTCCGCATAATTCACGAACCGTAGGGAGACACACTTAAGGATTCGACGTTGTTTTGAGTAGTTATGGTATTATGAGAAAGAGACCGAATGTTGTTCGGAGTCTCGGATGGGATCCGGGATATCACGAGGTGATCCGGAATGGTCCGGAGAATAAGATTCATATAAGGAAAGTCCCGTTTCGGAGTTCGGGAATGATTCCGGTGTTTTCATCGGGAATGTTCTAGAAGGTTCCGGATTGTCCGGCACTCCGGGGGGGGGGGGGAAGGTACATGAATGTGTCATTGAATGATTGCATCATGTACTAAGTGTTCTTGCTGTTCCAAAAACATGAAAGTCAAATTGCCAGTTTGAAAGTCAAACGGCTAAAAACCGGAAACTGTGGAAAACAGGAAACTGTGGGAAACGAGCAAGAGGAGGTTGAAACCAACTTGGAGGAGGAGTTCCTCTCCTCCAAGCCGGCGCCCAGCCCTAGGCCGAGTTGGGGAGGGACTCCCTCCCTCCCTGGCGCGCCTAGCCCCTCCACCTATAAAAGGAGGGGCAGGGCTCCTCCTTGAGACACAAGTTTCTACCTCTAATCTCCGGTTTAGAGCCGTTTTGGTTTAGAGCTTCTAATTGCTTTAGCCTGCGGTTTAGAGCCTTCTAATTGGTGTGTCTAATCTCTAGACCACTAATAGCCCTCTCTCATAATCCACCATACTCGCTCCGGCTTAAGGCGAAGCCCTGCGGGATTTCCCCTCTTCTTCCGGTACCACGCCGTTGTGCTGCCGGAATCGCGAGGAGAGTGCTACAACCTCCGCTGCCTGCTGGAACAAGGGAGAGGAAGGTCTTCGTCGAGTACCGAACGTGTGACCGACTGCGGGAGCGCTGCCGAAACGTGGCGCCGGAAGGATCGTCTACGCGATCTTGAGATCGGAAAGAGTACGACTACATCACCCACGAGAATCTGCTCTCGTTAACCGCTTTGGAATCTTCGAGGGTAAGTTATTCCATCGACTCGTTGCTACAATCTAGTAGATAGATCTTGTCTTGTTTGTTTGTATGCGATAGAAATTTTTTGTTTTCCATGCTACGAACCCCTACACCATTTGCACGGGAAAGTATCACCTAGGAATTAATAACAAATGTCGTGAGTGATTCTTGCGCCGTATATTACGTGTTAACCATGAGATCTATATGGGCTTTGGGGAAGTCAGATGGATCTTCTCCCTTTCGTATGCTGATGGACAACTTTATCGGAGCCGTGATCCTACATCTACGAATGTCCAAGGGTGGTAATCGTCAATTCCCCAATATTAGATGTCTATAATGGATTCTCTCTCCAGGAATGTAAACCAGCGTAGCCATTGTCCTGAGCTAGCAAAAGGGTGGGAATACAGGGTCACGGAGAAGGTAAGTGATTGATGGTGGCTCAGATCAATGTAGAGCTTCGTTGGGAGTCCCCAAGAGGAAGGTGTGATAAGCACATCAGCAAGTCTTCCCTCAGTAAGAAACCAAGGTTATCGAACCAGTAGGAGGAAGGAAACGGCTCAAAGGTGTTGCTAGCAACTTGGAAACCTGCACAACACAAACTCAAGACTTTGCCCCAACGAACAGTGAGGTTGTCAATCTCACCGTTTTGCTGAAAACAAAGGATTAACTGTATGGTGTGGAAGGTAATGGTGGTTTGCAGAAAGGTAAACAGTAACAGTGGAAGATGTATCAATGGTAAAGATTGGACCGAGGTCCATAGTTCACTAGAGGTGTTCTCCTTGAGATAAACAAACATGGCATGCTGGGTAAACAAATTACAGCAGGGAAATTGACAGGACTGAGCAAGGCATAACAATGCAATACTAGACATTCATGATCCTATGATATTCGATTGGGCAATACAACAAGATACATAGACCGCCATCCAACTGCATCTATGACTAGTAATCCACCTTTAGGTTATCAGTAGACCCCCCCTACAGTATTAAGTTGCAAGCAATGGATAACTGCTTTAAGCAAAGTGTATAAGGTAAACAATCCACTTGTTCCAGGAACAAGAGACCGTTGTTTTCCCCTAGTAGCAACAACACATCTACAACCTTAGAGATTTTTGTCACTTCCCTTAGATTAAATAGAGGCATGAACCCACTATCGAGCATAAATACCCCCTCTTGGAGTCACTAGCATCTACTTGGACAAGATAGCTACTAGAAACGGAGAGCATGCAAGGTCACAAACAACACAAACATCATAGAATCAATAAGACAAAACCATTAATCAATATGACATAGTAATCTCAATATCCATCGGATCCCCGCAAACACAACATGCATGATTACAAATAGATGATCTTGATCATGAACGGACCTCACAAGATCTAAACATGGTAGCACAAAGGAGGAGATACAACCATCTAGCTATTACATGGACTCGTAGTCCAAGGTGGAACTACTCACGCTTCATATCGGAGCCTGGCATGATGAAGAAGAAGGCCCCCGAGATGATCTCCTCTTCGGCAAGGTGCCAGGAAGAGCTTCAGATCCCCCTAATCTAGGGATGATGGTGGCAGCGGCTACGGACTGTTTCGTGGAATATTGATTGGGTCCTTAGGGTTTTGGTATCGGGGGCTCTTTATAGGCGAAGAGGCAAGGCAGGGGTACCCAGGGCGGCTGCACCCCCCAGGCGCGGGCTAGGGTTAGCCGCGCGGCCATGGGAGTGGCCCCCTAGTGGCTCCCCTCCGTCTCGTACTCTGGCTTCGTGTTCCCCACAGTAAAATATTGACTTTGGCTTTTGTCCCGTCTAATTCCGAGAATATTGATTTTCTACCTTTTCTGGAACCACAAACAGAAGAAAACATGCAACTAGCACTGTGGCATCTTGTTAATAGGTTGGTACCAGAAAACATATAAAAACACCTCAAAGTGTAGACAAAGCAAAGCAAAGCAAAGTAGATACTAAACAAGCATGGAACAATAAAAATGATAGATACGTTTCCGATGTATCAAGCATCCCCAAGCTTAACTCCTGCTCGTCCTCGAGTAGGTAAGTGATAAAAAGAATAATTTTTTAGGTGACATGCACCATCAAAATCAAGATCAAACCATTTGCAAGCATTGAAAGCTGGGATCAAAGAACTCTAAACATGAGCATGAAAGATGGAGTTCTAATAGTAATACAAAGTAACTATGCATGCAACATGAAAGGTTACAAACAAAGATAATGAATAACAATGCATTGAAGTACGTTTGTTTGTTTCACATATAGAAAACAACACAGTGGAATTCATCTTGTCCCTTATGGAGTAGCAAATAGATGCATAGGACACCTTCAAAGTTCATAAGAGTGACTAGATACAAATAGTTCAAGAATCAAGCAATATCAACAATATGCATCAATTAATAAGTTTTGGGACAATGCACATAGAACTAAGAATGACAACTATGATCTCTTAACTGGTGCCTAAGGATAGATGGTGGAGACTCAATATAATGGTGGAAGAAAGGCCCTTCATAAAAGTGAAGCAGGGATTTCAAGTCTCAAAAAGAGCTTCCAAAAATTATGGTACTTGGGTTTCAGCTCTCGTTGCCCCTATCATAAGCATCTTGAAGTGATTAAGGTTAAAGTGACCAAACTATGGAGTATATGCTTGACAAAGTATAAGTTGGCAATCTCATGTCCCTTGAATACGAGGTCCGCTCCTCATGCTACTCAACTTTAGTCACCTGTAAGTTCTTGTCATAGTAAGTACATGTGTATCATAGAGAACCGCCAACGGGGTACCCCTTACACATGATACATGAGCTATCCCATAATCAAAATGACAAGGCAAGCAGACAATGAGCATCTCCACAATCTTCTTATTTACCATGGTAAAATGGTGCTTTTTTTTCTCTCTTTCCTCTTTTCAATATGTCTCTTTTTAATAAGAAGAAAGCTTCATAGATTGCTCACTATGGTGATGTTGCAAGTTTCCACCATGATTAGGCATGGCTTAGGCTAGTGGCCCAGGCGTTTCTCTAACACACATACATAACTCCATGGACTTATAAGCTCCCCTTTATTTCACACTGACGACATCCATAAACAAAAGAGCATGATATCAACTATGTACAATGTACATGTGCAATGTTGAAAGCGTTCCCCATGACAACATAGTTCTGCTAATTCCAACGTATAAGTGCAAGCATATACAACATATATGACACAATGGTTCAAGTTTATTAGGGGCAGGAAAAATAAAGTGTGCCATCAAGTTTGAGAGCTTTAATCACTAAGTTTTCACATAACAAAAATACTTTTTAAATGGAAGGTATATGAAAACAAGAATATACTTGGAATGGTGTAACACACCATGCATAGGAATTTATAGTGGACACTCTAGAATAACTTGGTTTATTGGGAGTTGGATGCATGAGTAGAGATTACTCATACAACTGGAGGCTAGCAAAAGACTGGGAGCGACCAACTACGAGATTAATAATGGCCATAATCATGTAGAGAGACAAAACATTACTAATAAAAGCATAAAGTGGTACTACATGTCAAGGACTAAATGATCATAGAGTCTATGGTGACTTGTTCATAGTCATAACATGGTGTGAGCATGTGCCAAGTCAACCCAAACAAAGCATCAAAGGAGAATACCACAATACTATGCTTTTGTATGCTAAAACAACACATGATTCCTTCAAGGCACACTAAGCAATCCCAATTGTTTGGAACAAGTCATGCTACAACAATAATCACTAAGCATAAAGTCAAAAAAAACATCTAGCATGACATGATAAAGTCTAAGTCACAGTCAAATCAAGCTCCTCTTGTACTATTCAAGTAAGAACTTTCTACTCCTCTCCAACACCAATCAACTTATTTGCAACAACATAGCGCGAACGGGGGTCCAAACTACTTTATTCAAGCAAACTAAGCAAACCAAAAACCAAAAACGAAAACTAAGATGCTCCAAGAACAACACAACTTGTGCATGAAACAATAAAAATGAAGTGTCTAAAAAGACCTGAGATTTTTATTGATGAAGAAGGGATGCCTTGGGCATTCCCAAGCTTTGACGCTTGTAACTCTTGAATATTTCTTGGGGTGACACGGGTTGGCATCCCTAGGATTGAGATTTTTTCCATTCTTCATCTCATTACATCATTCTTTCTCTACACCTGAGAATTTTCCTTAATACAAAACTTCACACAATCTTCATTAGCAACATTAGTGCATTCAAAAGATAATAGACCTTTGGGTTTTAGTTTTATAACAGAAAAACTTTCACTAAAAACATAAGCTACTATAGAAATTCCTTCAAAAAAAGCTCAATTTCCCAAAAATAACCCAAAAGGAATCAATAAGAAGCAAATGCAAATAATGGCAGAAATCTGTCAAAACAGACCAGCAGGTATAAACCAATTTTTTAGAAGACCTTCTGTTGCTCAAATAAAAAGTGTCGAAAGAAAGAAAGTTAGCTAACATACGGGGGTATTTATTTAGAAAATTACATCTCAATTCGACTTACAGAGATTTTACACGAATTTTTACGGTGGAGCACAAAAATCTGTTTCGGGACAGCAACTCTCCAAATCTTACTTCCCTCTCAATAGAGGTTATTCTTGGCACAAAAAGCAAATAAAAAGGATAAGGAGAGGTCATTACAGAGGTAATAACTTCCAAGACTCAAGAAAACTTTTGGGTTATCTCCCAATAAGTACTATTCTTTAACGCCTTTAAGTTAGGCACAAGAAGCAAGAATCAAGTATTTTTAAATAAAGAAGCATTAACATCAATAATCGAAATATCTTAAACTAGGAAAGGTATCTCATCTAAATGAGTTTTAGAGGATCGTTTATCTTCTCTCTGAGGTTCACTTCTTTCATCAAATGGATTTTCAGGCACAATCCAATCATTTTTTTTCTAAGGCTTCATGCATTCCTACAAGTTTAAAAGGTATGGGTATGTTAATTTCCTTTCTGGGTTTGGTTTTTTCTAAAGTACCCATAACATATACACATGAGCCTAGCATATTAAAACGTTCAAAGACCTTTTTGGCTTCCTTAGCAACATCACTGAACTCTTTTAGTAAAGTTTCTAGGATAAAATCTCTCTTTTCAGCATCCTCTTCTTTTAGTTTAAGAAACAAAATTTGCATCATGGGGTTAAGTTTAACAAACCTAGCCTCCAACATGTGAATTAAAGAAGCTGCATCAATTTCATAATTAGGAGCAAGTTCTGCTAAGGATCTATCCTCAATATCCCCATGTTTACTAACATGATTAAAGATTTTTTCAATGTTTTCTTTCCCAATTATAGAGCAACTACCTATTGAAAGGTCTTTCAGGGTGAACTTGGGAATCAACATGGTGAGCTAGAGCAAGGTGACAACTAGAGCATGACCTAATTTGGGTGTGTGTTTTTATAAGAAAAAGCAAATCAAATGAAACTAATATTTTTGGAGTTTTTGATAAAAAGAGGCAAACAAAACCAAGCAAATGAAACTAAGCAAAACAAAAACAAAGTAAAGACAAAGGTTGTGAAGGACTCCCCTTGTGAAGCCGTCCTTAGCCTCCCCGGCAATGGCGCCAAAAAATCTTGATGGTGGCTCAGATCAATGTAGAGCTTCGTTGGGAGTCCCCAAGAGGAAGGTGTGATGAGCACAGCAGCAAGTCTTCCCTCAGTAAGAAACCAAGGTTATCTAACCAGTAGGAGGAAGGAAACAACTCAAAGGTGTTGCTAGCAACTTGGAAACCTGCACAACACAAACTCAAGACTTTGCCCCAACGAACAGTGAGGTTGTCAATCTCACCGGTTTGCTGAAAACAAAGGATTAACTGTATGGTGTGGAAGGTAATGGTGGTTTGCAGAAAGGTAAATAGTAACAGTGGAAGATGTATCAATGGTAAAGATTGGACCGAGGTCCATAGTTCACTAGAGGTGTTCTCCTTGAGATAAACAAACATGGCATGCTGGGTAAACAAATTACAGCAAGGCAATTGACAAGACTGAGCAAGGCATAACAATGCAATACTAGACATTCATGATCCTATGATATTCGATTGGGCAATACAACAAGATACATAGACCGCCATCCAACTGCATCTATGACTAGTAATCCACCTTCAGGTTATCATTAGAACCCCCTACAGTATTAAGTTGCAAGCAACGGATAACTGCTTTAAGCAAAGTGTGTAAGGTAAACAATCCACTTGTTCCATGAACAAGAGACCGTTGTTTTCCCCCTATTAGCAACAACACATCTACAACCTTAGAGATTTCTGTCACTTCCCTTAGATTAAATAGAGGCATGAACCCACTATCGATCATAAATACCCCCTCTTGGAGTCACTAGCATCTACTTGGCCAATATAGCTACTAGAAACGGAGAGCATGCAAGATCACAAACAACACAGACATGATAGAATCAATAAGACAAAACCATTAATCAATCTGACATAGTAATCTCAATATCCATCGGATCCCTGCAAACACAACATGCATGATTACAAATAGATGATCTTGATCATGAACGGAGATCACAAGATCTAAACATGCTAGCACAAAGGAGGAGATACAACCATCTAGCTACTACATGGACCCGTAGTCCAAGGTGGAACTACTCACTCTTCATACCGGAGGCTGGCATGATGAAGAAGAAGGCCTTCGAGATGATCTCCCCTCCTATAGGGTCCCGGGAAGAGCTTCAGATCCCCCGATCTAGGGACGATGGTGGCGGCAGCTACAGACTGTTCCATGGAATATTGATCGGGTCCTTAGGGTTTTGGTATAGGGGGCTCTTTATAGGCGAAGAGGTGAGGCAGGGGGCACCAAGGGCGGCTTCACCCCCTAGGCGCGGGCTAGGGTTAGCCGCATGGCCAGGGGAGTGGCCCCCTGGTGGTTCCCCTCCATCTCGTATTGGCTTCGTGTTCCCCACGGTAAAATATTAACTTTGGCTTTTGTCCCGTCCAATTCCGAGAATATTGATTTTCTGCCTTTTATGGAACCAAAAACAGAAGAAAACATGCAACTGGCATGTGGCATCTTGTTAATAGGTTAGTACCAGAAAACATATAAAACACCTCAAAGTGTAGACAAAGCAAAGCAAAGTAGATACTACACAAGCATGGAACATCAAAAATTATAGATACTTTTTCGACGTATCAGTGATCAGCTTGGATCTTAGACTGGGCCCCATACCAAGGAAGTGTGGACAAGATTGCATCTCGGATGTGCAACAAAGCTAAGGTCTCTCATGGGTAAAGAAACGCACCTCTTCAGAGTGTAAAAGTGTGACATGTTACTCCCTGTTCTAGGAAGGAGCCACAAACACTGCAGGAAAGGAACTCCACGAAGTTCTAATCAACCTATGAAGACTGATGGACATAGTTTTTCAGAATAAAAACAATCTTTGAAGAAATGTTTATGAAAACTTGCATAACCTATGACCTTTGAAAGCTAGTGCATTAAACACTCCTTTTTAGTGAACTTGCTGAGTATGCTCGTACTCAGTCGTACCTTCTTGAACCTTTCTAGATTCTGAAGACATTAGCAACCAAGAATTTGA
Source organism: Avena sativa (assembly GCA_916181665.1). Lineage (NCBI taxonomy): Eukaryota > Viridiplantae > Streptophyta > Magnoliopsida > Poales > Poaceae > Avena > Avena sativa. Next base: position 36,021,707 of record OV702285.1, on the reverse strand, counting down.
AACACTATATTTAGCTAAATACCAAATAGAATTCTTCTACGAGGATCCAGAATTATCTAGAAGCATCAAAGGAAATAACTACGGGAGCATTTATGGAATGAAGGCTGAAGAGTCTGAAGCGTATTTACATCAGATATAGTTAAATAAGTCTAGAAGTATAGATCCCTATCCTCTATACAGTAATCTCGTATTATAGTAATGTTTAGTTTCCTTCTTTATCCTGTTCTCAAGTTATTATAGTTTAGCTTCGTCATCGTGATTCCTCTTTGGACCTAGGAGGATCTCAAAGTCGTCATGTAAATTTCTGGTTGTAATAATAATATATGTTTGTGGACCCGCTTTGTTTCTATTGTACCACTCGAAGGGATGTAATATTTGCGGAATGGTGTTGCGTGAGTGTTATATCAACTACTATAGTGTACTACATCATGAAGTGGTATGTGGTCACCGCACACATGATTTTTGTTCCTTGACATGTTTGGCAAGCCAACTTCAGTACAAAAAATGGGATCTAGGGGTATTGGAGATTATCAGTAAAGAAGTCCAAAGCTTACAAGAGACACTACTGGTTGGACTCGAAATATGCACAATGTGGAGCTACAAACAATGACAACCTCATAGAGCCATTGCTTTGGGGCAAGCAGTGTTTCTTCGGGGTGGTTCATGGCTCCCAAGTGTAGGAGATCAATCGTAATACTTTTCAATAAGAAAGGTTGTCGAACCCACGAGGAGATGAAGGTATTGGTTAGTATGTTTGACAAGTAAAACAGTAAAAGAGTGCATTGGTTTTGGTGTTTTGGGCTTGTAGTTTGGAGCGAAATAAAGTACCAAAGGTAAATAGCAACAAGTAAATGCTCTCAATGAGAGAACGCCCAATCCTCTATGTAGCAATAGGAGAAGCTCAAGTGTGTATAAACTTATATGTGACAAGCGTTTCCAAGGGAGGCATGGTTTTACTTAGCATTTAGATTTCTACACAACATGGTGAACATCCTGTCAAGTTTCATTCCTTTAGGGCGGAGCCTAAATTAGGTGCAACCATAGATATGAGAAAGTACACCCCTTATGATGGGTCCAAGAGACATTTTCATGAGAAATTATAGGAATCATTAAGACATAAATGTTCCACCATAGCAGTTAGTTCATTGGTCCCCGACATAAATCCCTCTAATGCAACTCAAAGTATTGGAAAACGATTTCTGTCATTCCTTCACTTCCAACCGTCATCATTACATTAAAGTGTAGCACTATGAGCCCATATAGGTGAAGTAATATGCAGTCGACGTTCGCATGAAATCATCATAGAACCACATAAAAGATAAAAACTTGACCAAATAACCATTGCATATTATATGGAAATCATAACCAATTCATCCTATGCCCTCAGGAACATGGGGATCTACTCACAAGTGAAAAACATGATATGGATCAGTGGCATATGGATTAAACACAATCTGAAAATATAATATCTCCACCAAATAAAGACAAGTTGCCAATCACAAACATAAAAATAACACTTAAAACAATATCCAGGGTTCAATCAATCACAAAATATGAGGGGACCGAGGTGGATCTTGGAGATGGAGATGGTTATGATGATGGTGCTGATGCAGATGTTGATGGAGAGGCCTTACCCTACGTCGAGAAGGAGTGATGATGACGATGGCATCGATTTCCCCCTCACCGGAGCCTCCGGTGATGCAGGATCTTCCCTCTCCCGGAGTAGGAGTGAAATTTTGCTTCCACCGCTGCCGCTTCTATAAATCATGGAAAAAATATAGCGTAGGTTTTCTGGCGAGACGGAGGCATCTGTCAAAAGGAGGAGCCGAGGCGACGCTCATGGGCTAAATGATCATGGGTGGCACACCCAACCAGGGAGGGTGCCCCATATGGGCTCTTTTGGCCCTATAGCTCATCTCGCTTGATTCTTTCGCTCACAATCCTTTCCTAGGTGAAAAAACGATCAAGCATTTTTCCTTTGATTTTTAGGTGTCTAGAAGGTCCCTGAAACAACAAATACGAAAAATGAGGTTTCCTGCCTCCTATAAATTAAATACCAATGAAAGGGACTTTGTAGGAAAGTTCCATAAATCAACTAAAAAGGAATAAATAATGATAGAACATGGAAAATATCATTCATAACAGATCATATAAGTCACTATATTGATGGTGTAAAATACACATATCAACTCCCTCAAGCTTTAACCTTTTCCCATCCTCGAGCAAATAAGCGAATAGATCATATCATGTAACAATGAGCTTATGGTTGATAATAGAATACGAGCCTAACATCATCAACTTATGCATATTAACTAGTCTTAAAAAATCTATAGACTAACAATAATACAAATGTGGGCTACATAGATAGGAGCTCTAGCAACTATCCCATGCTTTTGAACAAAACTAACCATTGTATGTTGGACAATTGGACAAATCTAAAATTTTCTTTTCTCTTTGCTACTATTAGCTTGCATGGTTTTTTACCTTGCTATCTTTGATTCACTCTTGCCTTTGTAATGAAGATAAAGTATTATAGAACAACTAGTTAAAAGAAAAGAGTTATTAAACAACAAGATATACATGAAGTTTAACTTCGTCAAACACTTTCACCATTTTTTAAATGGCATCAGTTAATGGTATTGTATCCTAGTAGTAACCAATATAAACCTTATTAATGGATCTTATGATACTACCACTAGGGCCGGCCTAATAAAAGATACTTTGCATGACACCACTTATATGTTACTCGTCACTATAACTAGTCCGAACCCTCTGGATCCTACCAGCATACTACTCCCTCTGTTCGGGATTATTAGGCCCGAGATCCCACTCGCTAATACCAAGAAAATTCTTTAGGGTTGCTTCAATTGCTGCGATTAATGTCTTTGAAATTATCTCTTCTTATTTTTTTATCTCTCACGTGGTTAGAGGAAAGAACTGCCCAATCAATTCCTTGTTTGTAGTGCATGTAGTGGGTCCTTTGTAACGCATGCAGACTACTCCAGCCTAAATTAGGAGCTGCATTTAATAGGACGCTAGAAATTAGGGAAGTTAAGACTCCGGCCTTATAAAATCGAAATATCTGAAATCGCTCTCCTGCCTAATAATTCCGAACAGAGGGAGTACTACCTCCATACCGGTTTATCAGGCTAACACGGAGTTTAAGAAAAAAGTTTGACCATAAAATTTATCAACAAATCATGAGTTATATGTAACAAAAATTATACCATTGGATTGATATTTAAAAGCTTTTTCCAATGAAATAACTTTTGTTACATATGATTTATATTTTGTTGGTCAAATTTGCAGTCAAATATATTTCTTGGGCTTTGTGTTAGCAGTTAGCACAATAAACCAGTATGAAGGGAGTACCTCTGTTTAGGATTATTAGGCCTTTCACAATGGGTTGTATCTTAGCACGATTTCATAGAAGCAATTAAAACTTAAGAAACAACTAGTACAATGCATTGTTTCTTAGAGGCTGTTTCTTAGAGAAAGTACAATAAGTTCTAAGGCTGGTCTTAGTGTGAGTATCATAGTAGTATCATGCATGCCATGTTGGCAAAAATCTGATGTGGCGCAACAATGGATGAAAAAAGAGGTGGTTAGAGTATTATAGGTAGATACCGTATCATAACACGTAAAACTAGAAAATCCTCATACAAATAAATCTTGTACACAATTTTGTATTGAGATTCTACAAATCATTAAATATGGTACTAGTATGATACTACTAGTATTGAGTACATATGATACCATGCACTATAAAGATAGTATCATACATTAGTATCATATACATGATACTAGTAGTATGATACTACCACTATGACCAACCTAATCAGCTGGCTATAAGCTACTCCACTTCAGCAAAATCCTAGATGGAAGAGAGAGAAGTGAGGAAAGAAAAAAAGCGGGCTCTTTATCTAAAGCCGGCTACAACACGAGAAATAAGAAGCTATAGCCAGCTTGTAGCTTGCATCAAGTACTATAAAGTGGGCTATTAGCATGGAGTGAGTCTTGCATGTTATGCAACCATTAAATGCTAACTATTTTATATAGCCAACACTATAGCCAGCTTATTATAACAATACATATTTACAATGGTTATATATGACATGGCACAAGTATATAGCCAGCTGCTGGCTATATTATTGCTCTTGCTCTTAGGGAGGTTGCAATAAATGATTTTAGCCTTATGCCTGGATATAATTGGACAATCCAAGTATTTTTGCCTATGATTGTGTACAAGGGTGTATCTTAGCTAAGATACAACATCCATTCTCTCTTCCTTAAATAGCATGCTACATAAGCAAAATACCTAGGATAGTGCGCTAATAAACCCCATTATAAAAAGCCTTAGACTAGTCATAATGGAAAGTATCATATAGTAGTATCATGTATATTAGGCTAGACATAGTGGAAGTAACTTGAGTACTACCTAATGATATAATTTTTATATTATATAATTTATATTATATAGCTCATGCGGACGACCTAGATATACGCGTAAGTCTTATAAACTGGGATAGAGGGAGTAGTAACATAGTCCTATATGTATTGCCAACTAAGCATTTAGATGACATGGCATGCAATTAAATGATAAGAGAGAGGCTTGTGGTAACTAGCTATGTTACCATAACATCACATATTTCAAGACAAAATGAGTCTACATTGCAATAAATAAGTCTTTGCATGACACCACACATATGTTATTTTCCACTATGGAGGTAGTAACTTAGACTAGTAACATACGCATGTTACTACTCTAAGTTACTCACCACTATGACCAGCCTTATCCTAGTATATGATACCATCTTTACAATGCATAGTACTCCCTCCGTCTCGGTTTATAAGACCTATGCGTATTTCTAGGTCGATAAATTAATCAACTTAGCATGAGGTATATAATATAAAAACTATACTATTAGAAACTTCAAATGTTATATTTTCTAATGATATAATTTTTATATTATATAATTCATATTATATAGCTCATGCGGACGACCTAGGTATGCGCGTAAGTCTTATAAACTGGGATAGAGATAGTATCATGTAGTAGTATCATAGTCTTAGTATATTTTTTGTTTTGTAGAATCTTAATATAAATTCGTGTGCAAGATTTATTTGAGATTAGTTTTTCTAGTTCTATGTGCTATGATATCGTATCTACCTATGATACCAACACAATCTCTTTCATCATTAATTACAGTGACACATAAGCATTTTGCATGTATGTGGTGCATGATACTACTTATGATACCTCCATTGGGACTAGTCTTAGACTAGTCACAATGGAGAGTATCATATGCTAGTATCATGCATATGATACTAGTGTATGATACTATATCTATAATGCATGGTAATCATGTATTAGTATTATAGACTTATAGTATTTATTGTTTTGTAGAATCTCAATGCAAATATGTGTACAAGATTTTTTGACACTAAGTTTTCTATTTTTACATGCTATGATACTACTAGCATCTATCTCATTATTAATTGCAGTGACATATAAACATTTTGCATGCATATAGTGCATGATACCACCTATAATACCCCATTGAGGCTAGTCTTAGTCCTAAGGGGCAAGTTGTTAGGAACAAGACCCTCCATAACTCTCTTAATTAATCTATGTATGCACCAATAGTTTTACATGCATGAGACAAGTGAGAGAAAAAGAAAAATATGCATCGAAGAAGAGAGACTAATAAATAAGATATCCCTTAAAATCTCCAACAAAATAAAAAAGCTCTCAACCCTTATAAATGAGATAGTATTGCATTTTTATATACTCCCTCCGTCCCATAATAGATGTCTTAGATTTGCCAAAATTTGGATGAATCCAGACACTATTTAGTATATAGATTCATTTAAATTTTAACAAATCTAAGACATCTATTTTAGGACGGAGGGAGTACATTAATTGAGATGCTCCCTCCATTTTTAACTCAAAAACAGTGAGTTAAACTATGATCATAATTTGAACTATGAGTATAGCTTTTACATTTTCTTAAAAGAAGTTTTTCTTGATTTTTATGACAAAATATTGAGTGTAACTTTTATATTTTCTTCCTGCCAAAAAAAACTTATATATTTTCTTAGTAAAATTTATGGTGAAAGTGGTGCGTCAAAGTTCAAATGGTTCTACTCCCGAATTCGCCTATCGAGAACATCGGCGAACGAGTACTATGATCACGGCCTCCATTGGGACTACGCACCACGTAGGCGTGTGATGTTTGGGAGTGGGGACAGAAGTCGAGAAAACACGATTGAAGTTGAGTAGTTCGATGCACAAATGCCTGCAGAGTATTCGAAAAAGCTCCCGGTTTACTGGCCGGCCGGAATTATTTGGGAGCTGAGTAGGTAGGGATCGAAACGCCGTGAACATAAATACCAGCCGGAAAAGAACTTGCGAGGGTGACCTGTGCGCTTCTACAGCGATCAGGAATGGCAACGCCGTCGGCGCGACCGGCACCCGTAAGCGTGACACTGGAGAGCTTCGACGCCCTGGACTGCGGCGTCTGCTGCTGCCCGCTCAGGCCTCCCATCTTCCAGGTACGTCCTACTCGCAGTCCTGCACACGCCGCCTCCCACTTTCCTGTACCAAGTGTTTGCAAGCACGGGCGCACGTAAACTAACCTGCCATGCATGTCTCCTTGCAGTGTCCGGTGGGGCACGTGCTGTGCTCGACCTGCCGGGACAAGCTGGCCTCGGCTGGAAGCTGCCACGTGTGCCGCGCTCCGGTGACCGGCGGCTACCGCCGGAACCACGACATGGAGAAACTGGTGGAGTCCATCCGGGTGCCGTGCCCCAACGCTGCCTTCGGCTGCACCGCCAAGCCGGCCTACTACGACTACCACCCTCACCTCCTCATCTGCCTGCATGCGCCGTGCCACTGCCCCGCGACGTCGTGCTGCTTCGTCGGTTCCATGGCGGACCTCACCGACCATTTCCGCACCGCGCACCAGTGGCCGTGCATCAAGGTTCAGGGCCCCCGGATGGCGGACTACCGTCTCCATGACGGCTTCAATGTGCTGGAGGTCATCGATGGTTATAGAAAGCACCTGTTCCTACTGCTGGTGTCGCGTGAGCGCGTCGGACGCGCCATAGCCCTTGCCTATGTATGTCCACGCATCGGCGCGGACGTTGGGTTCTGCACGCTCCAGGTCATTATCTCGCGCTTCGACAGCGTCAACGGCGACGAGTCAGACATTCATGTCCAGCGATCGGACTTCAAATTAGCACCCACCGATCTCTCGAATGGGCTGCCCTATCCGGACGGCTGCTTCCACCTCATCGTGCCAAAGTATGCTCAGCCAGACGAACAGGAAACTATTGAGTTCACAGCAAGTATTAGTGTCAGACCGGTCAAGCCGTCGACCATCGGATGCTAGATCGCTAGAACTCGAGTCGTGTGCTGTCAAGTTTTCGCTATGTACCGTCCGTTCGCGCAATAGCCTGAATGTCACGGGGCCTTGTAGGAGCTGTTAGTGATGATGTGCCAAAATGGCAGGATCCAGAAATTGCAACCGAAAACCTTGTTTTTATGCGCATCCATTAGGCCTTTCACAATGGGTTGTATTTTAGCAATTTTTTATAGAAGCAATTAAAACTTAAAGAAACAACAATGATAAGTAATGCATTGTTTATTAGATGGTGTTTCTTAGTGGTGATGTATTTACTAATTTTAGTTTCATTTATGTGTGTGATTGGTCTAGTCAAGTTTTTGTCTATGATACCGTAGATGGAGTGTATCTTAGCTAAGATAGAATAACACTCTTTCTTCAATAAATGTAATGCCACATAGGAAAATCACCTAGGATATTATGCTAAGAAACACTCGTTGTGAAAGACCTTAGATCTACAAGAAATCTGCTGATACATGACCCTCCATTTTCGTCACTGAATCGTCATTGTCTACAATATATGACGATCTTATGACGAAAAACAGATCGTAAAAAACTGAGCGTCAGTAAGTGCACACAACGACGTTTTTACGAAATCGCCATAATCGTCTATGACGATATTTGATCGTCATAACAGATATCGTCACGGGAAAACTGGCCTGACCAGGTCAGATTCTACATGGCCGATCCGACGTGGCAAGAAATCAGCCCAATCCACTTCAGCTATTTATACGGACCAAGCCCAATAACTCAATCTGTTTTTATTTTTTCATATCAGTTCTCTTCAACATACTACATGGGCCAAGCCCAACATGTAGGCCTTTTTATTTTCTGGTCTTGGCCTTTTATAGGAATATCTTTTTTATTTGACTTTTAGTTTTAACCTTTTATTTTCAGCAGGTTCCACTTGTCAGTTCCATTTTTCCTAGGTCCCACTTGTCAGTTTCATTTTTTACAGATCCCAATCGTTATCTCCCATGATTTGAATGTAATTGATAAGCTAATAATTTATTCAAAAAGGCAAGAATACACGAAATTATTTTCACAATATCCATAATTAAGTCGATTACAATAGTTCCATTGTTCAAATCACATACTTATATACAATAAATATCCCAAAGCTCACACACTTCAAATCACAAACTATACAACAATATCACATAAATAGTTCCACTCGTTAATATCCCAGAAACTGTACAATAAGAACACTAGCCGCCCAGATTTTCTTGGTGATTCCTGGATCTGGGTTTGGCAACTCCATCAAGTGGATCATCTCGGAGCCAACCCAGAGCCAAGCCCCCTTGTATGGAATCTTGTCATTTGGCCTAGCAAGATTCACCTTAAGACCTGAATAATCACAAATACTGTTTTACCTTACAAGCAGTGCATATAGACGTGAAACATATACAGCTTACAGTAACTCACCAAGGATGTCCTGGTACAAGGCTATCGACCTTTCAAGATTTTCACATAGTATTCCAACATGGTGAATACTAACAACTCCATAATCAGGTTCTGCATTGAACATCAGAATCATTTTCATTCAGGCAGAGGAAAATCATGGAACTTTGACCCAAAAATTGGTTATGACAGGTAGGAATGCAGTATGCTCTATGACATTGTGCAAATTAAGCTTTTGGTATTTTTTCTTGTACTCCTATAACTTTTTTGATGCTACAAGTAGGCCTACCTATAATTTTTTTGATGTTGCAAGTACTAACATGGTATTGTTAACATGCAAGCAAAATCTAGTGAGCACTCATAATTTCAGAGAAAATGGACACCCTGAATCCAAATATATTGACCGAAGTCAGCACTATCAGCAACCCCGACTACTCTTTTCTGTTGAGCAAGAATCTAGTGGATGTAGTTACAATGTTGCTAATTCTGTTGAGCCAGATAGGGTCTCACCTGTAGCAGCTGAGGGTGATGAAGGTGCACATACCATCGAGCCGGAGCGCAGGTGTGTTGGTCTTGGCGCCATCAGTAGCCATGTCGCCCACCAGTTCGACGACGCTAGAGACGCCAGATTCAGCGCCCTTCTCGCGAAGCATGCACGGGCTGGCGTCGGCGAGGAAGACCAAGCCGGAGTTGATCTGGTGGAGGAGCATCCGAGGCAGCACGCATCTCTGCAGGAAGATCAACATCGTGGGATCCTGCTTCAACATATACAAAGGATTAGAGGAGGATGAGCAGATGGTGATGGGGAGAGAGGAAGATGGGTGGCGCTGGTTCCCGTGCCATATGCTTCCCGTGAAAGACATAATCAATACCAGATCAATAGCTGCGCAGGCAAACAAATGCAATAGTTGTAGTCAGACCACATGGCACATTACAAACCAGAGGGAAGCACACAACCTAGGACAAGACAAGTAAATAACAGAACAGGTAGATATAATGGAAAATGCAGGCAACGATAATTCTACATGAGTACAATAGTAATCAGTACTGTGACATAACTTCAAATATGTTGTTTGTGAAACCAATAGCTGAACAATGAGACATTAACTACAGGTACTATGCATTGAGAACGAGTGGAACACAACATATATCATGATAAGTACAATGAAACGAGACTACCATACTGCCCACAGCAGCTGCAAGATCATGCTTCAATGATAAAATAATATCAAGCATGGATACACAATTGTATCAGGCATGGATAAATGGCAATAAAAATGCTACATAAATCATATCTTACGGGAGCAGCAATTAATACAGTATACACCCACATAATTGATTGAGTTCTTTTAGAGTACAATGTATTTGTCCTACCATATTTTATTATAAGACAGAAGAACATCTAGACTGTAGAGGATTGCAACAAATGACTTGCAAGTGCGCACGATACAGTCAAACCGTCCTCGTGTGTACATGCATCAGGACATGAAGAAAAATCAAGTTAGTCTTAGCTAAACTAGATATAAAAGAACATTTCAAAGATTATCAAAAATTCTTGGCAAGATAGTGATTCTACCAAGGCAACACATGGGTGCTCCAAGATCTCATTTATGACACATGAACAACACGAGATCAAAGTACAGGGACATCTAGCATACATATGGTTAGTGTAAGGATGCTAAACACAAGTACACACAGTAGGCAATTAGTTTCAGGGTAGGTCTAGCATACAATGAGTTTCAGGGTACATAAATAAATTTTAGAACACATGCTTCTGCTCGTAAGCATCTAAGTCATGATAGAAATCAGAACATCTGGTGGTAAGCATCTATGCATATATACAAAACACATGATTTACATACAAATTGCAATTAGCTTCTCACTCTTTATTTCTCACCATGCATCACATTTACACACATGCAAGATAAAGGGGTGGGTCTTTTTAATTCTAAATCCAAAGGGGTGAGACTATAATCCTAAGCATCGACATCACAACAGGGGCAGGACCTGGACAACCGCGGAGGTGCTAGTACACCTCAAGCAACAACCAAATAATTGCTGGATACTTGGACCAAATCAACATGCATGGCAATAATCCATGAACAAAATTATGGTAGACAAACAAATGACATATTACAAATTACATATTACATGAACAAAATTTAAATGAATTGGCCAAGGTTTATTTATATGCTCTACTGAAATGATTTGGCCTAGGTATCTCTATAAGCACTCTAGTAAAAGAAACAGCAGAAGTTAACCCACATGAATAATCCAGGAGGGCAAAGCCAATACTCAGCCAACTCAAGGTTGAAAGAAACACAAAGGTACCAAGTCATATTATTTATCAAGACAATTTAAGAAAATTTCCCCAACCAGGAGGGCATAGTTTATTTAAAAACAACACTTGTTGTTCCATTTAAGAATTGGCACCATGGCTAAATTATAAACACCCATTGCAGAAGCACATCAGCGCAAGCACATCAATCAAAAGTTAACAAACTAAGCAACCTAAAACCCTACCACGGGATCGAGAAAATAGGACTAGGAAAATTTAATATGAGAACAGAGACAACTGGGACATGCATGAATCAATACTTAATAGGGGATGTCTCTTTTCTTATTCTATTAATTCTCTGAATTCTAATCTAGCAAACAATGATTAACGGTAGTATCAAATCATATGAGTTTTTTTTTTGGCAATCACAGATCCACAATAAGTAATAACAAGAACATGATTGCTTGTATTCCCTTTCTACCTGTTTCATCATGGATACCCCATTCCCAAACATTCAACAAGAACTAATCTAATAACCTAGAGCATCACCATACTAGTAAAATAGAAAGGGCCTCAAATTTCCGGTGAGACGGCCATGTTTGTTTGGTCTGGAAGGCTATGGACTCATGGGAAGCGGATCTAATGCCCCTTGCCCTTGCCGTCCTTCTTGGGAGCAGCGTGGTGTGGATACTGGGCGAGGAGAATGAAATGAGGGGAGAGGAGATGGGGTTTACCTCCGCGGCGAGGTACTTGAGGATGGCGGTGTGGTAGATGTTGTCCAAACGATGTGAGCGGATGGTGATCTTGGGGTGGCTTGTGTCGATGCGGAACTAGGGCAGCCGGATCAGCAGCTTGCTGGCGCTGTCCACCCAACCCCACCCTCAGGCCCGCTGTCGCCCGCGTAGAGCATCGTGTACGCGAGATCCCCTGGAAACTCTTCCCTGAAGGCCTTCTGGCGGCGGAGAGATGAGGGAGGGAAGGGGTGGCGGCGGAGAGATGAGGGAGGGAGGGGGTGGATCGATGAGAGGGGAGAACCGGCGGCAGGGTGAGCTTCTGCGACATGGAGAGCCCCTCCCCCATATTCTCCTCCCCTTCTTCCTCTCCACCTCCCGCTAGAACCACCGCTCCCAGATCCCATGTTGTCGCCGTCCAATCCACCACCGCCGAGCTCGGTCTCCTTGGCCGCGACTGCCCCGACGAGGCGGGTGCTGGGGGTACCAGAGCGCAGCGAGAGGAGGGCTGGAGCGAGCGGGGAGGGCGGCGACAGCGTGCGGATCTCGCTGGAGAAGGAGGGGCAACGGCGATAGGATTAGGGTTGGGGAGTAGGTTTCCCTGGGAGGGCGGGGACGTGGCGATTTTGGATTGACCGGCCATGTCATCCAAAAATCTTTGGGGTCTGCGCGCGGGATGGGTACCATGCCATGTCATCGATCCATGTAAGTTCCCGCATATCAGCATCCTACCGTCCTTATATTCCACTTGTACAAATAGTTGCCGGCTGGAGCAAGTTCAATAATATAGCCGCATATTCCACTTTCATCCTACCCGCATATCAACAAGTTCAATAATATAGCCGGCTATTGGCTATAAGAAAGTGACATGTCATCTATAGCCAACCTTATATTTCACTTGTACAAATAGTTAGCTACAAAAGCCTACTACTTTATTAATATGTGTAGGGATATGTGGCCCATATTTCACTCACACAAGCTGCCTAGGAACACGTGCTAGAGCCAGTTGTTAACTTACAACCCTCTTATATTCTCTCTCGTCTTATATCTCTTCCACATCACCAAAACTATAATATTTTATTCCTTATAGATATCTGATTGTACCCTATTATACTTGCTCTTAGGCTTTTCATAATGGAGTTATCTTAGCACGTTGTCATATGAGAAATAAATATTCAAGAGACATCCTCTCCAATGCATTGTTTCTTAAGTGGTGTCTCTATATTTAATAGTTTAGAGGACATGTATGTGATTGGTCTAACAATGTTTTTTTTTCAATGATTTGTGCAAGAGGTGTTTCTTAGCTAAGATACAATCTCAATCTCTTTTCTCATTAACTAGCGCCACATAAGCAAAGTGCCTATAATATAGAGCTAATAAATCTCCACTATGAAAGGCCTTAGGGCACGTACAATACGGTGACGTCAGCCTTCCCTTATGCTCGCCACGTTGGATTTTTGCTTAGTTGGAGGAGAGAGAAACAAGAGAGAGAGGGTTGTCTTCCCTTAGCTAAGGGATAATCTCTTAGCAATAAGAGAAGACTATTTTTCTCCATTGCACCATATGCCTTCTCTTAGTCAACCAAATTTTTACTAAAAATAGTTAATTCTATTAATTGCTAGAGATAGCAATAAGAGATAATGTATTGTATAAGTTATATATTGTGTCTTCTCTAAATGATGTGGAGAGCTAAGAGAAGGCATGCCTTCTCTAGCATTGTACATGCCCTTAGGGAAACTCCCGCAAATGGTGGGAGGCCTGTCTAAAACTGCCTGATCGGACATAAGGCAAGGATCAACGCTACCCCGAAAATAGACTGCGCAATGCAATGTCTGTTTTTTGGCCCATTCCTGCTCCAAATTTGAGCTGCCTTTGCAGTTTGACGGATAGGCCGTGGACAAGTCGTGTGTCCTCCCTAACCACAAGTACAAATAGATTTCACTATTTTCTCTAAGATAGATTCCACAATTAAAAAGGACATGAAAACAACTAAACTAAACTACATTGGTCCTGGGCCTCAAACACCGGCGTAGCTAGCTTGGCCATCCCCGCTAGTGTCAGCGTAGCTTCCTTGCCCCTCGTCACCGCCGTCACTCCCTCTTGGCCTGCCACACTGTCGTGGCTTCCTTGACTCGTGGTGCCTCTTGGTGGCCAACTTCCACCTACTGAGCCAGGCGAGGCTCATGCCAGCTCGCGCTGTGTCCCGATCCCTTGTCACGGTCGCCACTTCGGCGACAACAACTAAGGATGTCCCTCGCCACGGCTGCAGCTTCGACGTTAACGACCTCCTCAACCGCTGCCGCATCTGCGAGCTGTCACACCGCCATCACAATCATGTCCTCCCGCAGACGCTCGGTTGACATATGTGCAGCAATGAGGGCAATGTCTACAGCGGCTAGTATATTCTGCCTCTAGAACGTTATGGAGGACTGCCTGCTGGCGGACGGCCTCTTCTTCCGCTCGGTGGACATTTAAATCCACCTACCACACTCAGATCTGTCTGCATCAGGTGAAAATATTTGACCGATGGTCGTTAAAACCCTTGAACCTTTCTCTCGAATGGTTTTCTCTTTGTCTCTCTCCCCAAGTGCTTGAATAATTGTTTGCAAGGTTTTAATTGCCACCAATTAGAATATTTATGTCAAAAATGATTTTTCCAGTTGATCTGTAAATCATCTGGGATCATGATGGTGAAACAATCATAAAAGTATTGGAAATATGCCCTAGATACAATAATAAGTTGTATTATTCTATACTTTATATTCATGGTTAAGTTTATTATCATGTGCTATAATTGTATTAGTTTTGGATAGTGAGTATTTGGAAGAAAAACCCTAATTCATGTATGGAATTGTAACCGTTTTAGATATCCTAGTCTTGCCTCTAAGACTAGTTCATGTATCATTGATAGTCTTAGTTTCCTGGCTATTGAGAAAATACGAAGTGTTGTAGAGTTTGATTGTGATATATGAGGTTGGAGTTTTTGAGATAACAACGACGACAGATATATCCAATTTGATATATCGTGAAACACATCATCAATATTTTATCGGTAGTTTCACATAACTAGTAATACCGTTACTTTAAGATCGTTTAACCACAAGACACATATAGACTTGGATACATTGTGGACGTGGCGGGATCTTTCAAATTTACTACGCAACCGGGTAATTATGAAGTCAGTCTTTGCTCTTACCCGGATAGTTTTTGAATGTTTTACATGGTGTAGTTGTGGGAATTGCTACTCCTGATGATAGAGAGATACACTTTGAGCATACTCATGTATTGTGATGTTCATCATCGTTTGCTCGAACACGTGATCAAGTTGTTTATCACAAGAACATCGATAATATGGAATGAGTAAAAGGTACATGCCAGATAACGAGTATAAGTCAAATATTTCACTTCTTACTATATAAAGCATCTAGAAGCAATATGATGGGTATCGATAAGTAATACATAAGGTTCACATGATAATGATCTTCGTGTTATGTGTGGGGATCATTATGTGCATCAAGATACCTATGATGATCATTGCCACAGAATGAGTTCCGAACATGTCCACACATATAAGGCACACTTAAGAGCATGTGAGTGCGATCGAAAGATATGAATGAAGTGATTTTGAAGGTTATTCGAAAGGTTTCGGAATATATCGGACCTGTCCAAAATATTACTAAGAGTATTCGAAATGAGCTTCGGGAATTTATGGAATGAGATCGGAGTTTTGAGAGTGTATCGAATGATCACATAATGGTTCTTGGATGTCCTGCATTATCCGATAAGTGTTCGAAATTGTCTTGAAAGCGTCCGGAATGGTTCCAAACATATATGGAAGGTTTGGGATGGACCGAAAGGGTCCGAAAGGTTATAAAAGGTTCCAGAAGAGTCCGATATGACCCATAGTATCTTAGGATGCCTGAAAGTTTCCGTAATAGATGCATTCTTGTTGCCCCAAGGGGCAAGGAATGTTTTCCTACCTCAATTCAGATTGGAAAAATGAGGCAGTTTTCAAGTAGGTTTTGGTTGACGAAAACCTATTGGAACTTCCCAACCTTAAGGGTTGGGTCTTGGACGACCCAAGGGCTTGGGTACCTATATAAAGAGGCTAACGTGAACCCCAAGAAACACACAAGTCGTGTCCTTACCCTCCCCAAGCTGAAGCACCTCCACCTCTTAACCCTAGAACGCGCATGCCGCTGCCACCCTCCTCTCGCCTTACCTTCCATGGAATGGATCTAAACCCTAGGGACGGTGTTCCCTGTGTCCTATTTTACTTCATTATCATCATGGCGGAAGCGCTTCCCGATTTCTACCTCCACATAGATCTAATCTAGTCAGACTGTGGAAGCGCTGCCGGCTCTTCATTAACATATTTTTGCTTTGACCATGTGCTTGATCACACCTCAACACTTCGCCTCTGATCTCATACGTTATTTCCCATTGCCTTTGGTATTGTTGACAAAGAGGAAACTACAAGCTGGAGTTGGTTTTTTGACACAATTAAAGATAGCTATAGGTGGAGAGTTATGCAAAATTTGCTATTATACTATCACTTGAGATAGTCAGAAGGAGTAACATACTTGTAGTATTTTTCCTCTATTTTTATTTGCATGGATAATTAATTATAAAAACATGAACTATGTTTGCTCATATTTTTCCTTGCCTTTGTGCATAGGGCTTGACCAATTCAACACATTTAGTGTTTCCAAACTATCCATAGAGGTATTGCCTTAGGTATATCGATGCAAATTTTTAGTCTATTGGTTTCAAAGGGTAGGAGCTCAACAAATTAATGGAAAATGCTAGCTATTCTTACACCAAGCATGACTTTGATTCTTCAATGGAAGGCATGAAAACATAGTGCTTAGAAGCCTAAGAGTGGTTGAACAATATTCCCTTGGCTTTATGGGCTACACATGCTTTTGATAGCAACTGCAAAACTGATATGGTGGTGAATAACCTTTAATAGTATGATTCTTGATGTTAGATCCAAACCAATCAAAACTATGTCATAAGACATCAGGACCAAGGTGATGGTGATAAATTAAGCAAAAAGGGCATGTGCAAAAAATGCTAGGGTGATCACACCAACCTACTCTAAAAAATTAGGAGAGAATAAGAAATATTTAAGAATGTACAGATCTACAAAGGAAAAGGGTGGATTATGAAAAGTGGTCTAGGGGATGGACAAAAGCTATGTTGTCAACTTGGAAGAAATGACTTGTGGTTGTAGGAAATGGGATATCACTGGAATTCCTTACAACCATGCCATTTCTACCATTTACAAGTCAAAGCAGCAACCCAAAGATTTTATAAATATTTTTTTTCAAAAAGCGAATGTATCTTGAAGTACAAATCCAATTGTTACCATGTATACCTGGTGTTGACTGTTGGACAAAGAATGAAACTCTAGATAGTGATCCACCTGTATTCAAGCTTACCAAAGGTTGAGACCAGACTAAAAGAATCAAAGATAGTTTGAAGTGCTAGCACCAAAGCAAAGTTCAAGAATGGGTACAATAGCATGCAACAACTACAAGGGATTGGGCTATATAGTATAAATACACTAGCTATGACACACCACTTAAACCATCCCCACATATGAGGAAGAATAACACCAAGTAATTGTTAGTTGTCTTTATATAGTAGTTCTATTAATAAATATACTTTTGTGCTAATATATCTTAATTTAATTTGATTGGAAAATAGAGAGGCACCAATGATGGATGTGAAATATAGCCATCAAAGTCCGCATTTAAACTAGATATTTTTCATATATTTGATAAAATATCTCTTTATTTCCTGCCACTAATGCCTAATAATCAGAGGGGTATGCAATCCTTTCTTTCTATTTTTGCCTGCGCAGATTATGACGTATTATGAAGGGAATCACTACATAAATACCAAAGATACGGGATTTCCAACATGCCAAAGAAACCAGGAGCCGTGAGGAGGCAACTTCAAGTTTAACGATCAACTATACGGCCCGCCGCCGTATAGTTGCGGCCGTATAGTTTGCACGTACCTCCTTAGGTCAAACAGAAGAACTTTCATGAAGGGGCCCCTATATAAAGACTCTTCAGGAAATGAGAAACGAGCCCCCGACTCCACAACATCACTTCTTTCATCCTCAACTCTCCCTGCCGCCACGTAGGAGGAATAGATCTAGATCTAAACCTCTAAACCCTTCTCCACCACCATAGCCATCTTCCACCACTCGTAATAGCAGATCTCATATCCAATTAGCGACATTGTAAGACTATTTGTTATCAACTCTATGATCTCTATTACAATGTTTATGATTGTCGATTTCATCTCTATGTGTGAGTAATTCTCCTTGCTAAGGGCTTCGGCCTAGCCATGTAGCTTTTGTGCATGTTATTTATCATAGATAGAATTATGTATTAGCTTGTATGACTTGATGATTGTAGTACACTCTCTTGCCTCAACGTAAGGACTTGTCAGGTACCCAAGACCCCGAGGATTGATCCAGGTAAAGGGAGTGTGAGTAACGACCGATATGCAGGATAGGGACCCCAGTGACAGAAAGGGTAGTACAGCTGTATGTGAGAAACTTACTTGGGATTAACAGTGACATCACTATACATATCACTAGTTCTCTTTCTTCCATGGATGAGACTAGTAGGTTATTGCCATAAGCAGTTGCGGAGGCGATAAAATTTATGGATGCACTGTCCACATATAATTATCTTGCTCTAACAATTACATGAGTATTTTATTACTATCTATCATTCCCATCAGATGTTTTGCACGACTACTGGTGAAAACCAAAGACCCTAGGCCCTCTCTCTCTCCATCAACAACAATAACAACAACAAGATCACAAACTCTTGGTCCGGTGAAAACGCAATAGGAATTCTAAAACTCTCGAAGGTCCGTTAAGGTAATCTCACTTTGCTTTCTGCTTCTCGAGGATTCAATAAACCTAGGTCTACTAGGGAAAAGAGCTATACTACATCCGTAATCCGGATCGAAGGTACCAACCCTTTTTTGGCGTCGTTGTCGGGGAAGCAATAGCTACCCAGGTGAGGTTAGTAGGAACCTTGCTAGTTTTAAATTCTCATTTTTAATTTTGTTAGTTTTCTTTCAGTTTTTATTTGAAAAACCAAAAGAATGAGTTAGTCTTTTTAATTCTTGCTTTCTCACCATTAGTACTTGTTTAAGAAAACACAAAAACATAGAAAGTATGGCTGAAAAGAAGCTTGAGGAGTTTGCAACTTCTAACAATACTCCTAATTTCATCGCATGGAATTCGAATAAACGTGGGATGTTCTTGTTTTGCAGCGCCTAATGAGAGTAATGTTGGTACTTCAAGCAGCAGGCCAGGAGGTGAGCATACTATATGGAAAAGCATCTGGCAATGCCCTATCCCCCCAAGGTGCGTACATTAGCATGGCGAATCACGCGTAATGCCCTGTCGACCTAGTTGAATAAGCAACAACGTGGTATAGAGACTCCTGCAACATGCCAAATTTGCGGCAGAGAAGAGGAATCAACATTTCATGTTTTTCTTTGGTGCCCCCATGAGCTAAGCCTGTGGCAAAGATTAGCATCTGAATGGAAGCTACCTGAGGTGGAGAACATTCAGAATACGGGCACAAAGTGGTTGCTTACCCTGCTGCAGAAGCTGGACTCGACCTAGTGTGCTTGGGTACTGATGATCCTATGGCGTATCTGGCACGCTCATAATGAAGTGACACATGAAAAAGCTTTACCCTACATTGAAGGCTCGACATGGTTCCTAATAAGCTATCTTGATTCACTAACTCTATTGAAGCAACATCCAGATTTCGATCCAGCGAAGGGCAAGCCGGAAAGGAGATCATTAACCATGAACTTGGAATGCAGAAGCAAGCCAAGCAAAGTGGTATAGAACAGCGGAAGCCACCAGACAAATGGAAGAAGCGGCCACCAACCCATACAAATCTCAACATTGATGGATCCTTCATGCCTGATGGCTTTGCAGGAGCTGGGATGGTGCTGCGGGATAGCCAGGGCATGATCATCTTCGCGGCATGCCGACAACTGCTATAGTGCTCTGACGCAGTCACTGGTAGAAAACGCCCCATGCGTCCCGGTTGGTAAGGGCCATTAGTCCCGGTTGCCCAACCGGGACGGGGCAATCGGGACTAAAGCTCTAACCTTTAGTCCCGGTTGCCCCACCAACCGGGACAAATGGGGGCACACGTGGCGGCATCAGAGCGCGAGGGGGGGGGGGGTGGAGCATTAGTCCCGGTTCGTAACACGAACCGGGACTAATAACCTGCTGCCGCGGCAGAGATTTGGCCCATTTCTCTGCCGCGGCAGAGAATTCATTTTGGCACATTTTGTTGCCGCGGCAGCATTTTCGCCACTTTTTGTGCCGCGGCAGAGAATTCATTTAGGTTGTTTTATTGTTTATTTAGTGTTTTGCACTTATCAACGAAGGAACCTTATATTACACAAGATCATCATGACAATATTACATTCAATACACGGATCGAGTCCATGCACTACATAGAAAAGTTGCTATTCGATGCTACCGGCCAATTTCTTGAAAGTTGCTATTTTTACAATTCCTATTGTCTATACACAGCCGAGTAGTATTCCCCTTGTGTGTTTAGGACTTCTGCATCCAAGAATCCCGCCAATTCCTCCTGAATTGCTCGTACGCGATCCTTTGGCAGAAGACCGTCCCGTAGACGTTCGATCTGATTTTAAAAAGGAGTCAGCCTATATGAATGAAACTAAACACAATTTGATTGTAATTAAAAACTATAGAAATTGTTTACGTACGTGGAGTTGCTCTAAATTTCTTCCCTTCTCATCGCACGTCTGCCGGATGAACTCGCATACATAGTATCCACATAGATTGTTACCTGGTCCCTGCGTCAGGCACTTTACGAGAACAGAGTTCAATCAAAATAATAATCAAGCATGATAATAACTGTATCAAAACTAGAATCAAAGAGATGCACGGATATAGCTAGTGGTGCTTACATTTAGTGGTTGAAATGTAAGCTCCTCTTTTCAAACACCCCTAGCCTTCTTGGTGAACCGTTTCCAAGCGCTGCCCGGCGTAGAAAACGAATAAAATAAGTTATTAAGTACTTGATATCATAAAATTCACGAACGTTGCCGATATAGTGTCGTAATGATTAGAATTACCGCTGGAGAAGTATCTGCATGTCCTTCCACGTCTCAAGGGGTTTATGTTTCGAGTCCATGACTAGTACACGCCCTTTGTCAAGTTGAATGATTAACAGAATATAGTGGAAGCTGAAAATGCATAACTAATCAATTATATACTTAACATCGAGTAAGCGAAATAGAAAGTGTATACAAGACAATAACACTCACTCGAAGTTGTAAGGAAATAATATTTCCCTTTTGGTTTCTTGAAACCTTAACGCGTGTACTATATTATCCTCCGTATCCTGGGGGCTTATTTTGAGATTAGCTTCATGAACCCAATATGGGTCAATGAAGCCAATGTCATAGATTTGTCCTCTGCTGCATTCGAGAATCTTCATTCTGCATATTACAGTATGATGATATACATGCAATAAACAAAATAATATAGCTGGAGACTAAATTAATTACAGAATTAGTACTTACAGACAATAGGCACTGATGATCGATTTGTCTAAGGCGTCTTGATTGAATAATTGAAATAGTTCATCAAATTCAATGGATATCATGTCATCCTTATCTTTCCCATGATGCTTTTTTGTAACCCTCAGCACTATCCAGTTAGCCCCGGCCCTTGTGGCATGCATGTACCAGTTATGCAATCTTCGCATTTTTGTTGGAAGATTGTTTACCTCCTCAGGTTTGACGAGAGGTTTTCCGTATTGGTATTTGTATGCTACTTCACTCACGGGAAGAACTCTAACTGGGATAAGTACTGGGCAATACTCATACCTTGAGCAGCGGCAGCTTTTCCGTATTGTGCAACTATCTTTGGATCATACTGCTCTTCGGCCCCATATTTGCTCGACCCCACATTGGTTTGAGAAATCACCTTGAGAGGGGCGCAAGTCAGTTTTGCTTGTTCTCCGAGCTGGGCAACAGATTTCTCGCTTGCATCAGTACTGCTCTTCGAGGCTTTTTGTGCCGCATGTGACTTGAGAATAGAACGCTCATAGTCTGATGACAGCTTTGGCTCGGGTTGATGAAGATTCTTTAGCATTTTCAACACTTTGGCTTTTTCTTCTTTGGTGCTGGGGAACTCTGGCTCTTTCGGCCGCCTCAGCTTAGCGAAAAACGCTGTCGTTTCCGCATCAACGATCGCCACAGTCTCCTCTTCAGTACAGTCATAAGCTCTCTTGGGAGGAACCGTTGGTACTTTTGGAAGAGGCTCTTGTTTACGTTTCGGCGATCGCTTACGACGCATAGTAGCGGTACGCTTACGCTTTTTATCCTGAGGCGCCAGCGATGGCTCCCGCGGCGATGGCTGCACCAGAGATTGGTGAGGCGACGGAGCCGGGTGAGGCGACGAAGACGGCTGCCGCGGCGGCGACGACCTCGCTGGAGACAGGTGAGGCGGCGGCGAAGATGGCCTTGGCATGTGATTTTGAAGCACGATACATTCCTTCGGCCAAAGAATGGTGACGTTTTTTGCGTCACCCAGCACAGTCACATCCCCTTCACCAGCAGGGTAGTGAAGATCCAAAAACTCAAAGGTGGGCATGATTTCATCCACGCCGACAACAGCGTAGCCCTCTGGAACCGGACGACAGTGGTAAGTTGGTGTGGGTCCAATTGGTAAGGCATAGCCGACCGCCACCTTCATTGATATGTTCACAACTTTGACATGTAGCTCGCAGTGTGTCATCTCTGTGATATCATCCACTGGGTAGCCAACAGGAGCCATCGTCGGTGCATCATCGTCATCGCCATTGTCATCACCCGGGACCTCGGTGGAAGCCACACTGCTTTTTCGATTATTCGATAGGCCGGTAGCATCGAATGCAGTGTGCTGCTGAGATGGGCTGGTAGTACTTTGCTCTTTAAGTGCGTTAATTTCATCTTGTTGTTGCTTTAATCGTTCTTCAATTAAACGCATTCGCTCTTTCTGACTTTCTGCTTCAACTGCCGCCCTGTCCTTACTCCTCTGACGGCTTCTATCAGGATATTTCTTCCTCTCTTCGGGAAACCCAGTCCTCCATGATTGGGAGCCTATTGTGCCTCGTGTTCGTCCATCATGTTCCTTATTTCCAAGGGCGAGTGTGAGCTCATCATTCTCTCTATCGGGAATGAAGTCCCCATCTTTAACAGCCTTTACTGCTTTTCTGATCCTCTCGATTGGCAAGGGGTCTTCTTTATGTCGTATGTTATATATACACCTCCCTTCCGAGTCCAACGTGCCCCCATGCCCGTAAAACCAATTCCTTGCACGTTCTACCCAATCGTCTGTCTCTGGGGTGATCTTTTTATCACGCAGTTCCTGCTCAAGTTTCTCCCACTTAGGAATGCCAGCCCTGTAGCCACCTTGCCCCATAGTATGGTGATACTTCTTGTTAGCAGCATTCAGCTTATTCGTTTCAGACATTTTCTTAGCTTTTTCTGATTTCTTGTATTCCACAAACTCAGCCCAGAATGGTTTTATCTTCTCAAACTGAATACTCTTGAAATCGGGAGTCTTGTTTTTCACGACATAGTCAAGGTGCACTCTTTTCTTCCAGTTGGTGAAACACTGGGCCATCTTCTTCAAATCCCACTCCCTGACCTTAGCCTCCATGGCTCTCCCATGTTGTAAGGCGTCCTCAACTGGATCCTCCGCATTTGGATCCAGCTCTATCTTCGGTAGTTTGAAATTAACCATGAGCCTCTTCCACAGTAAATCTTTGGCGTGGTTAGGGACAAATAAACATATTCCCTCTTCATCCGCATTAGCAGGCCTATTCCAATTTCTAATGGTGATCGGGATTAAGTCCCTAACGATTACTCCGCATTGTGCCACAAATTTGGTTGCGACAACTTCGGGAGCCGTCGGCTTGCCGTCTTCAGCGAAATCTTCGATCCTGAACCTCTCATGGTCTTGCAACTTTTTGGTTGGGCCTCGTCCGCTCTTTTCAGTAGATTCCTTTGATCCGGAGGGCTAAAAGAAGAAAGATCGTCGTTACTATTTCTATATAGATAGCAGATGATTAATTAATGAATTGATTTATATTGCATGCACCTCGCCGAAGCGGTCGTCTTCTCGATTACACAAGGCATCGCCTTCTCCCTCGCGGAAGGCAACACCTTCAACCTCAAACAAGTTGTCTACTCCGGTAAAAAGAGGATCACCCTCACCGGAGTTGTTCAGAAACATTGATACGTCTAAATTATCTTCCCCACAGATCACACCTTGGATCAACTCTTCCTTTTCTTCGTCTCTGACGTGTGGGTCCATATTTTCTGCATAGGTGGAAAAACGAATAAGTCAAAGCGGCTAAAGGAGAAAGTTAAGGAGAAACCCTAATATATACATACACAATAATAAAAATGAAGAGAAACCCTAAATCCTAAACCTAGCTACAAAAAGGAAACCGTGTAGTAGATAGGTAACTCTAGCTAAAATCAACTAAAATCAATATTCCGGAGTTCCGAGGGGTGTAAAACCTAGTTCGGAGAAACCTCGGATGCATATGAGAGGGGAACATGAGTATAAGGCTACAAAAGGGAAACTATCCAGCAGATAGGTAACACTAGATACTAACAAAATACCATATTGGAATCGATCTCGATCTCGATATCGTATTCTACCGAGAAGAACCAAATCACCGGAAAGAAAGGGAAACAATCAACACATGGCATCGATGCAATGCTCAAGAAATGATGATGGTACGACAAGTTAATGTGCATTGGAATGTAACCCTAAAGCATGCTCGACAAGTTAATCGGGGTTCCGAGGGGCGCAAACCCTAACTCAAGGAACTCCGGAATCACCTGTTAGGGTTACTAGGGTGTTCTAATTAAACTTGTCATTTAATTTGTTGAACAATGCATGATTATAGCATAGATAGATAGTTCTCATTTTTCTGAACATTTTGGTATATTATTTGTATTTTTCTGAATTACAGATTAAAAGTTATTGAATTTACAAGTTTTATTCAAATTCTGAAATTATTAAATCAAATGTTTAACCTTTTGCACCATAGTAAGAACTAGCCATAGTGGCTGACAGGTGGGGCCCGGAGCCACCTCAGCAGCCACGCAAGCAAAGGAGAAACATGGTCATCTGTCACCAGAGAAGGAGCTAGCCCTAGAGGCTGACTCGTGGGACCAGGGCCACGCGGATGCCACCTAGACGCCACGTTGGGCTCGCCAGCGGGAGCAGCCGCCGCCGCACATCTCGCGCCGCTGACGCCGCCGCCGCACATCTCGCGCCGCCGCCGCACATCTCGCGCCGCTGTCGCACCCACCCGTCGGTGCCTGCCTGTGGCGGCAGGGGGAGGAGGAGGAGGGGGAGGACAGAGGCATGATGGAGAGGGGGAGGACGGAGGCAGGCCGTACCTTCTAGCGGGCGGTGACGACACGCGGCGACGGTCGTTGGAGGTGGTGGCGATGGTCGTTGGGCAGCCTGACGGCGGGGCGGCGGCGCGGGAAGCTTGACGAAGCGGCGGCACTGACGACCACGGGCAGCTGACGGTGAGGCGGCGGCGCAGGCAGCCTGACGGCGTCGGGGGCGGCGAGCTCGGGCAGCCTGCCGGTGTCGGGGGCGGTTGTGCGCGCGTCGGTGAAGCAGAGAAGTGATGGGGAAGGGAAGAAGAAGAGGAGGCGCGCGCTGTTATAACCAAAGGGCCTTTAGTCCCGGTTGGTGGCTCCAACCGGGACTAAAGGGGCATACGTCCCGGTTGGAGCCACCAACCGGGACGTATAGTCCAATATTTTCAGCAGACCAAGGGTTGGCGCGCAGGGGGTCTTTAGTCCCGGTTGGTGGCTCCAACCGGGACATATTCCCCTGATTTCAAATTTTTTCAGGTATTTTCTCTCTGTTCCCGCCTTATTTTTTATTTTGGGGTTTAAATTTGTATTGTTTTTTAAATGATAATTAATTTGGAATTTAGAAAAACTTTAAACATAAAAAGTGTTTGGATTTGAATAAATAATTCAAAACCATTTTCTGTTTTAAAAAATAATTAATGTAACCATTTAAAATATGAACCATTTACAATTAAAAATGAATTAACTTATATTTTTTTAATATCAATTTGGAATTTAGAAAAACTTTAAACATAAGAAGTGTATGGATTTGAATAAATAATCCAAAACCATTTTGTATTTTTAAAAAATAATTAATGTAACCTTTTAAAATGAATTAACTTATATTTTTGAATATTAATTTGGAATTTAGAAAAACTTTAAACATAAAAAGTGTTTGGATTTGAATAAATAATTCAAAACCATTTTCTGTTTTAAAAAACAATTAATGTAACCATTTAAAATATGAACCATTTACAATTAAAAATGAATTAACTTATATTTTTTTAATATCAATTTGGAATTTAGAAAAACTTTAAACATAAGAAGTGTATGGATTTGAATAAATAATCCAAAACCATTTTCTATTTCTAAAAAATAATTAATGTAACCTTTTAAAATGAATTAACTTATATTTTTGAATATTAATTTGGAATTTAGAAAAACTTTAAACATAGAAGTGTATGGATTTGAATAAATAATCCAAAACCATTTTCTATTTCTAAAAAATAATTAATGTAACCTTTTAATATGAATTAACTTATATTTTTGAATATTAATTTGGAATTTAGAAAAACTTTAAACATAAGAAGTGTATGGATTTGAATAAATAATCCAAAACCATTTTCTATTTTTAAAAAATAATTAATGTAACCTTTTAAAATGAAGATAGGGGACGAGCATCGTTAGAACTTGCATTGGATCTCTGAAGAAACCACATATTGCGAGTCTAAAAATGATTTTTTCAAAAAATCACGGGCGATAGATCATGTACCTGTAGTACAAACCGGACCCACTTCCTACCGATTCGGCAGACATTTGTCCTTTTTACCCGGGATGGACGAAAAGGTTTGAGATGTACCGGTTGGGAGATAGTCCATGTAAGGTGGTCTAGTATTTTAGGAAAATGGGACGGTAGCATTCTGAAACGGCATTTTGGTGGTTACTTCACAAAATGACCCGTTTTTTGCGCTTGGAAAATGGAAAAGGGCTTTTCCGTGCGACAAAAAGGAAAACTTCCTCCTGCAACATTGTTCTCCATACCAATTTCCACACACATGCATAATATGGGCATAGTATCACAAACTATGCCGTGATTCAGCACATAACATCGGTCATTTGGACCGAAAGCCATGAAACCTCGAACATGATAGGTCATTTTGTGAAGGTTTTTTCGAAACATGATCAATATACCAAGTCTGGTATTTTTCCTTTCAACTATGTAACAAAATATGACACCACGCGAAGGATTTTCATTGTTCGGATTTTTTTTTGAATTTATTATGCCCGTTTTGAATTATCTGAATTTCTAACTATGGTCGAACCGGTGTGCATGAAGATAGGGGACGAGCATCGTTAGAACTTGCATTGGATCTCTGAAGAAACCACGTATTGCGAGTCTAAAAATGATTTTTTCAAAAAATCACGGGCGATAGATCATGTACCTGTAGTACAAACCGGACCCACTTCCTACCGATTCGGCAGACATTTGTCCTTTTTACACGGGATGGACGAAAAGGTTTGAGATGTACCGGTTGGGATATAGTCCATGTAAGGTGGTCTAGTATTTTAGGAAAATAGGACGGTAGCATTCTGAAACGGCATTTTGGTGGTTACTTCATAAAATGACCCGTTTTTTGCGCTCGGAAAATGGAAAAGGGATTTTCCGTGCGACAAAAAGGAAAACTTCCTCCTGCAACATTGTTCTCCATACCAATTTCCACACACATGCATAATATGGGCACAGCATCACAAACTATGCCGTGATTCAGCACATAACATCGGTCATTTGGACCGAAAGCCATGAAACCTCAAACATGATAGGTCATTTTGTGAAGGTTTTTTCGAAACATGATCAATATACCAAGTCTGGTATTTTTCCTTTCAACTATGTAACAAAATATGACACCACGCGAAGGATTTTCATTGTTCGGATTTTTTTTTGAATTTATTATGCCCGTTTTGAATTATCTGAATTTCTAACTATGGTCGAACCGGTGTGCATGAAGATAGGGGACGAGCATCGTTAGAACTTGCATTGGATCTCTGAAGAAACCACGTATTGCGAGTCTAAAAATGATTTTTTCAAAAAATCACGGGCGATAGATCATGTACCTGTAGTACAAACCGGACCCACTTCCTACCGATTCGGCAGACATTTGTCCTTTTTACCCGGGATGGACGAAAAGGTTTGAGATGTACCGGTTGGGAGATAGTCCATGTAAGGTGGTCTAGTATTTTAGGAAAATAGGACGGTAGCATTCTGAAACGGCATTTTGGTGGTTAGTTCACAAAACGACCCGTTTTTTGCGCTCGGAAAATGGAAAAGGGCTTTTCCGTGCGACAAAAAGGAAAACTTCCTCCTGCAACATTGTTCTCCATACCAATGTACACACACATGCATAATATGGGCACAACATCACAAACTATGCCGTGATTCAGCACATAACATCGGTCATTTGGACCGAAAAAGCCATGAAACCTCGAACATGATAGGTCATTTTGTGAAGGTTTTTTCGAAACATGATCATTGTTCGGCACACATTTAGTCCCGGATGTAGTCACAAACCGGGACTAAAAATATTTTTCGCCATTTCCCACCTCTTCCCGCCAAGTTTTCCCGCCCTTTCCTTTCTACTAGAGCTTTTAGTCCCGGATGTAGTCACTAACTGGGACTAAAGATATTTCCCGCCATTTCCCAAAGCTTCACGCCAAGTTTTCCCGCCCTTTCCCTCTATATTTAGGGTGATCGTGTCATGGCTATCCACACATCCACACCTTCCTCTCTTAGAACAATGGACAACGCCTACTGGGCCATTCTGACCCTCGAGGAGACCGAGGCGCTGTGCGCCTCCAACTACCCTTGTCCGCCGGGCTACCGGCCGCCCGCCGGCTGGATGCTGAGCGCAGGAGGGGTTCCTGTCCCTCCTGTCCCTCAAGGTTCCGCACGCCAGGCGGCCATCACAAACCACTTCTACCACGAGCTCACGCCGGAGCAGCGGATGGATCCCTAGTGGGATCCCGACAACTACGACACCTGGAATGCCTTCTTCGCTAATAGGCGGGAAAGGGAGCTCGCCAGGTACGAGGGTGATGGCCCGCCACCGGTGAACCACAACGAAGCCGGCCGTCGTCTGTGGTGGGTGAACCGTACTATCATCGAAGTGATGTGCTACATCGCCGGGGGAGACAATCCTCGCCTACGTTGCCCACGAGTCCACCCGCCACAGGCCCCACACTGTCCCGGCGGTAGCGGCATCGTCTTCAAGGAGACCCCTCTCCCACCCGCCGTAAATCCGAGGCTGGAATGGCCCCTGGTATATGCCATGGATGGGCTGAGGATCCCCGGAGTGGCAGGTGACGATGACGATGATGATGACGACGACGATGAAGACCCTGAAGCTGCGTACTATAGGACTAGGCATGATTATGACTAAAGGGGGCGGCTTTAGTCCTGAGTGTTAGCTAGTCCCAGTTTGTCCCGGTTTTTAATATTAATAAATGTCTTGAGTGTTACCTAATAAATAGAGGGAAATGCCTATATAAAGAGAGGGTTCATATTTAGTCCCGGTTGGAGAAACCAACCGTGACTGAAGGGATTGCGGCAGAGTGGGCCAGGCAACACTAATAATAGGGGTGAGTGTCGACATTATGTCGTGCGGCTTGTACCTTGTCCCGGATGGTGTCACCAACCGGGACTAAAGATGAACCTTTAGTCCCGGTTGGAGACACCAACCGGGACTAAAGACGAGTCAGCACTAATAATAGGGGTGAGTGTCGACATTATGTCGTGAGTGTCGACATTATGCCGAGCTCCTTGTACTATAAATATGCATCCTTGTGAGTCCAGTCCTCCAGCCAGTTTGAGGCATCTCCAAGATGGTTTTAGAGAGCAGGGACACCACTACGGCCAGTTTCAGGGAGATGCCGACGGAGCCCAGTCCCCCGGCATCTCCGAGAAACTGGTCATAGAGGCACTCCCTAATATGTGAAATTAGTTAGCTCCGAGGCGTATTGATCTAGTTAGTGAAGTTACAAGCTGCAAGATGGTTTTTGAGAGCAGGGACACCACTGCGGCCAGTTTCAGGGAGATGCCGACGGAGCCCAGTCCTCCGGCATCTCCGAGAAACTGGTCATAGAGGCACTCCCTAATATGTGAAATTAGTTAGCTCCGAGGCGTATTGATCTACTTAGTGAAGTTACAAGCTGCAAGATGGTTTTCGAGAGCAGGGACACCACTGCGGCCAGTTTTAGGGAGATGCCGACGGAGCCCAGTCCTCCGGCATCTCCGAGAAACTGGTCATAGAGGCACTCCCTAATATGTGAAATTAGTTAGCTCCGAGGCGTATTAATCTAGTTAGTGAAGTTACAAGATGCAAGACATTTATTAATATTAAAAACTGAGACTACAAAACCGGGACTAAAGGCCACAAACCGCGAAAGATATCCTTCGGTCAAGCCACAAACCGCGAAAGACATGAACTAGAGTTACATAATATGAGCATGAACTTCTTGGCATATGTCATTCCTTATGACCGCTTCAGACGTAACCATGGAGCATCTTCTTTACTTAACGGAATGCTTGGGTCAGTTTTCACTGTGAAGGGCGGAATTTCATCAAACTTATTATAATCTTCTCACATGTCTGTCTTGTCCTCGATTCCCACGATGTTTCTTTTCCCTGAAAGAACTATGTGACGCTTTGGATCATCATATGATGTATTCGTTTGCATATTTTTTATTTTTTTCGGTCTGGAGGACATGTCCTTCACATAGAAAACCTGAGACACATCATTGGCTAGGACGAATGGTTCATCTCTATAACCAAGATTGTTGAGATCCACTGTTGTCATTCCGTACAACTGGTCTATCTTTACCCCTTCCCCATTCAGGTTGATCCATTTGCAGCGAAACAAAGGGACGTTAAAAGAGACTCCATAGTCTAGTTCCCATATCTCCTCTATGTAACCATAATATGTGTCCTTTTGTCCATTCTCGTCTATTGCATCAAAGCGGACACCACTATTTTGGTTGGTGCTCTTTTTATCTTGGGCGATCGTGTAGAATGTATTCCCATTTATTTCGTACCCTTGGAAATTCAATACAGTAGAAGATGGTGACGCGGCCAACAAGTATAGCTGATCTCCAACAGTGGTGTCATTCAAGAGATGTGTCCGCATCCAACCACCGAAAGACTTCATGTGTTCATCTGTAATCCATGATTCAGGCTTCCCCGGGTTTTTGGAGCGTACAATATTCTTGTGTTCCTCGATATACGGAGCTGCCAAGGTGGAATTATGTAGAACTGTGTAGTGTGCTTTAGTGAAAGAATCCCCGTCCCTACATATCATTGCTTTCTTTCCCAGCGTGCCTTTTCCACTTAGTCTTCCCTCATGCCGCGAGTCAGAAACACCAATCGGCTTAAGGTCAGGAATAAAGTCAACACAAAACTCAATGACCTCCTCTGTTCCATATCCCTTGGAGATGCTTCCTTCTGGTCTAGCACGGTTATGAACATATTTCTTTAAGACTCCCATGAACCTCTCAAAGGGGAACATATTGTGCAGAAATACCGGACCGAGAATGGCAATCTCTTCCACTAGATGAACCAGGAGATGCGTCATAATATTGAAGAAGGATGGTGGGAACACCAATTCAAAAATAACAAGACATTGTACCACATCCTTCTGTAACCTTGGCAGAATATCTGGATTGATTACCTTCTGAGATATTGGATTGAGGAATGCACACAGCTTCACAATGGGTACTCGAACATTTTCCGGTAGAAGCCCCCTCAATGAAATCGGAAGCAACTTCGTCATAATCACGTGACAGTCATGAGACTTCAGGTTTTGGAACTTTTTCTCTGCCATATTTATTATCCCCTTTATATTAGATGAGAAGCCCGACGGCACCTCGATACTGTAAAGGACTTCAAAAAAGATTTCCTTCTCTGCTTTGGTAAGAGCATAGCTGGCACGACTTAAGTGACGCCCTTTATCCGTCTTGTTATCTGTATGCATGTTCTTTGGGTCTTTCATAATTTGTTGGTCCTCCCATGCTTCAGGTGTATCTTTTGTCTTCCCATACACGCCTAGGAATCCTAGCAGGTTCACGCGGAGATTCTTCGTCACGTGCATCACGTCGATTGAAGAGCGGACACGCAGGACTTTCCAATATGGCAGCTCCCAAAATATAGATTTCTTCTTCCACATGGGTGCGTGTCCTGTAGCGACGTCGTTCGGAACTGATTGACCGTCGGTACCCTTTCCAAAGATTACTTCTATGTCCTTGACCATACCAAATACATCATCACCAGCAGGGAGTTCAGGCTTCTTCCGGTGATCTGCCTCACCTTTGAAATGCTTGCCTTTCTTTCTTACGGGATGATTGGTCGGAAGAAATCGTCGATTCGCCAGGTACACAACCTTCTTGCATTTATGCAAATATGTACCTTCGGTCTTATCTAAACAGTGGGTGCATGCCTTATATCCTTTGTTTGTCTGTCCTGAAAGGTTACTAAGAGCAGGCCAATCATTGATGGTTACGAATAACAACCCTCGTAGATTAAATGGCTCCTGTTTGTTCTCATCCCACGCACGTACACCTGGTTTGCCCCACAACTGTAAGAGTTCTTCAACTAATGGCCTAAGGTACACATCAATGTCGTTGCCCGGTTGCTTCGGGCCTTGGATGAGCACTGGAATCATAATGAACTTACGCTTCATGCACAACCAAGGAGGCAGGTTGTAGACACATAGAGTCACGGGCCAGGTGCTGTGACTGCAGCTCTGCTCCCCAAAAGGATTCATGCCATCCGTACTTAGACCAAACCATAAGTTCCTTGCGTCACCTGCAAAGTCTGGAAAGTCTCTCTCGATTTTTCTCCACTGTGACCCATCAGCAGGGTGTCTCAACTTCCCGTCTTTCTTACGGTCTTCTTTGTGCCATCGCAACAACCTGGCATGCTCTTTGTTTCTGAACATGCGTTTCAACCTTGGTATTATAGGAGCATACCACATAACCTTAGCAGGAACCCTCTTCCGGAGGGGCTCTCCCTCAACATCACCAGGGTCATCTCGTCTGATCTTATACCGCAACGCGTTGCATACCAGGCATTTATCTAAATTCTCATACTCCTTACCGCGGTAGAGGATGCAGTCATTAATGCATGCATGTATCTTTTGCACATCTAATCCCAGAGGACAGAGAGTCTTCTTTGCTTCGTAGGTACTCTCGGGAAGTTCGTTATGTTTTGGAAACTTCGGCTTCATTATTTTCAGCATCTTTTCAAATGAGGAGTCAGTTAGACCACACTCTGCCTTCCATCGCAACAATTCCAGTGTGGTACCGAGCTTTGTGCTGCCATCTTCACAATTTGGGTACAAAAATTTCTTGTGATCTTCTAACATGCCCTCTAACTTCAACTTCTCATTTTCTGTTTCACAGTCTCGCTTTGCATCAGAAATGACCCTACCAAGTTCATCAGCCGGCTCATCTGATGCCCGTTCTTCACCTCTTTCCTCTCCATTGTCTTCCATTGCAGTATCACTGTATTTAGGAAACATATGATGATAGTTGTTATCATCATCTTCTTCTTCACCATCTTCCATCATAACCCCTCTTTCCCCGTGCTTGGTCCAGCAATTATAGTTGGGCATGAAACCTTTCATAATCAGGTGGCCGCGAATGATTTTCGAGGAAGAGTACTCCTTGTTGTTCCGACATTGAACACATGGACAACGTATAAATCCATTCTCTTTGTTTGCCGTAGCCACATCGATAAATTTATCCACGCCTTTGATATACCCGGCTACCCGCCGGTCACCGTACA
The DNA here is from genome assembly GCA_916181665.1 of Avena sativa. Lineage (NCBI taxonomy): Eukaryota > Viridiplantae > Streptophyta > Magnoliopsida > Poales > Poaceae > Avena > Avena sativa. Next base: position 35,987,864 of record OV702285.1, on the reverse strand, counting down.
TCCATTCCCGACCGTTCATCTGCATCATATAAGTAAGTTTATCAAAAAACAGGACATCATAAATAGTAAAATAACCAATTCACACCGACACATGAATTGTATCAATGACCTAGAAAAGATAAGATTGCTAACCTCGATCGAGGGAAATAAAGAGGAGAAAGCTCAAGTGCGTCTCGGACACCTTCTATATTTTTGTTCTATGAGAAATTCAACGGGATTATTCACTCAAACATTTCAACAAACACCTTCAATGCATGCATGAGAAAAAACTAGCACACCCCCTCACACCTTCCACCATTCGAAAAAACAGAGTGGAGGCAGAGGGGGCTGGGGCGTTGCATTTATAGAGGGCAGGGGTCTTTAGTCCCGGTTGGAGCCAGCAACCGGGACTAAAGGTGCGTGCCACGCCACGTGGCTGTGGCCAAACCTTTAGTCCCGGTTGGTGGCTCCAACCGGGACGCATGCCCCCTTACCAACCGGGACGCATGCCCCCTGGCCCCGTGCCCGCTCCAACCGGGACGCGTGCCAGCATTAGTCCCGGTTGGTGGCGCAACCGGGACTAATGCTCCGAGGGGTCGCGAACGGATAGCCCTTTTTCCTCTAGTGAGTGGATGCAGAATTGGCTGCATTGGAGGAAGGCATCAACCTTACGATTCACGGGTCGCCTCTACCGATCCATGTGGAGACGAACTGCACCGAATCTTGCCTACTACTGAAAGAGGCAACACCCAACATGTCGATCTACATGTCTCGCATTCATGCTGAGAACTTGTAAAGGAGATAGATACTAGTATTGCTAGAATTAGTAGGAATATAAACATTGTAAGGCTGGTCATAGTGCAAGTAACTTCAAGAGTAACTAAGGGTCTAACTCAGCAAAATTGCTTATGTGGCAGTGAATTAATGAAGAGAGAGGGGGATAGAGTAACATAGTACCTCCGTCTCACAGCTCATGACATATATTTTGTGGCGCGATTATTTAAGGAGCGGTCGGCTAGGAGAAAACTACCGTAAAGTTTCCTAATTTACACCTGCATGCACGCAAGGAAACCTCCTTAATTCTCTCTCGAACGGTTCCCTGGCTCCTTGTTTCTCTCGCTCACGGCTGTCGCGTTCTCCTTATCTCTCCTATATGCACGCGCGCCGTCGCTCCTTGATAAACGAGCATGCTAACGAGGAAGACGGATCGGAGGGGTAAAACTGGGATGCTAGTGAGTCTGCGAGACGTACGCCTTAAGCTCTAAGGAAAATTCGATTTCTTTTACGCCCTAAGCTGTGAGACGGAGGGAGTATTTAGTTAGCGTAACATCACACATACCAATGCAAGATGAGTCTATCACCTAATAAATGATACTTTTTGCATGACACCACTTATATGTCACTCTCCATTATAAAGTTAGTAACATAAAGTAGTAACTTAGGCTAGTCATAGTGGGAGTAACATCACTAGTACTCCCTCCGTCCTAGAGTGTAAGTCACAATCTTATTTTCAGATTGTCCCACATATGAAGCAAATAAGGCATAATTTTGCATTAGTTGAAGTTAATTAGCACACGCAGCCCGCACCTTTTTCTCTCCTCCACATGCATCGGTTTGGCATGTCCATCATGCATGCAATAATTATGGGCTGTTTTTATTGGCTGTACCAGCTACGAAGCATCACAGTCCGGCCTAATTAGTCACAATTTCATCCCCAATCACGTTAGATATTAGAGGATTGTGACTTACACTCTAAGAACGGAGGGAGTAACATAAAACTATATCCAGCGCCAACTAGGCAATTTGATGACATGACATGTACTTAAATGAGGAGAGAGATGGTTGTGGTAACTAACTATGTTACCATAACATCACACTTTTCTAGACAAAATGAGTCTATGGGCTAATTAATATAGTCATGCATGACACTACCTATTAGTTACTATGCACTATGAAGTTGGTAACTTAGACTAGTGTCATATGCATGACACTAGTCCAAGTTACTCATCACTATGACCAGCCTTATGCATGTTACTGTTAAATTACTAAAAAAAAACTCGAAATGAGGAGTATTTAATTTGAAGGGAGTATGAGTTAGCGATGGCCTTTTCGGGAATGGGCTACGTACGCGTGTTATCTGGGAGTACACAGATTTTGCGATGAAGTCGAACATGCTCTCGAGGAATTTATTACTGCCATTATGTGGGAGACGGAGAGGCAACGAAAACACGAGACTTTATATACAGGGGAAGAAGATGACCCCAGCAGTGAGTAGCAGGAATGGCACCGCCGTCAGAGCGCAAGACCCTCGCGAACGTGACCGTAGAGGACGCTGATGCCCTGGACTGCGGCGTCTGCTACCTCCCGCTGAAGCCACCGATCTTCCAAGTATGCTCCTACATAATCATCGTCTTCTACTCTTCTACCCTTGTCAATCCCTAGAAACCAACTCTTCTCTCGTTTGTATGTGTGCTTGCAGTGTGCGGTGGGTCATGTGGTGTGCTCGCCCTGCCGCGACAAGCTACTCCATGCGAAGAAGTGTCACGTGTGTCGCGCTCCGACCAGCGGCGGCTACCACCGGAATCACGACATGGAGAGATTGGTGGAAGCCATCCGAGTGCCATGTCCGAACGCCGCCTACGGCTGCGCCGCCAGACCGAGGTACTACAACCACGGCGACCATCTCGAGAATTGCCCCCATGCGCCGTGCTACTGCCCGGCCGACGCCTGCTGTTTCGCCGGTTCTACAGGGGCGCTCCTGGACCACTTCGCCGTCTCGCACGAGTGGCCGTGCACCGAGGTTCAGGGCCGTAAGCGCACCGAAGTCCACCTCCGTGACGGGTTCCACACCTTGAACGTCAATTCCGATCGCAAGCAGTACCTGCTACTGCTAAAAGTGGAGCGGAACCCGTTTGGGCACGCGATCTCCGCATTCTTGTTGCATCCTCGGGTCGCCGTCGATAATATGCCGGTATTCATCGTCCGGCTCGAATACTCTCACAGCAACCACCTTCCTGACGACATGTGCCGCGGCCATAGTCAGGAAACCAAGTTCAGAGTAGCATGCACTGATCTCTCTGTTGGGTTGCCCAATTCGGAGGACTGTTTCCAGTTCTTCCTGCCCAAACCCGTTCAGCCAAGTGAGACGGATACTATCACTGTCAAGTTAACCATCACGCAGTTGTAGGCCTGCACACCCTGACGAGTCTACCGACGGTCTCTACTCCCACTTCGTGACATGTTGACTTAATGAATCAATGAGTTCTTCCATTAATGACATGGCTCATGCATGCGTATTTTGTGCTTTTTTTATTTCTTCGTTACACCGGCTTTTCCTCCAAACAAATCTTGCAGCTCCATTAAGAACGTGTTTGGTTGTCCATTCTGTAATGTAACCGGATTACTGTGTTAATGAATACCAATAAAATTGGTTTTGTTCAATTTACCTGTAAACATGTTCAAATTCCACGACTTCATGAACCGACCGATCAGACCCCTGTGATAACAAATCACATTACCAAGCCGCGTCCCTCTCGTCTAGAACCCCCTCATCTCGTCTCCTATTCCGCCGACTATTGCCTGCTCCTTCTCCACCGAGTCCTGCCAACAGCGCCGGTACACGCCCGCAACCGCTCCCTTGACGTCATGTCCTTCATCAGCGGCGCCAATTGAGGACACATGAGGAGCAGAGGTGGCTCGCGAGGACGAGTGCGTCCATGGATACCCAAGATTGAGGTGTGTACTGCTCCTTCTCTAGATCCCTTCTCCCCCTCTCCGGCTGTCTTGGAGCCCTCCCTCCATATCTTTATTTAGGTTAGATTTTTTTTTTTGATTTCATTGTGTTTAGATCTTTATTTATGTGATCAGAAGATATGCATTAAGAAAAAATGTGTTGTATCGGTTTCTGTCACCTGTATGAACTCACTAGATTTGGAATTTGCCCATTCTATTAACATTACCACCTGTGAATTTATTCCATTACCGTTTATAACAACTTCTAATTAGTTGGCAGGGCGGTTGGTACCGACTCTTGAAGTTGCCAACGTAATAAAAATATATACTTCATGAAGGTTCTAATAATATTGTTTTTATATTATAAATATTGACACCTTTTTTATATAGTTGGTCAAAATTTGAAAAGTTTTACTTTGACCAAAAAAGTATATGCGTCCTAATTTGGGATAGAGGGAGTACAACCATGTGAAAGTTGGAGACCACACGACTGATCGATTTTATGCTTCTGATTGCTCGTGCAAAAATAAGCTGGTCTTAAGCACAATTCTTATGTAAGTCACTCTACTAGAAATAAGAAAGATGATGCTTAGAAAGATTTAGCTTGTACCTATGTAAGCACTTTTTCTGAAATGGAGGTGATACCCCGGCCACTACATCAAAGTGATGCACACAACCTTATTTATTCAATATTATCACAAAGATAATATAAAGATCATCCCGAAGGCACCTCTGTGCCGATAAAGGAGTTTGAGGATTGGTGAGACGCCAAAATAAATGGGCGACAAAATAGTTATCCCTCTTATGCTCTGACTAGACAATGTCCACAGTAAAATAAATTGCTGCACAAAAAATAGATCTATATTAGTTATTGTTCCACTAAAACAGATTTCGACTTATACTCGCATACGTTTAATGTGTAACTCCAGCACTGATGATGATGCATCACAACTCACAATTGCCAAAGCATCTAGCAAGCAAGATTTCAACTACTATAGAGGAAAGCTGGCATATGAAACACCACAAACAAAGGACATAATGAGAACATAGCCAGTACATTGGGCAAGGACATTTTCCTAGTGAGTTCCAATTGTGAGTTAGTTGAACCCTGTATTTGCAATTCCCAGCTATTCATATTTCACTATAGGTGGAAACTACTGAACTTGTTGCTTGTCATGATCATTGATTAGTATGTAATGTTGCAAACATGGATTCTATGGTGAAACTTTGTTTGTTTATGTTAATATTTCAAACACCAAATTTATGTTGATGTGAAACTTGCAATCTAAATTGAATTCATGTTGCTCTCAATATTGCTAGTCAAAATGCATTACTTTTTCTGGTTATTTCATTTGCACATGCCCTACCTTCAATTGACAGAAATTTTACACGGAGTAAAAGCTTCCAATTAACTGTGAGGAGTACACTTTATACAACTTTATTACAGTGACACAAATTTGACACTAATTCGCTGAATGAAAAAAATCCTCCAACTAAACTTGACACAAGTACAATAAAAATGGACACAACATTTTCAATTTTTCCCTTGATAGCAGCTATCTCTCACTACAGGAAAACCAAACTTTGCCAAGTGAACAATGTCACATGGCATTACCAACGGCACGAAAAGGCTTTGCCGTGTACCGACACATGGCAAAGTCTACACGACATAGTATGTTTGCAATGTACTTTTGTCTAAAATCCACGGCAAACCTTTTTCGTGTGGCTAGCTGCACGACACAGCATAGAAAAGCACTTGACACCGCTACGGAGGAGACGACGCCGTCAAGGTGGGTCCCGCTTGCAGTACCCTGTGATGGTTCTCTTTGCCATGTGCCTTCCTCGGTGGGTCCCATGGAAGTGTGTCGTGTGAGGGAGCTTTGCCGTGCGCCCTCCATGTGTCGCTGTTAGCTTTGACGTGTGTCCAACCCGTTGTAACATCCCAGCATTAGAGCTTAGAAATAAGCTAAACCCAGATGTGTGCATTGTATTCATGCATAGAAAATCAGAATAATTTTCGCGCTTTTAAACAAAACTAGTCAAAGTGATTGAAGCTTCTCTTAGCTTGATGGAATTGAAGTAGATCATCAAGTTGACTGCAATAAGTTTCAATAAGACCTTTGCTAAAACCTCCTTTTGGGTAAGGAAGATTTGATCTAAGGGTAGATCAAATGTACTACAAGTTAAACCTTAATACAATGTGAATTATATTTGATCATTAGGTGATCATATTATAATATTCATAATAATTACTCATAAGTACCAAGTGAAGGATATAACACAAATAATAAGAATGTAACAATTATATCTTAATCTCATCTGCATACATCCTGAGTATCATAGTAATACCTAACCTTTAAACTTTTTAATGAGTTGAAGATGGAAAGAGACTAAGTCAAGATCATCTACTATATATCTTTCTTTCTATAGCAATCTTTATGGAACTTATCTTAATATCTGTTGTTTATCAATGTTGGGTACTTCCCCATTGATTCACAAATTATTTAACTATCAATCCTTGATCTACTATTTCTTGATCTTATCCTAATAACTACTTAAATCTTTTAAAGAGGACATAGTCCATTAATAACCTTAATCCAATATGAGCTACTAAGAAGATAATTTCAAGACAATGAAAAGTAGGATTGATAAAGCTTTGCTTAGTCAATTACGAACTTAAGCAATAAATGATTTAAAGATTATAATGGTAATGCTTTAGCCACCAATATTGAATACTTATATAAGTAATACTGGTAGGTAGAACATGATTAGAACCATAGTAGAGATAAGTTATCTCAGAGTAGTCATTGCAATCCACATAAATATAATTAGGGTTGGAGTAAAGCGCATATAAATGATATTATTCAACTAAAGTTAGTATAGCATAGAGTTATAGAAGTGGTGTTATTCATATTAAAGGATTGTCAACTTTATAGAAAAGTAGTTGGAAGCATACAACTAATAAAGATACATTAGTAATGAATGATTAAGAAGAGTATGAGTAGATTTGAAGGAACTATTTGTTGGATGGAAGGCTATTAACAGTAGAGTAGTAAATACAACCAAGCCATGATAGGAGGAAGTTATGAATACTCTAGTATCAATTCAATGGATTTATCAATAAGTTTAGAAATATAATAGGTGAAACAGAATATTCAGGTGAAGTAATAATTCATCATGTTAACCATGATGATAGATACAAAAGGGTAGTATATCTAGGAAAGGAATTCTTTAATAAGAAGTCTAGAATTATGAATTATGGAAGGTAGTAATTATTGGTAAACAACCAACTTTAAATCTTAAGCCAAACATAATATCCATTTCATATGATTAATCCATCATCCTATGTCTCTATCACTTCATAAAATTTTCTCCTATAGCAAATCACATAAGCACATCTTTACCAATTCCAACTATCATAATTCTATGTGCTTAGGAGCATTTTTATCCATTCCTATTTATAAAACATCCTAATTATAACCTTCTGTTATAAAGGGAGATTCCAACAAATATCATAAATATAAGACAATGTGATTAGTCATTAAAGCCTGAACCATATCCATAAAGGAATCTAAGTATATGCAAAACCCTAAAGCCAGGGTAAGGTTCATGATTCAAAACCCTAAACCTCTTTGTTATCACAATAGAATATATATATTTCCATTTTCCAAATTAATGGGAATAGTAATAACCAGATCATTGTCTTTTATATTTCATGCATTAAATAATGGTAAAGGATCATTATACATGTAAAAGTTTCTATTCACAATATGAGCCAATTAAAGTTAAGTTGATAAGCAAATAAGAATATATCATTCAAGAAATCCATAACTAAAGGAGGAAAATAAAATAATAAGAATAGCTTTTACAAAATAATAAAAGGGGTTCATATATTAAGAAAATAAAAGGAATATAACAAGATTATATATAATAAAATTCACAAATAATACTAACTATGTTTTAGTATTGTTAAAATTGTCCAACAAAGAAATCCTACAAAGAAAAGTTAAAAATAAATTCAAATCTGAATAAGAAAACAGAAAATGGAAAAAAGATAAAACAAATAAAAACACTACTTGGCCGTGGCCCAACACCCCTACACCTATCTAACGCCCCTGTGCAGCCCACAACAGCCCAGTACCCAGCCCAGTTCTTTTCTATCTGTGACTGACAAGTGGGGTCAGGAGAGGACCGCAGGTTGAGCTGAAGAAATCACTAGGGGGTTATCCGCAAAAAAGTCATCGTCACGCACATAGACAGCTCGCTGGCGGAGCTCGCCGTCGCTCGATGTCATCGTCGTCGTCAGCCGTGTGCCAAGATGCTCGCCGTCGTTCCAGAAAGGGATAAGAAGGCCACCGCGACGCCCTGCCTCAATCCCTATCCCCAATTCCTCCTTATCCTCTTAGATGTGAATGGAACTGAAACCCTAGCTCACCGGAGCCACCCCTCACCGTCGAATCACATCTCCCCACACCATTCTAAGCATCCATGGAGAAGCGCCTTCCTCCGTAGATCCTTGGGGTAGAATCTTGCATCAAGGGGATCACTGGAGCGGGTGAATTTTGTTGTTCCTCTTCGCAGCAGTTCGTCGGAATCCTCGTCGGGGAGCTCGTTTCCGACCACGCCGGTCCTCGCCGACCACTCTATCATCATCAGGGTGAGTTCCTGAACCTTCCAACATCATTGAATCACCTGATCTTGTTGTAAATCGCCGTTTCACCGTATACCACCGTCGGCCACCGTCGGAGCTCGTTAGAGCCGAAGCTCCGATGACCATTTCCGAGCGGCGTCGCCACTTTTAGGTTCAGTAGGTTGCGCTGATTCGAACTAGGTCCATTTCATTTGCTAGGGCGTCGTAGATCGTCTCCGATGACCACTCACCGACGGCGGTGGTGGTGCTGACACCATCGTTGCGTCATGCTCACCTCATGATCGAACCACGTCAGCTTGTTTGACCAGTCTTTGCCTGCGTGGTTGATGACGTGGCCTTGGGCCCATATATCATTGACTAGGGGTCAAGACAGGGTCAGTAATAAATGGATTTTCTTTACATAGCGAGCTGAGGTGGACACTGGCCCACTAGTTAGTGACTGGGGCTAACTCTTGGTACGGTGTAAAAAGTATTTTCTGTTAAGAAATAAATAAAATGTTATAATTTATTTAATAATATTCTAGAAATCAAATAAATGATTAAATCTTGTTTAATTAATAACTTTTGATTTATAATTCAGAAAAATATGTATAATATATGAAAATTTGTAGAAAAATAAAATCTACAACTTAAACTTATTATCAAATATTATTGTGATAATTATTAAATAAATATTATTTAATAAAGGTTTTATATGTAATAAAACTTTAATAATTTATATTTTAATAATGGTAAATGTTAAAAATATAATTAGAATACCAAAAATCTTAGAAAAACAAGAATTATAATTTAAAACTATAATCATGTATTATTATTTCACTTAAGTAAATATTTATTATTTATTAAGTAATTATGAAGTAATAAGAATTGTAAAAATCATATCTTATTATTTATAAATCAGAAAAATAAATATAATATACCTAAATGATCACCTAAATATTATCTACATGTTAAAAATATAATAATCTCCTCTTAAGTTAAATAAAAATTTAAATAGGTTAATAACTCAAACTTAAACTTATTTACTTCATTAATAATTCATTTAAAGATAAATAAAATTTATTAATATTTCAAGATAAGTCAAATAAGTCTAATAAATAAAATTAGTTTTAAATATTAATAATATAAGCCATAATGATTTAAATCATTACAAGTACTTTAGTATTAAAGTATCTTCTACTTTAAATAAGAATTATATTCTAAAAAGCTTTCCACTTATAAAATTAACCTTAAAGGACAACTTATAAATACAGCAAATCCTTTCCATCTTTGTTAATTACCAAATTACAAGAACTACCACAACCCTATAGAAAGTTTTAAAAAAATAGTTAAGTGACAATATATCTTGGTTTATAAACTATACTCACTAATCTATAAAAGATAAATGATACTACTCCATTATAGAATCAAGAAACCATTAGCCAAGTAAAAGAATAACCATTCTTAAATAACTTAAAGAAAACATTTCAGATACACAAGATATAAATGTATAAGTACTACACTTTCAAAACTATCTATATTTTAAAGTTAACTTTATTCTCCAAGAATCTAAATATAATACAATAAACATTGCTTTAGGTTTTATAGTTAACTTTGGTCTGAAGTAGTTAAATTATAAAGCAACTCAAGCCAAACCATTTGAGCAAACCAATAACCTCAAACCACCACTAACTAACTACAAAGTTTGTTTAGACCTTAGAAGAGAAACCTTTTCTTCGAAGGTTATCCTTTTTGCCACTTCAAATAAGAAATCTTGTATAATCAATCCTAACTAGTATTTCCTAAGTCTGTATATTTTATTACTACATATGTGTTGCTCACAACCACTGATAAGCTCTAATAAAAGCACAAATGTGAAACCTATCTAAAATAACCACACATTCCAAAATAACCATTTTAGGAATCCAAACCCTAGAACAACGTTATCCCCGGGAGTTGCGCTTAGAACGTACATCACGTTACTTATGCATAAAAGCATATTGCTTCTTTAAACATTAGTCCTTACCGGACCAATGATGCTGATTTTAGATTTTGGATCTTATACTGACTCGAAGATCGTGAGTGCATAATCTTGCAATCACAAAAGGCAAGTTCACACTTGCTCATGTCCTTTTTTATTTTCTGTAAAGTATTATACAAATCCACTGTTATTATCACCTTCATTTGAAAAAAGTCTAAAAAACCTATTTTCGATAATAATGTGAACTATTGGTTACTGATCCAGGGTGATCAGCTAATCTATTAAATCTGACAGTTGGAATACCACTGTTCAGAACTATATCACCTAGACTTAACAACCAATGTCGCCAGTGATTCTTGCGTCGTATATTACGCGTTGACCATGAGATTTGGAATGGGACGGAGAAGTCAGTTGTATCTTCTTCCTCTCGCATGAAGACGGATGTGCAGGTCGTGGCTGTTATCCTCATAGCGTGCATATTAATTGGTAATTCGTAGAGGATATGCAGCATATGGGTGGGAACCCTCAACATCCCATAGTTTTGACATCTAATGGTTTGTACAAACCATTGCCGTAATTATTTATGTGGGCATGGTATACACCAAGGAGGCATGCAAGGTCGCGAAGGGGCAGTGATTGGCTTGGATCATCTTCTAGGCCCCACATCATGGAATTGTGGACGGAAATAAGTTGCCCGGTTGTGCAACAAAGAGTTGATCTCTTATGGGTAAAGTAACGCAGCTCTGCAGAGTGTAAGAACTATAACCTGTTACTCCCTGTTCCGGGAAGGAGCTGTGAACGCGGCGGGAAAGGAACCCCATGAAGGTTCTGGTAAACCCGTGAAGGCTGACGGACATAGCTTTTTTGAATAAAAGCAACCTTTGAAGAAATCTTTATGAAAACTTGCATTGCCTACGACCTATGGTCTATCGCTGTAGTTATAGTGCATCAAACACTCCTTTTCTAGTGAATTTGCTGAGTACGCTTGTACTAAAAGTATCTTCTTAAACCTTGCTAGATTCTGAAGCCATTAAGACGATGTCTACATCAAGTTATGCTCTAGGAATCATCAAAAGCTAAAGCTTTTTAGTGAAGTCAAGGAAATCAACATATTCATCAACTCAAGTGAAGACGAAGCTACGGATTAGATACGAGAGTAATCTCTAGCCAAAGAACCTATTTCTGTAGTGCGTTGCAATAGCAGCAATGCCAACCTTTTAGCCAGAATACTAGACTTAGTAGTGTAATTGTTCTTGCATTATTTATCTTTGATTATTCTTCGTAAGAAGTTCTTTTTCTCTCTTTAACCTAGAGTGTTCTCTGGATCTTGTGTAAAGAGTGAGTTGTAACCTTTGCCGTGTGTTTCTGTTGTGCCATTCTAAGGGATGTAATACTAGTGAACGGTGTTTCATTGGTGCTATGTCAACGACTATAGTATACTACATCATGCAGTGGTATGATGGGTCACCGCACCCGTGCCATGCGAACTCTCTTTGCCGTGTGCCCTCCCTGTGCCGTGAATCCTACTTTGTCGTGTGTCAGCCCACGACAAACCCTCTCCCAGTCCAGCCTAGTTGCGGCGCCAAGAATCATAGGTGGGCAATGTGTGTCCCCTTTGTCGTGTGTTTGCACATGACAAAGCCCCAGGAATTTTTTTTGTTATGTTTTTCCAATATTCCTAGCAATTCAAATACAATAGCAAAACTATCAAACATATGTATGAAATCCAACATTTGTGGCACAATAGAACAAATGATAAATAGTGCACATATGTACATAATATGATCTATTTGTTGGGGATATACTTTCCGGGTATACCCATGGGACTTACTGACCAGGGTGGACAACCAACGGGTTAGAGCTTTGCTTCACGGGCGGCCTAGTCAGGGAAAGAAGACGCAGTCCAATCTGGCTACGACAAGGCCTAGAAGACTTACTGTGGCATCCCGCAAAACCACTACTAGAAAATCGCGTTGTTTTTGTGCATTGCATCATCATGACCGCATGCTCATGTCATCATGCCACATTGCATTTGAGCATCGTCATCATCTTGCATTTGCTTGCATAAAACTAATTGCAGAAAAACCTAATTTGTTTTCTAAACGCCCCGTCTTTGTTCAAACGCAAAACCCGGGTCGCCGAAATATTTTGTTTTGTCTGCTATCGGTTTGCAAAAGCCCGGTTGGAAATAAATAAAATAGTTAAATATTTTTAGTGGGGGCAGTCGAACGGGCCGATTCGACCCGGACGACCACCCCTAGTACAATCGGTCCAGACCAGTTCAGAACGGTCCATCCCTTAATCCTAAATCTACCAGTCCTATTCTACCCAGCCCCCCTCCACCTCACCCCACCCAATGCCCTCTCTCCACCTCACCTCTCCTCTCTCCCTCACCCAACCCCAGCCCGCCACCTCAGCTGGCCCCATCCCTCTTACCCCACACCCCTGCCTGCCACACACACACCACACCCCGCACGCACCCAACCCCAGACCCACCCGCGCCTGCTCTCTGACCCAACCCACCCGGGCGGGCCCCGCCTGGCGCCCCACCATCCCGCACGCGCGCGCCCGCCTTCTTCTTCCTCACGCCGGCTCCCCTCCCCGCTTCCCCCTGGCGCCCGACGCCGCCCCGCCAACCCTCTCTTCCCCGTCGCCGGCGCTCGCCTGCCCCCAGTCGCGGCCGCCTCGCCCCACCCCTCGGCCGTGACCCCGAGCGCGCCGCCCCGAGCTGCCTCGCCGCCGCGACCCCCCCTCTCCTCCAAGCTCGCCGCCGCCCCTGGCCCTCCTCCAACCTCCGCGCCGCCGCCTCCTCCCGCGGCCCCGCACCTCCCCGAGCCGGCCGCGCGCTCTGTCTCTCCTCTTCCCCCCCAGAGCTCCGGTCGCCGCCTTCCGGTGCCACCACCAGCGAGCCCGCGGGCTCCGGCCGCCCCGCTCGACCGTCCGTCGCCCCGCCGGAGCCGCGGCGCCCGCCGAGCGCGCCCGCCCCTCCCGTCCGCGAGCCTCCGCCACCGTCTCCTCTGCGCGTCCCCGATCCGAGCCGCGTCCACCCCAACCTCCGCCCGCCAACCGCGCCCCCCGACCGGCGGCTACGTCCTCTGCCCCGCCGTCGAGGGCCGCGAGCAGCCCGACCCCGTCCCCTCCGAGCCCGAGCAGTGCCGCCTCGAGTCTCCCCGGCCGCGTCTCCCGCAAGCAGCGAGCCTCGCCGACCTCCGCTGCCCGGTGCCCCAGCAGTCCGCTCCTCTTCGTCCCCATGCGGCGCCCCTGTCCTCCTCTCGGTAACAGACCTCAAGGCGAACACCCGTGTTGGTGGCATGTGTGTGTGCTGCTGCAGATCCTCGAACCTGATGGTCGACGACACGGAACGCTGAGGCCTCCACCTCGGATCCACAAGATCTGCCACGGGGAGCCGAAGACCGCAGAACGCCAAGTTCTCCTTTCCGGCGTCGGACCCAAAACCCAACCTCGACACGCCAAGTTCGCCGAGACCCCCGTACCCGAAGACCCCAGTTGCGACAAGCACTTCTTCCCGGATCTGATGCCGAGCACCCGGACGCCCAAGTCGTCGACACGGATACGCCAAGTTCGTCCTCGAGAATGCCAAGTTCTTCATCCCGAGCGCCAAGACCGACCTGATGCGCGGGCCCGACAAGATCGGCACCGACCAGGGCGAGCCCGATGCGCCCCCGACGCCAACCAAGTCCTGCTTCCCGGAACGCCAAGATCTACCTCAGTTATCCGAGAACGATCCCGTCGAACCCTGAACCCTGAGACCGAACCCCGAACCCTCGGACCAAGATCGTCAGACCCTAATGTGTGGACCTTTTCCCGAACCCTATTTTATAGTTGCTAAATATAAAACCTGTTGCATATTAATCATTCATCTCGCATGCATATCTGTGTGGTTTGGGGGCCTTATGCCGATTCACTGCATAATTAAATATGGGGCCCATATGCGGGCAAATCTAGTCTCATATCGGCCTCATCTAAATTGCGTAGCGAACCGGTGCTATATTTTGGCCATGTTAATACAACATTTAAATTGCGGGGTACCTAAATAACTTGAACCATCTAAATATTCGTCGGGACCCCGGTTCCACTTAATCTGGCATAATTGCATCGCATCTTTGCCATGTCATTCATCATACATGCATCATGCTCGATCTTTTGCCGTAGTATTAAATATTGCATCCGGTGTCTATTCTAGTGTTTTGCTTCTTCGCGGATAAGGCCGTTGAGTTGATGCGAGTGTCGACCCGATCTTCGGTTGAACCTCCGACAATGTTTCAGGCGAGCATCTTCCCCTTTCTACCTATCTTACTTTTATAGTATTTATTCCCTCCTGTTGATCTATTGCTATCTGTGTTGTGATGCTCTAGTTTTCCGTACCCGTGATATCCCCTGCAGCCTTATATTGCCTTGGACACATCCTATTACCGGTTGATTGGTAGATAGTTGGACTTGCGTGTCGTAGTCGCTCGCTCAAGTGCTGTTGCATGTCGTCAAGTACCACAGTTGTTGGAGTATTGCCGCAAGTTAATTGTTGGAGATGATCATGGTTTTACTTATCGTTCACTTTAATTCCTGTTTAACAACTAAAATTGAAGTAAGTAAGCAGAGGCATCGGTGGGTGATAGATAATATTTGGTTTCCGACCGCCCACTTGTGTCCCGTAGGACCCCGAGTACTTGATACCTGTTCCTTGATTTATCGCGCTATCCACATACGGGGAATTATGGGCCCCCCTTAGCCAGAGCTTGATTCAGTCTTATTTCTTGGGGCCACAAACTAGTTTGAGGTTTTATTTACGATCCTGTACTTATGCCATGCTTTACTGCTTTATTTACGATTGTGCGAGGAGCACACTGTACTGTTTAGGTAAGCGGAGTATTTTCGCGGTATCGACAAGCCCCATTTGGGGTTCCCAGTCGTTTACAGCCATTGACGCAAACCTTGAGTCCGTCTCGGAGCTAGCTTACTTTGTTGCGGGTCTACTCAATGGGGTGGCCCCCTGAAATATTTCTGAATCCTGTGATTGCTTTGT
The DNA here is from genome assembly GCA_916181665.1 of Avena sativa. Taxonomy (NCBI): domain Eukaryota; kingdom Viridiplantae; phylum Streptophyta; class Magnoliopsida; order Poales; family Poaceae; genus Avena; species Avena sativa. Next base: position 35,972,501 of record OV702285.1, on the reverse strand, counting down.
CGTGAAAGCCTCGTTGGGTTTTGATTTGGTTTTTCCGAGGTTGATCGTGTGTGTGTGTTGCTATTTGTGCACCCCGGCCGGGTTAAAACTTTCTGAAAGCCGTGTCCGCGGTTATGGACGACTTGGAGCACAATTTCTCGATCATAGACAACTATAACTAAAGTAGTGCTATAAATTTGACTTTATAATGACTAGTAATCAGCTTCACTATAATGGAATGGCTAAATAAAACTGCCAACAATTGCTTGTTTGGGTGTCGCTTGCGACCATTGTACCTGACTAGTAAGTATTGCAACTACAACGGAATGGCTAAATAAAAGTACCAACAACTGCTGGGTTTTTGGGATATCTCATGCTAATTGTATCTGACTAGTAAGTGTCACAACTACAACGGAATGGTTAACTAAAATGGCCCACTGCTTATTTTATCAGGATAATTATCTATACCTGACTAGTAATTGGTGTAACGATAACCGAATAAATAACACTGCCAACTGTGTGAGTTCCTCGGTGGACTGCCTCGTTTGGTCTCGAGGGGGAAATACCAGGATGGGTTTGTTTGGTGTTATATCCAGGTTGGATCCGAATAGATCTTTCTTATCCCTCTCTGATAGCCGACAGTTTTATCGAGTCTCTATAGGTTGTTTAGCGTATGCTGCCACTGCCGCTTCAGTCCACCATACCTATGTAGGCGAGGACCGGCGAATTCTAGTCTCGCCGTGTACTGGCCTCAGTACTGACGCTCCTCTTTTTCCCTTTGCCCTTTGTCGGCACCCCTTTGTTTAAGCAGGTTTTGAGTTCGACGTCGTTAGCAGGGTTACCCTTCCGGCTTGGCCTGGGCAGGGTTATGGACGCCATTGGTTATTCTTCAGGGCTCTTAGCCCCATTTGCATCTTGTCCGTACTCGGACGCTATATCGATTTCAAGGTGATTTGGATCTTTGTATATTATATTTGTATTATTGACTCTTCGAGTCGCTGTTGTATATATATCTGTTCTGTGGGTCCCATCGAGACTGTTGTGTAATGTTATTACTTCGTTTTCCACCCGCACGAAAGTGCCTGGTGGGCACCTTTGAATCGTTTCTATGCGGGTTTGGCGGGTTTCGCTAAAACTTGCATAGGGTCGATTCTGAGGGTGTTACACTTACCGACTTAGACATGTAGTATTACTTGTAGTCCAAGCTGTAATAGTTACCGACTCTGTAACTGTAACATCCCAGCATTTAGGACTAAACGAAGGGTAGATTTAGGATTTTGTGCATCTGCATGCATGCATCTGAAAATCCGGGTAATTTTTTTGCCAAATTAAAAGACTAGAGTGATCAGAATTCTCACTCCGATGAATTAGGTTTAGTGACATCAGAAGGGGAGTGAGATGAATTTTGACATGACCTCTATTGTTTTATAGAGTTATGAGGGAAGAAATTCGACTTACAAATAATTGTTCACAATAATATAATATAAAAGAAATATAAATATTATAATGTTCTTTATATAATAAACATAAGATACTTCTTATTCTTTTCTCTATTCAGTAACAACTCATCAAATAAAAGAAAAGAAGGAATATTACAATAATAATATTATTAAATTGTTTCTTTACAAATATTTAAATGGAAAATGAATTACAATAATTAAACAAATAGAAGAATTCTTTATTAAAAGAATATATATTACATTATCCTTTTACAACAAATAAATGATAAGGAATGGATACAATAATAATAAGACAACTTAATGCATTACAATGCCTTATATAATTTCTTGATAGAAAGGGAATTTACAAAAATGGATAAAAAGAAAACACCTAAAACTAAATTCCTATCTAGTGTTGATATTCCTGTACTTTTCTTGGTACATGCAAACAAATAAAAAAATAATACAAAAATAAAGGGGTTAGTGTTTATTAGGGTGGTCTCAGTAGTAACAGTGTGATGCACTGTTTTGTCACATCATTGAGCATATTAAAATGGGGCAAGTTTCACCAAGTGAAATAATATCTGTTCTTATTTCAAATCTGTCTCAGCACAGCATCATTGACATAGGCAAATAGGGGCAAATTTCACCAATTTAGTAATAGGTAAAAGTCAAAGAGTAGAACCATCAGCAAATATCAAGATATTTTAACTTGATCTGATCCATAACATCACAACAAGCATACATGCATCACACACATCACATGCATATATTGTGTTGTGAACACCACAACTAACACATGAAGTAGATAAGCAAAAAGGCACCAGCCGTAGCAAGGCTGCTAATAAATCCATTCCACACATACCACCAGCCCATAGTCCTCCACTAGCTCTAGAGCACCACAAATAACATCATATGTTCTTATTAGATGTTTCCAATAACACACAGCTCAAGCCACCTCACTAGCAACCTAGTTTCAATCCTGTACTCCTAACTATCTGGTTGCTTCAATGAGCCATCCAGATGTAGGTCAGGATCAATCAAGTATAAGGAGGAGCAGTCCAAGTGAATAGCAAGGAGGAGCCAGCCAAGTGAGCAACAAGGGGGATTAGGCCAAGAGCACAAGAATCAAGCCAACAGAAGCTCAAGGAGGATCATCTTAAGCTCGGGAATAAGAAGAGCCAGCTGATCAAGCATACATCTTAGGAACAACATCATCAAGCTTCCATACTAGGTTGTTATTCATCTCTAAGACAGCCAAAATGTTTAATATCAATTGTTCTCCTGTTTTCTTTTCCCAAGATAGATTTTGGGTAAGAGGGAGCTCTCAGTATAGTGTAGAAGTGCTACACTAAGTTCATCCTAGAGCTGTTTAAAGCCAACCAGTGTCTGTTCTTATCTTAGAAAGAATTGGCCTCATCCTGTTGCATCATTGGCTAGGATTAAATCTTAAGGAAATCAATCATGCTACTAGTCACTGCTATGCACACTCCAGGTATGGAGGCACCACAGCAGCAGATACGAACCATAAGAATTGAATTAGGCACTTGATCCATATATTATAGGCCAAGAAAGCTCTTAAATAAAAATAGCAGCTATTGTGGCTTGGGATTTGGCCACTGTGCACACTCCAGGGAGGCACCACAGTAGCCAAATCCTAAGTGGTAAAAGACCACCATCTTCATCCAGTTGTAATACCACCCAGTCCACTGGCTAGAAGCAACCAAACCATATCTCAAATCATCTTCCTAGTTCATAAACTAGGAATCATTTATTCTATTGTAGCAAAGCTACAATAATCATTCTATAATCAAACATCATATGAATCTGATGTTGGGAGCATATTAAGCTATTGTATCATTTAACCACCAGAACAAAAGCATATATACAAGCCAAAGAAAATCACCATCATCCTTTTTATAATCCAGCTGCTAGATTATAGGTCACATTCCCAGAGGGTAGCACCTCTGTATCAAAAAGCTCATCTATAGCTATTCAATTCAGATAATCACCTTCCTAAAAGAATTTAGGAATCATATTAGATAATTGGTTCAGAGAAGACAGTGAATACAATACTGTCTATCACTAAACCAGACTTGACAGAATACATCAAGTAAATCATTTTCCTATAGAAGAAAAAGGTAGGAACCAATCATCTTCTACATCATCACTGCATAAATTGCTCCCTCAGGAATCACAGACTCGGTTTAGCTTTACTAAATTAAGATTTACTCAGTAGCAGGAGTAAATCCTAAGGCTAAGCACATCAGTGCTTCACAAGCAAATATCACCTGAATAAAAGGCATCCTTATTTACTATCACAGTGAGTCACAACTCAACAGATTGAACTCACATCCACTATTGTATAAGCATCCACATATACATAGAGTACACATTCACAGAAGGTTCTCTGACTGAGAACATAATAACAACAACATACTTAGCAGATTACTAACTGACAGAAGGAAAAGCAACAGGCCAGGATCATTAGAGGGCAACAAATACCACAAACAGATTAACACCTAGAAGAAAAAACCCTAGTAGAATGAACCCGATGAAATTAACTAAACATCACTGTAAAGGGGGTGAACCCTAGGTTCAGAGATGAAACCTAGACAGGGGATAATCATAGAATGCACAGTTGATGTTGCAATATAGATAGAGCATGGAGAGGAGCATAGAAGAGAGAGAACCACTTACCGGAGGTCCTCGCTTAAGCTCAAGAAGAGGAAGCAGACCGGTGGTGGAGGCCGCAGTAAACGACGGCACAAGAAGCATTGAGGCACTTAAACCATGCCGAGCCACTCGAGCAACCATCCATTGATGAAGCCTCCAGGCGGACCTCAGATCAACATCAAAACACCCCCAAATCGCCATGGAAGCACCTCAGGGTGGTAGGCACAGAAATCCTAGGCACCAGATGGGGTTGCGCGTGATCGAGGAAGGCCATGCTCTTCAAATCGAAAAGGACTAGTCGATGCAACAGCTCATAATTAATCGGCTACCACGGCGGCGGCGGCCAAGGAGGCGGGAGCGCGTCGGAGCCGAGTAGCGACGGCGGCAGCGCCGTAGCATCGCGGGGAAGAAGGGTCGAGACGAGAGAGAGAGAGGAGAGCGTGTGGGTAGGGTTGACCGACTCGGTCGGTTGGGCTCTTTGATTTAGTCCAACCAGATGGATTGGGCTAGGTTTTGGGCTAGTTGGGCCCAAGAACTAGGCCCAATTTATATAATAACAAAAATGGAAATTATTAAAATACCTCTACACATTTTAAGCTCTAGAAAATGTAGAACAAATCCTAAAAATATATTTAATACATCCAAGTGTTTATTAAAATAATATCCACCTAATAAAAATATAATCATATTTATTTAAGTTTAATAAAATACAAATAAATATTAACACCCTTAAATATCTACATGAAATTTAATAAATTTAGGAAAATTCCTAAAAATAAATAAAAATCACTTTCATAAATAAAAATAAATCTCTTATCTCATAAAAATACTAACTTAAATTTTTACTAATAAAATTTTAAAAAAATATTTAAATACATTAAAAATATATATATATAAATAATAATAATAAAGATAATGTTTAATAAATAAATAAAATTCATTTTTGAGAATTTAAGCAAGTTATTTATTAGAAAGGTACTAAGTATATTATTATAAAAATATTTTAAAGTTCTTATATCATATAACCTTAATTATCTAAGTTATTAAAATAAGATAATTGTTTTGTTAATTGTTTAATATTATTTCCTAAGTACGAAATGATCTTATTAAAAACATAATGTTTTGACTCTAAGTAGTTTAAACCATTATTATAATTCAATATATAATCTAGGTGTAAACAATTAACTTTATAATATCCTTTTAAAATCCTTAACTAACTATAAGTCAAGGATTTACAAAGTTATTCTTTACAAATTATTAACAATATAAATAATCATATTTATCAAACTTGAAGTTAACTAAATAAATTATAATAAAATCCATCTATTTTTTTATTTGTAAAGAAAAATCTTAAAGTATGGTCTATAAGTATTACACATGCTAAATTTAAATCTTTAAAACAAAGTTCCATAACCATAAGATTTCATCTTTAATTATGCTTATGAAAAACTCTAATTAATAATGCTACAAATGCTATATCTCAAGTTCAATTACATTTTTATAGTTTACTTTGGTCTAAGATATCTTTAGCTAGATATATAATAATTCAAATCAATTAAACCTTATTACAACACTATAGCTTCAATCTTATTTATCTTCAAAGTTGAATAACTGAACATAAATAATATTTTTTTTAAATGTTATTCTTTTTGCCACTTCAAAAGAAACATTATACCATTTCTTTAAAGCCATCAAAATTTAAAACATGAACTTAGTAATAATTACATAATATCATGGAACCTTAGAATTATATTATGATTGTACTTTACTCTTCATATTTATGTGTTCATCCTTCTTATGAAGTAAACTTAAACTAAAGCAAATCTTAAATAAATCATTTAAATATATCGCTTTGATAATAATTGAAGAATTACTTGGGATTTTGCTGTATGCATCTCATTACTTATGCATAACAGCATATTGCTTCTTTAAACATTGTCCTTACTAGGAAATGATGATATTTTTGTAGAACCCGAGGTCCAGGGTCAAGTCGAGACATTCGACTACAATACTCCGTTATATCAAGGTAAGTTCACACTTGCTCATGTCCTTTGATTATTTTCTGTAAAGTAATTGCAAACAGTGTGTCATCACCTGCATTTCAAAAAGGTAAAAAACCCTATTTTCATAATTAAAGTGAACTATTGGTTACTGATCCAGGGTGATCAGCTAATCTATTAAATTTGGCAGTTGGAATACCACTGCACAGGAATGTATCATCTAGGACTTAACAACCAATGTCGCCAGTGATTCTCGCGCCGTATATTACGCGTTAACCATGAGATTTGGAATGGGACGGAGAAGTCAGCTGGATCGTCTCCCTTTCGCATGCATTGGTCACTGTTCTGGGCATTTGTGAGTTGCAGATCATGGGTATAGCCGTTTTATACGGGGAAAGGTCTACCATGGATCTGGGCTTACAAAAGACAGATTACTAGTGTTAATGGTTGTTATGTGTATCCAACTAAGGTATAGCCGTTTTATACGGGGAAAGGTCTACCTTGAGTTTGGGCATACAACAATTGTGGGGTATGCGGGGTCGCGGAGAAGGACAGTGATTGGCTTGGATCATCTACTAGGCCCCACACCATAGGAAGTGTGGACGGGAAAGATTCGCCCGGTTGTGCATCAAGGATTTGATCTCTCATGGGTAAAGTGACGCACCTCTGCAGAGTATAAGAACTGTAACTTGTTACTCCCTGTTTCGGGAAGGAGCTGCGAATGCTGCAGGAAAGGAACTCCATGAAAGTTCTGGTAAACCCGTGAAGGCTGACGGACATAGTTTTTCAGAATAAAAGCAACTTTTGGAGAATTTTTTACAAAAACCTGCATTGCCTACGAATTATGGTACGTAGGTATAGCTATAGTGCATCAAACACTCCTTTTTAGTGACTTGCTGAGTACGCTCGTACTCAACGTATCTTCTTAACCCTTGCTAGATTTTGAAGACAATAACGGTTAGGAAGAGGAAATACTATATCCAATTGAAGACCAAAAAGAATTCCGCTATGAAGAACTAGAAGTATCTGGAAGCGTCGAAGGGAACAATTACGAAAACATCTATGGAATGGAGACCGACGTATCTGAAGTGTAGATGTAGCATATATAGTGATCTAGTCTAGTAGCATAGATCTCTATCCTCTATGAAATCTCGTATAAACCTTAGTTGCTTCCTTATTCTTTTCTTTGAGTTATTATAGTTCAGACCGAGTCATCGGGATACCTCTATGGACCTAGGAGGATCTCAAAGTCGTCATGTAATTTCTGGTTGTAATAATGATAATGTATGATGTGGACCCGCTTTGTTTCTATTGTACCACTCTGAGGATGTAATATTTGCGGAATGGTACTCCGTGAGTGTTATGTCCACGACTATAGTATACTACAACATGAAGTGGTATGCTGGGTCACCACAGTAACGTAGCCGGATAGGTTTCTCCTGTAACCCTAGGTCTTGGCGCCTTTATAAGCCAGACCTAAGGGAGCCTTTATGTCACAATCTCTACTACAACCACAGCCAACTCGCACATGCGAACCTCTCTTGTAATCCGCTGTAACATCCTGCTCTCGCCGATATATTACCGGGTTGATAGCAGGAGTAGGACCCAATCATCGCAATCCGATCAGAACTTGGGTAAACTTGTGCTCACCGCTCCTAGAACACCGTACGGCTCACATCCCATCTTCTCAAAGCTGCTAGGACCCCTATATATGGCGTACTTGTCATAAATCCGACGACAGTTGGCGCCCACCGAGGGGCCGATGACCTTCAGACCTTCATTTCGGGCGGAATCTGCATGTGCAGGAATCATCAAAACAATCGCCTTTGGTCGCGTTCCCTACGCTAGTGACGTCCCTTCGTTCTCCTCGGCGAGACCTGGATCCTGGCTAAGGAGGCCGTGAAGAACTTCACCATCATGCCAATTGGCGATATCGACATCTACCTCAGTTTTGCTGAACCCTACCAACCCACCCTTGAGGTGATGACCATGACGGAAGAACAATCCTGATCTGCTCTGTCCGTAGAGGCGGAATAGTTCAAGATCCCGAAAAAATCTGAACCCACCCAGCCCGCTCCTGTAGTGGCAGAAGTGGTGGAAGAACAATCCAGATCTAATCTATCTGTTGAGGTCAGATACACGAATGAGGAGTATATTCGCTAAGTGTGTCACCCTACGGTTCGCGAATAATGTAGACATGATCAAGACCCCTCTCCGATCAATAATCAGCAGCGGGACATCGAGATCCGTACGCACTCCCACACATTCAACGATGACTTGTGTGATCATGAGAACCTTTTACGCATGTAACTCAATCTCTTTGTCTCGTGATAATTACATGTCCGATATTCGATCATTGGTATCTACATACCTAGTTTGATCTCGTTACCAGCATGTACTCTTTTCTTGTTCATGTGATATAACATTCTAGTGATCACATCTATTGCTTGCAAGCTAATTAATCTGATATCACCGAGAGGGCCTAGAGTATATCTATCCTTCATCTGGATGGACAAATTCCACTCTTGATCCATGAGCCTCTACATAACACCTTTGTAGCACTGAACCCACCTTTATAGTCACCCTGTCACGATGTGACGTTTGATATTATCAAGATACTCTTCCAGTGTTAGTGATTGACATGATCTCATGGTCTAAGGACTAGGATTAATTCGTACGATGTTATAGCAATATAAACACAATGACTTTGATCGTAATTCTATACTTCGGATGAATGTTCATCACATCATTCCAACACTGTTGTGACCTCGTTATTAACAACATCCAATGTCCATGATCAGGAAACCTTCATCGTGTTAATCAACGAGCTGGTTTATAAGAGAGGCATAACTAGGAACCTTCTATTTGTTTATTAAACACACTTGTATTAACGTTTCCAAATTAATAAAGTTATAGCATGAGAAATAAACATTTATCATAAATAAGGAATAATATAATAACAACTTTATTCAAGACATATTCCCTTCACTACAATTGCTAAATCTGACAATCCAGCCAGCAGTGGATCAATTCGGATCCATGGATCCCCTGATTCGTCATCAAAAACTCAATCCGCCTTTTGGCGAGGATCAAGTCTTCGGATAGTTCCAGCGCTTATGCATCCCATTATTCTTGGTGTGGAGCAGCATAGTCGACGAAGGCCGGAAGACCTTCCGCCTTTCCCGGAGCCGGAATATCTCTATGCTAAAAGATTTTTCTGACCCATCTTTTCACCGACTCACTAGTGTTAATCCTAGGATAGGTACGGTTCCTCCTAAGAACTAAGCCAAGAGTGTCGGTGACTGATACGTCCAAAACATATCTAATTTCTCGAACACTTTTGCTATTGTTTCTCCTCTAAACTTGTGTGATTTGGATACAACTAACACGAACTGACGCTGTTTTCAGCAGAATTACCTTGCTGTCTAGTTTTTGTGCAGAAAATCAACTATCAGGAAAAATCCCGGAAAATATGCCAAAAATTATATTTCACTAGAAGACCCACGGAGCCAGAAGATGAAACGGAGTGGAGGCCTGGGGGGGGGGGGGCACACCCCTGCCAGGCGCGGGTGGACCCTGCCCCGCGCCTAGGGGGGTGCGGCCACCCCAGGCACCCCCTCGGGCTCCCTCTGCGCCTATAAGTTACCCCTTGACCTAAAAACCGTGGGGGGTTCGACGTTTTCCAGAGAAGAGTTCCATTCCGCTGCCACCATCAGAAACCAAGATTCGGATCCAGAAACTCCGTTCTGGCACCCTACTTGGATGGGGAATTTTGAGAGGATCATCGCCATCGTCATCACCAACGCCTCTCCATCAACCATCGATATTTCCCTCATCCATGAGTGAGTAATCCCCTGCTGTAGGCTTGGGTATGGTAGGGATTGGATGAGTTTTATCATGTAATCGAATAAGATTGTTAGGGCATAGTGCCTAGTATTTCTATTAGTGCTATTTGACTTTGTTGCAACTTGTTGTGCTTAATGCTTGTCACTAGGGCCCGAGTGCCATGATCTCAGATCTGAACTTATTATTGAATCATTATGATAGTATTGTTTATGATCTTATCTGCAAGTTGTGTACACATATCATTGTCCGGATCCAAAGGCCCCGAAGTGACAATAATTGGGACAACCGGAGGGGATGGCTATCAACACCCGGATTTTTAATCCCAGATGCCTGTTATGCCATACATCACAATCCCAGGATTACCATTTTTGCGAGACATAGCAGAATTGGATACCACAGTACATCATCCATTAAAAACTATACATAAGGTCTTACACAAATAAGGATCTCATGATCCAGTTCTTAGTACAACTCAAGCAGGAGAAATACGTAATACTAAAGGTAGCGTAGGCGAAGCTCCATCTTCGGGGTCACAAGCAATGCTGACGATGGAAGATGATCCTAGTTGTCGTATCCTTCCTGGGGTCCATCATCCTGGTACTCCTCTTTATAGTCTGGCCACGGGAATATCCAAGGACAAAGCCATGAGTACTCTTTAAGTACTCGCAAACTAATACTAACAAGTGAAGGGGGTTTTTGTAGTAGGACACTAAGCTCTATGGTTGTTTTGCAAAAAGCCAGATTTACCTCTACTAAGTTCAGAAGCAAGAGAAAGCTAGTCAAATTTTATAACACCTAAGTGGGAACTTGTATCTCATGTCACAACCCTATTGTGGTCAAGTCAAATTCTCAATTCATTTCACAAGTCATCTTGAAAACATCTGATGGGGGAACAGTATGGCCACTCCAACTGTCCATAACCGCGGACGCGGCTATTCGAATAGTTTGACACTCTGCAGAGATTGTACACTTTCACCACAACATTCGATACATCCGTCAGGAACAAATCCTAAATTCACCATACTCAGTATGCGGATAATCAATCCTAACCTTTCAATTACACGCCCTAGTATAAGCACCTCTCTTGTGAGTTTGGCCTCCCGACCATGACCAACTGTCATCTTGGGTACTGCACAGGTGGACAATCTTCACAAGGAAGCCTCAGCTTAGACCTTGGCCGTGAGGGAACCCATACTAAGGTATATAAGTTTCCAGTCAAGCCCTACGCAATATTCGGGTATTGTGGTTGTATGGTAAAATTGGAATGGTATCGCATCTAGACAACCATCAGTTTTATAAAGGGCTCAGGCTCATGCCTCAACATTTTCATCACCAAAATCATCCGGTGTTCGGAAACACATGTCAAAACATCTCAGTAGAATGACTCATCATTCTAAGGTTTTCATAACCATTTTCCACCAAGTATTCCCATCTAAAGTTGATCAAGTTTTATGCTTAGCACTAGCATATACAAGTGGGGTGAGTACTAATGAGGGGTGGTAAACAAGTGGAGTTTTAACTAAGTTCAATCTCATGCCTTAGGATGACATCAAGATTATCTAGCTTAGGCCAAATTTAATGCTCTTTATGCAACCTTCAATTATCTTCCTAGAATCTACAAGTTACTTGAATAAACTCTAAGGAGAAGCTTTGATAAAGAAATAAAGTATAAAGCTTGCAAGTAAAACTAGGATTGGGTATCATCAAATGTGTCCAACCAAGCATGCTTAGTGCATTGCATAGGTTATCTACTTTCATAATTGCAAGTGTTAGCTTGCCTTGTGCAGAGCAGTGGTTGAAGTTCTCCTCGGCTTCTTCTTCGTAGTATCCTCCTTCCTCCTCGTATCCTTGGTCGGTACTAGCGTCTATAAATAAATACGAGGTACACAATCACCAAACAATACTTAACTACTTTCAATCATCACACAAAAGGGTTCTATAGATGATCTAATATCATCACTAACATTACAAGATTAAAGCATTTGTCTTATTTATTTTATTTTTAGAAAAGTAATTTCTACTCATTGAAAAACTACTTAAGATTTAATATTCTCGAACTCAAACATGGGATCATGTTGACACATGTCATCACCACATATTTCAGTACATGAGAATGTGATTTAAAGTGGTGTCACAATTTAATAAGGTTTAACCTTTTATTTTAAATAAATAAAGTGACTAGAAATGCCTATGTGGCATTATTTTATTACTTGGACATTATTTCTGTAATTAAACCCATATTTTTTTTATATATTCTGAAAGGTATGATCAAATGTGATTTTTGAGAGTTAGAATCAACTCAAAAGCTATTATGGTTTAAATTTGAAAAATGTTTGAATGCAGAAAAGCTTCTGCCTTGTTATTTTTACCAAGGTTGATCTATAGATCCAAATGATTTGAATCCAACGGGCTTGGATTAAGAATTTCAATATATTTCTAAAAAAATTGGTTTCATTCAATTTGGTTCACTGAATCGAGCTCGGTTGATTTTTGAAACTAGGTACAGAACTGAGTTTGAATATAAATAGAAAAAGCTAAATTCAAACGAGTGGGCTGCGCGGGAAGGTTTAATGGGCCGGCCCAGTGTCACTCCGCAGCGCGGGGCGCAACTGACAGGGGGGTCTACTCGTCAGTGGATCTTTAAACGCGAAGCGGTATGGGGCGAGGTGGTGTGTTGGATTAGAATGAAGATCGACGGCTGAGGCTCGTCGTCAACGATGAACAGGTCACCGACGAGCTCGAACCCTAGTGGCTCGGTGGGGGTGCATAGGGGGCATACCGGTGCTCTAGTGACGACGGCAAGGCGGGCAAACGACAAAGTCGACGACGGCGAATTCAGGGGGTGGACGAAATCAACGGCTCCTCTTCTCTACAGCGGCGAGCTCCGGCCAAATTCCGGCGATGCGCTGCTCGCCTTGCTTCGGCTAAGGGGTGGAACGATTAGTGAGGTGAGGGGAGTGAGATGGTGTGAAGAAATCGAGCGGGGATCGTCTCCTTTTATAGGCCCGACGGCGAGACCGAGAGGGATGGGCAGGCAACGGTGGCGACACGGCTACAGGAGGCTAGAGGCATGGCCGAGGTTGGCATTCGACGGGTGGTATCCTGGCGATGCTCTAGAGCTTTAATGCGCGTGTAGGGGCGGTGGCAAACGGTCGGGAACGTGCGGTGCTCTTCGCGGCAGAGGCGGCATCTTCGACGGCGAGCGGTGGCTATGAGGCATGGGGCGGCGAACGGGGGTGTCTACTGGGTTGCTGGGGCGGTGGTGATCACGTGTGCACGCGGTGAGGGCGGCGCGCGGTCTGTGGGCGCGTGTCGAGGGTGGCGCTCTAGTGCGCTCTCGGCATGCGCTCAGAGAAGCTTGGCATGGCTTGGGCGTGTGGTACAATGGCTGGCAGGGTTCGAGCGCTGGACAGGGGGTGGCGATGGATGGTGGCCAGTGTCCTAGACATGGTGTTTAGGCTTGGTGCTTGCTCTGGCTAGCTAGCCTTGGTCGGCTGGCAAGGGTTCCTTCGGGTTGGCATGGCATGGTGCAAAGGATAGGGGCTAGGGGTGGTCAAAGCACTGGTTGGCACTAGGGGAGACAAGTGTGATCAATGGTGAACAATGCTTATCCAAATTACTGCTCAAAACAGTGAAGTTTGGCCAGTTTAATTTGTTGTCTCCAAGTGTTTGATGAAATGGCCGCAAGAACTTGAGTTTTGAATTTCGAAAAGATTTTTGGTGGGTGTGCTAGGCATGTGTTGAGGATTCTGTGGATGCTTGGGTTTTGAAAATTGAGCTTGTTTGAGTGGTTTTTGAAATAGTGGGATCTTCCCATATGAAGTAGATTCAATTTTAAACTTTCATTTAAACTATGCATTCAAATGTTTTTGGATGATCACAATGTGGCCTTGGTACCTTGTTATGAGTACTATCAAGGGGTGTAAAGATCCATACATGTTTCTGCTAAGTTCTGAAAGTTAGAGATAGCCAAAGTAGGCATGGGAGTTAATTTGGCCAAAGTGACCATTCACTTAATTTGTTTGTTTTGATTTGTTTGTCTTTGGAAAAAGTGTGGGGATTGTTTAAATGATGTTTATTTCACCTAAGAATCATTTTACAAGCAAAGAAACACAAAACAATGGCAATTCAAAAGAATCCAAATTTTGAATACACACACATATGAATGCTTTCATAGTTTTAATTGGAAAAGTTTTTGTTAACCCTAACTTTGATGATTAGAGTTTGATGATTCTAGTTTAATATTTTTGGGATGTTACAAACCTTCCCCCCTTAAACAAAATCCCGTCCCGAGATTTGAAAAAGGACGAAAAAGATTACCTAGGATTTGAAGAGATCGGAAAACTCCGTCCTGATGTGATCTTCGCACTCCCAGGTAGCTTCCTCTTCCGTGTGGTTGCTCCACTGAATCTTGAGAAACTTGATGCTTCGGGTTCTGGTAGTTCTGAAAGCTTCCTCCAAAATACGGATGGGTACTTCGGGATAGGTTAGGTCATCGTTGATTTCTATGGTCCGATGATCGATATTCTTGAACACTTCAGTCTTCTCTAGAACTTCGAGGCACTTGCGAAGTAATGAGATATGGAACACATTGTGCACGACTGACATCTCTTCGGGTAGTTCCAATTGATACGACAATTCTCCTCGACGGTTCAGAATCTTGAAGGGTCCGATATATCTGGGGGCTAACTTTCCTTTCAGTTGGAAACGATGCATTCCTTTCAGTGGCGACACTTTTAGATACACAAAATCTCCTATGTTGAAGGTGAGGTCTCGACGTCTCTTGTCGGCGTAACTCTTCTATCTAGACTGGGCTGCCTTGAGGTGCTCACGAATCTTGTGAACCTTCTCTTCTACTTCTCGTAGGATGTCGGGTCCAAAAATCTGACTCTCTCCTACTTCCGACCAGTTCAAAGGGGTGCGGCACTTCCTTCCATACATGAATTCAAATGGGGCCATTTTCAAACTAGATTGATAATTGTTGTTGTATGAAAATTCTGCAAACGGCAGACAGTCTTCCCACTTAGATCCATATTCTAACACACATGCTCTTAACATATCTTTGAGTATTTGATTTACTCTCTCCGTTTGTCTATCGGTCTGAGGGTAATACGCAGTGCTGAAATCGAGGCGGGTTCCTAAACCTTCTTGGACTTTCTTCCAGAATCTCGAGGTAAACTGAGTTCCTCGATCCGATACGATGTTCTTGGGGACTCCATGCAAACTGACGATTCTAGCAATGTATAACTCCGCTAGCTTTGAACTCTGATACGTGGTCTTGACGGGTAATAAATGGGCGACTTTGGACAACCTGTCCACTATGACCCAGATAGAGTCATTTCCCCTACTAGAAGTAGGCAATCCGGTGATAAAGTCCATTCCAACGGAATCCCATTTCCATTCCGGAATCTTCAATGGTTGCAACTATCCTGCGGGTCTTTGATGTCCCGCCTTGACTTGCTGACATATATCACACTTGGCGATATAGCTTCCGATTTCTCTCTTCATCTTATGCCACCAAAATTGCTCTTTCAAGTCTTGATACATCTTCGTTCCTTCGGGGTGGATAGAATAAAGAGTATCATGAGCTTCCTTCAGAATAACTTCCTTCAACTCAGAATCTGCTGGTACACAAAGGCGTCCTTTGTACCACAGAACTCCTTCTTCGTCTTCGGTGAATCCGAGTACTTTGCCTGTACCGATACGACGCTTGATTCCATTGATACTAGCATTTACTTTCTGAGCCTCTTTGATCTGGCTGATCAAAGTGGGTTGAAGTTCTATGTTGGCCAAAAAATCCTTCACTTACTAATTCCATTCGAAAATCTTCCATCTCTTTGTGCAAGCTTGGTTGCTCCTTCAAAATCATGGAGTTCAAGCGACACGGCAATCTGCTAAGGGCATCTGCTACCACATTGTCTTTACCAGGGTGATAGTGAATGTCCAGGTCATAATCCTTGATTAGCTCAATCCATCTTCTCTGTCTCATATTCAGATCCTTCTGAGTGAATATATACTTCAGGCTCTTGTGATCTGAATAAATCTCACAACGGTTTCCCATCAGGTAATGCCTCCATGTCTTCAGGGCTAGAACTACGACTGCGAGTTCGAGGTCATGGGTTGGGTAATTTTGCTCATGTTGTTTCAGTTGTCGGGATAGATAAGATATGACTTTGCCTTCTTGCATTAGCACACATCTGAGATCGATCTTGGATGCATCACAATACATGTCGAAGGGCTTCGTGATATCCGGCATGATTAAGATTGGGGCTGAAATCAATCTCCTCTTGAGTTCTCTAATACTCGCTTCACATTTGTTGTTCCATTCAAACTTCTTGTCCTTCTTCAGCAGTTGGGTCATGGGTCTGGCGATACTCGAGAATTCTTCTACGAACTTGCGGTAGTATCCCGCCAATCCGAGAAATGCACGAACTTGGGTTTGAGTGGTTGGGGCTTGCCAATCTTCGACATCTTTCACTTTTGCAGGGTCAACGGCAATTCCTCCGGCTGATACAATGTGGCCAAGGAATCCTACCTCCTGTAACCAGAATTCACATTTTCTAAACTTGTCATACAACTGATGCTCTCTAAGGGTTCCAAGAATGGTCCTTAGGTGTAGCTCATGTTCTTCTTCCGATTTGGAATAAATCAGAATGTCATCGATGAAAACAACAACAAACTTATCCAGGAAGTCCATAAAAATCTTATTCATGAGATTCATGAAATAAGTGGGGGCATTGGTTAATCTAAAAGACATGACAGTATACTCGTATAATCCATATCTGGTGGTAAAGGCAGTCTTTGGAATATCCTCTGCACGAATCTTGAGTTGATGATAGCCAGTTCTAAGATCAATCTTAGAAAACACTTTGGCACCGGTCAACTGATCAAACAAATCTTCTATCTTGGGCAATGGGTACTTGTTCTTGATGGTGACGTCATTCAACTTCCGATAATCCGTACACAAACGGTTACCTCCATCCTTCTTGTCCACAAATAGGACAGGTGATCTCCATGGTGACGCACTTGGTTGAATCAATCCAATTTCCAACATGGAATCCAGTTGCTTCTTTAGTTCTGCTAGTTCAGACGGGTTCATACTATATGGTCTCTGGGCTATGGGTCCTGTTCCGGGGATTAGTTCAATGATGAACTCGATATCCCGATCTGGGGGCATACCGGGCAAAACATCTGGAAATACATTGGGGTATTCACAGACTATCCAGACTTGGTCAATGGTAGGTTGGGCTATACTCTTGTTGCACTTGAATTGGCGAGGTAAGGTTTCTGATATATGCTCAACTGATATTCCAGCGGTACTGGTCATGGTTATGGCTTTCTTGGCACAGTCAACCAATCCTTTATGTTTGGACATCCAATCCATTCCTAGTACTACTTCCAAACCTTTAGTTCTGAGTACTATCAGATTAGCATAAAAATCTATGCCATGGATTCGGATGGGGACGACTTTGCAAATTTGTCTAGCTTTGGTGGTGGAACCGGGGATTTGAACAATCATAACATGCTTCAGTTTGGTTGGTTGAATATTACTAGTGCATGCAAATTCTTCGGTGACAAATGAGTGCGATGCACCAGAATCAAACAACACTCTAGCAAGTACTGAATTAACAGAAAACATACCCAGCACGACGTCTAGAGCTTCCTGGGCTTCTTCAGCATGCATGAGAAAAAGACGGCCATTGCGGTTGAGCGAATTCCCTGGGGAAAACCTTCTTCCGGGCTGAACACGACGCTGTTGCTGAGCTGGGGCATTGGCATTGGGGGCTACGGCATTCTTCTTGGGGCACTCATTGGAGTAATGACCCTTATTTCCACAGTCATAACAAGTCACTTGCGACTTGTCCTTTGCTGCAACAGGCACAACATTGCTTCCAGTCCTCGGGGCAGTGTTGGTGTTAGCGTCAGCATTGTTGTTGTTGAACTTGGGTGGTGCACGGTTGAAATTGTTAGAGTTGCCGGGGTTGTTGTAATTTCCTCCGGGCCTTGGGTTTCCACGGTTGGGATAGGTCGGACGGTTCATTGGGGGTCTGTTGGTTCTTGGGGCAAATCCTGGAGATGGGTTAGGGCAAGACTTTGGGGTCTGATGGGTTCCTGGCTGATGCATCATGCGAGACTTGCGGTTCTCATTGGCTTGGTTGATCTTTCCTTCCATCTGGATGGCAGAGTCGACAAGGGCTTCAATATCAGCAAAGGGGATATTGACTAACACAGTCTGCATCTCATCGTGCAGACCATTCAGGAATCGCTCTTTCTTCTTGGGTTCAGTGTCGATCTCATCCGGGGCATACCTAGCTAATGACAAGAATTTGTCACGGTATTCCACTACGGTCATCCGTCCTTGCTTCAGTTCTCTGAACTCATCTCTCATTCTCTTGATAAAACCCAGTGGCACATGGGTTCTGCTGAACTTGACCTTGAATTCTTCCCAGGTCATCATCTGTCCTCCGGTCATTGCACGAACGCTGTTCCACCATGCTCATGCATCTCTGGCTATATAGTGGGTGGCAAACAAAACTTTCCCGTTAGCTTCCACTCCGGCGACTTCTAGGTTGTTTTCCATGGTTTTCAGCCAATCGTCTGCATCTAGGGGCTCTTTCAACTTAGTGAAAACAGGTGGGTTGGTGTTCTGGAAATTCTTGAGCTTAGATCCATGGTTGTCCTGATTTTCCTTGGCCTTGATTGTTGTGGGCCAGCTGAGCTATCTGCTGAAGGGTGGCTAGGTTGGCTTGACGTTCGGATCTTTCGGCTTCGCGGTCAGAAACCAACATTTGCAGGATCTGCAACATCGGATTCGGGAATGAACCACTTCCTCCGCGTGGCATCTGAAGATTGAGATAGATCATGAGAAAAGAGGGAAATTTCTAAGGTTCTGGGACTTTGAAAAGTTTTTAAAGTTTGACTCAGATTTTTCTAGCAACTTTCTTTTCATTCATTCATAGCACACGATACAAACACACACCACAACAAAGGTAAAAAGATGGTTTTAAGAACCATTCTGGAAACTACGATACAGTGGTACCGAATACAACTCACTACGCTAGTGCTCAAGTGCTACTACTCCTTGGAGTCGGTGTAGTCATCATCCTCATCGTCATCGATGAAGGCGAAATCATCCTCATCGGTGAAGAAGTCCATAGCCTGATCCTCCAGAAAATCATCGTCATCGCTGATATAGGAGTAGGGGTCTCCATGAAGATCCTCCGGCATTCTCCCTTTCCTCCAACTGCATCTCTCTCTCGTGGATGGTCTCCTCCAAATCCGAGATACGGTGGCGAAGACGGGCAATGATGCGCTCCTTCTTGTCGAGCTGACGGCGGCGAGACTTGTGATCCTTTGCTAGCATGGCGATGGTCTGATCCTTCGTCTTGATGATGGCGGACTTGTGGTTGGAGTATTCACGGCAATTGTCCAATTCCTGCTGACGATCGTACATCATGAAGCTTAGGTGGTCTAAGTGGGTCTTCAGCTCGTGGTGGTATGGGGCTTCCAGTGGTTGTCCCATAGCATCACGCCTTGGACAAAACTCAAAGCGGGTACCCTTCATCTGGTTGATACTCTGCCCACACAGACGGGCAAGAGCTTCCTGCATGGCCCTGACAAGTCCATCGAGCCAGTTGTTCTCTCTTAAGGTGAATTGAATTCCCTCGGCAGTGGGAGGTTCAATCTTTCCTCGGAGACTTGCAACAATTAGCCACTGCAGATCTTCTCCTCCTTGATCATTGAGCTGAGCTCCGAAGAACTCGGGGTGCGGACGCTCCAAAAGTTCTGAAAGCTGGTCCAAATCCCTCTCAAAGATAAGGTCTCCTCCATTCCCCAACTGATAAAACTTGCTGTACTTCACGTCCATCTATAAGAATATAGGATGAGTAAGTTAGTAGAGTGATCAAGTGTGTCAAATTTTATGTATTTTGCAAGGGTTTTTGAGGAACATGAATTTTTATGAAAGAAACAAGATGATAAGGATGGGAATAAGTTTTTGTAAATATTTGCTTTCTTTGGTTTTGAAACTAAGTTTTTGATTCAAACGTCCAGTCTAACTAGGGTCTCCTATGGTCAGGATGGCTCTGATATCAACTTGTCAACACCCGGATTTTAATCCCAGATGCCTGTTATGCCATACATCGCAATCCCAGGATTACCATTTTTGCGAGACATAACAGAATTTGGATACCACAGTACATCATCCATTACAAACCATACATAAGGTCTTACACAAATAAGGATCTCATGATCCAGTTCTTAGTACAACTCAATCAGCGGAAATACGTAATACTAAAGGTAGCGTAAGAGAAGCTCCATCTTTGGGGTCATAGGCAATGCTGACGATGGGAGATGATCCTAGTTGTCGTATCCTTCCTGGGGTCCATCATCCTGGTACTCCTCTTCATAGTCTGGCCACGGGAATAGCCAAGGACAAAGCCATGAGTACTCTTTAAGTACTCGCAAACTAATACTAACAAGTGAAGGGTTTTTTTGTAGTAGGACACTAAGCTCTATGGTTGTTTTGCAAAAAGCCAGATTTACCTCTACTAAGTTCAGAAGCAAGAGAAAGCTAGTCAAATTTTATAACACCTAAGTGGGAACTTGTATCTCATTTCACAACCCTGTTGTGGTCAAGTCAAATTCTCAATTCATTTCACAAGTCATTTTGAAAACATCTGACGGGGGAATAGTATGGTCAGTCCAACTGTCCATAACCGCGGACGCGGCTATTCGAATAGTTTGACACTCTGCAGAGATTGTACACTTTCACCACAACATTCGATACATCCATCAGGAACAAATCCTGAATTCACCATACTCAGTATGCGGATAATCAATCCTAACCTTTCAATTACACGCCCTAGTATAAGCACCTCTCCTGTGAGTTTGGCCTCCCAACCATGACCAACTGTCATCTTGGGTATTGCACAGGTGGACAATCTTCACAAGGTAGCCTCAGCTCAGACCTTGGCCGTGAGGGAACCCATACTAAGGTATTGTCACATCCCAAGATTTTCCAAATCTTGTAATGTGAAAATAAATTAATAAAATAATACTTTGTTTGATTTTCAGAGCCAGAAGAAACTTTTTGAATGCAATTGGAACTTCAAACCCATTTGAATCAAATAAAATCCTAAAGGGATTTAAAAGGATAAACATTTTAATAAAGGAAAACAAAATATTTTGGAAATACTATTTTTGATCATTAAAATAAAAGGATTTGGTTTTCAATTGAAATAAAAGTTTTATAAATAAAGATTATTCTATAAAGCCAAAGTAAACCTTAGCCAAGATTTGGGATTTAAACATTTTATTATTTAAATTAACTAAAGTTTATTTAAATAAAATTAATAAGGATTTAATATCCAACCTTATTTAAATAAAAAGTTTTCACCAATTTAAATTGAAACATCAAAACTTATTAAATTATTTAAAATAAGTTTTCCTAAATATTTGATATTCCCAAATAAAACCTACTAAAGTGTTTTAGCTTTGTTTTAGATTTCAAAATAAATATTCTCAATAAAACAAACCCTAGTTGATTTAATAATGAAAATCTATCTTATTTAAATTAATAATGGACCCTAAAATAAAATGTTATTTTGTTTTAAAACAAATTTCCAAATATTATACTTCCCAAATTAAACCTACTGATTTGATTTTTGAAAATATTTAGTTTCAAATAAAGATTTTATTAATAAAATCAAACCCTATTTTGATTTAATAACTAAGTTCCATTTTATTTAATTAATAAATGGAACCTAAAAAGATTTAAAATATTATTTTGAGATTTGGATTATGTTGAAAAACAGAACCAAATTCAAAGTAAAGTTGAATGTTTGTTTGAATTAATTTGAGTGTTGTTTGAATGTGTGAATAATTGTTTGAAATTCAAAACAGAAAAGAATTAGAAAAGGAAAAATAAAGCAGACAGAAAAAAATAGTGCAAAGGCCCAGCCCAACAACCCAGTCCAGCCCAGCTTCTGTTCTCCCCCGAACCGTTTTCTTTCCCACTCAGAACCGCACCCACACCGACGCTGACAAGTGGACCCCTCCCCTTCCTCCTTTCTTTCACTGCCAGCGGACCCCACCCCAACTGTTCTTCGTCCTCACCCTCTGTGACCGTTCTTCCCCGTTCTGCCATTGAATCCTCCAGCTTAAATCCACCTTAATGCCGCGAGTTAAGCCTGCAGTGATCACGCACATTTAATCGTCACCCTCCCCTCTCTGATTCCCCTCTGCCTCCTTCCCCGAGCACGCCCCCAGGCTGCAGTATTTCGCCAACCACTCTCCCTGTCTCCGACGAGGTCCGTTGACGATTCCATCCAAACCGGACCACCCCATGCCACACTGAGCACACGAACAAGTTCCCCACTCCCTGACGCTCCTCTCTGTACCCTCCGTTCAACCGCGGGCGCCCCAGGAAGCCGTCTTCGGCAAAAATTCTGAGCGCCGTCGTTTGTCTCGCCTCCGACGAGCTTCTCCGGTAATTCCAGACCACCCCGACCCTTCTCGTTCACGCACACGCCTTCTTCGTGTCCTTGCGCTCCTGACCGTGTGCCTCGTTTGTCTTCCCGTGGACCACAGCGTCGTCCTCGACCTCGACCACACGCGACCGTCGTCAGAATCAACTCCGGCGAGAAATCCTGCCCGTCCCCGTGCGCCCCTTGCCACGACGACCACGCGACCAGCATCACCTCATCCTCGCGACCTCGGTGAGCTTACTCCCTCCCTGTTTCGCTTCCTGCCTCGCCAGCGCCGCCGTCAACTGGCCGCTCCGCCGCCAACCACCGCAGCCAGCGCCGCCACTTTGTGGTTGATTGATCAGGACCGTTCGATTTAGATCAGACGCGTAGAAACAGATGACTTACCGAAGGGGTATGCGTCGATCTGCGCCGCACATTTTCAGTTAGATCCAACGCACCCCAGTAGCGATCCCAGCGAACCGGTATCGACCAGTAAGAATACGCCGCGTGTCACCTGTTTGATTTAAAACAGATTTGAAAAACAGAAATTTTTGCAAACTTCAAACCCTTATATCTTTTGATCCACACGTCCAAATTTGACAAATTTTATATCAATGGATTCAGGAGAACAAGCCCTAGCCAACCATGGCCTTAGTTTTGAAAATAGTATCTGTTAGCTTAATGGATTTTGCAGAAACATTTGTGTACTTGTTTAGGGTATAAAAATTCTTTAAAAATGATTTTTGAATTAAAAACTTTGCAAAATGGTTTGTTGTGACCTTACTGACCCTAGGAACCAACCTTTGGTGTTAAAAATTATTTTGGTGAAATTTAGGTTGAATTATTTGACTTAGCCAATTTCTAGCCAAATAAAATTATTGATTTTATTATGAAAAATGTTTATGGGAAGAAAACTTCAAGGAAATGTTTTGGACCAAACCTACTGACCCAAAAACACCAAGTTTTGCAATAGCAACTCATTTGGTGAACCCTATAGGCTAATGCCTTAGTAAAAATATTTCTACACCACATAAAATAACACTTTGTTTTGAAAATGGTTTTAAAGTGAAACCTTTTGCAAATGACTTGGCCACTTTAGGAAATGACCATTAGATGTACCCAAATGTCTATGACCCACTAGGAACCACTTTTTCAAACAAAACAAAGCTTGGCATGCTTGCATGCATTTCTTTGACTTTGTTATTTATGTGTGTTGTTTTGCTTGATTGGTAGATTGAGTTTGTGCCTTGCTTGATTGATTTGTAGTGACTTGAAGAGTGTGATTGTTGCAAAGATCAAGAAGTGAACCTATACTCTACCAAAAAGGCAAGTGATGCTTCATACTTTCTATCCTATTACTTTCACTATGCATTAGTAATTTTGCTAAGTAAAACTTGCATGGATTTTGCTAAGTATAGATCTTGCTATAGGAACACCTAGTAGATGAATCCTTAGTAAGGATATTTCCTAAGTTAAGTTTCCTACTACTACCAAGCTTAGCCTAGCTAATAGAAAACATGGGTGGAAAATATATTCACACTATGGAAAAATATTCTAAGTCTAAGGACTTGTGATTTTGTCTAATAAAACAACTAAGTTAATGAATCACCTGGGTGGAATGGGCTTGCTTGGTGGAGAATGGTTGAGTGGTTCACAATGCCATAGGCTTGGATTGTGTATCTCACTTGTGGATGGCCACCCAGGAAACAAAGAGATTTGAGATGTCAAATGTTGAGAAGCTTCAAGTGCAACCACTTGGCAATATGGGCTCTGCCATGATCATATAGGTTGCAAGAACTTAGCCAAATGGACAGTGGGTGGTAGTGTTTGATAGGTTGGAGCGCGTCCATTTTGGTCTAAGGGAAGGCTTCTGAAAGATTTTGTCTTGGGAAACCAAGTCTTGTGGGGAAAGTGCACCACCTCTGTAGAGTGTAAAACCTAAGTACTTAGCCATGTCCCTGGTAAAGGACAATTTGAGCATCAAGACATGGAAGCAATCAAGAATCTCATCATTCCAATTTCTAAATAAAAATCTTGTGGTTTGAACAAGGGTTGTTTGAATTCTTCAATCATTGATGGAGAGATGGCTTGGTACAAGGATCTTGAAATCTTTGATTGAGAAAAATGATTTTGTCAAGCAAAAACTTAGTATTTTCAAATGTTAAGGAAAAATCTATTTTGAGCAATGCAAGCCTCAACTCCACTTAGCCAAATGCATATAGATGATAGACTCCACTATACTACCATAGTATCACTTGCCAATACAATTCAAATGTATTGACCTTTGTGGCTGTAACTTGTATGTTGCAGGTTTGATTGATTTTAGTGAAGATTGATTGTTTAGGATTACAAAGTCTACAACCAACATCTGCCTGTGGCACTTTGAAGATGAAGGACCCCATGATTATAGTTATTCCGCTGCAATGTTATGTAATAGCCAAATGAGCTATGTAAGATGTAATAAAATTATGTTATTCCTGGTTATAAAGTTATATTATGACCTTTGTTTCTTGATATTACATCTTAACTGTGGATGCTAGCTATTGATCCAGGGACTAGCATTGTAAAACACAGGAGGGATCAATCTTATTAAAGGTTGGGACCTCTACAGATGGTATCAGAGCATTGTGTTGCCTGTAGGATTTGTAACCTAGGATTGGACAAAAACCCTTAGAAAAATAGGAGTTTTACTTGTTCCAAAAACTTATTTACAAAAACACTTGTAAACTCTTTCCTCAACCATTTTGGTTTTAACTCTACACCTCTTCTACTTCAACTTGGTGGAAAAGCCAACCCCATGACCAAAGACTACACCATATACAAAGGACTTCTTCAACATCTTCAACTCTAATGACTTCAACATCTTCAGCTCTAATGACTTCAACATCTTCAACATGTTCACCAAGGACTTCCAACTTGGAAACCACTAAGGACTACAAGTGAGACAAGGAAATCTTGCTCAAGATTTAGAGACTAAGGGAATGCAAAATAAGAAGAAACCATCAACAACTTTGAAGTATTATGACCAAGAGTTTCCTCAAGGAAAACATGGTCTCAAGTAAGAAGAATTATGAAGGAAGGAAAGATCACAAGTGAACCATATAGATGGACCACCATAATTTATAGTTAAGTCAAACAGACCAACTTATGTGGTGTAACAAAAATATTTTGTTGCCTAAAAATGTGCTTGAACTTTGTTGTTTGAGTGAAAAGTTGTTTGTGATTGCATGCACATTGTTTGTGTGAATTGTGATGTGTGTGATTAGAATTATTTCCTTAGAAATATCTTGCCTATTATAAACTCCCTTCAAACCCAAACAGATGACTACTCCAAAGGACTCCAAGGTTGATGACACCAACACCAACCAAGCTGATAGCATGAAAGAGCTCATAGCAACCCAACACCAGTTGAACCAACTAACAGCTCATTTCCTAGTCAACAATAGTGATAAGGATCCAGCACTGCAAAGGTTTTTGGAGGAACAATCCCAACTGATGCTTAAGGTGACTAATCAAATGATCAGCATGGAAGAAAACTATCCCAAAAGAGTTTATGATAACAAGGATGACAAGAATGTTGTTCTAGATGGAGCCCCAGCTTGCATTATTTGTGGAGACAAGGATCATACTTCCAAGGAGCATGAAGGACAATGCCCCAATTGTGAAGAAGATCATCCTGTTGGACAATGTCCTACCTCTCAAGCTACTTGCTACCTGTGTGAAGGAAGTGATCATACTCCAGGTCTATGTCCTATCTATGCCATGGTGGAACAAAGGAAACAAGAAGGATCCAAGTCTACCAAAGGAAAAGGACCACTTGTACATCCAAACAAGACAACCCAATTCAAAGGATCAAAGAAAATCAAGAAGCCCAAGCAAGACATGAGCCTTGTGCAATGTCGTAAATGTAAGGAAATGGGACACTACTCCAGTGGATGCCCAGAAAACAAGAAGAATAAAGAGATTGACCAAGTATGGTGCAACAACTGCAAAGAACCAGGTCACTATGTAGCAACTTGTCCACAAGAGCCACGTAAAGAACTCAAGGAAATTCATTGTTTCAACTGCAAGAACCCAGGACACTATGCAAGCAACTGTCCAGAGAAGATGAAGAATAAATTGAACAAGCCTATGGAGAAACTCAACCTTGGCCCATGAGTCAAGTGTAGAAATAAAACAAAAGTTTGCTTAGAGAAGTTTTCCAGGACCCAAGAAGGCCAATATGTAATTTTTGTTTGAAAATTTTTAAGGGTGGTAGTACCCTAGTTGTTTGAACTTGCTTGTAACCCCAACCTTCCCAAATCTCGGGACGAGATTTATTTTAAGGGTGGTAGCCTGTCACATCCCAAGATTTTCCAAATCTTGTAATGTGAAAATAAATTAATAAAATAAAACTTTGTTTGATTTTCAGAGCCAGAAGAAACTTTTTGAATGCAATTGGAACTTCAAACCCATTTGAATCAAATAAAATCCTAAAGGGATTTAAAAGGATAAACATTTTAATAAAGGAAAACAAAATATTTTGGAAATACTATTTTTGATCATTAAAATAAAAGGATTTGGTTTTCAATTGAAATAAAAGTTTTATAAATAAAGATTATTCTATAAAGCCAAAGTAAACCTTAGCCAAGATTTGGGATTAAAACATTTTATTATTTAAATTAACTAAAGTTTATTTAAATAAAATTAATAAGGATTTAATATCCAACCTTATTTAAATAAAAAGTTTTCACCAATTTAAATTGAAACATCAAAACTTATTAAATTATTTAAAATAAGTTTTCCTAAATATTTGATATTCCCAAATAAAACCTACTAAAGTGTTTTAGCTTTGTTTTAGATTTCAAAATAAATATTCTCAATAAAACAAACCCTAGTTGATTTAATAATGAAAATCTATCTTATTTAAATTAATAATGGACTCTAAAATAAAATGTTATTTTGTTTTAAAACAAATTTCCAAATATTATACTTCCCAAATTAAACCTACTGATTTGATTTTTGAAAATATTTAGTTTCAAATAAAGATTTTATTAATAAAATCAAACCCTATTTTGATTTAATAACTAAGTTCCATTTTATTTAATTAATAAATGGAACCTAAAAAGATTTAAAATATTATTTTGAGATTTGGATTATGTTGAAAAACAGAACCAAATTCAAAGTAAAGTTGAATGTTTGTTTGAATTTATTTGAGTGTTGTTTGAATGTGTGAATAATTGTTTGAAATTCAAAACAGAAAAGAATTAGAAAAGGAAAAATAAAGCAGACAGAAAAAAATAGTGCAAAGGCCCAGCCCAACAACCCAGTCCAGCCCAGCTTCTGTTCTCCCCCGAACCGTTTTCTTTACCACTCAGAACCGCACCCACACCGACGCTGACAAGTGGACCCCTCCCCTTCCTCCTTTCTTTCACTGCCAGCGGACCCCACCCCAACTGTTCTTCGTCCTCACCCTCTGTGACCGTTCTTCCCCGTTCTGCCATTGAATCCTCCAGCTTAAATCCACCTTAATGCCGCGAGTTAAGCCTGCAGTGATCACGCACATTTAATCGTCACCCTCCCCTCTCTGATTCCCCTCTGCCTCCTTCCCCGAGCACGCCCCCAGGCTGCAGTATTTCGCCAACCACTCTCCCTGTCTCCGACGAGGTCCGTTGACGATTCCATCCAAACCGGACCACCCCATGCCACACTGAGCACACGAACAAGTTCCCCACTCCCTGACGCTCCTCTCTGTACCCTCCGTTCAACCGCGGGCGCCCCAGGAAGCCGTCTTCGGCAAAAATTCTGAGCGCCGTCGTCTGTCTCGCCTCCGACGAGCTTCTCCGGTAATTCCAGACCACCCCGACCCTTCTCGTTCACGCACACGCCTTCTTCGTGTCCTTGCGCTCCTGACCGTGTGCCTCGTTTGTCTTCCCGTGGACCACAGCGTCGTCCTCGACCTCGACCACACGCGACCGTCGTCAGAATCAACTCCGGCGAGAAATCCTGCCCGTCCCCGTGCGCCCCTTGCCACGACGACCACGCGACCAGCATCACCTCATCCTCGCGACCTCGGTGAGCTTACTCCCTCCCTGTTTCGCTTCCTGCCTCGCCAGCGCCGCCGTCAACTGGCCGCTCCGCCGCCAACCACCGTAGCCAGCGCCGCCACTTTGTGGTTGATTGATCAGGACCGTTCGATTTAGATCAGACGCGTAGAAACAGATGACTTACCGAAGGGGTATGCGTCGATCTGCGCCGCACATTTTCAGTTAGATCCAACGCACCCCAGTAGCGATCCCAGCGAACCGGTATCGACCAGTAAGAATACGCCGCGTGTCACCTGTTTGATTTAAAACAGATTTGAAAAACAGAAATTTTTGCAAACTTCAAACCCTTATATCTTTTGATCCACACGTCCAAATTTGACAAATTTTATATCAATGGATTCAGGAGAACAAGCCCTAGCCAACCATGGCCTTAGTTTTGAAAATAGTATCTGTTAGCTTAATGGATTTTGCAGAAACATTTGTGTACTTGTTTAGGGTATAAAAATTCTTTAAAAATGATTTTTGAATTAAAAACTTTGCAAAATGGTTTGTTGTGACCTTACTGACCCTAGGAACCAACCTTTGGTGTTAAAAATTATTTTGGTGAAATTTAGGTTGAATTATTTGACTTAGCCAATTTCTAGCCAAATAAAATTATTGATTTTATTATGAAAAATGTTTATGGGAAGAAAACTTCAAGGAAATGTTTTGGACCAAACCTACTGACCCAAAAACACCAAGTTTTGCAATAGCAACTCATTTGGTGAACCCTATAGGCTAATGCCTTAGTAAAAATATTTCTACACCACATAAAATAACACTTTGTTTTGAAAATGGTTTTAAAGTGAAACCTTTTGCAAATGACTTGGCCACTTTAGGAAATGACCATTAGATGTACCCAAATGTCTATGACCCACTAGGAACCACTTTTTCAAACAAAACAAAGCTTGGCATGCTTGCATGCATTTCTTTGACTTTGTTATTTATGTGTGTTGTTTTGCTTGATTGGTAGATTGAGTTTGTGCCTTGCTTGATTGATTTGTAGTGACTTGAAGAGTGTGATTGTTGCAAAGATCAAGAAGTGAACCTATACTCTACCAAAAAGGCAAGTGATGCTTCATACTTTCTATCCTATTACTTTCACTATGCATTAGTAATTTTGCTAAGTAAAACTTGCATGGATTTTGCTAAGTATAGATCTTGCTATAGGAAAACCTAGTAGATGAATCCTTAGTAAGGATATTTCCTAAGTTAAGTTTCCTACTACTACCAAGCTTAGCCTAGCTAATAGAAAACATGGGTGGAAAATATATTCACACTATGGAAAAATATTCTAAGTCTAAGGACTTGTGATTTTGTCTAATAAAACAACTAAGTTAATGAATCACCTGGGTGGAATGGGCTTGCTTGGTGGAGAATGGTTGAGTGGTTCACAATGCCATAGGCTTGGATTGTGTATCTCACTTGTGGATGGCCACCCAGGAAACAAAGAGATTTGAGATGTCAAATGTTGAGAAGCTTCAAGTGCAACCACTTGGCAATATGGGCTCTGCCATGATCATATAGGTTGCAAGAACTTAGCCAAATGGACAGTGGGTGGTAGTGTTTGATAGGTTGGAGCGCGTCCATTTTGGTCTAAGGGAAGGCTTCTGAAAGATTTTGTCTTGGGAAACCAAGTCTTGTGGGGAAAGTGCACCACCTCTGTAGAGTGTAAAACCTAAGTACTTAGCCATGTCCCTGGTAAAGGACAATTTGAGCATCAAGACATGGAAGCAATCAAGAATCTCATCATTCCAATTTCTAAATAAAAATCTTGTGGTTTGAACAAGGGTTGTTTGAATTCTTCAATCATTGATGGAGAGATGGCTTGGTACAAGGATCTTGAAATCTTTGATTGAGAAAAATGATTTTGTCAAGCAAAAACTTAGTACTTTCAAATGTTAAGGAAAAATCTATTTTGAGCAATGCAAGCCTCAACTCCACTTAGCCAAATGCATATAGATGATAGACTCCACTATACTACCATAGTATCACTTGCCAATACAATTCAAATGTATTGACCTTTGTGGCTGTAACTTGTATGTTGCAGGTTTGATTGATTTTAGTAAATATTGATTGTTTAGGATTACAAAGTCTACAACCAACATCTGCCTGTGGCACTTTGAAGATGAAGGACCCCATGATTATAGTTATTCCGCTGCAATGTTATGTAATAGCCAAATGAGCTATGTAAGATGTAATAAAATTATGTTATTCCTAGTTATAAAGTTATATTATGACCTTTGTTTCTTGATATTACATCTTAACTGTGGATGCTAGCTATTGATCCAGGGACTAGCATTGTAAAACACAGGAGGGATCAATCTTATTAAAGGTTGGGACCTCTACAGGTATATAAGTTTCCAGTCAAGCCCTACCCAATTTTCGGGTATTGTGGTTGTACGGTAAAATTGGAATGGTATCGCATCCAGACAACCATCAGTTTTATAAAGGGCTAAGGCTCATGCCTCAACATTTTCATCACCAAAATCATCTAGTGTTCGAAAACACATGTCACAACATCTCAGTAGAATGACTCATCATTCTAAGGTTTTCATAACCATTTTCCACCAAGTATTCCCATCTAAAGTTGATCAAGTTTTATGCTTAGCACTAGCATATACAAGTGGGGTGAGTACTAATGAGGGGTGGTAAACAAGTGGAGTTTTAACTAAGT
Organism: Avena sativa; assembly: GCA_916181665.1. Lineage (NCBI taxonomy): Eukaryota > Viridiplantae > Streptophyta > Magnoliopsida > Poales > Poaceae > Avena > Avena sativa. The sequence continues at coordinate 35,941,349 of OV702285.1, read as the reverse complement.
TCAATCTCATGCCTTAGGATGACATCAAGATTATCTAGCTTAGGCAAAATTTAATGCTCTTTATACAACCTTCAATTATCTTCCTAGAATCTACAAGTCACTAGAATAAACTCTAAGGAAAAGCTTTGATAAATAAATAAAGTATAAAGCTTGCAAGTAAAACTAGGATTGGGTATCATCAAATGTGTCCAACCAAGCATGCTTAGTGCATTGCATAGGTTATCTACTTTCATAATTGCAAGTGTTAGCTTGCCTTGTGCAGAGCAGTGGTTGAAGTTCTCCTCGGCTTCTTCTTCATAGTATCCTCCTTCCTCCTCGTATCCTTGGTCGGTACTAGCGTCTATAAATAAATACGAGGTACACAATCACCAAAAAATACTTAACTACTTTCAATCATCACACAAAAGGGTTGTATAGATGATCTAGTATCATCACTAACATTACAAGATTAAAGCATTTGTCTTATTTATTTTATTTTTAGAAAAGTAATTTCTACTCATTGAAAAACTACTTAAGTTTAATATTCTCCAACTCAAACATGGGATCATGTTGACACATGTCATCACCACATATTTCAGTACATGAGAATGTGATTTAAAGTGGTGTCACAATTTAATAAGGTTTAACCTTTTATTTTAAATAAATAAAGTGACTAGAAATGCCTATGTGGCATTCTTTTTTTACTTGGACATTGTTTCTGTAAGTAAACCCATATATTTTTATATATTCTGAAAGGTATGATCAAATGTGATTTTTGAGATTTGGAATCAACTCAAAAGCTATTATGGTTTAAATTTGAAAAATGTTTGAATGCAGAAAAGCTTCTACCTTGTTATTTTTACCAAGGTTGATCTATAGATCCAAATGATTTGAATCCAACGGGCTTGGATTAAGCATTTCAATATCTTTCTAAAAAAATTGGTTTCATTCAATTTGGTTCACTGAATCGAGCTGGGTTGATTTTTGAAACTAGGTAAAGAACTGAGTTTGAATATAAATAGAAAAAGCTAAATTCAAACGAGTGGGCTACGCGGGAAGGTTTAATGGGCCGGCCCAGTGTCACTCTGCAGCGCGGGGCGCAACTAACAGGGGGTCTACTGGTAAGTGGCTCTTTAAATGCGAAGCGGTATGGGGCGAGGTGGTGCGGTGGATTAGAATGAAGATCGATGGCTGAGGGTCGTCGTCGAAGATTAACAGGTCACCGGCGAGCTCGAACCCTAGCGGCTCGGTGGGGGTGCATAGGGGGCATACCGGGGCTCCAGTGACGATGGCAAGGTGGGCAAACGACGAAGTCGACGACGGCGAACTCAGGGGGTGGACGAAATCAACGGCTCCTCTTCTCCTCTGCAGCGGCGAGCTCCGGCCAAATTCCGGCGATGCGCTGCTCGCCTTGCTCCGGCTAAGGGGTGGAACGATCAGTGAGGTGAGGGGAGTGAGATGGTGTGAAGTTGAGCGGGGATCGTCTCCTTTTATAGGCCCGATGGCGAGACCGAGAGGGATGGGCAGGCGACGGTGGCGACACGGCTACGGGCGGCTAGAGGCATGGCCGAGGTTGGCGTTCGACGGGTGGTCTCCTGGCGATGCTCTAGAGCTTTAATGCGCGCGTATGGGCGGTGGCAAACGGTCGGGAATGTGCGGTGCTCTCCGCGGTAGAGGCGGCATCGTCGACGGCGAGCGGTGGCTGTGAGGCATGGGGCGGCGAACAGGGGTGTCTGCGGGGTTGCTGGGGCGGTGGTGATCACGCGTGCACGCGGGAAGGGCGGCGCGTGGTCTGTGGGCGCGTGTCGAGGTTGGCGCTCTGGAGCGCTCTTGGCATGCGCTCAGAGAAGCTTGGCATGGCTTGGGCGTGTGGTCCAGTGGCTGGCAGGGTTCAAGCGCTGGACAGGGAGTGGCGGTGGACGGTGGCCTGTGTCCTAGACATGGTGTTTAGGCTTGGTGCTTGCTCTGGCTAGCTAGCCATGGTCGGCTGGAAAGGGTTCCTTCGGGTTGGCATGGCATGGTGCAAAGTTTTTGATGAAATGGCCGCAAGAACTTGAGTTTTGAATTTTGAAAAGTTTTTTGGTGGGTGTGCTGGGCATGTGTTGAGGATTCTGTGGATGCTTGGGTTTTGAAAATTGAGCTTGTTTAAGTGGTTTTTTAAATAGTGGGATCTTCCCATATGAAATAGATTCAATTTTAAACTGTCATTTAAACTATGCATTCAAATGTTTTTGGATGATCACAAGGTGGTACTTGGTACCTTGTTATGAGTACTATCAAGGGGTGTAAAGATCCATACATGTTTCTGCTAAGTTCTGAAAGTTAGAGATTGCCAAAGTAGGCATGGGAGTTAATTTGGCCAAAGTGACCATTCACTTAATTTGTTTGTTTTGATTTGTTTGTCTTTGGGAAAAGTGTGGGGATTGTTTAGATGATGTTTATTTCACCTAAGAATCATTTTACAAGCAAAGAAACACAAAACCATGTAAATTCAAAAGAATCCAAATTTTGAATACACACACATATGAATGCTTTCATAGTTTTAATTGGAAATGTTTTTGTTAACCCTAATTTTGATGATTAGAGTTTGATGATTCTAGTTTAATATTTTCGGGATGTTACAATGGCTGTGGTGTGAGGATCACATGTGTTCATGGAGTGTTAATGCTTTGCCTCGGTGCTCTATTAAAAGGAGCACCTTAATTGCCATTAGTTCCCTAGAGGCCCCGCTGCCACGGGCTGGCTGGACAGAAGATGTTGTGCAAGTTCTCAATGCGAGCACGTATGACTATATATGGATCACATGCCTAGGATTGTTTAGAACTTGGATGCTTGTTATTATTTATATGAAATGCCCTAGATCTTGAAGTTACATGTTTAGACTGCTCCATGCAACATCCCTATGCCTACCACACTCGAATCCCACTATTTACCGGTATTATTACTATTGCTCCTGTTTCACTGTTGGTATTGCTTTGTTGTTGGTACTCCAAACTATTGCTACTAATAAACTTCTGTGAGCAAGAACTATTTCCAGGTGCAACTGAATTGACAACTCAATTGTTAAGGCTTGCAAGTATTCTTTGGCTCCCCTTGTGTCGAATCAATAAATTAGGTAATACTACCCGCGAAGACTGTTTTGATCCCCTACACTTGTGGGTCATCAAGAATATTTTCTGGCGCCATTGCCGGGGAGAATAGCTTTATTTGTAAGTTCACTTGGATCTACTATTGTTCACTGCTGCTCCGTTCATCATGGGTAAGTCTCGTGATGGAAAGTTCCCTATTTTACCATCCACTACAAGAAGAGGTACAGTCCTAAACACATCCGTTGCTCTTGATTCACCGTCTGTTATAAGTAAGCTTGTCACACCACCACCACATGCTCATGCTACACACACTGCTACTACAGCTGAATCTGAAACTGCTTTTGATGCTCATGATGTTACTTCTACTGTGCTTGATGCGAGTGGTTCATTAGGTCCTTTTCTAGATGCTACTATGGCTAGTCTAGGAAATACTGAAACTTCTATTGAAGACACTGTTACGCCTGTTAGCTCACCTGAGTCTAGAGAGAGTTATGATATTTATGATGGTTACATTGAGTTCACTGATGAATTTGTTGAAGAGTGCCGAAACACACATGGTACTAGTGCTATTAAGAGTATCCTTGCTAGACGTACTATTATGCCTAAACTATCCTCTGATCCTAAGATTGACACCTCTCCCATAGATATTAAAGATAAAGATTATGATTTCTCTCTTGATTTATCTTATTTGGACATTGTTGAGAAAGAACCTTTTTGTGGGACTAAAAATGAGAGTGTTGTGGCTCATATGAATGAGCTTTCTACTATGAGTGTTTTGTTCTCTGATGATTTTAAGATGCGTAAGTATTTTGTTACTAAGATCTTCCCTTTTTCACTAAAAGGAGAAGCTAGGGCTTGGTTTAATAGATTACTTCCTGGTTCCATTGATAGCCCCGATTGCTTGATTGTTTCTTTTTTCCAGAAATATTTTTCTCCCAGTGCTAGACATGCTACTTTGGAGACACTTTTTTATTTTAAACAAGGAGAAGAACAGAAATTGCCTGAGTCATGGACAAGGTTCTGTGCCTTGATTCATGCACATCATGGATGTCCATTACCCAAAAATGAGCTTCTTGATATTTATTATAATGAACTAACTGATGATTCTAGGACATACCTAGATAGCTTTGCTGATTGTGTTTTCAGGAAAATAACTCCTACAGATGCTAAAGAATTAATGGCTAAGATAAGCAAGAATTGTGCTGATTGGACTTCAAATGAGCTAAATACACCTGAGCCTATTACTCCTGAACCAGTTGTACCTGAACCAGTTCCAACACCAACACCAAAGAAGAGGGGAGTTATTGCATTAAATGATGACATGATGAAGGAAGCTAAGAAGTGTCTAAAGGAGAAAGTTATTAGAGCTGAAGATGTGAAGAATCTACCTCCAATAGAATAATTATGTAAGCCAATTCCCCACTCATCTACTATTGATGTACACTCTCTCCACTTTAATGAAGGTGATATTCCCTATGGTAAGCCTCCTGATCAATGCTTAGAGGAACTTGACACATTTATTGTTAAACAAGGTAATTTTAATAAACAAGTTCGGAATTATTTATTGGAAAACTCTAGAGCTATCAATGAGTTGAAAGATATTGTGGAAAGAACTTCAAGTGATATTAAAATGCTTTGTAAACACTTTCAAATGGTTCAAACCAAACTTGATCAACTTGCTAAGGTACAAAAGGATATGCTAGTTAATGCCTCACGAGATAAACATGCTTATGGAATTAGAACAAGGAGTGGTATAGCTACTCAAGATCCTTTATATCCTGAAGGACACCCTAAAAGAATTGAGCAGGATTATCAACAAGGTGAAAGTAGCGGTAGTCCTCGTAAGATAAAGAAAAAGAAACATAAAGTAGTTGAGGAACCGCTTAAACCTGTTGAAGATCCTAATAGTATATCTGTCTCTGATGCTGAAACTAAGAGTGGTAATGATAAAAATGAGTCTCCTGATAAGGAGGAAGGTGAGGAAGAACCTGAAAATGAAACTGAGAGTGGTAATGATAAAAATGAGTCTCCTGATAAGGAGGAAGGTGAGGAAGAACCTGAAAAGCACACTAAGAACACTACGTACACAAAGGAATATTTTATTGCTAATAAACATGGTAAAGAGAGAACCTTGGGTGCAGAAACCTATGCCTTTTCCAGGTAAGAAACACAAGTCAAAGGAGGAAGAACACTACAACAAGTTTTGTGAGTGGATGAAACCTTTATTTTTGCAAATTCCTTTGACTGATGCTATTAAGTTGCCTCCTTATTCAAAGTATATGAAGGATATTGTCTCTAATAAAAGGACGATTCCTAATGAGGAGATTTCTACTTCGCTTGCTAATTATTCCTTCAATGGTAAGGTTCCAAAGAAACTTGGTGATCCAAGTATACCAACTATTCCTTGCTCTATTAAAAATAATTATGTTAGAACTGCTTTATGTGATTTGGGAGATGGAGTTAGTGGTATGCCTTTTTCTCTCTACAAGAGACTCCATCTAGAAAAGTTGATACCAACTGATATATCTTTGCAAATGGCTAATAAGTCAACTACTATTCCTGTTGGTATATGTGAGGATGTTCCTGTTCAAGTGGCTCATAATTTCTTGGTTTTGACTGATGTTGTTGTGTTTGAAATGCCTGAAGATAATAATATGTCCATTATTCTTGGGAGACCTTTTCTTAATACTGCAGGTGCTGTCATTAATTGTAATAAAGGAAAAGTAACATTCAATATTGATGACAAAGAGCATACTGTTTATTTCCCCAAGAAGGTTGTTAAGAGCTATTGCCTGAATTCCATTGAAAATATGGAGAGCATCAAGGTTGGAGAAATATATTGTCCCATTCCAGAAGAAAATTTTGAAACTATTATGATTGGGACCATTGCTATCAAGTATGAGGTAACATAATCACCTTGTGGAATGCAAAGTTTTGTTTCATATAAGATTGTTTTGGTAACAAGACTTGATCAACCTTGTTAACAAAAGGATTTTAATGAACAAAATAATGTATCCACTATGGTTATACTTGCTTTCTTTTACTTTTCTCCTTCCTAGTCTTTGCCTTTCTTTTGCTTTTCTCCTTCCTAGTCTTTGCCTTTCTTTTGCTAGCTTTTGTTTTGCTAGTTGTTTGCTTGTTAGAGTGTCTTAGAACTTCTGTAGTTTGCTTTTGGTTTGATTTTGCTTCTTCTGAAAAAAACTATTTCTGCGAGAAAATCAATTTTCATACCCTGAAAATTGGCCAAAAATAAAGTTTCCCAAAAAATCCCAGAAAATTCAAAATAACATTTTCCTCGAAAAAAAGGGGCAGAGGGACACCTGGAGTGACCCAGGGGGCCACCCAGGCGCCGACACCCCAGGTACGCGCGGCCTGCCCATGGTTTATCGAACTCAGGGAGGAAGTGGTCAAAGGTATTCCCTCTCAAGCAACCCTGCAATCAAGATACAAGAAGTCTCTTGTGTCCCCAACACACCCAATATAGGTGCACTAGTTCGGCGAAGAGATAGTGAAATACAAGTGGTAACGGTGCTAGAAAAGAGCTTGACGGTGAGGTAAAGACTAAAGCAAGCAAACATGCAACACATCTAGATGCAAACAGTGTTTCAATGTTTAGAAACAAGGACTAGGTATCATACTTTCACTAGTGAACACTCTCTCATATAAATATCCTCTCTTCATGATAATACTCTTAACTACTCTCCGGTTGGACACTCTAATCATCGGTAGGGCTATAACAGCACTCCTCAAAGTCCGCCTTCCCCAATCTAGATAACCCCACACTGTCACCTTGAGTGCTAGATGGTTCCAACAAACACCACAATTTCATACAGACACCCAACTCCAAATATAACTCATAACAAATATTCAATCTAGCCAAAGTGCCAGACACGGTATGCACGCTGTCACTTTTACACACGTGGGGAAAAGCATAGATCTATTAAAGCACAAAGAGTATTTATATAGTCTCAAGACTAAGTGCCACCATGGCATGCACGCTGTCACATTCACACACATGGGGAGAGCAGAGATCTATTGAAGCACTTGAGTAGCAAGGTAGATCTACTTGATTACAAAGCTCATGACCACAACATGATCATGCATAGAGAGAGAGATGAACACATAGCTACCGGTAGATCCCTTAGCCTCGAGGAAGAACTACTCCCTCCTCATCAAGGGAATTAGCAACAGTGAGGAAGATGACGATGGAGATCGATGGAGATGGCTCCGGGGGCACTTCCCCGTCCCGGCAGGGTGTCGGAACAGAGACTTTCTGTCCCCCGAATCTCCCCTTCGGTGGCGGGTGTGCTATGGAGGTTTTCGTGGATTTCTTCTGGATCCCCCTAGGGTTTTTGGGTCGGACGCTTCACATAGGCGCAGGGGGAGGCCGAGGAGGCGGCCAGAGGGCCCACTCCCTCCCTAGGCATGGGCCAGGATTGGCCGTGCCCAGGGGGGTCTGGCCACGCTCTGGTGCCTCTCCGTCCCTCCTTCTGGATTCATGTCCCTCATGGAAAGTTCCTGACTTTGGCTTTTGTCCCGTCCAATTCCGAGAATATTGATTTTCTGCCTTTCTAGAACCAAAAATAGAAGAAAATAGGCAAATGGCACTATGGCAACTTGTTAATAGGTTAGTTCCAGAAAAGATATAAAAACACCTGAAAGAAAGACAAAGCAAAGCAAAGTAGATACTAAACAAGCATGGAACATAAAAAATTATAGATACGTTTCCGACGTATCAAGCATCCCCAAGCTTAACTCCTGCTCGTCCTCGAGTAGGTAAGTGATAAAAAGAATAATTTTTGAGATGACATGCACCATCACAATAAAGATCAAACCATTTGCAAGCAATCAAAGCTGGGAGCAAAGAACTCTAAACATGTGCATGAAAGTTGGAGTTCTAACAATAGGACATAGTAACTATGCATGCAACATGAAAGGCTACAAACAAAGATCATGAATAATATGCATTGAAAACGTTTGTTTGTTTCACATACAAAAACATGGCATAGTGGCAATCAACTTGTCCCTCATATATTGGAAAATAGATGCATAGGACACCTTCAAAGTTCACAAGGGTGACTAGAAACAAGTAGCACAAGAACAAGTAATATCACAATATGCATCAATCAATAAGTTTTGGGACACTACACACAGAATGGAAACTATGCTCTCTTAATGGTGACTAAAACGTAGAAGGTGGAGACTCAATAGTGGTGGAAGAAAGACCTTTTCATAAAGGGAAGCAGGGATTTCAAGTTTTCAAAAGAGCTTCCAAAAATTATGGTACTTTTTAGCTTTTAGCCCTCATTGCCCCTATCATAAGCATCTTGAAGTGATTAAGGTTAAAGTGAACAAAGATGGAGTATATGCTTGACGAAGTATAAGTTGGAAATCTCAAGTCCCTTGAATACGAGGGCCACACCTCACGCTACTCAACTTTAGTCACCTGTAAGTTCTTGTCATTGTAAGTATTTGCATATCATAGAGAACCGCCAACGGGGTACCCCTTGCACATGGTACAAGAGATTTTCCATAACCAAAATGACAAGGCAAGCATACAATGAACATCTCAGAAATCTTTTACCATGGGAATATGGTGCTTTTTTCTCTCTTTCCTCTTTTCTCAATGTGTATCTTTTTTATAAGAAGATTGCTTCATAGATCTCACTATGGTGACGCTGCAAGTTTCCACCATGATTAGGCATGGCTTAGGCTAGCGGCCCAGGCGTTTCTCTAATACAAAATACAAACTCCATGGACTTACAAGTTCACTCTTTATTTCACACCGGTGACATCCATAGACAAAAGAGCATGATATCAACTGAGTACAAAGTACAAGTGCAATATTGAAAATGTTCCCCATGACAACATGGTTCTGCTAATTCCAACGTATAAGTGCAAGCATATACAACATAGAAGACACAATGGTTCAAGTTTATTAGGGGCAAAGAATACAAAGTGTGCCATCAAGTTTGTGAGGGCTTTAATCACTAAGTTTTCACATAACAAAATAGTTTTTAATTGGAAGATAGCTGAAAACAAGAATATACTTTGGAATGGTGTAACACACCATGCATAGGAGTTTATAGTGGACACTTTGGAATAACTTGGTTTCTTGGGAGTTGGAAGCATGAGTAGATCTTACTCATACAAGTGGAGGCTAGCAAAAGACTGGGAGCAACCAACTAAGAGAGCAATAATAGCCATAATCATGCAGAGAAACAACACATTACTAATCAAAGCATAGAGTGGTACTACAAGTCAAGGACTAAATGATCATAGAAGCTATGGTGACTTGTCATAGTCATAACATGGTGTCAGCATGTTCCAAGTCAACCCAAACAAAGCATCGAAGGAGAATACCACAATACTATGCTTTTGTATGCTAAAACAACACATGATTCCTTCAAGGCACACTAAGCACGCTCAATGATTTGGAGCAAGTCATGCTACAACAATAATCACTAAGCATAAGGTCAAAACAACACCTAGCATGACATGATAAAGCCTAAGCCGCAGTCAAAACAAGCTCCCTTTTGTACCACTATAAGCATGAAACTTTCTACTCTTTTCCAACACCAAGCAACTTATTTGAAATAACTCACAAGGATAATAATCAATTAAGATCAGTGAGCATGTCTCACAAACCCACAAAGAAGAACTAAAAAGTTCTAAGCTGAAAGCACAAGAAAACTAAGGCTAAACACAGTGCTAGCAAAAGAGAACACTCATAGACCAATAAGAGTGAAAACTAGAGTGTTCTAGGCAATGAAAATAGAGTGTGTCTCTCTCCAAAAGAAGTGTGCTAAGCTCCAACCAACTTACTCAAGCAAACTAAGCAAAAGAAAACTAAAAAACTAAGACGCTCCAAGAACAACACAACTGTGCATGAAGCAATAAAAGTGAAGTGTCTAGGAAGACCTGAGATTTTTATTGATGAAGAAGGGGATGCCTTGGGCATCCCCAAGCTTTGAAGCTTGTACCTCTTGAATATTTCTTGGGGTGACACCGGGTGGCATCCCCAAGCTTGAGCTTTTGTCCATTCTTCATCTCATTGCATTATTCTCTCTTTACACCTGAAATTTTTCCTTCATACAAAACTTCACACAATCTTCATTAGCAACATTAGTGTATTCAAAAGGTATTAGACCTCTGGCAAAGCTTTGAAATAGCAAGGCTTTTCACTAAAAACATAAGCTACTGTAGTAACTCCTTCAAAAAGCTCAATTCACCTAAAGAGAACTTCAAAAAGGAATCAATAAGAAGCAAATGCAAATAATGGCAGAAATCTGTCAAAATAGACCAGCAGGTAGAAACCGATTTTTTCGAAAATCTTTAGTTGCTAAAAAAAAGTGTTGAATTAAAGAAATTTAGCTAACATTATGGGGGATTTATTCATAAATTTTCAGCCCAATCCGCGATACCGAGACTCCTCACGAATTTTTATGGTGGGGGACATAAATCTGTTTTGGGACAACAACTCCCGAAATCTTACTTTCCCCTCATTAGAGGTCATTCTTTGCACAAAAAAGCAAACAAAAAGGATAAGGAGAGGTTATTACAGAAGTAATAACTTTTAGGACTCAAGGAAACTCTTGGGTTATCTCTCAATAAGTACTTTTTTAACGCCTTTAAGTTAGGCTTGATAGCTTGAGAAGATGCTCACATAAGAATTATGAATTTAAGTCAAAGAGAGCATCAAGAAGCAAATTCAAAACACATTTACGTATAACCCACTTCCTATCCATAAGAATCTTGTAAAGAGACAAGTCATGAAAGCACAAAATAACAAGCATAGGAAAGCAAAACAAGTGCAACTTCAAGATTTTCAACATAAAGAGGGGAAACTTAATATTATTGAGATGCATAAGACCATGTTTCCCTCTCTCATAATAACTTTTAGTAGCAACATGAAAAAATTAACAATATAACTATCACATAAAACATTATTATCATGAGCCACATGCATAAAATGATTATTACACTCCACATAAGAATAGCCATTCTTATTAATTATAGTGGGAGCAAATTCAACAAAATAGCTATCTTCCCAAGTGTGTTCATTTGTAAACATATCATCATTGGAAGGAACATGGATAGCACTAATAGCACAACAATTATTTATATTATCATTTTCAGAATTGGTGCCAAAAAGAGATTTTCAATATCAAAAGTAGTGTGCTTTTCCCAATCATGATCACTAATATAGGTAACAAGCATATGAACATCATCTAGTTCAGACTCATGAGCAAAAACTATGATAGGAGCAACATTCTTAGAGGGAGATACTGTTTCCTCTCTCCTTTTACTCCTCTTCTTCTTCTTCTCCTCTTTAGGAGGGAGAGGCTTTAAAGGAAGATTCTCCACATACCCTGGTTTATTGTTAGAGACAATAGAAGAAACTTTGGAAGATTCCTCCTTTCCATTAATAAGAACAAAACTCATATTAGTCCTGTCATATTTTGGTAAAATATCATATTTTATAATATTTTGTATGTAAGTATTCGCGTGGCAATTATCAACACAATAAAGATGACACCCATGCAGGACGCAGTTCATACCAAAAGCACTCATGTCTACTAAAGAAGTTTTTCTAGATAACTCTTCACACCCCAAAAACAATGTAAGTTCATCATGTTGATTATAAGTGATCAAGTTATCACAATACAAACTTGCAGTACTCATTGGATTAGACAGGTCATTAGTATGGCATGAGCATTGAAAATTGAAATGACCCACTTCATAGCAGAGTTCACAAATAAAAGGATCACTACAAGAAATGTGTCAGCCTATGACCTTTTGGTAGTGACCGTGGACAAAATCGTCATAGATTTATGACAATTATGCATCACATGGTCATGTACTATTTGGGAGGTTTCAAGCCTAGAAAACTTATGACGATTTTGTACAAAAACATCGTAATTTTATAAGGCAAAATCGTCATAGTGCTAGGAAGGACAAGATACAAGAGGAAGGCAATATCGGCCGTTGGATGTAAACATGATGGACAGCTGAGATGGTGTCTGGTGGGAACTTGCAGTGGATCGATGACCTGGCACACCATACGCGCATAGACCTAGTGAAATTTGGGCCCAACAGGCGGGATAAGAACCCAAAACCACCAACCCCACCCCTGTAAAAAAACACCGTCATGGCCTCCCAGTGCCGAACTCCCTCCTCCATGGTTCCTCTCCCCCCTCTCCGCCGCCGGCCAAGATCCCGGCCAGTTCCGTCCACCCCCTGCCTCGGCGACGACATCCCCTGAATCCCCTCCTCCTTGCCTTTCTTTCCACCGCATGGAACCACCACACATTGCGTCAAACCGAAACCCTAGCCCAAGCCTAGAGAGGAGTAGGAAGTCGGGATTTGACCTTTCCGTCCAAGGCGGCGGCTCCATGCCGTCGGGTGGTCGTCACTCCATGTCGTCGGGCGGCGGATCCAAGCCCGTCTACCCCAGATCCATGGCCCATGGTCACTCCTGCTTCCTCGGCGAGCAGAGCGGCGCCTCCAGCCGAAAAGCACGGCGATAAGTTCTTCTTGGACGCAGGTAGGCGTCCGGGTCTGTTCTTCTTCAGCGTTGTCGTCGCCTTGTTTTCCCAGCAGGTATGAATCACTCAGTCTTTCTTTCTTGTTGAGTATAGTGCGCTGATGCTTAATTTCGTGTTCTCCTTAGGATATGAGCACTTAAGTTACTATGGTTGATTCGATGCATAACAATAGCTTCAAACCATTGTGCTGGTGCCACTTCTGAAACGACTCTCCCTTTTGCACGAGTAGTACTCATAATATATGTTGAATGGTGTGTTTACTCATAATATCCAGGGTACAGGATCTTGTTGTCTTCCTTTCTAGACCTACCGAGTTATATATTGTTACTAATTAGTACAATCTTGTTTAGAACTTTTCTTGTGAACTAAGATTACTGTTGGAAGCTTGGAACTACCAGTTACTCCAAAACTCACAAACTGTTTACTTTGGATAATTTATGTTGCGTCATAAAGTCCCACTTTTATCTTGGCCATGCTCATTGATTATAGATGAATAAGTTTGTGACGGTGCATTTTTTAGGGGGAGAAGTTACTAGGGGATCTTGGGGGCTTGTTTTCCAAGAAGTGGAAGCCGAAGAAGAAAGGCAATATTAAGGGTCCTGTGCTTACCCAAGGTAATTTCCAGTGTAATATTAAACAAGATAGCAAGAACCATTATTTCTGACATGTGTAAATTGTAATCTTGTATCACCATTTTGTGATACTTGTAACTGAATGGGTGGAATGGTATGGAAGCAGAAGATTCCTTCATATGCAAGGGAAATCATTTGGAGCAAAGCCAGGAATTGGGGCTGACAGACCATCCACGTTGATCCAAATCACGGGAAAACTCCTATCTGAACCTACCTCAGGGCTCGAGAGAGTTGAGGTACATAGAATTGTCATGAACACCTGAAATTATTGTGTCGTTCTTGAAGTACGTTTTCTCATCAATATTCTTTATTATACTTCAAAGTGATGCCTTCTTCTCAGGATCCCCTGCACGCTTGATATTAAGAAATGATGGTGTGCTTAATTTATAGTATACTGAAAGTAAAATTTCGCCAGTACAATTGTGTTAACTCTATGCTGTTTAAACTTCCAAGTTTCCTATTTTTGAATCGGGAGAGTACACTATGCTCTCAGTTTTCAGGAATTTCTATTTACAGGCCACATAGCTAGGGCTCTTTCATTCCTATTGTCACATGGTTTCCTATTGCAAAATATATATTTATTTTGCACCTATGCAGTACTAGAGACAAATTGCCAATCATGTCCATGTTTAACTTGCATATGATATGTGGTTCTTAATGCAGATTGTTCTGTTGCGGTGATAATCAGATGCTTGGCATACATCAAACTGTAGTTGTGTTTATATTGATGATAGTTCCTTATACTAGCATGCGTGTTTTGGCATACAGGGAATTGCATCGACAAATGGGGTATGTGAATGAGAAGAGGCAAGCAAATTGGAGTGTCCGACAAAAAAATATCCTCTGGTTAGGTCTTCAGATCTTCCTGACCTCACCCCCTGCTTCTCCTCTTCATGGGCTCTATGGCGTATGTAAGTTCCATTGTTCATCCCTTTTCTCCTCCACTTGTTTTATGAGACATGGCTGTAGTATCTACTATTTATTTGCAATATGTGTCGTTCATAGACCATGTTTGAGCACTCACAGAGAGTTGGTCACTGCAGATTCCCCGACGTCCAATTAGTATACATGTTATGTGACCATGCTAGGTGATCTTTACTCGCAGTGCATATGCCAGAACATTAGTTGTTCCTTGGCTTGTACATGTCAGGATTATGTTATCATTATTCATGAGCATTAAGAAACTAGTTATGCCTTTCTCTCAGCCACATATTGCATACATTTAACAATATAGCTGTGCAGCAAACCTTTTCTGTCCATGTCTTGAATTATGATTTCTGCTAAGTATGAAAAGGATAGCTAATGTTCTTCTGAAACTTCCTAGGACTATTCTTATTTACAGATGAGTTAACATGTAATCTCCTAGTTTGTTTTATTTGTACTACTAATTTTCCTTGAGTTGAAACCATATTGGCATAACATTATATTGGTTTTCATACCCTCAAATCATGATATGCTTCTCAGAAAATGTCTGTAGCATAAGATAATGAAGCCACCCTTTATCATTACTATCGCATCCCCCACCCTCACCGTCTCCATCGTCGTGGTTTGGTTCAGATAAGTATTCGGTCTCTCCCACTCCCTTATAGTCCTTGTTAATTCACCCAAGTGAGTTGCTAGCTCAAAGTTATAGTTTGATAATCAATTGATGATGATTGGTAGCTCCTATTTTCGATATGATCTGATCTGACCTGGGCTGGGTACATGACCATGCACGTTTGTGTGTTTGATATAGTATTCCCTTCTTTTTCTAATAGAAGGCAAGAGATTATTATGCAGCATATTTTCCTCTAGTAGCAGTAGTACTACTGGTTTATGTATAGATAGCAATATAGGGTTAGGCCATGTATAATAATTTCCATTTCTATGATCAATTTGGTATCCCAAATCCTCAATTTCTTCTATATCATGATAGTACTACAGTCTATCTTCTATATCATGATTCTCACTGTCAATTTACTCACTATCATTTTACTGTCATGACGCTACTACAATCTAGCTTCTATGACAGTACTGCAGTACTGCAATCTAGTATTTCTATGATCAATTTGGTATCCCAAATCCTCAATTTCTTCTATAGATTACTCATTCTAGATAAATTACTTGAACCAGCAAGTCATTTCCTATACACAAGATAGAAGAATGAAAATACAAAATATACTCCTGGTATATTAATTGACGATGAAATAATCTACACCTGGTATATTGCAGTAATATGTTGATGTTGGTGTCATGCAGTAGTAATAGGATTACTTGAATATTTATCAGTGCTTTGGGCGATAAACATATTGTGTCATAATCACTGTATTACAAACAGAACTTGTATCAGTGCGTTCGAGAAGATAAATACCGAAGTTCTCGGTGTTTCAGTTGACAGTGTGGTATGCTACCTTTTGTCTGTGCGACTTTCCATGCAGTTACGATACATATACTACTCACTGCATATATGTGCTTGTTCAGACCTCAGAGAAGCAACATCTCATTAAGAGCTAACATTGGAGTGACACAATGTTGGATGTTTGTTGTATTTATTGGATGCAAGTATGTGGCATCAGTCATGCCTAGTGTGAGATTAAAGTGATGCTCTGTATTTATCAGAGTATGGAGATAGAATTTTTTTATTACACATGTTACATATGCTTATCAACTCCATTGAGAATGATGTAGGGATAACATATTTATATTCTCCCACCCCTTCTGCTTAGAAAGTGCATTTTATGCTCAAACTATTAGCCTAACTTATATCCAGAAAACCAGTGACTGGTTTGTTGGAAGCACTCTGTCTTCTTTTGTTCTGCTTTTGCATTAAACATCACACTTTATAGTCTTTATAGTTATTATTCACTGTACGAAATAATAGGTAATCACAACCTACGCTTCATTGATGTCTCCTACTAGCTTGACACGTGAAATGCTCTGTGCTTGTAGTTTTCCCATCGTGCATGGGTGCAGATAGAGAGGAAACCTGGTGCTCTAGGTGATCTGAAATACCCGCTAGTTTCCAATGTCACCAAATCATTCGTGTATTGATTGCTGTTCAGGTATACTGCTTTTTTATCACTTGTTGGTTACATATGACCTAGTCATTCTGCTAGATATTTCACTTTTATTCTGCATTTCCTTGTGTATTATTAAATTTAATGAGAGTTCTCAATATTATTGTACCAGGGAATTGCTCTGAGAGGATTATTCATCATTGACCAAGGGGTGTGATTCAGCACTCTACTATTAACAACCTTATTTACAAGGTGTTGGATTTCATTTTCCAGTAACTGTTGTTCTGTCACATTTTTACAAAGGCTCTTAGATGAAGTCTGCCGGAAGAAGCTAGAACATGCACCCAACTTCTAGCCATAGCGACAAGCTCCCCGCCAGCCACAACGGGGCTTTTCTAAGGACCTTGAAGCCCAATGATGGTGAGGGTGCTTGTCTGACCTGTGGTGGTTTCTGTCTGGTGCTGTCGCGACCGTCGAGAGTGGCGGTGCGTATGGTTGTGTTGTGCAGGAACCTGCCGAGGAGCTTTTTGCATTTTTCTGTGTTTCGAGGTGGTTTCTGTAAACGTCCTGTACTAGTTGTGCTTCTGGTGTATTCGGGTTGCATGCGTGTCCTGTATGATTACGAATGAATGTGATACTCGTGTTCTGTATCTGTTTTGATTAAATTATTAATTGTTTAATTCCTTTCAAAACATTGAAAAATTAAATACTAGGATCAAACTGGAAATGAAAACTGATATGTGGTACCGTAGACACAAACAACCTGAAGTTGTGTGTAAAAAGGCCAAGGCCCGAAAACAAAGTCAAAAATGTTGGGCTTGGCCCATGTAGATGACTAGAATGGATAGGAGAAAAAAACAACCTGGAATTGTTAGGCTGAGCCCATGTAGAATCCAGAAATGGACTGGGCTGAATTACACTATGACGATTTAATTCCGTCACAATTTTGCCACGTAGGATCGGCCACGTAGGATCTGACTTGGCTAGACTAGATGGCTCGTGACGATATTGGATCGTCATAGACGTTATGACGATCCAATATCGTCATAGACGGTTATGACAATTTTACCAAAAACGTCGTTATAGTTCATTTGCGACGCCTAGCTTTCGACGATCTCAAAATCATCATAGAATCGTCATAAATGGACTACTATGACGATTCTATGATGAAAATGGAGGGTCATATATAGCTTCCTCTTAGCTTGGTCCATTGAAATAACTGCACACTTGAACAACTTGCATAATTCATGTATAAAGACTAAATGATCACTAGGATAGACAGTTCCATCTCCAAAATAGCAGTTGTTCATAACACATTGAACAATTTCAATAGGTATTTTAAAAGGGACACTTTCAGTATGTGGATCACAAGTATCATTAGAATTACCACATATGGGAGATAACGTATCATCAGAGCAAATTTTCTTCCCTAAAGCTGGGGAACTAAAAAGATCTTTCTCATAAAAACTAGCTTCCCCAAGCTTAGACGTTTCCATACCATTAGTAACAATGGTGTTCAAAAAATTCATACTAATAACATTGCTATTAGCATGCAAATAAAGTTCCATAGGTTTTTTAATTTTCTCTTCAAACACTTCATGTCCTAACTCAAGATAAATACTATAGAGCTCTCTAATTTTGTTGTTGTTTTCCATTAAGCCTAACTAGTGAAAACAAGAAACAAAAAGACAAAATTACAGAATCTAAAGGAAATAACTTCGAGCACTCACACTGGAGTATGTGAGTACCTTTTACCTTACCTCCCGGCAACGGCGCCAGAAAATAGCTTGATGTCTACGCACTTCTATTTTTGTAGACAGTTGTTGGGCCTCCAAGTGCAGAGGTTTGTAGAATAGAAGCAAGTTTCCCTTAAGTGAATCACCCAAGGTTTATCGAACTCAGGGAGGAAGAAGTGGTCAAAGGTATTCCCTCTCAAGCAACCCTGCAATCAAGATACAAGAAGTTTCTTGTGTCCCCAACACACCCAATATAAGTGCACTAGTTCGGCGAAGAGATAGTGAAATACAAGTGGCAACGGTGCTAGAAAAGAGCTTGACGGTGAGATAAAGACTAAAGCAAGTAAACATGCAACAGATCTAGATGCAAACGGTGTTTCAATGTTTAGAAACAAGGCCTAGGGATCATACTTTCACTAGTGAACACTCTCTCATATAAATATCCTCTCTTCATGATACTACTCTTAACTACTCTCCGGTTGGACACTCTAATCATCGGTAGGGCTATAACAGCACTCCTCAAAGTCCGCCTTCCCGAATCTAGATAACCCCACACTGTCACCTTGAGCGCTAGATGGTTCTAACAAACACCACAATTTCATAGAGACACCCAACTCCAAATATAACTCATAACAAATATTCAATCTAGCCAAAGTGCCACACACGGTATGCACGCTGTCACTTTTACACACGTGGGGAAAAGCATAGATCTATTAAAGCACAAAGAGTATTTATATAGTCTCAAGCCTAAGTGCCACCATGGCATGCACGCTGTCACATTCACACACATGGGGAGAGCAGAGATCTATTGAAGCACTTGAGTAGCAAGGTAGATCTACTTGATTACAAAGCTCATGACCACAACATGATCATGCATAGAGAGAGAGAGATGAACACATAGCTACCGGTAGATCCCTTAGCCTCGAGGAAGAACTACTCCCTCCTCATCAAGGGAATTAGCAACAGTGAGGAAGATGACGATGGAGATCGATGGAGATGGCTCCGGGGGCACTTCCCCGTCCCGGCAGGGTGTCGGAACAGAGACTTTCTGTCCCCCGAATCTCCCCTTCGGTGGCGGCGGTGCTATGGAGGTTTTCGTGGATTTCTTATGGATCCCCCTAGGGTTTTTGGGCCGGAGGCTTCTTATAGGCGGAGGGGGAGGCCGAGGAGGCGGCTAGAGGGATCGCACCCTCCCTAGGGACGGGCCAGGCTTGGCCGCGCCCAGGGGGGTCTGGCCACCCTCTGGTGCCTCTCCGTCCCTCCTTCTGGATTCGCGTCCCTCACGGAAAGTTATTTACTTTGGCTTTTGTCCCGTCCAATTTCAAGAATATTGATTTTCTGCCTTTCTGGAACCAAAAACATAAGAAAACAGGCAACTGGCACTATGGCAACTTGTTAATAGGTTAGTTCCAGAAAAGATATAAAAACACCTCAAAGAAAGACAAAGCAAAGCAAAGTAGATACTAAACAAGCATGGAACATAAAATTATAGATACGTTTCCGAGTATCATAGGTGACAGGTTGTGTGAGCTTGCATGCTTGTTCTATGCTTAGAGATTTCTTTTTCATGCATGTGTAGCCCACTAGCAAGTTCCTACAGTAGTTGCTCATCATCTATTGATGGTGCTGACGTGGAGCACTTCGTTGGAAACCCCAAGAGCAAGGTGTGAAGCAGGAAGCAGCAAGTCTTCCCTCAGTAGAGACCGAGGTTATCGAACCAGAAGGAGGAAGGAAACGTCACATAGGTGTTGCAAGCAACGCGGAGACCTGCACAACACAAACTCAAGACTTTGCCCCAACGAATCAGTGAGGTTGTCAAGCTCACCGGTTTGCTGTAACAAAGGATTAAACGTATGGTGTGGAAGGTAATGGTTTGCAGCAAGTAAACAGTAATAGTGGAAAATGTATCAATGGTAAAGATTGGTCCGGGGTCCATAGTTCACTAGAGGTGCTCTCCTTAGATAAACAACATGGCATGAAGGGTAAACAAATTACAGCGAGGCAATTGACAGGAACTGAGCAAGGCATAACAATGCAATTACTAGTCAGAAAGGTCCTATGAGGTTGATTGGGCAATACAACAAGATACATAGACCGCCATACAACTGCATCTATGACTAGAATTCCACCTTCAGGTTATCATCCGGACCCCCTCCAGTATTAAGTTACAAGCAACAGACAACTGCTTTAAGAAAAGTGTGTAAGGTAAATAGTCCACATGTTCCATGAACAAGAAACCGTTGTTTTCTCCCTAGTAGCAACATCACATCTACAACCGAAGAGATTATTGTCACTTCCCTTGGAAACTAGAGGCATGAACCCACTATCGAGCATAAATACCCCCTCTTGGAGTCACTAGCAACTACTTGGCCAAGATAGCTACTAACAACAGAGAGCATGCAAGATCACAAACAACACAGACATGATAGAATCATAAAGACAAAACCATTAATCAAACCAACATAATAATCTCAATATCCATCGGATCCCCGCAAACACAACATGCATGATTACAAGAGATGAACGGAGCTCAATATCCATCTTGATCATGAACGGAGATCACAAGATCTATACATGAAAGCACAAAGGAGGAGATACAACCATCTAGCTACTACATGGACCCATAATACAAGGTGGAACTACTCACGCATCATACCGGAGAGAAGGCCTCCGGGATGATCTCCCCTCCGGCAAGGTGCCGGGAAGAACTTCAGATACCCCCGATCAAGGGACGATGGTGGCAGTGGCTACGGATGGTTTCGTGGATTTCTGATTGGGTACTCAGGGTTTCTGCATCGGGGGCTTCTTATAGGCGAAGGGGGATACCGAGGAGGCGTCCAGGGCCACCAAACCCTAGCCAGGCGCGGGGTGGGGCCCACCCACGCCTGTGGTGGGTCTGGCCCCCCTGGCCGGCCCCTCCGTCTCTCCTCTGGACTTCTTGTTCCCCATGGAAAGTAATTGACTTTGTCCTTTGTCCCATCCAATTCCGAGAATATTTCTTTACTAACTTTTCTGAAACCAAAAACAGCAGAAAACAGGCATCTGGCACTGTTGCAACTTGTTAATAGGTTAGTACCAGAAAACATGTAAAAATCACCTAAAAGTGTGGACAAGTAAAGAAAAGTAGATACTA
Source organism: Avena sativa (assembly GCA_916181665.1). NCBI lineage: Eukaryota > Viridiplantae > Streptophyta > Magnoliopsida > Poales > Poaceae > Avena > Avena sativa. The sequence goes on along the minus strand of OV702285.1, from coordinate 35,920,236 downwards.
AACAAGCATGGAGCTTCAAAAATTATAGATACGTTTCCAACATATCAGCATCCCCAAGCTTAACTCCTGCTCATCCTCGAGTAGGTAAGTGATAAAAAGAATAATTTTTGAGGTGACATGCACCCTCACAATAAAGATCCAACTGTTGGAGATATGCCCTAAAGGCAATAATAAATGTAGTTATTATTATATCTTTGTGTTTATCATAAATGTTTACATTCATGCTATAACAGTATTAACCAGAAACATTAATACTTGTGTGATTTCTAAACTTAATTAGAGTCCCTAGTAAAGCCTCTTCATAATTCTAGCTTGTTGGTTAATAGATGATTGTGGTTTCCCTATCATGAACATTGAGATGTTATTAATAACAAGATCATATCATTAGGAGAATGGTATGATGGACATACTCCTATAGATAAGCGTAGCATAAAGATCAAGTCATTTTAATAGTTAAATTGCTATAAGCTTTCTGATACATAGTAACCTAATTCCTTCGACCATGAGATCATGCTTATCACCATCACCGGAAGGATGCTTTGATGACATCAAACACCACACTGTAACTGGGTGGCTATAAAGATGGCATTGATTGTTCGTAAAGTATGGGTTGAGACACATGGATCAAGAGTGGGATTTGTCCATCCATATGACAGATAGATATACTCTTGGCCCTCTCGGTCGAATGTCATCGAATTAGCTTGCAAGCATGTGACTGGCTCACAAGGTATCACATACCACGGGAAAGAGAAAAGAGTACTTATCGGTAACGAGGTTGAACTAGGTATGCAGAGATACCGACGATAAAAACCTCGGATAAGTAAACTATCGTGAGAGAAAGGGAAATTGGTATCGTATGTAAGTGGTTCATTCGATCGAAAAGTAATCGTAGAAATATGTGGGAGCCATATGAATTTATAGATTCCTCTATTGGTTATTGATCGGAGAAGTGTCTCGATCATGTCCGCATAATTCACGAACTATAGGGAGACACACTTAAGGATTCGATGTTGTTGAGTAGTTATGGAATGATGAGTAAGAGACCGAATGTTGTTCGGAGTCTCGGATGGGATCCGGGATATCACGAGGAGATCTAGAATGGTCCGGAGAATAAGATTCATATAAGGAAAGTCCTGTTTCGGAGTTGGGGAATGATTCCGGTGTTTTCACCGGGAATGTTCTAGAAGGGTCCGGAAGGTCCGGCACTCCGGAGGGGAAGGGTACATGAATGTGTCATGACGATATGGAATGGTTGCATCATGTACTAGGTCACTTGGCTGGGCAAAATAAAGAGAGAAATCAAATCCATGTTTGAAAGTCAAACGCCAATTTGAAAAAGTCAAACGACAAGTTTGCTTGGTGGAGGGAGAGTAGGAAACCTACTTGGGGAGGAAGTCCCCTCCCTCCACCCACCGGCCAAGGAGTCCAAGTTGGGGGAGGACTCCCTCCTCCCAATCGGCCACCCTCCACCTATATAAGGAGGGGTAGGGCGCCCTCTACCCCTTACACCCAAAACCCTAGCCTCCTAGCTGCCGGCCTCCTCCAAGTCGCCGCCGCCTAGAGCCTCCTCTAGCTCGGCGAGTTAGGGTTTACCCAAACCCTAGCCGCCGGCCAAGCCCTCCACTTGGTGCCCTCTAAACCATAGATCACCAAGGCCTCTCTCATACTCCACCATACTCGCTCCGGCTTAAGGCGAAGCCCTGCGAGATCTCCCCTCTACTTCCGGTACCACGCCGTCATGCTGCTGGAATTGCGAGGAGAGTGCTACAACCTCCGCTGCCTGCTGGAACAAGGGAGAGGAAGGTCTTCATCGAGTACCGAACGTGTGACCGACTGTAGAAGCTCTGCCGGAACGCAGCGTCGGAAGGATCGTCTACGCGATCTTGAGATCGGCAAGAGTACGACTACATCACCCACGAGAATCTGCTCTCGTTAACCGCTTTGGAATCTTCGAGGGTGAGTTCCTCTATTGACTCGTTGCTACAATCTAGTAGATAGATCTTGGCTTGTTTGTTTGCATGCGGTGGAAATTTTTTGTTTCCATGCTACGAACCCCTACAGTGGTATCAGAGCCAGGTTTATATGTAGATCTGTTGCATGAGTAGAACACAATGGTCATTGTGGGCGGTGGTGCTTTTATTATCAATTGCTTTTTGTGTACTTTGCATCTTGCGGTATGATGGGATGAAGCGGCCCGGGCTAACCTTACATGACATCGTTCATGAGACTTGCTCCACGCTCAACATGCAACTTGTATTGCATAAGTGGCTTTGCGGGTGCCTGTCTCTCCCATCATAGTATAGATCCAATTTACAACGGGCACTTGATAGTTCAAACATCAACATTGTGGTTCTTGTTTGTAAGTTAGAGCGACACTATTTGAAAGCCCCAAACCACGTAAAATATGCAAAGAAAATTAGAGGCATCTAACTTTGTTTTGCAGGGGTGTGCTGTGATGTTATATGGCCATGATTGTGATTATATTTGATGTATGCAATGTTCCTTATTGTAAGTTGGCAACCGACGGGAGCCATATGGTTGTCTTTAATTCTGTTAAGACCCGCATGTCTATTCAAAGTAGTTGTAATAGTTGAAGCTGGTGGACGACAACCATGAAACAACGCCATTGACCTTGACGCTATACCGGTGATGATGGTGATCATGTTCGTGCTTGAAGATGGAGATCGGAAGCACAAAAAGAAAGGCCATATCATATCACATACTATGAATTGCATGTGATTTTAATACTTTATGCATCTTGTATTTCTTAGTTAACGATGGTAGCATTATAAGATGATCCCTCAAGCACACAAATTTCAAGTTTTAAAGTGTTCATCCTTAGTAAGCACCGTTGATAAAGCTCGTTGTTTCGAAGCACCACGTGATGATCGGGTGTCTTAGATTCTGCGAGTGTATACAACATGAGCAAGCCAGATTTGCTCATCCGGAAGCTAAGGTTTGATCTTGACGAGCCTAGCATGTACAGACATGGTCTCGGAACACGGATCACCAAAAGGTAAAGCATGAGTCATATAGTAGATATGATGAACATGTTGATTGTTCGCCATTGAAGCTACATCAACTCTCATGATGATCGGTTTTGATGTAGTGGATTTGGTTCGTGTGATCACTAAAACAATGTGAGGGATATTGTTTTGAGTGGGAGTTCACCTAGATTAATTTAACTATTAATTAGAACTCAATTTGTCATAAACTTAGTCTAAACTATTGCAAATATGTTGTAGATCAATGGCAACCCCTACCATCAATTTTAATGCGTTCCTAGAGAAAGAAAATTTGAAAAACAATGGAAGCAACTTCGTGGATTGGTTCCACAATTGAGGATTGTCCTCAATGTTGGTAATTTGACCTATGTGCTGGATGCACCGCTGGGTGACCCGCTTGCAACTACTGCTACTGATGAAGTAAAGAATGTTTACCTCACTCGGAAGAATCAGTACTCCACAGTTCAGTGTGCTATCTTGTATGGTTTGGAATCGGAGCTCCAGAAAAGGTTTGAGAACCATGACCCACATGATATTGTCTGTGAACTCAAAATGATATTTGAGGCTCACGCGGCATTTGAGAGTTATGAGGCTTCTGAAAAATTCTTTAACTGCAAGATGGAAGAGGGCAGCTCCGTCAGTGAGCATGTGCTTAAGATGTCTGGGCACGCAAACAAACTCCAAAGTTTGGGTATAGTGATTCCTAATTCTTTGGGGATTCACCGTGTCCTCCAATCACTACCACCAAGTTTCAAGAACTTTGTGATGAACTACAATATGCAAAACATGGATAAGACGTTGCCAGAACGCTTCTCCATGTTGAAATCTGCAGAAGTGGAGATCAAGAAAGAGCACCAAGTGTTGTTGGTCAATAAGACCACCAAATTCAAGAAAGGCAAGTCTAAGCAAAAGGGAAACTTCAAGAAGGGCGGTAAGAAAGTTACCGCACCGGCGAAGAAGACCAAGGCTGGGCCTAAGCCTGATACTGAGTGCTTTTACTGCAAGGGAGAAGGTCACTGGAAGCGGAATTTCCCAAAGTACTTGGTGGATTTGAAGAACGGCAACATCAAAAAGAAAGGTATATCCGATATACATGTTATTGATGTGTATCTCACTAGTACTCGTAGTAGTGCCTGGGTATTTGATACTAGTTCGGTTGCTCATATTTGTAACTCGAAACAGGTGCTGCAGGATAAATGGAAGCTAGCGAAGAATGAGGTGACGATGCGCGTTGGAAATGGATCAAAGGTTGATGTGATCGCGCTCGGCACGCTACCTCTTCATCTACCATCGGGATTAGTTTTATACTTAAATAATTGTTATTTGGTGCCTGCGTTGAGCATGAACATTATATCAGGATCAAGTTTATTGCAAGACGGTTACTTGTTTAAGTCCGAGAATAATGGTTGTTCGATTTATATGAGTAATATGTTTGATGCACATGCACCTTTGATAGATGGTCTATTCTTATTGAATCTCGATTGTAGTAATACACACATAAATAACATTGAGGCTAAATGTTTGAAATTGAGCAATAACTCGACCTATATGTGGCACTATCGTGTTGGTCACATTGGAGTGAAACGTATGAAGAAACTCCATTCCGATGGACTTCTTGAATCACTTGATTTCGAATCACTTGAAAGATGCGAAGAATGTCTGATGGGTAAAATGACTAAGATTCCATTTTCAGGTATGATGGAGCGAGCCACGGACTTGTTGGAAATCATACATATCGATGTGTGTGGTCCAATGAGTGTAGCATCGCGTGGTGGTTATCGTTATGTTCTTACCTTCACGAATGACTTGAGTAGATATGGGTATATCTATTTCATGAAACATAAGTCCGAAACTTTCGAGAAGTTTAAGGAATTTCAAAGTGAGGTAGAGAATCAACGTAACAAGAAGATTAAATTTCTACAGTCTGATCGTGGAGGTGAATATCTAAGTTACGAGTTTGGCGAGCATTTGAAGAAATGCGGAATACTTTCACAATTGACACCGCCGGGAACACCACTGTCACATCCCAAAATTTTCCAAATTTTGTAATGTGAAAAATAAATAAACAAAATAAATAATTGTTGAAATTTAGGGTGAAAAGAAACTTTTTGTTTCTAAATGGATCTGGAAATTTAAACACTTGGAAATAAACCCAAACCCTAAAAACCCTAATGGAAGAAAAACATTTCCAAGTTATCTCTAAGCCTATGGTTTTGATCCACATTAAAATTGGTCAACAAACAATTCAAAATGATCAAGGATGACAAATAAAAATATCATAAAATCGTATTAATTGGTTTCACTTAATTTGGAGTCATAGATAAAATCTTATGAATTTAATAAGATAAGGAAATTAAATTTCCAAAGCTAATAAAGCACCTATCTAAAAATCCATACCAAATGTTGAGCAAATAGTCCTAAAGGGATTTAAAAGGATAAACAAATACTAAATCAAATCATACAAATTGGAATCACCAAGTTTGGATCTATAAATAAAAAAATATGGATTTTATAAGACAAAGAACGAAATATTAAATGAGGAATATTTAAAGACCAAATTAAATCTTGGCCTAATCCATAAGCAAATGGAATAGTTATAATCCAAATCCAAATAAAATAAAAGGATAAAGAATTTTCCAAATAAAATAAAATGACATTAACCAAATTCTATTTCTATTTGAATAAAGACAAAATCCCTAATGGAAAAGATTAATGAAATCAGGGAAAAATAATTTGAATTTACCCAAGTGGAATAAAAGTTATTTAATTGACTTAAATGAAATAAAAGAATCATTTAAATAAAGTTATATGGAATTAAAACCATATTTGAATTTCATTGGAATAAAAACAATTGCTCAAATTAAATGATTAATAATCATATTAAAATACTATAAATAACTCAAAGCGAATTATTTAACACCCCATCAAAATAAATAAACCTACTGAAAAGGTTCTGTGGAAAATTGGAATTTAAATAAAGGCTTGAAAATATATATTCAATCTTATTTGAATAAATGTATATGCTTATTTTAATAAGGAATAAAACATAAGTAAAACAAAAGAACTATTCCTAAAATAGTATTTAAAATACATGTTTAAACAATATGGTAATATACTGAACTTTTGGAAAAGGTTTGAATTCAAACTAAGTTTGAAATCATTTAATCAAAATCAAAACACAAAAAGGAATCAGGAAAAATAAAAATGAAACAGATAAAAAAAGGGAATAGAACCCAACCCAACTAACCTAGCCCACTAAGCCCAGTCAGCCCACTCCCTCTCCCCAGCGAACCGTTCCTTTCTCACCGCAGAACAAAACCACCCCCTCACTGACCGCTGGACCCCACTCTTTCTCTCTCACTCGCTGACAGAACGACCCCACTGCCCCATCATCATCTTCCCTACCGCAACGACCTCGCCCCTCACCTCGCCAGCCATTTTCTGTTGTTTTAAAACTCGAATCAATCCGAGTTATTTCCGCGACAATTACTCCCTCGACCACGCTCATATAACCACCTCCCTCTTTCCTCCATTTTCCCTCAGACACCGCTGCAAGAGAGTCCCCAGGCTGTCCCCATTCCCACTTACACCGCCGCTGCCTTCGACAAGCACATCGTCGAATTCCGGTGATCCCCGCATCCCCCTCTGCCTATGGTTCAGACTAGCTTATTCTCCATCCCCATACGCACCTACTGACACCCTCCGCTTGCTCGTGCATGCTCCAGAAGCTCGACTCCGACCTCGCCTACTCGCCGTAGTCGTCTGCCTCATCTCCGGCGAGCGATAGCCGTCGTCCCCGTGCGTCCCTTGCTCCCTGGTGAGTTTTCCCACACTCCCCGAACACGCGCGCACCTCACTGACGCGTTGCCTTGCTCGCTTGCATCCCAGGTACTCCTCTCCGACAAGACCCGTGCGTGACCCGACGACAGCAACATCTCCGGCGAGGAATCACGAAGACTTCTTGCGCCCCCTGTCCTACATCGACCGCCTCGAGAACCAGCGCTTCACGGCGAACCCAGTGAGCAACTTTCCCCTCTCCCTTGCTTCCTGTTTCACCAGAACACCCCTGCCCGAGCGCGCCACCGCCAGTCGCTGCCGCTAGCGCCGCCCGTTTTAGGTTAGACATCTTGGGACGTTGGATCTTGATCGGAAGCACACGATAGAATCACTAAACGAAGAGGTACGTAGTGATCTGAGCCGCTCAGATCTAATCATATCCAACGATCCACAGCACGCGATCCACGCGAACCGGTATTGACCAATAAGAACGTGACACGTAGCCAGACTCTGGTTTTAAAATAGAAATTTGATCTATTAGTGATTAGATTTTGTAAAATTCATAACTTTTGATCCACACGTCCAAATTTTGCAAATTTTATATCAATGGAATCAGCAAGACAAACTCCATGCAACCATGCACTTTTTTTAATGAATTGCTTCTGGTAAAATGGTTGTTTATGCAGAAACTTGTGTAGGCATATTTTGAATATAAAATTCATTCTAAAATTATTTTTGTGATAAAATCTTTGGCAAATAAATTGTTTTGTACCTACTGACCATATAAACCTACTTGTGGATTTAAAAACATATTTTTTGAAGCAAAAGAATAAATCTTTGATTTAGAACATTTATAGTCAAATAAAAATAATGTTTATGTGTTAAAAATGCTTTTGGAGGAAACCCTTTGGGAAATGTTTTGATTTAAACTCTCTGACCCTAAACATAAAGTTTTATGATTTAAAAATATATTTTGTGAACCCTATAAAAATTATTGCTTTGCTAAAGGCATTTTTAACAACATAAAATATTGATTTGTGTAAAAATGGTTTATAGGTGAAACCTTTTGCAAATGGTTGTGATATCAAACACTTGACCTTATAACACTAACATTTGTGTTAAAAACATATTTGGTAAACACTAGAAACATTTTTTGGATTTAAATCCTTTTTAGCAAAACATACATGACTTAAAATGGCCATTTTCACTAACTTGATATCAAATGATTTTGCCACATTTACAAATGACATTGCCACTTTTATAAATAACCAATAGAAATTTTATGATGTTTATAAACTATAGAAACCACTTCTCCAAAATAAAACAATCTTTGGCATGCTTGCATACATTGCTTTCTTTTTATTATTTTATGTGATGGTTCCTTGATTGGTAGATTGAATTTTTGGCTTGCTTGATTGAATTGTTGTCACATCCCAAGACTTTCCAAATCTTGTAATGTGAAAATAAATGAATAAAATAAAACTTTGTTGATTTTCAGGGTGAGAAGAAACTTTTTGATTCCAATTGGAAACCTTCAAACCTTTTTGATCAAACAAATCCTAAAGGGATTTGAAAAGGTAAACAATTAATAAAGAAAATATTTTGAATATTTAAAATTACTATTTTGAATCTTTTAATAAAAGGATTTGGGCTTCAAAAGAAAAGGTGGAGTTATAAATGAGAATTATTTTATAAAGCCAAATTAAAACTTGGCCAAGCTTTTGAAATAAAATGTTTTGTTTTGATAAAAATAGTAAAGGTTTATTTAAATAAAATAATAAGGATTTAATATCCAATTTTATTTAAGTAAAGGTTTTTCCTATTTTAATAAACACTAAAACTTATTAAATTATTTTAAATAAGTTTTCCAAGTATTCTTTACTTTCAAATAAAACCTACTGATTTGGTTTTGAAAATATTTGGTTTTCAAATGGAAATTTTATTAATTAAATCAAACCCTAATTTATTAAATAACTAAAGATCCATTTTATTTAATTAAAGAATGGATCCTAAAAAGAATAAAAATTATTATTTTATTTTAGGATTTGGTTTATGTTGTTAAGCAGAACCAAAAACTCATTACAAGTTTGAAAGGGTTTGAAATGTTTGAATGTTTGTTTTGTTGTTTGATTTGTGAATTGATTTTCAAAACAGAATTTGATTTGGAAAAAGAAAAGGCCAACAGGAAGAAAAAATATGAAAACAGACCCAGCCCAACAAAATGGCCCAACAGCCCAGTCCAGCCCACCTGTTCCCTTGCCCGAACCGTTTTCTTCACCGCAGAAAGAACCCGCTAAGCAGCTGACTGGTGGACCCAACTCCCTTTCCTTCTCTATCGCTGACAAGACGACCCCACGCCACATCATCGTCTCCTTCACCCCCCCCCCCCCGCAGACCAGTTCCTCCCCTCGCCGTTTACTGCCGTATTAATTCCCTTGAATTCGCGTTGATGGATGGATTAAACCTCGCCGTGACCACGCAGTGATAAACGCCAATGACTCCTCTCTGGTTCCCCTCTGTTCCCCCATCTCAACACGCCCCCAGGCCGCGGAATTTTGCCCTACACTCCCTCTGTTCCGACGATGCTCCGGCGAGAATTCCGGCCAGCACACGCCACCTCCTGCCTCCTCGAGCACGCAGCTATGCTCAGCATTCCCCAGTGGACCTTTCTGCAGCCGCAGCTCGCTCACGTGCGTCCCTGAGCGTCGGCAACGTCTTCCCCGAGCCAGCGCCACCGTCTGCTCCAACTGCGGCGACGTTCCCCGGTAAACCTGACCTCCCCTCCTTTCCTCGTGGACACGATAATGACTGCCATGATCTTACGAACCTAATGGTGCCTTCCGTTTGTCCTAGGGTGCCCATTATCCTCGCCCTCGACGACCTCCTGAACCGCCCGAAGCCCAGCTCATCTCCGGCGAGCAATCGCAACTGTCCCTGAGCGCCCCTCGACGAACAAGCCACACGTTGAGAATCAGCACGACACCATGAACCTGGTAAGACTACTCCCTCCTTCTCTCGCTTCCTGCTTCGCCAGCGCCGCCACCATCTGACCGTGCGCCGCCACCAGCCGCCGCCAGCGCCGCCCGAGTAAGGTCAATCAGTTTGACACCGTTAGATTTTAATCCTGCGGTTGTAATTAGAATAGAGCGAAGCGGTAAGAGCACGCCTGAGCCGCGCGATATCAATTAGATCCAACGGCCTGCGTCGCCTGATCTGCGCGAACCGTTTTCGACGAATCAGAACGTGCCGCGTGTCACTGGATGACTTAGAATAGAGTTTGAAATCAGATTTAAATGCCATTTTGAAACCATTGTAACTTTCAAACCACACGTCCAAATTTTACAAACTTTATATCGTTGAAATCAGCAAGACAAGCCCTAGCCAACCATGCCCTTGGTTTAGCAAATAGTATCTGTTAGCTTGTTGGTTTTTGCAGAAACTTTTGATTGCTTGTTAAGGATGTAAAAATTGTTTAAAAATGATTTTTGGGATAAAATCTTTGGCAAATGGTGTGATTTGAACCTACTAACATTAAGAATCACTTTGTGAATCCAAAAATGTATTTGGTGAAACAAAAGAATGATTCTTTGATTTAAAACCATTTCTAGTTAAATAGAAATGTGGTTTATTTATTAAAATTGATTTTGGAAGAAAACCTTTGGAAAATGATTTGTTTTAAACCCTCTGACCCCAAACACCAAGTTTTGTGATTTGAGAAATGTTTTTGGTAAACCCTATAGGTAAATGCCTTAGTAAAAATATTTCTACACCACATAAAATGATACCTTGTTTTGAAAATGGTTTTTGTAGTGAAACCTTTTGCAAATGACTTTGCCACTTTACAAAATGACCATTAGGTGTTTTCCAATGTTTATGACCCATTAGGAACCACTTTTCAAACAAAACAAATCTTGGCATGCTTGCATGCATTACTTTGACTTTGTGATTTTATGTGATTGTTTTGCTTGATTGGTAGATTGAGTTTGTGCCTTGTTTGATTGGATTGTAGTGACTTGAAGAGTGTGATTGTTGCAAGGACAAGGAGTGAACCTATACCCTCTACCAAAAAGGCAAGTGATGCTTCATACTTTGTCCCATTACTTTCACTATGCATTAGTGATTTTCTCTAAGTAAAACTTGCATGGATTTTGCTAAGTATAAACCTTGCTATAGTAAAACCTAGTAGATGAAACCTTAGTGGAAATCTTCCTAAGTTAAGATTCCTATTACTATCAAGCTTAGCCTAGCTAATAGAAAACATGGGTGGAATATATATTCACACTATGGAAAATTTCCTAAGTCTGAGGACTTGTGTTTTTTGTTTAATAAAACAACTAAGTTAATGAATCACCTGGGTGGAATGGGACTTGCTTGGTGGTTTTTGGTTGAGTGGTTCACAAGGCCCATGTTTATGGTTTACCTTGTGTATCTCACTTGTGGATGGCCACCCAGGAACAAAGAGATTTGAGATGTCAAATGTTGAGAAGCTTCAAGTGCAACCACTTGGCAATATGGGCTCTGCCATGATCATATAGGTTGCAAGAACTTAGCCATATGGACAGAGGGTGGTAGTGTTTGATAGGTTGGAACGCGTCCATTTTGGTCTAAGGGATGGCTTTTGAAAGATCTTGTCTTGGGAAACCAAGTCTTGTGGGGAAAGTGCACCACCTCTGCAGAGTGTAAAATCTAAGTACTTAGCCATGTCCCTGGTAAAGGACAATTTTAGCATCAAGACATGGAAGCAATCAAGAATCTCATCATTCAAATTTCTAAGTTAAAATCTTGTGGTTTGAACAAGGGTTGTGTGAAATCTTCAATCTTTGATTGAGAGATGCCTTGTTTAAAGGATCTTCAAATCTTTGATTGAGAAAAATGATTTTTCCAAGCAAAACTTAGTATTTTCAAATGTTAAGGAAAAATCTATTTTGAGCAATGCAAGCCTCAAATCCACTTAGCCAAATGCATATAGTTGATAGACTCCACTATACTACCATAGTATCACTTGCCAATACAATTCAAATGTATTGACCCTTGTGGCTGTAACTTGTATGTTGCAGGTTTGATTGTTTTAGTGAAGATTGATTGATTAGGATTACAAAGTCTACAACCAACATCTGCCTGTGGCACTTTGAAGATGAAGGACCCCATGCTTATAGTTATTCCGCTGCAATGTAATGTAATAGCCATATGAGCTATGAAAGATGTAATAAAACTATGTTATTCCTGGTTATAAAGTTATATTATGACCTTTGTTTCTTGATATTACATCTTAACTGTGGATGCTAGCTATTGATCCAGGGACTAGCATTGTAAACACAGGGGACACCACCTTATATATTGTATAAAGGTTGGGACACTCCCTCTACAATTGTAGTGGAATTTGAAGAGTGTGACCATTGCAAGATCAAGGAGCGAACTTATATTCTCTACCAAAAAGGCAAGTGATGCTTCATACTTTGTCCCATTATTTTCACTATGCATTAGTGATATTTCTAAGTAGGACTTGCATGGAATTTTTGCTAAGTATAAACTATGCCATGGTAAATCCTAGTTGATGAAACCTTATTAGAATTTTCCTAAGTTAAGATTCCTAATACTATCATGCTTAGCTTAGCTAGTAGAAAACAAGGGTGGATTATATTCATGCTATGAAATATTTATAAGTCAAGGACTTGTGTTTTGTTTAATAAAACAACAAAGTGAATGAAACACCTGGGTGGAATGGAAAGAATGGTTTGTGTTGAGTGGTTACACAAGGCCCATTTCTATGGTTTACCTTGTGTATCTCACTTGTGGAAAGCCACCTAGGAACAAAGGTATTTGAGATGCCAAATGTTAAGAAGCTTCTAGTGCAGCCACATGGCATTATGGGCTTTGCCTGGATCACATAGGTTGCAATAACTTAGCCATTTGGACAGTTGGTGGTAGTGGGATGATAGGTTTGGAGCGCGTCCATTTGGTCTAAGGGAAGGCTTCTGAAAGATCTTGTCTTGGTGAAACCAAGTCTTGTGGGGAAAGTGCACCACCTCTGCAGAGTGTAAAATCTAAGTACTTAGCCATGTCCCTGGCAATGGACAATTTGAGCATCAAGACATGGAAACTATCAAGAATCTCCTCATCCCAATTTTCTAAGTAAAAACTTGTGGTTGAACAAGGGTTGAAGGTTCACCAATTTCTATTGGTGGTTCCTTGGGTGATTTTGACAAACAAAAACTTAGTGGTTTCAAATGATAAGGAAAATATATTTTGAGCAAAGCAAGCCTAAGCTCCACTTAGCCAAATGCATATAGATGATATACTCCACTATACTACCATAGTATCACTTGCCAATACAATTCAAATGTATTGACCCTTGTGGCTGTAACTTATTATGTTGCAGGTTTGTTTGATGTTAGTGAAGTGTGTTGATTAGGATTACAAGTCTACAACCAACATGATTGCCTGTGGCACTTTGAAGATGAAGGACCCCATGCTATAGTTATTTCTGCTGCATTATAATGAGATAGCCATATGAGCTATGTAAGATGTAATGAATTATTTTATTCCTGGTTATAAAGTTGTAATATGACCTTTGTTTCTTGATATTACATCTTAACTGTGGATGCTAGCTATTGATCTAGGGACTAGCATTGTAAACACAGGGACCTCTACCTTATTAAAGGTTGGGACCTCTACAGATGGTATCAGAGCACCGTGTTGCCTGTAGGAATTGTAACCCTAGGATTGGACAAAACCCCTTAGAAAAATAGGAGTTGTATTTGTTCCAAAACTTATTTACAAACAATCTTGTAAACTCTTTCCTCAACCTTTTGGTTTTGATTCTACATCTCTTCTATTTCAAACTTGATGGACAAAGCCTTCCCCATGGCCAAGTACTTCAACTTTAGTTACACCAAGGATTTCAACTTGGATATCACTAAGGACTACAAGTGAGACAAGAAATATTACTCAAGACTTGAAGACTAAAGAAACACAACTTAGAAGGAACCATCATCACTTTTGAAGTTTTGTGAACAAGACACAAGAATTTTTCCAAGGAAACCATGATCTCATTCAAGAAGAAACAACAAAAAAGGATGGAATGATCTCAAGTGAACCATATAGTTGGACCACCATATTTAGTTTAGATCAAACCCACCAAATTATGTGGTGTAGCAAAAATATTTTGTTTCCTAAAGATGTGCTTAAACTTTGTTGTTTGAGTGGAATGTTTGTTTGTGATTGTTTGCACATTCCTTGTGTGACTTGTGATGTGTGTGATTAGAATTCTTCCTTAGAAATCTTTTGGCCTATTTCTAATCCCAATCCAACCCAAACAGATGACTACTCCAGGAAACTCCAACATCAAGGATAGTGACAACAATAACCAAGAGATGCACATGAGAGAACTCTTGGCAACCCAAACCCAGTTGAACCAAGTGACAACTCAATTTTTGGCCAACAACAATGAGTTAGACCCAACCATGCAAAGGCTTTTGGAAACTCAAACCCAATTGTTGCAAAGGATGACAAATCAAATGATCAACATGGGAGACAACCTTTCCCAAGGAGTTTGTGACAACAAGGATGCCAAGGATGATATTAAAGAAGGAACTCAAGCTTGCAATATTTGTGGAGACATGGATCACACTTCCAAAGAGCATGAAGATCAATGCCCTAATTGTGAAGAGAAACATCCAACTAATCAATGCCCCACATCTCAAGCCACATGCTTTCTATGTGAAGGAAATAATCATGTCCCTATCCAATGCCTGTAGGGGTCCCAACCTTTAAGGTTGATCCCTCCTATGTTTTACAATGCTAGTCCCTGGATCAATAGCTAGCATCCACAGTTAAGATGTAATATCAAGAAACAAAGGTCATAATATAACTTTATAACCAGGAGTAACATAATTTTATTACATCATACATAGCTCATTTGGCTATTACATTACATTTCAGCGGAATAACTATAGTCATGGGGTCCTTCATCTTCAAAGTGCCACAGGCAGATGTTGGTTGTAGACTTTGTAATCCTAAAGAATCAATCTTCACTAAAATCAATCAAACCTGCAACATACAAGTTACAGCCACAAAGGGTCAATACATTTGAATTGTATTGGCAAGTGATACTATGGTAGTATAGTGGAATCTATCATCTATATGCATTTGGCTAAGTGGAGTTGAGGCTTGCATTGCTCAAAATAGATTTTTCTTATCATTTGAAAATACTAAGTTTTTGCTTTGATAAAATCATTTTTGCTCAATCAAAGATTGAAGATCCTTTACAAGGCATCTCCCAATCAAAGATTGAAGAATTTCAGACAACCCTTGTTCAATCCACAAGTTTTAACTTTAGAAATTTGAATGATGAGATTCTTGATTGCTTCCATGTCTTGATGCTCAAATTGTCCTTTACCAGGGACATGGCTAAGTACTTAGATTTTACACTCTGCAGAGGTGGTGCACTTTCCCCACAAGACTTGGTTTCCCAAGACAAGATCTTTCAGAAGCTTTCCCTTAGACCAAAATGGACGCGTTCCAACCTATCAAACACTACCACCAACTGTCCATATGGCTAAGTTCTTGCAACCTATATGATCATGGCAGAGCCCATGTTGCCAAGTGGTTGCACTTGAAGCTTCTCAACATTTGACATCTCAAATCTCTTTGTTTCCTGGGTGGCCATCCACAAGTGAGATACACAAGGTCAACCATAAACATGGGCCTTGTGAACCACTCAACATAACCCAATCCTTCCATTCCACCCAGGTGATTCATTAACTTAGTTGTTTTATTAAACAAAACATAAGTCCTCAGACTTAGAGATTTTTCCATAGTGTGAATATATATTCCACCCATGTTTTCTATTAGCTAGGCTAAGCTTGATAGTAGTAGGAATCTTAACTTAGGAAAATCCTACTAAGGATTCATCTACTAGGTTTTACTATAGCATGGTTTATACTTAGCAAAATCCATGCAAGTTTTACTTAGCAAAATTACTAATGCATAGTGAAAGTAATAGGACAAAAGTATGAAGCATCACTTGCCTTTTTGAAGGGAATGGTGGTTCACTCCTTGATCTTGCTAGTCTCACACTTCACTACAAGTCAATTAAGCAAACACAAATTCAATTCACATTCCAAACCAAAGTCAAACAAACAATTTTTCACACACAAAGTAATGGAATCTAAGTCATCCATAAGTATGCAAGGTTGGTTCTATTTGTAAGGATGGTCTCCACTAGTCTTGTAAACTTTGTAAGTTCCAAATTGGTCATTTACCAAAATGGCAAAGTCATTTGCAAATGGGTTTTATCCATAAACCATTCTTAAATCCATTCATCATTTCATGTGGTGAAAAATGTTTTTTTATCAAGGCAAAACTATTAAGTTGTTCACCAAATGAGTTGCTAATTTGCAAAACTTGGTGTTTTGGGTCAGTGGGTTTGATCAAACCATTTTCTTCAAGTTTTCTTTCCATAACATTTTCATAACAAAAATCATTCTTTTTATTTGGCTAGAAAATGACTAAGTCAAGTAATCCAACCTAAATCTTTCCAAAATCATTTTTAACACCAAGGGTTGGTTCCTAGGGTCAGTAAGGTCACAACAAACCATTTTGCAAAGGTTTTAATCCAAAAATCATTTTTAAACAATTTTTATACTCTAAACAAGCATACAAAAGTTTCTGCAAATTCAAACAAGATAACAGATACTATTTACTAAACTAAGGGCATGGTTGGCTAGGTCTTGTTCTCCTGAATCCAACGACATAAAATTTTTAATTTTTGGACGTGTGGTTTGAAAGTTACAGGGGTTTGAAGTTTGCAAATAATTCTGATTCAAAAATCTGTTTTAAACTAGAGCTGGCCACGCGTCATGTATTAATAGGCCGAAAACGGTTCGCGTGGATCGACCAACGTGGGCCGCTGGATCTAAAGTAAATCTTACGGCGCAGATGCTCTCATACCCCTTCGATAAGTGGTTCTATCATATCCATCCGATTGACATCGGACGGCTGCTGCTGCCTGGCCAAGGACTGGCGGCGCGATGACAACGGCGAGCGGCAGTGCGGCCAGATGGCGGCGGCGCTAGCGAAGCAGGAAGCGAAGGAAGGTGGGGAAATGCTCACAGTGATCGTAGAAGTCTGGTGGAGCTCAACGTGTTGCTGTCTTGGCGAGGGGCGCACTGGAGCGGGCTTGATTGCTCGCCGGAGTGGAGCTGCGCCTCGGCTTTGCTCAGTCGTCGTCGAGGTCGTCGCTAGGGACCGCTCGGAGGCAAACGAAATGCACGGTCAGATGCGCCAAGACACGGCGAAGGTGGGTGCGTGAACGAGAGGGGTCGGGGTAGTCTGATTTACCAGAGAGGTTCCGCCGGAGTAGAGCCAGACGGTGGCGGTGCTGGGGTTGCCGTTGGCGAAGCTCAGGGGTGCCCGCGGGGAAGCTGAGGTTACGGAGCGGTGCTCCTGAGTCTGGCGAACCTGCCTGCTTGCTCGGAAAGTCAAGGGCGATGTGATGCCGCCGGAATTTGGCCGAGAACTCGTCGGAGACAGCGACGGTGCAGAAAAGATTGGCAACAGCCTGGTGGCTCTCGATGCGTGGGGTTTGGGGGGAATGAAAGAGGAGGAAGAGGGGATTTAACATGCGTGTTCACTGCGAGTTAAGGTGGCTGCGTTAAGGCGTATTGATGTCGCGATTCAAAGCATGCAACGGCGACGAGAGGAGGAAGAACCAGTCGTGGGGTGGGGAAGGAGAACAGTGGAAAAGGGGCCTACCGGTCAGTGGGAAAAGAACGAGGGGGAGGTCCACCGGTCATTGTCTGTGTGGGTTAGTTTTTGAGTGAGAAAAGAATGCTTCGGGGGAAAAGAGAGGTGGGCTGCTGCTGGGTTAGTTGGGCCAGATTGGTGGGCTGTTCTATTTTTTTCTGTCTGAATTCTTTTTCCTTTTCTATTTCTTATTTTTCTGTTTTGAATTTCCAAACAAACAAATCACACCCAAATCAATTCAAACAATCATTCAGCTTTGTAATTTTGAATTTGATTCTGTTTATCAACATACCCAAATTCCAGAATAAAATAATAATTTTCATTCTTTTGAGGATCCATTCATTAATTAAATAAAATGGCGCTTTAGTTATTTAATCAAATAGGGTTTGATTTAATTAATAAAATTTCCATTTGAAATCCAAATATTTAAAAACCAAATCAGTAGGTTTTATTTGGAAATAAAAGATATTTGGAAATCTGTTTAAAAAAAATAACCTTTTATTTTAGGGTCCATTAATAATTAAATAAAATGGGACTTAGTTATTAAATCAAATAGAGTTTGATTTTATTAATAAAATCTTTATTTTAAATCTAAATATTTTCAAAACCAAATCAGTAGGTTTTATTTGGGCAATATAGAATACCTGGAAACTTGTTTTAAATAACATTTTATTTTAGAGTCCATTATTAATTAAATATAATAGACTTCTTTATTAAAATAGGATTTGTTTTATTGAGATATTTATTTTGAAATCTAAAATAAAACCAAAACACTTTAGTAAGTTTTATTTGAGAATATAAAATATTTGGAATACTTATTTAAAATAAATAAATAGGTTTTAGTGTTTATTTAAAATGGGAAAAGCCTTTACTTTAATAAAATTTGGATATTAAATCCCTATTATTTTATTTAAATAAACCTTTGCTATTTTTATTCAAAACAAAATGTTTTAATTCCAAAGCTTGGCTAAGGTTTAATTTGGCTTTATAAAATAATCTTTATTCATAAAACTTTTATTTCTATTGAAACCAAAGCAGGATCCAAAATAGTAATTCCAAAACATTTTAATGTTTATCTTTATGAATCCCTTTAGGATTTTATTTAATTCAAATGGGTTTGAGGTTCCATTTAAATTCAAAAAGTTTCTTCTGGCTCTGAGAATCAGACAAAGTCTTATTTTATTCATTTATTTTCACATTACAAGATTTGGAAAATCTTGGGATGTGACAATGCCCCATCTATCCTATAGTTCAACAAATGAAGCAAGATGGAATGCATCAAATGTTTGGAAAACTCCATGAAGGAAAAACCTCTACCAAGAAGGATGAAGGCAAAGTTAGAACCATGCCTCATCAGGCCAAATCCAAAGTGACCACAAAGTGTTGCTACTCTTGTGAAGAAGAAGGTCATATCTCTAGTAACTGCCCTAAGAAGAGAGAAACATTTCCCACCTTTGTGGTGAAATATGAAGAGCATGAACTAGAAGAACTCCTAGCTTTGGAGAGACCCAAAAATAAGAAGAAAGACATAAGCCAGTTGCAATGTTACAATTGCAAAGAGATGGGACACTATGCGAGTGATTGCCCAGAAAAGAAGAAGAACCAAGGAAACAAACAAGAGGCAATGATACCAAAAGAAAAGAAGGATAATAGCCAAGTGATGTGTTTCAAATGCAAAGATCTAGGCCATTATGCAAACAAGTTCCCAGAGAAGATACATCAAAATCCCAAGTAAACAAGATGTAATCTTGTTGGAAATTTTTTAAGGGTGGTAGTACCCTAGTTGCTTTGAGCCAACTTGTAACCCCTAGCCTCCCCAAATCTCGGGACGGGATTTCTTTTAAGGGTGGTAGCCTGTCACATCCCAAAATTTTCCAAATTTTGTAATGTGAAAAATGAATAAACAAAATAAATAATTGTTTAAATTTAGGGTGAAAAGAAACTTTTTGTTTCTAAATGGATCTGGAAATTTAAACACTTGGAAATAAACCCAAACCCTAAAAACCCTAATGGAAGAAAAACATTTCCAAGTTATCTCTAAGCCTATGGTTTTGATCCACATTAAAATTGGTCAACAAACAATTCAAAATGATCAAGAATGGCAAATAAAAATATCATAAAATCA
Source organism: Avena sativa (assembly GCA_916181665.1). Classification (NCBI taxonomy): domain Eukaryota; kingdom Viridiplantae; phylum Streptophyta; class Magnoliopsida; order Poales; family Poaceae; genus Avena; species Avena sativa. The sequence goes on along the minus strand of OV702285.1, from coordinate 35,900,583 downwards.
TATGAATTGGTTTCACTTAATTGGAGCCATAGATAAAATCTTATGAATTTAATAAGACAAGGAAATTGAATTTCCAAAGCTAATAAAGCACCTATCTAAAAATCCATACCAATTGGTGAGCATAGTACTAAAGGGATTTAAAAGTATAAACAAATACTAAATAAAATTATATGAATTGGAATCACCAAGTTTGGATCTATAAATAAAAAGATATGGATTTTATAAGATAAAGAAAGAAATATTAAATGAGGAATATTTAAAGACCAAATTAAATCTTGGCCTAATCCATAAGCAAATGGAATAGTTATAATCCAAATCCAAATAAAATAAAAGGATAAAGAATTTTCCAAATAAAATAAAATGACATTAACCAAATTCTATTTCTATTTGAATAAAGATAAAATCCCTAATGGAAAAGATTAATTAAATCAGGGATTTTTTTGAATTTATCCAAGTGGAATAAAAGTTATTTAATTGACTTAAATGAAATAAAAGAATCATTTAAATAAAGTTATATGGAATTAAAACCATATTTGAATTTCATTGGAATAAAAACAATTGCTCAAATTAAATGATTAATAATCATATTAAAATACTATAAATAACTCAAAGTGAATTATTTAAAACCCCATCAAAATAAATAAACCTACTGAAAAGGTTTTGTGAAAAATTGGAATTTAAATAAAGGCTTGAAAATATATATTCAATCTTATTTGAATAAATGTATATGCTTATTTTAATAAGCAATAAAACATAAGTAAAACAAAAGAACTATTCCTAAAATAGTATTTAAAATACATGTTTAAACAGTATGGTAATATATTCAATCTAATTTGGAAAAGGTTTGAATTCAAACTAAGTTTGAAATCATTTAATCAAAATCAAAACAGAAAAAGGAATCAGGAAAAAGAAAAATGAAACAGATCAAAAAAAGGGAATAGAACCCAGCCCAACTAACCTAGCCCACTAAGCCCAGCCAGCCCACTCCCTCTCCCCAGCGAACCGTTCCTTTCTCACCGCAGAACAAACCCACCCCCTCACCGACTGCTGGACCCCACTCGTTCTCTCTCACTCGCTGACAGAACGACCCCACTGCCCCGCCATCATCTTCCCCACCGCGACGATCTCACCCCTCACCTCGCCGACCGTTTTCTGTCGTTTTAAAACTCGAATCAATCCGAGTTATTGCCGCGAAGATTATTCCCTCGACCACGCTCATATAACTGCCTCCCTATTCCCTCCCTTTTCCCTCAAACACCGCTGCAAGAGAGCCCCCAGGCCGCCCCCATTCCCACTTACACCGCCGCTGCCTCCGACGAGCACATCGTCGAATTCCGGTGAGCCCCGGATCCCCCTCTGCCTATGGTTCAGACTAGCTTATTCTCCATCCCCATATGCACCTACTGACACCCTCCGCTTGCTCGCGCATGATCCAGAAGCTCGACTACGACCTCGCCTACTCGCCGTAGTCATCTGCCTCATCTCCGGGGAGCGATAGCCGTCATCCCCATGCGTCCCTTGATCCCTGGTGAGTTTTCCCACACTGCCCGAACACGCGCGCACCTCACTGACGCGTTTCCTTGCTCGCTTGCATCCCAGGTACTCGTCTCCAACAAGACCCGTGCGTGACCCTACGATAGCAACATCTCCGGCGAGGAATCGACGAAGACTTCGTGCGCCCCCTGTCCTACATCGACCACCTCGAGAACAAGCGCTTCACGGCGAACCCAGTGAGCAACTTTCCCCTCTCCCTTGCTTCCTGTTTTCACCAGAACACCCCTGCCTGAGCGCGCCGCCACCAGCCGCCGCCGCTAGCGCTACCCGTTTTAGGTTAGACATCTTAGGCCGTTGGATCTTGATCGGAAGCACATGATAGAATCACTAAACAAAGAGGTACGCAGTGATCTAGGCCGCTCAGATCTAATCAGATCCAACGATCCACAACACGGGATCCACGCGAACCGGTATTGACCAATAAGAACGTGACACGTAGCCAGACTCTGGTTTTAAAACAGAAATTTGATCTATTAGTGATTAGATTTTGTAAAATTCATAACTTTTGATCCACACGTCCAAATTTTGCAAATTTTATATCAATGGAATCAGCAAGACAAACTCTATCCAACCATTCACTTTGTTTAATGAATTGCTTTTGGTAAAATGGTTGTTTATGCAGAAACTTGTGTAGGCATATTTTGAATATAAAATTCATTCTAAAATTATTTTTGTGATAAAATCTTTGGCAAATAGATTATTTTGAACCTACTGACCATAGAAACCAACTTTTGGATTAAAAAACATATTTTGTGAAGCAAAAGAATAAATATTTGATTTAGAACATTTCTAGTCAAAAATAATGTTTATGTGTTAAAAATGCTTTTGGAGGAAACCCTTTGGGAAATGTTTTGATTTAAACTCTCTGACCCTAAACACAAAGTTTTATGATTTAAAAATATATTTTGTGAACCCTATAAAAATTATTGCTTTGCTAAAGGCATTTTTAACAACATAAAATATTGATTTAGTGTAAAAATGGTTTATAGGTGAAACTGTAAGGTTCCCAACCTTTAATAAGGTAGTGATCCCTGTTTTTACAATGCTAGTCCCTGGATCAATAGCTAGCATCCACATTTAAGATGTAATATCAAGAAACAAAGGTCATAATACAACTTTATAACCAAGAATAAAATAATTTATTACATCTTACATAGCTCATTTGGCTATCTCATTACAATGCAGCAGAACATAACATTAGCATGGGGTCCTTCATCTTCAAAGTGCCACAGGAAAACATGTTGGTTGTAGACTTGTAATCCTATTTCAACACACTTCACTAATTTCAAACAAACCTGCAACATAACAAGTTACAGCCACAAGGGTCAATACATTTGAATTGTATTGGCAAGTGATACTATGGTAGTATAGTGGAGTCTATCATCTATATGCATTTGGCTAAGTGGAGCTTAGGCTTGCTTTGCTCAAAATAGTTTTTCCTTATAATTTGAAAACACTAAGTTTTTGCTTGACAAAATCACCCAAGGCATCTCCCAATAGAAATTGGTGATCCTTTAACCCTTGTTCAACCACAAGTTTTTAACTTAGAAATTTGGATGAGGAGATTCTTGATAGCTTCCATGTCTTGATGCTCAAATTGTCCTTTACCAGGGACATGGCTAAGTACTTAGATTTTTCCATCTGCAGAGGTGGTGCACTTTCCCCACAAGACTTGGTTTCACCAAGACAAGATCTTTCAGTAGCCTTCCCTTAGACCAGAATGGACGCGTTCCAACCTATCATCCCCTACCACCAACTATCCATTTGGCTAAGTTGTTGCAACCAATATGATCCAGGCAGAGCCCATAATGCCAAGTGGCTACACTTGAAGCTTCTCAACATTTGACCTCTCAAATCTCTTTGTTCCTGGGTGGCCATCCACAAGTGAGATACACAAGGTAAACCATAGAAATGGGCCTTGTGAACCACTCAACACAAACCATTCCTTCCACTCCACCCAGGTGATTCATTCACTTAGTTGTTTTATTAAACAAAACACAAGTCCTTGACTTAGAAACATTCCATAGTATGAATATAATCCACCCTTGTTTTCTACTAGCTAAGCTAAGCATGATAGTAGTAGGAATCTTAACTTAGGAAATTTCTACTAAGGTTTCATCTACTAGGATTTCCCATGGCATAGTTTACACTTAGCAAAATTCCATGCAAGTCCTACTTAGAAATATCACTAATGCATTGTGGAAATAATGGGACAAAAGTATGAAGCATCACTTGCCTTTTTGGTAGAGAATATAAGTTCACTCCTTGATCTTGCAATATTCACACTCTTCAAATCACTACAATTCAATCAAGCAAACAATATTTCAAACTACCATTCAAGCAAACATCACATAAAATAATAGAAACCAAGTAATGGATGCAAGCATGCTACAGATTGTTTTATTTGGAAAAGTGGTTTATAATGGGTTATAAACATTTGAAAACACCTATTGGTCATTTTATAAAAGTGGCAAAACTATTTGCAAAAGATTTTACCTATAAACCATTTTTAAATCAAATCAACATTTTATGTGGTTGAAAATGCCTTTAGCAAAGTAATAATTTTTATAGGGTTCACCAAATAAATTTTCAAATCATAAAACTCTGTGTTTAGGGTCAGAGAGTTTAAATCAAAACGTTTCCCAAAGGTTTTCTCCAAAAAGCATTTTTAACATATAAACAATATTTTTATTTGACTAGAAATGCTTTAAATCAAAGATTTATTCTTTTGCTTCACCAAATATGTTTTTGAAACCACAAATTGATTCCTATGGTCAGTAGGTTCAAAACAATCCATTTGCCAAAGGTTCTATCACAAAAATAATTTTTGAACAAATTTTATATCCAAAATATACCTACACAAGTTTCTGCAAAAACAACCATTTTATCAGAAACAATTTACTAAACAAAGGGCATGGTTGGGTAGTATTTGTATTGCTGATTCCATTGATATAAAATTTGCAAAATTTGGACGTGTGTTTTGAAAGTTATGAATTTTTCAAATTGGAACATCTAATAGACAAGTTTCTGTTTTTAAAACAAATCACTGGACACGTGGCTGAATCTTACTCGCTGGTACCGTTTCGTTTGGATCGAGCAATACAGACCGTAGGATTTAAGTGAGATCGCACGGTTTAGATGTAACATACCCCTTCGCTTAAGTGGATCTAACGTGTCCATTAGATCAGCATCAAACGGCCTGAGATGATTTGACCAAGGGCTGGCGGCGCTCGACGGTGGTGCGCGGCGGCGACGCTCGGGCAGAGGCGTTCCAGCTATTCTAGGAAGAGAGGGAGAGGGAGGAAGGGCTCACCAGGTTCGCAGCGACGTACTGATGCTCAACGTGGTTGTCGCAGGGCAGGGGGCACACGGGGTTGACGACAATTGCTCACCGGAGTCCCTGCTTCCGTTGGGCACGCTCGGCCGTTATCGGGGACGAGGCTACAAGGCATGCCAATGTTAAACAAAGGGTGCGTTAGACACGCGCGAGAGAGGAGAGTATGCTAGTGTCAACCAGAGAGGAGGGGGCGGTCAGGGATTACCAGGGTAGCTCACCGGAGTTGATCTAGCCGTCGGTGGCGCTCAGACGAAGACGGAGGCGAGGCTGTGGGGCATGCGTGGGCGAACGGAGACCACGGGCAGGTGCGTGAGATGATGGGGATCAAGCTGGTGTGACCTAGTAGGTAGGAGAGGGTCGGGGTTCGCCGGAATTTGACAGGGAACTCGTTGGAGGTAGTGAGGTTTTGAGCAAAATTATGGACAGCCTGGGGGCTCCGGGGAAATGAGGACTGAGGGGAAAGATAGAGTGGGCGATGGAGTTTAAGACGGCACCAACGTTGGCGAGAATTGATCAGCCATTAATTGGGAATTTACACGGAGGATTCTGCGGCAGAAACGGCCGGGGAAGAGCGTGGTCGTCGCGGGGTAGACGATGATGTGGTGGCGTAGTGGGACAGCGCTGTCAGCGAGGGCGAAGGGTTACGGTGGGGCCTAATCGTCAGTGAGGGCGCGGGTGTGGGTCTGAGTGAGAAAGAAACGACTCGGGGAAGGAGAGGGGTGGGCTGCTGGGCCAGATGGGCTTAGCTGGGCTGGGCTGCTCCTTTTCATTTTTTTGTTCTAATTGTTTTTCCTTTTCCATTTCTATTAATCTATTTTGATTTTTTTTAATTATTTCAAACATTCATTTGAATTCAAACTTCTCTCAAACTTGGTGTGCAATCAAATACTGATTAATAATACATTTTAAAGTCAAATTAGAATATTTTTTTATTCTTTTAGGGTCTTTTAATTATTTAAAAATAGGCCCATGCATTTAAATTCAATTAATATCAAATATATTTTAAACCCTTATTTAATTTCAATTCTCACAAATCCTTTTCGGTAGGTTTATTTATTTAATAGGGTGTCAAATAATTCACCTTGACTTATTTGGAAAAATGATTTATTAATCATTTTTAATTTGGGTACTTGTCTTATATTCTCATGAAATTAAATATAGTTTTAATTCCATAAATTTTATATGGAAGTTTTCTTTGATCTTATTTAAGTTAATCAAACAACTTTTATTCCACTTGGGTAAATTCCAATTATTATTTTGCCATGATTTAATTAATTATTTCTAATAGGGATTTTATCTCTATTCAAATAGAATAGGATTTGGTTAATGCCCTCTTAACTAATTTGAAAATTCCTTATCCATTAATTTATTAGGATTTGGATTATATTTATTCCTTTTGCTTATGGATGGGGCCAAGATTTAATTTGGTCTTTAAATATTCCTTATTTAATATTTCTATCTTTATCTTATAAAAATAATATCATTTTATTTATAGATCCAAACTTGATGATTCCAATTGGTAAAATATTATCTAATATTTGTTTAACCTTTTAACTCTCTTTAGGATTATTTACTCACCATTTGGTATGGATTTATAGATAGGTGCTTTATTAGCTTTGGAAATTAAATTTCCTTATCTTATTAAATTCATAAGATTTTATCCATGGCTCCAAATTAAGTGAAACCAATTTCTATGGTTTTATAATATTTCTATTTGTCATTCTTGATCATTTATAAATGTTTGTTGACAATTTTATATGGATCAAATCCATAGGCTCAGAGATAACCTGGAAATGTTTTTCTTCCATTAGGGTTTTGGTTTATTTTCCAAGTGTTTAAATTTCCAGATGCATTTATGAAGAATTAATTTCACTTGATTTGAATTTAGTTTGGATTCAAACATTAACCAAAGTTTATTCAAGATGGGTTTTTAAGTTTCCAATTAGAAACAAAAAGTTTCTTTTTACCCTAATTTTCAACAATTATTTATTTTGTTTATTTATTTTTCACATTACAAGATTTGGAAAATCTTGGGATGTGATAGGCTACCACCCTTAAAATAAATCTCGTCCCGAGATTTGGGGAAGATAGGGGTTACAAGTTGGCTCAAAGCATCTAGGGTACTACCACCCTTAAAAAATTTCCAACTAGATTACTTCTTGGCTTAGTTGGAATCTTGTTGAAACTTCTCTGGGCAAACATCTGCATAGTGTCCTTTGTTTCCACACTTGAAACATGTGACAAGGCTGAGATCCTACATAGGCTTGTTTATCTTATGCTTCATCTTTTCTGGACAATTGCTTGCATAATGTCCTGGTTCTTTGCATTTGAAACACATCACTTGGCTGATATCTTTATTTTCCTTTGGTATCATTGCCTTTTGTTTGTTTCCTTGGTTCTTCTTCTTTTCTGGGCATTCATTGGCATAGTGTCCCATCTCTTTGCAAGTGTAACATTGTTCTTGGGTAATATCCTTCCTTCTAGGGTTGGGGCATTTCTTCTTCTTTTTGGGTCTCTCCAAAGCTAGGAGTTCTTCTAGTTCATGCTCTTCATACATTACCACAAAGGTGGGAAATCTTTCTCTCTTCTTGGGGAAGTTACTAGAGATATGGCCTTCTTCTTCACAAGAGTAGCAACACTTTGTGGTCACTTTGGATTTGGCCTGATGAGGCATGGTTCTGACTTTGCCTTCATCCTTCTTGGTAGAGGTTTTTCCTTCATGGAGTTTTCCAAACATTTGATGCATTCCATCTTGCTTAATTTGTTGTGCTGCATGCATCTGCATGCGAGTAACTTCTATTCTAGTCCAGTAACTTATTGCATCAAAATTAAAACAAGTCTGCATTGCACCTGTAGTTGCTGTCAAGTTAGATGTCGAGCTTGTGCTTGCCAAGGTGAACTGAATTGAACTATGTATACTTGTCATTTGCTGTCATTTGTTCATAGAACTAAAAATTATGTTGCCGTTATTTGCTTGCTGAACTTGTGCTTGTTATGGTGTATATGGTGTATTCGCATTTTCTTATTGCAAGCAAATGACATCAAGGATTGTTGTTATTGTTGTAGAACTTGAAATTATTATTGTGCTTGTATGAAGCACTTTATTATGTCCCGTATGCAGGTTCTTGTATGAAATGAGTCCTGATTTTTGCCGGAATGTTGATTAACTTCCGTTTCGGCAGAAATCGGGCACTCCTAGTTTAAGAAAATTAGCAAAGGTCATGACGGAATTTTCCGTGCATTTAACCAATTATTTGTTTTTTATTAGTGCAAAGATGTGTGATGTAACACCCTCAGAATCGGCCCTATGCAAGTTTTAGCGAAACCCGCCAAACCCGCATAGAAACGATTCAAAGGTGCCCACCAGGCACTTTCGTGCGGGTGGAAAACGAAGTAATACCATTACACAATAGTCCACGATGGAACCCACAGAACAGATATATATACAACACGACTCCATGAGTCAAGAATACAGATATACAGAACAAAGATCCAAGTCACCTTGAAAACGATAGAGCGTCCAGCTACGGACAAGATGCAAATGGGGCTAAGAGCCCTGAAGAATAACCAATGGCATCCATAAACCTGCCCAGGCCAAGCCGGAAGGGTAACCCTGCTAACGACGTCGAAACCTGCTAAAACAAAAGGGGTGCCGACAAAGGGCAAAGGAAAAAGAGGAGCGTCAGTACTGAGGCCAGTACACGGCGAGGCTAGAATTCGGCGGTCCTCGCCTACATAGGTATGGTGGACTGAAGCGGCAGCGCAGCATGCACTAAACACCCTATAGTGACTCGATATAACTGTCGGCTATCAGAAAGGGATAAGTAAGACCTATTCGGAACCAACCTGATACTACCACCAAACAAACCCATCCTGGTGGTTCCCCCTCGAGACCAAACGAGGAAGTCAACCGAGGAACTCACACAGTTGGCAGTTTTATTTATTCAATTATTGTTGCAGGAATACTAGTCAAGTATAGATAATCATCCTGATATAATAAGCAGTGGGCAATTTTAGTTAACCATTCCGTTGTAGTTGCGACACTTACTAGTCAGATACAATTGGCATGAGATATCCCAAAACCCAGCAGTTGTTGGCACTTTTATTTAGCCATTCCGTTATAGTTGCAATACTTACTAGTCAGGTACAATGGTAGCAAGCGACAACCCAAACAAGCAATTGTTGGCAGTTTTATTTAGCCATTCCATTATAGTGAAGCTGATTACTAGTCATTATAAAGTCAAATTTATAGCACTACTTTATTTATAGTTGTCTATGATCGAGATACTGTGCTCCAAGTCGTCCATAACCGCGGACACGGCTTTCAGAAAGTTTTACCCTGCAGGGGTGCACAAATAGCAACACACACTCGATCAACCTCGGAAAAACCAAATCAAAACCCAACGAGGCCTTCAAGACAAAGCAATCACAGGATTCAGAAATATTTCAGGGGGCCACCCCATTGAGTACACCCGCAACGAAGTTAGCTCACTCCGAGACGGACTCAAGGTTTGCGTCAATGGCTGTAAACGACTGGGAACCCGAAAATGTGACTGGGCTTGTCGATACCGCGAAAACACTCCGCTTCCCTAAACAGTACAGGTGCAGTACATCGCACAATTTAAATAAAGCAGTAAAGCATGGCATAAGTACAGGATAGTAAATAAAACCTGAAACTAGTTTGTGGCCCCAAGAAATAAGAATGAATCAAGCTCTGGCTCAGGGGGGTCCCATAATCCTCCCGGATGTGGATAGCGCGAATATTCAAGGAACAGGTATCAAGTACTCGGGGTCCTACGGGACACAAGTGGACGGTTAACAACCAAATAACATCTATTGCCCACCTGTGCCTCTGCATTTACCTACTTCAATTTTAGTTGTTAAACAGTAATTAAAGTCTTGATCATCTCCAACAATAAACACACGGCAATACTCCAACAACTGTGGTACTTAACGACACGCAACAGCACTTGAGCAAGCAACTACGACGCGCAGGTCCAACTATCTACCAAACAAAAGGTAATAGGAGGTGTCCAAGGCAATATAAGGCTGCAAGGGATAACACGGGTACGAAAACTAGAGCATCGCAACACAGATAGCAATAGATCAACAGGAGGGAATAAATACTATAAAAGTAAGATAGGTAGAAAGGGGGAGGTGCTCGCCTGAAAACATTGCCGAGGGTTCATCCGAAGATCGGGGCGGAGCTCACATCAACTCAACGGCCTTATCCGCGAAGAAGCAAAACACTAGAATAAACACCTGATGCAATATTTAATACTATGGCAAAATATCGGGCATGATGCATGTATGATGTATGTCGTGGCAAAGGTGCAATGCAATTAGGCATTATTAAGCGGAACCGGGGTCCCGACAATTATTCAGATGGTTCAAGTTATTTAACTACCCCGCAATTTTAAATGTTGTCTTAACATGGCACAAGATAGCACCGGTGCGCTACACCAATTTAAATGGAGTCCGGAATGAGACGCAGATATCCCGCATATAGACTCCATGATTAATTATGAGATGAATTGGCATAATGCCCCCAAACCACAGACAAGTATGCATGCATGAACAATTTAATATGCAACAATTTGATATTACATTTATAAAATAGGGCTCGAGAAAGGGGTCACACATTAGGGTTTGGCGATCTTGGTTCCTGGGGGTTCGGGGCCGGACTCAGGGTTCAACAGGGATCGAGGTTCAGATTCAAGATGGAGAACTTGTTGAGTCGTGACGGAGAACTTGGGTCCAAGCGGTCGATCTTGCCGTCGCGCAGATCTTGTCGGGTCCGTGTATCGGGACGGTCTTGGCGTTCGGGGTGCAGTGCTTGACGTCCTTCGGTTCCATGTCGACGGCCTTGGTGTCCTCGATGGAGAACTCGGTGTATCCGTGTCGTGGTTCTTATCGGGGTTCTCGGCTTCGGGCGCCGGGATCGGGCTTCGGATTCCGTGATGATCTTGCCATTTCGATGTTGGGGTCTTAGTGGAGCGCTTTTATATTCTTTGGCATCACGCCGGTCTTGTCGGTCTTGGACATCGGCGCCGATGATACACAAAACATCCCACGGGAGCCAAGAGTAGCTATAACACGGAATCTTCACGACAACATGGAATGCACCACAACACAAACGCCTCATCGGCATCATCACCAGGAACGAGCCAACAAGGGACCCGGGACAACTTGACGAGCAAGGTCCTGTTCACCTGGAAGCAGGGACCGTGCGCTCGATGTGGTGGAGGGGCACTGCACGTCCAGGGACTAACATGGCGAGGCAGAGGGTGGCACGTCTGCGGGGCGCGGGCACCAGTGGTCGCGGTCCGGCGACTGGCAATGAGGTGGGGCAGCCGGCGTGGCCAGAGAACACACGGCAGCGGCGGAAGGCGGAGGAGGCAGGCCGCGGTGGAGGAGGTCGGCCGAGAGAGGCAGCTCGCACGGGAAAGTGGAAGGTGACGGGTGCTCGCCGTGGCTGCTAATGGAGGCGGGCGCTCGGAGAGGAAGAGGAGTGCCGGTGAGGAGGAGGTCGCTCGCGGGGACGGGCAAGCCGAAGGGGTGGCAGTCGGAGGCGCCCTGGCGGAGAGGTCGAGGCCGGGCAAGGAGAGGGAGGAGGAGAGCGGCCTAGTGGGGGCGAGGTTCTGCCGACGGGCGAAGGAGACCACCGGCGAGGCCGAGCTCGTAGGCGGAGGCGCTTGCGGAGGACGGCGGCGGGACGCAGGCTCAGGGCCGCGCGAGGCAGACGAGGGAGGCGGGGAAAAGAAAAGGCATCCGGCGATGGAGGGGATTGAGCGGGGCGGGGGGAACGACAGGCGGTGAGGATCCCCAGGGAGGAGGTGGCAGGGCTCAGAAGAGGAGGGCGCGGCGGCGATGCGGACAAGCTTGGTGGCGGGGCCGGGAGAGATGGCGAGGAAGGGGGCAGGTGCGGGGTGGGGACAGGGGTTACGGGGTGGGTGGAGATCCCGATCGGGAGTGCTGGGGCCGGGGAGACAGGGTGAGAGAGAGAGGGGGGGTTTGGGCAGGCGCGTGCGTGTGTGCGTTGGTGTGTGGCGTGCGGATCAGGTCAGGGGGGGAGAGCGGGGTCGCGGTTGGTGGGCGCTGGTGGGGGTGATGTGGCGGCAGGGGATTGGAGGGAGGAAAAGGGAGAGGTGAGGTGGAGGGAGGGGATTGGTCAGGGTGAGGTGGAGGGAGGCTGGGTAGATTAGGTGTAGGTAGGATTAGGAATTAGACAGGCTGATTTGTACTGGGGGTGGCCGACTGGGTCGGATCGGCCCGGTACTGCTGCCCCTAACATAAAATAAGTATTTTATTATTTAAAACGGGGCGTTTGAAATCCGTGGGTAGACAAAACAAAATACTCCGGAGACCCGGGTTTTGGATTTTGAAATAAATTGCGGGGTATTTAGAAAACCAAATATGTTTTTCGGAAAAAGTTTCAGACAAACGAATGCATGATGATGACGATGCTCAAATGCAATGTGGCATGATGACATGAGCATGCGGTCCTGATGATGCAATGCACAAAAACAACACGATTTTCTAGCAGTGGTTTTGCGGGGCGCCACAATTCGACACCACTAACAATGGATCTCGCCCTCGAGATCCGCCTCATGGTACCGGGAGGAAGGTCGGCGATCTGCGTCTTCTCGCTTCGTGTAGATCCTCGCGACACCACTAACAATGGTTCTTTCTCCATCTTGAAATCAGCGACACCACCAACAAAGGTTTGTTCCCCATTCGTCGAGAGAACACTCCGGAGAAACAAAGATGAAGGTAAAGGTCTCAAAAGGGTAAAGCCACCTCTAACTTTCGCGGAAGGAGTATAACTGCAATGATTCACCATTCAATGTGCAAGAGCGAATGATAAGAGTAGTCGGATGGTCATCAGTCCATCGCGCACCCAAAACATTACTCTGCACATGAATAGGAAATTATGCAACCAACTCTCAGAATTCAGATTGTAAATCTCGACAAGCGAGGTTCGGAAACAAAGGAGTGATGCATACTCTGCATCGGATCTGGCGTAGATGATGTCGTCGCGTCGGAAAACACCGGAAGGCACGAGAAGGAACAAAGAGAAGTCCACCAGACGAAGGATTCCTCGGATAGCATGAAGACCAGATGTAGCAACACCGTTACCAAAGGAGGAAGCGAAAACCTAAAGGTACGACGAAAACCCAACCACGAGAATTCCTGGACTCGAAGAAAGAGAACAGAGCGGATTCAAAACACGTAGAGGTAAGAGGAGAATAGCAGAGGGGTAAGGAGTAAAAATCAGACCTAGTCAGTACTATCCAACCGATTTTTCAAAAATAGTTTTGACACTCTACTTCGGCCGTTACCTAGGTTATCCTACAGGCTGGACTTGTGGGGTATCGCAACTGCTGAGCTCTGATACCACTCTGTAACACCCTCAGAATCGGCCCTATGCAAGTTTTAGCGAAACCCGCCAAACCCGCATAGAAACGATTCAAAGGTGCCCACCAGGCACTTTCGTGCGGGTGGAAAACGAAGTAATACCATTACACAATAGTCCACGATGGAACCCACAGAACAGATATATATACAACACGACTCCATGAGTCAAGAATACAGATATACAGAACAAAGATCCAAGTCACCTTGAAAACGATAGAGCGTCCAGCTACGGACAAGATGCAAATGGGGCTAAGAGCCCTGAAGAATAACCAATGGCATCCATAACCCTGCCCAGGCCAAGCCGGAAGGGTAACCCTGCTAACGACGTCGAAACCTGCTAAAACAAAAGGGGTGCCGACAAAGGGCAAAGGAAAAAGAGGAGCGTCAGTACTGAGGCCAGTACACGGCGAGGCTAGAATTCGGCGGTCCTCGCCTACATAGGTATGGTGGACCGAAGCGGCAGCGCAGCATGCACTAAACACCCTATAGTGACTCGATATAACTGTCGGCTATCAGAAAGGGATAAGTAAGACCTATTCGGAACCAACCTGATACTACCACCAAACAAACCCATCCTGGTGGTTCCCCCTTGAGACCAAACGAGGAAGTCAACCGAGGAACTCACACAGTTGGCAGTTTTATTTATTCAGTTATCGTTGCAGCAATTACTAGTCAAGTATAGATAATCATCCTGATATAATAAGCAGTGGGCAATTTTAGTTAACCATTCCGTTGTAGTTGCGACACTTACTAGTCAGATACAATTGGCATGAGATATCCCAAAACCCAGCAGTTGTTGGCACTTTTATTTAGCCATTCCGTTATAGTTGCAATACTTACTAGTCAGGTACAATGGTAGCAAGCGACAACCCAAACAAGCAATTGTTGGCAGTTTTATTTAGCCATTCCATTATAGTGAAGCTGATTACTAGTCATTATAAAGTCAAATTTATAGCACTACTTTAGTTATAGTTGTCTATGATCGAGATACTGTGCTCCAAGTCGTCCATAACCGCGGACACGGCTTTCAGAAAGTTTTACCCTGCAGGGGTGCACAAATAGCAACACACACTCGATCAACCTCGGAAAAACCAAATCAAAACCCAACGAGGCCTTCACGACAAAGCAATCACAGGATTCAGAGATATTTCAGGGGGCCACCCCATTGAGTACACCCGCAACAAAGTTAGCTGACTCCGAGACGGACTCAAGGTTTGCGTCAATGGCTGTAAACGACTGGGAACCCGAAAATGTGACTGGGCTTGTCGATACCGCGAAAACACTCCGCTTCCCTAAACAGTACAGGTGCAGTACATCGCACAATTTAAATAAAGCAGTAAAGCATGGCATAAGTACAGGATAGTAAATAAAACCTCAAACTAGTTTGTGGCCCCAAGAAATAAGAATGAATCAAGCTCTGGCTCAGGGGGGTCCCATAATCCTCCCGGATGTGGATAGCGCGAATATTCAAGGAACAGGTATCAAGTACTCGGGGTCCTACGGGACACAAGTGGACGGTTAACAACCAAATAACATCTATTGCCCACCTGTGCCTCTGCATTTACCTACTTCAATTTTAGTTGTTAAACAGTAATTAAAGTCTTGATCATCTCCAACAATAAACACACGGCAATACTCCAACAACTGTGGTACTTAACGACACGCAACAGCACTTGAGCAAGCAACTACGACGCGCAGGTCCAACTATCTACCAAACAACAGGTAATAGGAGGTGTCCAAGGCAATATAAGGCTGCAAGGGATAACACGGGTACGAAAACTAGAGCATCGCAACACAGATAGCAATAGATCAACAGGAGGGAATAAATACTATAAAAGTAAGATAGGTAGAAAGGGGGAGGTGCTCGCCTGAAAAAATTGCCGAGGGTTCATCCGAAGATCGGGGCGGAGCTCACATCAACTCAATGGCCTTATCCGCGAAGAAGCAAAACACTAGAATAAACACCGGATGCAATATTTAATACTACGGCAAAAGATCGGGCATGATGCATGTATGATGTATGTCGTGGCAAAGGTGCAATGCAATTAGGCATTATTAAGCGGAACCGGGGTCCCGACAATTATTCAGATGGTTCAAGTTATTTAACTACCCCGCAATTTTAAATGTTGTCTTAACATGGCAAAAGATAGCACCGGTGCGCTACACCAATTTAAATGGAGTCCGGAATGAGACGCAGATATCCCGCATATAGACTCCATGATTAATTATGAGATGAATTGGCATAATGCCCCCAAACCACAGACAAGTATGCATGCATGAACAATTTAATATGCAACAATTTGATATTACATTTATAAAATAGGGCTCGAGAAAGGGGTCACACATTAGGGTTCGGCGATCTTGGTTCCGGGGGGTTCGGGGCCGGACTCAGGGTTCAACAGGGATCGAGGTTCAGATTCAAGATGGAGAACTTGTTGAGTCGTGACGGAGAACTTGGGTCCAAGCGGTCGATCTTGCCGTCGCGCAGATCTTGTCGGGTCCGTGTATCGGGACGGTCTTGGCGTTCGGGGTGCAGTGCTTGACGTCCTTCGGTTCCATGTCGACGGCCTTGGTGTCCTCGATGGAGAACTCGGTGTATCCGTGTCGTGGTTCTTGTCGGGGTTCTCGGCTTCGGGCGCCGGGATCGGGCTTCGGATTCCGTGATGATCTTGCCATTTCGATGTTGGGGTCTTAGTGGAGCGCCTTTATATTCTTTGGCATCACGCCAGTCTTGTCGGTCTTGGACATCGGCGCCGATGATACACAAAACATCCCACGGGAGCCAAGAGTAGCTATAACACGGAATCTTCACGACAACATGGAATGCACCACAACACAAACGCCTCATCGGCATCATCACCAGGAACGAGCCAACAAGGGACCCGGGACAACTTGACGAGCAAGGTCCTGTTCACCTGGAAGCAGGGACCGTGCGCTCGATGTGGTGGCGGGGCACTGCACGTCCAGGGACTAACATGGCGAGGCAGAGGGTGGCACGTCTGCGGGGCGCGGGCACCAGTGGTCGCGGTCCGGCGACTGGCGATGAGGTGGGGCAGCCGGCGTGGCCAGAGGACACACGGCAGCGGCGGAAGGCGGAGGATGCAGGCCGCGGTGGAGGAGGTCGGCCGAGAGAGGCAGCTCGCATGGGAAAGTGGAAGGCGACGGGTGCTCGCCGTGGCTGCTGATGGAGGCGGGCGCTCGGAGAGGAAGAGGAGTGCCGGCGAGGAGGAGGTCGCTCGCGGGGACGGGCAAGCCGAAGGGGTGGCAGTCGGAGGCGCCCTGGCGGAGAGGTCGAGGCCGGGCGAGGAGAGGGGGGAGGAGAGCGGCCTAGTGGGGGCGAGGTTCTGCCGACGGGCGAAGGAGACCACCGGCGAGGCCGAGCTCGCAGGCGGCGGCGCTTGCGGAGGACGGCGGCGGGACGCAGGCTCGGGGCCGCGCGAGGCAGATGAGGGAGGCGGGGAAAAGAAAAGGCATCCGGCGACGGAGGGGATTGAGCGGGGCGGGGGGAACGGCAGGCGGTGAGGATCCCCAGGGAGGAGGTGGCAGGGCTCAGGAGAGGAGGGCGCGACGGCGATGCGGACAAGCTTGGTGGCGGGGCCGGGAGAGATGGCGAGGAAGGGGGCAGGTGCGGGGTGGGGACAGGGGTTACGGGGTGGGTGGAGATCCCGATCGGGAGTGGTGGGGCCGGGGAGACAGGGTGAGAGAGAGAGGGGGGGTTTGGGCAGGCGCGTGCGTGTGTGCGTTGCTGTGTGGCGTGCGGATCAGGTCAGGGGGGGAGAGCGGGGTCGCGGTTGGTGGGCGCTGGTGGGGGTGATGTGGCGGCAGGGGATTGGAGGGAGGAAAAGGGAGAGGTGAGGTGGAGGGAGGGGATTGGTCAGGGTGAGGTGGAGGGAGGCTGGGTAGATTAGGTGTAGGTAGGATTAGGAATTAGACAGGCTGATTTGTACTGGGGGTGGCCGACTGGGTCGGATCGGCCCGGTACGGCTGCCCCCTAACATAAAATAAGTATTTTATTATTTAAAACGGGGCGTTTGAAATCCGTGGGTAGACAAAACAAAATACTCCGGAGACCCGGGTTTTGGATTTTGAAATAAATTGCGGTGTATTTAGAAAACCAAATATGTTTTTCGGAAAAAGTTTCAGACAAACGAATGCATGATGATGACGATGCTCAAATGCAATGTGGCATGATGACATGAGCATGCGGTCCTGATGATGCAATGCACAAAAACAACGCGATTTTCTAGCAGTGGTTTTGCGGGGCGCCACATGTGACAATGACGAGGCTGGATGTTCTAAGCGCATCAGCGCTAAAGGAGAACTCAGACCTCCGAATAAACAATTGACATTCTGGGAGGCGGCTCAGCGGCTTGAAGACGATGAAGAATACCATCCTTCGGTGCGATCACCCGGACAACCATCTCGATCAACACCGAGAATCTCCGGCATAAAGATAATGGCCACTTGCGCACACTCCTCTTCGAGAAGCTACATGCAAGATACAAGTTCCCCGCACAGTATCAGAACACAAATTATCATGGGAACAAAGTAAACAAATCCGCCCTCACAAAGATGAGCACCACCCTGGCCAGCTGGAGAACCCGGATAAAGAAGAAGATCTATAAAGAAGGCAAAAGTCTCGAGGAGATCCAGAAGATTGACCCGAAGATCACCGAAGATCAGTTGCGGGAGTTCAAGGAGAGGTGTGAATCCGAAAGAGCCCTGGCCAATAGTAATCGGGGAAAGGTGCTGCAGGCGATGAATATAGGTCATCACCATCTCGGATCTGGTGGATACAGAACCGCGGAGGCCAAATGGAATAAGGAGGACGAAGAGTATAGATCCAAGGGGATAGAAAACCCCTTTGCTAAATTCGAACCCGGGCAGGTTCGAAACTTCATCAGGGCCCGTTACCATGTGGACCCAAAAACCAAACAACTCACCGTGGATCCTGCAGTGAAGGAATTCGAGGAAATTGTGGTAAGTATAATCTAATTACCACGGATCAACTCGATTGCAATATAATCGATGATCTAAACGATTCACTGTTACTCCTTCTGCAGGAGGAGGAAATTGTTGCTAGTCATGGATCCCAGGGTTCCTCATCCCAGGGGTCGACGGCGGCCACCCGGTGGGATAACCCTTTTAACAGGGCGATGAACCGGTCCAAGAAAATAGAGCCGGTTACGAAGAAGCCGCCGTCGGCTGGCCGTCTGGCCGGCCTCGGGGGTAAGAATTGGGTGGATCATTTTGGTCCACCGCCGAGGACGCATGTGGCGCCGTCGGGAAGGAGCGAGGAGGAAAACCGCGAGGTTCAAGAACTTAAGGCACAAGTGGCGCGGATCCCGCAGATCGTCCAAGACAACCTAGCAATCACCCCCATGTCCTTCCTGCCTACCTTAGTGGAGTTAATAGCGAACTAGAGTGCGGGTGGTCGAGTAGGGTCGTGCCTGATTCTAAGCATGGCTAGCAGCCACTCGAACAACGCGGCGCCGACGAATCAGGCGAACTACGTGTTCGTGACTCCGCCCGCTAGCACCGCGGCGCTGCAAGTGTTGGTGACTCCCCTTGCCATCACCACGGCGCCGGAGTACATGTTGGTGCCCCTCCTGCCATCGTCGCGGCGACACCGGAGCTCCAAGCACCCTTCGGTATGGAGAATACACCGGCGGCCAGCATCACGCCATCAAGCAGCCCTTCCGTCTCTTGCACGCCCGTCGCCGTATGCGGTGCGTCGAGATTAGCCGATCTCGACGCCATCACGGTACACAAATTGCTTTAATTACCGCCTTTCATGCCATCTATTACTCTTATGGCATCTCTGACGACGCCGTACATGTTTTCCATAGACGGATGTTCCTTGCACTCTCTTATGCTACGTGAACAACGACCTGAGGGATGTTGCCAAGGGTACCATCGTTCAACCCTTGTAGCGCACGTTCCACTCAAGGCCGATGCCAGATAGCGTGCACAGGGTTAAAATTAGTCGGGTGCTAAGGGGCTGCGACGACCTGGAACCTCCCATTCAACCCCCAGGAGCGGATGAAGAAGAGCCAGCTCTCCTCAGAACTTGCTTCGGCTTATTCTTGCTATGGCCAAAGAGCATGATCCGTTTGGGGACGGCGGGGGCCATCACGCCACAGACAACAGCACCGCCTGTCGTGCCAGCGACAAGCGGTGGCAAGGCCCCCTTACCGCCCTAGCCGTCACCTCCACGCGATGGGTCGGATGATCATGTTGATGATATGCACATGGCGCAGGATTCGGCCGAGGAAGACGAAGACTGGAATGATCACTTCTTCAACACTCAGTTTAGCAACAAAGTCCTAGCTGGTGGCCCCACAGAGAAAGCCACTATCACCAAGCATCTGTTTGGTTCTCAGGAGACGCCTCCAGCTTGCACCTTTACAGAGCCAGCTGATACAACCAACCGACCCTTTATTCTAAGCCCTGACACACTACATAGGGCGGCCGGTGCTCAGATTGTGGTGCCTGCCCGCTCTCCAAAAGGAAAAAAGGGCAGGAAAAGAAAATCTAGCAGCTCGAGCCAGCCGGTGGCATCAACAACTGCGAATCCGATCAGGTTTCGGGACGGCCCACCAAGACCCGAGGGTATTATGTGGAGGATTCATGTGGCGGGTGAGACCATGCTACCTAAGAATTTGCGGAAGCTCGCCAGTTCGGAACTGCACAGTGTGCATGACGGCGTGCTGACGATAGAGATACGCCTTCTATCGGAGAAAGATCCCTCGCACCCGGTATTCGTGGTTAAGGTGCCACCAGGCTTGGGCTTCGTCGACAATGCTCCTGCGGATATGTTCTTCCTGCGGTTTGACGACATCTTCAATATGTTCCACCTATACCCGCTGCACTATACCATGGTCCGTCTGTTTTCTCTCAGCCTGGCCATGCAGATCATTAGAGAGAACACACTGGGCATCGCTATAGTGGACCCCTACTACATGCGTGACGGCTGCTTGGGTTCCCCCGCCGAACGACGTATCGTGGCCTCGTACCTAAAAAGAATCCTCGTGGCGAACAAGACAAAGGAATACATTCTCGTGCCTTACCTTCCCGAGTAAGTCGTTATTCACTCGCCACCGTCGATTGGCTTTATTAGATCACCATCATTCTTTTTCCAACACATTCCATTTCAATTTTTTGCGCAGAGATGAAAATTGCACGCTCATATCCTTATCGTCGAAGCATTCCCACGCCACGTATTTCGACTCGGGGAGTCTAGAAAAGAAGAAAAACTACGACAAGATCATGGAAGTTCTGGATGATGCTCTCACTGGCTTTGCCTCGACGGAAGGGACCACCTTCGTGCGTACGAAGGTCAAGTTCGACAGGCACGTCTTCAACCACGTAACAGAGTTCCCCTGTGTGAAGTAGCCGGAAAACAGTAAGAAGGAAGCCTACTACGCACTCCATCACATGAGGGCGTTCCTACTTGACCAGCAGAATTCTACGCTGCCAGATCATCTCAAACAGTGGGCCGAAGCAAAGGCCAAGATCAGTGATTCAGATATTAGACAAGAGATGTATCGCATCTAGCAACAGTTTGGGGCAATCATCTTTCGTGATGTCTTGACTTCGGGGGGGATCTTCTACGGAGTAAATATCCTGAATAACCGTGACATAGAAGATCGCCTAGAGATGCAGGGTGACTATAGGAAGTTCATGATGAGACAAGGCGTCCTCCCGTTCCCTAAGCCGAGCCAGAAGGCTTGATGTTGGCCTAGTTGTAGTTACAAACTATAGATGACCTTTGTGTGTGTGGACAAGTGTACATGCTACTATACTTATCTTATTAGGTTTATGAATCATCGCTTACTTCTTTTGCTTATTATTATTATATATCAATCAATGATTGGTTTTTTTGCTTACTCTTTGGTCCTTTGCTCACTTTGGTCCTTTTTTCCTTACTCTTTTTTCGAGAATAATGCCAATGATTGAAATGTCGTGGCACACTATATATGTGAATGCGCTACGATGGGATTGTGAGCCTTGTGATATGCACAAGTCCAGGTCTTGTGCATCCTACTTGGCTCACGGTTCCATCGTAGCATATTCCTGTGTCCAACGACCTATGTATATATATGAGGCATTCTTTTCGAGTTATTTTTGTCTTTTTTGAGAATAATGCCGATGATTGAAATGTCATGGCACACTATATATGTGAATGTGCTACGACGGAATAGTGAGCCTTGTGATATGCACAAGTCCAGGAATTGTGCATCCTACTTGGCTCACTATTCCGTCGTAGCATATTCCTGTGTCCAACGACCTAGCTAGTTATATATGAGGCATTTTTTCGAGTTATTTTTGTCTTTTTGAGAATATGCCGATGATTAAAATGTCGTGGCACAATATATATATGTGAATGTGCTACGACGGGATAGTTAGCCTTGTGATATGCACAAGTCCAGGAATTGTGCATCCTACTTGGCTAACCGTTCCGTCGTAGCATATTCCTGTGTCCAACGACCTAGCTAGTTATATATGAGGCATTCTTTTCGAGCTACTTTGGTATTTTTCGAGAATAATGATGATGATTGAAATGTCTTGGCACAATATATATGTGAATGTTCTACGACGGGACTGTAAGCCTTGTGTTATGCACAAGTCTAGATGTTGTGCATCCTACTTGGCTTACAGTTCCATCATAGCATATTCCTGTGTCCAACAACCTATGTATATATATGAGGCATTCTTTTAGAGTTACTTTGGTATTTTTCGAGAATAATGCCGATGATTGAAATGTCATGGCACACTATATATGTGAATGTGTTGCGATGGGATTGTCAGCCTTGTGCTATGCACAGGTCCAGGTGTTGTGCATCCTACTTGGCGGACGGTTCCATCGTAGCATATTCCTGTGTCGAACAACCTAGTTATATATGAGGCATGCTTTTTGAGTTTGGTCTTTTTGATTTAGGAGTACTTTCTATAAGTGTATCTTCATATGCGACTTTAATTATATATGTTTTTTTTCAATCATCGGTTAATTATTATTGTCAACTTATAGATGACGTGGTACGTCGTGTACAAGGGACGGGTTCCCGGAGTCTACGATGATTGGGAAGACTGCCGGAGACAGGTGCACCGTTTCAACGGCAATAGCTACAAAGGGTACAACACTATGGCAGAGGCGGAAGCTAGATTCACGCGCTATCTAGCGGGAGTTAGGAAAAGGAACCGGAAGAAGACCTACACCTTCGTCGCGGCGGTGATCATGCTTATCTTCTTTGGTTGTTTATCCCGCGTTTGTGTCTAGCTAGTTTAGATGTCTAGGCGAGCTTTCGAGCTCTATCTTGTTCGATCGACACATGTATTCGCATGTCACCAACTACTTTGTAACTTGATCGAAATAATGTAACTTATACTATGTATTCATGTATGAGACTTATCTATATGTATTTGTTTCAATCTTGTTTTTCAAATTGTGTATTTATATATATAATTGTATATCTTGTATCTGCGTGTGTATATCTGCCTGTAATATTGTATATAATTTGTATTGTATATAATCTGGCTCGGAAATTAAAAAAACAAAAAAAACACCTGTGGCGCACATGACCTACCTTTTGTGGCGCACTACACCTAAAGCGCACCTCAGAAGCTTAGTAGCACACTGGGAAGTGCGCCACAGAAGATCCTACGCGTAGCGCACCTGCCCACATAGCCATGGCACACTAGCAGGTGCGCTACGCCTATCTCGACACATCTGTGGCGCACTAGGCAGTGCGCCACATCTAGGAGATAGCCGTAGCGCAAGGCCCGTGGCGCACGGCTAGTGTGCCACAGATGCTCTTTTCAGGTGCGCCACGGCTAGGAGATAGCCGTAGCGCAAGGCCCGTGGCGCACGGCTAGTGCGCCACAAATGCTCTTTTCAGGTGCGCCACGAATGGCCATTTCCCTAGTAGTGTCATGCTCTTTGGAAGTGTGATCCTTGTCTCCACAAATATTGCAAGCTTGAGTTCCTTCTAAAATATCATCCTTGACATCCTTGTTGTCATAATCTCCTTGGGAAGAGTTCTCTCCCAGGTTGATCATTTGAGTTGTCATCCCTTGCAACAATTGGGATTGGATTACCAAAAAAATTTGTATGGTTGGGTCTAACTCATTGTTGTGGCTAAAAACTGAGTTGTCACTTGTTTCAAATGGGTTTGGTTTGCTAGTAGTTGTTTTCTCATGTGCATCTCTTGGTTGCTGGTGTCACCCTTCTTGATGTTGGAGTTTCTTGGAGTAGTCATCTGTTTGGGTTGGACTGGGATTAGAATAGGAAAAATATTTCTAAGGGAATAATTCTAATCGCACACATCACAATTCACACAAGCAATGTGCAAGCAATCACAAACAATCATTCCATTCCAAACAACAAGTTTCAAGCACATTTTTAGGCAACAAAATATTTTTGCTACACCACATAAGTTGGTAGGTTTGATCTATATTTAATATGGTGGTCCAACTATATGGTTCACTTGAAATCATTTTATCCTTCTTGGTGGATTCTTCTTGAATGAGATCATGGTTTCCTTGGGAAAAATTTTGGTCACAAAACTTTAAAGTGATGATGGTTCCTTCTAAGTTGTATTCCCTTAGTCTTCAAGTCTTGAGTAATATTTCTTGTCTCACTTGTAGTCCTTAGTGATATCCAAGTTGAAGTCCTTGTTGAGACTAAGGTTGAAGTCACTTGAGTTGGTGAAGTCCTTTGCTCATGTTGAAGTCTTTGTCCATGGGGTAGGCTTTATCCATAAAGTTTGAAATAGAAGAGATGTAGAGTTAAAATCAAAAGATTGAGGAAAGTGTTTACAAGATTGTTTGTAAATAAGTTTTGGAACAAATACAACTCTTATTTTTCTAAGGGGTTTGTCCAATCCTAGGTTTACAAATCCTACAGGCAACACAATGCTCTGATACCATATGTAAGGTTCCCAACCTTTAATAAGGTAGAGATCCCTATGTTTACAATGCTAGTCCCTGGATCAATAGCTAGCATCCACAGTTAAGATGTAATATCAAGAAACAAAGGTCATAATACAACTTTTTAACCAAGAATAAAATAATTTATTACATCTTACATAGCTCATTTGGCTATCTCATTACAATGCAGCAGAATATAACATTAGCATGGGGTCCTTCATCTTAAAAGTGCCACAGGCAAACATGTTGGTTGTAGAATTGTAATCCTATTTCAACACACTCACTAATTTCAAACAAACATGCAACATAAAAAGTTACAGCCACAAGGGTCAATACATTTGAATTGTATTGGCAAGTGATAATATGGTAGTATAGTGGAGTCTATCATCTATATGCATTTGGCTAAGTGGACCTTAGGCTTGCTTTGCTCAAAATAGTTTTTCCTTATCATTTGAAAACACTAAGTTTTTTCTTGACAAAATCACCCAAGGCATCTCCCAATAGAAATTGGTGATCCTTTGACCCTTGTTCAACCATAAGTTTTTAACTTAGAAATTTGGATGAGGAGATTCTTGATAGCTTCCATGTCTTGATGCTCAAATTGTCCTTTACCAGGGACATGGCTAAGTACTTAGGATTTTCCATCTGCAGAGGTGGTGCACTTTCCCCACAAGACTTGGTTTCACCAAGACAAGATCTTTCAGAAGCCTTCCCTTAGACCAGAATGGACGCGTTCCAACCTATCATCCCCTACCACCAACTGTCCATTTGGCTAAGTTATTGCAACCTATATGATCCAGGCAGAGCCCATAATGCCAAGTGGCTGCACTTGAAGCTTCTCAACATTTGACATCTCAAATCTCTTTGTTCCTGGGTGGCCATCCACAAGTGAGATACACAAGGTAAACCATAGAAATGGGCCTTGTGAACCACTCAACACAAACCATTCCTTCCATTCCACCCAGGTGATTCATTCACTTAGTTGTTTTGTTAAACAAAACACAAGTCCTTGACTTAGAAACATTCCATAGTATGAATATAATCCACCCTTGTTTTCTACTAGCTAAGCTAAGCATGATAGTAGTAGGAATCTTAACTTAGGAAATTTCTACTAAGGTTTCATCTACTAGGATTTCCCATGGCATAGTTTACACTAAGCAAAATTCCATGCAAGTCCTACTTAGAAATATCACTAATGCATAGTGGAAATAATGGGACAAAATTATGAAGCATCACTTGCCTTTTTGGTAGAGAATATAAGTTCACTCCTTGATCTTGCAATATTCACACTCTTCAAATCACTACAATTCAATCAAGCAAACAATATTTCAAACTACCATTCAAGCAAACATCACATAAAATAATAGAAACAAAGTAATGCATGCAAGCATGCTACAGATTGTTTTATTTGGAAAAGTGGTTTATAATGGGTTATAAACATTTGAAAACACCTATTGGTCATTTTATAAAAGTGGCAAAACTATTTGCAAAAGATTTTACCTATAAACCATTTTTAAATCAAATCAACATTTTATGTGGTTGAAAATGCCTTTAGCAAAGTAATAATTTTTATAGGGTTCACCAAATACATTTTCAAATCATAAAACTTTGTGTTTAGGGTCAGAGAGTTTAAATCAAAACATTTCCCAAAGATTTTCTCCAAAAAGCATTTTTAACATATAAACAATATTTTTATTTGACTAGAAATGCTTTAAATCAAAGATTTATTCTTTTGCTTCACCAAATATGTTTTTGAAACCACAAATTGATTCCTATGGTCAGTAGGTTCAAAAAAATCCATTTGACAAAGGTTCTATCACGAAAATAATTTTTGAACAAATTTTATATCCAAAATATACCTACACAAGTTTCTGCAAAAACAACCATTTTATCAGAAACAATTTACTAAACAAAGGGCATGGTTGGGTAGGATTTGTCTTGCTGATTCCATTGATATAAAATTTGCAAACTTTGGACGTGTGGTTTGAAAGTTATGAATTTTTCAAATTGGAACATCTAATAGACAAGTTTCTGTTTTTAAAACAAATCACTGGACACGTGGCCGAATCTTACTCACTGGTACCGTTTCGTTTGGATCGAGCGATACAAACCGTAGGATTTAAGTGAGATCGCATGGTTTAGATCTAACATACCCCTTCGCTTAAGTGGATCTAACGTGTCCATTAGATCAGCATCTAACGGCCTGAGATGATTTGACCAAAGGCTGGTGGCGCTCGACGGTGGTGCGCGGCGGCGATGCTCGGGCAGAGGCGTTCCGGCTATTCTAGGAAGAGAGGGAGAGATAGGAGGGGCTCACCAGGTTCGCAGCGACGTACTGATGCTCAACGTGGTTGTCGTAGGGCAGGGGGCGCACGGGGTTGACGACAATTGCTCGCCGGAGTCCCTGCTTCCGTCGGGCACGCTCGGCCGTTGTCGGGAACGAGGCTACAAGGCATGCCAATGTAAAACAAAGGGTGCGTTAGACACGCGCGAGAGATGAGAGTATGCTAGTGTCAACCAGAGAGGAGGGGGCAGTCAGGGATTACCAGGGGAGCTCACCGGAGTTGATCTAGCCGTCGGTGGCGCTCAGACGAAGACGGAGGCGAGGCTGTGGGGCATGCGTGGGCAAACAGAGACCACGGGCAGGTGCGTGAGATGATGGGGATCAAGCTGGTGTGATCTAGGAGGTAGGAGTGGGTCGGGGTTCACCGGAATTTGACAGGTAACTCGTCGGAGGTAGTTAGGTTTCGAGCAAAATTATGGACAGCCTGGGGGCTCTGGGGAAACGAGGACTGAGGGGAAAGATAGAGTGGGCGACAGAGTTTAAGACGGCACAGACGTTGGCGAGAATTGATCAGCCATTAATCGGGAATTTACGCGGAGGATTCAGCGGCAGAAACGGCCAGGGAAGGGCGTGGTCGTCGCGGGGTAGACGATAATGTGGTGGCGTAGTGGGACAGCGCTGCCAGCGAGGGAGAAGGGTTACGGTGGGGCCTAATCATCAGTGAGGGCGCGGGTGTGGGTCTGAGTGAGAAAGAAACGACTCGGGGAAGGAGAGAGGTGGGCTGCTGGGCCAGATGGGCTTAGCTGGGCTGGGCTGCTCCTTTTCATTTTTTTGTTCTGATTGTTTTTCCTTTTCCATTTCTATTAATCTGTTTTGATTTTGTTTAATTATTTCAAACATTCATTTGAATTCAAACTTCTCTCAAACTTGGTGTGCAATCAAATATTGATTAATAATATATTTTAAAGTCAAATTAGAATATTTCTTTTATTCTTTTAGGGTCTTTTAATTATTTAAAAATAGGCCCATGCATTTAAATTCAATTAATATCAAATATATTTTAAACCCTTATTTAATTTCAATTCTCACAAATCCTTTTGAGTAGGTTTATTTATTTAATAGGGTGTCAAATAATTCACCTTGACTTATTTGGAAAAATGATTTATTAATCATTTTTAATTTGGGTACTTGTCTTATATTCTCATGAAATTAAATATAGTTTTAATTCCATAAATTTTATATGGAAGTTTTCTTTGATCTTATTTAAGTTAATCAAACAACTTTTATTCCACTTGGGTAAATTCCAATTATTATTTCCCCATGATTTAATTAATTATTTCTAATAGGGATTTTATCTCTATTCAAATAGAATAGGATTTGGTTAATGCCCTCTTAACTAATTTGAAAATTCCTTATCCATTAATTTATTTGGATTTGGATTATATTTATTCCTTTTGCTTATGGATAGGGCCAAGATTTAATTTGGTCTTTAAATATTCCTTATTTAATATTTCTATCTTTATCTTATAAAAACCATATCCTTTTATTTATAGATCCAAATTTGGTGATTCCAATTGGTAAAATATTATTTAATATTTGTTTAACCTTTTAACTCTCTTTAGGATTATTTACTCACCATTTGGTATGGATTTATAGATAGGTTCTTTATTAGCTTTGGAAATTAAATTTCCTTATCTTATTAAATTCATAAGATTTTATCCATGGCTCCAAATTAAGTGAAACCAATTTGTATGGTTTTATAATATTTCTATTTGTCATTCTTGATCATTTATAAATGTTTGTTGACAATTTTATATGTATCAAATCCATAGGCTCAGAGATAACTTGGAAATGTTTTTCTTCCATTAGGGTTTAAGGGTTTTGGTTTATTTTCCAAGTGTTTAAATTTCCAGATGCATTTATGAAGAATGCATTTCACTTTATTTGAATTTAGTTTGGATTCAAACATTAACCAAAGTTTGTTCAAGATGGGTTTTTAAGTTTCCAATTAGAAACAAAAAGTTTCTTTTTACCCTAATTTTCAACAATTATTTATTTTGTTTATTTATTTTTCACATTACAAGATTTGGAAAATCTTGGGATGTGACAGAAACCTTTTGCAAATGGTTGTGATATCAAACACTTGACCTTAGAACACTAACATTTGTGTTAAAAACATATTTGGTAAACACTAGAAACATTCTTTGGATTTAAATCCTTTTTAGCAAAACAAACATGACTTAAAATGGCCATTTTCACTAACTTGGTATCAAATGATTTTGCCACATTTACAAATGACATTGCCACTTTTATAAATAAACAATAGACATTTTATGATGTTTATAACCTATAGAAACCACTTTTCCAAAATAAAACAATCTTTGGCATGCTTGCATGCATTGCTTTTTTTTATTATTTTATGTGATGGTTGCTTGATTGGTAGATTGAATTTTTGGCTTGCTTGATTGAATTGTAGTGGAATTTGAAGAGTGTGACCATTGCAAGATCAAGGAGTGAACTTATATTCTCTACCAAAGAGGCAAGTGATGCTTCATACTTTGTCCCATTATTTTCACTATGCATTAGTGATATTTCTAAGTAGGACTTGCATGGAATTTTTGCTAAGTATAAACTATGCCATGGGAAATCCTAGTTGATGAAACCTTAGTAGAATTTTCCTAAGTTAAGATTCCTACTACTATCATGCTTAGCTTAGCTAGTAGAAAACAAGGGTGGATTATATTCATGCTATGGAATATTTCTAAGTCAAGGACTTGTGTTTTGTTTAATAAAACAACTAAGTGAATGAAACACCTGGGTGGAATGGAAAGAATGGTTTGTATTGAGTGGTTACACAAGGACCATTTCTATGGTTTACCTTGTGTATCTCACTTGTGGAAAGCCACCCAGGAACAAAGGGATTTGAGATGCCAAATGTTAAGAAGCTTCTAGTGCAGCCATATGGCATTATGGGCTCTGCCTGGATCACATAGGTTGCAATAACTTGGCCATTTGGACAGTTGGTGGTAGTGGGATGATAGGTTTGGAGCACGTCCATTTGTTCTAAGGGAAGGCTTCTGAAAGATCTTTTCTTGGTGAAACCAAGTCTTGTGGGGAAAGTGCACCACCTCTGCAGAGTGTAAAATCTAAGTACTTAGCCATGTCCCTGGCAATGGACAATTTGAGCATCAAGACATGGAAAATATCAAGAATCTCCTCATCCCAATTTTCTAAGTAAAAACTTGTGGTTGAACAAGGGTTGAAGGTTCACCAATTTCTATTGGTGGTTCCTTGGGTGATTTTGACAAACAAAAACTTAGTGTTTTCAAATGATAAGGAAAATATATTTTGAGCAAAGCAAGCCTAAGCTCCACTTAGCCAAATGCATATAGATGATATACTCCACTATACTACCATAGTATCACTTGCCAATACAATTCAAATGTATTGACCCTTGTGGCTGTAACTTATGATGTTGCAGGTTTGTTTGATGTTAGTGAAGTGTGTTGATTAGGATTACAAGTCTACAACCAACATGATTGCCTGTGGCACTTTGAAGATGAAGGACCCCATGCTATAGTTATTTCTGCTGCATTGTAATGAGATAGCCATATGAGCTATGTAAGATGTAATGAATTATTTTATTCCTGGTTATAAAGTTGAAATATGACCTTTGTTTCTTGATATTACATCTTAACTGTGGATGCTAGCTATTGATCCAGGGACTAGCATTGTAAACACAGGGACCTCTACCTTATTAAAGGTTGGGACCTCTACAACCACAGCGTAATGGTGTGTCCGAACGTCGTAATCAAACTCTCTTAGATATGGTTCGTTCTATGATGTCACTTACAGATTTACCGCTATCATTTTGGGGTTATGCATTAGAAACAGCCACATTCACTTTAAATAGGGCACCATCTAAATCCGTTGAAACGACACCGTATGAATTATGGTTTTGGAAGAAACCTAAATTGCCGTTCCTTAAAGTTTGGGGTTGCGAAGCCTATGTAAAGAAGTTACAGCCGGACAAGCTTGAACCCAAAGCGGAAAAATGCGTCTTCATAGGATACCCAAAGGAAACTATTGGGTATACCTTCTATCATAGATCCGAGGGCAAAATTTTCGTTGCCAAGAATGGATCCTTTCTAGAGAAGGAATTTCTCTCGAAAGAAGTGACTGGAAGGAAAGTAGAATTTGACGAGGTTGTTGAACCTTCTCTCGAACTTTCGAGTAGCGCCACACCGGAAGTATTTCCTGTGGCGCCTACACCAATAAGAGACGAAGCTAATGATGGTGATCATGGAACTTCGGTTGAAGTTGCTACAGAGCCTCGCAGGTCAACGAGAACTTGTACCACTCCTGATTGGTATGAGTGTCATGTTGGTGGACAACACCGATGACCCTGCGACATATGAGGAAGCGATGATGAGCCCAGATTCCAATAAATGGCAAGAAGCCATGAAATCCGAGACTGGATCCATGTACGAAAACCAAGTATGGACTTTGGTGGACTTACCAGATGGCCGGAAGGCTCTCGAAAACAAATGGATTTTCAAGAAGAAAACAGATGCTGATGGTAATGTAACTGTCTATAAAGCTCGACTTGTCGCAAAAGGGTTTCGACAAATTCAAGGAGTTGACTTCGATGAGACTTTCTCACCAGTAGCGAAGCTAAAGTCTGGGAGGATTATGTTAGCAATCGCTGCATATTATGATTATGAGATATGGCAGATGGATGTCAAAACGGCGTTCCTCAATGGAGACATTGATGAAGAGTTGTATATGATGCAACCCAAAGGTTTTGTCGATCCTAAAGATGCTAACAAGGTATGCAAACTTCAACGATCCATATATGGATTGAAGCAAGCATCCCGAAGTTGGAATCAACGTTTTGATAAGGTAATCAAAAGCTTTGGTTTTATACAAACTTATGGAGAATCTTGTATTTACAAGAAAGTGAGTGGGAGCTCTGTAGCATTCTTAATACTATATGTAGATGACATATTGTTGATTGGGAATGATGTAGACCTTCTTAATAGTGTCAAGGATTATTTGAATAATAGTTTTTCAACGAAAGATCTTGGCGAAGAAGCTTACATATTGGGCATAAAGATTTATAGAGATAGATCGAGACGCCTAATATCATTGTCACAAAGTATTTATTTGAACAAAGTTCTAAAGAGGTTTGGAATGGTGGATAGCAAGAAAGGGTTCTTGCCCATGTTGCCCAATACGACCTTGAGTAAAACTCAAAGTCCTGCAACGGCAGAAGATAGAGAAAGGATGAGTAAGACTCCCTATGCCTCAGCCATAGGATCTCTAATGTATGCCATGCTATGTACTAGACCCGACATTGCATATGTTGTTAGTTTTACTAGCAGATATCAAAGTGATCCAGGGGTGGATCATTGGGCAGCGGTCAAAAACATCCTTAAGTACTTAAGAAGAACTAAGGATATGGTTCTTTCTTATGGAGGTGAAGAACAGCTCGTTGTTAATGGTTACGCCGATGCTAGTTGGAAGACTGATCCGGATGATTCTAAATCTCAATCTGGATATGTATTTACTTTGAATGGTGCACCAGTTAGCTGGAGAAGTGCAAAGCAAAGCGTTGTGGCGAGATCTTCAACTGAATCGGAATACATAGCTGCTTCGGAGGCTTCACAAGAAGCGATATGGATGAAGGAGTTCATTACAGAGCTCGGTGTGGTTCCAAGTGCGCTGGACCCAATGTCTATCTACTATGATAACATGGGCGCCATAGCCAATGCGCAAGAACGAAGGTCACACAAGAAGCTGAAGCACATCAAGCTACGTTTTCACGCTATTCGAGAACATGCCCAAGATGGTGACATAAATATTTGCAAAGTACACACAGATCTGAATGTGGCAGATCCGTTGACTAAACCTCTCCCGAAGGCAAAACATGACCAACAACAAACTGCCATGGGTGTTCGGTATATTACCATGTAATCTAGATTAGTTGACTCTAGTGCAAGTGGGAGACTGTTGGAGATATGCCCTAGAGGCAATAATAAATGTAGTTATTATTATATCTTTGTGTTTATGATAAATGTTTACATTCATGCTATAAAAGTATTAACCGGAAACATTAATACTTGTGTGATTTGTAAACTTAATTAGAGTCACTAGTAAAGCCTCTTTATAATTCTAGCTTGTTGGTTAATAGATGATTGTGGTTTCCCTATCATGAACATTGAGATGTTATTAACAACAAGATTATATCATTAGGAGAATGGTATGATGGACATACTCCTATAGATAAGTGTAGCATAAAGATCAAGTCATTTTAATAGTTCAATTGCTATAAGCTTTCTGATACATAGTAACCTAATTCCTTCGACCATGAGATCATGCTTATCACCATCACCGGAAGGATTCTTTGATGACATCAAAAACCACACCATAACTGGGTGGCTATAAAGATAGCATTGAGTGTTCTGAAAGTATGGGTTGAGACACATGGATCAAGAGTGGGATTTGTCCATCCATAT
The DNA here is from genome assembly GCA_916181665.1 of Avena sativa. Classification (NCBI taxonomy): domain Eukaryota; kingdom Viridiplantae; phylum Streptophyta; class Magnoliopsida; order Poales; family Poaceae; genus Avena; species Avena sativa. The sequence continues at coordinate 35,867,543 of OV702285.1, read as the reverse complement.
GACAGATAGATATACTCTGGGCCCTCTCGGTGGAATGTCATCCAATTAGCTTGCAAACATGTGACTGGCTCACAAGGGATCACATACCACGGGAACGAGAAAAGAGTACTTATCGGTAACGAGGTTGAACTAGGTATGCAGAGATACCGACGATCAAAACCTCGGATAAGTAAACTATCGTGAGACAAAGGTAAATTGGTATCGTATGTAAGTGGTTCATTCGATCACAAAGTAATCGTAGAAATATGTGGGAGCCATATGAATTTCCAGATTCCTCTATTGGTTATTGATCGGAGAAGCGTCTCGATCATGTCCGCATAATTCACGAACCGTAGGGATACACACTTAAGGATTCGATGTTGTTGAGTAGTTATGGAATGATGAGTAAGAGACCGAATGTTGTTCGGAGTCTCGGATGGGATCCGGGATATCACGAGGAGATCTGGAATGGTCCGGAGAATAAGATTCATATAAGGATAGTCCTGTTTCTGAGTTGGGGAATGATTCTGGTGTTTTCACCAGGAATGTTCTAGAAGGGTCCGAAAGGTCCGGCACTCTAGAGGGGAAGGGTACATGAATGTGTCATGACAATATGGAATGGTTGCATCATGTACTAGGTCACTTGGCTAGGCAAAATAAAGAGAGAAATCAAATCCAAGTTTGAAAGTCAAATGCCAATTTGAAAAAGTCAAACGACAAGTTTGCTTGGTGGAGGGAGAGTAGGAAACCTACTTGGGGAGGAAGTCCCCTCCCTCCACCCTCCGGCCAAGGAGGCCGAGTTGGGGAGGACTCCCTCCTCCCAACTGGCCACCCTCCACCTATATAAGGAGGGGTAGGGCGCCCATACCCCTTACACCCAAAACCCTAGCCTCCTAGCCGCCGGCCTCCTCCAAGTCTCCGTCGCCTAGAGCCTCCTCTAGCTCGGCAAGTTAGGGTTTCCCCAAACCCTTGGTTCCCTCTAAACCATAGATCACCAAGGCCTCTCTCATACTCCACCATACTCGCTCCGGCTTAAGGCGAAGCCCTGCGAGATCTCCCCTCTACTTTTGGTACAACGCCGTCATGCTGCCAGAATTGTGAGGAGAGTGCTACAACCTCTGCTGCCTGCTGGAACAAGGGAGAGGAAGGTATTCATCGAGTACCGAACGTGTGACCGACTGCGGAAGCGCTGCCAGAATGCAGCGCCGGAAGGATCGTCTACGCGATCTTGAGATCGGCAAGAGTACGACTACATCACCCACGAGAATTTGCTCTCGTTAACCGCTTTGGAATCTTCGAGGGTGATTTCCTCTATCGACTCGTTGCTACAATCTAGTAGATAGATCTTGGCTTGTTTGTTTGCATGCGGTAGAATTTTTTTCCATGCTACGAACCCCTACACCAACCATTTGCCAGCATTGACAGCTAGGATCAAAGAACTCTAAAAATGTCCTTGAAAGATGGAGTTCTAACAATAGGACATAGTAACTATGCATGCAACATGGCAAGCTACAAACAAATATCATGAATAACATGCTTTGAAAAACGTTTGTTTGTTTCACATATAGAAAACATAGCATAGTGGCATTCAGCTTGTCCCTCATATAGTAGCAATATAATGCATAGGACACCTGCAAAGTTCACAAGGGTGACTAGAAACAAGTAGCACAAGAGCAAGTAATAACACAATATGCATCAATTAATAAGCTTTGGAACACTGCACACAGAATGACAACTATGCTTTCTTAATGGTGCCTAAAGGTAGAAGGTGGACACTCAATAGTGGTGGAAGAAAGGCCTTTGTGTAAAGGAAGCAGGGATTACAAGTTTCAAAAAGAGCTTTCAAAAAATTATGGTACTTGATAGCTTTCAGCCCTCATTGCCCCTATCATAAGTATCTTGAAGTGGTTAAGGTTAAAGTGACAAAGCTAGAGTATATGCTTGACGAAGTATAAGTTGGCAATCTCATGCCCCTTGAATACGAGGGCCACACCTCATGCATACTCAACTTTGGGTCCAGGTAAGTTCTTGTCATTGTAAGTATTTGCATATCATTGAGAACCGCCAACGGGGTACCCGTTGCACATGGTACATGAGCTTTCCCATAACCAAAATGACAAGGCAAGCAGACAATGAGCATCTCAGCAATCCTTTTATTTACCATATGCATAGCTTTTTATTGAGGATGCTTCATAGATAGCTCATTATGGTGATGCTGCAAGTTTCCACCATGATTAGGCATGGCTTAGGCTAGCAGCCCAGGCGTTTCTCTAACACATAATGCAAACTCCATGGACTTACAAATTCCCTCTTTATTTCACACCGGTGACATCCATAGACAAAAGAACATGATATCAACTGAGTACAACAAGGTACAGGTGCAATGTTGAAAACGTTCCTCGTGATAGCATGGTTCTGCTAATTCCAACTTATAAGTGCAAGCATATACAACAAAGTTGTCACAATGGTTCAAGTTTATTAGGGGCAAAGAATAAAGTGTGCCATCAAGTTCGTGAGGGCTTTAATCACTAAGTTTTCACATAACAAAATAGTTTTTAATTGGAAGATAGTTGAAAGCAAGAATATACTTGGAATGGTGTAACACACCATGCATAGGAGTTTATAGTGGACACTATGGAATAACTTGGTTTCTTGGGAGTTGGAAGCATGAGTAGAACTTACTCATACAAGTGGAGGCTAGCAAAAGACTAGAAGCAACCAACTAAGAGAGCATAATGGCCATAACCATGCAATGCAACAAAGCAAACTAATCAAAGCAAAGAGTGGTACTACAAGTCAAGAACTAAATGATAATAGAGGCTAATGGTGACTTGTCATAGTCATAACATGGTGTGAGCATGTGCCAAGTCAACCCAAGCAAAGCATCAAAGGAGAATACCGCAATACTATGCTTTTGCATGCTGAAACAACGCATAATTTATTCAAGGCACACTAAGCAATACCAATAGTTTGGAACAAGACATGCTACAGCAATAATCACTAAGCATAATGCTAAAACAACACCTAGCATGTCATGCTAAAGTCTAAGTCATAGTCAATGCAAGCTCCTCTTGCACTTCAAGCAAGAACTTACTACTCCTTTCCAACACCAAGCAACTTATTTGCAAAACAACACATAGAGAACAGGGGTCCAAACTACTTTATTCAAGCAAACTAAACAACCTAAGCAAAGCGAACAAAAACTAAGACGCTCCAAGAAAAACACAACTGTGCATGAAACAATAAAAACGAAGTGTCTAGACAGACCTGAGCTTTTTATTGATAAAGAAGGGGATGCCTTGGGCATACCAATCTTTGATGCTTGTACCTCTTGGATATTTCTTGGGGTGACACCATGGTGGCATCCCCAAGATTGAGCTTTTGTCCATTGTTCATCTCATTGCATCATTCTTTCTCTACACCTGAAATCTTTTGTTCATACAAAACTTCATACAATCTTCATTAGCAACATTAGTTTATTCAAAAGATATTAGACCACTGGCAAAACTTTGGAACAGCAAGGCTTTTCACTAAAAACACAATCTACTGTAGTAACTCCTTCAAAAAGCTCAATTTACCTAAAGAGAACTCAAAAAGGAATCAATAAGAAGCAAATGCAAAGAATGGCAGAAATTTGTCAAAACAGACCAGCAGGTAGAAACCGATTTTTTCGAACATCTTATGTTGCTCAAATCAAAAAGTGTTGAACTAACATAAGTTATCTAACTTACTGGGGGATTTATTCGTAAATTTTAAGCTCAATACGAGTTACAGAGCCTCCTCACGAATTTTTTTGGTGGATGAAAGAAATCTGTTTTGGGACAGCAACTCCCCAAATCTTACTTCCCTCTTATTAGAGGTCATTCTTGGCACAAAAAGCAAACAAAAATTATAAGGAGAGTTCATTACATAAGTAATAACTTCCAAGACTCAAGGAAACTCTTGGGTTATCTCCCAACAAGTACTTTTCTTTAACGCCTTTAAGTTAGGCACAAGAAGCAAGAAGAATCAAGTATTTTCAAATGAAGAAGCATCAACATTCATACTTGCAAAATCTTCAACTATGAAAGGTATCTCATCCAAATGGGTTTTGGAGGATCCTTTCTTATCTCTCTCTGGTCTACTACCTTCATCAAAAAGATTTTCAGGGGAAATCCAATCAAAGTTCTTTTCAAAGGCTTCATGCATTCCAACAAGCTTAAAGGGTATGGGTACATTGAATTCCTCTCTAGGCTTAGTCTTATCAGAAATACCCACAACATCTACACTTGAACCTAGCATATTGAAATGTTCAAAAACCTTTTTGGCTTCCCTAGCAACATCATGGAATTCTTTTGATAAAGTTTTAATGATGAATTCCCTTTTTTCAACATTCTTCTCTTCTTTTAGTTTTAGGAACAAGAATTGTATGAAGGGGTTAAGGTTAACAAATCTAGCCTCCAACATATGAACTAAAGAAGCTGCAGCAATTTCATAATTAGGAGCAAGCTCTACTATAGATTTATCCTCATGCTTGCTAACATAATTAAAGAATTCTTCAATATTATATTTCCCAATTATGGAGCCACTACCTATTGCAAGATCTTTCAGGGCGAACTTTGGGAGCAACATGGTGAACTAGAGCGGGGACTAAATTTTTTTGTGTTTTTGAATAAAGAAAGAAAACCAAACTAGACTAATTTTTTTGGGTTTTTTTAAAAGAGGCAAACAAAACCAAGTAAAAAACAAAGCAAACTAAAAACAAAGTAAAGAGAGAGGAAGTGAAGGACTCTGTTATCGCCATATTTTGGCCAAAGGAGGAGATGGGCCGTGATCAAGATGGGCTTGGAAGATACATATATGCAACGTGTTGTTGAATCGGCCTTGTGCGTGGATTTGGGCTAAATTGCCCATGTATCTTATATTGTAGTAGGTTACGTTTCGGTTTAAGTAAAGAGATAGGGTTGTTAGAGTTATTCCAAAGATAGAAAGTCTCCGGACTATAAATATGTACCTAAGGTTATTGAGAAAGGAGGACGATCACGTTCACAACAAACACAATCTCGGCGCATCGCCACCCCTTGTTTCTAGGGTTTTTCTCGGGTAAGTGCCATGCTGCCTAGATCGCATCTTGCGATCTAGGCAGTATCTACTTATGCGTTATTTGGTGTTACTCATACTGAAGCCTTGTTGATGGCGAGTAATACTTTTATCACAGATTTGTTTAGGCTAGCATCGGTACTTTTTGCTATGATGATTTAGTTATACTGCCTCTAGTTAGCTCGCTGCCTTTGCACCTTTTCCCAGGTGTAAGGGTAGCACCTTGCTTGATCTTTATTCAGTCGATTCGATCCGTTATAGTTTTGCCTTGTTTTCCAAGGTTTAGTTTGATATCCACGTAGTCAGGCCTTGCAAACGGGTTGAACGATCCAGTAGTACGTGAGGATGTGGTTTTCCAATTCGAGAGGAGTTGTTCCGGGAATTGACTTTATGTCGGTTATTAGGCCTTCTCTAGGGTTAGTTTTCTGTCGTCTTTTGTATTTACCAGGCTCATACGTGTAGGATGTTCCAATTACGTGGTGAAAACGTTAAACTGTCGTAGATCGATTTAACTTATATTGATGAAGCAAAACCCCATGTTATCGTAGATCTAATGCAGGACCATGGGATAATCGGCTCTAAGAGCCGATTCACAGGGAAACCTGGGAGCCGGTCGCGGCTCGAATTTTACGTATGTTTGTTTGCCATGCAGGAAACCAATCGAAGCAATCCATCACCTTCCTGACCAGGTATAGGTCAGGTGGCACGCCCTCGAACCAGCCAGGACGTGTGCCGGAGTTTTGCGGGCCGTTGCCCGAGGGACCAGGGCCCACCAGCAGTTCTGGGAGCCTCCCGGCTCTTCGTGTTGCCCGTCGCTGCTCGCCGGTGGGTTTTGGCAGGCAACACATTCTGGCACGCTCGGTGGGACTCGAACCCACAATCCTTTGATTAGAAGTCAAATGCCTTCCAAAACCCACCGGCGAGCAGCGACGGGCAACACGAAGAGCCGGGAGGCTCCTAGAACTGCTGGTGGGCCCTGGTCCCTCGGGCAACGGCCCGCAAAACTCCGGCACACGTCCTGGCTGGTTCGAGGGCGTGCCACCTGACCTATACCTGGTCAGGAAGGTGATGGATTGCTTCGATTGCTTTCCTGCATGGCAAACAAACATACGTAAAATTCGAGCCGCGACCGGCTCCCAGGTTTCCCTGTGAATCGGCTCTTAGAGCCGATTATCCCATGGTCCTGCATTAGATCTACGATAACATGGGGTTTTGCTTCATCAATATAAGTTAAATCGATCTACGACAGTTTAACGTTTTCACCACGTAATTGGAACATCCTACACGTAATTGAGCCTGGTAAATACAAAAGACGACAGAAAACTAACCCTAGAGAAGGCCTAACAACCGACATAAAGTCAATTCCCGGAACAACTCCTCTTGAATTGGCAAACCACATCCTCACGTACTACTGGATCATTCAACCCGTTTGCAAGGCCTGACTACGTGGATATCAAACTAAACCTTGGAAAACAAGGCAAAACTATAACGGATCGAATCGACTGAATAAAAATCAAGCAAGGTGCTACCCTTACACCTGGGAAAAGGTGCAAAGGCAGCGAGCTAACTAGAGGCAGCATAACTAAATCATCATAGCAAAAAGTACCGATGCTAGCCTAAACAAATCTGTGATAAAAGTATTACTCGCCATCAACAAGGCTTCAGTACGAGTAACACCAAATAACGCATAAGTAGATACTGCCTAGATCGCAAGATGCGATCTAGGCAGCATGGCACTTACCCGAGAAAAACCCTAGAAACAAGGGGTGGCGATGCGCCGAGATTGTGTTTGTTGTGAACGTGATCGTCCTCCTTTCTCAATAACCTTAGGTACATATTTATAGTCCGGAGACTTTCTATCTTTGGAATAACTCTAACAACCCTATCTCTTTACTTAAACCGAAACGTAACCTACTACAATATAAGATACACGGGCAATTTAGCCCAAATCCACGCACAAGGCCGATTCAACAACACGTTGCATATATGTATCTTCCAAGCCCATCTTGATCACGGCCCATCTCCTCCTTTGGCCAAAATATGGCGATAACACATGCCCCCCTGGTTTTGGCAATAATAATTCCAAAACCACTTTGTTGTTTTTTCCTCTCTTCTTCCCTTCTTTTTTTTTGTATCGGGTTATGCGTTGCCAGAATGCGTTGCAGAGCAGAATCGTCACGCCACCCCCTCATCATCATGATGCCCTGTCTTCTCCACTTCTCCGTAGTGCATGATTTGACAATTTCGGCAGCACATTCTGGGAAACCGCTATAGCATTGAACCACCTCCCACTATTCCCCTTATTTAACTTCATCTGAGCAGTTTGTACCCCCATCTTCTTCCATCAGCCAAAAAACCCTCTTTCTCCGCCATGGCCGCCTCTTCTTCCTCCAGATCATCCGGCCTTTCCTCCCAAGCCTACAACGCAATGAGCGACCGGGAGTCGACGCCAGAGCACCCGCCGACGGCGGCGTACAACGCTCTCGCCCCACAATGGTGGGACGAGAGGGACTGGAATTTCGCCGCCTGGTCCGAGGACGACGAGTCCTTGACCGATGGCAAGGAGGGCCTGCAGTTCCTCATCGATGGGGAACTGGAGGCGGAGAGCACCGACGACGCCATGTCCTGGGACGGCGTCGACTCCTCCGACGAGGAAGAGGAAGCGGAGGAGGACACCTCCTCCGACGAATACCCGCCAGTAAAGCGCTTCCGCGCCGGGTCCAGCGAGGACACCGAAGACGATGACGAGGACGAGGAGGCCCCCGCTGACATCTTCAGCAGCAGCGGCGAAGACGACGCCGGCAGCAACGCCGATGACAGCGAGCAAGACGACGGCGAGGACAGCGGCGACGACACCGGCCTCTAGATTAGGAACTAGTAGTAGTAGTACTAGCAGTAGATCTCCTTTTGTAAGCAATCGGCTCCATTGTAAACAATCGTCTTTTGAATCAACAAAGATTGCTTCTTTCAATTTGCTTTTGCCGATAGTCAAAATAGGTCAACGTTCCAGAAGCCGATAGCATCGTATCGGCTTTCACCATACTAGCTCATATGGTCAACCAAGTCAAAGCCCAATGAGCCGATGGTAACACATCGACTTTCCCCACAAACGTTGACAAAATCAACTTTGGTCGCATACTTAGACAAATCTGAGCGGCCACTCTCCAACTTCAAACGGTAGCCTGCGACCCTCTTCAAAAAGGCTAAACCAGATCTCCAACTTCCTCACCGCATAGATCGAGCTTACAGCGACAAGAACCCTCGATCCCCAATCGCATAGATCCATCTCCGCCGGCAAACTAGATGGCCGAATCGTCCAATACCAGCGCAGCGGTCTCTGGTCTGAAGGTACGCCTGCTCCTCGCAGTCTGAACACGGTGCTAGAATTAATAGCAAACACCTGAATTAATGCTTTATTCCACCGTTAAATTTTCTAGGTTTCAGACATCCTGCTGCCGCATCCTTCTCTCCCAAATTCTCTCTGTCTTGGCCCCCGTACAGAATCTAGTCCTGCTCATCTGATCTGTTGCGAGGCAAACAGAATCCCCTTCGTAAGCCAAAACCTAGATTTGAATTCTTGGGCCGACTGCTTGCGAGCCTGGCCTAATCCTCCTGAACATTGGGTCTCTTGGTTTAGCAGGGTAGCCAGAGCTTACCAATCTCAATGGGAAACCACGGGAATAGATGATGCCTTGCATTTGTCATTGTCTCCCCTGGAGAAACATGAAAATCTTCTAAAAACCATCGGCTATTTCTGGTCCGATGCTCTGAACTGCTTCATGTTTGGTCATGGCCCTATGACACCAACTCTGTTAGACGTGGTGATGATTACTGGTCTGGACGTTACATCACCCAGCCCCTCTGCTTTTAATCTGACAAAGGTCCCCTACAAGATTTCTTCCAAAACAGAATGCACGAACTGGGGCGCCTATATTCAAAGCCACATGAAAACTAGAGGCCCTGTCACAGAGAAAGAACACACGGCTTTCCTCAACCTTTGGCTAGAACATTTCATATTCTGTGGCCCTTCCCTTGCTCCGACCAAGAATTATCTCTCCCTGGCCTATGAACTTGCTAAAGGCACTCAACTTGGCATCGGCAAACTGTTCCTTGGGGAGGTCTATCGATATCTCCAGTTGATGTCTGTCAAACTATTCTCCGGCATAGCAGTCAAAACAGGAGGTCCTTGGTGGTTCATTCAGCTATGGGCCCAGCTGTATTTTCAAAACCATGTCCCAAACTTTCCCCTTTTGGCGAGTTGTACCTTTCCAGATGTCAAAGGGAGGCAGATCCGATGCACCAGCTACGGCCAAGCTCTATACAGACTGCCAGGTAGCAAACTGATCCCTCAGGAAGCATCCAAATGGTTCAGCATTTTCTTCCAAGGCCTGGATAACCCCATCTTCTTTCCTTACATGGAAGAATCGGAACATTTTGAAAATCCAATCTCCTTCAGGCTAGACAACTTTGCCGATGACACCAGCACTCGGCAGTTATTTTCCACTGTGATCCGTCCCTGCTTCCTCCCAGTTGGCATGAGCACATCCAACAGAATAATGAAGCCTGGATATGAATTCTACCGGCCGGTCCTAGTGGCTCGGCAATTTGGCCTTGGACAAGTACCTCCCCATTTCTTTCTTCACCATCTTACAGAGAGCAGAGCTGACCTGCCCGATCCTCTCACCAGTCAAAGGTGTTACTCCTTATTCGATGCTCTGACCGTCCCAATTCCTAACAACCTCACCTTCGCTTCATCAACCGATGGTTTTGAGAACTGGTGGGCGATGTGGAAGACTCATGCCTTCAGGAGAGCTCTAGGACCGTTGCTGGAACAGCTCGATGCTGACTACGATATCCCCGTAGAACAGGTACTATTACTTGTAAATTTTCTTGATGCAGCTCCCAAATGCTCCTTCTAATAACCCGCTCTGTCTCCTTGCAGCAACAAGATGGTCCTGAACCTACACACGATGATGGCTCCCCCTTCGAATTCTTCCCACCAGCTCCTGTGGTCCTTTTCTGCAAAAATTCGCCACCGTTTAAAAAGGTCGTGATGCAGAACCAGCCGATATTACCACAATCGGCTTCCAAGATCCAAGCCACTTCTGGGTCCGCCGCCTCTCGAGTTCCAACTAAAACAAGAACGGTGGTGAGGAAGGTGGCTGCCAGGAAGACCCTGAGGCGCCGGAGTCCTTCTCCAGAAAGCTCGCATGTACGCTGATCCATGCCTTGGTTGATCTCTTTCATGCTTGCAAATATGCTTGCGTTTACTAGCTCCCCTTTTCTTACAGGCTTCCGTCGAAGACACCACCAGCGAGGACACACAATCCAATCGAGGAGAATTGGGTCCAACAGACTCCGATAGGACCATCACACCGAGCCAGCCAGATTTGCCACAATCGGCTCCCAGGAAAAGGCCAGTTCCTGAACCTGCTGCCCCCCGAGCATCAGCCGAGGCGGGGCCAGTCGTGAGCCCCAAAAGGGCTCGCAAGGAACTGCAAACTTCTTCGTCAAGCCAGGAGGTTTCGCAACATCACCCTCCATGCTCTTACCAATTGTTTTTTATCTGCCGATTCATCACTATTTACATCGGCAAGCACCTTCCATCCAGGCGATTGACACTCCTAGTGGGAAAGCCGGGGAAGTGCCGATGCCTGTCGCAAGGCCGGATCTAGTAAACCCTGAAGGTGTAACTGAAACGGCTACCACTTTGGCCAAGCCCCCAGCAACAACACACAAGCCGATGGCCTCGTCATCTGCTATCCCCTTGACCTTAGGAGAGGTACGTTCGCTTCGTTCGGCTCTTCCTTCCGTGTTGGACGCATACTGATGCCATTTCGGCCTGCCAGGGTTGTGATATCTCAGGTCTGCTGACGTTCGACCCTGAATCCATCGAACCAACTCTCCCTGTTGCTGACGATGAACCACGAGCAAGGGCTGTTCTACCTCAATTCCAGCGTCTCAAAGCCTTGCTGTCCTCCCCGATTGAGAAGTTGATCGAGGGCTCTGAAGAGGTGAAGAGTGTTCTTGCTGAAATCAAGGACCAACTCCCGGTAGCACTGCAGGTGAAGCTTTGGCCCGTTGTAACTCTGTCTTTCTACGGGTCGAGGGTGAAGTTGGCTCGTGAGAGGATTGATCTGCGCCGCGCCCAACTCCCACTGAAGGCCAACATTGCAGACAAATGTCAGCAGCTCAACAAGAAAAAGGCGTCTCTGGACGCCAAAACTGACACCTCTGTCAGCACCGCCGAGCTTGCATCCTTGAAAAAGGAACTGGGCGATCTTGAAGAGAAGGTCCGGGCGACTAAACAGCTCATCCGTGACAAAGAAGCGTCCATTGCCCGCTCCCAAGACGAAGCGGAAGGCCTCAAAGCTCAACTGAAGACTGATCTGGCGGAAATACGCGCCCTGAACAAGCAGCTGGTGATGGGCAAGGACAAAAACGACGAAGCCGAGATCGCTGAGGTGGATCGTGTCCGTGCTGACGCCCTCCACGCCTTCGAGGCATTCCTTCAGTAGCTTATTCATGTAACTAACACCTGTTCGCAACAGTTTGAACCTCTAGAGTCGATGGCTGTGCATCGGCTGTATATTTTTTTTTTATTGGCCGATTTCATGTATCGGCCCCCATATTTCACTGTCCATCATCCCACATGCTTGGGAAATATTTCTTGAGATGCTGACCGTTGACAGCCACTGGGAATTTCACGCCATCCAGCTCCTCCAGCATGTACGCGTTCCCCCTTAAAACTTGATCGACCCTGTATGGCCCGTGCCAATTTGGAGACCATTTACCGTATGTTGCATCCTTAGTTCCCAATGGCAATACAGCTTCCCATACGAGATCGCCAACGTGGAACTCCTTTGGTCTCACCTTCTTATTATATGCACGAGCTACCTTGGCCTTGTTCTCTTTGATTTTCTCAAGCGACCACAGCCTAAGCTCAGTCAAATCCTCAATACTGTCACTCATCAGGGCCGCATATTCTTCAGTTGTTAGATCGTTCTGAAAAGTGACACGCCTCGACCCAGCCGTAATTTCCCAGGGCAATACGGCTTCTTGTCCATAGACTAGGTGGTATGGCGAGGTTTTTATCGCTCCATGACATGACATGCGATAAGCCCATAAAGCCTCCGACAAAACCTCGTGCCAGCGTCTAGGGTGGTCATCGATCTTCCTCTTGATCAGCTTGATAAGGCTCTGGTTGGATGCTTCAGCTTGCCCATTTGCTTGAGCATAGTATGGAGATGATCGGATCAGCTTAATTCCCGTGTCCTCACAGAACTCTCTAAACTCGTGAGAAGTGAAGACCGAACCTCCATCGGTCGTGATAGTTTGGGGGATCCCGAATCTATGAATGACATGTTCTTTCACAAAATCGATAACATCTTTCGAGTTCACTGACTTCATAGGGACGGCTTCCACCCATTTAGTGAAATAATCCGTAATGGCCAAAATCCACATGTGGCCTTTGCTTGATGGAGGATTGATCTTGCCAATCATATCCATGCCCCAACCTCGGAATGGCCAAGGCTTGATGATGGGGTTCATTGCTGACGCGGGTACCATCTGAATTTTTCCAAATTTCTGACATGCTTGACACCCTTTGTAGTACTTAAAACAGTCCTCCAGCATGGTGGGCCAATAAAACCCTGATCGCCTGATCAACCATTTCATCTTGTGAGCCGATTGGTGAGTTCCACAGGCGCCTTCGTGTACCTCGTGTAGGAGCCGATTGGCTTTGGTTGGCCCTAGACATTTGAGCAGTAACCCTTCTAAAGTCCTGTATAACATGTCATCCCCGATAAGCACATACTTCATGGCCTTGTACCTTATCCGTTTAGGTGCCCCCCGAGCCGAATCTTTCAAGTAATTGAAGATATCGGCTCTCCAGTCGTCTGCCTCCAAGAACTATACCTGAACATCAGCTCCCTCTGCTACGTCCTTGTAGCCTGAAGCCATTTGTGCGAGATCATTCGCCTCGACATTCTGCGATCGCGGGATCCAGTTCAAGTTTATGTACCGGAACTGTGCCATCAGCTCACGGCATTGCAACCATAATGGGAAGAGCGACTCGCTCTCGCACTTGTATTCCTCCGTGAGTTGGAAAATCACCAATTTGGAGTCTCCAAAAATTTCCACTGCTTCTGCTCTAGCTTCGATGAGCAACTCCATTCCCTTGCGTATCGCCTCATACTCAGCGACGTTGTTGGTGCGAGGGGTAGATAGCCTGATGGAGAAGGAATATGTTGCCCCCCGGGGCGACACGAGTAGAATGCCGATGCCGCAACCATCATCACAAACCGATCCATCGAAAAACATAGCCCACGCTCGTACAGACAGCGTTGCTATATCAGTGTTGATTCTTTCAGCAATAAGGTCGGCCAACGCCTGACCCTTAATTGCTTTCACGGGTTGATACCGGATATCAAATTCTGATAATGCAAACATCCATTTGCCGAGTCGGCCTTTCAACATAGGGGCCGACAGCATATGTTTTATGACATCTGATTTGCATATAATGATAATCTCCGCTGAGAGCAAGATGTGGCGCAGCTTGGTGCAGGTGAAAAACAGGCAGAGGCACAACTTATCGATCTCAGGATACCTTGTCTCTACATCCAGCATCCTTCTGCTGATGTAAAACACGACTCGCTCCAGACCATCATAAACTTGCACCACCACCGAGGCGATGGACGTGTCGGCTACTGACAAGTAAATGTAGAACGGCCTATCCGGCTGGGGCGGAACCAACACTGGAGGCTTCGTTAGATATTCTTTGATCTCGTCGAAGGCTCGTTGTTGTTCTGCCCCCCAGCGGAACTCGTCATCAGATTTAATTTTCACCAGTCCCATGAATGGCTCTATTCTTCCTGACAGATTGGAGATGAATCTTCTGACGAAGTTGATCTTGCCGATGAGAGACTGCAGTTCTTTCTTCGTGGTAGGTGGCTTCATTGTTCGAACTACCTCTTGACTTTTCAGGACGATCTCAATTCCGCGTTCATGGACCAAGAAACCCAAGAACTGACCGGCCGTTACACCGAAGGCACACTTTTTTGGATTCATTCGTAGGCCGAATTTTCTTGTTCGGTCCAGGACATGTTGCAGATCGTCCAAGTGTCCTCGTACTGAAGCAGACTTGACCACCACGTCATCGATATAAATTTCCACCAGCTTGCCGATCAGATCATGGAAAATGTAATTCATGGCTCTTTGGTATGTGGCGCCGGCATTCTTCAGTCCAAACGTCATGACTACATATTCAAATAACCCCACCGAACCTGGGACTCTGAATGCAGTCTTGTGTATATCTTCCGGAGCCATAAAAATTTGGTTGTAACCGGCATTGCCATCCATGAAGCTCAAGATCTTATGACCAGCAGCTGCGTTGATTAACGTCTCTGCTACCGGCATCGGATACTCATCCTTCGGAGTAGCTCTATTGAGATCCCGAAAATCTATGGCAACACGCCAGCGGCCATCCTTTTTCTCTACAGGTACGATACTAGAAATCCACTCAGCATACCTGCATGGCCTGATTAACTTGGCTGTCAACATTTTCTCGATCTCCTTCTTGACTTCTTTCAAAATTTCGGCCTTCATCTGTCGTGCTCGCTGCTGGAATGGCCGAAATCCTTTTTTAAGCGGGAGTCGATGCTCAATGATGCTCCTGTCTAGCCCGGGCATCTCTGTGTAGTCCCAGGCGAAGCAATCCGGATATTCTTTCAACAAAGCTATCATCGGACCCCGCAGATTCGGATCTAACTTCTTGCTGATAAATGTTGGTCGTGGCTTATCCCCAGGACCGATGTCAATCTCCTCTAGCTCATCAACGGATGTAAACCCATACCCTAGCTTTCTGTCACCTGCTAAATCGATGCTAAACACGGGGCAAACAGTTGGTGAGGATAACAAAGATAATTTGGGCCGATTGCCGGAATCGGCCCCCTTTTTGATTGCATTAGTCAAGGAAGGTTTACAACTTATCTGTGCTCTACAATGGCAGGGAACCTCCCTACTACGACTGCATGTCCTGTTTGTCGTAAGATTGCTGCTTTCTATTTTCTGTGGCCGATCGCAGGGATCAGCCATACCACATACGATCGTGGACTTTGCTACTCTGTCAGGCCAGTGGATAATACCAGCCTCACCCCATTTTTTGTAGCTTCAATGCGCTCACAGCCGTCTAGGCTGACTCCAGAGATCGGCTCTTGGTCTCCTACCTCCCAGATGTTCGTGCCAGCTATGGAGATCTCGATCGAATCATCTGCATGAATGACCTCCACTTCATCTCCATCCCACTGTATCAGGAACTGGTGCATCGTGGATGGAATGCAGCAGTTGGTGTGAATCCAATCCCTCCCCAGCAAGACAGCGTAGGTGCTTTTGCTGTCAACGATGAAGAATGACGTAGGGATGGTTTTTCTGCCCACGGTCAGGTCCACATTCAGAACGCCTTGCGTCTCTGAAGTTTGGCCGTTGAAGTCGCTTAACGTTACGTTGGTTTTGATCAGATCTGCAGTGGAGCGTCCCAAACGCCGTAGCATGGAGTATGGCATTATATTGACTGCCGCTCCAGTGTCAACCAACATCTTGCGGACAGGCTGCCCATTGATGTACCCTCGCAGGTACAGAGCTTTCAGATGTTTGTAGCCCTTCTCTTGTGGCTTTTCAAAGATAACCGGCCGTGGGCCACAGTCAAACTGTGCCACTGGTAGTTCTTTGGCTCTTGGAGCGCAAAACTCTGACGGAAGTGTGAACACCATGTTTGTGCCAGCCGATGTCCTCGCATCGGCTTTTACTGGTTTGGGGCGCCACTCTTTCCTTTTCGGACGAGCCTCTGTTTCCAAGGTTTGTCGCACTTCCACGGCCAGATCGGGCCGTGCCTTCCTTAAAGCGTGGAGGTACTGCGCTTCGGCTTCCTCCAAGTTACGCAGCCGCTGAACTCGACGCTTTTGGGTGTGCCTGAGTCCATCGGGGCACCACCTTGGCCGGTGATATCTGTCTTCTTCTTTTCCACTCATTGGCTCCTTGAAGTCTTTTGCTCGAGGAGGCAGAGGCCCTAGGCGCTTGAACACTGAGACTAGACCTGTGTCACCCTTCTGCTGTCCACATTCTGGGCAGTTGTCGATTGTAGGCAATCGGCTCATTCCGGCATCCCAGCAATACTTGAAGAAAGGACAATCCCAATGTTTATCCACGCCTTCTTTTTCCTTCGACTTTTTATTAGCGATGTGCTCATATCCTTCATCGTCTCTATCGTGCCGACGACGTTGGTCATACTGACGCTCATACTTGTTAAGGAGATGCGTGGAGTGTGGCTTCTGATATCGCACGCTTCTCACTTGCTCCTCGGTCAAATACCGCCTGTCGTCATAACGGGGCCGGTCACGTGGACCGGCCTCCTCTCTTTCTTTGCCCCGCGAGCGACCGTCTTCCTCCTTATATGTGCCATGGTGGTACACAGGTCCTGCCATATTAACATCGAACGAGAAATCCAACTGACGCCTCGTGGAGTGGCTGTGTTCTACCATGTTGACGCCGGGAAATGGGTTTGTGTCTACTTTCATGGCGAATTGCCCAAGGATCAGACGGCCCTGTTCTATCGCCGTTTGGATCTGGCGACGTAGCTCTTTGCAGTCATTGGTGGTGTGGGTGAATGAGTGATGCCACTTGCAGTATGGTCTCCCGTTCATCTCTTGAGCCGTAGGGATTTTGTGGCCTTCGGGTAACTTCAGCTGCTTTTCTTTCAGCAATAGATCGAATATCTGCTCAGCTTTGCTCACATCAAAGTCGAACCCTTTTGCAGGCCCTTGCTGTTTTACCCATTTGCAGGACACAGGATCTGCCCCCCGAGCCCATTCAGCCATGGCCACCTCCTGGTCTTGTGTAGGATCCTCTTCTTCTGTATCGACCAGGCCTATCGGACGTTTGAACTTGTCTTGGTACAACTCAGGGTGGCGCTGTTCATACATTGTCAGCTTCTGGGCCATGTGCGCCAATGAATTGTACTCTACTTGGAAAGCCAGATCTTTGATAGGTGCTGAGAGACCCAACACTGCCAGCTCGACTGCTTCTTTCTCAGTTAAACGAGTCGAATAACATCGGTTCTTGACAGTCCTGAAACGTTGAATGTACTCAGCTACCGTTTCTCCCCGCTTTTGCCGCACCTGCGCCAGATCTGCAATGCCAGCCTCGGTAGCTTCTGAATGATACTGAATGTGGAACTGTTCTTCCAGTTGCTTCCAGGTCTGGATCGAATCCGGTGGCAACGAGGTGTACCACCCAAAAGCTGGTCCTGTCAGAGATTGCGCAAAGAACCTTACGCGTAACTGATCCGATGCTGAAATCATGCCTAACTGTGCCAGGTATCGGCTCATGTGCTCGATCGAGCTCGACCCTTCTGATCCGCTAAACCTTGAGAACTCAGGGAGCCGATACTTGGGTGGCAGCGGAATTAGATCAAACTCGTTTGGGTACGGCTTAGAATAGCCGATTGTCCTTCTCTTCGGCACGAAGCCGAACTGGTCTCTCAAGATGGTACGGATTTGCTCCACCGTTTGAGCTGCAGGGGCTAAATTCTCAGAACTCGCTCCGGTGGCGTACTTGGCTAGCCAGGCCTGTTTATCAGCGTCCATCCCAGACATCCCTGCTCCAGGAATACCAGCTCCCGAAGCCCCTGCTCCAGAAACTCCTGCCCCAGAAATCCCTGCAGTTGCCACCTGGTTCGTGCGCGTCAGGTTATTGCAGTCCGGCACGTAGGTGCACACATATCCATGTGGGATTTCTTTAGGTGGTTCAAACAGGAATTGGCAATCACCAGGGTCACCTCCAACCTTGTAGACGACGTAAGCCGGTGCCCCTGGTGGCTCCGGAGCTGCAAGCGTGAACGGCAGCTGTGGCCTGGTTTGGAGTGGTCTTTCTCCCTGGTGAGTCCCTAGAGTAGGCCCCGACGGAGAGTACTGATGTTTCATGATCTCCTGAACTACGCGAACCGCGACACACTCGAAAGCGTTCACTAGGCTCTCAGAATGGCGATGAAGAGAATGAGCCACCATGTAATTGACTTCCTGTCGCAAAGCTCTGGTGCGCTCCTCTGAAGGAACAGACAGATCCACCTCGTCAAGAGCACCTTCGGGTGAGAACCCCTTCCACCTGATGCCATGCTTACGGGTCCTCTCAAAAGAGCCGATGAGATCGGCTTCGAAGAGAGCTTTGATATCATCATACTTCGCCTTGTGCTCCTCAGGCAGATCGTCGTACGTGACCGGTCTGTTCTCCATCGCAGCGTCGGACGTTGATGTAGACGTTGTTGAATGTCCCACCGGGCGTGCCAGCATGTGTTGCCTTCCAAAACCCACCGGCGAGCAGCGACGGGCAACACGAAGAGCCGGGAGGCTCCCAGAACTGCTGGTGGGCCCTGGTCCCTCGGGCAACGGCCCGCAAAACTCCGGCACACGTCTTGGCTGGTTCGAGGGCGTGCCACCTGACCTATACCTGGTCAGGAAGGTGATGGATTGCTTCGATTGGTTTCCTGCATGGCAAACAAACATACGTAAAATTCGAGCCGCGACCGGCTCCCAGGTTTCCCTGTGAATCGGCTCTTAGAGCCGATTATCCCATGGTCCTGCATTAGATCTACGATAACATGGGGTTTTGCTTCATCAATATAAGTTAAATCGATCTACGACAGTTTAACGTTTTCACCACGTAATTGGAACATCCTACACGTAATTGAGCCTGGTAAATACAAAAGACGACAGAAAACTAACCCTAGAGAAGGCCTAACAACCGACATAAAGTCAATTCCCGGAACAACTCCTCTCGAATTGGCAAACCACATCCTCACGTACTACTGGATCGTTCAACCCGTTTGCAAGGCCTGACTACGTGGATATCAAACTAAACCTTGGAAAACAAGGAAAAACTATAACGGATCGAATCGACTGAATAAAGATCAAGCAAGGTGCTACCCTTACACCTGGGAAAAGGTGCAAAGGCAGCGAGCTAACTAGAGGCAGCATAACTAAATCATCATAGCAAAAACTACCGATGCTAGCCTAAACAAATCTGTGATAAAAGTATTACTCGCCATCAACAAGGCTTCAGTACGAGTAACACCAAATAACGCATAAGTAGATACTGCCTAGATCGCAAGATGCGATCTAGGCAGCATGGCACTTACCCGAGAAAAACCCTAGAAACAAGGGGTGGCGATGCGCCGAGATTGTGTTTGTTGTGAACGTGATCGTCCTCCTTTCTCAATAACCTTAGGTACATATTTATAGTCCGGAGACTTTCTATCTTTGGAATAACTCTAACAACCCTATCTCTTTACTTAAACCGAAACGTAACCTACTACAATATAAGATACATGGGCAATTTAGCCCAAATCCACGCACAAGGCCGATTCAACAACACGTTGCATATATGTATCTTCCAAGCCCATCTTGATCACGGCCCATCTCCTCCATTGGCCAAAATATAGGTATAGGCCAGAATGTGTTGCCTGCCAAAACCCACCGGCGAGCAGCGACGGGCAACACGAAGAGCCGGGAGGCTCCCAGAACTGCTGGTGGGCCCTGGTCCCTCGGGCAACGGCCCGCAAAACTCCGGCACACGTCCTGGCTGGTTCGAGGGCGTGCCACCTGACCTATACCTGGTCAGGAAGGTGATGGATTGCTTCGATTGGTTTCCTGCATGGCAAACAAACATATGTAAAATTCGAGCCGCGACCGGCTCCCAGGTTTCCCTGTGAATCGGCTCTTAGAGCCGATTATCCCATGGTCCTGCATTAGATCTACGATAACATGGGGTTTTGCTTCATCAATATAAGTTAAATCGATCTACGACAGTTTAACGTTTTCACCACGTAATTGGAACATCCTACACGTAATTGAGCCTGGTAAATACAAAAGACGACAGAAAACTAACCCTAGAGAAGGCCTAACAACCGACATAAAGTCAATTCCCGGAACAACTCCTCTCGAATTGGCAAACCACATCCTCACGTACTACTGGATCGTTCAACCCGTTTGCAAGGCCTGACTACGTGGATATCAAACTAAACCTTGGAAAACAAGGCAAAACTATAACGCATCGAATCGACTGAATAAAGATCAAGCAAGGTGCTACCCTTACACCTGGGAAAAGGTGCAAAGGCAGCGAGCTAACTAGAGGCAGCATAACTAAATCATCATAGCAAAAAGTACCGATGCTAGCCTAAACAAATCTGTGATAAAAGTATTACTCGCCATCAACAAGGCTTCAGTACGAGTAACACCAAATAACGCATAAGTAGATACTGCCTAGATCGCAAGATGCGATCTAGGCAGCATGGCACTTACCCGAGAAAAACCCTAGAAACAAGGGGTGGCGATGCGCCGAGATTGTGTTTGTTGTGAACGTGATCAGGTGTAAGGGTAGCACCTTGCTTCAGTACGAGAAACAATTTCGGCTGTACATTCTGGCCGAAATTGTCAAATCATGCACTGCGGAGAAGTGGAGAAGACAGGGCATCATGATGATGAGGGGGTGGCGTGACGATTCTGCTCTGCAACGCATTCTGGCAACGCGTAACCCGATACAAAAAAAAAGAAGGGAAGAAGAGAGGAAAAAACAACAAAGTGGTTTTGGAATTATTATTGCCAAAACCAGGGGGCATGTGTTATCGCCATATTTTGGCCAAAGGAGGAGACGGGCCGTGATCAAGATGGGCTTGGAAGATACATATATGCAACGTGTTGTTGAATCGGCCTTGTGCGTGGATTTGGGCTAAATTGCCCGTGTATCTTATATTGTAGTAGGTTACGTTTCGGTTTAAGTAAAGAGATAGGGTTGTTAGAGTTATTCCAAAGATAGAAAGTCTCCAGACTATAAATATGTACCTAAGGTTATTGAGAAAGGAGGACGATCACATTCACAACAAACACAATCTCGGCGCATCGCCACCCCTTGTTTCTAGGGTTTTTCTCGGGTAAGTGCCATGCTGTGCGATCTAGGCAGTATCTACTTATGCGTTATTTGGTGTTACTCGTACTGAAGCCTTGTTGATGGCGAGTAATACTTTTATCACAGATTTGTTTAGGCTAGCATCGGTACTTTTTGCTATGATGATTTAGTTATGCTGCCTCTAGTTAGCTCGCTGCCTTTGCACCTTTTCCCAGGTGTAAGGGTAGCACCTTGCTTGATCTTTATTCAGTCGATTCGATCCGTTATAGTTTTGCCTTGTTTTTCAAGGTTTAGTTTGATATCCACGTAGTCATGCCTTGCAAACGGGTTGAACGATCCAGTAGTATGTGAGGATGTGGTTTGCCAATTCGAGAGGAGTTGTTCCGGGAATTGACTTTATGTCGGTTGTTAGGCCTTCTCTAGGGTTAGTTTTCTGTCGTCTTTTGTATTTACCAGGCTCAATTACGTGTAGGATGTTCCAATTACGTGGTGAAAACGTTAAACTGTCGTAGATCGATTTAACTTATATTGATGAAGCAAAACCCCATGTTATCGTAGATCTAATGAAGGACCATGGGATAATCGGCTCTAAGAGCCGATTCACAGGGAAACCTGGGAGCCGGTCGCGGCTCGAATTTTACGTATGTTTGTTTGCCATGCAGGAAACCAATCGAAGCAATCCATCACCTTCCTGACCAGGTATAGGTCAGGTGGCACGCCCTCGAACCAGCCAGGACGTGTGCCGGAGTTTTGCGGGCCGTTGCCCGAGGGACCAGGGCCCACCAGCAGTTCTGGGAGCCTCCAGGCTCTTCGTGTTGCCCGTCGCTGCTCGCCGGTGGGTTTTGGCAGGCAACACATTCTGGCACGCCCGGTGGGACATTCAACAACGTCTACATCAACGTCCGACGCTGCGATGGAGAACAGACCGGTCACGTACGACGATCTGCCTGAGGAGCACAAGGAGAAGTATGATGATATCAAAGCTCTCTTCGAAGCCGATCTCATCGGCTCTTTTGAGAGGACCCGTAAGCATGGCATCAGGTGGAAGGGGTTCTCACCCGAAGGTGCTCTTGACGAGGTGGATCTGTCTGTTCCTTCAGAGGAGCGCACCAGAGCTTTGCGACAGGAAGTCAATTACATGGTGGCTCATTCTCTTCATCGCCATTCTGAGAGCCTAGTGAACGCTTTCGAGCGTGTCGCGGTTCGCGTAGTTCAGGAGACAATGAAACATCAGTACTCTCCGTCGGGGCCTACTCTAGGGACTCACCAGGGAGAAAGACCGCTCCAAACCAGGCCACAGCTGCCGTTCACGCTTGCAGCTCCGGAGCCACCAGGGGCACCGGCTTACGTCGTCTACAAGGTTGGAGGTGACCCTGGTGATTGCCAATTCCTGTTTGAACCACCTAAAGAAATCCCACATGGATATGTGTGCACCTACGTGCCGGACTGCAATAACCTGACGCGCACGAACCAGGTGGCAACTGCAAGGATTTCTGGGGCAGGAGTTTCTGGAGCAGGGGCTTCGGGAGCTGGTATTCCTGGAGCAGGGATGTCTGGGATGGACGCTGATAAACAGGCATGGCTAGCCAAGTACGCCACCGGAGCGAGTTCTGAGAGTTTAGCCCCTGCAGCTCAAACGGTGGAGAAAATCCGTACCATCTTGAGAGACCAGTTCGGCTTCGTGCCGAAGAGAAGGACAATCGGCTATTCTAAGCCGTACCCAAACGAGTTTGATCTAATTCCGCTGCCACCCAAGTATCGGCTCCCTGAGTTCTCAAGGTTTAGCGGATCAGAAGGGTCGAGCTCGATCGAGCACGTGAGCCGATACCTGGCACAGTTAGGCATGATTTCAGCATCGGATCAGTTACGCGTAAGGTTCTTTGCGCAATCTCTGACAGGACCAGCTTTTGGGTGGTACACCTCGTTGCCACCGGATTCGATCCAGACCTGGAAGCAACTGGAAGAATAGTTCCACATTCAGTATCATTCAGAAGCTACCGAGGCTGGCATTGCAGATCTGGCGCAGGTGCGGCAAAAGCGGGGAGAAACGGTAGCTGAGTACATTCAACGTTTCAGGACTGTCAAGAACCGATGTTATTCGGCTCGTTTAACTGAGAAAGAAGCAGTCGAGCTGGCAGTGTTGGGTCTCTCAGCACCTATCAAAGATCTGGCTTTCCAAGTAGAGTACAATTCATTGGCGCACATGGCCCAGAAGCTGACAATGTATGAACAGCGCCACCCTGAGTTGTACCAAGACAAGTTCAAACGTCTGATAGGCCTGGTCGATACAGAAGAAGAGGATCCTACACAAGACCAGGAGGTGGCCGTGGCTGAATGGGCTCAGGGGGCAGATCCTGTGTCCTACAAATGGGTAAAACAGCAAGGGCCTGCAAAAGGGTTCGACTTCGACGTGAGCAAAGCTGAGCAGATATTCGATCTATTGCTGAAAGAAAAGCAGCTGAAGTTACCCGAAGGCCACAAAATCCCTACGGCTCAAGAGATGAACGGGAGACCATACTGCAAGTGGCATCACTCGTTCACCCACACCACCAATGACTGCAAAGAGCTACGTCGCCAGATCCAAACGGCGATAGAACAGGGCCGTCTGATCCTTGGGCAATTCGCCATGAAAGTAGACACAAACCCATTTCCCGGCGTCAACATGGTAGAACACAGCCACTCCACGAGGCGTCAGTTGGATTTCTCGTTCGATGTTAATATGGCAGGACCTGTGTACCACCATGGCACATATAAGGAGGAAGACGGTCGCTCGCGGGGCAAAGAAAGAGAGGAGGCCGGTCCACGTGACCGGCCCCATTATGACGACAGGCGGTATTTGACCGAGGAGCAAGTGAGAAGCGTGCGATATCAGAAGCCACACTCCACGCATCTCCTTAACAAGTATGAGCGTCAGTATGACCAACGTCGTCGGCACGATAGAGACGATGAAGGATATGAGCACATCGCTAATAAAAAGTCGAAGGAAAAAGAAGGCATGGATAAACATTGGGATTGTCCTTTCTTCAAGTATTGCTGGGATGCCGGAATGAGCCGATTGCCTACAATCGACAACTGCCCAGAATGTGGACAGCAGAAGGGTGACACAGGTCCAGTCTCAGTGTTCAAGCGCCTAGGGCCTCTGCCTCCTTGAGCAAAAGACTTCAAGGAGCCAATGAGTGGAAAAGAAGAAGACAGATATCACCGGCCAAGGTGGTGCCCCGATGGACTCAGGCACACCCAAAAGCGTCGAGTTCAGCGGCTGCGTAACTTGGAGGAAGCCGAAGCGCAGTACCTCCACGCTTTAAGGAAGGCACGGCCCGATCTGGCCGTGAAAGTGCGACAAACCTTGGAAACAGAGGCTCGTCCGAAAAGGAAAGAGTGGCGCCCCAAACCAGTAAAAGCCGATGCGAGGACATCGGCTGGCACAAACATGGTGTTCACACTTCCGTCAGAGTTTTGCGCTCCAAGAGCCAAAGAACTACCAGTGGCACAGTTTGACTGTGGCCCACGGCCGGTTATCTTTGAAAAGCCACAAGAGAAGGGCTACAAACATCTGAAAGCTCTGTACCTGCGAGGGTACATCAATGGGAAGCCTGTCCGCAAGATGTTGGTTGACACTGGAGCGGCAGTCAATATAATGCCATACTCCATGCTATGGCGTTTGGGACGCTCCACTGCAGATCTGATCAAAACCAACGTAACGTTAAGCGACTTCAACGGCCAAACTTCAGAGACGCAAGGCGTTCTGAATGTGGACCTGACCGTGGGCAGAAAAACCATCCCTACGTCATTCTTCATCGTTGACAGCAAAAGCACCTACGCTGTCTTGCTGGGGAGGGATTGGATTCACACCAACTGCTGCATTCCATCCACGATGCACCAGTTCCTGATACAGTGGGATGGAGATGAAGTGGAGGTCATTCATGCAGATGATTCGATCGAGATCTCCATAGCTGGCACGAACATCTGGGAGGTAGGAGACCAAGAGCCGATCTCTGGAGTCAGCCTAGACGGCTGTGAGCGCATTGAAGCTACAAAAAATGGGGTGAGGCTGGTATTATCCACTGGCCTGACAGAGTAGCAAAGTCCACGATCGTACGTGGTATGGCCGATCCCTGCGATCGGCCACAGAAAATAGAAAGCAGCAATCTTACGACAAACAGGACATGCAGTCGTAGTAGGTAGGTTCCCTGCCATTGTAGAGCACAGATAAGTTGTAAACCTTCCTTGACTAATGCAATCAAAAAGGGGGCCGATTCCGGCAATCGGCCCAAATTATCTTTGTTATCCTCACCAACTGTTTGCCCCGTGTTTAGCATCGATTTAGCAGGTGACAGAAAGCTAGGGTATGGGTTTACATCCGCTGATGAGCTAGAGGAGATTGACATCGGTCCTGGGGATAAGCCACGACCAACATTTATCAGCAAGAAGTTAGATCCGAATCTGCGGGGTCCGATGATAGCTTTGTTGAAAGAATATCCGGATTGCTTCGCCTGGGACTACACAGAGATGCCCGGGCTAGACAGGAGCATCATTGAGCATCGACTCCCGCTTAAAAAAGGATTTCGGTCATTCCAGCAGCGAGCACGACAGCTGAAGGCCGAAATTTTGAAAGAAGTCAAGAAGGAGATCGAGAAAATGTTGACAGCCAAGTTAATCAGGCCATGCAGGTATGCTGAGTGGATTTCTAGTATCGTACCTGTAGAGAAAAAGGATGGCCGCTGGCGTGTTGCCATAGATTTTCGGAATCTCAATAGAGCTACTCCGAAGGATGAGTATCCGATGCCGGTAGCAGAGACGTTAATCAACGCAGCTGCTGGTCATAAGATCTTGAGCTTCATGGATGGCAATGCCGGTTACAACCAAATTTTTATGGCTCCGGAAGATATACACAAGACTGCATTCAGAGTCCCAGGTTTGGTGGGGTTATTTGAATATGTAGTCATGACGTTTGGACTGAAGAATGCCGGCGCCACATACCAAAGAGCCATGAATTACATTTTCCATGATCTGATCGGCAAGCTGGTGGAAATTTATATCGATGACGTGGTGGTCAAGTCTGCTTCAGTACGAGGACACTTGGACGATCTGCGACGTGTCCTGGACCGAACAAGAAAATTCGGCCTACGAATGAATCCAAAAAAGTGTGCCTTCGGTGTAACGGCCGGTCAGTTCTTGGGTTTCTTGGTCCATGAACGCGGAATTGAGATCGTCCTGAAAAGTCAAGAGGCAGTTCGAACAATGAAGCCACCTACCACGAAGAAAGAACTGCAGTCTCTCATCGGCAAGATCAACTTCGTCAGAAGATTCATCTCCAATCTGTCAGGAAGAATAGAGCCATTCATGGGACTGGTGAAAATTAAATCTGATGACGAGTTCCGCTGGGGGGCAGAACAACAACGAGCCTTCGACGAGATCAAAGAATATCTAACGAAGCCTCCAGTGTTGGTTCCGCCCCAGCCGGATAGGCCGTTCTACATTTACTTGTCAGTAGCCGACACGTCCATCGCCTCGGTGGTGGTGCAAGTTTATGATGGTCTGGAGCGAGTCGTGTTTTACATCAGCAGAAGGATGCTGGATGCAGAGACAAGGTATCCTGAGATCGATAAGTTGTGCCTCTGCCTGTTTTTCACCTGCACCAAGCTGCGCCACATCTTGCTCTCAGCGGAGATTATCATTATATGCAAATCAGATGTCATAAAACATATGCTGTCGGCCCCTATGTTTAAAGGCCGACTCGGCAAATGGATGTTTGCATTATCAGAATTTGATATCCGGTATCAACGCGCGAAAGCAATTAAGGGTCAGGCGTTGGCCGACCTTATTGCTGAAAGAATCAACACTGATATAGCAACGCTGTCTGTACGAGCGTGGGCTATGTTTTTCGATGGATCGGTTTGTGATGATGGTTGCGGCATCGGCATTCTACTCGTGTCGCCCCGGGGGGCAACATATTCCTTCTCCATCAGGCTATCTACCCCTCGCACCAACAACGTCGCTGAGTATGAGGCGATACGCAAGGGAATGGAGTTGCTCATCGAAGCTAGAGCAGAAGTAGTGGAAACTTTTGGAGACTCCAAATTGGTGATTTTCCAACTCACGGAGGAATACAAGTGCGAGAGCGATTCGCTCTTCCCATTATGGTTGCAATGCCGTGAGCTGATGGCACAGTTCCGGTACATAAACTTGAACTGGATCCCGCGATCGCAGAATGTCGAGGCGAATGATCTCGCACAAATGGCTTCAGGCTACAAGGACGTAGCAGAGGGAGCTGATGTTCAGGTACAGTTCCTGGAGGCAGACGACTGGAGAGCCGATATCTTCAATTACTTGAAAGATTCGGCTCGGGGGGCACCTAAACGGATAAGGTACAAGGCCATGAAGTATGTGCTTATCGGGGATGACATGTTCTACAGGACTTTAGAAGGGTTACTGCTCAAATGTCTAGGGCCAACCAAAGCCAATCGGCTCCTACACGAGGTACACGAAGGCGCCTGTGGAACTCACCAATCGGCTCACAAGATGAAATGGTTGATCAGGCGATCAGGGTTTTATTGGCCCACCATGCTGGAGGACTATTTTAAGTACTACAAAGGGTGTCAAGAATGTCAGAAATTTGGAAAAATTCAGATGGTACCCGCGTCAGCAATGAACCCCATCATCAAGCCTTGGCCATTCCGAGGTTGGGGCATGGATATGATTGGCAAGATCAATCCTCCATCAAGCAAAGGCCACATGTGGATTTTGGCCATTACGGATTATTTCACTAAATGGGTGGAAGCCGTCCCTATGAAGTCAGTGAACTCGAAAGATGTTATCGATTTTGTGAAAGAACATGTCATTCATAGATTCGGGATCCCCCAAACTATCACGACCGATGGAGGTTCGGTCTTCACTTCTCACGAGTTTAGAGAGTTCTGTGAGGACACGGGAATTAAGCTGATCCGATCATCTCCATACTATGCTCAAGCAAATGGGCAAGCTAAAGCATCCAACCAGAGCCTTATCAAGCTGATCAAGAGGAAGATCGATGAGCACCCTAGACGCTGGCACGAGGTTTTGTCGGAGGCTTTATGGGCTTATCGCATGTCATGTCATGGAGCGATAAAAACCTCGCCATACCACCTAGTCTATGGACAAGAAGCCGTATTGCCCTGGGAAATTACGGCTGGGTCGAGGCGTGTCACTTTTCAGAACGATCTAACAACTGAAGAATATGCGGCCCTGATGAGTGACAGTATTGAGGATTTGACTGAGCTTAGGCTGTGGTCGCTTGAGAAAATCAAAGAGAACAAGGCCAAGGTAGCTCGTGCATATAATAAGAAGGTGACACCAAAGGAGTTTCACGTTGGCGATCTCGTATGGGAAGCTGTATTGCCATTGGGAACTAAGGATGCAGCATACGGTAAATGGTCTCCAAATTGGCACGGGCCATACAGGGTCGATCAAGTTTTAAGGGGGAACGCGTACATGCTGGAGGAGCTGGATGGCGTGAAATTCCCAGTGGCTGTCAACGGTCAGCATCTCAAGAAATATTTACCAAGCATGTGGGATGATGGACAGTGAAATATGGGGGCCGATACATGAAATCGGCCAATAAAAAAAAATATATACAGCCGATGCACAGCCATCGACTCTAGAGGTTCAAACTGTTGCGAACAGGTGTCAGTTTACATGAATAAGATACTGAAGGAATGCCTCGAAGGCGTGGAGGGCGTCAGCACGGACACGATCCACCTCAGCGATCTCGGCTTCGTCGTTTTCGTCCTTGCCCATCACCAGCTGCTTGTTCAGGGCGCGTATTTCCGCCAGATCAGTCTTCAGTTGAGCTTTGAGGCCTTCCGCTTCGTCTTGGGAGCGGGCAATGGACGCTTCTTTGTCACGGATGAGCTGTTTAGTCGCCCGTACCTTCTCTTCAAGATCGCCCAGTTCCTTTTTCAAGGATGCAAGCTCGGCGGTGCTGACAGAGGTGTCAGTTTTGGCGTCCAGAGACGCCTTTTTCTTGTTGAGCTGCTGACATTTGTCTGCAATGTTGGCCTTCAGTGGGAGTTGGGCGCGGCGCAGATCAATCCTCTCACGAGCCAACTTCACCCTCGACCCGTAGAAAGACAGAGTTACAACGGGCCAAAGCTTCACCTGCAGTGCTACTGGGAGTTGGTCCTTGATTTCAGCAAGAACACTCTTCACCTCTTCAGAGCCCTCGATCAACTTCTCAATCGGGGAGGACACCAAGGCTTTGAGACGCTGGAATTGAGGTAGAACAGCCCTTGCTCGTGGTTCATCGTCAGCAACAGGGAGAGTTGGTTCGATGGATTCAGGGTCGAACGTCAGCAGACCTGAGATATCACAACCCTGGCAGGCCGAAATGGCGTCAGTATGCGTCCAACACGGAAGGAAGAGCCGAACGAAGCGAACGTACCTCTCCTAAGGTCAAGGGGATAGCAGATGACGAGGCCATCGGCTTGTGTGTTGTTGCTGGGGGCTTGGCCAAAGTGGTAACCGTTTCAGTTACACCTTCAGGGATTACTAGATCCGGCCTTGCGACAGGCATCGGCACTTCCCCGGCTTTCCCACTAGGAGTGTCAATCGCCTGCATGGAAGGTGCTTGCCGATGTAAATAGTGATGAATCGGCAGATAAAAAACAATTGGTAAGAGCATGGAGGGTGATGTTGCGAAACCTCCTGGCTTGACGAAGAAGTTTGCAGTTCCTTGCTAGCCCTTTTGGGGCTCACGACTGGCCCCGCCTCGGCTGATGCTCGGGGGGCAGCAGGTTCAGGAGCTGGCCTTTTCCTGGGAGCCGATTGTGGCAAATCTGGCTGGCTCGGTGTGATGGTTCTATCGGAGTCTGTTGGACCCAATTCTCCTCGATTGGATTGTGTGTCCTCGCTGGTGGTGTCTTCGACGGAAGCCTGTAAGAAAAGGGGAGCTAGTAAACGCAAGCATATTTGCAAGCATGAAAGAGATCAACCAAGGCATGGATCAGCGTACATGCGAGCTTTCTAGAGAAGGACTCCGGCGCCTCAGGGTCTTCCTGGCAGCCACCTTCCTCACCACCGTTCTTGTTTTAGTTGGAACTCGAGAGGCGGCGGACCCAGAAGTCGCTTGGATCTTGGAAGCCGATTGTGGTAATATCGGCTGGTTTTGCATCACGACCTTTTTAAACGGTGGCGAATTTTTGCAGAAAAGGACCACAGGAGCTGGTGGGAAGAATTCGAAGGGGGAGCCATCATCGTGTGTAGGTTCAGGACCATCTTGTTGCTGCAAGGAGACAGAGCGGGTTATTAGAAGGAGCATTTGGGAGCTGCATCAAGAAAATTTACAAGTAATAGTACCTGTTCTACGGGGATATCGTAGTCAGCATCGAGCTGTTCCAGCAATGGTCCTAGAGCTCTCCTGAAGGCATGAGTCTTCCACATCGCCCACCAGTTCTCAAAACCATCGGTTGATGAAGCGAAGGTGAGGTTGTTAGGAATTGGGATGGTCAGAGCATCGAAGAAGGAGTAACACCTTTGACTGGTGAGAGGATCGGGCAGGTCAGCTCTGCTCTCTGTAAGATGGTGAAGAAAGAAATGGGGAGGTACTTGTCCAAGGCCAAATTGCCGAGCCACTAGGACCGGCTGGTAGAATTCATATCCAGGCTTGATTATTCTGTTGGATGTGCTCATGCCAACTGGGAGGAAGCAGGGACGGATCACAGTGGAAAATAACTGCCGAGTGCTGGTGTCATCGGCAAAGTTGTCTAGCCTGAAGGAGATTGGATTTTCAAAATGTTCCGATTCTTCCATGTAAGGAAAGAAGATGGGGTTATCCAGGCCTTGGAAGAAAATGCTGAACCATTTGGATGCTTCCTGAGGGATCAGTTTGCTACCTGGCAGTCTGTATAGAGCTTGGCCGTAGCTGGTGCATCGGATCTGCCTCCCTTTGACATCTGGAAAGGTACAACTCGCCAAAAGGGGAAAGTTTGGGACATGGTTTTGAAAATACAGCTGGGCCCATAGCTGAATGAACCACCAAGGACCTCCTGTTTTGACTGCTATGCCGGAGAATAGTTTGACAGACATCAACTGGAGATATCGATAGACCTCCCCAAGGAACAGTTTGCCGATGCCAAGTTGAGTGCCTTTAGCAAGTTCATAGGCCAGGGAGAGATAATTCTTGGTCGGAGCAAGGGAAGGGCCACAGAATATGAAATGTTCTAGCCAAAGGTTGAGGAAAGCCGTGTGTTCTTTCTCTGTGACAGGGCCTCTAGTTTTCATGTGGCTTTGAATATAGGCGCCCCAGTTCGTGCATTCTGTTTTGGAAGAAAGCTTGTAGGGGACCTTTGTCAGATTAAAAGCAGAGGGGCTGGGTGATGTAACGTCCAGACCAGTAATCATCACCATGTCTAACAGAGTTGGTGTCATAGGGCCATGACCAAACATGAAGCAGTTCAGAGCATCGGACCAGAAAGAGCCGATGCTTTTTAGAAGATTTTCATGTTTCTCCAGGGGAGACAATGACAAATGCAAGGCATCAGCTATTCCCGTGGTTTCCCATTGAGATTGGTAAGCTCTGGCTACCCTGCTAAACCAAGAGACCCAATGTTCAGGCGGATTAGGCCTTGCTCGCAAGCAGTCGGCCCAAGAATTCAAATCTAGGTTTTGGCTTACGAAGGGGATTCTGTTTGCCTCGCAAGAGATCAGATGAGCAGGACTAGATTCTGTACGGGGGCCAAGACAGAGAGAATTTGGGAGAGAAGGATGCGGCAGCAGGATGTCTGAAACCTAGAAAATTTAACGGTGGAATAAAGCATTAATTCAGGTGTTTGCTATTAATTCTAGCACCGTGTTCAGACTGCGAGGAGCAGGCGTACCTTCAGACCAGAGACCGCTGCGCTGGTATTGGACGATTCGGCCATCTAGTTTGCCGGCGGAGATGGATCTATGCGATTGGGGATCGAGGGTTCTTGTCGCTGTAAGCTCGATCTATGCGGTGAGGAAGTTGGAGATCTGGTTTAGCCTTTTTGAAGAGGGTCGCAGGCTACCGTTTGAAGTTGGAGAGTGGCCGCTCAGATTTGTCTAAGTATGCGACCAAAGTTGATTTTGTCAACGTTTGTGGGGAAAGTCGATGTGTTACCATCGGCTCATTGGGCTTTGACTTGGTTGACCATATGAGCTAGTATGGTGAAAGCCGATACGATGCTATCGGCTTCTGGAACGTTGACCTATTTTGACTATCGGCAAAAGCAAATTGAAAGAAGCAATCTTTGTTGATTCAAAAGACGATTGTTTACAATG
Source organism: Avena sativa (assembly GCA_916181665.1). Lineage (NCBI taxonomy): Eukaryota > Viridiplantae > Streptophyta > Magnoliopsida > Poales > Poaceae > Avena > Avena sativa. Next base: position 35,835,254 of record OV702285.1, on the reverse strand, counting down.
GAGCCGATTGCTTACAAAAGGAGATCTACTGCTAGTACTACTACTACTAGTTCCTAATCTAGAGGCCGGTGTCGTCGCCGCTGTCCTCGCCGTCGTCGTGCTCGCTGTCATCGGCGCTGCTGCCGGCGTCGTCTTCGCCGCTGCTGCTGAAGATGTCAGCGGGGGCCTCCTCGTCCTCGTCATCGTCTTCGGTGTCCTCGCTGGACCCGGCGCGGAAGCGCTTTACTGGCGGGTATTCGTCGGAGGAGGTGTCCTCCTCCGCTTCCTCTTCCTCGTCGGAGGAGTCGACGCCGTCCCAGGACATGGCGTCGTCGGTGCTCTCCGCCTCCAGTTCCCCATCGACGAGGAACTGCAGGCCCTCCTCGCCATCGGTCAAGGACTCGTCGTCCTCGGACCAGGCGGCGAAATCCCAGTCCCTCTCGTCCCACCATTGTGGGGCGAGAGCGTTGTACGCCGCCGTCGGCGGGTGCTCTGGCGTCGGCTCCCGGTCGCTCATTGCGTTGGAGGCTTGGGAGGAAAGGCCGGATGATCTGGAGGAAGAAGAGGCGGCCATGGCGGAGAAAGAGGGTTTTTTGGCTGATGGAAGAAGATGGGGGTACAAACTGCTCAGATGAAGTTAAATAAGGGGAATAGTGGGAGGTGGTTCAATGCTATAGCGGTTTCCCAGAATGTGCTGCCGAAATTATCAAATCATGCACTGCGGAGAAGTGGAGAAGACAGGGCATCATGATGATGAGGGGGTGGCGTGACAATTCTGCTCTGCAACGCATTCTGGCAACGCGTAACCCGATACAAAAAAAAAGGGAAGAAGAGAGGAAAAAACAACAAAGTGGTTTTGGAATTATTATTGCCAAAACCAGGGGGGCATGTGTTATCGCCATATTTTGGCCAAAGGAGGAGATGGGCCGTGATCAAGATGGGCTTGGAAGATACATATATGCAATGTGTTGTTGAATCGGCCTTGTGCGTGGATTTGGGCTAAATTTCCCGTGTATCTTATATTGTAGTAGGTTACGTTTCGGTTTAAGTAAAGAGATAGGGTTGTTAGAGTTATTCCAAAGATAGAAAGTCTCCGGACTATAAATATGTACCTAAGGTTATTGAGAAAGGAGGACGATCACGTTCACAACAAACACAATCTCGGCGCATCGCCACCCCTTGTTTCTAGGGTTTTTCTCGGGTAAGTGCCATGCTGCCTAGATCGCATCTTGCGATCTAGGCAGTATCTACTTATGCGTTATTTGGTGTTACTCGTACTGAAGCCTTGTTGATGGCGAGTAATACTTTTATCACAGATTTGTTTAGGCTAGCATCGGTACTTTTTGCTATGATGATTTAGTTATGCTGCCTCTAGTTAGCTCGCTGCCTTTGCACCTTTTCCCAGGTGTAAGGGTAGCACCTTGCTTGATCTTTATTCAGTCGATTCGATCTGTTATAGTTTTGCCTTGTTTTCCAAGGTTTAGTTTGATATCCACGTAGTCAGGCCTTGCAAACGGGTTGAACGATCCAGTAGTACGTGAGGATGTGGTTTGCCAATTCGAGAGGAGTTGTTCCGGGAATTGACTTTATGTCGGTTGTTAGGCCTTCTCTAGGGTTAGTTTTCTGTCGTCTTTTGTATTTACCAGGCTCAATTACGTGTAGGATGTTCCAATTACATGGTGAAAACGTTAAACTGTCGTAGATCGATTTAACTTATATTGATGAAGCAAAACCCCATGTTATCGTAGATCTAATGCAGGACCATGGGATAATCGGCTCTAAGAGTCGATTCACAGGGAAACCTGGGAGCCGGTCGCGGCTCGAATTTTACGTATGTTTGTTTGCCATGCAGGAAACCAATCGAAGCAATCCATCACCTTCCTGACCAGGTATAGGTCAGGTGGCACGCCCTCGAACCAGCCAGGACGTGTGCCGGAGTTTTGCGGGCCGTTGCCCGAGGGACCAGGGCCCACCAGCAGTTCTGGGAGCCTCCCGGCTCTTCGTGTTGCCCGTCGCTGCTCGCCGGTGGGTTTTGGCAGGCAACAGACTCCCATAGTGAAGACGTCCTTGGCCTCCCCGGCAATGGCGCCAGAAAACTTGTTGATGGTGCTGACGTGGAGCACTTCATTGGAAACCCCAAGAGCATGGTGTGAAGAGCAAGCAACAAGTCTTCCCTCAGTAGAGATCGAGGTGATCGAACCATAAGGAGGAAGGAAACATCACACAGGTGTTGCAAGCAACGCGGAGACCTGCACAACACAAACTCAAGACTTTGCCCCAACGAATCAGTGAGGTTGTCAAGCTCACTGGTTTGCTGTAACAAATGATTAAACGTATGGTGTGGAAGATAATAGTTTGCAGCAAGTAAACAGTAACAGTGGAAAATGTATCAATGATAAAGATTGGACCGGGGTCCATAGTGTTGTGGTATTGCCGACGAGTACGCCATGGAGGGGTCCTCACAGTGCGTGTTTAGAGACGTGGGGGAAGGCAGACGGTTGACGGGTACGAGGTAACACAACTTACCCAGGTTCAGATCCCACAACGGTGGCGGAATCCTACTTCTGCTATAAATCACTATAATGGCAATACGCCGAGTTACAGAGATTAGGTTCGCTGTGCGAGGTGACTATAAAGTCTAAGTTATCGTCTGTAGTTATGCCCTAAAGGCTCCCATAGGCCCGACTTATATAGTCGCCAGGTCCTAGGGTTACAGGGAAAAGTCCTAGCCGGACAGGTTACAGAGTTCTACACCGTCAATTACTAGTCTTGTGTATCTTGCACTCCAAGGCTCCGGGTACGCTGGTGACTCCACCGTAGCCTTCCTTTATCCGGCATGGGCCTCCCTTCTGGATCCACCTAACTGGGCCACCCAGCAGGCCATAGGCCATGCTACCGACTATGGGCCACCCGGGTTAGTCGGATAAGAGACATGCTATGAGGATACCCATATAGCATATCCCCAACACATAGTTCACTAGAGGTGCTCTCCTTAGATAAACAACATGGCATGAAGGGTAAACAAATTACAGCGAGGCAATTGACAGGAACTGAGCAAGGCATAACAATGCAATTACTAGTCAGAAAGATCCTATGAGGTTGATTGGGCAATACAACAAGATACATAGACCGCCATCCAACTGCATCTATGACTAGAAGTCCACCTTCAGGTTATCATCCGAACCCCCTCCAGCATTAAGTTGCAAGCAACAGACAACTGCTTTAAGCAAAGTGTGTAAGGTAAATAGTCCACATGTTCCATGAACAAGAGATCGTTGTTTTCTCCCTAGTAGCAACAACACATCTACAACCGAAGAGATTATTGTCACTTCCCTTGGAAACTAGAGGCATGAACCCACTATCGAGCATAAATACCCTCTCTTGGAGTCACTAGCAACTACTCGGCCAAGATAGCTACTAACAACAGAGAGCATGCAAGATCACAAACAACACAGACATGATATAATCATAAAGACAAAACCATTAATCAAACCAACATAATAATCTCAATATCCATCGGATCCCCGCAAACACAACATGCATGATTACAAATAGATTAGATCTTAATCATGAACGGTGCTCACAAGATCTATACATGAAAGCACAAAGGAGGAGATACAACCATCTCGCTACTACATGGACCCATAGTCCAAGGTGAAACTACTCACGCATCATACCGGAGAGAAGGGCTCCGGGACGATCTCCCCTCTGGCAAGGTGCCGGGAAGAACTTCATATCCCCCTGATCAAGGGACGATGGTGGCGGGGGCTACAGACGGTTTCGTGGATTTCTGATCGGGTACTCAGGGTTTCTACATCGGGGGCTTCTTATAGGCGAAGGGGGAGACCGAGGAGGCGGACAGGGCCACCAAACCCTAGCCAGGCGCGGGGTGGGGCCCACCCGCGCCTAGGGTGGGTCTGCCTCCCTGGCCGGCCCCTCCGGCTCTCCTCTGGACTTCTTATTCACCACATAAAGTAATTGACTTTGTCCTTTGTCCCGTCCAATTCCGAGAATATTTCTTTACTAACTTTTCTGAAACCAAAAACAGCAGAAAACAAGCATTTGGCACTGTTGCAACTTGCTAATAGGTTAGTACCAGAACATATGTAAAAAGCACCTCAAAGTGTGGACAAGTAAAGAAAAGTAGATACTAAACAAGCATGGAGCATCAAAAATTATAGATACGTTTCCAACAAATCAGCATCCCCAAGCTTAACTCCTGCTCGTCCTCGAGTAGGTAAGTGATAGAAAGAATAATTTTTGAGGTGTCATGCACCCTCACAATAAAGATCCAACCATTTGCAAGCATTGGAAGCTGGGATCAAAGAACTCTAAACATGTGCATGAAATATGGAGTTCTAACAATAGGACATAGTAACTATGCATGCAACATGGCAAGCTACAAACAAAGATCATGTAAGGTTCCCAACCTTTAATAAGGTAGAGATCCCTGTGTTTACAATGCTAGTCCCTAGATCAATAGCTAGCATCCACAGTTAAGATGTAATATCAAGAAACAAAGGTCATAATACAACTTTACAACTAGGAATAAAATAATTTATTACATCTTACATAGCTCATTTGGCTATCTCATTACAATGCAGCAGAATATAACAATAGCATTGGGTCCATCATCTTCAAAGTGCCACAGGCAGACATGTTGGTTGTAGACTTGTAATCCTAATCAATAAACTTCACTAACATCAAACAAACCTGCAACATAACAAGTTACAGCCACAAGGGTCAATACATTTGAATTGTATTGGCAAGTGATACTATGGTAGTATAGTGGAGTCTATCATCTATATGCATTTAGCTAAGTGGAGCTTAGGCTTGCATTGCTCAAAATAGTTTTTCCTTGTCATTTGAAAACACTAAGCTTTTGCTTGACAAAATTCACCCAAGGCATCTCCCAATAGAAATTGGTGATCCTTCAACCCTTGTTCAACCACAAGTTTTTAACTTAGAAATTGGGATGAGGAGATTCTTGATAGCTTCCATGTCTTGATGCTCAAATTGTCCTTTGCCAGGGACATGGCTAAGTACTTAGATTTTACACACTGCAGAGGTGGTGCACTTTCCCCACAAGACTTGGTTTCCCAAGACAAGATCTTTCAGAAGCCTTCCCTTAGACCAAAATGGACGCGTTCCAACCTATCAATCCCCTACCACCAACTGTCCATTTGGCTAAGTTATTGCAACCTATATGATCCCGGCAGAGCCCATAATGCCAAGTAGCTGCACTTGAAGCTTCTCAACATTTGACATCTCAAATCTCTTTGTTCCTGGGTGGCCATCCACAAGTGAGATACACAAGGTAAACCATAGAAATGGGCCTTGTGAACCACTCAACATAACCCATTCACAACCATTCCACCCAGGTGATTCATTCACATAGTTGTTTTATTATACAAAACACAAGTCATAGACTTAGAAATATTTCATAACATGAATATAATCCACCCTTGTTTTCTACTAGCTAGGCTAAGCATGATAGTAGTAGGAATCTTAACTTAGGAAATTTCTACTAAGGTTTCATCTACTAGGATTTCCCATGGCATAGTTTATACTTAGCAAAAATTCTATGCAAGTCCTACTTAGAAATATCACTAATGCATAGTGAAAATAATGGGACAAAAGTATGAAGCATCACTTGCCTTTTTGGTAGAGAATAATAGTTCAATCCTTGTCTTTGCAATGATCACTCTCTTCAAATCACTACAATTCAATGAAGCAAGGCACAATCTCAATCTACCATTCAAGCAAACATCACATAAAACAATAGAAACAAAACAATGCATGTAAGCATGCCAAACTTTGTTTTATATACAAAATTGGTTTATAATAGGTTATAAACATTCTAAAACACTTATTGGTCATTTTATAAAGTGGTCAAACTATTTGCAAAAGATTTTACCTATAAACATTTTTTAAACCAAATCATTATTTTATGTGGTTGAAAATGCCTTTATCAAAGTAGAAATCTTTATAGGGTTCATCAAATACATTTTTAAATCATAAAACTTGGTGCTTGGGGTCAGAGATTTTATTCCAAAACATTACCCAAAGATTTTCTCCCAAAAGCATTTTTAATAAATAAACATTATTTTTATTTGACTAGAAATGGTTTAAATCAAGAGTTTATTCTTTTGCTTCACCAAATATATTTTTGAAACCACAAATTGATTCCTATGGTCAGTAGGTTCAAAACAATCCATTTGCAAAGGTTTTATCTCAAAAATCATTTTAGAACAATTTTTATATTCTAAACATGCATACACAAGTTTCTGCAAAAACAATCAATTTAGCAGAAGCATTTTACTAAACAAAGTGCATGGTCAGAAAGTACTTGTTTTGCTGAATCCATTGATATAAAATTTGCAAAATTTGGACGTGTGGTTTGAAATTTATGAATTTTTCAAATTGGCACATCAAATAGAACAATTCTGTTTTTATTCAGACAGACAGGGCCACATGTCTAGTTCCTATTCGTCTGTACCGCTTCGCTCGGATCGATTGCTGACAGCCGTTGGATTTAAGTGGGATCACACGGCTCAGAAGCAAGTGTACCCCTTCAATTAAATTCTATTATGGCCACGCGATCAAGATCGAACGGTGTACAGCGTGCCTGCCATCGAGTGGCGGCGCTGGCGGCGGCAGGTGGCGGCGCTGGCTCTGGCTATGGCGTCGCGGTGATTACAGGAAGCAAGGGAGGAAGGGGAATGGCTCACCAGGTTCGCGTGGTGTCGCTGATGCTCGTCGTGCTCGCGAGAAGGCAAGGGGCACAGAGTGGTGGCGTGGATTCCTCGCTGGAGTTGAACTGCACCTCGGGCTCGTCTGTTCGTCGACGGGGGCGATGATATATGGCATGCTAAGGCAAATAAAGGGCACCGTTAGGTTCGTATGGAAGTCGCGATCATGTGAGCATCCAAGAGAGGGAAAGGGACGGTCTATTCTCACCAGGAGGACTCGCCGGAGTTGCGGGGGTCGTCGGTGGCGCTTAGACGAAGACGGAGGCGAGGTTGTGGGGTATGCGTGGGCGAACGAAGACCATGGGCAGGTGCGCGAGATGATGGGGATCAAGAGGGTGTGAGCTAGGAGGTAGGAGAGGGTCGGGGCTCGCTGGAATCAACGCCGGAACTTGTAGAGGCAGCGGAGTTTCGAAGAGAAATTAAGACGGCCTGGGGGCATAGAGGATCTGGCGAGTGAGGGGAATGAGAGAGGGGAGGGAGGCGATTAAGAAGGCATGGTCGCAGGGGGAATTTACTGGGCCATTAATGCTAATTAAGCCGAGCTTTAGTCGACTGCAACGACCGGCGAAGTGAGGGGTGGGGTCAGCGGGGTGAGGAAGATGATGACGTGGTGATGGGGTCCGTTGTCAGCGAGAGGGAGAGAGGAGCAGTGGGTCCTGGCAGTCATTCACTGTGTGGGTCGATTCGCAGGTGAAAAACGGTTCACTCTGAGGGGGTGGAGAGATGGGCTGTTGGGCCTGGGCTGGGTTGCCGAGCTGGGCTGAGTCCTTTTCATTTTTTTTGGTCATATTGTTTTTCATTTTTCATTTCTAATATTCTGTTTTGATTTTTATTAATAAATTCAAACACTCATTTGAATTCAAACCTTTGCCAAATTTTGTGAATAATCAAACACTGATTAGAAATACATTCTGAAGTCATAATTAGAATAAATCTTTTATTCTTTTTAGGGTCTTTTAATTATTTAAAATAGGTTTTAGTTTTAATTAAATAAGATTTAATAATATTAATCAATCTCCATTTGAATTCAAATCACCACCAAACTTTGGGTGAATTTTAATTCTGTTTAACAACATAATTCAAATTCCAAAATAAAATAATTCTTTTATTCTTTTAGGATCTATTAATAAATTAAATAAATAGACCAGTCTTTAATTCAAATAGGTTTTAATTTATTTTTAAACTCTTTTTGAAATATGATTAATATCAAAATCTTTTCAATGGGTTTCATTTGAAAAACCAAAACACTTGGAAATCTTATTTAAAATAAATTAACAAGTTTTAGTGTTTATTTAAAATGGAAAAACCTTTACTTTAATAAAATGGATATTAATAAATCCTTATTATTTTATTTAAATAAACCTTTACTATTTTTATCAAATAGAAATATTTTATTTCAAAAGCTTGGCCAAGATTTAATTTGGCTCTATAAAATAATCCTTATTAATATTTCTACCTTTGCTTTTGAAAACCATATCTTTTTATTTAAAGATCCAAAAATAGTGATTCCAATTATTATAACTTTATTATTTATTTATCTTTTTAAATCCCTTTAGGATTTTATTTGATGAAAATAGGTTTTGATGTTTCCAATTGGAATCAAAAAGTTTCTTCTCACCCTAAAAATCAACAATTGTTTATTTTGTTTATTTATTTTTCACATTACAAGATTTGGAAAATCTTGGGATGTGACAGATCATGAATAACATGCTTTAAAAAACGTTTGTCTGTTTCACATACAGAAAACATAGCATAGTGGCATTCAGCTTGTCCCTCATAGAGTAGCAATATAATGCATAGGACACCTGCAAAGTTCACAAGGGTGACTAGAAACAAGTAGCACAAGAGCAAGTAATAACACAATATGCACCAATTAATAAGATTTTGAACACTGAACACGGAATGACAATTATGCTCTCTTAATGGTGCCTAAAGGTAGAAGGTGCAGACTCAATAGTGGTGGAAGAAAGGCCTTTTTGTAAAGGAAGCAGGGATTACAAGTTTCAAAAAGAGCTTTCCAAAAATTATGGTACTTGTTAGCTTTCAGCCCTCATTGCCCCTATCATAAGCATCTTGAAGTGGTTAAGGTTAAAGTGGCAAAGCTGGAGTATATGCTTGACGAAGTATAAGTTGGCAATCTCATGCCCCTTGAATACGAGGGCCACACCTCATGCATACTCAACTTTGGGTCCAGGTAAGTTCTTGTCACTTTAAGTATTTGCATATCATTGAGAACCGCCAACGGGGTACCCCTTGCACATGGTACAGGAGATTTCCCATAACCAAAATGATAAGGAAAGCAGACAATGAGCATCTCAACAATCTTTTTATTTACCATATGCTTAGCTTTTTATTGAGGATGCTTCATAGATAGCTCATTATGGTGATGTTGCAAGTTTCCACCATGATTAGGCATGGCTTAGGCTAGCGGCCCAAGAGTTTCTCTAACACATAATACAAACTCCATGGACTTACAAGTTCCCTCTTTATTTCACACCGGTGACATCCATAGACAAAATAACATGATATCAACTGAGTACAACAAGGTACAAGTGCAATGTTGAAAACGTTCCCTGTGAGAGCACGGTTCTGCTAATTCCAACTTATAAGTGCATGCATATACAAAAAAGTTGTCACAATGGTTCAAGTTTATTAGGGGCAAAGAATAAAGTGTGCCATCAAGTTCGTGAGGGCATTAATCACTAAGTTTTCACATAACAAAATAGTTTTAAATTGGAAGATAGTTGAAAGCAAGAATATACTTGGAATGGTGTAACACACCATGCATAGGAGTTTATAGTGGACACTTTGGAATAACTTGGTTTATTGGGAGTTAGAAGCATGAGTAGAACTTACTCATACAAGTGGAGGCTAGCAAAAGACTGGAAGCAACCAACTAAGAGAGCATAATGGCCATAAGCATGCAATGAAACAAAGCAAACTAATCAAGGCAAAGAGTGGTACTAAAAGTCAAGAACTAAATGATCATAGAGGCTAGGTGACTTGTCATAGTCATAACATGGTGTGAGCATGTGCCAAGTCAACCCAAGCAAAGCATCAAAGGAGAATACCACAATACTATGCTTTTGCATGCTAAAACAACACATAATTTCTTCAAGGCACACTAAGCAATCCCAATTGTTTGGAACAAGACATGCTAAAGCAATAATCACTAAGCATAATGCTAAAACAACACCTATCATGTCATGCTAAAGTCTAAGTCACAGTCAATGCAAGCTCCTCTTGCACTTCAAGCAAGAACTTACTACTCCTTTTCAACACCAAGAAACTTATTTGCAAAACAACATAGCGAGAACAGGGGTCCAAACTACTTTATTCAAGCAAACTAAACAACCTAAGCAAAGCAAACGAAAACTAAGACGCTCCAAGAACAACACAACTATGCATGAAACAATAAAAACGAAGTGTCTAGACCGACCTGAGCTTTTTATTGATGAAGAAGGGGATGCCTTGGGCATCCCCAGACTTTGACGCTTGTACCTCTTGGATATTTCTTGGGTGACACCATGGTTGAATCCCCAAGCTTGAGATTTTTTCCATTCTTCATCTCATTGCATCATTCTTTCTCTACACCTAAAATTTTTCCTTCATACAAAACTTCACACAATCTTCATTAGCAACATTAGTTTATTCAAAAGATATTAGACCACTGGAAAAGCTTTGGAACAGCAAGGTTTTTCACTAAAAACATAATAAGCTACTATAGTAACTCCTTCAAAAATCTCAATTTACCTAAAGAGAACTCAAAAGGAATCAATAAGAAGCAAATGCAAATAATGGCAGAAATCTGTCAAAATAGACCAGTAGGTATAAACCGATTTTTTTTGGACATATTATGTTGCTCAAATCAAAAAGTATTGCACTAACAAAAGTTAGATAACATACTTGGGTATTTGTTCGTAAAGGTTGAACTCAATCCAAGTTACAGAGCCACCTCACGAATTTTTTTGATGGAGGACAGAAATCTGTTTCGGGACAACAACTCCCCAAATCTTACTTCCCTCTCATTAGAGGTCATTCTTGGCACAAAAAGAAAACAAAAAGGATAAGGAGAGGTTATTACAGAAATAATAACTTCCAAGACTCAAGGAAACTCTTGGGTTATCTCCCAACAAGTACTTTTCTTTAACGCATTTAAGTTAGGCACAAGAAGCAAGAAGAATCAAGTATTTTCAAATGAAGAAGCGTTAACATTCATACTTGCAAAATCTTCAACTATGAAAGGTATCTCATCCAAATAGGTTTTAGAGGATCCTTTCTCATCTCTCTATGGTCTACTACCTTCATCATAACGATTTTCAGGGGCAATCCAATCAAAGTTTTTTTCAAAGGCTTCATGCATTCCAACAAGCTTAAAGGGTATGGGTATATTGAATTACTCTCTAGGCTTAGTCTTATCAGAAATACCCACAACATCTACACTTGAACCTAGCACATTGAAATGTTCAAAAACCTTTTTGGCTTCCCTAGCAACATCATGGAATTCTTTTGATAAAGTTTCAAGGATGAATTCCTTTTTTTCAACATTCTTCTCTTATTTTAGTTTTAGGGACAATAATTGTATGAAGGGGTTAAGGCTAACAAACCTAGACTCCAACATATGAACTAAAGAAGCTGCAACAATCTCATAATTAGGAGAAAGCTCTGCTATAGATTTATCCTCAATATCCTCATGCTTGCTAACATGATTAAAGAATTCTTCAATATTATCTTTCCCAATTATGGAGCCACTACCTATTGCAAGATATTTCAGGGCGAACTTTGGGAGCAACATGGTGAACTAGAGCAGGGACTAATTTTTTTGTGTTTTTGAATAAAGAAAGCAAACCAAACTAGACTAATTTTTTTGGGTTTTTTGAAAAGAGGCAAACAAAACCAAACAAAATAAACAAAGCAAACTAAAAACAAAGTAAAGAGAGCGGAAGTGAAGGACTCCCCTAATGAAGACGTCCTTGGCCTCCCCGGCAACGGCGCCAAGAAACTTGTTGATGGTGCTGACGTGGAGCACTTCGTTGGAAACCCCAAGAGCAAGGTGTGAAGCAGCAAGCGGCAAGTCTTCCCAAAGTAGAGACCGAGGTTATCGAACTAGAAGGAGGAAGGAAACGTCACACAGGTGTTGCAAGCAACACGGAGACCTGCACAACACAAACTCAAGACTTTGCCCCAACGAATCAGTGAGGTTGTCAAGCTCACCGGTTTGCTGTAGCAAAGGATTAAACGTATGGTGTGGAAGGTAATGGTTTGCAGCAAGTAAAAAGTAATAGTGGAGAATGTATCAATGGTAAAGATTGGACCGAGGTCCATAGTTCACTAGAGGTGCTCTCCTTAGATAAACAACATGGCATGAAGGGTAAACAAATTATAGCGAGGCAATTGACAGGAACTGAGCAAGGCATAACAATGCAATTACTAGTCAGAAAGATCCTATGAGGTTGATTGGGCAATACAACAAGATACATAGACCGCCATCCAACTTCATCTATGACTAGAAGTCCACCTTCAGGTTATCATCTGAACCCCCTCTAGTATTAAGTTGCAAGCAACAGACAACTGCTTTAAGCAAAGTGTGTAAGGTAAATAGTCCACATGTTCCATGAACAAGAGACCGTTGTTTTCTCCCTAGTATCAACAACACATCTACAACCGAAGTGATTATTGTCACTTCCCTTGGAAACTAGAGGCATGAACCCCCTATCGAGCATAAATACCCCCTCTTGGAGTCACTAGCAACTACTTGGCCAAGATAGCTACTAACAACGGAGAGCATGCAACATCACAAACAACACAGACATGATAGAATCATAGAGACAAAACCATTAATCAAACCAACATAATAATCGCAATATCCATCGGATCCCCGCAAACACAACATGCATGATTACAAATAGATTAGATCTTGATCATGAATGGAGATCACAAGATCTATACATGAAAGCACAAAGGAGGAGATACAACCATCTAGCTACTACATGGATCCATAGTCCAAGGTAGGACTACTCACGCATCATACCGAAGAGAAGGCCTCCGAGATGATCTCCCCTCGGGCAGGGTGCCGGGAAGAACTTCAGATCCCCTCGATCTAGGGACGATGGTGGCGGCGGCTATGGACGGTTTCATGGATTTTTTATCGGGTACTCAGGGTTTCTGCATCGGGGGATTCTTATAGGCGAAGGGGGAGACCGAGGAGGCGGCCAGGGCCACCAAACCCTAGCCAGGAGCGGGGGGGGCACCCACGCCTGCGATGGGTCTGGCCCCCCCTGGACGGCCCCTCCGGCTCTCCTCTGGACTTCTTGTTCCCCACGGAAATTAATTGACTTTGTCCTTTGTCCCGTACAATTCCGAGAATATTTCTTTACTAACATTTCTGAAACCAAAAACAACAGAAAACAGGCATCTGGCACTGTTGCGACTTGTTAATAGGTTAGTTCCAGAAAACATGTAAAAATCACCTCAAAGTGTGGACAAGTAAAGCAAAGTAGATACTAAACAAGCATGGAGAATCAAAAATTATAGATACATTTCCAACGTATCATCTATCAACTTGGAAATCACTTGGTTTGATGTTTGTCTAAAAATTTCAGCAAGGAAGATGAGTGCTTATCCACTGAATCAATATGACTTGATGGTGCCTGGTCCAATGAAGGTTCATCGTGAGGAAGGAGTCTTTCCTTCCATATATCCATGCCATGAATTTATGAGAACCGCGGGAATCTTCCAGGATTTCCAAACCTGATTGCCAATGCAGGGTTGGAACACTTTGTTGAAGGTGAACCATTTCAATTTGTTAAGATAACAATGGCTTTTGTGCAGGACTTCCGGTTTACTTGGTCTACATCTAATCCCATGGTCCATTACAAAATATACAATATACCTGTCAACCTACCTTTTGCTGATTTCTGTGCAGCAATTAGAGTACCTCAGTGGGGATCTTGTGAGAAGATCAAGGAGAGACCCAAGTCACTTATGGATTTATAAGCTGAGATTTGCCAAGGTTTCGACTTCTCCAAGGAAAGTGGTAAAATTCGGAACATTTAGTTCTGAGCCATTAGATATTTTGCCTATTTCATTACCAAGTGTGTTCTTGCTAGAAATATTGCTAGGAAGTTATCTTTTTTTGATCTAGCTTTTATCGCAGCTGCTCTGAATAGGAATAGATCTTATAACTTGGGTGCTTTGATAGCTTACTGTCTCACCACCAACCGTGAGAAGGGTGGAATTTGTGGAGGTCTCGTTGCTTCTAGGTTGCTAGATTTCCATGGTTTAGAGCCTCACCATTCAGATTATCAGTTCCCCATAGAGAGGCTTGATCTTGAATCCATGATTCAGCATGGTTTTGTTTCCTTGGGGCTAATGTGAGAAGTTTACTGTATGAATTATCTTTTGCCCAGAAAGGTTGGAGAAAGGGTAGGATTGATAAAATAGTTTATTTGCCTGCACCCGCTTTGTTTAATTTTGATAATAGGCAAGGATTGTCGCTCATGGAGGAGGAGTTCGACAATTATGTGGCGGAGCTCTTCTAGCAAGAGGATAATGTTGGAGAGGATGCCGACGATGATTCGGTTCAGCCCTCCAACTTGGGATAGTCTTCATACCAGCAGCCCTCATTTGATTGGGGCGCGTCTTCTTCTTCATCGCAAGCTCCTGACTATGATCATTCCTATGATGACCCACAAGCTTGGGGTTATTACCCGCTCTATTGAGCCCCACTTAGGCCAAAAGCCTAAGCTTGGGGGGGTATACCGACATCACACTCATCTATATATCATGTTCGGTTGGTTCTTTGTATATCCATTGTTCCACTTTATTTTTGGTTCTTGTTGCTTCTTTATCAAAAACACAAAAATACCAAAACTATTTTCGTTGTTTCTCTTGGTTTGTTTCTTTGGTTTGCCTTAAAAGAAAAATCCAAAAAGATTTTTCTTTGCTTGGTTTGTTTTTACCTTGCTTGTTTTTGCTTTGTTGGCTCCTTTAAAAAATGAAAACACCAAAAAATTTTGTTGTTCTTCTTTGGTTTTATGAGTTCTTTGTAGGGTTCAGCCATCCTCAGTGGATTTTGGGTTTCATGTCATTATTCAAGTCACACAAGTGAAGGGAAATAATGAAGATTAGGACAACTTGAGGTGTGGTAAGAGGCTGGTAATGAACTCTATTTGTTTTCATTTTTGTACATATACTCATCATTGTGAGCATGCTTAGCCTGTTCATTGTAAGGAGTATGTTACTGATGGATGCTTAGTAGTTCTTGATTGTCTATGATTAGCTCCATCTTGCTAATAGTTTGTAGCATGTCATATGAATGTTTGCTTGCATTTTTTATTCATATTTTGGTATGATATTGTGGTATCCTCCTCTGGAAGTTTCGTGTGAATCGACTTGGCATATTCTCACGCATGCATATGACTAAACAATAGTCAGTAAGCCTCGATGATTTATTTTTCCTTAGAGTTCTTGTATCACTTTCATGCCATAATTAGTCATTTTTTGTTGCAAGCATGATTATGACAATTATTGCTCTCACGTTTGTCGCTCCCTCTCTTTACTAGCCTTCACTTGCACTGAGTACGAGCTCTACCTGTGTTTCCAACTTCCCAAAACCAATATTGCCAATAGTGTCCACCATACCTACCTATTAGCATAGTTTGCTATTTCAGTGCATATTCTATATGCCTTGTTTTCTTCCAAATAAAATGTTTGTCTGTTTTGAGAAAATTAGTTAGTAAAGCTCTCACGAACTTGATGGAACACTTTATTCCTTGCACTTAATAATCCTGAACCATTGTGACCTGTCCATGAAAGTTATATGCTTGCAAATTATATGCTGGGAGTCAGCAGAACCGTGCTGTCACGGGGAACGCTTTCAACACTTTTTGGATATCCTATCCAGTTGATACTTTGCTCTTTTGTTTGCGGATGTCGACAGTGTGAAATAAAATGGGAGCTTGTGAGTTCATGGAGTCTATACATTGTGTTAGAGAAACGCCTGGGCCGCTAGCCTAAGCCATGCCTAACAATGGTGAAAACTTGCAGCACCACCATAATGAGCATTCTGTGAAGCATCCTTAGTAAAAAATCTATGCACATAGTAAATAAAAAGATTGCTGAGATGCTCATTGTCGGCTGGCCTTGTCATTTTGATCACGGGATAGCTCTTGTACCATGTGCAAGGGGTACCCCGTTGGCGGTTCTCTATGATATGCATGTATGTATAATGACAAGAACTTGCAGGTGACAAAAGTTGAGTAGCATGCGGAGCGGCCCTCGTACTCAAGGGACTTGAGATTTCCAATTTATGGTCTGTCAAGCATATAACTCAGATTGGACCTCACTTTCACCTTAACCATATGAAGATTGCTATGATAGGGCCAATGAGAGCTCAAAGCTAATGAGTACCTTCCTTTCAAAATTAGGAAGCCTTTCAAACTTTTCAAAACCGTTTTCACTTCCTTGTTGAATCACCACTTATTCTATGAGCACTTTCTTGAGAGCATAGTTGTCATTCTTGTGTTTGTTCCAAAACTTGGTTAATTATGTCATGACTTTGATGCTTGTATCTCTGATATTTTTACCTCTAATCTTCACTTGAACTTCAAAGGTGCCTTGGCATTTATATTGTGCTATACAAACAAAGGCAAGCGAGATACCACTCTATCATACCTTACTATGAGCATTGCAATGTTCCTTATGTTTATGTTACATGCTTCTTATTATTATTGAGTTGGTTTCTCTTCATAGCTTGCAATGACTATTGATTAGACTTGGTTGCATGCTTCTTATTATGAATGGTTTAAGCATCTACTCCTGTGCTGAGAATATATACATCATATGAAGCAAATGTGTTTGTGAAAGTTCTTTTATCGCACTCAGTTTTCAACTGAACTATGATACGTTGGAAACGTATCTATAATTTTTGATGCTCCATGCTTGTTTAGTATCTACTTTTCTTTACTTGTCTACACTTTGAGATGCTTTATACATGTTTTCTGGTACTAACATATTAACAAGTTGCAACAGTGCCAGATGCCTGTTTTCTGCTGTTTTTGGTTTCAGAAAAGTTAGTAAAGAAATATTCTCGGAATTGGACGGGACAAATGTCAAAGTCAATTACTTTCTCTGGGGAACAAGAAGTCCAGAGGAGAGCCGGAGAGTCCGGCCAGGGCGGCCAGACCCACCCTAGGCGTGGGTGGGCCCTACCGCGCGCCTGGGAGGGGTGTGGGGCCCCTGGCCTCCTCCTCGGCCTCCCCCTTCGCCTATAAGAAGCCCCCGATGCAGAAACCCTAAGCACCCCGATCAAATCTCCACGAAACCGTATGTAGACGCTGTCACCATCGTCCCTAGGTCGGGGGATCTGAAGTTCTTCACGGGACCCTGCCGGAGGGGAGATCATCCCGGAGGCCTTCTATCCGGTATGATGCGTGAGTAGTTCCACCTTGGACTATGGGTCCATGTAGTAGCTAGATGGTTGTATCTCCTCCTTTGTGCTTTTATGTATAGATATTGTGAGTTCCGTACATGATCAAGATCTAATCTATTTGTAATCATGCATGTTGTGATTGCGGGGATCCGATGGATATTGAGATTATTGTGTTGGTTTGATTAATGGTTTTGTCTTTATGATTCTATCATGTCTGTGTTGTTTGTGATATTGCATGCTCTCCGTTGTTAGTAGCTATCTTGGCCAAGTAGTTGCTAGTGACTCTAAGAGGGGGTATTTATGCTCGATAGTGGGTTCATGCCTCTAGTTTCCAAGGGAAGTGATAATAATCTCTTCGATTGTAGATGTGTTGTTGCTACTAGGTAGAAAACAACGGTCTCTTGTTCATGGAACATGTGGACTGTTTACCTTATGCACTTTGCTTAAAGTAGTTGTCTGTTGCTTGCAACTTAATACTAGAGAGGGTTCGGATGATAACCTGAAGGTGGACTTCTAGTCATAGATGCAGTTGGATGGCGGTCTATGTATCTTGTTGTATTACCCAATCGAATCCCAAAGGATCTTTCTGATCAGTAATTGCATTGTGATGCCTTGCTCAGTTCCTGTCAATTGCACTGTTGTAATTTGTTTACCCTTCATGCCATGTTGTTTATCTAAGGAGAGCACCTCTAGTGAACTATGGACCCTGGTCCAATATTTACCATTGATACATCTTCCACTGTTACCTGTTTACTTTCTGCAAACCATTACCTTCCACACCATATGTTTAATCCTTTGTTACAGCAAACCAGTGAGGTTGACAACCTCACTGATTCGTTGGGACAAAGTCTTAAGTTTGTGTTGTGCAGGTCTCCGCGTTGCTTGAAACACCTGTGTGACGTTTTCTTCCTCCTTCTGGTTCGATAACCTTGGTCTCAACTGAGGGAAAACTTGCTGCTTGCTCTTCACACCCTGCGCTTGGGGTTACCAATGAAGTGCCACATCGATCATCATCAAATTGCTTGAGGACAAGAAATAATCTAAGATTGGGGGAGTTGATACGTCCAAAACGTATCTACTTTCTCGAACACTTTTGCTATTGTTTCTCCTCTAAACTTGTGTGATTTGGATACAACTAACATGGACTGACGCTGTTTTCAGCAGAATTACCTTGGTGTCTAGTTTTTGTGCAGAAAATCAACTATCAGGAAAAATCCTAGAAAATATGCCAAAAATTATATTTCACCAGAAGACCCATGGAGCCAGAAGATGAAACGGGGTGGAGGCCTGGGGGGCCCACACCCCTACCAGGAGCGGGTGGGCCCTGCCCCGCACCTAGGTAGGGTGCGGCCACTCCACGTACCCCCTCGGGATTCCTATGCGCCTATAAGTTACCCCTTGATCTAAAAACCGTGGGGGGTTCGACGTTTTCCAGAGAAGAGTTCCGCTCCGCCGCCAGCATCACAAACCAAGATTCGGATCCAGAAACTCCGTTCTGGCACCCTGCCGGGACGGGGAATTTGTAGAGGATCATCGCCATCGTCATCACCAACGCCTCTCCATCAACCATCGATGTTTCCCTCATCCATGAGTGAGTAATCCCCCGCTGTAGGCTTGGGGATGGTAGGGATTGGATGAGTTTTATCATGTAATCGAATAAGATTGTTAGGGCATAGTTCCTAGTATTTCTATTAGTGCTATTTGACTTTGTTGCAACTTGTTGTGCTTAATGCTTGTCACTAGGGCCCGAGTGCCATGATCTCAAATCTGAACTTATTATTGAATCATTATGGTAGTATTGTTTGTGATCTTATTTGCAAGTTGTGTACACATATCATTGTCCGGATCCAAAGGCCCCGAAGTGATAATAATTGGGACAACCGGAAGGGATGGCTGTGGTGTGAGGATCACATATGTTCATGGAGTGTTAATGCTTTGCTCCGGTGCTCTATTAAAAGGAGCACCTTAATTGCGAGTAGTTCCCTAGAGGCCCCTCTGCCACGGGCTGGCTGGACAGAAGATGTTATGCAAGTTCTCATTGCGAGCACGTATCACTATATATGGTGCACATGCCTAGGATTGTTTAGTAGTCGGATGCTTATTATTATTTATCTGCAATGCCCTAGATCTTGAAGTTACATGTTTAGACTCGTCCATACAACGCCCGTCCATCCATCCCTATGCCTACCGCACTCGAGTCCCACTGTTTACTGTTACTGTTACTATTTCTCCTGTTTCACTATTGTTGTTTCTTTCCTGTTGCTACTCCAAACTGTTGCTACTGATAAACTTCTGTGAGCAAGAACTATTTCCACGTGCAGCTAAATTGACAACTCAGTTATTAAGGCTTGCAAGTATTCTTTGGCTCCCCTTGTGTCGAATCAATAAATTGGGTAATACTACCCGCGAAGACTGTTGCGATCCCCTACACTTGTGGGTCATCAGTAACGTAAGGAAATCTGACACTGATGGAATTCTTCCCAGTACCATAGTAGTACCGAAAAAGAGTAAGAGTTGGCCTAATGCCAAGAAATCCCTCGCTAAGAGTTGCATGGGTGTTAATCTCTAGTAAAGAATTAGGGGGAGATTGTGAAGTTGCACACCGTAGTATTGGAGAGCCTCGGTGAGGAACTCCGACGGTGGGAGACTGAGGCCACGGTCGACGTGCGTCCCGAATAGGACTCGCTCGCCGTCGCGCGGTGCTGGAACGGCATCTCCGACACTGCCCTGCCATGCGCCGGAGACGAGGTAACCCTCATACTCCACGGGTTGCAGCTCGCTGCTGTCCATAACACTGGGGACCCAGAGGCCTTGCAATTTCCTCTCGTCCTGTCGTGGTATTGCCGACGAGTACGCCATGTAGGGGTCCTCACAGTGCGTGTTTAGAGACGTGGGGTAAGGCGGACGGTTGACGGGTATGAGGTAACACAGCTTACCCAGGTTCAGATCCCACAACGGTGGCGGAATCCTACTCCTGCTATAAATCACTATAATGGCAATACGCCGAGTTACAGAGATTAGGCTCGCTGTGCGAGGTTTGTGTAAACGATACTATGTTGTCTGAGATTGTACCCTAAAGGCTCCCATAGGCCCGACTTATATAGTCGCCAGGTCCTAGGGTTACAGGGAAAAGTCCTAGCCGGACAGGTTATAGAGTTCTACACCGTCTATTACTAGTCTTCTGTATCTTGCACTCCAAGGCTCCGGGTACGCTGGTGACTCCACCGTAGCCTTTCTTTATCCGGCACGGGCCTCCCTTCTGGATCCACCTAACTGGGCCGCCCAGCAGGCCATAGGCCATGCTACCGACTATGGGCCACCCGGGTTAGTCGGATAAGAGACATGCTATGAGGGTACCCATATAGCATATCCCCAACAGTAGCCCCCGGAGAACTCCGAGATCTTGCGCCGTCTTGCCTCTTCTCGTGGAATGCTCCGTCTAGCTGGATGTCGGCAAACCGTCAAGCAATATCTTGTAGTCCTCCCAAAGAACCCTGCAAAGATTTTCTCCGTCTTCTATGAGTAAGTCGGAGAAATGCTAAATCTTCCGTCGTACGCTCCCGTTGCCGGATTAAATCCGTCCATGCCGGAATCTTCGATGGGACGGCTCATCTACCATGTCGGTTATGACGACGTAGGCTATAGGTCAGCGACGCCTCGTAACTCACACATGCAGAGAACGTAATCATATCCGATTTTCCCGCGCGAGCGATACGAACCGTTGGCGGCGTGGCGAAATTACCGCGCACGTTCACGAACACGTCGTCTACGCGGCAACCGTCCGATTAGCTGCACGAATCTTGACGCAGAGTAAGATAAATAGCGGCCGTGGGACACTTGCCACTTTTTAACCCCATTCTCCTGCGTCATCGTCTTCTTCCTCCAGCCGCACGCCTCCTCGAGCTCTCCATGAAAACCTCGAGAAACCCTAGCCTCTTGCCTGCACCAGTCGTGTCCTCTTCCTCCTCCATGGCTAGCAGCAGCTCATCCCCATCAATGGCGGCGTCGAGCGAAGCCGCAGCGAAGCCGGCGAGCTCCGTCGTCGTTCCCCCAGAGGGCATGGTCATCCCCGCATCGGCTGTGATAGAAACCACCGGCGGCGACCATAACCTGGTGGCGCTGGAGCACCTGGAAGAGGAGCCAGACTCGCACAAAGGCGACTGGCGCGGCTCGAACATCACAGGCCGCGACCTCCAAGAGATGGTCGTGAGGGTTACCTCCCTGCGACGGAGGGGCTTGCCTGGCGGGCGGCGCCGGCCGGCGAGGTGACCCCCTCTCCCCAAGCCGGAGAGAAAGTATACCTTAAGGCGCAATTGGTACGCGGCGTTTCTCTGCCCATCTCCCACTTCTTCCTGTCCGTCTTGAATCACTTCAAGGTCCAACCCCACAACCTTTCCCCCAATAGTATCCTAGTGCTTAGCAACTTCGCGGCACTTTGTGAGGGTTACTTAGGGATTAGGCCTAGGTTAGATATGTTTGTGTACTTCTTCACCGTCAAACATGGAGCCGGACACAGCAAGGAGGAGCTTAGAAACTGCGGCACCATAAGCTTCAAGATCCGTCCTGGCCGGCGGTTCCCCGACATCGTCGGCCACGAGTCATGCAAAAATTGGCAGCGGACGTACTTCTATGGCCCCGACATTCCTTTGTCGGGCTGAGAAGCAACGTACCTAGACTTTGTGGACGGAGCCGCCGCCGAAGTCCCCACATGGCGGTCCCATGCCTCCCTTCCCTCCGACCTCAACGCTTCTCGCGCAATAAGGCGGATCAAATGGTTTGTAGAGACGGGTCTGACCGTCTTGGACCTAGCCATGTGCTGGTTCATCAGGCGGATCCAACCTCTGCAGCACCGTACGAAGCTTATGCACGAGTACACCGGCGACCGAAGGGATACTCTCCGGATCTCCGAGGACAACTTCTCGAGCGACTCCGTCAAGTTCCGCCTTAAGGGCATCGTCAAGGTGAAGGAGAAGAAGCGTGGCTTCACCCTCACCTACGACATGTTCGTAGACGGAAAGTGCCCAAAGGTAGACATTTATTTTCCGTGTATGACATTGCTCCAGTTTTTCCGTCTTGCTAATACCATCTTGTCTAACACAATGATTTCTCACTTGACAGATTAGCGATCTAGAGGAGGGCAACCTGGCAACCCAAATCTACGATCCCAAGATGAAGGAAGTCACGGTTGTATCCGACGATGATGTCCCGTTGGCGCGAAAGCGGAAGAGCTCCACCTCTGACGCTGCCGACGGAGGCAAGAAAAAGAAGACGGAGGGTGGAGCCTCCAAAAAGAGTACTGCCGCCCTGGAGGCGGAAAAGAAGAAAGCCATCGGGATGTTTGCCAAAGCGCCCCCCTAGTGTAAGCTTCTTATTCTCCGACATTGTCTTGTTTATCTGTCTTATTCCTGTACTTATGCTTTTTGCACGTTTCAGGAAGAAAGCCACAACCAGCCTCAAGAAGTCCTCCAAGACTCTTGGGGCTTCTAGAAATATCAAAGATATGATGCATCGTGACTCTTCCCCCGCCATTGCCCCTGCTACTCCTGCCGTCAAGCCCTCCTCCGCTCCGACAAGCTCCCAAGTCCAGGAGGCACCAGGCCCTTTCGCCATGGAAGTGGATTCTGGCGCCTCTACCGAACTCGCAATTGTCGGCGAGCAGGTGACGCAGGAGAGCGCTACTCTTCAAATGGCTGAAGCTCCGGCTAAGGATGCCATCGGTAGCGGCAAGGCGGTGGTGGGTGCTGGTACTTCTGCCGAAGGCGGAGCCTCCACTCCCCAGAAACCCCTCGAATTGCCGAAGATTATCTTCCCGGTGCTTACACCGGGTAGCACAACTATGGTTCCTAGAGGAGTGCCGTCATCTCCGACGTGCGGTCTTGAGGATCTACTCCGCCAAGCGGACATCTTGCGAAGTAACAACGTTTCCTTTGGCAAGCCGCTGGCCGCGAGTGCTACAAACCTCAAGATCATCGCACTTGTAAGTTTTACTTTACCTTTTGCATTTCATATGAGTATCCCACTGTAGCCCCCGAGGATGTATACGGAAAACCATTGGCTTTGCATCTATATGCTCTAAGAGTGACTAAGTTATAAAAAACTCTCACTGTAGCCCCCAAGCATTTAGATGGAATGAATTATTCCGACTAGATGCTTTGAGAGTAGCATACACAGTGTTCATAATTTTAAGTGCTATAGCCCCCAAGCCTCTAGTTGTAACTGAATTAGTTCCGACTAGATACTTAAAGAAAAGCTAAGCATTTTCCGAGTTAAAACTTTATATTGTAGCCCCCAAGCTTCTAGTTGAGAACTGAATTAGCTCCGACTAGATGCTTAAAGAAAAGCTAAGCATATTGCTAAGTTTAAAAAACTCTCGCTGTAGCCCCCGAGCACCTAGATGGAAAATCTCCGACTAGGGCTCCAAGTAGACTGAACAACGACTTGACTTTGTATTTGTTTCCACAAAATGAGAATGCTCGGAGGGGCATGGACAATGATAAGTACCATAAGATGCGCGCGGACCTTGAAGCTGAAATGGGTAAAACCACCATCTTGAAGGAACAGATCATCAAAAACAAGAGTCTGTTTTCTTTTTGCGCAGTTCCGTCTTACTTTTGTGCCTTCCTTCTTCGAGTACTCACTGTGTACTTTGTTTTCTCTGACTTGCAGAGCATGTAGCCAAGGCCAAGGATACTGTCGAGCAGTCCAAGCACATCCAGCAGCTGGACAGCGAGAACAAGATCCTTAAGAAGGAGAGGGAACAAATGCTGAAGATGCACGAGGATTCCATGAAAGCCCTGCAGGACTCCGCCTCCGTTGAGATCAATCGCTTGAAGGAGGAGCTTGCGATCCTACAGGATCAGAAGCAAGCTGCCGATGAGCAAAACCTTCGCCATAGCGAGGCGTTTAAGCTCCTCCAACAAGAGAAAGAATCCTTGGCGGGCGTCGTCTGGCAAGCTAAGGCCAGCATCTTCAGTAAGTATCCTCCGCCTTGTAGCTATGTAGTCTGGGTACTTAGAATTTTTGAACTCATGTAATCGTTGTCGGAATTTTCAGCGCCCCTGGGTTTAACCCGCTCGCCTCCTTCAGACAAGGAATGCATGATTCTTGCCGGTAACTTCATCAACACCGCCATCACCCAAGCCAAGGAGATCGCCCAGCCCCTCCAAATTTATATCAAGGCCTCGGACTCCGTGGTGAAGTACTCGGAGATTCTGCGCCGAGCCCGCGAGCGTGTCGCAAGCTGGAAAGCTTCATGTGCACGGGCTGGCGCAAGGATGGCGTTGTCCATGGTGAAGGCGCACTATGAAGGTGCCGACATCGACACGCTGACATCTGGTATCCTCGACGTGGATGATGACGGCAAGGAGATTGATCACGAAACCATCCTGTCATCACTCGCGGGTTATGACACCAGGGTTGCCGAGTTGGTGGACGTCGACGTCTTCGTGCCCAGGAACTTTCTTGACAACGTCGACCCTGAATCCTCCGAGTCTCCTCACAGTGGTGACGCTGAGGGTGAATCTCCGGCTGGTGATGATGCGGCCTCCAAGTCCCCTGCACCCAAGGAGTGAAAAACACTTTGTAATTCTTGTTTCACCTTTGGAGTGTGCATTGAAAAAACTTGGTGATGTAATCTTAAGGCGGAAAACAATGCTTGTCGTATCCTGCTACCACTACAACAAATTTGTCATGTAGAGACGCACAATATAAGGACTAGAGACATTTTTTATCATCTCTAAGGCACCATAGAGTCGCAACTATAAAGCGTCTCATGAGCGTCTTCTTATGCACCGTATCAAAACATCATAGGACGCTTTGATGAGCGTGTATACAAAAAGATAAGACGTTTATATAACATCTCTACCAAGTCTAAAGACGTTTTTGTATTTGAATTTTCATGTCGTCTCTACCATTCCTAATGACGGAATATCACGTCTCAAATAGATGCAAGGATGTGAATATGATTAACCCCTAGCTAGAGATGTCGATCCCAAAATTTCTCTTTCCAGTGAAATAGTATTATAGCTTACCGAATGGAAACTATATTAATGCATATGTTCACAACATACTAATTAGAATATGTTTCTCGTCTTCTTGATGTAGGCATTACATATACAAAATTGTATTGTTCATATATAACATACTAAGTAGCTCGCAGAAAACCAATTAAGTTTACAACAGTAAAAAAGCATCCCCAAGATGCAAATACACCCAAAAACTCATACATATTTACACACACAATGTATCTATATATGAACCTAAATCTACAGGCATCCAATATCTTCATTGTTCATTTATTGCATCCGTACATGTCCTTTGCAGTGATCCAATATCTTCAGTGTATGTTCATTCCATATGTACATGTACATTGCATATGTATATGTCCTTTGCAGTCATCCAATACCCTGCAGATCATTCAAAACATATGTAATTTAATGGGGCATAGACTCCTTCAAACAATTCATCAGAACAATTTAAGTGCAAATTCCACTATCAGACCAAATTTTACATCAAGGCGAAACAGGAAGTCAATTGGCTAGGAAAAATAAATTTGTAAGGACTGCAATTGATACATGACGACACACCAACTGTTTCAGTGGCCAATTCCGGTGATTCTGCTCCAAGGACTCTATAATAAAAAAATGGTTATATATATGCAGATCTATTGAACATTTCAGCGTACAAGTTAATCCAAATTTAAAACTAGTTTCATGTTAATATACCAAGAATCCCCTAAGGAGGATGGATCTGCAGATTTTATATGGAGAAAAGTGAACATATGAAAGATGTTCGGCTTCAGTGAAATAGATTGATCCATACAATCAGTCCTAGAGGTGACCACGCGCTCCTGTTTGTAAACGTATCTGAACTAAGGAAATAAAATTTCAACTAAGAATATCAGATCAATTTAGTTAAATCGGTAAGGAGGGCAGGGCTAGTACGAACTGTACACCTCCTTGTATTTGTGCATAAAACACGATTGAAGAATCACATAATCAAGACATACAATAAATCTGCAAGCAAAGTGTCTATGTCCAGTAGTACTGTAACTCCTGTCATATCTGCTTGCATGGAAATCTTAGATAAGCGTGTGTTAATAGGTTCTCTGATATAGCTCTGGTTTACTGCATTTGCGTAAAATACCATCTGTTCTCTATTCCGACGGAACAAAAGAAATGATGCCAACCTCACTCCTCGATCATACAGTTCCAGCTGAGGAGCATCTGTTTGTCCAAAATTGTGAAAGCATAGTGGAATGTAACTCAAATACTATTATAATTCATACGACCACTAAATTAAGCAATAAATAATTATAAACTGTTGCTGTTTCTTGTTGGGGGACAAAACCTTGTACTCGTTGAAGTAAATAAGGTAGAACAGGTAAGGCTGGGGGTGGGGAAAGAGGGCCTTGACCTGGAGCTTGTGTCGCAGGGAGAAGGGCGCAATTGACTGGAAGAAGACGATGCGTGGGTACGGCTCGCTGGCCGGCGAAGCGGATCTCGTTGCTGGGAACGGCCGGATCCCTTCGAGGTCAGGCTTGATCCATACAACCTCTTCCTCGTCACGGAAAGTTTTGGCTGGAACCGCCGCCGAGAGGAGAGCATCGCCCGCCTGCCCGCCGTCGCGCCGTGTGAGCGCCCTGCATTGGCGCACGCGAAGCCGCAGGTTGGTAAAAGGGGATACCATGCACGGAAGATGTGGTGGCGGCTAGGTTTTCCACTGTTTTCTTCTCTAAGTCATAGGCGTCCATGGGGAGAGGAGAACTCATGCCCATCGTGGAGTGGAATATAAGCCCAAAAAGTGTATCTTGAGACGACTCGAGCAGCGTCTCATAAAACGTCCTTAAAGAGTGTCTATATTTTACCTTGAGACGTAGACAAAAGGCGTCTAATAAATAACGTCTCTAGGTGTTTATTTTGTTGTAGTGTACTTAAGAATTAATGCCCAGCATGTATATATATTTTTTAAGCAAGTGTTGTCTTATCCATTACTTTGGTTCTTATGCTTGACTTTTCGTGAGTCGGAAGACTCGTTGTCGGAACCATGCGCTTAGGTGATGATACCCAATGGCACCGTCAAAAACCTTAGCACAAAATCGCCGACAATGAGTGCCGAAAGTCACTACTCCAGAATCCACATAAAAACAACAAAGAACGTGTAGACCAGAAAACTTAAGCTAACGCCGGTAGGCGGAATTTTCACAAGTGTAATCGCAAAGCTTGTGCATAAAGGTTTATATGATCCAAAAATAAACACTAAAGGAGGTAAAAGACTCAGCAGTATGAGTGAACCAAAGAGCTTTATTTTATTGATCATATAAGAGGTACACGATTAGATAAAAATGCTAAGTGTAGAAAGGACGTAGTTGTGCTATGTTCCATGGCTGATCAAGCTCCGGGTAGTCATCATCCGGGTCACGTCGCTTACGCTTATGATCCTCATTGGGTCTATCCTTGAGCTCACGATTGTCGACAAGGTAGTAAGACCCATTGAGCAGCGCCTTGCTTATGATGAACGGTCCTTCCCATGGCGGGGATAATTTGTGTGACTTCTTCTGCTTAAGTCGGAGTACTAAATCCCCCTCTTTAAACGAGCGATGCCGAACGCGACGACTATGGTAGCTGCGTAGCTTCTGCTGGTAGATGGCGGACCTTTGGCATGCCAAAACGCGCTCCTCCTCGAGAAGGTCCACATCTAGGCGTCTGGATTCTTCAGCATCATCTTCGTCGTAGGCGGCAACTCTTGGTGCATCGTGGAGGATGTCGGAAGGTAGGATGGCTTCTGCTCCATATACCATGAAATAGGGAGTGTAGGCGGTGGATCTGTTGGGTGTAGTTCGTAAACTCCACAGCACAGACGGCAATTCTTCTGCCCAGGCTCCAACTGCTCTATGTAGCGGTGCCTCAAGACGTGGCTTGATTCCCTGCAGAATTAATCCATTGGCTCGCTCAACTTGACAATTGGATTGTGGGTGTGCCACATATGCAAGGTCAAGTCGGATGCCTTTGTCCCAGCAATAGGCCTCCACTTCTCCGAGTGACAAGTTGCTTCCATTGTCGGTGATGATGCTATGTGGGAGACCAAACCTCACCACTAGATCCCGGACAAATCTAAGGGCAGTTGCCCCATCAAGCTTTCTAATGGGTATAGCTTCTATCCATTTGGTGAATTTGTCAACTGCTACAAGCAGATGCGTAAACCCACACGGTGCCGTTTGCAACGGCCCCACCATGTCTAGCCCCCAGACTGCAAACGGCCAAGTTATTGGTATTGTTCGCAATTCTTCAGCAGGAACATGTGGTTGTCGGGCATAATACTGGCATCCTGTGCACGTCTCAACCAGCTTATCGGCGTCCGCCTTCGCGGTCAGCCAGTAGAATACTTGCCGGAAGGATTTCGCGACCAACGATCGATGAGCGGCGTGATGCCCGCAATCTCCGAGATGGATTTCGCGTAGGATTTCCATACCTTCTATCTGGGAAACACACTTTAGGTATACACCAGTAGTGCTCCTTTTGTAGAGTTTCCCATTGATTATGGTATAACCCTTTGCTCGCCGTACTGTCGTCTTTCGACCTCGTCGTCGGGCAAAGTTCCGTGTTCGAGGTATTCCATGAACGGTTTTGTCCAAGCCGGAGGGATCTTTGTCACCATGTTGATGAAAGAGTCAGCTCTATCCGGGTTGTCGATGTCGGCGCCCTTCACAGATGGTGTGCGTAGATGCTCTAGGAAAACTCCTGGCGGAATTTGCTTGCGCCCTGATCCAAGCTTAGACAGTAGATCAGCCGCCTCGTTTTGCTCCCTAGGTACATACTTGACCTCGTAGCCCAACAAGCTCTTGGCTATCTCGTCCACTTCGTCACGATATGCCGCCATCATAGGGTTCCGCGCATTCCAGGTGCCAGCCACCTGCTGGGCAACCAAGTCGGAATCTCCACAGCAAACTATGCGCCTGATGCCAATATCGTTGGCTACACATAATCCGTGAATGAGTGCTTCATACTCCGCCATGTTGTTTGTAGCCTCGAAGTGGATCTGCAGAACGTAGTGTAGCTTGTCTCCTTTTGGTGACTATAGCAATACACCAGCCCCCGAGCCGTTGAGCAGCTTTGATCCGTCAAAGTGCATCACCCAGTACTCTGGTTCTGGCAACGGAGTGGCATCTGGCATCTCCGTCCAATCTGCAATAAAATTCGCCAAGGCTTGTGACTTGATAGCGTCGCGTCTTTTGTAGGTGATCTCGAAGGCGGCAAGTTCAATGCCCCACTTCACGACCCTTCCTGTAGCGTCGCTGTTGTTGATAATATCGGACAGTGGAGTCTTGCTCACTACTGTGATTGGGTGCTCCTGAAAGTAATGCCTCAACTTCCGAGAAGCGAGGAATACTCCATAAGCTATATTTTGGTAGTGCGGGTAACGCTGCTTGGACTCCGTCAAGACCTCGCTTACATAGTAAACTGGTCGTTGAACTCCGTGCTCATAGCCTGGTTCCTTCCGTCCTACCACGACGACGATGCTGATAACCCGGTTGGTTGCCGCCATGTAAATTAACAGGGGCTCGCCAGGCTCGGGTGCTGCAAGGAGGGGCGCTGAGGAAAGAATCTCCTTGAGCTGCTTCAATGCTGCATCTGCCTCGTCCGTCCATGTGAATTTGTCCGCCTTCTTCAGCAACTTGTACAGCGGCAGAGCCTTCTCTCCAAGTCGGCTGATGAACCGACTAACTGCTGCAACACAACCTGTTAGTCGTTGGATGTCCTTTAGGCATGTCAGACGGTTTATGTTTAAGATAGCTTTGATTTTCTCCGGGTTGACCTCGATTCCGCGCTGGGAAACGATGAAGCCCAATAGTTTGCTGGCTGGAACCCCGAAGACGCACTTCTTCGGGTTGAGCATCATGTTGTATTTTCGGAGATTATCAAAGGTTTCTTTTAAGTCGGAGATTAAGTCATTTGATTTTTTAGACATCACCGCGATATCGTCCACATAGGCATGAACGTTCCGACCAATTTGGTCGTGAAGGCAACGTTGCATTGTCCGCTGGTAGGTAGCACCTGCGTTTTTCAGCCCAAAGGGCATCGTGACATAGCAAAACGTGTCATACGGGGTAGTGAACGAAGTGGCCAATTGGTCCGACTTCCTCATCTTGATCTGGTGGTATCCTGAGTATGCATCAAGAAAACACAAAAGTTCCGAGCCAGCCGTCGAGTCAATGACTTGGTCAATGCGAGGCAAAGCAAACGGATCTTTGGGACATGCTTTGTTCAAGCCGGTGTAATCAACACACATTCTTAATTCATTGGTTCCCTTTTTGGGGACAAGTACAGGATTGGCCACCCATCGGGTGTGAAGGACTTCTCGGATAAACTCAGCCTTAAGTAACCTAGCTATCTCTTTGCCAATGGCGC
This sequence comes from Avena sativa, assembly GCA_916181665.1. Taxonomy (NCBI): domain Eukaryota; kingdom Viridiplantae; phylum Streptophyta; class Magnoliopsida; order Poales; family Poaceae; genus Avena; species Avena sativa. The sequence continues at coordinate 35,804,685 of OV702285.1, read as the reverse complement.
GTCTCTTCTCATCTCCGAAGCGTCGTAGAGGTTGTTTCACTGGTTTACATTTTGGATCTATGTTTAAGTTGTGCTCGGAAAGTTCCTTAGGTACACCTTTCATGTCGGCAGGTTTCCAGGCAAAGATGTCCCTATTCTCACGGAGGAACTCGACGAGCGCGCTTTCCTATTTGGGATCCAGGTTCGTCCCAATGGCGACGGTCTTGGAGGCATCGCCTACCACAAGTTCCACCAGCTTGGTCTCGATGGCGGCCTTGAACGCAGGAGCGGAGTCGGAGATCTGCTTCTTCGACGCGGGCATCTCTGAGTCATTGACCTTGCTCTGGATCTCTTTGAATTCTTCGCTGTAGAGGACAGCTTCTGCAACGACTGCTTCATTGATCTTGCAGTCCCTTGCCTTGGTAAAGCTTCCGGATACGGTGATGACACCGTTCGGTCCGGGTATCTTGAGGTTGTTGTAGACGAAGCATGGCTTGGCCATGAACGTGTGGAATATGTCGCGGCCGAATATGACGTGGTAACGCTCTTGAAGGGGACTACCTCAAAGGTCATGCGCTCTTGGCGGTAATTGTTAGCGTCGCTAAAGGCTACCTGAAGTGTGATGCACCCAAGGGACCGAGCCTCCCGACCAGGCACTACGCCGCGGAACACGGTGTTGGTCTGCCTTAGGTTTGCCTCCGTCAAGTTCATCTTTTGCAGTGTATCTAGGTACATGATGTTGATGCTGCTTCCACTGTCCACCATGCACTTGGTGAACTCCACGCCGTCAGTCAATGGGTTGATGACCATGGCGTACTGGTTCTCCGTGGGCACAAGGTCTGGGTGGTCCGTCCTGTCCCAAGTTATTGGAACCTCCGACCAGCGCAGGTATTGGGGAGCTGGGGGGAGAGTGGCCATCAGGATCCTCAGAGAGGTCTTATGTTGTCAGACGGTGGGGGTGCCAAGGAAAGTGTGGTAGACTGGGGCCTTCTTTGCGAAGGGGTTCTTGCCCTTGTCGTTGCTCTTGGCGGCGTGCTTGGGGTCAACGTCCTCGTCCATGTCACTTGAATCCTTGGACTCCTCCTCCTTCTTCTTCCCCTTGCCCTTGCCTCGCGGTCTGTTCTTCCGACTTTGCTTATAGCCGGACTCCGGGTCTTCCTTGAGGTCGTTGACGAACTTGCAGTGTCGATTGGTATGGGTGGCCTTGCCGTTGGCGTCGAGGTGTACGAGGCACGACATATCACGGTACTCTTCGTAGGTTTGGGGAACGCGGAGCTGCGCCGAGTTGGTTTCACTTCCTCGCTACTGCCCGCGGCCTGCTCCCCTTCCTCGGCCACATTGTCCGCCTTCTCCTCGTCCTGCAAAAGTCATGGCGACCATGTCGGTAGATTGCTTTTCTTCTGGAGAGGTTTTCCGCTTTGTACTGCTGTTCCTCCGAGCTTGAGTTGGAACGGCCGTTGCCGACAAGGAGCCACGAGCATCGTCGTCGGCAGCTGCGAACTCACTAGCTAACTGAATCATCTGATTCAAGTCAAGCTGATGATTGTCCTGCAAGCGCTTCAGCTTATGTCGGAGTAACGTGCCTCTTTCCAACCCATCGATGAAGGCGGCCATTGCGGTCTGGGCGTGCACTCCTGCGCAGGAATTCTTCATATCCAGCCAGCGGGAGAGGTAGGCGCGAGATGTCTCGTCTTTATCTTGCACGCACCGCTGTAGATCGCCCACCGGGCAGGGACGCTTGTATGTACCCTCAAAGTTCTTGGTGAATGCTTCTTGCATGTCCAGCCAGTTGTAGATAGATTTCTCCGGCAAGTCGTCGATCCATTGATGGGCCGTGCCCACCAACATTAATGGGAGGTACTTGACGGCGACGTTGGGGTTACCTCCGGCAATCTCCACCGCATTGCCGTAGTCCTGCAACCATGTGGCAGGCTTGGCGGTGCCGTCATAGGGCTTGATGGTCTTGTCAATCTGGAATCCTTTGGGGTAAGTTGCGGACCATATTGCAGGTCCAAAGCAACGTGGTCCCAGGTATGGTCCTTCCCGGGCCTCGTGGATCTTATCGATCCGCGAACGTGCATCGTACGGCTCCGAGTTCTTCTTATTTTTCTCAACAGAGGATGGGCTGCGTGAACGACACGGACCCCCTCCGTCATGGTGACTGCTTGGCGGCAACGGAGGCAGAGGTGGCGGTGGGTTAGCTTTCTTGCTGTTACCCTCCTGCGACGCTTCACGCCTGTCGCGGTTGCTTGTCGGACGCGGAGGGTCATGGCGCGACCTGCTCTTATGTCCTTCGTTGTGCTTTCCGTCATGGCGGGTCTGCTCCGCGTTGTCGCGGATGACGATGCCACACTGCTTTGGTGGGGGCATATCTGTGCGATGGTGAGCCTTGTAGTCTTCCTGGCATCGGGGGGATTGGGGCGGTGGCGATGGGCGGCGAGGTAGGGATCTTTCTCCGTGGTCGGAGGATATGGGGATAGCATCCTTCCTGTTGCGCGCATCCCTCCGTCTTCGTTCTGATGAACCCGTCCGCGATCCGACATCCTGAGGAGATCTATCCCTTTGTGGTTTGTACTGGCTAGATCGGCAGAGCGCTGGGTCAGACTCAAGCCTCTGAGAGGTGGCCTTTTCCTGTTGCTTTACCGCCTTGGCCACTAGGTCATAGACCTGGTCCACTGCCTCAGGCGATCTATCCTGCTCCAGAAGGGTATTGGCGACGGCGAGGTTAAGGAGTGGGGTGGGCATCACCTGCTTGCCTTCACTGTCAATGTATGGCTTGGCTTGTGCCGGCTTCGAGGGAGCCCATCCTAGGTTGCGTCGTACACCAGGATCATTGATGATGCGAGCCAAAGACTTCTTAGCCTTCTGCTGCTGGAGCAGAGTCTTGTACTCGGCCTCCATTGCTCTAGCTTTTTCTATGGACTTCTGCGCGTTGACCAGATCTCGATCTAGTTTAGCGCCTTGCTCCGCGATGGCTTGCGCTTCCTCCAGCAGTTGCTGGCGCTTCTTGTCAAGCTGAGTCACGTTCCGGATATGATCAACAGTTAGTGGCTCAACGAGGAGGTTGTCGTACATCACTCTATCAGCTGGAGTAACATGGGCTGCTGCCGACGTAGATGCTGGAGGCGGCAAGTTTGCGGTGTTGTTGTTGCTCGGACCGGTGCCGAGTTCCTGCGGCTGCTGCACTGGATTAGGCAGAGGAGGCATGACTCTTGCGCGATCATCGTCAGCAGCAATAAGTGGCCCCTTCCCCTTATCTAGCACCGTAGGCGGAGCTTGCCCGGGCTGGTCTTCATCCATCGCTGTCCCGATGGTGACGAACACCTCTCGAGACATGACGGTGTTATTAGCTTGCTCGTCGCGCGAGTACTCCTCCTCCATCTCCTGCATGGCAGAGTCTAGCTCCTCTAGACTAAAGTCTATCTCCTCTGAATCTGCACTGAAATCAGCATAAAGCGCGTCAATGACAGAGTCGGAGGGTGCCAGGACTTCCTCGATGACGGGTGGTGGAGGTGCAATGGCCTCGACAATGACTGGAGGTGGCGGCGCTGCTGCAACGATGGCGGCCGGAGGAGGTGGTGGTGGCTGAATCGGAGGTGCTCCGTCAATGAGCAAGCGCTGTCTGAGCTGCCGCTTCAGCCTCCGTGTAGTTGTTGACGGTGTTCACCATGCCTTCGAAGGTGAGGCGTCCTAACGCCTGTTGCCATCTTAGAGAATGTCGTAGAAGCGTGTCGTGGTCCAGTCCTTCCACAAAGTGATAGATGGCATCATCTTTGGGGTAATTGGCCAGGTCGGCCCGTATACGGAGCCACCTGGCGAGGTAGTCGCGGGGGTTTTCGCCCTCTCTCTGAACGCAGTGTGCTAGATTGAAGATGGTAACCACGCCGACGAACTTGGATCTCTGCTGTCCAGACGCACGGGCGGAGCCGGCGGATTTGCAGTGATCTTCCACCTTTATATCCTGCATAGGGGCGGTTTGGGTGGGTCTTGAATTTTTCCGATCTTTGCTGGCAAACTCCGAGGAGAGATACGACATTGATCCTTCCGCGAACGTATCCTGTCCGTAGGCGGTCCGTGCGGGTCTTGATGCTCCTCCGACTCCCAGGGAACTAGTGCCCGAGTCGGTTTCGCCGATGAAAAGGTGGATGTCTCCGATAGGAACGATCGAACACCGTGTAGGGTTCGTCTTCGCCGGGATCCAAAACTCGTCGGGAGGGACGATCGGAACGTTGCCGGAGAAGAGAACGCGACCGATGGATACGGTTTTGCCGATTCCCGCGAAGATCTTGGTCCTCGCCCGCTGAAGAGCCTGAAGCGCCTCTTGCCCCACGGTGGGCGCCAACTGTCGTGGTATTGCCGACGAGTACGCCATGGAGGGGTCCTCACAGTGCGTGTTTAGAGACGTGGGGTAAGGCGGACGGTTGACGGGTACGAGGTAACACAGCTTACCCAGGTTCAGATCCCACAACGGTGGCGGAATCCTACTCCTGCTATAAATCACTATAATGGCAATACGCCGAGTTACAGAGATTAGGCTCGCTGTGCGAGGTGTGTGTAAACGATACTATGTTGTCTGAGATTGTGCCCTAAAGGCTCCCATAGACCCGACTTATATAGTCGCCAGGTCCTAGGGTTACAGGGAAAAGTCCTAGCCGGACAGGTTACAGAGTTCTACACCGTCTATTACCAGTCTTGTGTATCTTGCACTCCAAGGCTCCGGGTATGCTGGTGACTCCACCGTAGCCTTCCTTTATCCGGCACGGGCCTCCCTTCTGGATCCACCTAATTGGGCCGCCCAGCAGGCCATAGGCCATGCTACCGACTATGGGCCACCCAGGTTAGTCGGATAAGAGACATGCTATGAGGATACCCATATAGCATATCCCCAACACGTCCGCCGTCGTCGCGCCCGTCTCCACCGCCGCTAAGGAACTTGATGATGGTCCATCTCGCCGGAGGAGGTCAAAGATTGGCGGCGCTGGGTTTTTTCGGTGCATGGAAGAGAAAGGATGCGAAGCGCTCGAGGAGTATGAGGAGGAAATGAAAGCGACGAGGAATGATTTTGGGAGAGAGATCTCTATCTTAAAAACCTCTATGCCAAGATTCGCGTCGGATCCACGCGATTTGTGCCACATGTATAGGAGAGAGAGGAGGCTTCCTCGCGACGCCTCCTCCCCCTCGATTCTGGCGCGTGCATTGAAACGGTGTTCTATTCCATGTAAAATAGACCCACGAACAGTCGTGCTGACAGGATGTTTGTTAGTGACATGACCTGACCTAAAAAGTTGTCAGGCAGAGTGACACTATTCAAATCCAGCCCATGTTTTGAATCTAGCAAGGAAATGACTAAAGTCAAGAAGATATATCTGACTCAGATGACTCGAAATCCTACATTGTTAAATGAAGTTTTAGGGAACCCTTCAAGATTCTCAAGTCGAAGAAACCATCAAGCTAGGAGATTTATCTAACTTTGGATCTTGGAGACTTCCGGGGCCTACTGTTGGGGATATACTTTCCAGGTATACCCACAGGACTTACTAACCAGGGTGGCCTATCAACGGGTTAGAGATTTGCTTCACAGGCGGCCTAGTCAGGGAAAGAAGACGAAATCCAATCCGTCTACAACAAGGCCGAGAAGAATTAACGACTTAGGCATGTAGTATTACTTGTTGTCTAAGTTGTAGTACTTACTGACTCTATAACGTAGCTGGATAGGTTTTTCCTATAACCCTAGGTCTTGGCACCTTTATAAGACAGACCTAAGGGAGCCTTTAGGGTACAATATCTACTACAACCACAACCAACTCGCACAGGTGAACCTATCTTATAATCCGTTATAATATCCGGCTCTCGCCGATATATTACTAGGTTGCAAGCAAAAGTAGGATCTGATCACCGCAGTCGAATCTGAACCTGGGTAAACTTGTGCTCACCGCTCCCGGAACACCGTACGTCTCACACCCCATATTCTCAATGCCGCTAGGACCCCCTATGGCGTACTTGTCATCAATCCGACGACACTATTGCCACACATAGATCACAAACATGCTCCAACACACCAAATAATTCACAAAAATAAAGTCATATATGTCCATAGTAGTGCATATAAAAGCTCCAACACAACAAACAAGTGCATACACAACCTCCATGACCACAAATAGTGCATATCAAGTGCATATGTTCATAATACAAGTCCACACATGTCAACACATCGCCGGAGATCGACAAGTTCATCATTCATGCACATGCTACAAGTTTGAAAGCAAACACATGAGACTCACAAGTAATTTGGCATAGCATAGAACATAGATAGTAATTTTTGACAAGTCATGTGGTAAAAATAACAACAACTCATATGGAAAGAATAATGACATGATATTCACATAAGTCATATGGTAACAATAATCACAATTTTGACAAGTCAATGAACAAAGGAAGTAAATTTTGACGAGTAAAGGAACATATATAGCACTATGATGTGGAACATATTTTGGCAAGATCTACCACATGTGGAATTTTGGCAATATCATGTTTTTCTCTACGGCTAAGTTTTTCTATGACTAAGTTTCTCTATGGCTACGCTTCTCTATGGCTACCACATGTGGACTAAGTTTATGTATGGCTACGTTTCTCTATTACTAAGTGTAGGAGATATAACCTAGAGACAAAGCTTGCGGGCGATGTTTGGGTTGTTGAAGCTATGGTGTCCTGTCATAGGAGTTGTCATCTCATCTTGATTCGATGGCCCACCTTGCCTGTTGTTGTTGGTTCCACCCAAAAATTGTAGCTACAAGATGGATAATTGTGATCCTTAGTCCATATGCACTTTCCATGTGCTATTTTGAGATTGGCACGTAAAACACAAGACAACTTACCCATGCATCGATGTCAAAAGGAGGTGCATCAAACATAGGAAGAGGGACGCCACTCGGCTGAGTGGCCTACAAAACAAGCATGTGCGGGTAAGGTGTATGGAATTAGGATTTGTCTTAGGTTGTATGAGCAAGAACTTACCAATAAGTGAGTTTACACGGCTTTCATATACTGTGTCATCCACCCCACCAACATCTGCTACTGCTGCATATTCACCTGCTGTTGCTGCATCCACTAGGCCTGGGCCATCTCCCTCTCTCTCTCCTCTCGGCCTCCAATTCCATCTATGTTGTGTTATTATAAGTTCATGGATGTTGCAATGGAAAACATGGAATAAATTATGGATGACCAAGGAAGAAGAACATACCCGGAATTTGCCTATGGCTATAGACGACACCGTCGGGCGGGGCTATATGGCAGGGGAGGTGCTCGTGTTTGGCACGCCTCATCTGTCTCATAGACGGGATGGTCTTGAGATCGATGGGGGCTGAACATGCTATAACACTTAGCAGAGTCATGAATGTGTAAGTGAAAATGTCCCGTTGCGGGTATATTGGGGGCTACAATGTGGCACAGGGTTCTAAACTTGGTTTTATATGTATCTATGGCTTAAATAAACCTAATTTAATAAAAATGTATATTGATGGAACCTCGTGTGGAGAAATCTAGAGGGTAGACCTTCTCGGGTCCATAGACTGGTATTTTCGTTGGAGAAAGACCCCCAGAGCGCCGAAATCCCGCAAAAAATTTGTATATGGACCTAGAACATGTGTGCAACTTTTCATAGATGAAATATGGGTGATAATAGAAATGAAATGTTTCCTGAAAGAAAAGTGTGCTGAAATAAAATAGAGATAAAAAGAACCGGAAAAAAATAAAAAAACTAATTTGGTTTGTCGTGTGCCGCCACACGACAAAGGCTATGCCATGTACATGGGAGAGCGCAGATTTTCAAGAAAAAATAGAAATATTTGTTAATAAAATAATATGGCGGAAAAATTCACGCGTAGGAATATTTGGGAATTCGAATCTATGTTGTGTGTAATGTTTCGAACACGGCAAAGTCGTGACATCATGATGACACCGTCAACTGCGCCGAGGTGGTGGGCCCCGCTTGATAGTGTGCCGTGTGTTGTCTTTGCCATGGGTCCCTTTTCCCCTACGCTGTGATTTATTCTTTGTCATGGGTCGTCTCTTATTCGTTTTGCCATGACATTTTTCTTTGTCGTGGGTCGTCTCTTGTCGTGGTGGTGGCATGGCAGATGCCATGGGTAGGCTAAAGTATGGGGCCAATGGATGCTAGTGGGATCTAGGGAGGGAAGATGTAGTGATTTCTACACACAACTGACTAGAACTTGAATCTTTATTTCTCCTTGAACGAGTTACAAGTGCTCCTAGAGCTGTATCATGGAAAGGAAGAAAACCACAATGCAAACTCTACGGTCTCAAATGAATCGATCCCCCCTCCAGGAACATGTGCCCCTCCTTATAAAGGGGTCCCTTTGTTCATCCTAGGGCTGACGTGGCAAGCATATTCCTGAAATATGCTTGTCCCAAAGTAGTAACTCGGCGGACTCCTTTCCGTGTCCCCCTTATATTGGTGGCAAAGATCCAGAGACCCCCACATGTGATCCTCGGGCATCCCCACTGTCACCTCCGTGACGCTGGTCTGCCCCTCTGTGGCTCTGCTCTTTGTCCTTAGTGCTTGGCCTTGTGTAGATTCCTCCTAGCTAGTAACTAGGGTTTGACTCTAGGATCCTTCTCCTTCTCCTGCAAGTCTCCCTTTACTCGGCCTCGTCTTACTTAACTCGGCCCGGCCTTCACCTGCATATGAACTGATTAATCTTACTCGGTCGACTTAACTCACACGTCGGCCGAGTAAGGTGTTACTCACTCGATTCTTGCCAAGCCATGGCCCATTCGGCTGAGTCTCAGAAGACTCGGCCGACTTAGCTTATAATTCGGCCTATGGTAAGAGAGGTTCCTTCCTTCTTTCCGCTATCTTGACCCTACCTGGGGTCATCCCCCCAACATTAGTCCCCGAAGCTGGTGCGGTCCTACCGGAAACTTCGGCGGGGCCACATCAGTTTCCAGACATTCATTCTTTCTAATTTCTTGTCCGAGGTATTTCTTAGCTCATGCTCTTTTTTAGCTGTCCTCCTTCCCTTCTTCCTCTTTTACCGAGGTATGAATTGTGCTCTGAGTCATTCTCTCTTTTCCGGGGTATCTACTTGACTTCTAGAGTAAGCCTCGTCTTACGTGCACCAATCATCACTACTCCCTAGTTTTTTGTTCCGCTACAGTGCTAACTGACATGCTACAGTGATTACTGCACCAGTTATTCTTCCGTCGATTCCTCCGACGAGCCCATGTCTATCTCCGCCAGCGGCGCTCTCGTCGGGGAAGAAGATCTTGCGGCGGGTCCAGAACGGTGTTCCTGGCAAGGTTCCACGGTTACTCGCCGGGAGGTTGAGTGGCTGATCAAGACTCGCCGAATCCCTGCCAAGGTAATTTGTCGCTTACCCGGCAAAGAATCCTCCCCCGTGCTTGATGAGGGTGAGTTTGTAGTTTTCATGTCCCATTTTGCTCGCGGATTCGGTCTCCCTCTTAGTGATTTCGCTAGGGAATTCTTAGATTACTTCGGCCTTCAGCCGCATCACCTGCCGGCTAATGCCGTTGCTTCTCTGTCGGCCTTTATCTCGGCTTCGGAGGGGTACTTCGGCCTTTGTCCTTCTATAGATGTATGGTCTAAATTATTTCAAATCCGGGCTAACGTGGTGCCGGATAAGTCTCTCCATCCCTCTGATAAATCTCTCACCCAATGCGGGGCCACCTCCATTACACCTCGAAAAAACTCCGTGTTCCCCCGCGTTGCGGGCCTCGAGTCTTGTAAGAAGTGGCATAGATCATTTTTCTATGTCAAGAATACCGGAACGGAGGATAAGATTCGGCTCCCCGCTTTCTCTATCGGTCATCCTTCGAAGAAGAACTGCTCTATAATCCGAGGAAAACTCATGCCCTTGCCGAGGCATTCAAGCTCCGACTTAAGCAGTTCACTCGTGCTGGGCTCCGGGGCGAAGATTTGATGACTGCGTTTGTTAGCAGCTGGATCTGCCCCTTCCAGATTCGCTCCCACAAGCTCTGCTATATGAGTGGTCCTTTGGATCCCAATCGAGTCTCTATGGTTGAGCTTGATGATTACCAGATTTATAAATGTGTCCGGGCTATTTTCAAGACTGAGATGCCCGAGGAATGGATGTGGGGAATGAAGCCATTTACTCGCGGGAATCCTCCTCCTTAGGTAAATTAAACTTAGGTGGTTTCTTTCGAGGTATTCTTCCATTGTCTTTTCACTAACTCCTGTCTTCTTTTCCCGCAGAGGTTTGCGGAGCAGACCATGAAAGACTTCGAGGTTTTGGCTCTTCCGTGGACCGCTGACCGCAATACCCCAGACAATGGAGAACCTGATCTAGAGCATTTCATTCCTAAGCCGGAAGGTGCTCCTGTTCGTGCCCGGAGCAAGACCTCGGCCCGTGCCGATGAAGGTGATTCGAACGACGTCCAAATTCTCGAGGTAGTTGCCGTGGTGCCTATCTCTTACGCATTTTTGGCTCCTTATTTCCAAGCTAATCAAGCTGGTCAGGTGCATGATGTCGAGCCTCTCGCTTTCGAAGCTCCTATTGCTTCGAAGAAGCGCACCGCTTCGACGGATCCTTCCGATGCTGCCCCCAAGAAGCGAACCAAGAAATCTTCTCAGCACATTCCGAGGCATAAGACCATGCCTGGGGTTACTAGGTAAGTTTCCCTTTATGTTTTCATTTTTATTTCTTGTTTCTATCTTTCTATTTCTGAATCAATTTTTACCTTTTTGCAGAGCTCCACTTTCCGCAAAGCCAAGCGGTCCGAGTATGACATCTCATACTACTCGGCCGCCTTCTCCCCCACCTCCGAAGGACGTTCAGGTTTCGAGTCCTCCTCGTGTTGTTTCTCCTTCAAGGCCGACTAATGCATCTCCTCGTCGAGATGCGCCCATTGCTCCCCCCGTTGTTTCCGATGATGCCCCAATGTTGAATCACCCGGCCGACTCTGCTGTCCCCCTCAAAACTCCCGAGGTTTCCCCCAATGATCCTTCGACCATCGCCATTCCCGCTCCTGCTCCAATTTCCACCGAGGTTACCACCAACCCGGCCCCTTTGGAGACAGTTGTTCCTCCTGCCGCCAAGGACGTGGCCCCCAGCGATGAAGTTGCTGCCCCTGCCGAAGTTTCTGCCAAGGGCAAGAAAGTTGTTGCCACTAAATCCTTGCCATCTTAGAAGGAGCCAACAAGATCTTCTCAGCCCAGCATTGTTGACATGCTTCATAAAGGAGCTTCTATTGCTAAACCTGGCGTCGCCCTTGCCGCCGACACACAACTTATTCTTCATAAGAGTCTGGCGGCGGCGACAGTTATGCAATAGGCCCGAGGTAAAGTGTTGACTCGCACTGAGAGCGAGAATAGCCTCGGCTCGCTGGTGGAGTATGCCAATAACTGGAATGCCGCCGACCAACTTGAAGGCAAACCGAGTAGCCAACTGTTCCAGCTTTCCGACATCAGTAGTCGCTTGGATATGGCTGCCAAGATCGTCCTCGAAAGTGATAAGATGAACGAAGTAAGCGTCTCAGTTGATACTTCGTCTACTATTCATATGATACTATATACACACTAGTCCCCGAAGCTTGCAATCGATGATTTGTTATTCGTTTGGAAGATTCAACTTGTTTCAAATATATTTGTTTGCCTAGTCAAAGTTCTTCGTGGTTCGGATCAACCGTGGTTTTGATTATTCCGTCTTCTAGATCCGAGTAAAGTTTTACTTGATTCGGATCTGTTTTATTCTTGAATATCCAGTCATCTAGATCCTAGTCAAGTTTTACTTGATTCGGATCTGTTTTACTTTTGAATATCCAGCCATCTAGATACGAGTCAAGTTTTACTTGATTCAGATCTATTTTACTTTTGAATATCCAGCCACCTAGATCCGAGTCAAGTTTTACCTGATTCGGATCTGTTTTACTTTTGAATATCCAGCCATCCAGATTCGATTCAAGTTTTACTTAATTCGGATGTGTTTCACTTTTGAATATCCAGCCATCCAGATTCGAGTCAAGTTTTACTTGATTCAGATCTGTTTTACTTTTGAATATCCAGCCATCCAGATTCGAGTCAAGTTTTACTTGATTCGGATCTGTTTTACTTTTGAATATCCAGCCATCCAGATTCGAGTCAAGTTTTACTTGATTCAGATCTGTTTTACTTTTGAATATCCAGCCATCCAGATTCGAGTCAAGTTTTACTTGATTCGGATCTGTTTCTACTTTGTGTAACCTGTTGTCATCTTTAGGTTACTCATGATCGGCGGACAGCCGAATTTCAAAGGTAACTCTTTACGCACAAAAAACTTCAAGATAAATTTGAGCAAATCGTCCCTGTTGTGAAGAAAACTGGTAAACTATTTGGTTCATTTAGTTTATTTTACCCTTGTAAGAAAAATTTAGTTTCTGTACCAACTTCTATCTTGCTGTTTGCAGCTAGTGTAAACAATTTGAATACCCAGCTTACCAAAAAAGTTGGCGTTCTTGAAGGTTAGTTACTCCTTTTGCCTTTTAATTTACCAACTTTTTATGCGAGGTAAATCTTGGGTATCTTATGACTTCCCGGCTTTGGTATATCCGAGTTACAAACACTTGCAGCAACGCATCGAGAATGCATATCTATGCCTGATATGATGCTGCATTTTTTAGAACAAGCTGGCGCTCATTCGGCACAACTCAAGGAAAAGGATGACGAGATAACCCGGTTACGCGCCGAGGTTGAATCTCTTAAGCTCTCCCAGAAGTCTGAGTTAGAGAAGGTTGATCAGGAATTCTCTAAGGAAAAGAACCAACTAAGTCTGCAGCTTCTGAACGACAAGGAACTTCTTGATGCTGCCGAGCTAAAAAAACCAGGCGATGAGCGAAGAAATGGCTCATTTTGAGAAGAGTAAGGCCGACTGGCCCCGGGATATCCAGAAGATGCTGAGTTACATCCACCGTAAGTTTCTGTTTCTTGTCGAGTTATTCTTTTCTCCTTGCTTGTCTTAACTTATCTGACTTCTTTTCCTGTAGATCATTTCCCGGAAGCTAAACCTGTCAGCTCCAAGGCTGTGATTTCTGCTCGCAAGCGTCGAGGTGTTCCCGTTGCTCCGAATCAAGAGTATTCCATAGAATATTTGTTCATTGTCGTTGATGCTGCTATTGGGCCAATGAAAGTTATGGGAAAAGATCTGGTGTGAGCGGCTATTCGAGCCTACCATGTCCTCTGGCCGAATGAGCCGGAGATTGATGAAGTAGAATTGCTTGTGGCAAGGTTGATGGAATCCCAAACTCAACTGAATCTTTGGAGGGAATCTGTTGGACGGGCTGGTGCTGATATGGCGCTTACAGCTGTTTTGTCATGGTACGAGGATCTCTCCCTCGATATTCTGATGAACTTGCGCACTGGTTCTCCTTGGATTGAGAATCCGGAGTTTGTTGCTCGTCATCAAATCCGTGCCTTCCAGCTTATCGAGTATGCTAACGTGCATCATTGGATCGAGGGGCCGAGTTTTCTTCCTAACCCGGCCGATGATGCTAAGGCTGAAGATGAATTTGGTGGTGATTCTGCTGATCAAGAAGGATTGGAGGAAGGTTCTGACAATGCCAATGATTCCAACGATAGCTCATATGGTGACGCTCGATCCTCCTCCAAAGGAACTGAAGCTTCTCGAGCCCAAGGTGATGTCTCCTAGCAGCCAGAGCTTGCCCCAGGCGTTACTACAGCCTTCGTCGATGCCGAGGTAACCTCCGTAGAGGCCCAAACAACGTCGGAGCCCCCCAGTTCTTAAGGATGCACCTTTGAAGGAAACCAAGGTCGTCCCGACTGCGTCCGAGACACCCATGTCCGAAACTCCTGGTGCTACTTTTGTCCCTCCCACAGGTGATTCGGCCTTTGCCGATGTTTAGGTTCACCAACTCTTATTTGTTTAAGTCCCCGGTATGTCGGGTGTATGTTGTCTTTAAAACAGTTATCCGCCTTTTGGTACAATTTGAACCATTTTGCCTTTGGCCTCTGATGCCCTGGTAATTGTTGTTACTCTATCTAATTGAGTTTATGTGATTCATATCTTTGCTTTTCCAAACTTTAACTTTGTAAATCCGGATCATATTTTCATTTGTCTGATCTCCGCTTGGCATCCATTTTGTGTTTTTCATCTATTCTTAGTTGCAAAATTTTCAGTTTTGCAAATTCCTCTCAAAGACTATGATTTCTAAGCCCATATATCTTCTAGACTGATGGACTTACTACCTTTTCCGAGTAATTTGTTGGTAAAACAATGTAAATAAGGTACCTTCTTCGTTATATCTCGAGGTTGTTGATGTTATCATTCGTGTGACTATGATAGTATGAAATGTTGGTCGTTTCCCTCGAGTTATTTCTTCGTTTGTCAAAGAAATTCTATATTGCATTTGTGATTGATGATAAATTAGTCGAGGAATTCCCCGAGTTGTTGCTTCGGCTTGCGAGAATCCATCTATAACCAAGTGGGTAAACCGTACGGGGTAGTCCCCGAGTTACTGCTCGAGTCACCGAATTTTCATTCACATGCAAAAGGATGACAAACAACATGAGGCATTCCCCGAGTTGTTGCTCGGGTTGCCGAAGTTTCATACATAGTTAAAAATGACAAATGACACGGGCAGTCCCCGAGTCACTGCTCGGGTTGCCGAAGTTTCATACATAGTTAAAAATGACAAATAACATGGGGCAGTCCCCGAGTTATTCTTGATACACGTCTGATACCTCGATTTGGTACATTACGTCACAAGATGCAATACAGGGCTTCTAAGTGTAGAACGGACGAAGTAAGGCCACGTTCCATGGTCTTTTTGATTCATCTTCGGCCTTGCTTGCCTTGTTCTTTTCTGGTGTCTGAGCGTCGATCAGGTAGTATGCATCATTGTGTAATGCTTTACTCACGATAAATGGTCCTTCCCATGGGGGTGAGAGCTTACGCATGCCGGCTGTGCGTTGCACTAGCCGAAGAACTAGATCTCCTTCTTTAAAAACTCTTGGACTGACCTTCTTGCTATGATATCATCTGAGCTCTTGCTGATAAATAGTTGATCTTGATAATGCCAATTCCCTTGCTTCTTCTAGCAAGTCCACATCGTCTTTCCGTGATATTTCGTTTACTTCGGCACTTGTGTATTGGGCCACTCTTGGCGAGTCATGCATTATGTCAGCTGGAAGTACATCTTCTGCCCCGTATACAAGAAAGAATGGGGTATACCCCGTCGATCTATTTGGGGTGGTCCTGAGGCTCCACAGCACTACTGGAAGCTCCTCAATCCAGCATCCTGCCGACCTCTACAGCGGTTCAATCATCCAAGATTTTATCCCTGACAATACCAGTCCATTTGATCTTTCTACTTGCCCATTCGATGTCGGGTGAGCCACCGAGGAAACATCGAGTCTTATGTGTTTCTCTTGGCATAATCTAGCAAAAGCTCCTTCAGTGAAGTTTGTGCCATTATCCATGATGATACTGTGTGGGTATCCATATCTCAAGATAATATCTTTGAGGAATTTCACCGTTCTGGGCCCGTCACATTTTCTTATTGGCTTTACTTCTATCCACTTTGTGAATTTGTCCACCATGACCAGAATGTGAGTCATTCCTCCGCGAGCCGGCTTAAATGGACCTACCATATCTAAACACCACACAGAAAAGGTCCAAGTGATTGGTATTGTTTTTAACTCGGATGAAGGCAAATGTATCTTGCTGGCATATCTCTGGCACCCATTACACTTTGCTACCAACTCCTTTGCTTCCTTCAGCGCAGTTGGCCAATAAAATCCATGCCTAAATGCTTTGGCCACTAGAGCTCTGGACGAGGCGTGATGCCCACATTCTCCTTGATGTATATCCAAAAGGATTTCCTGCCCTTCTGTCGAGTCAATGCATCGTTGCATTATATTTTTCACGCTTCTCTTATAAAGCTCATTATTTATGATTGTGTAGGCTTTTTCTCTTCTCACTATCTGCCTGGCCATAACCTCATCTTTCGGCAAGATGTCTTCTTTGAGGAATGAGAATATGGGTTGCGCCCATGTTGGTGCGACTTTTTCCGGGAAAATTATGTTGTCAATTTCTATTATTTCCACTTACATAATATTTGTGGGCTTTTCCCGATCCAACCGTTGGTCGGCCGAATTAACCCCCGAGTAATTCGGATCATGTTCTTTGTTGATTTCCATTGGGACACACCCTTCTATCTGTTCTGCCGAGATACGAATTGACTCGGATTCCGGTGAAGGCGTTATTGATGGTTTTCTCAGGTGTTCCAGAGCTATACCAGGGGGAATTGATTGTTTGGTCGATCCGAGTTTCTATAATGTGTCCGCAGCATCATTTTCTGCCCGAGGTATGTGATGGAATTCACACCCATCAAAGAAGCCACTGATTTTATGCACATGAAATCTATATAGGGCCATATTCGCATCTAGTGCATCCAAATTCCCTGATACTTGTTGTAGTACGAGGTCTGAATCCCCGTAACACAAAATCCGACGTATGCCGATCTCTTTTGCTATTTTTAGGCCATGAACGAGAGCTTCATATTCAGCTACATTATTTGATGCAGCGAAATGTATTTGCAGCACGTATTTCAGCTGATCCTTTTACGGAGAGGTTAGCACTATCCGTGCTCCTAGTCCATTTCTTAACTTGGACCCGTCAAAGTGCATCGTCCAATAGTTCGGATCAGACAATGGGGGCTTATATTGTACCTCGGCCCAGTCTACAAAGAAGTCGGCTACTGCCTGAGATTTAATTGCATCTCGCCTATCGAACTGCGGGGCATAAGGTGATAACTCAATTTCCCATTTGGCTGTTCGGCCACTCGCATCTTTGTTGCTTAGTATTTCGGCTATGGGCGCCTCACAAATCACCTTTATTGGGTGTTCTTCGAAATAATGTTTGAGTTTCTTGGCCGACATGTATACTCCGTAAGCCATTTTATGATAGTGTGGGTAATTCTGCTTGGAGGCCGATAACACCTCACTTAGGTAATATACCGGCCTTTGTACCGACTTTCCATCTTCTTCTTGTTCCAAAACAACTACCGCACTTACGACTCTGTTTGCGGCTGCCATATAGAGTAGAATAGGCTCTTTTGACAATGGAGAAGCCAGGATTGGTGCCGTGACCAGCATTTTTTTAATTCATGAAAGGCACTGTCGACCTGAGGTGTCCAGGTGAACTTGTCGGATTTTTTCATCAATTGATACAAAGGCAATGCTTTTTCACCTAGCCGACTCACGAATCGACTCAAGGAGGCAAGACACCCTGTAAACTTTTGTACATCATTTAGGCATTTTGGCAGTTCCATTCTTTCAACTGCTCTGATTTTAGTTGGATTTTCCTCTATACCTCGGCTAGATATGAGGAAGCCGAGTAATTTTCCTGCCGGCACACCAAAGGTACATTTTTCCGGGTTAAGTTTCATTCAGAACCTTCTCAGGTTCATGAATGTCTGCCGAATATCTTCTAGGAGTGTGTTGCTCTCTTTGGTTTTTATAACCACATCATCGACATATACTTGTACTTTTTTCCCAATTTGTTCATGCAGACATTTTTGCATGCATCTTTGGTATGTGGATCCTGCATTACGCAGGCCGAATGGCATGGTGCGATAGCAATAATCCCCATACGGGGTGATAAATGCAGTCTTTATTTGATCAGCCGGGTTTAACGGTATCTGGTAGAAACCAGAATACGCATCTACAAATGATAACACCTCACAGCCTACGGTCGAATCAATGACTTGGTCTATCCTAGGTAAAGGAAAAGGATATTTGGGACATGCCTTATTAAGGTTTGTGTAATCGATGCACATTCGCCATACGACGACTACATTTGGGTCATCCTTTTTCTTTTCTACCAACACCAGATTTGATAGCCAATCCGGATGAAGCACTTCCATAATAAACCCGGCTGCAAGGAGCCGAGCTATCTCATCCCCTATTATCTTTCTCCTGTCTTCGGCGAAGCAGCGGAGATGTTGATTCATCGTCCTTGCTCCTGGCCTTACATGCAAAGAGTGCTTAGCCAACTCCCTCGGTAGACCTTGCAGGTCCTGTGTTGACCATACAAAGATATCCTGATTCTCACGGAGGAATTGGTGAGCTCGCTTTCCTATTTGGCATCTAGGCCAGCACCAATTGTGATGGTGCGCTCTGGCAACTAATCATCGATCTGGATCTTTTTTGTCTCCTTAGTCGGCTGGAACGATACACTTCCATGCGGGTTGGCTAATGCTAGCATATTAAGCTGTGCCGACTGAGCCAGATCTGCCACCTCCTAAATTTTTCTTTTCTCTCTTGCGATTACCAACGATTCGGCCAGATTTGACCCTGCTGAGGCACATTCCATTGATTTTCTATAATCTCCAGCCACTGTTATTACCCCCTGAGGTCCTGGCATCTTCATTTTTAAGTAACTAATGTGACAGCTGCTCATAAATTTAGCCAATGCTGGCCGCCCGAGTAATGCATGATAGCAACTTTCCAGATCCACCACTTCAAACTCCAGATTCTCCGCTCTATAGTTTTCTGTCGTGCCGAATAATACATCTACTCCGACTTTCCCAATGGGTTCGCACAAGAGCCCTGGAACTATCCCATGGAATGTGGTCCTTGTTGGCTGCAGCATATTCGGAGTTATTCCGAGTTTGTGCATTGTGTCTTTGTACATGATGTTGATGCTACTCCCATTATCTATCAGCACTTTTGAGAACTTCACATTGATGCTCGTCCCGACAAATGTTGGGTCCAGCACTAAGGCATATGATCCTGGATTCGGCATTATTTTTGGATGATCCCTTATGCTCTAGGTTATCTCTTGATCGGACCACGGCACATATCTCGGTACTGCCGGCATAACTGCATTCACTTCCATATGCCGACGCTGTATGCTCTGTCTGTCTTGTTGTTCTATTGTGAATACACAGTAGGATTGGTGATGCTCCCTGTAGTCATTGCGTCCATTGTTCCCGGGGTTTCCCCTCCCATCTTGGTTCTGATTTGTCACATGATGCACTATATCCCTCCGATCCGGGTTCTCATACCTTGGAGGAGGTGGCGGTAACATTAGCTGCTGCGCATTCCCCCAGTCAAATGTGGTTGCTGCTGGTGATGCGGAGGTGCTTGCATGGCCGCCGGGTTTCCCATCGCACTTTTCATCCAAGCGTATTGACGAGTTGTGTGATTGACTGGCTTGGCTGGGTTTGGCATGTGGAATTTACATGGCTGATCTAACATGGATTCAAATGTGTACTCCGGCCTTTCTTGCCACTGTTTCTTCTATTCGGGTGTCCACTGCTTCTTTCCCTCGTTCCTCAGCGTCCACTGCTGAGGGCCATTCTTCTGCTGTTGACTATTCCCATGACTCGGCTGATCCCGCACAACCACTGCCACTTGATTAGAATTTGTATCTGTAATCCGACCTCTCATCCCTTCTTCTTCCTCTGTAATCATTGTGTCGCGATGATCTGGCACCATCCCGAGCATAATGATCCTGTTGCTCGCGATGTTCTGCCGACATTAGCTCTGGTTGAGTCGGATCACCCAAGACATATGAATCTGTTACTCTGATTGTTTCCGCCAATGTGATTGGCATATCTCTCTGCAACCTCTGCCATAATACAATTCCATATCTGCACCCCTGAGCGAACCAGACAATTGCTTGAGACTCGGTAACTCCCTCGCATGAGTTTCTAAGGTTACACCACCGAGTCAGGAACTCTCTATCCGTCTCATTCGGCTTCTTGCACATAGCGAGATGTTGTGGTCTGTTTGGCCTCTTATATGTGCTGGTGAAATTACTGACAAACATCTCCTCGAAATCTAGCCAACACTTGATACTTCCTGTTGGCAAATTATTCAGCCAGACTCTGGCCGGTCCTTCCAACATCTGTGGCACGTATCTTACAGCCCACCTTAAATTTCCTCCTGCTATTTTTACGGCCGTGGCATAATCAATTAGCCAATCTTGCGGCTTCGTACTCCCATTGTATGCTTTCGTGCCCCTTGCCAGCTGAAAGTTCGGCACGGGTGGTTCGCCCATAATCCGGGGTCCGAAACACACCGGGCCGGGCGGGCCCTGCTCTTCCAACAACTCTGACTGATACATCCTGTCCAGCTTTAATCTTGCATCAGTCGATGGCAGGTTTCTATAGATAGCTCTCTCCTGCATCCCATAGTGGTTCTGCCCACCATGTTCTGCATACTCCATCTCCGAGTAACGATCATTGTATCGGTCATTTGCCTGATTGTGTGGAGCATGTCTTGCTTCTCATTCATGCCGAAGTTCATACCTCGGATGATGATCCTGCGGAAGGCATCTCCTTCCTTCCGCCGGATTATTGTTCTCATGGTTTCCCTTCCGAGGTTTCCGTGCTCTCTGTTTGCACGGCCGGGGTTTCTGTCACCGCTATTACCTCGGCTTCCATTGCCTCGACTATCATTGATCTTCCCGGCCATCACCGGGTCATACGGAACAATTTTCTTATTTCTCTTTCCCGAAGTTACTGCTTTGTCTTTCCGTGCATTGTTTCCGAGTGAGGATGCCGCGGCCGCGGATAATGCGGGGGAAGCTCCTGCCGAATGAACCATGCGGGAAGCTCCTGGCTTCGCTGGGTTAGCCCTGAGCATTTCTTCAGTCTGGTGGTTCGCAATGCGTACCAGCTCATTCACTCTTTCTTACTGCTTTTGTCGGGCTTCCCCGCTTAACCCCTCCAATTCTAGGGCCGCTGCATTCGCCGCCCTGAGGTTCTTTGCCGGGGTACTATACCTCGGAAAACCTGGGTCAACCGAATCATCTGGTCGAGCTTCATGCTCTTTGTTAATGTAATTCATGAGGTTCTTTCCTCTCATCCTTAGATCATCTACTCGGTCTGTGGCCGTGTCTAGCTTGTTTGCTCTAGCATATTCTCGCAATGTCATGTTAAAGGACTCCTGCAAAGCCGACACCTTTTTTGCCTCCTCTAATACTTTTAGTCTAGTTTCTTCTAACTCCGCATGTGCGTTTTCCGGGTCAACTATTGGAGCTACAGGGGTAGTCAAGTTATCTATAGTTTCCTGGAGGATATTCTCCGGCCTCTCCAGTGGTGTCCACCTTACCCTTGTCGCTTTTGGAGTTACCTCCTGCTCCTCGGCCGCCCTGGTCACCTGAGGATCTGCCGCGACTGGCTTTGGAGCGGCTTGTTTCGTTGTTACCTGTCCTCCTACTGCCGGGTCCTTGCTTGCTCCTACGCCTGCTGCTGGTGCCGGAGCCGTCATCATCACCTCAACGCTGCATGCGGGGCGAACGCCACGCTGACCGCTGGCAGCACTGAGGGGAGGATCACCTGCGTGGATGACTCGGCATGGGTAAACGCAGGAGGTGTCTATGCTGACGTAGATCTTGTGAGCGCCCAGGTTGATGAAGATGCCGTTGCGCGGGGGCGCTCTACTCCTGAAGCTGCCAGCGTTGTCACTGACGTAGTCCCAGATATCAAATCTCTGGACTAAGCCAGAAACAACCCGCTTGCCGGTGTGGATGAAGTTTCCCGTCCGGATCTTGACTCCAGCTAGCACCGCTACTGGCGCCACGATGGGCGCCAACTGTCGTGGTGGTGGTACGGCAGATGCCATGGGTAGGCTAAAGTATGGGGCCAATGGATGCTAGTGGGATCTGGGGAAGGAAGATGTAGTGATTTCTACACACAATTGACTAGAACTTGAATCTTTATTTCTCCTTGAACGAGTTACAAGTGCTCCTAGAGCTGTATCATGGAAAGGAAGAAAACCACAATGCAAAACCTACGGTCTCAAATGAATCGATCCCCCCTCCAGGAACCTGTGCCCCTCCTTATAAAGGGGTCCCTTGGTTCATCCTAGGGCTGACGTGGCAAGCATATTCCTAGAATATGCTTGTCCCAAAGTAGTAACTCGGCGAACTCCTTTCCGTGTCCCCCTTCTATCGGTGGCAAAGATCCAGAGACCCCGGCATGTGATCCTCGGGAATCCCCACTGTCACCTCCGTGACGCTGGTCTGCCCCTCTGTGGCTCTTCTCTTTGTCCTTAGTGCTTGGCCTTGTGTAGATTTCTCCCATCTAGTAACTAGGGTTTGACTCTAGGATCCTTCTCCTTCTCCTGCAAGTCTCCCTTTACTCGGCCTCGTCTTACTTAACTCGGCTCGGTCTTCATCTGCATACGAACTGATTAATCTTACTCGGTCGACTTAACTCACACGTCGGCCGAGTAAGGTGTTACTCACTCGATTCTTGCCAAGCCATGGCTCATTCGGCCGAGTCTCGGAAGACTCGGCCGACTTAGCTTATAATTCGACCTATGGTAAGAGAGGTTCCTTCCTTCTTTCCGTTATCTTGATCCTACCTGGGGTCATCCCCCCAACATCTCTTCTCTTTGCTGTGAGAGTTTTTTTTTGCCTTGTACCCTTCTAGGTTTTGCCATGCATCCTATCTTTGCCATGTGTGCCCCTGGAGCGCGCAAGGCATACTGTTCTTTGCCGTGCGAGGACCCACGGCAAAATCTAGACGCACGGCAACGTCAGTTTTTTCCGTAGTGTCTGCACTCATCTCTTTCGGCTGATTTGACGGCCTCTCTTCCTTCTTGCTCTTCATATCGAGGTGCCACATTTTCTTCAGCATGCAGACTCCACGCTTCATCAGCCCAATTGCTAACCAAATCGCTCCAAAACTTCAGCAATGTCGCATCATGACCTGACCGTTTATGCCAAACTTGGCGCATGGATAGGAGTAGTACTAGTGCCTCCTCGCTGGAGCTAGCGCCCGAGGTTTGTTACGGTAAAGAAAAGCTTCAAACTGTTCGTCTTGCCAGATAGTACTCCTTCAAGATCAACGGCATTGATTACGGCCACTTTGGGAATGCACAGCGTGTAAATGTTTGGGGCAGAAGTCGAAGAACCAAACGCATGCAGCGTAAAACAGGCAGAGAAGTCAAAAAATGCTCACGGGTATCGAGGATTTGGGAGGCGGATAGGTATCCGTGAATCGTCGAACAAGGGTGTCGATATATTTATACCGGCCACGGCCGTTGAAAGGAAGATACGCAAGGGTTTCTGCCGTTCTCCTCTGTTAGACTTCTCCACTCCGCAAACATGGCAACACCGTCGCCGGCGTGCGCGGCGCTCACGAACGTGACGGTGGAGAAAACTGATGCTCTCCACTGCGTTGTCTGCTGCCTCCCTCTGAAGCCGCCAATCTTCCTGGTACATCCCTGATCATGTTCTAGCCTAGTCAATGATCCATATCATAATTCTGCAAAGCCATCTTCATGTCTGCGCGCAGTGTGACGAAGGGGAATTTTTGTGCTCGCCGTGCCTCCACAACGAGCTAGAAGAATTAACGTGGTTCGAGGAGTGCTCTAGCCGAATCACAGGCGGGTACCGACGTTGCGACGCCATCGAGAAGCTTGTGGAGTCCATCCGGGTGCCGTGCCCCAACGCCGCCTACGGCTGCGACGCCACGCCGGGGCCCTACTACGACCACCACGACCACCTCAAACGGTGCCCGCACAGGCCGTGCCACGCTGCCCCGTGGAGTCGTGCGGCTTCGCCGGCTCCGCGTCTTCGCTGCTGGGCCATTTCACCACCGTGCACCAGTGCCCGTACACCGAGTTGACAGACTCGGTGTCGGACGTCATAAACCTCCGCGACGGCTGCAACGTCCTGGGTGTCGTCAATGGTGTCAGCGAGAAGAACCTGCCTGGGTCTTTGCATCTGCTCGTGCTAACTGTGTCGCGCGAGCGCCTTGGATGCGCCATCTCCGTCACTTGCGTGGATGTCGGCGCTTATCTGTGCAAGCTCAAGCTCGACTTCACGCGGTACAAGGAGGCCGATCGTTTTAGTCCTCTCTACCGCAGCGATCGCGAGAAATTGACACTGACACTAGCCGGTCTATCCCATGGGCTGCCCGAGTCAGACGACTGCGCCCATTTCTTCGTGCCAAGGCCTTTTTATCCAGATGAGAAGGAATGTATCCGTATCGTAGCCAATGTTGAATATCGCTGACCGTCTTGGCTTTCCTTTAGACTCAAGTCCACTCTCTTTAATAGTATGCCATTGGTGTCCTTGTGACAAGTTTCAGCTGGTTTGAAACTCTGTGTCTCGTACTGTCCTGTCGCCAGATTCAAAAGCCATAATTTTTCAAACTAGCATGATGGCCCTCGCAAATGCAAGGGGATTTTCTTAGTTGTGTCGAAAGTGAATGATATATTATATTTACATTTTGCTTCCTAATAATTAAGATGACCATGGAGAATCGTACATGCTATATGTTATATACTTCCTCCGTATTGAAATAGATGTCTAAAATTTATCTAAATTTGCATATATCTATATACTAAAACACGTCTATATATATGTGAGTCTAGACAATCTCCGACATCTATTTAGAAATGCAGGGAGTATATGACTTGCATTAGAGGGGCGGACTGACCTACTTTCTAGTTCTAGGTCAATGAAATCTCACTTCTTGAACAACACCAATAATTATTCGAGAATAGCAGAAGCTATTTTTATTGGCATACTCATGCATATATGTAGCCTATGCACGGGTGTTTTCGTCTTTTTCTAAAAGGTACGTATCTAGACGTCTTTTTTAATGCATATGTTCGAAGTAACATGAATGAATCTACATAATAAAAGATGTCTAGATAAATGTGTTTTAAAAAGGTAAAACATATATATTTTAGAACCAAGGGAGTACAAATGTATTAAATACTAATGTACGGAGATGATAAATACTTTTTTTTTGGAAATGGAGACGATCAATACTTACCTGAACTTGCTTTATTAGTAGGGATCCCATCGATTCATCTATGTATATGTGTATGGATGAATTCTAAGCAGAGCGATATGTCCAGCTGCTTGCCCTGGGTGCACATAATCACATGCATCCCAAAACTTGATATTTTGATGCGTGATTAGTGTTCGCTTCTTGTATTTCGTAGACCCACGTGATGATCCACACATGCACACATGCAGCTGGTCATTCCGTCAGTGGCAGCGTTGCGTTGCAGGTTCAGGACATGCGTGCGATGGAGATATATGAGTGGTCTGGCTCACGGATAGGAGACGTATGAATTACCAAGTCTTTGAGTTTGGCCCAAGGAGTCAAACTGTCCAACCAAAGAGCCCGTCTACTATGTCTTTTCTATGTTTGCACTTACGTGACATGTTGTACCCGATTAGTTTACCTAAGTTTTTCTAACTTTAAATCTGAACGGTTGTAATTAAGATGGACGAATGAAAATAAACTAGTACATGTGGATCAACCTGGTGTCTCGAAAAACATCCTTATATTACTTTTAGTATATAACTAGCATGGTGGCCCTCGCAAATGCGAGGGCAACATCTTTATTTCATTTTTTTCTCCCTACTATTATCGATCCCAAACCTAAAATAAATAGCATTCTTCTAACTCTCCCACATTTACCTATTGTGTAAATTAACATGATTAGTTCTTAACTTAAACTATCAGTAAAATTACTATGTGATTGCAATGTCGCATCCTCTTGTTAAAAAATGATTAGAACACACTAAGATCGACTCAAATGTTGTGTGTCTATTCCTATCATAGGAACCCTATTTCATATATATGTATACTCTCTCTCTATATATATTGTTACATATTAGTACATAAAGGTTTGTTTTCCAAGGTATATAATCCTAAACAATAAATATCTCTATAGGAAACACATCTAACAATGTAACCGATCAACAATGATTTTTCAATTGTTGTAAATAATAAGGCAACTAACTTTGCTGGATATGGCGGATGAAATATAATTAGTGATTCTCAATCTTGGGCATTTTCAATTTGTCACTGTTCCACCCGTTCAGTAATACAGAACACCCAAAAAAATTGTCTGGTTAAAATATTTCATCTTGACTATTAAAATATGTGCTGAAATTATTATTTTTCCAAGTATATTGTATACCGAAAGCCGCTCTATACTATTTGATAACCAACCGATCTAAGTCGCTTAGTAGGTCGATCGATATGTCAGTCCATATTAGGTGCGCTATACTTAGGACAGTTTTCCTTTTGTTTTCTCAATCGTGGACACCTCATGATTTCATGGCTAAGTCGCTTATTGTATGCTTAAACTTAGAGTTCCTGTCTACTTCAGAATTGTGTACTAAACAACAATCTAAATAATATGGTTCTACATGATCAACTGGTGTAAGTTATGAGTTACGAAAGTTCTACCAATTATGTCTTGCTAATCCACATGATCTGTAGTCACATATTTCTGTTTTTTCATATGAGCTTTCATCTGCACATATATATTTTATTAACATGTCATATACTCTCGACCAGAGATCCATGTACATATATATATGAAAATCTTTATAGGGTCTACATATGCCTCATGGTTTACCTAGGCTTGCCTAAACTACCCGGACATGCTGTTTTTCTACTACTTATTTTTTATTTCTATAACCCATATGGAAGGAGGCCTATAGATCAACCCAGCACCAATTAATTACCATGATTTACATATATGGGCCCACTTACAAACAGCTCCATATTTACATGCACCACGTTCGTTCGAGGAGGTTGGGTCTTTTTTCCGTTCACAACTCTACCACGTTCCAGCTACGGAGTAGTTTTTTTCTAGACAAATACCTCGTCCCATCTATTGTAAGCTAGCGCAGAACACTCTTTTTTTCACCGGGCACAAAAGTATGTTTAGAATTAGCATCGATCAAATACGATGAGTCCAGTCCGGTACATGACGCCGATCGATTAAATACGGGAGTCCAGGTCAACACGTGGTCTTCTCAAACTTTTTTTTTTAGATGTGGTCTTCTCAAACTTATATCGTGACAAACAGGTTACCATACATGGTCTTTTAAAACATATCTCGTGTCAAACACGTTACGTGACTCATAATCTTCATTAAATCATAGACAGATTTTAGATCCAACGATTAAAACAATTTAGATGATGTGGATCAATGTGGTGCCTCGAAAAACAACCTTATATTGCTTTTAGTATTTAATAGATAGAATAGAAGATTAGTAGGATCGTGACCGATTTGTTACTTTGTCATATTCAGTTTGTGTGCACTTGACAATCAAATGAGTTCAATTTATTTGTGCTTGTGTTGGCAGCGCCATTTCACCACCGAGCACAAGTGGCCGTGCGCCAACCTCATAGACTCAGTGTGGGACGAGATTTACCTCCATGACGGCTGCAACCTGCTCGTGCTAACGATGTTGCCTTGGACGGGCCATCACCGCCACGTGCGTGGATAACGTCGCTTACCCGTGCTGCGAGCTCAAGCTTGACTTCTCGTGGTACAAGGAACCCGATCGTCAGAGTCCTCCGTACCACAGCGATCGCCGGAGAATTATTTTCTCTCGTCTATACGATGGCCTATGCAATCCTTCCTTTTTGTCAGAGTCCTTCCTTTTTGTGTTCCTGCGGAAGATGACATTGAGAGGAGGCACAAGAGTGATTCTGACGATGAGGAGTACACGAAGAATAAAACGAAAAAACAAGCGGTGTACAAGTTCAAGCCATTTAACACTGCTGGTGACATGGATAGTCCTCAATTTAAAACAGGCATGATATTTGACTCCGTAGAGGTTGTTAGGAAAGCAGTGTCGCAATATGCAGTCAATGACAGAGTTCAAATAAGGAATAAAAGGAACAACAAGAAAATGTTTGAGGTTTTTTGTGAAGGAGAAACAAGCACAGGGGAGTTGTGTACATGCAAATTGGTTGCTGTCAAGTATAATCAAACAATGGATTTTGTTGTGAAGTGTTATGTTGGAGAGCACACTTGTGAGAGAGTTTGGGAAGTCAAGAAATTGACAACACCTTTTTTAGCCCAGCAGTATGTTGAGATGTTTAGGGACAATGACAGGATGTCACTAAAAACCTTTGCCAGGAAAGTGAGGAAGAAATACAACATGGAGCCTAGCAGGTTCAAACTAGGGAGAGCTAGGAAAGCAACATTGGCAGTGGTACATGGTGATGAGATCAAGCAATTTTCATCTTAGATGCTAGTGAGCTTCCAGTCATGTCCATGTTTGAGAAAATTAGATCACAGATTCAACACCGACAGTACACAAAAAGGAAGGAAGGTACTGAGAAAATGGCTGGCAATATAACTCCAAAGATAAGAGACAAGTTGAGGAAAAATACAGAATTATCAAGAGATGTTGAAGTTTCTCCAACTACCAACAGAGTTTTTGGAGTGGAGTCACATGGAAGGAATTATGTGGTGGAACTTAACTTGAGATCATGCACTTGCAGAAGATGGCAACTTACAGATATACCTTGTAGCCTTTCAATTGCTTGCATGAGGCATGAAAGAATAAAGACGGAGAGCATGGTCTCTTGCTGCTACTCTTTGGCTACTTACATGCAAGCATATGGAGGACAAATCTTTCCTTTGACAAATAAGGATGAGTGGGCACCGGTAGATGCAACTCCTATATTGCCACCTCTTTATGAAAAAAGCGCCGGGAGGAGGAAGACAAATAGAAGGAAGCAACCAGAGGAGAGTGAAGATGGCACTAGGTTGAGCAAGCATGGAGCTATAATGCATTGTGGATATTGCAAAGCAGCTGGCCATAACAGGAGTGGTTATGGTGACCTTAAAGCTGCAATATTGAGAGAAACTGATGAACCAGAGGCACCTGATATTGTTGCACAACAGCCATCGGCGCAACTACATGCACATCAGCAAGAGGAGCAAAAGGGAAAATGTCCCGCTACACAAATGGAAGAAAAAAGTACAAGTTCAAGAGGAAATAAAAGAAAATAGAGTTCCAAGATGAGGGACACTAGTAGAAAAAGAGCCATACATCCACCCTAGTTTAGAGCATTAGTCCCGGTTATGGTTGGACCCGGGACTAATGTGAACATTAGTCCCGGTTCCAACGGCTAGAACGCCATACATCTTTAGTCCCGGGTCAAACGGGACCTTTAGTCCCGGTTCGTATCACCAACCGGGACTAAAAGGGGTGCCCCAGTGCCAATACCTTTAGTCCCGGTTCGTATCACCAACCGGGACTAAAGGTGTGACCTTTAGTCCCGGTTCGTATTACCAACCCGGACTAAAGGGATTGGCACCGGGACACCCCTTTTAGTCCCGGTTGGTGATACGAACCGGGACTAAAAGTATTGATCGGGCTAAGCTTAGTGAAGCGTGTCAATAGGTAGTGCTTTCTTTTTCTAATTCAAGCTGGATGTCCATCGTGCTAAGCTGATTATAGCACGTTAATAGGCAATTCTTTTTTTTCTGATTTGAGTCGCTGCACCGATGGAACCTAATGGCGCAGACCAATAAAAGGAAAGAAAACTATATGTCGTGCGAGAACATGACTTGGACGTAATTAGATGGACCTAGTTAAATCCTAGCCCTAAATTAAAAATCTAATAGTTAATAGTATAATTTTGAAGATGTGTATCAACCTAATGCCTTCGAAACAATCTTTTATATTGATTTTTCTTTATTTCTTTGTCTCTACTCGACGTGTTACAACTTGATGGCTGGACGTTATCTCGACTTGGCAAAAAGGCTCCTAGCCTAACACGGACACGCCTAAGCCTGTGCATCTACGGGTTTAATTTGAGCGGGTTTTGCTGGTTTATCAACCCGGTGAATTTTTTCTGGTTTATCAACGAGCGCCAGATTGAAGCTTGAACCTCCGCTAGCTCCATCCGTAGGAAAAAATCGAAAAGAAAAAAATTATTTTAGAAAAAAAATTATTTTAGTATTTTTTATGTTATATTTGAATTCCTCGCATTTTTCTGATAATAATGGATATATTATTTATTAAATTTCGATTTATAGATTTGAAGATATTGTTTATGTCATATTAAATGAATAAATGGCAAAAATGAATAAAATATTAATTTAATTAGTTTCTACTTTTATTAGAATAAAATGTTATTATTAATTATTTATTGTTGTTTACTAAAATTAGTTGTTCTTAATTTCCAAAAAATGTGTCACATATCGATATGAGTTAATAAGATTGATATACTAGTCTTGACAACAAGATATATTGGTCCTTCGCGCTGGTGGGAGAGATGGAATGAAGAAGTTAAGCGTGCTGGGGGTGGAGTAGTGCTAGGATGGGTGACTGGATGGAAAGTTTGACTGTAAGTACGATTTAAACTAATATTAAGTATAATTAGTGTTAAAAATGAGAGATGTGGGAGATCAACGAGCCAAATAATTCAAAGGTTTAAGAAAAAATTGAAAAAAAAATCAAATTTTTTTTAAAAAAAATAAAATAAAAAAAAACTTTTAGTCCCGGTTTGACCGGGACTAAAGGTCCTCCCCACATTGCACGGAGTAGCGGCCACGTGTGCCCCCATTTGTCCCGGTTGGTGGGGCAACCGGGACTAAAGGTTAGAGCTTTAGTCCCGATTGCCCCATCCCGGTTGGGCAACCGGGACTAATGGCCCTTACCAACCGGGACGCATGGGGCGTTTTCTACCAGTGGGAGCATGTTGAGCAACTAATGGAGGCAGCGAGGAGGAAGAAAACAAAACAGGTGATAGATGAAAATGGTGATGTTGACTTTCCTGTCATTAGAACTGTAAGTATTCTTCATGATTTCCATTTATTTTTTATTTCATGTCGAACCATTGTCATACTAAATTAGTATATCCACCTCATAGCACATCCATCAAAACCAAGTGAGGCTAGATCTAGATCCTGAACACCAAGAGGATTCTATGGTTCACATTCTAGGACATGACGTAAAGAAAATATTAGTTTATTTAATTATGTGACGACTTGACTGTTCATTCCATAAGTAGGATTTAAATGTTCATTCCATTTATGCTATAATAGGGAGCAACTTCTGGAATTCCTTTGATAATGGAGGAAATGCTCGAAGAAAATTATTTCATAGCAGCAAATAGAGCCAATGTACCTGCAGCAAGAGGGCCACTTGTGACCATAGCTAGGAGAGCACTAGGAGCTACAAGATCAAAAGGATCAAGGGGATCTACAGGAGCAAGTATGATCAATCAAAAATTATTTGGTAGCAAAAACATCCACTAATTATTGCAATACCTTTTTCTACAGGAGCTAGGGGACCAAGGGGAGCAAGAGGGACAAGTGCAACTGGAAGGAAAAGATCAAAAAAAGATGCTCATCAAGAAGAGTTTCAGTCCACTCAAGGAGCTCCAATAGATGATGCATGAGGATCGATACTTTATTATTGTCAAAACTGTGTCAAAACTGATTGTGTATCACTACTAGTTGTTTTTGGAGTGGTTTTGACTTGTCAAAACTGATTTGTGTACTAGTACTACTTGTTATCAGTACTAGTGGTTATGGGTTTGAACTGTCAAAATTATGTTGTCAAGACAAAGTATTGTGTTCTTATGTGCTGTCAAAAAGTGGCCGTTGATCCATAGTGCTGAATGCTGATACATATATTGTGCTCTTTTTTATTTGTTGTGAGAAGTGATACAAAATGCTATTGGAATGCTATCCAAATTGATACATAAATGCTGTCCTTATTGGTACCGAAATGCACCATAAATGGCTACAGAAATGCTATCTAAATTCCTTTCAAAAGTGACACAGGGGGATGATTGAAAACAACCATGTTACATGCCTGTCGCGTGCCGGTTTTTGTCAAAAACCAGCCAGCAGACCGTTTTATGATCTCGGGTGCACCAAAAGACAAGTTGAATGACCGGTTAGTTCAATTTGCAAGATGTGTGACTTAAGTGCACATACGGGACAAGTTTTGTGACTCGCAGTGTCATTTACTCCAATCCAGACGACTGCTTCCATGTCGTCGTTCCAAGGTCTTTTTATCCAGATGAAAAAGTAGCTATCAAGGTCTAAGCCTATGTTAAATTTGGCTAATTGATCTTGGTCTTGGAAGTCCGATTTTATTTCTCTTGCGTTTCTGTCTTTGTGACAAGTTTACCAGGTTTAGAACCTTTTGTCTCGATTCTCCGCATTCAAGACCTTAACTTTTTAAATCGTTGCTTCGTGAACGATTTTAATACTTTGTGACATTCGATCAGTTTGTGTGCACTTTAACGGAATTCCCACTTACACTACCAAATGAGTTGAATTTATGCGAGCTTATATTCGCCGTAGCCAATTGTGAGACACATTCCATACGATTCTTGTTTGACACACCAAACCAATATGTCCATGGAGATCAGGAACATTGAAGCATACCATAGGATTTTTTTTGTGGGTGCAACATACCACAGGGATGTTGCATCGTACAAGGATCGGACACGTGGAGTGTGGAGTAGTTCGGCTGAGAGATTATATAGTATGGTTTTCACTATGGGTTCTGTAAAGTATATCCAACATTACATCATAGACTTACCATTGCTTCTAGCATTCATTTTAATCAACATATATGCCCCAAAATTATAGTACCATTCGTCTGTGTTGGGCATGGTGACACAGCTGGATGTTGTGGCGGTGGCCTAAAAGTATCGCAATGTTAAAAATGTCGACCTATTGTCATGTGGTCGATGAAATTCCCCTCAATGTTGGTCACCGAAATGTCAGCTGTTAGAGATAGAACCGCTTTTGTTGTTTATGTATCAATGTATATCTTGTATAGTAGGTAAAATCGGTTTGTGATCTACCTCGCCATTTTAGTTGCAACTTTTATGTGAATAAAAGAGAGTCCCCCCCCCTCCCACATTTGGGAGGTTACGGCAAAAAATCTTTTTAACTTGGTATCAAAGAATGTGTTCTAGGTCTAGGATTTCTTCTAGTCGCAATGCAACATCCGCGTTGCAAGTCTACATCATCGCCAGCGCTACCTTTTCTGCAGCCCACTCCATCATCGAGGGCGCGCTCACCATCCTCCCCACCTCCTTGTGGTCCACTTATACCAAAACCATCATCATCAACCCGATCGTGCGCATGAACTTCCCGTTGTGGAAGACTCAGGTCTCATGCCTAATATTGACAACCAAGGCTGGCTCGGCTTCCTTGATGGAAGTTGTGTCGCCCACGACGATCACCACCAGAGAGGTGATGCCGCTACCTCAGTGGCCAATTCCTCCTACGCCCTTTGGTGCTACAGCAATCAACGAATCCTTGCTATTCTTTTGGATCCATGACCGAGGATATCCTCGTCTAGATGGTTAGCCGCACCACTTCTGTTGCCTTCTGGGGGTGTCTCGCCTCCATGTTCTCCGCCCAAAGCTGCAGATGTTGGAAATATTCCCTAGAGGCAATAAAGTTGTTATTATCATATTTCCTTATTCAATGATAAGTGTTTATTATCCATGCTATAATTGTTAAAACCGGAAACTAAATACATGTGTGGATACACAAACAAATAAGGAGTCCCTAGTGAGCCTCTACTGGACTAGCTCGTTGATTAAATGATAGTCATAGTTTCCTAACTATAGACATGAGCTGTTAATTTAATAATGAGGTCAATATGATTAAGAGAATGAGGAATTATTGGTAGGTGGGATGAGCTGAAATTTGTTTCTAGACCACTTTTGTTAATAGTGAAAAACACCTACATGCCAACTTCAAGTTGGTAGACACTGACAAATTCTTTCGAAGCACCGTCAATAATAATGGTTACACCATTGCCATTAGTTACCCTAAAGATCAACTATAAATGTTTTTTTTCTCGAAAATATCGATGTTATATTTTTTTCTGGAAAGATGCACTTGCATAGCATGGGATGACCTGAGCAAATAGAAGGGTAATACAATTTGATTAACAAATACTAAAACATTTAACATAACAAGAATTTGTTAGTTTACTCTATATAGAAAATACTTGTCAAGAGAATGTGTCCTACTTTGCCTATATGCAATGCATTTGCTAGATAACTCTATAGCAAGTTAACAAAGTCTAGATACTATTAAATGGACACTCAGTTTTATATAGCAAATTACACCATACATATAATTGAAACTATGAACTAAAAACGAACCAGTAGATAAAACATAGTATGTATTATGTTCAGTCATTTATATGGATACCATGTTCACCACCTAAACCACATAATTAATAAATTTCATGCTGGCCCTACTAATTAAGATCAAATGTCACACGACATATTCAGAAGTAGTACCATGGGAATCTCTAGCAATCAAACATAAATGAAGCAAATATAATGAAGCTTGAAGCTATAACCTACCATGCAATCTTCAGATCCCTCGCGATCGGATTAGATAAAAATGTTTTGTCTCGAGATATGCGGCCCCACACAACCCCTTAGTGTCTGAGAAATTTCGATAGGACTAAGAACTCAAATACTCAAACCAGTACAAAAATAAGGAACATTGAATGTATTATTCATGTGAGAGATGAAGAATTTACCTCTATGTTATGGACTGTTGACCTTGTCCACTTATCCATGACAACCGGATGGATCTGTGCATTTCCCGCAGGGATTGGGGAGAGGAGGGGAGGGGAGGAGAGAGAATGATGGATGTGTGGATAAGAGGCGGCGGTTGGAGGTGGATGAAGAGTAGTGCCGTAGGATGAGTGATAGGGTTCTTTGGGTAATGGTGGATCTGGGGATGAAGAGCTGAGTATAGTCCCATGGGGGAGTGGAATAGGAAGCAGATATCACTGAACCCACACGTCACTAATATATCTGTAAATTAGTGTCATTTCTAGAGGTGTTTAATGGGGAGAAATAGAAATACATAACTTGCAACTCGTCAAAAATAAAACTTATATGTTGTCCATATGAGTAGCAAAAAGGACAAGTACGTGAATGTCCAAAATAACCTGTTTAGTTTTGAAGTGATTTTTCCCATTAATATAGGCTCTCTAGCTCTCTATACATATATAGTCATATTTCTAATTTTATATAATTTTCCTCTTTATTTGGATTGAACTAGCTCTTAGGAACAGTATCCAACTAAATACGAGTACAAATTGATTTTCGTCGCTTCGAACTACGATCTTTCGAATTTAGTCCTTAGAGTCTTCCCACGAGATAGACATGAATAAGTGTAATAACTTCAAGGTTGTGTATTTGGGTTTTACTCCTTAAACTAAACTTGCATAGCATATTAGGATGCCATGTGCAACAAGAGCCGGTTTATGGCGATAAGGTATATTAATGTGGTGAATTCATGTGTGTCCCCTTTCTATGCCACCCCTGGAACCAAAGGCACTAGATTTTTCTCAGAAATGGTGATTTTATGTGATGTTCTTATTTTTTATGTTAGATAAGTCATAGGAACAAACTAACTAAAAATAGGTCAATTTATGACAATATTTGGTCCAGATGCTCCAAACTAGGAGTTTTTTTCACTTTAGTCCCCGAAATCTTTCTGTTATGTATAAACATGTGAGTTTATGAATAAGTGTCACTTCAATGTTCTGTGTTGTATTTTAATCTTTATACTAACCTTTAATACCTAGGTTAGGATTCCATGCCCGAGAAAGGCTGATTTTTGCCAGTATTCTTCTTGAATTCATGTGTGGCGCATGCCCTCAGATCGATAGACATACGCTAGATTTTAATCAGAAGTACTTTTTATTCTTTGTGAATTGCCTCTTTGTGTATGTTAAGCTAACTCACAAGAACCACACATTTCATTAATTTCAAATTGTTTTGACATAAGATCCTTTCTTTTTTTGTCTCTGTTAGTTTTTGTTTTGGGAGCCATCACATATTTCATTAATTGATAATTAAGTTGAAAGAAACAATACACGGGAAACCAAAAGACAAACCGGGATAAAGTGATTATCCTGAAAACTTTGCAGACAAAACTATAAGAGATCGAGAAATACAAATCGATCCCTAGGGTTTTCGACAGCCAACAAAGCCAGCGGCCGCCGCCCAACTCCGGCGTCATCGAGACGCATACCGGAAGAAATGACGAGCCTCTACCATTGCTAGATCCAAGAAAACACCATCGCCAATAAGACTTTGTGAGTCGATGAACATGCCCGCTGCACGCAGTGAGGCGCATGACGTTGTGGCACGTCGACTGGTGGATGTCCACATGTTGTCTTGGACCAAGATCCACAACCTCTCATCGACAAAGTCGGAGAAGAACCGTAGATCCACCAACTCTGGACCAACATCCTCGCTCTATAGTCCAGAGAAATCACCTCTTCCTGGCCGCCATCATCCTCGCAGATAACGATGAACGTCAGCAACACACCGGATCTCACCAGGTCTAAAGAACTGCGAGAATACCAAGCTGTCGATTTGAAAAACTGAACAACACATGTTGCCATCACCTCTGAGGCGCTACCGTGAATATCAGCACCGGTGTGGGAGTAGAGTTGTGGCAGATTTATTCGTTCGGGTGCTGCTCCCACCACCCCAACGACGCACCACAGCAAAAGGTCCCTAACCCTAACTACTAGATGGAGGAAGAAGGCCCCCTTCCTCCCGCCGTGCCGCAAGAGCGGCAAGCAGAGGGAGAGAGAACCAACGCCCTCGCCGACTGAGAGCTAGGGAGGGAGATTGGATCACCTCTGCCTGTTAGAGGAGGCGCGAACGAGGACCTTCGGTAATTTGTGTATGTTAGTTATTGGGTCGGCTGGTGTTGTGACATGGGTTTGGTTGTAGTTAGCCTTGTGATTTTTTTTTATTTTTTTTTGTATTGGGCTGCTGTAACACCCTCAGAATCGGCCCTATGCAAGTTTTAGCGAAACCCGCCAACCCGCATAGAAACGATTCAAAGGTGCCCACCAGGCACTTTCGTGCGGGTGGAAAACGAAGTAATAACATTACACAACAGTCCTCGATGGGACCCACAGAACAGGTATATATACAACAGCGACTCCATGAGTCAAGAATACAGATATATCATATAAAGATCCAAATCACCTTGAAAATGGTAGAGCGTCCGACTACGGACAAGATGCAAATGGGGCTAAGAGCCCTGAAGAATAACCAATGGCGTCCATAACCCTGCCCAGGCCAAGCCGGAAGGGTAACCCTGCTAACGGCGTCGATCTCAAAACCTGCTTAAACAAAAGGGGTGCCGGCAAAGGGCAAAGGAAAAAGAGGAGCGTCAGTACTGAGGCCAGTACACGGCGAGACTAGAATTCGGCGGTCCTCGCCTACATAGGTATGGTGGACTGGAGCGGCAGCGGCAGCATGCACTAAACAACCTATAGAGACTCGGTACAACTGTCGGCTATCAGAGAGGGATAAGAAAGAGCTATTCGGATCCTACCTGATACTATCATCAAACAAACCCATCCTGGCGTTTCCCCCTCGAGACCAAACGAGGAAGTCAACCGAGGAACTCACACGGTTGGCAGTTTTACTTATTCAGTTATCGTTGCAGCAATTACTAGTCAGGTATAGGTAATCATCCTCATAAAGTAAGAAGTGGGCCATTTAGTTATCCATTCCGTTGTAGTTGCGACACTTACTAGTCAGATACAATTAGCATGAGATAACCCAAAACCCAGCAGTTGTTGGTACTTTTATTTAGCCATTCCGTTGTAGTTGCAATACTTACTAGTCAGGTACAATGGTCACAAGCGACACCCATACAAGCAATTGTTGGCAGTTTTATTTAGCCATTCCATTATAGTAAAGCTGATTACTAGTCATTATAAGGTCAAATTTATAGCACTACTTTAGTTATAGTTGTCTATGATCGAGATACTGTGCTCCAAGTCGTCCATAACCGCGGACACGGCTTTCAGAAAGTTTTACCCGGCCAGGGTGCACCAATAGCAACACACACACGATCAACCTCGGAAAAACCAAATCAAAACCCAACGAGGCTTTCACGACAAAGCAATCACAGGATTCAGAAATATTTCAGGGGGCCACCCCTTGGAGTACACCCGCAACGAAGTAAGCTAGCTCCGAGACGGACTCAAGGTTTGCGTCAATGGCTGTAAACGACTGGGAACCCGAAAACTCGGGGTGTCGATACCGCGAAAACACTCCGCTTACCTAAACAGTACAGTGTGCTATCCATCGCACAATCGTAAATAAAGCAGTAAAGCATGGCATAAGTACAGGATCGTAAATAAAACCTCAAACTAGTATGTGGCCCCAAGAAATAAGAATGAATCAAGCTCTGGCTCAGGGGGGTCCCATAATTCCCCGTATGTGGATAGCGCGAATATTCAAGGAACAGGTATCAAGTACTCGGGGTCCTACGGGACACAAGTGGACGGTTAACAACCAAATAACATCTATTGTCCACCTGTGCCTCTGCTTACTTACTTCAATTTTAGTTGTTAAACAGGAATTAAAGTGAACGATAGGTAAAACCATGATCATCTCCAACATCAAACATGCGACAATACTCCAACAACTGTGGTACTTGACGACACGCAACAGCACTTGAGCAAGCGACTACGACGCGCAAGTCCAACTATCTACCAAACAACGGGTAATAGGATGTGTCCAAGGCAATATAAGGCTGCAAGGGATATCACGGGTACGAAAGCTAGAGCATCGCAACACAGATAGCAATAGATCAACATGAGGGAATAAATAGTATAAAAGTAAGATAGGTAGAAAGGGGGAGATGCTCGCCTGAAAACATTGTCGAAGGTTCAACCGAAGATCGGTACGAAGCTCACATCAACTCAACGGCCTTATCCGCGAAGCAGCAAAACGCTAGAATAAACACCGGATGCAATATTTAATGCTACGGTAAAAGATCGGGCATGATGCATGTATGATGCATGACAAGGCAAAGATGCGAAGCAATTAGGCCAGATTAAGCGGAACCGGGATCCCGGCATTTAATTAGATGGTTCAGGTTATTTATCTACCCCGCAAATTAAATGTTGCATTATCAAGACAGAAGTTGGCACCTGTTCGCTACACAAATTTAAATGAGGCCAATATAAGACTATATTTGCCCGCATATGGGCCCCATATTTAATTATAAGGTGAATCGGCATAGTGCCCCCAACCACATGGCGATATGCATGCGAGTATGACAATTTAATATGCAACAATTTATATAGAGGCATTTATAAAATAGAGGCTCGGAAAAAGGGGTCACACATTAGGGTTCGGCAGATCTTGGGGTTCGAGGGGTTCGGGGTCGGTCTCAGGGTTCGGATCTGGGGTTCGGTCTCGGCGGGATCGTTCTCGGATGGCAGAGTAGATCTTGGCGTTCGGGTAGACGAACTTGGCGTGGCGTCGGGGCGCATCGGTCTCGCCCTGGACGGTGTCGAACTTGTCGGGCCCGCGCAGTTGATCTTGGTGTTTCCGGATGATCTTGCCGACTCCATGCGAAGGCCTTGGCGCTCTAGATCGGTCTTCAGGGTCTCGGCCATCGGATCCTTGAAGGAGGTCATGGCGTCCGTGAGGCGATCTTGGCGTTCACCGAGAGGGATTCGACAGGGTTCGGGTCTTCGGACGCCGCGAGGAAGATCTTGAGGTACCGGCGGGTTCGTTGTCGGATCGGTCTTCGGAGGCTCGGGATCTCGACGCCTTTGGGTCGGGGAAGGCGATCTTGGGGTTCGGTCTCCAAACACCGGGATCGGTCTTATGGTGGCCTCGCTGCATACTCAGAGACACAAACAGATGCTGGCCCTTGTCATACAGTGCTAGACCTTTTGACAAACAGGGACACACACAGGAGCACGGCTTGGCGTGCCCTGAGCGACGACTGTTGCCGGCCGGAGCGCTGCAGACGGAGGCAGAGAGGCTCGGGCGTCGGCCGCACGGCAGCGGTGCTGCAAGGCCTGGCGAGGCGGAGGCGCGGGGCAGCACACGCGGGCTCAGGCACTGGTGTCGGTCGACGGGGCCGAAGGTGGGCTCGGGGCGAGGGAGGCGAGCACGGGGCCTGGAGGCGGGCTGCGCGGCGGCGCCGGACGGGGCGGAGGACGCGCCGGTGGCGGCGTCGGCTCGGGGCAGAGCGCGCCTGGCCGGAGGGGAAGGTGAGGCGGGGCGCCGACGGAGGAGGGGTCCGCGGGAGAGGGGCGGCGAGCGCGGGGAGGAGGAGCAGAGGGCGGCCGACGGGGTGCGCGGCGGGGCAGACGGGGAGAGGCGGGCGACGACGCGCGGGGCCGGCGAGGAGGGAGGAGCGGAGGGTGGCCGCGGCGAGGCGGTTGCAGGAGGGAAGGGCGGCGGCGTCTGGAGGAGCGGTGAACGGCGGTGGGGGAGGAGGTATCCGGCCGGGGCGAGGCGCAGGCGACGGGGAGCCGAGCGGCGCCGCGGCCGGAGGCGGGTGGAGGTGATCCAGGGCGGAGGAGGCGGACGGGTGAGGCGCGGGCGACCTCGGGGAGGAGAGAAGGGAGGCTCCGGAGGGTGGCCGCGCGACGGCGGTGATGGGCGAGCTCGGCGGCGGCCGGAGAGGGGCGGGGCCGGCGCGGCCGGAGGCGCCCGGAGCGGTGGTTGGAGGCGAGCGGGGGGGGGGAAGAGAGAGGTAGGCGGGGGCGTGCGGCGCGGGGCTGGTGGGGGAGGCGGGTCCCACGGGGTGGGCCGCGTCCAGGGGTGGACTCGGTCTGGTCGGGGTGGGGCCAGCGCGCAGGTGGGGTTGCGTGCGTGTGCTGTGTGTGAGTGTGTTGCATGTGTTGTGGGGAGAGGGGGTGAGAGAGGGAGAGAGAGGCCAGGTGGGCCAGGAGGGTGGGCAGGTGGCTGCGTGGGATAGGGTAGAGGGAGGGGAGAGGTGACGTGGCGTCCATAGATTGGTGGGGGTGAGGTGGCTGGTTGGGTGGGTAGACTAGGTCTGGGTGCAAAAGGAGTTTAGGGTGGACCGATCTGTTTTGTACGGGGGGGGTCGACTGGATCGAATCGGCCCGTTCGACTGCCCCCTAAAATATTATAACTTTTAATTCATTTGCAATAAACTTTGGTAAATAGTTTTTAGACACACAAAATATCCGGAATCATCCGGGGGTTTAATTTGAAATAGAAGGAGGGCTAGTTTCAGAAAACAGTAGACTTTCGCAACATAGTTTCAAGTAAAATAATATGCATGATGATGACGATGCTCAAATGCAATGTGGCATTATGACATGAGCATGCGGTCATGATGATGCAATGCACAAAAACAACGTGATTTTCTAGTAGTGGTTTTGCGGGATGCCACAGCTGTTTATATGAGACGACAGATTTTAGTGCTTGACTGGTTGTTGCAATTTAGGCCTTGTATTTGTTCAGAATTTTTTGACTGATTTCTCCTTGATGTTTATTTTCGGAAATTTATCTTCGCACTTAGTCAACTTTTGTATCGTCCAATCCTTACATCAATAATTACACTAATTGGTTTAATCATATGTGGACAATTACGCTAATTGTTTCTTGAACGAGAAGAATCACATGAATCAGTGGGTTGCTGCGGTTTTGCATCTACCTGTATATATCGAGGACAAGATCGATACAGGCGGTCATATGCGCATATGGCACCGCCGTCAACGCACGGCGGCGCCGTTCTCGCGAACGTGACGGTGGAGGCCACGGACGCACTGGACTGCGGCGTCTGCCACCTCCCTTTCAAGCCGCCAATCTTCCAGGTGCAACACATACCCAGCATGAACTTCTTGTTCCCTATACCAGATTCATCGTGTGAATTTATCGTGCGCGTCTCTGCCTGCGTTTTTTCTCTTCGCAGTGTAATATCGGGCACGCGATCTGCTCGTCGTGCCACGACGAGCTGGAATCGGCGATCGCGTGCCACGTCTGCCGCACTCCTTTCCCGTCCAACGGCGGCTACCGTCGGTGCCATGCCATGGATCACCTGGTGGGGTCCATCCGCGTCTCCTGCCCAAACGCTGCCCACGGCTGCGCTGCCAAGATGATGCCTTACCACGAGCTCCGCCACCACCTCCCCGCGTGCTCGCACGGGCCGCCGTGCTACTGCCCCGCGGACGGCTGCCGCTTCGTCGGCGCTCCCGCGACGCTCCTGGACCACTTCACGCGGGTGCACGGCTGGCACTGCATAAGCGGGCTTCGGTCCGGGGACCGGGGCGACGTCCAACTATTCGACGGCTTCAACGCCGTCGTGGTTGATGGCGTCGGCGTCGACAAGTTCCTGTTCCTGCTAATGGTGTCCCGTGAGCGCGTCGGGCGAGCCATCTCCGCCGTCTGCGTGTGTCCTCGAGCCGACAGTGCCGTGCGCCCTTTGGAGTGCATGCTCGAGCTCGAATTCATGTGGAGCAGCGACGATGATGGCGGTAGCATGTGCGTCGGCCATCGCCAGCACTCCGCTTTCAGCGTAGCGTGCACGGATCTCTTCGATGGGCTGCCCGATCCGGACGACTGCTTCCAGTTCTTCCTGCCCAAATTCGTTGGGCCAGATGATTATGTGCACGTTGTTGCTTGTTGCCTTGTTTCGACATCAAGTAGTTCTTCCGTTTATCTATGTAATAATGTTCAGAAAATTCTGCTACTACATCTCATAACATCATGCAATCCAGAGTTAGAACTATTTATAGCGAGAAAATTGCAGCCAACGACAGGCTTTGTGGCATTTGTTCCGTCAAACACGAAAACACTACATATTTTGCAGCTAGCACAGTTTGTGCTTAATTTTTTGCACATGGCACTACAGGAAAGAACTAAGGCGCCGACGGCCGGCCGACTACGTCGACGGCAAAAGGTCGGGGCTGTCGGCGTAGCTGCCTTCCCTGACCAGCCGACCAGCCCGGCCGTCTGCGTAGATACGGCCGTCAGCGTAGATGACAGTGCCGAGGGTAGCCCTCGGCGTAGTGTGGCCGTCGGCGTAGTAGCGAGGTCTGTGTCGACGGTGGCCCTCGGCGTAGATATAGCCCTCGGTGTAGCCCCAGTTCAGACACGATGACGGAAACGGCGTTAGGCAGCCAAGGCCGTCGGCACAGCTCTTTGAAAATTTTTGTTTGGCCTGTGCCGACGGCCAGACCGTCGGCATAGGCCTCCAGATTTTTTTCCTTTTTCATTATTTTTCGAAAAATCATAACTAAATCATTCTAATTCAGAAAAATAAAAATAAGATATCAAAATTTGCAGAAAAAAAAATCTATCTATCTACACTCAAATATTACACATTTATAAACAAAAATGAAGTAAAATATAAAACATTATATATAGTTTAAAACGGGCCTTATAAATTAAAAAACGATTCAAACAATGCGAAACCTTCGCGTGGTGTCATATTATGTGACATAGTTAGAAGGAAAAATATCAAACTTGGTATATTGATTATGTCTCAAAAAAACCTTCACAAAATGACCTATCTCGTTCGACGTTTCTTGGCTTTCGGGTCAAATGACCAATGTTATGGCTAGAATGAAGGCATAGTTTATGATAATGTGTCGATATTGTGCATAACTGTGCATCATGTGATGGCGAACAATGTTTCAGGAGGAAGTTTTCCTTTTCGTCGCACCAAAAAGCCGTTTTCCATTTTCTGAGTGCAAAAAAGGACGGTTTTGTGAAGCAACCACCAAATGGCTAATTCAAAATGCTACCGTCACATTTTTCAAAAATACTAGACCACCTTATATGGATAATTTCATAACAGGGAGATCTCAAACATTTCCGTCTATCCCTGGTGAAAAAGACAAATTCCTGCCGAATCGGTAGGAAGTGAGTCAGATATGAACTACAGGTACATGATCGGATGCTCATGATTTTTTATAAAAATCATTTTTAGGTTCAAAATATGTTGTTTCATCATAGATCCACTTCAAGTTTAGCGAGTCTCAGCCCCGAGCTAAGAATCTTCATGCCCACCCTTCGACAAAGTATAACGATGGTTTAAAACGGGCATTATAAATTCAAAAACGATCCAAACAACATAAAACCTTCGCGTGGTGTCATATTATGTGACATAGTTAGAAGAAAAAATATCAAACTTGGTATATTGATTATGTCTCAAAAAAACCTTCACAAAATGACCTATCTCGTTCGAGGTTTCTTGACTTTCGGGTCAAATGAATGTTATGGCTAGAATGAAGGCATAGTTTGTGATAATGTGTCGATATTATGCATAAGTATGCATCGTGGGATGGCGAACAATGTTTCAGGAGGAAGTTTTCCTTTTCGTCGCACCAAAAAGCCGTTTTCCATTTTCCGAGTGCAAAAAACGGACGGTTTTGTGAAGCAACCACCAAATGGCTAATTCAAAATGCTACCGTCACATTTTTCAAAAATACTAGACCACCTTACATGGATAATGTCATAACAGGGGGATCTCAAACATTTCCGTCTATCCCTGGTGAAAAAGACAAATTCCTGCCGAATCGATAGGAAGTGGGTCAGATATGAACTACAGGTACATGATCGGATGCTCATGATTTTTTACAAAAATCATTTTTAGGTTCAAAATATGTTGTTTTATCATAGATCCACTTCAAGTTTAGCGAATCTCAGCCCCGAGCTAAGAATCTTCATGCCCACCCTTCGACAAAATATAACGATGGTTTAAAACGGGCATTATAAATTCAAAAACGATCCAAACAACATGAAATATTCGCGTGGTGTCATATTATGTGACATAGTTAGAAGGAAAAATATCAAACTTAGTATATTGATTATGTCTCAAAAAAAACGTTCAGAAAATGACCTATCTCGTTCGAGGTTTCTTGACTTTCGGGTCAAATGACCAATGTTATGGTTAAAATGAAGGCATAGTTTGTGACAATGTGTCGATATTATGCATAAGTATGCATCATGGGATGGCGAACAATGTTTCAGAAGGAAGTTTTCCTTTTCGTCGCACCAAAAAGCCGTTTTCCATT
Source organism: Avena sativa (assembly GCA_916181665.1). Lineage (NCBI taxonomy): Eukaryota > Viridiplantae > Streptophyta > Magnoliopsida > Poales > Poaceae > Avena > Avena sativa. The sequence continues at coordinate 35,760,067 of OV702285.1, read as the reverse complement.
TTCGAGTGCAAAAAACGGACGGTTTTGTGAAGCAACCACCAAATGGCTAATTCAAAATTCTACCGTCACATTTTTCAAAAATACTAGACCACCTTACATGAATAATGTCATAACAGGGGGATCTCAAACATTTCCGTCTATCCCTGGTGAAAAAGACAAATTCATATCGAATCGGCAGGAAGTGAGTCAGATATGAACTACAAGTACATGATCGGATGCTCATGATTTTTTAAAAAAATCATTTTTAGGTTCAAAATATGTTGTTTCATCATATATCCACTTCAAGTTTAGCGAGTCTCAGCCCCGAGCTAAGAATCTTCATGCCCACTCTTCGACAAAGTATAACGATGGTTTAAAACGGGCATTATAAATTCAAAACCGATCCAAACAACATGAAACCTTCGCGTGGTGTCATATTATGTGACATAGTTAGAAGGAAAAATATCAAACTTGGTATATTGATTATGTCTCAAAAAAACCTTCACAAAATGACCTCTTGTTCGAGGTTTCTTGACTTTCGGGTCAAATGACCAATGTTATGGCTAGAATAAAGGCATAGTTTGTGATAATGTGTCCATATTATGCATAAGTATGCATCATGGGATGGCGAACAATGTTTCAGGAGGAAGTTTTTGTTGGAATTATGCCCTAGAGGCAATAATATAGATGTTATTATTATAATTCTTGTTCATGATAATGTTTATATTCCATGCTAGAATTGTATTAAGCGGAAACTTTAATACTTGTGTGGTTTGTGAACAACACCGTGTCCCTAGTACGCCTCTAAGGACTAGTTCATTGATTAATGATGGTTAAGGTTTCCTAACCATGGACATGAGTTGTCAATTAATAATGAGATCATATCATTGGGAGAATGATATGGTGGACAGACCCAAACTAAGCGAAGAAATTAGATCGTGTCATCGTGTTAGTCTTTGCGAAGCTTTTCTTATGTCAAATATTGTATTCCTTAGACCATGAGATAATACAACTCCCTGGTATCGGAAGAAAGCTTTGAGGTCATCAAACGTCATCTTATGAGAGGGTGATCATAAAGGTGTCTCTCAGGTGATCGGAAAGTATCTGTTGGGTTGTATGTATCGAGATGGGATTTGTCCCTCCTAAGTCGGAGAGATATACTTTGGGCCCACTCGGTGATCGATATCAACACCGCTTGCAAGCATGTGGTTAAGGAGTTAATCACAAAGTGATATCGGATTACGGAACGAGTAAAGTACTTACTGTGAACGAGATTGAACTAGGTATGACGGTACCGACGATCAAATCTCGGGCAAGTAAAATATCGCGAGACGAAGGGAATATATATATGGGATTGATTGAATCCTGGCATTGTGGTTCATCCGATATGATCATCAATGAATGTGTGGGAGTCAATATGGGTTTCTAGACCCCGCTGTTGATTATTGATAGAAGATCATGTCTGCATATTCTCGAACCCGCAGGGTCACACACTTAACGTGTCTCGATGCTAGGATAGATTGGATAATTGGTTTATGAGTTTTTGTTCGGAGTCTCAGATGGGATCCGGGACATCACGAGAGGTTCCAGAGTGGTCCGAAGAATAAGATTCATATAAGGCAGTGCAGTTTTTGGAGTTTGGAATTCTTCCGGGTTAATCGGTATTGTACCAGAAGCTTCTAGAACCTTCCGGAAGGGGACCAACGTGGCCCCACCTTCCGGGAGGGGGCATGGGCCTATGAGGGAGTGCCCTGGCCGCATTGGGCCAGGGGCACAAGGCCCCATAGGGCCCAGCCGGCCAAAGAGGGTTTAAACCCTGGATAGAGCTTCTAGAAGGGGGGTTTCCTTGCCCCCCACTCCTCCTCCTTGGGGCCGCCGGTTTGGGCTTGGGGGAGGGGCTAGGGCTGCGCCCACCCCTCTATATAAAGAGGGCTGGGGGCGCACCAACCCCACACACCTTCCCCTCCAACCCTAGCCGCCCTGCTGCCTTCCTCTCTCCCTCCCGACTGTTTGTAGGCGAAGCCCTGCTGCATAAATTCTCCACCATATACACCACGCCGTCGTGTTGTAGATCCAATCCATCTCTCCACCATACTTGCTGGACCGAGGAAGGAGGATACGTCGAGGTGCTGCACGTGTGCATCTCACGGAGGCACCGCCACTTGTGGTGCTAGATCGGATCGGATCACGAGGAGGAGAAGCGAGTACGACTACATCACCCACGTTCCGACGAACGTTCCGCTGTGCGAATCTTCAAGGGTATGAAGATCTAATCCAATCTCTCTCGTTGTTTGCATCTCCTAGATTAGATCTTGGCTTTCCCTCTGTTCGCATCCGTAGAAAATTTTGATTTATTTATGCCGCGAAACCCTTCAGTGGTATCAGAGCTAGATCTATGCGTAGATGTGTTTCACGAGTAGAACGCAACATGGTTGTTGCGGGCGTTGATGTTTTCTGTTGCAAGCCTCTTGTTTGTGTTCTTTTTATGACGCGTGATAGTGAGATTGAAGCGGTCCAGGCCAATCTTACGCGACGTTGTTCGCGAGACCGGCTCCGCACTTGACGTGTGGCTTGTTCCACATATGCGGCTGGTGGATGTCAGTTTCTCTCACTATAGTTGTCATGGGATTAACACCGGAGTTTGGCAACCATAATATCACCGTTGTGGCTTTCCGTAGGTAAGAATCGTTCTTAGCATCTACTCCCATAAGCCACGTAAAACATGCAACAACAAAGTAGAGGCGTCTAACTTGTTTTTGCAGGGAGTGTTTTCTGTGATATGGTATGGCCCAAGATGTGATGTGTATAATGTATGCGATGATCATGTTTTGTAATGTTTCACGACTTGCATGTCGATGAGTACACAACCAGCAGGAGCCATATGGTTGTCTTTATAATTGTGTATGACCTGTGTGTCAACTTCTTATGCGCCATGTAATAGTTTCACTTTATCGCTAAGTAGTTAGCAATAGTTGTAGTTGCTATTCGTGGTGGAGGCAATCATGGTGGAGTGATGGAGATCATGCCGGAACGCACAAGATGGAGATCATTGCGCGAAGATTGGCTATATTATGTCACATAAAGTTATATGCATGTGATGTTTATCCTTTTATGTATCTTATTATGCTTAGATCGCGACGGTAGCATTATAAGATGATTCCTCACTTAAAGATCAAGATAAAAACTGTGTTCTCCCCAAGTATGCACCGTTGCGAAAGTTCGTCGTGTCCAAGCATCACGTGATGATCGGGTGCTATAGACTCTACGCTCACATACAACGGGTGCAAGCCAGTTTTGCACACGCGGAAATACTTGGGTCTAACTTGACGAGCCTAGCATGTACAGACATGGCCTCAGAACACATGAACCGAAAGGTTAAGCATGATTCATATGAATGATATGATCGACACTTCGTTGTCCACCATTGAAACCACATCTCTTCTCGTGAAGATCGGATTAGGTGTGGTGAATTTGGATCGTGTTCACTAAACAACTTGAGGGATGTTGAATTTAGTGGGAGTTCATCTAGTAATTTGATTAAAAGTTGAACTAGTTATCATGAACATAGTCTAATTTGTACTTGCAAATATTGTAGATCAAATGGCTAAGTCCAACTTCAACTTCAACGTTTTTGCTGAGAAGGAAAAGCTTAGAAACAATGGGTCTAACTTCACCAATTGGTTCCGCAATCTAAGAATCATTCTCTCTGGCGGTCAAAAGGACTATGTCCTTGGGAAAGCGCTAGGTGACGCCCCTGCTATAGATGCACCGGCTGATGAGAAAGCTGTTTATCAGTCACGCAAGGATGATTATGATTTGATTAAGATTGCCATGTTGTATGCTATGGAATCGGATCTTCAAAATTGTTTTGAGGAGTTCGCCGGGCCCTTTGAGATTCTCGAGGAGCTGAAAACCATGTTTTAGACTTAAGCCTGTTCTGAGAGATATGAGATCTCTAAGAAATACTTTAACTACAAGATGGAGGAAGGGAGTTCCGTTAGTGAGCACGCCATTAAGATGTCGGGCTACACTCAACGCCTTGAGCAACTGGACGGCAAGATTCCAGAGGAGCTCAAGATTGACAGAGTTATGCAATCACTCCCTCCTAGCTACAAAAGTTTTGTAGTTGCTCACAATCAAATTGGTTCCACTGATATGATCACTGAGCTCTTCGCTAAGATGAAAGTAGCGGAGGTGGACATCAAAAAGAATAATCATATGTTGATGGTCAACAAGCCCCCCACCTTCAAGAAAGGTAAGGGAGCAAAGAAGCCCTTCAAGAAGGGCGGCGGCAAGCGCACTGCCCCTGCTGAGAAGAAGCTCAAGTCTGGTCCTAAGCCGGACACTGAGTGCTTCTATTGCAAGGACAAGGGTCACTAGAAGCGCAACTGTCCGAAGTACTTAGCGGACAAGAAGGCTGGCACCATCAAAGGTATATTTGATATACATGTTATTGACGTTTTCCTTACTAGCCCTCGTTGTAGTGCCTGGGTATTTGATACCGGTTCAGTTGCTAATATTTGTAACTCGAAACAGGAGCTACGGAATAGACGGCGGCTTGTGAGGGATGAGGTGACGATGCGCGTTGGCAACGGATCAAGAGTTGATGTGATGGCCGTCGGCACGCTCTCCTTAGTTTTACCTTCGGGATTAGTTTTAAACCTTAATAAGTGTTATTATGTGCCTGCGTTGAGCATGGACATTATTTCTGGATCGTGTTTATTGCAAGACGGTTATTCATTTAAATCGGAGAATAATGGTTGTTCTATTTATATGAGTAACATCTTTTATGGTCATGCACCTATTGTGAATGGTTTATTTCTTCTTAATCTTGAAAGGGATGAAACACACATCCATAACATTGAGGCTAAGAGATGCAAAGTAGATAGTGATAATACTACTTATTTGTGGCACTGTCGTCTAGGTCATATTGGTGTAAAGCGCATGAAGAAACTCCATTCTGATGGACTATTGGAGTCTCTTGATTTTGAATCATTTGACACATGCGAACCATACCTCATGGGCAAGATGATCAAAACCCCGTTCTCCGGTATGATGGAGCGAGCAACGGACTTGTTGGAAATCATACATACCGATGTATGCGGACCGATGAGTGTTTCGACACGCGGTGGATATCGCTATTTTCTCACTTTTACCGATGACTTAAGTAGATATGGGTATATCTATTTAATGAAACATAAATCTGAAACGTTTTAAAAGTTCAAAGAATTTTAGAATGAAGTGGAGAACCATCGTAACAGAAAGATTAAGTTTCTACGATCCGATCGTGGAGGTGAATATTTGAGTTATGATTTTCTCACGCATCTTAAAGCAAGCGGAATCGTTTCGCAACTCACGCCACCCGAAACACCACAGCGCAATGGTGTGTCTGAACGCCGGAATCGAACCCTATTAGATATGGTTCGATCAATGATGTCTCTTACTGATTTGCCGTTATCATTTTGGGGTTATGCATTAGAAACCGCTGCATTCACTTTAAATAGGGCTCCATCTAAATCCGTTGAGACGACACCGTATGAACTGTGGTTTGGTGCTAAACCTAAGTTGTCGTTTCTTAAAGTTTGGGGATGCGAAGCTTACGTCAAGAAGTTGATGCCGGACAAGCTCGAACCCAAAGCGGAGAAATGCGTCTTCATAGGATACCCTAAGGAAACTATTGGGTATACCTTGTATCACAGAACCGAAGGCAAAGTGTTTGTCGCAAAGAACGGTTCCTTTCTTGAGAAGGAGTTTCTCTCAAAAGAAGTGAGTGGGAGGAAAGTAGATCTAGACGAGGTTGTTGAACCTTCTCTTGAATTGGAGAGTAGCGCAGCACCTGAAATTGTTCTAGTGCCGCCTGCACCAACAATAGAGGAAGCTAATGACAAGGATCATGAAGCTTCGGACGATGCTGCTACTGAACGTCGCAGGTCGACAAGGTCGCGTGCCCCTCCTGAGTGGTACGGCAACCCTGTCTTGACTATCTTGTTGGTAGAAGACAGTGAACCTACGAACTATGAGGAAGCGATGATGAGCCCAGACTCTGAGAAATGGCTAGAAGCCATGAAATCCGAACTAGGATCCATGAGCGAAAACCAAGTATGGACTTTGGTGGACCCTCCTAGCGACCGTAAGGCCGTTGAGTGCAAATGGATCTTCAAGAAGAAAATGGACGCGGATGGTAATGTTACCGTCTATAAAGCACGACTTGTCGCGAAAGGTTTTCAACAAGTTCAAGGTGTTGACTACGATGAGACTTTCTCTCCCGTAGCGATGTTTAAGTCAATTCGGATTTTATTAGCAATTGCTGTGTTTCATGATTATGAAATATGGCAGATGGATGTCAAGACTGCGTTCCTCAATGGCAACATTGATGAAGAGTTGTATATGATGCAACCCGAAGGTTTTGTCGATCCTAAGGATGCTGATAAAGTATGCAAACTTCAGCGTTCCATTTATGGACTGAAGCAAGCATCTCGGAGTTGGAACCTTCGTTTTGATCAAGTGATCAAGAGCTTTGGATTTGTTCCAAAATGCTACGAAGCTTGCATCTACAAGAAAGTGAGTGGGAGCTCGGTGAAGTTTCTGGTACTATATGTGGATGACATATTGATTATTGGAAATGACATCAACATGCTTAATGATGTGAAGAGTTATTTGAACAAGTGTTTTTCAATGAAAGACCTAGGTGAAGCTGCTTATATATTGGGCATCAAAATCTATAGCGATAGACAAAGACGCCAGATAGCTTTAAGCCAGAGTACATACCTAGACAAAATTCTGAAAAGGTTCAGAATGGATAAGGCAAAGAAAGGTTCAGTGCCTATGTTGTCAGGTAAGATATTGAGCAAGGCTCAATGTCCAGCTACGGTAAATGATAGGGAAGCTATGAGCAAAGTGCCTTATGCCTCAGCCATAGGTTCTATCATGTATGCCATGCTGTGTACTAGACCGGATGTGTCCAATGCTCTTAGTTTAACGAGCAGGTATCAAAGTGATCCAGGAGTGGAACACTGGACAGCCGTGAAGAACATCCTAAAGTACCTGAATAGGACTAAAGAAATTTTCTTAGTCTATGGGGGTGATGAACAACTCGTCGTAAAAGGTTTCGTCGACGCTAGTTTCGACACCGACAAGGATGATTCTAAATCTCAGACAGGATACGTGTATATTTTGAATGGAGGAGCTGTGAGCTGGAGAAGCTGCAAGCAAAGCGTGATCGCGGGATCTACAATAGAAGCGGAATACATGGCTGCTGCAGAAGCGTCAAGTGAAGGAGTTTGGATCAGAAACTTCATCACTGAGCTTGGTGTGGTTCCAAGTGCCTTGGACCCACTGGAGATATTGTGTGACAACACTGGCGCCATAGCACTCGCTAAGGAACCAAGATATCATCCAAAGACCAAGCATATCAACCGCAAGTTTCATATAATCCGAGATTATATAGCAGATGGAGATATGAAGATTAGCAAAGTACATACAGATCTGAATGTCGCAGATCCATTGACTAAACCTCTTCCACGTGTAAAAACCTGATCAGCACCTCAGTACCATGGGTGTGAGATTGTTGCCATATGTAAACTAGATTATTGACTCTAGTGCAAGTGGGAGACTGTTGGAATTATGCCCTAGAGGCAATAATACAGATGTTATTATTATAATTCTTGTTCATGATAATGTTTATATTCCATGCTAGAATTGTATTAAGCGGAAACTTTAATACTTGTGTGGTTTGTGAACAACACCGTGTCCCTAGTACGCCTCTAAGGACTAGCTCATTGATTAATGATGTTTAAGGTTTCCTAACCATGGACATGAGTTGTCAATTAATAATGAGATCATATCATTGGGAGAATGATATGGTGGACAGACCCAAACTAAGCGAAGCAATTAGATCGTGTCATCGTGTTCGTCTTTGCGAATCTTTTCTTATGTCAAATATTGTATTCCTTAGACCATGAGATAATACAACTCCCTGGTATCGGAAGAAAGCTTTGAGGTCATCAAACGTCATCCTATGAGAGGGTGATCATAAAGGTGTCTCTCAGGTGATCGGAAAGTATCTGTTGGGTTGTATGTATCGAAATGGGATTTGTCCCTCCCAAGTCGGAGAGATATACTTCGGGCCCACTCGGTGATCGATATCAACACCGCTTGCAAGCATGTGGTTAAGGAGTTAATCACAAAGTGATATGGGATTACGGAACGAGTAAAGTACTTGCTGTGAACGAGATTGAACTAGGTATGACGGTACCAACGATCAAATCTCGGGCAAGTAAAATATCGCGAGACGAAGGGAATATATATATGGGATTGATTGAATCCTGGCATCGTGGTTCATCCGATATGATCATCGATGAATGTGTGGGAGTCAATATGGGTTTCCAGACCCCGCTGTTGATTATTGATAGAAGATCATGTCTGCATATTCTCGAACCCGCAGGGTCACACACTTAACGTGTCTCGACGCTAGGATAGATTGGATAATTGGTTTATGAGTTTTTGTTCGGAGTCTCGGATGGGATCCGGGACATCACGAGAGGTTCCGGAGTGGTCCGGAGAATAAGATTCATATAAGGCAGTGCAGTTTTTGGAGTTCGGAATTGTTCCGGGTTAATCGGTATTGTACCAGAAGCTTCTAGAACCTTCCGGAAGGGGACCAACGTGGCCCCACCTTCCGGGAGGGGGCATGGGCCTATGAGGGAGTGCCCTGGCCGCATTGGGCCAGGGGCACAAGGCCCCATAGGGCCCAGCCGGCCAAAGAGGGTTTAAACCCTGGATAGAGCTTCTAGAAGGGGGGTTTCCTTGCCCCCCACTCCTCCTCCTTTGGGGCCGCCGGTTTGGGCTTGGGGGAGGGGCTAGGGCTGCGCCCACCCCTCTATATAAAGAGGGCTGGGGGCGCACCAACCCCACACACCTTCCCCTCCAACCCTAGCCGCCCTGCTGCCTTCCTCTCTCCCTCCCGACTGTTTGTAGGCGAAGCCCTGCTGCAGAAATTCTCCACCATATACACCACGCCGTCGTGTTGTAGATCCAACCCATCTCTCCACCATACTTGCTGGACCGAGGATGGAGGAGACGTCGAGGTGCTGCACGTGTGCATCTCACGAAGGCACCGCCACTTCTGGTGCTAGATCGGATCGGATCACGAGGAGGAGAAGCGAGTACGACTACATCACCCACGTTCCGACGAACGTTCCACTGTGCGAATCTTCAAGGGTATGAAGATCTAATTCAATCTCTCTCGTTGTTTGCATCTCCTAGATTAGATCTTGGCTTTCCCTCTGTTCGCATCCGTAGAAAATTTTGATTTACTATGCCGCGAAACCCTTCAGTTTTCCTTTTCGTCGCACCAAAAAGCCGTTTTCCATTTTCCGAGTGCAAAAAAGGACGGTTTTGTGAAGAAACAAACAAATGGCTAATTCAAAATGCTACCGTCACATTTTTCAAAAATACTAGACCACCTTACATGGATAATGTCATAACAGGGGGATCTCAAACATTTCCGTCTATCCCTGGTGAAAAAGACAAATTCCTGCCGAATCGGTAGGAAGTGGGTCAGATATGAACTACAGGTACATGATCGGATGCTCATGAATTTTTACAAAAATCATTTTTAGGTTCCAAATATGTTGTTTGATCGTAGATCCACTTCAAGTTTAGCGAGTCTCAGTCCCGAGCTAAGAATCTTTATGCGTGCCGTTTTAAACGGGCAAATGAAATTATGATAAGAATCACGGCATAGTTTGTGATAAGTTGATATTGATATCATATTTGGATTTCTCTCATTTTTTAATCAATTTAGACATATTATTTGCCTAATTCCGATTTACAGATTTAAAGATATTAATTATTCCATATTAAATAAAAAATACAAAAAAAAATCATTATATTTTTATTTGAATTCAATAATATTTTTACTTATTCATTGTTGTTTACTTAAATAATTGCTTGTAATTTCAAAAAATACAACCATATGACATGATGATATAAGAGTTAATAGGAATGATATCATAGTATTGACAACAATGAGTAAATTGCTTTACGGGAAGAGATTCTGAAGAAACGAGGAAGTTAAGCGTGCTAGAGCTGAAGTAGTGCTAGGATGGATGACCGAACGGGAACTTTGACTAAGACTACAATTTAATCAATTATTAACTATAAATAGTGTTAAAATGATTAAAGCAGAAGATTAAGGAGTCAAATAATTCAAAGATTAAAAAAAAATTAAAAAAAATAATAATATTTTAGGCTATGCCGACGGCCTGGCCGTCGGCGTAGCTCCATTCCTGTGCCGACGGCTTGGCCGTCGGCGTAGCTCCAGGCTAAACCGTTAGCCAAGACGGCCGTTGACTAACACGCGGTGTCCGCTGGAAGACGCTGTGCCGAGGGAAAGGGGCTGTGCCGACGGCCACGGAGCTGTGCCGACGAGGACGTACGCCAATGGGGCTACGCCGATGGCCACCGTCGGCACAGCCTGTGCCGACGGCAATTTGGCGCTGTGCCGACGCCAGCCGGCCGTCGGCGTAGCAATTCTTTCCTGTAGTGTGGTTAACATGTTTATCTTACAGACCTGGCCCGCTGTTTTGCCGGTGTTCAACATGGTCAAAGTGCACGTGCACGCCGAGGGCGACCGATGTTGCAGACTAAATGCGCGGAATTTTATTTCTCAACCTCAGAAAATATATTCATAGAAACCCATGTATAAGTTTACATTAGTTTACACAGATAAGTTTACATTGGTGTACAAAATTTATTAATATATTGACATTTTTTTTGTTAATACTACGTACCCTAAATGTTAACAACTTTATCTACATTAAACCATGTTGGACAGCAGTGGTGGACACGGGAACTTCAGTAAGCCTGGGCAAACAACAGTCAACCCGAAAACTCCAATAAGCCCTGGCAAAAGTGCTCAAGATGCCAGCACGGGCTAGAGGGCAATACATCTGCCTCTGCTGTAGACAGCACGTACATTTTGGCAATACTAGACGCACGTACATTTTTGCAATACTAGACTCCACGCGAGCAAAACAGCGGGCACCGATTGCTAGACAACACGTTAATAAGGTTAAGCTGTTCACTTGGCCAGTCAGATAACATGTTAACAATGTTAAGCTGTTCGTTTGGGCCTGGTATAAATAATTAAGCCACAACATGTGCTAGCTGCAGAAAAGTTTCATTTTCTGTGTTTGATGCAACAGATGCTGCAAAGCCTGATGTTGGGTGCAATTTTATCATTTATAGCAGAACCGTTCATACCAAGATGACAACAAGGGTACCTTTTCTTTTTTGACCCCAAATGCTGAAAATTCGGTACATAGATTAGTGGTTTTTTGGACTATAAAATTAACACTGAAAATTATTACTCCATGCCTCCCAAATTAGTTTTCTCACTTTGTCTAGATACACATATATCAAGATGTGTTTAAGTATACATATACATGAAAATCTAGATAAAGTTGTATCGATAAATTTAACTAGTCCCTCCATTCTAATTTATAATGTTTTAGCCTTTTCTAAAACATATGTATCTCGACGCATTTTATGTATAGGTTCACAACATTTATTTTAGAAAAAATCTAGTAGAATGGAGACAGTGTAATATGATGTTGATTCGGTTGTCATTGGATCTATACAACAATATTCGAACCATATGTTTGCTATGTATGAGCGATTTTAGATGGATGTGTCTTTTGCTTTTGTACATACTATAGATCTGGGCTTTGCTCCCATGCATGTGGGCCTCATTTTTTTCGTAAAGTGCCAGCTCTTATTTTCCGTGTGTGTTTTCTCTTGTACTTGTCAGGATACCGAGGATAGATTTATTTTTTCTTATCTTTCGTTGGTATTTCTTTTGTTGTATTTATTTCTATTTTATTATTTTTCATTGCTTCACTTATATTCTATATATTATTATTTTTATTTGTTTTCCTTTGAATGTTTTCACATTTTTCACCAACTAATATAAGTATTGTGTTTTCTCAGTTTATGACTTAGTTGCATGTGCCATATGCTATATGATTAAGATTGCCAGTATATCTTTTCACTTTTCTACTATTATGAATAAAAGGTGATTTGGATATTTGTCATATTATAGTAAGACCTCAAAATAAAATTTATAGTATAAAAACTTACTAATCATGCAAATCAATTGGTGTATTTGTGTCGTATCATAACAAAAGTCCTCAAATTAGCTATTTTGTATTATGGATGTAAAACTTGAGCCGGCACAACTTAAGATGTGTGCATGTCCACACATGTGTCTTTATGTACATGCACCGGTTTGTTTGTGTGCGCACATATGTATGCATACTCTTTGTTGTTCGTGCACTTTCTTTACATACAATTCTCTCTGTTTTGAAAGATTAAGTTTTATCTTTGTGTTGTTAACATTTGTTTTAACTTGACCTCATCTATCCCCTTTTGTTTTATCTCTTTTGCTTAATTTTCCATTGACCGAGTCTTGGACCATTGGATTGTGTGGTAACTGTGCTTCTTAGGAATTGCAATTGTGATTTTTAGTTGTGCATGGGTTGCAACTGAGATTCTCTCAGCTGCAAGTGATGTTACAACTATAAATTTCTCAGTTGCTAGTGGATTTACAACCGAGATTTTCTAGTGACATATCGGTTACGCCCGAGTATTTTTGCAGTTCCAAGTGGGATTGCATCTAAGATTTTCCTATTACAAGTGGGTTTGTATTTTTTTCAGTTGCAAGTGTGATTGCAACTGAGTTTTTTTAGTTGCTAGTGTGGTTGATAATGGTTTTTTAAGTTACAAGTGAGGTTGAAACTGATTTTTTTAATTGTAAGTGGGGTTGCAACTGGGTTGTTCCAATTGTAAGTGGGGTTGTAAGTGAGTTTTTTTAATTGAAGTGGGGCTGCAATAGATTTTTCAATTGCAAGTGGGGTTGTAGGTGAGTTTTACAGTTGCAAGTGAGGATACAACTGAAATTTTATATAGTTGTAGTTGGAGTTGCAACTTAGATTTTTACAGGTTGCACATAAGATGCAACTAATATTTTTTTACCATTTCTATTATGACTGTCATTAAAAGAGTGCCAAAAATCAGAGCGAAAATGAATGACAAACATTCAAGATGAAGACACCAATGAGGAAGAGAGAAATTATCGTTTGCGTCTCTTAGTCCTAGCGTCTAGTAAAATATCAAAGAAAATATATTTATGTACATTACAAGTCATACCAACTAGATACATGAGAAAAAAAGCAAAATCCCATAAACTAGAAAGCCTAGCAGACTAACAAGACATGAAGGGACCACATTCAGCAGTAGCGGGTGGTTACCTCAAGCCCATCGACCAGTCAATGTAACAAAAACATCGCATATTATGTCAACTAATTCTTAGTCAGCTGAGAGTTAGGTGGTTCGATGTAATATATGAAAACTATAGCTACACAACAGATTGCTTTCTTAGGAATGAGGCAGACCTTTTTTGTTTGGTTTTGTTAATTCTCGGTCGAACGATATTAAGTTAGAGATCATTTAACTTTAGAATTGTTGGGTTTTTGTAACATCCCAGCATTTAGGAACTAACGAAGGGTGTATTTAGGAATTTGGAATGTTGCATGCATTTATCTATGAAAATATGGGTAAAATTTTCGCCAAATAAAAACCTTAAGTGATCAAGGTTTCTTTCATACTTTGAGATTAGGTTTAGTCTTAAAGGATGATTGCTATAGACTTTGATGTGATTTTTGAGGAATTATGTGATTTGGGAAATGAATTTGAATTTTTAACTTGAGTGTTTGAATTATAATTCAAATGAATAAGGAATAAGGTTTGAATCTTGATTTAATTAGGAGTTAATTATTATAACTCAAATTTTATCTAAAGAAAACAATTAAGAATATGAAAACTTATTTCATATTTTTATTTTAAAAATAAGTTACAAAATTGTAACTTATTGAAATGATCCACACACTTCACAAAAGCAAATAAATAAAAAATAAGAATATTATTTATTGATAATAGTATAATCTTTATTACGAAATATTAAAATCAAGATTACAAAAGAATAGAACTAAAATTACAAAAGTATAAAACATATTACATTGGATTGTTCTATAACTAAACTTAAACTAAAATCTTCACTTTAAATCTGTACCTGCAAAACAAACAGAAACTAAATAGAAAAAGGAGAGTTAGGGTTAGACTTGTTTTACTCTCAGAAGTTGACAGTGAAGTGCACTGTTCAATATTTCATCATTGAGTATATAAGGGGTAAGTTTCACCAATATGAAAAGATAAATCTTCCATAATTTTTAAGCCAGAAGTCAAATGACAGCTAAGAGGGGCAAGTTTCACCAGCCAGGTAAAAGTAATTTGACCAAAGTAACTTTTAAATCGAAAGCATATCCACAAGTGCACAACAAGCACACAAGCAGGACACACAACTAAATGCATGTGGTGTGATATCAGCTTCAAAACACAGCTCCAACACACCAAAACAATCAGCACAGCCGTGGAGAGGTACTAGTGCATCTCTTCACTGCACACACACACAAGAACAGCCAGCTTAGACAACAGTTAAACCAAGCACAACAGCCAGTAACCAAACCAACCAAAGCCCCAGATCTCATCACCAGGATGGTAACATAAGGAGGGGGAAGGATCAGGTGGACAGCAAGATCAAGTCCAAGAGCTAGGAGGACCACTCTAGCTCAAGGTCAAGCACATGAGCTCAGCAAAACAAGATCAACATCACCACCTTACTCCACAATCATCAGATTTTGTGGTGAGCATCATAAAACCCTCACATGATCTAATCATATTATCTAGACAGAAGCATGTGTTGTTTTATGAAACAAAGTCTCAGAAAGCACCCAAGTGGGGTGAATCCATCATAGAGATTTTAAACTCTAAAAGCAAACAGCAAAGTACAAGGATCCAACCAGAGCTCAGAACAACATCATTGCTTTGGTTGTCAAGCTATATATTATAATTCAAGCATCAATATAGCTAAGATCTAATTTCTAGGCACATCCCTAAAGTAAGGGTAGCACCTTAGAAACTAATCTTTTGGATCCAGATAATGATCAAGCTTACTATCATTCTTACCAAGCTTTGATTCAAAAACAATAGCTAGTACCACTACCAGGACTACCTATATGAATCAATTAGATAAGGCCTAAAACCCCTAAGCCTCAGACCAACATCATTGGTCTTAGGGATTTCAAAGAAGAACATTTCTATTTATCTTATGAAGCCAAGCTTGTCTTAAGCTTAAACCAACCCAATCGATGAATAAGAATCAATCTTGTGTGCCATACCAAGATGGTGTCACAAGAACAATTCTATATGAATCAGGATAAACATCCAATCATCACAGGTTCAACAAATCAATCTACTAGTCATTTTCTTGTCAGGAAGCATAATTAAAAACATTCCAATATTTATCTGTACTGTTTGAGATCATTGTGATCTCAAACCACATATTAATTTCTAAGCCAACAGTACTAAGACAGTGATTTCATCACACCATAACCATGATCCTAAACCATGAAATGACAGTGGAAAGTTATCAAGTCACTGACTTTACCAAGCATTGGTTCCAAAGCAACTATACCATCTGAATAATATGCAATCCAAGCATAAAAGCATCTAATAAACCATCAGAACCATTATAGTTCATCTCAAGCAACAAGCCTTAGGCTAATAACCATTTAGCATGCTTACAGACCATCCACACATGATCTAATTCATCCAGTACATGATAAATCACATGATAAGAACCCTAAATGAAATAAATCATCCTAATCAGGACAAGACAGTCACCAAAGAGGTCATTTCCAACATCCAGCATGGGATGAGCGAGCACAGAGAGCACAAGGAGAGAGGAAAAGAACTCACCAAAGGTCCTCGCTCGAGACTAGAAGAGGAAGCAGAGGGGCCGACGACCATGGCGGCATGGGGAGCACCCAGAGGGGGTGCTGCAACCCATACGGCGCCACGACAGCGACCCTGACGATGCCTAGTGGCGAGACAAATCACCACAACGCACGACGGCAGCAGCAACGCTAAGATCCACGCTAACCCCCAAACCCTAGGGTTCGGGACGGCATCGATCCGTCACAGGAGAGCCCCATACACAAATCCAGTTGGATAGAAAGGACGGGCGTCATTGACAACCTCCTGTTGCACCATGACGGCGTCTAGAACGGCCCACGGCGGCGGGAATCGCCGGCGGCGATATCACCGACCACGGGGTCGGGGGCAGAAGAGGAGGGGAGTGAGCTCGAGGGAGAGAGGCAGTGAGGAGTGGGCTGAGTTGGGCCAGACCCTTCGGGGTGGCTATTTTGATTATGACTAATGGGCCACGAGGGCCCAATAAGATTAAACCAGCCTAAAAACCTTTCAGGCCTATTTTAATAAATAGGAAAAGACCAAAATACCCCTGGACTTTATAAAATAAAATAAAAGTCCAAAAATTATAAATAAAATATTTTTGGGTTCACAATAATCCACAGTAACCAAATAAATTAAAAAATAAAATTTTAGACATTTAAATCTTATTAGGAATTTTGTAAATTATATATTCCTTATGGAATTTTACAAAATTTATGAAAGATGATAAAAATAAATAAAAATCACTTTCATTATATATTAATATTTTAGTATTTTTGAAAAATACTAAATAAATATTTAATAACAATTCCTGATATTTAAGTGATAATTCCTAAAAGAATTATTAAAACAATAAAAGTCAAATAAAGGATAATAAAATAAAATAGTTCAATATATATTATAAATATTAAAAAGTAATATTTATTAATCCTTATTATTAAAAATAACCTTGTATAATAATAGGGTGAATGCATATCCAGTTAAATGATGCATTACATTACTTGCATAATCATTTTTCTTCTTTAAATATTGTCCTTACCGGGCAATAATGACGTTTTTGTAGACGTAGAAGCTCAATGTCCAGTGCAAGCATCAGACTTCACTACCTTGCCATCACAAGGCAAGTTCATCACTTGCTCATGTCCTTTGAAGAGTCTTTATCAAAGTATTTGCAAATTGTGTGTTATCATATATGCTATAAAAGAAAGAAAATGTTATTTTCACAAATAAAGAAATCATAGATATCATCCTAAGTGGTGATATAATGGAGCAATAGAACTTAGGGTTCTATTTGCAACAATGATGATCAAGTAGGGACTTAATAACCCCTGACATCAGTGATTCTAGCATCGTATATTACGTGTTAGCCATGAGATTTGGGATGGGACGGAGAAGTCAGATGTATCTTCTTCCTCTCGCATGAAGCCGGATGTGCAGGTCGTGGCTGTTATCCTCGTAGCGTGCATATTAATTGGTAATTCGTAGAGGATATGCAGCATATGGGTGGGAGCCCTCATCGTCCCACGATAGTTCCGGCATCTAACGGTTTGTACAAACCATTGCCGTAATTCATTATGTGGGCATGGTGTACACCAAGGAGGCATGCGAGGTCGCGAAGGGGGCAGTGATTTGCTTGGACCAACTACTGGGCCCCACATCATGGAATTGTGGACGGGAAAGTACGCCCGGTTGTGCAACAAGGAGTTGATCTCTCATGGGTAAAGTAACGCACCTCTGCAGAGTGTAAGAATTGTAACTTGTTACTCCCTGTTCCGGGAAGGAGCTACGAACGCGGCAGGAAAGGAACTCCATGAAAGTTCTGGTTAACCTGTGAAGGCTGATGGTCATAGATTTTCATAATAAAATCAATCTTTGAAGAAAGATTTACAAAAATTGCATAGTGCCAAGGACTTATAGTCTGAGGTGCTAGTTAGAGCATCAAACTTCCCACCTTGCATATAATGAACTTGTTGTGTAACGCTGTTACTCATTCTTTCCTTTGATCCCTTGCTTAGACTCTGAGGATCCCAAAGACGTGCCAATGTATGCAGCCGAATGCCAAGAAGATGTGTTCTGCGAGGAACCTGATCTGTCCGGAGGTTTTGAAGGAGTGGATTACGAAATCCGCTACGGTGTCGATGATAACGAGTCCAACTAAGTATCCCTAGTTAGTAGTAACCAACGGAGCCGAGCAGCATGAACTCTATAGAATAAGCTGTTGAGCTCAACTCCTAGTCAGAGTTGTTACCTTTATATTCTGCTGAAACACTTTATATTTTGGTTTGTAAGTTGAATCTTTTGGAATTCTTGAACTTCCGGTATTGTAATAATATTAATGTGTGTATTTTGTTATATGGACCCGCAATGTTTCTGTTGTACCACTCTGAGGGATGTGATATTTACGGAACGGTGTTCTGTGGATGTCATGTCAACGACTATAGTGTACTACACATGCATTGGTATGCTGGGTCACCGCAGTTTTCATAACAACTATGTTCCCTATAAGTTTTAACTGTGGTTGCAGTTTAATTTTTTCACTTGCAAGTGGGGTTACTACTAAAATTTTTAGTTGCAAATGGGGTTGTAGAAATGTTTTTCTAGTTGCAAGTGGGCTTGCAACAAAATTGGTTCATGGTCTCATGAAGAAAAAAAAATATTCACATAATAAAACAATAGCTTACTTACTGAAAAGTCATGGGTACAAGTGGATGACATCACTAGAACGAGAATTTGCCACACTCTTTTTTTATGTAAAGCAACCTCATCAAAACTTCTTGCATAGAAGAACTTGTAGTTATAATTTGTTTGATTGATCCTTTTCTCAACTTTACCTTTTCATCCATCATTTTTCTTGTCTTTATCACTACCAGGGTAAAAACATCCTAGAAGACTTGGGATCAATAAATTTTTATATAATATAAAATAGTGGACATAGGGAACAAAAGTCACCTCGATATGCTCGATGTAGAAGGATTCATCTGCATGCCACAACCGACACCACAAAATAGAAGACTACACCATTACTTCAATTCACTTTTACCATTCCTCCATTTTCTTGACACCTGAGGACTCTCGCATTGACCTCCATAATCAGTCACTAAACAATATCAAGTGAGGCCATGGTTTTTCATTTTTTTTATATACAGATCATGAGCCATAAATAGGAGAATTAAGGAGCTTGAAGGATCGAGGATGAACACAAACCAACTATCAAACATCTATTAGGTGGGGGCCGGGGGAACAAGTAGAACCATGGAAATTGAAGAAGATCTCCCTTGGGTAGTGATGAAATTGTGGTGTTTGATCGATCAGTGGTTGACCTTGACCCTAGAAAGGACCCAAAGGCATGGGGCCATATATCTCTGATATGTAATTATGAATTTGGCGGAAACAAAGGAGTAGTGAAACTGATTCAACGAAATATGGGGGAGAATGGTAGAAACATACTACCCCCGTTCCAAATAAGGAGCACATTAATTTCAAGATAAAATTTGACCAAATAATTGAGCAATAATACCCCTATTATGTTGTACATAATTAGTATTTTTAGATTCGTACTGAAAACACTTTACAATAATGCTAATTTTATACCAATATTTTTTATATATTTCGAGTATTTTTTGGTCAAATAAAAAACACTAAACAAGGATGTATTATTCATTGAAATGGAGTTCGATTATAGTATTCCAAGAGTGCTCCTACCAGGGTCCATCTACTCATCATTTCTTTTAGAATCATTCCATTTAGGGATACAGATGTTTGTCGGCAGCCGGGAGAGCCAAACCGACCTATCAATGTCTAAAGACATGCAATAACGAGCTAAACTATGTGCTTCACCATTTGAATCTCCTCCTTCATGATAGAAATGATGTATTAAAATTGATTCGACCAATGGGAGCAGTCTTTAAATATATTGCCAAACCTTACTCTGCCCAATTTTGTAAGTTGTATCCGGCAGGCTATTTGCCCCTTCCGAACAATCAATCACTACCTTCAAACCATGGATATGTATGTCACTTGTAAGTGCAAACTCTTCTTTGCATGCCATGCCTTCCAAAATTCGATAGTAATAGTGGAGCTCCCCATAAAAATACCACCAGCCACTCTTGCTACTACCAACATAGCTCCTTTTTTGACTATTTTCATTGTCGATGCATCTATGTTTATCTTCACCATATTCAATGGCGGTGCAATCCATTTTGACCCGTTTTCCTCACTCGGAGCATGTTTAACTAGTTTCACTGCTTTTGCCTTGTACAATCTTCAGAGAAAGCTAATGATGAAATTTTAGGTTGACAAAGGGCTATGGAATTTTTCATCGAACCCGACCTAACTTTATGGCTTAAAGAGATGTGGTGTGCCCTATCGCCACAAGGCACCGTTGTATGCATTTACGTGGCCCATTAGAGTTTTTTTCATGTTTTATTTTAAAAATCATAAATTTGTTATCTATAATTCATTTTTTACTAAAAAGTGTGTATCATAGAAATACATATGTTGAAATATATGTCCATATGTATAAATGTTTGTTTGTGTTGATATAAATGTGTGTACATTACTAAATAATTATTCATTAGTTAAAATATATGTTTCTATGTAATATAATTTTTCATAAAAAAGTTTATTCGTAAAGAAAATAAAACATATGTTACTTCCAAAATATACATGTATTTAAAAAGGAAAAAAGAAAAATATGTGAAGAAAGAAAAAGACACTAAAAATGAAGAAATCAGGAAAAAATTATAGAAGTAAGAAAACCCATAGAGAAGAAGCCAAAAAATAAAATTAATTATTTTGTGGAAGATAATGGGCCAGTCCATTGTTACAGTGGGGGTAAAAAGTACCTCCCTAGTTTCGGAGTGAGGAGTGAATAGGATTCGGCCCTCTCTTGGGCCTGATTGTCCTGTGGGCTTGTCATGTCTGCACCATGTACCCTTCTAAATTAACACTAATATAGTGCCCGAAAGAAGAATATATTAGCACCAATATACAGGTACTACTTGTCCCAAGGGGCAGTGATGACCCACAAGTATACGGGATCGCAACAGTCTTCGCGGGTAGTATTAACCAATTTATTGATTCGACACAAGGGGAGCCAAAGAATACTTGTAAGCCTTAATAACTGAGTTGTCAATTCACACTAGTGGAAACGAGGCCTTTTGTTGATCCAGAAAAAGGGCTTTAACACCGGTTCTTCTACGAACCGGTGTTAAAGGGGGGGGCGTACCAGCGTGGCCCCTGCGGCAAAAAAGGAGCCCCCCTGGAACGAACCGGTGTTAAAGGACCCTGCAACAGTGGCCCGCGCAGCCCCCCCTTTAACACCGGTTCATGGCATGAACCGGTGTTAAAGGGGGGGCTATATAAAACACCACCCCAGCCCACACACACCCCACTCTTCCATTTTTTCACTATCTCATTTTGGAGCCTAGCAAGAGGGTGTGAAGAGTGCTAGTTTGTGTTTTTTTCATATGCACAAGAGGTGTTCGGTGAAATGTCCGAGAGCTCAAAATAAGTTTTCTTGTTGCTCTTTCCGTCTCGGTCGAGGTCAGCAACTATCCTTTCATGTGTCATTGATGTACTATATATATAAATGGTCATCTCCCTATTAATTTTTGATATATACTACATATTAATGCAGATGAACCGGCAATGGATGTACGGTGATCGCCGCACTTCCGAGTACATTACGGGCCTCCAAAATTTCATCGTTGTGGCTAATGCAAACCGTGGTCACAATGGTTTTATGTGCTGTCTGTGTGTTCACTGTCAGAACAAGAAAGACTACTCAAATACCAGAACCATTCACGCCCACCTTCTTCGATCCGGTTTCATGCCCAGCTATAATTTTTGGACCAAGCACGGAGAAAAAGGGGTTGTGATGGAAGACAGCAAAGAAGAAGAGGATGATGACAACTATCATAATATGTATCCTGAATATGATGATACTGCAACGGGGTAGATAATGAAGATCAAGAGGGAGCAGATGGGCCCGCTGATGACAATCTTGGTCGGGCCATTACTGATGCAAAGGAAGAATGTGAAACTGAAAAGGAGAAGGAGAAGTTGGAGCAGATGTTAAAGGATCACAAAACATTGTTGTATCCAACTTGCGAACATGGCCACAAAAAGTTAGGTACCACACTGGATTTGCTGCAATGGAAGGCAGAGAATGGTGTGACTGACAGCGCATTTTCAAAGTTGTTGGTAAAAATGAAGAATCTTCTTCCAAGAAATAATGAGTTGCCCGACAGTACATACCAAGCAAAGAAGGTTGTCTGCCCTCTAGGATTAGACGTGCAGAAGATACATGCCTGCATTGATGACTGCATCCTCTACCGCGGTGAGAAGTACGAGAATTTGGATGCATGCCCGGTATGCACTGCACTGCGGTATAAGATCAGACGAGACGATCCTGGCGATGTTGAGGGCGAGGCCCCTAGGAAGAAGGTTCCCGCCAAGGTTATGTAGTATGCTCCTATAATACCACGGTTAAAACGTCTCTTCAGAAATAAAGAGCATGCCAAGTTGTTGCGATGGCACATGGAAGACCGTAAAAAAGACGCGATGTTGAGACACCCCGCTGATGGGTCACAGTGGAGAAAAGTCGAGCGAGAGTACCCGGACTTCGCACGTGACGCAAGGAACTTAAGGTTTGGTCTAAGTACAGACGGCATGAATCCTTTTGGTGAGCAGAGCTGCAGTCACAGCACCTGGCCTGTGACCCTATGTATCTATAACCTTCCTCCTTGGTTGTGTATGAAGAGGAAGTTCATTATGATGCCAGTGCTCATCCAAGGCCCGAGGCAACCCAGCAACGACATTGATGTGTACTTAAGGCCATTAGTTGAAGAACTTTTACAGCTGTGGGCCAAACCAGGTGTACGTATGTGGGATGAGCACAAAGGGGAGCCATTTGACCAACGAGCATTGCTTTTCGTAACCATCAATGATTGGCCTACTCTTAGTAACATTTCAGGGCAGACAAACAAGGGATACAATGCATGCACACACTGTTTAGATGAGACTGAAAGTGTATATTTGGATAAATGTAAGAAGGTTGTGTACCTAGGGTATCGCCGATTTCTTCCGAACCTGCATCCAGTAAGAAAGAAAGGCAAGCATTTCAAACGTCTGGCAGAACCCCGGAGGAAGCCTGTCCTCCGTACCGGTGAGGAGGTATTTGGTATGGTCAAGGACCTAGAAGTAATCTTTGGAAAAGGTCCTGACAGTCTATCTGTTCCGAATGACGATGCCGGACACGCGCCCATGTGGAAGAATCAATCTATATTTTGGGACCTACCCTATTGGAAAGTCTTAGAGGTCCGCTCTTCAATCGACGTGATGCACGTGACGAAGAATGTTTGCGTGAACCTGCTAGGCTTTCTAGGAGTGTATGGGAAGACAAAAGATACACCGGAAGCACGGCAGGACCAGCAACGTCTGAAAGCCCCTGAAGATCCTATGCATCCTGAGAACGAGAAGGGTAAACGATGCCACTTAACTCCTGCCAGCTACGCTCTTACCAAAGCAGAGAAGGAAATCTTTTTTGAATGTCTGAGCAGTATCAAGGTCCCGTCTGGCTTCTCGTCGAATATAAAGGGAATAATAAATATGGCAGAGAAAAAATTCCAAAACCTGAAGTCTCATGACTGCCACGTGATTATGACACAATTGCTTCTGAATGCATTAAGGGGGCTTCTACCTGAAAATGTTCGAGTACCCATTGTGAAGCTATGTGCATTCCTCAATGCAATATCTCAGAAGGTAATCGATCCAGAAAGCCTACCAGGGTTACAAACAGATGTGGCCCAATGTCTTGTCAGCTTTGAGTTGGTGTTCCCACCATCCTTCTTCAATATTATGACGCATCTCCTGGTTCACCTAGTAGAAGAGATTGCCATTCTCGGTCCTGTATTTCTACACAATATGTTCCCCTTTGAGAGGTACATGGGAGTCTTAAAGAAATATGTTCATAATCGTGCTAGGCCAGAAGGAAGCATCTCCAAGGGCTATGTAACAGAGGAGGTCATTGAGTTCTGTGTTGATTTTATTCCTGACCTTAAGGCGATTGGTGTTCCAGAATCACGACATGAGGGGAGACTGCGTGGAAAAGGCACCCTAGGATGTAAAGCAATGATATGTAGGGACGGGCATTCTCTCAATCAAGCACACTACACGGTTTTACAAAGATCTATCTTGGTTGCCCCGTATATCAATGAACACAAGAATTTAATACGCCTCAAACACCCGGGGCAGTCTGATGAATGGATTATAAGTGAACACATGGCGAGTTTTGGCGGCTGGCTGCAAACACTTCTCACGAATAACACCACTGTTGGGGATCAGCTGTACTTGTTGGCCAGGACACCATCTTCGACTGTATGTACTTTCCAAGGGTACGAGATAAATGGGAATACATTTTACACGATAGGCCAAGATAAAAAGAGCACCAACCAAAATAGTGGTGTCCGCTTCGATGCAGCAGAAGACAATGGGCAGAAGACCACGTATTATGGGTTCATAGAGGAGATATGGGAACTTGACTATGGACCTAATTTTAAGGTCCCCTTGTTTCGATGCAAATGGGTCAAGCTAACAGGAGGAGGGGTTGAGGTAGACAAGAAGTACGGAATGACAACGGTGGATCTCAACAATCTTATGAAGGTAGACAAGAACTTAGACGAACCATTCGTCCTAGCCAATGATGTGGCTCAGGTTTTCTATGTGAAGGACATGTCCTCTAGACCAAAAAAAGAAAAAATATGCAAACGAATACATCATATGATGAGCCAAAGCGTCACATAGTTCTTTCAGGGAAAAGAAACATCGTGGGAATCGAGGACAAGACAGACATGTCAGAAGATTATAATAAGTTTGATGAAATTCCGCCCTTCACAGTGAAAACTGACCCAAGCATTCCGTTAAGTAAAGAAGATGCTCCATGGTTACGTCTGAAGCGATCATAAGGAAGGACATATGCCAAGAAGTTCATGCTCATATTATGTAACTCTAGTTCATGTTTTTAATATTAATACATGTCTTGAGTGTTAGTCTTGTTTTGTGGATGGACCGGGACTATGAGAAGAAGTTGTCCCGATTCGTACTTACCATTAAGATCTGATCTCCAAACGCGCGCGGTCACATATTAGGGAGTGCCTCTATGACCAGTTTCTTGGAGATGCCGGAGGACTGGGCTCCGTCGGCATCTCCCTGAAACTGGCCGTAGTGGTGTCCCTGCTCTCGAAAACCATCTTGCAGCTTTGTAACTTCTCTAACTAGATCAATACACCTAGGAGCTAACTAATTTCACATATTAGGGAGTGCCTCTATGACCAGTTTCTCGGAGATGCCGGAGGATTGGGCTCCGTCGGCATCTCCCTGAAACTGGCCGTAGTGGTGTCCCTGCTCTCGAAAACCATCTTGGAGATGCCTCAAACTGGCTGGAGGACTGGACTCACAAGGATGCCTATTTATAGTACAAGCAGCTCGACATAGTGTCGACACTTACGAAATAATGTCGACACTCACCCCTATTATTAGTGCTGACTCGTGTTTTGTCCCGGTTGGTGTCTCGAACCGGGACTAAAGGTTCATCTTTAGTCCCGGTTGGTGACACCATCCGGGACAAGGTACACGCCGCACGACATAATGTCGAAACTCACCCCTATTATTAGTGCCGACTCGTGTTTTGTCCCGGTTGGTGTCTCCAACCGGGACTAAAGGTTCATCCCGCCATTTTTTACCGCCATTTTTCTTCCCGCCATTTTTCTTCCCGCCATTTTTCTTCCCACCAGTTCTTCCCTCCAGTTCTTCCCGCTAGTTCACTATATATATATATGTAGGGTTGGCCTCCATTGTCATTGCACATCTCTAGACTCATATCTGCAACCTCATCACTCTTTCACATGGCTTCCACCATAGCACTAACCCCCAGGGAGGTGGAGGCGCTTTGCGCCTCGAACTACCCCTGCCCACCGGGCTACTGTGTCCCCGTCGGCTGGATGCTGAGCGTCGAAGGCGTGCCGGTTCCTCCTGTCCCTCTAGGTGTGGCGTGCCGGATGGCCATCACGAACCACTACTACTTCGAGCTCATGCCGGAGCAGCGGAGGAATCCCAGATGGCATCCCGACTATTTCCCTACTTGGGAAGCCTTCTTCGTGGATCGGCGTGAGAGGGCGCTCGCCAGGCACGAGGAGGACGGCCCACCTCCTCCTAACTTCAACGAGGCCGGCCGTCGGCTATGGTGGCGTGGTCGGACTCTCCAGAGCGTCATGGCCTATGACACTACCGCCGACTCTAACCCCCGTCTGCGCTACCCTCAAGTCCAGCCCACGCGCTACCCTCAAGTCCAGCCCACGCGTACTCTCCAGAGGTTCAATTACGGCGACCCCGACGACGACAGCGATGACGGCGGCGGCGAGTACGACGACTACAGTGGCGAGTATTACAGGTGTAGGCAGGAGCATGACTGAATCACTCCAACATTCCGAAACAAGTTCGGCCGATTGTTACTTAATCTGGCCATGTATCTTAATTTTCAGTTCTTTTATGTATCTTAATTTTCAGTTCCAGTTCAGCTTTATGTAACTTACTATTAGTTGCATTCTCATTCGAGGTTTCTTGGCTTTCGGGTCAAATGACCAATGTTATGGCTAGAATTAAGGCCCCGAGCTAAGAATCATCATGCCCATTGTTCGACAAAGTTTGTCGATAGTTTAAAACGGGGATAAAAAATAAAAAAAGATTGAAACAGTGCGAAACCTTCGCGTGGTGTTATATTATGTGACATAGTTAGAAGGAAAAATCTCAAACTTGGTATATTGATTATGTCTCAAAAAAACCTTCACAAAATGACCTGTCTCATTCGAGGTTTCTTGGCTTTCGGGTCAAATGACCAATGTTATGGCTAGAATCAAGGCATAGTTTGTGATAATATGGTCATATTGTGCATACATGTGCATCATGGCATGGCAAACAATGTTGCAAGAGGAAGTTTTCCTTTTTATCGCACCAAAAAGGCATTTTCCATTTTCCGAGCATAAAAAATGGACGGTTTTGTGAAGCAACCACCAAATGGCTAATTCAAAAAATCACCAACACATTTTACAAAAATACTAGACCACCTTATATGGACAATGTACCAACAGGGGGATCTGAAACCTTTTCGTCCACCTCTGGTGAAAAAGACAAATTCCTGCCGAATCGGTAGGAAGTGGGTCAGATATGAACTACAGGTACATGATACGATGCTCATGATTTTTTACAAAATTCATTTTTAGGTTCACAATATGCTATTTTATCAAAAAAACAATGCAAGTTGAGCGAGGCTTGGCCCCGAGCTAAGAATCATCATGCCCGTTGTTCGACAAAGTTTGTCGATAGTTTAAAACGGGGATAAAAAATAAAAAAGATCGAAACAGTGCGAAACCTTCGCGTGGTGTTATATTATGTGACATAGTTAGAAGAAAAAATCTCAAACTTGGTATATTGATTATGTCTCAAAAAAACCTTCACAAAATGACCTATCTCATTCGAGGTTTCTTGGCTTTCGGGTCAAATGACCAATGTTATGGCTAGAATCAAGGCATAGTTTGTGATAATATGGCCATATTGTGCATACATGTGCATCATGGCATGGCAAACAATGTTGCAAGAGGAAGTTTTCCTTTTTATCGCACCAAAAAGGCATTTTCCATTTTCCGAGCATAAAAAACGGACGGTTTTGTGAAGCAACCACCAAATGGCTAATTCAAAAAACCACCAACACATTTTACAAAAATACTAGACCACCTTATATGGACAATGTACCAACAGGGGGATCTGAAACCTTTCCGTCCACCTCTGGTGAAAAAGACAAATTCCTGCCGAATCGGTAGGAAGTGGGTCAGATATGAACTACAGGTACATGATACGATGCTCATGATTTTTTACAAAATTCATTTTTAGGTTCACAATATGCTATTTTATCAAAAAAAAAACAATGCAAGTTGAGCGAGGCTTGGTCAGATTCAAGTGTATACAAAAGATGCGGCATTTAAATATCCAATCAATTCAAAAATGTTAATACAAACGACGCGGCATTAAAATATGATTTGCTCTAATAAAATAGGGTTATATTCCTTTTTAGATGCTTAATATTTCTTATGTTCAAAGTTTTAGGATTTAACAATTTATTTTTGTTTGAATTGAATATTCAAAATTTATATGTAAGTGTTTTAATCATTTTGAAAAATTTCATGTAAAGTAAATATAAAATGTTTTTACATGAATGGATAGATATTATTTTTCAGAAAATTATGATATATTATTCATATTTTTCTGAGTTGAAATGAAAAAGATATGAATTTTCCAAATTCATATCCTATTTTTTGAATTAAAAATGCCCCTTTAATGCATGAAATAAATGCCCCCTTTAACACCGGTTCCAGACACGAACCGGTGTTAAAGGGGGGGCGCATTTATTTCGTTTCGCGCGCGCACCCCCCTTTAACACCGGTTCGTGTCTGGAACTGGTGTTAAAGGGGGGGTGTTAATAAATGCGCGCGAAACGGAATCCCCCCCTTTAACACCGGTTCCAGCCCCGAACCGGTGTTAAAGGGGGGGTATTAAATGCGCCTCCCCTTCCTTTCTTCCCCAGTGCCAGATCAAACCGCCCGCCGCGCAGAGAGCAGAGAGCGAGCAGCTGCCACGCCGCGTCCAGCCCTCGCCGTCGGAGCTAGACGTCGCCCTCGCGCGCGCCAAGACCGCCACCGCCACCGCGCGCGCCGTGCGCAGAGAGCAGCCGTGCCGGCGCCGCGTCCAGCCCTCGCCGTCGGAGCCGCCGCCCTCGCCCTCGCCATCGGAGCCGCCGTCGCCGTACGTCGGAGCCGCCGCCCTCGCCGTACATCGGATCCGCCGCCCTCGCCCTCGCCGTACGTTGGAGCCGCCGCCCTCGCCCTCGCCGTCGGAGCCCATGTGAGGTCCTCCTCTCTGCAGCTATCTCTCGTCTTGTTCGTCAAGTTCGGTGTCATGCCCGTGTTAAATTTTAGTGCTACTGTCGTTACCCATAGTGTGCTCGGCTCAGTGGTCGTGTGTCATGTTATAGTGGAGAAGTTGGTGTGGAGGTAATAGTGTTGTTTCTGACCATACGAAGAATGTGTAGAAGTGTTGATGCGATTCCAGTGTCGTGTCCCCAAACAACAAGATCGACACCGACCAAGATAACCTGGTGAACCATGGGCGCCGAATCCGAGCCGGCACCGGCACTAGAAAAATTCAACCCGAAACATCAAGATCTCCTTCCGGGACCGATGACCTGAGTTCGACAACATGGTTCCGATGATCAAGACCATGAGCCCAGTACTCGGA
This sequence comes from Avena sativa, assembly GCA_916181665.1. Classification (NCBI taxonomy): domain Eukaryota; kingdom Viridiplantae; phylum Streptophyta; class Magnoliopsida; order Poales; family Poaceae; genus Avena; species Avena sativa. Next base: position 35,730,871 of record OV702285.1, on the reverse strand, counting down.
GGCGGGACTCAATCCCTCAGAACGCCAAGTTATTCAACCCGAACCCGAACCTTAGAACCCAATATCTTTGACCTTATGTGTGACCCCTATCCAAGGCCTCTATTTTTTTAAAATATGACATTATGACTTATTACATATAAATTGTACATGTTTGCATGCATATTGTGGTTGTTTGGGGGGTATTATGCCAATTCGCCTCATAATTAAACATGGAGACCATATGCGGTATATTCTAGGCTTATATTGGCTCCATTTAAATTTGTGTAGCAAACTGATGACATGTTTTGCCTTGTGAATATAACATATAAACTGTGGGTATCTAAACAACATGAACATACTAAATAATTGTTGGGACCCTGGTTCCGCTTTATATTGCCTTGTCGCATCGCATATTCCGCCCTCGCCCTCGCCGTCGGAGCCGCGGTCGCCCACCGCCACCTCCATCCGTCCACAAATATTGACCATCATTTGGTGAACAATGTGGGGAATATGTGTGATGTATAAAAGATATAGTCGTGTATTCATATTTGAGTAAAGTTTCTGATCTTGTAACATCGATAATATTGTTTACTTAGTGTTGGTGGTGAACTTGATGGTCAAAATAGGGAAACTCGAAACTAATGTAGGGGTTCGTAGCATGGAAAACAAAAATTTTCTATCGCATACAAACAAACAAGCCAAGATCTATCTACTAGATTGTAGCAACGAGTCGATGGAATAACTTACCCTCGAAGATTCCAAAGCGGTTAACGAGAGCAGATTCTCGTGGGTGATGTAGTCGTACTCTTTCCGATCTCAAGATCGTGTAGACGATCCTTCCGGCGCTGCGTTCCGTCAGCGCTCCCGCAGTCGGTCACACGTTCTGTACTCGACGAAGAACTTCCTCTCCCTTGTTCCAGCAGGCAGCGGAGGTTGTAGCACTCTCCTCGCGATTCCGGCAGCACAACGGCGTGGTACCGGAAGTAGAGGGGAGATCCCGCAGGGCTTCGCCTTAAGCCAGAGCGAGTATGGTGGAGTATGAGAGAGGGCTATTAGTGGTCTAGAGATTAGACACACCAATTAGAAGGCTCTAAACCGCAGGCTAGAGCAATTAGAAGCTCTAAACCAAAACGGCTCTAAACCGGAGATTAGAGGATAGGAACTTGTGTATTGAGGAGGAGGCCCTGCCCCTCCTTTTATAGGTGGAGGGGCTGGCGCGCCAGGGAAGGGGAGGGGAGTCCCTCCCCAACTCGGCCTAGGCTGGCCGCCGGCTTGGAGGAGAGGGACTCCTCCTCCAAGTTGGTTTCAACCTCCTCTTGCTTGTTTCCCACAGTTTCCTGTTTCCCACAGTTTCCTGTTTTCCACAGTTTCCTGTTTTAGCCGTTTGACTTTCAAACTGGCATTTTGACTTTTCAGTTTTGGAACAGCAAGAACACTTAGTACATGATGCAATCATTCAATGACACATTCATGTACCCTCCCCCCCCGGAGTGCCGGACAATCCGGATCCTTCTAGAACATTCCCGATGAAAACACCGGAATCATTCCCGAACTCCGAAACGGGACTTTCCTTATATGAATCTTATTCTCCGGACCATTCCGGATCACCTCGTGATATCCCGGATCCCATCCGAGACTCCGAACAACATTCGGTCTCTTTCTCATAATACCATAACTACTCAAACAACGTCGAATCCTTAAGTGTGTCTCCCTACGGTTCGTGAATTATGCGGACATGATCGAGACACTTCTCCGAACAATAACCAATAGAGGAATCTGGAAATTCATATGGCTCCCACATATTTCTACGATTACTTTGCGATCGAATGAACCACTTACATACGATACCAATTTCCCTTTGTCTCACGATAGTTTACTTATCCGAGGTTATGATCGTCGGTATCTCTGCATACCTAGTTCAACCTCGTTACCGATAAGTACTCTTTTCTCGTTCCCGTGATATGTGATCCCTTGTGACCCAGTCACATGCTTGCAAGCTAATTGGATGACATTCCACCGAGAGGGCCTAGAGTATATCTATCCGTCATATGGATGGACAAATCCCACTCTTGATCCATGTGTTTCAACCAATACTTTCTGAACACTCAATGCCACCTTTATAGCCACCCTGTTACGGTGTGGTGTTTGATGACATCAAAGCATCCATCCGGAAAAGGTGATATGCATGATCTCATGGTCGAAGGAATTAGGTTACTATGTATCAGAAAGCATATAGCAATTGAACTATTAAAATGACTTGATCTTTATGCTACGCTTATCTATAGGAGTATGTCCATCACATCATTCTCCTAATGATATGATCCTGTTGTTAATAACATCTCTATGTTCATGATCAGGAAACCATGATCATATATTAACCAACAAGCTAGTTTAACAAGAGGCTTTACTAGGGACTCTTATTTTAGTTTACAAATCACACAAGTATTAATGTTTTCGGTTAATACAATTATAGCATGGTATGTAAACATTTATCATAAGTGTGAAGATATGATAATAATCACTTTATTATTGCCTCTTGGGCATATCTCCAACAGTCTCCCACTTGCACTAGAGTCAATAATCTAGTTTCAAACCTTTGTGTATTCAACACCTATGGCTTTCTGGTGTTGTATGTACACGATTGCTAGTGGTCAACTGATCCCCGGATCTGACACTTCCAGGTCCGTGTGTAATTGCATGTCTTTGCGTCTCTACGCATCACTCATTCTCTAATGAGATGGCTTTGTATAAATTTGGTCTTTCGGTGTGACCTTTAGCTCTTTCGGGTTAAAACATGTTGATAATATTGTCGCACAATATATCTTCATAGTATTATCCCACTGTGAACTACACCTAGTTTGATAACAAACTACTTGACACAAATGCCCTCTTTAGCTGCTATTATAGCAGTCATATACTTAGCCTTTTGTTGTAGTATCTGTCACAATGTCTTAACTTTGGAACTCATCCAAATCCATTATGGAACTCACTTTCCATTATATTGTGCCACCTCTAGTTTAGATTGAGATAAACTTCATTTGTACTTTGCGACAAAACTAGTATCAATGTAGTACTTTTACAATGAACTAACCATCTATTTGTCACTTCTACAAATAATATACTCTTAGTTCTTCCAAAAGATCATAAGAATATCCTTACTATTGTCCAATGATCATCTTACGAATCATTCTGGTATATGCTCACAATATTTAGAGCATAGGACATATCTGGATTTGTACATATCACAGTATGATTGATATAAATATTCTTTGTGATTTCATACATCAAGTATCAATCTATACTTGATTATTTGTTTCACTTTACACTTGAATATATCATCAATATTGAACTCATTCAATCCTTTCTGTGCGACAAGAACCTTTCTTGTAGTTTCTATATTGAACTCATTCAATATCTCGTCTATGTACTTCTGGCACAACCATATTAGCATCTATTGATGCCAAATATTTAGGTTTTGCCTAAGTCTTTCATCGAGATGAAATTCTTAATATGTGTTAATAAAAGATACATCATTTCCAATCAACAATATGTCTTCCACATAATGTATTAGAAACATGTCTTAGCACTCCCACTTAATTTCTTGCAAACGCAAGCATCTTCATTTTCTCTGATGAATTAAAACTCTTTTATCAATTTCATCATAGTGAAGATTCCAACTCCGCTATGCTTACTTCAACCATTGAAGTTTGCATATGTTTTTAGCATCCCTTGAAATTTAACAAAAAAAACCCTTTGGACTGTGTCATGCACACGTCCTAGATAACCCTTCTATTAGAAGAATTTGTTTTGTTTATTCAACTACCATATAACAAAATTATATGTAGTGGTTGCTACACTAATCCGTCTAGACTAAATATCACTATGAAAGATCAAATCTTGTCATAGTCAACCTTTGAACATTTTGTGAACTCTTTCCCAACATGTCGACTATTTCATAGATGCGAAACATCCATGTCTATTTCTTTATAGATCCAAACACGACTGTAAGGTCTTACACCTTTCTCGAGGGTCCTTCAAGTTCAAAACTTGATTTCTCGTGTATGGAACTATCACGGATTTTATGGCTTCAAGCCATTTGACGGAGTCAGGGCCCATCATCGCTTCTTTGCATGTAGTCGGTTCATTATTCTCAAATAATGATTCAACCCTCAAATCTTAGTATTTGATTGTTTACCCGATCTACTTGTTTCAATAGGAACTTAGATCTCCGTGACCACAACCTTTGATGCACGTGAGCCATGAGCATTGTTGCTGCCTCCGAAACACTTTTCGGTGCTGCGCAACTCTGCACATATAGCTAAGGTTCTTTTAACCTTATCAAAGTTCTATTGTCCTCCCACTTAACTTTTCACGAAAAAAATTCCTTCTCAAAGAAACTTGACGTTCTAAGCAACGAACACTTTGTCTCCGGTGTTTATGGAGGAATACTTAACAGTTTATACAAAGACAGGTTCATCCGACTTTGGTTGCACACATCTTTCTTATGCATAGCATACCAATGTTTAAGAAAGGACAAGTTGGGTTTTATCCCAAACCATAACCTTATATGGTGTCATTTCAACGGATTATGATGAAGCTCTTTTCAGTGGAAAAACGGTAATCTCTAAAGCTTTTAATCTTTAAAATATAATGGCAGTTTTATGAATTACACCTTTGATCTTACCATGTCAAACAAGGTTTAATTACATATCTCGAACGCTCCATACTCTTATGGTGTTTCGGGAAAATGCAAATCCACGGAACGATTCCTTTAAATCTTAGGTATTATGCTAAACTTGTAACTCAAATATCTTCCTTTATGATCTTATCATAAACTATTTATATTCTTGTTACAATGATTTTGCACTTCAGCTTGAAAGTCCTTGAACTTTTCAAATGTTTCACACTTCATCCTTATTAAGTAAATATTCATATATTCACTCAAATTTTCGGAGAAAGCACATGAAGTTGAAATCCATCGCTCTTGACTATACATAATGGACTTCATACAACAATATGTACAATTTCCAATAAGTTAGTCTATCGTTCCCTTTTGGCCTATGAACGAAGTTTTAATTATCTCTAGGAAAGTTTCACAAGCGTCATTTGATCAAAATCAAATAGACTCCAAAATTCCATCCATATGGATTTTCTTCATGTTTTCTTTCCAATATAATTTAAACGGCGGTGTCACTTCCTAAGTGATCTTTCAATCAATTTGTCTTTCGACATCTTTAGCACTAGTTTTATGGATGTGATATCTCCAACGAGATTTGCAAATCATCCATCTTTTATAGATCACGGCAATTATTTGAACAACCCTTTTGTTCTCATAATACCTGATAAAACAAATCTTGAAGGCAAGCTTTGATGTTTTAACGAGCAACACAATAACCCTTTATTTTGTTCTCGATGAACATCATCACATATTCTTTTGCTAGTTACTTAGGCCATTGTAGTTCATGAATTGTGTTGTTTCGTATGACGATTCACACCAACAAATTCAGTATCAAATACTTAAGAAGCACATTGTTCAATAAGCAAAGAATATAGCCATAACATGTATATCATCTATATACTTAAACTGAACAATTCTAGTCTTTTCTTTTCTGCCATATACTTATGAGATTCTCTTTCAGTATTTCCTTTTCTGTTTGAAAGAATCTATCAACATCAATTAGTGGAGTCATTCATATGACACATAGTCCAAAGCGTGTATAGTTAAATACCAATGTCTTTGGACTTGCACTTTGAAGTAGATCACCATCATCAAATGTTTGGTGTTCTTTCAAATTCCTTTCTTTAGTAATCTCTTGGTGTAGTAAATATTTTACCTACATCAAATATTCACCCTTATCATGGAATTATCCATGATCAAGCTACTATTAGCTTGTAACGGTGAATCGTGAGTATAATGTTGCTCTCCCAAAAACTTTTGGAGGTTTAGGACAACTAGTGTCTCCAACCTTTTGCAAATTCTCATCAAATATGAGAACATGACTTTAGCCATATTATACTCTATCATGTTGCAACCAAAACTTCGTTTCAGATATCACAATATCTTCCACAAATCATGGTTTCTGAAACAACTCTTTCAGATCCTTAGATAACCTTGATATTAGGAGAATCCTTTGAATATCAAGAATCATGGAGACAAACATGACACTTAGATACTAACACTTGGAATTGTTACTCTTGATTTAATACTAATTATTAAACTTCATGGAGTAACCGGAACTTACTGAAAGTTTGCAATAGGACTTTTAAACTTTAGATTAACACTTCAAAACAATACGATACCAGTTCGTAAAGTAACTAACCAGAATTCTATAGTTCTATCATCTCAATTATAACTAAGCGCAAGGTGGTAAACGGATGCCAATGACTACAACAACTATGCAAATTCACTTTGATTTAGTTTATGATAAATTGAGTTCTAATTAATAATTAAATTAATCTAGGTGAACTCCCACTCAAAACAATATCCCTCACATTGTTTTAGTGATCACACGAACCAAATCCACCACATCAAAACCGATCATCACGAGAGTTGATATAGCTTCAATGGCGAACAATCAACATGCTCATCATATCTACTATATGACTCATGCTCTACCTTTCGGTAATCCGTGTTCCTGAGGCCATGTCTGTACATGCTAGGCTCGTCAAGATCAAACCTTAGTTTCCGCATGAGCAAATCTGGCTTGCTCACGTTGTATACACTTGCAGAATCTAACACACCCGATCATCACGTGGTGCTTCGAAACAACAAGCTTTAGCAACGGTGCTAACTAAGGGTGAACACTTTATGACTTGAAATTCATGTGCATGAGGGATCATCTTATAATGCTACCGTCGTCTACTAAGCAATACAAGATGCATAAAGGATTAACATCACATGCAATTCATAATATGTGATATGATATGGCCTTTCTTCTTTGTGCTTCCGATCTCCATCTTCTAGCACGAACATGATCTCCATCATCACCGACATTGCATCAAGGTCAATGATGCTTCTCCATGGTTGTCGTCCACCGGCTTCAACTATTACAACTACTTTGAATAGACACGCGGGTCTTAACAGAATTTAAAGACAACCATATGGCTCCTGCCGGTTGCCAACTTACAATAAGGAACATTGCATACATCATATATAATCACAATCATGGCCATATCACATCATAGCACACCCCTGCAAAACAAAGTTAGACGCCTCTAATTTTCTTTGCATGTTTTACGTGGTTTGGGGCTTTCAATAAGTGTCGTTCTAACTTACGAACAAGAACCACAACATTGATACTAGTATTGTCAATCACCCATTGTAAGTTGAATCTTAACTATGCTAGGAGAAACAGGCACCCGCAAAGCCACTTATGCAATACAAGTTGCATGTCAAGCGTGGAGCAAGTCTCATGAACGATGTCATGTAAGGTTAGCCCGGGCCGCTTCATCCCAACATACCGCAAGATGCAAAGTACACAAAAAGCAATCGACAATAAAAGCATTAACGCCCACAATGACCATTGTGTTCTACTCGTGCAACAGATCTACATATAGACACGGCTCTGATACCACTGTAGGGGTTCGTAGCATGGAAAACAAAAATTTTCTATCGCATACAAACAAACAAGCCAAGATCTATCTACTAGATTGTAGCAACGAGTCGATGGAATAACTTACCCTTGAAGATTCCAAAGTGTTTAACGAGAGCGGATTCTCGTGGGTGATGTAGTCGTACTCTTTCCGATCTCAAGATCGTGTAGACGATCCTTCCGGCGCTGCGTTCCGGCAGCGCTCCCGCAGTCGGTCACACGTTCGGTACTCGATGAAGACCTTCCTCTCCCTTGTTCCAGCAGGCAGCGGAGGTTGTAGCACTCTCCTCGCGATTCCGGCAGCACAACGGCGTGGTACCGGAAGTAGAGGGGAGATCCCGCAGGGCTTCGCCTTAAGCCGGAGCGAGTATGGTGGAGTATGAGAGAGGGCTATTAGTGGTCTAGAGATTAGACACACCAATTAGAAGGCTCTAAACCGCAGGCTAGAGAAATTAGAAGCTCTAAAGCAAAACGGCTCTAAACCGGAGATTAGAGGATAGGAACTTGTGTATTGAGGAGGAGGCCCTGCCCCTCCTTTTATAGGTGGAGGGGCTGGCGCGCCAGGGAAGGGGAGGGGAGTCCCTCCCCAACTCGGCCTAGGCTGGCCGCCGTCTTGGAGGAGAGGGACTCCTCCTCCAAGTTGGTTTCAACCTCCTCTTGCTTGTTTCCCACAGTTTCCTGTTTCCCACAGTTTCCTGTTTTCCAAAGTTTCCTGCTTTAGCCGTTTGACTTTCAAACTGGCATTTTGACTTTTCAGTTTTGGAATAGCAAGAACACTTAGTACATGATGCAATCATTCAATGACACATTCATGTACCCTCCCCCCCCGGAGTGCCGGACAATCCGGAACCTTCTAGAACATTCCCGATGAAAACACCGGAATCATTCCCGAACTCCGAAACGGGACTTTCCTTATATGAATCTTATTCTCCGGACCATTCCGGATCACCTCGTGATATCCCGGATCCCATCCGAGACTCCGAACAACATTCGGTCTCTTTCTCATAATACCATAACTACTCAAACAACGTCGAATCCTTAAGTGTGTCTCCCTACGGTTCGTGAATTATGCGGACATGATCGAGACACTTCTCCGAACAATAACCAATAGAGGAATCTGGAAATTCATATGGCTCCCACATATTTATACGATTACTTTGCGATCGAATGAACCACTTACATACGATACCAATTTCCCTTTGTCTCACGATAGTTTACTTATCCGAGGTTATGATCGTCGGTATCTCTGCATACCTAGTTCAACCTCGTTACCGATAAGTACTCTTTTCTCGTTCCCGTGATATGTGATCCCTTGTGACCCAGTCACATGCTTGCAAGCTAATTGGATGACATTCCACCGAGAGGGCCCAGAGTATATCTATCCGTCATATGGATGGACAAATCCCACTCTTGATCCATGTGTTTCAACCAATACTTTCTGAACACTCAATGCCACCTTTATAGCCACCCTGTTACGGTGTGGTGTTTGATGACATCAAAGCATCCATCCGGAAAAGGTGATATGCATGATCTCATGGTCGAAGGAATTAGGTTACTATGTATCAGAAAGCATATAGCAATTGAACTATTAAAATGACTTGATCTTTATGCTACGCTTATCTATAGGAGTATGTCCATCACATCATTCTCCTAATGATATGATCCTGTTGTTAATAACATCTCTATGTTCATGATCAGGAAACCATGATCATATATTAACCAACAAGCTAGTTTAACAAGAGGCTTTACTAGGGACTCTTATTTTAGTTTACAAATCACACAAGTATTAATGTTTCCGGTTAATACAATTATAGCATGGTATGTAAACATTTATCATAAGTGTGAAGATATGATAATAATCACTTTATTATTGCCTCTTGGGCATATCTACAACAACTAAGATGGTATGTATATTTATTTCATTTGGGTTTGGACCCCTCGGAACTCGTTTAAAATGATCAAGCATCCTTAGGGTTTTAATTTCATTTGTGTATTTATTTGTGTAATTTTGTATGAATAATATGTATATTTGTGTATGAATCCAAGTCCACTTGAATGTTTACACTCTTACTCTAGATAATATTATTGTTTTAGAAACTATGGATCCATTTAGTAGAAACCTTGAAGAAGAAGAAATAATGGAGAACATTATTGATGAGGACACCTCACAATATCTGAACTTGGAGGGACATGATGACAGCTCAAGTAGTCATGGAGAAGATGAAGACTCCGGTGAACGCAATTTAGTGATTACAAAGTTCGGCGAGGTATATGCATTGATTAAGCCTCTGCTGACTTCCACCAACAATCTTCTTCTACATGTATTAATTAACGCTTCTTTCTTCTTTTAGCCCTCTGGATCGACCAGCCAGCAACTATCTTCTTCTACGAAAAAGAGCAAGCGAGGCGCGAGCCATCGGTTGAAAGATCGTGCAAAGTTCACGATCGAAGCAGTCCGTGTTGATGGCAGGCCGATGGAGCCCAAGAAGGCCGCAGACAAATTTGTACGTCAGGTTGGAGTTCTTGTTAGGGACCAAATCCCAATCATAATTGAAAATTGGAATAAGCCAAAGAAGGGTGACGGTACCTTTATCGATGAAAGATCCAAAGAAACGCTTTGGAATTCGTTGTTGGTAAATTTCACCCTTCCGCCAGAGGAGGATGAAAACAACCCGGTTATAAAGGAAAAGGTCAAAGAGTGGACTCTAAAGAAGATGGTTGACGCTTTCCGCAATTGGAAGACAAAATTGAACAAATTTGTCAAAGCTGGCGAGACTCCAGATTTTGAAGACGCATATTATGCGAAGATAAGACCTCACTGGCCCGAATTTGTGACATATAAAAAAGTGCTATAGCTAAAAAGAGGTCAGAAACCAATACGCTTAATGCCCAGAAGAAGGAATATCACCAGAGGATGGGGTCAGGTGGCTACATATCTCAGAGGCCTAAGTGGGAGGAAGTTGAGAAGGCCCTGCGCGCTAGAGGGATCACACCCCAGACAGATGGGTGGGACCTACGTGCAAAGACTTGGTTCTACGGAATCGGGGCAAGGTTGGACCCAGAAACAGGATTGTGTATCTTCCCAACCCTCCTTGCCAACCCGTCACTGAACTGATCACGGCATACGAGGAAACATCTGCCAGGACCTTCCATCCCGACAGAAAGAATGACCAGCTCACACGCTCCATCGGTAAAAAAGAACACCCTGGACATGCACGAGGCACAGGGGTATGACGTGGAAGGATGGGTTTGCCGAGTGGAGCCACTCTTACAGATGGCGCGGCAGAAAAGAAAAAGAGCGTACAGAGTGGATGACACAGGTAGAACATGCACTTGCGGCGCTGCAGGCGCAAGTGAATGCACAACAGAGCCATCAAGCTACCGGCCCATCTCAGCGGCACGAAGAGCCTGCATTGGAAGCTGCCGGCGGCCCAGACTCTGCGCGGAAAATCAGCGTGGCTTCCATGGAGAACGTGCAGCCCACGCTTGAAATGGCGGGTCCTCGATACCCAGTGGATGAGATCACGGAGAGCGAACACGCTGAGCTGCATGTGAGATTAATGGGTTATCCATTAAGGTGGCTGTCGGCTATGCCTTACCTCCTGTAGCTGGTGGAACTTACCACTGCCAACCGATTCTAGATGGCTATGCTATTGTCGTGGTGGATGAGGTTGTGAAGGAATATGAGGAAGCACAGCTTGACCATGCTACAGGTGAAGGGGAAACTCAACTCAAATTTGCAGTGAACACAACCATTCTTTGGAAGAAGGAACACATCGTGCTTCCAAATTGGAGGCCACTGGCACCCCCGCCGTCTCCGTAGTGTCAGCAGTCTGAGCCGCTTCAGCTATCTCCTGCGCGGCAGCCATCTCCGGTGCTTTAGCCATCTCCGGCGCGCCAGCCATCTCCTGCCCGTCAGCCATCTCCGGTGCTTCATCCATCTCCTCAGCGTAAGCGAAAGAGCACTGCCACGAAGAGCATCAGTAGCACTGCCACAAAGAAATCCGCAGGAAATCCGCAGGAAACGTCCCGCAGCCTTCCGCCAAGCCATTGCCGATTTTACCGTGGAATCGCAGCGACGAGGAGACCAATAGGATCTCGGAAGAAGAGGTCAAGAAATTCTTTGCACCTAGATGGGCCGAGCCAAAGGAGAAAATAGATCCGGCGGTGGTGGAGAAGTTTTACAAAAATCTTTTGAAACCTAAAACCCCACTTGTGCCGGACTACGAGCGCCAGATTTTGAAGGCGGATGCAAGGCGTCGTAGGGAGACTAAAAGTAGCAGTCGTGAGGCACCCCAGAAAACAGTTCCCATGCTCGGAGAGCAGGAAAACCAATCATGCGCCCCGCTCCAAGTGTTCGACACACGGGACGCTCCTCCCGTAAATGATTACGAGGCAGAGCTACAAAGAAAGGCCAATGAGATGGGGATGAGTTACATTGCATACTTTAACATCATGGGAGACAACTTTCCCAAATGCGATGCCAACCCCATACAGCCATGGAAGTATGGGAAGAATCTCGTCAAGAAAGAGGAGCTCAAGAATCTACCAACAAAGATGCGAAAATTGCACAAGTGGTACCTTGATTTCTGCAAGACGAGAAAGGAAGAATGGATCACGACGCATATAAGAGATGAGATTTTCTTCTGCGGAGACGACGGGATCGACTTCAACATTCAATCCTTGCATTTTCTATTCAATCATAAGGAACTCGACAAAGCTGCCATCAGCCTTTATTGTGTGTAAGTACTATTTCTGTAATTTATATCTCATCTCATTCACTTCATTAATTGCATGTATATATATATGCTCACCATATATGTATATACTATTATGCAGGAAAAAGGTTATGGAATGCAGGAAAGGAGGCCCTTTTGACATTGGGTTCGTTGACCCAAATAGAGTTCATGAAGAAGTGGTAAGAACCAAACCCGGGCAAATAGAAGATTACTTGCTAAGGTCTTTACTGAGACAATAAACCAAAAGGGAAATACTATTGCCTTACAACTTCTCGTGAGTACTGTTACCCTCTCTCTTATACACATTCTATTTCGGCTTACTCGATGTTAAGTGTAACTGATGATGAGTTATGCGTGCGTAGGTTCCACTTTATTCTGCTAGTCATTCAACCCGACTCAGGAAAAGTCCTTGTCATGGACTCGTTACGAAAAGAAAAAGAGATATGGGCAGACTTTGGAGAGATGCTCCAGAGGTGATTTCAATCATATTATCGCACTAGATCGGCAACTTTCGTGACAACAAGTAATTAATTACTCCTTTATCCATTTTCTTTGCCGGACAGGGTTTGGAAAAGGTTCACGGGCAGGGCCGTGGGTGAATGGTCAGAAGAACTAAAATTTGTAGACCAAAATGTAAGTAATACTAGCTAGCTAGGTCTGCGTATCTCTTTGATTCTGCTTCCAATTCCATTATATCATGCTTTATTGATTATTATTTTGATTGAACTCTCTATTCTCGTAAAGTGTGTGCATCAGGGACACGGCAATAACTTATGTGGGTACTATGCTTGCGAGTTCATTCGCAACACGATATGTGCGACGGGCCAAGCCGCACTAGAACAACTTAAAGTAAGTAAACAAAGTCCACAACATTATTTTATTACCATCAATTGTGTTGAGTTTTATTCTTATATATATATATATATTGACGACCCATTCTTCATATATATTCAGATCGAACGGATGCGGGACCAACTCCTACCATTTGAACGCATACGAGCCATTCAAGAGGAATTGGCGGGGTTCATACTTGATGAGGTCGTCACGCCTGGCGGAGAACTCTTTAGATATCCACCAAAATGAACGATGACGATGTATGTGCCGATGACGATGTTTGTGTATAATAATAGTTGCTTAATTATTCATGTACTCGTATGTACCGATGACGATGTATGTGTATACCGCTCCCGATCGATTCCCCCTCCCCCCCTCCCATAGAAATACGCCCAGAACGGGGCAGAGGCAGAACTCTGTCGTGGCAGAGATTTAGGCCGTTTTCCTGCCGCGGCAGGAAAACGGCCTAAATCTCTGCCGTGCCAGAAGAACCTTTAACACCGGTTCCAGCCCAGAACCGGTGTTAAAGGGGGGGGCTGAGGCCTGCGGCAGCCCCACGTGCGCCACCCTTTAACACCGGTTCGTATAAGAACCGGTGTTAAAGGGCCCCCCCTCTAACACCGAACCCTCAACAGCGGTTCTTGAACCGCTGTTAGAGGGCCCTCCCAACCGGATTTAAAGGGGGGGCTCTGCACTAGTGTCAGCTGCACCTGGAATAGTTCTTATTCATAGAAGTTTATCAGTAGCAACAGTTTGGTAGTAGCAACAGCAAAGCAACAGCAACAACGAAACATGAGCAATAGTAACAGTAGCAACAAACAGTAGGATATGAGTGTGGTAGGGATGGATAGACGGGCGTTGCATGGACGAGTCTAAATATGTAACTTCAAGATCTAGGGCATTGCAGATAAATAAGAACAAGCATCCAAGTACTAAACAATCATAGGCATGTGCTCCATATATAGTCATGCATGCTCGCAATGAGAACTTGCACAACATATTTTGTCCCGCTAGCCCGTGGCAGCAGGGCCTCTAGGAAACTATTGGCAATTAAGGTGCTCCTTTTAATAGAGCACCGGAGCAAAGCATTAACACTTCGTGAACACATGTGATCCTCACACCACAGCCATCCCCTCCGGTTGTCCCAATTTCTGTCACTTCGGGGCCTGTGGATCCGGACAATGATATGTGTACACAACTTGCAGATAAGATCACAAACAATACTATCATAATGATTCAATAATAAGTTCAGATCTGAGATCATGGCACTCGGGCCCTAGTGACAAGCATTAAGCACAAAAAGTTGCAACAAAGTCAAATAGCACTAATAGAGATACTAGGCACTATGCCCTAACAATCTTATTCGATTACATGATAGAACTCATGCAATCCCTACCATCCCCATAGCCTACAGCGAAGGATTAATCACTCATGGATGAGGGAAACTTCGATGGTTGATGGAGAGGCGTTGGGGATGACGATGGCGATGATCCTCTCCAAATTCCCCGTCCCGGCAGGGTGCCAGAACGGAGTTCCTGGATCCGGATCTTGGTTTCTGATGGTGGCGGCGGAGCGGAACTCCTTCTGGAAATACGACGAACCCCCCTCGGTTTTTAGGTCAAGGGGTGACTTATAGGCGAAGAGGGAGTCCGAGGGGGTGCCTGGGGTGGCCGCACCCACCTTAGGCGCGGGCTAGGCCCACCCGCGCCTGGTAGGGGTGTGGGCCCCCCAGGCCTCCACTCTGTCTCGTCTTCTGGCTCCGTGGGTCTTCCGGTGAAATAGGATTTTTGGCATATTTTCTGGTATTTTTCCTGATAGTTGATTTTCTGCACAAAAACTAGACACCAAGGTAATTCTGCTGAAAACAGCGCAGTCCGTGTTAGTTGTATCCAAATCACACAAGTTTAGAGGAGAAACAATAGCAAAAGTGTTTGGGAAAGTAGGTACGTTTTGGACGTATCAACTCCCCCAAGCTTAGCTTATTGCTTGTCCTCAAGCAATTCAGTTGAAACTGAGTGCGATAAAAGAACTTTCACGAACACATTTGCTTCATATGATATATATATATATATATTCTCAGCACAGGAGTAGATACTGAAACCATTCATAATAAGAAGTATGCAACCAAGTCTACTCAATAGTCATTGCAAGCTATGAAGAGAAACCAACTCAATAATAATAAGTAGCATGGAACATAAACATAAGCAACATTCCAATGCTCATAATAAGGTATGATAGAGTGGTATCTCGCTTGACTTTGTCTGTAGAGCACAATATAAATTTCAAGGTACCTCTAAAGTTCAAGTGAAGACTAGAAGTAAAAAATATCAGAGATACAAGCATCAAAGTCATGACATAATGAATCAAGTTTTGGAACAAACACAAGAATGACAACTATGCTCTCAAGAGGGTGCTCATAGAATGAGCGGTGACTCAACAAGGAAGTGAAAAGGTTTTGAAAAGTTTGAAAGGCTTCCTAATGCTGAAAGGAAGGTACTCATGAGCTTCGATCTCTCATTGCCCCTATAATAGGCATCTTCATATGGTTAAGGTAAAAGTGAGGTCCAATATGAGTTATATGCTTGACAGAACATAAACTGGAAATCCCAAGTCCCTTGAGTATGAGGGCCGCTCCGCATGCTACTCAACTTTGGTTACCTGCAATTTCTTGTCATTGTACATACATGCATATCATAGAGAACCGCCAACGAGGTACCCCTTGCACAGGATACAGGATCTATCCCGTGATCAAAATGACAAGGCAAGCAAACAATGAGGATCTGAGCGATCTTTTTATTTACTAGGTGCATTGTAACATACCAAAAATATTAAACTTGGATCATCAAACTCTAATCATCAAATTTAGGGTTAACAAAACACTTTTCTAATTAAAAATATGAAAGCATTCATATGTGTGTGTATCGAAATTTGGATTCTTTTGAATTGCCATGATTATTTGTTTCTTTGCTTGTAAAATGATTCTTAGGTGAAATAATCATCATATAAACAATCCCCAAACTTTTCCCAAAGACAAACAAATCAAAACAAACAAATTAAGTGAATGGTCACTTTGGCCAATTTAACTCCCATGCCTACTTTGGCTATCTCTAACTTTCAGAACTTAACAGAAACATGTATGGATCTTTGCACCTCTTGATAGTACTCATAACAAGGTATCAAGTCCCACTTTGTGATCATCCAGAAACATTTAAATGCATAGTTTAATGACAGTTTAAAATTGAATCTATTTCATATGGGAAGATCCCACTTTTTCAAAAACCACTCAAACAAGGTCAATTTGCAAAACCCAAGCATCCACAGTATCACCAGCACATGCCGAGCACACCCACCAAAAATCTTTTCAAAATTCAAAACTTGAGTTCATGTGGCCATTTCATCAAACACTTGGAGACAGAAAATCAAACTGGCCAAACTTCACTGTTTTGAGCAGTAATTTGGCTAAGAAATGTACACCATTGATCACCCTTGTCTCCCCTAGTGCCAACCAGTGCTTTGACCACCCTAGCCCCTACCCTTTGCACCATACCATGCCAACCCGAGCACCCTCTTGTCAGCCGACCATGGCAAGCTAGCAGGAGCGTTCGCCGCGCCTAGCCACCATGTCCAGGAGGCAGCCCACCGTCCACTGCCACCCCCTGTCTAGCGCTCGAACCTTGCAGGACACTGGACCACACACCCACACCATGCCAAGCTTCTCTGAGCACATGCCAAGAGCGCGCCAGAGCGCCACCCTCGACACACGCCCACAGACTGCGCGCCGCCCTCACCGCGTGCACGCGTGATCACCACCGCCCCAGCAACCTCGCAGACACCCCGGTTCGCCGCCCCATGCCTCACAGCCACCGCTCGCCGTCGAAGACGCCGCCTCTGCTGCTGCGCAGAGAACCGCGCGTTCCCGACCGTTTGCCACCGCCCCTACACGCGCATTAAAGCCCTAGAGCATCGCCAGGAGACCACCGATCGATCGCCAACCTCGGCCATGCCTCTAGCTGCCCGTAGTCGTGTCGCCACCGTCGCCTGCCCATCCTGTTCAGTCTCGCCGTCAAGACTATAAAAGGAGGCCACCCCCAGCCGATTGAAGCACACCATCTCACTCCCCTCACCTCACTGATTGTTCCACCCCGTAGCGGGAGCAAGGCGAGCAGCGCATCCCCGGAATTGCGCCGGAGTAGGCCGCCCGTGGAGAAGAAGGGCACCGTCGATTTCGTCCACCCTAGGAGATGCCGCGACCACCCCTGAGTTTGCTGTCGTCGACTTCGTCGTTCGCCCGCATCGCCGACCTTCACCTGAGCCCCGGTGAGCCCCCGACGACCCCCACTGAGCCGCTAGGGTTCGAACTCGCCGGTGACTAGTTCATCGTCGACGACGACCCTCAGCCGTCGATCTTCATTCTAATCCAACGCACCATATCACCCCGTACCGCTTCGCGTGTTAAGAGTCGCTGACCAGTAGACCCGCCCTGTCAATCGCGCCCCGCGCCGCGGAGTGACACTGGGCCGGCCCATTAGCAGTTCCCGCACAGCCCAGTCGTTTGAATTTAACTTTTTCCATTTTAATTCAAACATAGTTCTATACCTAGTTTCATAAATCAACCCAGCTCGATTCAGTGAACCAAATCGAATGAAACCAATTTTGCTAGCAAGGTATTGAAATGCTTAATCCAAGCCCATTGTATTTAAGTCATTTGGATCTGTAGATCAACCTTGGTAAAAATAACAAGTCAGAAGCTTTTTTGCATTCAAACATTTTTCAAATTTAAACCATAATAGATTTTGAGTTGATTCCAACTCTCAAAAATCACATTTGATCATACCTTTCAGAATATATAAAAACATATGAGTTTACTTACAGAAATAATGTTGAAGTAATAAAAGAATGCCACATAGGCATTTGTAGTCACTTTATTTAATTGAAATAAAAGGTTAAACCTTATTAAATTGTGACACCACTTTAAATCATATTCCCATGTACTGAAATATGTGGTGATGACATGTGTCAACATGATCCCATGTTTGGTTTGGAGAATATTAAATCTTAAGTAGTTTTTCAATGAGTAGAAATGACTTTTCTAAAAATAAATAAATAATGCAAGTGCTTTAATCTTGAATGTTAGTGATGATGCTAGATCATCTATAGAACCCTTTTATGTGATGATTGAAAGTAGTTAAGTATTATTTGGTGATTTTGTACCTCGTATTTATTCATATACGCTAGTATCGACCAAGGATACGAGGAGGAAGGAGGATACTACGAAGAAGAAGCCGAGGAGAACTTCAACCACTACTCTGCACAAGGCAAGCTAACACTTGCAAGATACTCTACTTTAGCAAGCTTATACTGATACTTGTGCAAGCCTAATACTACTAGTTGATTGAGCAAGCTAACACTTGCAAGATACTTTACCTATGCAAGCCTTACTAATCAAGTTGACCTATGCAAGCTAATACTTGCTTGTTACCATGCCAACTATATGCCTTAAGAATATGTGATCATACCCACTTGATAACCCCAATCCTAGTTTTACTTGCAAGCTTTCTACTTTATTTCTTTATCAAAGCTATTACTTAGAGTTTACTTGAGTAAATTGTAGATACTAGAAAGATAATTGAAGGTTGCATAAAGAGCATAAAATTTGGCCTAAGCTAGATAACCTTGATGTCACCCTAAGGCATGAGATTGTACTTAGTTGAAACTCCACTTGTTTACCACCCCTCATTAGTATTCACTCCCATTTGTAGATGCTAGTGCTAAGCATAAAACTTGATCAACTTCAGATGGGAATACTTGGTGAAAATGGTTAAGAAAACCTTAGAATGATGAGTCATTATACTGAGATGTTTTGACATGTGTTTCCGAACACTAGATGATTTTGATGATAAAAATGTTGAGGCATGAGCCTTAGCCCTTTATAAAACTGATGGTTGTCTGGATGCGATACCATTCCAATTTTACCGTACAACCACAATACCCGAGAATTGGGTAGGGCTTGACTGGAAACTTATATACCTTAGTATTGGTTCCCTCACAGCCAAGGTCTGAGCTGAGGCTACCTTGTGAAGATTGTCCACCTGTGAAGTAACCAAGATGACAGTTGGTCATGGTTGGGAGGCCAAACTCACAGGAGAGGTGCTTATACTAGGGCGTGTAATTGAAAGGTTAGGATTGATTATCCGCATACTGAGTATGGTGAATTCAGGATTAGTTCCTGAAGGATGTATCGAATGTTGTGGTGAAAGTGTACAATCTCTGCAGAGTGTCAAACTATTCGAATAGCCGCGTCCGCGGTTATGGACAGTTGGAGTGACCATACTGTTCCCCCGTCAGATGTTTTTCAAAATGACTTGTGAAATGAAGTGAGACTTTGACTTGACCACAACAGAGTTGTGACATGAAATACAAGTTCCCACTTAGGTGTTATAAAACTTCAACTAGCTTTCTTCGTTTCTAAACTTAGTAGAGGTAAATCTAGATTTTTGCAAAACAACCCTAGAGCTTAGTGTCCTACTACAAAAACCCCTTCACTTATTAGTATTAGTTTGCGAGTACTTAAAGAGTACTCATGGCTTTGTCCCTGGCTATTCCCCTGGCCAGACTATGAAGAGGAGTACCGGGAGGATGGACCCCAAGAAGGTTATGACAACTAGGATCATCTCCCATCGTCAGCATTGCCTATGACCCCGAAGATGGAGCTTTGCCTATGCTACCGTTATTATTACATATTCCGCTGCTTGAGTTGTATTAAGAATTGGATCATGAGATCCTTATTTTTTTAAGACCTTATGTATGGTTTGTAATGGATGATGTACTGTGGTAACTAATTCTGTTATGTCTCGCAAAAATGGTAATCCTAGGATTGCGATGTATGGCATAACAGGCATCTGGGATTAAAAATCCGGGTGTTGACAAGTTGGTATCAGAGCCATCCTGACCATAGGAGACCCTAGTTAGACTGGACGTTTGAATCAAAAACTTAGTTTCAAAACCAAAGGAAACAAATATTTACAAAAACTTATTCCCATTCTTATCACCTTGTTTCTTTCATAAAAATTCATGTTCCTCAACAACTCTTGCAAAATACATAAAATTTGACACACTTGATCACTCTACTAACTTACTCATCCTATATTCTTATAGATGGACGTGAAGTACAACAAGTTTTACCAGTTGGGAAATGTAGGGGACCTTATCTTTGAGTGGGATTTGGACCAGCTTTCGGAACTTCTGAGCGTCCTCACCCCGAGTTCTTCGGAGCTCAGCTCAATGATCAAGGAGGAGAAGATCTGCAGTGGCTAATTGTTGCAAGTCTCTGAGGAAAGATTGAACCTCCCACTGCTGAGGGAATTCAGTTCACCTTAAGAGAGAACAACTGGCTCGATGGACTTGCCAGGGCCATGCAGGAAGCTCTTGCCCGTCTGTGTGGGCAGAGTATCAACCAGATCAAGGGTACCCGCTTTGAGTTTTTTCCAAGGCGTGATGCTATGGGACAGCCACTGGAAGCCCCATACCACCCCGAGCTGAAGACTCAGTTGGACCACCTCAGCTTCATGATGTATGATCGTCAGCAGGAATTGGATAATTGTCGTGACTACTCCAACCACAAGTTTGCCATCATCAAGACGAAGGATCAGACCATCGCCATGCTAGCGAAGGACCGCAAGTCTCGCTGCCGTCAGCTTGACAAGAAGGAGCGCATCATTGCCCGTCTTCGCCACCGTATCTCGGATTTGGAGGAGACCATCCATGAGAGAGACATGCAGTTGGAGTAAAGGGAGAATGCCGGAGAGGTTCTTCGTGGAGACCCCTACTCCTATCTCAGCGATGACGATGATTTTCTGGAGGATCAGGCTATGGACTTCTTCACCGATGAGGATGATTTCGCCTTCATCAATGACGATGAGGATGATGAGGATGACGACTACACCGACTCCGAGGAGTAGTAGCACTTGAGCACTAGCGTAGTGAGTAGTATTCGGTCCCACTGTATCGTAGTTTCCAGAATGGTTCTTAAAACCATCTATTTTTCTTGTTTTGTGGTGTGTGTTTGTATCGTGTGCTATGAATGAAGGAATGAGTGAAAAGCAAGTTGCAAAAAAATCTGAGTCAAACTTTAAAAACTTTTCAAAGTCCCTGAACCTTAGAAATTTCCCTCTTTTCTCATGATCTATCTCAATCTTCAGATGCCACGCAGAGGAAGTGGTTCATCCCCGGACCCAATGTTGAAGATCCTCCAAATGTTGGTTTCTGACCGCGAAGCTGAAAGAGCAGAGCGTCAAGCCAACTTAGCCACCCTTTAGCACATAGCTCAGATGGACAACAACAACCAAAGCCACGGAAATCAGGACAACCATGGATCTAAGCTCAAGAATTTCCAGAATACCAACCCACATGTTTTCACTAAGTCAGAAGAGCCCTTAGATGCCGATGATTGGCTGCAAACCATGGAAAACAACCTGGAAGTCGCCGGAGTGGAAGCTAACGAGAAAGTTCTGTTCGCCACCCACTATCTAGCCGGAGATGCCAGAGCATGGTGGAACAGCGTTCGTGCAATGACCGGAGGACAGATGATGACCTGGGAGGAATTCAAGGTCAAGTTCAGCAGAACCCATGTGCCACCGGGTTTGATCAAGAGAATGAGAGATGAGTTCAAAGAACTAAAGCAAGGAAGGATGACCGTAGTGGAATACCGTGACAAATTCTTGTCATTAGCTAGGTATGCCCCGGATGAGATCGACACTGAAGCCAATAAGAAGGAGAGATTCTTGAATGGACTGGACGATGAGATGCAGACTGTGTTGGTCCATATCCCTTTTGCTGATATTGAAGCCCTTGTCGACTCTGCCATCCAGATGGAAGGAAAGATCAACCAAGCCAATGAGAACCACAAGCGTCGCATGATGCATCAGCCAGGAACCCATCAGACCCCAAAGTATCGCCCTAACCCATCTCCAGGATTTTCCCCGAGAACCAACATACCCCCGATGAACCGTTCGACCTATCCCAACCATGGAAACCCGAGGCCCGGAGGAAATCACAACAACCTTGGCAACTCTGGGAATTTAAACCGTGCCCCACCCAAGTTCAACAACAACAATGCTGCCGCCAACACCAACACTGCCCCGAAGACTAGAAGCAATGTTGTGCCTGTTGCAACAAAGGACAAGTCGCAAGTGACTTGTTATGACTGTGGAAATAAGCGTCACTACTCCAACGAGTGCCCCAACAAGAAGAATGCCGCAACCCTCAATGCAAATGCCCCAGCTCAGCAGCAGCGTCGTGTTCAGCCTGGAAGAAGGTTTTCCCCAGGGAACTTGCTCAACCGCAACGGCCGTCTTTTTTTCATGCATGCTGAGGAAGCTCAGGAAGCGCCAGACGTCGTGCTGGGTATGTTTTCTGTTAATTCAGTACTTGCTAGAGTGTTGTTTGATTCTGGTGCATCGCATTCATTTGTCACCGAAGAATTTGTCTACACTAGTAAGATTCAACAAACCAAACTGAAGCATGTTATGATTGCTCAAATCCCCGGTTTAACCACCAAGGCTAGGCAAATTTGCAAAGCCGTCCCTATCCGAATCCATGGCATAGATTTTTATGCTAATCTGATAGTACTTGGAACTAAAGGTTTGGAAGTAGTACTAGGAATAGATTGGATGTCCAAATATAAAGGATTAATCGACTGTGCCAAGAAAGCCATAACCATGAGCAGTACAGCTGGAATATCAGTCGAGCATGTATCCGAAACCTTACCTCGTCAATTCAAGTGCAACAAGAGTATAGAACAACCTACCATTGACCAAGTCCGGATAGTCTGTGAATATCCCGATGTATTTCCAGATGTTTTGCCCAGTATGCCCCCAGATCGGGATATCGAGTTTATCATTGAACTAATCCCCGGAACAGGACCCATAGCCCAGAGACCATATAGCAAGAACCCGTATGAACTAGCAAAACTGAAGAAGCAACTGGATGCCATGCTGGAAATTGGATTGATTCAACCAAGTGCGTCACCTTGGAGATCCCCTGTCTTATTTGTGGACAAGAAGGATGGAGGTAACCGTCTGTGTATGGATTATCGGAAGTTGAATGATGTCACTATCAAGAACAAGTACCCATTGCCCAAGATAGAAGATTTGTTTGATCAGTTGACCGGTGCCAAAGTGTTTTCTAAGATTGATCTTAGAACAGACTATCATCAACTCAAGCTTCGCGCATAGGATATTCCAAAGACTGCCTTTACCACCAGATATGGATTATACGAGTATACTGTCATATCCTTTGGATTAACCAATGCCCCCGCTTATTTCATGAATCTCATGAATAAGATTTTTATGGACTTCCTGGATAAGTTTGTCGTTGTTTTCATCGACGACATTCTAATTTATTCCAAATCAGAAGAAGAGCATGAGATACACCTAAGGACCATTCTTGGAACCCTTAGAGAGCATCAGTTGTATGCCAAGTTTAGCAAATGTGAGTTCTGGTTACAGGAGGAAGGATTCCTCGGCCACATTGTCTCAGCCGGAGGAATTGCCATTGACCCTGCAAAAGTGAAAGATGTCGAAGATTGGTAAGCCCCCACCACTCAAACCCAAGTTCGTGCATTTATCGAATTGGCGGGATACTACCGCAAGTTCGTAGAAGGATTCTCGAGCATCGCCAGACCCATGACCCAATTGCTGAAGAAGGACAAGAAGTTTGAATGGACGGACAAATGTGAAGCGAGTTTTCAAGAACTCAAGAGAAGATTGATTTCAGCCCCAATCTTAATCATGCCGGATATCACGAAGCCCTTTGACGTGTATTGTGACGCATCCAAGATCGGTCTCGGATGTGTGCTAATGCAAGAAGGCAAAGTTATATCTTATCTATCTCGACAACTGAAACAACATGAGCAAAATTACCCAACCCATGACCTCGAACTCGCAGCCGTAGTTCTAGCCCTGAAGACATGGAGGCATTACCTGATGGGAAATCGTTGTGAGATTTATTCGGATCACAAGAGCCTGAAGTGTATATTCACTCAGAAGGATTTGAATATGAGACAGAGAAGATGGATTGAGCTAATCAAGGATTACGACCTGGACATTCACTATCACACTGGTAAAGCCAACGTGGTAGCAGATGCCCTTAGCAGATTGCCGTGCCGCTTGAACTCCATGATTTTGAAGGAGCAACCAAGCTTGCACAAAGAGATGGAAGATATCCGAATGGAATTAGTAAGTGAGGGATTTTTGGCTAGCATAGAACTTCAACCCACTTTGATCAGCTAGATCAAAGAGGCGCAGAAAGGAAATGCTAGTATCGACGGAATTAAGCGTCGTATCAGTACAGGAAAAGTACCCAGATTCACCGAAGACGAAGAAGGAGTTATGTGGTACAAAGGTCGCCTTTGTGTACCAGCAGATTCTGAGTTGAAAGAAGTTATTTTGAAAGAACCTCATGCTACTCTTTATTCTATCCACTCCGGAGGAACTAAGGTGTATTAAGATTTTAAAGAGCAATTTTGGTGGCATAAGATGAAGAGAGAAATCGGAAGCTATATCGCCAAGTGTGATATATCTCAAAGAGTCAAGGAGGGACATCAAAGACCCGCCGGATTGTTGCAACCATTGCAGATTCCGGAATGGAAATGGGATTTAGTTGGAATGGACTTTATCACCGGATTGCCTACTTCTAGTAGGGGAAATGACTCTATCTGGGTCATAGTGGACCGATTGTCCAAAGTCGCCCATTTCTTACCCGTCAAGACCACGTATCAGAGTTCGAAGCTAGTGGAGTTATACATCACTAGAATTGTCAGTTTGCACGGAATCCCCAAGAACATCGGATCGGATCGAGGAACTCAGTTTACCTCGAGATTCTGGAAGAAACTCCAAGAAGGGTTAGGAACCCGACTAGATTTCAGCACATCTTATCACCCTCAGACCGACGGAGCGAGTAAATCAAATACTCGAAGATATGCTGAGAGCATGTGTGCTAGAGTATGGATCTAAATGGGAAGACTGTCTGCCATTCATAGAATTTTCATACAACAACAGTTATCAATCCAGTTTGCAAATGGCCCCATTTGAATTCATGTATGGAAGGAAGTGTCGCACCCCTTTGAACTGGTCGGAAGTAGGAGAGAGTCAGATTTTCGGACCCGACATCCTACGAGAAATAGAGGAGAAGGTTCACAAGATTCGTGAGCACCTCAAGACCGCCCAGTCCAGACAGAAGAGTTACACCGACAAGAGACGTCGAGACCTCGCCTTTAACATCGGAGATTTTGTGTATCTGAAAGTGTTGCCATTGAAGGGAATGCAGCATTTCCAGCTAAAAGGAAAGTTAGCCCCCAGATATATCGGCCCCTTCAAGATTCTGAACTGTCGAGGAGAAGTGTCATATCAACTGGAACTTCCCGAAGAGATGTCAGCCGTGCATAATGTGTTCCATATCTCATTACTTTGTAAGTGCCTCAAAATCCCGGAGAAGACTGAAGTGTTCAAGAATATAGATCACCAGAACCCAAAGCATAAATTTTGGAGGAAGCTTTCAGAACCACCAGAACCCAAAGCATAAATTTTCTCAAGATTCAGTGGAGCAACCACACGGAAGAGGAAGCTACCTGGGAGCGCGAAGATCACATCAGGACGGAGTTTCCTGATCTCTTCAAATCCTAGGTAATCTTTTCGTCCTTTTTCAAATGTCGGGACAAGATTTTGTTTAAGGGGGGAAGGTTCGTAACATCCCAAAAATATTAAACTTGGATCATCAAACTCTAATCATCAAATTTAGGGTTAACAAAAAACTTTTCTAATTAAAAATATGAAAGCATTCATATGTGTGTGTATTGAAATTTGGATTCTTTTGAATTGCCATGATTATGTGTTTCTTTGCTTGTAAAATGATTCTTAGGTGAAATAAACATCATCTAAACAATCCCCAAACTTTTCCCAAAGACAAACAAATCAAAACAAACAAATTAAGTGAATGGTCACTTTGGCCAATTTAACTCCCATGCCTACTTTGGCTATCTCTAACTTTCAGAACTTAACAGAAACATGTATGGATCTTTGCACCCCTTGATAGTACTCATAACAAGGTATCAAGGTCCACTTTGTGATCATCCAGAAACATTTAAATGCATAGTTTAAATGACAGTTTAAAATTGAATCTATTTCATATGGGAAGATCCCACTTTTTCAAAAACCACTCAAACAAGATCAATTTGCAAAACCCAAGCATCCACAGTATCACCAGCACATGCCTAGCACACCCACCAAAAATCTTTTCAAAATTCAAAACTTGAGTTCATGCGGCCATTTCATCAAACACTTGGAGACAGAAAATCAAACTGGCCAAACTTCACTGTTTTGAGCAGTAATTTGGCTAAGCAATGTTCACCATTGATCACCCTTGTCTCCCCCAGTGCCAACCAGTGCTTTGACCACCCCTAGCCCCTACCCTTTGCACCATACCATGCCAACCCGAGCACCCCCTTGTCAGTCGACCATGGCAAGCTAGCAGGAGCATTCGCCGCGCCTAGCCACCATGTCCAGGAGGCAGCCCACCGTCCACCGCCACCCCCTGTCCAAGGCTCGAACCTTGCAGGACACTGGACCACACACCCACGCCATGTCAAGCTTCTCTGAGCGCATGCCGAGAGCGCGCCAGAGCGCCACCCTCAACACACACCCACAGACCGCGCGTCGCCCTCACCGCGTGCACGCGTGATCACCACCGCCCCAACAACCTCGCAGACACCCCCGTTCGCCGCCCCATGCCTCACAGCCACCGCTCGCCGTCAAAGATGCCGCCTCTGCCGCGTAGAGCATCGCGCGTTCCCGACCGTTTGCCACCGCCCCTACACTCGCATTAAAGACCTACAGCATCGCCAGGAGACCACCGATCGATCGCCAACCTCGGCCATGCCTCTAGCTGCCGTAGCCGTGTCGCCACCGTCGCCTGCCCATCCCGTTCGGTCTCGCCGTCGAGACTATAAAAGGAGGCCACCCCCAGCCGATTGAAGCACACCATCTCACTCCCCTCACCTCACTGATCGTTCCACCCTGTAGCCGGAGCAAGGCGAGCAGCGCATCGCCGGAATTGCGCTGGAGCAGGCCGCCCTTGGAGAAGAAGGGTGCCGTCGATTTCGGCCACCCCAGGAGCTTCCGCGACCACCCCTGAGTTCGCCATCGTCGACTTCGTTGTTCGCCCGCATCGCTGACCTTTGCCTGAGCCCCGATGAGCCCCCCGACGACCCCCACTGAGCCTCTAGGGTTCGAACTCGCCGGTGACTAGTTCATCGTCGACGATGACCCTCAGCCGTCGATCTTCATTCTAATCCAACGCACCAAATCGCCCCGTACCGCTTTGTGTGTTAAGAGTCGCTGACCAGTAGACCCGCCCTCTCAGCCGCGCCCCGCGCCGCGGAGTGACACTGGGCCGGCCCATTAGCAGTTCCCGCGCAGCCCAGTCGTTTGAATTTAACCTTTTCCATTTTAATTCAAACATAGTTCTGTACCTAGTTTCAAAAATCAACCCAGCTCGATTCAGTGAACCAAATCGAATGAAACTAATTTTTCTAGAAAGGTACTGAAATGCTTAATCCAAGCCCATTGGATTTAAATCATTTGGATCTGTAGATCAACCTTCGTAAAAATAACAAGTCAGAAGCTTTTCTGCATTCAAACATTTTTCAAACTTAAACCATAATAGCTTTTGACTTGATTCCAACTCTCAAAAATCACATTTGGTCATACATTTCAGAATATATAAAAACATATGAGTTTACTTACAGAAATAATGTTCAAGTAATAGAAGAATGCCACATAGGCATTTCTAGTCACTTTATTTAATTGAAATAAAAGGTTAAACCTTATTAAATTGTGACACCACTTTAAATCACATTCCCATGTACTGAAATATGTGGTGATGACATGTGTCAACATGATCCCATGTTTGGTTTGGAGAATATTAAATCTTAAGTAGTTTTTCAATGAGTAGAAATTACTTTTCTAAAAATAAATAAATAATGCAAGTGCTTTAATCTTGAATGTTAGTGATGATGCTAGATTATCTATAGAACCCTTTTATGTGATGATTGAAAGTAGTTAAGTATTATTTGGTGATTTTGTACCTCGTATTTATTCATAGACGCTAGTACCGACCAAGGATACGAGGAGGAAGGAGGATACTACGAAGAAGAAGCCGAGGAGAACTTCAACCACTGCTTTGCACAAGGCAAGCTAACACTTGCAAGATACTCTACTTTAGCAAGCTTATACTGATACTTGTGCAAGCCTAATACTACTAGTTGATTGAGCAAGCTAACACTTGCAAGATACTTTACCTATGCAAGCCTTACTAATCAAGTTGAACTATGCAAGCTAATACTTCCGTGTTACCATGCCAACTATATGCCTTAAGCATATGTGATCATACCCACTTGATAACCCCAATCCTAGTTTTACTTGCAAGCTTTCTACTTTATTTCTTTATCAAAGCTATTACTTAGAGTTTACTTGAGTAAATTGTAGATACTAGAAAGATAATTGAAGGTTGCATAAAGAGCATAAAATTTGGCCTAAGCTAGATAATCTTGATGTCACCCTAAGGCATGAGATTGTACTTAGTTGAAACTCCACTTGTTTACCACCCCTCATTAGTATTCACTCCCATTTGTAGATGCTAGTGCTAAGCATAAAACTTGATCAACTTCAGATGGGAATACTTGGTGAAAATGGTTAAGAAAACCTTAGAATGATGAGTCATTATACTGAGATGTTTTGACATGTGTTTCCGAACACTAGATGATTTTGATGATAAAAATGTTGAGGCATGAGCCTTAGCCCTTTATAAAACTGATGGTTGTCTGGATGCGATACCATTCCAATTTTACCGTACAACCACAATACCCGAGAATTGGGTAGGGCTTGACTGGAAACTTATATACCTTAGTATTGGTTCCCTCACAGCCAAGGTCTGAGCTGAGGCTACCTTGTGAAGATTGTCCACCTGTGAAGTAACCAAGATGACAGTTGGTCATGGTTGGGAGGCCAAACTCACAGGAGAGGTGCTTATACTAGGGCGTGTAATTGAAAGGTTAGGATTGATTATCCGCATACTGAGTATGGTGAATTCAGGATTAGTTCCTGAAGTGTGTATTGAATGTTGTGGTGAAAGTGTACAATCTCTACAGAGTGTCAAACTATTCGAATAGCCGCGTCCGCGGTTATGGACAGTTGGAGTGGCCATACTGTTCCCCCGTCAGATGTTTTTCAAAATGACTTGTGAAATGAAGTGAGACTTTGACTTGACCACAACAGAGTTGTGACATGAAATACAAGTTCCCACTTAGGTGTTATAAAACTTCAACTAGCTTTATTCGTTTCTAAACTTAGTAGAGGTAAATCTGGCTTTTTGCAAAACAACCCTAGAGCTTAGTGTCCTACTACAAAAATCCCTTCACTTGTTAGTATTAGTTTGCGAGTACTTAAAGAGTACTCATGGCTTTGTCCCTGGCTATTCCCGTGGCCAGACTATGAAGAGGAGTACCAGGAGGATGGACCCCAGGAAGGTTACGACAACTAGGATCATCTCCCATCGGCAGCATTGCCTGTGACCCCGAAGATGGAGCTTCGCCTACGCTACCGTTATTATTACGTATTCCGCTGCTTGAGTTGTATTAAGAACTGGATCATGAGATCCTTATTTGTGTAAGACCTTATGTATGCTTTGCAATGTATGATGTACTGTGGTAACCAATTCTGTTATGTCTCGCAAAATGTTAATCCTGGGATTGCGATGTATGGCATAACAGGCATCTGGGATTAAAAATCCGGGTGTTGACATGCATAGATTTTTATTGAGGATGCTTCACAGAATGCTCATTATGGTGATGCTGCAAGTTTCCACCATGATTAGGCATGGCTTAGGATAGCGGCCTAGGCATTTCTCTAAGACATATACATACTCCATAAACTCACAAGCTCCCCTTTTATTTCACACCGTCGACATTCGCAAACAAAAGAGCGATGTATCAACTAGATATGTATCCATAAGTATTGAAAACGTTCCCCGTGACAACACGGTTTTGCTAACTCCCAGCCTATAATTTGCAAGCATATAACTTTCATGGACAAGTCACAATGGTTCAGGATTATTAAGTGCAAGGAACAAAGTGTGCCATCAAGTTCGTGAGAGCTTTGATACATCCAATTTGCATCACCATCATATATCATAATTTGCCTCTATGCATTGATATATGTCTTATTATGAGGTATTACTTGTGTCTTTTCCTCTGTTTTTGAATGTTGGATGATTCTTCGACAATGAACTGCCGGAGTCAGGTTTCTGATGGAAAAAGAGATGTTTTGATGCAAAATTTCGCGAAGATCAGAAAAATACCAGAAAAATCATGGAAAATTATATTTTCCCAGAAGAAGGAGGAAGCCAGAAGGGGAGGCGTAGCCGGGACACAGGGGGCCCACACCCCCCTAGGCGCGGGCCCACCTTGCCCCGCGCCTAGGGCAGGTGTGGCCCACCTGGCCGGCTCCCGACTGTGCCCTCTCGCCTATATCATCCTCAAGGAACCCTAATACCAGGGGAGCGACCACAGAAAGATTTCCGCCGCCTCTATGGGGCGGAAAACACCGAGAGAGAAAGAGCTCTCTGGCAGACAGATTTCTGCAGGGGAAATCCCTTCCCGGAGAGGGGATATCGTCGCCATCAACACCGTCATCAAGCTAGGCTTCATTGGGATCATCATCATCATCCACACCATCATCTCCACCAGCACCATAATCACCACTCCGTCCCGCTGTAACAATCGTGTTGGATCTTGCATTAGTTCTTATGGGAAACTTTCCCAGTGTTAATTACTATTGTAGTTGATGCTTGTGAGTGGAACCATTGGATTATTGTTTATGTATAGATTGTTATTCATCACCATATCATCTTTGATCTTGATCCATATGATGTCTTATGAGTAGTTCGTCTAGTTCATGAGGACATGGGAGAGGTCATGTTGTTAGTAGTGGATTTGTGTTGAGTTATTATTCAATGGTTTAGTATTTAAGTTGTGGTGCTATTCTTATAGTGGTGTCATGTGAATGTCGACTACATGATACTTCAAAATTTATGGGCCTAGGGGAATGCATTGTGTATTTGGCTACTAATTGCGGGGTTGCCGGAGTGACAGAAACCTGAACCCCCGTTAGGACACCATTGCATAAGGGAGCGTAGGGTCTCAGAGTGAAGGTCGTGGTTAGGTTTATATCTTAATTACTTTCCTATAGTTGCGGATGCTTGCAGGGGGTTTAATCACAAGTATGTATTAGTTCAAGTAAGGTCGGTACATTAGCACAGGTTCACCCACACAACGCTTACAACACCAAAGAAGAGTACTCGGTTATTTGAAGTGAAAGCACTTGACAGAATTCCCATGTGTGCTCGAGAACGTTTGGTCCTTATAAGTATTTCCACCGGCTTGTCCTTTGATAAGAAAGGATTGGGCCACTTGCTGTAGTTGTTCGTTGTCTTCATTACTTGCACTTTGTTTTGTTGCTTTATCAAAAAAAAACCTAAAAATCTGTTTGCTAAGTATTTAAAGAGATTTCCTGCTCCATACCACTAGTCAACACCTTCTGCTCCTCGTTGGGATCAACACTCCTATTTCTCGAAAGTACTGTGATACACCCCCTATACTTGTGGGTCATCAAGACTATTTTTTGGCGCCATTGCCGGGGAGTGAAGCGCTATTGAAGAGTGGAACTGGTAAAGGAAACTTCTATTATGAGTATTTCTTTTTGTTTCTGTTTGTTACTTTGTGTCCAATATGGATAACCCACTTGGTTTTCTGTTTGGGAGAACTACTACCGCTGTTAGGGTAGTAGATGAACCACCACCTGTTGAGATAGAACCTTTTAATATACCTACAAGTATTGTTGATCGTGTTATGGATAATTATTATTTTGGGGATAGAACTGTCCATCCTGGTGATCACTTGCTTTTTATCTATGAATTATGCGGGTTGTTTAAGTGTGCAGGTATCACAACTGAACAGGTGAAGAAGAAGTTACTCTCTATATCCTTGAAAGGGAGAGCTGGAGAATGGTATAAGCTGCTGAAGAATGGACAATCCATGGAATGGGAGGAAATGGCTTCTCTCTTTTATTCTAAATTCTATCCTCCCAGTGAGATTCATAAGGATAGAAATTTGATATATAACTTTTGGCCTCATGATGGAGAGAGTACAACTCAATCTTGGGGGAGATTGAAGTTACTAAATGTCCTATTCATGAACTCCCTAACAATATCATTATCAATAACTTTTATGCTAGACTTTCTCTTCATGATAAAGATTTATTAGATGCTTCTTGTGCTGGATCATTCACACATATGAAGGAAGAAGCTAAATGGGATCTCCTAGACCGTATTCAAGAGAACACTAAAGCTTGGGAGAATGACAAAGGAAGAAAGTCAGGTATAAACTATGATTATGAATGCATTAAATATTTTATGGGAACTGGTGACTTCTGTGATATTAGTAATGAGTATGGTCTTGATTCTCAAGTTCTTGCAAAGTGTTTTAAGGTTTTTGCCTCTTATATTGAAATTCCCAAGAAAGAATGCGATAAGTACCTGATACGTCGGAAACGTATCTATAATTCTTGATGCTCCATGCTTGTTTTGTATCTGTTTTGCTTTGCTTTGTATACACTTTGAGGTGTTTTCATATCTTTTCTGGAACTAACCTATTAACAAGTTGCCACAGTGCCAGTTGCATGTTTTCTTCTGTTTTTGGTTCTAGAAAGGCATAAAATCAATATTCTCGGAATTGGACGGGACAAAAGCCAAAGTCAGTATTTTACCGTGGGCGACACGAAGTCTAGAGGAGAGACGGAGAGGAGAACCAGGGACACCACACCCCCTAGCTGTGGTGTCACATCCCAAGATTTTCCAAATCT
The DNA here is from genome assembly GCA_916181665.1 of Avena sativa. Lineage (NCBI taxonomy): Eukaryota > Viridiplantae > Streptophyta > Magnoliopsida > Poales > Poaceae > Avena > Avena sativa. The sequence goes on along the minus strand of OV702285.1, from coordinate 35,697,757 downwards.
TGTAATGTGAAAAAATAAATAAATAAAATAAAACTTTGTTGATTTTCAGAGTGAGAAGAAACTTTTTGAATTCAAATGGGAACCTTCAAACCAATTTTGATCAAACAAATTCTAAAGGTATTTGAAAAGACAAAACATTAAAATAGGGATAAAAAAATTGGATTCACTATTTTGAAATCTTTTAATAAAAGATTTGATTTTAAAATAAGAACGAAGAAATTAAATAAGGAATTATTTTATAAGCCAAATTAAAACTTGGCCAAGCCTTTGAAATAAAATATTTCTATTTGATAAAATTAAGTAAATAGTATATTTTAAAATAAATTAATAAGGATTTAATATCCAAGTTTATTAGAAATAAAGGATTCACTATTTTCATTAAAATATCAAGCCTATTTATTTATTTTAAATAAGTTTTCCAAGTGTTTCAAAATTTCAAATAAAACCTACTGATTTGGTGTTGAAAATATATAGATCTCAAATGGAGCTTTTTATTAAAATAAAACCCATTTGATTTATTAACTAATGTCCATTTTATTTAATTATAAATGGACTCAAAAATAAAAATATTATTTTATTTTGGGAATTGGTTTATGTTGTTAAACAGAACCAAATTCAATTGCATTGTTTGGTGAATGTTTGCTTTAGTTTGGATTGTTTGATTTGTTGTTTGATTTTCAAAACAGAAAATAGGAACAAAAAAGGAAAAACAATTTGAAAAAAAAAATAAGAATCAGACACAGCCCAGTCGACAAGCCCACTAAGCCCAGTACCAGCCCACTCCCACTCTCCTCTGCGAAACATTTTCCACCTATTAACTAACCCGTAGAGCAACTGACTGGTGGCCCCTTCTTCCCTCTCTCACTCCACTGACGAAACGGCCCCACTCCCGAGTCTTCTTCCTCACCCGCCGCGACCTCTTCTCCCCAAACCTCGCTGCCGTTCTCTGTCAATCAAACCCCGAGTAAATTCACTTGATTGCTGTAGTGATTCCGCTCAACAATCTCGCCTTCTTAAGCGCCAGCATCTCCTCTTCGATTTCCCCCAGTCGCCTCACTCTCACACGCCCCCAGGCTGTCGAATTTCGCTCAAACACCGCCACTATCCGACGACGTTCCGGCGAAGATTCCGGCAACCCCACGTCACCACTTGCCTCCCCGAGCACACGAGCACACTCCCCACTCCCAGACGCTTCTCCCTGTACCTCCCATTCAACCGCGGGCGCCCCAGAACGTCGGCAACCACTCCGACTGAACGCCGCCGTGTCTGCCTTCTTCTCCGGCTAAATTCCCTGGTAAGAACAGACCACCCCGCGCCTTCTCGTTCACGCACGCGTCATCGCCTCGACCATGCGCATCTAACCATGCTCTTTGTTTGCCCTCTCATGACCCGTAGCACCGTCCTCGACCACGACCGCGTGCAACCGTCGCCAGACCTAACTCCGGTGAGCGATTCCTCCAGTCCCCGTGCGCCCCTTGCCAAGACGACTCCACGTTGAGCTTCCACAGGATTATGCGATTATGGTAAGCATACTCCCCTCCCTTCTAGCTTCCTGCATCGCCAGTTTTCCAGTCGCCTGACCGTCGCCGCCGCGCACAGCCGTCGAGCGCCGCCCGTTAGTGGCAATTAGATAGTAGCCGTTAGATCGATATCGCATGGCTAAGATTACAACTGAGCGAAGCGGTATGAGCTAGCCTGAGCCGTGCGATATGCTTAGATCCAACGAACCGCAGAGCACGATCCACTCGAATCGGTACCGCCCAATAAGAACTTGACGCGTGGTCACCATTCGTTTTAAAAACAGATTTGAAATCAGATTTGATTTGCAAATTGAAACCCTTGTAACTTTTGATCCACACGTCCAAAAATTACAAACTTTATATCGTTGGAATCAGTGGAACAAGCTCTAGCCAACCATGCAATTTGTTTAGTAAAAAGTTTCTATTAAAATGTTTATTTTGCAGAAACATTTGTATGCTTGTTTAGATTAGAGAAATTATTCAAAAATGTTTTAGAGGTTGAAATCTTTGCAAATTGGTTTGTGGTGAACTTACTGACCCTAGGAACCGACCCATGGTTTTAAAAATGGATTTTGTGAAGTTTAGGAATAAAAACTTGATTTAGCCATTTCTAGCCAAATAAAAATATTGATTTTGCTATGGAAATGACTTTGGAGTAAAAACTTTGGGAAAATGATTTGGATCAAACCTACTGACCCTAAAACACCAAGTTTTGAGAAACAACAACTTGTTTGGTAAACAGAGTTTTTGATTTGATAAAATCATTTTCCACCACATAAAATGATGATTGGACTTAAAAATGGCTTATGGACAAAACCCTTTTGCAAATGACTTTGCCATTTTAGGAAGTGACCACCTTGAGCCTTACAAAAATTTAGAGCCTAGTAGAAACCCTCTTTGCAAATAAACCTATCTTTGCATACTTGCATGCATGACTTAGATCCCATTGTTTTATGTGAGTGAATTGTTTGATTGATTATTGGTTTGGAATGCTAGTTGATATTGTGTTTGCTTGATTGGTTGTAGTGAAGTTAGAAAAGTGTGAGACTAGCAAGATCAAGGAGTGAACCAACATTCCCTACCAAAAGAAAGGCAAGTGACACTATCATCTAAAGTCCTACTATTTTCATTATACTTAGTGGATTTTGAAACATGCATGAAAAGAATTTCTATACTTATGCTATGCTAAATCCTAATAGGATACCCTATACATTCCTTAGTGAAAACAATGTAGTTGTTACATGCTTAGCCATGCTATATTTTGAAAAGAGATACATGTTGAGATTTTATGAGATTGAGAAAAGAATTATGTTTTATATAATAAAACAAGGACTCAATGAACCACCTGGGTGGACAAGGATACTTTGAGTTTTGGAGAAGGTGGCAACAAAAGGAACCATGTCTATGGCAATATCTTTGTGTTGTGCTCTAAAGGAAAACCACCCAGGAAACTTAGAGATTGAACATGTTTCTCCAATTGTGGCTTTCGTGTGCAACCACATGCTATTTATGGCTCTGGCTTAGTCAACTACATTGGGAAGACCCATGCATTGTCTTCAGGTTACTGAAAATGAGGACCTGGAATCCTACATGGATACTAAAGACAAGCTAGCAATGGTGTATGGGAGGACCCTTTGGAAAGACTTCGTCACATTCTCAATCTGCCAGTACTCCATCTTGGTGAGTACCAATCCAGTGGCCACTGGTGGCAAAAAGATGAGATTGTGACATGTGGGTAAAGTGTACTACTTCTGCAGAAGATAATAAAATCTAAGTACTTAGCCGTGTCCCCGGTTATGGACAATACTGAGCAACTAAAGCTTGAAGCTATGGGAAATCTCGACATTCCAATTTCTAAAAGAAAACTTTTAAGTGACAACAAAAGACTTGATGCACTTGGGGGTACCAAGGAGCTCAAGAGATTTGATAAAACTTGATGCACTTGGGGTTACCAAGGAGCTCAAGAGATTTTTGATGAAAACTTGATGCACTTGGGGTTACCAAGGAGCTCAAGAGGTTTTGATAAAAACTTGAAGTACTTGGGGGTACCAAGGATCTCAAGAGATTTTGACAAAGACACTTGGTGGATTCCAAGGAGTTCGGAAAATATTTGACAAAGGAACAAAACCATTTGAAAAGATAGGATAAATTATTGCTTTCTGCAAATGATCCTAAAACCCTACTTAGCCAAATATGCATGTAATGATAGGACCCACTTATATTCAACATAGTAGTGAAACTTGCCAATACAATTCAAATGTATTGACCCTTGTGGCTGTAACTTGTAATGTTGCAGGTTTGATTGTTTTTAGTGAAGATTGATTGATTAGGATTACAAAGTCTACAACCAACATGCCTGCCTGTGGCACTTTGAAGATGAAGGACCCCATGTTATAGATATTCCGCTGCAATGTAATGTAATAGCCAAATGATCTATGTAAGATGTAATAAAATTATGTTATTCCTGGTTATAAAGTTATATTATGACCTTTGTTTCTTGATATTACATCTTAACTGTGGATGCTAGCTATTGATCCAGGGACTAGCATTGCAAACACAGGGGACTCTACCTTATTTGAAGGTTGGGATCCTAACAGATGGTATCAGAGCATTGTGTTGCCTGTAGGATTGTAACCTAGGATTGGACAAAAACCCTTAGAAGAGTAGGAGTTGTATTTGTTCCAAAACTTATTTACTAACAATCTTGTAAACTCTTTCCTCAACCATTTTGGTTTCAACACTACATCTCTTCTATTTTCAACTTGATGGAAAAACCTACCCATGGCCAAAGACTACACCATGTGCAAAGGACCTCTTCAACTCTAATGACTTCAACTTCTTCAACTCTAATGACTTCAACATCTTCAACTCTAATGACTTCAACTTCTTCAACTCTAATGACTTCAACATCTTCAACTCTAATGACTTCAAAATCTTCAACTCTAATGACTTCAACAACTTCAGCATATTCACCAAGGACTTCCAACTTGGATATCACTAAGGACTACAAGTGAGACAAGGAAATCTTGCTCAAGATTTAGAGACTGAGGAAATGCAAAATTAGAAGGAGTTCACTTCACTTGAAGTATTGAAACCAAGAGTTTTTCTCAAGGAAACCATGATCTCATACAAGAAGAATCATGAAGGAAGGAAAGATCACAAGTGAACCATATAGATGGACCACCATATTTTAGTTAAGTCAAACCCACCAACTTATGTGGTGTAACAAAAATATTTTGTTGCCTAAGTATGTGCATGAACTTTGTTGTTGAGTGAAAAGTTGTTTGTGATTGAATGCACCTTATTTGTGTGAATTGTGATGTGTGTGATTAGAATTATTTCTTAATATCTTGCCTATTCTAATCTCCATTCAACCCAAACAGATGACTACTCCGGGAGACTCCAACATCAAGGTTGATGACACCAACACCAACCAAGAGGACAGCATGAAAGAGCTCATAGCAACCCAACACCAGTTGAACCAAGTGACAGCTCAATTCATAGCCAACACCAGTGGAGAAGATCCAACCCTGCAAGGATTTTTGGAAACTCAAGGCCAACTGATGCTTAAGGTGACTGAACAAATGATCAATATGGAAGAAAACTATTCCAAAAGAGTTTGTGACAACAAGGATGACAGAAATATTATTCTAGATGGAGCCCCAGCTTGCATTATTTGTGGAGACAAGGATCATACTTCCAAGGAGCATGGAGATCAATGCCCTAACTGTGAAGAGAAACATCCTGTTGGACAATGTCCCACTTCTCAAGCTACTTGCTACCTATGTGAAGGAAACAATCATGTCCCTATTCAATGCCCCATCTATTCCATTGTTGAACAAAGGAAACAAGGTGGAGTGCAGCAAATGATTGCAAACCATCAAGAAGGATCCAAGTCTACCAAGAAGGTTGATGACAAAGGAAAAGGTCCACTTATACCTCCAAACAAAACAACCCAATTCAAAGGACCAAAGAAAGGGCATGTGAAGAGCAATAGAAGGCCCAGGAAACATGTAGACATTCCTACCTACCAGATAACATATGAACAACATGAACTAGATGCACTCCTAGCTTTGGAGAAACCCAAAAAGCAAAAGAAGGACAAAAGCCATGTGCAATGTCATAAATGTAAAGAAATGGGACACTATTCCAGTGAGTGCCCAGAGAACCAGAAAAATAAGGAGATTGGCCAAGTGAGGTGCAACAACTGCAAAGAGCTAGGCCATTATATAGCAACTTGTCCACAAGAGCCACGTAAAGAACTCAAAGACATCAACTGTTTCAATTGCAAGAACCCAGGACATTATGCAAGCAACTGTCCAGAAAAGATGAAGAACAAGTTGAACAAGCCTATGGAGAATCTCAACCTTGGCCCATGAGTCAAGTGTGGAAACAAAGGACACAATGCAGATGTTTGCCCAGAGAAGTTTCCCTAGAAGGCCAATATGTAATTTTGTTTGAAATTTTTAAGGGTGGTAGTACCCTAGTTGTTTTGAGCCTACTTGTAACCCTAGCCTTCCCAAATCTCGGGACGAGATTTATTTTAAGGGTGGTAGCCTGTCACATCCCAAGATTTTCCAAATCTTGTAATGTGAAAAAAATAAATGAATAAAATAAAACTTTGTTGATTTTCAGAGTGAGAAGAAACTTTTTGAATTCAAATGGGAACCTTCAAACTTATTTTGATCAAACAAATTCTAAAGGGATTTGAAAAGACAAAACATTAAAATAGGGAAAAATAAAAAAAATATTTGGATTCACTATTTTGAAATCTTTTAATAAAAGATTTGATTTTAAAATAAGAAGGAAGAAATTAAATAAGGAATTATTTTATAAGCCAAATTAAAACTTGGCCAAGCCTTTGAAATAAAATATTTCTATTTGATAAAATTAAGTAAATAGTATATTTTAAAATAAATTAATAAGGATTTAATATCCAAGTTTATTAGAAATAAAGGATTCACTATTTTCATTAAAATATCAAGCCTATTTATTTATTTTAAATAAGTTTTCCAAGTGTTTCAAAATTTCAAATAAAACCTACTGATTTGGTGTTGAAAATATATAGATCTCAAATGGAGCTTTTTATTAAAATAAAACCCATTTGATTTATTAACTAATGTCCATTTTATTTAATTATAAATGGACTCAAAAATAAAAATATTATTTTATTTTGGGAATTGGTTTATGTTGTTAAACAGAACCAAATTCAATTGCATTGTTTGGTGAATGTTTGCTTTAGTTTGGATTGTTTGATTTGTTGTTTGATTTTCAAAACAGAAAATAGGAACAGAAAAGGAAAAAAATTTGAAAAAAAAATAAGAATCAGACATAGCCCAGTCAACAAGCCCACTAAGCCCAGTACCAGCCCACTCCCACTCTCCTCTGCGAAACGTTTTCCACCTATTAACTAACCCGCAGAGCAACTGACTGGTGGCCCCTTCTTCCCTCTCTCACTGCACTGACGAAACGGCCCCACTCCCGTGTCTTCTTCCTCACCCGCCGCGACCTCTTCTCCCCAAACCTTGCTGCCGTTCTCTGTTAATCAAACCCCGAGTAAAGTCACTTGATTGCTGCAGTGATTCCGCTCAACAATCTCTCCTTCTTAAGCGCCAGCATCTCCTCTTCGATTTCCCCCAGTCGCCTCACTCTCACACGCCCCCAGGCTGTCGAATTTCGCTCAAACACCGCCACTGTCCGAAGACGCTCTGGCGAAGATTCCGGCAACCCCACGTCACCACTTGCCTCCCCGAGCACACGAGCACACTCCCCACTCCCAGACGCTTCTCCCTGTACCTCCCATTCAACCGCGGGCGCCCCAGAACGTCGACAACCACTCCGACTGAACGCCGCCGTGTCTGCCTTCTTCTCCGGCAAAATTCCCTGGTAAGAACAGACCACCCTGCGCCTTCTCGTTCACGCACGCGTCATCGCCTCGACCATGCGCATCTAACCATGCTCTTTGTTTGCCCTCTCGTGACCCGTAGCACCGTCCTCGACCACGACCGCGTGCAACCGTCGCCAGACCTAACTCCGGTGAGCGATTTCTCCAGTCCCCATGCGCCCCTTGCCAAGACGACTCCACGTTGAGCTTCCCCAGGATTATGCGATCACGGTAAGCATACTCCCCTCCCTTCTAGCTTCCTGCATCGCCAGTTTTCCAGTCGCCTGACTGTCGCCGCCGCGCACAGCTGTCGAGCGCCGCCAGTTAGTGGCAATTAGATAGTAGCCGATAGATCGATATCGCATGGCTAAGATTAGAACTGAGCAAAGCGGTATGAGCTAGCCTGAGCCGTGCGATCTGCTTAGATCCAACGAACCGCAGAGCACGATCCACTCGAATCGGTACCGCCCAATAAGAACTTGACGCGTGGCCAGCCTTCGTTATAAAAACAGATTTGAAATCAGATTTGATTTGCAAATTGAAACCCTTGTAACTTTTGATCCACACGTCCAAAAATTACAAACTTTATATCGTTGGAATCAGTGGAACAAGCCCTAGCCAACCATGCAATTTGTTTAGTAAAAAGTTTCTATTAAAATGTTTATTTTTTCAGAAACATTTGTATGCTTGTTTAGATTAGAGAAATTGTTCAAAAATGTTTTAGAGGTTGAAATCTTTGCAAATTGGTTTGTGGTGAACTTACTGACCCTAGGAACCGACCCATGGTTTTAAAAATGGATTTTGTGAAGTTTAGGAATAAAAACTTGATTTAGCCATTTCTAGCCAAATAAAAATATTGATTTTGCTATGGAAATGACTTTGGAGTAAAAACTTTGGGAAAATGATTTGGATCAAACCTACTGACCCTAAAACACCAAGTTTTGAGAAACAACAACTTGTTTGGTAAACAGAGTTTTTGATTTGATAAAATCATTTTCCACCACATAAAATGATGATTGGACTTAAAAATGGCTTATGGACAAAACCCTTTTGCAAATGACTTTGCCATTTTAGGAAGTGACCACCTTGAGCCTTACAAAAATTTAGAGCCTAGTAGAAACCCTCTTTGCAAATAAACCTATCTTTGCATACTTGCATGCATGACTTAGATCCCATTGTTTTATGTGAGTGAATTGTTTGATTGATTATTGGTTTGGAATGCTAGTTGATATTGTGTTTGCTTGATTGGTTGTAGTGAAGTTAGAAAAGTGTGAGACTAGCAAGATCAAGGAGTGAACCAACATTCCCTACCAAAAGAAAGGCAAGTGACACTATCATCTAAAGTCCTACTATTTTCATTATACTTAGTGGATTTTGAAACATGCATGAAAAGAATTTCTATACTTATGCTATGCTAAATCCTAATAGGATACCCTATACATTACTTAGTGAAAACAATGTAGTTGTTACATGCTTAGCCATGCTATATTTTGAAAAGAGATACATGTTGAGATTTTATGAGATTGAGAAAAGACTTATGTTTTATATAATAAAACAAGGACTCAATGAACCACCTGGGTGGACAAGGATACTTTGAGTTTTGGAGAAGGTGGAAACAAAAGGAACCATGTCTATGGCAATCTCTTTGTGTTGTGCTCCAAAGGAAAACCACCCAGGAAACTTAGAGATTGAACATGTTTCCAATTGTGGCTTTCGTGTGCAACCACATGCTATTTATGGCTCTGGCTTAGTCAACTACATTGGGAAGACCCATGCATTGTCTTCAGGTTACTGAAAATGAGGACCTGGAATCCTACATGGATACTGAAGACAAGATAGCAATGGTGTATGGGAGGTCCCTTTGGAAAGACTTCGTCACATTCTCAATCTGCCAGTACTCCATCTTGGTGAGTACCAATCCAGTGGCCACTGGTGGCAAAAAGATGAGATTGTGACATGTGGGTAAAGTGTACTACTTCTGCAGAAGATAATAAAATCTAAGTACTTAGCCGTGTCCCCGGTTATGGACAATACTGAGCAACTAAAGCTTGAAGCTATGGGAAATATCGACATTCCAATTTCTAAAAGAAAACTTTTAAGTGACAACAAAAGACTTGATGAACTTGGGGGTACCAAGGAGCTCAAGAGATTTGATAAAACTTGATGCACTTGGGGTTACCAAGGAGCTCAAGAGATTTTTGATGAAAACTTGATGCACTTGGGGTTACCAAGGAGCTCAAGAGGTTTTGATAAAAACTTGAAGTACTTGGGGGTACCAAGGATCTCAAGAGATTTTGACAAAGACACTTGGTGGATTCCAAGGAGTTCGGAAAATATTTGACAAAGGAACAAAACCATTTGAAAAGATAGGATAAATTATTTCTTTCTGCAAATGATCCTAAAACCCTACTTAGCCAAATATGCATGTAATGATAGGACCCACTTATATTCAACATAGTAGTGAAACTTGCCAATACAATTCAAATGTATTGACCCTTGTGGCTGTAACTTGTAATGTTGCAGGTTTGATTGTTTTTAGTGAAGATTGATTGATTAGGATTACAAAGTCTACAACCAACATGCCTGCCTGTGGCACTTTGAAGATGAAGGACCCCATGTTATAGATATTCCGCTGCAATGTAATGTAATAGCCAAATGAGCTATGTAAGATGTAATAAAATTATGTTATTCCTAGTTATAAAGTTATATTATGACCTTTGTTTCTTGATATTACATCTTAACTCTGGATGCTAGCTATTGATCCAGGGACTAGCATTGCAAACACAGGGGACTCTACATTATTTGAAGGTTGGGACCCTAACATGTGGGTGGGCCCTACCCCATGCCTGGGTAGGGTGTGGGCCCTCTGGCCGCCTCCCAGCCTCGCCTCTTCGCCTATAAGAAGCCCCCGATGCAGAAACCCTAGGCACCCGATCAAAACTCCATGAAACCGTCTGTAGCCACCGCCACCATCGTCCCTAGATCGGGGGGGATCTGAAGTTCTTCCCGGCACCCTGCCGGAGGGGAGATTATCCCGGAGGCCTTCTTCTCCGGTATGATGCGTGAGTAGTTCCACCTTGGACTATGGGTCCATGTAGTAGCTAGATGGTTGTATCTCCTCCTTGTGCTTTCATGTATAGATCTTGTGAGCTCCGTTCATGATCAAGATCTAATCTATTTGTAATCATGCATGTTATGTTTGCGGGGATTCGATGGATATTGAGATTACTATGTCAGATTGATTAATGGTTTTTTCTTATTGATTCTATCATGTCTGTGTTGTTTGTGATCTTGCATGCTCTCCGTTGTTAGTAGATATCTTGGCCAAGTAGTTGCTAGTGACTCCAAGAGGGGGTATTTATGCTCGATAGTGGGTTCATGCCTCTAGTTTCCAAGGGAAGTGATTGAAATCTCTTCAGTTGTAGATGTGTTGTTTCCACTAGGGAGAAAACAACGGTCTCTTGTTCATAGAACAAGTGGATTATTTACCTTACACACTTTTCTTAAAGCAGTTGTCTATTTCTTGCAAATTGATATTGAAGGGGGTTCGGATGATAACCTGAAGGTGGACTTCTAGTCATAGATGTAGTTGGATGGCGGTCTATGTATATTGTTGTATTGCCCAATCGAATCTCATAGGATCTTTCTGTCTAGTATTGCATTATTATGCCTTGCTCAGTTCCTGTCCATTGCCCTAATGTAATTTGTTTACCCTTCATGCCATGTTGTTTATCTAAGGAGAGCACCTCTAGTGAACTATGTGTAGGGGTTCGTAGCATGGAAAACAAAAAATTTCTATGCATGCACACAAACAAGCCAAGATCTATCTACTAGAATGTAGCAACGAGTCGATTAGAATACTCACCCTCAAAGATTCCAAAGCGGTGAACGAGAGTAGATTCTTGTGGGTGATGTAGTCATACACTTGTCGATCTCAAGATCGCATAGACGATCCTTTTGGCGCTGCGTTCCGGTAGCGTTCCGCAGTCGGTCACACGTTCGATACTCGATGAAGAACTTCCTCTCCCTTGTTCCAGCAGGCAGCGGAGGTTGTAGTTCTCCCCTCGTGATTCCGGCAGCACCACGGCATGGTGTCGGAAGTAGAGGGAAAATCTTGTAGGGCTTCGCCTAAGCCGGAGCATGTTATGGTGGATCTAGGGTTTCCGGCGATCTAGGGTTTAGAGGGCCGGAGAGGAGGAGGCGTGGACGGCGGCTGCGACAGCGAGCTGGCGGCGGCGCGAGGTGGCGGCTGGCGGCGGTAACGCGGCTAGGTTGGGAGGGACTATTGTTGTGTGGCCTTGTGTGAGATCCAAGCACATGACTTAATAGAATTGATAGGATACTCATACCAACAAGTTGCATCTTTTTTCAGGAAGCTCATTCAAAAATAACTCTAAGGTTAAGTGTGCTTGTCCTAGATCAATTCTAGGATGGGTGACCGACCGGGAAGTGGGTAACCAGGTGCGCATGAGTGAGGACAAAGTGCGCAGAAAACACGTTGGTCTGTGGGGCTAGTCTAGAGATCCTATTGAGCTGCCAGGAGTGACACCCCCGGTCCAGTGGACGGGGTGTTACACCTTGGGGAACCCCTCCCCTCTATTTATGAGAGGGAGGGCAGCTTGGGAGAGGGGAGTTTGAATCCTTCCCCAATTCCCTCTCCTTGTTGGCTTGTGGTGGAGGGAAAGAAGGATTCTTTCCTTCCTCCACCAGGACACATTGTCCCAGTTTGACTTTTCAAACTTGCCTTTTGACTTTCAATTTGGAGCTTGATTTATTTCTTGCTAATGCCCAACCAAGTGACCTAGTAAAAGATCCAATCATTCCACTTATCCATGACACAATCATGTTCCCTTCCCCTTTCGGTCCGATGAACCTTATAGACCCTTCTAGAACCTCTTCGATGAAATCATCGGAATCATTCCCGAACTCTGGAATTGGACTTTCCTTATATGAATCTTATTCTCCGGACCATTTCGGATCTCCTCGTGATATCCCGGATCCCATCCGAGATTCCGAACAACATTCGGTCTCCCTACTTACATTCCATATCTACTAAACAACATCGAATCCTTAAGTGTGTCTCCCTATGGTTCGTGAATTACGCGGACATGACCGAGACACTTCTCCGATCAATAACCAATAGAGGAATCTGGAAATTCATATGGATCCCACATATTTCTATGATTATTTTGCGATCAAATGAACCACTTACATACGATACCAATTTCCCTTTGTCTTGCGATAGTTTACTTATCCGAGGTTTGATCGTCGGTATCTCTGCATACCTAGTTCAACCTCGTTACCGATAAGTACTCTTTTATCGTTCCTGTGATATGTGACCCCTTGTGATCCAGTCACATGCTTGCAAGCTAATTGGATGACATTCCACCAAGAGGGCCCAGAGTATATCTATCTGTCATATGGATGGACAAATCCCACTCTTGATCCATGTGCCTCAACACATACTTTCCGAACACTCAATGCCACCTTCATAGCCACCCAGTTACGGTGTGGTGTTTGATGTCATCAAAGCATCCATCCGGTGATGGTGATTAGCATGATCTCATGGTCGAAGGATTTAGGTTACTGTGTATCTGAAAGCTTATAACAACTGAATTATATTAAATGACTTGATCTTTATGCTATGCTTAACTATAGGAGTATGTCCATCACACCATTCTCCTAATGATATGATCTTGTTGTTAATAACATCTCAATGTTCATGATCAGGAAACCATGATCATATATTAACCAACAAGGTAGTTTAACAAGAGGCTTTACTAGGGACTCTTTTATGTTTACAAATCACACAAGTATTAATGTTTCCAGTTAATACAATTATAGCATGGTATGTAAACATTTATCATAAGCATGAAGATATGATAATAACCTCTTTATTATTGCCTCTTGGGCATATCTCCAACAGTCTCCCACTTGCACTAGAGAAAATAATCTAGTTTCAAATCTTTGAGTATTCAACACCTATGGCTTTCCGGTGTTGTATTTACAAAATTGCTAGTGGTCAACTGATCTTCAGATCTGACTCTTTTAGTTCTATGTGTAATTGCATGTCTTTGCGTCACTACGCATCACTCATTCTCTAATGAGATGGCTTTGTAAAAATTTGGTCCTTTGGAGAGACCTTTGGTTCCTTGGGGTTAAAACATGTTGATAATATTGTCATACAATATATCTTCATGGTACTATCCCGCTGTGAACCACACCTAGTTTGATAACAAACTACTTAACACAAATGCCCTCTTTTGATGCTATAATAGCAGTCATATACTTAGCCTTTTGTTGTAGTATCTGTCACAATGTCTTAACTTTGGAACTTATCCAAATCCATTATGGAACTTACTTTCAATTATATTGTGCCACCCTTAGTTTAGATTGAGATAAACTTAATTTGTACTTTGTGACAAAACTAGTATCAATGTAGTACTTTTACAATGAACTAATCATCTATTTGTCACATCTACAAAAATAATATATTCTTAGTTCTTCCAAATGATCATAAGAATATCCTTACTATCGTCCAATGATCATCTTATGAATCATTCTGGTATATGCTCATAACATTTAGAGCATAGGACTTATCTAGATTTGTACATATCACAGTATGATTTATATAAATACTCCTTGTGATTTCATACATCAAGTATCAATCTATACTTGAATTTTTGTTTTACTTACCAAGTGTCGATACACTTGAATTTTGATTTAACCTTTCTGTGTGACAAGAACCTTTCTTGTCATTTCCATATTGAACTCATTCAATATCTCATTTATGTACATTTGGCACAACCATATTAGCGTCTCAATCTATCTATACAGATATTGATGCAAAATATTCGGGTTTTTCCTAAGTCTTTTATCGAGATGAAATTCTTAACATGTGTTAATAAAAGATACATCATTTCCAATCAACAATATGTCTTCCACATAATGTATTATAAATATGTCTTAGCGCTCCCACTTAATTTCTTGCAAATGCAAGCATCTTCATCGTATCTGATGAATTTAAACTCTTTTAACAGTTTCATCATGGTGAAGATTCCAACTCCACGATGCTCACTTCAACCATTGTAGTTTGCATACGTTTTTAGCATCCTTTGAATTAACAAAACCCTATGGACCGTGTTATGCACACGTCCTAGGTAACAATTCTATCATAAGAACTTGTTTTGTTTATTCAACTACCACATAACAAAATTATATGTAGTGGTTGCTACATTAATCCGTATAGACTAAATATCGGTATGAAAGATCAAATCTTGTCATAGTCAACCTTTGAACATTGTTGTGAATTCTTTCCCAACATGTCGACTATTTCATAGATGTGAAACATCCATGTCTATTTCTTTAAAGATCCAAACATGACTGTAAGGTTTTACACCTTTCTAGAGGGTCTTTCAAGTTTAAAGCTTGATTTCTCGTGTATGGAACTATCACGGATTTTATGGCTCCAAGCCATTTGACGGAGTCAGGGCCCATCGTCGCTTCTTTGCATGTAGTCGGTTCATTATTGTCAAATAATGATTCAACCCTCAACTCTTGGCATTTGATTGTTTATCCGACCTACTTGGTTCAATAGGAACTTAGACTTCCGTGACCATAACCTTTGAGGCACGTGATCCATGAGCATTGATGCTGCCTTCGGAACACTTTTCGGCGCTGTGCAACTTTGCACATATAGCTAAGGTTCTTTTAACCTTATCAAAGTTTTATTGTCCTCCCACTTAACTTTTCACGGAAAATTCCTTTCTCAAAGAAACTTGACGTTCTAAGTGACAAACATTTTTGTCTTTGGTGTTATGGAGGAATACTCAACGATTATTCAAAATAACATACAAAGATATGTTCACCGATTTTGGTTGCAAACATCTTTCTTATGCACAGCACACCAATGTTTAAGAAAGGACAACTTGGGTTTTATCCCAAACCATCACTTTATATGGTGTCATTTCAACGGATTATGATGGAGCTCTTTTCAGTGGAAAAACGGTAGTCTCTAAAGCTTTAATCTTTAAAATATAATGGCAGTTTTATAAATTACACCTTTGATCTTACCATGTCAAACAAGATTTCATTACATATCTCGAACGCTCATACTCTTATGGTGTTTCAGGAAATGTAAATCCACGGAACGATTCCTCAAATCAAGGGTATTATGCTAAATTTGTAACTCAAATATCTTCCTTTATGATCCTATCATAAATTATTTATTTTCTTGTTACATTGATTTTGCACTTCATCTTGAAAATCTTTGAACTTTTCAAATGTTTCACACTTCATCCTCATTAAGTAAATATTCATATATTCATTCAATTTTTTGGAGAAAGCATATGAATTTGAAATCCATCGCTCTTGACTACACGTAATGGACTTCATAGATCAAATATGTACAAATTCCAATAATCTAGTCATTCGTTCCCTTTTGGCCTATGAACGGAGTTTTAATTATCTCTAGGAAAGTTTCACAGGCATCATTTGATCAAAAATGAAAAGACTCCAAAACTCCATCCACATGGAGTTTCTTGATGTTTTATTTCCAATATAATTTAAACGGCGTTGTCACTTCCTAAGTGATCTTGCAATCAATTTGTCTTTCAACATTTTTAGAACTAGTTTTATGGATGTGATTTGTCCAACGAGATTTGTAAATCATCCATCTTTTATGGATTACGGCAATTATTTGAACAACCCTTTTGTTCTCATAATACCTGATAAAACAAATCTTGAAGGCAAGCTTTGATTTCAACGAGCAACACAATAACCCTTTATTTGTTCTCGATGAACATCATCACATATTCTTTTGCTGGTTACTTAGGCCATTGTAGTTCATGAATTGTGTTGTTTCATATGACGATTCATATCAACAAATTCAGTATCTAATACTTAGGAACCACATTATTTAACAAGCAAAGAATACAACCATAACACGTATATCCTCTATATACCTAAGATGAACAATTCTGGTCTTTTCTTTTCTGCCATATATTTATCAGATTCTCTTTCAGTATTTCCTTTTATGTTTGAAAGAATCTATCAACATCAATAGTGGAGCCATATACATGACACATAGTCCAAAGCATGTATAGTTAAATACCAATTTCTTTGGTCTTGCACTTTGAAGTAGATCACCATCATCAAATATTTGGTGTTCTTTAAAATTCCATTCTTTAGTTATGTCTTGGTGTAGTAAACATTTTACCTACATCAAATATTCATCCTTATCATGGAATTATTCATGATCAAGATGCTTTAGCTTATAACGGTGAATCGCGAGTATAATGTTGTTCTCCAATTTTTTTTGGAGGATTAGGACGACTAGCGTCTCCAACCTTTTGAAAATTCCCATCAAATATGAGAACATAAACTTTGCTATATTATACTATAGCATGTTATAATCTAAAACATCGTTTTAGATATCGCAATATCTTCCACATATGATGTTCCTAGATAACCTTGATATTAAAACAATCTTTTGAATATCAAGAATCATGCAGATAAACATGATACTTATATACTAACACTAGAATTGTTACTCTTGATTTAATACCAATTATTAAACTTCACGGAGTAACCGGAACTTACTGAAAGTTTGCAATAGGACTTTTAAACTTTAGATTAACACTTCAAAACAATACGATACCAGTTCATAAAGTAATTAACCAGAATTCTATAGTTCTATTATCTCAATTATAACTAAGCGCAAGGTGGTAAACGAATGTTAATGACTACACAACTATGCAAATTCACTTTGATTTAATTTATGATAAATAGTGTTCAACTTTTAATCATATTGTTGTTGAACTCCCACTCAAAACAATATCCCTCACATTGTTTTAGTGATCACACGAACCAAATTCACTACACCAAGTCTGATCATCACGTGACATGATATAGTTTCAAAGGCGAACAATCATCATGTTCATCATATCATCTATATGACTCATGCTTTACCTTTCGGTATTCCATGTTTCGAGACCATGTATGTACATGCTCGGCTCGTCAAGATCAAACCGTATCTTCCGCATGAGCAAATCTGGCTTGCTCCCATTGTATACACTCGCAGAATCTAACACACCCGATCATCACGTGGTGCTTCGAAACAACGAGCTTTGGAAACAATGCCTACTAAGGACGAACACTCTATAACTTGATATTTTGTGAGAGGGGTCATCTTATAATGCTACCGTCGCGAACTAAGCAATACAAGATGCATAAAAGGATTAACATCACATGCAATTCAAAATATGTGATATGATATGGCCTTTCTGCTTGTGCTTCCGGTCTCCATCTTCAAGCACGAACATGATCTCCATAATCACCGGCGTGGCGTCAAGGTTAATGGCGCCGCTCCATGGTTGTCGTCCACCAGCATCAACTATTACAACTACTTTGAATAATAGACATGCAGGTCTAGACGAAATTAAAAGACAACCATATGGCTCCTACCGGTTGCCGACTTACAATAAGGAACATTGCATACATCATATATAATCACAATCATGGTCATATCACATCACAGCACACCCCTGCAAAACAAAGTTAGACGCCTCTAATTTTCGTTGCATGTTTTACGTGGTTTGGGGCTTTCATCAAGTGTCATTCTAACTTACGAACAAGAACCACAACGTTGATACTAGTACTGTCAATCACCCGTTGTAAATTGAATCTTCACTATGTTGGGAGAAACAGGCACACAAAAAGCCACTTATGCAATACAAGTTGCATGTCAAGCGTGGAGCAAGTCTCATGAACGATGTCATGTAAGGTTAGCCCGAGCCGCTTCATCCCACCATCCCGCAAGATGCAAAGTACACAAGAAGCAATTGACAACAAAAGCATCAACGCCCACAATGACCATTATGTTCTACTCGTGCAACAGATCTACATATAGACACGGCTCTGATACCACTGTAGGGGTTCGTAGCATGGAAAACAAAAAAATTCTGTCGCATGCACACAAACAAGCCAAGATCTATCTAATAGATTGTAGCAACGAGTCGATTAGAATACTCACCCTCGAAGATCCCAAAGCGGTTAACGAGAGCAGATTCTCGTGGGTGATGTAGTCGTACACTTGCCGATCTCAAGATCGCATAGACGATCCTTCCGGCGCTGTGTTCAGGCAGCACTTCCGCAGTCAGTCACATGTTCGGTACTCGATGAAGACCTTCCTCTCCCTTGTTCCAGCAGGCAGCGGAGATTGTAGTTCTCCCCTCGTGATTCCGGCAGCACGACGGCATCGTGTTGGAAGTAGAGGGAAAATCCTGCAGGGCTTCGCCTAAGCCGGAGCAGGTTATGGTGGATCTAGGGTTTTCGGCGATCTAGGGTATAGAGGGCCGGAGAGGAGGAGGCGTGGCCGGCGGTGGCGGCGTGGCTAGGTAGGGAGGGGCTATTGTTGTGTGGCCTTGGGGCACCCCTCCCCTCTATTTATGAGAGGTAGGGCAGCTTGGGAGAGGGGAGTTTGAATCCTTCCCCAACTCCCTCTCCTTGTTGGCTTGTGGTGGAGGGAAAGAAGGATTCTTTCCTTCCTCCACCAGAACACATTGTCCCAGTTTGACTTTTCAAACTTTCCTTTTGACTTTCAATTTGGAGATTGATTTCTTTCTTGCTAATGAGCAATCAAGTGACCCAGTACATGATCCAATCATTCCACTTATCCATGACACATTCATGTTCCCTTCCCCTTTCGGTCTGGTGAACCTTCTAGACCCTTCTAGAACCTCTCCAATGAAATCATCGGAATCATTCCCAAACTCCGGAATTGGACTTTCCTTATATGAATCTTATTCACCAGACAATTCCAGATCTCCTCGTGATATCCCGGATCCCATCCGAGATTCCGAACAACATTCGGTCTCCCTACTTACATTCCATATCTACTAAACAACATCGAATCCTTAAGTGTGTCTCCCTACTGTTCGTGAATTATGCGTACATGACCGAGACACTTCTCCGATCAATAACCAATAAAGGAATCTGGAAATTCATATGGCTCCCACATATTTCTACGATTACTTTGCGATCGAATGAACCACTTACATACGATACCAATTTCCCTTTATCTCGCGATAGTTTACTTATCTGAGGTTTGATCGTTGGTATCTCTTCATACCTAGTTCAACCTCGTTATTGATAAGTACACTTTTCTCATTCCTATGATATGTGATCCCTTGTGAGACAGTCACATGCTTGCAAACTAATTGGATGACATTCCACCGAGAGGTCCCAGAGTATATCTATCCGTCATATGGATGGACAAATCCCACTCTTGATCCATGTTCCTCAACACATACTTTCCGATCAATCAATGCCACCTTTATAGCCACCCAGTTACGGTGTGGTGTTTGATGTCATCAAAGAATCCATCCGGTGATGGTGATTAGCATGATCTCATGGTCGAAGGATTTAGGTTACTATGTATCTGAAAGCTTATAGCAACTGAATTATATTAAATGACTTGGTCTTTATGCCATGCTTAACTATAGGAGTATGTCCATCACACCATTCTCCTAATGATATGATCTTGTTGTTAATAACATCTCAATGTTCATGATCAAGAAACCATGATCATATATTAAACAACAAGCTAGTTTAACAAGAGGCTTTACTAGGGACTCTTTTATGTTTACAAATCACACAAGTATTAATGTTTCCGGTTAATACAAGTATAGCATGGTATGTAAACATTTATCATAATCATGAAGATATGATAATAACCTCTTTATTATTTCCTCTTGGGCATATCTCCAACACTATGGACCCCGGTCCAATCTTTACCATTGATACATCTTCCACTGTTACCTGTTTACTTGCTGCAAACCATTACCTTCCACACCATATGTTTAATCCTTTGTTGTAGCAACCGGTGCGATTGAAAACCTCACTGTTAGTTGGGGCAAAGTCTTGAGTTTGTGTTGTGTAGGTATCTGTGTTGCTTACAACACCTATGTGACGTTTCCTTCCTCCTACTAGTTCGATAACCTCAGTTTCTTACTGAGGTAAAACTTGTTGTTGTGCTCATCACACCTTGCTCTTGGGGTTCCCAACAGGCTCCACATCAACTGAGCCATCAACAAGCTTTTCTGGCACCATTGCCGGGGAGTCTAAGGACGTCTTCACAAGGGGAGTCCTCAACTTCCTTTCTCTTTACTTTGTTTTTAGTTTGCTTAGTTTCTTTTGCTTGGTTTTGTTTGCCTCTTTTCAAAAACTCCAAAAAAATTAGTCTAGTTTTGTTTGCTTTCTTTATTCAAAAACACAAAAAAATTTAGTTCCTGCTCTAGTTGCTGCCGCTGTTTTTGGCTTGCCCACCTTTGCCAAAATGAACTCTGCTGAGAACACCATGTTGCTCCCCAAGTTCACCCTGAAAAACCTTTCAATAGGTAGTGGCTCCATAATTGGGAAAGATAATATTGAAGAATTCTTTAATTATGTTAGCAAGCCTGAGGATATTGAGGATAAATCTATAGCAGAGCTTACTCCTAATTATGAGATTGCTGTAGTTTCTTTAGTTCATATGTTGGAGGCTAGGTTTGTTAGCCTTAACCCCATGATGCAAATTTTGTTCCTAAAGCTAAAGAAAGAAAAGAATGCTGAAAAGAGAGAATTTATTCTTGAAACTTTACTCAAAGAGTTCCATGATGTTGCTAAGGAAGCCAAAAAGGTCTTTGAGCGTTTTAATATGCTAGGCTCATGTGTAGATGTTGTGGGTGCTTCTGATAAAACTAAGCCTATAGAGGAATTTAAGGTACCCATCCCCTTTAAATTTGTTGGAATGCATGAAGTCTTTGAAAAGAATTTTGATTGGATTGTTCCTAAAAATCCTTTTGATGAAAGTAGTAAACCAAATAGAGATGATAAAGGATCCTCCAAGACTCATTTGGATGAGATACCTCTCATAGTTGAAGGTTTTGCAAGTATTGATCTCAATTCCTCATTTGAAAATATTTGATTCTTCTTGCTTCTTGTGCCTAACTTAAAGGCGTTAAAGAAAACTACTTGTTGGGAGATAACCCAAGAGTTTCCTTGAGTCTTGGAAGTTATTACTTTAGTAATGACCACTTCTTATCCTTTTTGTTTGCTTTTAGTGTCAAGAATGACCTCTAATGAGAGGGAAGTAAGATTTGGGGAGTTGTTGTCCCAAAACAGATTTCTATCCTCCACCATAAAATTTCGTGAGGAGTCTATGTAACTCGGATTGAGCTGAAAATTTACGGAAAAATCCCCCAGTATGTTATATAACTTTCTTTCGTTAAACACTTTTTGATTTGCGCAACATAAGATTTTCGAAAAAATCGGTTTCTACCTGCTGGTCTGTTTTGACAGATTTCTGCCATTATTTGCATTTGCTTCTTATTGATTCCTTTTATGAGTTCTCTTTAGGTGAATTGAGCTTATTGAAGGAGTTGCTACAGTAGCTTGTGTTTTTAGTGAAAAGTCTTGCTGTTCCAGAGCTTTTCCTAAAGGTCTATTATCTTTTGAATACACTAATGTTGCTAATGAAGATTGTGTGAAGTTTTGTATGAAGGAAAAATTTCAGGTGTAGAGAGAGAATGATGTAATGAGATGAAGAATGGACAAAAGATTAAGCTTGGGGATGCCACCCCGGTGTCACCCCAAGAAATATCCAAGAGGTACAAGCATCAAAGCTTGGGGATTACCAAGGCATCACCTCTATGATCATTTAGTCCTTGACTTGTAGTACCACTCTATGCTTTGATTAGTAATGTTTTGTTGCTCTGCATGATTATGGACATTATTGCTCTCTTAGTTGGTTGCTCCCAGCCTTTTGCTATCCTCCACTTGTATGAGTAAGCTCTACTCATTATTCCAACTTCCAAGAAACCAAGTTTTTCCAAAGTGTCCACTATAAACTCCTATGCATGGTGTGTTACACCATTCCAAGTATATTCTTGTTTTCAGCTATCTTCCAGTTAAAAAGTCTCTTTGTTATGTGAAAACTTAGTGATTAAATTCCTCACAAACTTGATGGAACACTTTATATTCTTTGCCCCTAATAAACTTGAACCATTGTGTCGTCTATGTTGTATATGCTTGCACTTATATGTTGGAATTAGCAGAACTGTGCTGTCACAGGGAACGTTTTCAACATTGCACTTGTACTTTGTAATCAGTTGATATCATGCTCTTTTGTCTATGGATGTCACCGGTGTGAAATAAAGAGGAAACTTGTAAGTCCATGGAGTATGTATTTTGTGTTAGACAAACGCCTGGGCCTCTAGCCTAAGCCATGCCTAATCATGGTGGAAACTTGCAGCATCACCATAATGAGCTATCTATGAAGCATCCTCAATAAAATTCTATGCACATAGTAAATAAAAGGATCGCTGAGATGATCATTGTCTGCTTGCCTTATCATTTTGGTTATGGGATAGCTCCTGTACCATGTGCAAGGGGTACCGCGTTGGCGGTTCTCTATGATATGCATGTACTTACAATGACAAGAACTTACAGGTGACTGAAGTTGAGTAGCATGAGGCCCTCGTATTCAAGGGACTTGAGATTGCCAACTTATACTTTGTCAAGCATATACTCCATAGTTTGTTCACTTTAACCTTAATCACTTCAAGATGCTTATGATAGGGGCAATGAGAGCTGAAAGCTAACAAGTACCATAATTTTTGGAAGCTCTTTTTCAAACTTCAAATCCCTGCTTCCCTTTATGAAAGGCCTATCTTCCACCATTATTTGAGTCTTCACCTTCTACCTTTAGGCACCATTAAGAGAGCATAGTTGCCATTCTGTGTGCAGTATCCCAAAACTTATTGGTTGATGCATATTGTGATATAACTTGTTCTTGTGCTACTTGTTTCTAGTCACCCTTGTGAACTTTGAAGGTGTCCTATGCATCTATTTTCTACTCTATGAGGGATAAGCTGAATGCCACTATGCCATGTTTTCTGTATGTGAAACAAACAAACGTTTTTCAATGCATGTTATTCATGATCTTTGTTTGTAGCCTTCCATGTTGCATGCATAGTTACTATGTCTTATTGTTATAACTCCATCTTTCATGCACATGTTTAGAGTTCTTGGATCCCAGCTTTCAATGCTTGCAAATAGTTTGATCTTGGTTTTGATGGTGCATGTCACCTCAAAAATTATTCTTTTATCACTTACCTACTCGAGGACGAGCAGGAGTTAAGCTTGGGGATGCTTGATACGTCGGAAACGTATCTATAATTTTTGATGCTCCATGCTTGTTTTGTATCTACTTTGCTTTGCTTTGTCTACACTTTGAGGTGTTTTTATATCTTTTCTGGAACTAACCTATTAACAAGTTTCCATAGTGCCAGTTGCCTGTTTTCTTCTGTTTTTGGTTCCAGAAAGGCGGAAAATCAATATTCTCGGAATTGGACGGGACAAAACCCAAAGTCAATATTTTACTGTGGGCGACACGAAGTCCAGAGGAGAGACGGAGAGGCAAACTAGGGCCACCACACCCTCCTAGCTGTGGGTGGGCTCTACTCCACGCCTGGGTAGGGTGTGGGCCCCCTGGCCGCCTCCCAGCCTCGCCTCTTTGCCTATAAGAAGCCCCCGATGCAGAAACCCTAGGCACCCGATCAAAACTCCACAAAACTATATGTAGCCGCCACCGTCGTCATCCCTAGATCGGGGGGATCTGAAGTTCTTCCCGGCACCCTGCCAGAGGGAATATCATCCCGGAGGACTTCTTCTCCGGTATGATGCGTGAGTAGTTCCACCTTGGACTATGGGTCCATGTAGTAGCTAGATGGTTGTTTCTCCTTCTTGTGCTTTCATGTATAGATCTTGTGAGCTCTGTTCATGATCAAGATCTAATCTATTTGTAATCATGCATGTTGTGTTTGCGGGGATCCGATGGATATTGAGATTACTATGTCAGATTGATTAATGGTTTTGTCTTATTGATTCTATCATGTCTGTGTTGTTTGTGATCTTGCATGCTCTCCGTTGTTAGTAGCTATCTTGGCCAAGTAGTTGCTAGTGACTCCAAGAGGGGGTATTTATGCTCGATAGTGGGTTCATGCCTCTAGTTTCCAAGGGAAGTGACAGAAATCTCTTCGGTTGTAGATGTGTTGTTGCCACTAGGGAGAAAACAACGGTCTCTTGTTCATAGAACAAGTGGATTGTTTACCTTACACACTTTGCTTAAAGCAGTTGTCTATTGCTTGCAACTTAATTGTCACATCCCAAGATTTTCCAAATCTTGTAATGTGAAAATAAATGAATAAAATAAAACTTTGTTTGATTTTCAAGGCCAGAAGAAACTTTTTGAATTTAAATGGAACCTCAAACCCATTTGAATCAAATAAAATCCTAAAGGGATTTAAAAAGATAAACATTTTAAATAAAGAAAAACAAAATATTTTGGAAATACTATTTTTTGATCATTAAAATAAAAGGATTTGGTTTTCAATTGAAATAAAAGTTTTATAGGTAAAGATTGCTCTATAAAGTTCAAGTAAACCTTGGCCAAACATTTTGAACTAAAACATTTTTGTTTTGAATAAAAATAGCAAAAGATTGATTTAAATAAATTAATAAGAATTTAATATCCAATCTTATTTGAAGATAAAAGGTTTTACCAATTTAAATTAAAAACATCAAAACTTATTAAATTATTTAAAATAAGTTTTCCCAATTATTTGAAATTCACAAATAAAATCTACTAAAATGTTTTGGCTTTATTTTAGATTCAAAATAAATATCCCAATAAAATAAAACCTATTTGAAATAATAATGAAAGTCTATTATATTTAAATTAATAATGGACTCTAAAATAAAATGTTATTTTGTTTTAAAACAAGTATCCAAATATTATTTAATATTTCCAAATAAAACCTACTGATTTGTTTTTGAAAATATTTAGGTTTCAAATGAAGATTTTATTAATTAAAACAAACCCTATTTTATTAAATAACTAATGATCCATTTATTTAATTAATAAATGGAACCTAAAAAGATTTAAAATAATATTTTATTTTAGAATGTGAATTATGATGTCAAACAGAACCAGATTCAAATGAAAAGTTTGTTGTTTGTTTGAATTTGTTTGATTGTTGTTTGAATGTTTGAATAATTGTTTGAAATAACAAATCAGAAAATAGAAAAGAATAAACAAACAGGCAGAAAAAAAAATGGAAGTGGACCAGACCCAACTAAGCCAGCCCAACAGCCCACTTAGCCCAGCTCCCCCTCACCCGAAAGAAAACATACCTCACTCTGTTTCCGACCCACACCGAGACTGACTGGTGGACCTCCCCCTTTCTCTCCTTTTCTCACTGACAGAGGACCCCACACCCTACTACTCTTCTTCCCCACCCCGCGGACTGGTTCTTCCTCCCTTCGCCACCGTTGTAGGCTATTGAATCGCGGCATCAATACGCCTTAACGCAGCCACCTTAACTCGCAGTAATCAAGCTCGATAAAACGCCAGCACGTCCTCTCTCGTTTCCCTCTGACCCCTCCCTCAAGCGCGCCTCCAGGCCGAAGAATTTTGCCAGACACTTCCTTGTCTCCGACGACCTTCCTCGCCAAAGTCCGACCAGCACACACCACCCCGAGCCCCCCCGAGCACCCTGACAGCTTCCCCACTCCCAGACCTTCCTCCCCGTACCACCCATTTGACCGCGGGCGCCCTAGAGCCTCGGCTACGACAAACTTCCGAACGCCGCCGTGTCTGCAACCCCTCCGACGATCTTCCTCGGTAAGCACTGACCGCCCCGCGTCTTTCCGATCACACCAACGTATTCGCCTTGGTCTTGCGTACCTAACTACGCCCTCTGTTTGCCTCCGCATGATCTGCAACGTCGACTTCGACCTTAGACAGAGCCGCCCGACGTTGTCTTCAACTCCGGCGAGCAATCAAGCCCGACCCAGTGCGCCCCTTCACCAACCCGTACCACGTTGAGCATCAGCGAGCGTCAGCGAACCCGGTGAGCACACTCCCCCTCTTCTTCGCTTCCTATATCGCCGGCGCCGCCGTAAAACAGAGTCGCCGCCGCCAGCAGCCACCGCAGCGCCGCCCGTCTATGGTCGAACACTCCACAGCCGTCCGATCTAGATTGAGCGAGCAGGATTAGAATCACTTAACGCGAAGGGGTATGCGTCCAGGGCCACACGATTAGACTTAATCCAACGCACCACAGCCGCGATCCAACCGAAACGGTACCGACAAATAAGAAGCCGCCGCGTATCACCAGATAGATTGAAATTAGAATTGGAAATCAGAATTATTTACAAACTTCAAACCCTTATAACTTTTGATCCACACATCCAAATTTGGCAAATTTTATATCAATGAATTCAGGAGAACAAGCCCTAGCCAACCATGGCCTTAGTTTGACAAATAGTATCTGTTAGCTTGTTTGAATTTGCAGAAACATTTGTGTACTTGTTTAGAGTATAAAAATTGTCTAAAATTGAATTTAAGGATAAAACCTTTGCAAAATGGTTTGTTGTGACCTTACTGACCCTAGGAACCAACCCTTGGAATTAAAAATGATTTTTGTAAGATTTAGGTTGGATTACTTGACTTAGTCATTTTCTAGCCAAATAAAAAGAATAGTTTTTGTTATAAAAATGTTTATGAAAAGAAAACTTTAAGGCAATAGTTTGGACCAAACCTACTGACCTAAAACACCAAGTTTTGCAATAGCAACTCATTTGGTGAACCTTATAGGCTAATGCCTTAGTAAAAAAAATATTTCTACACCACATAAAATAACACTTTGTTTTGAAAATGGTTTTTAAGTGAAACCTTTTGCAAATGACTTGGCCACTTTAGAAAATGACCATTAGATGTACCCAAATGTCTATGACCCAATAGGAACCACTTTTTCAAACAAAACAAAGTTTGGCATGCTTGCATGCATTTCTTTGACTTTGTTATTTATGTGTGATTGTTTTGCTTGATTTGTAGATTGAGTTTGTGCCTTGCTTGATTGATTTGTAGTGACTTGAAGAGTGTGATTGTTGCAAAGATCAAGAAGTGAATCTATACTCTACCAAAAAGGCAAGTGATGCTTCATACTTTCTATCCTATTACTTTCACTATGCATTAGTGATTTTACTAAGTAAAACTTGCATGGATTTTGCTAAGTATAGATATTGCTATAAGAAAACCTAGTAGATGAATCCTTAGTAGGATTTTCCTAAGCTAAGATTCCTAGTACTATCAAGCTTATCCTAGCTAATAGAAAACATGGGTGGAATATATATTCACACTATGGAAAAATATTCTAAGTCTAAGGACTTGTGATTTTGTTTAATAAAACAACTAAGTTAATGAATCACCTGGGTGGAATGGAATAGCTTGGTGGAGAATGGTTGAGTGGTTCACAAGGCCATGGACTTGGATTGTGTATCTCACTTGTGGATGGCCACCCAGGAACAAAGAGATTTGAGATGTCAAATGTTGAGAAGCTTCAAGTGCAACCACTTGGCAATATGGGCTCTGCCATGATCATATAGGTTGCAAGAACTTAGCCATATGGACAGTGGGTGGTAGTGTTTGATAGGTTGGAACGCGTCCATTTTGGTCTAAGGGAAGGCTTCTGAAAGATTTTGTCTTGGGAAACCAAGTCTTGTGGGTAAAGTGCACCACCTCTGCAGAGTGTAAAATCTAAGTACTTAGCCATGTCCCTGGTAAAGGACAATTTGAGCATCAAGACATGGAAACAATCAAGAATCTCATCATTCAAACTTCTAAATTAAAATCTTGTGGTTTGAACAAGGGATTGTTTGAATTCTTCAATCATTGATGGAGAGATGGCTTGGTACAAGGATCTTGAAATCTTTGATTG
Organism: Avena sativa; assembly: GCA_916181665.1. Taxonomy (NCBI): domain Eukaryota; kingdom Viridiplantae; phylum Streptophyta; class Magnoliopsida; order Poales; family Poaceae; genus Avena; species Avena sativa. The sequence goes on along the minus strand of OV702285.1, from coordinate 35,669,531 downwards.
AGGAAAATGATTTTGTCAAACAAAAACTTAGTATTTTCAAAATGATAAGAAAAATCTATTTTGAGCAATGCAAGCCTCAACTCCACTTAGCCAAATGCATATAGATGATAGACTCCACCATACTACCATAGTATCACTTGCCAATACAATTCAATTGTATTGACCCTTTGTGGCTGTAACTTGTATGTTGCAGGTTTGATTGATTTTAGTGAAGATTGATTGTTTAGGATTACAAAGTCTACAACCAACATCTGCCTGTGGCACTTTGAAGATGAAGGACCCATGACTATATTTATTCCGCTGCAATGTAATGTAATAGCCATATGAGCTATGAAAGATGTAATAAAATTTTGTTATTCCTGGTTATAAAGTTATATTATGACCTTTGTTTCTTGATATTACATCTTAACTGTGGATGCTAGCTATTGATCCAGGGACTAGCATTGTAAACACAGGAGGGATCAACCTTATTAAAGGTTGGGACCCCTACATTAATACTGGAGGGGGTCGGATGATAACCTGAAGGTGGACTTCTAGTCATAGATGCAGTTGGATGGCGGCCTATGTATATTGTTGTGTTGCCCAATCGAATCTCATAGGATCTTTTTGTCTGGTATTGCATTGTTAAGCCTTGCTCAGTTCCTGTCAATTGCCCTGCTGTAATTTATTTACCCTTCATGCCATGTTGTTTATCTAAGGAGAGCACCTCTAGTGAACTATTGACCCCGGTCCAATATTTACCATTGATACATCTTCCACTGTTACATGTTTACTTACTGCAAATGATTACCTTCCACACCATACATTTAATCCTTTGTTACAACAACCGGTGAGATTGACAATCTCACTGTTAGTTGGGGAAAAGTCTTGAGTTTGTGTTGTGCAAATCTCCGCGTTGCTTACAACACCTGTGTGACGTTTCCTTCCTCCTACTAGTTCAATAACCTCGGTTTCTTACTGAGGGAAAACTTGCTGCTATGCTCATCACACCTTGATCTTGGGGTTCCCAACAGGCTCCACATCAACTGGGCCATCAACGGTACCATTCTCCTTATAAATACATTGTTACCCATGTTCCTGCTAGCGTAGAGGTTTGTACTATTGATCCTATTTTGCCTGAGCCTTATGTTGAGAAAATCCCTTTTCCTGCTAAGGTTAAGGAGCATTCTATCGTAGCTAATGTGGTTAGCAAAAGTTCTAAGAAAACTGTGGAACCCAATGAGCAAATTAGTATTGAGCTTGCGGTAGCTATTGTGAAAGACCTTGTCACTAGAAATATAGAGGATGAGCATATTGTCTTCTGTGAAGATGCTTCTAATATTGTCTCTCATCCTAGAAAAGTTAGAAAAACTAGTGTTACTATGCTTTCTGTTAAAATTGGTGATCATTGCTATTATGGTTTATGTGATATTTGTGCTAGTTCTAGTGCTATTCCTTATGAGATTTACAGGGAAATTATGCATGAGATTGGTCCTTGTGAGCTTGAGGACATTGATGTGGTTATTCACCTTGCTAATAGAGAGACAGTCTGTCCCATTGGCATTGTAAGAGATGTGGAGGTTCTTCGTGGTAAGATTAAATATCCTGCTAATTTTCTAGTACTTGGTTCTGAAGCTAGTAAAACCTATCCTATTATCTTTGGTAGACATTTCTTGAATACTTGTGGGGATATCATAGATTTTAGGAAGAAAAACGTTTTGACTAAGTTTGATGGAGAGTCTTACGAGTTTAATTTTTCCTATTTTGCTAAAACTCCTTATGAAAATGAATTGCCTAATGAGGATTTCAAGGTTGAACAACTTTCCACTATTTCTCTTGCTCCTAACAATGCCTTGCAGCAATTTATGGAAGATCATGAAAGCGATGTCTTCATGAAGGAAAGAAATGAGATTAACGAGGTTTTCCTTTGTCAGCCTGAGCAACTCAAACATAATCTACCCGTGGAAGATTTGGGTACCACATTACCACCCAAAGGGGACCGTGTTTTTGAATTAAAACCTTTACCTGATGATCTTAAATATGCTTATCTTGATGATAATAAAGTATATCATGTTATTATTAGTTCTAAACTGTCAGAAAGGAAGAAGAAAGGTTACTGGAAATACTGAAGAAACACCGAGGAGCTATGGGTTATACTCTTGATGTTTTAAAAGGAATTTCTCCCACTATACGTCAGCATGCTATTAATATAGAGCCTGATGCAAAAGCATTTGTTAAGAACCAACGCCGTCTAAATCCTAGGATGAAGGATGTGGTAAGAAATGAGGTATTAAAACTCCTTGATGCTGGTATTATTTACCCTGTTGCTGATAGTCAATGGTTAGCCATGTTCATTGTGTTCCTGAGAAAGGGGGAATAACTGGTGTGCCTAATGAAAATAATGAGCTTATACTCCAAAGATTAGTGGTTGGGTATAGGATGTGCATTGATTTTAGAAAGGTCAATAAAGTTACTAAGAAAGATCATCATCCTTTGCCCTTTATTGATCAAATGCTTGAGAGGTTATCCAAAAAGACTCACTTTTGTTTTCTTGATGGTTATTCTGGTTTCTCTCAAATTGCTGTGAAAGCACAAGATCAAGAGAAAACCACCTTCACTTGTCCTTATGGTACTTATGCTTATAGGCGTGTGAATTTTGGTTTATGTAATGCTCCTACTACCTTTCAAAGATGCATGTCTGCTATCTTTCATGGTTTTTGTGAAGAAATTGTGGAGGTTTTCATGGACCATTTCTCTGTCTATGGAACTTCTTTTGATAACTGTTTGCACAACCTTGATAAAGTTTTGCAGAGATGTGAATAAACCAACCTTGTTCTTAATTGGGAGAAATGTCATTTCATGGTTAATGAAGGGATTATTCTTGGACACAAAATTTCTGAAAGAGGTATTGAAGTTGATAGAGCCAAAATTGAAGCAATTGAGAAAATGCCTTGCCCTAGAGATATAAAAGGTATTCGTAGTATCCTTGGTCATGTTGGTTTCTATAGGGGGTTTATTAAAGATTTCTCCAAAATTTCAAAGCCCCTTACTAATCTTCTTCAAAAAGATGTACCTTTTGTTTTTGATGATGATTGTAAGGAAGCTTTTTAAACTTTGAAGAAAGATTTGACTACTGCTCCTATTGTTCAACCACCTGATTGGAGTTTACCTTTTGAAATTATGTGTCATGCTAGTGATTTTGCTGTGGGTGCTGTCCTTGGGAAACGTGTTGATAAGAAGTTGAATGTTATTCATTATGCTAGCAAGACTCTAGATGATGCTCAAAAGAATTATGCTACTACTGAAAAAGAGTTCTTAGTTGTAATCTTTGCCTGTGATAAGTTTAGACCCTACATTGTTGATTAAAAGGTCACTATTCATACTGATCATGCTGCTATAAAGTACCTTATGAAAAAGAAGGACGCTAAGCTTAGGCTTATCAGATGGGTGTTGCTTCTACAAGAGTTTGATCTGCATATTGTAGACATGAAAGGTGCTAAAAATCCTGTTGCTGACAATTTATTTCTCTTGGAAAACATTTCTTTTGACCCTTTGCCTGTTAATGATAGTTTTCCAAATGAGCAGTTGGCTGCAATAAGGCTAAGTCCACATGAGAGTCCTTGGTATGCTGATTATGCTAACTTTATTGTTTCCAAGTATTTGCCTCCAACCTTTATAGCCCAGCAAACGAGAAAATTCTTTTATGATCTAAGGCATTACTTTTGGGATGATCCACACTTATATAAAGAAGGAGTGGATGGTATTATGCGAAGGTGTGTTCCAAAATTTGAACAACAAGAGATATTGAGAAAATGTCACGGCGGTGCTTATGGAGGACATCATGCTGGGGATAGGACTACACAAAAGGTTTTACAATCTGGATTTTATTGGCCTACCCTCTTCAAGGATGCAAGGAAGTTTGTCTTATGATGTGATGAATGTCAACGAGTTGGTAACATTTCTAGACGCAATGAAATGCCTATGAATTATTCTCTTGTTATTGAACCCTTTGATTGTTGGGGATTTGACTTTATGGGTCCTTTTCCTCCTTCAAAAGGGTATACTCATATTCTTGTTGTTCTTGACTATGTTACAAAGTGGGTAGAAGCCATACTTACGAACAACGTTGATGGTAAGACCTCTTTAAAAATGCTTAAGGATGTTATTTTTCCTAGGTTTGGTGTGCCTAGATATCTCATGACTGATGGAGGCTCTCATTTTATTCATGGGGGTTTTATAAAAACCCTCGCTAAGTATGATGTAAAACATAGAATTTCTTCAGCTTATCACCCCCAAACCAGTGGGCAAGTAGAACTTTCCCATAGGGAAATTAAATCTATCTTGCAAAAGACTGTTAATAAATCTAGGAAAAATTGGGCTAAAAAGGTTGAATGACGCTTTATGGGCTTATAGAACTTCTTATAAAAATCCTATGGGGATGTCTCCTTACAAAATGTTCTATGGGAAAGCTTGTCACTTGCCTTTAGAATTATAACACAAAGCTTATTGGGCAGTGAAAGAGTTGAATAGAGATTTTAAACTTGCTGGTGAGAAAAGATTGCTTGACATGAGTACCTTAGATGAGTGGAGAAGTGAAGCTTATGAAAATGCTAGACTCTTTAAGGAAAAAGTAAAGAGATGGCATGATAGGAGGATTCTAAAAAGGGAATTCCATGTTGGTGAGAAAGTTCTTTTGTATAGGTCTCGCCTCAGATTTTTTGCAGGGAAACTACTCTCAAAATGGGAAGGACCTTTTGTTATTGAGGAAGTATATCGTTCAGGTGCTATCAAAATATCTTCTTTAAAGGATGACACAACACAAGTGGTGAATGGTCAAAGACTAAAACACTATATTTCTGGAGACTCTTATAATGAAGATGTTGATATTATTCAAATGGTGACTCCGGAAGAATTTATTAGAAACCAAACACCAGAAACTGCAGAGTTCAACCTCGAATAGGTAAAAGTGGTGAAAACAGAAGGTTCGCGAAATCCTAATATTTTTATATTTTTGGTGTTTTTATTACATAAGGGAAGTTACGAGATGGAACAGAGGAGGAAACAGAGGCCGGGGTGGCCAAACCCACCCCAGGAGCGGGCCCACCTTGCCCCGCGCATAGAGGGGGTGTGAGCACCCTGAGCTCTGACTCCGCCTCTCTTTTGTATCAGCACCTTCCTTATGCTTTGAAACTTCGTAATATATAACCCCCCAGATCCCCCGAGGTTCTTGTATCGAGTTCTCGTCGTGTTTTTGTTTCGACATGTTTCTGTCAGGCAAATTCTCAGTTTTGGAGCTTCAGTGTCTTCCTCTGGATCACAAATGGAGGATTCTTCTGCGGATGTCCGCATCCCGTACATGTATGAGTTGAGGATCCATCCCAAGGAGTTGATTCTCAAATATGGGAAGGTACAGATGAAAGAAGTTCAAGTCCCTAAAGGAGAAGGCAGGCTGAAAGACATGATGGAAGCATTGGAGCAGGAAGTTTTCAGGTACAAGAAGATGGCAGAACGCGAAGTGGATGTTATTCACAAGATAAGTTCAGAACTCATCACCAAGCACAAGGAGGAGGTTGCTGAGCTCCGAGAAGAAGTCTTCTCGCTTCGTCAGACCACCAACCAATTACAAGCACAGCTCTACGACATACAAAATCAAAAATGTGAGTATGAGGCTAGATTTGATCGCATAAGCTCTGCTGCTAGTTTCAGGATTGCGAAAACCAGGACGTCCTTTTTGGATGGGGAACCTTTTCATTGGAAGTTTTATGATGACAAGAGAACACCAGCACCACCGAAGGAGTAATTCGTCATCAGGTTTGGCATCCCCTTGGCTTGTTCCAAGCTTGGTGGGAGTGTCGTGGTATCACAATCATTATATTTTATCTTTTACCTTTTTAGTGGATTCATATCTTTGGTAGAGGTGTTATCTTATAGGTTGGTTTTCATGTGGAAGTATCTCTCCTTTAGTTGATTATCTATGTATCCCTTGGTGTGAGTGCCTTTATGGAATATTAATGAGAAGTTTCATCTTTTACTTTTTGCACTTCTTATTTTAGTTTGCAATCTCTATTATATGACCAGTATTGGCATCACTTTGGGAGCATCAAGTAAATCTAAATTGTTTTTGGCAAACCAAGTTCTAGTCAGTAGCAACACTTTTTGAGGTTTGAAAGAAAAAGAGAAAAGGCTTACAGGTATTTTGTATCATTTATTTTATTTCTTGTTGGTGTTGGAGATATGCCCTAGAGGCAATAATAAATATAGTTATTATTATATCTTTGTGTTTATGATAAATGTTTATATTCATGCTATAATAGTATTAACAAGGAAACATTAATACTTGTGTGAATTGTAAACTTAAATTGAAGTCCCTAGTATAGCCTCTATACTTCACTAGCTTGTTGGTTGATTAAATGATTGTGGTTTCCATATCATGAACATTGAGATGTTATCAACAACAAGATCATATCGTTAGGAGAATGATATGGTGGACATACTCCTATTGATAAGCGTAGCATAAAGATCAAAGTCATTTCAATAGTTCAAATTGCTATATGCTTTCTGATACATAGTAACCTAATTCCTTCGACCATGAGATCATGCATATCACCTTTACCGGATGGATGCTTTGATGACATCAAACACCACACCGTAACTGGGTGGCTATAAAGGTGGCATTAAGTGTTCGGAAAGTATTGGTTGAAACACATGGATCAAGAGTGGGATTTGTCCATCCACATGACGGATAGATATACTCTGGGCCCTCTCGGTGGAATGTCATCCAATTGGCTTGCAAGCATGTGACTTGGTCACAAGGGATCACATATCACGGGAACGAGAAAAGAGTACTTATCAGTAACGAGGTTGAACTAGGTATGCAGAGATACCGACGATCATAACCTCGGATAAGTAACATATCGTGAGACAAAGGGAAATTGGTATCGTATGTAAGTGGTTCATTCGATCGCAAAGTAATCGTAGAAATATGTGGGAGCCATATGAATTTCCAGATTCCTCTATTGGTTATTGTTCGGAGAAGTGTCTCGATCATGTCCGCATAATTCACGAACCGTAGGGAGACACACTTAAGGATTCGACGTTGTTTGAGTAGTTATGGTATTATGAGAAAGAGACCGAATGTTGTTCGGAGTCTCGGATGGGATCCGGGATATCACGAGGTGATCCGGAATGGTCCGGAGAATAAGATTCATATAAGGAAAGTCCCGTTTCGGAGTTCGGGAATGATTCCGGTGTTTTCATTGGGAATGTTCTAGAAGGTTCCGGATTGTCCGGCACTCCGGGGGGTGGGAGGGGTATATGAATGTGTCATTACATATTGGAATGATTGCATCATGTACTAAGTGTTCTTGCTGTCCCAAATAAAGGATTAAATTGAATCCTAAAACAGAAAAAGTCAAATGTCCAGTTTGAAAGTCAAACGGCTAAAACAAGAAACTGTGGGAAACAAGAAAGAGGAGTTGGGAACCGACTTGAGGGAGGAGTCTCCTCCCCAAGCCGGCGCACCACCCAAGGCCGACTTGGGGAGGGACTCCCCTCCCCTGGCCGCGCCTCCCCACCTATAAAAGGAGGGGCAGGGCTCCCCTCCTAGATACACAAGTTCCTATCTTCTACCTCCGGTTTAGAGCCGTTTTGGTTTAGAGCCTTCTAATTGGTTTAGAGCCTTCTAATTGGTGTGTCTAATTACTAGACCACTAATAGCCTCTCTCATAAGCTCCACCATACTCGCACCGGCTTAAGGCGAAGCCCTGCGGGATTTCCCCTCTACTTCCGGTACCACGCCGTTGTGCTGCCGGAATCGCGAGGAGAGTGCTACAACCTCCGCTGCCTGCTGGAACAAGGGAGAGGAAGGTCTTCGTCGAGTACCGAACGTGTGACCGACTGCGGGAGCGCTGCCGGAACGTGGCGCCGGAAGGATCGTCTACACGATCTTGAGATCGGAAAGAGTACGACTACATCACCCACGAGAATCCGCTCTCGTTAAACGCTTTGGAATCTTCGAGGGTAAGTTATTCCATCGACTCGTTGCTACAATCTAGTAGATAGATCTTGGCTTGTTTGTTTGTATGCGATAGAAAATTTTTGTTTTCCATGCTACGAACCCCTACAATGGTATCAGAGCCGTGTCTATATGTAGATCTGTTGCACGAGTAGAACACAATGGTCATTGTGGGCGTTGATGCTTTTATTGTAGATTGCTTTTTGTGTACTTTGCATCTTGCGGTATGTTGGGATGAAGCGGCCCGGGCTAACCTTACATGACATCGCTCATGAGACTTGCTCCACGCTTGACATGCAACTTGTATTGCATAAGTGGCTTTGCGGGTGCCTGTTTCTCCTAGCATAGTTAAGATCCAATTTACAACGGGTAATCAACAATGCTAGTATCAATGTTGTGGTTCTTGTTCGTAAGATAGAACGACACTTATTGAAAGCCCCAAACCACGTAAAATATGCAAAGAAAGTAGAAGCGTCTAACTTTGTTTTGCAGGGGTGTGCAGTGATGTGATATGGCCATGATTGTGATTATATTTGATGTATGCAATGTTCCTTATTGTAAGTTGGCAACCGGCAGGAGCCATATGGTTGTCTTTAATGTATGTTAAGACCCACGTGTCTATTCAAAGTAGTTGTAATAGTTGAAGCCGGTGGATGACAACCATCGTGAAGCGTCATTGACCTTGATGCAATGACGGTGATGATGGAGATCATGTTCGTGTTTGAAGATGGAGATCGGAAGCACAAAGAAGAAAGGCCATATCATATCACATATTATGAATTGCATGTGATGTTAATCCTTTATGCATCTTGTATTGCTTAGTAGACGACGGTAGCATTATAAGATGATCCCTCATGCACATGAATTTCAAATCATAAAGTGTTCACCCTTAGTTAGCACCGTTGCTAAAGCTTGTTGTTTCGAAGCACCACGTGATGATCGGGTGTGTTAGATTCCGCAAGTGTATACAACGTAAGCAAGCCAGATTTGCTTATGCGGTGGCTAAGGTTTGATCTTGACGAGCCTAGCATGTACAGACATGGTCTCAGGAACACGGATTACCGAAAGGTAAAGCATGAATCATATAGTAGATATGATGAACATGATGATTGTTTGCCATTGAAACTATATCAACTCTCGTGATGATCGGTGTTGATGTAGTGGATTTGGTTCGTGTGATCACTAAAACAATGTGAGGGATGTTGTTTTGAGTGGGAGTTCACCTAGTTTAATTTCATTAATTAATTTGAACTCAATTTGTCATAAACTTAGTCTAAACTATTGCAAATATGTTGTAGATCAATGGCAGCCCCTACCATCAATTTTAATGCGTTCCTAGAGAAAGAAAAGTTGAAAAACAATGGAAGCAACTTCGCGGATTGGTTCCGCAATTTGAGGATTGTCCTCACAGCTGGTAATTTGACCTATGTGCTGGATGCACCGCTGGGTGACCCACCTGCAGCTGATGCTCCCGATGAAGTAAAGAATGTTTACCTCGCTCGGAAGAATCAGTACTCCATAGTTCAGTGTGCTATCTTGTATGGTTTAGAATCGGAGCTTCAGAAAAGGTTTGAAGAGTCAGACCCATATGATATTGTCGAGGATCTCAAATTAATTTTTGAGACTCATGCGGCAATTGAAAGTTATGAAGCTTCTGAAAAGTTCTTTAACTGCAAGATGGAAGAGGGCAGCTCCGTCAGTGAGCATGTGCTTAAGATGTCTGGGCACGCAAACAAACTTCAAAGCTTGGGTATAGTGATTCCTAATGCTTTGGGGGTTTACCGCATCCTCCAGTCATTGCCACCAAGTTACAGGAACTTTGTGATGAACTACAACATGCAGAACATGAACAAAGAGTTGCCAGAACTATTTGCTATGTTAAAATCTGCAGAAGTGGAGATCAAGAAAGAGCACCAAGTGTTGATGGTCAATAAGACCACCAAATTCAAGAAGGGCAAGTCTAAGCAAAAGGGACACTTCAAGAAGGGTGGTAAGAAAGTTACCACGCCGACGAAGAAAACCAAGGCTGGACCAAAGCCTAAAACTGAGTGCTTTTACTGCAAGGGAGTAGGTCACTGGAAGCGGAATTGCCCAAAGTACTTGGCGGATTTGAAGAACGGCAACATCAAGAAGAAAGGTATATCTGATATACATGTTATTGATGTGTATCTCACTAGTATTCGTAGTAGTGCCTGGGTATTTGATACTGGTTCGGTTGCTCATATTTGTAACTCGAAACAGGTGCTGCAGAATAAACGGAAGCTAGCGAAGAACGAGGTGATGATGCGCGTGGGAAACGGATCAAAGGTTGATGTGATCGCGGTCGGCATGCTACCTCTTCATCTACCATCGGGATTAGTTTTATACTTAAATAATTGTTATTTGGTGCCTGCGTTGAGCATGAACATTATATCGGGATCTTGTTTATTGCGAGACGGTTACTTGTTTAAATCTGAGAATAATGGTTGTTCTATTTATATGAGTAATATGTTTTATGCACATGCACCTTTGATAGATGGTCTATTCTTATTGAATCTCGATAGTGGAAATACACATATCAACAACATTGAGGCTAAACGTTTGAAATCAAGCGATAATTTGACCTATATGTGGCACTGTCGTCTTGGTCACATCGGAGTGAAACGTATGAAGAAACTCCATTCCGATGGACTTCTTGAATCACTTGATTTTGAATCACTTGAAAGATGCGAAGCATGTATGATGGGTAAAATGACTAAGACTCCATTTTCTGGTATGATGGAGCGAGCTACGGACTTATTGGAAATCATACATACCGATGTGTGTGGTCCAATGAGTGTAGCATCGCGCGGTGGTTATCGTTATGTTCTTACCTTCACGGATGACTTGAGTAGATATGGGTATATCTATTTCATGAAACATAAGTCCGAAACTTTCGAGAAGTTTAAGGAGTTTCAAAGTGAGGTAGAGAATCAACGTAACAAGAAGATTAAATTTCTACGTTCTGATCGTGGAGGTGAATATCTAAGTTACGAGTTTGGCGAGCATTTAAAGAAGTGCGGAATACTTTCACAATTGACACCGCCGGGAACACCACAGCGTAATGGTGTGTCCGAACGTCGTAATCGAACTCTCTTAGATATGGTTCGTTCTATGATGTCACTTACAGATTTACCGCTATCATTTTGGGGTTATGCATTAGAAACAGCCGCATTCACTTTAAATAGGGCACCGTCTAAATCCGTTGAAACGACACCATATGAATTATGGTTTGGGAAGAAACCTAAATTGTCGTTCCTTAAAGTTTGGGGATGCGAAGCCTATGTAAAGAAGTTACAGCCGGACAAGCTTGAACCCAAAGCGGAAAAATGCGTCTTCATAGGATACCCGAAGGAAACTATTGGGTATACCTTCTATCATAGATCCGAAGGCAAAATCTTCGTTGCCAAGAATGGATCCTTTCTAGAGAAGGAATTTCTCTCGAAAGAAGTGACTGGAAGGAAAGTAGAACTCGACGAGGTTGTCGAACCTTCTCTCGAAATTGCGAGTAGCGCAGCACCGGAAGAAGTTCCTGTGGTGCCTGCACCAATAAGAGAGGAAGCTAATGATGGTGATCATGAAACTTCGGTTGAAGTTACTACAGAGCCTCGGAGGTCAACGAGAACTCGTACCACTCCAGATTGGTATGATTCCGTTATGAATGTCATGGTGGTGGACAACACCGATGACCCCGAGACATATGAGGAAGCAATGATGAGCCCAGATTCCAATAAATGGCAAGAAGCCATGAAATCCGAGATTGGATCCATGTACGAAAACCAAGTATGGACTTTGGTGGACTTACCGGATGGCCGGAAGGCTGTCGAGAACAAATGGATTTTCAAGAAGAAAACAGATGCTGATGGTAATGTTACTATCTATAAAGCTCGACTTGTCGCAAAAGGGTTTCGACAAATTCAAGGAGTTGACTACGATGAGACTTTCTCACCGGTAGCGAAGCTAAAGTCTGTGAGGATTCTGTTAGCAATCGCTGCATATTATGATTATGAGATATGGCAGATGGATGTCAAAACAGCATTTCTCAATGGAGACATTGATGAAGAGTTGTATATGATGCAACCCAAAGGTTTTGTCGATCCTAAAGATGCTAACAAGGTATGCAAACTTCAACGGTCCATCTATGGATTGAAGCAGGCATCCCGAAGTTGGAATCAACGTTTTGATAAGGTAATCAAAAGTTTTGGTTTTATACAAACTTATGGAGAAGCTTGTATTTACAAGAAAGTGAGTGGGAGCTCTGTAGCATTCTTAATACTGTATGTGGATGACATATTGTTGATTGGGAATGATGTAGACCTTCTTAATAGTGTCAAGGAATATTTGAATAATAGTTTTTCAATGAAGGATCTTGGCGAAGCAGCTTACATATTAGGCATAAAGATTTATAGAGATAGATCGAAACGCCAAATATCATTCTCACAGAGTACATATTTGGACAAAGTTCTAAAGAAGTTTGGAATGGAAGAAAGCAAGAAAGGGTTCTTGCCCATGTTGCCCAATACGACCTTGAGTAAAACTCAAAGTCCAACATCGGCAGAAGATAGAGAAAGGATGAGTAAGACTCCCTATGCCTCAGCCATAGGATCTCTAATGTATGCCATGTTATGTACTAGACCCGACATCGCATATGCTGTTAGTCTAACTAGCAGATATCAAAGTGATCCAGGAGTGGATCATTGGACAGCGGTCAAAAACATCCTTAAGTACTTGAGAAGAACTAAGGATATGGTTCTTTCTTATGGAGGTGATGAACAGCTTGTTGTTAATGGTTACACCGATGCTAGTTGGAACACCGATCTGGATGATTCTAAATCACAATCTGGATACGTATTTATTTTGAATGGTGCAGCAATTAGCTGGAGGAGTGCAAAGCAAAGCGTTGTGGCGAGATCTTCAACTGAATCGGAATACATGGCTGCTTCGGAGGCTTCACAAGAAGCGATATGGATGAAAGAGTTCATTACAGAGCTGGGTGTGGTTCCAAGTGCGCTGGACCCAATGTCTATCTACTGTGATAACATGGGCGCCATAGCCAATGCGCAAGAACCAAGGTCACACAAGAAGCTGAAGCATATCAAACTGCGTTTTCACGCTATTCGAGAACATATCCAGGATGGGGATATAAAGATTTGCAAAGTACACACAGATCTGAATGTGGCGGATCCGTTGACTAAACCTCTCCCGAGGGCAAAACATGACCAACACCAAACTGCCATGGGTGTTCGGTATATTACCATGTAATCTAGATTAGATGACTCTAGTGCAAGTGGGAGACTGTTGGAGATATGCCCTAGAGGCAATAATAAATATAGTTATTATTATATCTTTGTGTTTATGATAAATGTTTATATTCATGCTATAATAGTATTAACAAGGAAACATTAATACTTGTGTGAATTGTAAACTTAAATTGAAGTCCCTAGTATAGCCTCTATACTTCACTAGCTTGTTGGTTGATTAAATGATTGTGGTTTCCATATCATGAACATTGAGATGTTATCAACAACAAGATCATATCGTTAGGAGAATGATATGGTGGACATACTCCTATTGATAAGCGTAGCATAAAGATCAAAGTCATTTCAATAGTTCAAATTGCTATATGCTTTCTGATACATAGTAACCTAATTCCTTCGACCATGAGATCATGCATATCACCTTTACCGGATGGATGCTTTGATGACATCAAACACCACACCGTAACTGGGTGTCTATAAAGGTGGCATTAAGTGTTCGGAAAGTATTGGTTGAAACACATGGATCAAGAGTGGGATTTATCCATCCACATGACGGATAGATATACTCTGGGCCCTCTCGGTGGAATGTCATCCAATTGGCTTGCAAGCATGTGACTTGGTCACAAGGGATCACATATCACGGGAACGAGAAAAGAGTACTTATCAGTAACGAGGTTGAACTAGGTATGCAGAGATACCGACGATCATAACCTCGGATAAGTAACATATCGTGAGACAAAGGGAAATTGGTATCGTATGTAAGTGGTTCATTAGATCGCAAAGTAATCGTAGAAATATGTGGGAGCCATATGAATTTCCAAATTCCTCTATTGGTTATTGTTCGGAGAAGTGTCTCGATCATGTCCGCATAATTCACGAACCGTAGGGAGACACACTTAAGGATTCGACGTTGTTTGAGTAGTTATGGTATTATGAGAAAGAGACCGAATGTTGTTCGGAGTCTCGGATGGGATCCGGGATATCACGAGGTGATCCGGAATGGTCCGGAGAATAAGATTCATATAAGGAAGTCCCGTTTCGGAGTTCGGGAATGATTCCGGTGTTTTCATCGGGAATGTTCTAGAAGGTTCCGGATTGTCCGGCACTCCGGGGGGGGGGAGGGGTATATGAATGTTTCATTACATATTGGAATGATTGCATCATGTACTAAGTGTTCTTGCTGTCCCAAATAAAGTATTAAATTGAATCCTAAAACAGAAAAAGTCAAATGTCCAGTTTGAAAGTCAAACGGCTAAAACAAGAAACTGTGGGAAACAAGAAAGAGGAGTTGGGAACCGACTTGAGGGAGGAGTATCCTCCCCAAGCCGGCGCACCACCCAAGGCCGACTTGGGGAGGGACTCCCCTCCCCTGACCGCGCCTCCCCACCTATCAAAGGAGGGGCAGGGCTCCCCTCCTAGATACACAAGTTCCTATCTTCTACCTCCGGTTTAGAGCCGTTTTGGTTTAGAGCCTTCTAATTGGTTTAGAGCCTTCTAATTGGTGTGTCTAATTACTAGACCACTAATAGCCTCTCTCATAAGCTCCACCATACTCGCACCGGCTTAAGGCGAAGCCCTGCGGGATTTCCCCTCTACTTCCGGTACCACGCCGTTGTGCTGCCGGAATCGCGAGGAGAGTGCTACAACCTCCGCTGCCTGCTGGAACAAGGGAGAGGAAGGTCTTCGTCGAGTACCGAACGTGTGACCGACTGCGGGAGCGCTGCCGGAACGTGGCGCCGGAAGGATCGTCTGCACGATCTTGAGATCGGAAAGAGTACGACTACATCACCCACGAGAATCCGCTCTCGTTAAACGCTTTGGAATCTTCGAGGGTAAGTTATTCCATCGACTCATTGCTACAATCTAGTAGATAGATCTTGGCTTGTTTGTTTGTATGCGATAGAAAATTTTTGTTTTCCATGCTACGAACCCCTACAGTTGGCTCATAAGATTAGTATTCTTTATTTAAGATCTTTTGTGTCTTCAAGGAAGATTGCATGTTTGGCTTTATCACTTGTAGGTTTTCTTGTTTATTTCAACTCTTTTGCTTGCTACCCAACTTTGCTAGCGAAAAACCTGTTTTGAGAAGGCATACTTCTCATGTTTCCAATCCCTTTGAACCAAAGCCTTTGCCATTTGTGTCCACCATAACTACCTATTACCAATTGCTATTCCAAGCAAATTCTCAAGCTTCATCTATATTTCGAATTAAAAACTATTTTGTTATGTGAAAACTAGTTAGTAAAGCTCTCACGAACTTGATGGCACACCTTATTTTCTTTTCCCTAATATACTTGAACCATTGTGTCATCAAAGTTGTATATGCTTGCATCTATACGTTGGAATTAGCAGAATTGTGCTGTCACGGGGAACGCTTTCAACATTGCACCTATACGTTGTACACAGTTGATATCATGCTCTTTTGTTTACGGATGTCGACGGTGTGAAATAAAGAGGGAACTTGTAAGTCCATGGAGTGGCGTATGTGTGTTAGAGAAACGCCTGGGCCGCTAGCCTAAGCCATGCCTAATCATGGTGGAAACTTGCAGCATCACCATAGTGAGCATTCTGTGAAGCATCCTCAATAAAAATCTATGCACATAGTAAATAAAAAGTTCGCTGAGATGCTCATTGTCTGGTTGCCTTGTCATTTTGGTTACGGGATAGCTCCTGTACCATGTGAAGGGGTACCCCATTGGTGGTTCTTTATGATACATATGTACTTACAATGACAAGAACTTACCGGTAACTAAAGTTGAGTAGCATGAGGAGCGGCCCTCGTACTCAAGGGACGTGAGATTGCCAACTTATATTTCATCAAGCATATACTCCATCTTTGTGCACTTTAACCTTAATCATCTCAAGATGCCTATGATAGGGGCAATGAGGGCTCAAAGCTAGTAAGTACCATAATCTCTTGGAAGCTCTTTATGACTTGAAATCCCTGCTGCCCTCTATGAAGGGACCTTTCTCCTATTTTCTGAGTTGAGTCAGTAAACCTACTTCCTCTCTATCTCCAGCAAGCATTTGAGTTGTTGTGTTGCAAGATCATGTCCTTTATCTTCCTTGTTTTCACAAGAATCTTATCTATTGAGTATTACTTTGAAAGCCTTCATTGTGAAAAACCTTTTTGAGCAAAGAGTGCTCCTGTTATAAAACTTCTACAAAAAGCTTTTTGTGAAACTGTTTGCCAGTTGTTCTCTGACTAGGAACAAAAGTTTGCCAATTCCAATTATGATTTATCTTTATGCATCTCTATTGTGACTCCTGTACTTGTTGCAAGCTAAGTTATATAATGGTGAGATGCTTTCTTCTATGAGTTGTGTAATGGTAAGTGTGATGCTTCTTGTATGTATTCTTTTATCGATACTTCACTCCATAAACCTGTGCACTTGTTTATTGAGCTCAGTTTTCGCTTGGGGACAAGCGAAGGTCTAAGCTTGGGGGAGTTGATACATCCAATTTGCATCACCATTCTATATCATAATTTTCCTCTATTCATTGATATATGTCTTATTATGAGGTATTACTTTTGTATTTTCCTCTGTTTTTGCATGTTGGATGATTCTTGGAGGATGAACTATCGGAGTCAGGTTTCTGATGGAAAAAGAGGTGTTTTGATGCAATTTTGCGAAGATCAGAAAAATATTGGAAAATTATATTTTCCCGGAAGACGAAGGAAGCCAGAAGTGGAGGCGTAGCCGGGCCACAGGGGGCCCACACCCCCCTAGGCGCGGGCCCACCTTGCCCCACGCCTAGGACAGGTGTGGCCCACCTGGCCAGCTCCCGACTCTGCCCTCTCCCCTATATCTTCCTCACGGAACCCTAACACCAGGGGCGACCACAGAAAGATTTCCGCCGCCTCTGCGGGGCAGAAAACACCGAGAGAGAAAGAGCTCTCCGGCAGATAGATTTCTGCCGGGGAAATCCCTTCCCGAAGAGGGGAGATTGTCTCCATCAACACCATCATCAAGCTAGACTTCATCGAGAACATCATCATCATCCACACCATCATCACCACTCCGTCCCGCTATAACAATCGTGTTGGATCTTGCATTAGTTCTTAGGGGAAACTTTCCCGGTGTTGATTACTATTGTAGTTCATGATTGTGAGTGGAACCATTGGATTATTGTTTATGTTCAGATTGTTATCCACTACCATATCATCTTTGATCTTGATCCATATGATGTCTTGTGAGTAGTTCGTTTAGTTCTTGAGGACATGGGAGAAGTCATGTTGTTAGTAGTGGATTTGCGTTGAGTTATTATTCAATGGTTTAGTATTTAAGTTCTGGTGCTATTCTTCTAGTGGTGTCATGTGAACGTCGACTACATGATACTTCACCATTTATGGGCCTAGGGGAATGCATTGTGTATTTGGCTACTAATTGCAGGGTTGCCGGAGTGACAGAAACCTGAACCCCCGTTAGGACACCATTGCATAAGGGAGCGTAGGATCTCAGAGTTTAAGGTTGTTGTTAGGTTTATATCTTAATTACTTTCCTGTAGTTGCGGATTCTTGCAGGGGGTTTAATCACAAGTATTTATTAGTCCAAGTAAGGTTGGTACATTATCATAGGTTCACCCACACAACACTTACAACACCAAAGAAGAGTACTCAGCTATTTGAAGCGAAAGCACTTGACAGAATTCCCATGTGTTCTCGAGAACGTTTGGTCCTTATAAGTATTTACACCGGCTTGTCCTTTGCTAAGAAAGGATTGGGCCACTTGCTGCAGTTGTTCGTTGTCTTTATTACTTGCACTTTGTTTTGTTGCTTTATTAGAAAACCCCTAAAAATTTGTTTGCTAAGTATTTAAAGAGATTTCCTGCTCCATACCACTAGTCAACACCTTCTGCTCCTTGTTGGGATCAACACTCCTATTTATCAAAAGTACTACGATACACCCCCTATACTTGTGGGTCATCAGTAGCCGCCGCTACCATCGTCCCTAGATCGGGGGGATCTGAAGCTCTTCCCGACACCCTGCCGGAGGGGAGATCATCCTGGAGGCCTTCTTCTTCATCATGCTAGCCTCCGGTATGAAGCGTGAGTAGTTCCACCTTGGACTACGGGTCCATGTAGTAGCTAGATGGTTGTATCTCCTCCTTGTGCTTTCATGTCTAGATCTTGTGAGCTCTATTCATGATCAAGATCTAATCTATTTGTAATCATGCTTGTTGTGTTTGCGGGGATCCAAAGGATATTGAGATTACTATGTCAAATTGATTAATGGTTTTGTCTTATTGATTCTATCATGTATGTGTTGTTTGTGATCTTGCATGCTCTCCGTTGTTAGTAGCTATCTTGGCCAAGTAGTTTCTAGTGACTCCAAGAGGGGGTATTTATGCTCGATAGTGGGTTCATGCCTCTACTTAATCAAGGGAAGTGACAGAAATCTCTACGGTTGTAGATGTGATGTTGCCACTAGGGAGAAAACAACGGTCTCTTGTTCAAGGAACAAGTGGATTGTTTACCTTACACACTTTGCTTAAAGCAGTTGTCTGTTGCTTGCAACTTAATACTGGAGGGTGTTCGGATGATAACCCAAAGGTGGACTTCTAGTCATAGATGCAGTTGGATGGCGGTCTATGTATATTGTTGTATTGCCCAATCGAATCTCATAGGATCTTTTTGTCTAGTATTGCATTGTTATGCCTTGCTCAGTCCTGTCAATTGCCCTGTTGTAATTTGTTCACCTAGCATGCCATGTTTGTTTATCTAAGGAGAACACCTCTAGTGAACTATGGACCTCGGTCCAATCTTTACCATTGATACATATTCCACTGTTACTGTTTACTTGCTGCAAACCATCATCACCATCCACACCATATAGTTAATCCTTTTTTATAGCAACCGGTGAGATTGACAACCTCACTGATCGTTGGGGCAAAGTCTTGAGTTTGTGTTGTGCAGGTGTCCATGTTGCTTGCAACACCTTTGAGACGTTTCCTTCCTCCTACTGGTTCGATAACCTCGGTTTCTTACTGAGGGAAAACTTGCTGTTATGTTGCATCATACCTTGCTCTTGGGGTTTCCCGACGAAGCGCTCCACGTTGATAAAGCGCCAACAGAGTACCACAATATTATGCTTTTGTATGCTAAAACAACGCATGATTCTTTCATGCCACATTAAGCAATCTCAATTGTTTGAAACAATTCATGCTACAACAATAATCACTAAGCATATGGTCAAAGCAACATCTAACATGACATGATAAAGTCTAAGTCACAGTCAAAACAAGCTTCTTTTTGTACTACCATAAGCATGACACATTCTACTCTTTTCCAACACCAATCGACTTATTTGAAACAACTCACAAGGATAATAATCAATAAATACCAGAGAGCATGTATCACCTAACTACAAAGAAGAACTAAAAAGTTCTAAGCAAAAATAAGAAGAAAACTAAAGCTAAATGCAGTGCTAGCAAAAGAGAACACTCATAGAACAATAAGAGTGAAAACTAGAGTGTTCTAGGCAATGAAGAACGGGGTGTGACTTTACAAAAGAAGTGTGATGGGATCCAACCAACTTATTGCAGCAAACAAAAGAAAAGAAAACTAAAAACAAAAACAAAGACGCTCCAAGAACAACACATAGTGCATGAAGTAAAAAAATATAGTATCTTGAAAGAAGACCTGAGATTTTGTTGATGAAGAAGGGGATGCCTTGGGCATCCCCAAGCTTTGACGCTTGTACCTCTTGAATATTTTTTGGGGTGACACGGGTGGCATCCCCAAGCTTGAGATTTTGTCCATACTTCATCTCATCACGTCATTCTCTCCCTACACTTGAAAACTTCCTTCATACAAAACTTTCTTGAGTGGGAATTGATATTTAATGGTGCCTTCCTTCATATCAATAATAGCACAAACAGTTCTAAGAAAAGGTCTTCCCAAAATAATAGGACAAGAAGCATTGCATTCAACATCCAAAAAATAGAAATCAACGGGGACAAAGGTATTGTTAACCATAATAAGAACATCATTAATTTTCCTCATAGGTTTCTTTTTAGCATTATCATCAAGATGGACATCCAAATAACAATCTTCCAATGGTGGTAAATCAAGCATATCATAAATTTTTATAAGCATAATAGAGACACTAGCACAAAGATCACATAAATCTTTGAAATCAAAATCATTCACTTTCATATTAATGATGGGCTCACACCTATCTTCTAATTTCCTAGGAATAGAAGCTTCATGTTTCAATTTTTCTTCTTTAATTTTCATGAGAGCATTTGTAATATGTTTTGTAAAAGCCATATTCATAGCACTAGCATTAGGACTTCTAGCAAGCTTTTGCAAGAACATAATTACTTCATAAATATTGCAACCATCAAGATCAAAATCAAAATTATCATTCAAGGTAGTAGAAATTTTTTCTCCCATATTTAAAAAAATTCAGCATTTTTATTGGAAAAAGTTTCAGTGGGTTTAGGCAATGTTGCAAAAGGAATGGGGACTTTGTCTACGCCAATTATTTTACCATTAATAGTAGGAGGTTTGCTAGCATCAACATCACTAGTGGTGGTAATGGTACAAATTTTAGTCATATTATTATTTCTAGCAATTTCATCTTCTCTTTTGCACCTAGCATGCAATTCAGCTAACATCCTAACATTTTCATCAATTCTAACATGAATGGCATTAGTAGCAGCAAAGGGATTATCCATAGTTTCAGGTTTAGCAGCCATTTTATTAATCAAAGAAGATTGTGCTTGAGACAAAGATGAAATATTATTTTCAGCATCAAAATTTTGGCTTGCAAACTAGGAATTTCCCTATTTAATTCTCAAGTTGACAACTAATATTTTTCAAAATGGCAGATTGTTCCTCCATGGTTTTAGTGAATAATTTATTCTGCTCATATTGCATTTGCATGAAGTTTTTAGTGGATATTTCAACTTCCAAAATCTTTTCTTCACTAGGTATTCCAGATTTACCATGATAACTATTGCTATTTTTAGGAGGATATGGCCTATAATTATTATTACCAAAATTATTCCTATAAGCATTATTGCTAAAATTATTACTTCTAATGAAGTTCACATAAACTTGCTCTTCTTGAGCAACCAAAGAGGCTAAAGGAACATTATTTGGATCAATATGAGCTTTTCCACTAACAAGTTGAAGGGGTTCGCAGCATAGAAAACAAAAAATTCCTACGATGGAAAAACTATGTACCAAGATCTATCTACTAGATACAAGTAACGGGTGAATATACATCCATAGAGAACATACCCTTGTACTCGTGGATGATGTAGACGAACGCTTGCCGATCTCAATATCGAGAAGAAGTCCAGCGCTCCAAATCAGCAACACATTCGTGCTCGCACAGACGTCCAAGCCACCGAGCAACCTCCGCCTCCTCGCTCTAGCGATGCAGCGTAAGCAACAACTCTTTCTTGCCGAAAAGCCACCGGGAATATGTATCTTGCTAGTCCGAGACCATGGGGATAAACTAGAGGGGGAGAGAGATCCTTCACGAGGAGGTGTGAGTATGAGAGAGGGAGAGGGGGCTTTAAATAGGAGGGAGGGGGCACCCCAAGGGGGCGGCCGACACATGGTGCTGCCCCCTCCCCTCCTCCATTCATGTGGGTGGAGCTCCCACTCACTTTTTAGACCCTTCATTTCTCCACTCAAAATCCCACTCAAAAATCCCATTAAATTTCCACCAAATTTAATGCAATCTCTCTTTAAATAAAACTCATTTTATTTATTTATTCAGAATTTTGTAAATTACTTTAATGGACAAACATTCATATAAAACCCCTTGCTAGTATTCTGTTTCACATGCAAAAACACTTTCAGCAATTTCACCTGAAACAATTTTGGTGTCTAGTGAAATAAATTCCTGCGCTTTGTAAATCTTTTCGACAAGAAACTATTTGTTCCAAATGGTGTCGGTGTCTCTTAAGTGTGTCACCCTATGGTTCACGAATAATGTGGACATGATCGAGACCCCTCTCGGATCAATAATCATAAGCGGGACCTGGAGATCCATACTGACTCCCACACATTCAACGATGACTTCTTGTGATTGTGACAACCTTTTACGCTAGAATCTTAATCCCTTTGTCTTGTAATATATTACATGTCCGAGATTCGATCATCGGTATCTCAATACCTAGTTTGATCTTATTACCTACATGTACTCTTTTCTCCTTCCCGTGATATAACATTCTAGTGATCAAATCAGTTGCTTGCAAGCTAACCAATGTGATATCACCGAGAGGGCCTAGAGTATATCTATCCATCATTGGGATGGAAAAATTCCACTCTTGATCCATGGGCCTCAACATAACACCTTCGTAGTACTGAACCCATATTTATAGTCACCCTGTTATGGTGTGACGTTTGATGTTATCAAGATACTCTTCTAGTGTTAGTGATTGACATGATCTCATGGTCTAAGTATTAGGATTACTTCGTATGATGTTATAGCAATATAAACTCAATGACTTTGATCGCAATGCTATACTTTGGATGAATGTTCATCACACCATTCCAATAATGTTGTGACCTCGTTATTAACAACATCCAATGTCTATGATCAGGAAACCTTGATCATCTTGTTAATCAACGAGCTAGTTTATAAGAGAGGCATAACTAGGAACTTTCTGTTTGTTTATTAAACACACATGTATTAACGTTTCAGTATTAATACAATTATAGAATGCAAAATAAACATCTATCATATACTTGGAATATACATAATAACAACTTTATTATTGCCTCTCAGGGCATATTCCCTTCACAAGCATAGACATAATATTATCAATCTTATCACTCAAGGAGGAGGTTTCTTCAAAAGAATTTACCTTCTTACCTTGTGGAGCTCTCAGTGTGCCATCCAGAATAATTAATCATCATATTATCCAGGAGCTTTATTGCAGCATCCGAAGTGATGGACATAAAGGTACCTCCAGCAGCCGAATCCAACAGATTTCTTGAAGAAAAATTCAGTCCTGCATAAAAGGTTTGGATAATCATACAAGTAGTCAGTCCATGAGTGGGGCAATTCTTCACCAAAGATTTGATTCTTTCCCAAAATTGAGCAACATGTTCATTATCAAATTGTTAAATTTCATTATGTCACTTCTCATGGATATAATCTTAGCAGGAGGATAATATTTTTCAATGAAAGCATCTTTGCATTTAATCCAAGAATCAATAATATTTTTAGGCAAAGATAGAAACCAATATATAGCTCTTCCTATTAAATAGAAAGGAAACAATTTAAGATTAATAATATCTCCATCTACATCCTTATATTTTTGCATCTCACAAAGTTCAACAAAATTATTAAGGTGACCAGCAGCAGCATCAGTACTAACGCCAGAAATCATTGTTGTTTGTGATAGTGAAGTCACACAACTTAGTGTTTTCATGAGTAGTCATTTTTGCAAGATTAAAGCAAGCCAACAAAAATAGCAACTAAAGTATGAACTAATTTTTTTTGTTTTTGATAAAATGAAGCAAACCAAACAAAGCAAAAGAAACTAAGCAAACCAAAAACAAAGTAAAGAGATTGGTAGTGAGAGACTCTCCTTGCAGAAATATTCTTTCTCCCTAGCAACAGCGCTAGAAAAGCTTGATGATGACTCAGTTGATGTAGAGCCTGTTGGAAACCCCAAGAGCAAGGTATGATGAGCATAGCAGCAAGTTTTCCCTCAGTTATGGAACCAAGGTTATCGAACCAGTAGGAGAAAGAAACCACTTCCGAAGGTGTTGCTAGCAACATGGAACCTGCACACAACACAACCAAAATACTTTGCCCCAACTTATCAGTGAGGTTGTCAAGCTCGCTGGTTTTTCTAAAAACAAAGGATTAAATGTATAGTCTCGAATAAAGTAATTTCTTGTGGTAATTGTAGAAAGTAAACAGTAAACATTAGATAGAATAAAAGTGGGAAGGAATGGACTAGGGTCACTAGAGGTTATTTCTCGATAAGATAAATAACATGCTGGGTGAACCAATTACAGCGGGGCAATTGAAAAATAGAGAATGCATAACAATGCATGTACATGACATGATGATCACTATGAGATTCACTTGGGCATTACAACATGATACATAGACCGTAATCCAACTGCATCTATGACTAATAATCCACCTCTAGGATATCATCCGAACAACCCTCGGGTACAGATAATTGCATTAAGCAAAGTGTGTAATGTAAACAATACAATTGCCCTTGCACAAAGGATTGTTTTTTTGTCCCTAGTAGCAACAACACATCTACAATCTTAGAAGTTTTTGTCACTCTTCTAGATTACTAGAGGCATGAACCTACTATCGAGCATAAATACTCCCTCTTGGAGTCACAAGCAAATACTTGGCCAGAGTAACTACTAGCAACAAAGAGCATGCAAGATCACAAATAACATAGACATGATAGAACAATAATCAATCTGACATAATACTCAATATCCATCGGATCCCCGCAAACACAACATGTAGAATTACAATAAGATGATCTTGATCATGATAGGCAGCTCACAAGATCTAAACATGACGACACAAATAGGAGAAACAACCATCTAGATACTGCTATGGACCCGTAGTGCAAGGATGAAGTACTCACACATCACTTCGGAGGCACGCATGGTGATGAATAAGGCCTCCAGGATGATCTCCCCTCTCCGGCAAGGTGCCGTGAGGAGCTTCAGATCCCTCCCGATCTAGGGACAACGGTGGCGGCGGCTACGGACTTTTTCGTGGAATTCTGATCGGGTGTTTAGGGTTTTCGTCTCGGGTGGTTTATATAGGCGAAGGGGCAAGGTTGGTGGTGCGCCAGGGGGCCCACACCGTAGGGCGGCGCGCCCCCTGGCCACGCCTGGCCCTGGTGAGGCCGCCCTGGGTTGCGTCTCCCCTATCCTTCGGGCTCTGTGTCGTGTCGGGAAAAATAGGAACTTTGGCTTTTGTTTTGTCCAATTCCGAGAGTATTTCTTTACTAGTTTTTCTGAAACCAAAAACAACAGAAAACTAGAAACTGGCTCTGTGGCACTTTTTAATATGTTAGTTCCATAAAATTCATAAAAATGCCACAAAGTGTGGACAAAACATTGTATAATTGGTGCAAAATAAGCATGGAGCATCAAAAATTATAGATACGTTTGCAATATCATAGTCGATCACTTGCCGATATCAAGATCATGTAGACGATCCTTTCGGCGCGACGTTCTGGTAGCACTTCCGCAGTTAGTCACACATACGATAGTCGATGAAGACCTTCCTCTTCCTTGTTCCAGCAGGGCAGCGGAGGTTGTAGATCTCCACGGAATCCCAACAGAACGACGGTGTGGTGGTGATGGTGGAGAGATTTCTGTAGGGCTTCGCCTAAGCCGGAGCAGGACGGTGGACGAGAGAGAGAGTGAGACATGTCAGCTAGGGTTTAGGCGCCGAGGGACACGGGGGCCAAGCAGTGGCGCCCTACCCCTCCTTATATGGGAGGGGGCCGGCGGCCAAGGGGGCTCCCTTCCCAAACTAGGATTTGACTTGTCAAACTAGGGTTTGACCCTACCTCCGTTGTGCTTGGCCGAGTTGGCCTAGGGCTTGATGCGGCCAACCCTTTAGGGCATGGCGCATCCAAGTACCCCCTCCAGGGGTGGTGGACCTTCCAGAACATTCTAGAAGCTTCCGGTTAAAACTCCGAAAACATTTCTGAACCCCGGAAATTGACTTTCCTTATATTAATCTTATTCTCCGGACCATTCCGGATATCCTCGTGATGTCCTAGATCCAATCTGAGACTCTGAACAACATTCGGTCTCCAATTCACATTCCATGTCTACTCAAACAACATCGAATCCTTAAGTGTGTCTCCCTATGGTTCATGAACAATGCATACATGATCGAGCCACCTATCCAATCAGTAACCAATAGTGGGATCTGGAAATCCATAATGGCTCTCACATATTTCTACGATGACTTCATGATCGAATGAACCATTTACATACGATACCAATTCCCTTTGTCGCGTGATACTTTACTTATCCAAGCTTTGATCGTCAGTATCTCTATACCTAGTTCAACCTTGTTACCGACAAGTACTCTTTACTCATTTTGTGATATGACATCCCTTGTGACCTAGTCACATGCTTGCAAGCCAATTGGATGACATTCCATCGAGAGGGTCTAGAGTATATCTATCCGTCATATGGATGGACAAATCTCACTCTTGATCCATGTGCTTCAACACATACTTTCAGAATACCTAATGCCACCTTTATAACCACCCAGTTACGAAGTAGTGTTTGATGTCATCAAAGTATCCATCCAGTGATGGTTATTAACATAATCTCATGGTCGAAGGATTAGGTTACTATGTATTTGAAAGCTTGTAGCAAACGAACTCTAAATGACTTGATCTTACGCTATAGGAGTGTGTCCATCACATCATTCTCCTAATGATATGATCTTGTTACTAATAACATCTAATGTCCATGATAAGGAAACCATGATCATCTATTAATCAACAAGCTAGTTCAACAAGAGGCTTACTAGGGACTCTTTTATGTTTACAAAACACACAAGTATTAACGTTTCCGATTAATACAATTATAGCATGAGATGTAAACATTTATCATAAACACAAATATAATAATAACTATTTGGGCATATCTCCGACAAAAACAATGGCTTAAGAAACAAAGGACAGAATCTGTCCAGAAAAACAACAACAACAAAATGTAATTAGTTCACCAACTTAGGAATGTCAAGAATTTTTATGATTTTTTGCATACATAGGATTAAAATTTGTAACGTTAGTATAAATTTTATCTCAATACGAGTTATAGAGAAAATCATAAAAATCTTTTCGTGAACAACAGCGTGAAGGAATATGCAACACCAAATAGATTTTTCAACTTTGAAACATCTAAATGGGTAAAACTTGGAACTTTATTGAAAACTATAGAAATAAAACGAAAATAAAACCCTATTGCAACAACAAGAGTGCAGAAGAAAAACCAAAATTAAAACAACCGGGTTGCCTCCCCATAAAGGGCTTCTTTATAGTCATATAGCTAGGCTTACATACCTTTGTTTTCAATAGGGGAACATGTTGTGTGAGTAATGCTTATTGATTCTCGCCTTTTCAATATTAAAAATAAAATATGATAAAAATAACAGGATCCCATGGTGTGATCAAGCTAATCAAGATATTTAAAACTTTAAAGAATGACAGGACACACCATGGAGCATAAATCAAGTAACATCAAAATCTAACTTTCTTCCTATGTATTGGCATTTTATAAATGAATGAATCAAAATAATTATTAGTACCAATTCATGTTATCATTATATGAATGCAACTTATAATTGTTAGAAGCATAAAGAGGGATCTTATCACCTCCTCGTTCATAATAGTTGCAAGTAGTAAAAGCAAAGTTGACAATATAATTACTAGATTGAGGCAACTTTGTAAATTTTGAACATAGTGAGTATCATTAAATTTACTATGACAATCATAAGCATGCTTCCCTCTCTCAAAATAGTTGCAAGAATCAATATAATCATTAATACCATGGTTGCTTGCAAGTAGGATTTCCATAAGATAATTCAACATCATGCATATATGTCCTACATAAAGCATATTTCTCCGCTATGGTGTAAATAGAAGAATTCAAGAATGATATAGGACTCTCATGAATGAGAGTATAATAACAACCAAAAAGTTTATCATTTTTATCCTCACATAACCTAGTACCTAAGCATGGAGGATTATCCAACAAAGTAAGACCATTGTCCAAGGCATTATCATATTCCATATCCAAATCGTACTTATTATCAAAGTCATTATTTGGATCCATTAAATCAATAGTATACATATCATCATCATATTCATCATAATAACAAGTTTCATAAAAGACCAATGAGCATTGAGTTTGAGGATTACTATCATATTTAGGAGGTCCTCATTCTTTCTTTTTTTGCTATTTTTCTCTTCATTATCTATGTCCTTCTCTTGGGATGCATGGACATCCCCAAGCTTAGTTTTCATCATCTTATTGTTGTTCCTCGTCACTCTCCTAATCTTGGGGGTGCATGGGTATCCCCAAGCTTAGGATTTTGTCATCTTCTTCCTGCAAAACAGTACTGCTTCCTATGGCACTTCGTTTACAAGCATTGGTACCCATAAGAAGATTCAAGATTTTAACATACATAAGTAATGGCTCTCTCACATATTTGGTACTAGGAGACCCCATAGTTTTATCTTTCCAATTTTTATGGTTTTTTATATAAGGAAATGGTAAATATAAAATTGAAAGTAAACTAAGGAAAAACTCACAACCAAACAAGTTAAAGAAGTAAACCTTCCCAAGCTTGTTGAGTAGAGATCAAGACATGCATGATATAATATGGGATGGGGTAGAGGTTGCAAGGTATGCATGGTGGATTGTGCGAGATAAGGACATGACGTGGAGAGGAGCATTTTCAAATTAATCAGTATTAATTAAATTTCCAAATAAAAACGCTTACGAGAGAGACTGGGCAGGCAAAATGTAACACGTGATGGGGTAAAGGTGGTTAGGGACGCATGGCGATCATTGGTATGATGTGAAGAGGAGCGTTTCCGAATTAACCGGTATTAATGAAGTTTCCAAATATAATGTTTATTGAGGTTTTCAAATAATAAGATGAAGGACAAGCCAAGGTGGGGGCATTACAAATTTTGCAGATCATGGTCTACCGGGTGGACATGATTTATCAAGGCCTGGGTGATCAAAACAATATAGGTAGTTAGATTTCATTAGAATAAAGATGATATAGTATCAAGGCTGTCGTTGGTGATCAAAGCAATATAGATATAGTTAGATTTCATTAGAATAGAGATGATATAAGGTGCCAAGTCTTATTTTTATACACTACAAATTGGTAAATCTAGAAAAGTATACATACCGAGTCCTACATTAATTGACTCGGTTTATCGAGATATGCATGTAGATACGAAGGAAATAAAATATTTATTATAGTAGAAAAGCAGATACTATGAGACAACATTAACAATTCCATATCTCCGAAAAAACCAATAGGACAAATCTAAATAGGGAATAAAGAAAAATAAAGAAAAACACACTGTGACGCTCTAGAGTCTAGATTAACCACCGGAAATCAAGGCCGCAGGATATCACGCCAGAAAGCGCCCGGCCCACCCGCGCTTCCCCTAAAAAACAACAGAGGGAAAGAGTGCTAGGTGTATATATAGGAAATAGATTAGAGATTGGAAGGCCTACTCCAAACTTGTTGACCTAGCCGTCCAACTAGTACTCATGGCGCCTTCGTGGATACGCAGCGCCGCCGCGACCGAGAACGCGCCGGCTGACGACTTCCAGTCCAACGACTGCGGCATCTGCTTCCTTCCGGTCAGTTGCAAAGCGTCGCCGGCCTTCCAGGTACTACCAACGGTCGTGCAACGCCCAATCTTCCAATTTAATCCATCGATCGGAACCGATCTATATCTATTTGCCGTGCTGATGATTGCGCAATGGTTTGTTTCGCAGTGCGACGCCGGGCACGTGCTCTGCTCGTCCTGCCGGGACATGCTGGTGCTGCCGGCGGGGAGGTGCCACGTGTGCTGCGGCAAGGCCGCATGCCGCGGCTCCCGCCGGGACCACGGCCGTGACCTCTGGCCGGAGTACTACGAGCCTCGCCTCCGAAGCCGCGCGCGCCGTGCGTGGTGCCGCTGCCCCTGCGAGGACTGCGGCTTCGAAGGCTCCACGGCGGAGCTCCTCTGCCACTTCGTCAGCGCGCATGACTGGCCGTGCACCAACGGGGTGACCGCTGGGGACACCATCACCGTCCGCCTCCACGACGGCATCAACGTCGTCGCCGTCGACTGCATCGGCGACTCCGACGACGACAACCGCCGGGACTTCGCCCGCCGGTACCTGATCATGCTGCAGGTGGAGCGCGAGACGTTCGGCCGCCTGGTCTCTGGTTTCTGCCTACGCCCCCGCGTCGCCTCTATCGACAGGACCTCCTTCTTGTCAGCAAGGGCCGACCCGGAGTGCCACCTCAGCCTCTCCTACTCGCGCAACGTCCGCGCCGCCGACGGCGACGACACACTGGTGCAGCGCTACGACCAGACGACCGACGCCAGCGTGCCCTGCAGCGATGCCGCCCGTGGGGTGCCCGACAACGACAGCTGGTTCGAGGCCCAGGTCTACCGGTCCGTCGACCTTGAGGACGACGAGGAGACCGTCGAGGTCAACCTTAGGACTGTTATCCACTAGATCCGTGCTTGTCGCAGCAGAGGAAACGGTTTGGGATGATGATTGGGGATCAAAGATCTTCGGTTAGGATATGTCAATTTGTTGGAACATTTTGTTACTCATGCTCGACTATTACAAGTGGAAGTTGTGAACGAGCTCGGGTGTTGGACGTGAGTCTGTATCAAACATTTTATCAAAAGTTTCAAAAAGATTATGAATATATTGTAGCATCTGAAATTTTCACGGTCATCCCAAACCGTTTATCATATAAAATTTTACACAGAGGAAACGGTTTCGGATGATCCGTGAAAGGGTATAAAATTTCACGCAGCAGAGGAAACGGTTTGGGATGATCCGTCGAGTACATCGTACAAATTTTACACAAAATTATCATATAAAAAGGGTATATTATAACGGTCATCCAATTCTCGTCGAAATTATGAACGTGCCCCTATGATTCGGCTAATTGAAATAATGTCGCTTCATTTTACCAACTTGTTACACAAGAGTTTAAAGAAGGGTTTGTATGACTTTTGTTTGGTGAGGCCAATTCACATCTGTTTGGCTTGTTTCCTGACATGTGGGTCCCATGACTCGATCATTCTTGTGACCATTATCCTGACAAACTGTCCCAGCATATTTTGCCCGCATCAGTGTGAACACCAAAGCACCCCTCAGCCAGGCCCGGATTCGGCCGTTTTTTCGGAGCCAGCCTTGCTGCGTGCGAAAAGGGGAACGCGATGGCCAAGCTCATGCAGGCAAGGAGATGGCGGGAGGCCGCGCGCGGCCTCGAAATTCCGGCGGGAGGAATTCGCTCACCGCCCTCGTGCTCCCCTCCCTATTTAGAGACGACGGTGTTCCGCCCCCAAAATCCATATCCACCATTCCACCTCCTATCGACTTCCCCCTCCCTCCCATCAGATTTAGTTCGATGTCGTTCAATTCTTCTGCTTCCAGCACGAAGACGCTGGTCCTACCATCTTCGTCGGCGAGCACGACATCAGTTGGCCATCCTGCTTCACCCCGGAGCCAGTCCTTGGGTGTCCTTCAGGCTACTCCGGCGAAGGCGCTCACGGTGTCTAAACCTCTCCCGAGGGCGAAACATGACCGGCACCAAACCTCCATGGGTGTTCGGTATATTACCATGTAATCTAGATGACTCTAGTGCAAGTGGGAGCCTGTTGGAGATATGTCCTAGAGGAAATAACAAAAATTAGTTATTATATCTTTGTGTTTATAATAAATGTTTATATTCATGCTATAATAGTATTAACCGGAAACATTAATACTTGTGTGATTTGTAAACTTGTAAGAGTCCCTAGTATAGCCTCTTTATAATACTAGCTTGTTGGTTTATAGATGATCACGGTTTCCTCATCATGAACATTGAGATGTTATTAACAACAAGATCATATCATTAGGAGAATGATGTGATGGACATACTCCTATAGATAAGCGTAGCATAAATATCAAGTCATTTCAATAGTTTGTTTGCTATAAGCTTTCTGATATATAGTAACCTAATTCCTTCGACCATAAAATCATGCTAATCACCATCATCGGATGGATGCTTTAATGACATCAAATACCACTTTGTAACTGGATGGTTATAAAGGTGGCACTGAGTGTTTAGAAAGTATGTGTTGAGGCACATGGATCAAGAGTGGGATTTGTTCATCCATATGACGGATAGATATACTCTGGGCCCTCTCGGTGGAATGTCATCCAATTAGCTTGCAAGCATGTGACTGGCTCACAGGGTATCACATATCACAGGAACGAGTAAAGAGTACTTATCGGTAACGAGGTTGAGCTAGGTATGCAGAGATACCGACGAACAGACCTCGGATAAATAAAATATCGCGAGACAAAAGGAAATTGGTATCGTATGTAAATGGTTCATTCGATCGCAAAGTAATCATAGAATATGTGGGGAGCCATATGAATTTCCAGATTCCTCTATTGGTTATTGATCGGAGAAGAGTCTCGGTCATGTCTACATAATTCACGAACCGTAGGGAGAGACACTTAAGGATTCAATGTTGTTTAGTAGATATGGAATGTAAGTAGGAAGACCAAATGTTATTCGGAGTCTCGGATGGGATCCGGGATATCACGAGCAGATCTGGATTGGTCCGAAGAATAAGATTTATATACGGAAAGTCCAATTCCGGGGATCGGGAATGATTCCGGTGTTTTTACTAGAATGATCTAGAAGGGTCTAGAAGGTTCACCGGACCAAAAGGGGAAGATTACATGAATGTGTCATGACTAAGTGGAATTATTGCATCATGTCCTAGGTCACTTGGCTGGGCGTTTAAAAGAAATAAATTAAACTCCAAAATTCAAATTCAAAAGGCAAGTTTGAAAAGTCAAACTAGGACAATGTTTCCTGGTGGAGGAAGGAGAGAATCCTTCTCTCCCTCCACCACGCGCCTAGAAGGAGAGGAGTTGGGGTAGGATTCAAACTCCCCTCTCCCAAGATGCCCCTCCCTCTCATAAATAGAGGGGAGGGGGTGCCCCCCAAGACCACCACAAGCTCCACCCCTCCAAGCCGCCGCCGCTGCCACCACGCCAGCGCCGCCGCCGGATCGCCACCGCCCGAGTCACTACCGGCTCCACCTCCTCCTCTCCGTCTTCTAAACCCTAGACACCGGGGAACCCTACTACTCCACCATAAACCGCTTCGGCTTAAGGCAAAGCCCTGCGGGATTTCCCCTCTAACTCCGACACCACGCTGTCATGCTACCAGAATCGCGAGGAGAGAACTACAACCTCCGCTGTCTGCTGGAACAAGGGAGAGGAAGGTCTTCATCGAGTACCGAACGTGTGACTGACTGCGGGAGCGCTGCCGGAACACAACGCCGGAAGGATCGTCTACGCGATCTTGAGATTGGCAAGTGAACGACTACATCACCCACGAGAATCTGCTCTAGTTAACCACTTTGGAATCTTCGAGGGTGAGTACTCTATCGACTCGTTGCTACAATCTAGTAGATAGATCTTGGCTTGTGTGTGTTCATGCGGTAGAAAAAAAATTTCCATGCTGCAAACCCCTACATTCGCTACAGTGATGCCCATTAGTGCAACAGCAGCCCTGGCTCTGGGGTCCATTATTTGCATGTCCTTATCCATTTCAGCTCTAAAGGCCTTGTCGGTATCTGATATCACTTTGAGCGGGGGGCGATTGAATCTTCTGTTGTCCGAGTTGGGCAACTTGTTTCCCGCTTTTTGCACTTGTTATTTTTCTGCTTTGCTTGCTTAATAATTTTACGGTCACAATCTGATTTCAGATTCATCGATATTTGGGATGGTTGCTCAAGAAAGGACTTAGCCCATTTTTTCATCAAATACTGGCTTTAGCTCGGGATTTTTGGGTGCAAAAAAAGCCTTAACTTGGGCATCCACATCCGCGGCATATTCCTCATCATTCTTGTCATAAGGTCTCTTGAGAAGAGCCGGCGGGATGTCGACTATCTTCGTCGTTTTACCTTACTTCTAAGTTAGTCGCGGGGGAGCGGCGACCTTCCGTTTTTTCGACGAGGTAGTATTGCACGGAGGCAGAGGCGGAGATCGAGTATTGCGTGGAGGCGGAGATAGAGTTTATGTACTCACGCTGCGGCGATCGACATTGGGGTGGGGTGGACTTGGAGGTTGACGATCATCGGGACGGGGTAGACATGGATTCCTCGGAGTCGGTCGCCTTGACGCCGAGCCTGGAAACTTTATGTACTTCTTCTTCCATAAAATGATGTTGCGCTTGACATTTCCTAGCTTCCTAAAGCCTTAAGGCGTAGAGATGTCAATCTCTAGGTCCACAAAATCCTCCACTAGGTCATCCACCGTGACACAAGCATAGCCAGGTGGAATCGGAAGAGAATGGTGGAGTGCTCCAGGTAGACAAGGTAAAGTAGTGTCGATCGCCACCTTGAAGGACAGGTTGTTCATTGGCTGATGTATCTCACATTGTGTCATCTCTCTGACATCATCCACGGGGTAGTGAGGAGTCGGTGCATCATCCATTAGAGCTTGATCATCAACTCAGACCTCCATGGAAGCCACGTTGCTTCTCCGCCAGCTAAGATCCAATGCAGGATCAATAGCCTGCGGCTGAGTTGATGACCTTTGACTAATTACTTCCATGAGCTTCTTCATCCTAGCTAGGTCCTCTTCTATCTTCCCGATCCGGTCTGCCTCCCGGTCCTTATTTCTTTGACGACTTTTGTAACTGTCATCGTACTGGGGAAACCCTTTCTTCCATGTAACATCGGCGCCTTTGCGTCGTGTTCGTATAGCTTTTTTAGGATTCTCGGCGGCGCATGTCAGCTAGTCGTTCTCTCTCTCTTAGGCCGGAACAATCCCAATTGAGCTTCGTTCATTGCTGTAACAAGTGATTTGGAGGGTATTAGAATTTTTCTTGAAATAATGTCTTCCCTATTCTGGGACCAATGATCCCCCATGCCCGTACCACCAGTGCTTTGACCTCTCGGGGTATCCATCTGTACCAGGAGTGATACCTCTATCCCTCATGTCCCGCTCCATAGTTTCCCACTTAGGCACGGCACTCTTGTAGCCACATGTCCCTATTTTATGGTGGTATTTCTTTTTTGCAGTATTTATCGCATTCTTTTCCTACTTTGCCTTGGCTACCGACGATTGCTTGTACGTTACAAAATCGTTGCACTGTTCTCTCAACTTCTCGTTTTCTCCTTTGAAGTGTGGAGTTTTTTTTGCGAAATACTTCGCGTATAAACCTTTATTGTGGTTCCGGTACAGTTCGGCCATCTTCATTAGTGCCCACTCCTTGACTTTTTCTCATCTTTCAAGCCCACCCGGCCTTAGGGTAGTACCATCTGCCTTGAATTCTTCATACTCTGGAGGTAGTATGAAATGTGGTATGAGTTTTGCCAAAGGTCATCTTTGGCATCATTGGTGACATAACTATTGGATTCTTCACCTGGTTTCTTTGATTTATTCCATTCTTCAATGGTGATCGGGAGGTTGTCCCTAACAATCACCCCGTATTGATTTATAAACATCCTTCAGTGATTTTCTAGAGAAATCGGTTCTCCATTATTATCTATTTCATTGATGGTGAACCTTTGATTACCATCCAACTTTCTATTCGGGGTTCGTTTTGTTCAAGATGTCGATTGCTTCGATCCGGTGGGCTAA
Source organism: Avena sativa (assembly GCA_916181665.1). Lineage (NCBI taxonomy): Eukaryota > Viridiplantae > Streptophyta > Magnoliopsida > Poales > Poaceae > Avena > Avena sativa. The sequence goes on along the minus strand of OV702285.1, from coordinate 35,633,857 downwards.
AAGAAGAAGAGAGAGTAATTAATATATATATATATCGAGATCAATTAATGAATAGAGGTCACACGAAGCTTAATATATATATATACCTCGCCTGATGCTGACGAGGGGCCATCATTGTTATTGTTTCTTTGCCCTTTGTCCATCAGGTCTTTCCCTTCGTACATCAGGTTTTGCTCTATCCATCACAAGATGGATTCAGATATGAGGATATATCTTCCTCGAGCTCGATATCTTCACCGGTGGTAATAAGAGAAATTTCACCTCTTATCATGCCCTGAAAAAGATGTTCACCGCTGCGATCATCCATGACTTAACTGTCCCAAAAAGAAAGGTAAAGAAAGTTAGAAAAAAATTCCATGACTTAACATTTATAGAATAAATACTAATAATATACTACTAACATTTCCTAATACTAATATAAACATTAATATAGTAATTATAATAATACTAATATAAACATTACTACAAACATTAATACTAAACAAAAATTAATAATAAACATTAATATTAAATATTAATACTAAATATTAATATTAAATACTAAACATTACTACAAATATTAACACTAAACAAACATTAATAATAAACATTCATACTAAAAAAATATTAATATTAAATATTAATACTAAATATTAATATTACATCCTAAACATTACTACAAACATTAATACTAAACAAATATTAATAATAAACATTAATACTAAAAAATATTAATATTAAATCCTAAACATTACTACAAAAATTAATACTAAACAAATATTAATAATAAACATTAATACTAAAAAATAATAATACTAAACCCTAAACATTATTACAAACATTAATATTAATAAAAAAAGCATCATATTAATAACAAATATTAAAACTAAATTAATAACCTCCAGCAAGATGGGCGGCCGGAGGAGGCGAGGTGGGCGGCCGGCGGCGCGGCGAGGCGGTAGCGGGGTGGCGAGCGCGCGCGGCAAGGTCAGCGGCGGTGCGGGGCCGCGTGGCGGCACGGTGCGCATCGGCACGGCGAGGCGGTCGGAGACAAAGACGGCGACGCGGGAATCGGGCATCACCTCCCCGTTATTCTCTGTGTCGTATTGCCTGCTTCGTCTTCCTCGAGTTCGCCAAGTGCTAGGTGGGCACGGTCGAGGCGGGCGCGACGTATTTATAGCCCCCTTTAGCCCCGGGTTAAGCCACGACCCTGAACTAGAGGCTCTCTAGCCCCTGGCCGTGGCTTAACCTGGGACTAAAGAACCCTCCTGATGACCCACAAGTATAGGGGATCGCAACAGTCGTTTATTGATTCGACACAAAAGAAGCCAAAGAATACTTGCAAGCCTTAACAACTGAGTTATCAATTCAGCTGCACCTGGAAATAGTTCTTGCTCATAGAAGTTTATCAGTAGCAACAATTTGTAGTAGTAACAGCAAAGCAACAGCAGTAGCAAAATAAGAGCAATAGTAACAATAGCAGCAAACAGTAGGATATGAGCGCGGTAGGCATTGGGATGGATGGACGGGCGTTGTATGGACGAGTCTAAACATGTAACTACAAGATCTAGGACAATTGCAGATAAATAAGAATAAGCATCCAAGTACTAAACAATCATAGGCATGTGCTCCATATATATTCATGCGTGCTCGCAATGAGAACTTGCATAACATCTTTTGTCCTGCCAGCCCGTGGTAGTGGGGCCTCAAGGGAACTACTGGAAATTAAGGTGCTCCTTTTAATAGAGCACCAGAGCAAAGCATTAACACTCCATGAACACATGTGATTCTCACATCACAGCCATCCCCTCCGGTTGTCCCAACTTCTGTCACTTCGGGGCCTTTGGATTCGGACAATTATATGTGTACACAACTTGCAGATAAGATCACAAACAATACTATCATAATGATTCAATAATAAGTTCAAATCTGAGATCATGGCACTCGGGCCCTAGTGATAAGCATTAAGCACAAGAAGTTGCAACAAAGTCAAATAGCACTAATAGAGATACTAGGCACCTTGCCCTAACAATCTTATTCGATTACATGATAGAACTCATCCAATCCCTACCATCCCCATATCCTACAGCGAGGGATTACTCACTCATGGATGAGGGAAACATTGATGGTTGATAGAGAGGCGTTAGTGATGATGATGGCGATGATCCTCCCCAAATTCCATGTCCCGGCAGGGTGCCAGAACAGAGTTTCTGGTTCCGAATCGTGGCTTCTGGTGGTGGCGGCGCAGCGGAACTCTTTCTGCAAAAACTACGAACCCCCCTCGGTTTCTAGGCCAGAAGACATATTATAGGCAAAGAGAGAGGCCGAGGGGGTGCCTGGGCTGGCCACACCCCTCCCAGGCGCGGGGTGGGCCCACCCGCGCGGCAGGGGGTGTGGGCCACCCAGGGATCCCCTCCGTCTCGTATTCTGGCTCCGTGGATCTTCTGGTGAAATAGGATTTTTGGCATATTTTCTAGGATTTTTCCTGATAGTTGATTTTCTGCACAAAAACTAGACACCAAGATAATTCTGTTGAAAACAGCGTCAGTCTGTGTTAGTTGTATCCAAATCACACAAGTTTAGAGGAGAAACAATAGCAAAGTGTTTGGGAAAATAGATACGTTTTGGACGTATCAACTGCCTCCTCTAGTCTCGGGTCCAGCCCCCACCTAGGACCAGTGGTTATTTTTGGCCGCTTCGTTTTCGCGCGCGGAGCCACCCTCTAGTCCCGGGTCCAGCCCCCACCCGGGACTAGAGGTTTTTTTTTGTACATTTTCTTGTTTTAATTATATTAATTAGAAAACTTTGGAAATTCATATCTCCTATTGTATAAATCCAAATAATACAAATAATATGTCTATTATTATTAGAAAAATATAAGGAATCTGAATATAACATCCATACATATGTTTGCATCATGTATAAGTTATGCCATTTTCAAATCAAAATGCAATCACTATTTGTTTTCATATTTTTGAATTTGACAAAAATTTCAACATGAAAATTGTTTGAATTTGAATAACTAATCCAAAAATATTCTCTGTTTCTAAAATAGAGGGTTTTTTGTAATTTAATTTTTTTAGTTTATATAACTCAAATCAATTAGAAAACTTTGGAAATTCATAGCTCCTACTATATAAATTCAAATAATACAAATAACATGTCTATTATTATCATAAAAATAACGATCATGATAATATAGCATCCATACATCTGTTTGCATCATGTATCCATATTTTCTGTTTGAATAACTATTTCGGGGGCCTTTAGTCTCGGTTGGAAGCAATAACCGAGACTAAAGATATTTCCCGCCATTCTCAGAGCCGTCAAGCCACGCGCTATGCTTCCCGCCATTTCTATTTGCTTCCCGCCATGTTTTCCCACCCTTTGCCTCTATATCTAGGTCGATCGACATGGCCGTCCACACAAATCCACACATTCCCCTCTCATAATAATGGACACCACATACTGGCAATTCTGACCCTCGAGGAGACCGAGGCGTTGTGCGCCTCCAGCTACCCATGCCCGCTAGGTTACCGGGACTAATGGACTGTTTCCTACTATGAATTTCCTGAACTATGAAGATGTTGTTCTATTATTGAGCCGGTGAGCTAACTAATTTCACATATTAGGGAGTGCCTCTATGACCAACAATGTGGAGATGCATAAGGACTGGATCCTTAGGCATCTCCACAGAGCTGGCCGTAGTGTTGTCCCTTATCTCGCACACCGTCTTGCAGTTTATAACTTCTCTAACTAGATCAATACGCCTGGGAGCTAACTGATTTCACATATTAGGGAGTGCCTCTATGTACAACTTAATGTTGGAGATATGCCCAAGAGGCAATAATAAAAGTAGTTATTATTATATCTTCATGTTTATGATGAAAGTTTATATCTCATTCTATAATTATATTAACCGGAAACATTAATACTTGTGTGATTTGTAAACATAAGAATCCCTAGTAAAGCCTCTTGTTTAACTAGCTTGTTGGTTGAAAGCATGATCATGGTTTCCTGATCATGACCATTGAGATGTTAGTAAACAACAAGGTCACGTCATTAGGAGAATGATGTGATGGACACACTCCTAATAATTAAGCATAGCATAAAGATCAAGTCATTTTAAATATAGTTCAGTTGCTATAAGCTTTCAAATACATAGTAACCTAAATCCTTCGACCAAGAGATCATGCTTATCACCATCACTGGATGGATACTTTGATGACATCAAACACCACTTCATAAGTGGGTGGTTATAAAGGTGACATTGAGTGTTCGGAAGGTATGTGTTGAGGCACATGGATCAAGAGTAGGATTTGTCCATCCTATTGGAGATATGCCCAAGAGGCAATGATAAAGTGGTTATTATCATATCTTCATACTTATTATAAATGTTTATATACCATGCTATAATTGTATTAACCGGAAACATTAATACTTGTGTGATTTGTAAACATAAAAGAGTCCCTAGTAAAGCCTCTTGTTAAACTAGCTTGTTGGTTAATATATGATCATGGTTTCCTGATCATGAACATAGAAGATGTTATTAACAACAGGGTCATATCATTAGGAGAATGATGTGATGGACATACTCCTATAGTTAAGCGTAGCATAAAGATCAAGTCATTTAATATACTTCATTTGCTATAAGCTTTCTGATACATAGTAACCTAATTCCTTTGACCATGAGATCATGTTAATCACCATCACCGGAAGGATGCTTTGATGACATCAAACACCACACCGTAACTGGGTGGCTATAAAGGTGGCATTGAGTGTTCGGAAAGTATGGGTTGAGGCACATGGATCAAGAGTGGGATTTGTCCATCCATATGACGGATAGATATACTCTGGGCCCTCTCGGTGGAATGTCATCCAATTAGCTTGCAAGCATGTGACTGGCTCACAAGGGATCACATATCACGGGAACAAGAAAAGAGTACTTATCGGTAACGAGGTTGAACTAGGTATGCAGAGATACCGACGATCAAAACCTCGGATAAGTAAACTATCGTGAGACAAAGGGAAATTGGTATCGTATGTAAGTGGTTCATTCGATCGCAAAGTAATTATAGAAATATGTGGGAGCCATATGAATTTCCAGATTCCTCTATTGGTTATTGATCGAAGAAGTGTCTCGGTCATGTCCGCATAATTCACGAACCGTAGGGAGACACACTTAAGGATTCGATGTTGTTGAGTAGTTATGGAATGATGAGTAAGAGACCGAATGTTGTTCGGAGTATTGGATGGGATCCGGGATATCACGAGGAGATCCAGAATGGTCCGGAGAATAAGATTCATATAAGGAAAGTCCTGTTTCGGAGTTGGGGAATGATTTCGGTGTTTTCATCAGGAATGTTCTAGAAGGGTCCGGAAGGTCCGGCACTCCGGAGGGGAAGGGTACATGAATGTGTCATGAAAATGTGGAATGGTTGCATCATGGACTAGGTCACTTGGCTAGGCAAAATAAAGGGAGAAATCAAATCCTAGTTTGAAAGTCAAACGCCAATTTGAAAAGTCAAACGGCAAGTTTGCTTGGTGGAGGGAGAGTAGGAAACCTACTTGGGGAGGAAGAACCACTCCCTCCACACGCCGGCCAAGGAGGAGGAGTTGGAGGAGGACTCCCTCCTCCTAGCCGCCTCCCTCCCACCTATAAAATAACGGGTAGGGCGCCCCCTACCCTCACACACCCAAAACCCTAGCTCCTGGCGCCTCCACCCAAGTGCAGCCGCCGCCACCTAGGGCTCCTCCAAGTCACCGAGTTAGGGCTTCCCCAAGCCCTAGCCGCCGGCTACACCACCCCCCCCCCCCCGCCCTTGGTGCCTATAAACCCTAGATCACCAAGGCCCTCTCTCATACTCCACCATACTCGCTCCAGCTTAGGCGAAGCCCTGCGGGATCTCCCCTCTACTTCCGACACCACACCGTCGTGCTGCCGGAATCACGAGGAGAGTGCTACAACCTCCGCTGCCTGCTGGAACAAGGGAGAGGAAGGTCTTCATCGAGTACCGAACGTGTGACCGACTGCGGAAGCGCTGCCAAAAGGATCGTCTATGCGATCTTGGGATCCGAAGTGTACGACTACATCATCCACGAGAATATGCTCTCGTTAACCGCTTTGGATCTTTGAGGGTTAGTACTCTATCGACTCGTTGCTACAATCTAGTAGATAGATCTTGGCTTGTGTGTGTTCATGCGATAGAAAAATTTTGTTTTCCATGCTACGAACCCCTACAGTGGTATCAGAGCCATGTCTATATGCAGATCTATTGCACGAGTACAACACAATGGTCATTGTGGGCGTTGATGCTTTTGTTGTCGATTGCTTCTTGTGTACTTTGCATCTTGCGGTATGGTGGGATGAAGCGTCCCGGGCTAACCTTACATGAAATCGTTCATGAGACTTGCTCCACGCTTGACATGCAACTTGTATTGCATAAGTGGCTTTGCGGGTGCCTGTTTCTCCCAACATAGTTAAGATTCAATTTACAACGGGTGATTGACAATACTAGTATCAATGTTGTGGTTCTTGTTCGTAAGTTAGAACGATACTTATTGAAAGCCCCAAACCACGTAAAACATGCAAAGAAAATTAGAGGCGTCTAACTTTGTTTTGCAGGGGTGTGCTGTGATGTGATATGGCCATGATTGTGATTATATATGATGTATGCAATGTTCCTTATTGTAAGTTGGCAACCGGCAGGAGCCATATGGTTGTTTCCATTAAGTCCTGCGTGTCTATTATTCAAAGTAGTTGTAATAGTTGATGCTGGTGGAAGACAACCATGAAGCGGCGCCATTGACCTTGACGCCACACCGGTGATGATGGAGATCATGTTCGTGCTTGAAGATGGAGATCGGAAGCACAAGAAGAAAGGCCATATCATATCACATATTATGACTTGCATGTGATGTTAATCCTTTTATGCATCTTGTATTGCTTAGTTCACGACGGTAGCATTATAAGATGATCCCTCAAGCACACAATTTCAAGTTTTAAAGTGTTCATCCTTAGTAAGCAGCGTTGCTAAAGCTTGTTGTTTCGAAGCACCACGTGATGATCGGGTGTGTTAGATTCTGCGAGTGTATACAACGTGAGCAAGCCAGATTTACTCATGCAGAAGCTAAGGTTTGATCTTGACGAGCCTAGCATGTACAAACATGGTCTCAGAACACGAAATACCGAAAGGTAAAGCATGAGTCATATAGATGATATGATGAACATGATGATTGTTCGCCTTTGAAACTATATCATGTCACGTGATGATCGGACTTGGTGTAGTGATTTTGGTTCGTGTGATAACTAAAACAATGTGAGGGATATTGTTTTGAGTGGGAGTTCAACAGCAATATGATTAAAAGTTGAACATTATTTATCATAAATTAAATCAAAGTGAATTTGCATAATTGTTGTAGTCATTGGCATCTGTTTACCACCTTGCGCTTAGTTATAATTGAGATGATATAACTATAGAATTCTGGTTAGTTACTTTACGAACTGGTATCGTATTGTTTTGAAGTGTTAATCTAAAGTTTAAAAGTCCCATTGCAAACTTTCAGTAAGTTCCGGTTACTCCATGAAGTTTAATAATTGGTATTAAATCAAGAGTGACAATTCCAAGTGTTAGTGTATGAGTATCATGTTTGTCTCCATGATTCTTGATATTCAATGGATTGTCTTAATATCAAGGATATCTAGGATCTAAAAGAGTTGTTTCAGAAATCATGATGTGTGGAAGATATTGTGATATCTGAAACGAAGTTTTGGTTGCAACATGATAGAGTATAATATGGCAAAATTCATGTTCTCATATTTGATGAGAATTTGCAAAAGGTTAGAGACACTAGTTGTCCTAATCCTCCAAAAGGTTTTGGAGAGCAATATTATACTCGTGATTCACCGCTTACAAGCTAAAAGTAGCTTGATCATGGATAATTCCATGATAAGGGTGAATATTTGATGTAGGTAAAATGTTTACTACACCAAGAGATTACTAAAGAAAGGAATTTGAAAGAACACCAAACATTTGATGATGGTAATCTACTTCAAAGTGCAAATCCAAAGACATTGGTATTTAACTATACACACTTTGGACTATGTGTCATGTGTATGGCTCCACTACTGATGTTGATAGATTCTTTCAAACAGAAAACGAAATACTGAAAGAGAATCTCATAAGTATATGGCAGAAAAGAAAAGACTAGAATTGTTCAGCTTAAGTATATAGATGATATACATGTTATGGATATATTCTTTGCTTATTAAACAATGTGGTTCTTAAGTATTTGATAGTGAATTTGTTGGTGTGAATCGTCATACGAAACAAACTACAATGGCCTAAGTAACTATCAAAAGAATATGTGATGATGTTCATCGAGAACAAATAAAGGGTTATTGTGCTGCTTGTTAAACATCAAAGCTTGCCTTCAAGATTTGTTTTATCAGGCATTATGAGAACAAAAGGGTTGTTCAAATAATTGCCGTAATCAATAAAAGATGGATGATTCACAAATCTCGTTGGAGAAATCACATCCATAAAACTAGTGCTAAAAATGTCGAAAGACAAATTGATTGAAAGATCACTTAGGAAGTGACATCGCCGTTTAAATTATATTGGAAAGAAAACATGAAGAAACTCCATGTGGATGGAATTTTGGAGTCCTTTTGATTTTGATCAAATGACGCTTGTGAAACTTTCCTAGAGATAATTAAAACTTCGTTCATAGGACAAAAGGGCACGAATGACTAGCTTATTGGAACTTGTACATATTGTTGTATGAAGTCCATTATTTGTAGTCAAGAGCGATGGATTTCAACTTCATATGTTTTCTCCGAATTTGAGTGAATATATAAATATTAACTTAATAATGATGAAGTATGGAACATTTGAAAAGTTCAAAGATTTTCAAGATGAAGTGCAAAATCATTGTAACAAGAATATAAATAGTTTATGATAAGATCATAAAGGAAGATATTTGAGTTACAGGTTTAGCATAATACCTAAGATTTAAAGAATCGTTCCATGGATTTGCATTTCCCGAAACACCATAAGAGTATGGAGCGTTCGAGATATGTAATTAAACCTTGTTTGACATGGTAAGATCAAAGGTGTAATCTATAAAACTGTCATTATATTTTAAAGATTAAAAGCTCTAGAGACTACCATTTTTCCACTGAAAAGAGCTCCATCATAATCCGTTGAAATGACACCATATAAAGTTATGGCTTGGGATTAAACCCAATTTGTCCTTTCTTAAACATTGGTATGCTATGCATAAGAAAGATGTTTGCAACCAAAGTCGGATGAACCTGTCTTTGTATGTTATTTCTAATAACTGTTAAGTATTCCTCCATAACACCGGATACAAAAGTGTTTGTTGCTTAGAACGTCAAGTTTCTTTGAGAAGGAATTTTCCGTGAAAAGATAAGTGGGAGGAATATAGAACTTTGATAAGGTTAAAAGAACCTTAGCTATATGTGCAAAGTTGCGCAGCGCCGAAAAGTGTTCCGGAGGCAGCAACAATGCTCATGGCTCACGTGCCTCAAAAGTTGTGGTTACGGAGGTCAAAATTTCTATTGAACCAAGTAGGTCGGGTAAACAATCAAATACCAAGATTTGAGGGTTGAATCATTATTTGAAAATAATGAACGGACAACATGCAAAGAAGCGATGATGGGCCCTGACTCCATAAAATGGCTTGAAGCCATAAAATCCGTGATAGTTCCATACACAAGAAATCAAGTTTTGAACTTGAAGGACCCTCGAGAAAGGTGTAAGACCTTACAGTTGTGTTTGGATCTATAAAATAGACATGGATGTTTCACATCTATGAAATAGTCGACATGTTGGGAAAGAGTTCACAACAATGTTCAAAGGTTGACCATGACAAGATTTGATCTTTCATAGCGATATTTAGTCTAGACGGATTAATGTAGCAACCACTACATATAATTTTGTTATGTGGTAGTTGAATAAACAAAACAAGTTCTTCTAATAGAATTGTTACCTAGGACATGTGCATAACGCGGTCCATAGGGTTTTGTTAATTCAAAGGATGCTAAAAGCATATGCAAACTTCAATGGTTGAAGTAAGCATCGCGGAGTTGGAATCTTCATTATGATGAAACTGTTAAAGGAGTTTAAATTCGTCGGAGACGATGAAGATGCTTGCATTTGCAAGAAATTAAGTGGGAGCGCTAAGACATGTTTCTAATACATTATGTGGAAGACATATTGTTGATTGGAAATGATGTATCTTTTATTAACACATATTAACAATTTCATCCTGATGAAAGACTTAGGCAAAAACCCAAATATTTGGCATCAATAGACGCTAATATGGTTGTGCCGAAAGTACATAGATGATGTATTGAATGAGTTCAATATAGAAACTACAAGAAAGGTTCTTGTCGCACAGAAAGGATTGAATGAGTTCAATATTGATGATATATTCAAGTGTATTGACACTTGGTAAGTGAAACAAAGATTCAAGTATAGATTGATACTTGATGTATGAAATCACAAAGAGTATTTATATCAATCATACTGTGATATGTACAAATCCAGATATGTCCTATGCTCTAAATGTTATGAGCATATACCAGAATGATTTATAAGATGATCATTGGACGATATTAACGATATTCTTATGATATTTTGGAAGAACTAAGAGTATATTATTTTGTAGAAGTGGAAAATAGATGGTTAGTTCGTTGTAAAAGTACTACATTGATACTAGTTTTGTCACAAAGTACAAATTAAGTTTATCTCAATCTGAACTAAGGGTGGCACAATGTAGTGGAAAGTAAGTTCCTTAATGGATTTGGATGAGTTCCAAAGTTAAGACATTGTGACATATACTACAACAAAAGGCTGAGTATATGACTGCTATTATAGCAGCTAAAGAGGGCATTTGTGTCAAGTAGTTTGTTATCAAACTAGGTGTAGTTCACAGCGGGATAATACTATGAAGATATATTGTACGACAATATTATCAACATGTTTTAACCCCAAAGAACTAAAGGTCTCACCAAAGGACCAAATTTATACAAAGCCATCTCATTAGAGAATGAGTGATGCGTAGAGACGCAAAGACATGCAATTACACACGGACCTGAAAGTGTCAGATCCGGAGATCAGTTGATCACTAGCAATTGTGTAAATACAACACCGGAAAGCCATAGGTGTTGAATGCACAAAGGTTTGAAACTAGATTATTGACTCTAGTGCAAGTGGGAGACTGTTGGAGATATGCCCAAGAGTCAATAATAAAGTGGTTATTATCATATCTTCATACTTATGATAAATGTTTACATACCATGCAATAATTGTATTAATCGGAAACATTAATACTTGTGTGATTTGTAAACATAAAAGAGTCCCTAGTAAAGCATCTTGTTAAACTAGCTTGTTGGTTAATATATGATCATGGTTTCCTGATCATGAACATAGAAGATGTTATTAACAACAGGTTCATATCATTATGAGAATGATGTGATGGACATACTCCTATAGTTAAGCGTAGCATAAAGATCAAGTCATTTAATATAGTTCATTTGATATAAGCTTTCTGATACATAGTAACCTAATTCCTTCGACCATGAGATCATGTTAATCACCATCACCGGAAGGATGCTTTGATGACATCAAACACCACACCGTAACTGGGTGGCTATAAAGGTTGCATTGAGTGTTCGGAAAGTATGGGTTGAGGCACATGGATCAAGAGTGGGATTTTTCCATCCATATGACGGATAGATATACTCTGGGCCCTCTCGGTGGAATGTCATCCAATTAGCTTGCAAGCATGTGACTGGCTCACAAGGGATCACATATCACGGGAACGAGAAAAGAGTACTTATCGGTAACAAGGTTGAACTAGGTATGCAGAGATACCGACGATCAAAACCTTGGATAAGTAAACTATCATGAGACAAAGGGAAATTGGTATCGTATGTAAGTGGTTCATTCGATCGCAAAGTAATCATAGAAATATGTGGGAGCCATATGAATTTCCAGATTCCCCTATTGGTTATTGATCGAAGAAGTGTCTCGGTCATGTCCGCATAATTCACGAACCGTAGGGAGACACACTTAAGGATTCGATGTTGTTGAGTAGTCATGGAATGATGAGTAAGAGACCGAATGTTGTTTGGAGTCTCGGATGGGATCCGGGATATCACGAGGAGATCCAGAATGGTCCGGAGAATAAGATTCATATAAGGAAAGTCATGTTTCGGAGTTGGGGAATGATTCCGGTGTTTTCATCGGGAATGTTCTAGAAGGGTCCGGAAGGTCCGGCACTCCGGAGGGGAAGGGTACATGAATGTGTCATGACAATGTGGAATGGTTGCATCATGTACTAGGTCACTTGGCTGGGCAAAATGAAGGGAGAAATCAAATCCTAGTTTGAAAGTCAAAAGCCAATTTGAAAAGTCAAACGACAAGTTTGCTTGGTGGAGGGAGAGTAGGAAACCTACTTCGGGAGGAAGTCCCACTCCCTGCACCCGCCGGCCAAGGAGGAGGAGTTGGAGTAGGGACTCCTGTAACACCCTCAGAATCGACCCTATGCAAGTTTTAGCGCTTCCCGCCAAACCCGCATAGAAACAATTCAAAGGTGCCCACCAGGCACTTGCGTGCGGGTGGAAAACGAAGTAATAACATTACACAACAGTCCTCGATGGGACCCACAGAACAGATATATATACAACACGACTCCATGAGTCAAGAATACAGATATAATATACAAAGATCCAAATCACCTTGAAAATGATAGAGCGTCCGACTACGGACAAGATGCAAATGGGACTAAGAGCCCTGAAGAATAACCAATGGCGTCCATAACCCTGCCCAGGCCAAGCCGGAAGGGTAACCCTGCTAACGACGTCGATCTCAAAACCTGCTTAAACAAAAGGGGTGCCGACAAAGGGCAAAGGAAAAAGAGGAGCGTCAGTACTGAGGCCAGTACACGGCGAGACTAGAATTCGGCGGTCCTCGCCTACATAGGTATGGTGGACTGAAGCGGCAGCGGCAGCATGCACTAAACAACCTATAGAGACTCGATACAACTGGTGGCTATCAGAGAGGGGTAAGAAAGACCTATCCGGAACCAACCTGATACTAACACCAAACAATCCCATCCTGGTATTTCCCCCTCGAGACCAAACGAGGAAGTCAACCGAGGAACTCACACCGTTGGCAGTTTTATTTGTTCAGTTATCGTTGTAGCAATTACTAGTCAGGTATAGATAATCATCCTGATAAAATAAGCAGTGGACACTTTTATTTAACCATTCCGTTGTAGTTGTAACACTTACTAGTCAAGTACAATTAGCATGAGGTATCCCAAAACCCAGCAGTTGTTGGTACTTTTATTTAGCCATTCCGTTATAGTTGCAATACTTACTAGTCAGATACAATGGTCGCAAGCGACAACCCAAACAAGCAATTGTTGGCAGTTTTATTTAACCATTCCATTATAGTGAAGCTGATTACTAGTCATTATAAAGTCAAGTTTATAGCTCTACTTTAGTTATAGTTGTCTATGATCGAGATATTGTGCTCCAAGTCGTCCATAACCGCGGACACGGCTTTCAGAAAGTTTTACCCGGTCGGGGTGCACAAATAGCAACACACACTCAATCAACCTTGGAAAAACCAAATCAAAACCCAACGAGGCCTTCACGACAAAGCAATCATAGGATTCAGAAATATTTCAGGGGGCCACCCCTTGGAGTACACCCGCAACGAAGTTAGCTGACTCCGAGACGGACCCGAGGTTTGGGTGGACGGCTGTGAACGACTGGGAACCCAAAACTGGGCTTGTCGACACCGCGAAAACGTGTCCCGATCCTAAACAGTACAGTGTGCTCCTCGCACAATCGTAATAAAGCAGTAGCATGGCATAAGTACAGGATAGTAAATAAAACCTCAAACTAGTTTGTGGCCCCAAGAAATAAGAATGAATCAAGCTCTGGCTCAGGGGGTCCCATAAGCCTCCCGGATGTGGATAGCGCGAATATTCAAGGAACAGGTATCAAGTACTCGGGGTCCTACGGGACACAAGTGGACGGTTAACAACCAAATAACATCTATTGCCCACCTGTGCCTCTGCTTACTTACTTCAATTTTAGTTGTTAAACAGGAATTAAAGTGAACGATAAGTAAAACCATGATCATCTCCAACATCAAACATGCGGCAATACACCAACAACTGTGGCACTTGACGACACGCAACAGCACTTGAGCAAGCGACTACGACGCGCAAGTCCAACTATCTACCAAACAACAGGTAATAGGATGTGTCCAAGGCAATATAAGGCTGCAAGGGATATCACGGGTACGAAAACTAGAGCAACGCAACACAGATAGCAATAGATCAACAGGAGGGAATAAATACTATAAAAGTAAGATAGGTAGAAAGGGGAAGATGCTCGCCTGAAACATTGTCGAAGGTTCATCCGAAGATCGGGTCGACACTCGCATCAACTCAACGGCCTTATCCGCGAAGAAGCAAAACACTAGAAGAACACCGAATGCACTATTTAATACTACGGCAAAAGATCGGGCATGATGCATGCATGATGTATGACATGGCAAAGATGCGATGCAATTAGGCAAGATTAAGCGGAACCGGGGTCCCGACAATTAAATATATGGTTCTAGTTGTTTAGATACCCCGCATTTAAATGTTGTTTTAACAAGGCAAGATATGACAACGGTTCGATGCACAAATTTAAATGAGGCCAATATAAGACTAGATTTGCCCGCATATGGGCCCCATATTTAATTATGAGGTGAATCGGCATAGTGCCCCCAACCACACAAATATGCATGCGAGCATGACAATTTAATATGCAACAGGTTTTATATTTAGCATTTATAAAATAGGGGCTCGGGAAAAGTTCACACATTAGGGTTCGGGAGATCTTGGGGTTCCGGGGTTCGGGGTCGGGTCTCAGGGTTTAGGGTTCGACGGGATCGTTCTCGGATAACGGAGGTAGGTCTTGTCGCATCCGGGTTCTCGGCGTCCGGAAAGGAGTACTTGTCGCACCCGTGGTCTTCAGGTCCGTGTAGACGGTCATGGCGTTCGGGATGAAGTACTTGTCGTATTCGCATCGGCGACCTTGGCGACCGGGTTCTTGACAAACTTGGCGTCCGAGATGAAGGGCTCGTCGTCCGGGGATCCTCCGAGTCCGTGTTGACGACCTTGGGGTTCCGACTTTGGTTGTTGGCCGTGAACTTGTTCCGCAAAGGTACGGTCTTCGGGTCCGGGAGGAGATCTTGGAGCTCGGGTTCGGCGGTATCGGTCTTCGGACTACGTGAGCGGGGCATCGGATCCGCTTCTATAAAGGAGATCTTGGCGTCTGGGATTCCGACGAGCTTGGCATCCTTGTCGGAGTTCTCGGTTGACGATGTCGGTCTTGGGGTCCGGGGATTCTTCCGGGTCCATGACGGCATCCTCAATGCCCGTTGTCGGAGGCATCGGAGTTCCGTGATGGAGATCTTGTCGAGGGTTCATACTTGCTACTGGGTTCGGTACGGTCTTCAGATCGCACGGGTTCTCGACAGGGCCCTCTCGGATCAAGCGCCGGTCAAACACCGCGAGACGGCTCAGGGACGAAGACCTTGAGGTTGCGGACGCCTGCAGCGAACGACGGGGCGCGGCCGGGTGAAGGAACAGAGGAGGGCAGCCTCACAGGCTCAGCACGCACGCCACGGCAGAGCTGAACCCAGACAGAAGGAGGGCGCCCGCGGTGGTTGCCGGCAGGGACAGGGGCGACGGACATCCGGGAGGCAGACACGGCGAGGGCGGCGGCGCGGGACCGGTCGGAGGTGGCGGAGACGGAGAAGCAGAGGCGGCGGGAAGGCGGGTGCTGGCGGAGCGGGTCGAGGAGGGAGGCGCCGGAGACGCGGGCTCGGGAGGCGCTCGAGGGGGGGACGGGCCGGCGAGGAGCTTGGCGGGGCGCGACGGCGAGGAGCTTGGCGGGGCGCGGAAGAGGAGGTCCGGGGGAGAGCGCGATGGCGGCGGGGCGGGGAGGAGAGGCCGCGGCGAGGGGAGCTGCTGGGCGACGCGCCCGGCTCGGGAGAGGCGGCGGAGGCGCAGGAGGCGGGGAAGCTCCGGCGGTGGCGGCGATGTGGGAGAAGGGCGGGGAGGCCGAGGAGGTCGCAGGCAGAGGGAGGAGGCGGCCGGAGAGCTCGGCGGCGGGGCAAAGCAGGGTGCCTGGTGGCGGGCGGACGGCGCGCGGCCGGAGGGGAGGAGGTGCAGGGCGGTGCCGCGGCGAGCTTGGGGGTGGAAAGCGAGGGCACGGGGAGGAGGGAGGCCGGAGCGGGGCCGGGGGTCGGCTGACGCGGGGAGGAAGAGGGAGGAGGCTGCGGGGGCGTGGGGGAGAGAGGAGGGAGAGGGAGACGCGGTTGGTGGGGGCAGGACACGCGGGGAGGGCGCGTCGGTGGGGTGGGAGGCCGACAGGTGGGGGTCTGGGGACGCGGGGCCAGGGGGTGGGGCCAGGTGGGGTCCGGGCGGGGTGAGTGGAGAGAGTGGCCGACGGGTGGGACCAGGCGGCGGGGCTGGTGGGGATTCGGTGTGGGGAGGTGGCGTGGGTGTGTGGTGTTGTGTGCTTGCTGTGTGTGTGTGGCGTGGGGCCAGGGTGTAAGAGAGAGAGGGTAGATGGGGCTGGGGTGAGAGAAGGAGTGGAGGGAAAAGAAGAGGATTGGTGAGGTGGCAAGGTGGGTAGGGATTGGGTCTAGGGGTGAGGTGGCGAGCTGTGGTTGGTGGGTAGACTAGGATTGGGTGGTGAAAGGTTGGTCTAGGGTATTGCAGGGTTTAGTTGGGCTGGGTCGCAGATGGTCTGGACCGGTTGGCCTCTGGCCCGACCGGCCGGACTGGACTGCCCGACAAAAGATTTTTAATGCTTTAATTTTATTTGTAAAACATTTTGTAAATACTTGTTAGACAAATACAAGATCTGAATAGACCGATGTTTTTAATTTGAAATAGAGACGGGGGGTTATTTAGAAAACAAAACTAGGCGTTTCAAAAATAGTTTCAGACAAACAATGCATGATGATGACGATGCAATGCACAAAAACAACACGATTTTCTAGTAGTGGTTTTGCGGGATGCCACAATTCGACACCACTAACAATGGATCTCGCCCTCGAGATCCGCCTCATGGTACCGGAAGGAGGCCGACGATCTGATCCTTCGCGCTTCGTGTAGATCCTCGCGACACCACTAACAAGAGGTCGTTGTCCGTGACCGTCGAGGGAAACACTCCGGAAACAAAAGGTCGAAGGTAGAGGTATCGACAAATAAAGCCACCTCTAGCTTCCGTGGACGGAGTAAAATTGCTGGATCCACTGATTCGATGTACAAGAGCGAATGATAAGAGTAGTCGGATGGTGATCAGTCCATCGCGCACCCAAACCATTACTCTGCACACGAATAGGCGGATTATGCAACCAACTCTCGGAATTCAGACTGAAGATCTCGACAAGCGAGGTTCGGAAACAAAGGAGGGATGCAGACTCTGCATCGGATCTGGCGTAGATGATGTCGTCGCGTCGGAAAACACTGGAAGGCACAAACAAGGAACAAAGGATGGTACCACAGGCAAAGGACCACTCAGATAGCAGGAGGACCGGATGTAGAAACACCGTGACCAAAAGAGGAAGCGAAACCCTGAAGGTACGACGGAACCCAACCACGAGAAATCCTGGACTCTAAGAAAAGATAAGAGGTAGATTCAAAACACGCAGAGGTAAGAAGAGAATAGCAGAGGGGTAAGGAGTAAAAGCAGACCTAATCAGAACTATCCAACCGATTTTGCAAAAATAGTTTTGACACTCTACTTCGGCCGTTAGCTAGGTTATCCTACAGGCTGGACTTGTGGGGTATCGCA
This sequence comes from Avena sativa, assembly GCA_916181665.1. Taxonomy (NCBI): domain Eukaryota; kingdom Viridiplantae; phylum Streptophyta; class Magnoliopsida; order Poales; family Poaceae; genus Avena; species Avena sativa. The sequence goes on along the minus strand of OV702285.1, from coordinate 35,615,970 downwards.
ACTGCTGAGCTCTGATACCACTCTGTAACACCCTCAGAATCGACCCTATGCAAGTTTTAGCGCTTCCCGCCAAACCCGCATAGAAACGATTCAAAGGTGCCCACCAGGCACTTGCGTGCGGGTGGAAAACGAAGTAATAACATTACACAACAGTCCTCGATGGGACCCACAGAACAGATATATATACAACACGACTCCATGAGTCAAGAATACAGATATAATATACAAAGATCCAAATCACCTTGAAAACGATAGAGCGTCTGACTACGGACAAGATGAAAATGGGACTAAGAGCCCTGAAGAATAACCAATGGCGTCCATAACCCTGCCCAGGCGAAGCCGGAAGGGTAACCCTGCTAACGACGTCGATCTCAAAACCTGCTTAAACAAGAGGGGTGCCGACAAAGGGCAAAGGAAAAAGAGGAGCATCAGTACTGAGGCCAGTACACGGCGAGACTAGAATTCGGTGGTCCTCGCCTACATAGGTATGGTGGACTGAAGCGGCAGCGGCAGCATGCACTAAACAACCTATACCTATAAAGACTCGATACAACTGGCAGCTATCAGAGAGGGGTAAGAAAGACCTATCCGGAACCAACCTGATACTAACACCAAACAATCCCATCCTGGTATTTCCCCCTCGAGACCAAACGAGGAAGTCAACCGAGGAACTCACACCGTTGGCAATTTTATTTGTTCGGTTATCGTTGTAGTAATTACTAGTCAGGTATAGATAATCATCCTGATAAAATAAGCAGTGGGCACTTTTATTTAACCATTCCGTTGTAGTTGCAACACTTACTAGTCAAGTACAATTATCATGAGGTATCCCAAAACCCAGCAGTTGTTGGTACTTTTATTTAGCCATTCCGTTATAGTTGCAATACTTACTAGTCAGATACAATGGTCGCAAGCGACAACCCAAACAAGCAATTGTTGGCAGTTTTATTTAACCATTCCATTATAGTGAAGTTGATTACTAGTCATTATAAAGTCAAGTTTATAGCTCTACTTTAGTTATAGTTGTCTATGATCGAGATACTGTGCTCCAAGTCGTCCATAACCGCGGACACGGCTTTCAGAAAGTTTTACCCGGTCGGGGTGCACAAATAGCAACACACACTCGATCAACCTCGGAAAAACCAAATCAAAACCCAACGAGGCCTTCACGACAAAGCAATCACAGGATTCAGAAATATTTCAGGGGGGCACCCCTTGGAGTACACCCGCAACGAAGTTAGCTGACTCCGAGACGGACCCGAGGTTTGGGTGGACGGCTGTGAACGACTGGGAACCCAAAACTGGGCTTGTCGACACCGCGAAAACGTGTCCCGATCCTAAACAGTACAGTGTGCTCCTCGCACAATCGTAATAAAGCAGTAGCATGGCATAAGTACAGGATAGTAAATAAAACCTCAAACTAGTTTGTGGCCCCAAGAAATAAGAATGAATCAAGCTCTGGCTCAGGGGGGGTCCCATAAGCCTCCCGGATGTGGATAGCGCGAATATTCAAGGAACAGGTATCAAGTACTCGGGGTCCTACGGGACACAAGTGGACGGTTAACAACCAAATAACATCTATTGCCCACCTGTGCCTCTGCTTACTTACTTCAATTTTAGTTGTTAAACAGGAATTAAAGTGAACGATAAGTAAAACCATGATCATCTCCAACATCAAACATGCGGCAATACACCAACAACTGTGGCACTTGACGACACGCAACAGCACTTGAGCAAGCGACTACGACGCGCAAGTCCAACTATCTACCAAACAACAGGTAATAGGATGTGTCCAAGGCAATATAAGGCTGCAAGGGATATCACGGGTACGAAAACTAGAGCAACGCAATACAGATAGCAATAGATCAACAGGAGGGAATAAATACTATAAAAGTAAGATAGGTAGAAAGGGGAAGATGCTCGCCTGAAACATTGTCGAAGGTTCATCCGAAGATCGGGTCGACACTCGCATCAACTCAACGGCCTTATCCGCGAAGAAGCAAAACACTAGAAGAACACCGGATGCACTATTTAATACTACGGCAAAAGATCGGGCATGATGCATGCATGATGTATGACATGGCAAAGATGCGATGCAATTAGGCAAGATTAAGCGGAACCGGGGTCCCGACAATTAAATATATGGTTCTAGTTGTTTAGATACCCCGCATTTAAATGTTGTTTTAACAAGGCAAGATATGACAACGGTTCGATGCACAAATTTAAATGAGGCCAATATAAGACTAGATTTGCCCGCATATGGGCCCCATATTTAATTATGAGGTGAATCGGCATAGTGCCCCCAACCACACAAATATGCATGCGAGCATGACAATTTAATATGCAACAGGTTTTATATTTAGCATTTATAAAATAGGGGCTCGGGAAAAGTTCACACATTAGGGTTCGGGAGATCTTGGGGTTCCGGGGTTCGGGGTCGGGTCTCAGGGTTTAGGGTTCGACGGGATCGTTCTCGGATAACGGAGGTAGGTCTTGTCGCATCCGGGTTCTCGACGTCCGGAAAGGAGTACTTGTCGCACCCGTGGTATTCAGGTCCGTGTAGACGGTCATGGCGTTCGGGATGAAGTACTTGTCGTATTTGCATCGGCGACCTTGGCGACCGGGTTCTCGACAAACTTGGCGTCCGAGATGAAGGGCTCGTCGTCCGGGGATCCTCCGAGTCCGTGTTGACGACCTTGGGGTTCCGACTTTGGTTTTTGGCCGTGAACTTGTTCCGCGAAGGTACGGTCTTCGGGTCCGGGAGGAGATCTTGGAGCTCGGGTTCGGCGGTATCGGTCTTCGGACTACGTGAGCGGGGCATCGGATCCGCTTCTATGAAGGAGATCTTGGCGTCTGGGATTCCGACGAGCTTGGCGTCCTTGTTGGAGTTCTCGGTTGACGATGTCGGTCTTGGGGTCCGGGGATTCTTCCGGGTCCATGAAGGCATCCTCAATGCCCTGTGTCGGAGGCATCGGAGTTCCGTGATGGAGATCTTGTCGAGGGTTCATACTTGCTACTGGGTTCGGTACGGTCTTCAGATCGCACGGGTTCTCGACAGGGCCCTCTCGGATCAAGCGCCGGTCAAACACCGCGAGACGGCTCAGGGACGAAGACCTTGAGGTTGTGGACGCCTGCAGCGAACGACGGGGCGCGGCCGGGTGAAGGAACAGAGGAGGGCAGCCTCACAGGCTCAGCACGCACGCCACGGCAGAGCTGAACCCGGACAGAAGGAGGGCGCCCGCGGTGGTTGCCGGCAGGGACAGGGGCGACGGACATCCGGGAGGCAGACACGGCGAGGGCGGCGGCGCGGGACCGGTCGGAGGTGGCGGAGACGGAGAAGCAGAGGCGGTGGGAAGGCGGGTGCTGGCGGAGCGGGTCGAGGAGGGAGGCGCCGGAGACGCGGGCTCGGGAGGCGCTCGAGGGGGGGACGGGCCGGCGAGGAGCTTGGCGGGGCGCGGCCGGCGAGGAGCTTGGCGGGGCGCGGAAGAGGAGGCCCGGGGGAGAGCGCGACGACGGCGGGGCGGGGAGGAGAGGCCGCGGCGAGGGGAGCTGCTGGGCGACGCGCCCGGCTCGGGAGAGGCGGCGGAGGCGCAGGAGGCGGGGAAGCTCCGGCGGCGGCGGCGATGTGGGAGAAGGGCGGGGAGGCCGAGGAGGTCGCAGGCGGAGGGAGGAGGCGGCCGGCGAGCTCGGCGGCGGGGCAAAGCAGGGTGCCTGGTGGCGGGCGGACGGCGCGCGGCCGGAGGGGAGGAGGTGCAGGGCGGCGCCGCGGCGAGCTTGGGGGTGGAAAGCGAGGGCGCGGGGAGGAGGGAGGCCGGAGCGGGGCCGGGGGTCGGCTGACGCGGGGAGGAAGAGGGAGGAGGCTGCGGGGGCGTGGGGGAGAGAGGAGGGAGAGGGAGACGCGGTTGGTGGGGGCAGGACACGCGGGGAGGGCGCGTCGGTGGGGTGGGAGGCCGACAGGTGGGGGTCTAGGGACGCGGGGCCAGGGGGTGGGGCCAGGTGGGGTCCGGGCGGGGTGAGTGGAGAGAGTGGCCGACGGGTGGGACCAGGCGGCGGGGCTGGTGGGGATTCGGTGTGGGGAGGTGGCGTGGGTGTGTGGTGTTGTGTGCTTGCTGTGTGTGTGTGGCGTGGGGCCAGGGTGTAAGAGAGAGAGGGTAGATGGGGCTGGGGTGAGAGAAGGAGTGGAGGGAAAAGAAGAGGATTGGTGAGGTGGCAAGGTGGGTAGGGATTGGGTCCAGGGGTGAGGTGGCGAGCTGTGGTTGGTGGGTAGACTAGGATTGGGTGGTGAAAGGTTGGTCTAGGGTATTGCAGGGTTTAGTTGGGCTGGGTCGCAGATGGTCTGGACCGGTTGGCCTCTGGCCCGACCGGCCGGACTGGACTGCCCGACAAAAGATTTTTAATGCTTTAATTTTATTTGTAAAACATTTTGTAAATACTTGTTAGACAAATACAAGATCTGAACAGACCGATGTTTTTAATTTGAAATAGAGACGGGGGGTTATTTAGAAAACAAAACTAGGCGTTTCAAAAATAGTTTCAGACAAACAATGCATGATGATGACGATGCAATGCACAAAAACAACGCGATTTTCTAGTAGTGGTTTTGCGGGATGCCACAACTCCCTCCTCCTAGCCGCCTCCCTCCCACCTATAAAAGAAGGGGTAGGGCGCCCCCCTACCCTCACACACCCAAAACCCTAGCTCCTGGCGCCTCCACCCAAGTGCAGCCGCCGCCACCTAGGGCTCCTCCAAGTCGCCGAGTTAGGTCTTCCCCAAGCCCTAGCCGCCGGCTACACCACCCCCTTGGTGCCTCTAAACCCTAGATCACCAAGGCCCTCTCTCATACTCCACCATACTCGCTCCGGCTTAGGCGAAGCCTTGCGGGATCTCCCCTCTACTTCCGACACCACACCGTCGTGCTGCCGGAATCACGAGGAGAGTGCTACAACCTCCGCTGCCTGCTGGAGCAAGGGAGAGGAAGGTCTTCATCAAGTACCGAACGTGTGACCGACTGCGGAAGCGCTGCCGGAACGCAGCGCCGGAAGGATCGTCTACGCGATCTTGAGATCGGAAGTGTACGACTACATCATCCACGAGAATCTGCTCTTGTTAACCGCTTTGGATCTTCGAGGGTTAGTACTCTATCGACTCGTTGCTACAATCTAGTAGATAGATCTTGGCTTGTGTGTGTTCATGCGATAGAAATTTTTTGTTTTCCATGCTACGAACCCCTACACATCCATATGACGGATAGATGTACTCTAGGCCCTATCGGTGGAATGTCATCCAACTGGCTTGCAAGAATGTGATTGGCTCACAAGGTATCACATATCACGGGAACGAGAAAAGAGTACTTATCGGTAACAAGGTTGAACTAGGTATGCAGAGATACCGACAATCACACCTCGGATAAGTATTATATCGCGAGACAAAGGGAAATTGGTATTGCATGTAAATGGTTCATTTGATCACGAAGTAATCGTAGAAATATGTGGGAGCCATATGAATTTCCAGATTCCTCTATTGGTTATTGATCGGAGAAGTGTCTCGGTCATGTCTGCATAATTCACGAACCGTAGGGAGACACACTTAAGGATTCGATGTTTTTTAGTAGTTATGGAATGTGAGTAAGAAGACTGAATGTTGTTTGGAGTCTTGGATGGGATCCAGGATATCACGAGGAGATCCGGAATGGTCCGGAGAATAAGATTCATATAAGGAAAGTCCAATTCCGAAGTTCTGGAATGATTCCGGTGTTTTCACCGGAATGGTCTAGAAGGGTCAAGAAGGGTCACCGAACCGAAAGGGGAAGGGTACATTAATGTGTTATGAAAAAGTAGAATGATTGCATCATGTACTAGGTCACTTGGTTGTGCATTTAAAATAGAGAAATCAAACTCCAAAATTGAAAGTCAAAAGGCAAGTTTGAATATTCAAACTAGGACAATGATTCCTGGTGGAGGGAGGAGAGGAAACCTCCTCTCCCTCCACCGCCGGCCAAGGAGGAGAGGCATTTGGGGGAGGAGTCGACCTCCCCCTCCCTAGTCGTCCCTCCCTCTCATAAATAGAGGGGAGGGGGCTGCCCCTCCAACACAACTCCAACTTCCATCGTGTTGTCCACCTATTTGGCCAAAAATGAGTTTTCAACTGGTGGTCGTAACAAAAATCCAAACAATTAGGGATTTGAAAAAAACACCAGATCTTGGGTTATCAATAGTAACAAATACCAGAAATCTACAAAATTCAGCCACTAATAAGCAATGTAATAGGTGGCCCACATGCAACACTCTCTTTATCTCATCTATAATCTCTCCTCCCACTTGCTCATGTAGGGGTGTTGGCCATCCACTGCGACTCGATGGCTCTCCCTCCCTCGAATATTGGGTAGCGGTGCTTCTCTGGATGGCACTGGGTACTCCTACCGCGGGTTAGCTGACTAGTAAAAATTCAGACCCATCAGATCTGGAGCTAAAAAACCCGTACCCGCAGACCCGCATACCTAATTAACCCTAACCCTAACCACACATGCACCTATCCCCTAACCCTTACCACGCGTATATGCACACAACACACACCACACAATGACACAACACACTGCATGCACGCGACACACGCAAGCCACACACACGCACATGCAGGACGCATCCGGCATCCCACCTACCCCGCCACCAACCCCGACCCATCTCCTTCCCCATGTGCGCCGCCGTCGCCTGGAGCCCTGGAGTCTCCCGTTTGACGCCGATCTTCTTCAACACCGCTGACTGCGTCCTCGTATCCCCCTCACAAGCCGCAAACTCCCTCGCTCCCTTCCCCCTCTTGCTTCGCCTCAGCCCCTTGCATCGCGCGCCCGTGCCTTCCTCTCGCCCAAGGTCGATGAGGGGAGCGACTCCGGCGATGGCCCGCCACCTGGAGAGGAGATCCCGTCATGGGAAAGCGGATTGGCTTCCTCCTAGGCGTAAGCCCTTCATCGTCGACCTCCAGGGAGCGCAAGGAGGCGACCAGAGCGCCGGTTTGCCACCAGTTTTGGGTACCCGTAGGGTCCCCAAACCCGGCCAGGTCACGGGTTTGGTGGGATATTAGACCCGATGACGGGTGGCAGGGGCGGGTATGAGGGTGCCAAACCTGCACCCGAACCTGGCAGGTGCCATCCGAACGTGCTTCCCTCCTCTCCCTCAACTCCGGCACGAGGCCCAATCCACAATTCTAGCACGGTGGCCCAGCCCTTTACCCCCTCGGGCCCGGGCTCGACCTCCTAGCCGAGGCACATCCTAATCTGGCGTGGCGGATTTTCCCTCCCCGGTGTGACGTAGAACATGATCATCAGGTAGTTCTCAGAAAAAAAACACGATCATCTGCTAGAGTTCATTCATCTTTTAACCTTTTCCTAAGTGTGCTGTCCTTCGCGCAGGTCATATTGCGTGGTGGTTTGTTTCAGGTGCCATGCTACATATGCTTCATGTAGGAAGGTGATTCATGTGCCGGTGGTGCCGGAGAGCTCGAAAAGTGTGTCAGTCTCGAGTTTCCAAACAAAAACTCTCACTTTGGGGTCACTTTGGCTTTCCATATAAACGAAACGATCTCGCTTAGCTATACGTTGTCATGTAAAAATGCGACATCTTTAGACTTTTTTATGCGGATAGCATCCCGTTTAGTTCAAACGAATACCGCGACGAGAACCCGGATGGCTTATCATGTTCTCTTTCAAAACAGGCTTTCGTCCCGTTTTATAAATAAAGCAACAACATCCAAGTAAAAGGTCTGACACAAAGCCACCACGGCCGAAGCCCGCTTATCATGTTCTCCTTTGGCTTTCCATATAATGTTCCAAATATCTCTATATCCGTTTCTACTTTGTCGACCGTCTTTCCCTTTTGCCTGAATATCCATCGCCGATGTGCATGCACTCTTTACAGGGAAAAGGAAGATTCTTCTCACAGTTCCAAGCTAAGAAAATATTCTCCATCAAAATTCAAAAGCCGGACAACATGGTAAGCATCAGAAGGGTGGGATATTGATCTGACCACACATTCCTTCCAACTTGTACTCCCTCCGTTTGAAAATATAAGATGTTTTACGTTTGTGAATAAGATGTATCTAGACACCTTTTAGTGTCTAGATTCATTTGAACCTATACACTAAAAGGTGTCTAGATACATCTCGTTCATAAACCTAAAACATCTTATATTTCTAAACGGAGGAAGTAGTTGATGGATCAATAAGGCTAGCAAGACACCCATTTCAGACTTTCCGCAACAACACAAAACATTTCAAACGAGGAGGACTTGCTTTTACCTAGATTTTCAAATTACCTCTTCGCGCTCAATTGTCTCGCCAGAGCTTGATTAAAAAGATGTGAATCTCTGAAGCCTACACCGCATTGACATTTCAGTTTTGTAATTTTGTCCCACGCTATGCAATGGACTCTCTGCGATCCTCCTCATTACCCCACCAGAAATGCCGAATTCTATGTGAGAGTTCATCACATAGGCGAGCCAAGAACTTGAATATGCTCATGGCACATGTAGGTCTTTACCAAGGTTTCTTTTGCCGCACTCTGAGTCTCTGACATATATTTTTCCGACCAATCCAAACATTTTGCCACGATGGAGGCGACTTGTCAAGGCTGCAGACCGGGTCATTTGTGTTATATATATGTGGGGCCAATTATGGTAAAACCTGGTGTTAGTTCTGCGTAACTACTCCCCCAGCAAGTGCTATATGTGCAATTTCCTCCATAAGTACCAACACTCATTTTTTTACACTGATTTCAAATGTGCCGTGGGGTGGGGTGGGGTGGGGGGAGGGATCTTACAAATGAACCATGAAGACTAAATTTCATACAGCATAGAGTAAGAGTTCAAAGATGCGGTTGCTATTTTAATGAAACTTAGAATATGGATTAGTATATGGTTTATGGAATGGCAGTCCCAAAATATGGACTGATGTTCTAAAACTGGAATTCCTGGAGGCAAATGAACACAAAGAAACTCATCTAGTGATGAGAACACTGTGGCAGTGCTAATAAGACCAATAGACCAGCTGCTCTACTCTTTCTTCTCCAGTTCTGTCAAATGTGAATTCAGCACCAACATAGTCATTCAGCAAGGAACCAACACATCAGACCAATATGCTTCAATTAGCCTGCTCGAACATCTCGTCCTTCAATGTCATGGTGGAGCCACAGATGAGGTGAAACTCTCCGCCTTCGGTGTCTATCACCATATCGCTCAAGAAGAGAGTACGGCCAAGATAGCACATGAGATCGTAATATATATATATATATATCAATATCCTCTAATATATTATCGATATTCTCCTTTTTTTCCATGAGAAAGGGTTATTCGCATCATATATTGCTATCGCCTGCATGATTTTGCGCCAGAGTTTGCTTCTTCCACGGTCCGGTTGATATATTGCTGCAACTTCAAGGCCTGAGGACCAGGATTCACAACATTCACGTCACTCCACTGGGAACATGGGTCAACGAACCAGCTCTTCCTGCCTGAGCACCAGGCACCAGGAACAAGCCCATGGCCCCAACGCCCGAGTAGTTTTTCATCGATCTTGTCCAGCAATGGTTCATTCTGCTGAAACCGCCTTGCAAAAGGCTGTCCACTATCCACTATCTCATCATAATGTGCCATGTTCAGAAATTGGGGCTCTGTCTGAGGTGGTTCATCCCACACCTTGTACCTCAAATCATTGTTCAGAGTGGAATTGCGGAAATCAACCGAGTTGCATATGACTGAGTGGAAGTATCCTTCCTGAGGTAGCTTTACGTTGTTGAAGTACATGAGAAGAATCCGAGGAAGATTATCCCAACCAAGAACACAGTACTCTATAAATCGACGGTTCAGAATAACCCATGGAGAACCTAGTAAGAAAGAAACGAAGATGGATAAGGAAATTGTATAGATCAATGAAATGAAATCAGCGCAGAGATCAAGAAATGCCTGTGAAGAACTTAAAAGCATCAGGAGTTGGCCGTTTCTGTGTGGCTCGGAAGAAGTTGGTCCTCCCTGACAAGTATATTCCGGCATCCACTATCATTGATTGCACCTTTTCAGATCTGCAAGTGAATAGTTTTATCAAAACTGATACTGTTGGCTGCTAAAATTCTCTCCAAGTTCAAACGATCCATACTCTTGATCTCCAACTTCACTAGTGTGATCAATGAAGTTGAATCCCCTTGGAACATATGATAAGGCATGAATCAGGTCTGCAACAGCATAAAATGAACAATAGTATCATAATCAGTATGAACCTAACTATCACAATGGTTAGAATTTAGCAAATTATCCAGATACTACATGTCTGGAGAAGAAACTGGAAATGTCATTAGGAAAACTCAGACAAGTCAAAAGGTCAGAACGGCACAGTAGATACTAGCAACAATTAACAAGTACAAAGGTCAACACAGAAACCCTTTGCGGTTCTCGAAAAAACAATTAACAAGTTCTCCCACAAAAAAATAGCTACTATTAACAAGTTAGTATCATGATAATTATTGGCACTATTGGAGTTCAGTTTTATATGACTTACTGGAAGAGTGCATGTTCTGAAATGCGCATTATCTACTCTACTCCAAATATGTATACCAAACCAAGCAATAACAGAAGCCTGAATTTACTTCTTGATTTTTAAACAAACAATAGTGCACATCCATATGGAGGTCTTTGGTGTGAACAAATGACTGAAATAACACCAAGTCTCTGAAGTTTTTTTTGGAAAAACTAAACTACATCTGTGTGGGCAATAGACAGTTGGTTGCTAACAAATTCCCAGGGTCTATAAGCTGGCACCCATCGTTACTTTGGTCGTTGCACAATTAAGCATTAAAACTCCTCCATTTGATGTTAGTTAGAAGGGTAATGAAAATGTAGCTGGCAAAATTAATTTCATTTCTAAGACTATTGGAGAGATGAAAGATCAAAATGGGGGGACTATTTCGGGTCAATGAGATACAATCATGGAAATTCAGGAGTATCAATCAATAGAAGTCGGGTTGCCATACCATCCTGGGTGACGAGGGGGTAATCGGCGGCGTTGAGGGTGAGGAACCAGTCCCAGTCGGGGTGGAGGCGGAGCAGGACGGCGGCGGCGCGTAGCGTGCCGGCGAGGCCCGAGGATCCAACGGGAGTTCCCGCGGTGGGCGTGCCCACGACAGCGACGTTGGCGAACGCGACAGCGGCGGGCGCGGCGGCCGCGACCCCGGCAGCAAGGTTCCGGCGCTCGTCGTTGGAGGCGTCGGCCGAGAGGTGGAGGATATAGCGGTTCCGGGGGTGGTAGACAGTGAGGAGTAGCCGGAGGAGGCGGTTCCCGTCGCCCCGGGCGCCGATGAGGAGGTACGCGAGGCAGGGCAGCGCGTCGGGGCCGCGGTGGACGCCGGCGGCGGCGTGGGCGGTGGTGAGACCCGGGAGGCGGAGGCGCGTCGGCGAGGAGTAGGCGGAGAGGAAGAGGAAGAGGAAGGAGAGGAGGAAGGAGAGGGAGACCAGCGAGAGGAAGAGGATCCACCGCCACCTCTCGCCCGAGCCGGCGCCCCCTCCCCCGATGCCGCCTCTCACGCCCCCTAATCCCATGGAGGAAGAGGATCCGGAGTCCCGAGAGAGCGCCAGATCACGTAGACGTCACAGACCAGCAATGGAGCGGCAGCGCGGATCGGCTCGCCGGCGGTGAATCGCCGTTGTCAGAGGTGCTAGAGTAGAGGCCACGAGAGCATCGCGTCCGGTCGCACGACGCACGGCGAGTGATTTTTTTTTTTAATTTTGGCGTGTATAAAGGTGGGAGGAGTTGTCGGAGTATGACAGATGGGCCTTAGGCTGGCATACTGCCACGCAGCCCATTGGAATATGACCCAAGAACGAAGTGAACTCGGCAAGACTAAAAAGGCTAAGCGCGATCCAAGACGTAGCGAGGACTCGTGTTGGGCCTTAGGTGGGCCTTCGTGCATCTGCTCTTATCGTTAGGCAAACTTTGAACGGATTTTTTTTAAAAACCCCAACTTCTCAAAGGTATGTTGTGTGTGAAGTTGTCGTGACTAAGTGACATTTTTTCTTCGTGAGGTTTTCCTAACGAGGCTGTATATGTTTGTCAAGTATCGCAATAAGAAATAATATGGGATTATGATGAGAAAAAGGAGGAGATACGAAGGGTAAGAGCAACTCTAGCAGCTACCGTATATACTTTGAAACCGTAAAATAACCGCTACTTTAAGGTCTCTGCAAAAATACGCATCAATCGGCTACTGTAAATCGACCTGACCTGCGGAAAATTTTACGGGGAGCGCTAGATTTTGGCCTACAGCCTATACATCTGCGGTTCGGAAGGGGAAACTGCAGGCAACCTCTACTGCGCGGGAAGAGATGACGCGCTGAAGTTTCACATTTCCCCCACCCTCGCTTTTCTCTCCCCGTCGAGTTGCCACCACCGCCTCCCTCCATCGATTCCAGCCTTAGGCGCCACGCCCCGCCGTAGACAAGTGCCCCGCACCTCGCCGCGTCGGTGAAAGGTCGCAACTCGCGGGGGAGTTCACGAAAGCTTTCCCGGTGGAAGGTTTTCGTGGATTCGAGTCGGAGCTTGGATTCGGCCGCGTCCTCGAGCTAGAAGATCGGATTCGGTGGCAACGGTGCCTATCATGCGTCCTCTTTTGGTACGGCGTAAGATCAGTCGGATTCGTTCTTGATTTGTTCGATTGATGCATTATTAACCATGGAGTTTCTGTTGGAGGTATGCACAAGAGACAATAATAAAATAGTTATTATTATATCTTTGTGTTTATGATAAATTTTTACATCCCATGCTATAATTGTATTAACCGGAAACAGTAATACTTGTGTGTTTTGTAAACATAAAAGAAGTCCCTAGTGAAGCCTCTTGTTAAACTAGCTTGTTGATTAATAGATGATCATGGTTTCCTGATCATGGATATTGAATGTTATTAATAATAAGATCATATCATTAGAAGAATGATGTGATGGACATACTCCTATAGTTAGCCTAGCATAAGATCAAGTCATTTCAATAGTTTGTTTGCTATAAGCTTTCAGATACATAGTAACCAAAATCCTTCGACCATGATGAAAGGATCGTATGGGCACCTAGAGGGGTGTGAATAGGTGCTACTTCAAATTTTACTCTTTTTCAAATTGGGGTTTGACACAAAAAAATAAATTCTCTAGATTATGCAACTAAGATGAATTTACCTATATGTCAATCTAGCACATACACTAAGTAATAACAAGATAAGTAAAGTGTGGTAAATGATAGGAGTAACCAAAGTGGAGCACACGGAGACACAAGGATATGTTTCCTGTAGTTCCTTCCTTTTGAGGGGAAGCATGTCTACGTTTGGAGAGGGGATGGTTTCAAACCACCAACGCCACGATAGGCCTCCCTTCTTCTCCAATGAACCTCACCCCAAAGGGTTCGATTCACCTCTTCCACTATAACGACAACCTTCGAGGTGGAAGCCGGCACCTTTACAACAAGTTCGAGGCACACATCCACAACCTAATTGGAGGCTTCCGAATACAAGCAAGCTGTCAAACAATCAAAGACAAGCTTGTAAGAACCAAATCAAAAGATAGGGTTTCCAAAGAAATACTCGATCAAGGGGCCCTCAAGTGAATGAGCGGGAAATGAAGATCTCTATTGGTGAAGCTATAGATCAAGGCCTCCTCCTTCGATTCTCCAAATATCAATGACTTTAGATGGGTGAGTGGAGATATCTTGTGGATTTGGTGTCTCAAATAGTGATGTTGTTCTTGACCTGGTCGAGCAGCTCCCAAGGTAGAAGAAGGGACCTTTATATAGGCCCCCAGAAATTAGATCCGTTGGGAGTCACTTATACCGGATAGTCCGACAGAATCAAACCGGACAGTCCGGCCTAGCCGGACACTCCGGTCAGGCAGAGTTTCTGGCCAGTGTCCGGCAGGTGTCCGGGTAGTGTCCGAAAGGGCACACAGAACGTCCACACCTCGCGAAGAAAATCTGGCGAATCCCTAGGGCCGGACATTCTGTAGTTTCAAACCAGACAGTCCGGCGAGCCCGGACAGTCCGATGCATATCAGCCGGATAGTCCGGCAGGACTTAGACCCTGAACAATATTACACAAATTACACAAATGTAGCTGATATATCCTGAAACATTTAACAACAGATTAAACCTATCCAAGTGTTGTCAACAAACATCAAAACAATATGGAAGACATAAATGTCCTTTCAATCTCCCTCTTTTTGGTGTATGATTACAACCCAAGTATTTGCATATAGGATAGGTAATAAATTTCACATTAGGAGATTTACAAAACATAATAAGGCTCCCCTAGATGTGTGACCAATTTAGCTTTGCATTTGAATACAAGACCACACACCCTAGGATCACATCCTCACTAGATTTTGTAGATAACAAGTTATGACATGATATAATAAAGACTAGATAGATAAGCTAGGCATAACATAGTCTTTAACATAACCGGGTACGCATGTCTTAACACACCGAACACATAGAACGAAATTCAACACAACATAGTTCTTCAAACCAATAATATAAATAAATGAAGCTTCAAAGAGGAAAATCGAAGTAATGTGAAGCTCGTGTACCCATGCAAATCCCCGTAGCAACCTAATAAGGGGCTACTTCTCCCTCTTTGGCATCGAGACGCCAAAAAGGGAAAAGAGCACTACTAAAGCGTCCCCAAGCCAACTCTGTCCTAAAGCATCCTCATCCTCATCCTCGTCCTCATCCTCATCCTCATCATCATCATAATCATCCTGAGTCGAGCTCTGGCCGTGAGGGCGAGAAGAAGAAGTCACGTCCTCAAACATGGACAAGTCCACACGTCCCTGACTCCATTGGCCATAGGACAGAGTGCCATCTGATGCCTGCTGCTGAGAAGGATCAACATCCATGGGATGGTTGATCCTCTTGAGTACCTTCATGACATTCCTGTTAGCCTTGTATGCATCATACTGTCCATGGAGAATGTTAATGTTCTGGCATAAGAGAAGCTTCTTCCACCAAGAGGCCTTCTTCACCTTCTTGTGCACTTCCTCCTTAGAGGTGTTGAAGCGATATGCGTTGATAGCATGCTTCATGCGAGGGCCACGAGTCATAACCTCCTGCATCTCCTCTGAACCATCACTGTCAGTGGCATCAACAACTATCTCATCATCCTCAAAGATGCCCTGAGCAGGAGGGTAGCCTCGAGGATCCTTGTGTTGGAGATATGCCCAAGAGGCAATAATAAAGTGGTTATTATCATATCTTCATACTTATGATAAATTTTTACATACCATGCTATAATTGTATTAACAGGAAACATTAATACTTGTGTGATTTGTAAACATAAAAGAGTCCCTAGTAAAGCCTCTTGTTAAACTAGCTTGTTGGTTAATATATGATCATGGTTTCCTGATCATGAACATAGGGATGTTATTAACAACATGGTCGTATCATTGGGAGAATGATATGATGGACATACTCCTATAGATAAGCGTAGCATAAAGATCAAGTCATTTTAATAGTTCAATTGCTATATGCTTTCTGATACATAGTAACCTAATTCCTTCGACCATGAGATCATGCATATCACCTTCACCGGAAGGATGCTTTGATGACATCAAACACCACACCGTAACTGGGTGGCTATAAAGGTGGCATTGAGTGTTCGGAAAGTGTTGGTTGAGACACATGGATCAAGAGTGGGATTTGTCCATCCATATGACGGATAGATATACTCTGGGCCCTCTCGGTGGAATGTCATCCAATTAGCTTGCAAGCATGTGACTGGCTCACAAGGGATCACATACCACGGGAACGAGAAAAGAGTACTTATCAGTAGCGAGGTTGAACTAGGTATGCAGAGATACCGACGATCATAACCTCGGATAAGTAAACTATCGTGAGACAAAGGGAAATTGGTATCGTATGTAAGTGGTTCATTCGATCGCAAAGTAATTGTAGAAATATGTGGGAGCCATATGAATTTCCAGATTCCTCTATTGGTTATTGTTCAGAGAAGTGTCTCGATCATGTCCGCATAATTCACGAACCGTAGGGAGACACACTTAAGGATTCGATGTTGTTGAGTAGTTATGGAATGATGAGTAAGAGACCGAATGTTGTTCGGAGTCTCGGATGGGATCCGGGATATCACGAGGAGATCCGGAATGGTCCGGAGAATAAGATTCATATAAGGAAAGTCCTGTTTCGGGGTTGGAGAATGATTCCGGTGTTTTCATCGGGAATGTTCTAGAAGGTTCCGGAATGTCCGGCACTCCGGAGGGGAAGGGTACATGAATGTGTTATATCAAGTTGGTATGATTGAATTATGTACTTGGTGTCATCACTGTACCAAATATAGGGTTTATTCAAATCCTAGTTTGAAAAGTCAAACGGCTAGTTTGAAAGTCAAACGGCTAGTTTTGGGAAAGAGGAGAAGGAGGTTTGAAACCGACTTGGGGGAGGAGTTC
Organism: Avena sativa; assembly: GCA_916181665.1. Taxonomy (NCBI): domain Eukaryota; kingdom Viridiplantae; phylum Streptophyta; class Magnoliopsida; order Poales; family Poaceae; genus Avena; species Avena sativa. The sequence goes on along the minus strand of OV702285.1, from coordinate 35,599,501 downwards.
CTCCTCCCACCGCCGGCCCACCTTGGGTCCGAGTTGGGGAGGGACTCCCCTCCCCAGGCGCGCCTCCCTCCACCTATAAGAGGAGGGGCATGGCTCCCCTCCTAGACACAAGTTGCCTCCCTCTAAACCTAAACCCTAGCCACAGCCTAGGGATTTCTCCCAAGCCGCCGAGTTAGAGATTCTAATTGCCCTAGCCGCTGGTTTAGCCCCTTCTAATTGGTGTGTCTAAACCCTAGATCACCAAGGCTCTCTCATAGTCCACCATACTCGCTCCGGCTTAAGGCGAAGCCCTGCGAGATCTCCCCTCTACTTCCGGTACCACGCCGTCGTGCTGCCGGAATCGCGAGGAGAGTGCTACAACCTCCGCTGCCTGCTGGAACAAGGGAGAGGAAGGTCTTCATCGAGTACCGAACGTATGACCGACTGCGGGAGCGCTGCCGGAACGCAGCGCCGGAAGGATCGTCTACGCGATCTTGAGATCGGCAAGAGTACGACTACATCACCCACGAGAATCTGCTCTCGTTAACCGCTTTGGAATCTTCGAGGGTGAGTTCCTTTATCGACTCGTTGCTACAATCTAGTAGATAGATCTTGGCTTGTTTGTTTGCATGCGGTAGAAATTTTTTGTTTTCCATGCTACGAACCCCTAAAGTGGTATCAGAGCCGTGTCTATATGTAGATCTGTTGCACGAGTAGAACACAATGGTCATTGTGGGCGTTGATGCTTTTGTTGTCGATTACTTCTTGTGTACTTTGCATCTTGCGGGATGGTGGGATGAAGCGACCCGGGCTAACCTTACATGACATCGTTCATGAGACTTGCTCCACGCTTGACATGCAACTTGTATTGCATAAGTGGCTTTGCGGGTGCCTGTTTCTCCCAACATAGTTAAGATTCAATTTACAACGGGTGATTGACAATACTAGTATCAATGTTGTGGTTCTTGTTCGTAAGTTAGAACGACACTTATTGAAAGCTCCAAACCACGTAAAACATGCAAAGAAAATTAGAGGCGTCTAACTTTGTTTTGCAGGGTGTGCTGTGATGTGATATGGACATGATTGTGATTATATATGATGTATGCAATGTTACTTATTGTAAGTTGGCAACTGGCAGGAGCCATATGGTTGTCTTTAAATTCTGTTAAGACCCGCTTGTCTGTTCAAAGTAGTTGTAATAGTTGAAGCTGGTGGACGACAACCATGGAGCGGCGTCATTGACCTTGATGCAATGCCGGTGATGATGGAGATCATGTTCGTGCTTGAAGATGGAGATCGGAAGCACAAGAAGAAAGGCCATATCATATCACATATTATGAATTGCATGTGATGTTAATCCTTTTATGCATCTTGTATTGCTTAATTCACGACGGTAGCATTATAAGATGATCCCTCAAGTACACAATTTCAAGTTTTAAAGTGTTCATCCTTAGTAAGCACCGTTGCTAAAGCTCGTTGTTTTGAAGCACCACGTGATGATCGGGTGTGTTAGATTTTGCGAGTCTATACAACGTGAGCAAGCCAGATTTGCTCATGCGGAAGCTAAGGTTGATCTTGACGAGCCTAGCATGTACAGACATGGTCTCGGAACACGGATCACCGAAAGGTAAAGCATGAGTCTTATAGTAGATATGATGAACATGTTGATTGTTCGCCATTGAAGCTACATCAACTCTCGTGATGATCAGTTTTTGATGTGGTGGATTTGGTTCGTGTGATCACTAAAACAATGTGAGGGATATTGTTTTGAGTAGGAGTTCAACGACAATATGATTAAAAGTTGAACACTATTTATCATAAATTAAATCAAAGTGAATTTGCATAGTTGTTGTAGTCATTGGCATCCGTTTACCACCTTACGCTTAGTTATAATTGAGATGATAGAACTATAGAATTCTAGTTAGTTACTTTACGAACTGGTATCGTATTGTTTTGAAGTGTTAATCTAAAGTTTAAAATTCCTATTGCAAACTTTCAGTAAGTTCCGGTTACTCCATGAAGTTTAATAATTGGTATTAAAACAAGAGTGACAATTCCAAGAGTTAGAGTATGAGTATTATGTTTGTTTCCATGATTCTTGATATTCAAAGGATTGTCTTAATATCAAGGTTATCTAGGATCTGAAAGAGTTGTTTCAGAAACCATGATGTGTGGAAGATATTGTGATATCTGAAACGAAGTTTTGGTTGCAACATGATAGAGTATAATATGGCAAAAGTCATGTTCTCATATTTGATGAGAATTTGCAAAAGGTTGGAGACACTAGTTGTCCTAATCCTCCAAAAGGTTTTGGAGATCAACATTATACTCGCGATTCACCGTTACAAGCTAAAATTAGCTTGATCATGGATAAATCCATGATGAGGGTGAATATTTGATGTAGGTAAAATGTTTACTACACCAAGAGATTACTAAAGAAAGGAATTTGAAAGCACACCAAACATTTGATGATGGTGATCTACTTCAAAGTGCAAGTCCAAAGACATTGGTATTTAATTATACATGCTTTGGACTATGTGTCATATGTATGACTCCACTATTGATGTTGATAGATTCTTTCAAACAGAAAAGGAAATACTGAAAGAGAATCTCATAAATATATGGCAGAAAAGAAAAGACTAGAATTGTTCAGTTTAAGTATATAGATGATATACATGTTATGGCTATATTCTTTGCTTATTAAACAATGTGGTTCTTAAGTATTTGATACTGAATTTGTTGGTGTGAATCGTCATACGAAACAACACAATTCATGAACTACAATGGCCTAAGTAACTAGCAAAAGAATATGTGATGATGTTCATCGAGAACAAATAAAGGGTTATTGTGTTGCTCGTTAAACATCAAAGCTTGCCTTCAAGATTTGTTTTATCAGGTATTATGAGAACAAAAGGGTTGTTCAAATAATTGCCGTAATCCATAAAAGATGGATGATTTACAAATCTCGTTGGATAAATCACATCCATAAAACTAGTGCTAAAAATGTCAAAAGACAAATTGATTGAAAGATAACTTAGGAAGTGACATCGCCGTTTAAATTATATTGGAAAGAAAACATGAAGAAACTCCATGTGTATGGAATTTTGGAGTCTTTTGATTTTTGATCAAATGACGCTTGTGAAAACTTTCCTAGAGATAATTAAAACTTCGTTCATAGGCCAAAAAGGAACGAATGACTAGCTTATTGGAACTTGTACATATTGTTGTACGAAGTCCATTATGTGTAGTCAAGAGCGATGGATTTCAACTTCATATGCTTTCTCCGAAAATTTAAGTGAATATATGAATATTTACTTAATAAGGATGAAGTATGAAACATTTGAAAAGTTCAAAGACTTTCAAGATGAAGTGCAAAATCATTTGTAACAAGAATATAAATAGTTTATGATAAGATCATAAAGGAAGATATTTGTGTTACAAGTTTAGCATAATACCTAAGATTTAAGGAATCGTTCCGTGGATTTGCATTTCCCGAAACACCATAAGAGTATGGAGTGTTCGAGATATGTAATTAAACCTTGTTTGACATGGTAAGATCAAAGGTGTAATTCATAAAGCTGCCATTATATTTTAAAGATTAAAAGCTTGAGAGACTACCGTTTTTCCACTGAAATTAGCTCCATCATAATCCGTTGAAATGACACCATATAAAGTTATGGTTTGGGATAAAACCCAAGTTGTCCTTTCTTAAACATTGGCATGCTATGCATAAAAAGGATGTTTGCAACCAAAGTCAGATGAACCTGTCTTTGTATGTTATTTCGAATAACTGTTAAGTATTCCTCCATAAACACCGGAGACAAAAGTGTTTGTCGCTTAGAACGTCAAGTTTCTTTGAGAAGGAATTTTTCGTGAAAAGATAAGTGGGAGGACAATAGAACTTTGATAAGGTTAAAGGAACCTTAGCTATATGTGCAAAGTTGCGCAGCGCCGAAAAGTGTTCCGGAGGCAGCAAAAATGCTCATGGCTCACGTGCCTCAAAGGTTGTGGTTACGAAGGTCAAAATTTCTATTGAAACAGGTAGGTCGGGTAAACAATCAAATACCAAGATTTGAGAGTTAAATCATTATTTGACAATAATGATTTGACTACATACAAAGAAGCGATGATGGGCCCTGACTCCGTCAAATGGCTTGAAGCCATAAAATCCGTGATAGTTCCATATACGAGAGATCAAGCTTTGAACTTGAAAGACCCTCTGAAAAGGTACAAGACCTTACAGTCGTATTTGGATCTATAAAAGAAATAAGACATGGATGTTTCACATCTATGAAATAGTCGACATGTTGGGAAAGTATTCACAACAATGTTCAAAGGTTGTATATGACAAGATTTGATCTTTCATAGCGATATTTAGTCTAGACGGATTAATGTAGCAACCACTACATATAATTTTGTTATATGGTAGTTGAATAAACAAAACAAGTTCTTCTAATAGAATTGTTACCTATGACGTGTGCATGACACGGTCCATAGGGTTTTGTTAATTCAAAGGATGCTAAATGCATATGCAAACTTCAATGGTTGAAGTAAGCATCGCGGAGTTGGAATCTTCACAATGATGAAATTGTTAAAAGAGTTTAAATTCATCAGAGACAATGAAGATGCTTGCGTTTGCAAGAAATTAAGTGGGAGCGCTAAGACATATTTCTAATACATTATGTGGAAGACATATTGTTGATTGGAAATGATGTATCTTTTATTAACACATATTAAGAATTTCATCTCGATGAAAGGCTTAGGCAAAAACCCAAATATTTGGCATTAATAGACGCTAATATGGTTGTGCCAAAAGTACATAGATGATATATTGAATGAGTTCAATATATAAACTACAAGAAAGGTTCTTGTTGCACAGAAAGGATTGAATGAGTTCAATACTGGTGATATATTCAAGTGTATTGACACTTGGTAAGTGAAACGAAGATTCAAGTATAGATTGATACTTGATGAATGAAATCACAAAGAATATTTATATCAATCATGTTGTGATATGTACAAATCCAGATATGTCCTATGCTCTAAATGTTATGAGCATATACCAGAATGATTCATAAGATGATCATTGGACGATAGTAAGGATATTCTTATGATCTTTTGGAAGAACTAAGAATATATTATTTTGCAGAATTGACAAATAAATGGTTAGTTCATTGTAAATGTACTACATTGATACTAGTTTTGTCACAAAGTACAAATTAAGTTTATCTCAATCTAAACTAAGGGTGGCACAATATAATGGAAAGTAATTTCCATAATGGATTTGGATGAGTTCCAAAATTGAGACATTGTGACAGATACTACAACAAAAGGCTAAGTATATGACTGCTATAATAGCAGGTAAAGAGGGCATTTGTGTCAAGTAGTTTGTTATCAAACTAGATGTAGTTCACAGCGGGATAATACTATGAAGATATATTGTACGACAATATTATCAACATGTTTTAACCCCAAAGAACTAAAGGTCTCACCAAAGGACCAAATTTATACAAAGCCATCTCATTAGAGAATGAGTGATGCGTAGAGACGCAAAGACATGCAATTACACACGGACCTGGAAGTGTCAGATCCGGAGATCAGTTGACCACTAGCAATCGTGTACATACAACACCAGAAAGCCATAGGTGTTGAATACACAAAGGTTTGAAACTAGATTATTGACTCTAGTGCAAGTGGGAGACTGTTGGAGATATGCCCAAGAGGCAATAATAAAGTGGTTATTATCATATCTTCATACTTATGATAAATGTTTACATACCATGCTATAATTGTATTAACAGGAAACATTAATACTTGTGTGATTTGTAAACATAAAAGAGTCCCTAGTAAAGCCTCTTGTTAAACTAGCTTGTTGGTTAATATATGATCATGGTTTCCTGATCATGAACATAGGGATGCTATTAACAACAGGGTCGTATCATTGGGAGAATGATATGATGGACATACTCCTATAGATAAGCGTAGCATAAAGATCAAGTCATTTTAATAGTTCAATTGCTATATGCTTTCTGATACATAGTAACCTAATTCCTTCGACCATGAGATCATGCATATCACCTTCACCGGAAGGATGCTTTGATGACATCAAACACCACACTGTAACTGGGTGGCTATAAAGGTGGCATTGAGTGTTCGGAAAGTGTTGGTTGAGACACATGGATCAAGAGTGGGATTTGTCCATCCATATGACGGATAGATATACTCTGGGCCCTCTCGGTGGAATGTCATCCAATTAGCTTGCAAGCATGTGACTGGCTCACAAGGGATCACATACCACGGGAACGAGAAAAGAGTACTTATCAGTAACGAGGTTGAACTAGGTATGCAGAGATACCGACGATCATAACCTCGGATAAGTAAACTATCATGAGACAAAGGTAAATTGGTATCGTATGTAAGTGGTTCATTCGATCGCAAAGTAATCGTAGAAATATGTGGGAGCCATATGAATTTCCAGATTCCTCTATTGGTTATTGTTCAGAGAAGTGTCTCGATCATGTCCGCATAATTCACGAACCGTAGGGAGACACACTTAAGGATTCGATGTTGTTGAGTAGTTATGGAATGATGAGTAAGAGACCTAATGTTGTTCGGAGTCTCGGATGGGATCCGGGATATCACGAGGAGATCCGGAATGGTCCGGAGAATAAGATTCATATAAGGAAAGTCCTGTTTCGGGGTTGGAGAATGATTCCGGTGTTTTCATCGGGAATGTTCTAGAAGGTTCTGGAATGTCCGGCACTCCGGAGGGGAAGGGTACATGAATGTGTTATATCAAGTTGGTATGATTGCATTATGTACTTGGTGTCATCGCTGTACCAAATAGAGGGTTTATTCAAATCCTAGTTTGAAAAGTCAAACGGCTAGTTTGAAAGTCAAACGGCTAGTTTTGGGAAAGAGGAGAAGGAGGTTTGAAACCGACTTGGGGGAGGAGTTCCTCCTCCCACCGCCGGCCCACCTTGGGTCCGAGTTGGGGAGGGACTGCCCTCCCCAGGCGCACCTCCCTCCACCTATAAGAGGAGGGGCAGGGCTCCCCTCCTAGACACAAGTTGCCTCCCTCTAAACCTAAACCCTAGCCACAGCCTAGGGATTTCTCCCAAGCCGCCGAGTTAGAGCTTCTAATTGCCCTAGCCGCTGGTTTAGCCCCTTCTAATTGGTGTGTCTAAACCCTAGATCACCAAGGCTCTCTCATAGTCCACCATACTCGCTCCGGCTTAAGGCGAAGCCCTACGAGGTCTCCCCTCTACTTCCGGTACCACGCCGTCGTGCTGCCGGAATCGCGAGGAGAGTGCTACAACCTCTGCTGCCTGCTGGAACAAGGGAGAGGAAGGTCTTCATCGAGTACCGAACGTGTGACCGACTGCGGGAGCGCTGCTGGAACGCAGCGCCGGAAGGATCGTCTACGCGATCTTGAGATCGGCAAGAGTACGACTACATCACCCACGAGAATCTGCTCTCGTTAACCGCTTTGGAATCTTCGAGGGTGAGTTCCTTTATCGACTCGTTGCTATAATCTAGTAGATAGATCTTGGCTTGTTTGTTTGCATGCGGTAGAAATTTTTTGTTTTCCATGCTACGAACCCCTACACCTTGGTGGTAGGGGCACCCTTCCTCTGTAGCTTGGCATCAAGGTGAGGGACAAGATCATTGTAGATTAGGGGAGTTGCTGGAGTGTGAGAAGCAATGAGATTCATCACATAAGGAGCAAACAGAGGGCACTTCTTGTCAGTGATGCACTTGTACAGGTCCTGATAGATGAAATCCATGACATCAATAGCACCACCTAGATGATCTGGACCATGAGTATACACCATGTGAGCATGGACCATGAGTATACACCTGGATGATCTCAGCGCCTCTCATCTCATCCTTGTTGCCAGCCTTGGGAGTGAGGGTGTGGCGGAAAATGCGAAGCAGAATGTTGAAGATGAGCTTAATATTGGTGGTTTGGCCAACCACACCATTTTGAGAGTAAATTGGGGCCATCCTCTTCTTGTCATATGCCTGTCCATATACATGCATTGTGAGACCACCAGGAGCATTGGGATTGAAAGGAAATCCAAGGATTTGTGCAAACTAACCCATGTTGGAACGACTCCTGATAGTGCCAGACATTCACTCAAGGGGAATATCAGTAGTGTCCCCAGAGACCATAGTGGCCTAGAACTGCTCGACCAACTCAACATTGTAGTCTTCTTTTACCTGGAAGATGGTGTGTAGCCCCATCTTCTCAGTCACCCAAAGAGCATCCTCAAAGTAGCTTTGAGAACGAAGCTTGTCGATATCCAACCACTGCATGGGACAAACAGGAGACATGAACCTACAATACAGCTCAGAAAATAGTAGGGTTGTTCATTTCTCTAGAAGCGATCATCAGACGAGGTGTGTGCCAAGGAGTAGAACTGCTGGAGTCTCATCTCCACAAACTCCTCGGTACCCAAATATGCCAGAGTAGTCAATGCTTAAAACTTCATGCGCTTGGCTTCATCTCTTTTCAGCTGTCTAACCTTTTCTTGCTTTGCTGCAGCACGGTCTTGAGCGGCCTATCTGACCATAGAAGGATCTACATGAATGTCTCGCTCTTCATCATACCAGAACCTGCGAGTACAAGTCTTCTTAGCAGCTCGAGGACGGCGAGGATGATAACTACCTGTGAGATCAGAGTAGAAGGATAGCATATGGGGTAAGCACATTTGTCCTGGAGATTCAAACAACAAGTAGTAGTCAAAGTAATTTTGGAACTACGCTGGTTGAAAACCCCGGACTGTCTGGAAAATCTGCCCTGGAGATTCCGCCTGACCCGGACAGTCCGGTGTGGAACCTTGGCAATTTTTCGGGCAGTGCGGGAGTGTTCAATCGGAGCAGATCGTGATTTCTAAAACTACTACAAGGGCGAGGGTTACACACATATATGATGTATCCATGGATCTAGGTAAGACATTGCCCCCACAAAGTTCATCTAGGCCAACCCTAGAGATGGAGAAGGGGAGGGGCACTATACCAGCATCCATGGAGACCTTCACCGGAGGCGAAAGGATCCCAGCGGCAAAGGGAAGGTAATGGCCGGCGGCAACGGAAGGATCCTGGGTGGAGGATCCCTCCCGATGGTGCTCTTGGTCGGGGGCAGCAGCCTGAGTGCAAGAGGGAATCGGGGAGGAGAAGGAGGACTGAACCGTCCACTTCTCCCCGACCTCTTTTACCAGATCAAAACGCCGGGGCCGGAGTGTCCGGTCTGGATCAAGCGGAGAGTCCGGTCTGATCGGACACTCCGGCTGGTACAAGGCGGACATCCGGCCCCCAGCGACCAGAAAACCCAGTTTTCAAATGGCGGACAAATGTGTGGAAAGATAAGCATGTTTAGAGGTGAGAGTAGGCCTGGATTCAGAAGATGTACTATGAAGAACCAAAAAATCGAAGATATCTAAGAAGATGACAAAATTAAGTTCCAAACAAGATGAACCAAGAACCAACTCTTCAATAAGAAGAGGGCGGTGGCCGAGGCCACCATGTAAGAGTTTGTGGCATGACACCGCGAAGAATTATCCTTGGTTTCGTAACCACTACTCATCAAAGAATCTCGCATATCACAAAATGATATTAAGAGAATTGAATTTCTTTTAATGTTGGCATTATGGGGGAGGGATAGTCCAATGTATTAGGACTGCACTCCCCCTATCTCCATGTCTGCACCTAAACTAAATAAGGGTCAATACATAGGTGAGTATGCAAGGTGATCAAGTCAAGCTCCTTGGATCTATGATATTTAGTTCATTCCTCAAATAGAAAAATCTTGATTCATCAAGTGGCTTCATGAAAATGTCGGCAAATTGGTCTTCGGTTGATACATAAGATAGCTCAATATCACCCCGAGCAACATGATCTCTAATGAAGTGATGACGAATCTCAATGTGCTTTGTCCTTGTGTGATCCACCGGGTTGTAGGCAATCTTTATAGCACTTTCATTGTCACATAGAAGAGTCACTTTGTCACAATGGACACCGTATTCCTTTAAAGTTTGCCTCATCCATAGCAATTGAGTACAAGCACTAGCAGCTGCCACATACTCGGCTTCGGCGGTGGAGAGAGATATACAATTTTGCTTCTTAGAAGACCAACACACCAAGGACCTACCAAGGAATTGGCAAGCCCCAGAGGTTGACTTTCTATCATACTTATCACCAGCCCAATCCGAGTCTGTGTATCCACAAAGAGAGAATGTTGAGACCCGAGGATACCAAATACCATAGTTTGGGGTATGAACCAAATATAGAAAGATTCTCTTGACCGCCATCAAATGGCTTTCTTTAGGAGCCGCTTGATATCTTGCACACACTCCTACACTCAATACAATATCAGGTCTAGATGCACAAAGGTAAAGCAAAGAACCAATCATAGATCGGTATACCTTTTGATCCACATCTTTACCATTTGGGTTTAGTTCAAGATGAGTCTTTGTTGCCATGGGAGTAGGAGCTCCATTTAAATCTTTCATGTTGAATCTCTTGAGCATGTATTGAGTATACTTGGCTTGGTTGAAGAATGTTTCTCCTCTTACTTGCTTGATCTCAAAACCAAGAAATACTCTCAATTCCCCCATCATAGACATCCGGAACCTATTTAGTCATAAGCTTTGAGAATTCATCATTAAAAGCTTTGTTAGATGAGCCAAAGATAATATCATCAACATATATTTGGTATACAAAAAGCTCCCCATTGACCTTCTTAGTAAAAAGAGTGGGATCGATTTTCCCAACCTCAAACCCACGGTCTAACAACAACTCTCTAAGGTTCTCATACCACGTGTGTGGGCTTGTTTGAGCCCATAGAGAGCCTTATCAAGTTTGTAGACATGGTTTGGGATCCTCGAACCCCGAGGGTTGCTTTACATATACCAACTCATGCAATGGACCATTAAGAAATGCACTTTCTACATCCATTTGTTGTAATTTAATGTTATGATGTGTCGCATAAGCAAGAAGGATACGGATGGACTCAAGGAAAGCCATGGGTGCATATGTCTCTCCATAATCAATGCCTTCAATTGAGAGAACCCTTGTGCAACCAATCTTTCCTTGTTCCTTACAACAATCCCATGCTCATCTTGCTTGTTCTTGAATATCCACTTTGTGCCTATAACATTGCGGCAACCTTTTGGCTTTTCAACAATCTTCCACACTTTGTTTCTCTCAAAGTTGTTGAGCTCCTTGTGCATTGCTTCCAACCAATCTGAATCTTCAAGAGCTTCCCATACTTTCTTCGGTTCTATCATGGAAATGTGTGCTTGGTGTTCACTAAACCTCTTCAATTGAGCTCTAGTGGACATACCTCTTCTTAGATCCCCAACCATATTATCTAGAGTGTGGTCTCTTAATTCCAACATTATATCCACTCTAGCTTGGCGACGAGTTTCGATCTCCTTATTGTTTCTTGTGGGGATCTCTTCATCATTTTGGTCCTTGTATTGACCATTAACTTGACCTTGATCATCATCGGAATCATTCTCTTCATCAAGTGGTAAATATTGACCTTGGTCTCGATCAGGCACACTTCTAGACCAGAGTTGAGCTGATCTTATGGCAGATTGTATAGATATTCCTTGTGTAATAGACCGAGCATCACTAGACATCCTGGAGAATGGAGACTCAAGATCCTCCTGGCTAGAAGTTTCTCCCTGATCAACTTGTTGAGGGTCCACTTTGACTTGGGTCATTGTCCTCCTCGACAGAACGAGCTTGTTAATGTTGTGAAGATGATGGCTCCACTTGAGTAGAGCATAGTTCTTCTCGATCCTCCATAAGGGGTTCCTCAACAGGGAGGACGAATCATGCACCCATTCTTCCTATGGCATCCTGAGGCATTTCATCATCTACATCACAAACATCAACACGCCCCCTTGGGGACCATCATATTCTTCTAAAACCACACTACATGATTCTATGACAGTTCCGAAGAGCTTACCATAGACTCTATAAGTGTGGCATTCGAGACCATAGCCAACAAAAATACCCTCTAATGCTTTGGAATCAAATTTGGACAAACGAACACCCTTTATGCGGTATAAACACTTACAACCGAACACCCGAAAGTATGAAATATTGGGCTTGTTACCGGTAAGAATTTCATATGGAGTCTTGATCGATTCTTCGCGGAGGTAGAGCCGGTTTGATGCATGGCATGCGGTGGAGATTGCTTTGGCCCAAAAATTGTATGGAGATTTAAAATCCGCCAACATGGTCCTTGCCATATCAATAAGAGTCCGGTTCTTCCTCTCAGCTACACCATTTTGTTGAGGGGTATATGCAGGGGAATATTGATGTTTTATCCCCTCATCACTAAGAAATCCATTTAAGGTGTAGTTCTTGAAATCGGTGCCGTTGTCACTCCTTATTATCATCACGGGGACATTGTGTCGACGTTGAGCCATGTTTATGAAGTCAGTGAAGTTTTCTTGGGTCTCACTTTTCAACTTGAAGAAATATACCCATGTGTATCTTGAGTAGTCATCAACTATCACCAAACAATATTTCTTCCCACCAAGACTTGCATGATATGGAGGACAAAAGAGTTCCACATGAAGGAGCTCCAAGATCCTCTTGGACTTGATGTAGTTCTTTGGCTTGTGGGGAGAATCATTCATCTTTCCTTCAACACACGCCCTGCAAACACGATCTTTGGCAAAACAAACATTTTCTTTTAGTCCAACAATATGGCCATCCTTGTGGAGACTTTGCAAAGTTCTCATGTTGACATGGGCTAGACGATGATGCCATAACCAACCCACATCGGCATTTCTGAATAAGCACATCGCACTTGTAGTGGTTTTCCCCGAAAAGTCCACCACATACAAGTCATTTTCGACGTGCCAAACGAAATCAACCTTTAGAGACTTGCTACACATGAGGACCACAATATCATTATTAATAAAGACGACAAAGCCCGTCTTTCCAAGAGAACAGACTGAAAGTAAATTATAGCCAAGGGTCTCAACAAGCATGACGTCCATGAGTGTAATGTCGTGGGCAACCACAACCTTGTCTAAACCCATGACCTTAGACTTAGACTTGTCGGCATATGTCACCGATATTTGATAATCATTTGGTCTCAACTCCTTGACAATAGATGTGCTTCCGGTCATATGACTTGTGCATCCACTATCAAGCACCCACTTTGACCCTCCGGAAGCATAGGTCTACAAAAGATCAAACTAGTTTTTAGGTACCCATTTTTTAATGGGTCCTCTTTTGTTAGCAACAAGGGTCTTGGGAACCCAAATAGACCAAGCAATATAACCATCAAATGGGCCAACATATTAATCATACACATCACCATAATAATCATGCATTAAAATGTAGTGAGTGTTAGCACTTCCTGCAAAGTCATCATGAGACATAGTTTTACCACTTGTGGTCTTACTACCCACTATGACCTTGTCTTTTTCTTGTGCGGGCTTGGCCTTCTTCTTGTTGTTGTTCTTATTCTTGGCTTTGGAGACAAAGCCAATTCCCCCTTTCTCACCATTTGGCCTCTGCTTACTCAAGAGGTCATCGATGGACTTGTTTCCTTTTGGAAAGGTGGCCTTAGGTATCTCCCCCTTCAACCTAGCATTTTCTTCAAGCATATTTGTACAACTAGAAGGAATGAAAGTACTAGGTGAAGAAATATTGGTCAATTGAGTTTGAAGCTTTTCATGAGACTTTGTGAGTAACAAGAGTTCACTCTCCAAGGCCTTGTGAGCCTTGTCAAGCATCCTAAAGTCCTCGGCAAGTATTTCATGAACAACACCAAACTCAATCTTGTCCTTTTTAGCCTTTTTATATTTAGCAATAACATGGTCTCGGTCCTTGATGAGTCTATTAACAATTATGTCATTAGCCCCATCAAGCCCTTAAAGTTTTAGTTCAAGAGACATCCTAGTCTCTTGTTCTTCTTCTAGAGCATTATTTAGAGCTTCTACCTCAATCATGTGTTCTCTACCTAGTTTACATCTCTCATCAAGAAGCTCTTGTGTGTGAGAAAGTTGATCTAAGAGGTCCACAAAATTTCTCTTGTGTTCCCCATGCAAGTTATTCATGAACTCATCAAAAGCAATTATTTCCTTTTTGACCTCAAGAGATATCTCATCATCAATTTCATCATTAACCAAGGAGGAGGGGTGTGATGATGATAATACCTCTGTTCCTTTTGCCATAAGTCAAGTTACGTTCTTGTTGGAGATATTCTCATTTGGAGAGTCAAAGAGGGAGAATGTGGGTGTAGAAGTAGTGTCAAGAGCAGACACACCACTTGATGTTTCCTCTTCATCATCTTCATTGTCGGAGGAGAATTCTTCATGAGTGATCAATACAATTTCACCCGACTTCTTGTTGATGGTATTCTTCTTGATGAAGGGTTTCTTGAAAGGGGCTTTGGAGGATTTCTTCAACACAAGTTTACCCCCATGATCTTCTCTTTTCTCATAGGGACAACCTTCCACAAAGTGATAGCGGTCACCACAATTGAAGCAAGTTCTCAATTTAGTGACATCGTCTCTTCTCCCATTTGGGTTGCTTCTTCGTTGCATTTCCATCTTGGCCTTGGTGGGATCTTTCCAAAAGTTTCTTGCATAGAAGGCCATATATTCGACATCATCGGGGTGGCTCATAGATACGCTTTCATCACTTTCATATTCATCCACATACTCCACAACGTTGGCCTTTAAGGAAAGGTTGACACCATTGCTCATTCCAAAGGGCTCGAGCACGGGCATCTTTTGCATTCTTGGCGGCAACCTTGAAAGAGGCCATCTCTTGCATAACTTCATTGGAGGTCATGAGATAGTAGTTGTGTATTCCTTGTAGGCTCTTCAAGTCGGGGGGCTCAAAGGGCATGAGTGCACTCACATATTTCCTTTTTATCCAAGCATCATCCACATGTGAGGCACCCACATTCCTAAAGGCGGTGGCAGTGGACTTGAGCCTTCGATACATGTCTTCATGATCTTCACCATACTTCATATAGAAGCCTTCGGCTTCATTGCTTAGTGCATCATACCGGTTCCTTCTCATTCTCTCATTTCCAACATATAACTCTGTGAGAGCATCCCAAGCTTCCTTGGCGGTGTTGAGGTGGTCAATGTGAGGGTAATCTTTTGTACCCAAACCTTGTTGAATCATGTGCAAAGCAGTGGCATTGAGTTGACTATTGACAACTTATCTTCTTGTCAAGTTGGTTGGATCCACAATACGGAGTCCTTCTTCAATGATATTCTATAAATCAATACAAGAGTTACGCATATGAGATTTCATTAGTGATTGCCATTGAGCAAAAGTAGATGCAGCAAGCTTAGGTGGGTCTCCTATTTTGTTTATATGAGGGTGAGGAATTGGAGGGTCGGGGGAGTACCATCCTTGAGCCTCGTGGTGCTCTCTCTTCCCACCATCCTTTTTGGTGGAGGGATTAGTGTTTTCATTTTCCCCCACCACCACAACCACGGGTGATGATGAGGCATTCACCTTTGGAGGTGGTGGTAGTCCCTCTCTAGGTGAGGGAGGAGATGAGGCTTTAACAAATTGCTCGAATAGATCGTGCAATTGTTTGATCTCGTTGCCCAAGGTGGAGCTCAAGTTTGTTTCCAAATTCTTGAGGTCTGCCATGGACACCGTGGTACTAGCATCATCCCCTACCTCATCACCTTTGCTACCCATTTACTCTTAGGCGGTAAAGACCGAATAAAGAGCCGAGGCTCTAATACCTATTGAAAGTATCGTATGGGCACCTAGAGGGGGGGGGGTGAATAGGTGCTACTTCAAATTTTACTCTTTTTCAAATTGGGGTTTGACACAAAAAGTAAAATTTCTAGATTATGCAACTAAGGTGAATTTACCTATATGTCAATCTAGCACATACACTAAGCAAGAACAAGATAAGTAAAGTGCGGTAAAGGATAGAAGTAACCAAAGTGGAGCACACGGAGACACAAGGTTTTTTTCCCGTCGTTCCTTCCTTTTGAGGGGAAGTACGTCTACATTTGGAGATGGGGTGGTTTCAAACCATCAACGCCACGAGAGGCCTCCCTTGTTCTTCGATGAACCTCACCCCAAAGGGTTCGATTCACCTCTTCCACTATAACGGAAATCTTCGAGGTGGAAGCTGGCACCTTTAGAACAAGTTCGAGGCACACATCCATAACCTAATTGGAGGCTCCTAAATACAAGCAAGCTGTTAAACAATCAAAGACAAGCTTGTAAGAACCAAATCAAAAGCTAGGGTTTCCAAAGAAACACTAGATAAAGGGGCCCTCAAGTGAATGAGGGGGAAATGAAGATCTCTCTTGGTGAAGCTATAGATCAAGGCCTCATCCTCTGATCTCCAAAGATCAATGACTTTGGATGGTTGAGTGGAGATATCTTGTGGATTTGGTGTCTCAAATAGTGATGTTGTTCTTGACCTGGTCGAGCAGCTCCCAAGGTAGAAGAAGGGACCTTTATATAGGCCCCCAGAAATTAGATCCGTTGGGAGTCACTTATACCGGATAGTCTGACAGAATCAAACCGGACAGTCCGGCCTAGCCGGACACTCCGGTCAGGCAGAGTTTCTGGCCAGTGTCCGACAGGTGTCCGGGTAGTGTCCGAAAGGGCACACAGATTCTCCAAATATCAATGACTTTAGATGGGTGAGTGGAGATATCTTGTGGATTTGGTGGCTCAAATAGTGATGTTGTTCTTAACCTGGTCGAGCAGCTCCCAAGGTAGAAGAAGGGTCCTTTATATAGGGCCCCAGAAATTAGAGCCGTTGGGAGTCACTTATACCGGACAGTCTGGCCCAGCCGAACACTCCGGCTTGGCAGATTTTCTGGCCAGTGTCCGGCAGGTGTCTGGGTAGTGTCCGAAAGGGCACACAGAACGTCCACACCTCGCGAAGAAAATCTGGCGAATCCCTAGGGCCGGACATTGCGGCAATCCTGGATAGTTTCAGATCGGACGATTCGGCGAGCCTGGAAAGTCCGGTGCATATCAGCCGGATAGTTCGGCAGGACTTAGACCCTGAACAATGTTGATCCTGGGAAGCTCTTTTTCCTTGGGTACAAATTACACAAATGTAGCTGATATATCCTGAAACATTTAACAACAGATTAAACCTATACAAGTGTTGTCAACAAACATCAAAACAATATGGAAGACATAAATGTCCTTTCACATGAGATCATGTTAATCACCATCACCGGAAGAATGTTTTGATGACATCAAACACCACTTCCGTAACTGGGTGGTTATAAATGTGGCATTAGGTATTCTGAAAGTATGTGTTGAGGCACATGGATCAAGAGTGGGATTTGTCCATCCATATGACGAATAGATATACTCTGGGCCCTCTCGGTGGAAT
The DNA here is from genome assembly GCA_916181665.1 of Avena sativa. NCBI lineage: Eukaryota > Viridiplantae > Streptophyta > Magnoliopsida > Poales > Poaceae > Avena > Avena sativa. The sequence goes on along the minus strand of OV702285.1, from coordinate 35,582,139 downwards.
GCCATCCAATTGGCTTGCAAGCATGTTACTAGATTACAAGGGATCACATATCACGAAACAAGTAAAGAGTACTTATCGGTAACGAGGTTGAACTAGGTATAAGAGATACCGACGATCAAACCTCGGATAAGTAAAGTATCGCGAGACAAAGGGAAATTGGTTTCATATGTAAATGGTTCATTTGATCATGAAGTAATCATATAAATATGTGGGAGCCATATGAATTTCCAGATTTCTCTATTGGTTATTGATCGGAGAAGTGTCTCGATTATGTCTGCATAATTCACGAACCGTAGGGAGACACACTTAAGGATTCGATGTTGTTTAGTAGATATAGTAATGAGTTGGAGACCGAATGTTGTTCGGAGTCTCGGATTAAATCCAGGTCATCACGAGGAGATCTGGAATGTCCCAGAGAATAAGATTCATATAAGGAAAGTCCAATTCCGGGGTTCAGAAATGTTTTGGATGTTTTCACTGGAAGCTTCTACAAGGGTCTAGAAGGTCCACCACTCCGGAGAGGTAAGGGTACACGAATGTGTCATACCAATATGGAATGGTTGCATCATGTCCTAGGTCACTGATACGTCGGAAACGTATCTATAATTTTTGATGTTCCATCCTTGTTTAGTATCCACTTTGCTATTGTAAAATCCCTCCTTTATAAAGGAAAAGGATCCCTGTGATTGCAATGCTAGTCCCTGGATCAATGCTAGCATCCACAGTTTAAGATGAAGTACACAGAAACAAAGGTCATTATTAAAGTCATTCCAGAGACAAACATAGTTTTTTACAACTCCATGGCCACAGGCCTAGTACAAGAGTTTAAATGAGTAAATAGATAAATAAGTCTCCATCTTCATGTGGTACAGGCAAGCATGTTGAGTGTAGACTCATGACTCCTAATCATCATCAGAATAACCTGCAACATCACAAGTTATAGCCACAGTGGGTCAATACATTGGAATAGTATTGGCAAGTGATACCTTAGTAGAATATTGGTGGACTAGATACTATCTGCAATTTGGCTAACTGTAGCTTAGGCTTGCCTTGCTCAAAATAGGTTTTGCCTATCAGTTGAAAACACTAAGTTTTTCTTTGTCAAAACTTTTCCCAAGGAACCACCAATAGACATTGGGGTCCTTCACCCTTGTTCAACCACAAGTTTTACTTAGAAATTGGGATGAGGAGATTCTTGATAGCTTCCATGTCTTGATGCTCAAATTGTCCAATACCAGGGACATGGCTAAGTACTTAGATTCTTCCATCTGCAGAGGTTGTGCACTTTCCCCACAAGACTTGATTTTCACCAAGACAGGACCTTTCAGAAGCCTTCCCTTAGACCAAATGGACACATTCCAACCTATCATCCCACTACCACCAACTGTCCAAATGACTAAGTTATTGCAACCTATGTGATCCAGGCAGAGCCCATATTGCCAAGTGGCTGCACTAGAAGCTTCTTAACATTTGGCCTCTCAAATCCCTTTGTTCCTAGGTGGCTTTCCACAAGTGAGATACACAAGGTAAACCAAAGAAATTGGCCTTGTGTAACCACTCAACATAACCCATTCACAACCATTCCACCCAGGTGATTCATTCACTTAGTTGTTTTATTAAGTAAAAACATAGTCCAAAGACTTAGAAATATTTATTCATAGCATGAACATATAGCCACCCTTGGTTGCTACTAGCTAGGCTAATCATGGCATAGATAAGCATCTTAACTTAGAAATTTCTAGCAATTCTACAACTACTAGGATTTCCCAATCATAGCATATAATAAAAATATAACCATGCAAGACTAGCAAAATATTTCTAATGCATAGTTGAAAAACATAGGGATAAAATCATGAAGCACCACTTGCCTTGGTAGTTTGGAGAGTAGCTACAATCCTTACAATCGCAATCACTATTTGCACCAAAATCTACACATAAAATGATAACACCAAATCACATACAAAATAAATACAAGCAAAAATATATGGATGCATGCAATATGATATGTGATGATTTTCTATACCAAACATGACAAGTGCACAGTACTTATTCCTAAACAAGTTCAAAATTTGCCAAACAAACTTTATTTGAACATTAAATCATTTCTCAAATAATTAATATACACATAATAGGCCTACACAAGTTTCTATAAATAAAACCATTTTAACAGAAACAAAACATTAAACACCTTGCATATATGGAAAGGGATTTCTCTCCTGATTCCATTGATATGAAATTCATCAAATTTGGACGTGGGAATCAAAAGTTGTGAATTAAACAAGTTTAAACGTCTAATAGATTCAAATTCTGATTTTAAATCTAAACCCTAGCCACGCGGCGTGTTCTAATTGGTCAATACCGCTTCGCATGGATCGGTCGATGCAGGCCGTTGGATTAAAGTTACTGCGCATGGTCCATATATAAACATACTGTTTTGTTAAGTGATTTTGTCTCACGCGTTAGATCTAGATCTAACGGCTCTCGATCAAACGACCAAACTCTGGCGGCGTTAACGGTGGCGAGTGGCGGCGGCGACTCTGTCTATGGTGGCGCGGTGGATACAGGGGGGTTTGGGGTCGTCGGAGATGCTTACCAGACTCGCGGCGATGCACTGAAGCTCAACGTGGCGATGGCTTGACAAGGGGCGCGCTGTAGTGGCCGTGGGAGCTCGTCGGAGTAGAGGATAGCGTCGGGCTCGGGTGGACGGCGACATTGGCGACGTTCTGATCCGCCCTAACACAAACGGAGGGCATCAGCGGTGGCGCATCGATCAGGCGAACAGGTTAGTGTCAAAGGGAAGGCACGGGGCGGTCGGCTTTTACCTTAATCGCTCGCCGGAGTTGGAGACGGCGTCAGGAACTTGCGGTGCTCGTTGGAGTTGACGACCTGGGGCAGTACAGGACGAACTAAGGATGTCAGTAGGAGCGCAAGGAGGTTGCGAAGCAGTTCGCGTGAACCAGAGAGGAAGGCGCGCACGAAGCTCACCAGGATTGGTCGCCGGAGTGGGTTCTGTCTGCGGCGAGGCAATGACAATTACTGGCAGCCTAGAGGCGCTTCGGGCTGGTTTTGTTGGGGGAAATGGCCGCGAGGGGGAGAGGGTCTTATAGCTAGAGCGGGGGCAAGAATCACGCGAGGAAACGCCGACAATAACTCGGTTTTAAAACGCGGCAGTGAATGGCGGAGGAAACAGCCGGCAACGTGGTCGTGGGCGTGATTTGGGGAAGACGGTGGTGAGCTGGCGAGGGTCCACCGGTCAGTGACTCATTAGGTAGCGCAGGTGCGGTGAGAAAAACAGAAGGAGAGGGAAATCCCGGGTGGGCTGGTTGTTGGGCTTGATTCGCTTGTTGGGCCAAAATCCTGGCGCCAGCCTTTTTTCCTTTTCTTAATTCATTTTCTATTTCTGTTTTGATTTTCTGAAATGATTTTCAAACCTCATTTCAAATCAGTTTGATTTCAAACTTTCTCTGGTCTTTTGTATAGTGAACTTTGTACTCAAATATATGTCAAACACATCTGTTCACTCAAACCTACTTGGGTCATTTGAAAAATAAAATAAAATCAAGCCTTTGGAAGATATAACAAAAGGCATAAACTTTGGTTTTAATTCATACTTGTTTTGAAACTTGACTCAAGCCTTTGGAATCACTTAAGTTAGGATTCTAAACAATACTGAGTGAATATTAGTACCTTTCTCAAAAGCAAGTAGCACAAAGGCTAGAGCATTCATACATAAAATAATGAGCACATATGCTCCTGTTTTGAAATGAAATCCTACATGATCATGGATGCATGGATGATATGCATGAGTTTTTGAAACATGATTTTAGGGATGTTACAAATCTAACCCCCTTAAGGTGAATCTCTCCCTCGAGATTCGGATTGGCTAGCAAATAGGTGAGGGTGGTCTTTCCGAAGATCATCTTCTCTTTCCCATGTTTCTTCTTCTTCTTCTTTAGAATGATGGTTCCATTGAACCTTGCAGAACTTGATAGTCTTAGTCCGAGTAACTCTTTCTGCAGTCTCAAGAATCTTGATAGGTTTCTCTTCATAAGTGAGATCACTTTCCAATTGGACCTCTTCCAAAGGTATAGTATCCTTCAAAGAAGTCTCTTCCATTTCTGGGTGACATTTCTTAAGCTGACTCACATGAAACACATTATGAACTGCTGACAAAGATTCTAGCAATTCAATCTCATAAGCAACTTCTCCTTTACGACTCAGAATCTTGAATGGCCCAACATATCTTGGGGCCAATTTACCTTTGACACTAAATCTTTTCACTCCACGGAGTGGTGACACTCTAAGATAGGCTCTATCACCAACTCCATAGGTGACTTCTCTACGCTTAGGATCTGCGTAGCTTTTCTGTCGGGACTGTGCTATTTTCAATCTGTCTTTAACCAACTTGACTTTTTCTTCAGCTTCTTTGATTAGTTCTGGTCCGAACAAACTTCTTTCTCCCACACCATTCCATAGCAATGGGGTGGTACACTTTCTCCCATAGAGAAACTCAAAGGGTGCCATCTCAATACTGGCTTGATAGCTGTTGTTGCAAGAAAATTCCGCGTAAGGCAGACTTTCATCCCAATTGGCTCCATAGTCTAGAGCACATGCTCTCAACATATCTTCAAGAATCTGATTAGTCATTTCTGTTTGTCCATCAGTTTGAGGATGAAATGCAGTGCTGAATTCCAACCTCGTTCCCAATGACTCATGTAATTGCCTCCAAAAATGAGAAGTGAATTGTGTTCCTCTATCAGACACAATACTATTGGGTACTCCATGTAGACACACAATTTTGCTCATATAGATCTTAGCTAACTTAGCACTTGTATAAGTTGTTTTTACGGGTATGAAATGAGCCATATGCGATCCACTACTACCCAAATAGAATCATATCCTGACCTGGTCCTTGGTAATCCGGTAATGAAATCCATACCAATCTTGTCCCACTTCCAATCAAGAATAGGTAGTGGTTGAAGCAATCCTGCTGGTTTCTGGTGTTCCGCCTTCACTCTACTACATACATCACACAAAGCAATATGTTCGGCGATGTCCTTCTTGAGATTATTCCACCAAAATCTTTCCTTCATATCCATGTACATTTTGGTGTTACCCGGATGAATAGAATATGGTGAGTTGTGTCCTTCTTGTAAAATCAGTTTCCGAAGCTCCGGATCTTGTGGAACTAGGGGTGGAAACAAAGTTCGAGGCTCGAGGCTCGGCTCGGGCTTGACAAGGCTTGGCTCGGGCTTGGCACGGCTCGGAAGTCGGACAAGCTAAGCCTTAACCTTGACATTCAAGCTCGAGGCTCGACAAGCCATCTCGGTGAAGCTCGCAAGCCGGCTCGAAGGCTCGATGATATTTAAAATGTTTCCATGACCTTCACTAATTATATATCTTTTTATAGTTATAATTCATTGATGTTTAGAGCATGCTCTAGGAATTTAACCAACAATCTTCAAATACACTTATTTTCAGTATAGCATCAACAATGGTATAGATTGTAATATAGTAAGGACTAAGCCTATGTCTGTCTATCGATGTACAACCACCTAGACTGAAAAAAGATACTACACAGGAACTTGACGGCTCTGCATTCAAGAACAGATTAGTGTACTCGATCAAATTACTCATGCACTAAACACTACTACATGAAGACCGTTGTGCATCCCGGTGTCTACAGTAGAAATCCAGCGCAGTGCTGTCGTCTCCTCCCGGCACACAGTGTAAATACTCCCTCCATTCCAAAATAGATGTCTTAGGTTTTTTAAAATTTAGATGAATCTATATACTAAATAGTGTCTAGATTCATCCAAATTTTAACAAATTTAAAATATCTATTTGGATACGAAGGAAGTACATAAATACACATAAACAATGCCAATCAGATGCACAAAAAACAGCAGATCTACAGGGAAAGCTAGCACATCATACACACCTAGCAAGCTAGCACATCGAGGAAAAATCCTTGCTGCAGAGAAGCACACACACAATACCGACAAGCACGTGATGGCACCAGCAGACTCCACGCAGCGACGCACACGCGCGGGAGGAGCATCGGCCGTGAGCACCGCGCGCATCTCAGGGGAACGGCAGGAGCAAACAGGGACGACGTCGCCGCCGGCGGAGGGAGGCCTGAGTCTGAGCGGCAGAATCGTTGACGGGCGGCGTCGCCGCCGGCGGAGGTCGACCGGAGGGCTGGTGGGCGGGCCACGGGGAATCAATTTGAGGAAACAATCCAGGACCGACAGAGCCATGGAAGAAGCCAAGAAGGGAAGGAGGAGGACTAGAGCTGGAGGATGCAGCTGTCGCCTGGCGTTGGTGGTGGCCTGGCGGGCGACGAGGAGGAGGAAGATGGGGTCAGAAAGACAGGGGTCTCGGCCTGTGCAAGAAATTGAGAGAGAGAGACACGGGCGGACGGGCCGATGGGGAGTAGGTGGGCGGCTCGTCGAGCCGAGCCGCGAGCCCTCTTTATAGTGTTTTTTCAGCACCAAACCGAGCCGAGGCTCGGCTCGATTTTTACGAGCTTTGGCGAGCCGAGCCATGAGCCGGCTCGGCTCGGCTCGATTCCACCCCTATGTGGAACACAGATACGTTTCCATGCCATAAAGTACCATGTTCGTCTTTATGGAATCCTTTGGCTTTTCCTTTGCCAATCTTTTCCTTAATCTCTTCAATTTCCTTATCAGTCTTCTGAGCTTATTTAATGTTGTCCAACAGAGTACGTTGAACATCCAAGGACATAAGATGTCCTTCAGGCACAATCTCCAATCCGAGATCTCTAAATTGGGCACACAGATCATCTGGCAATTCTCCCTTAGTAAGGCCATTCACAAAAACCTTACGGCTTAGAGCATCCGCTACAACATTTGCTTTACCAGGATGGTATTGCAAACTCAAGTCATAGTCCTTGATAAGTTCTAGCCATCTTCTTTTCCCATATTAATTTCTTTCTGGGTGAAGATATACTTCAAACTTTTGTGATCTGTGAACACTTCACATCGCTTTCCCAAAAGATAATGCCTCCATGTTTTGAGTGCATGGACAACAGAGGCTAACTCCAAATCATGAGTAGGATAGTTTACTTCATGAGTTTTGAGTTGTCTCGAGGCATATGCCACAACTTTCCCTTCTTGCATAAGTACTGCACTGTCACATCCCAAGATTTTCCAAATCTTGTAATGTGAAAATAAATGAATAAAATAAAACTTTGTTTGATTTTCAGAGCCAGAAGAAACTTTTTGAATTAAAATGGAAATTCAAACCCATTTGAATTAAATAAAATTAAAGAGTTAAACATTTAAAAAAAAATATTTTGGAATTACTATTTTGAACTTATAATAAAAGGTTTGGAGTTTCAAAAGAAAAAGATGAGTTTATAAATAAAGATTATTTTATAAAGCCAAAATAAACCTTGGCCAAGCTTTGGGAATTAAAACTTTTTATTTTAAATAAAATTAGCAAAGGTTTTATTTAAATAAATTAATAAGGATTTAATATCCAACTTTATTTAAATAAAAGGTTTTACCAATTTAATTGAAACATCAAATCTTATTAAATTATTTAAAATAAGTTTTCCAAATATTTGATATTCACAAATAAAACCTAATAGAGAGTTTTTGGCTTTATTTTAGATTTCAAAATAAATATCTCAATAAAGCAAAATCCTATTTGATTTAATAATGAAAATCTATTTTTAATTATTAAATGTATCCTAAAATAAAATGTTATGTTCATTTTTTTTAAACAAGTATTTTTATATTTTCAAATAAAACCTACTGATTTGGTTTTGAAATATTTGGGGTTCAAATGAAGATTTTATTAAATAAACCAAACCCTATTCTAATAATAAACCATGGTCCATTTTATTTAATTAATAAATGGAACCTAAAAAGATTTAAAATATTATTTTATTTTGAGATTTGGTTTATGGTGATAAACAGAACCAAAAACTCATTACAATGGTTTGAATTGTTTGAATTATTTGAATGCTTGAATAGTTGGATGAAATTCAAAACAGAAAAATAGATTTAGAAATAGAAAAAGATTTAGACAGAAAAAAAATAGAGCAAACGACCTGGCCCAGCTGCCCAGCCCAGGAAGCCCACCATCCAGCCCAACTCCCCTTCCCCGAAAGAAAACGTTTCACACTCCCTTTTAAACCCACGGAGGAACTGACATGTGGACCTCCCCCTCTTCCCTTTTTCCACTGACGCAACGGCCCCACTCCTCCTGTTCTTCCTCTCCACCCCGCAGCGACCAGTTCTTCTCCCCCGTTCTGCCGTTGATTTCTCCAGCTTAATTCGCTTTAACGCGACCGACGTTACCAGCCTTGATCACGCAGATGGAAACGCCAGGGCATCCTCTATATTTCCCCTCTGACACCTCGCGCTCGCACGCCCCAGACCGCCTCCAATTTCTTCCCGAGCACCCGCTGTCTCCGACGAGCTCCTATCTCCGATTGCGGCCAACACACACCACCCCGATCCTCCCTGAGCACACTTACAGTTTCCCCCCTCCCAGACAAACCTCCCTGTGCCATTCATTCACCCGCGGGCACCCCAGAGCCTCGACAACGACGACCACAACATCACAACGCCGTCTGCCGTTTCTCCGGCGAACTTTCCAGGTGAACTCCGACCGCCCCAGCACCTCCTATTGATGCTCACATCATCCCCAGATCATTCCGCGTCTAACAGTGTACTTATTTTGCTTCGGCACGAATCGCAGCCTCGCCTTCGACAGTGGACAGAGCCGTCCGACGCCAGCCCTAACTCCGGCGAGCAATTGCCGCAGTACCCGAGCGCCCCTTATCAAACCAACAGCACGTTGAGCATCGCCGCGACCTCCTGAACCCGGTGAGCTTCCTCTCCCCTTCCTTGCTTCCTGTATCGCCGGCACCGCCGCGAAGCAGAGTCGCCGCCGCCAGTCGCCGTCACCAGCGCCGCCACTCGATGGCTAACGTGCTATGCACCGTAGGATGTAGATCCAAGCGCTGCGATTAGATCACTTACCGCGAACAGGTACGCGTTCTGTGCCGCACGATCCAACTTAAATCCAACGCTCCGCAGCACGCGATCCAGACGAACGGGTATCGGCCAATCACGGCTCGACGCGTGGCCAGGATTAAAACTAAAAACAGATTTGAATCAGAATTATTTGCAAACTTCAAACCCTTGTAACTTTCAAACGACACGTCCAAAAATTATAAATTTTATATCAATGGATTCAGGAAAGCAAGCCCTAGCCAACCATGGCCTTAGTTTAGAAAATAGTATCTGTTAGCTTGCTTGATTTTGCAGAATCTTTTGAGAGCTTGTTTAGGGTAGAAAAATTGTTTAAAATTGATTTTTTGGATTAAATCTAGTGCAAATTAGTTTATTGTGAACCTACTGACCCTAGGAACCAACCCATGGTTTTGAAAATGAATTTGGAAAAGATTAGAATGGATTAATTGGTTTAGTCCATTTCTAGCTAAATAAAACTATTGATTTGCTTAGGAAAATGATTTTGAGTAAAGAACTTTGGAGAAAATGTTTTGGACCAAACCTACCAACCATAGATACCAAGTTTGAGAAACAACAACTGATTTAGTGAAACCACTTAAGGTTGTGGTATTGAGAATAATAATTTTCACCACTTAAAATGATGAAATGATTTAAAAATGGTTTTTTGTTTAAAACAAAACCCTCTTGCTAATGACTTTGCCACTTTGGTAAATGACCAATTTGGACCTTACACAGTTAAGAAGCCTAGTGGAGACCATCCTTGTAATAGAACCATCCTTTGCATGCTTATGCATGACATAGATCCCATAGTGTTATGTGTGAGAAATTGTTGTTTGGTTGATTATTTGGGATGCTAGTTGATTTGGTATTTACTTGATTGATTGTAGTGAAATTTAGCAAAGTGTGAGACTAGAAAGCTCAAGGAGTGAACCATCATTCCCTACCAAAAAGGCAAGTTACACTCTCATACAAAAGTCCTACTATTTTCATTATACTTAGTGGATTTGAAAACATGCATGAAAATGATTTATACTTATGCTATGCTAAATCCTAATAGGATGCCCTTACTTTCCTTAGAGAAAATCTTGTAGTTGTACATGCTTAGCCATGCTATATGCTATATTTTGAAAAAGAGATACATGTTGAGATTTTACAAAGGTTGAGAAAAGGACTTGTGTTTTACATAATAAAACAAGGACCCAATGAATCACCTAGGTGGTGGATACTTTAAGTTTTGGAGAAGGTGGCAACAAAAGGAACCATGTCTATGGGAATCACTTTGTGTTGTGCTCCAAAAGAAAACCACCTAGGAAACTTAGAGGTCAAACATGCTTCTCCAATTGTGGCTTTCATGTGCAACCACATGCTATTATGGCTCTGGCTTAGTCAATTACATTAGGAAGACCCATACATTGTCTTTAGTTACTGGACATGGGGATCTGGAATGCTTCATGGGGGCTGAAGACAAAGCTAGCAATGATGTATGGGAGGACCTTTTGGAAAGACTTCGTCACATTCTCAATCTGCCAGTACTCCATCTTGGTGAGCACTAATCCAGTAGGCCACTGGTGGCAAAAGGATGGGATTGTGACATGTGGGTAAAGTGTACTCCTTATGCAGAAGATAATATAATCTAAGTACTTAGCCGTGTCCCCGGTTATGGACAACACTGAGCAACTAAAGTTTGAACTATGGGAGATCTCGACATTCCAACTTCTAATATAAAAACTTGATGCACTTGGGGGTACCAAGGAATTCAAAGAGATTTTGTTAAGCTTGATGCACTTGGGGTTACCAAGGTGCTCAAGAGCATGATGTACTTGGGGTTACCAAGGAACTCATGAGATTTTGATAAAACTTGTTGCACTTGGGGTTACCAAGTAGCTCAAGAGATTTTTGACAAGGACTTGAACACTTGAGTTTCTACCAAGGAGTTCAAGGGATTCTTGGAAAAGAGATTTGACAAAGGACCAAAACCATTTTTGAAAAGATAGGATAAAATATTGCTTTATGCAAATAAGCCTTAAACTCTACTTAGCCAAATATGCATGTATTGATAAGATCCACTCATAATATGCAAAGTAGTGAAACTTGCCAATACAATTCAAATGTATTGACCTTGTGGCTGTAACTTGTAATGTTGCAGGTTTGATTGTCTTTTGTGAAGATTGATTGATTTAGGATTACAAAGTCTACAACCAACATCTGCATGTGGCACTTTGAAGATGAAGGACCCATGATTATAGTTGTTCCGCTGCAATGTAATGTAATAGCCAAATGAGCTATGTTTGATGTAATAAACTTATGTTATTCCTGGTTATAAAGTTATGTTATGACCTTTGTATCTTGATATTACATCTTAACTGTGGATGCTAGCTATTGATCCAGGGACTAGCATTGTAAAACACAGGAGGAATCTACCATAATAGGTTGAGACCTCTACATGCACCTAATCCATGATGAGATGCATCGCAATACACTTGGAAATCCTTCTCCAAATCTGGCAGACATAAAACTGGTGCTGTCACAAGTCTCTTCTTCAATTCTTGAAAGCTGAGTTCACAACCTTCAGACCAAGCAAATTTCTTGTCTTTCTTTAGCAATTCTGTCATAGGTTTTTCTACCTTGGAGAAATTCTCAATGAACCTTCTGTAGTAACCTGCTAAGCCAAGGAAACTACGAACTTTTTTTACTGACTTGGGAGATTCCCATTCAGTCACAGCTGAAACCTTAGCAGGATCAACTGCTACTCCATCTCCTGACACAACATGTCCAAGAAATCCAACTTCATTTAACCAAAATTCACACTTGCTGAATTTTGCATATAACTTATGCTCTCTAAGCTTCTCAAGTATCAAACGTAGATGTCCTTCATGCTCTTCTTTGCTCTTGGAGTAGATTAGAATGTCATCGATGAATACGACAACAAACTTATCAAGAAATTCCATGAACACCTTGTTCATCATATTCATGAAGTATGCTGGTGCATTGGTCAAACCAAATGGCATCACAGTATACTCATACAATCCATACCTTGTGGTGAAAGCTGTCTTGGGTATGTCTTGTTCCCTTATTTTCAGTTGAAAATAACCTGACCGGAGATCAATCTTTGAGAACACACAAGCTCCTTCTAACTGATCAAACAAGTCATTGATTCTAGGCAAAGGGTATTTGTTCTTGATAGTCACCTCATTGAGTGAACGGTAATCTATGCATAACCTTTGACTTCTATCTTTCTTTTCCACAAACAAAACAGGTGCTCCCCAAGATGAAGAACTTGGTTGGATAAATCCTTTCTGTAACTGTTCTCCAAGTTGTTTCTTGAGTTCTTTCAACTCATCCACTGACATCTTGTACGGTCTCTTTGCTATTGGTCTAGATCCTAGTAGCAAATCAATAAGAAATTCCACATCTCTATCGGGTGGCATTCCCGGTAATTCTTCCGGAAACACATCCAGATATTCACTCACAATAGGCACACCGTCCATGCTAACCCCCTTAAGAGAATTTAGCTTACTCCTTTTTGCTTCAAAGTTGGTCTTGAATCTGATTCTTTTGTTTTCTGGAGTTGTGAGTGAGACAGTATGGTTTGCACAATCTATCACTCCCCTGTGCTTAGTCATCCAGTCCATTCCCAAAATAACATCTAATCCTTGGGAGTTTAGGATTATCAAGTTAACGGGAAACTTGTACTTCCCAAACTCTATGACTAGATCATGACATCCTGAATTCACTATCATTTCTCCGCCAGGAGAACTTACTTTTATAGGACACCCAATAGTTTCTACCGGTAGTTCATTTCTTTCAACAAATGCTCTTGATATGAATGAATGAGATGCACCAGTATCAAAGAGAACAAATGCTGGAACAGAATTGAGTTTGAACTTACCAGCAACAGCATCAGGTTCCTCATATATTTCCTCCACATTGATGTGGTTCACTTGTCCCTTTTGAAAAGGGTTAGGCTTGTTGGGTACTTCAACTTTCTTTTCTGGGCATTCATTTGCATAATGCCCCATCTTTTTGCACTTGAAACACTCAACCTGACTAAGATCCTTCTTGACAGGCTGGCTTCCACTGCCACTTCCACTGTGGTGGCTCTTATATCCACCCTTGTGATTCTTGTACTTGTCACTGTCATGACTACGGTGTTTGTTGTCATGATGACGGTTGTGGTTGTGGTGCTTGTTGAATTTCCCATGCTTATGGGATCCTGAACTTCCACCATCATCATAATGGGAACGCTTGTGAGACGATCCCGAGCTGTGCTTGTCAGAGTGCTTTCTCTTCCTACTTTCAACTTGCTTCATTTTGTTCTCCAAAATAGCAGCATTGTCACAAAGAGACTGGTATGTGGGAACATAGGCCACAACTAACTGTAGGTTCAGTTCATCATTCAACCCTTCAAGGAACTTTTCCTTCCTCTTAGCATCAGTGTCAACTTCATCCGGTGCATAACGCGCCAGATTGTTGAACTCTTCAATATATTCAGCCACGCCGCGGTGGCGCTGCTTCAGGTTATGGAACTCTTTCTTCTTCAAACTCATCACTCCGGATGAGATGTGAGCAGTATGGAAACCATCTTCAAAGATAGCCCACGTCACATCCTCAATGGGAGTGGTGATCTGGAAGTTATCCCACCAAGTAGCTGCTGGTCCTTCCAACAAGTGAGCTGCAAATCTGACTTTCTCTTCATCAGTACAGCCAACTGTTACCAAGTCCTTGTCCATAGAGCGTAGCCAATCATTGGCCACCATAGGATCAGTTGTTCCTGAGAACTTTGCTGGCCTCAATATCAAGAACCTGGTAAGCATGTCAAAACCCGGTGGGTTGTTCTGATTGTTGTTATTGTTGTTTTTGTTGTTGTTGTTGTTGTTGTTGTTGTTGTTGTTGTTGTTGTTGTTGTTGTTGTTGTTGTTGTTGTTGTTGTTGTTGTTGTTGTTGTTGTTGTTGTTGTTCTGATTCTGGATGAACGTAGTCATCATTTGCATCAGCTGAGTCTGAGCTGTCATCATTTGCTGCATCTCAGGGGTGATGTTGTTGTTGTTGGGGTTGGGATTGGCACGACGGGGAGGCATCTGTGGTTTGGTCAATAGAGATAAGAATGAGATACCCATAGATGCTAACATGCACAATACATCATATAACATTCACCAAACATGCATCACAATAGTAAAAGTTCAAAAACAAAGACAACAAGTTTGCAAAGTAAACACACCAATAGCAAGCCATCCACATGTTGGATGGTCATTGCGACTCAATAAAAAGCATGATAAATAAATGATAAATGAGTAGTCATCACTACTCCTCGGCATCAACCTCCTCCTCAACAAATGTAAGACCTGCATTCTCCATAGCGTTCTTGTATTCCTCGACATTGGTGGTCAAGGTCTCTACTTTGGCTTTGAGAGCCCTCTTCTGAGAACGAAGCCTCTCAATCATGGTCTGCTGATGCTCGAGATCGAAGTCCTTGGCCTCCAGTTCTGCAGTCATGTCTCGAATCCTCTTGTTCCTGTCTTGGACTCGCTTCTCTTGACTCTTGAACTTTCTGTCCTGACTCTCGAACTTGGCCTCCATCTCCTTGACTATCTCATCTTGCTCCGCAAAGAGCTTGTCCTTCTCACGAAGCTGCACCTGGAGTTCGTCATTGCTGAGCATGACGTTGGTCCTATCAGTGTCCACGTGCCTAAGAAGAACCTCTAAGTCCTGGAGGTATAGACGAATTGGCTCTGCTGTCTCCCTCGAAGTGTCCTCGAAGTCAATGGCCTCACCATCCTCATCACGTCCACCGAAGGTGTGGAAGTGAGTACCTCTAACCTGTCGAGAGTGTCTCCCTAACAGACGTCCAATCAAGTCCCGCATGACTACCTCTAGGCCTCTCTCCTTGTCATCGTGCATGAGCTTGAAGATGATTGCCTCCGTGGTAGGCTCAGTCTGGCATCCGGGCTGATTGACCTTGAAGCCCCAAAGGTCTTTCCTATCAAACTTGGTGAGGGGAAGTACCATGATGGTAGGAAGAGGGAGATTGAGCAAACTAGTGAGCTCAATAATACGAGGACCAAAACGAGTTCCCTGGAACTCTTCAACAGTGCTGATGGTAACATTAGGCATCTATTTATAAGATAGAAAAAGTTAGAATCAACACAATAAATAAATTTCAAGACAGAGCATCACAAGCACAATATTGGCAAACACACAAGTCATAGCATACATGAAATCCATTACAAGCATCCAAGGTTCAACTTATTTAGACAACATTTTGGAAAATAAAATGATAAGTGTGGTGGCCCAACTAACGAAGTACGCTTACAATCCCATCTCACTTGCCAAGTTGGATAACAAGGCATCCCTAGAGGCAATCTGTTTATCTTTATCACATGACTCCATTGCTAAGTCGATGATGTCTTTCCTTAAACTTTGATTGGTAGCATCTAGCTCTTGGGTATGCTTCTTTTATTCCCTAAGATCATTCTGGGTGTTAAGCATTCTGCACTTGATTCTATCAACAAGTTCTTTGATGGCCCTCCAAGCTACATCCCTTGCTGAATCAAAGAATGTGGTGTGCATCATTGTGTTGGTGACCATGCAGAATCCTGAGTCCTTGTGGTTGTCTTCCTTGTTTTTATACAAGTGAAGTTGCACCCACCAGTACTCAACTCCTTCATCTATCACAGGAAAACCTTTGTACACAGCTGCACCATGTATTCCCATGGCAACCATGAGGTCCTTGAGAGCCTTGGGGAACTCTGTCTCACATTCCAAAGTCATAGTCATGAGTGGTCCCTTATTCACGGCTTCGTTGATGGAGTTCATCTATAAATAGAGATGAGAAAGAAGATTAGAAAAGTTTACGAGAAGAAAAGACAAGTGTGGAAGTTGTTGATTTTTTTTCCTTAGTGGTTTCCAATCCTAGGGTCATAATCCTACAGGTAACACCGTGCTCTGATACCATCTGTAAAATCCCTCCTTTATAAAGGAAAAGGATCACTGTGATTGCAATGCTAGTCCCTGGATCAATGCTAGCATCCACAGTTTAAGATGAAGTACACAGAAACAAAGGTCATTATTACAGTCATTCCAGAGACAAACATAGTTTTTACAACTCCATGGCCACAGGCCTAGTACAAGAGTTTAAATGGGTAAATATATAAATAAGTCTTCATCTTCATGTGCCACAGGCAAGCATGTTGAGTGTAGACTCATGACTCCTAATCATCATCAGAATAACCTGCAACATCACAAGTTACAGCCACAGTGGGTCAATACATTGGAATAGTATTGGCAAGTGATACCTTAGTAGAATATTGGTGGACTAGATACTATATGCAATTTGGCTAACTGTAGCTTAGGCTTGCCTTGCTCAAAATAGGTTTTGCCTATCAGTTGAAAACACTAAGTTTTTCTTTGTCAAAACTTTTCCCAAGGAACCACCAATAGACATTGGGGTCCTTCACCCTTGTTCAACCACAAGTTTTACTTAGAAATTGGGATAAGGAGGTTCTTGATAGCTTCCATGTCTTGATGCTCAAATTTTCCAATACCAGGGACATGGCTAAGTACTTAGATTCTTCCATCTGCAGAGGTTGTGCACTTTCCCCACAAGACTTGATTTTCACCAAGACAGGACCTTTCAGAAGCCTTCCCTAGACCAAATGGACACGTTCCAACCTATCATCCCACTACCACCAACTGGCCAAATGACTAAGTTATTGCAACCTATGTGATCCAGGCAGAGCCCATATTGCCAAGTGGCTGCACTAGAAGCTTCTTAACATTTGGCCTCTCAAATCCCTTTGTTCCTGGGTGGCTTTCCATAAGTGAGATACACAAGGTAAACCATAGAAATGGGCCTTGTGTAACCACTCAACATAACCCATTCACAACCATTCCACCCAGGTGATTCATTCACTTAGTTGTTTTATTAAGTAAAAACATAGTCCAAAGACTTAGAAATATTTATTCATAGCATGAACATATAGCCACCCTTGGTTGCTACTAGCTAGGCTAAGCATGGCATAGATAAGCATCTTAACTTAGAAATTTCTAGCAATTCTACAACTACTAGGATTTCCCAAGCATAGCATATAAGCAAAATATGACCATGCAAGACTAGCAAAATATTTCTAATGCATAGTTGAAAAACATAGGGATAAAATCATGAAGCACCACTTTCCTTGGTAGTTTGGAGAGTAGCTACAATACTCACAATCACAATCACTATTTGCACCAAAATCTACACATAAAATGATAACACCAAATCACATACAAAATAAATACAAGCAAAAATATATGGATGCATGCAATATGATATGTGATGATTTTCTATACCAAACATGACAAGTGCACAGTACTGATTCCTAAACAAGTTCAAAATTTGCCAAACAAACTTTATTTGAACATTCAATCATTTCTCAAATAATTAATATACACATAATAGGCCTACACAAGTTTCTGTAAATAAAACCATTTTAACAGAAACAAAACATTAAACACCTTGCATATATGGAAAGGGCTTTCTCTACTGATTCCATTGATATAAAATTCATCAAATTTGGACGTGGAAATCAAAAGTTATGAATTAAACAAGTTTAAACGTCTAATAGATTCATTTTCTGATTTTAAATCTAAACCCTAGCCACGCGGCGTGTTCTAATTGGTCAATACCGCTTCGCACGGATCGGTCGATGCAGGCCGTTGGACTAAAGTGACTGCGCACGGTCTAGATCTAAACATACCGTTTTGTTAAGCGATTCTGTCTCACGCGTTAGATCTAGATCTAACGGCTCTCGATCAAACGACCAAACTCTGGCGGCGTTAACGGTGGCGAGTGGCAGCGGCGACTCTGTCTACGGTGGCGCGGTGGCTATAGGGGGGTTTGGGGTCGTCAGAGATGCTTACCAGACTCGCGGCGATGCACTGAAGCTCAACGTGGCGATGGCTTGACAAGGGGCGCGCTGCAGTGGCCGTGGGAGCTCGTCGGAGTAGAGGACAGCGTCGAGCTTGGGTGGACGGCGATGTTGGCGACGTTCTGATCCGCCCTAACACAAACGGAGGGCATCAGCGGTTGCGCATCGATCAGGCGAACAGGTTAGTGTCAAAGGGAAGGCACGGGGCGGTCGGCTTTTACCTTAATCGCTCGCCGGAGTTGGAGACGGCGTCGGGAACTTGCGGTGCTCGTTGGAGTCGACGACCTGGGGCAGTACAGGACGAACTAAGGATGTTAGTAGGAGCGCAAGGAGGTTGCGTAGCAGTTCGCGTGAACCAGAGAGGAAGGCGCGCACAGAGCTCACCTGGATTGGTCGTCGGAGTGGGTTCTGTCTGCGGCGAGGCAATGGCAATTACTGGCAGCCTGGAGGCGCTTCGGTCTCGTTTTGTTGGGGGAAATGGCCGCGAGGGGGAGAGGGTCTTATAGCTAGAGCGGGGGCAAGAATCACGCGAGGAAACGCCTGCAATAACTCGGTTTTAAAACGCGGCAGTGAATGGCGGAGGAAACAGTCGGCGACGTGGTCATGGGCGTGATTTGGGGAAGACGGTGGTGAGCTGGCGAGGGTCCACCGGTCAGTGACTCATTAGGTAGCGCGGGTGCGGTGAGAAAAACAGAAGGAGAGGGAAATCCCGGGTGGGCTGGCTGTTGGGCTTGATTCGCTTGTTGGGCCAAAATCCTGGCGCCAGCCTTTTTTCCTTTTCTTAATTCATTTTCTATTTCTGTTTTGATTTTCTGAAATGATTTTCAAACCTCATTTCAAATCAGTTTGATTTCAAACTTTCTCTGGTATTTTGTATAGTGAACTTTGTACTCAAATATGTGTCAAACACATCTGTTCACTCAAACCTACTTGGGTCATTTGAAAAATAAAATAAAATCAAGCCTTTGGAAGATATAACAAAAGGCATAAACTTTGGTTTTAATTCATACTTGTTTTCAAAACTTGGCTCAAGCCTTTGGAATCACTTAAGTTAGGATTCTAAAAAATACTGAGTGAATATTAGTACCTTTCTCAAAAGCAAGTAGCACAAATGCTAGAGCATTCATACATAAAATAATGAGCACATATGCTCCTGTTTTGAAATGATTTTGAAATGAAATCCTACATGATCATGGATGCATGGATGATATGCATGAGTTTTTGAAACATGATTTTAGGGATGTTACAGCTATGCTTTGTCTACACTTTGAGGTATTTTTATACATTTTTTGGGACTAACCTATTTACAATATGTCGTAGTGCCAGTTGCATGTTTTCTACTGTTTTTGGTTTCAGAAAAGCTAGTAAGGAAATATTCTCGGAATTGGACGGGACAAAAACCAAAGTCAATATTTCACCGAGGAGAACACACAGATCGAAGGGCTACCAGAGGGGAGCCACAGGGTGGCGACACCCCCACCCCACGTGCGGGACCACCCTAGGCCGCGCCTGGGCAGGGTGTGGGCTCTCTGGCCGCCGTCCTGCCTCTCCTCTTTGCCTGTAAAATCCCCCAGATGCCAAAAGCCTAAGAACCGGATCAGATCTCCATGAAACAGTCCTTAGCCGCCGCCACCATCGTCCCAAGATCGAGGGGATCTGAAGCTCTTCCCGGCACCCTGCCGGAGAGAAGAGATTATCCTGGAGGCCTTATTCATCACCATGCCAGCCTCTGGTATGATGCGTGAGTAGTTCACTCTTGGACTATGGGTCCATACAGTAACTAGATGGTTGTTTCTCCTCCTTTGTGCTATCATGTATAGATCTTGTGAGCTCTGTTCATGATCAAGATCATCTATTTGTAATCATACATGTTGTGTTTGTGGGGATCCGATGGATATTGAGATTACTATGTCAAATTGATTATTGATTCTATCATGTCTTATTGATTATTGATTCCATCATGTCTGTGTTGTTTGAGATCTTGCATGCTCTTCGTTTGTAGTAGCTATCTTGGCCAAGTAGATGCTAGTTACTCCAAGAGGGAGTATTTATGCTCGATAGTGGGTTCATGCCTCTATTGAATTTGGGGAAGTGACAGAAATCTCTAAGGTTGTAGATATGCTGTTGCCACTAGGGAGAAAAAAACAATCTTTTGTTCATGGAACAATTGTATTGTTTACTTTACACACATTTCTTAATGCAGTTATCCGTTGCTTGCAACTTAATACTAGAGGGGGTTCGGATGATAACCCGAAGGTGGATTACTAGTCATAGATGCAGTTGGATGGCGATATATGTATATTGTTGTAATGAACAATCAAATTTCATAGGATCATGAATGTCTAGTATTTGCATTGTTATGCCTTGCTCAGTTCCCGTCAATTGCCCCGCTGTAATTTGTTTACCGATCATGTTATGTTATTATCTTAAGGAGAACACCTCTAGTGAACTGTGGACCCTGGTCCAATCTTTACCATTGTTGCATCATCCACTATTACCATTTACTTTCTGCAAGCAACCATTACCTTCCACACCATACGTTTAATCTTTTGTTCTCAGCAAACCAGTGAGATTAACAACCTCATTGTAAGTTGGGGCAAAGTATTGAGTTTGTGTTGTGCAGGATTCCAGGTTGTTAGAAACACCTTGGGGTTGTTTCCTTGCTCCTACTGGTTCGATAACCTTGGTTTCATAGCTGAGGGAAAACTTACTGCCATGCTCATCATACCTTCCTCTTGGGGTCTCCCAACGTAGATCTACTATTGAGCCACGTCAGTCACTTGGCTGGACAATGGGAAGAGAAATAATCAAACTCTAGTTTGAATAGTCAAATGCCAATTTGAAAAGTCAAATCCCAACATTGATAGTCAAACCAAGTGGAGGGAGAGGAGGAAACCTAGAGGAGGAAGGTTTCCCCTCCCTCCCTTGCCGCCGGCCATACAAGGAGATTTGGTGGAGTGCTCCTCCTCCCCTAGCCGCCCCTCCCACCTATAAAAGGAGGGGGTGGGGCGCCCCCTTGGACACACCAACCCCTAGGCCGACTGCCCCTCTAAACCACCGCCACCCTAGATACTCCACTAAATCACCGCCGCCTAGCCCTGCCCTAGCCGCCGGCCACTTCCAACCCTTGGCCTCTAAACCCTAGTTGCTGAGGTCTCTCTACTTCACCATACTCGCTCCGGCTTAGGCGAAGCCCTATGGGATCCACTCCTCCGTTTCACAACCACGCCGTCGTGCTGCAGGAATCGAGAGGAGATCTACAACCTCTGTTGCCTACTGGAACAAGGGAGAGTAATGTCTTCATCGACTACCGAACATGTGACTGACTGCGGAAGCGCTACTGGAACATAGCGCCGAACAGATCATCTTCACGATATTGAGATCGGCAAGTGAACGACTACATCAACCACGGGAATCCAATCTTGTTAAATGCTTGATGAGTACAGCAACACTTCGTTGGGAGACCCCAAGAGGAAGGTATGATGAGCATAACAGCAAGTTTTCCCTCAGTTAGAAACCAAGGTTATTGAACCAGTAGGAGGAAGGAAATGACTCAAAGGTGTTGCTAGCAACTTGGAGACCTTCACAACACAAACTCAAGACTTTGCCCCAACAAACAATGAGGTTGTCAATCTCACTGGTTTGCCGTAACAAAGGATTAACTGTATGGTGTGGAAGGTAATGGTGGTTTGCAGCAAGTAAACGGTAACAGTGATAGATGTATCAATGGTAAATATTGGACCGGGGTCCATAGTTCACTGAGGTGTTCTCCTTAGATAAACAAACATGGCATGCTGGGTAAACAAATTACAGCAGGGCAATTGACAGGACTGAGCAAGGCATAACAATGCAATACTAGACATCATGATCCTATGAGATTCGATTGGGCAATACAACAAGATACATAGACCGCCATCCAACTGCATCTATGACTAGAAGTCCACCTTTGGGTTATCATCCGAACCCCCTCCAGTATTAAGTTGCAAGCAACAGACAACCCCGCTTTAAGCAAAGTGTGTAAGGTAAACAATCCACTTGTTCCATGAACAAGAGACCGTTGTTTTCGCCCTAGTGGCAACAACACATCTACAACCTTAGATATTTCTGTCACTTCCCTTAGATTAAATAGAGGGATGAACCCACTATCGAGCATAAATACCCCCTCTTGGAGTCACTAGCAGCTACTTGGCCAAGATAGCTACTAACAACGGAGAGCATGCAAGATTACAAACAACACAGACATGATAGAATCAATAAGACAAAACCATTAATCAATCTGACATAGTAATCTCAATATCCATTGGATCCCCGCAAACACAACATGCATGATTACAAATAGATGAGATCATGATCATAAACGAAGCTCACAAGATCTAGACATGAAATCACAAAGGAGGAGATACAACCATCTAGCTACTATATGGACCCGTAGTCCAAGGTGGAACTACTCACGCTTCACACGGGAGGCTGGCATGATGAAGAAGAAGGCCTCCGGGATGATCTCCCCTCTGGCAGGGTGCCGGGAAGAGCTTCAGATCCCCCCAATCTAGGGACGATGGTGGCGACGGATACAGATGGTTTTGTGGAATATTGATCGGGTACTTAGGGTTTAGGCATCGGGGGATTTTTATAGGAAAAGAGGCGAGCCAGGAGGGCGGCCAGGGGGCCCACACCCTGCCCAGGCACGGCCTAGGGTGGGCCCACGCCTGGGGGGTGCGGACGGCCTGTGGCTCCCCTCCATCTCTCCTCTAGAATCCGTGTTCTCCTCGGTGAAATATTGACTTTGGATTTTGTCCCGTCCAATTTTGAGAATATTTCCTTACTAGCTTTTCTGGAACCAAAAACAGCAGAAAACAGGCAACTGGCACTGTGGCATCTTGTTAATAGGTTAGTACCATAAAACATATAAAAACACCTCAAAGTGTGGACAAAGCAAAGCAAAGGATATACTAAACAAGCATGGAACATAAAAAATTATAGATACGTTTCTGACGTATCAAGCATCCCAAGCTTAACTCTTGCTCGTCCTCAAGTAGGTAATTGATAAAAGAATAATTTTTGAGGTGACATGCACCATCAAAACCAAGATAAAACCATTTGAAAGCATTGAAAGCTGGGATCAAAGAACTCTAAACATGAGCGTGAAAGATGGAGTTCTAACAGTAAGACAAAGTAACTATGCATGCAACATGAAAGGCTACAAACAAAGCTCATGAATAACATGCATTGAAAAACGTTTGTTTATTTCACATACAGAAAACATAGCATAGTGGCATTCAGCTTGTCCCTCATAGAGTAGCAAATAGATGCATAGGACACCTTCAAAGTTCATAAGAGTGACTAGATACAAATAACACAAGAACAAGTAATATCAACAATATGCATCAATCAATAAGTTTTGGGACAATGCACATAGAACTAAGAATGGCGACTATGCTCGCTTAACTAGTGCCTAAAGGTAGAAGGTGGAGACTCAATATAATGGTGGAAGAAAGGCCCTTTATATAGGTAAGCAGGGATTTCAAGTTTCAAAAAGAGCTTCCAAAGATTACAGTACTTGTTAGCTTTCAGCCCTCATTGCCCCTATCATAAGCATCTTGAAGTGATTAAGGTTAAAGTGAAAAAACTATGGAGTATATGGTTGACAAAGTATAAGTTGGCAATCTCATGTCCCTTGAATATGAGGGCTGCACCTCATGCTACTCCACTTTAGTCACCTGTAAGTTTTTGTCATAGTAAGTACATGTGTATCATAGAGAACCGCCAACGGGGTACCCCTTGCACATGGTACAGGAGCTATCCCATAACCAAAATGACAAGGAAATCAGACAATGAGCATCTCAGCGATCTTTTTATTTGCTATTTGCATAGGTTTTTATTGAGCATGCTTCACAGATTGCTCATTATGGTGATGCTGCAAGTTTCCGCCATGATTAGGCATGGCTTAGGCTAGTAGCCTAGGCATTTCTCTAACACAAAATACATAACTCCATGGACTTACAAGCTCCCTTTTTATTTCACACCGGCGACACCCATAGACAAAAGAGCATGATATCAACTGTTGTAACATCCCCAGCATTTAGTGTAAGAACCCTCCTTTGTAAAGGAAAAGGATCCCTGTGATTGCAATGCTAGTCCCTGGATCATTGCTAGCATCCACAGTTTAAGATGAAGTACACAGATACAAAGGTCATTTATTACATCCATTCCAGAGATAAAACATAGTCTTTTACAACTCAAGGCCACATGCCTAATACAAGAGTTTTGGAATAAGTAAATAAACATAAGTCTTCATCTTCATGTGCCACAGGCAAGCATGTTGAGTGTTGACTCATGACACCTAATCATCGTCGGAGTAACCTGCAACATCACAAGTTACAGCCACAGTGGGTCAATACTTTGGAATAGTATTGGCAAGTGATACCTTAGTAAATTTTAAGTGGACTATATTACTATATGCATTTTTGGCTAAGTGTAGCTTGGCTTGATTTGCTCAAAATAGGTTTTTCCTATTAGTTGAAATCACTAAGTTTTTCTTTGTCAAAAACTTTTCCCAAGAAACCACCAATAGACATTGGGGTCCTTCACCCTTGTTCACCCACAAATTTTTACTTAGAAGTTGGAGTGATGAGATTCTTGATAGCTTCCATGTCTTGGTGCTCAAGTTGTCCATTGCCATGGACTTGGCTAAGTACTTAGATTTTCCATCTGCAGAGGTTGTGCACTTTCCCCACCAGACTTGGTTTCCCAAGACAGGACCTTTCAGAAGCCTTCCCTTAGCCAAATGGACGCGTTCCAACCTATCATCCCACTACCACCAACTGTCCAAATGATTAAGTTCTAGCAACCTATGTGATCAAGGCAGAGCCCATATTGTCAAGTGGCTGCACTATAAGCTTCTCAACACTTGGCCTCTAAAATCCCTTTGTGCCTGGGTGGCATACCACAAGTGAGATACACAAGGTAAACCATGTCCATGGGCCTTGTGTAACCACTCAACCAAAAACCACCATTCAAGTCCCATTCCACCCAGGTGATTCATTGACTTAGTTGTTTTATTAAGGAAAACATAAGTCAAAAAGACTTAGAAATATTTTCATCATAGCATGTATATACTTCACCAACCCTTGTTTGCTACTAGCTAGGCTAAGCATGGCATAGTAACTTAACTTAGGAAATTTCCTAGCAATTCTACACTACTTAGGATTTCCCAACATAGCATTTGGCAAAAATAATAACATGCAAGACTTAGCAAAATATTTCTAATGCTTGTACAAAATATAGGGATGGAAATATTCATGAAGTACCACTTGCCTTGGTAATGGGGGGAGTAGCACTCTTCACAATCACAATCACTAGCACCAAAATCTACACAAAATTGGTAGCACAAAATTACACACAA
Organism: Avena sativa; assembly: GCA_916181665.1. NCBI lineage: Eukaryota > Viridiplantae > Streptophyta > Magnoliopsida > Poales > Poaceae > Avena > Avena sativa. The sequence goes on along the minus strand of OV702285.1, from coordinate 35,556,820 downwards.
TTCATATACAAACATAAATATGTGCATGCATGCAAAAATGCTAAGTGATGACTTTTAAAACTCCACCAAGCAAGTGCACAATACTGAATCAATACTAAGTTGAAAACTTGCCAAACCAAACTTATTTAGCACTAAAACAAATTATTAAACAAATTCTATACTCAAAATAGTCCTAAACAAGTTTCTGCTTAAAAAGTCATTTTAACAGAAACTTTTCACTAAACACATTGCATAAACAGAAAGGGATTGTCTCGCTGATTCCAACGATATAAACGATATAAAATTTGCAAAAATCTAACGTGGGAATCAAAAGTTATAGCCATTTCAAATTTGAATCTAAATCTGTTTTGAATTCTGTTTTAAACACAAACCCTAGCCACGCGTCTTAATTCTATTGGCGCGTACCGCTTCGCACCGGATCACGCACGCGAGCCGTAGGATCTAAGTGGCGATGCACGGTTCAGATCGCAACATAACGGTTCGTTAAGTGGGCTAATCCTATGCGTTGGATCTAGATCCAAGGGCTCTCGATCAAGCGACCATGTTCTGGCGGCGCGCGGCGACGGCGAGCGGCGGAGCGCTCTGTCAGTGGCGGTGCTAGCGTTCTAGATTGCTCGTGTAGAGGTCCCAACCTAATAAGGTAAATTCCTCCAGTGTTTTACAATGCTAGTCCCTGGATCAATAGCTAGCATCCACAGTTAAGATGTAATATCAAGAAACAATGGTCATAATATAACTTTATAACCAGGAAGAACATAATTTTATTACATCTTACATAGCTCATTTGGCTATTACATTACATTGCAGCGGAATAACTATAGTTGTGGGTCTTTCATCTTCAAAGTGCCACAGGAAGATGTTGGTTGTAGACTTTGTAATCCTAATCAATCAATCTTCACTAAAGACAATCAAACCTGCAACATTACAAGTTATAGCCACAAGGGTCAATACATTTGAATTGTATTGGCAAGTTTCACTACTTTGCATATTATGAGTGGATCTTATCAATACATGCATATTTGGCTAAGTAGAGTTTAAGGCTTATTTGCATAAAGCAATATTTTATCCTATCTTTTCAAAAATGGTTTTGGTCCTTTGTCAAATCTCTTTTCCAAGAATCCCTTGAACTCCTTGGTAGAAACTCAAGTGTTCAAGTCCTTGTAAAAAATCTCTTGAGCTACTTGGTAACCCCAAGTGCAACAAGTTTTATCAAAATCTCATGAGTTCCTTGGTAACCCCAAGTACATCATGCTCTTGAGCACCTTGGTAACCCCAAGTGCATCAAGCTTAACAAAATCTCTTTGAATTCCTTGGTACCCCCAAGTGCATCAAGTTTTTATATTAGAAGTTGGAATGTCGAGATCTCCCATAGTTCAAACTTTAGTTGCTCAGTGTTGTCCATAACCGGGGACACGGCTAAGTACTTAGATTATATTATCTTCTGCAGAAGGAGTACACTTTACCCACATGTCACAATCCCATCCTTTTGCCACCAGTGGCCTACTGGATTAGTGCTCACCAAGATGGAGTACTGGCAGATTGAGAATGTGACGAAGTCTTTCCAAAAGGTCCTCCCATACATCATTGCTAGCTTTGTCTTCAGCCCCCATGAAGCATTCCAGATCCCCATGTCCAGTAACTAAAGACAATGTATGGGTCTTCCTAATGTAATTGACTAAGCCAGAGCCATAATAGCATGAGGTTGCACACGAAAGCCACAATTGGAGAAGCATGTTTGACCTCTAAGTTTCCTAGGTGGTTTTCTTTTGGAGCACAACACAAAGTGATTCCCATAGACATGGTTCCTTTTGTTGCCACCTTCTCCAAAACTTAAAGTATCCACCACCTAGGTGGTTCATTGGGTCCTTGTTTTATTATGTAAAACATAAGTCCTTTTCTCAACCTTTGTAAAATCTCAACATGTATCTCTTTTTCAAAATATAGCATATAGCATGGCTAAGCATGTACAACTACAAGATTTTCTCTAAGGAAAGTAAGGGCATCCTATTAGGATTTAGCATAGCATAAGTATAAATCATTTTCATGCATGTTTTCAAATCCACTAAGTGTAATGAAAATAGTAGGACTTTTGTATGAGAGTGTAACTTGCCGTTTTGGTAGGGAATGATGGTTCACTCCTTGAGCTTGCTAGTCTCACACTTTGCTAAATTTCACTACAATCAATCAAGTAAATACCAAATCAACTAGCATCCCAAATAATCAACCAAACAACAATTTCTCACACATAACACTATGGGATCTATGTCATGCATAAGCATGCAAAGGATGGTTCTATTGCAAGGATGGTCTCCACTAGGCTTCTTAACTGTGTAAGGTCCAAATTGGTCATTTACCAAAGTGGCAAAGTCATTAGCAAGAGGGTTTTGTTTTAAACAAAAAACCATTTTTAAATCCTTTCATCATTTTAAGTGGTGAAAATTATTATTCTCAATACCACAACCTTAAGTGGTTTCACTAAATCAGTTGTTGTTTCTCAAACTTGGTATCTATGGTTGGTAGGTTTGGTCCAAAACATTTTCTCCAAAGTTCTTTACTCAAAATCATTTTCCTAAGCAAATCAATAGTTTTATTTAGCTAGAAATGGACTAAACCAATTAATCCATTCTAATATTTTCCAAATTCATTTTCAAAACCATGGGTTGGTTCCTAGGGTCAGTAGGTTCACAATAAACTAATTTGCAAAAGATTTAATCCAAAAAATCAATTTTAAACAATTTTTCTACCCTAAACAAGCTCTCAAAAGATTCTGCAAAATCAAGCAAGCTAACAGATACTATTTTCTAAACTAAGGCCATGGTTGGCTAGGGCTTTCTTTCCTGAATCCATTGATATAAAATTTATAATTTTTGGACGTGTCGTTTGAAAGTTACAAGGGTTTGAAGTTTGCAAATAATTCTGATTCAAATCTGTTTTTAGTTTTAATCCTGGCCACACGTCGAGCCGTGATTGGCCGATACCGGTTCGTCTTGATCGCGTGCTGCGGAGCGTTGGATTTAAGTTGGATCGTGCAGCACAGAACGCGTACCTCTTCGCGGTAAGTGATCTAATCGCAGCACTTGGATCTACATCCTACGGTGCATAGCACGTTAGCCATCGAGTGGCGGCGCTGGTGACGGGGACTGGCGGCGGCGACTCTGCTTCGCGGCGGTGCCGGCGATACAGGAAGCAAGGAAGGGGAGAGGAAGCTCACCGGGTTCAGGAGGTCGCGGCGATGCTCAACGTGCTGTTGGTTTGATAAGGGGCGCTCGGGTACTGCGGCAATTGCTCGCCGGAGTTAGGGCTGGCGTCGGACGGCTCTGTCCACTGTCGAAGGCGAGGCTGTGATTCGTGCCGAAGCAAAATAAGTACACTGTTAGACGCGGAATGATCTGGGGATGATGTGAGCATCAATAGGAGGTGCTGGGGCGGTCGGAGTTCACCTAGAAAGTTCGCCGGAGAAACGGCAGACGGCGGTGTGATGTTGTGGTCGTCGTTGTCGAGGCTCTGGGGTGCCCGCGGGTGAATGAATGGCACAGGGAGGTTTGTCTGGGAGGGGGGAAACTGTAAGTGTGCTCAGGGAGGATCGGGGTGGTGTGTGTTGGCCGCAATCGGAGATAGGAGCTCGTCGGAGACAACGGGTGCTCGGGAAGAAATTGGAGGCGGTCTGGGGCGTGCGAGCGCGAGGTGTCAGAGGGGAAATATAGAGGATGCCCTGGCGTTTCCATCTGCGTGATCAAGGCTGGTAACGTCGGTCGCGTTAAAGCGAATTAAGCTGGAGAAATCAACGGCAGAACGGGGGAGAAGAACTGGTCGCTGCGGGGTGGAGAGGAAGAACAGGAGGAGTGGGGCTGTTGCGTCAGTGGAAAAAGGGAAGAGGGGGAGGTCCACATGTCAGTTCCTCCGTGGGTTTAAAAGGGCGTGTGAAACGTTTTCTTTCGGGGAAGGGGAGTTGGGCTGGTTGGTGGGCTTCCTGGGCTGGGCAGCTGGGCCAGGTCGTTTGCTCTATTTTTTTTCTGTCTAAATCTTTTTCTATTTCTAAATCTATTTTTCTGTTTTGAATTTCATCCAACTATTCAAGCATTCAAATAATTCAAACAATTCAAACCATTGTAATGAGTTTTTGGTTCTGTTTATCACCATAAACCAAAATGTCAAAATAAAATAATATTTTAAATATTTTTAGGTTCCATTTATTAATTAAATAAAATGGACCATGGTTTATTATTAGAATAGGGTTTGGTTTATTTAATAAAATCTTCATTTGAACCCCAAATATTTCAAAACCAAATCAGTAGGTTTTATTTGAAAATATAAAAATACTTGTTTAAAAAAATGAACATAACATTTTATTTTAGGATCCATTTAATAATTAAAAATAGATTTTCATTATTAAATCAAATAGGATTTTGCTTTATTGAGATATTTATTTTGAAATCTAAAATAAAGCCAAAAACTCTCTATTAGGTTTTATTTGTGAATATCAAATATTTGGAAAACTTATTTTAAATAATTTAATAAGATTTGATGTTTCAATTAAATTGGTAAAACCTTTTATTTAAATAAAGTTGGATATTAAATCCTTATTAATTTATTTAAATAAAACCTTTGCTAATTTTATTTAAAATAAAATGTTTTAATTCCCAAAGCTTGGCCAAGGTTTATTTTGGCTTTATAAAATAATCTTTATTTATAAACTCATCTTTTTCTTTTGAAACTCCAAACCTTTTATTATAAGTTCAAAATAGTAATTCCAAAATATTTTAATTTTTTTTTAAATGTTTAACTCTTTAATTTTATTTAATTCAAATGGGTTTGAATTTCCATTTTAATTCAAAAAGTTTCTTCTGGCTCTGAAAATCAAACAAAGTTTTATTTTATTCATTTATTTTCACATTACAAGATTTGGAAAATCTTGGGATGTGACAGGCTACCACCCTTAAAATAAATCTCGTCCTGAGATTTGGGGAGGCTAGGGTTACAAGCATGTTCAAAACAACTAGGGTACTACCACCCTTAAAAATTTTCAAACAAAATTACATCTTGTCCTTCTTGGGATCATGGGAAATTTCTCTAAGCAACATTTGCATGGTGTCCTTGGTTTCCATACCTGACTCATGGGCCAAGGTTGAGTTTCTCCATAGGCTTGTTCAACTTGTTCTTCATCTTTTCCGGACAGTTGCTTGCATAATGTCCTGGATTCTTGCAGTTGAAACAATGAATGTCCTTGAGTTCTTTACGTGGATCTTGTGGACAAGTTGCTACATAGTGGCCTAACTCTTTGCAGTTGTTGCACCACACTTGGTCAATCTCTTTATTCTTCTTGTTCTCTGGGCATCCACTGGAGTAGTGTCCCATTTCCTTACATTTACGACATTGTGTAAGGCTCATGTCTTGCTTTTGTTTCTTAAGTTTCTTTAGTCCTTTGAATTGGGTTGTCTTGTTTGGAGGTATAAGTGGTCCTTTTACTTTGGTAGACTTGGATCCTTCTTGTTTCCTTTGCTCCACCATGGGGTAGATAGGACATTGACTAGGAATATGATCACTTCCTTCACATAGGTAGCAAGTGGCTTGAGAGGTAGGACATTGTCCAATAGGATGTTCCTCTTCACAATTGGGGCATTGACCTTCATGCTCCTTGGAAGTATGATCCTTGTCTCCACAAATAATGCAAGCTGGGGCTCCATCTAGAACAACATTCTTGTCATCCTTGTTATCATAAACTCTTTTGGGATAGTTTTCTTCCATGCTGATCATTTGATTAGTCACTTTAAGCATCAGTTGGGATTGTTCCTCCAAAAACCTTTGTAGTGCTGGATCTTTATCACTATTTTTGACTATGAACTGAGCTGTCAGTTGGTTCAACTGGTGTTGGGTTGCTATGAGCTCTTTTATGCTGTCAGCTTGGTTGGTATTGGTGTCATCCACTTTGATGTTGGAGTCCTTTGGAGTAGTCATCTGTTTGGGTTGAAGGGAGGTTAGAATAGGCAAGATATTTCTAAGGAAATATTTCTACTCACACACATCACAATTCACACAAACAATGTGCATGCAAACACAAACCAAACATTTCACTCCAACAAGGTTCAAGCACATACTTAGTCAACAAAAATATTTTTGTTTCACCACACAGGTTGGTGTGTTTTAACCATATTATGGTGGTCCATCTATATGGTTCACTTGTGATCTTTCCATCCTTCTTGGTTGCTTATCTTATATGAGATCATAGCTTCCTTAGGAGAATTTCTTGGTCTCAAACTTCAAGTGATGTAGGCTCTTTCTAACTTTTGCATTCCCTCAGTCTCTAACTCTTGAGCAAGATTTCCTTGTGTCACTTGTGGTCCTTAGTAGTTTCCAAGTTGGAAGTCCTTGGGAAATTTGCTGAAGATGTTGAAGTCATTAGAGTTGGAGAAGTTGAAGTCATTAGAGTTGAAGAAGTTGAAGAAGTCCTTTGCACATGGTGTAGTCTTTGGCCATGGGTAGGTTTTTCCATCAAGTTGAAATAGAAGAGGAGTAGAGTTGAAACCAAAATGGTTGAGGAAAGAGTTTACAAGTGTTTTGTAAATAAGTTTTGGAATAAGACCACTCCTATTTTCCTAAGGGTTTTTGTCCAATCCTAGGTTTACAAATCCTACAGGCAACACAATGCTCTGATACCATCTGTAGAGGTCCCAACCTAATAAGGTAAATTCCTCCTGTGTTTTACAATGCTAGTCCCTGGATCAATAGCTAGCATCCACAGTTAAGATGTAATATCAAGAAACAATGGTCATAATATAACTTTATAACCAGGAAGAACATAATTTTATTACATCTTACATAGCTCATTTGGCTATTACATTACATTGCAGCGGAATAACTATAGTTGTGGGTCTTTAATCTTCAAAGTGCCACAGGAAGATGTTGGTTGTAGACTTTGTAATCCTAATCAATCAATCTTCACTAAAGACAATCAAACCTGCAACATTACAAGTTACAGCCACAAGGGTCAATACGTTTGAATTGTATTGGCAAGTTTCACTACTTTGCATATTATGAGTGGATCTTATCAATACATGCATATTTGGCTAAGTAGAGTTTAAGGCTTATTTGCATAAAGCAATATTTTATCCTATCTTTTCAAAAATGGTTTTGGTCCTTTGTCAAATCTCTTTTCCAAGAATCCCTTGAACTCCTTGGTAGAAACTCAAGTGTTCAAGTCCTTGTCAAAAATCTCTTGAGCTACTTGGTAACCCCAAGTGCAACAAGTTTTATCAAAATCTCATGAGTTCCTTGGTAACCCCAAGTACATCATGCTCTTGAGCACCTTGGTAACCCCAAGTGCATCAAGCTTAACAAAATCTCTTTGAATTCCTTGGTACCCCCAAGTGCATCAAGTTTTTATATTAGAAGTTGGAATGTCGAGATCTCCCATAGTTCAAACTTTAGTTGCTCAGTGTTGTCCATAACCGGGGACACGGCTAAGTACTTAGATTATATTATCTTCTGCAGAAGGAGTACACTTTACCCACATGTCACAATCCCATCCTTTTGCCACCAGTGGCCTACTGGATTAGTGCTCACCAAGATGGAGTACTGGCAGATTGAGAATGTGACGAAGTCTTTCCAAAAGGTCCTCCCATACATCATTGCTAGCTTTGTCTTCAGCCCCCATGAAGCATTCCAGATCCCCATGTCCAGTAACTAAAGACAATGTATGGGTCTTCCTAGTGTAATTGACTAAGCCAGACCCATAATAGCATGTGGTTGCACACGAAAGCCACAATTGGAGAAGCATGTTTGACCTCTAAGTTTCCTAGGTGGTTTTCTTTTGGAGCACAACACAAAGTGATTCCCATAGACATGGTTCCTTTTGTTGCCACCTTCTCCAAAACTTAAAGTATCCACCACCTAGGTGATTCATTGGGTCCTTGTTTTATTATGTAAAACACAAGTCCTTTTCTCAACCTTTGGAAAATCTCAACATGTATCTCTTTTTCAAAATATAGCATATAGCATGGCTAAGCATGTACAACTACAAGATTTTCTCTAAGGAAAGTAAGGGCATCCTATTAGGATTTAGCATAGCATAAGTATAAATCATTTTCATGCATGTTTTCAAATCCACTAAGTATAATGAAAATAGTAGGACTTTTGTATGAGAGTGTAACTTGCCTTTTTGGTAGGGAATGATGGTTCACTCCTTGAGCTTTCTGTCTCACACTTTGCTAAATTTCACTACAATCAATCAAGTAAATACCAAATCAACTAGCATCCCAAATAATCAACCAAACAACAATTTCTCACACATAACACTATGGGATCTATGTCATGCATAAGCATGCAAAGGATGGTTCTATTGCAAGGATGGTCTCCACTAGGCTTCTTAACTGTGTAAGGTCCAAATTGGTCATTTACCAAAGTGGCAAAGTCATTAGCAAGAGGGTTTTGTTTTAAACAAAAAACCATTTTTAAATCCTTTCATCATTTTAAGTGGTGAAAATTATTATTCTCAATACCACAACCTTAAGTGGTTTCACTAAATCAGTTGTTGTTTCTCAAACTTGGTATCTATGGTTGGTAGGTTTGGTCCAAAACATTTTCTCCAAAGTTCTTTACTCAAAATCATTTTCCTAAGCAAATCAATAGTTTTATTTAGCTAGAAATGGACTAAACCAATTAATCCATTCTAATCTTTTCCAAATTCATTTTCAAAACCATGGGTTGGTTCCTAGGGTCAGTAGGTTCACAATAAACTAATTTGCAAAAGATTTAATCCAAAAAATCAATTTTAAACAATTTTTCTACCCTAAACAAGCTCTCAAAAGATTCTGCAAAATCAAGCAAGCTAACAGATACTATTTTCTAAACTCAGGCCATGGTTGGCTAGGGCTTGCTTTCCTGAATCCATTGATATAAAATTTATAATTTTTGGACGTGTCGTTTGAAAGTTACAAGGGTTTGAAGTTTGCAAATAATTCTGATTCAAATCTGTTTTTAGTTTTAATCCTGGCCACGCGTCGAGCCGTGATTGGCCGATACCGGTTCGTCTGGATCGCGTGCTGCGGAGCGTTGGATTTAAGTTGGATCGTGCGGCACAGAACGCGTACCTCTTCGCGGTAAGTGATCTAATCGCAGCGCTTGGATCTACATCCTACGGTGCATAGCACGTTAGCCATCGAGTGGCGGCGCTGGTGACGGCGACTGGCGGCGGCGACTCTGCTTCGCGGCGGTGCCGGCGATACAGGAAGCAAGGAAGGGGAGAGGAAGCTCACCGGGTTCAGGAGGTCGCGGCGATGCTCAACGTGCTGTTGGTTTGATAAGGGGCGCTCGGGTACTGCGACAATTGCTCGCCGGAGTTAGGGCTGGCGTCGGACGGCTCTGTCCACTGTCGAAGGCGAGGCTACGATTCGTGCCGAAGCAAAATAAGTACACTGTTAGACGCGGAATGATCTGGGGATGATGTGAGCATCAATAGGAGGTGCTGGGGCGGTCGGAGTTCACCTGGAAAGTTCGCCGGAGAAACGGCAGACGACGGTGTGATGTTGTGGTCGTCGTTGTCGAGGCTCTGGGGTGCCCGCGGGTGAATGAATGGCACAGGGAGGTTTGTCTGGGAGGGGGGAAACTGTAAGTGTGCTCAGGGAGGATCGGGGTGGTGTGTGTTGGCCGCAATCGGAGATAGGAGCTCGTCGGAGACAGCGGGTGCTCGGGAAGAAATTGGAGGCGGTCTGGGGCGTGCGAGCGCGAGGTGTCAGAGGGGAAATATAGAGGATGCCCTGGCGTTTCCATCTGCGTGATCAAGGCTGGTAACGTCGGTCGCGTTAAAGCGAATTAAGCTGGAGAAATCAACGGCAGAACGGGGGAGAAGAACTGGTCGCTGCGGGGTGGAGAGGAAGAACAGGAGGAGTGGGGCCGTTGCGTCAGTGGAAAAAGGGAAGAGGGGGAGGTCCACATGTCAGTTCCTCTGTGGGTTTAAAAGGGAGTATGAAACGTTTTCTTTCGGGGAAGGGGAGTTGGGCTGGTTGGTGGGCTTCCTGGGCTGGGCAGCTGGGCCAGGTCATTTGCTCTATTTTTTTTCTGTCTAAATCTTTTTCTATTTCTAAATCTATTTTTCTGTTTTGAATTTCATCCAACTATTCAAGCATTCAAATAATTCAAACAATTCAAACCATTGTAATGAGTTTTTGGTTCTGTTTATCACCATAAACCAAATCTCAAAATAAAATAATATTTTAAATCTTTTTAGGTTCCATTTATTAATTAAATAAAATGGACCATGGTTTATTATTAGAATAGGGTTTGGTTTATTTAATAAAATCTTCATTTGAACCCCAAATATTTCAAAACCAAATCAGTAGGTTTTATTTGAAAATATAAAAATACTTGTTTAAAAAAAATGAACATAACATTTTATTTTAGGATCCATTTAATAATTAAAAATAGATTTTCATTATTAAATCAAATAGGATTTTGCTTTATTGAGATATTTATTTTGAAATCTAAAATAAAGCCAAAAACTCTCTATTAGGTTTTATTTGTGAATATCAAATATTTGGAAAACTTATTTTAAATAATTTAATAAGATTTGATGTTTCAATTAAATTGGTAAAACCTTTTATTTAAATAAAGTTGGATATTAAATCCTTATTAATTTATTTAAATAAAACCTTTGCTAATTTTATTTAAAATAAAATGTTTTAATTCCCAAAGCTTGGCCAAGGTTTATTTTGGCTTTATAAAATAATCTTTATTTATAAACTCATCTTTTTCTTTTGAAACTCCAAACCTTTTATTATAAGTTCAAAATAGTAATTCCAAAATATTTTTTTTTAAATGTTTAACTCTTTAATTTTATTTAATTCAAATGGGTTTGAATTTCCATTTTAATTCAAAAAGTTTCTTCTGGCTCTGAAAATCAAACAAAGTTTTATTTTATTCATTTATTTTCACATTACAAGATTTGGAAAATCTTGGGATGTGACAGCTCGGGGAGGAAAGGGTGTGCTTACCAGATCCGCAAGGTCGAGGCGAAGCTCAACGTGGTGGTGGCTGGGCAAGGGGCGCACGGCAGGGGCTGCTGAAGCTCGTCGGAGTCGTGCGCGGCGTCGGGAGGTTGCTTTCGAGTTGGTTGCCGAGGTTTTGCGTCGCCCTAGTACGAACCAGGGGGATTAGGAGATGCACAAGACGAAGGCAAACATCCTTGTATGCAAGAGGGAGGAAGGGGCGCTCGGGACTTACCGCGATTGGTCGCCGGAGTTGAGCGGCGGCTCGGTCAGTTGCGGGCACGAATGGGGACGGCGTTCTGGGTCACGAGAATGCAAAATAAAGGTGTCAGGGGATTCACGAGACCACGCTGGACACGGCAGTTTGAACCAGAGGGAGGGGGGCGGTCGAGGCTCACCGGAATTAGTCGCCGGAGTCGTCGGTACTGCGGGGTTTCGAGGTCAAATGCGCGCAGCCTGGTGGTGGAGTGAGCGAGGAGAGTGGGGGAAAATGACCGCGGCGGCGAGGGGTTCTTATAGGCGAGAGGGGTGCGGCGATTAAGCGCGGAATCAAGGGCATTTAAGCAAGGAATCAATCGCGGCAGTGATGGGCGGAGGAAACGGCCGGCGACAGGGTCGGGCGCAATTTGGGGAAGACGAGGGTGAGCTGGCGAGGTCCACCAGTCAGTGAGTGAGACGGAGAGGGGGTGGGGTCAGGGTGTCAGCGACCGCGTGGGTGTGTCCACGCGTGCGAGCGAGCGAGAGAGTGGCCGGGTGGGCTAGCTGGGCCGGTTCTGCTGCTGGGCTAGAATAGGAGCGCCTGGCCCTTTTCCTTTCTTTATTCCTTTTCTTTTTCTGTTTTTGATTTTCAGGAATGGTTTTCAAATGAATTCAAACTCTTTTTGAATTCAAATCTTTCTGGGGTTTTTGCAGTGTGCAACAGTCTCAAATCTAGGCATAAAACCAAGTGGTTACTTTTGTAAGGCTTGGTCATTTTGGAGAAACAAAATAACAAGGACTTTGCACTTGATTTGCAAATGTTTTGAAAAATGGTTTTTGAAACCATTTCCATTTTGTAAAGCTTGGTTCAAAAACCACACTCAATCCATTCAACAAGGGAGACAAACAATCTAGGTTTAAACATTCAAACTCTCAAATGGGGATGGCCATTTGATTTAAGTTTGCTCACATAAAATGATAGCCCTATGTGCTTCTGTTTTTCTGAAATGAGTTTTGAAAATTGATCTCAATCCTATATGCATGCATGAATGATATGCAATCTTTGAAATCATGATTTTAGGAATGTTACAAATCTAACCCCCTTAAGGTGAATCTCACCCTCGAGATTCGGATTGGCTAGCAAATAGGTGAGGGTGGTCTTTCCGAAGATCATCTTCTCTTTCCCATGTTGCTTCCTCTTCGGAATAATGATTCCACTGCACTTTGCAAAACTTGATAGTCTTTGTCCTTGTGACTCTTTCTGCAGTCTCAAGAATCTTGATAGGTTTCTCTTCATAAGTGAGATCACTTTCTAGTTGAACCTCCTCCAAAGGTATAGTATCCTTCAAAGAAGTTTCTTCCATTTCTGGGTGACATTTCTTAAGCTGACTCACATGAAACACATTATGGACAGATGATAGAGATTCTGGCAGTTCAATTTCATAGGCAACTTCTCCTTTGCAACTCAGAATCTTGAACGGTCCAACATATCTTGGTGCCAATTTTCCTTTGACTCCGAATCTTTTCACTCCACGAAGTGGTGACACTCTAAGATAGGCTCTATCACCAACTTCGTAGGTGACTTCTCTACGCTTAGGATCCACGTAGCTTTTCTGTCGGGACTGTGCTATATTCAACCTGTCCTTAACCAACTTGACTTTCTCTTCGGCTTCTTTGATAAGATCTGGCCCAAATAAACTTCTTTCTCCCACACCATTCCATAACAATGGGGTGGTACACTTTCTTCCGTAGAGAAACTCAAATGGTGCCATCTCAATACTGGCTTGATAGCTGTTGTTATAAGAAAATTCTGCGTAAGGCAGACTTTCGTCCCAACTGGCTCCATAGTCTAGGGCACATGCCCTCAACATGTCTTCAAGAATTTGATTAGTCCTTTCTGTTTGTCCATCGGTTTGAGGATGAAAAGCAGTACTGAATTCCAACCTCGTTCCCAATGACTCATGTAGCTGTCTCCAAAAATGGGAAGTGAATTGAGTTCCCCTATCAGACACAATACTCTTGGGCACACCATGTAGACATACAATTCTACTCATGTAGATTTTGGCTAACTTGGCACTTGTATAAGTTGTCTTCACGGGTATGAAATGAGCCACCTTAGTTAGGCGATCCACTACTACCCATATTGAATCATATCCTGACCTGGTCCTTGGTAGTCCGGTAATGAAATCCATACCAATCTTGTCCCACTTCCAATCAGGAATAGGTAGTGGTTGAAGCAAACCTGCTGGTTTCTGATGCTCCGCCTTCACTCTACTACACACATCACACAAAGCTATATGTTCGGCGATGTCCCTCTTGAGATTATTCCACCAAAATCTTTCTTTCATGTCCATGTATATTTTGGTATTGCCCGGGTGAATAGAATACGGAGAGTTGTGTGCTTCTTGCAGAATCAGTTTCCGCAACTCCGGATCTTCTGGAACACAGATATGTTTCCCTTGCCATAAAGTACCCTGTTCGTCTTCATGGAAATTTGTAGCTTTCCCCTGGCAAATATTTTCCTTAATCTCCTCAATTTCCTTATCAGTCTTCTGAGCTTCTCGGATCTTGTCCAACAAAGTGGGTTGAACATCTAAAGACATGAGATGCCCTTCAGGCACAATCTCCAATCTGAGTTTTCTGAATTGGGTACACAAATCACCTGGCAATTCTCCTTTGGTAAGGCCATTCACAAATACCTTACGACTTAGAGCATCCGCTACAACATTTGCTTTACCGGGGTGGTATTGCAAACTTAAGTCATAATCTTTGATAATCTCTAACCATCTTCTTTGTCTCATATTAATTTCCTTCTGGGTGAAGATATACTTCAAATTTTTGTGATCTGTGAACACTTCACAACGCTTTCCCAAAAGATAGTGTCTCCATGTTTTGAGTGCATGGACGACAGAGGCTAACTCTAAATCATGAGTGGGGTAGTTTACTTCATGAGTTTTTAGTTGTCTCGAGGCATAAGCTACAACTTTACCGTCTTGCATAAGTACTGCACCCAACCCTTGATGAGATGCATCACAATATACTTGGAAATCCTTTTCCAAATCTGGCAGACACAGAACTGGTGCTGTCACAAGTCTCTTCTTCAATTCCTGAAAGCTGAGTTCACAACCTTCAGACCAAGCAAACTTCTTGTCTTTCTTTAACAATTCAGTCATGGGCTTAGCTACCTTAGAGAAATTCTCAATAAACCTTCTGTAGTAACCTGCTAAGCCAAGGAAACTACGAACTTCTTTCACGGACTTGGGAGATTCCCATTCAGTCACAGCTGAAACCTTAGCAGGATCAACTGCTACACCATCCTTTGTCATAACATGACCAAGAAAACCAACTTCCTCTAACCAGAATTCACACTTGCTGAATTTGGCATAAAGTTTATGCTCTCTTAACTTCTCAAGTATCAAACGCAAATGTCCTTCATGTTCTTCCTTGCTCTTGGAGTAGACTAAGATGTCATCGATGAAAACGACAACAAACTTGTCAAGGAATTCCATGAACACTTTATTCATCATATTCATGAAGTATGCTGGAGCATTGGTCAAGCCGAAAGGCATCACAGTATACTCATACAATCCATACCTTGTAGTGAATGCTGTTTTAGGTATGTCTTGTTCTCTTATCTTGAGTTGAAAATAGCCTGACCGGAGATCAATATTTGAGAACACACATGCTCCTTATAGCTGATCAAACAAGTCATTTATTCTAGGCAAAGGATATTTGTTCTTGATAGTTACCTCGTTGAGTGATCGGTAATCTATGCATAACCTTTGACTTCTGTCTTTCTTCTACACAAATAAGACTGGGGCTCCCCAAGATGAAGAACTGGGTTGAATAAATCCTTTTTGCAACTGTTCTCCTAGTTGCTTCTTGAGCTCTTTCAGTTCATCAACTGACATTTTATACGGTCTCTTTGCTATTGGTCCAGACCCTGGTACCAAATCTATCAGAAACTCCACATCTCTATCTGGTGGCATTCCTGGCAATTCTTCCGGAAACACATCCGGATACTCACTCACGATTGGCACACTGTCCATGCTAACCCCCTTAAGAGAATTAAGCATACTCCTCTTTGCTTCAAAGCTGGTCTTAAATCTGATCCTTTTATTCTCTGGAGTTGTGAGTGAGACAGTGTGGCTGGCACAATTTATCACTCCTTTGTACTTAGTCATCCAGTCCATTCCCAGAATGCCATCCAATCCTTGGGAGTTTAGTATTATCAAGTTAATGGGAAACTTATACTTCCCAAATTCTATGACTAGATCATGGCATCCTGAATTCACTATCATTTCTCCACCAGAAGAACTTACTTTTATAGGACACCCAATAGTTTCTACCGGTAGTTCATTTCTTTCAACAAATGCTCTTGATATGAATGAATGCGATGCACCAATATCAAAGAGTACAAATGCTGGAATAGAATTGAGTCTAAACTTACCAGCAACAGCGTCAGGCTCCTCAATAGTAGTGGTCAAGGACTCAATCTTGGCCTTGAGATCCCTCTTCTGGGAACGAAGCCTCTCTATCACCGTCTGCTGCTGCTCTAGCTCGAAGTCCTTGGACTGTAGTTCTTCAGTCATGTCCCGGATCTTCTTGTTCCTATCCTAGACACGTTTCTCCTGACTCTTGAACTTCCGGTCCTGGGTCTCGAACTTCGCCTCCATTTCCTTGACTATCTCATCCTGCTGTGCGAAAAGCTTGTCCTTCTCACGAAGCTGCACCTGGAGCTCGTCATTATTGAGAATGACATTGGTCCTGTCCGTGTCCACGTGCCTAATGAGAGACTCTAAGTCCTGGAGATACAGACGTATCGGCTCTGCGGCGTCCCTCGAGTCGTCCTCGAAGTCGATGGACTCTCCATCCTCATCACGTCTTCCGAAGACGTGGAAGTGGGTGCCTCTAACCTGTCGGGAGTGTCGTCCTAGCAGACGTCCTATCAGGTCCTGCATAACTACCTCCATGCCTCTCTCTCTGTCATCGTGCATAAGCTTGAAGACGATGGCCTCCGTAGTAGGCTCTGTCTGGCGTCCGGGCTGGTTCACCTTGAAGCCCCAGAGGTCCTTCCTCTCGAACTTGGTGAGTGGATGCACCATGATGGTGGGAAGAGGGAGATTGAGCAAAGTGGTAAGCTCAACGATACGAGGACCAAAGCGGGTAACCTGGAACTCCTCAACAGTGCTGATGGTAATAGGCATCTATTTATAAGATAGAAAAGTTAGGACAACACAATTTAAGATAAAACAAAGACAAACATCACATACATATCCTTGGAACACAAAATCACACAAGTCATGCATACATGAATCCATTACATCAACCAAGGTCCAAACTTATTTAAGGTATCATTTTGGAAAATAAGGTGATAGGTGGTGGTCCAACTAACGAAGTATGTTTACAATCCTATCTCACTAGATCTGTTGGCTAACACAATTTTCCTAGAGGCAATCAGCCTATCTTGCTCACATGATTCCATCACTAAGTCTATAATATCTCCTCTTAAGGTTTGGTTGGTGGCTTCCAACTCTTGGGTATGTTCCTTCTCTTTCTCTAAGTCTTTTTGGAGGTTGAGCATTCTGCACTTGACTCTAGCACTAAGTTCTTTGATAGTCCTCCAAGCTGCTTCTCTTGCTGACTCAAAGAATGTGGTGTGCACCACAGTGTTGGTGTACATGCAGAATCCTTTTTCTTTGTGGTTGTCTTCCTTGTTTTTGTACAAGTGAAGTTGCACTCACCAGTGCTCAACTCCTTCATCCATTACTGGAAAGCCTTTGTACACAGCTGCACCATGTATTTCCATTGCCACCATGAGGTCCTTGAGAATTTTGGGAAACTCAGTCTCACACTCCAAGGTCATGGTCATGAGTGGTCCTTTTCTTACAGCTTCGTTGATGGAGTTCATCTACAAATAGAGATGAGAATGAGAAGATTAGAAAAGTTTACGAGAAGAATAGACAAGTGTAGAAGTAGTTGAAAATTTTTCCTTAGTGGTTTCCAATCCTAGGGTCATAATCCTACAGGCAACACAGTGCTCTGATACCATCTGTAAGAACCCTCCTTTGTAAAGGAAAAGGATCCCTGTGATTGCAATGCTAGTCCCTGGATCATTGCTAGCATCCACAGTTTAAGATGAAGTACACAGATACAAAGGTCATTTATTACATCCATTCCAGAGATAAAACATAGTCTTTTACAACTCGAGGCCACAGGCCTAATACAAGAGTTTTGGAATAAGTAAATAAACATAAGTCTTCATCTTCATGTGCCACAGGCAAGCATGTTGAGTGTTGACTCATGACACCTAATCATCGTCGGAGTAACCTGCAACATCACAAGTTACAGCCACAGTGGGTCAATACTTTGGAATAGTATTGGCAAGTGATACCTTAGTAAATTTTAAGTGGACTATATTACTATATGCATTTTTGGCTAAGTGTAGCTTGGCTTGATTTGCTCAAAATAGGTTTTTCCTATTAGTTGAAATCACTAAGTTTTTCTTTGTCAAAAACTTTTCCCAAGAAACCACCAATAGACATTGGGGTCCTTCACCCTTGTTCACCCACAAATTTTTACTTAGAAGTTGGAGTGATGAGATTCTTGATAGCTTCCATGTCTTGGTGCTCAAGTTGTCCATTGCCATGGACTTGGCTAAGTACTTAGATTTTCCATCTGCAGAGGTTGTGCACTTTCCCCACCAGACTTGGTTTCCCAAGACAGGACCTTTCAGAAGCCTTCCCTTAGCCAAATGGACGCGTTCCAACCTATCATCCCACTACCACCAACTGTCCAAATGATTAAGTTCTAGCAACCTATGTGATCAAGGCAGAGCCCATATTGCCAAGTGACTGCACTATAAGCTTCTCAACACTTGGCCTCTAAAATCCCTTTGTGCCTGGGTGGCATACCACAAGTGAGATACACAAGGTAAACCATGTCCATGGGCCTTGTGTAACCACTAAACCAAAAACCACCATTCAAGTCCCATTCCACCCAGGTGATTCATTGACTTAGTTGTTTTATTAAGGAAAACATAAGTCAAAAAGACTTAGAAATATTTTCATCATAGCATGTATATACTTCACCAACCCTTGTTTGCTACTAGCTAGGCTAAGCATGGCATAGTAACTTAACTTAGGAAATTTCCTAGCAATTCTACACTACTTAGGATTTCCCAACATAGCATTTGGCAAAAATAATAACATGCAAGACTTAGCAAAATATTTCTAATGCTTGTACAAAATATAGGGATGGAAATATTCATGAAGTACCACTTGCCTTGGTAATGGGGGGAGTAGCACTCTTCACAATCACAATCACTAGCACCAAAATCTACACAAAATTGGTAGCACAAAATTACACACAATTCATATACAAACATAAATATGTGCATGCATGCAAAAATGCTAAGTGATGACTTTTAAAACTCCACCAAGCAAGTGCACAATACTGAATCAATACTAAGTTGAAAACTTGCCAAACCAAACTTATTTAGCACTAAAACAAATTATTAAACAAATTCTATACTCAAAATAGTCCTAAACAAGTTTCTTCTTAAAAAGTCATTTTAACAGAAACTTTTCACTAAACACATTGCATAAACAGAAAGGGCTTGTCTCCCTGATTCCAACGATATAAAATTTGCAAAAATCTAACGTGGGAATCAAAAGTTATAGCCATTTCAAATTTGAATCTAAATCTGTTTTGAATTCTGTTTTAAACACAAACCCTAGCCACGCGTCTTAATTCTATTGGCGCGTACCGCTTCGCACCGGATCACGCACGCGAGCCGTAGGATCTAAGTGGCGATGCATGGTTCAGATCGAAACATAACGGTTTGTTAAGTGGGCTAATCCTATGCGTTGGATCTAGATCCAAGGGCTCTCGATCAAGCGACCCTGTTCTGGCGGCGCGCGGTGACGGCGAGCGGCGGAGCGCTCTGTCAGCGGCGGCGCTAGCATTCTAGATTGCTCGGGGAGGAAAGGGTGTGCTTACCAGATCTGCAAGGTCGAGGCGAAGCTCAACGTGGTGGTGGCTGGGCAAGGGGCGCACGGCAGGGGCTGCTGAAGCTCGTCGGAGTCGTGCGCGGCGTCGGGAGGTTGCTGTCGAGTTGGTTGCCGAGGTTTTGCGTCTCCCTAGTACGAACCAGAGGGATTAGGAGATGCACAAGACGAAGGCGAACATCCTTGTATGCAAGAGGGAGCAAGGGGCGCTCGGGACTTACCGCGATTGGTCGCCGGAGTTGAGCGGCGGCTCGGTCGGTTGCGGGCACGAATGGGGACGGCGTTCTGGGTCACGAGAATGCAAAAGAAAGGTGTTAGGGGATTCACGAGACCACGCTGGACACGATAGTTTGAACCAGAGGGAGGGGGGCGGTCGAGGCTCACCGGAATTAGTCGCCGGAGTTGTCGGTACTGCGGGGTTTCGAGGTCAAATGCGCGCAGCCTGGTGGCGGAGTGAGCGAGGAGAGTGGGGGAAAATGACCGCGGCGGCGAGGGGTTCTTATAAGCGAGAGGGGTGCGGCAATTAAGAACGGAATCAGGGGCATTTAAGCGAGGAATCAATCGCGGCAGTGATGGGCGGAGGAAACGGCCGGCGACGGGGTCGGGCGCGATTTGGGGAACACGAGGGTGAGCTGGCGAGGTCCACCAGTCAGTGAGTGAGACGAAGAGGGGGTGGGGTCAGGGTGTCAGCGACCGCGTGGGTGTGTCCGCGCGTGCGAGCGAGCGAGAGAGTGGCCGGGTGGGCTAGCTGGGCCGGTTCTGCTGCTGGGCTAGAATAGGAGCGCCTGGCCCTTTTCCTTTCTTTATTCCTTTTCTTTTTCTGTTTTTGATTTTCAGGAATGGTTTTCAAATGAATTCAAACTCTTTTTGAATTCAAATCTTTCTGGGGTTTTTGCAGTGTGCAACAGTCTCAAATCTAGGCATAAAACCAAGTGGTTACTTTTGTAAGGCTTGGTCATTTTGGAGAAACAAAATAACAAGGACTTTGCACTTAATTTGCAAATGTTTTGAAAAATGGTTTTTGAAACCATTTCCATTTTGTAAAGCTTGGTTCAAAAACCACACTCAATCCATTCAACAAGGGAGACAAACAATCTAGGTTTAAACATTCAAACTCTCAAATGGGGATGGCCATTTGATTTAAGTTTGCTCACATAAAATGATAGCCCTATGTGCTTCTGTTTTTCTGAAATGACTTTTGAAATTGATCTCAATTCTATATGCATGCATGAATGATATGCAATCTTTGAAATCATGATTTTAGGGATGTTACATTTAGGAAATAACGAAGGGTAGATTTAGGAATCTGTGCATGTGCATGCATTCATCTGCAAAATGTGGGTAAACTTTTCGCTAAATAAAATCTTAAAGTGATCAAAGTTTATTTCACTCTCTAGGTGTAGGAATAGCTCTGGAAAGTGATCGTTATAAATTTTAACATGACCTTTATGAAATAATGTGTCCTTCAACTCATATTATCCAGACAGAAGCATGTGTTGTTTCATGAAACAACCTCTCAATGATCACCCTAGTGGGGTGAATCTGTGGCATCCCGCTAAAATCACTACTAGAAAATCGCGTTGATTTTGTGCATTGCATCATCATGACATCAGCATGCATCTAATTGATTAAAACTATTATGCTAAAAGACCTACTTTGTTTTCTATATTAATATCCTCCCCCTTTGTTCAAACCAAACCGTCGGTCCAGCCGGATCTTTTATTCATCTAAAACTATTTACAAAATTTATTTTTAAAATAAAAGAAAACCCTAGTCAAAATATCTAATCCTAAAACTACCCAACCTAATCTACCCAGCCCCCTCCACCTCACCCCCTCCAATCCCCTCTCGCCACCTCATCTCTCATCTCTCCCCCACCCAATCACCCGCTGCCACCTCACCTAACCCCACCCCATATCCCCACCTAATCCCAACTCCCTCTACTCTCCCACTCAGACCGAGTCCACCCTCCCCTGGGCCCCACCCCGCCACACAACACCACACACGCACGCACGCGAGGCGGCACCCCCTGCAGCCTGGCCCACCTCTGGCCCCACCACCGTCGCCCACCCCCCCGCTCTCTCCTTCCTCTCTCTGACCCCAACCTGCTTCCCCACCCGACGCGCTCGCCCCACCTCCATCTTCCTCCCTCCTCTGGCCCGCCCGCCGCCGCCGCCTGGTCCTCCTCTCCTCCAGCGCCGCCGCAGACCCCGGCCGTCCCTGCCTCACCTCCGACCCGAGCCGCCCTCTGTCCGCGCCCCTCTCTCCCGTCGCTCGCCAGGGCCCCTTCCCCCTCGAGCTTGCCCGGCCATGGTGCCACCGCCCGGTGCCCCTCCTCCCGCGACCGCCATGGCCCGCAGGCGCCCGTCGTCACCTCCCCGTCAACCCCTCCATCCTCTCTCCCGCCACCGCCTCCTCACCAACCTCTCCGGCCTCCCCTCTCCTGCCGCTCGCCGGCCTTCCTTCTCCCTCCGTCGTTGCACCGACATGCAGAGCCCTGTGCCGGCCCGGCCCCGGCGCCAGAGCTCCACCTGTGCCCATCCCGCAAACCCTAGACGCCATCCTCTGCTTCACCCATCACCGGTGCCGCCTCCGTCCTGGACCGCCTCCACCCCATCCTCCGGCAGCATCCCGCCTCCTCCTTCACAGGCCCTGCCTCTACCTCGTAGTCACGCGCCACCGGTGTCTCCTCACAGACAGGCGCCGCCCGTGTCCCCCTTCCGTCTCCTGTCAGCGTTCATGAGCCTGCGCCTGCCTCTGCTTCCATGCTATGCTGCTGCCTAACAATGCGCCAACGGTCTGGCCATCTGTTTGATTTCTATCTACGACCGCCCGCTTTTGGCCTCAAGTTTGTATGCCAAGATCAGTCACAAGATCTCTCGGAGATCTAAGTTCGTCTCTCGAAACAAAGTTGATACCCCAAGATCGTCAAACGGAATGGAAGGCCATCAATCCTGAAGGTCCTCGATATGAAGCGTTAAGATCTTCCTCATGGAACAAGAGCTCCGACATGGAACCGAAGACCGAACCCGATAACCGCCAAGGCCGCTGACACGGATACACCGAGTTCTCCATCAAGGACACCAAGACCGTCGACATGGAACCGAATGACGTCAAGTTCTTCGTCCCGGCACGCCAAGTTCTTCCTCTCGAACCCGAAGACGCCGAGATCCGGGACGCCAAGATCTCCGCCGTGAAACGACAAGACCAACGACACGACCCGAGAACCGCGGATGCGACAAGATCTACTTCCGATGTCCGAGACCGATTCCGTCGAACCGTTTCCTCGTCGAACCCTGAGACCGAACCCCGAACCCCGGAACCAAGATCTTCCGAACCCAGATGTGTGAACCTTTCCCGAGCCCCTATTTTTATAAATGCTAGATATAAAACTGTCGCATATTAATTTGTTCATGCATGCATACTTGTCTGTGGTTTGGGGGCATTATGCCGATTCACCGCATAATTAAATAGGGAGTCGATATGCGGAATAACTTTGTCTTATTCCAGACTTCATTTAAATTGGTGTAGCGAACCGATGCCATGTTTTGCCTTGTTAAGATAACATTTAAATTGTGGGGTATCTAAACAACACGAACTTAATAATTAATTGTCGGGACCCCGGGTTCCGCTTAATATTGCCTAATTGCATCGCATCTTGCCATGTCATGCATCATATCATGATCATGCCGATTCTTCCGCATTAGTTGTAATTGTGCATTGCTTGTTCCTTTTAGTGTTTTGCTTCATCCCGGATAGGACGATGAGATGTTGTGAGCTTCGACAAGTTCTTCGGTTATGAAACCTTCGGCAATGTTTTCAGGCGAGCATCTCCCCCTTTCTACCTATCTTACTTTTATAGTATTTATTCCCTCCTGTTGATCTATTGCTATCTGTGTTGCGATGCTCTAGCTTTCGTACCCGTGATATCCCTTGCAGCCTTATATTGCCTTGGAAACCTCCTATTACCTGTTGTTTGGTAGATAGTTGGACCTGCGCGTCGTAGTCGCTTGCTCAAGTGCTGTTGCGTGTCGTCAAGTACCACAGTTGTTGGAGTATTGCCGTGTGTTTATTGTTGGAGATGATCAAGACTTTAATTACTGTTTAACAACTAAAATTGAAGTAGGTAAATGAAGAGGCACATGTGGGCAATAGATGTTATTTGGTTGTTAACCGTCCACTTGTGTCCCGTAGGACCCCGAGTACTTGATACCTGTTCCTTGAATATTCGCGCTATCCACATCCGGGAGGCTTATGGGACCCCCCCTGAGCCAGAGCTTGATTCATTCTTATTTCTTGGGGCCACAAACTAGTTTGAGGTTTTATTTACTATCCTGTACTTATGCCATGCTTTACTGCTTTATTTAAATTGTGCGAGGTACTGCACCTGTACTGTTTAGGGAAGCGGAGTGTTTTCGCGGTATCGACAAGCCCAGTCACACTTTCGGGTTCCTAGTCGTTTACAGCCATTGACGCAAACCTTGAGTCCGTTTCGGAGTCAGCTAACTTCGTTGCGGGTAGCTTAATGGGGTGGCCCCCTGAAATATTTCTGAATCTTGTGATTGCTTTGTCGTGAATGCCTCATTGGGTTTTGATTTGGTTTTTCCGAGGTTGATCGAGTGTGTGTTGATATTTGTGCACCCCTGCAGGGTAAAACTTTCTGAAAGCCGTGTCCGCGGTTATGGACGACTTGGAGCACAGTATCTCGATCATAGACAACTATAACTAAAGTAGTGCTATAAATTTGACTTTATAATGACTAGTAATCAGCTTCACTATAATGGAATGGCTAAATAAAACTGCCAACAATTGCTCGTTTGGGTTGTCGCTTGCTACCATTGTATCTGACTAGTAAGTATTGCAACTATAACGGAATGGCTAAATAAAAGTACCAACAACTGCTGGGTTTGGGATATCTCATGCTAATGGAATTTGACTAGTAAGTGTCGCAACTACAACGGAATGGTTAACTAAAATTTCCCACTGCTTATTATATCAGGATGATTATCTATACCTGACTAGTAATTGCTGCAACGATAACTGAATAAATAAAACTGCCAACTGTGTGAGTTCCTCGGTTGACTTCCTCGTTTGGTCTCGAGGGGGAAATACCAGGATGGGTATGTTTGGTGGTAGTATCAGGTTGGTTCCGGATAGGTCTTTCTTACCTCTCTCTGATAACCGCTATTTGTATCGAGTCTCTATAGGTTGTTTAGTGCATGCCGCGCTGCCGCTGCAGTCCACCATACCTATGTAGGCGAGGACCGCCGAATTCTAGCCTCGCCGTGTACTGGCCTCAGTACTGACCGCTCTCTCTTTTTCCTTTGCCCTTTGTCGGCACCCCTTTTGTTTAAGCAGGTTTTGAGATCGACGTCGTTAGCAGGGTTACCCTTCCGGCTTGGCCTGGGCAGGGTTATGGACGCCATTGGTTATTCTTCAGGGCTCTTAGCCCCATTTGCATCTTGTCCGTATCTGGACGCTCTATCGTTTTAAAGGTGATTTGGATCTTTGTTCTGTATATCTGTATTCTTGACTCATGGAGTCATGTTGTATATATATTTGTTCTGTGGGTCCCATCGAGGACTGTTGTGTAATATTATTACTTCGTTTTCCACCCGCACGCAAGTGCCTGGTGGGCACCTTTGAATCGTTTCTATGCGGGTTTGGCGGGAAGCGCTGAAACTTGCATAGGGCCGATTCTGAGGGTGTTACAGAATCTATCCTAGAGGTTTTGAGTATAAAGATCAGAAATCAAACCTAGCAAAAACACCAAATTCTCAGACCAGCCTCACAGATTTGGTGTTAACACATGCAACTTCTATAATCTATCATTTGTTCTTACAAGATCAGGGCACATCTCCCAGAAGGAGTAGCACCTCAGATCTTATAAGTTGCAAACAAACCCATTCACTTAACCAACTAGGACCCTAGATCCTAGAGCCTCAGACCAGCATCATAGGCATGATCAAACAATAATCTTTCCAACTCATTAAGAAGCATCTATCAAGTTCCAGTAATGACCATAAGTGAAGCCAGCAACAAGATCTACTTGTGTACCATTCTAAGAAGGTTTCACAAGCACTGATCTTACTACTAAGACAACCAGATAGTCCATTTTTTATGAATCAACTAGCAAATCATTTCCCTGAGACAAGACTCGGAGATCATACCATATATATCTATTTATTTTCAAAGAATCATCAGACTCTATTGAATAGAATTCAGACTAAGGATAAACAGGCAAGCCAACAAACATTAATTTAGTGAATCATCACCAACAGGGTTACTGTCAGTACCCAAGGTACTAACAATAAATGAACATATTAAGCCACCAGGTTATCAATCAGAGACAATTCTAGGAACCACTAGCATCAGATCCAATATTAGTCTCAGTACCACAACAACATCATATAATCCAAATATGACCACAATCACTAAAGTGCGGAGAACACAAATTCTCACTAAGCATCATGACCATACCATAGCATCATCTTACAAGCACCAGAGATAAACCCTAGTAGTAATACAAACACAGAATAAAGACTGGCCACTAGATACACATAGAGGGGCTCGAGGTAACTAGATGCACTAGAATCCACAGAGGCACAACTCACCTGAGGTCCTCGCTGACGAATTGCAGAGGAAGCAGAAGGGCCGACGTGCTCGCGGCGGCACGGGGAGCACCCAGAGGGCGCTGCAACCCGCACCAGCCACGGCGAGGGCCACAGTAGCACACGAACATCGCACACCACCACGGGAGGGTCAACAGCGGCAGTAGAAGCACCATCCCGAAACCCTAGGGTTCGGTAATGGTGCTAGCATAGCCATAGGAGAGCTCTAAAGTCAAATCGAGGCAGAGGATATGGACAAGCGTAGCCTACAACCTCGCCCTGCACCATGACAGCGGCCAGGGAGGGCCATGGCGGCGAGCATCGCACGGCGGCGGCACCAGCACCCCACGGTGTCGAGGAGGAGAGGAGATGAGGACGAGAGAGAGAGAGAGAGAGAGAGAGAGAGAGAGAGAGAGAGAGAGAGAGAGAGAGAGAGGGATGATAGGGCCAGAACCCTTCGGGGAGCTCTTTTGGTCATGGTATCTTAGGCCAAATTGGCCCAATAAGCCCAAATGAAACAACCCAAAACTTAAAAGAAGTTTTAATAATAAATAAAAGACCAAAATACCCCTAAACTTAAATAAATTCTAAGAAATAAAATAAAACTCTAAAAATTATAAATAAAATATTTTTGGATTCACAATAATCCAATCTATTTAAATAAATTAAGAAATAAATTTTTATGTATATAATTTTTGATCAAGAATTTTTAATATATGTATTCCTTATGGAATTTTATAAAATTCAAGAAATAAAATAAAAATCACTTTTATTATAATATTGTAGTATTTTAGAAAAATACTAAATAAATGTTTAGTATCATAAAAAGAAATTATTTTATATAAGTATTAATTCTTAAAATAATTATTAAATAAATAACATATAAAATAAATAACATAAAATATGATATTCTATAAATATTAAAGATTATTATTTAAAAATCCTTTATGACTTAAAGGAATTTTTGAAACTAAAATAATGGGTAAAACACACAAAGATAAATAATGCATTATATTATTATATTATATTATTATGCATAATCATTTAAAAATACAGGGCAATAATGATGTTTTGTAGACATAGAAGCTCAAGGTCCAGTGCAAGCATCCGACTTCACTACCTTGCAATCACAAGGCAAGTTCATCACTTGCTCATGTCCTTTGAAGAGTCTTTATCCAAGTATTTGCAAATTGTGTGTTATCATCTATGTTCCAAAGAAAGAAAATATTATTTTATCAAATACATAAATCATAGATATCATCCTAAGTGATGATATAATGGATCAATATAACTTAGGTTTCTATTTGCAACAATGACGATCAATTAGGGACATAACAACCCATGACATTAGTGATTATAGCGCCATATATCACGCGTTAACCATGAGATTTGGAATGGGACAGAGAAGTCAGCTGTATCTTCTTCCTCTCGCATGTAGCCGGATGTGCAGGTCATGGTTGTTATTACTCGTAGCGTGCATATTAATTGGTATTTCGTAGAGGATATGCAACATATGGGTGGGAACCCTCATCGTCCCACGATAGTTATGGCATCTAACGGTCTGTACAAACCATTGTCGTAATTCAATGGGTGGGCATGATGTACACCAAGGAGGCATGCGAGGTCACGAAGGGGGAAGTGATTGGCTTGGATCACCTACTGGGCCCCACATCATGGAATTGTGGACGGGAAAGTATGCCCGGTTGTGCAACAAGGAGTTGATATATCATGGGTAGAGTAACGCACCTTTGCACAGTGTAAGAATTGTAACTTGTTACTCCCTGTTCCGGGAAGGAGCTACGGACACGGCAGGAAAGGAACTCCATGAAAGTTCTGGTCAACCTGTGAAGGCTGATGGTCATAGATTTTCATAATAAAATCAATCTTTGAAGAAAGATTTACAAAAACTGCATAATGCGAAGGACTTATAGTCCGAGGTGGTAGATAGAGCATCAAACTTCCCACCTTTCATATAATGAATTTGTTGGGTAACGCTGTTACTCACCCTTTCCTTTGATCCCTTGCTTAGACTCTGAAGATCCCGAAGATACTCCAATGTATGCAGCAGAATGCCAAGAAGATGTGTTCTACGAGGAGCCTGACCTATCAGGGGGCGTTGAGGGAGTGGATTACGAAATCTACTATGGAGTAGATGGCAACGAGTCAACCTAGTTTCCCTAGTTAATAGTAACCAACGGAGCCGAGCAGCATGAACAATATAGAATAAGCTACTGAGCTTAACTCTTAGTTGGAGTTGTTACTTTAAAGTTCCGCTGAAACACTTTATATTTTGGTTTTAAGTTGAATCCTTTGAAGTCTTGAACTTCTGGTATTGTAATAATAATGTGTGTATGTTTGTAATATGGACCCGCAATGTTTCTGTTGTACCACTCTGAGGGATGTGATATTTACGGAACGGTGTTCTATGGATGTCATGTCAACGACTATAGTGTACTACACATGAAGTGGTATGCTAGGTCACCGCAGTTGGTATAGAGAAAATTGCTTTGACCTTAGGTTGGAAACCTAGTAAAGGGTATTACCTGTAGGAGTGTATAGCAACGATAAAGAATTCTCTAAAAAAATATAATGGGTATCCAAATGAGAATATTCCGTTATATGTTTTAGTGCGATAATTATTTGTTATGATGCAATATATTATTGGTTACTAATAAAAATATTTTTGATATACAGAGTTATGGCACCAAAGTTTGCAAAACAGACGTTGGTAAGGAAAGAGGAGACTCTCGATGACTACCAAGGATCATTTACGGACCAGCTTCATCAACTCTTAAAGATTTTTAGTTGTCCAACTAGAATTCCGATGAATACCATAACCTATTATGATGGTCGAAGGTTATCCAAGTATCGTGTGAGTATCCAACTCCCAGAGGATCTTGGATTATATCACGATCTACCTATAGGTGAAGGTAGGAGTCACTTAGCAGCATGTCATGTTGCTATTGTGGAGGCGATATCCAATATCCGGGAGAATAAATCCAAGGAGTTAGAAGGGAGCGCATTTTTTGTGATTCCTCATGATCTATAGACTTGGAGCCCGTACCGGATCATCTTACTTTGGTAAAGAAGCATCCTAAGTTAGCTTCCAAGTTTATGGATAGATACCGAACACTTATTGCGTTTTTTTATAAGACACATCAAGTTATTATTGAAGATAAAAATGACATGTTAGAGGATCTAACTGATCCGGAAAGAAGGAAGCAGTTAGCATTTCAGTTAGAGAAAGAAGAAAGTAGCAGTACTAAACCAATCTTTAAGGATATACCCGTAGATCCCAAATCTTTTACACCATATCCTGATTCACCCAGGCCTGAACCTATATATGATCCTACTTTACATATGAGGTATGCAGTACCACAAGTTTCAGAGGAAGGCTCTGAGTCAGAACTTCCTATTGAGAATTCTGATGGTTGGAGAATGGGATCATTTGAAGGATCCCAAGGAAATCAGGTGTCCATAGATGGGTCTGACAGAACTGTTGGACAATCCAGTTGGATGGGTGCAAGAACCAATCCTAGTAACAGTAGTAGAAATACCATTTTCATCGAAGATCAGGATGAGGAAGAAGATCCTGAGGAGAGAGTGTTTGAATCATCAACATCTTCTCATAACCAGGGAATATAAATTATCCGGTGTTTAACTACCTTGCCCAACAGAGCACTTGGGGAACAGCAGAATGTACGTATTCTGTTGACAACTCAAGGAATGAAGCTCAGGAGATGCAGGTGGGTGATTATGTTGAACATGTTTCTGAAGACTTTTCAGCTGAGCTGGAGGGAGTCAATGCGCTCAGGTTGAGTAATGACTCAAGTCCTGACACTTCAGATACTGAATATGTTCCTTCTGGAAGGCCATTTGTTCCACAAACTGTGTGACGGACGTTACGTCATCACGGTTGGACCTCAGGCATGTATGATGAGCGTCGTGGATACTAGAAGCAGGCGACTTACTATGAAGTACCAGTTATTGTGTACCGTACTCCGAGCGAGTGATGTAGATAAATAAGTGAGGCAGTATGCCTACTATACTATAGTACTTATAGAGTACAAGTATGATGACTTTGTACTTTGTTATGAGACTTGTAATGTGTAATATGTGAAATGCATATTTGGATTTTATTTGGATTTTCATTGTGTGACTATTTCTGTGCGTAAAGTTGAGCTCAGAACACATGTGCATGATATAATTATGAGTATTCGCTTTATGTTGCAGGACTAGAGGGTCATGGACACGGGTGTAGAAACCGAATCTGAGTAGCAGCAAATGGAAAATGAGGCCAAGGAGAAGGCCGGTGAAGATGCGGGGAATCAGGGAACATTACCACCACCACCAATGAGGCCGTTAATGGAGCAGAACTTTATGCAGTATATGCAAATGATGCAAGAAAACCAAAACAATTTCATGGAAGAGTTGTTGGGACGAGCTGGGAATCAGAGAGCACCTGAAGGTGGAGGAGTGAGTCTTTCTGACTTCCAGAATGCAAGGCCGTTACCTTTTGCATCAGCTCCTGAACTAATGGATGCAGAAGATTGGCTAGCAGATACATAAAGAAAGCTGAAGACTGTAGGTTGTAATGACGAGGAAAAACCGAGGTATGCAACTCATCTTCTAACAGGACCTGCAGCATCATGGTGGGAAAATCAGTTAGCCATGCAATAGCCAGGAAGAGAGTACACTTGGGAAGATTTCAAGTAGAGGTTCCGTGAATATCATGTTCCGGAGAGTGTTATGGAGTTGAAGTGGAGATAATTTAAGGAGCTTCAGCAGGGATATACTAGTGTCATGAAGTATATTCGGGATTTTAGCCAACTGTCTCGTTATGCTGAGGAAGAAGTCAATACTGAATAAAAGAGGAAGAAGAGTTTCCTGCGAGGGTTAAATCCATTTGTGAGGATGCAGTTAAGGTTGGCTAATAAGCAAACTTATGAGCAGTTGCTAGATGCAGCCATCACTTTTGAAGATGACTACAAAAATGTCCAAGAGGATAGGAGGAAGAGAGCCAAGAAGGAAACTAAGAGGATTCAGGCAAGTAAACCTAAATCCAATCTGGAGTTCAAACCCAGGAACAAAGCCTACAACAACAATAACAATAACAAGGGCAATGGTGGAAATCAGTCCAATCCTAGGAGGAATGTTATCTGCAACAATTGTGTACTTCCAGGGCATTTCCAGAGAGAATGAAAAAAGCCAGTAGTTATCTGTTACAGTTGTGGTCAGAAGGGTCATATCAAGCCTGACTGTCCGAGCAAACCACCAGGTGGTTGGCCTACCAAGGGTGGAGGACAATCCAGTGGAGGGAATGGACGACTCCATCAAGGAAGAAATAATGTCAAGAACAACAATGGCAAGAGAAACAGACCCACAGGAAAGCTGAATTGTGCAACCTTGGAGGAGGTGGACAACTCCGAGCATGTCGTAATAGGTACGCTCAACATCCTTACCAATCCTGGAAAAGTTCTATTTGACACTGGTGCAACTACTTCATTCATTTTTTAAGAATTCTGTGATAAATTCGGGATTAGAAGGGCAACGTTAGAAAACCCTATGACCGTAGTGACGGCAGGGGGAAATGTGATTGTATGCCACATTAAACAAGATTAGGTTATCTCGATCCGTGGTTGTACATACTTTGCGGACCTTTATGTGATTCCTTTGAAGGGGAATGCAGTAGTGCTGGGTATGGACTGGATGACTGAACATGGGGGTCAGATTAATTGTGAGGATAAAACTGTCTCAATCAAAACTCCAATTGGAGCAAGGATAGTTTACCAAGAAGATAAGCACGGTCATATCGTGGTGGATCTTCAATTGAACTCAATGAAGGAGGTCAAGTTGGAAGATATTCCTGTAGTAAATGAGTTTCAAGATGTTTTTCCAGCAGAACTACCAGGAATGCCACTAGATCGGGAAATAGAGTTCACTATTGATCTAATTCCGGGTATAGCACCAATAGCTCAAGCACCATACAAGATGGGTCCAAAAGAATTAAAAGAAATCAAAGAGCAAATTGATGAGTTAGCTAGAAAAGGATTCATTCAAGAAAGTGTATCCCCATGGGGAACACCGGTGATCTTTGTGGATAAAAGATATGGTGGAAGAAGGATGTGTGGGGACTACAGAAATCTGAACAATGTTACCATAAAGAATAAGTATCCTTTACCAAGAATTCAAGATCTGTTTGATCAAGTTAAAGGAGATGGATTATTTTCAAAGATCGATCTAAGATCCGGATATCATCAAATAAAAATCAGACCAGAAGATGTTCCAAAGACAGCATTTGTCTCAAGGTATGGACATCATGAGTATCTTGTCGTACCATTTGGTTTGACCAATGCACCAACAATATTCATGAAACTAATGAACAAAATCTTCATGCCATATTTGGACAAGTTTGTCATAGTCTTCATTGATGATATTCTGATATATTCCAAGGATAAGGAAGAGCATTTTGATCATTTGAGAATAGCATTGCAGATCCTAAGAGAACATAAGATTTATGCTAAGTTCAGTAAATGTGAATTCTGGTTAGATGAGGTAGAATTCCTTGGTCATGTGATCAGTAAAGATGGAATTGCTGTAAATCCATCCAAAGTTCAATCAGTATTAGAATGGACAGCACCAACCAATGTGAAACAAATTCGAGGTTTCTTGGGAATGGCTGGTTATTATCGGAGGTTCATTGAAGGTTTCTCCAAAATAGATGGACCAATGACCAAATTGTTAAAGAAGAATACACCATTCATCTGGGATGAAAAGTGTGAAGCAAGTTTTCAGGAGTTAAAGACCAGGTTAACGACCGCTCCAATCCTAGCAGTTCCAGAAACAGGGAAAGACTTTACAGTATATTGTGATGCATCTAAAGAAGGTTTGGGTTGTGTGTTAATGCAAGATCGGAAAGTAATTGCTTATGGATCAAGACAACTGAAACCACATGAAGTCAATTATACAACCCATGATTTGGAGTTAGCAGCAGTTGTCTTTGCTCTAAAAGGATGGAGGCATTTTATGTATGGAGCTAGATGTGAGTTATACATGGACCACAAAAGTCTCAAATATTTCTTCACTCAAAAATAATTGAATATGAGACAGAAGCGTTGGTTAGAGCTAACTAAAGATTATGATTTAACAATTAACTATACCCCTAGAAAAGCAAATGTTATAGCAGATGCTTTAAGTCGTAAAAGTGCACATATTCAGCCAAGCAATCGGGAGCTACCAAAAGAGTTACAGATGGACTTGGAAAGATTATAGCTTCAATTTATACGAACAAAGACTCTTGGAGGATTAGCTACTATGCAGGTAGTTGCAGAGCAGGATAGTGATCTTAAGCACGAAATTTTTAAACATCAAGCAGAAGATCCTTTTATTGTTGAGGAAATTCGGAGGATATCTCAAGGACAAACATCAGTTTTTCTATTAGGAGATTATGAGTCTTTATGGTTCCAAAATCGTCTTTGTGTTCCAGATGTGCCTGAGATTCATGAAGTAATACTCCGAGAAGCACATGAGACACCATATTCCATTCATCCAGGAAGTACTAAGATGTACATGGATCTGAAAGAATTATTCTGGTGGAATAACATGAAAAGAGACATTGCAAAATATGTGTCAGAATGCCATACTTGCCAAAGGGTGAAGGCTGAACATCAAAGTCCAGTAGGACCATTGCAACCTTTGGACATTCCCGAATGGAAATGGGAGGAAATTGGTATGGACTTCATCACATGATTGCCCATGACACCTAAACAGAAGGATATGATATGGGTAATTGTTGATAGAATCACAAAAAGTGCACATTTTACTCCGGTAAATCAGAAGAATAATGTCGAGAAGTTAGTGGAAGTTTACATCAAGGAAATAGTAAGTAAGCACGGAGTGCCTAAGAAGATCATAACCGATAGGGGATCAGTGTTTACTTCAGCATTTTGTAAGCAATTACATGAAGCACTTGGTTCAAAGTTAGATTTTAGCACAGCATATCATCCAGAAACTGGGGGTCAAACGGAAAGAACCAATCAAATATTGGAAGACATGTTAAGGGCGTGTGCATTAGATTTTGGAGGTTCGTGGGAAGACCATCTACCTTTGGAAAAAATTTCTTACAATAACAGCTATCAGAGTAGTCTAAAGGCAGCTCCATATCAAGTACTTTATGGAAGGAAATGTAGATCACCAATATGTTGGTATGAACCGGGTAGTAGCAAGGAATTTGCGCCAGATTATATCAAAGAAAGGCAAGATATCATTGATATAATCAAGGATAGATTGAAAATAGCTCAAAGTAGAAAAAAAAGTTATGCTGATCTAAGACGAAGATCATGGCATCCTGAGGTAGGAGATATGGTATATCTGAAAGTAAGCCCAATGAAAGGAGTTAAAAGGTTCGGAGTAAAAGGAAAACTGAATCCAAGGTATATAGGACCATTCAAAGTACTAAGTCAGAATAGGACTATAGCTTATGCTTTAGAACTACCCTCAAGATTGGCTCAAGTTCATAATGTTTTCCATGTGTCACAACTCCAGAAATGTCTTAAAGTTCCTGATGATGCAATCACACATCAAGAGATAGAGTTTCAAGCAGACCTGGCTTATGTTGAAAAACCCTATAAAATTCTGGAAGAAAACTGGAAAAGATTGAGGAATCGGGCAATCAAGTACTGCAAGGTACAGTGGGAACATCATCCCAAGAGAGAAGCCACATGGGAAAAAGAAGATGACTTAAGAAAAGCCTATCAAGAACTATTCAGGAACATTTCAGCAAACTTCGGGACGAAGTTTAATTTAAGGGGGGAAGTCTGTAACATCCCCAGCATTTAGGAACTAACGAAGGGTAGATTTAGGAATCTGTGCATGTGCATGCATTCATCTGCAAAATGTGGGTAAAATTTTCACCAAATAAAAACTTAAAGTGATCAAAGTTTCTTTCACTCTCTAGGTGTAGGAATAGCTCTGGAAAGTGATCGTTATAAATTTTGACATGACCTTTATGAAATAATGTGTTTTAGGGAGAATTTGAATTCAAATTTGAAATGTGAGTTTATATTTTTAAAACTTAGAATTGTGATTTAGTAATAGTATTTAATCAAGAAACAATATATAGTAAACAGAAACTCTAAATAAGAATTGTAATCAAACAAATGAATATTTATTTCATATATTCATTTCATTGATAAGTTACAAAAAAAGTAATATATTAAGACAATAAAGAATTCTTACAGCAGTGAAATTACAAAAAGAGGAATATTTACATATCAAGAACTATTACAAAATTCCTTACAAAAAAATAAAATAAAAATTACAAAGGATCTATTCCATCTAAAAGTAAACCTAATCTAATCTTGAATCTTAAAATCTTGTACCTATGAAACAAAGAACAAACAAAAAGTAAAATAAAGGTTAAGTTATTAATTTTTACTCTTAGTAGAGAGTAGTGAGTTGTGCTACTCCATTTTACATCATTAAGTAAATCTGTTAGGGGCAAGTTTCACCAATATGAAAGAATTAAACCTTTCATAATAAATAAGCCATAAGTCAAATGATTCCAATCAGTAAGAGGGGCAAGTTTCACCAAGAAGATAAATGGTAACAAGATAAAAAGGTAGACCATCTCCTTGAGCATATCCACAACTTTGCAGCAGACACACAAGCAGCTCACAAACCAAAATGCATGGATGTGCTGTCGACACAGCCACAACTGCTTCCATAAGTAAAAGATCCAAGCACAGCCGTGGGCAAGGAAAAGAGCACCACTCCATTGCTCATACCACACTAGAACCAGCAGCTTATCCACAGCAAAACCAGCAAAACTAGCAAGAAAAATTCCACACTTGATCAACCCAAACATCACCAGATGGTGACATAAGGAGGGGGAAGAATCAGGTGGATAGCAAGGCCAAGCCACAGGATCTATGAGGAGAAGGCTAGATCAAGGACAAGCACAGTAACCAAGGGAAACAAGAACAACATCAGGAGGTGAAGGACAGGATCCAACCAGTAGCACCAACATCACCACCAACCACAACAATCATCAGTTTTTGTGGTGAGTGTCATAAAACCACCACATGATCTATTCATATTATCGAGACAAAAGCATGTGTTGTTTCATGAAACAACCTCTCAATGATCACCCTAGTGGGGCGAATCTATCCTAGAGGTTTTGAGTATAAAGATCAGAAATCAAACCTATCAAAAAACACCAAATTCTCAGACCAGCCTCACAGATTTGGTGTTAACACATGCAACTTCTATAATCTATCATTTGTTCTTACAAGATCAGGGCACATCTCCCAGAAGGAGTAGCACCTCAGATCTTATAAGTTGCAAACAAACCCATTCACTTAACCAACTAGGACCCTAGATCCTAGAGCCTCAGACCAGTATCATAGGCATGATCAAACAATAAGCTTTCCAACTCATTAAGAAGCATCTATCAAGTTCCAGTAATGACCATAAGTGAAGCCAGCAACAAGATCTACTTGTGTACCATTCTAAGAAGGTTTCACAAGCACTAATCTTACTACTAAGACAACCAGATAGTCCAGTTTTTATAAATCAACTAGCAAATCGTTTACCCGAGACCAGACTCAGAGATCATACCATATATATCTATTTATTTTCAAAGAATCATCAGACTCTATTGAATATAATTCAGACTAAGGATAAATAGGCAAGCCAACAAACATTAATTCAGTGAATCATCACCAACAGGGTTACTATCAGTACCCAAGGTACTGACAATAAATGAACATATTAAGCCACCAGGTTATCAATCAGAGACAATGCTAGGAACCACTAGCATCAGATCCAATATTAGTATCAGCACAACAACAACAACATCATATAATCCAAATATGACCACAAGCACTGAAGTGCGGAGAACACAAATTCTCACGAAGCATCATGACCATACCACATCATCATCTTACAAGCACCAGAGATGAACCCTAGTAGCAATACAAGAATAGAATAAAGATTGGCCACTAGATACACACAGAGGGACTCGAGGTAACTAGATGCACTAGAATCCATAAAGGCACAACTCACCTGAGGTCCTCGCTGACGAATTGCAGAGGAAGCAGAAGGGCCGACGTGCTCGCGGCGGCACGGGGAGAACCCAGAGGGCGCTGCAACCCGCACCAGCCACGGCGGCGGCCACAACAGCACACGAACACCACACACCACCACGGGAGGGTCAGCAATGGCAGTAGCAGCACCATCCCCAAACCCTAGGGTTCGGGAACGGGGCTAGCATAGCCACAGGAGAGATCCAAAGTCAAATCAAGGCAGAGGAGATGGACAAGCGTAGCCGACAACCTCGCCATGCACCACGGCAGCAGCCAGGGAGGGCCACGGCGGCAAGCATCGCACGGTGGCAGCGCCAGCACCACACGGGGTCGAGGAGGAGTGGAGATGAGGACGAGAGAGAGAGAGAGAGGGAGTGGGCTGATAGGGCCAGAACCCTTCGGGGAGCTCTTTTGGTCATGGTCTCTTGGGCCAAATTGGCCCAATAAGCCTAAATGAAACAGCCCAAAACTTAAAAGAAGTTTTAATAATAAATAAAAGACCAAAATACCCCTAAACTTAAATAAATTCTAAGAAATGAAATAAAAATCTAAAAATTATAAATAAAATATTTTTGGATTCATAATAATCCAATCTATCTAAATAAATTTTTATGTATATAATTTTTTATCAAGAATTTTTAATATATGTATTCCTTATGGAATTTTATAAAATTCAAGAAAGAAAATAAAAATAAATAAAAATCACTTTTATTATAGTATTGTAATATTTTAGAAAAATACTAAATAAATGTTTAGTATCATAAAAAGAAATTCTTTTATGTAAGTATTAATTCTTAAAAGAATTATTAAATAAATAAATATAAAATAAATAACATAAAATATGATATTCTATAAATATTAAAGATTATTATTTAAAAATCCTTTATGACTTAAAGGAATTCTTGAAACTAAAATAATGGGTAAAACACACAAAGATAAATAATGCATTACATTACTATGCATAATCATTTTGTCTCTTTAAATATTGTTCTTACCGGGCAATAATGATGTTTTGTAGACATAGAAGCTCAAGGTCCAGTGCAAGCATCCGACTTCACTATCTTGCAATCACAAGGAAAGTTCATCACTTGCTCATGTCCTTTGAAGAGTCTTTATCAAAGTATTTGCAAATTGTGTGTTATCATCTATGTTCCAAAGAAAGAAAATATTATTTTCTCAAATACATAAATCATAGATATCATCCTAAGTGATGATATAATGGAGCAATAGAACTTAGGTTTCTATTTACAACAATGATGATCAATTAGGGACATATCAACCCATGACATCAGTGATTCTAGCGCTGTATATCACGCGTTAACCATGAGATTTGGAATGGGACAGAGAAGTCAGTTGTATCTTCTTATTCTCGCATGTAGCCGGATGTGCAGGTCGTGGTTGTTATCACTCGTAGCGTGCATATTAATTGGTAATTCGTAGAGGATATGCAGCATATGGGTGAGAACCCTCATCGTCCCACGATAGTTCTGGCATCTAACAGTCTGTACAAACCATTGCCGTAATTCAATGGGTGGGCATGGTGTACACCAAGGAGGCATGCGAGGTCGTGAAGGGGTAGTGATTGGCTTGGATCACCTACTGGTCCCCACATCATGGAATTGTGGACGGGAAAGTACGCCCGGTTGTGCAACAAGGAGTTGATCTCTCATGGATAAAGTAACGTACCTCTGCAGAGTGTAAGAACTGTAACTTGTTACTCCCTGTTCCGGGAAGGATCTACGAACGTGGCAGGAAAGGAACTCCATGAAAGTTCTGGTCAACCTGTGAAGGCTGATGGTCATAGATTTTCATAATAAAATCAATCTTTGAAGAAAGATTTACAAAAACTGCATAGTGCCAAGGACTTATAGTACGAGGTGGTAGATAGAGCATCAAACTTCCCACCTTGCATATAATGAACTTGTTGGGTAACGCTGTTACTCACCCTTTCCTTTGATCCCTTGCTTAGACTCTGAAGATCCCGAAGATACTCCAATGTATGCAGCAGAATGCCAAGAAGATGTGTTCTACGAGGAGCCTGACCTATCCGGGCGTTGAGGGAGTGGATTAAGAAATCCACTATGGAGTAGATGGCAACGAGTCAACCTAGTTGCCCTAGTTAATAGTAACCAACGGAGCCGAGCAACATGAACAATATAGAATAAGTTGCTAAGCTTACCTCTTAGTTGGAGTTTTTACTTTAAAGTTCCGTTGAAACACTTTATATTTTGGTTTGTAAGTTGAATCCTTTGAAGTCTTGAACTTCTGGTATTGTAATAATAATAATGTGTGTATGTTTGTAATATGGACCCGCAATGTTTCTGTTGTACCACTCTGAGGGATGTGATATTTACGGAAAGGTGGTCTGTGGATGTCATGTCAATGACTATAGTGTACTACACATGCAGTGGTATGCTGGGTCACCGCAACTATGTACAAAGTACAAGTGCAATGTTGAAAACGTTCCCCACGATAGCATGGTTCGGCTAATTCCAACGTATAAGTGCAATCATATATAACATAGATGACACAATGGTTCAAGTTTATTAGGGGAAAGAAAAATAAAGTGTGCCATCAAGTTTGTGAGAGCTTTAATCACTAAGTTTTTACATAACAAAATACTTTTTAATTGGAAGATAGATGAAAACAAGAATATACTTGGAGTGGTGTAACACACCATGCATAGGAATTTATAGTGGAAACTTTGGAATAACTTGGTTTCTTGGGAGTTGGAAGCATGAGTAGAGCTTACTCATACAAGTGGAGGCTACCAAAAGACTGGGAGCAACCAACTAAGAGAGCAATAATGGCCATAATCATGCAGAGCGACAAAACATTACTAATCAAAGCATAGAGTGGTACTACAAGTCAAGGACTAAATGATCATAGAGGCTATGGTGACTTGTTCATAGTCATAATATGGTGTGAGCATGTGCCAAGTCAACCCAAACAAAGCATCAAAGGAGAATACACAATACTATGCTTTTGCATGCTAAAACAACGCATGATTCTTTCAAGGCACACTAAGCAATCCCAATTGTTTGGAACAAGTCATGCTACAACAATAATCACTAAGCATAAGGTTAAAACAACACCTAGCATGACATGCTAAAGTCTAAGTCACAGTCAAAGCAAGCTCCTCTTGCACTCTTTCAAGCAACAACTTTCTACTCTTTTCCAACACCAACCAACTTATTTGAAATAACACAACGAGAACGGGGGTCCAAACTACTTTATTCAATCAAACTAAACAACCTAAGCAAAGAAAACTAAAACTAAGACGCTCCAAGAACAACACAACTATGCATGAAATAATAAAAACGGAATGTCTAGAAAGACCTGAGCTTTTTATTGATGAAGAAGGGGATGCCTTGGGCATCCCCAAGCTTTAAAGCTTGTACCTCTTGGATATTTCTTGGGGTGACACCAGGGTGGCATCCCCAAGCTTGAGCTTTTTTCCATTCTTCATCTCAATACATCATTCTCTCTCTACACCTGAAAATTTTCCTTCATACAAAACTTCACACAGTCTTCATTAGAAACATTAGTGTATTCAAAAGATATTAGACCCTTGGGTTTACTTTAGAACAGCAAAACTTTCACTAAAAACACAAGCTACTGTAGCAATTCCCTCAAAAATCTCAATTTCCCAAAAAGAACCCAAAAAGGAATCAATAAGAAGCAAATGCAAATAATGGTAGAAATCTGTCAAAACAGACCTGTAGGTAGAACCCGATTTTTTCGAAGACCTTCTGTTGCTCAAATCAATTTTTTTGAACTAACTAAAGTTATCTAACAAACTGGGGGATTTATTCTTAAATTTTCAGCTCAATCCGACTTATAGAGACTCCTCACGAAATTTTATGGTGGAGCACAAAAATATGTTTTGGGACAGAAACTCCCCAAATCTTACTTCCATCTCATTAGAGGTCATTCTTGGCACAAAAAGTAAACAAAAAAGATAAGGAGAGGTCATTACTGAAGTAATAACTTCCAAGACTCAATAAAACTCTTGGGTTATCTCCCAACAAGTACTTTTCTTTAACGCCTTTAAGTTAGGCACAAGAAGCAAGAATCAAATATTTTCAAATGAAGAATTAAGATCAATACTTGCAATATCTTCAACTAGGAAAGGTATCTCATCCAAATGAGTTTTGGAGGATCCCTTCTCATCTCTCTTTGGTTCACTACTTTCATCAAAAGGATTTTCAGGAACAATCCAATCAAAATTCTTTTCTAAGGCTTCATGCATTCCAACAAGTTTAAAGGGTATGGGTATCTTACTTTCCTCTCTAGATTTAGTTTTATCTAGAGTACCCATAACATCTACACATGAGCCTAGCATATTAAAACGTTCAAAGACCTTTTTGGCTTCCTTAGCAACATCATTGAACTCTTTTAGTAAAGTTTCAAGGATAAAGTCTCTCTTTTCAAGATCCTTTTCTTCTTTTAGTTTGAGAAATAAAATTTGCATCATGGGGTTAAGGTTAGCAAACCTAGTCTCCAACATATGAACTAAAGAAGCTGCAACAATTTCGTAATTAAGAGCAAGTTTTTCTATAGATATATCCTCAATATCCTCATGTTTTCTAACATGATTAAAGAATTCTTTAATATTCTCTTTCCCAATTATGGAGACACTACCTATTGAAAGGTCTTTCAGGGTGAACTTGGGGATCAACATGGTGAGCTAGAGCAAGGTGACAACTAAAGCATGAACTAATTTTTTTGTGTTTTTGATAAGGGAAAGCAAACCAAACTAAACTATTTTTTTGTTGAGTTTTTGATAAAAAAAAGGCAAACAAAACCAAGCAAAAAACTAAGCAAACCAAAAAACAAAGAAAAGAGAAAGTTTGAGGAGGACTCCCCTTGTGAAGACATCCTTAGCCTCCCCGGCAACGGCGCCAGAAAAAGGCTTGATGAGTGTTGTAACACTTCATTGGGAGACCCCAAGAGGAAGGTATGATGAACACATCAGCATGTTTTCCCTCAGTTAGAAACCAAGGTTATCGAACCAGTAGGAGGAAGGAAACGACCAAAGGTGTTGCTAGCAACTTGGAGACCTACACAACACAAACTCAAGACTTTGCCCCAACGAACAGTGAGGTTTTCAATCTCACCGGTTTGCTGTAACAAAGAATTAACTGTACGGTGTGGAAGGTAATGGTGGTTTGCAGCATGTAAACGGTAACAATGAAAGATGTATCAATGGTAAAGATTGGATCAGAGTCCATAGTTCACTAGAGGTGTTCTCCTTAGATAAACAAACATGGCATGCTGGGTAAACAAATTACAGCAGGACAATTGATAGGACTGAGCAAGGCATAATAATGCAATACTAGACATCATGATCCTATGAGATTCAATTGGGCAATACAACAAGATACATAGACCATCATCCAAATACATCTATAACTAGAAGTCCTGTAGGGTTCGCAGCATAGAAAACAAAAAAATTCCTACGATGGGAACAACTATGTACCAAGATCTATCTACTAGATACAAACAACGGGCGGATGTATATCCGTAGAGAACATACCCTTGAAGACCGACAAAGCTTAACGAGTCCAAACTCGTGGTTGATGTAGACGATCTCTTGCCGATCTCAAGATCGAGAGGAAGTCCTAGCGCCGCAAAACAGCAGCGCATCCGTGCTCGCACACACGTTCGAGGCACCGAGCAACCTCCGCCTCCTCGCTCCAGCGATGCAGCGGAAGCACAACTCTTTCTTGCCGAATAGCCACCGGGAACATGTATCTCGCTAGTCCGAGACCATGGGGAATAAATACTAGAGGGGGAGAGAGATCCTTCACGAGGAGGTGTGAGTGAGAGAGAGGGAGGGGGGCTCCTTTTATAGGGAGAGGGGGCACCCAAGGGGCCATGCGCCCAGCCATGGGGCTGCCCCCACCTCTTCCACATTCATGTGGGTGGACACTCCACTCACTCAAATGCCTTTCAATTCCTTCCACTCAAAAACCCACTCAAATTCCCATTAAATTTCCACCAAATTTAATGCAAACTCTCATTAAATAAAACTCCTTTTATTTATTCAGAATTTTGTCAATTACTTTAATGACAAACATTCACATATAACCCCTTGCTAGTATTTCATTTCACATGCAGAAACACTTTCTGCAATTTCACCCGAAAACCCGTTTCGGTATCTAGTGAAATAAATTCCTGCGCTTGTTATTCTTTTCGGCATGAAACTTTTGCTCCAAATGGATGTCGGTGTCTCTTAAGTGTGTCACCCTACGGTTCGCGAATAATGCGGACATGATCGAGACCCCTCTCAGATCAATAATCAGAAGCGGGATCTGGAGACCCATACTGACTCCCACACATTCAACGATGACTTTCTTGTGATCGTCGGAACCTTTTACGCTAGTATCTTAATCCCTTTGTTTCGCGATATATTACATGTCCGAGATTCGATCATCGGTATCTTCATACCTAGTTTGATCTCGTTACCGACATGCACTCTTTTCTCGTTCCCGTGATATAACATTCTAGTGATCAAATCACTTGCTTGCAAGCTAATCAATGTGATATCACCGAGAGGGCCCAGAGTATATCTATCCGTCATCGGGATGAACAAATTCCACTCTCGATCCATGGGCCTCAACATAACACTTTATTAGTTCTGAATCCATCTTTATAATCACCCTGTTACGGTGTGACGTTTGATGTTATCAAGAAACTCTTCCGGTGTTAGTGATTGACATGATCTCATGGTCTAAGGATTAGGATCACTTCGTAAGTTGTTATAGCAATATAAACTCAATGACTTTGATCGTAATGCTATACTTCAGATGAATGTTCATCACACCATTACACTAATGTTGTGACCTCGTTATTAACAACATCCAATGTCCATGATCAGGAAACCTATGATCATCTTGTTAATCAATGAGCTAGTTTATAAGAGAGGCATAACTAGGAACATCCTTTTTGTTTATTAAACACACATGTATTAACGTTTTCGTATTAATACAATTCTAG
Source organism: Avena sativa (assembly GCA_916181665.1). Lineage (NCBI taxonomy): Eukaryota > Viridiplantae > Streptophyta > Magnoliopsida > Poales > Poaceae > Avena > Avena sativa. The sequence goes on along the minus strand of OV702285.1, from coordinate 35,512,937 downwards.
CATGTAAAATAAACATTTATCATAAATAAGGAATACGATAATAACCACTTTATTATTGCCTCTCGGGCATATTCCCTTCAAGTCCACCTTTGGGTTATCATCTGAACCCCCTCCAGTATTAAGTTGCAAGCAACAGACAACTGCTTTAAGCAAAGTGTGTAAGGTAAACAATCCACTTGTTCCATGAACAAGAGACGGTTGTTTTCTCCCTAGTGGCAACATCACATCTACAACCTTAGATATTTCTGTCACTTCCCTTAGATTAAATAGAGGCATGAACTCACTATCGAGCATAAATACCCCCTCTTGGAGTCACTAGCAACTACTTGCCTAAGATAGCTACTAACAACGGAGAGCATGCAAGATCACAAACAACACAGACATGATAGAATCAATAAGACAAAACCATTAATCAATCTGACATAGTAATCTCAATATCCATCGGATCCCCGCAAACACAACATGCATGATTACAAATAGATGAGATCTTGATCATGAACGGAGCTCACAAGATCTAGACATGAAAGCACAAAGAAGGAGATACAACCATCTAGCTACTACATGGACCCGTAGTCCATGGTGGAACTACTCACGCTTCATACCGGAGGCTGGCATGATGAAGAAGAAGGCCTCTGGGATGATCTCCCCTCCGACAGGGTGCCAGGAAGAGCTCCAGATCCCCCCGATCTAGGGATGATGGTGACGGCGGCTACAAACGATTTCGTGGAATATTGATCGGGTACTTAGGTTTTAGGCATCGGCGGCTTATTATAGGCACAGAGGCAAGGCAGGAGGGCGGCCAGGGGGACCACACCCTGCCCAGGCGCGACCTAGGATGGACCCGCACCTGGGGGGTGCGGCCGCCCTGTGGCTCCCCTCCGTCTCTCCTCTGGACTCCGTGTTATCCTCGGTGAAATATTGACTTTGGATTTTGTCCCGTCCAATTCTGAGAATATTTCCTTACTAGATTTTTTGGAACCAAAAATAGCAGAAAACAGGCAACTGGCACTATGGCATCTTGTTAATAGGTTAGTACCAGAAAACATATAAAAACACCTCAAAGTGTGGACAAATCAAAGCAAAGTAGATACTAAACAAGCATGGAACATCAAAAATTATAGATATGTTTCTGACGTATCAACGCTTTGGATCTTCGAGGGTTAGTACTATATCAACTCGTTGCACCGATCTCGTAGATTAGATCTTTGTCTTGTGTGTGTTCATATGATAGAATTTTTTTGCTTTCCATGCTACGAACCCCTATAGTTTCTCCTCGGGATTTTGTAGATGTCGCTCTTGCTGACCATGGAGTTCCACTTGGACTCCTACTTCTCCTATTCGTCCTTCGACTCGGACCTAGATGAGTTACTCAACGAATATGACATGGACCAACTCATCATGATACTAGCGATGAAGGAGCCCGGGCCAACTTCATCCGATGGCGGAGCGGGTTGACGATCGGCCGCATTTGCATCCCCCGGAATTGAGTGATTGGCCATGCCAACCTCATGCAAGACTACTTTGTCAAGGTACCAACATACCCGCCGGACCTCTTTCATAGAAGATACCAGATGCGCTGTAGCTTGTTCGTCGACATAGTCAAAGCTTGTGAAGCGAATTGTCGCTATTTCACTCATCAGAGAAATGTCGCCGGCATCTTAGGAATTAGCGCCTACCAGAAAATCTCGGCTACAATGCGGGTGATTGCATATGTCATCCCCGCAGACTATACGAATGAGTACCTTCACATTGGCAAATATACCACCATTCAATTTGTCCGTATGTTTGCCAAGGTAGTGATGCAAGAGTTTGGCCCCAAGTATCTCCATTTCCTAAATGATGAAGATGTGCAAAAATTGCTAGCGATAAATGAGAAAAGTGTTGGAGATATGCCCAAGAGGCAATACTAAAGTGGTTATTATCATATCTTTATGTTTATGATAAAAGTTTGCATCCCATGCTATAATTGTACTAATAGGAAACATTAATACTTGTGTGTTTTGCAAACATAAAAGAGTCCCTAGTAATCCTCTTGTTAAACTAGCTTGTTAATTAATAGATAATCATGGTTTCCTGATCATGGACATTAGATGCTATTAATAACAAGATCATGTCATTAGGAGAATGATGTGATGGACACACTCCTATAGTTAGCATAAAATAATATCAAGTCATTTAGAGTTTGTTTGCTACAAGATTTCAAATACATAGTAACCTAATCCTTTGACCATGAGATCATGTTAATCACCATCGCCGGATGGATGCTTTGATGACATCAAACACAACTTCTGTAACTGGGTGGTTATAAAGGTGGCATTAGGTATTCTAAAATTATGAATTGAAGCGCATGGACCAAGAGTGGGATTTGTCCATCCATATGACGGATACTCTGGGCCCTCTTGATGGAATGTCATCCAATTGGCTTGCAAGCATGTGACTAGGTCACAAGGGATTTCATATCACAGAGCGAGTAAAGAGTACTTATCGGTAACAAGGTTGAACTAGGTATGGAGGAACCGACGATCGAACCTCGGATAAGTAAAATATCACGCGACAAAAGGAATCAGTATCATATTTAAATGGTTCATTCGATCATGAAGTCATCGTAGAAATATGTGGGAGCCATATGGATTTACAGATCCCTCTATTGGTTATTGATCGGAGAGGTGTCTCGATCATATCTGCATAGTTCATGAACCATAGGGAGACACACTTAAGGATTCAATGTTGTTTCAGTAGATATGGAATATGAGTTGGAGACCGAATGTTGTTCGGAGTCTCGGATTGGATCCAGGACATCACGAGGATATCCGGAATGGTCCGAAGAATAAGATTCATATAAGGAAATGGTTTTCCGGGGTTCAGAAAAGTTTTAGTGTTTTGACCGGATACTTCTAGAATATTCTAGAGGAACCACTAGTGGTTCCACAACCCCGGGAGGGGGTCACTTGGACAGTGGCATGCCCTAGGGGCTGGCCGCACCAAACCCTAAAGGGCCAATTCGGCCAACACTAGTAAAAGGGTCAAACCCTAGTTTGAATAGTCAAATCCTAGTTTGAAAGTCAAACTCCAGTTTTTGGTAAGAGGGAAGACTTGGTGGGAAAGGTTCCAACTCTCCCCTTGGTGGCCGAGTTGGGGGGGACATGGCCTGGGCTATGAACCCTTGGTCGTCCCCCACCTATATAAGGTGGGGGTGGGGGCTCCATCCCACACACCCCTTGTCCCTTGGCGCCTACAACCCTAGCCGCCGCATCCCTCTCTCCTCCACCATACTGCTCTGGCTTAGGCGAATCCCAACAAAAATCTCTCCTACTCCACCACCAACACCACACCATCATGTTGTTGGGATTCCGAGGAGATCTACAACCTCCGCTTCCCTGCTGGAACAAGGGAGAGGAAGGTCTTCATCGACTACCGTACGTGTGACCGATTGCGAAAGCGCTGCCAGAACACGGAAGGATCGTCTACATGATCTTGAGATCGGCAAGTGATCGACTATATCAACCACGAAAATCTGATCTCGTTAAACGCTTTGGATCTATGAGGGTTAGTTCTCTACATTCTCGTTGCACCGATCTCGTAGATTAGATCTTGGCTTGTCCACAGATTAGATCTTGGTTTTGTGTGTTCTTGAAGTAGATTTTTTGTTTTACATGCAATGAACCCTACAAAAGGAGGTTGGCCGGGGATGCTAGGTAGTGTCGATCGCATGCATTGGAGGTGGAAGAATTTCCCAAAGGCATGGCACGAGCAATATTGTGGTAAGAGTCATGATCCCACCATTATGCTTGAAGCGATGGCATCAGAAGATTTGTGGATTTGGCATTGCTTTTTTGATTTCTAGAATCACTCAATGACATCAATGTCTTGCATAGATCTCCTTTGTTTGCCAAATTAGTGGCCAAAGAAGCTCCGGCTTTCAACTACAAAGTCAATGGGCATAACTACACCATGGGCTACTATGTTGCCGATGGTATCTACCCGGCTTGGGCAATATTTGTGAAAACCATCCAACATCCCCAAAACAAGAAGGAAGAAAATTTTGCTAAAGCCCAAGAAGCACGATTTTCCATTGTTCGGGGTCCATCTCGTTTTTGGGACAAGAAAACCCTCCGCAACATCATGACATGTTGTGTGATTCTCCACAAGATGTCATAGAAGATGAGAGAGGGTTAAGTCTAGAGTTTTTTATGACAATGTTGGTACCCGTGTGCAACCACAACGAAACCCTGATCGCATTCAAGTGTTTCTCGAGACCCATAGAAAGATTGAAAATGCAGCCACGCATTTTCAGCTCAAAAATGATCTTATTGAGCACCATTGGATGCTAATGGCAAGAAGTAATGGCCCTTTGTCTTTCATTCATTTGTTAATTTGATTTGAACAATTATTTGTGTGAGTTGAACAATGTATTATTGTATGAATTAGTAGATTTGAACAATTGTTGTAATTTGATTTGAGGAATATTATAATAATTTGAATAGTTATGTATCATGATGTTTAAAACATTGGTCAAAATTTGTTGTCTTCCTTTCCATTTGCATGTTCGGTTTTTTATGCTGGCGCCGAGCAGTTCCCGCAAACGCGAACCACAAAAAAAGTTCGGTTTTTGGGACTGCTCAGCACCGACACAAAAACCGCCAGGATTCATGTTCATCGTGCCCTGTACTCGCGCGTTTATGGTTCGGGATATACGGTAGCTGCTAGAGTTGCTCTAAGAGTATAAATTTTCTTTTTTATTTTTTAAATCCGATGATTCAAAACAAAATATCTTGAGAACCATTTATCCAAATTACAAACCGTTTTCAATTTTGAGCTCCTCATGCCGAGATCTTCTAAATTAGATCTCATATTGATAGGTTTCGAATAATTTTTTTATATTTTCAAAACTGTTGCGTTCATACCTTAGATTACTTTAATACTATACTTTTGTACTTTGGTTTCTTAGCGTACTTCGTACTCGGGTTATTACACACTTATAATTCTGTGTACCTTGGTGGTAAGTACACTTATACTTTTTTTTATTTTGGCTCCTAGTATAGTAGTACTTTCATGTAATTGGCTCTAATTAAGGATGGTTGTACTTTGACTCCTAGTATGGTTGTATTTTCATATACTTTGGCTCTAAGTACAGTTGTACTTTTGTGTATTTAGTCTATAAGTATACTTGTAATTCCGTATACTTTGGCGGTGAATACACTTGTACTTTTCTGTACTTCGGCTCTTAATACAGCAGTACTTTCGTTTGTACTTTCGTGTACTTCAACTTCTAATACGTGTACTTCAGCTTTATGTACAATTATATTTTTGTGTACTTAGTCTGTAAGTACAATTGAACTTTTATATAATTATACTTACATCATTAACTACTTCATTCTCGCGGGAGCATTGCCAACGCGCCATGTGTCAGACACAGAGCAACTCCAGCCTCGTGAGAGGACCTTCACGAAGGTCGATCTTTTATTAGTGATACCCAAACTTGAATGTTTGTTTTTAAAAAGAGAAACGTGGCCTCTGCATCAATGATATACATGGTCTTTTTTTAGAGTTTACGAATATGAATTTTTGCAAATTTAAATGTGTATTTGGTAGATATTTTTTTGGGAAATGCTTTAATCCAATTGGTCGATGGATTGTGCATCACGTCATGCTTCTTCTCTTCTCGCTTTAGTGGCCAAAACTCTCACGGTGTAGATACTCTATGCGCCAGCCGTTTCTAAGGCATTTCCTCCACATGCTAGTCGCAGGTGCTGCTCGTTGGTGGTCACGTCGGCCACTACCGCAGCTCCTCATGTCACATATGCTACTTAACAGCCATCTCTGTTGTGCCTACTGCTGCCGCAACTCCTCCGTCAATGGTACGGTTCCAGGTCGATCTCATCTTATCACGCATGGTGAATCCTGGCGAGCTCTCTATGGACACCGTGGTAAAGCTTGCCATTGATGCCTTAGATGGCAAGCTCTCCACATGAAGGATCTAGAGAAGACGACGACGTATGCAAACGGATTGGTCGAAGGTTCACCCAACTTAGATCCCAATGACCTTTGGTGTTGCAAATTCGTGGCATGTGGGCTAGAATCGGCACATGATGGTGCCTTTGTGGTCAATGGTGGATATCAGTTTACAAAAGATGTTTCGGAAATGCAACAAACAACTGTCTTTACTGCTACAAAGTATTTCCTCAATGTTGCAACCCTGCTTCTGTGATGTTGGACGTGTAGGGCTCGTATGTTGGATTTTTTTATTGCAAACAATAGAACATTTTTTACCTTATGCTGCAATTAAATTGCGCAATAACTAAATTGGGTTTTGTTGTATATGTTGTTGGTTTTTTACTAGATGGCTGTGTCCTAAATGTTACAGTAATTTTTTGTAACTTTTAAGAATCACGCTTAAAAAGTTGCCAGCGACGTTACATACACACAAAATATGATGCGCTCCGGGATTTTATGTTGCAATGATCGAATGCCCACTAGTAGAAAACATGCCATCCGTTCGCCCGCGCCAACAGCATTAGTCCCGGTTCCGCCACGAACCGGGACTAATGCTAGCATGTGTCCCTGTTCGAGCGAGCCGGCCTGTCGCACGGGGGCCGGAGGCATCCGTCCCGGTTGGTGAGGGAGCATGCATCCCGGTTTGTAACACAAACCGGGGCAAAAGTGTGGGCGCCAGACACGTGGCCTGCCACACACCTTTAGTCTCGGTTTGTGTTACAAACCGGGAGTATGAGCCAACCCTCTATAAATACAACGCCCTAACCCTCTGTCTCCCCTTTGTTTTTTCTTGGTGGAAGGTGTAAGAGGTGTGCTAGTTTATTTTTTTCCTATGCATGCATGCGAGGCGTTTGATGAAATGTTTGAGTGAATCATCCCGTTCAATTTCTCACAAAACAAAAATATAGGAGGTGCTCGAGAGGCACTTGAGTTTTCTCCTCTTTCTTTCCTCCTCGATCGAGGTAAGCAATCTTATATGTTCATCTGTCGTTGATACAATGCATGTGTCGATGTAAATTGGTCATTTTACTATTTATGATGTTCTGTAATGGTTTTTGATAAACTTAATTATATGATGCTGATGAACGGTCGGGAATGGATGTACGGTGATCGGCGTGAACCCGGGTACATTAAAGGCGTGGATAAATTTATCGATGTGGCTACGGCAAACAAAGATAATGGTTTTATGTGTTGTCCATGTGTTCAATGTCGGAACAACAAAGAGTACTCTTTCTCGAAAATCATTCGCGGCCACCTGGTTATGGAAGGTTTCATGCTCAGCTATAATTGCTAGACCAAGCACGGGGAAAGAGGGGTTATGATGGAAGACAATGAAGAAGAAGAGGATGATGATAACAACTATCATCATATGTTTCCTGAATACGGTGATACTGCAATGAAAGACAATGAAGAGGAAGGGGGTGAAGAACGGGCATCAGATGAGCCCGCTGATGAACTTGGTAGGGTCATTTCTGATGCAAAGCGAGACTGTGAAACAGAAAAAGAGAAGTTGAAGTTGGAGGGCATGTTAGAAGATCACAAGAAATTGTTGTACCCAAATTGCGAAGATGGAAGCACAAAGCTCAGAGTTGAAGTTGGAGGGCATGTTAGAAGATCACAAGAAATTGTTGTACCCAAATTGCGAAGATGGCAGCACAAAGCTCGGTACCACACTGGAATTGCTGCGATGGAAGGCAGAGTGTGGTCTAACTGACTCGGCATTTGAAAAGATGCTGAAAATAATGAAGCCAAAGTTTCCAAAGCATAACGAATTTCCTGAGAGTACGTGCGAAGCAAAGAAGATTTTCTGCCCTCTAGGATTAGATGTGTAGAAGATACATGCATGCATTAATGACTGCATCCTCTACCATGGTAAGGAGTATGAGAATTTAGATAAATGCCCGGTATGCAATGCGTTGTGGTATAAGATCAGACGAGATGACCCTGGTGATGTTGAGGGAGAGCCCCTCGGAAGAGGGTTCCTGCTAAGGTTATGTGGTGTCCTCCTATAATACCAAGCTTGAAACTCATGTTTAGAAACAAAGAGCATGTCAGGTTGTTGCGATGGCACAAAGAAGACCGTAAGAAAGACGGGAAGTTGAGACACCCCGCTGATGGGTCGCAGTGGAGAAAAATCGAGAGAGACTTCCCGGACTTTGCAGGTGATGCAAGGAACTTATGGTTTGGTCTAAGTACGGATGGCATGAATCCTTTTGGGGAGCAGAGCTGCAGTCACAGCACCTGGCATGTGACGCTATGTATCTACAACCTTACTCCTTGGTTGTGCATGAAGCATAAGTTCATTATGATGTCAGTGCTCATCCAAGGCCCGAAGCAACCTTGCAACGACATTGATGTATACCTAAGGCCATTAGTTGAAGAACTCTTACAGCTATGGGGCAAACCAGGTGTACATGTGTGGGATGAGTACAAACAGGAACCATTTGACCTATGAGGGTTGCTTTTCGTAACCATTAATGATTGGCCTGCTCTTAGTAATCTTTCAGGACACACAAACAAGGGATATAAGGCATGCACACACTGTTTAGATAAGACTGAAGGTACATATTTGCATAAATGTAAGAAGGTTGTGTACCTGGGGAATCGATGATTTCTTCCGACCAATCATCCCGTAAGAAAGAAAGGCAAGCATTTTGATACGTCGGAAACGTATCTATAATTTTTGATGCTTCATGCTTGTTTAGTATCTACTTTGCTTTGCTTTGTCTACACTTTGAGGTACTTTTTACATGTTTTCTAGTACTAACCTATTAACAAGTTGCTACAGTGCCAGTTGCCTGTTTTCTGTTGTTTTTGGTTCCAGAAAAGCTAGTAAAGAAATATTCTCAGAATTGGACGGGACAAATGTCAAAGTCAATTACTTTCCGTGGGGAACAAGAAGTCCAGAGGGGAGACGGAGAAGCGGGCTAGGGCAGCCAGACCCCCCTAGGCACGGGTGGGCCCTGCCTCACGCCTGGGAGGGGTGTGGCCCTTCTGTCCGCCTCATCGGCCTCCCCTTCGCCTATAAGAAGCCCCTGATGCAGAAATCCTAAGTACCCGATCAAATCTACACGAAACCTTTTGTAGCCGCCGCCACCGTCGTCCCTAGATCGGGGGGATCTGAAGTTCTTCCTGGCACCCTGCCTGAGGGGAGATCATCCCAGAGGCCTTCTCTCCGGTATGATGCGTGAGTAGTTCCACCTTGGACTATGGGTCCATGTAGTAGCTAGATGGTTGTATCTCCTCCTTGTGCTTTCATGTATAGATCTTGTGAGCTTCATTCATGATCAAGATCTAATCTATTTGTAAGCATGCATGTTGTGTTTGTAGGGATCCGATGGATATTGAGATTATTATGTTGGTTTGATTAATGGTTTTGTCTTTATGATTCTATCATGTCTGTGTTGTTTGTGATATTTCATGCTCTCCGTTGTTAGTAGCTATCTTGGCCAAGTAGTTGCTAGTGACTCCAAGAGGGGGTATTTATGCTCGATAGTGGGTTCATGCCTCTAGTTTCCAAGGGAAGTGACAATAATCTCTTCGCTTGTAGATGTGCTGTTGCTACTAGGGAGAAAACAACGGTCTCTTGTTCATGGAACATGTGGACTGTTTACTGTAGGGGTTCGTAGCATGGAAAACAAAAAATTCTAACGCATGCACACAAACAAGCCAAGATCTATCTACCAGATTGTAGCAACGCGTCGATTGAAGAACTCACCCTCGAAGATTCCAAAGCGGTTAACGAGAGCAGATTCTCGTGGGTGATGTAGTCGTACACTTGACGATCTCAAGATCGCGTAGACGATCCTTCCGGCGCTGCGTTCCGGCAGCGCTTCCACAGTCGGTCACACGTTCGGTACTCGATGAAGACCTTCCTCTCCCTTGTTCTAGCAGGAAGCGGAGGTTGTAGCACTCTCCTCGTGATTCCGGCAGCACGACGGCGTGGTGTCAGAAGTAGAGGGAAGATCCTGCAGGGCTTCGCCTAAGCCGGAGCGAGTATGGTGGAGTAAGAGAGGGCCTTGGCGATCTACGATTTAGAGGCACCAAGGGGCGTGGTGTGGCCGACGGCTAGGGCTTGGGGAATCCCCAAGTCGGCGACTTGGAGGAGGCCCTAGGCGGCAGCAGCACTTGGAGGTGGTGGCGCCAAGGAGCTAGGGTTTTTGGGTGTGAGGGGTAGGGGCGCCCTACCCCTCCTTATATAGGTGGGAGGGAGGCGGTTAGGAGGAGGGAGTCCTCCTCCAACTCCTCCTCCTTGGCCGGAGGGTGGAGGGAGTGGGACTCCTACCCTAGGTAGGTTTCCTACTCTCCCTCCACCAAGCAAACTTCGGATTTGACTTTTCAAATTGGCGTTTGACTTTCAAACTTGGATTTGATTTCTCTCTTCATATTGCCCAGCCAAGTGACCTAGTACATGATGCAACCATTCCACATTGTCATGACACATCCATGTACCCTTCCCCTCCGGAGTGCCGGACCTTCCAGACCCTTCTAGAACATTCGTGGTGAAAACACCAGAATCATTTCTGAACTCCGAAACAGGACTTTCCTTATACTCCCTCCGTTTCAGGGCTTAAGGCGTCCTCGTTTTGCGTGTTTTTTCTTTGACCAAGAATTAATCTAAATACATAAAGAGTTTTGGTATAAAACTAGTATCACTGGAAAGTATTTTTCAATACGAATCCAACGGTACTAATTATGTATAATATAATCAAGATTTTGTTGCTCAATTCTTTTGGTGAAACTTTGCTTTTGAAAGCGTGTGCGCCTTAAGCCTTGAAATGGAGGTAGTATGAATCTTATTCTCCGGACCATTCCGGATCTCCTCGTGATATCTCGGATCCCATCCGAGACTCCGAACAACATTCGGTCTCTTACTCATCATTCCATAACTAAACAACAACATCGAATCCTTAAGTGTGTCTCCCTACATTTCGTGAATTATGCGGACATGACCGAGACACTTCTCCGATCAATAACCAACAGAGGAATCTGGAAATTCATATGGCTCCCACATATTTCTATGATTACTTTGCGATCGAATGAACCACTTACATACGATACCAACTTCCCTTTGTCTCACGATAGTTTACTTATCCGAGGTTTTGATCGTCGGTATCTCTACATACTTAGTTCAACCTCGTTATCGATAAGTACTATTTTCTCGTTCCCACGGTATGTGATCCCTTGTGAGCCAGTCACATGCTTGCAAGATAATTGGATGACATTCCACCGAGAGGCCCAGAGTATATCTATCCGTCATATGGATGGACAAATCCCACTCTTGATCCATGTGCCTCAACCCATACTTTCCGAACACTCAATGCCACCTTTATAGCCACCCAGTTACGGTGTGGTGTTTGATGTCATCAAAGCATCCTTCCGGTGATGGTGATTAGCATGATCTCATGGTCGAAGGAATTAGGTTACTATGTATCAGAAAGCTTATAGCAATTGAACTATTAAAATGACTTGATATTTATGCTACGCTTATCTATAGGAGTATGTCCATCATACCATTCTCCTAATGATATGATCTCGTTGTTAATAACATCTCAATGTTCATGATCGAGAAACCACGATCATCTATTAACCAACAAGCTAGTGTTATTAAAGAGGCTTTACTAGGGACTCTAATTTAGTTTACAAATCACACAAGTATTAATGTTTCCTGTTAATACTGTTATAGCATGAATGTAAACATTTATCATAAACACAAAGATATAATAATAACTACATTTATTATTGCCTCTAGGGCATATCTCCAACATTTACCTTACGCACTTTGCTTAAAGTAGTTGTCTGTTGCTTGCAACTTAATACTAGAGGGGGTTCGGATGATAACCTAAAGGTGGACTTCTAGTCATAGATGCAGTTGGATGGCGGTCTATGTATCTTGTTGTATTGCCCAATCGAATCTCATAGGATCTTTCTGACTGGTAATTGCACTGTTATGCCATGCTCAGTTCCTGTCAATTGCCCTGCTGTAATTTGTTTACCCTTCATGCCATGTTGTTTATCTAAGGAGAGCACCTCTAGTGAACTATGGACCCTGGTCCAATCTTTACCATTGATACATCTTCCACTGTTACTTGTTTACTTGCTGCAAACCATTACGTTCCACACCATATGTTTAATCCTTTGTTACAGCAAACTGGTGAGCTTGACAACCTCACTGATTCGTTGGGGAAAAGTCTTGAGTTTGTGTTGTGCAGTTCTCCGCGTTGCTTGCAACACCTATGTGACGTTTCCTTCCTCCTACTGGTTCGATAATCTCGGTTTCTTACTGGGGTAAACTTGTTGCTGTGCTGCTTCACACCTTTCACTTGGGGTTTCCAACGAAGAGGTCCACGACAAGTGCTAGGCGCCATCAAGCTATTTTCTGGCGCCGTTGCCGGGGAGGCTAAGGACGTCTTCACTAGGGTATTCCTTCACTTCCTTTCTCTTTACTTTGTTTTTAGTTTGCTTTGTTTCTTTTGCTTGGTTTTGTTTACCTCTTTTCAAAAAACCCCAAAAAAATTAGTCTAGTTTGGTTTGCTTTCTTTATTCAAAAACACAAAAAAATTAGTTCCTACTCTAGGACCAACCTTTATTTCCCCTATGGTAGAAATCTCCACTTTTAAGCAAAAAAGTGAAGAAAGTTTTAAATAAGCTTGGTCCAGAATCTCTGCTTTACAAAGGGAAACTGAGCCTAAGGTGAGCCTTAGCTTGGTTATTGATAGTTTCTACCGCGGTATTGCTCTTCGTTATAGATATGCTTTGGATGTTGTGGCCGAGAAAGATTTTTTGCTATGTACTGAGGATGAAGCTTTTGATGCCATAAAGAAATTAATCATGATTTATGGTACACCTGGCAAGTCTGTTTCCTCTTTCACAAATATTTTTGCTAGGCTAAACACTCTTGAGACCGGTATTGCTGCTATGAATATTTGCTATCACACGCTTAGGGCTTACCATGATTATGTTCCCATAAATTCTGAGCCTTCAAAGTGGTTTCCCACAATCAAAGCCTCAATAAACACTACACTTTTTGATGCTCGCTGTGATATCATGTCTGAATTTTGCATCATGCCTAAAGATATTTATGATTCCTTGAGTCTTTGGGAGCTTACTGAAGGAGGATAGTAAATCTCTCTTACCAACAATGCCACTATATTTCCCATTGGAATAGCTGAAGGTATGTTTACAAAAATCTCAGGGTAAATGGTGTCTACTGATTATCTTGTTATGGAATGTGTAGGCAAGGGACAGATTACACTTGGAAGATCTCTACTGAAACACCTTGGAGCATTAATAGATGTGGGAAAAAGAATTATGCACTTTGCTCCTCCGGTAAGCAATCATATCTTCCCTAAAGAGAAGAAGAAAGTTAAGAAATGAAAGAACAAGAGGGGAAATTCTTCATTTGAAAATACTTGATTCTTCTTGCTTCTTGTGCCTAACTTAAAGGCGTTAAAGAAAATTACTTGTTGGGAGATAACCCAAGAGTTTCCTTGAGTCTTGGAAGTTATTACTTCACTAATGACCTCTCCTTATCCTTTTTGTTTGCTTTTTGTGCCAAGAATGACCTCTAATAAGAGGGAAGTAAGATTTGGGGAGTTGCTGTCCTGAAACAGATTTCTATCCTCCACCAAAAAAAATCATGAGGATTATATGTAAGTCGAATTGAGATGAAAATTTACAAATAAATCCCCTGCTATGTTAGATAACTTTCGTTAGTTCAACACTTTTTGATTTGAGCAACAGAAGATGTTTGAAAAAATCGGTTTCTACCTGCTGGTCTGTTTTGACAGATTTCTGCAATTATTTGCATTTGCTTCTTATTGATTCCTTTTTGAGTTCTCTTTAGGTGAATTGAGCTTTTTTAAGGAGTTACTACAGTATCTTGTGTTTTTAGTGAAAAGCCTTGCTGTTTCAAATCTTTGCTAGAGGTCTAATATATTTTGAATAAGCTAATGTTGCTAATGAAGATTGTGTGAAGTTTTGTATGAAGGAAAAATTTCAGGTGTAGAGAGAGAATGATGCAATGAGATGAAGAATGGACAAAAGATCAAGCTTGGTTATGCCACCATGGTGTCACCCCAAGAAATATCCAAGAGGTACAAGCTTTAAAGCTTGGGGATGCCCAAGGCATCCCCTTCTTCATCAATAAAAAGCTCAGGTCTTTCTAGACACTCCGTTTTTATTGTTTCATGCATAGTTGTGTTGTTCTTGGAGCGTATTAGTTTTCGTTTGCTTTGCTTAGGTTGTTTAGTTTGATTGAATAAAGTAGTTTACACCCCCGTTCTCGTTGTGTTGTTTCAAATAAGTTGGTTGGTGTTGGAAAAGAGTAGAAAGTTGTTGCTTGAAAGAGTGCAAGAGGAGCTTGCATTGACTGTGACTTAGACTTTGGCATGACATGATAGGTGTTGTTTTGACCTTATGCTTAGTGATTATTGATGTAGCATGTATTGTTCCAAACAATTGGGATTGCTTAGTGTGCCTTGAAGAAATTATGCGTTGTTTTAGCATGCAAAAGCATAGTATTGTGGTATTCTCCTTTGATGTTTTGCTTGGGTTGACTTGGCACATGCTCACACCATGTTATGACTATGACAAGTCACCATAGCCTCTATGATCATTTAGTCCTTGACTTGTAGTACCACTCTTTGCTTTGATTAGTAATGCTTTGTTGCACTGCATGATTATGGCTGTTATTGCTCTCTTATTTGGTTGCTCCCAGTCTTTTGCTAGCCCTCCACTTGTGTGAGTAAGCTCTACTCATGCTTCCAACTCCCAAGAAACCAAGTTATTCCAAAGTTTCCACTATAAACTCCTATGCATGGTGTGTTACACCATTCCGAGTATATTCCGCTATCTTCCAATTAAAAACTATTTTGTTATGTGAAAACTTAGTGATTAAAGCTCTCACGAACTTGATGGAACACTTTATATTCTTTGCCCCTAATAAACTTGAACCATTGTGTCATCTATGTTGTATATGCTTGCACTTATACGTTGGAATTAGCAGAACCGTGCTGTCACGGGGAACGTTTTCAACATTGCACTTGTACTTTGTACTCAGTTGATATCATGCTCTTTTGTCTATGAATGTCACCGGTGTGAAATAAAGAGGGAACTTGTAAGTCCATGGAGTTTGTATCATGTGTTAGAGAAACCCCTGGGCCGCTAGCCTAAGCCATGCCTAATCATGGTGGAAACTTGCAGCATCACCATAGTGACATCTATGAAGCATTCTTCTTATAAAAAAAGAGACACATTGAGAAAAGAGGAAAGAGAGAAAAAATCACCATATTCCCATGGTAAATAAGAAGATTGCTGAGATGCTCATTGTCTGCTTGCCTTGTCATTTTGGTTATGGGAAAGCTCCTGTACCATGTGCAAGGGGTACCCCATTGGAGGTTCTCAATGATATGCAAATACTTACAATGACAAGAACTTATAGGTGACCAAAGTTGAGTAGCATGAGGTGTGGCCCTCCTATTCAAGGGACTTGAGATTGCCAACTTATACTTCGTGAAGCATATACTCCATCTTTGTCACTTTAACCTTAATCATGTCAAGATGCTTATGATAGGGGCAATGAGGGCTGAAAGCTAACAATAACATAATTTTTGGAAGCTCTTTTTGAAACATGAAATTCTTGCTTCCTTTATAAAAGGCTTTTCTTCCACCATTATTTGAGTCTCCACCTTCTACCTTTAGGCACCATTAAGAGAGCATAGTTGTCATTCTGTGTGCAGTGTTCCAAATCTTATTGATTGATGCATATTGTGATATTATTTGTTCTTGTGCTATTTGTTTCTAGTCACCCTTGTGAACTTTGAAGGTGTCCTATGCATCTATTTGCTACTCTATGAGGGACAAGATGATTGCCACTATGGTATGTTTTCTATATGTGAAACAAACAAACGTTTTTCAGTGCATGTTATTCATGATCTTTGTTTGTAACTTGTCATGTTGCATGCATAGTTACTTTGTCCTATTGTTAGAACTCCATCTTTCATGCACATATTTAGAGTTCTTTGATCCCAGCTTTCAATGCTTGCAAATGGTTGGATCTTTATTGTGAGGGTGCATGTCACCTCAAAAATTAATCTTATTATCATTTACCTACTCGAGGACGAGCAGGAGTTAAGCTTGGGGATGCTTGATACGTCAGAAACGTATCTATAACTTTTTATGCTCCATGCTTGTTTAGTATCTACTTTGCTTTGCTTTGTCTACGCTTTGAGGTACTTTTTACATGTTTTCTGGTACTAACCTATTAACAAGTTGCCACAGTGCCAGTTGCCTGTTTTCTGTTTTTTTGGTTCCAGAAAAGCTAGTAAAGAAATATTCTCGGAATTGGACGGGACAAACGTCAAAGTCAATTACTTCCCGTGGGGAACAAGAAGTCTAGAGGGGAGACGGAGAAGCAGGCCAGGGCAGCCAGACCCCCCTAGGAACGGGTGGGCCCTGCCCCACGCCTGGGAAGGGTGTGGCCCCTCTGGCCGCCTTCTCGGCCTCCCCCTTCGCCTATAAGAAGCCCCCGATGCAGAAACCGTAAGTACCCGATAAAATCTCCACGAAACCTTCTGCAGCCGCCGCCACCGTCGTCCCTAGATTAGGGGGGATCTGAAGTTCTTCCCGGCACCCTGCCGGAGGGGAGATCATCCCAGAGGCCTTCTATCCGGTATAATGCGTGAGTAGTTCCACCTTGGACTATGGGTCCATGTAGTAGCTATATGGTTATATCTACTCCTTGTGCTTTCATGTATAGATCTTGTGAGCTCCGTTCATGATCAAGATCTAATCTATTTGTAATCATGCATGTTGTGTTTGTGGGGATCCGATGGATATTGAGATTATTATGTTGGTTTGATTAATGGTTTTTTCTTTATGATTCTATCATGTATGTGTTGTTTGTGATCTTGCATGCTCTCCGTTTTTATTAGCTATCTTGGCCAAGTAGTTGCTAGTGACTCCAAGAGGGGGTATTTATGCTCGATAGTGGGTTCATGCCTCTAGTTTCCAAGGGAAGTAACAATAATATCTTCGGTTGTAGATGTGTTGTTGCTACTAGGGAGAAAACAATGGTCTCTTGTTCATGGAACATGTGGATTGTATACCTTACACACTTTGCTTAAAGCAGTTGTCTGTTGCTTGCAACTTAATACTGGAGGGGGTTCGGATGATAACCTGAAAGGTGGACTTCTATTCATAGATGCAGTTGGATGGCGATCTATGTATCTTGTTGCATTGCCCAATCGAATCTCATCGGATCTTTCTGACTGGTAATTGCATTGTTATGCCTTGCTCAGTTCCTGTCAATTTCCCTGCTGTAATTTGTTTACACTTAATGCCATGTTGTTTATCTTAGGAGAGCACCCCTAGTGAACTATGGACCCCGGTCCAATCTTTACCATTGATACATCTTCCACTGTTACTTGTTTACTTGTTGCATACCATTACCTTCCACACCATACGTTTACTCCTTTGTTACAGCAAACCGGTGAGCTTGACAACCTCACTGATTCGTTGGGGAAAGTCTTGAGTTTGTGTTGTGCAGGTCTCCGCGTTGCTTGCAACACCTGTGTGACGTTTCCTTCCTCCTACTAGTTCGATAACCTCGGTTTCTTATTGAGGGAAACCTGCTGCTGTGCTGCTTCACACCTTGCTCTTGGGGTTTCCAACGAAGCGTTCCAAGACAAGTGTTGGGCGCCATCACATTTCAAAGGTGAGGCAGATCACCGGAAGAATCCTGAACTACCCTAAACCCTAAACCCTAAACCCTAAACCCTAAACCCTAAAGCCTAAACCCTAAACCACGTGATTATGACGCAGTTGCTTCCGATTGCATTGAGGGGGCTTCTACTAGAAAATGTTCGAGTACCCATTGTGAAGCTGTGTGCATTCCTCAATGCAATATCTCAGAAGGTAATCAATCCATATATTCTGCCAAGGTTACAGCAGGATGTGGTACAATGTCTTGTTAGTTTTGAGTTGGTGTTCCCACCATCCTTCTTCAATATTATGACGCATCTCTTGGTTCACCTAGTGGAAGAGATTGCCATTATCAGTCCTGTATTTCTACACAATATGTCCCCCCTTGAGAGGTTCATGGGAGTCTTAAAGAAATATGTTCATAACCGTGCTAGGCCAGAAGGAAGCATCTCCAAGGGATATGGAACAGAGAAGGTCATTGAGTTTTTCTGTTGAATTTATTCCTGACCTTAAGCCGATTGGTGTTCCTGACTCGCAGCATGAGGGAAGACTAAGTGGAAAAGGCACGCTGGGAAAGAAAGCAATGTTATGTAGGGATAGGGAATCTTTCACTAAATCACACTACACAGTTCTACATAATTCCACCTTGGCAGCTCCGTATATCGAGGAACACAAGAAATTGTACGATCCAAAAACCCGGGGAAGCCTGACTCATGGATTACCGATGAACACATGAAGTCTTTCGGCTGTTGTATGCAGACACATCTCTTGAATGACACCACTGTTGGAGACCAGCTATACTTGTTGGCCGCGTCACCATCTTCTACTATATTGAATTTCCAAGGGTACGAAATAAATGGGAATACAATCTACACGATCGCCCAAGATAAAAAGAGCACCAACCAAAACAGTGGTGTCCGCTTTGATGCAATGGACGAGAATGGACAAAAGGACACATACTATGGTTACATAGAGGGGATATGGGAACTTGACTATGGAGTATCTTTTAAGGTCCATTTGTTTCGCTGCAAATGGGTCAACCTGAATGGGGAAGGGGTAAAGATAGACCGGTTGTACGGAATGACAACAGTGGATCTCAACAATCTTGGTTACAGAGATGAACCATTCGTCCTAGCCAATGATGTGTCTCGGGTTTCCTATATGAAGGACATGTCCTCCATACCGAAAAAGAGAAAAAAATAAGCAAACGAATACATCATATGATGAGCCAAAGCGTCATATAGTTCTTTCAGGGAAACGAAACATCGTGGGAATCGAGGACAAGACAGACATGTCAGAAGATTATAATAAGTTTGATGAAATTCCGCCCTTCACAGTGAAAACTGACCCAAGCATTCCGTTAAGTAAAGAATATGCTCCATGGTTACGTCTGAAGCGATCATAAGGAAGGACATACACGAAGAAGTTCATGCTCATATTGTGTACCTGTAGTTCATGTCTGGCCGGTCGGCCCCATATAGTGAACCTAAATTCCATGAGACATGATAGCTCATTTTGTGAAGGATAGTTTATGATGTTTGCCATTTTCCAAGTTTAATATTTTTCCTTGCAACTATATTTTTCCTTGTATTTTTGATAAATGTGAAACTTTAATTCGGTTGTTGCTTCAAAAATTATGTATATTTCCCGCCATTTCCCACCGCTTCCCGCCAAGTTTTCCCGCCCTTTCCCTCTGACCGGATCTTTTAGTCCCGGTTGTAGGCACTAACCGAGACTAAAGATATTTCCCGCCATTTTCCACCGCTTCCCACCAAGTTTTTCCGAACCTTCCCTCTGACCGGAGCTTCTAGTCCTGGTTGTAGGCACTAACCGGGGCTAAAGATATTTCCCGCCATTTCCCACCGCTTCCCACAAAGTTTTCCCGCTTCACAAAATGACCTATCATGTTCGAGGTTTCATGGCTTTCGGTCCAAATGACCGATGTTATGTGCTGAATCGCGGCATAATTTGTGATACTGTGCCCATATTATGCATGCATGTGGATATTGGGATGGAGAACAATGTTGCAGGAGGAAGTTTTCCTTTTAGTCACACGGAAAATCCATTTTCCATTTTCCGAGCACAAAAAAGGGTCGTTTTGTGAAGCAATGATGGCGCCCAGCACTTGTCGTGGAACGCTTTGTTGAAAACCCCAAGAACAAGGTATGAAGCAGCACAACAACAAGTTTCCCTCAGTAAGAAACCGAGATTATCGAACCAGTAGGAGGAAGGAAACATCACACAGGTGTTGCAAGCAACGTGGAGACCTGCACAACACAAACTCAAGACTTTGCTCCAAATTATCAGTGAGGTTGTCAAGCTCACCGGTTTGCTGTAACAAAGGATTAAACATATGGTGTCGAAGGTAATGGTATGAAGCAAGTAAACAAGTAACAGTGGAGGATGTATCAATGGTAAAGATTGGACCGGGGTCCATAGTTCACTAGAGGTGCTCTCCTTAGATAAACAACATGGCATGAAGGGTAAACAAATTACAGCAGGGCAATTGACAGGAACTGAGCAAGGCATAACAATGCAATTACTAGTTAGAAAGATCCTATGAGATTCGATTGGGCAATACAACAAGATACATAGACCGCCATCCAACTGCATCTATGACTAGAAGTCCATCTTCAGGTTATCATCCGAACCCCCTCGAGTATTAAGTTGCAAGCAACAGACAACTGCTTTCAGCAAAGTGTGTAAGGTAAAAAGTCCACATGTTCCATGAACAAGAGACCGTTGTTTTCTCCCTGGTAGCAACAGCACATCTACAACCGAAGAGATTATTGTCACTTCCTGTTGGGGATATGCTATATGGGTATCCCTATAGCATGTCACTTATCCGGCTAACCCGGGTGGCCCACAGTTGGTAGCATGGCCTATGGCCTTCTGGGCGGCCCAGTTAGATGGATCCAGAAGGGAGGCCCATGCCGGATAAAGGAAGGCTATGGTTGGAGTCACCAACGTACCCGGAGCCTTGGAGTGCAAGATACACAAGACTAGTAATAGACGGTGTAGGACTCTGTAACCTGTCCGGCTAGGACTTTTCCCTGTAACCCTGGGACCTAGCGACTGTATAAGTCGGGCCTATGGGAGCCTTTAGGGCACAACTTCAGACAATCTCAGATGATCATAGACAACCTCGCACAGCGAACCAATCCCTGTAACTCGGCGTATTGCCCTTATAGTGATTTATAGCAGGAGTAGGATTCCGCCACCGCCGTGGGATCTGAACCTGGGTAAGCTGTGTTACCTCGTACCCATCAACCGTCCGCCTTCCCCCACATCTCTAAACACGCACTGTGAGGACCCCTCCATGGCGTACTCGTCGGCAATACCATGACAGTTGGAGCCCACCGTGGGGCTAGAGGCGCTTCAGGCTCTTCAGCGGGCGAGGACCAAGATATTCGCGGGAATCGGCGAAACCATAGCCATCAGTCGCGTTCTCTTCTCCGGCAATGTTCCGATCGTCCGGTGTTCGATCGTTCCTATCAGAGACATCCACCTCTTCATCGGCGAAACCGACTCAGGCACTAGTCCCCTGAGAGTCGGAGGAGCACCAAGGCCCGCACGGACCGCCTACGGGCAGGATACGTTTGTGGAAGGATTGATGTCGGATCTCTCTTCGGAGTTTGCCGGCAAAGATCGGAAAAACCCAAGGCCCGCACGGACCGCCTACGGCCAAGATACGTTCGTAGAAGGATCGATGTCGGATCTCTCTTCGGAGTTTGCTGGCAAAGATCGGAAAAATCCAAGGCCCACCCAAACCGCCCCTGTGCAGGATATAAAGGTGGAAGATCACTGCAAATCCGCCGGCCTCGCCCGCGCGTCTAGATAGCAGCGATCCAAGTTCGTCGGAGTGGTTACCATCTTCGATCTGGCGCGTTGCGTTCAGAGAGAGGGTGAAAACCCCCGCGATTACCTGGCCAGGTGGCTCCGTATACGAGCCGATCTGGCCCACTACCCCGATGATAACTCTTTGTATCACTTCGTGGAAGGACTAGACCGTGGCACGCTTCTCCGACATTCTCTAAGACGGCAGCAGGCAACAGGACGCCTTACCCTTGAACAGATGGTGAGCACCATCAACAACTACACGGAGGCTGACGCAGAAGCCCAAAAAGCACTTGCGCTCGTCGACGGAGAACCTCCGATTCAGCCACCGCCACCACCGCCTCTGGCCGCCATCGTCGCAGCTGCACCGCCACCTCCCGTCATCGTCGCTGCTGTTGCACCTCCACCGCCCGTCATTGAGGAAGTCCTGGCACCCTCCGACTCTGTCATTAACGCGCTTTATGCTGATTTTAGTGCAGATTTAGAGGAGATAGATTTTAGTCCCGAAGAGCTAGACTCCGCTATGCAGGAGATGGAGGAGGAGTACACGCGCGACGAGCAAGCTAACAATGTCGTCATGTCTCGAGGGGTGTTCGTCACCATTGGGACGGCGATGGATGAAGATCAACCCGGACGAGCTCCGCCTACAGCGCTGGAAAAGGGGAAGGGGACACTTATTGCTGCTGACGATGATCGCACAAAAGTCATGCCTCCTCCGCCTAACCCAGTGCAGCAGCCGCAGGAACTCGGCACTGGCCCGAGCAACAACAACACCGCAAACTTGCCTCCTCCAGCATCTACGTCTGCAGCAGCCCAAGTTACTCCAGCTGATAGAGTGATGTACGGCAATCTCCTCGTCGAACCACTGACCGTCGCTCATATCCAGAACGTGACCCAACTTGACGAGAAGCGCCAGCAACTGTTGGAGGAAGCGTGGGCCATCGCGAAGCAAGGCACTAAGCTAGATCGAGATCTGGTCAACGCGCAGAAGTCCATAGAGAAAGCTAGAGCAATGGAGGCCGAATACAAGACTTTGCTGCAGCAGCAGAAGGCCAAGAAAGCCCCGGCTCGCGTCATCAACGATCCTGGTGTACGGCGCAACCTAGGATGGTCTCCCTCGAAGTCGGCACAAGCCAAGCCATACATTGACAGTGAAGGCAAGCAGGTGATGCCCACCCCACTCATTAACCTTGTCGTCGCCAAGACCCTTCTGGAGCAGGATAGATCGCCCGAGGCAGTGGAACAGGTCTATGACCTAGTGGCCAAGGCGGTAAGGCAGCAGGAAAAGGCCACCTCTTAGAGGCTTGAGTCCGACCCAGCGCTTTGCCAGTCTAGCCAGTATAAACCGCCAAGGGACAGATCTCCTCTTGATGTCGGGTCCCAGACGGGTTCATCAGAACAAAGACGGAGAGATGCACACAACAGGAAGGATGCCATCCCCATATCCTCCGACCATGGAGAAAAGGCCCGACCTCGTCGCCAAAT
Source organism: Avena sativa (assembly GCA_916181665.1). NCBI lineage: Eukaryota > Viridiplantae > Streptophyta > Magnoliopsida > Poales > Poaceae > Avena > Avena sativa. The sequence goes on along the minus strand of OV702285.1, from coordinate 35,489,918 downwards.
GGCACCGCCCCGATCCCCTGACGTCGCGAAGATTACAAGACTCACCATCGTACGGATATGCCCCCACCAAAGCAGTGCGGCATCATCATCCACGACAACGCGGAGCAGACCCGTCATGATGGAGAACGCAACCAAGGACATAGGAGCAGGTCACACCATGACCCTCCGCGTCCGACAAGCAACCATGATAGGCGTGAGGCATCGCAGGAGGGTAACATCAAGAAGGCTAACCCACCACCACCTCCGCCTCCGTCACCACCAAGCAGTCACCATGGCGGAGGAGGCCCGCGTCGTTCATGCAGCCCATCCCCTATTGACAAGAAGAAAAGAACCCGGAGTCGTACGATGCACGTTCGCGGATCGATAAGATCCACGAGGCCCGGGAAGGACCATACCTGGGACCACGTTGCTTTGGACCTGCAATACGGTCCGCAACTTACCCCAAAGGTTTCCGGATCGACAAGACCATCAAGCCCAATGACGGCAACGCCAAGCCAGCCATATGGTTGCAGGACTACGACAACGCGGTGGAGATTGCCGGAGGCAACCCCAACGTCGCCGTCAAGTACCTCCCATTAATGTTGGCGGGCACGGCCCGTCAATGGATCGATGACTTGGCAGAGAAATCTATCTACTGGACATGCAAGAAGCATTCACCAAGAACTTTGAGGGTACATACAAGCGTCCCTGCACTGTGGGCGATCTACAGCGGTGCGTGCAAGAGAAAGATGAGACATCTCGCGCCTACCTCTCCCGCTGGCTGGACATGAAGAATTCCTGCGCAGGAGTGCATGCTCATACCGCCATGGCCGCCTTCATCAACGGATTGGAAAGGGGCACGTTGCTCCGACATAAGCTGAAGCGCTTGCAGGAAAATCACCAGCTTGACTTGAACCAGATGATTCAGTTGGCTAGTGAGTTCGCAGCTGCCGACGATGCTGCTCGTGGCTCCTTGCCGACAACGGCCGTTCCAACTCAAGCTCGGAGGAACAGCAGTACAAAGCAGAAAACTGCTCCAAAAGAAAAGCAATCTACCGACATGGTCGCTATGACTTTTGCAGGACGAGGTGATGGCGGACAACGTGGCCGAGGAAGGGGAGCTGGTCGTGGGCAGCAAAGAGGAAGTGAAACTACCTCCGCGCCGCTCCGCGTTCCCCAAACCTACGAGGAGTACTGCGATATGCTGTGCCTCGTACACCTCGATGCCAATGGTAAGGCCACCCATACCAATCGACACTACAAGTTCGTCAACGACCACAAGGAAGACCCGGAGTCTGGATACAAGCAAACTCGGAAGAACAGACTGCGAGGCAAGGGCAAGGGGAAGAAGAAGGAGGAGGAGTCCAAGGATTCAAGTGACATGGACGAGGACCCCAAGCATGCCGCCAAGAGCGACGACAAGGGCAAGAACCCCTTCGCAAAGAAGGCACCAGTCTAGCACACTTTCCTTGGCACCCACACCGTCCGACAATATAAGACCTCTCTGAGGATCCTGATGGCCACTCTCCCCCCAGTTCCCCAGTACCTGCGCTGGTCGGAGGTTCCAATAACTTGGGATAGGACGGACCACCCATACCTTATCCGTACGGAGAACCAGTACGCCATGGTCATCAACCCCTTGATTGACGGCGTGGAGTTCACCAAGTGTATGGTGGATAGTGGAAGAAGCATCAAAATCATGTACCTGGATACGCTGCAAAAGATGAACTTGACGGAGGCAAACCTAAGGCGGACCAACACCATCTTCCACGACGTAGTTCCTGGTCGGGAGGCTCGGTCCCTTGGGTGCATTACACTTCAGGTTGCCTTTGGTGATGTTAACAATTACCGCCAAGAGCGCATGACCTTCGAGGTGGTCCCCTTCAAGAGCATGTACCACGTCATATTTGGCTGTGACATATTCCACACGTTCATGGCCAAGCCATGCTTCGTCTACAACAAACTCAAGATACCCGGACCAAACGGTGTCATCACCGTATCTGGAAGCTTTACCAAGGCAAGGGACTGCAAGATCAATGAAGCAGCCGTTGCAGAAGCTGTCCTCTACAGCGAAGAATTCAAAGAGATCCAGAGCAAGGTCGATGACTCAGAGATGCCCACGTCGAAGAAGCAGATCTCTGACTCCGCTCCTGCGTTCAAGGCCGCCATCGAGACCAAGCGGGTGGAACTTGTGGTAGGCGATGCCTCCAAGGTCACCGCCATTGGGATGAACCTGGATCCCAAATAGGAAAGCACGCTCATCGAGTTCCTCCGTGAGAATAGGGACATCTTTGCCTGGCAACCTGCCGACATGAAAGGTGTACCTAGGGAACTTGCCGAGCACAGCTTAAACATTGATCCAAAATGCAAACCAGTGAAACAACCTCTATGACGCTTTGGAGATGAGAAGAGACGTGCCATTGGCAAAGAGATAGCTAGATTACTTAAGGCTAGGTTTATCCGAGAAGTCCTTCACACCCAATGGGTGGCCAATCCCGTACTTGTCCCCAAAAAGGGAACCAATGAATTAAGAATGTGTGTTGATTACACCGGCTTGAACAAAGCATGTCCCAAAGATCCGTTTGCTTTGCCTCGCATTGACCAAGTCATTGACTCGACGGCTGGCTCGGAGCTTTTGTGTTTTCTCGATGGATACTCAGGATACCACCAGATCAAGATGAGGAAGTCGGACCATTTGGCCACTTCGTTCACTACCCCATACGACACGTTTTGCTATGTTATGATGCCCTTTGGGCTGAAAACGCGGGTGCTACGTACCAGCGGACAATGCAACGTTGCCTCCACGACCAAATTGGTCGGAACGTTCATGCCTATGTGGACGATATCGCGGTGATTTCTAAAAAGTCAAACGACTTAATCTCTGACTTAAAAGAAACCTTTGATAATCTCCGGAAATACAACATGATGCTTAACCCTAAGAAGTGCGTCTTCGGAGTGCCAGCAGGCAAATTGTTGGGATTCATCGTTTCCCAACGCGGAATTGAGGTCAACCCGGAGAAAATCAAGGCCATCTTAAACATAAACCATCCGACATGCCTAAAGGACATTCAACGACTAACAGGTTGTGTTGCAGCAGTTATTCGGTTCGTCAGCCGACTTGGAGAGAAGGCTCTGCCGCTGTACAAGTTGCTGAAGAAGGCGGACAAATTCACATGGATAGACAAAGCAGATGCAGCATTGAAGCAACTCAAGGAAACCCTTTCCTCGGCGCCTATCCTTGCAGCACCCGAGCCTAGAGAGCCCCTGTTAATCTACATGGCGGCAACCAACCGGGTAATCAGCATCTTCGTCGTGGTAGAGCGGAAGGAACCAGGCTATGAGCACGGAGTTCAACGATCAGTTTACTATGTGAGCAAGGTCTTGACGGAGTCCAAACAGCGTTACCCGCACTACCAAAAGATAGCTTATGGAGTATTCCTTGCTTCTCGGAAGCTGAGGCATTACTTTCAGGAGCACCCAATCACAGTGGTGAGCAAGACTCCACTGTCCGACATAATCAACAACAGCGATGCTACAGAAAGGGTTGCGAAGTGGGATGGTGTATTGCTACAGTCACCAACAGGAGACAAGCTACACTACATTCTGCAGATCCACTTCGAGGCTACAAATAACATGGCGGAGTATGAAGCACTCATTCACGGACTACGTATAGCCAAGGATATTGGCATCAAGCGCATAGTTTGCTGTGGAGATTCCGACTTGGTTGCCCAGCAGGTGGCTGGCACCTGGAATGCGCGGAACCCTGTGATGGAGGCATATCGAGACGAAGTGGACAAGATAGCCAAGAGCTTCTTGGGCTACGAAGTCAAGTATGTACCTAGGGAGCAAAACGAGGCGACTGATCTGCAATCTAAGCTTGGATCAGGGTGCAAGCAAATTCCGCCAGGAGTTTTCCTAGAGCACTTGTGCACACAATCTGTGAAGGAAGCCGACATCGACAACCCGGATAGAGCTGACTCTTTCATCAACATGGTGACTAAGGTCCCTCCGGCTTGGACAAAACCGTTCATGGAATATCTCGAACACGGAACTTTGCCCGACGACGAAGTCGAAAGACGGCAAATAGTACGACGAGCAAAGGGTTATACCATAATCAATGGGAAACTCTACAAAAGGAGCACTACTGGTGTATACCTAAAGTGTGTTTCCCAGCTAGAAGGTATGGAAATCCTACGCGAAATCCATCTCGAAGACTGCGGGCATCACGCCGCTCCTCGATCGTTGGTCGCAAAAGCCTTTTGGCAATGATTCTACTAGCTTACCATGAAGGCGGACGCCGACAAGCTGGTTGAGACATGCATGGGATGACAGTATTATGCCCGATAACCACATGTCCCTGCTGAAGAATTGCGAACAATACCAATAACTTGGCCGTTCGCAGTCTGGGGGCTAGACATGGTGGGACCGTTACAAACGGCACCATGTGGATTTACACATCTGCTTGTAGCAGTTGATAAATTCACTAAATGGATAGAAGCTAAACCCATTAGAAATCTTGATGGGGCAACTGCCCTCAGGTTTGTCCGGGATCTAGTGGTGAGATTTGGTCTCCCACATAGCATTATCACCGACAACGGCAGCAATTTGTCACTCGGAGAAGTGGAGGCTTATTGTTGGGAGAAAGGCATCCGACTTGACCTTGCATCTATGGCACACCCACGGTCCAACGGTCAGGTTGAGCGAGCCAATGGATTGATTCTGCAGGGAATCAAGCCACGTCTTGAGGCACCGCTACATAGAGCAGCTAGCGCCTGGGCGAAGGAATTACCATCTGTATTGTGGAGTTTACGAACTACACCCAACAGATCCACCGGCTACACCCCTTACTTCATGGTTTATGGAGCAGAAGCCATCCTGCCTTCCGACATACTTCACGATGCACCAAGAGTTGCCGCCTATGACGAGGATGACGCTAAAGAATCCAGATGCCTAGATGTGGACCTTCTCGAGGAGAAGCGTGTTTTGGCATGCCAAAGATCTGTCATCTACCAGCAGAAGCTACGCAGCTACCATAGTCGCTGCGTTCGGCATCGCTCATTTAAAGAGGGGGATTTGGTGCTCCGACTTAAGCAGAAGAAGTCACACAAATTATCCCCGCCATGGGAAGGACCGTTCATCATAAGCAAGGCGCTACTCAATGGGTCTTACTACCTTGTTGACAATCGTGAACTGAAGGATAGACCCAATGAGGACCATAAGCGTAAGCGACGTGACCCGGATGATGACTACCCGGAGCTTGATCGGCCATGGAACATAGCACAGCTACATCCTTTTTACACTTAGCATTTTTTATCTAATTGTGTACCTCTTATATGATCAATGAAATAAAGCTCTCTGTTTCACTCATATTTCTGAGTCTTTTACCTCCTTTAGTGTTCATTTTTGGATCATGTAAAACCTTTATGCACAAGCTTTGTGATTGCACTTATGAAAATTCCGCCTACGGGCGTTAGCTTAAGTTTTCTGGTCTACACATTCTTTGTCGTTTTTTGTGGATTCTGGAGTAGTGACTTTTGGCACTTATTGTCGGCGATTTTGTGCTCAGGTTATTGACGGTGCCATTAGGCATCATCACCTAAGTTCATGGTTCCGACAACAAGTCTTCCGACTCACGAAAATTCAAGCATAAGAACCAAAGTAATGGATAAGCTAGCACTTCCTTAAAAATATATACATGCTGGAAACTAGTTCTTGAGCAGCAGGAAATAACAACCATTGTTTTCCGCCTTAAGTTACATAAACAAGTTTTTTCCACATATGCATCAAAGGTGAAAAAAATATTACAAAGTTGTTCTTCACTCCTTTGGCGCAGGTGACTTGGAGGCAGCATCATCACCAGCCGGAGAACCACCCTCAAAGTCGGCGTTGTGGTGGGACTCAGAGGAACCTTGGTTGCCGCTGTCGATGATGTTCATGGGAACGAAGACGTCGACGTCCACCAACTCGGCCACTCTGGTGTCATATCCCGCGAGCGATGACAAGATGCCTTCATGGTTAATCTCTTTGCCATCATCGTCTACGTCGGGAATGCCAGAGGTCACCGTGTCGATGTCGGCATCTTCATAGTGTGCCTTCGCCATTGACAGCGCCATCCTTGCGCCAGCCCGTGCACATGAAGCTTTCTAGCTCGTGATACGCTCGGGGGCTCGGCGCAGAATCTCCGAGTACTTCACCACGGAGTCCGATGCCTTGATGTTTATCTGGAGGGGCTTGGCGATCTCCTTGGCTTGTGTGATGGCGGTGTTGATAAAGTTACCGGCAAGAACCATGCATTCCTTGGCCGGAGGAGGTGAACGGGTCAAACCCATAGGAGCTGCAAAATCCGACAAGGAGCACATGAGTTAAACAATTCGGAGTATCCAGACTACAGAAATTCAAGGCGGAGAAAGCTTACTGAAGATGCTGGCCTCAGCCTGCCAGAGGGTGTCCGCCAAGGATTCTTTCTCTTGTTGGAGGAGCTTATACGCCTTGCTATGGCGTTGATTCTGCTCTTCGGCATCTTGCTTCTGATCTTTTAAGATCGCAATCTCCTCCTTCAAGTGATTGATTTCCTCAGTGGCGGAGTCCTGCAGGGCCTTCATTGACTCCTCATGCATTTTCAGCATGTCTTTCCTCTCCTCCTTAAGGATCTTGTTCTCGCTATCCAGCTGCTGAATGTGCTTGGATTGCTCGACAATGTCCTTGGCCTTGGCAACATGTTCTGCAAAGTCGGAGAAACCAAAGTACACAGTGAGTACTCGTAGAATATAAGCACAAAACCAAGACGGAATGCGTAAAAAGAAAACAGACTCTTGTTTTCGATGATCTATTCATTCAAGATGGCAGTTTTACCCTTTTTGGCTTCAAGATCTGCGCGCATCTTCTGGTACTTGTCATTGGCCATGCCCCTCCGAGCATTCTCGTTCTATGGAAAAAGGGTCAAAGTTAAAACGTTGTTTGGTCTACTTGGAGCACCTAGCCGGAAATTTTCCACCTAGACGCTCGGGGGCTACATCGGGAGTTTTTGACTTAACAATATGCTTAGCTTTTCTTTAAGCATCTAGTCAGAACTAATTCAGTTACAACTAGAAGCTTGGGGGCTACAGTATAAAGTTTTTAACCCGTATATATGCTTAGCTTTCTTTAAGCATCTAGTCGAAATTAATTCAGTTACAACTAGAAGCTTGGGGGCTACAGTACTGAAATTTATAAACACTGCGTATGCTACTCTTAAAGCATCTAGTGGGAATATTTCATTCCATCTAAATGCTTGGGGGCTACAGTGAGAAGTTTTCTAGCTTAGTCACTCTTAGAGCATCTAGATGCAAAGACCTATGGTTTTCCGTCTACATCCTCGGGGGCTATAGTGGGATACTCATATGAAATGCAAAAGGCAAATAAAACTTAGAAGTGCAATGATCTTGAGGTTTGTAGCACTCTCGGCCAGCAGCTTGCCAAAGGAAATGTTGTTTCCCCGCAAGATGTTTGCTTGTCGGAGGAGCTCCTCAAGACCGCACGTCGGAGATGTCGGTGCTGCTCCAGGAACCTGAGTTGTGCTACTCGGTGTAAGTGTCGGGTAGACTATCTTTGGGAACTCAAAAGGTTTCTGGGGAGAAAGGGCGCCGCCTTCGGCAGAAGTACCAGCTTCCACCACCGCCTTGCCGCCACCGATGGCATCCTTAGCCGGAGCTTCAGCCATTTGTTGGGCGGTACTCTCCTGCGTCGCCTGCTCGCCGACAACAGCAAGCTTGGTAGAGGCGCCAGAGTCCACTTCCATGGCGGAAGGGCCCGATGCCTCCTTAGCTTGTGAACTTGTCGGGGCAGATGAAGGCTTGACGGCAGGAGTGGCAGGGGCGATGGCGGGGGAGGCGTCGCGATGCAGCATGTCCTTAATATTTCTAGAATCCCCCGATGTTTTGGAGGTCTTCTTGAGGCTGGTCGTGGCTTTCTTCCTGAAACGTGCAAAATGCATAAGTACAGGAGCAAGACAGATAAATAGACAATGTCGGAGAAATAGAAGCTTACACAAGTGGGGGTGCTTTGGCAAAGGGGATCTCGGTAACTCTTCTCTTTTCCGCCTCTAGGGCGGCGGTAGTCTTTTTGGAGGCTCCACCCTCCGTCTTCTTCTTCTTGCCTCCGTCGGCAGCGTCAGAGGTGGAGCTCTTCCGCTTTCGCGCCAACGGAGCCTCATCGTCGGACACGACCGTGACTTCCTTCATCTTTGGATCATAGATTTCGGCAGCCAGGTTGCGCTCCTCTAGATCACTAAGCTGTTAAGTGAGAAATCACCATGTTAGATAAGATGACGCTTGCAAGACGGAAGAACTGGAGTATATGTCGTACACGGAAAATAAATACCTACCTTTGGGCACTTGCCGTCTACGAACATGTCGTAGGTGATGGTGAAGCCACACTTCTTATCCTTCACCTTGACGATGTCCTTAAGGCGGAGCTTGACGGAGTCGCTCGAAAAGTTGTCCACGGAGATGCGGAGGCTATCCCTTCTATCGCTGGTATACTCGTGCATGAGCTTCGCGCGGTGCTGCAGAGGTTGAATTCGCCTGATGAACCAGCACATGGCTAGGTCCAAGCCGGTCAAACCCGTCTCTACGAACCATTCTATCCGCCTTATGGCGCGGGAAGCATCGAGGTCGGAGGGAAGGGAGGCCTAGGATCTCCATGACAAGGCTTCAGCGGCGGCTCCGTCAACGAAGTCCGGGTACATTACTTGTCGGCCAGCCAGAGGGATGTCTGGGCCGTAGAAGTACGTATGTTTCCAATTTTTGCAGGACTCGTGGCCGACGATGTCGGGGAACCACCGGCCAGGTTGAATCTTGAAGCTTATGGTGCCGCAGTTCCTGAGTTCTTCCTTGCTATGTCCGGCTTCACGTTTGACAGTGAAGAAGTACACAAAGAGGTCTAACCTAGGCCTTATCCCTAAGTATCCCTCGCAAAGCGCCGCGTAGTTGCTAAGCACTAAGATATTATTGGGGGAAAGATTCTGGGGCTGGACTCTATAGTGATTCAAGATGGAGAGGAAGAAGTTGGAGATGGGCAGGGAGACGCCGCGTACCAGTTGAGCTTTGAGGTACACCTTTTCTTCGGCTTGGGGAGAGGGTGTAACCTCGTCGGCCGGCGCCGCTCGCCAGGCGAGCCCCTCCGTCGCAGGGAGGTAGCCCTCGGCGATCATCTCTTGGATATAACGGTCCGTGATATCTGAGCCGCGCCAGTCGCCCTTGTGCGAATCTGGCTCCTCCTCTATAACATCCCAAAAATCACAGTTTCAAAACTCATTCATATCATCTTTGCATCATTCATCCATTAAGGGTTTTTCTCAAAAATCATGTAGAGACAGAAATTTGAGCTATGATTTCATGTGGGCATTTTATCTCAAATGGCCATCACCCTTTGAAATTTGAATGTTAAGTACTTGTTTGCTTGCCTCCATTGATGGAAAGATTAGGTGAAGCTTTTAACCCAAGATTCCAAATTTAGAAATAGTTTCAAAATCCTTGTTTCAAATAATTGCAAACTAGAGCAAATTTCTGTTTACTTGAAACCCAAGCTTGAACAAGCCTTGCAAAGTAACCACTTAGTTAAAATGACTGTTTTTTAACCCACAAAACCCTGCAAAAATTCCCAAAGCAGTTTGGATTCAAAAAGGATTTGAATTCATATCAAATTCATACAAGAAAATGAATTTAGAAAAAGAAAAGGACTCCTCAATGGAAAAAGGCCGCGCGGCCAGAATCTGGCCCAGCAGCAAATCGAGCCCAGCAAGCCCACTCGGGGTCTTCTTAATCTTCTCTCACGCGCAAACGCACGCGCTGAGCCGCTGACAGGCAGACCCCACCTACACTCCGCGCACCTCGCTGACAAGCGGGCCTTCTCCACGCCAGCGTCGTCTCCACCCGCACGACCTGTTCGTCCCCAATCAACGCGGCCGTTTTCTGTGTTTAATTCGCGGCGTCAATTCGAATCAATGGCCGAGTGATTCTCGCGCTTGACCAGGCTATATAAACCCCCTCTGTCCCCTCTCTCTTTTTCCCCAAACCCCAAGCACAGAACGCCCCCAGGCTGCGCGCATTTCTCTCTGCAACCCCGCCGTCTCCGACGACTGCGCCGGCAAATTCCGGTGAGCCTAGAGTTCCCCTCGGTCTCGCGTTTACGCTATCTTGTTCAGTGAATCTCTGTGCACCTTCTGACACCCTCCGTTTACCTTCGCATGACCCATAGCTTCGGCAACGTCAACGACTGGTCGCCACCGTCTTCTGTACGAACTCCGGCGAGCTATAACGGTAAGCCCCGACCGCCCCGCGTCTTCTAGTTCAAGCACACAACTCTGCCTTGACTCTGTGAATCTAACCGTGTCCTCGTCTTGCCTTGGGGTGGTTCACAGCGACGTCCACAACGACCACCCGACACACCGACGCCGTCCTCCACTCCGGCGAGCAATCGCAACCGTGTCCGAGCGCCCCTTGACAAACCGCGAGTACGACGAGCTTCGCCGTGACCCCCTGAGCCCGGTGAGCTACTCCTCGATCTCTCTTACCCCCTGTAGTGCCGCCTCCGTCGTCGACCGACAGTTCCGCCGCCGGTAGCCACCGCTCCGCCGCCAGTTCTTGGCCAGGACGATAGCAGCCGTTAGATCTGTATCGTAGCGCTAGGATAGATCCACTTAACCCGAAGCGGTACGCGATCTGAGCCGCCAGATTTCATTTAGATCCTACGGCTGTGGAGCTCGATCCAGTGCGAAACGGTATGGGCGAATAAGAACATGACGCGTGGCTAGGTTAGATCTGAAAATAGATTTAAAAACCAAAAATTTGATCCAAATTCAAATGCTCATAACTTTCGATTGCCACGTTAGATTTTTGCAAACTTTATACCGTTGGATTCAGTGAAACAAGACCTTTCTGAATATCCAATTTATTTAGCATATAGTAACAGTTAAAATGATTTTATTTGTAGAACAAGTTTAAGGCTATTTTAGATATAGATTTATTTTGGTAAATTATATTGGGGCCAAATAAGTTTAGTTGGCAAACTTGTGACATGTTAAGTTTCTGTAGACATGAGCATACTTGGTAGAATTTTCAAAAATCACCACTTAGTAAATTCTTGCATGCATGCATTCATATTATTTTTGGTTGCATATAATTGTGAGTAATTGTATGCTTTAATTTCTTGTGTAGATTTTGCTAGTGATTGTGATTGTGAAGAGTGCTACTCCCCCCACTACCAAGGCAAGTGATATTTACATGAATAAATTTGTCCTATGTTTTGAACTGGCATTAGATATTTTGTTATAGTATTGCATGTTATTTTGTCTAATGCAAAAGATGGGAAATCCTATGTAGTCTAGTAGAATTGCTAAGGAATTATCCCTAAGACAAGTTGCCATACTTTGCTTAGCCTAGCTTATAGCAAAACAAGGGTTTGTGAAAAACTACACTTACTATAAAGAAAATATTACTAAGTCAAGAGACTTATACTTTTCTAATAAAACCACTAAGTCAAATGAACCTCCTGGGTGGAATGGAAAGTATGGGTTATGTTGAGTGGTTACACAAGGCCATGGACTTGGGTTGTGTATCTCACTTGTGGTAAGCCACCCAGGCACAAAGGGATTTGGAGGCCAAGTGTTGAGAAAGCTTACAGTGCAACCACTTGGCAATATGGGCTCTGCCATGATCATATAGGTTGCTAGAACTTAGTCTTTTGGACAGTTGGTGGTAGATGGGATGATAGGTTGGAACGCGTCCATTTGACTAAGGAAAGGCTTCTGAAAGGTCCTGTCTTGGGAAACCAAGTCTGGTGGGGAAAGTGCACAACCTCTGCAGATGGAAAACCTAAGTACTTAGCCTTGTCCAAGGAAATGGACACTTTGAGCATCAAGACATGGAAGCTACAAGAATCTCATCACTCCAACTTCTAAGTAAAATTCATGGGTGAACAAGGGTGAAGGACCTCAATGTCTATTGGTGGTTCCTTGGGAATATTTTTGACAAAGAAGGACTTAGTGTTTTCAACTAATAGGAAAAACCTATTTTCAAGCAAAGCAAGCCAAGCTACACTTAGCCAAAATGCATATAGTATTATAGTCCACCTAAAATATACTAAGGTATCACTTGCCAATACTATTCCAAAGTATTGACCCTCTGTGGCTGTAACTTGTGATGTTGCAGGTTACTCCGATGATGAATAGGAGTCATGAGTCTACACTCAACATGCTTGCCTGTGGCACATGAAGATGAAGACTTATGTTTATTTACTTATTCCTTAAACTCTTGTATTAGGCCTATGGCCCTAAGTTGTAAAAGACTATATTTTATCTCTGGAATGAATGTAATAAACGACCTTTGTATCTGTGTACTTCATCTTAAACTGTGGATGCTAGCATTGATCCAGGGACTAGCATTGCAATCACAGGGATCCTTTCCTTTATAAAGGAGGGGTCTAACAGATGGTATCAGAGCACTGTGTTGCATGTAGGATTATGACCCTAGGATTGGAAAACCACTAAGGAAAAAGTTTTTCAACTACTTCTACACTTGTCTATTCTTCTCGTAAAACTTTTCTAATCTCTTTCAACTTCCTTTGTAGATGAACTCCATCAACGAAGCCGTGAAGAAGGGACCACTCATGACCATGACCTTGGAGTGTGAAACTGAGTTTCCCAATATTCTCAAGGACCTCCTGGAGGCAATGGATGCACATGGTGAAGCCGTGTACAAGGGCTTTCCAGTGATGGATGAAGGAGTGGAGTATTGGTGGGTGCAACTTCACTTGTACAAAAACAAGGAAGACAACCACAAAGAAAGGGGATTCTGCATGTACGCCAACACTACAATGCACACCACATTCTTTGAGTCAGCCAGGGATGCAGCCTGGAGGACTATCAAAGAACTTAGTGCTAGAGTCAGGTGCAGAATGCTCAACCTCCAAAAGGACTTAGAGAAAGAGAAGGAGCTTACTCAAGAGTTGGAAGACACCAACCAAGAAATAAGGGGAGATGTTATAGACTTAGTGATAGAGTCAAGAGAGCAAGATTGGTGGATTGCCTCTAGGAACATTGTGTTTAATAATAGATCTCGTGAGATTGGATTGTAAGGACACTTCGTTAGTTGGACCACCACTTATCACCTTATTTCCAAAAGATATTTTAAATAAGTATGGACCTTGAATGATGTAAGGGACTTATGTATGCATTACTTGTGTGACAATTATGTTTCATGGATATGTATGAATGTTTGTCTTGATTTACATTGAATTGCGTTGTTCTAACTTTTTCAATCTTATAAATAGATGCCTATTGCCATCAGCACTGTTGAGGAGTTTCGGGTTACTCGTTTTGGTCCCCGTATCATTGAGCTTACCACTCTGCTTGATCTCCCTCTTCCTACCATCACGGTGTACCCACTCACCAAGTTCGAGAGGAAGGACCTCTGGGGCTTCAAGGTGAACCATCCCGGACGCCAGACTGAGCCTACTACGGAGGCCATCGTCTTCAAGCTGATGCACGACGACAGGGAGAGAGGCATGGAGGTAGTCATGCAGGACCTGATAGGACGACTGTTAGGCCGTCACTCCCGACAGGTTAGGGGCACTCACTTCCACGCCTTCGGAAGACGTGATGTTGATGGAGAGTCCATCGACTTTGAGGACGACTCGAGGAGCACTGCGGAGCCGATACGTCTTTATCTTCAGGACTTAGAGACTCTTCTCAGGCACGTAGATACGGACAGGACGAACGTCATGCTAGGTAATGACGAGCTTCAGGTGCAGCTTCGCGAGAAGGACAAGCTTTTTGCGCAGCAGGATGAGATGATCAAGGAGATGGAGACAAAGTTCGAGGCCCAGGACCGCAAGTTCAAGAGTCAGGAGAAACGCGTCCAGGATAGGAACAAGAAAATCCGGAACATGACCGAGGAACTAAAGTCCAAGGACTTCGAGCTTGAGCAGCAGCAGATGGTTATTGAGAGGCTTCGCTCCCAGAAGAGGGCTCTCAAGGCCAAGGTCGATTCCTTGACCACTACGATTGAGGAGAACAAGACCGCGATGGAGAACGCAGGTCTTACATTTGTCGAGGAAGAGATTGATGCTGATGAGTAGACTTGTCTACTCGTTTACCTTTCATATTCATGCTTGTTATTGTGAACTTATTATTGGACCATCCGACATGTGGATGGCTTGCCACTTGTGTGTTTTACTTCATGAGCTTATTATGTGGTTGTTGAACCTTTATTCTTATGTTACTGGTTATGTGTTTGCTTATGATGTATTGTGCATAAAACATCTATGGGTATCTCATTCTTATCTATTTGAACAAACCACAGATGCCTCCCCGTCGCGCAAACCCCAACCCCAACAACATCACCCCGGAAATGCAACAAATGATGAATGCGCAAACACAGCTTATGCAAATGATGACAACATTCATCCAGAACCAGAATAACAACAACAACCCCAACAACAACAACAATAACAACAACAACAACAACAACAACAACAACAACAACACTCCGGGTTTTGATATGCTCACCAGATTTCTGCGTCTGAGGCCAGAAATTTTTTTGGGAACAACTGATCCCATGGTAGCCAATGACTGGTTACGTTCTGTGAACAAAGACTTAGTGACGGTGGGCTGCACGGATGCTGAAAAAGTTAGATTCGCAGCACATCTGTTGGAAGGACCAGCCGCCACATGGTGGGACAACTTCCAAATCACCACTCCTATTGATGAGGTGACTTGGGCTATCTTTGAAGATGTCTTTCGCACTGCTCATATCTCATCAGGAATGATGAGTCTGAAAAAGAAGGAGTTTCACAACCTGAAACAGCGCCACCGCAGCGTGGCAGAATACATAGAAGAGTTCAACAATCTGGCGCGCTATGCACCAGATGAGGTGGATACAGATGCAAAAAGAAAGGAAAAGTTCTTGGAAGGTTTGAATGATGAGCTGAACCTACAGTTGTCTGTGGCATATGTTCCAACTTATCAGTCTTTGTGTGACAAGGCTGCTATTTTGGAAAGTAAAATGAAACAAGTCGAGAGTAGGAAGAGGAAACACTCCGACAAACACAGCTCGGGATCGTCTCACAAACGATCTCACTATGATGACAGTGGCAACTCAGGATCCCATAAACATGGGAAATTCAGCAAGCACAATCACAACCGTCATGACAACAAGCATCACCGCGGTCATGACAAGGACAAGTACAAGAACCACAAGGGTGGACATAAGAGCCACTATAGTGGAAATGGTAGCGGAAGTGGAAGTCAGCCTGCTAGAAAGGACATCAGTCAGGTTGAATGCTTCAAATGCAAGAAGATGGGACACTATGCAAATGAGTGCCCCGAAAAGAAGGTGGAAGGACCTAACAAGCCGAATCCTTTCCAGAAATGACAGGTTAACCACATCAATGTGGAGGAGGTCTATGAAGAGCCTGATGCCGTTGCTGGTAAGTTCAGACTCAACTCAATTCCAGCATTTGTACTCTTTGATACCGGTGCATCTCATTCATTCATATCAAAGACATTTGTTGAAAGAAATGAACTACCGGTAGAAACCATTGGGTGTCCTATAAGAGTAAGTTCTCCGGGTGGAGAAATGATAGTAAACTCAGGTTGCCACGACTTAGTCCTAGAGTTTGGAAAACATAAGTTTCCAGTAAACCTAATAATCCTAAATTCCCAAGGATTGGATGTGATTCTAGGAATGGATTGGATGGCTGAGTACGAGGGAGTACTAGATTGTGCTAATCGTACAGTTGCACTCACAACCCCAGAAGGAAAAAGAATAAAATTCAAGTCAAACTTTGAATCCAAAGGAAGTAAGCTGAATTCTCTTAAGGGGGTTAGCATGGACAGTGTGCCAATTGTGTGTGAGTATCCGGATGTGTTTCCGGAAGAATTACCAGGAATGCCACCAGATAGAGATGTGGAGTTTCTGATAGATTTGGTACCAGGTTCTGGACCAATAGCTAAGAGACCGTACAAAATGTCAGTTGATGAACTGAAGGAACTCAAGAAACAGCTAGGAGAACAGTTGCAGAAAGGGTTTATTCAACCAAGTTCTTCATCTTGGGGAGCCCTAGTACTGTTCGTGGAGAAAAAGGATAGAACGCAAAGATTGTGTATTGACTACCGTTCTCTCAACGAGGTGACCATCAAGAATAAATATCCTTTGCCAAGAATCAATGACTTGTTTGATCAGTTAGAAGGAGCATGTGTGTTCTCGAAGATTGATCTTCGGTCAGGCTATTTTCAACTCAAGATAAGAGAGCAAGACATACCTAAAACAGCATTCACAACAAGGTATGGCTTGTATGAATACACTGTGATGCCTTTTGGTTTAACCAACGCTCCAGCATACTTCATGAATATGATGAACAAGGTTTTCTTGGAATTTCTTGACAAGTTCGTTGTCGTTTTCATCGATGACATCTTGGTCTACTCCAAGAGCAAGGAAGAACATGAAAGACACTTACGCATGATACTTGAAAAGTTAAGGGAGCATAAACTTTATGCCAAGTTTAGCAAGTGTGAGTTTTGGTTGGAGGAAGTTGGTTTTCTTGGTCACGTTATGACAAAGGATGGTGTGGCAGTTGATCCTGCTAAAGTATCAGCTGTGACAGAATGGGAATCACCCAAGAATGTGAAAGAAGTTCGTAGTTTCCTCGGCTTAGCAGGTTACTACAGAAGATTCATTGAAAATTTCTCAAAGGTTGCTAAGCCAATGACGGAATTGCTAAAGAAGGACAAGAAATTTGCTTGGTCTGAAGGTTGCGAAGTCAGCTTCCAAGAATTGAAGAAAAGACTAGTGACAGCACCAGTTCTATGTCTGCCAGATTTGGAAAAGGATTTCCATGTATATTGTGATGCGTCACATCAGGGTTTGGGTACCGTACTTATGCAAGACGGTAAAGTCGTAGCCTATGCTTCGAGACAACTCAAAACTCATGAAGTAAATTATCCTACTCATGATTTGGAGTTAGCCTCTGTCGTCCATGCACTCAAAACATGGAGACATTACCTTTTGGGTAAGCGGTGTGAAGTGTTCACCGATCATAAGAGCTTGAAGTATATCTTCACCCAGAAAGAAATCAACATGAGACAAAGGAGATGGTTAGAACTTATCAAGGATTACGACTTAAGTTTGCAATACCACCCCGGTAAAGCGAACGTAGTAGCCGATGCTCTAAGTCGTAAGACGTTTATAAATGGCCTTACCAAAGGGGAATTGCCAGATGACTTGTGTAAGCAATTCAAAGAACTCAGATTGGAGATTGTACCAGAAGGACATCTCATGTCCTTAGATGTTCAACCCACTCTATTGGACAAGATCCGAGAAGTCCAGAAGACCGATAAAGAAATTGAAAAGATTAAGGAAAATATTAGTCTAGGGAAAGCTAAGAGTTTCCATATAGATGAACAAGGTACTTTATGGCACGGGAAACGTATATGTGTTCCACAAGACCCGGAGTTACGGAAACTGATCTTACAAGAAGGTCACAACTCTCCGTATTCTATTCACCCGGGAAATACCAAGATGTACATGGACATGAAGGAAAGGTTTTGGTGGAACAATCTCAAAAGGGACATCGCCGAACATATTGCTTTGTGTGATGTGTGTAGCAGAGTCAAAGCGGAGCACCAGAAACCAGCAGGTTTGCTTCAACCACTGCCTATTCCTGAATGGAAGTGGGAAAATATTGGTATGGATTTCATTACCGGATTACCAAGGACCAGGTCAGGGTATGATTCCATATGGGTGGTAGTGGATCGCCTAACTAAAGTGGCTCATTTTATACCAGTGAAGACAACCTATACAAGTGCCAAGTTAGCTAAAATCTACATGAGCAGAATTGTATGCCTTCACGGTGTGCCAAAGAGTATTGTGTCAGATAGAGGAACCCAGTTCACTTCTCACTTTTGGAGACAGCTTCATGAATCTTTGGGAACAAGGTTGGAATTCAGTACTGCCTTTCATCCCCAAACTGATGGTCAAACGGAAAGGACTAACCAAATTCTTGAAGACATGTTGAGGGCATGTGCCTTAGACTATGGAGCAAGTTGGGATGAAAGCTTGCCTTACGCAGAGTTCTCTTACAACAATAGTCATCAATCTAGTATTGGAATGGCACCATTTGAGTTACTCTATGGAAGGAAGTGTACCACCCCATTATTATGGAATGGTGTGGGAGAAAGAAGCTTATTTGGACCTGATCTTATCAAAGACGCCGAAGAGAAAGTCAAATTGGTTAAGGACCGGTTAAAGATAGCACAGTCCCGACAGAAAAGCTACGCGGATTCTAAGCGTAGAGAAGTCACCTACGAAGTTGGAGATAGAGCTTATCTTAGAGTATCACCACTTCGTGGAGTGAAAAGATTTGGAGTCAAGGGAAAGTTGGCACCAAGATATGTTGGGCCATTCAAGATTCTAAGTCGCAAGGGAGAAGTTGCATATGAAGTTGAATTGCCAGAGTCTCTGTCAGCTGTCCATAACGTATTCCATGTGAGCCAGCTTAAGAAATGTCACCCAGGAATGGAAGAGTCTTCTTTGAAAGATACCATACCCTTGGAAGAAGTTCAGCTAGAAAGCGATCTCACCTATGAAGAAAAGCCTGTCAAGATTCTAGAGACCGCAGAAAGAGTTACCAAGACCAAAACTATCAAGTTTTGTAAAGTGCAATGGAACCATCACTCCGAAGAGGAAGCAACATGGGAAAGAGAAGATGATCTTCGGAAAGACCACCCTCACCTATTTGCTAACCAAACCGAATCTCGAGGGCGAGATTCATCTTAAGGGGGTTAGATTTGTAACATCCCAAAAATCACAGTTTCAAAACTCATTCATATCATCTTTGCATCATTCATCCATTAAGGGTTTTTCTCAAAAATCATGTAGAGACAGAAGTTTGAGCTATGATTTCATGTGGGCATTTTATCTCAAATGGCCATCACCCTTTGAAATTTGAATGTTAAGTACTTGTTTGCTTGCCTCCATTGATGGAAAGATTAGGTGAAGCTTTTAACCCAAGATTCCAAATTTAGAAATAGTTTCAAAATCCTTGTTTCAAATAATTGCAAACTAGAGCAAATTTCTGTTTACTTGAAACCCAAGCTTGAACAAGCCTTGCAAAGTAACCACTTAGTTAAAATGACTGTTTTTGAACCCACAAAACCCTGCAAAAATTCCCAAAGCAGTTTGGATTCAAAAAGGATTTGAATTCATATCAAATTCATACCAGAAAATGAATTTAGAAAAAGAAAAGGACTCCTCAATGGAAAAAGGCCGCCCGGCCAGAATCTGGCCCAGCAGCAAATCGAGCCCAGCAAGCCCACCCGGGGTCTTCTTAATCTTCTCTCACGCGCAAACGCACGCGCTGAGCCGCTGACAGGCAGACCCCACCTACAATCCGCGCACCTCGCTGACAAGCGGGCCTTCTCCACGCCAGCGTCGTCTCCACCCGCACGACCTGTTCGTCCCCAATCAACGCGGCTGTTTTTTGTGTTTAATTCGCGGCGTCAATTCGAATCAATGGCCGAGTGATTCTCGTGCTTGACCAGGCTATATAAACCCCCTCTGTCCCCTCTCTCTTTTTCCCCAAACCCCAAGCACAGAACGCCCCCAGGCTGCGCGCATTTCTCTCTGCAACCCCGCCGTCTCCGACGACTGCGCCGGCAAATTCCGGTGAGCCTAGAGTTCCCCTCGGTCTCGCGTTTACGCTATCTTGTTCAGTGAATCTCTGTGCACCTTCTGACACCCTCCGTTTACCTTCGCATGACCCATAGCTTCGGCAACGTCAACGACTGGTCGCCACCGTCTTCTGTACGAACTCCGGCGAGCTATAACGGTAAGCCCCGACCGCCCCGCGTCTTCTAGTTCAAGCACACAACTCTGCCTTGACTCTGTGAATCTAACTGTGTCCTCGTCTTGCCTTGGGGTGGTTCACAGCGACGCCCACAACGACCACCCGACACACCGACGCCGTCCTCCACTCCGGCGAGCAATCGCAACCGTGTCCGAGCGCCCCTTGACCAACCGCGAGTACGACGAGCTTCACCGTGACCCCCTGAGCCCGGTGAGCTACTCCTCGATCTCTCTTACCCCCTGTAGTGCCGCCTCCGTCGTCGACCGACAGTTCCGCCGCCGGTAGCCACCGCTCCGCCGCCAGTTCTTGGCCAGGACGATAGCAGCCGTTAGATCTGTATCGTAGCGCTAGGATAGATCCACTTAACCCGAAGCGGTACGCGATCTGAGCCGCCAGATTTCATTTAGATCCTACGGCTGTGGAGCTCGATCCAGTGCGAAACGGTATGGGCGAATAAGAACATGACGCGTGGCTAGGTTAGATCTAAAAATAGATTTAAAAACCAGAAATTTGATCCAAATTCAAATGCTCATAACTTTCGATTGCCACGTTAGATTTTTGCAAACTTTATACCGTTGGATTCAATGAAACAAGACCTTTCTGAATATCCAATTTATTTAGCATATAGTAACAGTTAAAATGATTTTATTTGTAGAACAAGTTTAAGGCTATTTTAGATATAGATTTATTTTGGTAAATTATATTGGGGCCAAATAAGTTTAGTTGGCAAACTTGTGACATGTTAAGTTTCTGTAGACATGAGCATACTTGGTAGAATTTTCAAAAATCACCACTTAGTAAATTCTTGCATGCATGCATTCATATTATTTTTGGTTGCATATAATTGTGAGTAATTGTATGCTTTAATTTCTTGTGTAGATTTTGCTAGTGATTGTGATTGTGAAGAGTGCTACTCCCCCCACTACCAAGGCAAGTGATATTTACATGAATAAATTTGTCCTATGTTTTGAACTGGCATTAGATATTTTGTTATAGTATTGCATGTTATTTTGTCTAATGCAAAAGATGGGAAATCCTATGTAGTCTAGTAGAATTGCTAAGGAATTATCCCTAAGACAAGTTGCCATACTTTGCTTAGCCTAGCTTATAGCAAAACAAGGGTTGGTGAAAAACTACACTTACTATAAAGAAAATATTACTAAGTCAAGAGACTTATACTTTTCTAATAAAACCACTAAGTCAAATGAACCTCCTGGGTGGAATGGAAAGTATGGGTTATGTTGAGTGGTTACACAAGGCCATGGACTTGGGTTGTGTATCTCACTTGTGGTAAGCCACCCAGGCACAAAGGGATTTGGAGGCCAAGTGTTGAGAAAGCTTACAGTGCAACCACTTGGCAATATGGGCTCTGCCATGATCATATAGGTTGCTAGAACTTAGTCTTTTGGACAGTTGGTGGTAGATGGGATGATAGGTTGGAACGCGTCCATTTGACTAAGGAAAGGCTTCTAAAAGGTCCTGTCTTGGGAAACCAAGTCTGGTGGGGAAAGTGCACAACCTCTGCAGATGGAAAACCTAAGTACTTAGCCTTGTCCAAGGAAATGGACACTTTGAGCATCAAGACATGGAAGCTACAAGAATCTGATCACTCCAACTTCTAAGTAAAATTTATGGGTGAACAAGGGTGAAGGACCTCAATGTCTATTGGTGGTTCCTTGGGAATATTTTTGACAAAGAAGGACTTAGTGTTTTCAACTAATAGGAAAAACCTATTTTCTAGCAAAGCAAGCCAAGCTACACTTAGCCAAAATGCATATAGTATTATAGTCCACCTAAAATATACTAAGGTATCACTTGCCAATACTATTCCAAAGTATTGACCCTCTGTGGCTGTAACTTGTGATGTTGCAGGTTACTCCGATGATGAATAGGAGTCATGAGTCTACACTCAACATGCTTGCCTGTGGCACATGAAGATGAAGACTTATGTTTATTTACTTATTCCTTAAACTCTTGTATTAGGCCTATGGCCCTGAGTTGTAAAAGACTATGTTTTATCTCTGAAATGAATGTAATAAACGACCTTTGTATATGTGTACTTGATCTTAAACTGTGGATGCTAGCATTGATCCAGGGACTAGCATTGCAATCACAGGGATCCTTTCCTTTATAAAGGAGGGGTCTAACATCCTCCCACGGTTCCAGCGCCGCCAGATTAAGGTCGCCGCCGGTGGACTCGATCACCACCGATGCAGAGATCACTAGGCCCTCCGGAGGCACGGCAATGGAGCTCTCCGGCTTTGTCGCGGCTTCATTCGACGTTGCCATGGAGGGAGAGGAGCTGCTGCTATCCATGCAGCGAGGATGGGTGTGACTGGTGCAGATTGGAGGCTAGGGTTTTTTCACGAGTTAGGCGCGGAGAGCTCGAGGGGGAGCGCGCTGGAGGAAGAAGATGATGCGAGGAGAATGAGGTAAAAGGTGAAAGTTCCACTGCTGTTACTATTTATCATCTCCAGCGTCAAGATTAGTGCAGCTTGATTGGACGGTTGCCGCGTAGACGACGTGTTCGCGAACGTGCGCGGAAATTTCGCCACGTCTCCAACAGTCGCCGCCAACGGTTCGTATCGCTCGCGCGGGAAAATCGGACATGATTACGTTCTCTGCATGTGTGAGTTACGAGGCGTCGCTGACCTAAGCCTACGTCGCCCTAGCTGACACAGGTAGATGAGCCGTCACATCGAAGATTCCGGCATGGACGGATCCAGTCCGGCTACGGAAGCGTACGATGGAAGATTCAGCATTTCTCCGACTTACAAGTTGAAGACGGAGAAAGCCTTGCAGGTTATTTCAGAGGACTACAAGATATTGCTTGATGATTTGCCGACATCTATCTAGACGGAGCATTCCACAGGAAGAGGCATTCCACAGGAAGAGGCAAGACGGCGCAAGATCTCGGAGTTCTCCGGGGGCTACTATTGGGGATATGCTATATGGGTATCCCTATAGCATGTCTCTTATCCGGCTAACCCGGGTGGCCCACAGTTGGTAGCATGGCCTATGGCCTGCTGGGCGGCCCAGTTAGATGGATCTAGAAGGGAGGCCCATGTCGGATAAAGGAAGGCTATGGTTGGAGTCACCGACGTACCCGGAGCCTTGGAGTGCAAGATACACAAGACTAGTAATAGACGGTGTAGGACTCTATAACCTGTCCGGCTAGGACTTCTCCCTGTAACCCTGGGACCTGGCGACTATATAAGCCGGGCCTATGGGAGCCTTTAGGGCACAACTTCAGACAATCTCAGACGATCATAGACAACCTCGCACAGCGAACCAATCCCTGTAACTCGGCGTATTGCCCTTATAGTGATTTATAGCAGGAGTAGGATTCCGCCACCGCCGTGGGATCTGAACCTGGGTAAGCTGTGTTACCTCGTACCCGTCAACCGTCCTCCTTCCCCCACGTCTCTAAACACGCGCTGTGAGGACCCCTCCATGGCATACTCGTCGGCAATACCACGACACTTCCCTTGGAAACTAGAGGCATGAACCCACTATCGAGCATAAATACCCCCTCTTTGAGTCACTAGCAACTACTTGGCAAAGATAGCTACTAACAACGGAGAGCATGCAAGATCATAAACAACACAGACATGATAGAATAATAAAGACAAAACCATTAATCAAACCAACATAATAATCTCAATATCCATCGGATCCCCACAAACACAACATGCATGATTACAAATAGATTAGATCTTGATCATGAACGGATCTCACAAGATCTATACATGAAAGCACAAAGGAGGAGATACAACCATCTAGCTACTACATGGACCCATAGTCCAAGGTGGAACTACTCACGCATCATACTGAAGATAAGGCCTCTGGGATGATCTCCCCTCCGACAGGGTGCCGGTAAGAACTTCAGATCCCCCCCAATCTAGGGACGACGGTGGCGGCGGCTACAGAAGGTTTCATGGAGATTTGATCAGGTACTTAGGGTTTCTGCATCGGGGGATTCTTATTTGCGAAGGGGGAGGCCGAGGAGGCGGCCAGAGGGGCCACACTCCTCCTAGGCGCGGGGCAGGGCCTACCCGCGCCTAGGGGGGTCTGGCTGCCCTGGCCCGCTTCTCCGCCTCCCATCTAGACTTCTTGTTCCCCATGGAAAGTAATTGACTTTGACGTTTGTCTCGTACAATTCCTAGAATATTTCTTTACTAACATTTCTGGAACCAAAAACAGCAGAAAATAGGCAACTGGCACTATGGCAACTTGTTAATAGGTTAGTACCAGAAAACATGTAAAAAGTACCTCAAAGTGTAGACAAAGCAAAGCAAAGTAGATACTAAACAAGCATGGAACATCAAAAATTATAGATACGTTTCCTACGTATCAAGCATCCCCAAGCTTAAATCCTGCTTGTTCTCGAATAGGTAAGTGATAAAAAGAATAATTTTTGAGGTGACATGCACCCTCACAATAAAGATCCAACCATTTCCAAGCATTGAAAGCTGGGATCAAAGAACTCTAAACATGTCATGAATGATGGAGTTCCAACAATAGGACATAGTAACTATGCATGCAACATGACAAGCTACAAACAAAGATCATGAATAACATGCATTGAAAAACGTTTGTTTGTTTCACATACAGAAAACATAACATAGTGGCAATCAACTTGTCCCTCATAGAGTAGCAAATAGATGCATAGCACACCTTCAAAGTTCACAAGGGTGACTAGAAACAAATAGCACAAGAACAAGTAATATCACAATATGCATCAATCAATAAGCTTTGGAACGCAGCACACAGAATTACAACTATGCTCTCTTAATGGTGCCTAAAGGTAGAAGGTGGAGACTCAATAGTGGTGGAATAAAGACCTTTTATAAAGGAAGCAGGGATTTTAAGTTTCAAAAAGAGCTTCCAAAAATTATGGTACTTGTTAGCTTTCAGCCCTCATTGCCTCTATCATAAGCATCTTGAAGTGATTAAGGTTAAAGTGACAAATATGGAGTATATGCTTGACGAAGTATAAGTTGGCAATCTCAAGTCCCTTGAATACGAGGGCCAAACCTCACATTACTCAACTTTGGTCACCTGTAAGTTCTTGTCATTGTAAGTATTTGCATATCATTGAGAACCGCCAATGGGGTACCCCTTGCACATGGTACAGGAGCTTTCCCATAACCAAAATGACAAGGCAAGCAGACAATGAGCATCTCGGCAATCTTCTTATTTACCATGGGAATATGGTGCTTTTTTCTCTCTTTCATCTTTTCTCAATGTGTCTCTTTTTTATAAGAAGAATTCTTCATAGATGTCACTATGGTGATGCTGCAAGTTTCCACCATGATTAGGCATGGATTAGGCTAGCGGCCCAGGCGTTTCTCTAACACAGGATACAAACTCCATGGACTTACAAGTTCCCTCTTTATTTCACACCGGTGACATCCATAGACAAACTAGCATGATATCAACTTAGTACAAAGTACAAGTGCAATGTTGAAAACGTTCCCCGTGACAACACGATTTTGCTAATTCCAACGTATAAGTGCAAGCATATACAACATAGATGACACAATGGTTCAAGTTTATTAGGGGCAAAGAATATAAAGTGTGCCATGAAGTTTGTGCGGGCTAAAAATCACTAAGTTTTCACATAACAAAATAATTTTTAATTGGAAGATAGCTGAAAACAAGAATATACTTGGAATGGTGTAACACACCATGCATAGGAATTTATAGTGGACACTTTGGAATAACTTGGTTTATTGGGAGTTGGAAGCATGAGTAGAACTTACTCACACAAGTGGAGGCTAGCAAAGGACTGGGAGCAACCAACTAGGAGAGCAATAATGGCCATAATCATGCAGTGCAACAAAGCATTACTAATCAAAGCAAAGAGTGGTACTACAATTCAAGGACTAAATGATCATAGAGGATAATGGTGACTTGTCATAGTCATAACATGGTGTGAGCATGTGCCAAGTCAACCCAAGCAAAACATCAAAGGAGAATACCACAATAC
This sequence comes from Avena sativa, assembly GCA_916181665.1. Classification (NCBI taxonomy): domain Eukaryota; kingdom Viridiplantae; phylum Streptophyta; class Magnoliopsida; order Poales; family Poaceae; genus Avena; species Avena sativa. Next base: position 35,464,066 of record OV702285.1, on the reverse strand, counting down.
TATGCTTTTGCATGCTAAAACAACACATAATTTATTCAAGGCACACTAAGCAATCCAAATTGTTTGGAAAAAGACATGCTATAGAAATAATCACTAAGAATAAGGTCAAAACAACACCTAGCATGTCATGCTAAATTCTAAGTCACGGTCGATGAAAGCTCCTCTTGCACTTACAAGCAAGAACTTACTACTCCTTTCCAACACCAAGCAACTTATTTGCAAAACAACACAACAAGAACGGGGGTTCAAACTACTTTATTCAAGCAAACTAAACAACCTAAGCAAAGCAAACGAAAACTAAGACGCTCCAAGAACAACACAACTGTGCATGAAACAATAAAAACGAAATATCTAAACAGACCTGAGCTTTTTATTGATGAAGAAGGGGATGCCTTGGGCATCCCCAAGCTTTAAAGCTTGTAACTCTTGGATATTTGTTGGTGTGACACCATGGTGGCATCCCCAAGCTTGAGATTTTGTCCATTCTTCATCTCATTGCATCATTCTCTCTCTACACCTGAAATTTTTCCTTCACACAATCTTCATTAGAAACATTAGGGTATTCAAAAGCTATTAGACCTCTGGAAAAACACAAGCTACTGTAGTAACTCCTTCAAAAATCTCAATTCACCTAAATCAAACTCAAAAAGGAATCAATAAAAAGCAAATGCAAATAATGGCAGAAATCTGTCAAAACAGACCAGCAGGTAGAAACCAATTTTTTCGAACATCTTCTATTGCTCAAATCAAAAAGTGTTGACCTAATGAAAGTTAGCTAACATACTGGGGGTTTTATTCGTAAATTTTGAGCTTAATACGAGTTACAGAGACTCCTCACGAATGTTTTTTATGAAGGACAGAAATCTGTTTTGGGACAGCAAGTCTTAAAATCTCACTTCCCTCTCATTAGAGGTCATTCTTGGCACAAAAAGCAAACAAAAATGATAATGAGAGGTCATTACTGAAGTAATAACTTTCAAGACTCAAGGAAACTCTTGGGTTATCTCCCAACAAGTACTTTTATTTAACGCCTTTAAGTTAGGCACAAGAAGCAAGAAGATGCTCACATAAGAAATATGAATTGAAGTAAAAGAGAGCATCAAGAAGCAAATTCAAAACACATTTAAGTATAACCCACTTCCTATGCATCGGAATCTTGGACACAAATAAATTCACAAAGAACAAAGTGACAAGCATAGGAAGATAAGACAAGAGTAACTTCAAAACTTGCAGCACATAGAGAGGTGTTTCAATACCATCAAAACTTCTACAGCCATACTTTCCTCTCTCATAATAATTTTCAGTATCATCATGAATAAACTCAACAATATAGCTATCACATAAAGCATGCTTTTCATGATCTACAAACACATAATCTCTATCAAGCTCAAAAATAGTGGGATTAAAACCTTCACATGTTTTACCCAAAGTAGATATTTCAAAAGGATTCACATGAACATAACATTCATCCTACTTTGGTAAGCATGGGGGACAATCAAATAATACAAGAGGTAAATATTTACTCTCATTATAAGGTAGACATGGGTAGATCCATTCTTCCTCCTTTTGTTCATCACTCTCCTCCTCTTTTTCATCTAATGATCTTCTAGTTTCAACAATTTCTTCTTCCATAGGCTCCTGCAAGGCATTAGTCTCTTCCGGTTGTGGAAAGAACCTATTAAAATATTAATGAATATAACCATTTGCTTCCTTGTAATTGTCAAAGGAAAATTTAAGTATCTCATAAACCTCATGTTCATAAGGTGCATCATCAATATTTTCAAGCAAACTAGCAAGTTCAAATGCACCCTTGAAGGCAATAAATTCTTCAATTTGTTACACATCATAAAAGTCATAATTTCCTTTAATATAAGAGGATATGGTAACATTATCATTATACTCACATTGAAAATGAAGTTGTTTATACCTCCTGCAGCAACAAGATTTATCAAAGAAATAAGTAACATTATAAGTAGAGCACACGTCTCTAGCAATAGTATTCAACTTATCAATTTGTTCCCATAAGTGTTTCCCTTTTTGTGACAAATGGTGTTCCCTATAATAATAATTTTTTTCTTCCGTGAACCCACCTTGCTAATAAGAACTAGTTTCAAAGAAACCATCCATTGATAGAAAGCATGACACAGCAAGGCAAGAACATACCAGCAACTAGAGTAGGAACTATTTTTTTTTGTTTTTGGATAAAGCAAGCAAACCAAACTAGACTAATTTTTTGGGTTTTTTTTTTGGAAAGAGGCAAACAAAACCAAGAAAAAGAAACCAAGCAAACTAAAAACAAAGTAAAGATAAAGGAAGTGAAGGAATCCCCTAGTGAAGATGTCCTTAGCCTCCCCGGCAACGGCGCTAGAAAATAGCTTGATGGCGCCCAGCACTTGTCGTGGAACGCTTCGTTGGAAACCCCAAGAGCAAGGTATGAAGCAGCACAGCAGCAAGTTTACCTCAATAAGAAACCGAGGTTATCGAACTAGTAGGAGGAAGGAAACGTCACACAGGTGTTGCAAGAAACGCGGAGACCTGCACAACACAAACTCGAGACTTTGTCCCAACAAATCAGTGAGGTTGTCAAGATCACCGGTTTGCTATAACAAAGGATTAAACATATGGTGTGGAAGGTAATGGTTTGCAGCAAGTAAACAAGTAACAGTGGAAGATGTATCAATGGTAAAGATTGGACCGGGGTCCATAGTTCACTAGAGGTGCTCTCCTTAGATAAACAACATGGCATGAGGGGTAAACAAATTACAACAGGGCAATTGACAGGAACTGAGCAAGGCATAACAATGCAATTACTAGTCAGAAAGATCCTATGAGATTCGATTGGGCAATACAACAAGATACATAGACCGCCATCCAACTTCATCTATGACTAGAAGTCCACCTTTAGGTTATCATCTGAACCCCCTCCAGTATTAAGTTGCAAGCAATAGACAAGTGCTTTAAACAAAGTGTGTAAGGTAAACATTCCACATGTTCCATGAACAATAGACCGTTGTTTTCTCCCTAGTAGCAACAACACATCTACAACTGAAGAGATTATTGTCACTTCCCTTGGAAACTAGAGGCATGAACCCACTATCGAGCATAAATACCCCCTCTTGGAGTCACTAGAAACTACTTGCCCAAGATAGCTACTAACAACGGAGAGCATGCAAGATCACAAACAACACAGACATGATAGAATCATAAAGACAAAACCTTTAATCAAACCAACATAATAATCTCAACATCCATCAGATCCCCGCAAACAAAACATGCATGATTACAAATAGATTTTACTTGATCATGAACGGAGCTCACAAGATCTATACATGAAAGCACAAAGGAGGAGATACAACCATCTAGCTACTACATGGACCCATAGTCCAAGGTGGAACTACTCACGCATCATATTGGAGAGAAGGCCTCCGGGATGATCTCCCCTCCGGCAGGGTGCCGGGAAGAACTTCAGATCTCCCCCGATCTAGGTACAATGGTGGCGGCGGCTAGAGAAGGTTTCGTGGAGATTTGATCGGTACTTAGGGTTTCTGCATCGGGGGCTTCTTTTTGGCGAAGGGGGAGGCCGAGGAGGCGGACAAAGGGGCCACACCCCTCCCAGGCACGGGGCAGGGCCCACCCGCACCAAGGGCGGTCTGGATGCCCTGGCCCGCTTCTCTGTCTCCCCTCTGGACTTCTTGTTCCCCATGGAAAGTAATTGACTGACGTTTGTCCCGTCCAATTCCGAGAATATTTCTTTACTAACTTTTTTGGAACCAAAAACAACACAAAACAGGCAACTGGCAGTGTGGCAACTTGTTAATAGGTTAGTACCAGAAAACATGTAAAAAGTACCTTAAAGTGTAGACAACGCAAATCAAAGTAGATACTAAACAAGCATGGAGCATCAAAAATTATAGATACGTTTCCGACGTATCAAGCAACCACCAAAATGTTGTTTCAGAATGGTACCGTCCCATTTTTCTAAAATACTAGACCACCTTATATGGACTATCTCCCAACCGGGAGATCTCAAACCTTTCCGTCCATCCCGGGTGAAAGGACAAATGTCTGCCGAATCGGTAGGGAGTGGGTCCGGTTTGTACTACAGGTACAAGATCTAACGCTCGTGATTTTTTGAAAAAATTATTTTTAGACTCGCAATATGTGGTTTCTTCAGAGATCCACTGCAAGTTCTAACGAGGCTCGTCCCCTATCTTCATGCATGCCGGTTCGACCTTAGTTCGAAATAGGAAAAATTCAACGGGCATAATAAATTCAAAATGGTTAATAGTTTAAATGGTTACATTAATTATTTTAGAAAACAGGAAATGGTTTTTAATTAGTTATTCAAATTCAAACACTTTTTAATGTTTAAAGTTTTTCAATATTCCAAATTAATATGCAAAAAAATATAAGTTCATTCATTTTTAATTTAAAATGGTTAATAGTATAAATGGTTACATTAATTATTTTTAAAAACAGAAAATGGTTTTGAATTAGTTATTCAAATTCAAACACTTTTTCTGTTTAAAGTTTTTCAATATTCCAAATTAATATGGAAAAATATAAGTTAATTCATTTTTAATTAAAAATGGTTAATAGTTTAAATGGTTACATTAATTATTTTTAAAAACAGAAAATGATTTTGAATTAGTTATTCAAATTCAAACAATTTTTATGTTTAAAGTTTTTCAATATTCCAAATTAATATGCAAAAAATATAAGTTAATTCACTTTTAATGTAAAATGGTTAATAGTTTAAATGGTTACATTAATTATTTTTAAAAACAAAAAATGGTTTTGAATTAATTATTCAAATTCAAACACTTTTTATGTTTAAAGTTTTTCAATATTCCAAATTAATCTGCAAAAAATATAAGTTAATTCATTTTTAATGTAAAATGGTTAATAGTTTAAATGGTTACATTAATTATTTTTAAAAACAGAAAATGTTTTTGAATTAGTTATTAAAATTCAAACACTTTTATGTTTAAAGTTTTTCAATATTCCAAATTAATTATCATTTAAAAAACATTACAAATTTAAACCCCAAAATAAAAAATAAGGCGGGAACAGAGAGATAATTTGTGAAAAAATTGAAAACAAACTTTAGTCCCGGTTTCTGGATCCAACCGGGACTAAAGGCCCCCTGCGCGCGCCGTTTGGGCTCAGCCCAAAATATGAAGAAAAAAAGTGGAGAATACGTCCCGGTTGGTGCCACCAACCGGGACGTATGACCCTTTAGTCTCGGTTGGAGCCACCAACCGAGACAAAAAAATCCTCCCTTTATAACTAGCATGCATGTTCTTCTTCTTCCCCATCTCATTTCTCTGCTTCATCGACGCGCACACAGGAGCCCCGCCGTCGTGTCGTCCGCAGCAAGCAGAGGAGCGTCACCCGGCCGCGGCCACCACCGCTCCACCGTCGTCCCGTCCTCCACCACCAGCATCGGCGCGCCGCCGTTGCCGCCCACGCGTGCTCCCGGTCCTTCCTATCGACATCGCCGTCGCTCCAGAACTTGCACGGCCTCCCCGAGCCCTACATCCGATCCGCGGTGAGCTGCTGGTCCCCGTGGACCCATCCCTTTCCTCCCTCTCACCCTGTATCGTCCTAGCCGCGTGAGACCGGTCCCTCCGCCGTAGAAGCTCATCGACGGCTATGCTCCGTTGACCTACAGGTAGCGGCGCCGCCACCCTTAGGCTCGTTATCCTCCCATACGTCGAACCCACCTATCTGCGCAGTCCCGCGAGCCCCCTATCGCCCCGCCGCTGATCTATGGTCATCGCCGGCGTGACGTCACGCTGACATCATATTGACGTCAGCCGTGCACGGTCTGACCTGGTCAAACCCAGCCCGGGTCCCACCTTCCCGCGTGGACGCTGAGGTGGCTCTGGGGCCACTCTGTCAGCCACTGCGGCTAGGTGATGCCTGTGTATAAAAAGTAATTCCCATTTGGCTAATATTTTCAGAAAACGAATTAAATCTTATAAAATCAATAACTTATTAATTATAAGTCAGAAAAATATGAATAATATATCAAAATGTTTAGAAAATTGAGACCTGCCTATCTAAGCTATCATCATACATTGTCAAGAAACTTAAAAACCCTAGCTTAGATAAGCAAGCATCAATACCCCTTAGGTGCATGTGGGTTCGACGATGTGCCTTCGCCAGGGCATTCCGAACCCTCTTAAATCGATGTTGCACTTAGGGTTAATGTGTAGTATCTAATCTGACATGTCATACATATTGATTGCGCATTGCATTATGCCATATCTTGATTGTCACCTTTCTTTCCGGTATTAGTTCGCGATAGGATCCGAGCCCGAGGCTGAAGTCAACGACACCGAATATCCATATCTGTCTACTGAAGGACAAGGCAAGCATAGCCTCTCATTTTGAACCTATGTTTTACAAAGTATTTACTTTCTCGCTATGATGCACACGATTCCAATGTGGTCTTTTGTCAGTAGCCAGTGTTACCTATCTGTTGCATAGTTTCCCTTTTGTAGCCTTATACTCATGTTCCCCTCTCATATGCATCCGAGGTTTATTTGAACTAGGTTTTACGCCCCTCGGAACTCCGAAATATTGATTTTTGTTGATTTTTATTATTGTAAATATTGTAAATTCATTTTTATTACTGTGTATGTATATATTAGGGTTTCTCTGAATTAGGGTTTATATCTCTCAACACCCTACCTAACCTTCTCCCTTAGCCGCTTTGACTTATCCGTTTTTCCACCTAAGAAGAAAATATGGAACCACATGGCAGAGACGAAGAAAAGGAAGAGTTGATCCATGGTGTGATCCGCGGAGAGGAAAATGTCGATGTACCGACGTTTTTGAACAACTCCGGTGAGGGTGATCCTATTTTTGCCAGAAGAGACGACTTCTTTGAGGGATAAGGTGATGCCTTCCACGAGGGAGAAGGTGATTCCTTCTGTGATCGAGAAGACGACCACTCCGGAGGAACATTCAATATTACAAACTCCGGCGACGTGCATGTAATATAATTAATTAATTAATCATCTGTTGTCTATATACATATCTTAACGATGATCTTTCTTCTTTTAGCCCTCCGAATCGAGCAAATCTACTGAAAAGAGCAAACGAGGCCCAACCAAAAAGTTGGAAGACGATGAGAGGTTCAGGATTGAAGAAGTCGATGACGACGGCAAACCGACAGCTCCCCTTGTTGTCGCAAACAAATTTGTGGCACAATGCGGAGTAATCGTTAGGGACTTTGTCCCGATCACCATTCGAAATTGGAATAGTCCTACTAATGCGGAAGAAGAGGGAACGTCTTTATTTCTCCCTTACGTGGCCAAAGATTTACTATGGAAGAGGCTCATGCTTAATTTCACCCTACCGACGGTAGAGCTGGATCCAAATGCGGAGGATCCAGTTGAGGAGGCCAAGCAACATGCCAAAGCCATGTAGATGAAGGTCAGGGAGTGGGATTTGAAGAAGATGGCCCGGCTATTCACCAACTGGAATAAAAGATTGCACCTTGACTATGTCGTGAAAGAGAAGACTCCGGATTTCGAGAAGATTTAGTATCAGAAGTTAAAACCATTCTGGGCTGAGTTTGTGAATTACAAGACATCAGAAAAAGCTAAGAAATGTCTGAAACGAATAAGCTAAATGCTGATAACAAGAACTATCACCATACTATGGGGCAAGGTGGCTACAGGGTTGGCATTCCTAAGTGGAAGAAACTTGAGGATGATCTGCGTGATAAAGAGGTCATCCCAGAGACAGACGATTGGATCGAACGTGCAAAGAATTGGTTTTACGGGCATGGGGGCACGTTTGACTCAGAAGGGAAGTGTATATATAACATAAGACATAAAGAAGACCCCTTGCCAATCGAGAAAAAAGAAAAGCAGTAAAGGCTATTGAAAAAGGGGAGTTCATTCCCGATAGAGAGAATGACAAGCTCGCAATCGCCCTTGGTAATAAGGAACACGATGGATTTAAAATGATCAAGCATGCTTAGGGTTTTAATTTCATTTGTGTATTTATTTGTGTATTTTTGTATGAATAATATGTATATTTGTGTATGAATCCAAGTCCACTTGAATGTTTACTCTCTTACTCTAGATAATATTATTGTTTTAGAAACTATGGATCCACTCGGTATAAACCTTGAAGAGGAAGAAATAATGGAGAACATGATCCATGAGGACACCTCACAATATCTGAACTTGGAGGGACATGATGACAGCTCAAGTAGTCATGTATAAGATGACGACTTCGGTGAACGCACTTTAGTGATTACAAAGTCCATCGAGGTATATGCATGGATTAAGCCTCTGCTAACTTGCACCGATTGATTTATATATATATACATGTATTAATTAACGCTTATTTCTACTTTTAGCCCTCCGGATCGACCAGCCAACAGCAATCTTCTTTTACGAAAAAGAGCAAGCGAGGCACGAGCCATCGGTTGAAAGATCGTTTAAAGTTCACGATTGAAGCAATCCGTGTTGATGGCAGGCCGATGGATCCCAAGAAGGCCACAGACAAATTTATACGTCAGGCTGGAGTTCTTGTTAGGGACCAAATCCCAATCATAATTGAATATTGTAATAAGCCAAAGAAGGGCGACGGTACCTTTGTCAATGAAAGATCCAAAGAAACGCTTTGGACTTCGCTGTTGGTAAATTTCACCCTACCGCCAGAGGAGGATGAAAATAAACCGGTTATAAAGGAAAAGGTCAAAGAGTGGACTCTAAAGAAGATGGTTGACGCTTTCCGCAATTGGAAGACAAAATTGAACAAATTTGTCAAAGCTCGCGAGACTCCAGATTTCGAAGACGCATATTATGCGAAGATAAGACCTCACTGGCCCGAATTTGTGGCGTACAAGGAAGGTGCTATAGCTACAAAGAGGTCAGAAACCAATACGCTAAATGCCCAGAAGAAGGAATATCACCAGAGGACGGGATCAGGTGGCTACATATCTCAGAGGCCTAAGTGGGAGGAAGCTGAGAAGGCCCTGCGCGCTAGAGGGATCACACCCCAGACACAGGGGTGGGTCCTATGTGCAAAGACTTGGTTCTAAGGAATTGGGGCAAGGTTGGACCCAGAAACGGGATTGTGTATCTTCCCAACAATTATTGCCAAATCTGTCACTGAACTCATCATGGCATACGAGGAAACAACCGCCGGGACCTTCCATCCCGACAGAGTGAATGACCAGCTGACACGCTCCATCGGTAAAATGAACACCCTGGACTTGCACGAGGCACAGGGGGTATGACGTGGAAGGATGGGTTTGCCGAGTGGGGCGACTCTTACAGATGGCGCGGCAGAAAAGAAAAAGAGCGTACAGACCGGATGACACAGATAGAACATGCACTTGTGGCGCTGCAGGCGCAAGTGAATGCACAATAGAGCCAGCAAGCTACCGGCCCATCTCAGCGGCACGAAGAGCCTGCATTGGAAGTTGTCGGCGGCCCAGACTCTGCGCGGAAAAGCAGCATGGCTTCCACGGAGAACGTGCAGCCCATGCTTAAAATGGAGGGTTCTCGATACCCCGTGGATGAGATCACGGAGAGCGAACACGCTGAGCTGCATGTGAGATTAATGGGCTTATCCATTAAGGTGGTGGTCGGATATGCCTTACCTCCTATAGCTGGTGGAACTTACCACTGCCGACCGATTCCAGATGGCTATGCTATTGGCTGGGTGGATGAGGTTGTGAAGGAATATGAGGAAGCACAGCTTGACCATGCTACAGGTGAAGGGGAAACTCAACTCAAATTTGCAGTGAAAACAACCATTATTTGGAAGAAGGAATACATCGTGCTTCCAAATTGGAGGCCACTGGCACCCCCGCCGTCTCCGCAGCGTCAGCAGTCTGAGCCGCCTTAGCCGTCTCCAAGTCATCAGAATACTCCCCTATCGTCTCCGCCGCGTCAGCCGTCTCCGATGCTTCAGCCATCTCCTGCGCGACAGCCATCTCTGGTGCGCCAGCCATCTCCTGCGCGTCATCCATCTTCGGCGCGCCAGCCATTTCCTGCACGTCGAACTGCCACGAAGAGCATCACTAGCACTGCCACGAACAAATTCGCAGGAAACCGTACGCCAAAGAGTTCAAGAAACTACGTCAAGCAGCCTTCCGCCAAGCCATTGCCGGTATTACCGTGGAATCTTAGCGACAAGGAGAACAAGAGGATCTCGGAAGAAGAGGTCAACAAATTCTTTGCACCTATATGGGCCGAGCCAAAGGAGAAACTAGATCCGGCGGTGGTGGAGAAGTTTTACAATAATCTTTTGAAACCTGAAACCCCACTTGTGCCAGACTACGAGCGTCAGATTATGAAGGGGGATGCAAGGCGGAGGGAGTCTGAAAGTACCAGTCATGCGGCACCCCGGAAAACAGTTCCCATGCTCTGAGAGCAGGAAAACAAATCGTTTCCCCGCTCCAAGTGTTCGACACACGGATAGCTCCTCCTGTAAATGATTACGAGGAAGAGCTACAAAGAAAGTCCAATGAGATGGGGATGACCTACATTGCATACTTGAACATCATGGGAGACCACTTGCCCAAAGGCGATGTCAACCCCATACAGCCATGGAAGTACGGGAAGAATCTCGTCAAGAAAGAGGAGCTCAAGAATCTACCAACAAAAATGCGAAGATTGCATAAGTGGTACCTTGATTTCTGCAAGACGAGAAAGGAAGAATGGATCACGGCACATATAAGAGATCAGATTTTCTTGTGCGGAGACGATGCGGTCACCTTCAACATTCAATCCTTGCATTTTTTATTCAATCAGAAGGAACTCGACAAAGCTGCCATCAGCCTTTATTGTGTGTAACTACTATTTCTATAATTTCTATCTCAGCTCATTCAATTCATGTATATATATGCTCACCATATATGTATATACTATTATACAGGAAAAAGGTTATGGAATGCATGAAAGGAGGCCCTTTTGACATTGGGTTCGTTGACCCAAATAAAGTTCATGAACAAGTGGTAAAAAACAAACCCGGGCAAACAGAAGATTTCTTGCTAACATCTTTACTGAGACAACAAACCAAATGGGAAATACTATTGCCTTACAACTTCTCGTGAGTGTTACCCTCTCTTGTACACATTCTGTTTCGGCTTACTCGATGTTAAGTGTAACTGATGATGAGTTATGCGTGTGTAGGTTCCACTTTATTCTGCTAGTCATTCAAGTTGACTCGAGAAAAGTCCTTGTCATGGACTCGTTACAAAAAGACCAAGAGCTATGGGCAGACTTTAAAGAGATGCTCCAGAGATAATTTCAATCATATTATCGCACTAGATCGGCAATTTTCGTGATAACAAGTAATTAATTACTTCTTTATCCATTTTCTTTGCCGGACAGGGTTTGGAAAAGGTTCATGGGCAGGGTCGTGGGTGAATGGTCAGAAGAACTAAAATTTGTAGACCAAAATGTAAGTAATACTAGCCAACTAGGTCTGCGTATCTCTTTGATCCTGCTTCCAATTCTATTATATCATGCTTTATTGATTATTATTTTGATTGAACTCTCTATTCTCGTAAAGTGCGCGCATCAGGGACCCGACAATAACTTATGTGGATACTATATTTGCGAGTTTATTCGCAACACGATATGTGCGACGGGCCAAGCCACACTAGAACAACTTAAAGTAAGTCAACAAAGTACACAATATTATTTTATTACCATCAGTTGTGTTGAGTTTTATTCTTATATATATTGACCCCATTCTTCATATATATTTAGATCGAACGGATGCGGGACCAACTCCTACCATTTGACCGCATACGAGTCATTCAAGAGAAATTGGCGGGGTTCATACTTGATGAGGTCGTCACGCCTGACGGAGAACTCTTTAGATATCCACCAAAATGAACGTGTACGGAGATGTTATATTGTATATATGCTTGAACGTGTTTGTCTTGTACCTGATGCTTCAACATGTACGGAGAATACCACAATAACAATGTTTGTGTATAATAATAGTTTCTTAATTATTCATGTACTCGTATGTACCGACGATGTATGTGTATACCTCTCCCGATCGATTCCCCCTCCCCCCCTCCCCGTCCCCCGCCGAGCCGCAGAAATCCGCCCAGAACGGGGTGGCGGCAGAACTCTGCCGCGGCAGAGATTTATGCCGTTTTCCTGCCGCGACAGAGAACCTTTAACACCGGTTCGTGTTACGAACCGGTGTTAAAGGGGGGAGGGTCTAAGCGCTACGGCAGCCCCACGTGTGTCACCCTTTAACAACGGTTCGTATAAGAACCGCTGTTAAAGGGAGGGGCCTCTAACATCGAACCCCCAACAGCGGTTCTGTAACTGGTGTTAGAGGCCTCTACGAACCGGTGTTAGAGGCCTATCTGTGCACTAGTGCTACTTCCTTAAGTATATTTCCTTAGGTACAATTCCACATCAATTATTCCCTGCTATTTCCATGAACACTTCTACATGGAGATTTTGATTCCGGGAGTATAACAATGATGCATATAAAATATTGCAAGCCATAAATTTCTACAATTCACGTGATAACCAAAGAAAGGTGAGATATTAAAGGAATTCAACTTTATAGGAATGATTGGCGTGCCATGATATGGACCAATGGTGATTGCATGTGTTAGGCTGCACATTATTATCTTGATATTTGGTTACCTTTGCAACGCATGCACAATGTCAGATGTATATCTTCACAGTGGCGGGCTCAGGAATTTCACAATGGGTATTCATAGTAAAAAATTGAAGGAAAAAAACAGCAAAAAATGAAGCAAACATAGGACTTGATCTTGTGATCAATTGACTTGTAAGCATTTGACCTAACCAACTACTCCTATACCTATTTGTGATAGAATTTCAATCAGTTTTCTTTACAAACAAACTAAAATATAAGACACTATCATATAATTTATAACTTTTGGCAAAACTTTTGGGTATTCAACTGAATACCCTTGATACAAGCTGAGCCCGCCTTCGGATTGTTAATCTAAAAAGGCTAGCCTCTGATCACAGTGGATTTATTGGGGGAAACAATATTAATTCAACTTCTATAAATAGATGTTGAGAATTGATGTCCCCGAATATATCTTTTAATAGTTTTTTTTGCACGACGAAAAGTTTCAATGCTGAATTTTATGATGAAGTGTGGGCTTGCAATATCTTTTTTAAGAAGTCTAATTCACACAGTAACAGAATGTCCATGTTATATTTTATATTTATTTTATCCTTTCTTCTAAGAAAAATGGTTATTATTCATGAATGGATCTTACCTGACATACAGTCTCGTGGTAACAGAATACATAATTGTTGTAGTCCCATAGCAACACACAGGCAGCTTGCTAGTAATGTACTTATTATTGATCTCCAATTAGCAACAGGATCGTACGTATACAAAGCCACCATTCAAAACCGTTACGCAAACAGCACGCACGTACTCCTACTTACGAGCGCGTATGTGTAAACCATGCACGTACGGGATGCAGCAACCACGCTAAACAAACAAGGCTATATATGGATCGATAATTAAACGCGTACTACTAGCTAGTATGACGCAGCTAGCTTGCTGCTTGCTAGCTGTGTTGTGCCCGGCCGGCCGATGGATGAATCATCATCAGTTGATGATGCGCGTGCTGGCGGCGTCCATGGCGAGGACGGTGCTGAGGTTGAGCGGGCTGATATAGTCTGTGGATCCAGTCATGAACTGGCTGACGATGATCCTGTTGGCGCGCTCCGTGGGGTGGTAGGCGTCCCAGAACACGTACTCGTCCCTGTTGGCGCACATGCGGGACGCCACGGTGCAGAACCCCACCCCGTTGTTGGGCCCCTGCCCGCAGCACGCCTCCTTGGCCGTCCTGAACCCGTAGGCCGCCGGGTCGCTGATGAAGTCGAAGTGGACGCGGAAGGAGTTGGCGGCGACGTACGTGCCCTCGCCGTACCGCGCGTTCAGCTCCTCCACCACCACCCCCAGCTGCGGGTTGAACAGCTCCGCCGCGCGCATCAGGTCCGCGTCGCACTCTTCCCCGTCGCGGCTCCGCAGCGCCAGCTCCGCCGGCGCGCACCCCAGCGGCCCCGTCCCCGTCACCAGCACGCGCCGCGCGCCCAGCTCGTGCAGCCTTACGAGGACCTTCCTGTACTCGGAGACGAGGTAGCGGACGAAGTCCGGGAGGGAGAACTGGCGGGAGCGGAGGGAGAAGGGGATGAGGTAGTAGTTGTTGACGAAGTCGTTGCCGCCCAGGGTGATGAGCACCAGCGCCCCGTTCACGAGCTGCTGCGCCTGCGACGCGCCCACCAGACCGCGGAGCTTCCACTGGTACTGCTCGAAGTACTTGAGCTGCTTGCTGATCCGCAAGATGTTCACCTGACAATATATATTAACAAGCTCACTCACTCACTCCCGCGCGCGCCTGCAGAATCGAGAATTAATAATGAAACTGCCTTACAAACTGGATGCCGGTGTCGTTGAGGATCCCGACGCCGGCCGACGCGAAGTTGGCGCCCACCAGCAGCTTCGCGCCGTGGAGCTCTGGGGACAGGTACGGCAGGGTCGGCTCCGCGCCCAGCTGCTCACCTGATGAGACATACAGTTCAGACCAATTAAACAAGCAGTAGTGTAGTACGAGATGCAGAGAGCGTAAGGTAGACGTACTGATGATGTCCGGGATGTTGTGCCCGTTGGAGAAGCGGCCGGTGGCCCGGTGCGTCGGGTAGTCGATCCCGTACGGCGGCGAGTCCGCGCGCGCCGTCGTCATCAGGTAGTTGTTGTTGCCGTTGTCCACCAGGGAGTCGCCGAACACGAAGAAGGCGCGCGCGCACTCCGACGGCGTCGCGAGTAACAGCAAGGCAACTACGCCGCCAAGCGCCACCAATGTCGCCGCCGCCAAGGAACCACGACCAAATAGTGCACCGCTACTCATCTTCTCGATCGTGAGCTGATCGATCGAGGCTAGCTACTGGGTAGTTAATTACTGGGGACAAGACGACCTCAAGCTGATCAAGAGAGCTGGCTATATATAGAGAGGAGACGACTCGCCCAGCAGAACAATCTGCGCCTTGTTGCATGGAATTTATCAGGCCACCATGTTAGCTACGTCTACGTGCGCCGCATATCTGTAATGAGAATTTGCCACTTCAACACCCGGACCATCAAAGCTGCTATATACGTTCCGTCCATATCTCACTCTCACTCTATCAGGGTCGACCAAGCTACTTTCTATCAACACCAGGTTTAACAAATGCAACTAAAGCCAGTTCTTTTCAGCTTCTTAACCATCAGCTTCTTAACCATCTTAACTGAGAAATTAAGCTGAAGCCAAAAATAACTGAAAATTTCGACCATGCTTAACGTTTAAGCCACCGCAGGTCGCTGTGTAGTGGAGAGAAGCTACCCGAGATCAGCTTCCCTCGGCTTCCCGAGATCACTAGTAGTACCCTCAAATAACCAGTTTTTATAGTTCGCGAGCGAAAAAACTCGTAGACTAGAACCCCTTAACCCTCAAATCCTCAAAAAAAAATTAAGGGTCCAACCCTCAAACCCCATCCCAACTTGTAGAAGTGAGGGTTGATGAGGGGAAACGACCCCAACCCCTACTCCTCCACCGTGAACGCGCGGGAGAGAATTTTCCCCAACCTCCCGCCCGCCGCCGGCCGCCGCGCGCCATGGAGCCGCCGCCCGCCTCCGTCCTCCCGCCCGCCTCCTCCCTCGCCCCGCCCGTCGCCCGCCCCTAATCCCCGTCTCCGCGACACCCGCGCCGGCCCAGCAGCCGGCCGTCCCGAGCCGTGCGCAGGTGGCCGCGGTGGTCGTCGCTACCCACGTCGGCGCCAAGCAGCGGCGTGCTGGCCTCCGCAGCTCGTTGTCGCCCCGGCCCCCGCCTCCTCCCTCGCCCCGCCGCAGCCGCCCACCACCAAGTAAAATTGCCAATTGCCCAAAATACCCACTAGACGAAACGTTATTAGGGTGGGTCAATAAGACACGGAATGGGTTATTAGGGTGGGTCAATAAGACACGGAATGGAACAAAGTCGCTTGCTCTGCTCTCTTCGCTCTTTCCCAGCGTCCTCATGTGTGTTGAGGGTTACCGCCACAACTCCGGGCTCCAGCCCTTCGTCGGGGTCACCGCTCCGACCCTATACCGACACCGCTACCTCTCTCTTAATATGCCGATCCCACCACCTCCCTCTCCGACTGTACGGCCTCTGCTGCTCTCGCCATCCACCGCTACCACGATCTGCAGTGACCGACATCCGCCATGGATCCTCCCCGAAAGGTTCTCACAGACAACATGGACATGTACACAACCAATAACTTGTGGTGGTTCTCCTTTCCATCTCCTTGCTGGCGAACACCGACATCCCATTCTCATCTGCTTAGCTCCTCCACTTCCTTGTCGTCATCCCAGTCGACGCTCCTGGCCGAGACAAGACTGTCGTTCCTGGCCTTGCTCTATATTGTTGATTTTGGTGGAAGCGATGCCCCTGATTCGGGGCTCAGTTACATGTTTATAGGAGTAGAACAGCCCCACTCATGGAAATTACATCGGGAGGATAAACGAAGAGGTGGCGTACTACACCATGCTATTCGGTTCACAAAAGGAAACTAAAAGAAGGAGTTACATGGGAGAGGAAAAGGAAAAGGCACATGCAATAAAGATTGATACCCCCTTAATCCAAACCTTGGAGCTTGTGGAAAGATTTAGATTAAGCCTGAACTCCTAAAGATCCTTGACTGGAAGTGGTTTAGTAAAACTATCTACGATTTGATCTTTGCTGGAAATAAACCGAATATTAAGTCAATTTCAATGTGTTTAGTGCGGTCATGGAATACTGGATTATCGGGAAAGTAAGTGGCACCAAGGTTTTCACACCATAGAGATGGTCATTCTTTCATTTGAACACCAAGTCCTTTGAGTAGGGCCTCAACCCAATAAGTTCACCAGTACCATTTGCCAAGGCTTTGTATTTGGCTTCAGTGCTAGAACGAGAAATAGTTGCTTGTTTGCGAACCCCGATCGCATTGTGGTTCTTCCCCAAAAACCTAGCCATGGCTGCTATCGAATCGCTGCCGATCTAAGCTCCACCTCGTCCTGCTAAGCACATCCACTTCACCGCCTCGTCGTTTGGATCATCTTAGACAAAGGAATCGATCTGTCACGTCATGAATCGACCTTGGGACGTCGTATTCCCCACCTCTGGTCGAGCTCCTTTGTGGCCCCAGCCATCGCTCTAGGCCACCAATGCCATCGTCGTCGACGCCATTGTCATCAAGGCAAGCTTCTGATGCCAGGTGCCCCTCCTTTCTCTCCCTTTCACTCTGGGTCACTCCCACACTGAGAGTCGCCGCAGTAGGTCGCCGTGCACGGTGCTTCAATGGCCATTTTAGGGCGGCGCCACTACAGTTAGACCCCCTGTGACCTCCTTTGACGGGTACGTCTGCTCCCTGATTCACGCACGCGATCTGAGGCGGTGTTTGTGCTAACGTCAGCCTGACATAAAAAATAATCTAACCTTTTTGTATAATATGTTAAATCACTGACAGTGGGTCTGCTACGTTAGGATTTACTAGATGATACCCCGTGCGTTGCAGCGGAATTTTTTTGTTAACTCTAGAATATGATTGTCTAAAAATAATAACAATTCACTAATATTAGCTATCGGCAACAATGTTTTGTATTGGAAAAACATTGACCGGGTATGTTGAGTTGTGAACATGGCACAAAATGTAGTTGTTCTGCACAAACATCTTTGATAAATGAAAACGTTCAATTAGTTGATTGAACTCGAAGTTTCATCAAACACAAGAGCAAAAGGCACCACGAAGAACATAAGAGTCGAACAAAATAGCCAATGAATAAGCATTATCTATTTGATATTTCCAATACCAAATAAAGATAAAGCTCATTCAGATACACACAGAAGGGAAGAGAGGAGCCATATGAGTGGCTAAATATGTATCCAACTAACAACAATATAATTAAAATTCTTGTAATATCTGAGAAGCATCAGAAAAAGAGTATTTGCCAAATACCAATATTCTATTTGCCTAGGCCCAATTCAAATAGAATACATATAGTATCTAATTTTTTCATCCACATGTAGCTAATAATTTGGTTTTGAATACCGTATTGACTTTTTTTCTTTGCGAGTGAAATACCCTATTGACTTTATTCTGCTAGATACAACAAAGCTCCGTTGAGCTTAACAAAAGGCCCCAGGAGCATGCTTAACTAAGGCATACTTGGGCAATGTAAAAAATATATAATGTTGTAATTGTCATGTTACGCGGCAACCCTGAATTTCCCAGGTGAAGCTGCTTCTTTTTTGATCTACGGAACAGTAAAGAGGTCAAGCTACTGTCTCTGGTTGATGTTGTGGTATACGGCAGTCACTCGTTGCATGTGTATTAGTCTTTTCATCATCCCTAACCTGCATGCTTGAGAAAGGTAGCAATCAAAATGAATTTTCGTTTATCTAAATCATGATATATTTTCCACATTTTATACCTCTAAAATAATTAATTCTACAAGCATCTGAACAGGACGTACCAACACTTACAAAGCTACTAATCAAATTTAAGAAATCACACCACAGATCTGCAAGCACAGCAACATTGCCAATTGCCGATTCTTCCTTTCGTTGCATAATCGGGTAAGAGAATGACCAAATGCATGTAAGATTCAGAACTCAAAATCAATAAAATTCAAACATTTGCTTATCATACCCTTAGTAGTAGGCAAATTTAGGAGACTTGGGAAGAGATGGTCAATACCTTTTTTAAGATTTTTTTTTCTCTTAAGTTGCACCACACAGTGGATTGGCATGAGGAATAGGCATTTGGTTTCTTTGGCTCAGCGACTCAACCGATAGAACTCCCATCCAGAACAGAAAGTGTCCCATAAGAGATCAGAAACATCAAGATATGTTGGTTCCATTAGTCAAATTAGACTACCAAATCCCACAGCAGTGGAGACATTTGAGAGAGGCCAAAGAAAATAAATCTGTAAGAGTATGACAGATGAGCAACACGGACAAGAATGTCGTGGCTCAATGAGAAACAACGTGGACCAATCAGAGACTTGCTGAGTTGGATAGCTTGCATGTCAAGAAAAATAAACTTAGTGGGGGTGATCTTCTTAGTTATATAGGATTAATGTCACGGGGATGACAAGTGCGTTCCTGAATTTATTTCAAAACATCCCCAAAAAGTTGTATGCGTAACATTAGTCTTCCTCGACCATTACTGCCTTTCCATGCATATCACACCAGACAGTGGCCCCACTCGTTAGAATCATCGTTAGCTCTACCAAATTCTAGCGTCAGTGTACTACGTTGCAAGACACCAGCAAAATGTACATGGATTTTGACCAATCTGCTGAAAGCTGGTGGTTTTTTTTACCTCTCTGCGCACATATCATGGTTTTTTTGCAATTAACTCTATTGGAGGTGCGATTGATTGCGCCTCCAAGGATCCACCTGCCTGCCTGCCTAGATCACAGCAGAAAGCAACCTGAAAGTTGTGATCAGGGTCAGGAATGTACATCTCATTCCTAGTACTAGTACGTACTGTACGTACTCGTAGTGATGGCATGGCAGCTACCCCTGGAGCTTCATTTAACTGTGCCTGACATGCTGGTACCGTCTGTGGTCGCAAACACGAAATCTATGGCCCCCTCCTGCTGTCCTCACCAGCTGTGAATGAGACAAGGCTAAGATGATCAAATTACCAACGGTAGTACTGACTCATAACTGCTTCCCGAATTATGGTAGTCCAGTGTACCTTTTGACATATCTGAGAATTCTTTTTACAGTTGTGTGTCGTAGTTGAAGCACGAAGAAATTAACACATTTTGTTAGTGCTGTTATCAAAATGCTCTTAGCTGTGAATTAGTACGACATGTGACTTTCCGTTCCTATCTTAGTACTGACTTGCAAAAATTACGAATGTTGGTACTGACTCGTGACAGGTACCCGAAATGTGGTAGACCGGTAGTTATATGCAATTTACTCTCGCTGAGAAGTCGGTACGCGCGCGCAGTGCCGGTAACTGGCAGCCGATCGCCACCCGAACCCACCATGAAGCGCCCCTTCTCTTGTCGTTTCCCATCCGCCTCCATCTCATTCTTCATGCCATTCAATGGCAGGGGCAGAACAGAGCGAACATGGATGCGCGCACTCGTCCAAATGACCAATGTCCGCCACTGCAGCCTTCACGGCCACAAACCTGATATAGTAGTATTATCGGCCCAGCGCCGATAGCGACGTTCTACTTGTAGTTGCACGCGTCTATTTAGTGCGGAGTCAGCGAGGCAGGCGATGCACTGCTCAGAATGTTTCGACTCTACTTACTGCATGGGGTCCTCCGATCCTCCTACGCCGCCCTTGCTAAAAGCTGCGATCCATTGAATGCTCTGCTCGGTCGAGATGAATTAAGAGCCAGCGGTATACAGATTTTTTTGCGATTTTTTTTAAATAATACGTATTATTTAATTAATTTGAGATCTATTATACGTTTTTTAAAAATTACAGATCTAGCACTTTGTCGGCCTGGGGCAAGCCGACTGGGCCAATCGGCCAGGCCCTGGCCGACAGCAGGTGGCACCAGGCAGTCGGCTTGGTCTCACACCTGCACTCGGCTTGCTCCAGGCCAATTAGGGCAATCGGTCAGATCCAGACCGACAGCCTAATCGTCGTGCCTTTAGCAAATCCTGCATGATCAATGCACACACTGGCTAATTTTGGCCTCTAAACTAATCGTCCGCCGATGTTTCTCGCCAATCTTTTCCGCCGATTTTTTCCGGCAGTACTCCTCGCCGATTTTTTCCGCTAATACTTCCCGCCCTTTTTTCCGCCACTACTTCCCGCCCTTTTTTCCCGCCACTACTTCCCGCCCTTTTTTCCCGCCTATTCGGTTCGGTGCCTCTATAAATCCGGGCAACGAGATGTATCTTTTAACCCAGTTCATCTCTTCCTCCTCTTACTCTCTCATTTCCCTCCTCTCCTCTTGCTCTCGCATTTCCCTCCACTCCTCTCCACTATGACCAACGTGTTTCCCTGGCCGACATAAATGTCTATTGGGCTTCTCCAAATAGCCAGAAGTGTTATGATAGGCGATGAACCAGCCCACTGGGAGATGTTGGTAAGGAACTATGATGCCCTCGTTGCTTGGTAAGGAACTTCATCGGAGAGGGTGGAAACTGAAGACCCCAAATCAGGTACGAGCAGAGCTTATCAGGATCCAGGCAAAGGTGGGACAAACTCAACTTCAAGATTGAAGCTCGCATGATGGAGCGGGCTGATGCACCTTGGTCCTGGATAGAAGAGAGCGAAGATGAGGATGATATCTTCATGCCGCCACCCGTTGGAAGCAAGGCAAGAGCTGAGTGGGACAAGAGGCAGGATAAGAAGAAAGCGCAGGCCAAGAAGAGTCAAGCTGACATGACGGAGCAGGTTGCGGCACCTAGGGCCTGGATAGAAGAGAGCGAAGATGAGGATGACATCTTCATGCCGCCACCCATTGGAAGCAAGGCGAGAGTTGAGTGGGACAAGAGGCAGGAGAAGAAGAAAGCGCAGGCCAAGAAGAGCAAGTGCGAGGGATCATCAAAGGGAAAGGGCGAGGCATCATCGAAGGGAAAGGGAAAGGCATCATGCTAGGGATAGATAGGACTCTTATTTATGTACCGCAAGTTATGTTGAACTATGTTGCATGCTATGTTGAGTAGTTTGTCGAATAAAATCGTAAAATAATAGAATGGTGTCTCATATATAGGTAGATATATGTCTCATACATAAGTAGATGTCTCATGAATAGATAGACATGTCTCATACATAGATAAATATATGTCTCATACATAGATAAATATGTCTCATACATAGATAAATATATGTCTCGTATACCGATAGATAGATACGTCTGACGTCTCAGCGACGTCGTCTGCCGCGACGCTCGGGTGGTGGGTTAGGAGGCGTCGTCCAATCGAACTTGTGGGGAGGCCTAACCTGTCGGGGAGGAATCGCCGACCCATACTCATCGTACTGAGTCTCCTATGTGGGGTCAGGGGGGAGTCTAAAAAATGTTCAGCCAACTGCTCTGCGTCATGAAATCCTGAGTGCTATGATCAGCGTCCTGATCAGTCCAGGCGGATTCGGACATAGACGACTGATAGCCAGGCATAGACCCCTGCATTCCGAATGCTCCTGCACATGAAAACGAAGTATGTAAGAACTTGACATGAACTGAGCCTCGACGCTTATTTTGTAAGACACATACCCTGTGGCTATGGCTGTGGGCGAAACCCGTAGTTTGGCATGGGAGGGTGACCCCAAGGCTCATGCTGTTGGTGCTGCCACGACGAACCTCCATCGTGCAAAGGTGGCTGTTGCTGCCAACAGTCGAAAGAAGATTGTTGATGCCACGTCGAACCTCCAGCCTGGTCTGGGGAGGAGGTCTCGGAGTCGTCTGTGGTGTAAGCCGTGGACGGGGAGACTGTCGTAGGGGCGCGGGTGGCTGTTGCTGCTGGTGGTGCGTCGAGTGCCGCGGGGGACGCTGTGGTGCCGGGTGGTGAGCAATGTCCGAATGGCGGGTGGACGAGATAACCCCGTAGATATGCCGTATTGTAACACCCTCAGAATCGGACCTATGCAAGTTTCAGCGATTCCCGCCAAACCCGCATAGAAACGATTCAAAGGTGCCCACCAGGCACTTTCGTGCGGGTGGAAAACGAAGTAATAACATTACACAACAGTCCTCGATGGGACCCACAGAACAGATATATATACAAGCGACTCCATGAGTCAAGAATACAGATATAATATACAAAGATCCAAATCACCTTGAAAACGACAGAGCGTCCGGCTACGGATAAGATGCAAATGGGTCTAAGAGCCCTGAAGAATAACCAATGGCGTCCATAACCCTGCCCAGGCCAAGCCGGAAGGGTAACCCTGCTAACGACGTCGATCTCAAAACCTGCTTAAACAAAAGGGGTGCCGACAAAGGGCAAAGGAAAAAGAGGAGCGTCAGTACTGAGGCCAGTACACGGCGAGACTAGAATTCGGCGGTCCTCGCCTACAAAGGTATGGTGGACTGAAGCGGCAGCGGCAGCATGCTCTAAACAACCTATAGAGACTCGATACAACTGGCGGTTATCAGAGAGGGATAAGAAAGACTTAATCGGAACCAACCTGATACTACCACCAAACAAACCCATCCTCGTGTCTCCCCCTCGAGACCAAACGAGGAAGTAAACCGAGGAACTCACACGGTTGGCAGTTTTAGTTATTCAGTTATCGTTGCAGCAATTACTAGTCAGGTATAGATAATCATCCTGATAAAATAAACAGTGGGCACTTTTAGTTAACCATTCCGTTATAGTGGCAGCACTTACTAGTCAGATACAATTAGCATGAGATAACCCAAAACCCAGCAGTTGTTGGTACTTTTATTTAGCCATTCCGTTGTAGTTGCAATACTTACTAGTCAGATACAATTGTCGCAAGCGACAAACCAAACAAGCAATTGAGGGCAGTTTTTTTAGCCATTCCATTATAGTGAAGCTGATTACTAGTCACTATAAAGTCAAATTTATAGCACTACTTTAGTTATGCTTGTCTATGATCGAGATACTGTGCTCCAAGTCGTCCATAACCGCGGACACGGCTTTCAGAAAGTTTTACCCGGCCGGGGTGCACCAATAGCAACACACACTCGATCAACCTCGGAAAAACCAAAACAAAACCCAACGAGGCTTTCACGACAAAGCAATCACAGGATTCAGAAATATTTCAGGGGGCCACCCCATTGAGTAGACCCGCAACGAAGTAAGCTAGCTCCGAGATGGACTCAAGGTTTGCGACAATGGCTGTAAACGACTGGGAACCCGAAAGTGTGGCTGGGCTTGTCGATACCGCGAAAACACTCCGCTTACCTAAACAGTACAGTGTGCTCCTCGCACAATAGTAAATAAAGTAGTAGCATGGCATAAGTACAGGATAGTAAATAAAACCTCAAACTAGTTTGTGGCCCCAATAAATAAGACTGAATCAAGCTCTGGCTCAGGGGGGTCCCATATACCTCCCGGATGTGGATAGCGCGATAAATCAAGGAACAGGTATCAAGTACTCGGGGTCCTACGGGACACAAGTGGGCGTTCGGAAACCAAATATTATCTATCACCCACCGATGCCTCTGCTTACTTCAATTTTAGTTGTTAAACAGGAATTAAAGTGAACGATAAGTAAAACTAGGATCATCTCCATCAACAACATGCGGCAATACATCAACAACTATGGCACTGGACGACACGCAACAGCACTTGAGCAAGCGACTATGACGCGCAAGTCCAACTATCTAACAAACAACAGGTAATAGGGTGTGTCCAAGGCAATATAAGGCTGCAAGGGATATCACGGGTACGAAACACTAGAGCATCGCAACACAGATAGCAATAGATCAACAGGAGGGAACAAATACTATAAAAGTAAGATAGGTAGAAAGGGGGAGATGCTCGCCTGAAAACATTGTCGAAGGTTCAACCGAAGATCGGGTCGACACTCGCATCAACTCAACGGCCTTATCTGCGAAGAAGCAAAACACTAGAATAAACACCGGATGCAATATTTAATACAACGGCAGAAGATCGGCATGATGCATGTATGATGTATGCCATGGCAAAGATGAGATGCCATTAGGTCGTATTAAGCGGAACCGGGGTCCCGACAATTAAATAGGTGGTTCATGTTATTTAACTACCACGCAAATTAAATGTTGTATTAACAGGGCAAAAGATAGTACCGGTTCGATGCACAAATTTAAATGAGGCCAATATAAGACTAGATTTGCCTGCATATGGGCCCCATATTTAATTATGAGGTGAATCGGCATAAGGCCCCCAAACCACACAAATATGCATGCGGGTATGACAATTAAATATGCAACAAGTTGTTATTATATTATAAAATAGGGTTTCGGGAAGGGGTTCACACATTAGGGGTCTCGACGAACTTGGGGTGCCGGGGTTCGGGGTCGGTCTCAGGGTCCAGGGTTCGGAGCTGGGTCTCGACGGGATCGTTCTCGGATAACCGAGGTAGATCCTGTCGTCTCCGGGAAGTAGGGCTTGGTTCGGCGCCGGGGGCGCATCGGACTCGCCCTGGTCGTGTCGATCTTGTCGCATCCGTGTCGGCGAACTTGGCGTACCGAGGGTTCGGTCTTCCGATTCCGTGAGGGAGATCTTGATGTTCCGGGTAGGCGATCTTCGGGTGCGTCGAATCCATGCGGAAGGTCTTGTCGCACGGTGTCCGGGTAGGCGAACTTGTCGGTTCCGGTTTCGATTGTCGGTGATGATCTGGGAACGCACCGACGGTCTTGCTGTCCTAGTGAGGTACTCGTCAGACTTGTTCGATGGAGGTCGCTGAAGTTAGATAAAACGCCACTGATCCATCCTCACACGGTCGCCATCGCAATCATCTACACATCCCATATGCTCATGACCATACCAAAACAAAACGCCTGAAGCCACCTCTCTGGTACTAGAGGAACCCTCAAAGAGGCAGGAACCCCAGATGGTGGCAGGCACATAACGAGGACAAGGCTAGCAGGGAAGGCGGCGTGCACGGACAAGCTTGGCGGCCGAGATACGGGGCGGAGAGGCAAGGACGACGCGGCCAGGCCCGAGCAGAGGGCGGCACACGGCGACGAGGGCGGTAGGGAGAAAGGGGCCGACGGCGGGTTGGTGGCGACGGGCGGCGCGGAGCCGGCGGGAGGCGGCCAGAGGTGGGGTCGCGCGCCGGCGAGCTCCGCAGCGGGGACGCAGAGCCGGGGAGAGGCGGGCGGAGGCCGGAGGCGGGAGCGGTGGCCGGCGGAAGGCGGAGGCGCGCACTGGCGGGGAGATGCGGGCGCGGCCGGGAGACGGCGAGCCTGGCGGGGCGGAGCGGTTGCAGCGGCTGGAGAGGGGAGACGAGCGGCGCCGCGGCCGGAGGCGGGTAGAGGCGGGACGCGCACGCGGAGGTGGGCCGTGGCCGGAGGCGGCGAGGTCTGGGGAGGCTCGGGGGCGCGCGGCGGGAGGCACAGGACGGCGTGGTGAGCAGGGGCGGCGCCGGAGGACGCGCGGGACGGTGCGGCAGCGAGGGGAGCTGGCGGGGGCGGACGCGTCCGGGGCAGGGCGGAAGGCGGAGCCGGGAGGGCGAGCCGGCGCTGAGAGAGGGAGGGAGGAGGAAGAAGGACGCGGGGTGGGGAGGCCTGGTCGCGCGGGGGGGTCCGGGGTGGCGTGGGCGGTACAGGACAGGGTGGGCCAGGGCGAGTGGGGTCCGGCGGGTGGGGTGCGTGCGTGAGTGGGGGAGAGAGGGAGGGCTGAGCGCTGGCGTGTGAGGT
Source organism: Avena sativa (assembly GCA_916181665.1). Taxonomy (NCBI): domain Eukaryota; kingdom Viridiplantae; phylum Streptophyta; class Magnoliopsida; order Poales; family Poaceae; genus Avena; species Avena sativa. Next base: position 35,437,709 of record OV702285.1, on the reverse strand, counting down.
GTGTGGTGTGTGTTGAGAGGGAGTGGGGGTGGGCTTAGCCTAGGTGGCAGCATGGGATTGGGTGGGGGATAGGGCCAGGTGAGGTGGCGACTCGTGATAGGAGGGGGTGAGGTGGAGGGGAGGGCTGGGTAGATAGGTTGGTAGAAAAGGGTTTAGGTGGGACTGGTTGGTTGGGCCGATTATATTTCTGGGGTGGTCGTTCGGGTCGATTCGGCCCGTTCGACTGCCCCACTAAAATAATTCAAACTTTTATTTTAATTTGCAATATATTTTTGTAAATAGTTTTTAGACAAACAAAATATCCGGAAGCATCCGGGGGTTTAATTTGAAATAGAAGGAGGGCTAGTTTCAGAAAAACCATAGACTTTCGCAAATAGTTTTTAGGCAAGATAATATGCATGATGATGACGATGCTCAAATGCAATGTGGCATGATGACATGAGCATGCGGTCCTGATGATGCAATGCACAAAAACAACGCGATTTTCTAGTAGTGGTTTTGCGGGATGCCACAATTCGACACCACTAACAATGGATCTCGCCCTCGAGATCCGCCTCATGGTACCGGAAAGAAGGTCGGCGATCTGCGTCTTCTCGCATCGTGTAGATCCTCGCGACTCCACTAACGAGGGTTCATCCTCCATCTTGAAATCGGCGACACCACCAACAAAGGTTCGTTGTTCCTGATCGACGAGAGAACACTCCGGAGAACAAAGGACGAAGGTAGAGGTATCAAACGTTAAGGCCACCTCTAACTTCCATTAGAAGAGGAAAAGTTACATTGATCCACCAGTTCGATGTACAGAGCGAACAGTAAGTGTCGGGTAGGGTGATCAGTCCATCCCGTACCCAAACTATCAACTCTATACATGAGTAGGAGAATCAGGCAACTCAACTCTCGAGATTTAGACTGAAGATCTTCATAGGCGGTATCCGGATCAAAGGGATGATGCCAGCAGAAATCGTATGAAAGACACAATGATTAGGTTCCGCGATGGTTCCATTGGCATGAACAACACATGCTCAAGGTATACTCCAACTTCACCAATGCTCGTCCTTCTCATATGTGTTTCACGACACTGATATCCAGCAAGGAACACATATGGATAAAGAGCTCAAGAACAAAAGATTGGAGGAAGGGTACAACAGACAAGTTGCAGATTGATGATCATAGCACCTCCGTTACAAAAGGGAGAAAGCGAAACCCTGAAGGTACGACAGAAACCCAACCACGAGAAATCCTGGACTCGAAGAGAGAGAAGAGGGCGGATTCAAAACACGTCGAGATAAGAGGAGAATAGCAGAGGGGTAAGAAGTAAAATCAGACCTAATCAGAACTATACAACCGGTTTTGCAAAAATAGTTTTGACACTCTACTTCGGCCGTTAGCTAGGTTACTCTGTAACACCCTCAGAATCGGCCCTATGCAAGTTTTAGCGAAATTCGCCAAACCCGCATAGAAACGATTCAAAGGTGCCCACCAGGCACTTTCATGCGGGTGGAAAACGAAGTAATAACATTACACAACAGTCCTCGATGGGACCCACAGAACAGATATATATACAACAGCGACTCAATGAGTCAAGAATACAGATATAATATACAAAGATCCAAATCACCTTGAAAACGATAGTGCGTCCAGCTACGGACAAGATGCAAATGGGGCTAAGAGCCCTGAAGAATAACCAATGGCGTCCATAACCCTGCCCAGGCCAAGCCGGAAGGGTAACCCTGCTAACGACGTCGATCTCAAAACCTGCTTAAACAAAAGGGGTGCCGACAAAGGGCAAAGGAAAAAGAGGAGCGTCAGTACTGAGGCCAGTACACGGCGAGACTAGAATTCGGCGGTCCTCGCCTACATAGGTATGGTGGACTGAAGCGGCAGCATGCACTAAACAACCTATAGAGACTCGATACAACTGACGGTTATCAGAGAGGGTTAAGAATGTCCTACTCGGATCCAATCTGAAGCTAACACCAAACAAACCCGCCCTGGTATTTCCCCCTCGCGACCAAACGAGGAAGTCAACCGAGGAACTCACACCGTTGGCAGTTTTATTTGTTCGGTTATCGTTGCGGCAATTACTAGTCAAGTATAGATAATCATTCTGATAAAAAAAGCAGTGGGCACTTTTAATTAACCATTCCGTTGTAGTTGCAACACTTACTAGTCAAATACAATAAGCGTGAGATATTCCCAAAACCCAGCAGTTGTTGGTACTTTTATTTAGCCATTCCGTTGTAGTTGCAATACTTACTAGTCAGATACAATGGTCGCTGGCGACGACCCAAGCAAGCAATTGTTGGCAGTTTTATTTAGCCATTCCATTATAGTGAAGCTGATTACTAGTCATTATGAAGTCAAATTTATAGCACTACTTTAGTTATAGTTGTCTATGATCGAGATACTGTGCTCCAAGTCGTCCATAACCGCGGACACGGCTTTCAGAAAGTTTTAACCCGGCCGGGGTGCACAAATAGCAACACACACACGATCAACCTCGGAAAAACCAAAACAAAACCCAACGAGGCTTTCACGACAAAGCAATCACAGGATTCAGAAATATTTCAGGGGGCCACCCCATTGAGTAGATCCGCAACGAAGTAAGCTAGCTCCGAGACGGACTCAAGGTTTGCGACAATGGCTGTAAACGACTGGGAACCCGAAAGTGTGGCTGGGCTTGTCGATACCGCGAAAACACTCCGCTTACCTAAACAGTACAGTGTGCTCCTCGCAGAATCGTAAATAAACAGTAGCATGGCATAAGTACAGGATCGTAAATAAAACCTCAAACTAGTTTGTGGCCCCAAGAAATAAGACTGAATCAAGCTCTGGCTAAGGGGGGCCCATACTCCCCGTATGTGGATAGCGCGATAAATCAAGGAACAGGTATCAAGTACTCGGGGTCCTACGGGACACAAGTGGGCGTTCGGAAACCAAATATTTCTATCACCCACCGATGCCTCTGCTTACTTCAATTTTAGTTGTTAAACAGGAATTAAAGTGAACGATAAGTAAAACCATGATCATATCCAACATCAACATGCGGCAATACATCAGCAACTGAGGCACTTGACGACACGCAACAGCACTTGAGCAAGCGACTACGACGCGCAAGTCCAACTATCTACCAAACAACAGGTAATAGGATGTGTCCAAGGCAATATAAGGCTGCAGGGGATATCACGGGTACGAAAACTAGAGCAACGCAACACAGATAGCAATAGATCAACAGGAGGGAAATAAATACTATAAAAGTAAGATAGGTAGAAAGGGGGAGATGCTCGCCTGAAAACATTGTCGAAGGTTCATCCGAAGATCGGGCGAAGCTCACATCAACTCAACGGCCTTATCCGCGAAGAAGCAAAACACTAGAATAAACACCGGATGCAATATTTAATACTACGGAAAAAGATCGGGCATGATGCATGTATGATGTATGGCATGGCAAAGGTGCGGTGCAATTAGGTCATATTAAGTGGAACCGGGGTCCCGACAATTAAATATATGGTTCTAGTTGTTTAGATACCCCGCATTTTAAATGTTGTTTAACAAGGCAGAATATATCACCGGTTCGCTATACAAATTTAAATGAGGCCAATATGAGACTAGATTTGCCCGCATATGGACCCCATATTTAATTGTTGGTGAATCGGCATAAGGCCCCCAAACCACATGAATGTATGCATGCAAGACAATTATTATGCGACAAGTTGTATTATGTTAAAAAATAGGGTTTCGGGAAGGGGTTCACACATTAGGGTTCTCGACGGTCTTGGGGTTCTGGGGTTCGGGGTTCGGTCTCAGGGTCCAGGGTTCGACGGGTCAAGGTTCGGACTCCGGGATCGATCTTCGGATCTCAACATGGCCGGTCTTGGTGACGATCTTGTCCGATGGGGATCTTGGTTCAACCTCATCGCGGTCTTCGGGTCCGAGGGAAGTTCATGTCGTACCCGTGTCGACGACCTTGGCGTTCAGGGGGAGTTCCCGGTGTCCGAGGAGAAGATCTTGGCGTCCGAGGGTTTCTCCGCGTCCGTGGTGCGTCCGTGATGTAGATCTTGTCGGTTCCCTGTCGGAGGCCTGCGGGGTTCGACTGTGTCTTGGCGTCCCCTGAGGAAGATCATGTCGAGCCATCGGGTTTGGTTCGGGCTTCGGGTCTGTGGTGGCGTCATCGGTGCTCCATGAACAACTTGTCGTACCGACGTCACCGGATCCTCGGCTTGGCATGCATCACCCCTTGATCACATATCGGCGTACTCGGGGTTCCGGCTCGATGGCGAACTTGGGTTGGTTGCGGTCACTATGGAAGTTGAGCTTGTTTGTCGTCGTTGTATCGCAGAGGTTGTCCCGCGTCTTGTAGTAGCAGTACCACATCCGTACCGCATCGACACAGCAACGATAGCACCCGTCCAGGCGTGGCATGAACCGGCTGCAGCTGGCTTGCAGGGCGACAGAGGGGCCAGAGACGGTGGCGTGACGCAGGAGGAGGTGGCTTGGTGCAGAGGTGGCCCGACGCGGCGCCGAGGTCGGGGTCCAGGCGAGGAAGCTCAGCGGAGGGCCGGCCCAGGTATGTGGGGCGCGGCCGCGCGGACGGGGTGGGGCACCGGAGGGTCTGCGAGAGCCACGGCGAGGTCAAGCCCGCGTGGCCGTCGGGACAGGGCCGGCGAGAGGAACCGCAGCGGCGGCGGTGGCCTGACGGTGGCTGTGCGAGCCGACGGGGAGGCCCAGGGGCGCGGGGTCGGGTCGAGCGGGCGCGGAGGCAGGGTCTTCGGCCGAGCGGGGCGAGCCCGAGGTGGGGGCGGCGAGGGGAGGTCCGCGCGGAGGGGGCCGAGGCGGCGCCGGAGCTTGCTAAGGGCGTGGCGGCGGGCTCGGCCGGGGACGCTTGCGGGCGGAGCTCGGGGGGGAAAGGACGCAGAGGGAGAGGAACGTGGCGAGGGGGAAGGTGGTCGCCGGGGCTGGGCGGGGGAGAGAGGGCCGGAGGCGGGGCGAGGAGCTTGGGGAGAGGAGGGCCAGGCAGCGGGGCGAGGAGCTTGGGGAGAGGAGGGCCAGGCGGCGGGGCGGCGCTGAGCGGGGAGAGGGCGAGCGGCGAGAGAGGCGTGAAGCGGCGCGCGGCACAGAGGGTGGAGGGTGGCCGGCGCCGGCGGGGAGGGCGGCGTCGGGGCTGGGGGAGAGCACGGGGGAGGGCGCGTGGGGAGGTTGAGGAAGGAGAGAGGCAGCGCGGGGACAGGGGCCAGGGGTGGGGTCCACGCGGGAGGTGGGGTCTGCAGGCGCTGGGGATCTGCTGCGTGCGGGGTGGCTGCGTGCGTGTGTTTTGTACTGGGGTGTGGGGTGTGGGTTGTGTGTGTCCCAGGTGGAGTGGAGGTGAGGGAGTGGGGGGTTAGGTGGCGGCGTCTGGTTGGTTGGGGGATAGGGAGAGGGTGAGGTGGCAGCCTGTGATAGGTGGGGGTGAGGTGGAGGGGGTGTGTGGGTAGATAGGTTGGTAGCTGTAGGATTATGGGTGGGCCGATTGTTTGTACTGGGGGTGGTCGTTCGGGTCGATTCGGCCCGTTCGACTGCCCCACTAAAAATAATGCAACATTTTATTTATTTAAACGGACCGTTTGCAAAACATATTTAGTCAAAACAAAATATTCCGGCGACCCGGGTTTGCGTTTGAATAAAGACGGGGCGTTTAGAAAACAAGAACCGGTTTTTCCGAAAATAGTTTTGTACAAGCACATGCAAGATGATGACGATGCTCAAATGCAATGTGGCATGATGACATGAGCATGCGGTCATGATGATGCAATGCACAAAAACAACGCGATTTTCTAGTAGTGGTTTTTGCGGGATGCCACAATTCGACACCACTAACAATGGATCTCGCCCTCGAGATCCGCCTCATGGTACCGGAAGGAAGGTCGGTGATCTGCGTCTTCTCGCTTCGTGTAGTTCCTCGCAACACCACTATCAAGAGGTCGTTGTCCGTGATCGTCGAGGGAACACTCCGGGAACAAAAGGTCGAAGGTAGAGGTATCAACAAATAAAGCCACCTCTAGCTTCGATGGAAAGAGGGAACCGATGCATCCTCATCCACCGCAATGTACAAAAGCGAATAGAAGGGGTAGTCGGCATGGGGGCCAATCCATCACGCACCCAAACTATTACTCTGCACAATCAGTAGAAAAGAGTGCAACCATTCTCGGAATCAGACTGAAGATCTCGACAAACGGGGTTCGGAAACAAATGAGTGATGCAGACTCTGCATCGGATCTGGCGTAGAGGATGTCGTCGCGTCGGAAAACACCGGAAGGGACAAACAAGGAACAAAGAATGGTACCACAGAAGACGAATTCCTCAGGCAGCATGAACACCGGATGGTAGAACACTCAAACCCGCAAAACCACCCCTAGAAAATCGCGTTGTTTTTGTGCATTGCATCATCATGACCGCATGCTCATGTCATCATGCCACATTGCTTTTGAGCATCGTCATCATCTTGCATTTGCTTGCATAAAACTATTTGCAGAAAAACCTAAATTGTTTTCCAAACGCCCCATCTTAATTCAAACGCCAAAACCCCGGGTCTCCGGATTATTTTATTTGTCTGCTATCGGTTTGCAAACGATGCATTTAAAACAAATAAAATATTATATTATTCTAGTGGGGGCAGTCGAACGGGCCGAAACGACCCGAACGACCACCCCCCGTCCAAACAATCGGCCCACCCGTAATCCTTTTGCTACCAGATAACCTACCCAGCCCTCCCCTCCACCTCACCCCCTCCTATCACGAGTGGCCACCTCACCTCACCCTTCCCCCCTAGCCTATCCCCATCTGCCACCTGCCCCCCCCCCCCCCCCCCTCTCTCTCATCTCTCTCCCTCCAGCCACATCCCACACCACTCTCTCTCCCAGCACACACCCAACTCGCGCACACCACGCGCACCCACGCTCCCACCGCACGCCTGCTTGGCCCCACCCACAGCCTGGGCCCCGCCCACGCGCCAGTGCGCGGCCACGGCCCCGACCCCGCTCCCCGCGCCCGTCTCCTACCTCGCTCCCTCCTTCCTCTCTCCCTCTCCCCTCTCTCTGCAGCCGCCGGCGGCCTCGCCGCGCCGCCAGCGTCTCCGCCGCCCTTCCTCCGGCGCGCGGCCCTGCTCTGCCTCTCCGCCACCACCCGCCTCCCGCCGGCAGCCGCGGCTCCCTTCCTCCTCCCCACCCGACGCGCCCCACCCTCCTCTGCGTCCTCTCAGGCGTGCGCCGCCTCCGGCCACATCCCCCCTCGCCGGCGCCCTCCCTCCTTCGGTGCGCGCCGCCGTTCCCCGCCAGGCCGCCTCCCTCGCCCCGCCATGCTCCCGCCGGCGCGCGGCCCCGCCCCCTCTCACCGGCGCCTTCTCCGGTCCTCGCCGCTCGCCGCTTCCACGCCACCGCCCGCCGGCCCCTCTCCACCCCGAGCTCCCTCTCCACCGCCCTTTGCCCGTCCCCGTCGTCCTCGGCCCGTCCTGCGCCGCCCCTGCTCGCCTCGCCGGACCGCCGTCCGCCGCCGCCCCGTGGTCGCGCCCGCGCCGCCCCGGCCCCCAAGTCTGCCTCGTCGAGCCCTCCGTCGCCAGGGCCGCAGCCAACCCGCCTCCACCTCGCCTCCGTCTGGCTGCGCGCCTACAGACCGCCTCCGTCGTCGCCGCTGCGAGTGCTTCTCCATCGAGCTGTCCTGGACGCGTCTCCCTGGGCCCGGTCGTCGAGCGCCGCCTAGCCCCTGGTCTGCGAGCTCGCCGTCGTCGCTCCTGGCCTGCGAGCCCTGCCTCGGGCAGCACCTCCCCTTGGCGCTGTCGCGGGCGTCGTTTGGTCCCCTCTGCGTCGCGCGCCGCTGCGGCCCTGCTGCCCGTGTCGATGACAACAAGGATGCGTGGTTTGGTCCTCTGCCAAGGGGGTGTGTGCTTCGGAGCTGTAAGGCGGCCATGCGACCAGATCGACAACGGGAAGCACAAGAAGGACCTTTGACTAGTTTATCCAAGTTCTTCCCGGAACGAAGACCGTCGAGACCCCGAGTGCGCCTACACGGATTCGTTGACCGAAGGAATTCTACACAGAGCGCTGAGGCCGCCACCTCGGATCCACAAGATCTGCCCCGCGGAGCCGAATACCGCAGGACGCCAAGCTCTCCCGCAGGACCCCGAAGACCGAACCCTGGCGCGTCGAGTTCTTCTTCCCGGATTCAAGGACTCCGACATGGTGCGACAAGTACCTCCACCCGAGCATAAGACCGGTCGAAAACGCCAAGATCTCCAATCGGATCCGAGAACGCCAAGTGCTTCACCCCGAACGCCAAGACCGACCCGACTCGAGGACACGACAAGATCTTCGCGACGACAAGATCGGCACCGACCAGAGCGAGTCCGATGCGCCCCCGACGCCAACCAAGTACTTCGTCCCGGATGCGCCAAGATCTACCCAGTTATCCGAGAACGCTTCCGCCGAGACCGAACCCGTCGAACCCTGGACCCTGAGACCGAACCCCGAACCCCCGGATCCCCAAGACCGTCGAGACCCTCAATGTGTGAACCCCTTCCCGAAAACCCTATTTTATATTATAATACAACTTGTCGCATAATAATTGGTCATGCATGCATACTTGTTTGTGGTTTGGGGGCCTTATGCCGATTCACCTCATAATTAAATATGGGGCCCATATGCGGGCAAATCTAGCCTTATATTGGCCTCATTTAAACTTGTGTAGCGAACAGGTGCTATCTTTTGCCATAATAATCCAACATCTAAATTGCGGGGTATCTCAATAACTTGAACCGTTTAATTAATTGTCGGGACCCCGGTTCCGCTTAATATGACCTAATTGCATCGCACCTTTGCCATGTCATACATCATACATGCATCATGCCGATCTTCTGCCGTTGTATTAAATATTGCATCCGGTGTCTCTTCTAGTGTTTGCTTCTTCGCGGATAAGGCCGTTGAGTTGATGTGAGCTTCGCCCCGATCTCCGGTTGAACCTTCGACAATGTTTTCAGGCGAGCATCTCCCCCTTTCTACCTATCTTCCTTTTATAGTATTTATTCCCTCCTGTTGATCTATTGCTATCTGTGTTGCGATGCTCTAGTCTTTCGTACCCGTGATATCCCTCGCAGCCTTATATTGCCTTGGACACATCCTATTACCTGTTGTTTGGTAGATAGATGGACTTGCGCGTCGTAGTCGCTTGCTCAAATGTTGTTGCGTGCCGTCAAGTACCACAGTTGTTGGAGAAATGCCGCATGTTGATGTTGGATATGATCATGGTTTTACTTATCGTTCACTTTAATTCCTGTTTAACAACTAAAATTGAAGTAAGCAGAGGCATCGGTGGGTGATAGAAAATATTTGGTTTCCGAACGCCCACTTGTGTCCCGTAGGACCCCGAGTACTTGATACATGTTCCTTGTTTTATCGCGCTATCCACATCCGGGAGGTATATGGGACCCCCCCTTAGCCAGAGCTTGATTCAGTCTTATTTCTTGGGGCCACAAACTAGTTTGAGGTTTTATTTACGATCCTGTACTTATGCCATGCTTTACTGCTTTATTTACGATTGTGCGATGGATAGCACACTGTACTGTTTAGGTAAGCGGAGTGTTTTCGCGGTATCGACAAGCCCAGCCACACTTTCGGGTTCCCAGTCGTTTACAGCCATTGTCGCAAACCTTGAGTCCGTTTCGGAGTCAGCTAACTTCGTTGCGGGTCTACTCAATAGGGTGGCCCCCTGAAATAATTCTGAATCCTGTGATTGCTTTGTCGTGAAAGCCTCGTTGGGTTTTGATTTGGTTTTTCCGAGGTTGATCGAGTGTGTGTTGCTATTGGTGCACCCCGGCCGGGTAAAACTTTCTGAAAGCCGTGTCCGCGGTTATGGACGACTTGGAGCACAGTATCTCGATCATAGACAAGCATAACTAAAGTAGTGCTATAAATTTGACTTTATAATGACTAGTAATCAGCTTCACTATAACGGAATGGCTAATTAATACTGCCCACAATTGCTTGTTTGGAGTGTCGCTTGCGACCATTGTACCTGACTAGTAATTATGACAACTACAACGGAATGGCTAAATAAAAGTGCCAACATCTGCTGGGTTTTGGGTTATCTCATGCTATTTGTAACTGATTAGTAAGTGATGCAACTATAACCGAATGGTTAACTAAAATGGCCCACTGCTTATTTTATCCGGACGATTATCCACACCTGACTAGTAATTGCTGCAACGATAACTGAATAAATAAAACTGCCAACTGTGTGAGTTCCTCGGTTGACTTGCTCGTTTGGTCTCGAGGGGGAAACACCAGGATGGGTTTGTTTGGTGTTAGCTTCAGGTTGGATCCGGATAGGTCATTCTTATCCCTCTCTGATAACCGCCAGTTGTATTGAGTCTCTATAGGTTGTTTAATGCATGCTGCCGCTGCCGCTCAGTCCACCATACCTATGTAGGCGAGGACCGCCGAATTCTAGTCTCGCCGTGTACTGGCCTCAGTACTGACGCTCCTCTTTTTCCTTTGCCCTTTGTCGGCACCCCTTTTGTTTAAGCAGGTTTTGAGATCGACGCCGTTAGCAGGGTTACCCTTCCGGCTTGGCCTGGGCAGGGTTATGGACGCCATTGGTTATTCTTCAGGGCTCTTAGCCCCATTTGCCTCTTGTCCGTAGCTGGACGCTGTGTCGTTTTCCAAGGTGATTTGGATCTTTGTATATTATATCTGTATTCTTGACTCCTTGAGTCGCTGTTGTATATATATCTGTTCTGTGGGTCCCATCGAGGACTGTTGTGTAATGTTATTACTTCGTTTTCCCACCCGCACGAAAGTGCCTGGTGGGCACCTTTGAATCGTTTCTATGCGGGTTTGGCGGGTTTTCGCTAAAACTTGCATAGGTCCGATTCTGAGGGTGTTACAGAGTGGTATCAGAGCTCAGCAGTTGCGATACCCCACAAGTCCAGCCTGTAGGATAACCTAGCTAACGGCCGAAGTAGAGTGTCAAAACTATTTTTCAAAATCGGTTGGATAGTTCTGATTAGGTCTGATTTTACTCCTTACCCCTCTGCTGTTCTCCTCTTATCTCGACGCGTTTTGAATCCGCTCTCGTCTCTTTCTTCGAGTCCAGTCTCTTTCTTCGAGTCCAGGAATTCTCGTGGTTGGGTTTCCGTCGTACCTTCAGGGTTTCGCTTCCTCCTTTGGAAACGGTGTGCTACCATCCGGTGTTCATGCTGCCTGAGTAATCCGTCTACTGCGGTACCATTCTTTGTTCCTTGTTTGTGCCTTCCGGTGTTTTCCGACGCGACGACATCATCTACGCCCGATCCGATGCAGAGTCTGCATCACTCCTTTGTTTCTGAACCTCGTATGTTGAGATCTTCAGTCTGATTCCGAGAATGGTTGCATGCTTTTCCACTGATTGTGCGGAGTAATAGTTTGGGTGCGTGATGGATTGGCCCCCATGCCGACTACCCCTTCTATTCGCTTTTGTACATTGAAGTGGATGAGAATGCATCGGTTCCCCCATCGAAGCTAGAGGTGGCTTTATTTGTTGATACCTCTACCTTCGACCTTTTGTTCCCGGAGTGTTCTCTCGACGATCACGGACAACGACCTCTTGTTAGTGGTGTCGCGAGGATCTACACAAAGCGAGAAGATGCAGATCGCCGACCTTCCTTCCGGTAACATGAGGCGGATCTCGAGGGCGAGATCCATTGTTAGTGGTGTCGAATTGTGGCATCCCGCAAAACCACCACTAGAAAATCGCGTTGTTTTTGTGCATTGCATCATCATGACCGCATGCTCATGTCATCATGCCACATTGCTTTTGAGCATCGTCATCATCTTGCATTTGCTTGCATAAAACTATTTGCAGAAAAACCTAAATTGTTTTCCAAACGCCCCATCTTAATTCAAACGCCAAAACCCCGGGTCTCCGGATTATTTTATTTGTCTGCTATCGGTTTGCACACGGTGCATTTAAAACAAATAAAATATTATATTATTCTAGTGGGGGCAGTCGAACGGGCTGAAACGACCCGAACGACCACCCCCAGTCCAAACAATCGGCCCACCCGTAATCCTTTTGCTACCAGATAACCTACCCAGCCCTCCCCTCCACCTCACCCCCTCCTATCACGAGTCGCCACCTCACCTCACCCTTCCCCCCTAGCCTATCCCCATCTGCCACCTGCCCCCCCTCTCTCTCCTCTCTCTCCCTCCAGCCACATCCCACACCACTCTCTCTCCCAGCACACACCCAACTCGCGCACACCACGCGCACCCACGCTCCCACCGCACGCCTGCTTGGCCCCACCCACAGCCTGGGCCCCGCCCACGCGCCAGTGCGCGGCCACGTCCCCGACCCCGCTCCCCGCGCCCGTCTCCTACCTCGCTCCCTCCTTCCTCTCTCCCTCTCCCCTCTCTCTGCAGCCGCCGGCGGCCTCGCCGCGCCGCCAGCGTCTCCGCCGCCCTTCCGCCGGCACGCGGCCCTGCTCTGCCTCTCCGCCACCACCCGCCTCCCGCCGGCAGCCGCGGCTCCCTTCCTCCTCCCCACCCGACGCGCCCCACCCTCCTCTGCGTCCTCTCAGGCGTGCGCCGCCTCCGGCCACATCCCCCCTCGCCGGCGCCCTCCCTCCTTCGGTGCGCGCCGCCGTTCCCCGCCAGGCCGCCTCCCTCGCCCCGCCATGCTCCCGCCGGCGCGCGGCCCCGCCCCCTCTCACCGGCGCCTTCTCCGGTCCTCGCCGCTCGCCGTTCCACGCCACCGCCCGCCGGCCCCTCTCCATCCCGAGCTCCCTCTCCACCGCCCTTTGCCCGTCCCCGTCGTCCTCGGCCCGTCCTGCGCCGCCCCTGCTCGCCTCGCCGGACCGCCGTCCGCCGCCGCCCCGCGGTCGCGCCCGCGCCGCCCCGGCCCCCAAGTCTGCCTCGTCGAGCCCTCCGTCGCCAGGGCCGCAGCCAACCCGCCTCCACCTCGCCTCCGTCTGGCTGCGCGCCTGCAGACCGCCTCCGTCGTCGCCGCCGCGAGTGCTTCTCCATCGAGCTGTCCTGGACGCGTCTCCCTGGGCCCGGTCGTCGAGCGCCGCCTAGCCCCTGGTCTGCGAGCTCGCCGTCGTCGCTCCTGGCCTGCGAGCCCTGCCTCGGGCAGCACCTCCCCTTGGTGCTGTCGCGGGCGTCGTTCGGTCCCCTCTGCGTCGCGCGCCGCTGCGGCCCTGCTGCCCGTGTCGATGACAACAAGGATGCGTGGTTTGGTCCTCTGCCAAGGGGGTGTGTGTTTCGGAGCTGTAAGGCGGCCATGCGACCAGATCGACAACGGGAAGCACAAGAAGGACCTTTGACTAGTTTATCCAAGTTCTTCCCGGAACCAAGACCGTCGAGACCCCGAGTGCGCCTACACGGATTCGTTGACCGAAGGAATTCTACACAGAGCGCTGAGGCCGCCACCTCGGATCCACAAGATCTGCCCCGCGGAGCCGAATACCGCAGGACGCCAAGCTCTCCCGCAGGACCCCGAAGACCGAACCCTGGCGCGTCGAGTTCTTCTTCCCGGATTCAAGGACTCCGACATGGTGCGACAAGTACCTCCACCCGAGCATAAGACCAGTCGAAAACGCCAATATCTCCAATCGGATCCGAGAACGCCAAGTGCTTCACCCCGAACGCCAAGACCGACCCGACTCGAGGACACGACAAGATCTTCGCGACGACAAGATCGGCACCGACCAGGGCGAGTCCGATGCGCCCCCGACGCCAACCAAGTACTTCGTCCCGGATGCGCCAAGATCTACCCAGTTATCCGAGAACGCTTCCGCCGAGACCGAACCCGTCGAACCCTGGACCCTGAGACCGAACCCCGAACCCCCGGATCCCCAAGACCGTCGAGACCCTCAATGTGTGAACCCCTTCCCGAAAACCCTATTTTATATTATAATACAACTTGTCGCATAATAATTGGTCATGCATGCATACTTGTCTGTGGTTTGGGGGCCGTATGCCGATTCACCTCATAATTAAATATGGGGCCCATATGCGGGCAAATCTAGCCTTATATTGGCCTCATTTAAACTTGTGTAGCGAACAGGTGCTATCTTTTGCCATAATAATCCAACATCTAAATTGCGGGGTATCTCAATAACTTGAACCGTTTAATTAATTGTCGGGACCCCGGTTCCGCTTAATATGACCTAATTGCATCGCACCTTTGCCATGTCATACATCATACATGCATCATGCCGATCTTCTGCCGTTGTATTAAATATTGCATCCAGTGTCTCTTCTAGTGTTTGCTTCTTCGCGGATAAGGCCGTTGAGTTGATGTGAGCTTCGCCCCGATCTCCGGTTGAACCTTCGACAATGTTTTCAGGCGAGCATCTCCCCCTTTCTACCTATCTTCCTTTTATAGTATTTATTCCCTCCTGTTGATCTATTGCTATCTGTGTTGCGATGCTCTAGTCTTTCGTACCCGTGATATCCCTCGCAGCCTTATATTGCCTTGGACACATCCTATTACCTGTTGTTTGGTAGATAGATGGACTTGCGCGTCGTAGTCGCTTGCTCAAATGTTGTTGCGTGCCGTCAAGTACCACAGTTGTTGGAGAAATGCCGCATGTTGATGTTGGATATGATCATGGTTTTACTTATCGTTCACTTTAATTCCTGTTTAACAACTAAAATTGAAGTAAGCAGAGGCATCGGTGGGTGATAGAAAATATTTGGTTTCCGAACGCCCACTTGTGTCCCGTAGGACCCCGAGTACTTGATACCTGTTCCTTGTTTTATCGCGCTATCCACATCCGGGAGGTATATGGGACCCCCCTTAGCCAGAGCTTGATTCAGTCTTATTTCTTGGGGCCACAAACTAGTTTGAGGTTTTATTTACGATCCTGTACTTATGCCATGCTTTACTGCTTTATTTACGATTGTGCGATGGATAGCACACTGTACTGTTTAGGTAAGCGGAGTGTTTTCGCGGTATCGACAAGCCCAGCCACACTTTCGGGTTCCCAGTCGTTTACAGCCATTGTCGCAAACCTTGAGTCCGTTTCGGAGTCAGCTAACTTCGTTGCGGGTCTACTCAATGGGGTGGCCCCCTGAAATAATTCTGAATCCTGTGATTGCTTTGTCGTGAAAGCCTCGTTGGGTTTTGATTTGGTTTTTCCGAGGTTGATCGAGTGTGTGTTGCTATTGGTGCACCCCGGCCGGGTAAAACTTTCTGAAAGCCGTGTCCGCGGTTATGGACGACTTGGAGCACAGTATCTTGATCATAGACAAGCATAACTAAAGTAGTGCTATAAATTTGACTTTATAATGACTAGTAATCAGCTACACTATAACGGAATGGCTAATTAATACTGCCCACAATTGCTTGTTTGGAGTGTCGCTTGCGACCATTGTACCTGACTAGTAATTATGACAACTACAACGGAATGGCTAAATAAAAGTGCCAACATCTGCTGGGTTTTGGGTTATCTCATGCTATTTGTAACTGATTAGTAAGTGATGCAACTATAACCGAATGGTTAACTAAAATGGCCCACTGCTTATTTTATCAGGACGATTATCCACACCTGACTAGTAATTGCTGCAAGGATAACTGAATAAATAAAACTGCCAACTATGTGAGTTCCTCGGTTGACTTCCTCGTTTGGTCTCGAGGGGGAAACACCAGGATGGGTTTGTTTGGTGTTAGCTTCAGGTTGGATCCGGATAGGTCATTCTTATCCCTCTCTGATAACCGCCAGTTGTATTGAGTCTCTATAGGTTGTTTAATGCATGCTGCCGCTGCCGCTCAGTCCACCATACCTATGTAGGCGAGGACCGCCGAATTCTAGTCTCGCCGTGTACTGGCCTCAGTACTGACGCTCCTCTTTTTCCTTTGCCCTTTGTCGGCACCCCTTTTGTTTAAGCAGGTTTTGAGATCGACGCCGTTAGCAGGGTTACCCTTCCGGCTTGGCCTGGGCAGGGTTATGGACGCCATTGGTTATTCTTCAGGGCTCTTAGCCCCATTTGCCTCTTGTCCGTAGCTGGACGCTGTGTCGTTTTCCAAGGTGATTTGGATCTTTGTATATTATATCTGTATTCTTGACTCCTTGAGTCGCTGTTGTATATATATCTGTTCTGTGGGTCCCATCGAGGACTGTTGTGTAATGTTATTACTTCGTTTTCCCACCCGCACGAAAGTGCCTGGTGGGCACCTTTGAATCGTTTCTATGCGGGTTTGGCGGGTTTTCGCTAAAACTTGCATAGGTCCGATTCTGAGGGTGTTACAGAGCGTCCCCCGCGTCCGCCTCCTCGGTGCCCTCCTCTCCTCTGCGAGCTCCGCCTGCGAAGCCGGCCGCCGCCTTCCGTTCGCCTCCAGTGCTCGTGCGTCTGGCCCTTGTCGTCGTGTCGCCCTGGACCGAGCTTCGGTTGATGTCGCGCGTCGCGTCCTCCCTCTAGCAGACGAGGCCTCCTGCAGCCTCTGTTCCAACCAATGTTTGAACCTTGTCTATCTTCAGCTTCGTGGTGTGCCGATCCCCCAGTAATTTGGGCAAGATCTTCGAGTCTACGAGGCCAACCCAAGGTCGACATCTTCAAAGGTCGGACAAGGCATGACTCAAGTATACCGACGCTAATTCGAGATCGACAACGACACTCGTAACCGGAACCCGAAGGCGAAGGCGATGCCCCCAAGATCTGCTTCATCGAACCCCGAGAACTCCGCCGCGGTAACCGGGAATCTCCTACACGGAACCATCGGGCCACGTAAGACCCTCGACGCCACACCCGAGTCCGGCACCAACACCCGCCAACCTCGGCATGTGACGCCAAGGTCTTTCCCCCGGAACGTCGAGTGCTCCTTTCCGGAGCCGAAGCCGCCAAGATCGCCATGGAACGACAAGCACTTCACCCCGAACGACAAGATCGACACCGACCCGGAAGCACCCGATGCGCCCCGACGCCGCACCAAGTCATGCTTCCCGGATGCGACAAGATCTACCCAGTAATCCGAGAACGATCCCGTCGAGACCGATCCGTCGAACCCTGGACCCTGAGACCCGACCCCGAACCCGGAACCCCAAGTCCGCCGAACCCTAATGTGTGAACCATTCCCGAAACCCTATTTTATAATATAATACAACTTGTTGCATATTTAATTGTCATTCTCGCATGCATATCATTGGTTTGGGGGCCTTATGCCGATTCACCATATAATTAAATATGGGGCCCATATGCGGGCAAATCTAGTCTCATATTGGCCTCATTTAAATTTGTGTTGCGAACCGGTACCATCTTTTGCCATGTCCAAACAACATTTAATTTGCGGGGTACCTAAATAACATGAACCACCTAATTAAATGTCGGGACCCCGGTTCCGCTTAATATGGCCTAATTGCATCGCACCTTTGCCATGCCATACATCATTCATGCATCATGCCGATCTTCTGCCGTTGTATTAAATAGTGCATCCGGTGTTTCTTCTAGTGTTTTGGTTCTTCGCGGATAAGGCCGTTGAGTTGATGCGAGTACCGACCCGATCTTCGGTTGTACCTTCGGCAATGTTTTCAGGCGAGCATCTCCCCCCTTTCTACCTATCTTACTTTTATAGTATTTATTCCCTCCTGTTGATCTATTGCTATCTGTGTTGCATTGCTCTAGATTTCGTACCCGTGATATCCCTTGCAGCCCTATATTGCCTTGAACACACCCTATTACCTGTTGTTTGGTAGATAGTTGGACCTGCGCGTCTTAGTCGCTTGCTCAAGTGCTGTTGCGTGTCGTCAAATGCCACAGTTGTTGGAGCCTTGCCACATGTTTGATGTTGGAGATGATCATGGTTTTACTTATCGTTCACTTTAATTCCTGTTTAACAACTAAAATTGAAGTAAGCAGAGGCATCGGTGGGTGATAGATAATTTTTGGTTTCCGAACGCCCACTTGTGTCCCGTAGGACCCCGAGTACTTGATACATGTTCCTTGATTTATCGCGCTATCCACATCCGGGAGGTATATGGGACCCCCCTGAGCCAGAGCTTGATTCAGTCTTATTTCTTGGGGCCACAAACTAGTTTGAGGTTTTATTTACTATCCTGTACTTATGCCATGCTACTGCTTTATTTACGATTGTGCGAGGAGCACACTGTACTGTTTAGGTAAGCGGAGTGTTTTCGCGGTATCGACAAGCCCAGCCACACTTTCGGGTTCCCAGTCGTTTACAGCCATTGTCGCAAACCTTGAGTCCGTCTCGGAGCCAGCTTACTTCGTTGCGGGTCTACTCAATGGGGTGGCCCCCTGAAATATTTCTGAATCCTGTGATTGCTTTGTCGTGAAAGCCTCGTTGGGCTTTGATTTGGTTTTTCCGAGGTTGATCGAGTGTGTGTTGCTATTGGTGCACCCCGGCCGGGTAAAACTTTCTGAAAGCCGTGTCCGCGGTTATGGACGACTTGGAGTACAGTATCTCGACCATAGACAAGCATAACTAAAGTAGTGCTATAAATTTGACTTTATAATGACTAGTAATCAGCTTCACTACAATGGAATGGCTAAATAATACTGCCCACAATTGCTTGTTTGGGTGTCGCTTGCGACCATTGGACCTGACTAGTAAGTATTGCAACTACAACGGAATGGCTGAATAAAAGTACCAACAACTGCTGGGTTTTGGGTTATCTCACGCTATCTGTATCTGATTAGTAATTGTTGCAACTATAACGGAATGGTTGACTAAAAGTGCCCACTGCTTATTTTATCAGGATGATTATCTATACTTGACTAGTAATTGCTGCAACGATAACCGAATAAATAAAACTGCCAACTGTGTGAGTTCCTCGGTTGACTTCCTCGTTTGATCTCGAGGGGGAAACACCAGGATGGGTTTGTTTGGTGTTCGCTTCAGGTTGGATCCGAATAGGTCTTTCTTACCCCTATCTGATAGCCGCCAGTTGTATCGAGTCTCTATAGGGTGTTTAGTGCATGCTGCCGCTGCCGCTTCAGTCCACCATACCTATGTAGGCGAGGACCGCCGAATTCTAGTCTCGCCGTGAACGACCAACCCTCAGAATCGGACCTATGCAAGTTTCAGCGATTCCCGCCAAACCCGCATAGAAACGATTCAAAGGTGCCCACCAGGCACTTTCGTGCGGGTGGAAAACGAAGTAATAACATTACACAACAGTCCTCGATGGGACCCACAGAACAGATATATATACAAGCGACTCCATGAGTCAAGAATACAGATATAATATACAAAGATCCAAATCACCTTGAAAACGACAGAGCGTCCGGCTACGGACAAGATGCAAATGGGGCTAAGAGCCCTGAAGAATAACCAATGGCGTCCATAACCCTGCCCAGGCCAAGCCGGAAGGGTAACCCTGCTAACGACGTCGATCTCAAAACCTGCTTAAACAAAAGGGGTGCCGACAAAGGGCAAAGGAAAAAGAGGAGCGTCAGTACTGAGGCCAGTACACGGCGAGACTAGAATTCGGCGGTCCTCGCCTACAAAGGTATGGTGGGCTGAAGCGGCAGCGGCAGCATGCTCTAAACAACCTATAGAGACTCGATACAACTGGCGGTTATCAGAGAGGGATAAGAAAGACTTAATCGGAACCAACCTAATACTACCACCAAACAAACCCATCCTGGTGTCTCCCCCTCGAGACCAAACGAGGAAGTCAACCGAGGAACTCACACGGTTGGCAGTTTTAGTTATTCAGTTATCGTTGCAGCAATTACTAGTCAGGTATAGATAATCATCCTGATAAAATAAGCAGTGGGCACTTTTAGTTAACCATTCCGTTATAGTGGCAGCACTTACTAGTCAGATACAATTAGCATGAGATAACCCAAAACCCAGCAGTTGTTGGTACTTTTATTTAGCCATTCCGTTGTAGTTGCAATACTTACTAGTCAGATACAATTGTCGCAAGCGACAAACCAAACAAGCAATTGAGGGCAGTTTTTTTAGCCATTCCATTATAGTGAAGCTGATTACTAGTCATTATAAAGTCAAATTTATAGCACTACTTTAGTTATGCTTGTCTATGATCGAGATACTGTGCTCCAAGTCGTCCATAACCGCGGACACGGCTTTCAGAAAGTTTTACCCGGCCGGGGTGCACCAATAGCAACACACACTCGATCAACCTCGGAAAAACCAAAACAAAACCCAACG
The DNA here is from genome assembly GCA_916181665.1 of Avena sativa. Classification (NCBI taxonomy): domain Eukaryota; kingdom Viridiplantae; phylum Streptophyta; class Magnoliopsida; order Poales; family Poaceae; genus Avena; species Avena sativa. The sequence goes on along the minus strand of OV702285.1, from coordinate 35,417,570 downwards.
AGGCTTTCACGACAAAGCAATCACAGGATTCAGAAATATTTCAGGGGGCCACCCCATTGAGTAGACCCGCAACGAAGTAAGCTAGCTCCGAGACGAACTCAAGGTTTGCGACAATGGCTGTAAACGACTGGGAACCCGAAAGTGTGGCTGGGCTTGTCGATACCGCGAAAACACTCCGCTTACCTAAACAGTACAGTGTGCTCCTCGCACAATCGTAAATAAAGCAGTAGCATGGCATAAGTACAGGATAGTAAATAAAACCTCAAACTAGTTTGTGGCCCCAAGAAATAAGACTGAATCAAGCTCTGGCTCAGGGGGGTCCCATATACCTCCCGGATGTGGATAGCGCGATAAATCAAGGAACAGGTATCAAGTACTCGGGGTCCTACGGGACACAAGTGGGCGTTCGGAAACCAAATATTATCTATCACCCACCGATGCCTCTGCTTACTTCAATTTTAGTTGTTAAACAGGAATTAAAGTGAACGATAAGTAAAACTAGGATCATCTCCATCAACAACATGCGGCAATACATCAACAACTATGGCACTGGACGACACGCAACAGCACTTGAGCAAGCGACTACGACGCGCAAGTCCAACTATCTAACAAACAACAGGTAATAGGGTGTGTCCAAGGCAATATAAGGCTGCAAGGGATATCACGGGTACGAAACACTAGAGCATCGCAACACAGATAGCAATAGATCAACAGGAGGGAACAAATACTATAAAAGTAAGATAGGTAGAAAGGGGGAGATGCTCGCCTGAAAACATTGTCGAAGGTTCAACCGAAGATCGGGTCGACACTCGCATCAACTCAACGGCCTTATCCGCGAAGAAGCAAAACACTAGAATAAACACCGGATGCAATATTTAATACAACGGCAGAAGATCGGCATGATGCATGTATGATGTATGCCATGGCAAAGATGAGATGCCATTAGGTCATATTAAGCGGAACCGGGGTCCCGACAATTAAATAGGTGGTTCATGTTATTTAACTACCACGCAAATTAAATGTTGTATTAACAGGGCAAAAGATAGTACCGGTTCGATGCACAAATTTAAATGAGGCCAATATAAGGCTAGATTTGCCTGCATATGGGCCCCATATTTAATTATGAGGTGAATCGGCATAAGGCCCCCAAACCACACAAATATGCATGCGGGTATGACAATTAAATATGCAACAAGTTGTTATTATATTATAAAATAGGGTTTCGGGAAGGGGTTCACACATTAGGGGTCTCGACGAACTTGGGGTGCCGGGGTTCGGGGTCGGTCTCAGGGTCCAGGGTTCGGAGCTGGGTCTCGACGGGATCGTTCTCGGATAACCGAGGTAGATCCTGTCGTCTCCGGGAAGCAGGGCTTGGTTCGGCGCCGGGGGCGCATCGGACTCGCCCTGGTCGTGTCGATCTTGTCGCATCCGTGTCGGCGAACTTGGCGTACCGAGGGTTCGGTCTTCCGATTCCGTGAGGGAGATCTTGATGTTCCGGGTAGGCGATCTTCGGGTGCGTCGAATCCATGCGGAAGGTCTTGTCGCACGGTGTCCGGGTAGGCGAACTTGTCGGTTCCGGTTTCGATTGTCGGTGATGATCTGGGAACGCACCGACGGTCTTGCTGTCCTAGTGAGGTACTCGTCAGACTTGTTCGATGGAGGTCGCTGAAGTTAGATAAAACGCCACTGATCCATCCTCACACGGTCGCCATCGCAATCATCTACACATCCCATATGCTCATGACCATACCAAAACAAAACGCCTGAAGCCACCTCTCTGGTACTAGAGGAACCCTCAAAGAGGCAGGAACCCCAGATGGTGGCAGGCACAGAACGAGGACAAGGCTAGCAGGGAAGGCGGCGTGCACGGACAAGCTTGGCGGCCGAGATACGGGGCGGCGAGGCGAGGACGACGCGGCCAGGCCCGAGCAGAGGGCGGCACACGGCGACGAGGGCGGTAGGGAGAAAGGGGCCGGCGGCGGGTTGGTGGCGACGGGCGGCGCGGAGCCGGCGGGAGGCGGCCAGAGGTGGGGTCGCGCGCCGGCGAGCTCCGCAGCGGGGACGCAGAGCCGGGGAGAGGCGGGCGGAGGCCGGAGGCGGGAGCGGTGGCCGGCGGAAGGCGGAGGCGCGCGCTGGCGGGGAGATGCGGGCGCGGCCGGGAGACGGCGAGCCTGCGGGGCGGAGCGGTTGCAGCGGCCGGAGAGGGGAGATGAGCGGCGCCGCGGCCGGAGGCGGGTAGAGGCGGGACGCGCGCGCGGAGGTAGGCCGTGGCCGGAGGCGGCGAGGTCTGGGGAGGCTCGGGGGCGCGCGGCGGGAGGCGCAGGACGGCGTGGCGAGCAGGGGCGACGCCGGAGGACGCGCGGGACGGTGCGGCGGCGAGGGGAGCTGGCGGGGGCGGACGCGTCCGGGGCAGGGCGGAAGGCGGAGCCGGGAGGGCGAGCCGGCGCTGAGAGAGGGAGGGAGGAGGAAGAAGGACGCGGGGTGGGGAGGCCTGGTCGCGCAGGGGGGTCCGGGGTGGCGTGGGCGGTACAGGACAGGGTGGGCCAGGGCGAGTGGGGTCCGGCGGGTGGGGTGCGTGCGTGAGTGGGGGAGAGAGGGAGGGCTGAGCGCTGGCGTGTGAGGTGTGTGGTGTGTGTTGAGAGGGAGTGGGGGTGGGCTTAGCCTAGGTGGCAGCATGGGATTGGGTGGGGGATAGGGCCAGGTGAGGTGGCGACTCGTGATAGGAGGGGGTGAGGTGGAGGGGAGGGCTGGGTAGATAGGTTGGTAGAAAAGGGTTTAGGTGGGACTGGTTGGTTGGGCCGATTATATTTCTGGGGTGGTCGTTCGGGTCGATTCGGCCCGTTCGACTGCCCCACTAAAATAATTCAAACTTTTATTTTAATTTGCAATATATTTTTGTAAATAGTTTTTAGACAAACAAAATATCCGGAAGCATCCGGGGGTTTAATTTGAAATAGAAGGAGGGCTAGTTTCAGAAAAACCATAGACTTTCGCAAATAGTTTTTAGGCAAGATAATATGCATGATGATGACGATGCTCAAATGCAATGTGGCATGATGACATGAGCATGCGGTCCTGATGATGCAATGCACAAAAACAACGCGATTTTCTAGTAGTGGTTTTGCGGGATGCCACAATTCGACACCACTAACAATGGATCTCGCCCTCGAGATCCGCCTCATGGTACCGGAAAGAAGGTCGGCGATCTGCGTCTTCTCGCATCGTGTAGATCCTCGCGACTCCACTAACGAGGGTTCATCCTCCATCTTGAAATCGGCGACACCACCAACAAAGGTTCGTTGTTCCTGATCGACGAGAGAACACTCCGGAGAACAAAGGACGAAGGTAGATGTATCAAACGTTAAGGCCACCTCTAACTTCCATTAGAAGAGGAAAAGTTACATTGATCCACCAGTTCGATGTACAGAGCGAACAGTAAGTGTCGGGTAGGGTGATCAGTCCATCCCGTACCCAAACTATCAACTCTATACATGAGTAGGAGAATCAGGCAACTCAACTCTCGAGATTTAGACTGAAGATCTTCATAGGCGGTATCCGGATCAAAGGGATGATGCCAGCAGAAATCGTATGAAAGACACAATGATTAGGTTCCGTGATGGTTCCATTGGCATGAACAACACATGCTCAAGGTATACTCCAACTTCACCAATGCTCGTCCTTCTCATATGTTTTTCACGACACTGATATCCAGCAAGGAACACATATGGATAAAGAGCTCAAGAACAAAAGATTGGAGGAAGGGTACAACAGACAAGTTGCAGATTGATGATCGTAGCACCTCCGTTACAAAAGGGAGAAAGCGAAACCCTGAAGGTACGACGGAAACCCAACCATGAGAAATCCTGGACTCGAAGAGAGAGAAGAGGGCGGATTCAAAACACGTCGAGATAAGAGGAGAATAGCAGAGGGGTAAGAAGTAAAATCATACCTAATCAGAACTATCCAACCGGTTTTGCAAAAATAGTTTTGACACTCTACTTTGGCCGTTAGCTAGGTTATCCTACAGGCTGGACTTGTGGGGTATCGCAACTGCTGAGCTCTTATACCACTCTGTAACACCCTCAGAATCGGACCTATGCAAGTTTCAGCGATTCCCGCCAAACCCGCATAGAAACGATTCAAAGGTGCCCACAAGGCACTTTCGTGCGGGTGGAAAACGAAGTAATAACATTACACAACAGTCCTCGATGGGACCCACAGAACAGATATATATACAAGCGACTCCATGAGTCAAGAATACAGATATAATATACAAAGATCCAAATCACCTTGAAAACGACAGAGCGTCCGGCTACGGACAAGATGCAAATGGGGCTAAGAGCCCTGAAGAATAACCAATGGCGTCCATAACCCTGCCCAGGCCAAGCCGGAAGGGTAACCCTGCTAACGACGTCGATCTCAAAACCTGCTTAAACAAAAGGGGTGCTGACAAAGGGCAAAGGAAAAAGAGGAGCGTCAGTACTGAGGCCAGTACACGGCGAGACTAGAATTCGGCGGTCCTCGCCTACAAAGGTATGGTGGACTGAAGCGGCAGCGGCATCATGCTCTAAACAACCTATAGAGACTCGATACAACTGGCGGTTATCAGAGAGGGATAAGAAAGACTTAATCGGAACCAACCTGATACTACCACCAAACAAACCCATCCTGGTGTCTCCCCCTCGAGACCAAACGAGGAAGTCAACCGAGGAACTCACACGGTTGGCAGTTTTAGTTATTCAGTTATCGTTGTAGCAATTACTAGTCAGGTATAGATAATCATCCTGATAAAATAAGCAGTGGGCACTTTTAGTTAACCATTCCGTTATAGTGGCAGCACTTACTAGTCAGATACAATTAGCATGAGATAACCCAAAACCCAGCAGTTGTTGGTACTTTTATTTAGCCATTCCGTTGTAGTTGCAATACTTACTAGTCAGATACAATTGTCGCAAGCGACAAACCAAACAAGCAATTGAGGGCAGTTTTTTAGCCATTCCATTATAGTGAAGCTGATTACTAGTCATTATAAAGTCAAATTTATAGCACTACTTTAGTTATGCTTGTCTATGATCGAGATACTGTGCTCCAAGTCGTCCATAACCGCGGACACGGCTTTCAGAAAGTTTTACCCGGCCGGGGTGCACCAATAGCAACACACACTCGATCAACCTCGGAAAAACCAAAACAAAACCCAACGAGGCTTTCACGACAAAGCAATCACAGGATTCAGAAATATTTCAGGGGGCCACCCCATTGAGTAGACCCGCAACGAAGTAAGCTAGCTCCGAGACGGACTCAAGGTTTGCGACAATGGCTGTAAACGACTGGGAACCCGAAAGTGTGGCTGGGCTTGTCGATACCGCGAAAACACTCCGCTTACCTAAACAGTACAGTGTGCTCCTCGCACAATCGTAAATAAAGCAGTAGCATGGCATAAGTACAGGATAGTAAATAAAACCTCAAACTAGTTTGTGGCCCCAAGAAATAAGACTGAATCAAGCTCTGGCTCAGGGGGGTCCCATATACCTCCCGGATGTGGATAGCGCGATAAATCAAGGAACAAGTATCAAGTACTCGGGGTCCTACGGGACACAAGTGGGCGTTCGGAAACCAAATATTATCTATCACCCACCAATGCCTCTGCTTACTTCAATTTTAGTTGTTAAACAAGAATTAAAGTGAACGATAAGTAAAACTAGGATCATCTCCATCAACAACATGCGGCAATACATCAACAACTGTGGCACTGGACGACACGCAACATCACTTGAGCAAGCGACTACGACGCGCAAGTCCAACTATCTAACAAACAACAGGTAATAGGGTGTGTCGAAGGCAATATAAGGCTGCAAGGGATATCACGGGTACGAAACACTAGAGCATCGCAACACAGATAGCAATAGATCAACAGGAGGGAACAAATACTATAAAAGTAAGATAGGTAGAAAGGGGGAGATGCTCGCCTGAAAACATTGTCGAAGGTTCAACCGAAGATCGGGTCGACACTCGCATCAACTCAACGGCCTTATCCGCGAAGAAGCAAAACACTAGAATAAACACCGGATGCAATATTTAATACAACGGCAGAAGATCGGCATGATGCATGTATGATGTATGCCATGGCAAAGATGAGATGCCATTAGGTCATATTAAGCGGAACCGGGGTCCTGACAATTAAATAGGTGGTTCATGTTATTTAACTACCACGCAAATTAAATGTTGTATTAACAGGGCAAAAGATAGTACCGGTTCGATGCACAAATTTAAATGAGGCCAATATAAGGCTAGATTTGCCTGCATATGGGCCCCATATTTAATTATGAGGTGAATCGGCATAAGGCCCCCAAACCACACAAATATGCATGCGGGTATGACAATTAAATATGCAACAAGTTGTTATTATATTATAAAATAGGGTTTCGGGAAGGGGTTCACACATTAGGGGTCTCGACGAACTTGGGGTGCCGGGGTTCGGGGTCGGTCTCAGGGTCCAGGGTTCGGAGCTGGGTCTCGACGGGATCGTTCTCGGATAACCGAGGTAGATCCTGTCGTCTCCGGGAAGCAGGGCTTGGTTCGGCGCCGGGGGCGCATCGGACTCGCCCTGGTCGTGTCGATCTTGTCGCATCCGTGTCGGCGAACTTGGCGTACCGAGGGTTCGGTCTTCCGATTCCGTGAGGGAGATCTTGATGTTCCGGGTAGGCGATCTTCGGGTGCGTCGAATCCATGCGGAAGGTCTTGTCGCACGGTGTCCGGGTAGGCGAACTTGTCGGTTCCGGTTTCGATTGTCGGTGATGATTTGGGAACGCACCGACGGTCTTGCTGTCCTAGTGAGGTACTCGTCAGACTTGTTCGATGGAGGTCGCTGAAGTTAGATAAAACGCCACTGATCCATCCTCACACGGTCGCCATCGCAATCATCTACACATCCCATATGCTCATGACCATACCAAAACAAAACGCCTGAAGCCACCTCTCTGGTACTAGAGGAACCCTCAAAGAGGCAGGAACCCCAGATGGTGGCAGGCACAGAACGAGGACAAGGCTAGCAGGGAAGGCGGCGTGCACGGACAAGCTTGGCGGCCGAGATACGGGGAGGCGAGGCGAGGACGACGCGGCCAGGCCCGAGCAGAGGGCGGCACACGGCGATGAGGGCGGTAGGGAGAAAGGGGCCGGCGGCGGGTTGGTGGCGACGGGCGGCGCGGAGCCGGCAGGAGGCGGCCAGAGGTGGGGTCGCGCGCCGGCGAGCTCCGCAGCGGGGACGCAGAGCCGGGGAGAGGCGGGCGGAGGCCGGAGGCGGGAGCGGTGGCCGGCGGAAGGCGGAGGCGCGCGCTGGCGGGGAGATGCGGGCGCGGCCGGGAGACAGCGAGCCTGGCGGGGCGGAGCGGTTGCAACGGCCGGAGAGGGGAGACGAGCGGCGCCGCGGCCGGAGGCGGGTAGAGGCGGGACACGCGCGCGGAGGTGGGCCGTGGCCGGAGGCGGCGAGGTCTGGGGAGGCTCGGGGGCGCGCGACGGGAGGCGCAGGATGGCGTGGCGAGCAGGGGCGGCGCCGGAGGACGCGCGGGACGGTGCGGCGGCGAGGGGAGCTGGCGGGGGCGGACGCGTCCGGGCAGGGCGGAAGGCGGAGCCGGGAGGATGAGCCGGCGCTGAGAGAGGGAGGGAGGAGGAAGAAGGACGCGGGGTGGGGAGGCCTGGTCGCTCGGGAGGGTCCGGGGTGGCGTGGGCGGTACAAGACAGGGTGGGCCAGGGCGAGTGGGGCCCGACGGGTGGGGTGCGTGCGTGAGTGGGGGAGAGAGGGAGGGCTGAGCGCTGGCGTGTGAGGTGTGTGGTGTCTGTTGAGAGGGAGTGGGGTGGGCTTAGCCTAGGTGGCAGCATGGGATTGGGTGGGGGATAGGGCCAGGTGAGGTGGCGACTCGTGATAGGAGGGGGTGAGGTGGAGGGGAGGGCTGGGTAGATAGGTTGGTAGAAAAGGGTTTAGGTGGGACTGGTTGGTTGGGCCGATTATATTTCTGGGGTGGTCGTTCGGGTCGATTCGGCCCGTTCGACTGCCCCACTAAAATAATTCAAACTTTTATTTAATTTGCAATATATTTTTGTAAATAGTTTTTAGACAAACAAAATATCCGGAAGCATCCGGGGGTTTAATTTGAAATAGAAGGAGGGCTAGTTTCAGAAAAACCATAGACTTTCGCAAATAGTTTTTAGGCAAGATAATATGCATGATGATGACGATGCTCAAATGCAATGTGGCATGATGACATGAGCATGCGGTCCTGATGATGCAATGCACAAAAACAACGCGATTTTCTAGTAGTGGTTTTGCGCGATGCCACACGTATCTTCTCCTCCAGGCGACTCAGCCAGGTCTCCTGGTCCTGCCGGTGAATAAGTAGGGGTCCGGACGAAAGAGAGCGTCTGTACTCAGCACTCTCCGTCTCAAGATCGACTAACATCTGTGCCTGCAAGTGACACCACAAGGTTCGCCATATATAGATGGAAAATTATGTAATAAATAGGTGCATTAGATGAAGAACATACCGCGTGTTGTCTGTTGCCCACAGTAGACTGGCTCGGATAACTATCCCAAGTAGCCGCGCCCGGCATCTCCTCTAGGTGAGATTGTTGCGCGATGCATAGTCGTGTGGCGCTCATGTAGCTATCCAAATACATGTTGAACTCTTCTATGTCAAACTCGGCGTTCGAGTCCCAGACTCAGGCTCGGTGTCCCACTCTTGAACGTACACCCCAATCCTGTGTAGCCAACCCGTGGCGGTCTTGCTAATTCCCTTCCTCGACAACCTAACATTTAACATGGTTAGTGTCATGTCAATAAATCATGTTAAGATGGAAGTAATGTGTAAAGAAAACATACGTGTGTACGACTGAAGGTATGGCGCTCTCCATAGGACGAGGATCAGCCAACTGGCGAAGACCAAACTGCCTCATTACTCTATGTAGGCTCATCTCCTCTGCCTGCATGTCGAAGATGATCTTCGATTTTGTGAGCCAATACGGCTCGTCCCTGGCGCATAGAATAGACATCTGTATGTTCTCCCCATCCCTCTGGAATCTAGCAGCGACAGCTTCACTCGTGTAGGGCTCCCACATCACCGAACTCGTGAGCAGTACGTCAAACTGCTCGGACAGTGCGAGGTAGCAACCCCTCACCTGACTGTGAGAAAAGCATCTCTGCGAATAATAATTTGTTAGCTCCATGCATAATTTATGTCAACTAAATAATGAATGTAACAAGTAACTTTGCACATACCTGACGGTGTGTCCAAACTGAACCGAAAGTAGGCAAGTCGATAAGGTCAGGATCGAACAGTCCAGTCAGAGGGTCGCCCAAAGTAGCCGTAGGGTAAGGCGTCTCAACCATAACGTCCGGTCGGCCGATAGGAAACCGCTCCCAGGACCAAAGCTACAACAGTAGTGGGCATCCAAGCAGGCCTGACTTCGGCGCCCTCCGTTGGCAACTGCTGCACATACCTCGGTACGTGGCCGCTAAGACCGCAGAACCCCAACTCCTCTGTATAATCATGTCAGCGCTAGTTGCATTGGCGATCTCCAATGCGATAGGGATGTAGCGAGTGGTGATAGTGGGACATGGTTCTCGGTGAACATCACCTTTCCGAGAAGCCAAAGTATGTATGCCTCCAAGGACCGAGTGATTTGTGCCTCTGTCAACTGAGTCTCTGGATAACCTAGCTGTTGGATCTGCATTAATCAAATATGGTTCGATAAGTAAAACATATGACGGTTATGTGTAATGTCTCACATATTAAAGAGAAGTTAGCAAACACACCTGACATCCTAGTAACCAGTTGAACTTGGGTCCGTGTTCTTCATACATGTGCAGCTACTGCTGCTTGATGTGCAGCTACAGCTGCGTTTTGCGCAGCTTTCCTTGTCGTCACATGTTTCTGAGTGAATTCATCGAGTTTTGCGCGTATGAAATCGTACTTCCATTCTTGGTTCTGCTTGCACAGTTTTTTGAATAGATTCATGAGGTTCTTATTTCTGAACTGTGAGAAGAAATTAGCACCCAAATGGCGCATGCATCACCGGCTCTGCATGTCAAGCCAAGGTGTTTGGTCTTCCGGCCCTGGCTGTGTCAGCCGTTTTACGGCATTGAGTATACCTGCATGCCTATCATGAATGATGCACACATTGGGCTTGTCTTTCACAACTGCTATTTTGAGCTGCCTGAAGAACCATGTCCAACTTTCAGTGTTTTTGCCCTCCATGAAAGCAAATGCGAGTGGGACAATCTGATTGTTGTCGTCTTGACCAATGGCGGTAAGGATCTGACCCTTGTACTTGCTAGTGAGAAAAGTACCGTCTACACATATCACTGGACGACAATAAGTGAAAGCTTGGATGCATACAGCAAAAGAGAAGAACACTCGATGAAGCACCTTCACGGATGGATCCTCTGGTATCACATAATATTGTATGTCGACATAGGTGCCTGGGTTTCTATCCTGCAGTGTCTGAAGTTGTCGGACCACAGAGTCATACGAGTCTCTAAATGAACCAAACCTCTCCTCAAGAGCCCTTTGCTTTGCCCTCCAAGCCTTTCCATACGAAATGGAGTACTTAAACCGGGTCTTTACTTTCTTCTGTATACTGGGTACTGTCATCGCTTTGCACTCTACTATGTCCGTGTAAAGCAGCCGAGCTAGAAGTGTGGAGGAGAGGTTAAGATGATCTTTAGGGATATTATGTAGCTCACATGTGTGCTACACAAAGTCGCTCACCAACCAAGTTGTGTGGTATGTAGGGACATAGGCATGCACCCTGCTTGGACAATTTATATCCACGCATTCCATTGTCAAGTATTTCTTAGAGGACACCGGTGTTTTCAAAACCCTGTGTGTTGACATTGCCCAAGCAATGACTGCATCTTGCAAATGTTGCTTGTCTTGATATCTGGCACCCTGGGCAATTTGTTGCTGTGATATTCCCACGCAGAATGATGACCATCATCAACGGTCATTCCGGTTGACATGTTTTGATTCCATGAAGCAGGAATCGGCATGTCCTCTCCACCATTGCCTTCTCCATCAGAATCCTCGGGGTCATCAGAATCACCACTCTCGCCATCCATGTAATCCTCCTCTTCCATCATGTTCTGCATGCCTCCATCTTCCTCGTCCGCATCTGCCTCTCCACTATAGTCTTCTCCACCTCCGGCCTGACTGCTTTGCCCCGATTCATAACCACCGCCACCTCCTCCTACCTGACTGCTCTGCCCCGATTCATAACCACCGCCTCCAGCACTAGACATAGAGTACATCCCGTAACTTGAATCAGCACTATGGCGAGAAACATGTCCACCGATCTCCTTCAAGACAGGAAGCACTAATGCGACAGGGTTTACATGCCTATCTTCGCAGCCTTTTAACCACTTAAACCAGTCTCTGTCAGTATCTACATGCCTCAAAGTCCAGAAAATATTTTGTCTTGACTTTGTCCACAATGCTTGCACGCTGACGGTGTACGTCTCGATGTTATAGCCTAAACATCCTGTCAACCATTCCTTCAACTGACTAACACTCCAGGTTTGAGGGGCAGTCAAATCTAACTGTGTACACATGAACTCTCCCAGATCTGCTCCAAAGTCATTTGTTCGGACATTCCCAGGACCGTAATAAAACACGAACTTTACTAAATTGGTCATCTCTACTGACATAAAATAAACAACCTAATCAATTAATTATCGACAACGCGTATAGCTTTGGGCAATGCTTGCAAATATTCTAAAAAATATGATATTATTGCTACAGGTCAAATATTGCTACTAATCCACCGGCCAAATATTTGTGCCTAACTCATCGGTCAAATATTGTTACTAATCCACTAGCCAAATATTCTAATAGACTAACCATGCCCACGTACGTAAACATATACAATAACCGTGATTATCAAGGGATTAGAGTTTACCCTTCAAGCGAGAGAAGCCACTCGGTCCACCACCACAGCTCCACCACAGGCAGCCTCAGCTGCACCACCATTGCCATTGCTCCACCACAGCTCCACCACCGTTCCTCCAACAAACCAACACTAAATCGAGCCATGAGCTAACCCATTCGTAGATCGGGCTTCCACTACCTCTCTACTGGTTTTGGATTGAAGTTTTTGAGGTCAAATCTAGCCAAATCGGGCAAAAACGGTGGTCTGGCGACGAACAAGAGAGGGGGAGGAGCAGCGCTGCGCGGTCGCGTTGGGGAAGAAAGGAGTCTGGCGGCGCGGCATCGCGTGGCCCTTATCCTGGCCCCAGTCGGCGTGGTCCTGGCCGATTGGGCAGTCGGCCTGGGTGGGTCACGCGGCCCCACTGGCCGACCTGCTGTCGTCTAACTGCTGGACAAGTGCTAGTCTGTCGTCTAGCCGCTGGCCGATTGGCCTAGTCGGCTTGCCCCAGGCCGACAAAGTGCTAGATCTGTAATTTCCAAAAAACGTATAATTTTTTTTACTGAACTGTTTTTGCGCTGTTTTTCATTGGTCAATAGAGGAAAAAAGAGTACAGGGGAGTAACCCCCAAGAATGAAAGCAAGAAAAAACAAAACTAAGAAAAAAATTCGCCCTAAACTATTCAAACCAAGAGTGTACATGTTTGAGAGAAGTGCAGGTGCCAACTTCTCTTCTTTCCAGAAACAGGTCGATTCTTGAGAAAATCTAGTACATGACTACTTATACTACGAATACATATGAAATAATACAAAGTGCCCTGCAGAAAAAGAGAAAGTCCGTGCTGTATTTCTAGGTGAACATGAAAAGCTCCCTCTGCTCGCAACATCAGATCGAGACGCCTACAATTCTTCGACAAGTTCTGGTTCAGATGGTTTCCACGGTGTCCCGTTCCGTGACATCGCCGTGCAGGGCAACCAGAGCTTCTACATGATGTCCCTGCTGCTTCTCCTCTGTCTGCTTCTTCTTGGCAGGTGGCTGTTGCTGCTGCTGCTTCTTCCCTGACTCTCACTTTTTCTGCTGCTGCAACTTCTGAGAACACAACACAACCATCATATCAGATGAATTAATCTGGTCTCAGCGATACTATATGGCATTGCCAGTAAAACTGCTCAATGTTCATAATTAAACTGCAAAATTCAATCTACAACATACCTTCAAATCACTCAAGTTAGTGTTTATTGCCCTGACTGGTTTCATAGGCTCATCAAGGGCATCTGTTGTATGAAGATCATTTGACATGTGTTTCATGGTGACCCTCGCAAATGCGAGTGATCTTTAATAGGTAGGGTATTTACACTTTAATAACTTATAATCTTGTATATTAGCATTTTTTCCATAATGTTGTAAGTAACCTCACAGTTTTTTAACCACCATATATATTATGCAAATAAAAATATCCAAAGTATCATACCAAGGATCATATGTCTCATTTGTATGTGATATTGTGTTTGGACTCGTAGTCAAAGTCAGGTCACTGGCTAGTTATTCAATTTTAAAGAATGAGTCATTTAATTATTTCAAAACATTAGGCGCAAAGTAGATTTTTGTGCCAAACTGGTTTTAATCTACAAACATTGTTATAAGGGTCAAGTCGTATTGATTGAACATTCAACCATATAGGAGATGCATCCTGATAATGAGCATACCTTCCATGGTATTGGTATTTTTGAACAGTATGATTGCCCTTCTATGTGGAAACACATGCCTAATGGCCAACCATTGAGACACCTCCTTCTTGCACATTTTTGCACTCTTTCTTTTATCCACATTACGTATTTACTATAGGATGAATTTTACAAATATGATCACCTATGGGTGTGATACTTAAGGTTGGGTATAAAATACAGCTTATCACCTAGCTAGGCTACTAGTTCCTTTTCTTTCTAACATGCGAGTGAAGCCACGAAACATACCGTCACGTCTTTGCTAGGGTAGTATTTGTCTTTTTTCTTACCAAATGCCGATCTATATAGATATGATATACACATGTTTTATTTTTTAAGGAAGATAAACATTTTAAATAGGGTAGTAATTTTCCTTTTTTTACTAACTCCCTCCGTTTTAAAATATAAGATATTTTAGGTTTGTGAAAAAAATATATTTAGACTTTTTTAGTGTGTAGATTCACTCTAAAGTTGAGTGAAGCTATATACTAAAATAAGTTTAGATATATTTGTTTCATAAATCTAAAATATCTTATATTTTAAAACGGAAATTCTATTTTTAGACCGGTCGCTGAGTTTTAAACCCTGACAGGAGGTGTGATCGTAGAATCGTATGAAAATTCAAAATGTCTTATAAATTGAACTGTTTATCCGATTTAAGATCCGTTTTCACCGTTGAACTAGTCGCGACGAGATCTTCAAAATTAGATCACATGTTAATATGTTTTGAAGAAAAAAATTCGGACCAAAAAGGTATCCACCCTAAACACATGAGTTATCCATGTCATAATATATAAGTTATCAACCCACTAACACATAAATTACCCACCATATAGACATGTTGGATAGAGGTCTTCTCACATACGTAGTGAGCAAGTTTAATTTGAAATGCCATAACTAGTTATCAGCCAACATTTCACTGTCATTAATGTGTTAGTGTCGACGAGCGATTAAGTCTCCATACCCTAACACCATTCGAGCCTTCTTCACCCGTACTCTATGATTACAGACGACGAAGTCGAGCCGCTAGATTACTGGTTGCGTGATGGGTGAGCATAAGACCACATTTATTTATATCGTATGCAAAAGAAGGTTAGATTTAATTTCTTTAAAAAATATGTTTAATGTTTGATGCGGTAGCCTTTTGAGGTTGAGTACTTCGTACCCTGTGAGAGCGGCGATGGGCGACGAGGCCGAGCCGTTAGAATAACTTTTTATATTGTATCCGTGTATAAATTTTTATAGTGGTAAATAACTTACATGTTATTTGGTGGATAACTTACATGCTAAAGCCTGAATAACTCTGTTGTTACTGATGGATAACTTGTGGGTAAACAAAAAAAGTTACCCATCCTAAACATGTGATCCGTGGTTAATTTTGTAGTTGTTGATAACTTACGTGTTATTGGGTGGATAACTTATATGCTAAATCCTGGATAACTTGCGTGTTACGGGTGGATAACTTTTGTCAAAAAAATTGTCAGAACATACCAACATGGGATCTAGTTTCGAAGGTCTCGTCACGACAAGCCTAACAGTGAAAACAGATCTTAATTCAGACAAACGGTTTAACCTAGAAAACTTTTTAAATTTCCGTATTTGAATTGAGCTAGCTAATTAAAAATCTTGTCCTTTAACCAATTGCCGGACTGAAACGCCCATTAGATTTTAACTTTCTTAGACCGGTTACTATATAGCAACGTCCTTTTAAAATGGAGAAAGTACGTAACAGTTAGAGATATTTATTTAAAATGCTAGCCACGCATTATTATTGGACTTGACTCAGCTATTCATTCTTCGGAACCGGCTATCTTTTTTTTCCGAACGACAAATGGGCTTGTCTATATAGTCTTAGGGCACGTACAATGCGGTGACGTCAGTCTTCCCTTATGCTCGCCACATTGGATTTTTGCTTAGTTGGAGGAGAGAGAAATAAGAGAAAGAGGGTTATCTTTCCTTAGCTAAGGGATGATCTTTTAGCAATAAGAGAAGACTATTTTTCTCCATTATACCATATGTCTTCTCTTAGTCAACCAATTCTTTACTAAAAATAGTTAATTCTATTAATTGCTAGAGATAGCAATAAGAGATAATATATTGTACAAGTTATATATTGTGTCTTTTCTAAATGATGTGGAAAGCTAAGACAAGACATGCCTTCTTTAGCATTGTACATGTCCTTATGTGCGCGCGACTTCTCTTTTCTAAACGGACTCAGCCATTTTCTATGGGATTAGAGTACGGGTCCACCTCTAGTCTAAACGGAAATCTATTAATATTGACACGTATCAAAAGTATGTACATATAACTCGCATCAAACGCAACTTTCACGATTAGGCAATTAACAATCTTTCCGTATATCTTAGCTATAAATTATAGATCTAACGGTTATAACAATTATGATGATATGGATCAACCGGTGTTTCTATTTTAGACCTTCATATATATTATGCTTTTAGTATACTAGTAAAAGTGCCCGTGCTTTGCACCGGGTTTATAAATGATAATTAGTACATGAAAGAAATAAAATAAAAATTTGTTCTCAATGGACGTGATAAATGATAATGTAATAAGATTGGAGGCTCAAGTGACAGATATAGGATCTTTTGTGTAATATAATAAGTGGATGGACTAAAAAGAAAAAATGACGAAGAGATAAGGTTCTTCCCACACTGAACCGGGCACCGCGGACACACACGGAGTCGCACGCACTGCACCATCTCCTTCGATCCTCTTCCTCCTATTGACCCCACCTCTTCGCCGCCACCCCTTTCCTTCTCCGGCCGCCACCGGCCAGCCGTCTCCGAGCACTGCCCTCCCCCGCGCCGCCTCTACTCCCTTCATCTGTGATGCTCAGCGTGTCTGCCGTGCGTCTGCCTCATCGAATAGTCCGCGGTTGCCCTGCTTCTCAGACTGCCATGGTACCGCCCCTCTGCATGAGCCCGTCTCCCTGCCACTCGTCATCGACCTCTGCCCAGCACCTCCATCACCAACCTCGCCGGCGCAAGTCGTCGGGCCTCCTCTCTCTGCCATTGTCGTTCAGTGATTCTATTGCTTGGCTTGTTGGTTGTCAATCTGCCTAAGTATATAAACTGGTATATTTTCGTTTAAAAGAGCGAGGTGGTACTATTAAATATATGCAAACTGAGTCCTTCGTGTGCAAGCGGAACAGAACCTTTTTGCAGGCACGGTACTGGGCCGACCCAAACCCACCGATCGATCCAGAGCAGAGGGTCACGTCTGTTTTTACCGATCGATCCAAGTGCAGAGGGCCACGTCTGTTTTTTCCGACTTAGCGGTGGCGTTGGTTGTAATTTGTGGTTTGGTGGGAGGGTAAACCTGTCTAAAAAAGAGTTGAACCCGAAGAAACACTTCATTCTTTATTATTAGGTATAGACTAGAAAACGAGTCCGTATGTTGCAACAGGAGAAAGAAAATCCATGAACATATCTTCTTTCCCGTGGGTTGCACCGCTGGTGACGTCGTCGTCCGCGGGAAGTTGAAAAGTGTGTCATCACCAAGGTGATGACCGCCACCATGACATCCAGGTCGTACTCCGCTTAGCTACTACTTCCTCCGTTTTATAATATAAGATGTTTTAGATTTGTGTAGAAAATGTATCTAGACTATTTTTAGTATATAGGTTTATAGAGGTTCACTCCGAACCTACACATTAAAATAAGTCTAAAAACATTTTTTTACAAAGCTAAAACATGTTGATAGCAGCCGTCTCCTAGATATTTTCTCATCGGCATGGTTGTGACCTCGTAGTCCCTCGAGAGAACATATAAAGAAAACAAAAAAAAACATGGTTAAAAATAAGCCCCTTTTATATTTATATTCATTAAAAGAAAGTCATGCATGAAACTAAGCTAGTACATCACTCGTTGATCAATCCAGAGATTGGAAATTGTCTAAGCGCTAACCACAGAGTGCGATGTGTCCTGCATGTACATTGTCGCCAGATGCCCTGCTTGCTACAGTCCTATTAGAGCAATTTCAATAATACAGTCGGCTTGCTGGCTATAAGGATATCTATAGTCAGTTTATAGTCAAGTAGTATAATATTTACTTTTAAAGAGTACTACTTTATAAGTGAATAGCTCACTCACATAATCACAAGGTTTATAGGAGCACGCGCAAGAGCTGACTATTGCATGAGAGCCCACCTCTCTTCTCTCTCATTCAACTAAGCAAAACAATACTAGTTTAATTTTTATAGCCAGTTGACTAGGACTTATTTTACTTGCTATTAGATTTGTAGCCAATTTTGTCCATGCTGGCTCCGAGCGACGCCGATGTCCACGTCCGCTATTCATAGCTACAGTGCTCAGCTAGCCAGATAGTCTGTTGGCTGCACGCATCAATTTTCTATCGAGCCTGTTGTTTTTTCTTTTCGAAACGTATTTTCATTTACCGATGGCACAGTGGGTTATTTGATGTTTGGTGGAAGATAAACCCGTCTAGAAAAAAGTTAGACCGCAAGAAACACTTCGTGTTTTATTATTAGGTATATAGACAATAGATAGATAGATTCTTATGATTGTCGTCAACCATCTTCTCACCGCCTGCTGCTATCGGGACATCCAACTTGTCATAATCGTACACGGATATAATGCGGTAACCCAGCATACCACTGCATGTGTAGTACACTATAGTCGTTGACATGACATCCACATAACATCGTTCTGTAAATATCACATCCTCACAGTGGTACAACAGAAACATTACGGGTCCATATTACAAATATTCACACATTATTATTATTACAATACCAGAAGTTCAAGACTTCAAAAGGATTCAACTTACAAACTAAAATATAAAGTGTTTCAGCGGAATTTAAAAGTAGCAACTCCAACTAGGAGTTGAGCTCAGCAGCTTATTCTATAGAGTTCATGTTGCTCGGCTCCGTCATTTACTACTAACTAGGATACTTAGTTGGACTCGTTGTCATCGACACCATAGCGGATTTCGTAATCCACTCCTTCAACACCTCCTGACAGGTCAGGCTCCTCGTAGAACACATCTTCTTGGCATTCAGCTGCATACATTGGCGTATCTTCGGGATCCTCAGAGTCTAAGCAAGGAATCAAAGGAAAGGATGAGTAACATCGTTACCCAACAAGTTCATTATATGCAAGGTGGGAAGTTTGATGCTCTAACTACCACCTCAGACTATAAATCCTTGGAACTATGCAGTTTTTGTATATCTTTCTTCAAAGATTGATTTTATTATAAAAATCTATGACCATCAGCCTTCACAGGTTGACCAGAACTTTCATGGATTTTCTTTCCTGCCGCGTTCGCAGCTCCTTCCTGGAACAGGGAGTAACAAGTTACAATTCTTACACTCTGCAGAGGTGCGTTACTTTACCCATGAGAGATCAACTCCTTGTTGCATAACCGAGCGTACTTTCCCGCCCACAATTCCATGATGTGGATCCCAGTAATTGGTCCAAGCCAATCACTGCCCCCTTCGCGTCCTCGCATGCCTCCTTGGTGTACACCATGCCCACATATTGAATTGCGGCAATGGTTTGTACAAACCGTTAGATGCCAGAACTATCATGGGACGTTGAGGGTTCCCACCCATATGATGTATATCCTCTGCGAATTACCAATTAATATGCACGCTACGAGTGATAACAGCCACGACCTGTACATCCGGCTACATGCGAGAGGAAGAAGATACAACTGAGTTCTCTGTCCCAATCCAAATCTCATGGCTAACACGTGATATACGGCGCTAGAATCACTGATGTCATGGGTTATTAAGTCCCTAATTGATTATCATTGTTACAATTAGAACCCTAAGTTCTATTGCTCCATTATATCATCACTTAGGATGATATCTAAGATTTTTTTATTTGTGAAAATAATATTTTCTTTCTTTGGAGTATATATGATAACACACAATTTGCAAATACTTTGATAAAGACTCTTCAAAGGACATGAGCAAGTGATGAACTTGCCTTGTGATTGCAAGGTAGTGAAATCGGATGCTTGCACTGGACCTTGAGCTTCTATGTCTATAAAACCATCATTATTGCCCGGTAAGGACAATATTTAAAGAAGCAAAATGATTATGGAGAGTAATGAAATGCATTATTTAGCTTTGTGTGTATACTCCCCCATTATTTAAATTATAAAAATTCTTTTAATAATAAAGAATTTATAAATATTACTTTTTAATATTGAATATTGTATTATTTTATTTCTTTTTATTTGCATTTTATTTATTTAATAATTCCTTTAAAAATTATTATTTAAATACCAAAAATTAATGTTAAATATTTGTTTAGTATTTTACTAAAATACTGAAATATTAATATATAATGAAAGTGATTTTTATTTATTTTTATCATCTTTCAATAATTTTATAAATTCTATAAAATATATATATTTACAAAATTCTTAAATAAACTATGCCTAAAATTCTATTTCTGAATTTATTTGGATAGGTTGGATTATTGTGAATCCAAAAATATTTTATTTATAATTTTTGGATTTTTAATTTATTTTTTAGAACTTATTTAATTTCACGGGCATTTTGGTCCTTTCTTATTTGTTAAAAATGGCCTTTAGGTAAATGGGCTGCCTATGTTGGTTTATTGGGCCCTTGTGGCCCAATAGGGCAGAGTCAAAACGACACCCCGAAGGGGTTTTGGCCCAGTCCAACCCACACTCCCCTAACACCCTTTTGTTCTCCTCTCCCTTCTCTTTGACCCCGTGGTCGATGGCGCCGCCGCCATGCGCTGCTCGTCGTTGTGGTCCTACCTGGCCACTGCCATGATGCAGAGCGAGGTTATCGTCCACGCTCCACCCTCCTGTCCAATTCGATTTGGACCTGGAGCTTCCCCATGGCCAGACTAGCTCTGTCCCGAACCCTGGGGTTTGGGATGGCGCTGGTGCTGTCGCCGCCGCTGCTGCCGTGTGCCATGGTGATGTTCCTCACCTCAAGCGTGGCTATTGTCGCCGCCTCGGCGTGGTGTCGGTCACAGCGCCCCCTTGGGGTGCTCCCCGTGCCGTCGTGTTCGTCGACGACCCTCTGCTTCCTCTTCTAATCTACAGCGACATCCTTCAGTAAGTTGTTCTTGGTTCCCTCGTGTCCTCTATGCTAGTCTATCCTATGCTATGTGTTGATGGTTGCCATTCCTGGCTAGTGTCATGTCCTTATTAGGATTGTTTGTTCTGCTTAGGGTTCATATCCCTCTGTGGATTAGATATCTGATGAATTGGATCATGTATTGATGATCCCTAATCATGATGAGTGGTTGATTGCTGTGGATTACAGTTGATGATTAGCTTTGGTGATGCTAGTGGCTTACCAGATTGATTCCATTGGTTATCTTGATATGGTTCAGATAATAAGGTTGCTCTAGAATTCCTTACTTAGGGATTCTAGTGGTTTGAGAACTCACCACTGTCATTACTTGGTTAATGACAGTGATTTTTGTGTGATGCAGTCACTGTTGCTGTACTGTTTGCTTAAGAATTCATATATAGTTTGAGATCAAATGGTCTCTTACAGTGATGATTATATATATATGAATCTATCTGGAAATGATTCCTATGATTAGTATCAGGAAAATGATTTAAAGTTGGTCGTGGTTGTATATGTGAAGATTAGATGCTTAACTTGCTTAGTTTAGAAGTTGCTCTTGTGACACCATCCTTGTATGGCACACAAGATTAGGTTCTATTACTTGGATTGATTTTGTTCAAGCATAAGATTAGATTGGCATCAGAAATAAATGGAAACGTCTTTCCTTAAATCCCTAGAACCCATGATGTTGGTCTGAGGTTTAGGGACTAGACCCTTCTCTTATTGTTACTCATAGATTGGTTCTGGTAGTGATACCAGCTACTGATTCTTGAGTCAAAGTTTGGGAAAAATGATTTGTTTGCTTAAAGCTTAATGTTGGTGCATATAGTTTATGAAATCTGAGGTGCTACTCCTTTAGGATATGTGCCCAAATTTTATAAGCTATTTGAGAACATTTTGGAATATATATGCGGTGACCCAGCATACCACTGCATGTGTAGTACACTATAGTCGTTGACATGACATCCACAGAACACCGTTCCGTAAATATCACATCCCTCAGAGTGGTACAACAGAAACATTGTGGGTCCATATTACAAAAGTACAAACAATATTATTATTGAAATAACGGAAGTTCAATACTTCCAAAAGATCCAACTTACAAACCAAAATATAAAGTGTTTCAGCGGAATTTAAAAGTAACCACTCCGTCTGGGAGTTGAGCTCAACAGCTTATTCTATATAGTTCATGCTGCTCGGCTCCGTTGGTTACTATTAACTAGTAGTACTTAGTTGGATTCGTTATCATCGACACCGTAGAGGATCTCGTAATCCACTCCTTCAACTCCTCCGGACAGATCAGGTTCCTCGTAGAACACATCTTCTTGGCATTCTGCTACATACATTGGCACGTCTTCGAAATCCTCAGAGTCTAATCAAGGGATCAAAGGAAAGAATGAGTAACAGCGTTACCCAACAAGTTCATTATATGCAAGGTGGGAAGTTTGATGCTCTAACTACCACCTCGGATTATAAATCCTTGGCACTATGCAATATTTGTAAAGCTTTCTTCAAAGATTGGTTTTATTATGAAAAACTATGACCATCATCCTTCATAGGTTGACCAGAACTTTCATGGAGTTCCTTTCCTGCCGCGTTCGTAGCTCCTTCCCGGAACAGGGAGTAACAAGTTACAATTCTTACACTCTGCAGAGGTGCGTTACTTTACCCATGAGATATCAACTCCTTGTTGCACAACCGGGCATACTTTCTCGTCCACAATTCCATGATGTGGGGCCCAGTAGTTGGTCCAAGACAATCACTGCCCCCTTCGCGACCCCGCATGCCTCCTTGGTGTACACCATGCCCACATATTGAATTACGACAATGGTTTATACAAACTGTTAGATGCCAGAACTATCGTGGGACGATGAGGGTTCCCACCCATATGTTGCATATCCTCTACGAATTACCAATTAATATGCACGCTACGAGGATAACAGCCACGACCTGCACATTCAGCTTCATGCGAGAGGAAGAAGATACAGCTGACTTCTCTCTCCCATTCCAAATCTCATGGCTAACGCGTAATATACAGCGCTAGAATCATTGATGTCAAGGGTTATTAAGTCCCTAATTGGTCATCATTGTTTTGCAATTAGAACCCTAAGTTCCATTGCTCTATTATATCATCACTTAGGATGACATCAATGATTTATTTATTTGTAAAAATAATATTTTCTTCCTTTTATAGCATATATGATAACACACAATTTGCAAATACTTTGATAAGGACTCTTCAAAGGACATTAGCAAGTGATGAACTTGCCTTGTGATGGCAAGGTAGTGAAGTCTGATGCTTGCACTGGACATTGAGCTTCTATGTCTGCAAAACCATCATTATTGCCCGGTAAGGACAATATTTAAAGAATCAAAATGATTATGCAATTAATGTAATGCATTATTTAATTCTATATGCATTTTCCCATATAAGGTGCCTTTTAATAAAGCATTTATAAATATTACTTTATAATATTTATACATGTATTGAATTAGTTTATTTTATTTCCTTTTTATTTGACTTTTATTGATTCAATAATTCTTTTAAAGGATTATCAATTATACATTAAAAATTATTATTAAATATTTATTTTTCAGGAATACTATAATATTAATATATAATGAAAGTGATTTTTATTTATTTTTATCATCTTTCAATAATTTTGTAAAATTCCATAAGGAATATATAAATTACAAAATTCTTATTAAAATTTAAATGTCCAAAACTTTATATCTTATTTTATTTGGATAGAGTGGATTATTGTGAATCCAAAAATATTTTATTTATAATTTTTGGACTTATATTTTATTTTCTAGAATTTATTTAAATCTAGGGGTATTTTGGTCTTTTCCTATTTATTTAAATAGGCCTGAAATTGTTTTTGGTCTGGTTATTCTTATTGGGCCCTGGTGGCCCATTTGGTTTTAGACAAAAGGACCACACCTAAGGGTCTGGCCCAGCTCGGCCCACTCCTCACTGCCTCTCTCTCGCCCTCGAGCTTATCCTCTCCTCCTCAAACTCCGACCCCGTGGCCGGCGATATCGCCACCGGCGAGTCCTGCCGCTGTAGGTCGATCTGGTCGCTGTCGTGGTGTACTAGGGAGTTGTCAACGACGCCCTTTCGTTCCATCCAATTGGATTTGAGTCTGAGGCTCTCCTGCAATGGATCTATGCCACACCGAATCCCTAGGGTTTGGGGGTTTGGCATGCGTTCAAGTGTTGTTGCCGCCGCCGTGGTCCCGCCCTTGGTGATGTGGTGGATTCGTGTGCTGTTGTGGCCGCCACCATGGCCGGTGCAGGTTGAAGTGCCCCTGGGTGCTCCCTGTGCCGCCGCGGTTCGTCGGCCATTCTACTTCCTCTTCAAAATTTTCCAACAAGGACCAACGGTGAGTTTGATTCCTCCCCCCTGGTGCTTTCTGTGCTTGTTGATTCGATGCTAGAGGCTGGAAGTGTCCTCTCTGTCTACTGTCTTATTCGGTTAGGATGATTATCCATTTAGGGTTCCTGTTATGTGATTGATCATGTACTGGATGATTTGAATCACGTTTGGGTTGATCTGTATACATGCTAAATGATTACTGGCCTGAAGCTTGTTGCTTAAAATGATAGATGATGTTTCTGGTGGATTACTAGATGATTTGATGCTTAGATTGCATCTGATTCAGATGATGTAATTGTTTGGGAAGCATGCTTGGTTAAGCTAATGATCTAATAGCTTTCCACGGTTTATTTGATTCATAGTCATGATTATGTTAAGATACAATTACTGTCTTAGTGCTGTTATCTTGGGAATTAGCATGTGGTTTGAGATCATCATGACCTCAAACAATGAAGTGTATCATAGGAACCTCCTACTTATGATTCCTGTGTTAACAGGAAGATGATTAGTTAGTTGATTGTATGAATCTATGATGATTTACTGTCTTTCCTGGTTCATATTGGACTGTCCTTGTGTCACCATCATGGTATGGCACATACGAATAACTCTAATCCGTTGATTGGGTTATTTGATACTTAATGACAAAGTTGGCTTTGAGGAATAAACCTAGATGTTTCTTTTCTAAATTCTCTAAGACCAATGATGTTGGTCTGAGGCTTAGGGATTTAGATTTTATCTAATTGGTTCATCTAGATAGTCCTGGTAGTGGTACCAGTTATTATTGATTGAATCAAAGCTTGGAAAAATGATAGTGAGCTTGATCATGTTATGAATCCTAAGGATTTGTTCCTAAGGTGCTACCCTTCCTTTAGGGATCTGCCTAGAAATAGATCATAGGTATATGCATGATTGAATTTGTAAAATATAGTTGGACAACCAGAGCAAGGATGTTGCTCTGAGCTCTGGTTGGATCCTGGTATTGTGTTGTTTGCCTTTAGAGTTTTAAAAATCCCTATGATGGATTCACCCCACTTGGGTGTTTTCTGAGGTTTTGTTCTATGAAACAACACATGTTTCTCTCTGAATAAGATGATTAGATCATGTGAAGGTTTTATGAAACTCACCACAAAATCTGATGATGGTGTAGTAAGTTGGTGATGATGATCTTGATCTGGTTTTGCTGGACTCTTGTGCTTGACCTGGAGCTGATCCTGCTCCTCCTAGCTCCTGGGCTTGATCTTGCTATCCACCTGATCCATCCCCCTCCTTATGTCACCATCCTGGTAATGTTTGATTGATATTTAGTTGGTTTGGTTGCTGGCTGTGGTGCTTGGCTTAGCTGTTGTCTACACTGGTTGTTCTTGTGTGCTATGCAGTGGAGCGATGCACTAGTGCCTCCCACGGCTGTTCTTGTAGTTTTGTGAGATTGGGTTGTGCTTGTGAGGTCGACAGCACACCATATGCATGCTGGTGTGTGTCCTGCTTGTGTGCCTGCTATGCACTTGTGGATATGTTCAGAATCTGGATATTTACTTTTATTTGGTTACTTTCATCTGTCTGGTGATTTTGCCCCTCTTGGCTGTCATTTGAATTCAGGCTTTAAATTTATGAAAGATGAATTATTTCATATTGGTGAAACTTTCCCCTTTTGTAAATGTCTCAATGATGAATTTGTCAAGTGCATTTCACTGACATGTCTGAGAGAAATAATACTAACACTAATCTTCTTTTGTTTTTTATTTAGTCTTTGTTTTGCAGGTACAAAGATAAAGATGAAGATTTAGTTTAGATTTAGATATAGGATAGTTAGTAAATATTCCAATGTAATTTTCTTATTCTTTTGTATTTTTCTTTTACTATTCTTGTAATCTTTATTTTATTCAATTGTAATAAAGATTATATTATTAATAATAAAGAATCTTCCTATTCTTTGTATATTTACTTTTGTAAGTTATGTGGATGATTCAAATAAGTTATAATTTTATAAATTGATTATATATATTGATGATAAGAAATAAACTTTATATTCATTATTGTTTTTTTCTTTGGATAGGATTCAAGTTGTAATATTTATCTCTTAATTGAATTAAGATTCAAAACTTATATCTAATTCATTTGAATTCTAATTTAAACACTCAAGTCTAATATTTCAAATTCATTTGAAAACACATAGCTCCTTAAGATCATCTCGAAGTTTATAACAATCATCCTTTAAGACTAAATGATGGGGGAATACCAATCGGGGTATACCCACGAAGCGGATTCACCAGCTGGATCGAGCCGACTGAAGCCAAGCCCAGAGCGGGTCGACTCGCCCAATACGGCGACTGACGCATGCTGGACCCAGGCGAGTGGCGCCGACTGGAGGCCCAAGACGGCGAATCGTATACAAAGCCCACCAACATACTTGTAAACCCTAACTGGCTGCATATATAAAGCCACCAGAGACACCCCCACGGGGTAGGTTCTTACACATCTCATTAGATCTAGTCTCCCTCCGCCTACGGCGGCTCCCATGTAAACCAATCTATGATCATATACTGGATTGATAGCAGGACGTAGCGATCCTCCACCGAGGGGACGTGAACCTGGGTACATCGTGTGCCAATCTCGCTCCCGGATTCTCCTACGTCGCCTTGCTCCCTCTATGTAAGCTACCCCCAGTAGCATCTGCCGTGCAATACCACGACAGTTGGCGCCCACCGTGGGGCAAGCGGCGCTTGGATGGTGATGATCCGGGCGGGATCCCTCATCATCTAACGACGGCAGGATCTCATGTAGCAAATCTGTTCTGTATCGGGTGGATTTTAATCGCGATCTGCATGCAGTCAAGACGGCGCATGGTTCGCCGGATATGGCCGCGCGATCGGCTGCTGCAATTCAATCGAGTGTGAATTAAGTCAAGATCCTGGCATCCGCGGGACCTACTCTCACGTAGCAGAGAATCTCCATCAGCGAACATGCATACTCACGGGCCGTTACTCAATCATTATTCCTATTCAATCTTTCTCTCCCTTGTGTTAATTACTATGCAAATTGGATACGTACCATATTATAATCTAATCTCATACTTTGTTTTGGTATACAAGCACCAGACAGGATTTGGGATACACGCATCCACGGATATGAGATGGGGTTCGTGTAGACGCGTTTTCCGATCACAGCCATGGATCGGAGAGTCCGCGTGGATTCGTCATGGACAGTCTACTATCTTCACAAAGTTCTTCGGCGTTTGACTCGTCCCCAACTCTGTCCGCTATAACGACTTCGTCAGATCAACAGTTTCTGGTTTAACACCGCACCAATCCATCGTCGGTGACATCTTTTCACTATTTTCTTTGTTAATATTATGCAGCGCTTTGGGTCTAATTCCGACTGAGGAATGGATCAATCGGCAAATAGTACGCTTATAGAAAAACATGTGTAGATTAATTATAAAATATTTAGTATTTTCCTACTTGTAGGCTTTGCACTCTCTTGTGAGATCATATAATTTGGCACGAGTACTAATCTCTTGCTTTATTTGGCCTATGTACGAGGAACAAATCGACCGACGCTGCACGTCTACACAGGGCGACATAAAAATTCAGGCTTGGGAGTTAAGCGCGCATGCGAGCACCTCGACGGCAACACGCGAACGCAGCAGGCCCGACTTACTCTGTCATGCGAAGGTCTAGTCGGACGCGCTGTCGCGACCTCGACCGAAGGATCGAACAATCACTCTACCGCCAGCTTCTTCGACTTTTCGCCACCATGGCTCCTACAACTCCGCCAACGATGACTCGGCTATGGCCGATAATTTCTCCCACTCGATCTTATTTTAAATATTTATTTGTATACTGATAATCTCTTTATTAAATGTGTGTTGATGCATATGTACGGAGAAGAAGCAAATTGCACTCTCGTGACCCAGATGCGTGCGGGACGCCTACCCGACCAGCTCGGGAGACTCGCCTTGCCTCTCGCGATTTGCCCCTCGCGGACTCGCCACGCTCGTGGGTCCTCCCGCCGTGGACTCATCACGCTCGTGGGTCCTCCCGCCGCGGGCTCATCACGCTCGTGGATCCTCCTTCCACGGACTCGCCACGCCCGGCGACTCGTCCATCACGGACTCGCCACGTCCGGTGACTCGTCCATCGCGGACTCGCCATGCTCCGGACCTTCGCCTAAACGCGGACACGCTTAAACGCGGACTCGCTAGGCTCGGGGACTCGCCCGTTGCGGACTCGCATGGCGCGTCGACTTCGCCGTAGCGCGACCTCCGTCCGCCGCGTCGACTTCGCCATAGCGCGACCTCCGTCCGCCACGTCGACCCCGTGTCCGCCGCGTCGACTTCGCCATAGCGCGACCTCCGTCCGCCGCGTGGACCCCGTGTCCGCCGCGTCGACTTCGCCATAGCGCGACCTCCGTCCGCCGCGTCGACCCCGTGTCCGCCGCGTCGACTTCGCCATAGCGCGACCTCCGTCCGCCGCGTCGACCCCGTGTCTGCCGCGTCGACTTCGCCATAGCGCGACCTCTGTCCGCCGCGACAAATGTGTACGCCGCGCCTGCTAAGGGACATTCATCGTCCGAGTCGCCAGAGAGGGTCTCTTGCCACGCTGCATGGACTCACCACTGGGCGTCTCTTCTCCTCGGGAAAAATCTATTCGCCTTTGTCAACCTTTGAAAGAGTGACTCGCAATGTCCAAGTAGTACGGACGAGGACTCGCAAACCGAGCCTCGGATCGTCCATGAAAAATGCAAACCGAGAGCCATCATTGGAGTCGCCTTGCTCGACTGGCCTTCCAGGCCAAGACAAATGGTAGTGCTACACAAACAGCACCATGTCCTCCTCAACCTTAGATAGTGCGACTCGCACGGCCAAGTACTGCGGACGAGGACTCGCAAACCGAGCCTCGGATCGTCCAGGAAGAACGCCAAGTCGAGAGCCATCTTTGGAGTCGCCATGCGACTGGCCCCCCGGGCCAAGACGAGAGACTCGCTAACAAAACAGCGCAATCAACATCATCGCGGACTCGCAATCATCGCGGACTCGCCATACTCGGGGACTTTCCCCTCGCGGACTCGCCACATTCGGGGACTCTCCCCTCGCGGACTCGCAATCATCGTGGACTCGCCATACTCGGGGACTTCCCCTCGCGGACTCGCAATCATCGCGCACTCGCCACACTCGGGGACTCTCCCCTCGCGGACTCGCAATCATCGCGGACTCGCCATAATCGGGGACTTTCCCCTCGCGGACTCGCAATCATCGCGGACTCGCCACACTCGGGGACTTTCCCCTCGCGGACTCGCAATCATCACGGACTCGCCATACTCAGGGACTTTCCCCTCGCAGACTCGCCACCCTTGGGGACTCTCCCCTCGCGGACTCGCAATCATCACGGACTCGCCACGCTCGAGGACTCTCTCCACGTGGACTTGCTAGACCTCACGCGCTACCCTCGGGGGCTTGGCGCTCGCCGATCACTCGACCTCGCCACACGCCGTGCTCGGGCACGCTATAGATAGCGTCGCTCGCCGGTCACTCGACCTCGCCACACGCCGTGCTCGGGCACGCTATAGATAGCGTCGCTCGCCGGTCACTCGACCTCGCCACACGCCGTGCTCGGGCACGCTATAGATAGCTTCGCTCGCCGGTTGCTCGACCTCTCCACTCGCAGCACTCGAGAACTCGGCGCTCGCCGGTCACTCGACCTCACCACTCGCCGCGCTCGGGGACTCGGCGTTCGCCGGTCGCCATGCTCGGGTACAACCACTACTATTTTCAGAATATGCATTTATAAAGAGCCTCAAGTCGCCTCTACAAGCCAACTCGAGCCTCGGGGACTACTCCTAGGCATGCAATGTGTATGCGTGGTTCCACGACCGCGGCTCGCCCTCGTTGACTCGCCGCCGCGGACACTCGAGTACTCAACACGCTCGGGGACTCGCCGCCGCGGACACTCGCCCTCGCGTACTCAACGCGCTCGGGGACTTGCCGCCGCGGACACTCGCCCTCGCATACTCAACATGCTCGGCGACTCGCCGCCGCGGACACTCGCCCTCGCGTACTCAACGCGCTCGTCGACTCGCCGCCGTGGATTCGCCCTCGCATACTCAACACGCTCGGGGACTCTCCACCGCGAACTCGCCCTCGCGTACTCAACACGCTCGGGACTCGCCACCGCGGACTCGCCCTCGCGTACTCAACGCGCTCGGGGACTAGCCGCCGCGGACACTCGCCCTCGCGTACTCAACGCACTCGGGGACTCACCGCCGCTGACTCGCCCTCGCGTACTCAACACGCTCGGGGACTCGCCGCCGCGGACACTCGCCCTCGCGTACTCAACGCGCTCGGGGACTCGCCGCCGCGGACACTCGCCCTCGCGTTCACAACGCGCTCGTCGACTCGCCTCCGTGGATTCGCCCTCGCATACTCAACACGCTCGGAGACTCGCCGCCGCGGACACTCGCCCTCGCGTACTCAACGCGCTCGGGGACTCCCCGCCGCGGACACTCGCCCTCGCGTACTCAACGCGCTCGGGGACTCCCCGCCGCGGACACTCTCCCTCGCGTACTCAACGCGCTCGGGGACTCGCCGCCGCGGACACTCGCCCTCGCATACTCAACATTCTCGGCGACTCGCCGCCGCGGACACTCGCCCTCGCGTGCTCAACGCGCTCGTCGACTCGCCGCCGTGGATTCGCCCTCGCATACTCAACACGCTCGGGGACTCTCCACCGCGAACTCGCCCTCGCGTACTCAACACGCTCGGGACTCGCCACCGCGGACTCGCCCTCGCGTACTCAACACGCTCGGGGACTCGGCCCACTACAGACAGCGCCACTCGCCAGTCTCCCAACCTCGCCACTCGACATGTTCGGGGACTCGGCACGCTCCATGTTCGGAGACTCGCCGCAACTGGCGGCTTCACCGACACCCTACGTCTTTCGCCAACTGGTCATCACCGACTGGCTCACGCCGACTGCCTCCCGCTTCACGATTCTTTTCTTTGTTCATGAGCTCGTCGCCGATTCGTCACGACCCATCGTCAAGACTCTCCGCGCCCTGCCTCAAGCCCGCGTCGAATCGACAACGCGCTCGGGGACTACTGATGGGGGAATACCAATCGGGGTATACCCACGAAGCGGATTCGCCAGCTGGATCGAGCCGACTGAAGCCAAGCCCAGAGCGGGTCGACTCGCCCAATACGGCGACTGACGCATGCTGGACCCAGGCGAGTGGCGCCGACTGGAGGCCCAAGACGGCGAATCGTATACAAAGCCCACCAACATACTTGTAAACCCTAACTGGCTGCATATATAAAGCCACCAGGGGCACCCCCACGGGGTAGGTTCTTCCACATCTCATTAGATCTAGTCTCCCTCCGCCTACGACGGCTCCCATGTAAACCAATCTATGATCATATACTGGATTGATAGCAGGACGTAGCGATCCTCCACCGAGGGGACGTGAACCTGGGTACATCGTGTGCCAATCTCGCTCCCGGATTCTCCTACGCCGCCTTGCTCCCTCTATGTAAGCTACCCCCAGTAGCATCTGCCGTGCAATACCACGACACTAAACCTAATCTCAAAGTATGAAAGAAACATTGATCACTTAGGTTTTTATTTGGCGAAAATTTTACCCACATTTTCATAGATGAGTGCATGCAACAATCCATATTCCTAAATCTACCCTTCGTTAATTCCTAAATGCTTGGATGTTACAGACTTCCCCCTTAAATTAAACTTCGTCCCGAAGTTTGTGGAGATGTACCTGAATAATTCTGGATAGGCTTTTATTAAATCCTCTTCTTTCTCCCATGTGGCTTCCCTCTCAGGGTGATGTTCCCGCTGTACCTTGCAATATTTGATTGCTCTGTTTCTTAATCTTTTCCAGTTTTCTTCTAGAATCTTATAGGGCTTTTCAATATAAGTCAGGTCTGCTTGTAGTTCTATCTCTTGATGTGTGATTGCATCATCTAGAACTTTCAAACATTTACGAAGTTGTGACACATGGAAAACATTATGCACTTGAGCCAATCTTGATGGTAACTCTAAAGCATAAGCTATAGTTCTGTTTTGACTCAGTATCTTGAATGGCCCGATGTATCTTGGACTCAATTTCCCTTTAACTCCGAATCTTTTCACCCCTTTCATTGGAATTACTTTCAAATAGACCATATCTCCCAATTTTGGATGCCATGATCTTCGACTTTGATCCGCATAACTTTTCTGCCTGCTCTGGGCTATTTTTAGTCTATCCCTGATCTTATCAATGATGTCTTGTCTTTCCTTGATATAATCTGGCGCAAATTCTTTGCTGCTTCCAGGTTCATACCAACATATTGGTGATCTACACTTCCTTCCATACAGAACTTCATATGGAGCTGCCTTCAGACTACTCTGATAGCTATTATTATAAGAAAATTCTGCCAATGGTAGGTGATCTTCCCATGTTCCTCCAAAATCTAGTGCACAAGCTCTCAACATGTCTTCTAGTATTTGATTTGTTCTTTCAGTTTGACCTCCTGTTTCAGGATGATATGTCGTGCTGAAATCTAATTTTGAACCAAGTGCTTCATGCAATTGCTTCCAAAATGCTGAAGTAAACACTGATCCCCTATCAGTTACGATCTTTTTGGGTACTCCATGCTTACTTACTATCTCTTTGACATATACTTCAACTAACTTCTCGGCATTATCCTTTTGATTCACCAGAATAAAATGTGCACTCTTAGTGAGTCTGTCCACAATTACCCATATCATATCCTTCCTTTTTGGTGTCATAGGCAATCCTGTGATAAAGTCCATACCAATTTCCTCCCATTTCCATTCAGGAATTTCTAAGGGTTGTAATGGTCCTACTGGACTTTGATGTTCAGCTTTCACCCTTTGACAAGTATGGCATTCAGATACATATTTAGCAATATCTCTCTTCATGTTATTCCACCAGAATAATTCTTTCAAATCCATATACATCTTAGTACTCCCTGGATGTATAGAATATGGTGTTTCATGTGCTTCTCTGAGTATGACATCTCTAATCTTCGTCACATCCGGAACACATAAACGGTCTTGAAACCATAAAGACCCATAATCTCCAAGGCGAAAACTAATTTTTTCCCTTGAGATATCCTCCGAATTTCCTCAGCAATAAAAGGATCTTCTGGTTGGTGTCTAAAAATTTCTTGTTTAAGATCACTGTCCTGCTCTGTAACTACCTGCATAGTAGCTAATCCTCCAAGAACCTCTGTTCTGATGAATTGAAGTTCTAATCTTTCCAAGTCCATTTGTAACTCCTTTGGTAGCTCCCTATTGCTAGGCTGAATATCTGCACTCTTTCTGCTTAAAGCATATGCCACAACATTTGCTTTCCCTAGGGTGTAGTTGATTGTTAAATCATAATCTTTGATTAGTTCCAACCAACGCTTCTGCCTCATGTTCAACTCCTTTTGAGTGAAGAAATATTTGAGACTTTTATGGTCTGTGTATAACTCACATCTGGGTTCATAAAGAAAATGCATCCATCCTTTCAGTGCAAAAACTACTGCTGCTAACTCTAAATCATGAGTTGGATAGTTGACTTCATGTGGTTTCAATTGTCTTGACCATAAGCAGTTACTTTCCGATCTTGCATTAATACACAACCCAGACCTTCTTTAGATGCATCACAGTATACGGTGAAGTCCTTCACTATTTCAGGAAATGCTAAGATTGGAGTTGTGGTTAATCTAGTCTTCAACTCTTGGAAACTTGCTTCACATTTCTCATCCCACTTGAATGGTGTATTCTTCCTTAATAATTTGGTCATAGGTCCGGCTATTTTGGAGAAACCTTCAATGAATCTCCGATAATAACCAGCCATTCCTAAGAAACCTCTAATTTGCTTCACATTGGTCGGTGCAGTCCACTCTAGTACTGACTGAACTTTAGATGGATTCACAGCAATTCCATCCTTACTGATCACATGACCGAGAAATTCTACCTCATCAAGCCAAAATTCACACTTACTGAACTTAGCATAAAGCTTATGTTCTCTTAAAGTCTGCAATGCTACTCTCAGATGGTCAGCATGCTCTTTCTTATCCTTGGAATATATCAGAATATCATCAATAAAGACTATGACAAACTTATCGAAATATGGCATGAAGATCTTGTTCATCAGATTCATGAATATTGCCGGTGCATTGGTCAAACCAAATGGTACTACTAGATACTCATGGTGTCCGTATCTTGAGATAAATGCTATTTTTGGAACATCTTCCGTCTTGATTTTTATTTGATGGTATCCAGATCTCAAATTGATCTTTGAAAATACTCCAGCCCCTTTTACCTGATCAAAAAAATCTTGAATTCTTGGTAAAGGATATTTATTCTTGATAGTCATGTTGTTCAGATTTCTATAATCACCACACATCCGTCTTCCACCATCTCTCTTATCCACAAAGATTACTGGTGTTCCCCATGGAGATACACTTTCCTGAATAAATCCTTTTCTGGCTAACTCATCAATTGTCTCTTTGAGTTCTCTTTGGGTCCCATCTTATATGGTGCTTGAGCTATTTGTGTTGTACCAGGAATTAGGTCAATGGTGAATTCTATCTCTCGGTCTGGTGGCATTCCCGGTAGCTCTGTTGGGAAAACATCTTGGAATTCATTAACTATAGGAATCTCTTCCAATTTAACTTATTTCATTGAATTCAACTGCAGATCACCACCATGATATGACTGTGCTTATCTGCTTGGTAAACTATCCTTGCTCCACTTGGAGTTTTGATTGAGACAGTTTTCTCCTCACAATTTATCTGAGCTCCGTGTTCCATCATCCAATCCATCCCCAGCACTACTGCAATTCCCTTCAAAGGAATCACATAAAATTATGCGAAATATGTACAACCACAGATCGAGATAACCTGATCTTGTTTTATGTAGCGTACAATCACATTCCCTCCTGCCATAATTACGGTCATAGGACTTTCTAACATTGCCCTTCTAATCCCGAACTTATCACAAAATTCTTCAGAAATGAATGAAGTAGTTGCACCAGTATCAAATAGAACTTTGCCGGGATTGGTAAGGATATTGAGCGTACCTATCACGACATGCTCCGAATTATCCACCTCCTCGAGGGTTGCATAATTCAGTTTCCCAGTAGGTCGGTTTCTCTTGCCATTGTTGTTCTTGCCATTATTTCCTACTTTATTGGGCTGTCCATTTCTTCCACTGGCTTGTCCTCCTCCCTTGGTAGGCCATCCTCCTGGGGGTTTGCTTGGACAATCTGGCTTGATATGCCCCTTCTGACCACAACCGTAACAAATTACTACATGCTTTTTGCATTCCCTCTGGTAATGCCCTGGAATTCCACAGTTGTTACAAATAACATTCCTTCTCGGATTGGATTGATTTCCACCACTGCCCTTGTTATTGTTGTTGTTATTATTATTGTTATTGTTGCCATAATTCCTATTCCGAGGTTTGAACTCCAGATTGGGTTTAGGTTTGCTTGCCTGAATCCTCTTGGTTTCCTTCTTGGCTCTCTTCCTCCGATCCTCTTGCACATTTTTGTAGTCATCTTCAAAAGTAATGGCTGCATCCAACAACTGCTGATAAGTTTGCTTAGTGGCTAACCTTAGCTGCATCTTCACAAACGTATTTAATCCATGCAAGAAACGCTTCTTCCGCTTATCTTCAGTGTTGACATCCTCCTCGGCATAACGAGACAGTTGGCTAAACTCCCGGATGTACTTCATGACACTAGTATATCCTTGCTAAAGCTCCTCAAATTCTCTCCGTTTCAACTCCATGACACTTTCCGGAACATGATATTCATGGAATCTCTGCTTGAACTCTTCCCATGTAAACTCCCTTCCTGGTTGTTGCATGGCCAACTGATTTTCCCACCATGATGCTGCAGGTCCAGCCAGAAGATGAGTTGCATACCTCAATTTATCCTCCTCATTGCAACCTACAGTCTTCAACTTCCTTTCTGTATCTGCTAGCCAATCTTCTGCATCCATTGGTTCAGGAGCTGATGCAAAAGGTAACGGCCTTGCATTCCGGAAATCAGATAGACTCACTCCTCCACCTTCAGGTGCCCTCTGATTTTCTCGTCCCAGCAACTCTTCCATAAACTTGTTCTGGGTCTCTTGCATCATTTGCATGCATTGCATAAAGTTCAGCTCCATTAACGACCTCATTGGTGGTGGTGGTGGTAATGCTCCTTGATTTGCTGAATCTGCATCGGCCTTCTCTTTGGCCTCTCGCTCCATCCGCTGCTGCTCAGTTTCCAATTCTACACCCGTATCCATGACCCTCTAGTTCTGCAACATAAAGAGAATACTCATAATTACATCATGCACATGTGTTCTGAGCTCGACTTTACGCACAGAACTAGTCACACAATGAAGATCCAAAGAAAATCCAAATGTGCATTTCACATATGATACATAATATCATAATAATACAAAGTCATTACAACATATACCATATAGGTATAATCACAAAACTACCTTATTCATCTCACTATCTTATTTCTTGGAGTACAATACACGGTACTTGATATCACTAACGAGTTGCCTCCTTCTATTAGTAACTACGCTCCTTATACATGCCTGATGTCCAACCGTGATGACGTGTTGTTCGTCGCACAGTTTGTGGAACAAATGGCCTTCCAGAAGGAACATACTCTGTATCTGAAGTGTCAGGACTTGAGTCATTACTCAACCTGAGCGTATTGACTCCCTCCAGCTCAGCTGAAAAGTCTTCAGAAACATATTCAACATTATCTCCATCCTGCATCTCCTGAGCTTCATTTCTTGATTTGTCAACAGGATACGCAGATCCGGCTGCTTCCCAGGTGCTCTCGTGGGCAAGATAGTTACACACTGGATAATGTATATTCCCTGGGTTTTGAGAAGATGTTGATGATTCAAACACTCTCTCCTCAGGATCTTCTTCCTCATCCTGATTATCTAATGACATGGTATTTCTACTACTACTATTAGGGTTCCTCCTTACACCCATCCAACTAGATTGTCCAACATTCCTGTCGGAACCATCTGTGGACATCTGGTATTCATGAGATCCATTATATGATCCCATCCTCCAACCATCCGAATTCTCAGTAGGAAGTTCTGAGTCAGAACCATCCTCTAAGCCCTGTGGTACTGCATACCGCATATCCATAGTAGGATCATGTATAGGTTCAAGTCTTGGTGAATAAGGATATGGTATAAAGGATTCAGGATCTATAGGTATATCCTTAAAGATAGGTGTTGCACTACTACTTACTTCCTTCTCTAACTGGAATGCTAACTGCTTCCTCCTTTCCGGATCAGTTAGATCCTCTAACATATCATTTTTGTCTTCAACAATCACTTGATGGGTCTTATAAAAATACACAACGAGTGTTCGATATCTATCCATAAACTTGGAAGCTAACTTAGGATGCTTCTTAACCAAAGTAAGATGATCCGGTATAGGCTCCGAGTCTATAGAATCATGAGGTATCACAGAGAATGTGCTACCTTCTAGCTCATTGGTTTTCTGCTCCCGGATATTAGCTATCGCCTCCACAACAGCAACATGATATGCTGCTAAATGACTCCTACCTTCTCCTATAGGCAGATCATGATATAATCCAAGCTTCTCTGGAAGTTGGATAATCGCACGGTACTTGGATAACATCCGACCATCCAGGTAAGTGATAGTGTTTTACTGGAATTCTAGTAGGACAACTAAAAAGCTTTAAAAGTTGGCAAAGTTGGTCAGTGAATGATCCTTGATAATCATCAAGAGTCTCCTCTTTCCTTACCAAAGTGTGTTTTGGAAACTTTGGTGCCATACCTCTGTATATCAGAAAAATAATTTTGATTAGTATCAAATAATATATTGCATCATAACAAAGAATTATCGCACTAAAATATATAACGGAATATCCTCATTTGAATACCCATTATATTACTTTTAGAGAATTCTTTATCGTTGCTAAACTTTCCTACAGGTAATACCCTTTACTAGGTTTCCAACCTAAGGTCAAAGCAATTTGCTATGATACCAACTGCGGTGACCCAGCATACCACTGCATGTGTAGTAC
Source organism: Avena sativa (assembly GCA_916181665.1). Taxonomy (NCBI): domain Eukaryota; kingdom Viridiplantae; phylum Streptophyta; class Magnoliopsida; order Poales; family Poaceae; genus Avena; species Avena sativa. Next base: position 35,379,367 of record OV702285.1, on the reverse strand, counting down.
ACTATAGTCATTGACATGACATCCACAGAACACCGTTCCGTAAATATCACATCCCTCAGAGTGGTACAACAGAAACATTGCGGGTCAAAATTACAAAAGTACACACAATATTATTATTACAATACCGGAAGTTCAAGACTTCCAAAAGATCCAACTTACAAACCAAAATATAAAGTGTTTCAGCGGAATTTAAAAGTAACCACTATGTCTAGGAGTTGAGCTCAACAACTTATTCTATATAGTTCATGCTGCTCGACTCCGTTGGTTACTATTAACTAGTAGTACTTAGTTGGATTCGTTATCATCGACACCGCAGCGGATCTCGTAATCCACTCCTTCAACTCCTCTGGACATATCGGGTTCCTCGTAGAACACATCTTCTTGGCATTCTGCTACATACATTGGCACGTCTGCGAAATCCTCAGATTCTAAGCAAGGGATCAAAGGAAAGAATGAGTAACAGCGTTACCCAACTAGTTCATTATATGCAAGGTGGGAAGTTTGATGCTCTAACTACCACCTCGGATTATAAATCCTTAGCACTATGCAATTTTTGTAAAGCTTTCTTCAAAGATTGGTTTTATTATGAAAAACTATGACCATTAGCCTTCACAGGTTGACCAGAACTTTCATGGAGTTCCTTTCCTGCCGCGTTCATAGCTCCTTCCCGGAACAGGGAGTAACAAGTTACAATTCTTACACTCTGCAGAGGTGCGTTACTTTACACATGAGAGATCAACTCCTTTTTGCACAACCGAGAGTACTTTCCCCTCCACAATTCCATGATGTGGGGCCCAGTAGTTGGTCCAAGCCAATCACTGCCCCCTTCGCGACCCCGCATGCCTCCTTGGTGTACACCATGCCCACATATTGAATTACGGCAATGGTTTTTACCAACCGTTAGATGCCAGAACTATCGTGGGACGATGAGGGTTCCCACCCATATGCTACATATCCTCTACGAATTACCAATTAATATGCACGCTACGAGGATAACAGCCACGACCTGCACATCCGGCTTCATCCGAGAGGAAGAAGATACAGCTGACTTCTCTGTCCCATTCCAAATCTCATGGCTAACGCGTAATATACGACGCTAGAATCACTGATGTCAGGGGTTATTAAGTCCCTAATTGATAATCATTGTTTTGCAATTAGAACCCTAAGTTCCATTGCTCTATTATATCATCACTTAGGATGATATCAATGATTTCTTTATTTGTAAAAATAATATTTTAATTTCTTCCTTTTATAGCATATATGATAACACACAATTTGCAAATACTTTGATAAAGACTCTTCAAAGGACATGAGCAAGTGATGAACTTGCCTTATGATGGCAAGGTAGTGAAGTCTGATGCTTGCACTGGACCTTGAGCTTCTATGTCTACAAAAACATCATTATTGCCCGGTAATGACAATATTTAAAGAAGCAAAATGGTTATGCAATTAATGTAATGCATTATTTAATTCTATATGCATTTTCCCTATATAAGGTGCCTTTTAATAAAGCATTTATAAATATTACTTTATAATATTTATACATGTATTGAATTAGTTTAGTTTATTTCCTTTTTATTTGACTTTTATTAATTCAATAATTCTTTTAAAGAATTATCAATTATACATTAAAAATTATTATTAAATATTTATTTAGTATTTTTCAGAAATACTATAATATTAGTATATAATGAAAGTGATTTTTATTTATTTTTATCATCTTTCAATAATTTTGTAAAATTCCATAAGGTATATATAAATTACAAAATTCTTATAAAAATTTTAATGTCCAAAACTTTATATCTTATTTTATTTGGATAGATTGGATTATTGTGAATCCAAAAATATTTTATTTATAATTTTTGGACTTATATTTTTTTTCTAGAATTTATTTAAGTCTAGGGGTATTTTGGTATTTTCCTGTTTATTTAAACAGGCCTGAAATTGTTTCTGGTCTGGTTATTATTATTGGGCCCTAGTGGCCCATTTGGTTTTATACAAAAGGACCACCCCTAAGGGTTTGGCCCAGCTCGGCCCACTCCTTACTGCCTCTCTCTCTCCCTCGAGCTTATCCTCTCCTCCTCAAACTCCGACCACATGGTCGGCGATGCCGCCACCGATGATTCCCGCTGCTGTAGGTCGATCTGGTCGCCGCCGTGGTGTACTAGGGGGTTGTCGACGACGCCCTTTAGTTCCATCCAATTGGATTTGAGCCTGAGGCTCTCCTGCAATGGATCTATGCCACACCGAATCCCTAGGGTTTGGGGTTTTGGCATGCGTTCAAGTGCTGCCGCCGCCATGGTCCCGCCTGTGGTGATGTGGTGGATTCGTGTGCTGCTATGGCCACCACCGTGGCTGGTGCAGGTTGTAGCTCCCCCTGGGTGCTCCCTGTGTCGTCGCGGTTCGTCGGCCAATCTGCTTCCTCTTCAAAATTTTCCAGTGAGGACCAACGGTGAGTTTGATTCCTCCCCCCTGGTGCTTTCTGTGCTTGTTGATTCGATGCTAGAGGCTGGCAGTGTCCTCTCTGTCTACTGTTTGATTCAGTTAGGATGATTATCCATTTAGGGTTCCTGTTATGTGATTGATCATGTACAGGATGATTTGAATCGTGTTTGGGTTGATCTGTATACATGCTAAATGATTATTGGCCTGAAGCTTGTTGCCTAAAATGATAGATGATGTTTCTGGTGACTTACTAGATGATTTGATGCTTAGATTGCATCTGATTCAGATGATGTAATTGTTTGGGAAGCATGCTTGGTTAAGCTAATGATCTGATAGCTTTCCACTTTTTATTTGATTCATAGTCATGATTATGATAAGATACAGCTACTTTCTTAGTGCTTGATCTTGTCCTTGCTCTAGCTCTCCACCTCCTGGTCCTGGTGGCTTGATCTTGTCCTTGCTCTCCACCTGTTCTACCCCCTCCTTATGTCACCATCTTGGTGATATGATCCAGGGTTTGGTTGGTGTGATCTGGTTTGGCTTTGCTAAGCTGAATGTGTTCTTGGTGTGTAGGAACAAGGAAATGGTGTTGAGTGGCTTCCCACGGCTGTGCTGAGTAGTTTTGTGTGTGTGGCCTGTTGCTGCTGTGCTGACAGCACACACCATGCAGTTTGGTGTGTGTGCTGCTTGTGTGCCTGCTGCACCATGTGGATATGCTCTGGATATGAAAATTACTTTTATCTGGTTACATTTACTTCTCTGGTGAAACTTTCCCCTCCTTGCTGTTTGGAGTTATTTGACTTCTGTCTTAAATTATGAAAGATTCAATTCTTTCATATTGGTGAGACTTGCCCCTTTAAGTATTACTCAATGATGAACTTTGAACAGTGCACCTCACTGTCAAAACTGAGAGTAAAACATTTTTTTAACCTTAACCTCCTTTCTTTTAGTTTGTGTTTGTTTTGCAGATACCAGACTTAAATATTCAATACTTTGGTTTAGATTTTCTTTTTCTTTTTAGAATAATCACTTGTAATCTTTCTTTTATTCTTTTGTAGTTTTTATTTTATTCTTTTGTAATCAAGATTGTAATATTACTCAATATATAAAGGTTCTTTTATTTCATTATCTATTGTAAAGTTTCTTGATCATGTTTATAAGTTACATTTTGTAAATTATTTGTTGAATAAAATTATGAAATAAGTACTCATTTTCTTGATTATGTTACTTACTTGAAATTTTAGCTACTATTTATCAACTCTTGATTAAATCTTAATACTCAAACATAATTCTAAATCCTTTTGAATTATAAATCCAACACTCAAGTTTAAATTCAAATTTCATTTCCCAAAACACACTAATCCACAAGATCATATCAAAGTTTATAACAATCATCCTCCAAGACTATACCTGATCTCAAAGAATGAAAGAAACTTTGATCACTTTAGATTTTTATTTGGCAAAAAATTTACCCACATTTTTACAGATGAATGCATGCAATTTCACAGATTCCTAAATCTACCCTTCGTTGGTTCCTAAATGCTGGGATAACTTCTTCGGCATCTTGCAGGGTCTGTGTAAGACACGGCCAGATAGTTCAGTTGTAGACATTAAGGCTGAACATGAGCTAGCTCGGTCCAGGCTCGGTCCGAGATGCTCTTTGGCTCGCCATTTTCCAGCTTGTCTCGGACTGGCTCGTTGAGGTGACGAGCCGGAAAAACGAGCTTGGCTCAGGCTTTGCAGAAACTCGAGCTAGCTTGGGCTGGCTCGCGAGCTAGGCGCATGTAGTCACTACCAAGTAGGCCCCACCATGGAGAATAGGGGATGCCGATGATGGACCTTCGACGAAGTCTATGCTTGTGACCATGTGGCGGTGTGCCTGCTCGCCGACGCGACCTCGGTGATGTCAGCGTTAGTAAGAAAACGCAATTGGAGTTGTATGGCGTGGAAGAACACCAAGCGAGCTCCTTCATGGCCACCCGCTCTTTCATATCCTCCCTGCAGGCACGGGGACCAGAGCACCGGCGGCCTTGCTAGCTATCTTGGTGGTCGCAGCGTGGTGTGGGGTGCCGAAGAAGCTAGGTGATGATGGCATCGTCCTGGGCAGCGGCGGCGGTTGACCTAAAGTTGGATGCCTATTCTGAGGAGATGATGCGTACAAGAGTTCATGTAGTCTATGCAAGTCCAAACAGGGCGAGAAGAAAATCACTAAGCCCACTCGTCTCCATCTCAGTTCGTAAAAAGGTCAAGCCAACGAGCTAGACTTAGCCGAGCCTAGCGGGTCACGAGCTTGCTGTAGTCCAAGATATTGGGCTCGCTGCGGTCCAAGATATTGGGCTTGACTCGGGCACTCCCTCTTGCGGGGCGATCCCAGCTCGAGGCGAGCCCACAAAAACTTGGGCAGAGATGAAAGCTCGGGATCGTACTCCAGCCTTAGTAGTCATCCAATACAACTCGCATAAATGTAGCCTCCTAGATTTCAACTTGCAAATACTAGATACTAATGGATATTTATGACCTGCTGGCTAAGTTAGCAAGTCAACAAAAATGGCTGTTACAATAAGGCTACAATATGTCGGTTTTGCCCTGATAGGGACATCCCTTCCATCCAGAGGTTCTCCTGGTGTAGGTGCATATAGAAACAAGGAACTTGGAGATGGGCCGTGCAAACGCTCTACACTTCCTCTCCCACTTTCCCCTGCTCACCGATCAAGTACAGTACTCAAAGCACTAGGAAAACCCACACAATAAAGATCAAGAAGCATCAGGACAAGTAGATCAAGAGGAGTTCATGGCTAGACATCAAGATCAAGGTAAATCATGTTGATTCTCTCCCTTATGTGTCTCAATGTTGAGCTAGATGATCCTATCGTTCACAACAATGGTATCAAAACACCTAGCTCCGGCATGCGCACAACAGAGTCTCTATATTAGGTCTCCGGCCCAAGACTCCGACAAAAATAACAGAATCTCCAAAAGCCCCCTGGGATTCCACCTCGGAGTCTCTGGCCCCACCAGAATCTTCGCACCCCCTCCCCCGCACCTAGAGTCTCTAGCCTTAATGAACATGCCTGTGAATCAGTTGTTGGTCCTGGCCCATGTAACACCCCTACTTCATCTAGACTTTACCTTAATCCCCAAACTACCCCTCTTGTAGTTGTTCACCTATAAATATAGCCCCACCCTTGCATTGTAAACCTAGACTTGATAATAGAACTAGAAGAAGACACCCCCGTAGTGGATCTCTCTAGTTTAGTTTCATGCTCCTTAACAAGGAGCACCTATTATCCCCAACCTCTTGGATTTTTCATTGTGATGTTCAAGTTGTACAAGACCTACCTACTTCCATGTCGCGAGCATAGCTGTCAAGATCTCGCCAAGATCCTTGCCCTCACTGTTTGGGTTTGAGAGAGAGATTTTTGCCCAACACCGATCCTAGGGATTGTGTTGGATCAGTATCCACCAACATGAGCCTTCGTATTTGTATTTTTTTTGTGTTTTGTGTGTGTTCCCCACATGTTTCTTCGTGTGTGAGTTCATCGTGATCATCCTCCTCCTTCCCCACTTTGAATCCATTGTTATTTCATCGAAATCATGAAAGATCGGGCCATCTAGAGGGTCACCCCTTAACACTTAATTTTTTGGGTATTGATCAATCTCATATGTCTTTCACTTTAGAGTCATCGACTTCAATACCATTCGAAGAAACATTAAAGCCAATAAAAACCAACTTGTCTTTTAGCAAAGGAGCACTTGGGAAGATTAGCATATAGCTTTTCGTTTCAAAGGATTTGCAAGACTTACTTAACATGTGTAACATGCTCGTCAAGCGATTTTCTATAAACAAGGATATCATCAAAATAAACAACAACACTTTTTGCCAATAAGAGATCGCAAGATATGATTCATGAGGCGCATGAAGGTAGATGGGGCATTAGATAAGACAAAAGGCATGACCAGCCATTCATATAGACCAAGTTTGGTCTTGAAGACAGTTTTCCACTCATTACTCTCGGCAATACGTATTTGATGGTAGCCACTATGAAGATCATTTTTTGACAAAACCATAGCTCCACTCGATTCATCAAGCATACCGTCAATACGTGGTATGGGATTTCTATAACACACAGTAATAGCATTGATTGGATGATAGTCCATGCATAACCAAAGCATATCATCTGTTTTCGGGACTAGTATCACGAGTACCACACTTGGGATTAGGCCTCTTGAAATAAACCCTTGGATATGAGGTGGTGGATTTGACGTTCTATATCCTTCGTCTCCTCTGAGTTCATGCGCTAAGCGGCACGGTTTAGTAGAGGTACACCGGATATGAGGTCGATATGTTGCTCTATTCCATGAAGAGGAGGTAGTCCATGAGGTACTTCTTCGGGAAACACATCATTGAATTCCTTTAACATAGACATCAAAGAAGGAGGAATGTTTGTTAAGTCGTTAGTGCCTTGCGCCAAGCCCTTGCATACGAGGACGCAGCGCAAAATGGATGGGTTATCCCTCACTTCTCTCATCTCACTTTTGGTGGCAAGGAGGACTGTCTTATTTTTACCACTCATATTTGGCTTGTGGCTCTCATTTTCCTTTTGGTGGTTCTCTCTCGCTGTCTCACTAGAGGTTATTGTGGATTACACCCTCGCTAAACCTTTGCATTATCTGCAATTATTTGGCTAGGAGTCATCGGTTGCAAAGCACATAACTTATCAAACCACTTGAACTTATAGATGGTTGTGCGGCCATCATGAAGGGATCCCTTGTCAAATTTCCCCTAGGTTTATGATGTGGGACTGAAACCCTTTGATTTAAAATAACATATATTGCACTTTGGTGAAACTAGCTCCTTCCATTTGAAATTGCTCAATGATGCATTTAAACAGTGCATTTCACTGTTCATAGCTCAGAGCAATCTTTCTAACACTAACCTTTTTCTTTATTTTGTTTGCTTTCTTTGTTTACAGGTACAAGGTCATAAATTGAAGAACAAGAAGATTATACTAGGAATTAGTTAAGGTTTTTTTTTATTTTATCCCTTCTGTAATCTTTTTATTTTTCTTCTATAAAGAAACAATGTAACATATGTTTATTATTCAATAAAGATTTCTTTCTTGTTTACTTGTGTTTGTTCATTTGTATAAAGTTCTTACTTGTTTGTATTTTTATCAGTTTGTAATTATGGAAGAAGAAAATAATAAGAGTTTCTATTATTTGTTTATATCCATTTATTTAAAATTTCTTAATTTTCTTTTACTTGTATACTTATTCTTTAATATCACACTCAGTTATTCAAACAATTATTTAAATATCCTTTTGAAAACAATAAAGTGCTAAATGTTTTTAGTTTGAAGAATTTCAAATGTAGTTTCAAATTTAAATTATTCCCCAAAATTATTTGAATTCCTGGAGATCATGTCAAATTTTATAACAATCTCTAGAAGGAGATAAACCCTAACTCATTGTAGTGAAGAAAACTCCAATCTCTCCAGGGTTTTGTTTTGCAAAAAAAATTACCCCACTTTTACAGATGAACGCATGCAAATGCAAAGATTCCTATTTATGTTCTTCGTTGGCTCCTAAACTCTAGGATGTTATAAAGACTTTTTTAATCACTAAAAATGGGCCTTCAACCACGAAAATAATCTATTGTAAAAGCTTTTTTTTCTTGTAGTAGGACATATACTCTAGGCCTTCTTGGTGATATCACATCAACACCGCTTGCAAGCATATGACTCGATCACAAGGATGTTGTATCACGGAACCAGTAAAGAGTACTTTTCGGAAACGAGATCGAACTAGGGTATAGTTGATACCTATGATCGAATATCGGATAAGTAAATATTGTGAGACAAAAGGAATTGGTTACGACATTAATGGTTCACATGATCACTAGAGTCATCGTTGAATATGCGGGAGTCAGTATGGATCTCGAGGTCCCACTTCTGATTATTGATAAGAGAGGTGTCTCTATCATGTTTTCATCATTTGTGAACCATAGGGTGACACAATTAGGTACACCGACAATAAGTGGCAGATAAAACATATTCGAGAACAAATTTGTTAGAGATGAAATTTTTTCGATGATCGGAAGTGTTTCGGGTCAAATTGCTAAAAAATGGTTTCATATGTGATATCGAAACAATGCAAGGGGTTTTATGCAAAATAATAATAATTAAAGTAATTAACAAAATTCTGAATAAAATAAATTAAATTTTTTTATTTAATAAAGAAATGTATTTAATTGAATGGGAATTAAATGCATGCGAGTGGAAGAGGAATTGATTCTATCATGTCTGCGTTATTTGTGATCTTGCATGCTCTCCGTTGCTAGTAGCTATCTTGACCAAGTAGATGTTTGTAACTCCAAGAGGGAGTATTTATGCACCATAGTAGGTTCATGCCTCTAGTAATCTGGGGAAGTGACAAAAATCTCTAAGGTTGTAGATGTGATGTTGCTATTAAGGAGAAAACAACAATCTTTTGTTCATGGAACAATTGTATTGTTTACTTTACACACATTTCTTAATGCAATTATCCGCTGCTTGCAACTTAATAGTGGAAGGGGTTTGGATGATAACCTGAAGGTGGGTTATTAGTCATAGATGTTGTTGGATTACGGTCTATGTATATTGTTGTAATGCCCAATCAAATCTCATAGGTGTCATGATGTCTAGTATATGCATTGTTATGGTTTCTCAATCTATCAATTGCCCCGCTATAATTTTTTCACCCAGCATGTTATCAATCTTAAGGAGAACACCTCTAGTGAATTGTTGATACGTCGTAAATGTATCTATAATTTTTATGTTCCATGCTTGTTTAGTATCAACTTTGCTATGCTTTGTCTACACTTTGAGGTATTTTTATACATTTTCTGGGACTGACCTATTAACAAGATGTCGTAGTGCCAGTTGCCTGTTTTCTGCTATTTTTGGTTTCAGAAAAGCTAGTAAAGAAATATTCTCGGAATTGGACGGGACAAAAGCCAAAGTCAATATTTCACCGAGGAGAACACAGAGACCGAAGGGCGACCGAAGTAGGGACACGAGGCCGCCACACCCTAGGGTGGCGTGGGACCCCCTAGGGTGTGCCGCCACCTGGTGTGGGTGCCTCGGGTGGCCCCCTGCCTCGCCTCTTCGCCTATAAAAGCCCCCCGATGCCAAAACCCTAAGAACCCGATCAGATCTCCACGAAACAGTCCATAGCCGCCACCATCGTCCCTAGATCGGGGGATCTGAAGCTCTTCTCGGCACCCTGCCGGAGGGGAGAGATCATCCCGAAGGCCTTCTTCATCACCATGCCAGCCTCCGGTATGATGCGTGAGTAGTTCACCCTTGTACTATGGGTCCATACAATAGCTAGATGGTTATTTCTCCTCCTTTGTGATATCATGTTTAGATCTTGTGAGCTCCGTTCATGATCAAGATCATCTATTTGTAATCATACATGTTGTGTTTGCGGGGATCCGATGGATATTGAGATACTATGTCAGATTGATTATTGATTCTATCATGTCTTATTGATTATTGATTCTATCATGTTTGTGTTGTTTGAGAACTTTCATGCTCTCTGTTTCTAGTAGCTATCTTGGCCAAGTAGATGCTAGTGACTCCAAGAGGGAGTATTTATGCTCGATAGTGGGTTCATGCCTCTATTGAATCTGGGGAAGTGATAGAAATCTCTAAGGATATAGATGTGACGTTGCTACTAGGGAGAAAACAGCAATCTTTTTTTCATGGAACAATTGTATTGTTTACTTTACACACATTGCTTAATGCAATTATACGTTTCTTGCAACTTAATACTGGAGGGGGTTCGGATGATAACCTGAAGGTGGATTATTAGTCATGCATAGATGCAGTTGGATGGCGGTCTATGTATATCATTGTAATGCCCAATCAAATCTCATAGGAATCATGAATGTCTAGTATTTGCATTGTTATGCCTTGCTCAGTTCCTGTCAATTGCCCCGCTGTAATTTGTTCACCCAGCATGTTATGTTATTTATCTTAAAGAGAACACCTCTTGTGAACTGTGGACCCTGGTCCAATCTTTACCATTGTTACATCATCTACTATTACCGTTTACTTTTTGCAAGCAATCATTACCTTTCACACTATACGTTTAATTATTTGTTTTCATTAAACCAGTGAGATTGACAACCTCACTATAAGTTGGGGCAAAGTCTTGAGTTTGTGTTGTGCAGGATTCCAAGTTGCTAGCAACACCTTGGAGTTGTTTCCTTGCTCCTACTAGTTCAATAACCTTGGTTTAATAACTGAGGGAAAATTTGCCACTATGCTCATCATACATTCCTCTTGGGGTCTTCCAACAAAGCTCTACAACTGAGGCGCGTCAAGATATTTTCTGGCGCCATTCTCGGGGAGTTAAGGACAGCTTCACAAGGGGAGTCCTTCACAACCATTCTCTTTACTTTTTTTGTTTTTTTAGTTTCTTTTTATTTGTTTTGCTTGCTTCTTTTTATCAAAAATACAAAAAATAGTTCCTACTTTATTTGCTGCCATGTCTAGTGTTGTTCTAATCACTGTGTCACCTATGGAAATGATCTTTACTTTCAAACAAGGAAGTGAAGAGATTTTTGATGACCCACAAGTGTAGGGGATCGCAGCAGTCTTCGCGGGTAGTATTACCCAATTTATTGATTCGACACAAGGGGATCCAAAAAATACTTGCAAGCCTTAACAACTGAGTTGTCAATTCAGCTGCACCTGGAAATAGTTCTTTCTCACAGAAGTTTATCAGTAGCAACAGTTTGGTAGTAGCAACAACAACGCAACAGCAACAGCAAAACAGGAGCAATAGTAACAGTAACAGTGAACAGTGGGATTCGTGTGCGGTAGGCATAGGGATAGATGGACGGGCGTTGCATGGACGAGTCTAAACATGTAACTTCAAGAACTAGGGCATTGCAGATAAATAATAACAAGCATCCAAGTACTAAACAATCCTAGGCATATGCTACAAATATAGTCATAGCAGCTCGCAATGAGAACTTGCACAACATCTTCTGTCCAGCCAGGCCGTGGCAGCGGGGCCTCTAGGGAACTACTGGCAATTAAGGTGCTCCTTTTAATAGAGCACCAGAGCAAAGCATTAACACTCCGTGAACACATGTGATCCTGACACCACAGTCATCCCCTCCGGTTGTCCCAATTATTGTCACTTTGAGGCCTTTGGATTCGGACAATGATATGTGTACACAACTTGCAGATAAGATCACAAACAATACTATCATAATGATTCAATAATAAGTTCAGATCTGAGATCATGGCACTCGGGCCCTAGTGACAAGCATTAAGCACAAAAATTTGCAACAAAGTCAAATAACACTAATAGAGATACTAGGCACTATGCCCTAATAGATCTTATTCGATTACATGATAGAACTCATCCAATCCCCACCATCCCCAAGCCTACAGCGGGGGATTACTCACTCATGGATGAGGGAAACATCGGTGGTTGATGGAGATGCGTTGGTGATGACGATGGCGATGATCCTCTCCAAATTCCACGTCCCAGCAGGGTGCCAGAACGGAGTTTCTGGATCTGAATCTTGGTTTCTGGTGGCGGCGGTGGAGCGGAACTCTTTCTCGAAAAACTATCGACCCCCCCCTCGGTTTTTTGGTCGAGAGGCAACTTATAGGCGCAGAGGGAGGCCGAAGGGCTGCCTGGGGTGGCTGCACCCCCTAGGCGCAGCCAGAGGTGGGCCCACGCCTGGCAGGGGTGTGGGCCCCCAGGCCCCTTCTCCGTCTCGTCTTCTGGCTTCGTGGGTCTTCTGGTGAAATATAATTTTTGGCATATTTTCCGGGATTTTTCATGATAGTCGATTTTCTGCACAAAAACAAGACACCAAGGTAATTCTGCTGAAAACAGCGTCAGTCCGTGTTAGTTGTATCCAAATCACACAAGTTTAGAGGAGAAACAATAGCAAAAGTGTTCGAGAAAGTAGATACGTTTTGGACATATCAACTCCCCCCAAGCTTAGCTTATTGCTTGTCCTCAAGCAATTCAGTTGAAAACTGAGTGCGATAAAAGAACTTTCACGAACACATTTGCTTCATATGATGTATATATTCTCAGCACATGAGTAGATGCTTAAACCATTCATAATAAGAAGTATGTAACCAAGTATACTCAATAATCATTGCAAGCTATAAAGAGAAACCAACTCAATAATAATAAGTAGCATGGAACATAAACATTAGCAACATTGTAATGCTCATAGTAAGGTATGATATAGTGGTATCTCGCTTGCCTTTGTTTGTAGAGCACAATATAAATGTCGAGGCACCTCTGAAGTTCAAGTGAAGACTAGAGGTAAAAATATCAGAGATACAAGCATCAAAGTCATGGCATAATTAACCAAGTTTTGGAACAAACACAAGAATGACAACTATGCTCTCAAGAAGGTGCTCATAGAATAAGTGGTGACTCAACAAGGAAGTGAAAACAGTTTTGAAAAGTTTGAAAGGCTTCCTAATGCTGAAAGGAAGGTATTCATTAGCTTTGAGCTCTCATTGCCCCTATCATAGGCATCTTCATGTGGTTAAGGTGAAAGTGAGGTCCAATCTGAGTTATATGCTTGATAGACCATAAACTGGAAATCCAATATCCCTTGAGTACGAGGGCCGCTCTGCATGCTACTCAACTTTGGTCACCTGCAAGTTCTTGTCATTGTACATACATGCATATCATAGAGAACTGCCAACGGGGTACCCCTTGCACATGATACAAGAGCTATCTCATGATCAAAATGACAAGGAAAGCAGACAATGGGCGTCTCAGCGATCTTTTTATTTACTATGTGCATAGCTTTTTATTGAGGATGCTTCACAGAATGCTCATTATGGTGGTGCTGCAAGTTTCCACCATGATTAGGCATGGCTTAGGCTAGCGTCCCAGGCGTTTCTCTAACACAATATATATACTCCATGAACTCACAAGCTCCCCTTTTATTTCACACCGTCGACATCCGCAAACAAAATTGCAAAGTATAAACTGGATAAGATATCCAAAAAAAGTGTTGAAAGCGTTCCCCAAGGAAACACGGTTCTGCTGACTCCTAGCATATAATTTGCAAGCATATAACTTTCATGAACAGGTCACAATGGTTCAAGATTATTAAGTGCAAGGAATAAAGTGTGCTATCAAGTTTGTGAGAGCTTTACTAACTAACTTTCTCAAAACAGACAAACATTTTATTTGGAAGAAAACAAGGCATATAGAATATGCACTGAACTACCAAACTATGCTAATAGGTAGGTATGGTGGACACAGTTGGCAATATTGGTTTTGGGGAGTTGGAAGCACAGGTAGAGCTCATACTCAGTGCAAGTGAAGGCTAGCAGTAGAGAGGGAGCAACAAACGAGAGAGCAATAATTGTCATAATCATGCTTGCAACAAAACAGAACTAATTATGGCATGAAGGTGATACAAGAACTCTGAGGCAAAATAAATCATCGAGGCTTACTGACTATTGTTTAGTCATATGCATGCGTGAGCATGTGCCAAGTCGATTCACATGAAACTTCCAGAGGAGGATACCACAATATCATACCAAAATATGAATAAAACAATGCAAGCAAACATTCATATGACATGCTACAAACTATTAGCAAGCTAGAGCTAATCATAAACAAGCAAGAACTACTAAGCATCCATTAGTAACACACTCCTTACCATGAACAGACTAAGCATGCTCACAATGATGAGTATATGTACAAAAATTAAACAAATAGAGTTCGCTACCAGCCTCTTACCACTCCTCAAGTTGTCTTAATCTTCATTATTTGCCCTTCACTTGTGTGACTTGAATAATAACATGAAAACCAAAATCCAATGAGGACGGCTGAACCCTGCAAAGAACTCACAAAACCAAATAAGAACAACAAATATTTTTGGTGTTTTTCGATTTTTTAAAGAAGCCAACAAAGCAAAAACAAACCAAGCAAAGCAAAATCTTTTTGGATTTTTTTCTTTTAAGGAAAACCAAAGCAAAGAAACAAACCAAGAGAAACAACGAAAATATTTTTGGTATTTTTGTGTTTTTGAGAAAGAAGCAACAAGAACTAAAAAGAAAGCGAAACAATGGATATACAAAGAACCGACCGAACATGATATATAGATGAGTGTGATGTCGGTATACCTCCCCCGAAGCTTAGGCTTTTGGCCTAAGTGGGGCTCAATCCCATGGTGCCCAAGTAGATGCACCTCCGTAGTACGACGAGGAGGCTCCCTCGTCCTGGTACGAGCTCGAGAACTCTCCTATGTAGTGTACATCGGGGTCATATGAGGGTGCTTCCTCCTGAATATGTCCATAGAAGCTAAGAGAGCGCAGCTTGTCATCCATCTCCTCCTTGGAGCGTGACAAAGGTCCCTGAGAAATACTGAACAAAGTAGTTTGGGGGAGAGGGATCTCTTTCTTCCCCGTCAAAAAACAACATTTTATAAACCAAGTTCTCAAGGGTAGAGCCATTAGTGACAAAGTGGTGCGCCTTCATGGCAGCAAGATCAAGCCTCTAAGGAGCCAAAACTGTATCATTTGGATCAACAACAATGTCCAAGGCAGTAGTAACACGCATAGCAATAACTCCCCCATAAATGGGTCCCTTAGCAGTTAAACGACGAGCAATGAGAGAACCAAGATTGTAATTGGTATCATTGTTGAGGGTGACAGCTAAGAAGGCCAAATGATAGCTGGAAGTATTACTAGTGTTCTCCCTACCAAGAACACTAGTGGCAAGATAGTAAGTGAAGTACCTGATGGCTGGAAGCTAAATGTTTCTTATCTTTCCTCGTTGAGCCCTATGGTTATCATCACTGGTTATCCCGCGGTAAAGCTCCAACAAATCAGCGGGTTGAGATGGAATCTTCTTTGCTGACCCAGCTGTACCAAGTCCCAGAGCCTCACAAAATTTCTTCAATGTCATATGGTAAGACCTGCCATAAACTTTGAAAGAAACATCTGGACTAAACATGTTGTTAGTAAAGGAGAAGCTCTCCGCAAATGTTTTAGTGAGCGTAGCATATTGCACGCTCTCATCCTACATAAGACTTGTTAGACCAGACCTCCGAACCAAGGTCATAAAATCATCAAGAATCCCAGCAGCCCGCAAGAAGGTTTGGCAAGGAAAAGCGGAGGGGTGCACATCCCCCTCGTCGCTGAATCGCGGAGTGATGAGATTCTCATTGTATGAGGGCCTAGCATGGGAGGATGATCTTGAAGGCCTTGTCCTTCTATGTGCATCACTCTCAAATATCTCTCCAAATGTGTGGTTTTCCATGACCACTCTATTCTGAAATTTTTAGACAAACATCAAACCAAGTGATTTCCAAGTTGATAAATGATGAGAAACTACTATAGGAACTTGCTAGAGGGATACACATGCATCAAAATGAAATCTCTAAGCATAGAACAAGCATGGAAGCTAACACAACCTGTCACCTATAGCAGCAAAATACTCAAGATACAATTTATCAATCACAAATCTAATTGGACAAGTGGAGGAGGCACATACCAAGGAGTAATCCCTCCAAAAATCAGCAGCAAAGATGGGCTGAGCAAGGAGATCAAAAATCGCGAGCAAGAACATCAAGAACTCTAGCTTGAGCAAGTTTTTCGGTGTTTTTTGAGAAAGAGAAAGAAGATTGCTATGAGGGGGCACCTTGAAGGGGCCTACGTGGGTCAGACCCCCCCCCTAGGGGCCACCTACAGGTAAGCCGCGCCTACCATGGGTGTGGTGGCCTGGGATGGCCCCCTGGGTCACTTCAGGTGTCCCTATGCCCCTTTTTTGAGGAAAAAATTATTTTGAATTTCTGGAAATTTTCGGGAAACTTTATTTTGGCCAATTTTCAGGGTATGAAAATTGATTTTCTCGCAGAAACAGTTTTTTCAGAAGAAGCAAAAGCAAACCGAAAGCCAAACTACAGAATTTCTAAGACACTCTAACAAGCAAACAACTAACAAAACCAAAGCTAGCAAAAAAAACAAAGACTAGGAAGGAGAAAAGTGAAAGAAAGCAAGTATAACCATAGTGGAAACATTATTTTCTTCATTAAAATCCTTTTGTTAACAAGGTTGATCAAGTCTTGTTATGTAGAGGGAGTGTCCCAACCTTTAATTAATATAAGGTAGAGTCCCCTGTGTTTACAATGCTAGTCCCTGGATCAATAGCTAGCATCCACAGTTAAGATGTAATATCAAGAAACAAAGGTCATAATATAACTTTATAACTAGGAATAACATAATTTTATTACATCTTACATAGCTCATTTGGCTATTACATTACATTGCAGCGGAATAACTATAGTCATGGGGTCCTTCATCTTCAAAGTGCCACAGGCAGACATGTTGGTTGTAGGCTTTGTAATCCTAATCAATCAATCTTCACTAAAACCAATCAAACCTGCAACATTACAAGTTACAGCCACAAGGGTCAATACTTTGGAATAGTATTGGCAAGTTTCACTTCTTTGTTGAATATAAGTGGATCCTATCATTACATGCATTTTTTGGCTAAGTAGGGTTTAAGGCTCATTTGCAGAAAGCAATACTTTATCCTATCTTTTTCAAAATGGTTTTGATCTTTTGTCAAATCTCTTTATCAAAATCCCTTGAACTCCTTGGTATCCCCAAGTGTTCAAGTCCTTGTCAAAAATCTCTTGAGCTCCTTGGTAACCCCAAGTGCATCAAGTTTTCATCAAAATCTCTTGAGTTCCTTGGTACCCCCAAGTGCATCAAGTCTGTTGTTATCACTTAGAAAGTTTTCTTTTAGAAATTGGAATGTCGAGATTACCCATAGTTTCAAACTTTAGTTGCTCAGTATTGTCCATAACCGGGGACACGGCTAAGTACTTAGATTTTATTATCTTCTGCAGAAGTAGTACACTTTACCCACATGTCACAATCTCATCTTTTTGCCACCAGTGGCCACTGGGTTAGTACTCACCAAGATGGAGTACTGGCAGATTGAGAATGTGACGAAGTCTTTCCAGAGGGTCCTCCCATACACCATTGCTAGCTTGTCATCAGTACCCATGTAGGATTCCAGGTCCTCATGTCCAGTAATCTGAAGACAATGCATGGGTCTTCCCAATGTAGTTGACTAAGCCAGAGCCATAAATAGCATGTGGTTGCACACGAAAGCCACAATTGGAGAAACATGTTCAATCTCTAAGTTTCCTGGGTGGTTTCCTTTGGAGCACAACACAAAGTGATTGCCATAGACATGGTTCCTTTTGTTTCCACCTTCTCCAAAACTCAAAGTCCTTGTCCACCCAGGTGGTTCATTGAGTCCTTGTTTTATTATGTAAAAACACAAGTTCTTTTCTCAACTTCATAAAATCTCAACATGTACCTCTTTTCAAAGTATAGCATGGCTAAGCATGTAACAACTACATGGTTTTCACTAAGGAATGTATAGGGAATCCTATTAGGATTTAGCATATCATAAGTATAGAAATTCTTTTCATGCATGTTTTCAAAAATCCACTAAGTATAATTAAAATAGTAGGACTTTAGATGATAGTGTCACTTGCCTTTTTGGTAGGGAATGTTGGTTCACTCCTTGATCTAGCTAGTTTCACACTTTTCTAACTTCACTACAATCAATCAAGCAAACACAATATCAACTTAGCATTCCAAACCAATAATCAATCAAATAATTCACACACAAAACAATGGGATCTAAGTCATGCATGTAAGCATGCAAGAGATAGTTTTATTTGCAAAGGTGGTCTCCACTAGGATTCTAAACTTTGTAAGGTTCAAAGTGGTCATTTTCCAAAGTGGCAAAGTCATTTGAAAAAGAGTTTTATCTATAAACCATTTTTAAATCCTTTCATTATTTTATGTGGTGGAAAATATTTTTATCAAAGCAACAACTTTATGTTGTTCACCAAATAAGTTGTTGTTTCTCAAAACTTGGTGTTTAGGGTCAGTTGGTTTGGTCCAAATCATCTTCCCAAAGTTTTTACTCTAAAAACATTTTCATAACAAAACCAATATTTTCATTTGGCTAAAAATGGCTAAATCAAGTTTTTTATTCCTAAACTTCACAAAATCCATTTTTAAATCCATGGGTTGGTTCCTAGGGTCAGTAAGTTCACCACAAACCAATTTGCAAAGATTTTAACCCTAAAGACATTTTTGAACAATTTTTCTAATCTAAACAAGCATACAAATGTTTCTGCAAAAACAAACAATCTATCAGATACTATTTACTAAACCAATTGCATGGTTGGCTAGGGCTTGTTCCACTGATTCCAACGATATAAAGTTTGCAAATTTTGGACGTGTGGTTTAAAAGTTGTGCAATTTACAAAATCACATAACATATTGAAATGTTTCTGTTTTAACTCACACTCAGAGCCACGTGTCTGATTCCCATTGGGTCATACCGGTTCGTTCGGATCAGCAACGTGGACCGCAGGATCTAAAGTGAATCGTGCGGCACAGAACTAATCGTACCCCTTCGACTAAGGATCTATCGTGAGCGTCGGATCAAAATCCTACGGTGTACAGCGTGCCAGCCATAGATGGGCGGTGCTGCGGTGGCTACTGGCGGCGGAGCGGCCAGACGGTGGCGGCGCCGGCGATACAGGAAGCTAGAGTGGCTGGGAAGGTGCTCACCGCGTTCGTAGAAGCCTGGGGGAGCTCAACGTGTTCTCGAGGGGTCAAGGGGCGCTCTGGTCCGACGTGGATTGCTCGCCGGAGTTCCTGCTGGCGTCGGCTGCGCGTGGTCGTGGTCGAGGGCGAGGCTGCAGAGCAAGCCGAAGCAAGGTAGAGGGTGCGTTAGACGCGCAAAGTCATCGCAGTGATGCGAGCGTGAAGGAGGAGGAGAGGGGCGGTCAGATACTACCTGGGGAACTCGCCGGAGTAAGGTGCAGACGCGGCGGTGCTCAGTTGAAGACGGAGCCGACGCTCTGGAGCGCCCACGGGTGAATGGAAAGCGCCGGGAGAAGCGCCAAGGCTAGGAGAGTATGTGAGTGTGGTCAAGGAGGCGAGGGGTGGCAGGACACGGCCGGAATCGAGGGAAAAGTTCGTTGGTGGCAGTGAGGTTCGGAGAGGAATCAGGGCTGCCTGGGGGCGTGCTAATGTAGGGTGACAGAGGGGAAATGGAGAGGAGGCATGGGCGTTTAATCTTGCGAGATCAAAGCGAGTAATGGTGGCCGCGTTAAGACGAATTGACGCCGATGAATTCCGCCAGAAACGGTCGAGGAGGGAGGCGCTGTCACCGCGGGTGAGGACGATGAACAGGAGGGTGGGGTCGGCTGGTCAGCGAGAGAGGAAGTGAGGGGGAGGGGTCCACAAGTCAGTGGCCTCGCGGGTTTCTTTCGCGGTGAAAAACGATTCGCTCGCCAAGAGGGAGAGGTGGGCTAGGTTGGGCTGAGTTGGGCTGGAACTGGGCCAGATGGTTGGGCTGCTGTCTGGTTCCATTTTTTTTTCCTGATTGTTTTATCTTTTTCCAAAACTATTTTCTGTTTTGAATTTTCAAACCACAAAACAACATTCAAATTGATTCAAACAATCACCAAACAATGCAATTGAATTTGGTTCTGTTTAACAACATAAACCAATTCCCAAAAATAATATTTTTATTTTAGAGTCCATTTATAATTAAATAAAATGGACATTAGTTAATAAATCAAATGGGTTTTATTTTAATAGAAAGCTCCATTTGAGACTTAAATATTTTCAAAACCAAAACAGTAGGTTTTATTTGAAAATACTAAATACTTGGAAAACTTATTTGAATTAAATAAATAAGTTTTGATGGTTAATTAAAATAGTAAAACCTTTATTTATAAAACTTGGATATTAAATCCTTATTAATTTATTTTAAATAGACCTTTACTATTTTTATCAAATAGAAATATTTTATTTCAAAGGCTTGGCCAAGTTTTAATTTGGCTTATAAAATAATCCTTATTTATAAATCTATCTTTTCTTTTGGAAACCAAATCTTTTATTAAAAGATCCAAAAATAGAAATTTTAAATATTTTTATTTTCCTTTATCAAATGTTTACCGTTTTAAAACTCTTTAGGATTTTATTTGATCCAAATTGGTTTGAAGGTTTCCAATTGGATTCAAAAAGTTTCTTTTCACCCTGAAAATCAAACAAAGTTTTATTTAATTCATTTATTTTTCACATTACAAGATTTGGAAAATCTTGGGATGTGACAGGCTACCACCCTTAAAATAAATCTCGTCCCGAGATTTGGGAAAGCTAGGGTTACAAGTAGGCTCAAAACAACTAGGGTACTACCACCCTTAAAAAATATTTCAAACAAAAATTACATATTGGCTTGTTTGAAATCTTGGGGAAACTTCTCTGAGAAAACATCTGCTCAGGGTCCTTTGTTTCCACACTTGACTCATGGGCCAAGGTTGAGTTTCTCCATAGGCTTGTTCAACTTGTTCTTCATCTTTTCGGGACAGTTGCTTGCATAATGTCCTGGGTTCTTGCAATTGAAACAGTGGATATCTTTGAGTTCTTTACGTGGCTCTTGTGGACAAGTTGATACATAATGGCCTAGCTCTTTGCAGTTGTTGCACATCACTTGGCCAATCCCCTTATTCTTCTGGTTCTCTGGGCATTCACTGGAGTAGTGTCCCATTTCTTTACATTTATGACATTGCACATGGCTTTTGTCCTTCTTTTGCTTTTTGGGTTTCTCCAAAGCTAGGAGTGCATCCAGTTCATGTTGTTCATATGTTATCTGGTAGGTAGGAATGTCTACATGTTTCTTGGACCTTTTATTGCTCTTTAGAAAATTCACATTCCTCTTATTTGATCCCTTGAATTGGGTTGTTTTGCTTGGAGGTATAAGTGGACCTTTTCCTTTGTCATCAACCTTCTTGGTAGACTTGGATCCTTCTTGATGGTTTGCAATCATTTGTTGCACTCCACCTTGTTTCCTTTGTTCCACAATGGAATAGATGGGGTATTGGATAGGAACATGGTTGTTTCATTCACATAGATAGCAAGTAGCTTGAGAAGTGGGACATTGTCCAACAGGATGTTTCTCTTCACAGTTGGGGCATTGATCTCCATGCTCCTTGGAAGTATGATCCTTGTCTCCACAAATAATGCAAGCTGGTGCTCCATCTAGAATAACATTTCTGTCATCCCTGTTGTCACAAACTCTTTTGGAATAGCTTTCTTCCATTTTGATCATTTGATCAGTCACCTTAAGCATCAGTTGGCCTTGAGTTTCCAAAAATCCTTGCAGGGTTGGATCTTCTCCAGTAGTGTTGGCTATGAATTGAGCTGTCACTTGGTTCAACTGGTTCTGGGTTGCTATGAGCTCTTTCATGCTGTCCTCTTGGTTGGTGTTGGTGTCATCAACCTTGATGTTGGAGTCTCCTGGAGTAGTCATCTGTTTGGGTTGAATGGAGATTTAGAATAGACAAGATATTTCTAAGGACTCAATTCTAATCACACACATCACAATTCACTCAAGCAATGTGCAATCATTCACAAACAACTTTTCACTCAAATAACAAAGTTCAAGCACATACTTAGGCAACAAAATATTTTTGTTACACCACATAAGTTGGTGTGTTTGACTTAACTAACATATGGTGGTCCATCTATATGGTTCACTTGTGATCTTTCCTTCATTCTTGATTCTTCTTGTATGAGATCATGGTTTCCTTGAGAAAAAATCTTGGTTTCAATACTTCAAGTGAAGTGAACTCCTTCTAGTTTTGCATTCCCTCAGTCTTCACATCTTGAGCAAGATTTCCTTGTCTCACTTGTAGTCCTTAGTGATATCCAAGTTGGAAGTCCTTGGTGAATATGCTGAAGATGTTGAAGTCATTAGAGTTGAAGATGTTGAAGTCATTAGAGTTGAAGATGTTGAAGAAGTCCTTTGCACATGGTGTAGTCTTTGGCCATGGGGTAGGTTTTTCCATCAAGTTGAAATAGAAGAGATGTAGTGTTGAAACCAAAATGGTTGAGGAAAGAGTTTACAAGTTTGTTTTGTAAATAAGTTTTGGATCAAAATATAACTCCTATTCTTCTAAGGGTTTTTGTCCAATCCTAGGTTTACAAATCCTACAGGCAACACAATGCCCTGATACCATCTCTAGAGGGAGTGTCCCAACCTTTAATTAATATAAGGTAGAGTCCCCTGTGTTTACAATGCTAGTCCCTGGATCAATAGCTAGCATCCATAGTTAAGATGTAATATCAAGAAATAAAGGTCATAATATAACTTTATAACCAGGAATAACATAATTTTATTACATCTTACATAGCTCATTTGGCTATTACATTACATTGCAGCGGAATAACTATAGTCATGGGGTCCTTCATCTTCAAAGTGCCACAGGCAGACATGTTGGTTGTAGGCTTTGTAATCCTAATCAATCAATCTTCACTAAAACCAATCAAACCTGCAACATTACAAGTTACAGCCACAAGGGTCAATACTTTGGAATAGTATTGGAAAGTTTCACTTCTTTGTTGAATATAAGTGGATCCTATCATTACATGCATTTTTTGGCTAAGTAGGGTTTAAGGCTCATTTGCAGAAAGCAATACTTTATCCTATCTTTTTCAAAATGGTTTTGATCTTTTGTCAAATCTCTTTATCAAAATCCCTTGAACTCCTTGGTATCCCCAAGTGTTCAAGTCCTTGTCAAAAATCTCTTGAGCTCCTTGGTAACCCCAAGTGCATCAAGTTTTCATCAAAATCTCTTGAGTTCCTTGGTACCCCCAAGTGCATCAAGTCTGTTGTTATCACTTAGAAAGTTTTCTTTTAGAAATTGGAATGTCGAGATTTCCCATAGTTTCAAACTTTAGTTGCTCAGTATTGTCCATAACTGGGGACACGGCTAAGTACTTAGATTTTATTATCTTCTGCAGAAGTAGTACACTTTACCCACATGTCACAATCTCATATTTTTGCCACCAGTGGCCACTAGGTTAGTACTCACCAAGATGGAGTACTGGCAGATTGAGAATGTGACGAAGTCTTTCCAGAGGGTCCTCTCATACACCATTGCTAGCTTGTCATCAGTACCCATGTAGGATTCCAGGTCCTCATGTCCAGTAATCTGAAGACAATGCATGGGTCTTCCCAATGTAGTTGACTAAGCCAGAGCCATAAATAGCATGTGGTTGCACATGAAAGCCACAATTGGAGAAACATGTTCAATCTCTAAGTTTCCTGGGTGGTTTCCTTTGGAGCACAACACAAAGTGATTGCCATAGACATGGTTCCTTTTGTTGCCACCTTCTCCAAAACTCAAAGTCCTTGTCCACCCAGGTGGTTCATTGAGTCCTTGTTTTATTATGTAAAAACACAAGTTCTTTTCTCAACTTCATAAAATCTCAACATGTACCTCTTTTCAAAGTATAGCATGGCTAAGCATGTAACAACTACATTGTTTTCACTAAGGAATTTATAGGGAATCCTATTAGGATTTAGCATAGCATAAGTATAGAAATACTTTTCATGCATGTTTTCAAAAATCCACTAAGTATAATGAAAATAGTAGGACTTTAGATGATAGTGTCACTTGCCTTTTTGGTAGGGAATGTTGGTTCACTCCTTGATCTTGCTAGTTTCACACTTTTCTAACTTCACTACAATCAATCAAGCAAACACAATATCAACTTAGCATTCCAAACCAACAATCAATTAAATAATTCACACACATAACAATGGGATCTAAGTCATGCATGTAAGCATGCAAGAGATAGTTTTATTTGCAAAGGTGGTCTCCACTAGGATTCTAAACTTTGTAAGGTTCAAAGTGGTCATTTTCCAAAGTGTCAAAGTCATTTGAAAAAGAGTTTTATCTATAAACCATTTTTAAATCCTTTCATTATTTTATGTGGTGGAAAATATTTTTATCAAAGCAAAAACTTTATGTTGTTCGCCAAATAAGTTGTTGTTTCTCAAAACTTGGTGTTTAGGGTCAGTAGGTTTGGTCCAAATCATCTTCCCAAAGTTTTTACTCTAAAAACATTTTCATAACAAAACCAATATTTTCATTTGGCTAAAAATGGCTAAATCAAGTTTTTTATTCCTAAACTTCACAAAATCCATTTTTAAATCCATGGGTTGGTTCCTAGGGTCAGTAAGTTCACCACAAACCAATTTGCAAAGATTTTAACCCTAAAGACATTTTTGAACAATTTTTCTAATCTAAACAAGCATACAAATGTTTCTGCAAAAACAAACAATCTATCAGATACTATTTACTAAACCAATTGCATGGTTGGCTAGGGATTGTTCCACTGATTCCAACGATATAAAGTTTGCAAATTTTGGACGTGTGGTTTAAAAGTTGTGCAATTTACAAAATCACATAACATATTGAAATGTTTTTGTTTTAACTCACACTCAGAGCCACGTGTCTGATTCCCATTGGGTCATACCGGTTCGTTCGGATCAGAAACGTGGACCGCAGGATCTAAAGTGAATCGTGCGGCACAGAACTAATCGTACCCCTTCGACTAAGAATCTATCGTGAGCGTCGGATCAAAATCCTACGGTGTACAGCGTGCCAGCCATAGATGGGCGGCGCTGCGGTGGCTACTGGCGGCGGAGCGGCCAGACGGTGGCGGCGTCGGCGATACAGGAAGCTAGAGTGGCTGGGATGGTGCTCACCGCGTTCGTAGAAGCCTGGGGGAGCTCAACATGTTCTCGAGGGGTCAAGGGGCGCTCTGGTCCGACGTGGATTGCTCGCCGGAGTTCCTGCTGGCGTCCGTTGTGCGTGGTCGTGGTCGAGGGCGAGGCTGCAGAGCAAGCCGAAGCAAGGTAGAGGGTGCGTTAGATGCGCAAAGTCATTGCGGTGATGCGAGCGTGAAGGAGGAGGAGAGGGGCGGTCAGATACTACCTGGGGAACTCGCCGGAGTAAGGTGCAGACGCGGCGGTGCTCAGTTGAAGACGGAGCCGACGCTCTGGAGCGCCCGCGGGTGAATGGAAAGCGCCGGGAGAAGCGCCAAGGCTAGGAGAGTATGTGAGTGTGGTCAAGGAGGCGAGGGGTGGCAGGACACGGCCGGAATCGAGGGAAAAGTTCGTCGGTGGCAGTAAGGTTCGGAGAGGAATCAGGGCGGCCTGGGGGCGTGCTAATGTAGGGTGACAGAGGGGAAATGGAGAGGAGGCATGGGCGTTTAATCTTGCGCGATCAAAGCGAGTAATGGTGGCCGCGTTAAGACGAATTGACGCCGATGAATTCCGCCAAAAACGGTCGAGGAGGGAGGCGCTGTCACCGCGGGTGAGGACGATGAACAGGAGGGTGGGGTCGGCTGGTCAGCAAGAGAGGAAGTGAGGGGGAGGGGTCCACAAGTCAGTGGCCTCGCGGGTTTCTTTCGCGGTGAAAAACGATTCACTCGCCGAGAGGGAGAGGTGGGCTAGGTTGGGCTGAGTTGGGCTGGAACTGGGCCAGATGGTTGGGCTGCTGTGTGGTTCCATTTTTTTTCTTTCCTGATTGTTTTATCTTTTTCCAAAACTGTTTTCTGTTTTGAATTTTCAAACCACAAAACAACATTCAAATTGATTAAAACAATCACCAAACAATGCAATTGAATTTGGTTCTGTTTAACAACATAAACCAATTCCCAAAAATAATATTTTTATTTTAGAGTCCATTTATAATTAAATAAAATGGACATTAGTTAATAAATCAAATGGGTTTTATTTTAATAGAAAGCTCCATTTGAGACTTAAATATTTTCAAAACCAAAACAGTAGGTTTTATTTGAAAATACTAAATACTTGGAAAACTTATTTGAATTAAATAAATAAGTTTTGATGGTTAATTAAAATAGTAAAACCTTTATTTATAAAACTTGGATATTAAATCCTTATTAATTTATTTTAAATAGACCTTTACTATTTTTATCAAATAGAAATATTTTATTTCAAAGGCTTGGCCAAGTTTTAATTTGGCTTATAAAATAATCCTTATTTATAAATCTATTTTTTCTTTTGGAAACCAAATCTTTTATTAAAAGATCCAAAAATAGAAATTTTAAATATTTTTATTTTCCTTTATCAAATGTTTACCTTTTTAAAACTCTTTAGGATTTTATTTGATCCAAATTGGTTTGAAGGTTTCCAATTGGATTCAAAAAGTTTCTTTTCACCCTGAAAATCAAACAAAGTTTTATTTAATTCATTTATTTTTCACATTACAAGATTTGGAAAATCTTGGGATGTGACATGTTACCAAAACAATCTTATATGAAACAAAACTATGTATTCCACAAGGTGATTATATTACCTCATACTTGATAGCAATGGTCCCAATCATAATAGTTTCAAAATTTTCTTGTGGAATGGGACAATATATTTCTCCAACCTTGATGCTCTCAATATTTTCAATGGAATTCAGGCAATAGCTCTTAACAACCTTCTTGGGGAAATAAACAGTGTGCTCTTTGTCATCAATATTGAATGTTACTTTTCCTTGATTACAATTAATGACAGCACCTGCAGTATTAAGAAAAGGTCTCCCAAGAATAATAGACATATTATCATCTTCAGGCATCTCAAGCACAACAAAATCAGTCAAAACCAAGCAATTATGAGCCACTTGAACAGGAACATCCTCACATATACCAACATGAATAGTAGTTGACTTATCAGCCATTTGCAATGATATATCAATTGGTATCAACTTTTCTATCTGGAGTCTCTTGTAAAGAGAAAAAGGCATAACACTAACTCTAGCTCCCAAATCACATAAAGGAGTTCTAACATAATTGTTCTTAATGGAGCAAGGAATAGTTGGTATACCTGGATCACCAAGTTTCTTTGGAACCTTACCATTGAAGGAGTAATTAGCAAGCAAAGTAGAAATCTCCTCATTAAGAATCTTCCTTTTATTAGAGATAATATCCTTCATATACTTTGAATAAGGAGGCAACTTAATAGCATTAGTCAAAGGAATTTGAAAAAATAAAGGTTTCATCCACTCACAAAACTTGTTGTAGTGTTCTTCCTCCTTTGACTTGTGTTTCTTACCTGGAAAAGGCATAGGTTTCTGCACCCAAGGTTCTCTCTCACTACCATGTTTCTTAGCAATAAAATCTTCCTTAGTGTACCTAGTGTTCTTAGTGTGCTTCTCAGGTTCTTCCTCAACCGCCTCCTTATCAGGAGCATCATTATTATTACCACTCACAATTTCAGCATCAGAGACATATATACTATTAGGATCTATAGCAGGTTCAAGTGGTTCCTCTACTACTTTATGTGTATTTTTATTTCTCTTACGAGGTACCACTATCAACTTGTTGAGAATCCTGCTCAATTATTTTAGGGTGTCCTTCAGGATATAAAGGATCTTGAGTAGCTATAGCACTCCTAGTTCTAATTCCATAAGCATGTTTATCTCCTGAGGCATTAACTAGCATATCCTTTTGTACCTTAGCAAGTTGATCACGTTGGGTTTGAACCATTTGAAAGTGTTTACAAAGCATTTTAATATCATTAGAAGTTCTTTCCACAATATCTTTCAAATCATTGATAGCTCTAGAGTTTTCCAATAAATGATTCTGAACTTGTTTATTAAAATTACCTTGTTTAACAATAAATGTGTCAAGTTCCTCTAAGCATTGATTAGGAGGCTTACCATAGGGAATATCACATTCATTAAAGTGGAGAGAGTGTACCTCAATAGTAGATGAGTGGGGAATTGGCTTACATAATTCTTCTATAGGAGGTAGATTCTTCACATCTTCAGCTCTAATACCTTTCTCCTTCAGACATTTCTTACCTTCTTTCTATAGGGTTTCATAGCATGGAAAACAAAAACTTTCTACCGCATGAACACACAATCAAGATCTAATCTATGATCAAGCCAAGATCTATCTACTAGATCGGTGCAACAAGTTGATAGAATACTAACCCTCGAAGATCCAAAGCGGTTAACGAGAGCAGATTCTCGTGGGTGATGTAGTCGTTCACTTGCCGATCTCAAGATCGAGTAGACGATCCTTCCGGCGCCGCGTTCCGGCAGCGCTCCCGCAGTCGGTCACACGTACGTTACTCGATGAAGACCTTCCTCTCCCTTGTTCCAGCAGGCAGCGAAGGATGTAGCACTCTCCTCGTGATTCCGGCAGCACGACGGCGTGGTGTCGGAAGTAGAGGGGAGATCCCGCAGGGCTTCTCCTAAGCCGGAGCGAGTATGGTGGAGTAAGAGAGGGCCTTGGCGATCTAAAGATTAGAGGGCACCAAGGGGAGAGGTGTATCTGGCGGCTAGGGTTTGGGATACCCCAACTCGGCGACTTGGGAGGAGGCCCTGGCGGCGGCAGCACTTGGAGGTGGTGGCGCCTTAGCTAGGGTTTGAGGTGTGAGGGGTAGGGGCACCCTACCCCTCCTTATATAGGTGGGACGGAGGCGGTTGGGAGGAGGGAGTCCTCCTCCAACTCCTCCTCCTTGACCGGCGGGTGGAGGGAGTAGGTCTCCTACCCTAGGTAGGTTTCCTACGTTCCCTCCACCAAGCAAACTTTGGATTTGACTTTTCAAATTGGCGTTTGACTTTCAAACTTGGATTTGATTTCTCTCTCCATATTGCCCAGCCAAGTGACCTAGTACATTATGCAACCATTACACATTATCATGACACATCCATGTACCCTTCCCCTCCGGAGTGCCGGACCATCTAGACCCTTCTAGAACATTCCTGGTGAAAACATCGGAATCATTTCCGAACTCCGAAACAGGACTTTCCTTATATGAATCTTATTCTCCGGACCATTCCGGATATCCTCGTGATATCCCGGATCCCATCCGATACTCCGAACAACATTCGGTCTCTTACTCATCATTCCATAACTACACAACAACATCGAATCCTTAAGTATGTATCCCTACGGTTCGTGAATTATGTGGACATGACCGAGACACTTCTCCGATCAATAACCAATAGAGGAATCTAGAAATTCATATGGCTCCCACATATTTCTACGATTAATTTGCGATCGAATGAACCATTTACACACGATACCAATTTCCCTTTGTCCCACGATAGTTTACTTATCCGAGGTTTTGATCGTTGGTATCTCTGCATACCTAGTTCAACCTCGTTACCGATAAGTACTCTTTTCTCGTTCCCGTGATATGTTAACCCTTGTGAGCCAGTCACATGCTTGCAAGCTAATTGGATGACATTCCATCGAGAGGGCCCAGATTATATCTATCTATCATATGGATGGACAAATCACACTCTTGATCCATGTGCCTCAACACATACTTTCCGAATACTCAATGCCACCTTTATAGCCACCCAATTACGGTGTGGTGTTTGATTTCATCAAAGCATCCTTCCGGTGATGGTGATTAACATGATCTCATGGTCTAAGGAATTAGGTTACTATGTATCAGAGAGCTTATAGCAAATGAACTATATTAAATGACTTGATCTTTATGCTACGCTTAACTATAGGAGTATGTCCATCACATCATTCTCCTAATGATATGACCCTGTTGTTAATATCATCTCTATGTTCATGATCAGGAAACCATGATCATATATTAACCAACAAGCTAGTTTAACAAGAGGCTTTACTAGGGACTCTTTTATGTTTACAAATCACACAAGTATTAATGTTTTCGGTTAATACAATTATAGCATGGTATGTAAACATTTATCATAAGTATGAATATATGATAATAACTACTTCATTATTGCCTCTTGGGCATATCTCCAACAGTCTCCCACTTGCACTAGAGTCAATAATCTAGTTTCAAACCTTTGTGAATTCAACACCTATGGATTTCCAGTGTTGTATTTACACGATTTCTAGTGTTAAACTGATATCTGGATCCGACACTTTCAGGTCCATGTGTAATTGCATGTCTTTGCGTCTCTACACATCACTCATTCTCTAATGAGATGGCTTTGTACAAATTTGGTCCTTTGGTGAGACCTTTAGTTCCTTGGGGTTAAAACATGTTGATAATATTGTCATACAATATATCTTCATAGTACTATCCCGCTGTGAACTACACCTAGTTTGATAACAAACTACTTGACTCAAATGCCTTCTTTTGCTGCTATAACAGCAGTCATATACTTAGCCTTTTGTTGCAGTATCTGTCACAATGTCTTAACTTTGGAACTCATCCAAATTCATTATGGAACTTACTTTCCATCATATTGTGCCACCCTTAGTTTAGATTGAGATAAACTTAATTTGTACTTTGTGACAAAACTAGTATCAATGTAATACTTTTTACAATGAACTAACCATCTATTTGTCACTTCTACAAAATAATATATTCTTAGTTCTTTTAAAAGATCATAAGAATATCTTTACTATCGTACAATAATCATCTTATGAATAATTCTGGTATACGCTCATAACATTTAGAGCATAGGACATATCTAGATTTGTACACATCACAGCATGATTGATAAAATACTCTTTGTGATTTTATCTATCAAGTATCAAAAATACTTAAATATTTATTCAATCCTTCCTGTGCAACAAGAACCTTTATTGTAGTTTCTATATTGAACTCATTCAATATCTCATCTATGTATTTCTGGCACAACCATATTGGCGTCACAATTTATCCATATAGACATTGATGCCAAATATTCGGGTTCTGCCTAAGCCTTTCATCGAGATGAAATTCTTATCCTGTGTTAATAAAAAAATACATCATTTCCAATCAACAATATGTCTTCCACATAATGTATCAGAAACATGTCTTAGAGCTCCCACTTAATTTCTTGCAAATGCAAGCATCTTCATCGTTTCCGATGAAATTAAACTCTTTTAATAGTTTCATCATAGTGAAGATTCCAACTCCGCGATGCTTACTTCAACCATTGAAGTTTGCATATGCTTTTAGCTTCCTTTGAATTAACAAAACCCTTTGGACCGTATCATGCACACGTCTTAGGTAACCATTCTATTAGAAGAACTTGTTTTGTTTATTCAACTACCACATAACAAAATTATATGTAGTGGTTGCTACATTAATCCGTCTAGACTAAATATTGCTTAATGAAAGATCGGATCTTGTCATAGTCAACTATTTGAATATTGTCGTGAACTCTTTCCCGACATGTCGATAATTTCATAGATGTGAAACATCCATGTCTATTTGTTTATAGATCCAAATACGACTATAGGGTCTTGCACCTTTTCAGAGGGTCTTTCAAGTTCAAAGCTTGATCTCTTGTATATGGAACTATCACGGATTTTATGGCTTCAAACCATTTAATGGAGTCAGGGCCCATCATCGCTTCTTTGTATGTAGTCTGATCATTATTGTCAAATAATGATTTAACTCTCAAATCTTGGTATTTGATTGTTTACCCGACCTACTTGGTTCAATAGGAACTTAGACCTCTATGTCCACAACCTTTGAGGCACGTGAGCCATGAGCATTGTTGCTGCCTCCGGAACACTTTTTGGCGCTACGCAACTTTGAACATATAGCTAAGGTTCATTTAACCTTATCAAAGTTCTATTGTCCTCCCACTTAACTTTTCACGGAAAATTCCTTCTCAAAGAAACTTGACGTTCTAAGCGACAAACACTTTTGTCTTTGGTGTTATGGAGGAATACTCAACTATTATTCAAAATAACATACAAAGATATGTTCATCCGATTTTGGTTGCAAACATCTTTCTTATGCATAGCATACCAATTTTTACGAAAGGACAACTTGGGTTTTATCTCAAACCATAACTTTATATGGTGTCAATTCAACGGATTATGATGGAGCTCTTTTCAGTGGAAAAATGGTAGTCTCTAAAGCTTTTAATCTTTAAAATATAATGGCATTTTTATGAATTACACCTTTGATCTTACCATGTCAAACAAGGTTTAATTATATATCTCGAACGCTCCATACTCTTATGGTGTTTCGGGAAATGCAAATCCACGGAACGATTCCTTAAATCTTAGGTGTTTTATGCTAAACTTGTAACTCAAATATCTTCCTTTATGATCTTATCATAAACTATTTATATTCTTGTTACAATGATTTTGCACTTCATCTTGAAAGTCTTTGAACTTTTCAAATGTTTCATACTTTATCCTTATTAAGTAAATATTCATATATTCACTCAAATTTTCAGAGAAAGCATATGAAGTTAAACTCCATCGCTCTTGACTATACATAATGGACTTCATACAACATTATGTACAAGTTTCAATAAGCTAGTCATTCGTTCCCTTTTGGCCTTATGAACGAAGTTTTAATTATCTCTAGGAAAGTTTCACAAGTGTCATTTGATCAAAAATCAAAAGACTCCAAAATTCCATCCACATGGAGTTTCTTCATGTTTTCTTTCCAATATAATTTAAATGGCGATGTCACTTCCTAAGTGATCTTTCAATCAATTGTCTTTTGACATTTTTAGCACTTGTTTTATGGATGTGATTTATCCAACGAGATTTGTAAATCATCCATCTTTTATGGATTACGACAATTAATTGAACAACCCTTTTGTTCTCATAATACCCGATAAAACAAATCTTGAAGGCAAGCTTTGATGTTAACGAGAAACACATCAACACTTTATTTGTTCTCGATGAACATCATCACATATTCTCTTGCTAGTTACTTAGCCCATTGTAGTTCATGAATTGTGTTGTTTCGTATGACGATTCACACCAACAAATTTAGTATCAAATACTTAAGAACCACATTGTTTAATAAGCAAAGAATATAGCCATAACATGTATATCCTCTATATACCTAAGCTCAATAATTCTAGTCTTTTCTTTTCTGCCATATATTTATGAGATTCTCTTTCAGTATTTCCTTTTCTGTTTGAAAGAATCTATCAACATCAAGAGTGGAGTCACACACATGACACATAGTCCAAAGCGTGTATAATTAAATGCCAATGTCTTTGGACTTGCACTTTGAAGCATATCACCATCATCAAATGTTTGGTGTTCTTTCAAATTCGATTATTTAGTAATCTTTTAGTGTAGTAAACATTTTACTTACATTAAATATTCATCCTCATCACGGAACTATTCATGATCAAGCTACTTTAGCTTATAACGGTGAATTACGAGTATAATGTTGCTCTCCAAAACCTTTTGGAGGATTAAGACGACCAGCGTCTCCAACCTTTTGCAAATTCTCATCAAATATGAGAACATGACTTTTGCCATATTATACTCTATCATGTTGCAACCAAAACTTCATTTCAGATATCATAATATCTTCCACACATCATGGTTTCTGAAACAACTCTTTCAGATCCTAGATAACCTTGATATTAAAACAATCTTTTGAATATCAAGAATCATGGAGACAAACATGATACTTATATACTAATACTGGAACTGTCACTCGTGATTTAATACCAATTATTAAACTTCACGGAGTAACCGGAACTTACTGAAAGTTTGCAATAGGACTTTTAAACTTTAGATTAACACTTTAAAACAATACGATACCATTTCGTAAAGTAACTAACCAGAATTCTATAGTTCTATTATCTTAATTATAACTAAGCGCAAGGTGGTAAACGGATGCCAATGACTACAACAACTATGCAAATTCACTTTGATTTAATTTATGATAAATAGTGTTCAACTTTTAATCATATTGCTGTTGAACTCCCACTCAAAACAATATCCCTCACATTGTTTTAGTGATTACATGAACCAAATCCACCACATCAAAACCGATCATCACGAGAGATGATGTAGCTTCAAAGGCGAACAATCAACATGTTCATCATATCTACTATATGACTCATGCTTTACCTTTTGGTATTCTGTGTTCCGAGACCATGCATGTACATGCTAGGCTCGTCAAGATCAAACCTTAGCTTCCGCATGAACAAATCTGGCTTGCTCACGTTGTATACACACGCAGAATCTAACACACCCGATCATCAGGTGGTTCTTCGAAACAATGAGCTTTAGCAACGGTGCTTAGTAAGGATGAACACTTTAATAACTTGATATTTTGTGAGAGGGATCATCTTATAATGCTACTGTCGCGATCTAAGCAATACAAGATGCATAAAAGGATTAACATCACATGCAATTCATAATATGTGATATGATATGGCCTTTCTTCTTGTGCTTCTGATCTCCATCTTCAAGCACGAACATGATCTCCATCATCACCAGCATGGCGTCAAGGTCAATGGCACCGCTTCATGGTTGTCATCCACCAGCATCAACTATTACAACTACTTTGAATAATAGACACGCGGGTCTTAACGGAATTTAAAAGACAACCATATGGCTCCTGCCAGTTGCCAACTTACAATAAGGAACATTGCATACATCATATATAATCACAATCATGGCCATATCACATCACAGCACACCCCTGCAAAACAAAGTTAGACGCCTCTAATTTTCTTTGCATGTTTTACGTGGTTTGGGGCTTTCAATAAGTGTCGTTATAACTTATGAACACGAACCACAACGTTGATGCTTGAACTATCAAGTGCCCGTTGTAAATTGAATCTTTACTATGATGGGAGAGACAGACACCCGCAAAGCCACTTATGCAATACAAGTTGCGTTGAGCGTGGAGCAAGTCTCATGAACGATGCCATGTAAGGTTAGCCCGGGCCGCTTCATCCCACCATACCGCAAGATGCAAAGTACACAAGAAGCAATTGATAATAAAAGCACCACTGCCCACAATGACCATTGTGTTCTACTCGTGCAACAGATCTACATATAGACACGGCTCTGATACCACTGTAGGGTTTCGTAGCATGGAAAACAAAAAAATTCTACCACATGAACACACAATCAAGATCTAATCTATGATCAAGCCAAGATCTATCTACTAGATCGGTGCAACAATTTGATAGAATACTAACCCTCGAAGATCCAAAGCGGTTAACGAGAGCAGATTCTCGTGGGTGATGTCGTCGTTCACTTGTCGATCTCAAGATCGCATAGACGATCCTTCCGGCGCCACGTTCCGGCAGCGCTCCCGCAGTCGGTCACATGTACGGTACTCGATGAAGACCTTCCTCTCCCTTGTTCCAGCAGGCAGCGGGGGTTATAGCACTCTCCTCGTGATTCCGGCAGCACGACGGCGTGGTGTCGGAAGTAGAGGGGAGATCCCGCAGGGCTTCGCCTAAGCCGGAGCGAGTATGGTGGGGTAAGAGAGGGCCTTGGCGAACTACGAATTAGAGGGCACCAAGGGGAGAGGTGTATCCGGCGGCTAGGGTTTGGGATACCTTCTAGACCCTTCTAGAACATTCCTGGTGAAAACATCAGAATCATTTCTGAACTCCGAAACAGGACTTTCCTTATATGAATCTTATTCTCCGGACCATTCCGGATCTCCTCGTGATATCCCGGATCCCATCCGAGACTCCGAACAACATTCGGTCTCTTACTCATCATTCCATAACTACACAACAACATCGAATCCTTAAGTGTGTCTCCCTACGGTTCGTGAATTATGCGGACATGACCGAGACACTTCTAAGATCAATAACCAATAGAGGAATCTGGAAATTCATATGGCTCCCACATATTTCTACGATTACTTTGCGATCGAATGAACCATTTACATACGATACCAATTTCCCTTTGTCTCACAATAGTTTACTTATCCGAGGTTTTGATCATCGGTATCTCTGCATACCTAGTTCAACCTCGTTACCGATAAGTACTCTTTTCTCGTTCCCGTGATATGTGAACCCTTGTGAGCCAGTCACATGCTTGCAAGCTAATTGGATGACATTCCACCGAGAGGGCACAGAGTATATCTATCTGTCATATGGATGGACAAATCCCACTCTTGATCCATGTGCCTCAACACATACTTTCCGAATACTCAATGCCACCTTTATAGCCACCCAGTTACAGTGTGGTGTTTGATGTCATCAAAGCATCCTTCTGGTGATGGTGATTAACATGATCTCATGGTCAAATGAATTAGGTTACTATGTATCAGAAAGCTTATAGCAAATGAACTATATTAAATGAATTGATCTTTATGCTACGCTTAACTATAGGAGTATGTCCATCACATGATTCTCCTAATGATATGACCCTGTTGTTAATAACATCTCTATGTTCATGATCAGGAAACCATGATCATATATTAACCAACAAGCTAGTTTAACAAGAGGCTTTACTAGGGACTCTTTTATGTTTACAAATCACACAAGTATTTATGTTTCCGGTTAATACAATTATAGCATGGTATGTAAACATTTATCATAAGTATGAAGATATGATAATAACTACTTTATTATTGCCTCTTGGGCATATCTCCAACACTTTCATCACTTCATCATTTAATGCAATAACTCCCCTCTTCTTTGGTGTTGGTGTTGGAACTGGTTCAGGCACAACTGGTTCAGGAGTAATAGGCTCAGGTGTATTTAGCTCAGTTGAAGTCCAATCATCATAATTCTTGCTTATCTTAGCCATTAATTCTTCAGCATCTGTAGGAGTCCTTTTCCTGAAAACACAATCAGCAAAGCTATCTAGGTATGTCCTAGAATCATCAGTTAGTCCATTAAATAAATATCAAGAAGCTCATTCTTAGGCAATGGACATCCAGGATGTGCATGAATCAAGGCACAGAACCTTGTCCATGTCTCAAGCAATTTCTTTTCTTCTCCCTGTTTAAAATCAAAAAGTCTCTGCAAAGCAGCATGTCTAGAACTGGGAGGAAAATATTTCTAGAAGAAAGAAGCAATCAAGCAATCAGGGCTATCAATGGAACTAGGAGTTAATCTATTAAACCAAGCCCTAGCTTCTCCTTTTAGTGAAAAAGGGAAGATCTTAGTAACAAAGTACTTACGCATCTTAAAATCATCAAAAAATAAAGCAATCATAGTAGAAAGCTCATTCATATAAGCCACATCACTCTCATTTTTAGTCCCACAAAAGGTTCTTTCTCAACAATGTCCAAATAGGATAAATCAAGAGAGAAATCATAATCTTTATCTTTAATATCTATGAGAGAGGTGGCAAACTTAGGATCAGAGGACAGTTGTAAGGTTCCCAACCTTTAATAAGGTAGAGATCCCTGTGTTTACAATGCTAATCCCTGGATCAATAGCTAGCATCCACAGTTAAGATGTAATATCAAGAAACAAAGGTCATAATACAACTTTATAACCAGGAATAAAATAATTTATTACATCTTACATAGCTCATTTGGCTATCTCATTGCAATGCAGCAGAATATAACAATAGCATGGGGTCCTTCATCTTCAAAGTGCCACAGGCAAACATGTTGGTTGTAGACTTGTAATCCTATTCAACACACTTCACTAACATCAAACAAACCTGCAACATAATAAGTTATAGCCACAAGGGTCAATACATTTGAATTGTATTGGCAAGTGATACTATGGTAATATAGTGGAGTCTATCATCTATATGCATTTGGCTAAGTGGAGCTTAGGCTTGCTTTGCTCAAAATAGATTTTCCTTATCATTTGAAAACACTAAGCTTTTGCTTGACAAAAATCACCCAAGGCATCTCCCAATAGAAATTGGTGATCCTTCAACCCTTGTTCAACCACAAGTTTTTAACTTAGAAATTTGGATGAGGAGATTCTTGATAGCTTCCATGTCTTGATGCTCAAATTGTCCTTTACCAGGGACATGGCTAAGTACTTAGATTTTACACTCTATAGAGGTGGTGCACTTTCCCCACAAGATTTGGTTTCACCAAGACAAGATCTTTAAGAAGCCTTCCCTTAGACCATAATGGACGCGCTCCAACCTATCAATTGTAGGGGTTCGTAGCATGGAAAACAAAATTTTCTATCGCATACAAACAAACAAGCCAAGATCTATCTACTAGATTGTAGCAACGAGTCGATGGAATAACTTACCCTCGAAGATTCCAAAGTGTTTAACGAGAGCGGATTCTCGTGGGTGATGTAGTCGTACTCTTCCCGATCTCAAGATCGTGTAGACGATCCTTCCGGCGCTGCGTTCCGGCAGCGCTCCCGCAGTCGGTCACACGTTCGGTACTCGACGAAGACCTTCCTCTCCCTTGTTCCAGCAGGCAGCGGAGGTTGTAGCACTCTCCTCGCGATTCCGGCAGCACAACGGCGTGGTACCGGAAGTAGAGGGGAGATCCCGCAGGGCTTCGCCTTAAGCCGGAGCGAGTATGGTGGAGTATGAGAGAGGGCTATTAGTGGTCTAGTGATTAGACACACCAATTAGAAGGCTCTAAACCGAAGGCTAGGGCAATTAGAAGCTCTAAACCAAAACGGCTCTAAACCGGAGATTAGAGGATAGGAACTTGTGTGTCTAGAGGAGGAGGCCCTGCCCCTCCTCTTATAGGTGGGAGGCGCGGCCAAGGGGAGGGGAGTCCCTCCCCAAGTCGGCCTTGGTTGGCGCGCCGGCTTGGGGAGGAGACTCCTCCCCCAAGTCGGTTCCAACCTCCTCTTGCTTGTTTCCCACAGTTTCTTGTTTTAGCCGTTTGACTTTCAAACTGGACATTTGACTTTTCTGTTTTAGGATTCAATTTAATCCTTTATTTGGAACAGCAAGAACACTTAGTACATGATGCAATCATTCCAATATGTAATGACACATTCATGTACCCCTCCCCCCTCCCGGAGTGTCGGACATTCCGGAACCTTCTAGAACATTCACCGGAATCATTTCCGAACTCCGAAACGGGACTTTCCTTATATGAATCTTATTCTCCGGACCATTCCGGATCACCTCGTGATATCCCGGATCCCATCCGAGACTCCGAACAACATTCGATCTCTTTCTCATAATACCATAACTACTCAAAACAACGTCGAATCCTTAAGTGTGTCTCCCTACGGTTCGTGAATTATGCGGACATGATCGAGACACTTCTCCGAACAATAACCAATAGAGGAATCTGGAAATTCATATGGCTCCCACATACTTCTACGATTACTTTGCGATCGAATGAACCACTTACATACGATACCAATTTCCCTTTGTCTCACGATATGTTACTTATCCGAGGTTATGATCGTCGGTATCTCTGCATACCTAGTTCAACCTCGTTACTGATAAGTACTCTTTTCTCGTTCCCGTGATATGTGATCCCTTGTGAGCCAGTCACATGCTTGCAAGCTAATTGGATGACATTTCACCGAGAGGGCCCAGAGTATATCTATCCGTCATATGGATGGGCAAATCCCACTCTTGATCCATGTGTCTCAA
This sequence comes from Avena sativa, assembly GCA_916181665.1. NCBI lineage: Eukaryota > Viridiplantae > Streptophyta > Magnoliopsida > Poales > Poaceae > Avena > Avena sativa. The sequence continues at coordinate 35,339,777 of OV702285.1, read as the reverse complement.
CCAATACTTTCCGAACACTCAATGCCACCTTTATAGCCACCCAGTTACGGTGTGGTGTTTGATGTCATCAAAGCATCCATCCGGTAAAGGTGATATGCATGATCTCATGGTCGAAGGAATTAGGTTACTATGTATCAGAAAGCATATAGCAATTGAACTATTTAAATGACTTGATCTTTATGCTACGCTTATCTATAGGAGTATGTCCACCATATCATTCTCCTAATGATATGATCTTGTTGTTGATAACATCTCAATGTTCATGATAGGAAACCACAATCATTTATCAACCAACAAGCTAGTGAAGTATAGAGGCTATACTAGGGACTTCAAATTAAGTTTACAAATCACACAAGTATTAATGTTTCCATGTTAATACTATTATAGCATGAATGTAAACATTTATCATAAACACAAAGATATAATAATAACTACATTTATTATTGCCTCTAGGGCATATCTCCAACAGTCTCCCACTTGCACTAGAGTCATCTAATCTAGATTACATGGTAATATACCGAACACCCATGGCAGTTTGGTGTTGGTCATGTTTTGCCCTCGGGAGAGGTTTAGTCAACGGATCCGCCACATTCAGATCTGTGTGTACTTTGCAAATCTTTATATCCCCATCCTGGATATGTTCTCGAATAGCGTGAAAACGTAGCTTGATATGCTTCAGCTTCTTGTGTGACCTTGGTTCTTGCGCATTGGCTATGGCGCCCATGTTATCACAGTAGATAGACATTGGGTCCAGCGCACTAGGAACCACACCCAGCTCTGTAATGAACTCTTTCATCCATATCGTTTCTTGTGAAGCTTCCGAAGCAGCCATGTATTCCGATTCAGTTGAAGATCTCGCCACAACGCTCTGCTTTGCACTCCTCCAGCTAACTGCTGCACCATTCAAAATAAATACGTATCCAGATTGTGATTTAGAATCATCCGGATCGGTGTTCCAACTAGCATCGGTGTAACCATTAACAACGAGTTGTTCATCACCTCCATAAGAAAGAACCATATCCTTAGTTCTTCTCAAGTACTTAAGGATGTTTTTGACCGCTGTCCAATGATCCACTCCTGGATCACTTTGATATCTGCTAGTTAAACTAACAGCATATGCGATGTCGGGTCTAGTACATAGCATGGCATACATTAGAGATCCTATGGCTGATGCATAGGGAGTCTTACTCATCCTTTCTCTATCTTCTGCCGATGTCGGACTTTGAGTTTTACTCAAGATCGTATTGGGCAACATGGGCAAGAACCCTTTCTTGCTTTCTTCCATTCCAAACCTCTTTAGAACTTTGTCCAAATATGTACTCTGTGACAATGATATTTGGCGTTTTGATCTATCTCTGTAAATCTTTATGCCTAATATGTAAGCTGCTTCGCCAAGATCCTTCATTGAAAAACTATTATTCAAATATTCTTTGACACTATTAAGAAGGTCTACATCATTCCCAATCAACAATATGTCATCCACATATAGTATTAAGAATGCTACAGAGCTCCCACTCACTTTCTTGTAAATACAAGCTTCTCCATAAGTTTGTATAAAACCAAAACTTTTGATTACCTTATCAAAACGTTGATTCCAACTTCGGGATGCTTGCTTCAATCCATAGATGGACCGTTGAAGTTTGCATACCTTGTTAGCATCTTTAGGATCGACAAAACCTTTGGGTTGCATCATATACAACTCTTCATCAATATCTCCATTGAGGAATGCTGTTTTGACATCCATCTGCCATATCTCATAATCATAATATGCAGCGATTGCTAACATAATCCTCACAGACTTTAGCTTCGCTACCGGTGAGAAAGTCTCATCGTAGTCAACTCCTTGAATTTGTCGAAACCCTTTTGCGACAAGTCGAGCTTTATAGACAGTAACATTACCATCAGCATCTGTTTTCTTCTTGAAAATCCATTTGTTCTCAACAGCCTTTCGGCCATCCGGTAAGTCCACCAAAGTCCATACTTGGTTTTCGTACATGGATCCAATCTCGGATTTCATGGATTCTTGCCATTTATTGGAATCTGGGCTCATCATCGCTTCCTCATATGTCTCGGGGTCATCGGTGTTATCCACCAACATGACACTCATAACGGGATCATACCAATCTGGAGTGGTACGAGTTCTCGTTGACCTCCGAGGCTCTGTAGCAACTTCAACCGAAGTTTCATGATCACCATCATTAGCTCCCTCTCTAATTGGTGCAGGCACCACAGGAACTTCTTCCGGTGCTGCGCTACTCGCAATTTCGAGAGAAGGTTCGACAACCTCGTCGAGTTCTACTTTCCTTCCAGTCACTTCTTTCGAGAGAAATTCCTTCTCTAGAAAGGATCCATTTTTGGCAACGAAGATTTTGCCTTCGGATCTATGATAGAAGGTATACCCAATAGTTTCCTTCGGGTATCCTATGAAGACGCATTTTTCCGCTTTGGGTTCAAGCTTGTCCGGCTGTAACTTCTTTACATAGGCTTCGCATCCCCAAACTTTAAGGAACGACAATTTAGGTTTCTTCCCAAACCATAATTCATACGGTGTCGTTTCAACGGATTTAGACGGTGCCCTATTTAAAGTGAATGCGGCTGTTTCTAATGCATAACCCCAAAATGATAGCGGTAAATCTGTAAGTGACATCATAGAACGAACCATATCTAAGAGAGTTCGATTACGACGTTCGGACACACCATTACGCTGTGGTGTTCCCGGCGGTGTCAATTGTGAAAGTATTCCGCATTTCTTCAAATGCTCGCCAAACTCGTAACTTAGATATTCACCTCCACGATCAGAACGTAGAAATTTAATCTTCTTGTTACGTTGATTCTCTACCTCACTTTGAAACTCCTTAAACTTCTCGAAAGTTTCGGAATTATGTTTCATGAAATAGATATACCCATATCTACTCAAGTCATCCGTGAAGGTAAGAACATAACGATAACCACCGCGCGATGCTACACTCATTGGACCACACACATCGGTATGTATGATTTCCAATAAGTCCGTAGCTCGCTCCATCATACCAGAAAATGGAGTCTTAGTCATTTTACCCATCAGACATGCTTCGCATCTTTCAAGTGATTCAAAATCAAGTGATTCAAGAAGTCCATCGGAATGGAGTTTCTTCATACGCTTCACTCCAATGTGACCAAGACGACAGTGCCACATATAGGTCGAATTATCGCTTGATTTCAAACGTTTAGCCTCAATGTTGTTGATATGTGTATTTCCACTATCGAGATTCAATAAGAATAGACCATCTCTCAAAGGAGCATGTGCGTAAAACATATTACTCATATAAATCGAACAACCATTATTCTCGGACTTAAATAAGTAACCGTCTCGCAATAAACAAGATCCCGATATAATGTTCATGCTCAACGCAGGCACCAAATAACAATTATTTAAGTATAAAACTAATCCCGATGGTAGATGAAGGGGTAGCGTGCCGACCGCGATTACATCAACCTTTGATCCGTTTCCCACGCGCATCGTCACCTCGTTCTTCGCTAGCTTCCGTTTATTCTGCAGCACCTGTTTCGAGTTACAAATATGAGCAACCGAACCAGTATCAAATACCCAGGCACTACTACGAGTACTAGTGAGATACACATCAATAACATGTATATCAGATATACCTTTCTTCTTGATGTTGCCGTTCTTCAAATCCGCCAAGTACTTTGGGCAATTCCGCTTCCAGTGACCTTCTCCCTTGCAGTAAAAGCACTCAGTATCAGGCTTAGGTCCAGCCTTGGTCTTCTTCGCCGGCGTGGTAACTTTCTTACCACCCTTCTTGAAGTGTCCCTTTTGCTTAGACTTGCCTTTCTTGAATTTGGTGGTCTTATTGACCAACAACACTTGGTGCTCTTTCTTGATCTCCACTTCTGCAGATTTCAACATGGCAAAGAGTTCTGGCAACGTCTTGTTCATGTTCTGCATGTTGTAGTTCATCACAAAGTTCTTGTAACTTGGTGGTAGTGATTGGAGGACACGGTAAATCCCCAAAGCATTAGGAATCACAATACCCAAGCTTTGAAGTTTGTTTGCGTGCCCAGACATCTTAAGCACATGCTCACTGACGGAGCTGCCCTCTTCCATCTTGCAGTTAAAGAACTTTTCAGAAGCCTCATAGCTTTCAATTTCCGCATGAGTCTCAAAAATCAATTTGAGATCCTCGACAATATCATATGGGTCTGAATCCTCAAACCTTTTCTGAAGCTCCGATTCCAAACCATACAAGATAGCACACTGAACTATGGAGTACTGATTCTTCCGAGCGAGGTAAACATTCTTTACTTCATCGGGAGCATTATCTGCAGGTGGGTCACCCAGCGGTGCATCCAGCACATAGGTCAAATTACCAGCTGTGAGGACAATCCTCAAATTGCGGAACCAATCCGCGAAGTTGCTTCCATTGTTTTTCAACTTTTCTTTCTCTAGGAACGCATTAAAATTGATGGTAGGGGCTGCCATTGATCTACAACATATTTGCAATAGTTTAGACTAAGTTTATGACAACTTGAGTTCAAATTAATAATGAAATTAAACTAGGTGAACTCCCACTCAAAACAATATCCCTCACATTGTTTTAGTGATCACACGAACCAAATCCACCATATCAACACCGATCATCACGAGAGTTGACATAGTATCAATGGCGAACAATCGACATGTTCATCATATCTACTATATGATTCATGCTTTACCTTTCGGTGATCCGTGTTCCGAGACCATGTCTGTACATGCTAGGCTCGTCAAGATCAAACCTTAGTTTCCGCATGAGCAAATCTAGCTTGCTCACGTTGTATACACTTGCAGAATCTAACACACCCGATCATCACGTGGTGCTTCGAAACAACAAGCTTTAGCAACGGTGCTAACTAAGGGTGAACACTTTATGACTTGAAATTCATGTGCATGAGGGATCATCTTATAATGCTACCGTCGTCTACTAAGCAATACAAGATGCATAAAGGATTAACATCACATGCAATTCATAATATGTGATATGATATGGCCTTTCTTCTTTGTGCTTCCGATCTCCATCTTCAAGCACGAACATGATCTCCATCATCACCGGCATCGCATCAAGGTCAATGACGCTTCTCCATGGTTGTCGTCCACCGGCTTCAACTATTACAACTACTTTGAATAGACACGCGGGTCTTAACATAAATTAAAGACAACCATATGGCTCCTGCCGGTTGCCAACTTACAGTAAGGAACATTGCATACATCAAATATAATCACAATCATGGCCATATCACATCACTGCACACCCCTGCAAAACAAAGTTAGACGCCTCTACTTTCTTTGCATATTTTACGTGGTTTGGGGCTTTCAATAAGTGTCGTTCTAACTTACGAACAAGAACCACAACATTGATACTAGCATTGTTGATCACCCGTTGTAAATTGGATCTTAACTATGCTAGGAGAAACAGGCACCCGCAAAGCCACTTATGCAATACAAGTTGCATGTCAATCGTGGAGCAAGTCTCATGAACGATGTCATGTAAGGTTAGCCCGGGCCGCTTCATCCCAACATACCGCAAGATGCAAAGTACACAAGAAGCAATCGACAATAAAAGCATCAACGCCCACAATGACCATTGTGTTCTACTCGTGCAACAGATCTACATATAGACACGGCTCTGATACCACTGTAGGGGTTCGTAGCATGGAAAACAAAATTTTCTATCGCATACAAATAAACAAGCCAAGATCTATCTACTAGATTGTAGCAACGAGTCGATGGAATAACTTACCCTCGAAGATTCCAAAGTGTTTAACGAGAGCGGATTCTCGTGGGTGATGTAGTCGTACTCTTCCCGATCTCAAGATCGTGTAGATGATCCTTCCGGCGCTGCGTTCCGGCAGCGCTCCCGCAGTCGGTCACACGTTCGGTACTCGACGAAGACCTTCTTCTCCCTTGTTCCAGCAGGCAGCGGAGGTTGTAGCACTCTCCTCGCGATTCCGGCAGCACAACGGCGTGGTACCGAAAGTAGAGGGGAGATCCCGCAGGGCTTCGCCTTAAGCCGGAGCGAGTATGGTGGAGTATGAGAGAGGGCTATTAGTGGTCTAGTGATTAGACACACCAATTAGAAGGCTCTAAACCGAAGGCTAGGGCAATTAGAAGCTCTAAACCAAAACGGCTCCAAACCGGAGATTAGAGGATAGGAACTTGTGTGTCTAGAGGAGGAGGCCCTGCCCCTCCTCTTATAGGTGGGAGGCGCGGCCAAGGGGAGGGGAGTCCCTCCCCAAGTCGGCCTTGGCGGCCTTGGTTGGCGCGCCGGCTTGGGGAGGAGACTCCTCCCCCAAGTCGGTTCCAACCTCCTCTTGCTTGTTTCCCACAGTTTCTTGTTTTAGCCGTTTGACTTTCAAACTGGACATTTGACTTTTCTGTTTTAGGATTCAATTTAATCCTTTATTTGGAACAGCAAGAACACTTAGTACATGATGCAATCATTCCAATATGTAATGACACATTCATGTACCCCTCCCCCCTCCCGGAGTGTCGGACATTCCGGAACCTTCTAGAACATTCACCGGAATCATTTCCGAACTCCGAAACGGGACTTTCCTTATATGAATCTTATTTCTCCGGACCATTCCGGATCACCTCGTGATATCCCGGATCCCATCCGAGACTCCGAACAACATTCGGTCTCTTTCTCATAATACCATAACTACTCAAAACAACGTCGAATCCTTAAGTGTGTCTCCCTACGGTTCGTGAATTATGCGGACATGATCGAGACACTTCTCCGAACAATAACCAATAGAGGAATCTGGAAATTCATATGGCTCCCACATACTTCTACGATTACTTTGTGATCGAATGAACCACTTACATACGATACCAATTTCCCTTTGTCTCACGATATGTTACTTATCCGAGGTTATGATCGTCGGTATCTCTGCATACCTAGTTCAACCTCGTTACTGATAAGTACTCTTTTCTCGTTCCCGTGATATGTGATCCCTTGTGAGCCAGTCACATGCTTGCAAGCTAATTGGATGACATTTCACCGAGAGGGCCCAGAGTATATCTATCCGTCATATGGATGGACAAATCCCACTCTTGATCCATGTGTCTCAACCAATACTTTCCGAACACTCAATGCCACCTTTATAGCCACCCAGTTACGGTGTGGTGTTTGATGTCATCAAAGCATCCATCCGGTAAAGGTGATATGCATGATCTCATGGTCGAAGGAATTAGGTTACTATGTATCAGAAAGCATATAGCAATTGAACTATTTAAATGACTTGATCTTTATGCTACGCTTATCTATAGGAGTATGTCCACCATATCATTCTCCTAATGATATGATCTTGTTGTTGATAACATCTCAATGTTCATGATAGGAAACCACAATCATTTATCAACCAACAAGCTAGTGAAGTATAGAGGCTATACTAGGGACTTCAAATTAAGTTTACAAATCACACAAGTATTAATGTTTCCATGTTAATACTATTATAGCATGAATGTAAACATTTATCATAAACACAAAGATATAATAATAACTACATTTATTATTGCCTCTAGGGCATATCTCCAACATCAATCCCCTACCACCAACTGTCCATTTGGCTAAGTTATTGCAACCTATATGATCCAGGCAGAGCCCATAATGCCAAGTGGCTGCACTTGAAGCTTCTCAACATTTGACATCTCAAATCTCTTTGTTCCTGGGTGGCCATCCACAAGTGAGATACACAAGGTAAACCATAGAAATGGGCCTTGTGTAACCACTCAACACAAACCATTCCTTCCATTCCACCCAGGTGATTCATTCGCTTAGTTGTTTTATTAAACAAAACATAAGTTTTCTACCCTTGTTTTCTACTAGCTAAGCTAAGCATGATAGTATAGGAATCTTAACTTAGGAAATTTCTACTAAGGTTTCATCTACTAGGATTTCCCATGGCATAGTTTACACTTAGCAAAAATTCCATGCAAGTCCTACTTTAGAAATATCACTAATGCATAGTGAAAATAATGGGACAAAGTATGAAGCATCACTTGCCTTTTTGGTAGAGAATATAAGTTCACTCCTTGATCTTGCAATATTCACACTCTTCAAATGACTACAATTCAATCAAGCAAGCAATATTTCAACTACCATTCAAGCAACATCACATGAAATAATAGAAACAAGGTAATGCATGCAAGCATGCCAAAGATTGTTTTATTTGGAAAAGTGATTTCTAATAGGTTATAAACATTCTAAAACACTTATTGGTCGTTTTATAAAAGTGGCAAGACTGTTTGCAAAAGATTTTATCTATAAACTCTTTTTAAATCAAAGCATTATTTTATGTGGTTGAAAATGCCTTTAGCAAAGCAATAATCTTTATAGGGTTCACCAAATACATTTTTAAATCATAAAACTTGGTGCTTGGGGTCAGAGAGTTTAAATCAAATAATTTCCCAAAAGTTTTCCTCCAAAAAGTGTTTTCAACAAATAAACAATATTTTATTTGACTAGAAATGCTTTAATTTAAAGTTTTATTCTCTTGCTTCACAAAATATGTTTTTGATACCACAAATTAATTTCTAGGGTCAGTAGGTTCAAAACAAACCATTTGCCAAAGGTTTTATCATTAAAATAATTTTAGAATAAATTTTATATCCAAAACATGCCTACACAAGTTTCTGCAAAAACAATCAATTTAACAGAAGCAATTTTCTAAACAAAGGCCATGGTTGGATAGGGTTTGTCTTGCTGATTCCATTGATATAAAATTTGCAAAATTTGGACGTGTGGTTTGAAAGTTATGAATTTTACAAAATTGAACATCTAATAGAACATAATTTCTGTTTTAAATCAACTCTGGGCCACGTGGATGATTTCTATTCGCCCATACCGGTTCGGTTGGATCGACAGAGGACAGCCGTTGGATTTAAGTGAGATCGCACGGCACAGAATCGAACTTACCACTTTGATTATGAATCTGTCGTGGTGCTTGGATCTGGATCCTACGGTGCACTGCACACTAGCCACTAACTGGCGGCACTGGCGGCGGCGAGTGGCGGCGTGCGCTCTGGCTACGGCGGAGCCGGCGATACAGGACGCAAAAGGGGTAGAGGAAAGGGTCACCGAGGTCATCGTGGCGTGCTGATGCTCAACGTGTTCGCGAGGAGGCGAGGGGCGCACGGGGTGGTCGACAATTGCTCGCCGGAGTCATGGTCACCGTCGGTTGCGCTCAGACGTCGTTGATGGCGAAGCTACAGAGTGCGCCATAGAAAAAGGGGAGCACGGTTAAACGCACAGAAGAGTGGGGAGTATCGGAGCATCAAAGAGAGGGGGCGGCGCGGTCGGATGTTACCAGTAGAGCTTGTCGGAGTGGAGGCGGACGGCGGAGGCATGCTGTCGTTGTCGTAATCGAGGGTATGGTGCTCACGTGGATGAACGGGAAGCACAGGGAGATGCGCCAGAGGCTAGGGAATGTGTTCGTGTGGTCGAGGAGTCGAGGCGCGGCGAGGTGTGGCCGAAATTGGAGCAGAGCCTCGTCGGAGACAGTGGGGGTTCGGAGATGATTCCGAGCAGCCTGGTGGCTCTCTGGTGGCGTTGGTTGGGGGGAAAGGAAGAGGGGAGCGTGGCGATTAATACTGCGTGGTCACGGCAAGGAATAAACGCGGCATTAAGGAGAATTGATCGCGAGTAATCGGCGGCAGAAACGGCCAGGGGGCGTGGTCTTCGCGTGGGTGGAGACGATGGTGAGGTGGCAGTGGGGCCTGGTGTCAGCGAGTGAGAGAGAGGGGAGGTGGGGTCCAACTGTCAGCGTCTTTGCGGGTTCATTCGCGGGTAAAAGAAAACGCTTCGGGGGAGGGGGTGAGTGTGGGCTGCTGGGCTTAGTGGGCTTTGCTGGGCTGGACTGGTTAGTTCATTTTTTTTGTACTGTTTTTCTTTTCCTTTTCCAATTCTAATAAGCTGTTTTGATTTTGTTTAAACAATTTAAACATTCATTTGAAATCAAACTTTTGCCAAACTTTGTGAATAATCAAGCACTGTTTATTAACACATTCTGAAATAAAATTTAGAATAATTCTTTTAGGATCTATTAATTTTTTTAAAACAAGCCTTTGCTTTAAATTCAAATAAGACCAAATATATTTTTAATCCTTAGTTAAGTTTCATTTTTCCACAAAACCTTTTCAGTAGTTTTTTATTCATTGATTATGGTGTCAAATAATTCACCTTGAATTATTTGGAATATTTTTAATATGATTTATTAATCATTTTAATTTGGGTACTTGTCTTTATTCCAATGAAATTAAATATAGTTTTAATTCCAATGAAATTAAATATAGTTTTAATTCCATAAATTTTATTTGACTTCTTTGATCTTATTTAAGTTAATTAAACAACTTTTATTCCACTTGGGTAAACTCCAAATATTATTTTCCCATGATTTAATTAATCATTTCTAATAGGGATTTTGTCTTTATTCAAAATAGAATTTGGTTAATGCCATTTTATTTTATTTGAAAATTCTTTATCCAATATTTTATTTGGATTTGGATTATATTTATTCCATTTGCTTATGGATTAGGTCAAGTTTTAATTTGGCCTTTAAATATTCCTCATTTAATATTTCTATCTTTATCTTATAAAATCCATATCTTTTTATTTATAGATCCAAACTTGGTGATTCCAATTTGTATATTTTTATTTAATATTTTATTTATCCCTTTAAATCCCTTTAGGATTATTTGCTCACCATTTGATATGGATTTTTAGATAGGTGCTTTATTAGCTTTGGAAATTCAATTTCCTTATCTTATTAAATTCATAAGATTTTATCTATGGTTCCAAATTAAGTGAAACCAATTTCTATGGTTTTTGTAATATTTCTATTTGTCCTTCTTGATCATTTATAATTGTTTGTTTGACCAATTCTTATATGGATCAAATCCATAGGCTTAGATATAACTTGGAATTGTTTCCCTCCTTTAGGGTTTTGGTTTAATTTCCAAGTGTTTTAAATTTCTAGATGTATTTATGAAGAATGCATTTCACTTGATTTGAATTTAGTTGGATTCAAACTTTACTCAAGTTGGTTCAAGTTGGGATTTTAAATTTGTATCTAGAATCAAAAAGTTTCTTTTCACCCTAAATTTCAACAATTATTTATTTTGTTTATTTATTTTTCACATTACAAGATTTGGAAAATCTTGGGATGTAACAACAGTTTAGGCATAATAGTACGTCTAGCAAGGAGACTCTTAATAGCACTAGTACCATGTGTGTTTCGGCACTCTTCAACAAATTCATCAGTGAACTCAATGTAACCATCATTAATATCATAACTTTCTCCAGAATCAGGTGAGCTTACAGGTGTAACAGTGTCTTCACTAGGAGTTTCGGTATTTCCTAGACTAGCCGTAGTAGCACCTAGGAAAGGACCTAATGAACCACTCGCATCAAGAACAGTAGAAGTAACATCATGAGCATCAAAAACAGTTTCAGATTCAGTAGTAGTAGCAGTGCGTGTAGCATGAGTATGTGGTGGTGGTGTGACAAGCTTACTTATAACATATGGTGAATCAAGAGCAACAAAGGTGTTTAGGAGTGTACCTCTTCTTGTAGTGGATGGTAAAATAGGGAACTTTCCATCACGAGACTTACCCATGTTGAACGGAGTAGCAGTGAATAATAATAGATCCAAGTGAACTTACAAATAAAGCTATGCTCCCCGGCAACGGCGCCAGAAAATATTCTTGATGACCCACAAGTGTAGGGGATCGCAACAGTCTTCGCGGGTAGTATTACCCAATTTATTGATTCGACACAAGGGGAGCCAAAGAATACTTGCAAGCCTTAACAACTGAGTTATCAATTCAGCTGCACCTGGAAATAGTTCTTGCTCACAGAAGTTTATCAGTAGCAATAGCAAAGCAACAGCAACAGTGAAACAGGACCAATAGTAACAATAACAGTAAACAGTGGGATTCGAGTGCGTTAGGCATAGGGATGGATGGACGGGCGTTGCATGGACGAGTCTAAACATGTAACTTCAAGAACTAGGGCATTGCAGATAAATAATAACAAACATCCAAGTACTAAACAATCCTAGGCATGTGCTCCAAATATAGTCATACGTGCTTGCAATGAGAACTTGCACAACATCTTATGTCCAGCCAGCCCGTGGCAGCGGGGACTCTAGGGTACTACTAGCAATTAAGGTGCTCCTTTTAATAGAGCACCGGAGCAAAGCATTAACACTCCATGGACACATGTGATCCTCACACCACAGCCATCCCCTCTGGTTGTCCCAATTATTGTCACTTTGGGGACTTTGCATCCGGATAATGATATGTGTACACAACTTGCAGATAAGATCACAAACAATACTATCATAATGATTCAATAATAATTTCAGATCTGAGATCATGGCACTTGGGCCCTAGTGACAAGCATTAAGCACAACAAGTTGCAACAAAGTCAAATAGCACTAATAGAGATACTAGGCACTATTCCCTAACAGATCTTATTCGATTACATGATAGAACTCATCCAATCCCTACCATCCCCAAGCCTACAGCGGGGGATTACTCACTCATGGATGAGGGAAACATCGGTGGTTGATGGAGATGCGTTGGTGATGACGATGGCGATGATCCTCTCCAAATTCCCCGTCCTGGCAGGGTGCCAGAACAGAGTTTCTGGATCCGATTATTGGTTTATGGTGGCAGAGGCGGAGCGGAACTCTTTTTGGAAAAACTATCGAACCCCCCACCCCCCTAGGCGCGGCTAGAGGTGGGCTCGCGCCTGGCAGGGGTGTGGGCCCCCCAAGACCCTTCTCTGTCTCGTCTTCTGGCTCCATGGGTCTTCTGGTGAAATATAATTTCTGGCATATTTTCCAGGATTTTTCCTGATAGTCGATTTTCTGCACAAAAACAAGACACCAAGGTAATTCTGCTGAAAACAGCGTCAGTCCATGTTAGTTGTATCCAAATCACACAAGTTTAGAGGAGAAACAATATAAAAAGTGTTCGAGAAAGTAGGTACGTTTTGGAGGTATCAAGTTTCAAAGAAGCATGGTCTAGAATTTCTGATTCACATGGAAAAACTGAGCCCAAAATGACTCTAGGCTTGGTTCTTAGAAGTTTCTACCATGGTCTTGCTCTTTTTTATAGATATTCTTTGGACGCTGTAGCAGGAAGAGATTTTTATAATGTAATGAGGATGAAGCTTTGGATGCCATAAAGAAGTTAATTACAATTTATAATTTGCCTAGCAAGTCTGATTCTTCCTTTATAAACATCTATGATAGGTTGAACACTCTTGAGACCAGTACATCTAGTTTGAAAGATTGCTATAACATGCTTAGAGAGCACCATGATTATGTTCCAATAAATTCTGAGCCTTCAAAATGGTTTCCTACAATAAAATTTGTTATAAACAATGAAACTTTTGATGCTCATTGTGATACTATGTCTGAATTTTGTCTTATGCCTAAAGATATCTATGAGTCTTTGAATCTTTGGGGTCTTTCTAAAGGAGGAGAAGAAATATCTCTTACCAATAATTCAACTATATTATCCATTGGAATAGTTGAAGGAGTGTTTACAAAGATCTTAGGGAAAGTGGTGTCTACTGATTATCTTGTTATTGAATATGTAGGAAAAGGACAAATTACACTTGGAAGATCCCTACTAAAACTCCTTGGAGCAATAATAGATGTGGGAAAAGGCATTATGCATTTTTATTCTACAAAAAGCAATCATACATTCTCTAAAGATAAGAGTAAAGGTAAGAAAGGTAGGGGCAAGAAATATCTTAATGCTTCTTCATTTGAAAATACTTGATTCTTGCTTCTTGTGCCTAACTTAAAGGTGTTAAACAAAAAGTAATTCTTGGGACATAACACAATAGTTTTATTAAGTCTTGGAAGTTATTACTTCTATAATAACCTCTCCTTATCCTTTTTGTTTGATTTTTGTGCCAAGAATAACGTCTAACGAGAGACAAGTAAGATTTGGGGAAGTTGTTGTCCCGAAACAGATTTTTGTGCTTCACTGAAAAAGTTCGTGAATAATATCTGTATGTCGTATTGAGCTGTAATTTTCTGAGTAAATCCCCCAGGTTGTTATCTAACTTCCGTTAGTTCAACACTTTTCGATTTGAGCAACAAAAGGTCTTTGAAAAAATCGGTTTTTACCTGCTGGTCTGTTTTGACAGATTTCTGTCATTATTTGCATTTGCCTCTTTCTCGATTTCTTTTTGGGTTCTCTTTGGTAAATTGAGCATTTTGAAGTAATTGCTACCGTATCTTGTGTTTTTAATGAAAGTTTTGTTGTTTTGAAACTAAACCCAAAGGTTTATTCTTTTGAGTGCATGAATGTTGCTAATGAGGATTGTATGAAGTTTTGTATGAAGGAATTTTTCAAGTGTAGGGGAAGAATGATGTAATGAGATGAAGAATGGACAAAATCTCAAGCTTGGGGATGCCACCCCGTGTCACCCCAAGAAATATTTAAGTGGTACAAGCGTCAAAGCTTGGGGATGCCCAAGGCATCCCCTTCTTCATCAATAAAAATCTCAGGTCTCTTTCTAGACACTTCGTTTGCATTGTTTCATGCACTGTTGTGTTGTTCTTGGAGCGTCTTAGTTTTTGTTTTTGGTTTTCTTTTGTTTAGTTTGCTTAAATAGAGTAGTTGGACCCCCGCTTTCGCTGTGATGTTTCAAATAAGTTGATTGGTGTTGGAAAGGAGTAGAAAGTTTCATGCTTATAGTGGTACAAAAGGGAGCTTGTTTGACCGTGACTTAGACTTTATCATCTCATGCTATATGTTGTTTTGACCTTATGCTTAGTAATTATTGTTGTATCATGACTTCTTACAAACAATTGAGATTTCTTAATATGCCTTGCAAGAATCATGCGTTGTTTTAGCATACAAAAGCATAATATTTTGGTATTCTCCTTTGATGCTTTGTTTGGGTTGACTTGGCACATGCTCACACCATGTTATGACTATGAAACAGTCACCTTAGCCTTTATGATCATTTAGTTTTTGACTTGTGGTACCACCTTATGCTTTGATTGATAATGTTTTGTCGCTTTGCATGATTATGGCCATTATTGCTCCCTTAGTTGGTCGCTCCCAGTCCTTTGCTAGCCTCCACTTGTATTGAGTAAGCTCAAATCATGCATACAACTCCCAAGAAACCAAGTTATTCCAAAGAGTCCACCATAAATTCCTATGCATGGTGTGTTACACCATTCCAAGTATATTCTTGTTTTATCTATCTTCCAAATTAAACTTGTTATGTGAAAATTAGTGATTAAAGCTCTCACAAACTTGATGGCACACTTCATTTTTTCTTGCCCTAATAAACTTGAACCATTGTGTCATCTATGTTGTATATGCTTGCACTTATAAGTTGGAAATTAGGAGAACCGTGCTGTCACGGCGAACGCTTTCAACACCTATACATATTACCTACTTGATATCATGATATTTTGTTTGCGGTTGTCGGCGGTGTGAAATAAAAGGGGAGCTTGTAAGTCCATGGAGTTATGTGTATGTGTTAGAGAAACGCCTAGGCCGCTAGCCTAAGCCATGCCTAATCATGGTGGAAACTTGCAGCATAACCATAGTGAGCAATCTGTGAAGCATCCTCAATAAAAACCTATGCAAATAGCAAATAAAAAGATCGTTGAGATGCTCATTGTCTGTTGCCTTGTCATTTTGATAGGGATAGCTCCTGTATCATGGGGCAAGGGGTACCTCGTTGGCGTTTCTTTATGACACACATATACTTACTATGACAATAACTTACCAGTGACTAAAGTTCAGTAGCATGAGGAACGGCCCTCGTACTCAAGAGACATGAGATTGCCAACTTATACTTTGTCAAGCATATACTCCATATTTTGTTCACTTTAACCTTAATCACTTCAAGATGCTTATGATAGGAGCAATAAGAGCTGAAAGCTAACAAGTACCATAATTTTTGGAAGCTCTTTATGAAACTTGAAGTCCCTAATTCCCTGTGAAGGGCCTTTCGTCCTACTTTTATATTGAGTCTCCACCTTATATCCTTAGGCACCAATTAAGAGAGCATAATTGTCATTCTTAGTTCTATGTGCATTGTCCCAAAACTTATTGATTGATTCATAATGTTGATATTGCTTGTTCTTGAACTATTTGTATCTAGTCACCCTTATGAACTTTGAAGGTGGCCTATGTATTTATGTTTTGCTACTCCATGAGGGACAAGCTGAATACCACTATGATATATTTTCTATATGTGAAACAAACGAACGTCTTCCAATGCATTGTTATTCATGATTTTTGTTTGTATCCTTTCATGTTGCAGCATAGTTACTATGTCTTACTGTTAGAACTTCATCTCTCATGTTCATGTTTAGAGTACTTTGATCCCAGCTTTCAATGACTTGCAAATGGTTTGATCAATATTGTGATGGTGCATGTCACCTCAAAATTATTCTTTTTATCACTTACCTACTCGAGGACGAGCAGGAGTTAAGCTTGGGGATGCTTGATACATCGTAAACGTATCTATAATTTTTGATGTTCCATGCTTGTTTCGTATCAACTTTGCTATGCTTTGTCTACACTTTGAGGTATTTTTTTACATTTTCTGGGACTAACCTATTAACAAGATGTCGCAGTGCCAGTTGCTTGTTTTCTGCTGTTTTTGGTTTCAAAAAAACTAGTAAGGAAATATTCTCGGAATTGGACGGGACAAAAGCCAAAGTCAATATTTCACCGAGGAGAACACAAAGATCGAAGGGCGACCGAAGGAGGGCCACGAGGCCGCCACACCCTAGGGTAGAGTGGGCCCCCCTAGGGCGTGTCGCCACCTGGTGTGGGCGCCTCGAGTGCCCACCGACCTTTCCCCTTCGCCTATAAAGTCACCCCGATGCAGAAACCCTAAGCACCCAATCAAATCTCCACGAAACAGTCTGTAGCCGCCGCCACCATCGTCCCTAGATCAGGGGGCTCTGAAAATCTTCCCGGCACCCTGCCGGAGGGGAGAGATCATCCCAGAGGCCTTCTTCATCACCATGCCAGCCTCCGGTATGATGCGTGAGTAGTTCACCCTTGGACTATGGGTCCATGTAGTAGCTAGATGGTTGTTTCTCCTCCTTTGTGCTACCATGTTTAGATCTTATGAGCTCCGTTCATGATCAAGATCATCTATTTGTAATCATACATGTTGTGTTTGTGGGGATCCGATGGATATTGAGATACTACGTCAGATTGATTATTGATTCTATCATGTCTGTGTTATTTGTGATCTTGCATGCTCTATGTTGCTAGTATCTATCTTGGCCAAGTAGATGCTTGTGCCTCCAAGAGGAGTATTTATGCTCGATAGTAGGTTCATGCCTATAGTAATCTGGGGAAGTGACAGAAATCTCTAAGGTTGTAGATGTGTTATTGCTACTAGGGAGAAAACAACAATCTTTTGTTCATGGAACAATTGTATTGTTTATTTTACACACATTGCTTAATGCAATTATCTGTTGCTTGCAACTTAATACCGGAAGGGGTTTGGATGATAACCTGGAGGTGGATTATTAGTCATAGATGTAGTTGGATTATGGTCTATGTATATTATTGTAATGCCCAATCAAATCTCATAGGAGGCATGATGTCTAGTATATGCATTATTATGCTTTCTCAGTCTGTCAATTGCCCCGCTTTAATTTGTTCACCTAGCATGTTATCTATCTTAAGGAGAACACCTCTAGTGAATTGTGGACTCCGGTCTATTCCTTTATCATTGATATATCATCTACTGTTACCTTTTACTTTCTATAAGCAACTATTATCTTCCACACTATACGTTTAATTCTTTGTTTCAGCAAACCGGTGAGATTGACAACCTTACTGTACGTTGAAACAAAGTTTTGGGTTTGTGTTGTGTAGGTTCCAAGTTGTTAGCAACACCTTGGAGTTGTTTCCTTCCTCCTACTGATTCGATAATCTTGGTTTCATAACTAAGGGAAAACTTACTACTGTGCTCTTCACACCTTTTTCTTGGGATATCCCAACGAAGCTCTACAGTGAACTGAGCCGCATCAAGCACCAGCCATGTGCGAAACCACGGGGGTGCTGAAAGTTGTGGCACCTGGATTTTCGTGCGTGGAGCAACGCGACCTTCAGGTCGGCTACGAGAATGACTACATTATTCAAGTTTCTCGTGAAACGTTAAACGCTTTCAGTATATAAGGGTATGTCAATGAAATGTTCTCTGTTACAACATTACTCTTAGATAGATCCTATCAATTGGTGTTGTACGAGTTAGAAAAAATATTGTTTTCTGTTTAATCTATCTTGAGGTATTATGGTCAGACAGTTACCCCGAACCAGATGTACAACCATAAGAGACACTGGAGAGTTAGGTAGATTTAGATGCCCAGGATCAAAAGGCTCGAGAACGTGCGCTAGGTTAAGGAGACCTCTGCTATCATGATGGACGACGACCATTACTATGCGCACATCAAGGTTTGATATATTTGCACTTGCATCGGTACATTGAGTAGTTGTTAAGCTCACATATGAACTGTACGTTTTGAACTAAGTTCTCATGTAGTCTTAGCTGAAGGATACGGAGTTGATCAACAAGTCCATTGAGAACTATTGCTCAGATGAAGATGTTCTATGGTGCTCGTATTCCCACTGCGTCCATCTCTCCGAATGTGATACACCATGCTCTAAACTACCTGATGGAGCACAGTGCACATGCGAGCAGGTATCTTGCCATGACCCTTGATTGCGGGATGAGCTGGTTCATGGTTTTTCTGAATAAGCACTACCTCTGAGCAGATGACTGTGGTGTTCGAGGAGGTGGTGGTAGTTGATGATGTCGACTATGATGTATATTCTGGAATAGCTAGGCTGATGAACTTCCGTTACGGTGACCTTTGAATTTTGGTATGTATATTTTGGAAGATGGTATTCAGTTATAACCCCTCCTTTTGTGATAAACTTGTGTTGCATCAGACAGTTGTTCGTGAACTCGTGCTGCAACAGATACGTCCTAACCACTTATGTCGATTCAGTTTTAAGCTTACCTAAACTTTGTGCTCTGCTTGTGTTGTTATTGTAGGCAAGCTCACCACACCAGCTAGAAGATAAAGCTATCGCAGAGAATGCAAACTAGCCAAACGAACACCAAATTGCCGAAAATCAAGAATACATGCAAGCAAATAACAGCAGATATGGCTTCTCAACCCACCAAGAAATGAGAATGCATAGAACCAAATAGAATGCCCTTTAGACACATTACCCCGCACGCAGCTTCTGTGGAGGCATGATCTCAAATGCATCTAAAGTCACGAGCAAGCAAACACGCCGAATAGAACACCGTTCCGCTAGCCTGATTCTTCGCCGTTTTCTGAGGCCTGCTGCACATTCAGCAGTCGAGTCCCCCGATCAATCCGCGAGCAGATTCCATTACTCCCCCAGCAAAAGAGCAGTTCAGGATGAAGATGCTTCGCCGCTTCTGAGGCCTGATCAGTGATCACGCAAAGAGCAAGCGTCGCTGCGTGGTCCAACCCTGTTTCTTCTGACGGTGGTCATCGGAAAGGTTTCAGACTAAGGTATCAACTGACGTCACAAAGGTTTCAGCAGAGTCTAATCCCATGCAGGTTTCAGCATATTCCACAGAATTTTCCAGAGTGTAATCTTATGCAGGTTTCAGCACATTCCACAGAATTTTCCACTAGGTTCTAGCCCACATGCCAACTCACAAAAGAAGAGTATAAATCCAAAGCTGCTGCGCTTCAACAAATGGTATGCACAAAGCATATGCCTCTTAAAAAAAATATATATCATCTACTAAATGCAATGCATGGTAAAAGTCAATAAATCATGGGTCATACTACGAGTCCCCCGGGGATAATTTCCCAAAATCCCTCAGGTCCTTCTGCTGACACGTGTCCTTTAAAAAGGCCTAGATTCCACTTTTGCTACAAACATACCCATTTTTGCTATAAATAGACCCGTTTTTGCTACACGTAGCAGAAAACGGTTCGTTTTAAAAAAATAATAAATAGACTGGACCTTGTCGGAGAGTTCGCCGGAGACCTCGCCGACGACCTTGTAGCAAAAAAATATCCTAATGTAGCAAAACTGACATCGCCGGAGACTCTCGCCTGAAATATCGTCGCCGGAGACCTTGTAGCTAAAAATTTACACTAATGTAGCAAAACCACAAAATGGTTATAGCAAAATATTTTTTCTAGTGTAGCAAAAGAGGACATCGCCGGAGACAGCGTCAGAGACTCTAGGGCGAAGACCTCGTAGCAAAACCGTAGAGATTGGTTGTAGCAAAAAAATTGTACAAAAGTAGCAAAAAATATATGAATATATAGCACAAATAATATGCTAAGGTAGCAAAACGCTCGTAGCAAAAAACAAAAGACAGACATAAAATTAGCGACGTCGGCCAACTAGAGTAGCAAGTGATCTAGACTGTGGTAGCAACAGTCGGACACCTATGTAGCATTGCCTTCATGGAGAACATGGATGCGTGTTACCGCGTCGTGCTCGCAGCAGCCATGGCTGCTCCACCCACAGGAGCACCTCCACTATGAAGTCCATCTCCGGCGACAATAGGAAGCACCACCGTCATGGTCTTCGTGTCGTCGGGCGCCTCCGATGGGATCTAGTTGGTTGTGGCGGCAAGTTTCAGGGCGCGTGGCGGCGGAAGCAGGGCTCTAGCGGCCTGGTCTGGACGCGGTGGCTCGGAGGCGCGCGGTCCCAGGGGAAGTCCATAGCACGGCGGCGGTGCAGAAATCCCCCATGTCATCGTGGTGGCGGCGGCGAAATCCATCGTGGCGGCGCCGAATTCCGGTGAGGGGAGCACACAATAGTCGAGCAAGGTCAAGGGCACGACGGACGGCGCACGCTGCAGTGGCGGGGGCGCAAGGCGCGCGAGCTGCAGTAGCTGAGGGCGGCGGGGGTTGGGAGGCCAGGCTCGCGTGCTGCTAGGAAAAAGATAAGGCCGAGGAAAAGAGAAAAAAGGAACTGCCGGGACGCCCGGCCACAAGACGTACGGCATATGCGGACCCGGTGGATAATTGTGTGCGATCCCCCGGGGAAATAGTATCATTTTCCATAAATCATCACCTGAACATAGCAGAACACCATAATGAGGTTTAGATGATGGTACAACTTACAGGGATCCTAAGGATCCAACTGAATAATTCAAATCGGATCGATACAGTGCTTGCATGGGTAAGTTGAGCTGTTTCCAATTCCAGCAGGATCAAATACTATGTCCTGCGCATACGCAAAGCAAAGTATATGCTATCACAGAGCTGCAGAGGCATCTGCATCTCTAATAAAAAAAAGCAAATACTAACATAATGCCATAAATAAACAAGAAGATGGAGGGGGACACAGGTAATAGAAAGATCGGTAGAAGCATCATATAGATCTACCAACATTATTCAACTATAGTTCTACATGAATATGACAACAACTCTTCAGACAAAATTATGATAGGAACAGTCTGCGGAGAAGACAAGAAAATTGAAACAGATACAGGTGATGGTTCAAATAATTGGGAAAAACAAGATAAGACGCTGATGAGACGAGTAAATAGACACTCTCCTTGCCGAGCTAATAAGCAAATGATGGTTCGCTGGGCCAGATGCTCCGGTAGATGGAGGCTAGCACTGGGACAAGACCCAGTAGGGCGATCTGGACCTGCTCCGAGGTGCTTGTCCTGACGGTGATCTGCCCGCTCAGCTTGTTGTTCAGCCCAAGGCGAACAGCCATCTTTGAACCCCTTCCAACCGAGAACTGGGACTGCAGGTTAGCCCCCAGGGCAAGGTCGCGGCGCCACTTCATGAGGGACAGGCCCAAGGTTGACAAGGACTGGCCAATCGGATAATCTTTGTCCTTCAGGCGCATTTCCAAGTTCGCTCCATAAGCGGTATCCCCTTGGGCTCGCATCGCTCCTGTGCTTGCCACTAATGCCAGCCTCTTACCAACAGAGAGCTGGTCCTCAATCTTCAGCCCAGTTGCCACAATGTCACCCAAGAAAGTCACAGAGAATCCTCCAGTTGTCTTGTTCTTCTTGATGCTCTTGAATTTGGTCTCACCACGGAGAATATACGCGAGCTGCCGCCCAACAGTCTGGATGTCAAAACCAGCAAGGGATGACGCATCCTCCCCATGCTTTGCTGAGATGGAAGAATCTAAATGGATGCTAAATTCCTTTTTGTCCTTGGTAACCTGAACTGCCACGGTACCTGGGAACTTGCTAAGGAGAGCGAGAGATTCTTCGACACTTACTCCATCATAACCGCAGTCATGATCCCACCCATGCGCATCTAGAACAGGCCTTGCAAGGACAGTAGAGGTTGGTTCCAGAAAGCGGTACCGGTATGTCGGATTGTCACAATCAAATGAAGGAGGCAGCACCATATCAGGTAAGGGGACCGAAACATTTTCTGGAGGAGGATCCTGATCGTTTTCTCCTGCGACACTACCATACCCATAAGCATCCATATCAGACTTGCCCCTCTTCTTCATCTCCTTCAACCTGCGGAGCTCGTCCTTCCACTGTTTCTTCTGCAGAAGCTTGACCCTGTAGTCGTACTCATCAAAATAATCATTCTTCTGGTCTTTTGTGAGCCTTGCAAGCTGAGCTTTGGTCAAAGGCTTGAATGGAGGAAGCTGATCATATTCCTCTTCATCTTCATCTTGTTCAATGTCAGAGTACTCGTCCAAATCAATATCAGAATCTCCTTCATTACCACCCTGGTCAGGGGAAAGTTTCGGGTGAGCTCTTGACTGTAACAGGGAGGATAGCAGGAAAGGAAGCGGCGGGGAGCGGAACCGGAACCCAAAAAGCTTCCCAGGTGAAGGATCCTGAAGCTTCAAAAGTGAGTTGGCTTCTGATAATATCTTTGAAGAGTAGCACAAGAGCAGCATCTGATGCCTCCAACTTTGGCCATTTGGAAGCACTTTCTGACCCTCACGGTTCTTCCGGCAAGAAGGATGGTTCTCGACAAGGGCTACGGGGTTCATCAGACGCATATCCCCTGCAGCCTGCCTGATGGATTGCTGGATAATGTGGGATCGCTGCGCCATTAATACCTCATATGTCATAGGGGCACCATTGAGGCCTTCAGGAGGAGCAGAAGCAGCATGGGTGAGAGCAACAATAGCATTGAACCATATGGAGGAACCCAGAACAGCAGTGATTGTTTTTAGAAGAGGCAAGTCATTGAGATCACGGCTCAGACTATCAAGACGGTCCACGTATAGAACTATATCCGGGGGACATCTCTTGGTATATTTCTTGACGGATGCAAGAATTTTTCTATTGTTTCCTTGGTCCATCACATTGGGCCGAAGGCCTGGTGTATCGATGATCCGTATCTTGACACCATCTACATTACCGACAATTTCCCTCACACTGGTAGTGGCTGCACCAAAAGCATCAGTTTTGGACTTCTCTTCACCAAAAATAGAATTTATAGTTGCACTTTTGCCAACCCCAATCTTTCCTAAGACAAGTATGTTGCATGAGAAGCTCAAGTCCTCTGTTCCCTCTGCTTCAAGCTGTAAGGCTTTCTTCCGTGCATTCTCAAGGCTGAAAGCTCTGTTTGTTTGCCTTCCATGCCGGATACCCTCAGCAAGGCTCAGACGGTAAAGCACTTGTGCTGCTACTGTTTCTTCAGGGGTCGCCCCCAATTTATACACAAGACGCAGAAACTTCACCCGAATCAACTCAACCTTGTCATGCAATTTCTTCTCTTCCTCTGTCATCTCATCATTAGGTTCAGCAGCCACTGCCAGCTCAGAGGGGCTGAACAGGTTTGACCGGGCAGGTTGTCGGGGGGCAGTTGGCCTCAAAGATGGGGCTGATGAGCCCAGACCAGCAGGTCTATCCATGGAAAAGATTCTAGAACCATCTTGCGAAGAAATTGTAATGTTACCATCAGCGGATGCACCAGTAGCCGCTTTAAGTAGGGCGGCTAAGGCAGCAGAATCAAACCCCTTCTCATCCTCATCCTCATTATCGTCGTCATCCTCATCATCCTCAGAATCATCAAGTACAATCTGCCCATCCATGCTATTAGTGTACTCTCTTGAACTGCTTAAACCAGACACAGGACTACCACTGGAGGACCCTTCCCCAAGCTCCTTCATGATCTGCTTTGCAGCTTCCGAGTTCTCTATGATTGCAACTCGGGCAGGACTCCTGTCAAAGCTCACCTCATCATCATCCTCATCACCCTCATTGCCACTCACATCTTCATTATCAGCTGCAGCCAAAACAATCTCATCATCAACAGCCTCTACTTCACGGTCAGCAACATCTGGAGTACCAGCATTCTCCTCACCACCTTTATCTTCGTCATCACCTGCAGCTACAGTTTTCTGATCATCACCAGCTGCAGCTACTATGTCATCATCATCAGCCTCTTCTTTATGGCCAATAACCTCTGCAGCATGTTCATTCTCCACAGCAGCACTGTTTTCCTTGATTGGTTCTGGAGCCAACTCGCGAGACAGGTTAACATCAGTGCCGCCAGCAACAACACTCTCAACCTCTGTAGGCTTCTCAACAGTAACATCTTCCACAGTTCCACTAGCAACCATCTGCGCCTCAGCACTTTGTCCATTCTGATCACTTTCGTTAAGCTCAACAATGTCCGAACTCGCTGGGGCAAGCTTCTCTGGGGTCCCCAAGTCATTGTCATCAATAACCTGGGTTTGACAATTCAAATTGTTTATATACCCATTAATGTCCCTATTAGCAAAAGAATTAGATTTGCCTTCCCACTTACCACATGACTTGCATCGCCTTCTGGCTCGGGCTTTGCCGCCTCATCTTCGACATTAGCCTGGTTCCCCAAGCTGTTGTCAATAACCTGGTTTTGTTTACTTCATGTGATTAGTTTAAATTCCTGCTAGTGTCAACACCAGTAGCAACAGAAATAGATCGAGCATGCACACTTACCACTGGATTTGCATCATTCTCTGGCTCAGGCTCTGCCACCTTGTCTTCCACATTAGCATGGTTCTCCAAGCTACTGTCGCCAACAACCTGCTTCATGTCGATTGAATTGTTCACATCCCTACCAATGTTGACACTACTAGCAACCAAACCAGAAATAAAAGGCCACTTACCAATGGACTTGCACTGCTCTCCGTCTCAGGCTCTGTCACCTTGTCCTCCACATTAGCATGGTTCTCCAAGCTACCATTGTCAGTAACCTGTTCGGGCCATTTTAAAATTATTCATATCCCCAATTGTACTAATACTATGAGCAACAGAACTAGATTAAGCATGCCTACTTACCACTGGATTTGCAGTGCTCTCAGGCTCAGGCTCCACAGCCCTGTCTTCCACAACAGCATGGTTCTCCATCGCTATAATCTGGTTTACGTCGATTGAATTGTTCACATCTCCACTAGTACCAACACTATCAGCAAAAATAAATTGAGTGAAGATGGCCACTTACCACTGGACTTGCATCGCTATCTGGCTCTGGCTTTGCTGCCTTGTCTACCACATCATCATCCTTCTCCAATGACGCTTCTGGAGCTTCTTCACCTGCCGCCTTGTCTTCCACATCATCATCCTTCTCCAATGATGCTTCTGGAGCTTCTTCACCTGCCACTGCCTCAGCAGGTGCCTCAGCCTCACCGCCCAATTTGCCATTAGCTTCAGCTATAGGAGCCACCTCATCCTCTGATTCTGCTACCTCTGTGCTCCTGGTGGAAGCCACAACCTCTTTCTCGCTGCCGAGTTCACCATCATCTTCGTCTCCATTGGCCACCTCTGCACCCTTCTCCTCCTCCGGTTTCTCCATGGGCAATTCAGCATCAGCTGCCACCTTGCCGACATCCTTCACCTCCGAGGTGGCGCTTTCTTCCGGCTCATCGATCAATTCACCCTTATCCTCGACGACCGGCGCATCAGGGGAACGCAGGGAAGCATCCCTCTCGCCCAATTCGCCGTTGTTGGAGGGCGAGGTGGCGCTTTCTTCCGGCTCATCGATCAATTCACCCTTATCCTCGACGACCGGCGCATCAGGGGAAGGCAGGGAAGTATCCCTCTCGCCCAATTCGCCGTTGTTGGAGGGTGCCGGCGCCGGCGAAGCAGCCTCCACGTCTTCGACCGCGGATTCCCGGTCTCCTGACTCCTCCTTGGCCTCCGCCTCCACCTCCCCCTCGCTTTCGACTTTCGCATCTCCTACCTCTGCTTCCGCCTCCCCAGCGTCCTCCGCCTCGACCACCCCGTTGTTGGCCTCCGAACCACCAGAGCTGCGGTCCTTCCCCTCGAATCTCTCCTCCTCGTCATCCCCTCCTCCACGGACCTCCGGCGCCGCCGCCTCGACTCGCTTGCTCCCCTCCGCCGCCACAACCTCATCCCCATCAGCCGCCGGAGGCCGCTCTTCGGCCACGGGCGCGACTAGGGCGTCGGTGGTCGCCATGCTGCCGCCTCTTGCTTCGCCCACAAGCAAAGCAGCAGCGCAGATAGCCGGATTCCGTCGTCGTCGGAGGAGGAGAGGGGAGGGGAGCGGAGGAGAGGATAAGGTGAGGGTTTTAGGTTAGGCTCTCCCTTATTTATCTGGCGAGTATATATAGGTCAATTCGATTTTGGGTTTGGACCTGGCGTGTAATTCTGGGACGAGACGGCAGCCATCCAGGGGCCAGGGGTGAGATGAGGAGCCAAGCAATGGGCAAATTGGGGAGATGGCGATAAGGTTTTTTTTTTGTCCCGAGTTTTCTTCCATGTGCTTGTTATTTCCTGTTCTATTTTGAATTTATCTTTGAGAGTTTTTCTTGGGTAAGTTTGTCGAGTAATTGAGGGAGAAAAGTCAACTTCATTTAAAAAAAATAAAAAATACACCTCACAGGGTTATGTTCTAGGTTTTATTATTTTGATACCACAATTTTTTTCTAGAATTTTTTGTTATTTGCACATAATTGTTAATTGAATGTTTGTCTCTAATGGACCAGTAGATTAACTTCACCACCATTCAAGCTTGTGACTCTGGTCTTCATTATGCATTGTGTGAGTGTCGGGTGGGGTATGTGTGTCTACGTTGTACTCCCTCCGTTTTAAAATATAAGATGTTTTAGCTTTGTGAAACAAATGTATCTAAAAATTTTTAGTATGACATGGAGGAAGTACTTGCTTTTTAAACGAACACATAGAGAGGAGGCAACAAACCAGTAAAGTCTATGAGAAGACCTAGTAAAAGGAAAAAATCTCACCATCTTGTTTTATGTATTATATATTTTAAATACCATGTGAATATTCTTTTAGATTGTCTACTTAATTGCTCTCTAAGTATGAGTATAGTTTATGTTCTAAAGCTCCACATACATGAGTATATATGAATAATACCCCAGTAATTATGAACTAGAAAAATTCTACATTAAACATAAAAAATACAGGGAATATTGCATGTGCTCAAAAAAAGTAATAACGCTATCAGTAAAAGAAGACAATATATGATTTTTCACTTGTTTTCAACTTTTTCTGACATACAACACATTTATGTTAGCATCTTTCTTTTTATGTTTTGTAGCATAATGAAGAATATTTAGGAAAATATCCATATAATAGTATAATAGTTTATTGCTCCAATAAAAGATTGTTAGGAGTACATGGAATTCCCTGAAAAAAAGCATGTGTATACATAAATTGATTACAACATAAATGTTATTCTATCTTCTACTATAGTCGATGGTAAAATGGCCTGCATAATTTGCACTACAAATTACAGTTGAATTTTTTGTTTTCTGGTAATTTGACGCTCCTACACAGCATCAGTGCCACTGCTCGTACTATGATTTCCTTCTTGATATGCATAATTTATTCACATGGAAGATACCTTTCCGTTGGATCAAGCAAAGCGTTCCAAGGAACCCAGAAAGCAGCAATGCTAATTAAGTATTTTGCATCCAAGGAAAGTAAAATAAGAGCCTCAAAAGTTGCTTCCAGTACGGTAAAGACTAAAGAATCATGATGGCATTCTTGAACTACTTCTTTAACGGACATGTCATGCCAATCAGGTCCATTCCTCCGTGCCTCCGACCCTGCTAATGAATTGCTTATAATGAACAAACATGTGTACTGCAAATGAAGTTCTGACCTGAGTTAGTAGATGATCTTAATTGTCGCACTAGTGTTGACAAACCAGGATGTTGGACAATGTATCGGTAACATTGGATATTCCATTGCTCGTTTTTCTTTTGATCACATTATCTTTAGGTCATAGACAAACCAAATAATGGGTAAATCACATCCACAACTGAGTACGACTTTACGTACACGCTGGATCTTTGTCTGGATTGGCCGAGCCCCCTTGAGTTGATCTGAAAATGCAAATCGAAAGAGTGGATGAACAGGCAAAGTCTTTGCATTTTGAATCATTGATTGTCCATTTAGTATTGCGTGAGCATATGCATACTGTCACGTTCCTCTATTCGATTTCAATCCAATTTTTTGTATATGAGTTCTCGCTTTGAACTTAATAACTCTCTGATTTGAGAAAAAATCAGCCGATTTCGCTACCATCCTATGTAACGAAGTGAATAAATCTAGGGCCACCGGTGGAGAACGGGCAATATGTCTCGATTGGTAAGAGGCTTTAGTCCTGGTTGCTCAATCGCGACGGGGCAATTAGGACTAAAGCTCTCACCCTTTAGTTTCGGTTCGGCCACGAGTCGGGACAAAATGTGCTCCACGTGGCCGCTGCTCTGTGCGAGGGGGAGGAGCAACCGTCCCGGTTCGTGAACCGGGACAAATCACTCTCTGTCGCGGCAGAGATTTGGCACATTTCTCTGCCATGGTAGAGAATTTATTTTGGCCATATTTTTTTGCCGCGGCAACATTTTAGCCACTTTTTGTGCCGCGACAGAGAATTCATTTATATTGCTTTATTTTATATTTTATGTTTTTCACTCATCAATGAAGAAACCATTATATTACACAACATCGTCATGACAATAGAGATCCAAGTATCGAACATATTACATTCGATACATGAGTTTCATGCACATATATACATATAAAATAAGCTCTTTATACAGTCCATATTGCCTATATACCCGATTTCGTATAGTATTCTTCTTTTGGGTTTAGGACTTCTGCATCCAAGAATCCCGTCAATTCCTCCTAAATTGCTCGTATGCGATCATTTGGCAGAAGACCGTCCCGCAGCCGTTTGAGCTGATTTAAAAAAGGAGTCAACCTATGAAACTAAACACAATTTGATGGTAATAAAAAACTATAAAAATTGTTTACGTACGTTAAGTTGCTCTAAATTTCTGCCCTTCTCACAGCACGTCTGACGGATGAACTCACAAACATAGTATCCACATAAATTGTTCCTTGGTCTTTGTGTTAGGCACTTTACGAGAACAGCGTTTAATCAAAATAATAATCAAGCATGATAACGGTATCAAAACTAGAATCAAAGAGATGTGCGGATCTAGCTAGTGGTACTTACATCTAGTGGTTTAAATATAAACTCCTCTTTCAAACACCCCTAGCCTTCTTGGTGAACCGTTTTCAAGCGTTGTCCGGCGAAGAAAACGAATAAAGGGAGTTATTAAATACTTGATATCATGAAATTCACGAACATTGCCGATATAGTGCCGTAATGATTATAATTACCGCTGGAGCGTCATCTGTATGTCCGCCCACGTCTCAAGGGGTTTATGTTTCGAGTCCATGACTAGTACATGCCCTTTATCAGGTTGAATGATTAACAGAATATAGTGAAAGCTGCGTATGCATAACTCGTCAATTATACACTTAGCATCGAGTAAGCGAAATAGAAAGTGTATACAAGACAATAACACTCACTCGAAGTTGTAAAGAAATAGTATTTCCCTTTTGTCTTCTTGAAACCTTAACGCATGTACAATATTATCCTCCGTATCCTAGGGGTTTCCTTTGAGATTAGCTTGATGAACAAAATATGGGTCAACGAACCCAATGTCATAGATTTGTCCTCTGCTACATTCGAGAATCTTCATTCTGCATATTATAGTATGATTATCTACATGCAATAAACAAGGTGAGATAGCTAGAGACTTAATTAATTACAGAATTAGTACTTACAGACAATAGGCACTGATTATCGATTTGTCCAAGGCGTCTTGATTGAATAATTGAAATAGTTCAACAAATCCAGTGGCTACCACGTCATCTTCTTTATCGTAATGCTTTTTTGTAACCCTCAGCATTATCCAGTTAGCCCCGGCCTTTGTGGCATGCATGTACCAATTATGCAATATTCGCATTTTTGTTGGTAGATTATTTACCTCCTCGGGTTTGACGAGAGGTTTCCCGTACTGGTATTTGTATGCTACTTCACCCGCGGGGAAGTACTGTAACTGGGATAAGTAGTGGGCAATACTCATACCTTGAGCAGCGGTCGCTTCTTCGTATAGTGCAACTACATCTGGATCATACTGCTCTTCGGCCGCATATTTGCTCGACCCTAGATTGGTATGGGAAATCACCTTGAGAGGGGCGCAAGATTGTTTTGTTTGTTCTCCGAGCTGGGGAACAGATTTCCCGCTTGCACTAGTGCTCTTCGACAGTTTTTGTGCCGCATGTGACTTGAGAATAGAGTGTTCATAGTCTGATGACAACTTTGGCTCGGGTTGGTGAAGTCCCTTTAGCATTTTGAACACTCGAGCTTTATCTTCTTCGGTGCTGGGGAACTCTGGCTCTTTCGGTTGCCTCAGCTTAGCGAAAAACGCTGTCGTTTCCGCCTCGACAATCGCCGTAGTATCCTCTTTAGTACAGTCATAAGCTCTCTTGGGAGGAACCTTTGGTACTTTTGGAAGAGGCTCCTGTTTACGTGTCAGTGATTGCTTACCACTCTATAGAGTAGCGGTGGTACGCTTACGCTTTTTTTCCTGAGGCGCCGGCGATGGCTGCCGCGGCGACGACGGCTGCGCTGGAGACTCGCGGCCATCGTCGCTGTCGTCGTCGGGGTCACCGTAGTTAAACCTTGAAGGCTGAGTATGTGTGGGCTGGACTTGAGGGTAGCGCAAACAAGGGTTAGAGTCGGCGGCCGTGTCGTAGGCCATGACGCTCTAGAGAGTCCGACCGCGCCACCATAGCCGACGGCCGGCCTTGTTGAAGTTCAGAGGATGTGGGTCGTCCTCCTCGTGCCTGGCAAGCGCCCTCTCACGCCGATCCCCGAAGAAGGCTTCCCAAGTTGGGAAATAGTCGGGATGCCAGTTGGGATTCCTCCGCTGCTCCGGCGTGAGCTCGAAGTAGTAGTGGTTCGTGATGGCCATCTGGCGCACCACACCTAGAGGGACAGGAGGAACCAGCACGCCTCCGGCGCTCAGCATCCAGCCGACAGGGACGCAGTAGCCCGGCGGGCAGGGGTAGTTCGAGGCGCAAAGCGCCTCAGCCTCCCTAGGGGTTAGTGGTACGGTGGAAGCCATGGGAAAGAGTGATGAGGTTGCAGATATGAGTCTAGAGATGTGCAATGAAAATGGAGGCCAACCCTACAAATATATAGTAAGAAATGGCAGGAAGATAACTGGCGGGAAAAACTGGCGGGAAGAAAAATGGCGGGAAGAAAAATGGCTCATTTAATACATATAGTGCCAACAGAAGAAATATGACATTGATTTCCATGTTGAGATACATGTGTGTGCCAAAAATGGCTCAATTAATACATATAGTCCATCTTATGATCGCGTCGGCTGTAACCATGGAGTATCAGCACCGTTTAACAGGATGGTTGGGTTAGTCTTTACTTTGAAGGGCGGAATTTCATCAAACTTATTATAATCTTCTGACATGTCTGTCTTGTCCTCCACTCCCACGATGTTTCTTTTCCCTGAAAGAACTATGTGACGCTTTGGATCATCGTGTGATGTATTTGTTTGCTTATTTTTTCTTTTTTCGGTTTGGTAGACATGTCCTTCACATAGAAAACCTGAGCCACATCATTGGCTAAGACGAATGGTTCGTCTAAGTTCTTGTCTACCTTCATAAGATTGTTGAGATCCACTGTTATCATTTTGTACTTCTTGTCTACCTCAACCCCTCCTCCTGTTAGCTTGACCCATTTGCACCGAAACAAGGGGACCTTAAAAATAGGTCCATAGTCAAGTTCCCATATCTCCTCTATGAACCCATAATACGTGATCTTTTGCTCATTGTATTCTACTGCATTGAAGCGGACACCACTGTTTTGGTTGGTGCTCTTTTTATCTTGTCCTATCGTGTAAAATGTATTCCCATTTATCTCGTACCCTTGGAAAGTACATATAGTCGAAGATGGTGTCCTGGCCAACAAGTACAGCTGATCTCCAACAGTGGTGTTATTCGTGAGAAGTCTTTGCAGCCAGCCGCCAAAACTCGCCATGTGTTCACTTATAATCCATTCATCAGACTATCCCGGGTGTTTGAGGCGTATAAAATTCTTGTGTTCATTGATATACGGGGCAACCAAGATAGATCTTTTTAAAACCGTGTAGTGTGCTTGATTGAGAGAATGCCCGTCCCTACGTATCATTGCTTTACATCCTAGGGTGCCTTTTCCACGCAGTCTCCCCTCATGTCGTGATTCTGGAACACCAATCGCCTTAAGGTCAGGAATAAAGTTAACATAGAACTCAATGACCTCCTCTGTTACATAGCCCTTGGAGATGCTTCCTTCTGGCCTAGCACGGTTATGAACATATTTCTTTAAGACTCCCATGTACCTCTCAAAGGGTAACATATTGTGTAGCAATACAGGAACGAGAATTGCAATGTCTTCTACTAGGTGAACCAGGAGATGCGTCATAATATTGAAGAAGGATGGTGGGAACACCAACTCGAAGCTGATAAGACATTGGTCCACATCTGTCTGTAACCCTGGTAGGCTTTCTGGATCAATTACCTTCTGAGATATTGCATTGAGGAATGCACATAGCTTCATAATGGGTACTCGAACATTTTTAGGTAGAGGCCCCTCAATGCAATCGGAAGAAATTGCGTCATAATCACGTGGCAGTCATGAGACTTCAGGTTTTGGAATTTTTTCTCTGCCATATTTATTATTCCCTAACGAGAAGCTAGACGGGACCTTGATACTGCTCAGGCATTCAAAAAAGATTTCCTTCTCTGCTTTGGTAAGAGCGTAGCTGGCAGGAGTTAAGTGGCGTCCTTTACCCTTCTTGTTCTCAGGATGCATAGGCTCTTCAGGGTCTTTCATACGTTGATGGTTCTGCCGTGCTTCAGGTGTATCATTTGTCTTCCCATACACTCCCAGGAAGCCTAGCAGGTTCACGCAAACATTCTTCGTCACATGCATCACGTTGATTGAAGAGCGTGTTGGAGATATGCCCTAGAGGCAATAATAAATGTAGTTATTATTATATCTTTGTGTTTATGATAAATGTTTACATTCATGCTATAATAGTATTAACAAGGAAACATTAATACTTGTGTGATTTGTAAACTTAATTTGAAGTCCCTAGTATAGCCTCTATACTTCACTAGCTTGTTGGTTGATAAATGATTGTGGTTTCCCTATCATGAACATTGAGATGTTATCAACAACAAGATCATATCATTAGGAGAATGATATGGTGGACATACTCCTATAGATAAGCGTAGCATAAAGATCAAGTCATTTCAATAGTTCAATTGCTATATGCTTTCTGATACATAGTAACCTAATTCCTTCGACCATGAGATCATGCATATCACCTTTACCGGATGGATGCTTTGATGACATCAAACACCACACCGTAACTGGGTGGCTATAAAGGTGGCATTGAGTGTTCGGAAAGTATTGGTTGAGACACATGGATCAAGAGTGGGATTTGTCCATCCATATGACGGATAGATATTCTCTGGGCCCTCTCGGTGAAATGTCATCCAATTAGCTTGCAAGCATGTGACTGGCTCACAAGGGATCACATATCACGGGAACGAGAAAAGAGTACTTATCAGTAACGAGTTTGAACTAGGTATGCAGAGATACCGACGATCATAACCTCGGATAAGTAACATATCGTGAGACAAAGGGAAATTGGTATCGTATGTCAGTGGTTCATTCGATCGCAAAGTAATCGTAGAAATATGTGGGAGCCATATGAATTTCCAGATTCCTCTATTGGTTATTGTTCGGAGAAGTGTCTCGATCATGTCCGCATAATTCACGAACCGTAGGGAGACACACTTAAGGATTCGACGTTGTTTTGAGTAGTTATGGTATTATGAGAAAGAGACCGAATGTTGTTCGGAGTCTCGGATGGGATCCGGGATATCACGAGGTGATCCGGAATGGTCCGGAGAATAACATTCATATAAGGAAAGTCCCGTTTCGGAGTTCGGAAATGATTCCGGTGAATGTTCTAGAAGGTTTCGGAATGTCCGGCACTCCGGGAGGGGGGAGGGGTACATGAATGTGTCATTACATATTGGAATGATTGCATCATGTACTAAGTGTTCTTGCTGTTCCAAATAAAGGATTAAATTGAATCCTAAAACAGAAAAGTCAAATGTCCAGTTTGAAAGTCAAACGGCTAAAACAAGAAACTGTGGGAAACAAGCAAGAGGAGGCAAAAACCGACTTGGGGGAGGAGTCCCTCCTCTCCAAGCCGGCGGCCCACCTAGGCCGAGTTGGGGAGGGACTCCCCTCCCTCCCCTGGCGCGCCGGCCCCTCCACCCATAAAAGGAGGGGCAGGGCCTCCTCCTCTAGACACACAAGTTCCTATCCTCTAATCTCCGGTTTAGAGCCGTTTTGGTTTAGAGCTTATAATTGCCCTAGCCTTCGGTTTAGAGCCTTCTAATTGGTGTGTCTAATCCCTAGACCACTAATAGTCCTCTCTCATACTCCACCATACTCGCTCCGGCTTAAGGCGAAGCCCTGCGGGATCTCCCCTCTACTTCCGGTACCACGCCGTTGTGCTGCCGGAATCGCGAGGAGAGTGCTACAACCTCCGCTGCCTGCTGGAACAAGGGAGAGGAAGGTCTTCGTCGAGTACCGAACGTGTGACCGACTGCGGGAGCGCTGCCGGAACGCAGTGCCGGAAGGATCGTCTACACGATCTTGAGATCGGGAAGAGTACGACTACATCACCCACGAGAATCCGCTCTCGTTAAACACTTTGGAATCTTCGAGGGTAAGTTATTCCATCGACTCGTTGCTACAATCTAGTAGATAGATCTTGGCTTGTTTGTTTGTATGCGATAGAAATTTTTTGTTTTCCATGCTACGAACCCCTACAGTGGTATCAGAGCCGTGTCTATATGTAGATCTGTTGCACGAGTAGAACACAATGGTCATTGTGGGCGTTGATGCTTTTATTGTCGATTACTTCTTGTGTACTTTGCATCTTGCGGTATGTTGGGATGAAGCGGCCCAGGCTAACCTTACATGACATCGTTCATGAGACTTGCTCCACGCTTGACATGCAACTTGTATTGCATAAGTGGCTTTGCGGGTGCCTGTTTCTCCTAGCATAGTTAAGATCCAATTTTCAACGGGTGATCAACAATGCTAGTATCAATGTTGTGGTTCTTGTTCGTAAGTTAGAACGACACTTATTGAAAGCCCCAAACCACGTAAAATATGCAAAGAAAGTAGAGGCGTCTAACTTTGTTTTGCAGGGGTGTGCAGTGATGTGATATGGCCATGATTGTGATTATATTTGATGTATGCAATGTTCCTTATTGTAAGTTGGCAACCGGCAGGAGCCATATGGTTGTCTTTAATTTATGTTAAGACCCGCGTGTCTATTCAAAGTAGTTGTAATAGTTGAAGCCGGTGGACGACAACCATGGAGAAGCATCATTGACCTTGATGCAATGCCGGTGATGATGGAGATCATGTTCGTGCTTGAAGATGGAGATCGGAAGCACAAAGAAGAAAGGCCATATCATATCACATATATATTGAATTGCATGTGATGTTAATCCTTTATGCATCTTGTATTGCTTAGTAGACGACGGTAGCATTATAAGATGATCCCTCATGCACATCAATTTCAAGTCATAAAGTGTTCACCCTTAGTTAGCACCGTTGCTAAAGCTTGTTGTTTCGAAGCACCACGTGATGATCGGGTGTGTTAGATTCTGCAAGTGTATACAACGTGAGCAAGCCAGATTTGCTCATGCGGAAACTAAGGTTTGATCTTGACGAGCCTAGCATGTACAGACATGGTCTCGGAACACGGATCACCGAAAGGTAAAGCATGAATCATATAGTAGATATGATGAACATGTCGATTGTTCGCCATTGAAACTATGTCAACTCTCGTGATGATCGGTGTTGATATGGTGGATTTGGTTCGTGTGATCACTAAAACAATGTGAGGGATGTTGTTTTGAGTGGGAGTTCACCTAGTTTAATTACATTAATTAATTTGACCTCAATTTGTCATAAACTTAGTCTAAACTATTGCAAATATGTTGTAGATCAATGGCAGCCCCTACCATCAATTTTAATGCGTTCCTAGAGAAAGAAAAGTTGAAAAACAATGGAAGCAACTTCGCGGATTGGTTCCGCAATTTGAGGATTGTCCTCACAGCTGGTAATTTGACCTATGTGCTGGATGCACCGCTAGGTGACCCACCTGCAGATGATGCTCCCGATGAAGTAAAGAATGTTTACCTCGCTCGGAAGAATCAGTACTCCATAGTTCAGTGTGCTATCTTGTATGGTTTGGAATCGGAGCTTCAGAAAAGGTTTGAGGATTCAGACCCATATGATATTGTCAAGTATCTCAAATTGATTTTTGAGACTCATGCGGCAATTGAAAGCTATGAGGCTTCTGAAAAGTTCTTTAACTGCAAGATGGAAGAGGGCAGCTCCGTCAGTGAGCATGTGCTTAAGATGTCTGGGCACGCAAACAAACTTCAAAGCTTGGGTATTGTGATTCCTAATGCTTTGGGGATTTACCGTGTCCTCCAATCACTACCACCAAGTTACAAGAACTTTGTGATGAACTACAACATGCAGAACATGAACAAGACGTTGCCAGAACTCTTTGCCATGTTGAAATCTGCTGAAGTGGAGATTAAGAAAGAGCACCAAGTGTTGTTGGTCAATAAGACCACCAAATTCAAGAAAGGCAAGTCTAAGCAAAAGGGACACTTCAAGAAGGGTGGTAAGAAAGTTACCACGCCGGCGAAGAAGACCAAGGCTGGACCTAAGCCTGATACTGAGTGCTTTTACTGCAAGGGAGAAGGTCACTGGAAGCGGAATTGCCCAAAGTACTTGGCGTATTTGAAGAACGGCAACATCAAGAAGAAAGGTATATCTGATATACATGTTATTGATGTGTATCTCACTAGTACTCGTAGTAGTGCCTGGGTATTTGATACTGGTTCGGTTTCTCATATTTGTAACTCGAAATAGGTGCTGCAGAATAAACGGAAGCTAGCGAAGAACGAGGTGACGATGCGCATGGGAAACGGATCAAAGGTTGATGTGATCGCGGTCGGCACGCTACCCCTTCATCTACCATCGAGATTAGTTTTATACTTAAATAATTGTTATTTGGTGCCTGCGTTGAGCATGAACATTATATTGGGATCTTGTTTATTGCGAGACGGTTACTTATTTAAGTCCGAGAATAATGGTTGTTCGATTTATATGAGTAATATGTCTTACGCACATGCACCTTTGATAGATGGTCTATTCTTATTGAATCTCGATAGTGGAAATACACATATCAACAACATTGAGGCTAAACGATTGAAATCAAGCGATAATTCGACCTATATGTGGCACTGTCGTCTTGGTCACATTGGAGTGAAGCGTATGAAGAAACTCCATTCCGATGGACTTCTTGAATCACTTGATTTTGAATCACTTGAAAGATGCGAAGCATGTCTGATGTGTTGGAGATATGCCCTAGAGGCAATAATAAATGTAGTTATTATTATATCTTTGTGTTTATGATAAATGTTTACATTCATGCTATAATAGTATTAACAAGGAAACATTAATGCTTGTGTGATTTGTAAACTTAATTTGAAGTCCCTAGTATAGCCTCTATACTTCACTAGCTTGTTGGTTGATAAATGATTGTGGTTTCCCTATCATGAACATTGATATGTTATCAACAACAAGATCATATCATTAGGAGAATGATATGGTGGACATACTCCTATAGATAAGCGTAGCATAAAGATCAAGTCATTTCAATAGTTCAATTGCTATATGCTTTCTGATACATAGTAACCTAATTCCTTCGACCATGAGATCATGCATATCACCTTTACCGGATGGATGCTTTGATGACATCAAACACCACACCGTAACTGGGTGGCTATAAAGGTGGCATTGAGTGTTCGGAAAGTATTGGTTGAGACACATGGATCAAGAGTGGGATTTGTCCATCCATATGACGGATAGATATTCTCTGGGCCCTCTCGGTGAAATGTCATCCAATTAGCTTTCAAGCATGTGACTGGCTCACAAGGGATCACATATCACGAGAACGAGAAAAGAGTACTTATCAGTAACGAGGTTGAACTAGGTATGCAGAGATACCGACGATCATAACCTCGGATAAGTAACATATCGTGAGACAAAGGGAAATTGGTATCGTATGTAAGTGGTTCATTCGATCGCAAAGTAATCGTAGAAATATGTGGGAGCCATATGAATTTCCAGATTCCTCTATTGGTTATTGTTCGGAGAAGTGTCTCGATCATGTCCGCATAATTCACGAACCGTAGGGAGACACACTTAAGGATTCGACATTGTTTTGAGTAGTTATGGTATTATGAGAAAGAGACCGAATGTTGTTCGGAGTCTCCGATGGGATCCGGGATATCACGAGGTGATCCGGAATGGTCCGGAGAATAAGATTCATATAAAGAAAGTCCCGTTTCGGAGTTCGGAAATGATTCCGGTGAATGTTCTAGAAGGTTCCGGAATGTCCGGCACTCCGGGAGGGGGGAGGGGTACATGAATGTGTCATTACATATTGGAATGATTGCATCATGTACTAAGTGTTCTTTCTGTTCCAAATAAAGGATTAAATTGAATCCTAAAACAGAAAAGTCAAATGTCCAGTTTGAAAGTCAAACGGCTAAAACAAGAAACTGTGGGAAACAAGCAAGAGGAGGCAAAAACCGACTTGGGGGAGGAGTCCCTCCTCTCCAAGCCGGCGGCCCACCTAGGCCGAGTTGGGGAGGGACTCCCCTCCCTCCCCTGGCGCGCCGGCCCCTCCACCCATAAAAGGAGGGGCAGGGCCTCCTCCTCTAGACACACAAGTTTCTACCTCTAATCTCCGGTTTAGAGCCGTTTTGGTTTAGAGCTTCTAATTGCTTTAGCCTGCGGTTTAGAGCCTTCTAATTGGTGTTTATAATCTCTAGACCACTAATAGCCCTCTCTCATAATCCACCATACTCGCTCCGGCTTAAGGCGAAGCCCTGCGGGATTTCCCCTCTACTTCCGGTACCACGCCGTTGTGCTGCCGGAATCGCGAGGAGAGTGCTACAACCTCCGCTGCCTGCTGGAACAAGGGAGAGGAAGGTCTTCGTCGAGTACCGAACGTGTGACCGACTGCGGGAGCGCTGCCGGAACGCAGCGCCGGAAGGATCGTCTACACGATCTTGAGATCGGGAAGAGTACGACTACATCACCCACGAGAATCCGCTCTCGTTAAACACTTTGGAATCTTCGAGGGTAAGTTATTCCATCGACTCGTTGCTACAATCTAGTAGATAGATCTTGGCTTGTTTGTTTGTATGCGATAGAAAATTTTTGTTTTCCATGCTACGAACCCCTACAGTGGTATCAGAGCCGTGTCTATATGTAGATCTGTTGCACGAGTAGAACACAATGGTCATTGTGGGCGTTGATGCTTTTATTGTCGATTACTTCTTGTGTACTTTGCATCTTGCGGTATGTTGGGATGAAGCGGCCCGGGCTAACCTTACATGACATCGTTCATGAGACTTGCTCCACGCTTGACATGCAACTTGTATTGCATAAGTGGCTTTGCGGGTGCCTGTTTCTCCTAGCATAGTAAAGATCCAATTTACAACGGGTGATCAACAATGCTAGTATCAATGTTGTGGTTCTTGTTCGTAAGTTAGAACGACACTTATTGAAAGCCCCAAACCACGTAAAATATGCAAAGAAAGTAGAGGCGTCTAACTTTGTTTTGCAGGGGTGTGCAGTGATGTGATATGGCCATGATTGCGATTATATTTGATGTATGCAATGTTCCTTATTGTAAGTTGGCAACCGGCAGAAGCCATATGGTTGTCTTTAATTTATGTTAAGACCCGCGTGTCTATTCAAAGTAGTTGTAATAGTTGAAGCCGGTGGACGACAACCATGGAGAAGCGTCATTGACCTTGATGCAATGCCAGTGATGATGGAGATCATGTTCGTGCTTGAAGATGGAGATCGGAAGCATAAAGAAGAAAGGCCATATCATATCACATATATATTGAATTGCATGTGATGTTAATCCTTTATGCATCTTGTATTGCTTAGTAGACGACGGTAGCATTATAAGATGATCCCTCATGCACATCAATTTCAAGTCATAAAGTGTTCACCCTTAGTTAGCACCGTTGCTAAAGCTTGTTGTTTCGAAGCACCACGTGATGATCGGGTGTGTTAGATTCTGCAAGTGTATACAACATGAGCAAGCCAGATTTTCTCATGCGGAAACTAAGGTTTGATCTTGACGAGCCTAGCATGTACAGACATGGTCTCGGAACACGGATCACCGAAAGGTAAAGCATGAATCATATAGTAGATATGATGAACATGTCGATTGTTCGCCATTGAAACTATGTCAACTCTCGTGATGATCGGTGTTGATATGGTGGATTTGGTTCGTGTGATCACTAAAACAATGTGAGGGATATTGTTTTGAGTGGGAGTTCACCTAGTTTAATTTAATTATTGATTTGAACTCAATTTATCATAAACTTAGTCTAAACTATTGCAAATATGTTGTAGATCAATGGCAGCCCCTACCATCAATTTTAATGCGTTCCTAGAGAAAGAAAAGTTGAAAAACAATGGAAGCAACTTCGCGGATTGGTTCCGCAATTTGAGGATTGTCCTCACAGCTGGTAATTTGACCTATGTGCTGGATGCACCGCTGGGTGACCCACCTGCAGATGATGCTCCCGATGAAGTAAAGAATGTTTACCTCGCTCGGAAGAATCAGTACTCCATAGTTCAGTGTGCTATCTTGTATGGTTTGGAATCGGAGCTTCAGAAAAGGTTTGAGGATTCAGACCCATATGATATTGTCGAGGATCTCAAATTGATTTTTGAGACTCATGCGGCAATTGAAAGTTATGAGGCTTCTGAAAAGTTCTTTAACTGCAAGATGGAAGAGGGCAGCTCCGTCAGTGAGCATGTGCTTAAGATGTCTGGGCACGCAAACAAACTTCAAAGCTTGGGTATTGTGATTCCTAATGCTTTGGGGATTTACCGTGTCCTCCAATCACTACCACCAAGTTACAAGAACTTTGTGATGAACTACAACATGCAGAACATGAACAAGACGTTGCCAGAACTCTTTGCCATGTTGAAATCTGCTGAAGTGGAGATTAAGAAAGAGCACCAAGTGTTGTTGGTCAATAAGACCACCAAATTCAAGAAAGGCAAGTCTAAGCAAAAGGGACACTTCAAGAAGGGTGGTAAGAAAGTTACCACGCCGGCGAAGAAGACCAAGGCTGGACCTAAGCCTGATACTGAGTGCTTTT
Organism: Avena sativa; assembly: GCA_916181665.1. Lineage (NCBI taxonomy): Eukaryota > Viridiplantae > Streptophyta > Magnoliopsida > Poales > Poaceae > Avena > Avena sativa. The sequence continues at coordinate 35,298,063 of OV702285.1, read as the reverse complement.
ACTGCAAGGGAGAAGGTCACTGGAAGCGGAATTGCCCAAAGTACTTGGTGGATTTGAAGAACGGCAACATCAAGAAGAAAGGTATATCTGATATACATGTTATTGATGTGTATCTCACTAGTACTCGTAGTAGTGCCTGGGTATTTGATACTGGTTCGGTTGCTCATATTTGTAACTCGAAACAGGTGCTGCAGAATAAACGGAAGCTAGCGAAGAACGAGGTGACGATGCGCGTGGGAAACGGATCAAAGGTTGATGTGATCGCGGTCGGCACGCTACCCCTTCATCTACCATCGGGATTAGTTTTATACTTAAATAATTGTTATTTAGTGCCTGTGTTGAGCATGAACATTATATCGGGATCTTGTTTATTGCGAGACGGTTACTTGTTTAAATCAGAGAATAATGGTTGTTCGATTTATATGAGTGATATGTTTTATGCACATGCACCTTTGATAGATGGTCTATTCTTATTGAATCTCGATAGTGGAAATACACATATCAACAATATTGAGGCTAAACGTTTGAAATCAAGCGATAATTCGACCTATATGTGGCACTGTCGTCTTGGTCACATTGGAGTGAAGCGTATGAAGAAACTCCATTCCGATGGACTTCTTGAATCACTTGATTTTGAATCACTTGAAATATGCGAAGCATGTCTGATGGGAAAAATGACTAAGACTCCATTTTCTGGTATGATGGAGCAAGCTACGGACTTATTGGAAATCATACATACCGATGTGTGTGGTCCAATAATTGTAGCATCGCGCGGTGGTTATCGTTATGTTCTTACCTTCACGGATGACTTGAGTAGATATGGGTATATCTATTTCATGAAACATAAGTCCGAAACTTTCGAGAAGTTTAAGGAGTTTCAAAGTGAGGTAGAGAATCAACATAACAAGAAGATTAAATTTCTACGTTCTGATCGTGGAGGTGAATATCTAAGTTACGAGTTTGGCGAGCATTTGAAGAAATGCGGAATACTTTCACAATTGACACCGCCGGGAACACCACAGCGTAATGGTGTGTCCGAACGTCGTAATCGAACTCTCTTAGATATGGTTCGTTCTATGATGTCACTTACAGATTTACCGCTATCATTTTGGGGTTATGCATTAGAAACAGCCGCATTCACTTTAAATAGGGCACCATCTAAATCCGTTGAAACGACACCGTATGAATTATGGTTTGGGAAGAAACCTAAATTGTCGTTCCTTAAAGTTTGGGGATGCGAAGCCTATGTAAAGAAGTTACAGCCGGACAAGCTTGAACCCAAAGCGGAAAAATGCGTCTTCATAGGATACCCGAAGGAAACTATTGGGTATACCTTCTATCATAGATCCGAAGGCAAAATCTTCGTTGCCAAGAATGGATCCTTTCTAGAGAAGGAATTTCTCTCGAAAGAAGTGACTGGAAGGAAAGTAGAACTCGACGAGGTTGTCGAACCTTCTCTCGAAATTGCGAGTAGCGCAGCACCGGAAGAAGTTCCTGTGGTGCCTGCACCAGTTAGAGAGGGAGCTAATGATGGTGATCATGAAACTTCGGTTGAAGTTGCTACAGAGCCTCGGAGGTCAACGAGAACTCGTACCACTCCAGATTGGTATGATCCCGTTATGAGTGTCATGTTGGTGGACAACACCGATGACCCCGAGACATATGAGGAAGCGATGATGAGCCCAGATTCCAATAAATGGCGAGAAGCCATGAAATTCGAGATTGGATCCATGTACGAAAACCAAGTATGGACTTTGGTGGACTTACCGGATGGCCGAAAGGCTGTCGAGAACAAATGGATTTTCAAGAAGAAAACAGATGCTGATGGTAATGTTACTGTCTATAAAGCTCGACTTGTCACAAAAGGGTTTCGACAAATTCAAGGAGTTGACTACGATGAGACTTTCTCACCGGTAGCGAAGCTAAAGTCTGTGAGGATTATGTTAGCAATCGCTGCATATTATGATTATGAGATATGGCAGATGGATGTCAAAACAGCATTCCTCAATGGAGATATTGATGAAGAGTTGTATATGATGCAACCCAAAGGTTTTGTCGATCCTAAAGATGCTAACAAGGTATGCAAACTTCAACGGTCCATCTATGGATTGAAGCAAGCATCCCGTAGTTGGAATCAACGTTTTGATAAGGTAATCAAAAGTTTTGGTTTTATACAAACTTATGGAGAAGCTTGTATTTACAAGAAAGTGAGTGGGAGCTCTGTAGCATTCTTAATACTATATGTGGATGACATATTGTTGATTGGGAATGATGTAGACCTTCTTAATAGTGTCAAAGAATATTTGAATAATAGTTTTTCAATTAAGGATCTTGGCGAAGCAGCTTACATATTAGGCATAAAGATTTACAGAGATAGATCAAAACGCCAAATATCATTGTCACAGAGTACATATTTGGACAAAGTTCTAAAGAGGTTTGGAATGGAAGAAAGCAAGAAAGGGTTCTTGCCCATGTTGCCCAATACGATCTTGAGTAAAACTCAAAGTCCGACATCGGCAGAAGATAGAGAAAGGATGAGTAAGACTCCCTATGCATCAGCCATAGGATCTCTAATGTATGCCATGCTATGTACTAGACCCGACATCGCATATGCTGTTAGTTTAACTAGCAGATATCAAAGTGATCCAGGAGTGGATCATTGGACAGCGGTCAAAAACATCCTTAAGTACTTGAGAAGAACTAAGGATATGGTTCTTTCTTATGGAGGTGATGAACAACTCGTTGTTAATGGTTACACCGATGCTAGTTGGAACACCGATCCGGATGATTCTAAATCACAATCTGGATACGTATTTATTTTGAATGGTGCAGCAGTTAGCTGGAGGAGTGCAAAGCAGAGCGTTGTGGCGAGATCTTCAACTGAATCGGAATACATGGCTGCTTCGGAAGCTTCACAAGAAACGATATGGATGAAAGAGTTCATTACAGAGCTGGGTGTGGTTCCTAGTGCGCTGGACCCAATGTCTATCTACTGTGATAACATGGGCGCCATAGCCAATGCGCAAGAACCAAGGTCACACAAGAAGCTGAAGCATATCAAGCTACGTTTTCACGCTATTCGAGAACATATCCAGGATGGGGATATAAAGATTTGCAAAGTACACACAGATCTGAATGTGGCGGATCCGTTGACTAAACCTCTCCCGAGGGAAAAACATGACCAACACCAAACTGCCATGGGTGTTCGGTATATTACCATGTAATCTAGGTTAGATGACTCTAGTGCAAGTGGGAGACTGTTGGAGATATGCCCTAGAGGCAATAATAAATGTAGTTATTATTATATCTTTGTGTTTATGATAAATGTTTACATTCATGCTATAATAGTATTAACAAGGAAACATTAATGCTTGTGTGATTTGTAAACTTAATTTGAAGTCCCTATTATAGCCTCTATACTTCACTAGCTTGTTGGTTGATAAATGATTGTGGTTTCCCTATCATGAACATTGAGATGTTATCAACAACAAGATCATATCATTAGGAGAATGATATGGTGGACATACTCCTATAGATAAGCGTAGCATAAAGATCAAGTCATTTCAATAGTTCAATTGCTATATGCTTTCTGATACATAGTAACCTAATTCCTTCGACCATGAGATCATGCATATCACCTTTACCGGATGGATGCTTTGATGACATCAAACACCACACCGTAACTGGGTGGCTATAAAGGTGACATTGAGTGTTCGAAAAGTATTGGTTGAGACACATGGATCAAGAGTGGGATTTGTCCATCCATATGACGGATAGATATTCTCTGGGCCCTCTCGGTGAAATGTCATCCAATTAGCTTGCAAGCATGTGACTGGCTTACAAGGGATCACATATCACGGGAACGAGAAAAGAGTACTTATCAGTAACGAGTTTGAACTAGGTATGCAGAGATACCGACGATCATAACCTCGGATAAGTAACATATCGTGAGACAAAGGGAAATTGGTATCGTATGTAAGTGGTTCATTCGATCGCAAAGTAATCGTAGAAATATGTGGGAGCCATATGAATTTCCAGATTCCTCTATTGGTTATTGTTCGGAGAAGTGTCTCGATCATGTCCGCATAATTCACGAACCGTAGGGAGACACACTTAAGGATTCGACGTTGTTTTGAGTAGTTATGGTATTATGAGAAAGAGACCGAATGTTGTTCGGAGTCTCGGATGGGATCCGGGATATCACGAGGTGATCCGGAATGGTCCGGAGAATAAGATTCATATAAGGAAAGTCCCGTTTCGGAGTTCGGAAATGATTCCGGTGAATGTTCTAGAAGGTTCCGGAATGTCCGGCACTCCGGGAGGGGGGAGGGGTACATGAATGTGTCATTACATATTGGAATGATTGCATCATGTACTAAGTGTTCTTGCTGTTCCAAATAAAGGATTAAATTGAATCCTAAAACAGAAAAGTCAAATGTCCAGTTTGAAAGTCAAACGGCTAAAACAAGAAACTGTGGGAAACAAGCAAGAGGAGGCAAAAACCGACTTGGGGGAGGAGTCCCTCCTCTCCAAGCCGGCGGCCCACCTAGGCCGAGTTGGGGAGGGACTCCCCTCCCTCCCCTAGCGCATCGGCCCCTCCACCCATAAAAGGAGGGGCAGGGCCTCCTCCTCTAGACACACAAGTTCCTATCCTCTAATCTCCGGTTTAGAGCCGTTTTGGTTTAGAGCTTCTAACTGCCCTAGCCTTCGGTTTAGAGCCGTTTTGGTTTAGAGCTTCTAATTGCCCTAGCCTTCGGTTTAGAGCCTTCTAATTGGTGTGTCTAATCCCTAGACCACTAATAGTCCTCTCTCATACTCCACCATACTCGCTCCGGCTTAAGTCGAAGCCCTGCGGGATCTCCCCTCTACTTCCGGTACCACGCCGTTGTGCTGCCGGAATCGCGAGGAGAGTGCTACAACCTCCGCTGCCTGCTGGAACAAGGGAGAGGAAGGTCTTCGTCGAGTACCGAACGTGTGACCGACTGCGGGAGCGCTGCCGGAACGCAGCGCCGGAAGGATCGTCTACACGATCTTGAGATCGGGAAGAGTACGACTACATCACCCACGAGAATCCGCTCTCGTTAAACACTTTGGAATCTTCGAGGGTAAGTTATTCCATCGACTCGTTGCTACAATCTAGTAGATAGATCTTGGCTTGTTTGTTTGTATGCGATAGAAATTTTTTGTTTTCCATGCTATTGTTTTCCATGCTACGAACCCCTACAGAGCGGACCTCTAGGACTTTCCAATAGGGTAGGTCCCAAAATATAGATTGCTTCTTCCACATGGGCGCGTGTCCGGCATCGTCATTCGGAACAGATAGACTGCCAGGACCTTTTCCAAAGATTACTTCTAGGTCCTTGACCATACCAAATACCTCCTCACCGGTACAGAGGACAGGCTTCCTCAGGGGTTCTGCCAGACGTTTGAAATGCTTGCATTTATTTCTTACGGGATGCAGGCTCGGAAGAAATCGATGATACCCTAGGTCCACAACCTTCTTACATTTATCCAAATATACACTTTCAGTCTCATCTAAATAGTGCGTGCATGCTTTGAACCCCTTGTTTGTCTGCCCTGAAATGTTACTTAGAGCAGGCTAATCATTGATGGTTACGAAAAGCAACGCTAGTACGTCAAATGGCTCCCCTTTGTGCTCATCCCACATACGTGCACCTGGTTTGGCCCACAGCTGTAAAAGTTCTTCAACTAATGTCCTTAGGTACACATCAATGTCGTTGTCGGATTGCCTCGGGCCTTGGATGAGCACTAGCATCATAATGAACTTCCTCTTCATGCACAACCAAGGAGGAAGGTTATAGATACATAGAGTCACAGGACAGGTGTTGTGACTGCAGCTCTGCTCACCAAAAGGATTCATGCCATCTGTACTTAGACCAAACCTTAAGTTCCTTGCGTCACGTGCGAAGTCCGGGTACTCTCGCTCGACTTTTCTCCACTGTGACCCATCAGCGGGGTGTCTCAACATCGCGTCTTTCTTACGGTCTTCCATGTGCCATCACAACAACTTGGCATGCTCTTTATTTCTGAAGAGACGTTTTAACCATGGTATTATAGGAGCATACGACATAACCTTGGCAGGAACCTTATTCCTAGGGGCCTCGCCCTCAACATCACCAGGGTCATCTTGTCTGATCTTATACCGCGGTGCAGTGCATACCGGGCATGCATCCAAATTCTCGTACTTCTCACCACGGTAGAAGATGCAGTCATTAATGCAGGCATGTATCTTCTGCACGTCTAATCCTAGAGGGCAGATAACCTTATTTGCTTGGTATGTACTATTGGGCAATTCATTATTTCTTGGAAGCAGATTCTTCATTTTTACCAACAACTTTGAAAATGCGATGTCAGTCACACCATTCTCTGCCTTCCATTGCAGCAAATCTAGTGTGGTACCTAGCTTTTTGTGGCCATCTTCGCAAGTTAGGTACAACAATGTTTTGTGATCCTTTAACATCTGCTCCAGCTTCTCCTTCTCCTTTTCAGTTTCACATTCTTCCTTTGCATCAGTAATGGCCCAACCAAGATCGTCATCAGCGGGCCCATCTGTTGCCTCTTGATCTTCATTATCTACCCCCATTGCAGTATCATCATATTCAGGATACATATTATGATAGTTGTCATCATCCTCTTCTTCTTCGTTGTCTTCCATCATAACCCCTCTTTCCCCGTGCTTGGTCCAACAATTATAGCTGGGCATGAAACCGGATCAAAGCAGGTGGGCGTGAATGGTTCTGGTATTTGAGTAGTCTTTCTTGTTCTGACAGTGAACACACGGACAACACATAAAACCATTGTGACCACGGTTTGCATTAGCCACAACGATGAAATTTTGGAGGCACGTAATGTACTCGGAAGTGTGTCGGTCACCGTACATCCATTGTCGGTTCATCTGCATTATATAGTATATCAAAAATTAATAGGGAGATGACCACTTATACAGTACATCAATGACACATGAAAGGATAAAGTTGCCGACCTCGACCGAGAAGGAAAGAGCAACGAGAAAACTTAATTCGAGCTCTCGGCCATTTCACCGAACATCTCTTGTGCATAGGGAAAAACACAAACTAGCACACCTCTCACCCTCTTGCTAAGCTCCAAAATGAGAGAGTGAAAAAATGAGAGAGAGGGGTGTGGGTTGCGGTGTGTTATATAGGCGCACCCCTTTTAACACCGGTTCAAGCCACGAACCGGTGTTAAAGGGGGGCTGCGCGGGGTGGTGGTGCAGGGCCTTTAACACTGTTTGGTGGCTCGAACCGGTGTTAAAGGGGGTGCGCCTTTTTTCTTTCTGGACCACGCTGGTACGGGCGCCCCCTTTAACACCGGTTCGTAGAATAACCGGTGTTAAAGCCCATTTCCGACCTCAACCAAAGGCCTCGTTTCCACTAGAGTAGATACAACTATACTAGAACACGGTGTATAAGAATACACAACAATTATACCCGGGAACAGTATAGAGTGGAATGTCAGGTTGTCTATAGGATTGACTCTATGGATTGTTAAAGCCTACGAGTTTGAAAATTTCCTTCATACAAAACTTTACACAATATTAATTAGCAACATTAGTGTATTCAAAATAATAGGCCTTTGGTTTTGGTTTCAAAACAAGTAAAACTTCCATTAAAACACAAGATACTGTAGCAATACCTTTAAAAATATCAAGTTATCAAGAAGAACTCAAAAAGAAACTGATTAAGAGGCAAATGCAAATAATGGCAGAAATCTGCCAAAACAGACGAGCAGGTAAAAATCGATTTTTTCAAAGACCTTCTCTTGCTCAAATCAAAAAGTGTTGAACTAAAGAAAGTTAGATAACAACCTGGGGCATTTACTCAGCTCAATCCGACATACCGAGATTTTTCACGAATTTTTATAGTGAAGCACAAATATCTTTTTCGGGACAACAACTTCCCCAAATCTTACTTCTCTCTCATTAGAGGTTATTCTTGGCACAAAAATCACACAAAAAGGATAAGGAGAGGTTATTACAGAAGTAATAACTTCCAAGACTCAATAAAACTATTGGGTTATTGTTGGAATTATGCCCTAGAGGCAATAATAAAGATGTTATTGTTATAATTCTTGTTCATGATAAAGTTTATATTCCATGCTAGAATTGTATTAAGCGGAAACTTTGATACTTGTGTGGTTTATGAACAACACCGTGTCCCTAGTACGCCTCTATGGACTAGCTCATTGATTAATGATGGTTAAGGTTTCCTAACCATAGACATGAGTTGTCGATTAAGAATGAGATCATGTCATTAGGAGAATGATATGATGGACAGAACCAAATTAAGCAGATCAATTAGATCGTGTCATCGTGTTCATCTTTGCGAAGCTTTTTCCTATGTCAAGTGTTGTATTCCTTAGACCATGAGATAATACAACTCTCTGGTATCGGAAGAAAGCTTTGAGGTCATCAAACGTCATCCTATGTGAGGGTGATCATAAAGGTGTCTCTCAGGTGATCGGAAAGTACTTGTTGGGTTGTATGTATCGAGATAGAAGTTGTCCCGCCCGAGTCGGAGAGAAATACTTCGGGCCCACTCGGTAATCGATATCAACACCGCTTGCAGGCACGTGGTTAAGGAGTTAATCATAAAGTGATATCGGATTACGGAATGAGTAAAGTACTTGCTATGAACGAGATTGAACTAGGTATGCCGATACCAACGATCAAATCTCGGCCAAGTAAAATATCGCGTGACGAAGGGAATACATATATGGGATTAATTGAATCCTGGCATCGTGGTTCATCCGATATGATCATCGATGAATATGTGGGAGTCAATATGGGTTTCCAGATCCCGCTGTTGATTATTGATAGAAGATCATGTCTGCATATTCTCGAACCCGTAGGGTCACACACTTAACGTGCATCGACGCTAGGATAGAATGGATAATTGGTTTATGAGTTTTTGTTCGGAGTCTCGGATGAGACCCAGGACATCACGAGAGGTTCGGGAATGGTCCGGAGAATAAGATTCATCTAAAGGAAAGCAGTTTTTGGATTTCGGAATCGTTTCGGAGTTTATCGGTATTTTATCGGAAGGTTCTAGAAGGTTCCGAAGTGGGACCAACGTGGGCCCACTTGTCGGAGGCCTGCGTGGGCCTAAGGGGAAGTTCCCTCGCCACTTTGGGCCAGGGGCACAAGGCCCCTAAGGCCCAGCCGGCCAGCCTCTGCGGGAAACCCTAAGGGAACCTTCCAGAAGAGGGGGGGATGACTTGCCCCGCACTCCACCCCTTGGGCCGCCGCCCTAGGGCTTGGAGGAGGGGTCAAGGGGGCCGGCAAGCCCCCTATATAAGGAGGGCAGGGGCACAGCCTCCCCCCACTACTCCAACCCTAGCCACCATCCAACTTCTGCCCCCTCCACCTCTCTCTCTCTCTCTCCCGACTGCGCGTAGGCGAAGCCCTGCCGCAAAAACTCTCCACCATAAGCACCACGCCGTTGTGCTGCAGATCCAATCTATCTATCCACCATACTTGATGGACCAAGGAAAGGAGGAGACGTCGCTGCACCGTACGTGTGCATCCCTCGGAGGCGCCGCCACTTGCGGCGTAGGATCGGATCGGATCGCGAGGAGGAGACAACGAGTACGACTACGTCAACCACGTTTTGTTGAACGTTTCCGCTGTGCGATTTATTCAAGGGTATGAAGATCTCATCAATCTCTCTCGTTGATTACATCTCCTATATTATATCTTGGCTTTCTTGTTGCATCCGTAGGAAATTTTTTGATTTACTATGCTGCGAAATCCTTTAGTGGTATCAGAGCTAGATCTATGCGTAGATGTGTTTCACGAGTAGAACGCAACATGCTTGTTGCGGGCGTTGATGTTTTCTGTTGCAAAACTCTTGTTGTGTATTTCTTATGGCGTGGCATAGTGAGATCGAAGCGGTCCAGGCCAACTTTATGCGACCTCGTTTGCGAGACCGGCTCCGCACTTGACGTGTGGCTTGTTCCACACATGCGGCTGGTGGATACCAGTTTCTCTCACTATAGTAGTCATGGGATTTACAACGGATGTTAGCAACCATAATATCACCGTTGTGACTTTCCGTAGGTAAGAATCGTTCTTAGCTTGTTACTCCCATAAGCCACGTAAAACATGCAACAACAAAGTAGAGGCGTCTAACTTGTTTTTGCAGGGAGTGTTTTGTGATATGGTATGGCCCAAGACATGGTGTGTATGAATTGAGATGTATGCAATGATCATGTTTTGTAATATTTCACGACTTTCATGTCGATGAGTTCACGACCGGCAGGAGCCATATGGTTGTCTTTATAATTGTATATGACCTGCGTGTCAACTTCTTATACGCCATGTAATAGCTTTACTTTATCACTAAGTAGTTAGCAATAGTTGTAGTTGCTATTCGTGGTGGAGGCAATCATGGTGGAGTGATGGAGATCATGCTAGCGTGCACAAGATGGAGATCATTACGCGGAGATTGGCTATACCATGTCACATAAAATTATATGCATGTGATGTTTATCCTTTTATGTATCTTATTGTGCTTAGATCGCGTCGGTAGCATTATAAGATGATTCCTCATTTAAAGATCAAGATAAAATTGTGTTCTCCCCATGTATGCACCGTTGCGAAAGTTCGTCGTGTTCAAGCACCTCGTGATGATCGGGTGCTATAAACTCTACGTTCACATACAACGGGTGCAAGCCAGTTTTGCACACGCGGAAATACTTGGGTTTGACTTGACGAGCCTAGCATGTACAGACATGGCCTCGGAACACACGAACCGAAAGGTTAAACATGAGTCATATGAATGATATGATCGATACTTTGTTGTCCACCATTGAAACCACATCTCTTCTCGTGAAGATCAGATTAGGTGTGGTGTTTGGATCGTGTTCACTAAACAACTTGAGGGATGTTGAATTTAGTGGGAGTTCATCTAGTAATTTGATTAAGTTGAACTAGTTATAATGAACATAGTCTAAATTGTATTTGCAAATTTTGTAGATCAAATGGCTAAGTCCAACTTCAACTTCAATGTTTTTGCTGAGAAAGAAAAGCTTAAGAACAATGGGTCTAACTTCACCAACTGGTTCCGCAATCTGAGAAGCATTCTCGCTTGCGGACAAAAACCTATGTACTTGAGAAAGCGCTAGGTGACGCCCCTGCTACTGATGCGCCGGCTGATGAAAAAGCTGTTTATCAGTCACGCAAAGATGATTATGGAGCGATTAAGAGTACCATGTTGTTTGCTATGGAACCGGAACTTCAAAATCGTTTTGAGGAGTTCGACGGGCCCTTTGAGATACTTGAGGAACTGAAACCCATGTTTCAGACTCAGGCCCGTTCTGAGAGATATGAGATCTCTGAGAAGTTCTTTAACTGCAAGATGGAGGAAGGGAATTCCGTTAGTGAGCACGCCATTAAGATGTCGGGCTACACTCAACGTCTTGAGCAACTGGACTGCAAGATTCCAAAAGAGCTCAAGATTGATAGAGTTCTGCAATCACTCCCTCCTAGCTGCAAAGGTTTTATAGTTACTCACAATCAAATTGGTTCCACTGATACGATCATTAAGCTCTTCGCTAAGCTGAAAGCTGCGGAGGTGGATATCAAGAAAGATAATCATGTGTTGATGGTCAACAAGACCACTAGCTTTAAGAAAGCTAAGGGTGCAAAGAAATCCTTCAAGAAAGGCAGCGGCAAGCGCGTTGCCCCTGCTGAGAAGAAGCTCAAGTCTGGACCTAAGCCGGACACTGAGTGCTTCTATTGCAAGGACAAGGGTCACTGGAAGCGCAACTGTTCGAAGTACTTGGCGGACAAGAAGGATGGCACCATTAAAGGTATATTTGATATACATGTTATTGATGTTTACCTTACTAGCGCTCGTTGTAGTGCCTGGTGAAGGGTTTCGCAGCATAGTAAATCAAAAAAATTCTACGGATGCGAACGGGAAAGCCAAGATCTAATCTAGGAGATGCAAACAACAAGAGGGATTAGATGAGATCTTCATACCCTTGAAGATTCGCACAGCGGAACGTTCGTCGGAACGTGGGTGATGTAGTCGTACTCGCTTCTCCTCCTCGCGATCCGATCCGATCTAGCACCACAAGTGGCGATGCCTCCAAGAGATGCACACGTGCAACACCTCGACGTCTCCTCCTTACTTGGTCCAGCAAGTATGGTGGAGAGACGGATTGGATCTACAACGCGACGGCGCGGTGCAAGTGGTGGAGAGTTTCTGCAGCAGGGCTTCGCCTACGTGCAGTCGGGAGGGAGAGAGAGAGAGGAGGGCAGCAGGGCGGCTAGGGCTTGAGGAGGAGGTGTGTGTGTGTGTGTGGGGGGGGTGCGCCCCCAGCCCTCTTTATATAGAGGGGTGGGCGCCAACCCTAGCCCCTCCCCCAAGCCTAGGCCGGCGGCCAAGGAGGGAAGAGTGGGGGGCAAGTTACCCCTTCTAGAAGCTTTCCTAGGGTTTGCCCTAGGTCTGGCCGGCTGGGCCCTATGGGGCCTTGTGCCCCTGGCCCAATGCGGCCAGGGCACTCCCTCATAGGCCCATGCCCCCTCCCTGCAGGTGGGTCCACGTTGGTCCCCCTCCGGAAGGTTCTAGAAGCTTCCGGTACAATACCGATTAACCCGAAACAATTCCGAACTCCGAAAACTACATTGCCTTATATGAATCTTATTCTCCGGACCATTCCAGAACCTCTCGTGATGTCCCGGATCCCACCCGAGACTCCGAACAAAAACTCATAAACCAATTATCCAATCTATCCTAGCGTCAAGACACGTTAAGTGTGTGACCCTTCGGGTTCGAGAATATGCAGACATGATCTTCTATCAATAATCAACAGCGGGGTCTGGAAACCCATATTGACTCCCACACATTCATAGATGATCATATCGGATGAACCACGATGCCAGGATTCAATCAATCCCATATATATATTCCCTTCGTCTCGCGATATTTTACTTGCCCGAGATTTGATCGTCGTACCGTCATACCTAGTTCAATCTTGTTCACAGCAAGTACTTTACTCGTTCCGTAATCCGATATCACTTTGTGATTAACTCCTTAACCACATGCTTGCAAGCAGTGTTGATATCGATTACCGAGTGGGACCGAAGTATATCTCTCCAACTTGGGAGGGACAAATCCCATCTCGATACATACAACCCAACAGGTACTTTCCGATCACCTGAGAGACACCTTTATGATCACCCTCTCATAGGATGACGTTTGATGACCTCAAAGCTTTCATTCGATACCAGGGAGTTGTATTATCTCATGGTCTAAGGAATACAATATTTGACATAACAAAAGCTTTGCAAAGATGAACACGATGACACGATCTAATTGCTCCGCTTAGTTTGGGTATGTCCATCATGTCATTCTCCCAATGATATGATCTCATTATTAATCGACAACTCATGTCTATGGTTAGGAAACCTTAACCATCATTAATCAATGAGCTAGTCCATAGAGGCATACTAGGGACACGGTGTTGTTCATAAACCACACAAGTATCAAAGTTTCCGCTTAATACAATTCTAGCATGGAATATAAACTTTATCATGAACAAGAATTATAATAATAACATCTTTAGTATTGCCTCTAGGGCATAATTCCAACAGTCTTGCACTTGCACTAGAGTCAATAATCTAGTTTACATTTGGCAACAATCTCACACCCATGGCACTAAGGTGCTGATCATGTTTTGCACGTGGAAGAGGTTTAGTCAATGGATCTGCGACATTCAGATCTGTATGTACTTTGCTAATCTTCAGATCTCCATCTGCTATATAATCTCGGATTATATGAAACTTGCGGTTGATGTGCTTGGTCTTCGGATGATATCTTGGTTCCTTAGCGAGTGCTATGGCGCCAGTGTTGTCACACAATATCTCCAGTGGGTCCAATGCACTTAGAACCACGCCAAGCTCAGTGATGAAGTTCCTGATCCAAACTCCTTCACTTGACGCTTCTGCAGCAGCCATGTATTCTTCTTCTACTATAGATCCCGCGATCACGCTTTGCTTGCAGCTTCTCCAGCTCACAGCTCCTCCATTCAAAATATAAACGTATCCTGTCTGAGATTTAGAATCATCCTTGTCGGTGTCGAAACTAGCGTCGACGTAACCTTTTACGACGAGCTGTTCATCACCCCCATAGACTAAGAACATTTCTTTAGTCCTATTTAGGTACTTTAGGATGTTCTTCACGGCTGTCCAGTGTTCCACTCCTGGATCACTTTGATATCTGCTCGTCAAACTAAGAGCATGGGACACATCCGGTCTAGTACACAGCATGGCATACATGATAGAACCTATGGCCGAGGCATAAGGCACTTTGCTCATAGCTTCTCTATCATTTACCGTAGCTGGACACTGAGCCTTGCTCAATATCTTACCTGACAACATAGGCACTGAACCTTTCTTTGCCTTATCCATTCTGAACCTTTTCAGAACTTTGTCTAGGTATGTACTCTGGCTTAAAGCTATCAGGCGTCTTTGTCTATCTCTATAGATTTTGATGCCCAATATATAAACAGCTTCACCTAGGTCTTTCATTGAAAAACACTTGTTAAAATAACTCTTCACATCGTTAAGCATGTTAATGTCATTTCTAATAATCAATATGTCATCCACATATAGTACCAGAAATGTCACCGAGCTCCCACTCACTTTCTTGTAGGTACAAGCTTCGTAGCAATTTGGAACAAATCCAAAGCTCTTGATCACTTGATCAAAACAAAGGTTCCAACTCCGAGATGCTTGCTTTAGTCCATAAATGGAACGCTGAAGTTTGCATACTTTATCAGCATCCTTAGGATCGACAAAACCTTCGGGTTGCATCATATACAACTCTTCATCAATGTTGCCATTGAGGAACGCAGTCTTGACATCCATCTGCCATATTTCATAATCATGAAACGCAGCAATTGCTAAAAAAATCCGAATGGACTTAAACATCGCTACGGGAGAGAAAGTCTCATCGTAGTCAACACCTTGAACTTGTCGAAAACCTTTTGCGACAAGTCGTGCTTTATATACGGTAACATTACCATCCGCGTCCGTTTTCTTCTTGAAGATCCATTTGCACTCAACGGCCTTTCGGTCGCTAGGAGGGTCCACCAAAGTCCATACTTGGTTTTCGCTCATGGATCCCAGTTCGGATTTCATGGCCTCTAGCCACTGGGCTCATCATCGCTTCCTCATAGTTCGTAGGTTCACTGTCTTCTACCAACAAGACAGTCAAAACAGGGTTGCCGTACCACTCAGGAGGGGCACACGACCTTGTCGACCTGCGACGTTCAGTAGCAGCATCGTCCAAAGCTTCATGATCCTTGTCATTAGCTTCCTCTATTGTTGGTGCAGGCGGCACTGGAACAATTTCAGGTGCTGCGCTACTCTCCAACTCAAGAGAAGGTTCAACAACCTCGTCTAGCTCTACTTTCCTCCCACTCACTTCTTTCGAGAGAAACTCCTTCTCAAGAAAGGATCCGTTCTTTGCGATAAACACTTTGTCTTCGGTTCTGTGATAGAAGGTATACCCAATAGTTTCCTTAGGGTATCCTATGAAGACGCATTTCTCCGCTTTGGGTTCGAGCTTGTCCGGCATCAACTTCTTGACGTAAGCTTCGCATCCCCAAACTTTAAGAAACGACAACTTAGGTTTAGCACCAAACCACAGTTCATACGGTGTCGTCTCAACGGATTTAGATGGTGCCCTATTTAAAGTGAATGCAACGGTTTCTAATGCATAACCCCAAAATGATAACGGAAATCAGTAAGAGACATCATCGATCAGACCATATCTAATAGGGTTTGATTCCGGCGTTCAGACACAACATTGAGCTGTGGTGTTCCGGGTGGCGTGAGTTGCGAAACGATTCCGCTTGCTTTAAGATGCGTGAGAAAATCATAACTCAAATATTCGCCTCCACGATCGGATCGTAGAAACTTAATCTTTCTATTACGATGGTTCTCCACTTCATTCTGAAATTCCTTGAACTTTTCAAATGTTTCAGATTTATGTTTCATTAAATAGATATACCCATATCTACTTAAATCATCGGTAAAAGTGAGAAAATAGCGATATCCACCGCGCGTCGAAACACTCATCGGTCCGCATACATCGGTATGTATGATTTCCAACAAGTCCGTTGCTCGCTCCATCATTCCGGAGAACGGGGTTTTGATCATCTTGCCCATGAGGCATGGTTCGCATGTGTCAAATGATTCAAAATCAAGAGACTCCAAAAGTCCATCAGAATGGAGTTTCTTCATGCGCTTTACACCAATATGACCTAGACGACAGTGCCACAAATAAGTAGTATTATTACTATCTACTTTGCATCTCTTAGCCTCAATGTTATGGATGTGTGTTTCATCCCTTTCGAGATTCAGAAGAAATAAACCATTCACAACAGGTGCATGACCATAAAAGATGTTACTCATATAAATAGAACAACCATTATTCTCCGATTTAAATGAATAACCGTCTTGCAATAAACACGATCCAGAAATAATGTTCATGCTCAACGCAGGCACATAATAACACTTGTTAAGGTTTAAAACTAATCTCGAAGGTAAAACTAAGGAGAGCGTGCCCACGGCCATCACATCAACTCTTGATCCGTTGCCAACGCGCATCGTCACCTCATCCCACGCAAGCCGCCGTCTATTCCGTAGCTCCTATTTCGAGTTACAAATATTAGCAACTGAACCAGTATCAAATACCTAGGCACTACAACGAGGGCTATTAAGGAAAACATCAATAACATGTATATCAAATATACCTTTGATGGTGCTAGCCTTCTTGTTCGCTAAGTACTTTGGACAATTGCGCTTCCAGTGACCCTTGTCCTTGCAATAGAAGCACTCAGTGTCCGGCTTGGGTCCAGACTTGAGCTTCTTCTCAGCAGGGGCAACGCGCTTGCCGCCGCCTTTCTTGAAGGTCTTCTTTGCACCCTTACCTTTCTTGAAGGTGGGGGGCTTGTTGACCATCAACACATGATTATCCTTTTTGATGTCCACCTCCGCAGCCTTCAGCTTTGCGAAGAGCTCGGTGATCGTATCAGTGGAACCAATCTGATTGTGAGTCACTACAAAACTTTTGTAGCTGGGAGGGAGTGATTGCAGAACCCTGTCAATCTTGAGCTCCTTTGGAATCTTGCAGTCCCGTTTCTCAAGGCGTTGAGTGTAGCCCGACATCTTTATGGCGTGCTCACTAACGGAACTCCCTTCCTCCATCTTGCAGTTAAATAATTTCTCAGAGATCTCATATCTCTCAGAACGGGCCTGAGTCTGAAACATAGTTTTCAGCTCCTCAAGAATCTCAAAGGGCCCGGGATAGTCTTCAAAACGATTTTGAAGGTCCGATTCCATAGCAAACAACATGGTGCTCTTAATCACACCATAATCATCTTTGCGCGACTGATAGACAACTTTCTCATCAGCCGGCGCAGTTGCAGCAGGAGCGTCACCTAACGCTTTCTCAAGGACATAGTCCTTTTGACCGCCAGAGAGAATGATTCTCAGATTGCGGAACCAGTTGGTGAAGTTAGACCCATTGTTTCTAAGCTTTTCCTTCTTAGCAAAAACGTTGAAGTTGAAGTTGGACTTAGCCATTTGATCTACAATGTTTGCAAGTACAAATTAGACTATGTTCATGATAACTAGTTCAACTTTTAATCAAATTACTAGATGAACTCCCACTAAATTCAACATCCCTCAAGTTGTTTAGTGAACACGATCCAAATTCACCACACCTAATCCGATCTTCACGAGAAGAGATGTGGCTTCAATGGTGGACAACGAAGTGTCGATCATATCATTCATATGACTCATGCTTAACCTTTCGGTTCATGTGTTCCGAGGCCATGTCTGTACATGCTAGGCTCAACAAGTCAAACCCAAGTATTTCCGCGTGTGCAAAACTGGCTTGCACCCATTGTATGTGAACGTAGATTCTATAGCACCCGATCATCACGTGATGCTTGGACACGACGAACTTTCGCAACGGTGCATACATGGGGAGAACACAGTTTTATCTTGATCGTTAAGTGAGGAATCATCTTATAATGCTACCATCGCGATCTAAGCATAATAAGATACATAAAAGGATAAACATCACATGCATATAACTTTATGTGACATGGTATAGCCAATCTTCGCGCAATGATCTCCATCTTGTGCGTGTCGACATGATCTCCATCACTCCACCATGATTGCCTCCACCACGAATAGCAACTACAACTATTGCTAACTACTTAGCGATAAGTAAAGCTATTACATGGCGCATAAGAAGTTGACACACAGGTCATACACAATTATAAAGACAACCATATGGCTCCTGCCGGTTGTGAACTCATCGACATGCAAGTCATGAAACATTACAAAACATGATCATCGCATACAATACACACATCACATCTTGGGCCATACCATATCACAGAAAACACTACCTGCAAAAACAAGTTAGACGCCTCTACTTTGTTGTTGCATGTTTTACGTGGCTTATGGGAGTAGCAAGCTAAGAACGATTCTTACCTATGGAAAGCCACAACGGTGATATTATGGTTGCCAAACTCCGGTGTAAATCCCATGACAACTATAGTGAGAGAAACAGGCATCCACCAGCCGCATGTGTGGAACAAGCCACACGTCAAGTGCGGAGCCGGTCTCGCGAACGACGTCGCGTAAAGTTGGCCTAGACCACTTCGATCTCACTATCCCGCGTCATAAGAAGAACACAAACAAGAGGCTTGCAACAGAAAACATCAACACCCTCAACAACCATGTTGCGTTCTACTCGTGAAACACATCTACGCATAGATCTAGCTCTGATACCACTGAAGGGTTTCGCAGCATAGTAAATCAAAAAAATTCTACGGATGCGAACGGGAAAGCCAAGATCTAATCTAGGAGATGCAAACAACGAGAGGGATTAGATGAGATCTTCATACCCTTGAAGATTCGCACAGCGGAACGTTCGTCGAAACGTGGGTGATGTAGTCATACTTGCTTCTCCTCCTCGCGATCCGATCCGATCTAGCACCACAAGTGGCGATGCCTCCAAGAGATGAACAAGTGCATCACCTCGACGTCTCCTCCTTCCTTGGTCCAGCAAGTATGGTGGAGAGACGGATTGGATCCACAACGCGACAGCGCGATGCAAGTGGTGGAGAGTTTCTGCAGCACGGCTTCGCCTACGTGCAGTCGGGAGGGAGAGAGAGAGGAGGGCAGCAGGGCGGCTAGGGCTTGAGGAGGAGGTGTGGGGGGGGGGTGCGCCCCCAGCCCTCTTTATATAGAGGGGTGGGCGCCAACCCTAGCCCCTCCCCCAAGCCTAGGCCGACGGCCAGGGAGGGAAGAGTGGGGGCAAGTTTCCCCCCTTCTAGAAGCTTTCCTAGGGTTTGCCCTAGGTCTGGCCGGCTGGGCCCTATGGGCCCTTGTGCCCCTGGCCCAATGCGGCCAGGGCACTCCCTCATAGGCCCATGCCCCCTCCCGGAAGGTGGGGCCACGTTGGTCCCCCTCCGGAAGGTTCTAGAAGCTTCCGGTACAATACCGATTAACCCGAAACAATTCCGAACTCCAAAAACTGCATTGCCTTATATGAATCTTATTCTCCGGACCATTCCGGAACCTCTCGTGATGTCCCGGATCCCATCTGAGACTCCGAACAAAAACTCATAAACCAATTATCCAATCTATCCTAGCGTCGATACACGTTAAGTGTGTGACCCTTCGGGTTCGAGAATATGCAGACATGATCTTCTATCAATAATCAACAGCGGGGTCTGGAAACCCATATTCACTCCCACACATTCATCGATGATCATATCGGATGAGCCACGATGCCAGGATTCAATCAATCCCATATATATATATTCCCTTCGTCACGCGATATTTTACTTGCCCGAGATTTGATCGTCGGTACCGTCATACCTAGTCCAATCTCGTTCACAGCAAGTACTTTACTCGTTCCGTAATCCAATATCACTTTGTGATTAACTCAACCACATGCTTGCAAGCGGTGTTGATATCGATTACCGAGTGGGCCCGAAGTATATCTCTCCAACTTGGGAGGGACAAATCCCATCTCGATACATGCAACCCAACAGGTACTTTCCGATCACCTGAGAGACACCTTTATGATCACCCTCTCATAGGATGACGTTTGATGACCTCAAAGCTTTCATCCGATACCAGGGAGTTGTATTATCTCATGGTCTAAGGAATACAATATTTGACATAAGAAAAGCTTCGCAAAGATGAACACGATGACACGATCTAATTGCTCCGCTTAGTTTGGGTATGTCCATCATGTCATTCTCCCAATGATATGATCTCATTATTAATCGATAACTCATGTCTATGGTTAGGAAACCTTAACCATCATTAATCAATGAGCTAGTCCATAGAGGCATACTAGGGACACGGTGTTGTTCATAAACCACACAAGTATCAAAGTTTCCGCTTAATACAATTCTAGCAAGGAATATAAACTTTATCATGAACAAGAATTATAATAATAACATCTTTAGTATTGCTTCCTCATAGTTTGCAGGTTCACTGTCTTCTACCAACAAGACAGTCAAGACAGGGTTGCCGTACCACTCAGGAGGGGCACGCGACCTAGGGGCAATAATAAAGATGTTATTATTATAATTCTTGTTCATGATAAAGTTTATATTCCATGCTAGAATTGTATTAAGCGGAAACTTTGATACTTGTGTGGTTTATGAACAACACCGTGTACCTAGTACGCCTCTATGGACTAGCTCATTGATTAATGATGCTTAAGGTTTCCTAACCATAGACATGAGTTGTTGATTAATAATGAGATCATGTCATTAGGAGAATGATATGATGGACAGACCCAAATTAAGCAGAGCAATTAGATCGTGTCATCGTGTTCATCTTTGCGAAGCTTTTTCCTATGTCAAGTATTGTATTCCTTAGACCATGAGATAATACAACTCCCTGGTATCGGAATAAAGCTTTGTGGTCATCAAACATCATCCTATGTGAGGGTGATCATAAAGGTGTCTCTCAGGTGATTGGAAAGTACTTGTTGGGATGTATGTATCGAGATAGAATTTGTCCCTCCCGAGTCGGAGAGATATACTTCGGGCCCACTCGGTAATCGATATCAACACCGCTTGCAAGCACGTGGTTAAGGAGTTAATCACAAAGTGATATCGGATTACGGAACGAGTAAAGTACTTGATGTGAACGAGATTGAACTAGGTATGCCAATACCAACGATCAAATCTCGGGCAAGTAAAATATCGCGTGACGAAGGGAATACATATATGGGATTAATTGAATCCTGGCATCGTGGTTCATCCGATATGATCATCGATGAATATGTGGGAGTCAATATGGGTTTCCAGATCCCGCTGTTGATTATTGATAGAAGATCATGTCTGCATATTCTCGAAACCCGTAGGGTCACACACTTTGTTGGGGAGGTGACCCCGGATAGGGTCAAGACAGGGGAAGACAAAAGGAGTTTCCCCTGTCATATGCCGAGTTACTGTCTATATCGGCCGAATCATGTAAAGGTCGACCGAGGTAAGCACGACCATGACAACTATGAGAAGAGCTGTACGTTACCCGACCGACATACGAGTTAAGTCGGCCGAGTAAGTCCGAATAACCTAGATGCAGGTGAAGGCCAAGTCGAGTTAAGCGAGACAGGGCCGAATGACATAAAGCTTGCAGGAGAAGGAGGTGCCTATAGTCAAACCCTAGCCACGGGCTAGGAAGAATCTGAACAGAGCCAAGCGCTAAGGACAAGGCGCAGAGCAGCAGAAGGGCAGAAGGAGGTCACGGAGGTGACAATCCTGGAGCCCGAGGCGTGCAGGTGGGGTTCTCTGGAACTTGTTCGTCATTAGAAGGGGGACACGGAAAGGAGCTCGCCGAGTTACTATATTGGGACAAGCATATTCGAATATGATTGCCACGTCAGCCCTAGAGGAGTCAAGGCCTCCCTTTATAAGGAGAGGTGTGGATTCCTGAGAGGGGGATCGATTCATTTGACACCGTTAGGCTCGTGAAGTTCTTCTCTTCTTCCTGCAAACAGCTCAAGGAGCACTTGTAGCCCGAGAGAGGAGAAATAAAGATCTGTATGTTAGTCATTCGTGTGTAGAAGTATCTACATCTTCCCTCCCCGAATCCCTCTAGCATCCATTGGCCCCATACTTTAGCCTACCCATGGCATCTGCCGTGCCACCACCACGACAGTTGGTGCACACCGTGGGGCCAGCAGCGGTGCTAGATGGAGTCAAGATCCGGACGGGAAACTTCATACACACTGGCGAGCGCGTTGTCTCTGGCTTAGTTCAGAGATTTGATCTCTGTGACTATGTCAGCGATAACGCAGGTAGCTTCAGGGGAAAAACTCCTCCGTGCAACGGCGTCTTCATCAACCTGGGCATGCACCAGATCTATGTCGGCGTCGACACCTCCTGCGTCTACCCTCACCGAGTCATTGTTGCAGGAGAGCCCCCCCCCTCAGCGCTGCGAACGGTCCGCGTGGAGAACGCCCCGCCAGCAGCGTCGAGGTAATGGTCACAGTAGGAGTGCAGGTAGCAGCAGGAGGTGCCGGATCAAGCAAGGACCCGACGACAGGAGGACAGGTGACCACAAAGCAGGTAGCTCCACAGCCCACCGAAGTAGATCCTTCGACAGCAAAGCCAGCCGAGGTGCAGGAGACGACCCCGAAGGCACCAAGGGTAAGATGGCCACCTCTGGAAAGACCAGAAAATATTCTCCAGGCAACTATAGATAATCTGACTACGCCTGTAGCACCAATACTTGATCCGGCTAATGCTCAGGCAGAGTTAGAAGAGACCAGGCAAAAAGTGCTTGTAGAAGCAAAAAAGGTGTCGGCCTTGCGGGAATCCTTGAACAGGAACCTGCGAGAATATGCTAAGGCAAATAAGCTAGATGTTGCCCCTGAGCGGGTTGATGAGTTAAGATTGAGAGGAAAAAACCTCATGAATGATATCAACAAAGAGCATGAAGCTCATAAGGCAGATTCAGTCGATCTAGGTTTGCCGAGGTATAACACCCCGGCGAAAAACCTAAGGGCAGCAAATGCCGCGGCGCTAGAGTTGGAAGGGCTGACCGGTGAAGCCCGGCAGAAACAACAAGAAAGAATGAATGAGCTGGTGTGCATTGCGAACCAGCAGAATGAAGAAATGCTTAAGGCAGACCCGGCAAGACCTGGTGCCTCACGTATGGTTCATTCGGCTGGAGCAGCACCTGCCCTTTCAGTGGCAGCTGCATCTTCACCCGGAAACAATGCGCGAAAAGATAGAGCGGTAACTTCAGGAAAAAGAAATAAGCAGATTGTACCGTATGATCCGGCAGTAGCTGAAAAAATCAATGAGAACAGAGGCAATGGAAGCCGAGATAACAGTGGCGAAAGAAACCCCCACCATGCCAGCAGAGGCAACGGAGGCCGAGGTAATGGAGACCTCGGAAGAGGAAATCATGAGAACAATAACCCGGCAGAAGGAAGGAGGGATCCGCCGCCCAATCCTCAGCCGAGGTATGAACCTCAGCAGGAAAGAGAAGTGAGACCAACTCGCCACAATCAGGAAAATGAGAGATACAATGATGGTTACTCAGATATGGAATATGCGGGTCATGGTGGGAATAACCATTATGGAATGCCGGAAAGAATTATGTATAGAGACTTGTCATCAAGTGATGCAAGACTAAAACTGGACAGGTTGTACCGGTCCGAGTTGTTAGAAGAGCAGGGTCCGCCGGGTCCAGCATGTTTCGGACCCCGGATCATGGGCGAGCCGCCAGTGCCGAACTTTCAGCTCGCAAGAGGCACGAAAACATACAATGGGAGCACCAAACCACATGATTGGTTGATTGACTACGCCACTGCTATAAAAATAGCAAGCGGAAACTTGCGATGGGCGGTAAGATATGTCCCGCAAATGCTGGAAGGACCAGCCAGAGTATGGCTGAATAATCCGCCGCCAGGCAGTATCAACTGTTGGTTAGATTTTGAAGAGATGTTTGTCAGCAACTTCACCAGTACTTACAAAAGGCCAAACATGCCACAACATCTTGCTATGTGCAAGTAAAGGCCGAATGAGACAGACAGAGAGTTTCTAACTCGGTGGTGTAACCTTAGGAACTCATGCGAGGGAGTTATAGAATCTCAAGCAATAGCTTGGTTCGCTCAAGGATGCCGATATGCCAGTGTCTTATGGCAGAGACTGCAAAGAGATATGCCAACCACTTTAGCAGAAACCATCAGGATAGCGGATTCATACACGTTAGGTGATCCGACACAACCGGAACTAATGTCGGCAGAGCATCGGGAGCATCAAGATCAATATACGAGAGATGTGGCTGGATCATCGAGGCGCAATGAGTTCAGAGGTAGAAGAAGAGAGGAAAGACCGGATTACAGATATGCCTCCAATCAGGTAGTAGCAGTAGTGCAAGATTAGCCGACTCACAAAAACAGTCAACGGCAGAAGAATGGTCCTCAGCAATGGACACCAAGGAATGAAGGGAAGAGACAGTGGACACCAGAACAGAAGAAGCAGTGGCAAGAAAAGCCGAAGTATACGTTTGAATCCATGTTGGATCAACCGTGTAAGTTTCACACTCCAAACCCAGCCAAGTCGGCTAATCATACAACCCGGCAATGCGCCTGGATGAAAAATGCAATGGGGAACCCGGCAGGCATGCAAGCACCTTCTCATCAGGCACATTAGCAACAACAGCCGCAGTTGACTGGGGCAAATGCACAGCAGTTAATGTTATTTTTAACCCCCTCCTTCGCCGAGGTATGATAACTCGGACCGGAGAGATGCAGTGCATCAAGTGATAAATTAGGGTCATGATGGAAGGACAAACCCAGGAAATAACAGACGCAATGATTACAGGGAACATCATCAGTCATATTGCGTGTTCACAATAGAACAGCAAGACAGTCAAAGCGTACAGCGCCGACATATGGAAGTGAATGCAGTTATGCCGGCAGTACCAATATATTTGCCTTGGTCAGATCAAGAAGTAACTTGGAACATAAAGGATCATCCCAAAATAATGCCGAATCCGGGGTCGTACGCACTCGTACTAGATCCGACATTTGTCGGGCCCAGCATTAATGTGAAATTTTCAAAAGTACTCATTGACAATGGGAGCAGTATCAATATCATGTACAAAGATACAATGCATAAACTCGAAATATCGCAGAATATGCTGCAATCCACGAGAACCACGTTCCATGGAATAGTGCCGGGGCTTTCATGCGAACCCGTTGGGAAGGTTCGAGTAGATGTATTATTCGGCACAAGGGATAACTGCAGAGCGGAAAATTTGGAATTTGAGGTGGTGGATCTAGAAAGTTGCTATCATGCTTTACTCGGGCGGCCAGCGTTGGCCAAATTCATGAGCAGCTGCCACATCACCTACTTGAAAATGAAGCTACCCGGACCACGAGGGGTGATAACAGTGGCAGGAGATTACAGGAAGTCAATGGAATGTGCTTCGGACGGATCAAACCTGGCCAAGTCGTTGGTGATCGCAAGAGAAAAAAGAAGGATTCAAGAGGTAGCGGCTCTCGCTCAGTCGGCACAACTGAATATGCCGGCATTGGCCAACCCACATGGAAGCGTTTCTTTCCAGCCGACTAAAGAAGCAAAAAAGGTCCAGATAGATGAGCAGTTCCTAGAACGCACCATCACTATTGGTGCCGGCCTAGATGCCAAATAGGAAAGCGAGCTCACCAACTTCCTCCGTGAGAATCGGGATATCTTTGCATGGTCAACTCAAGACCTGCAAGGTGTGCCGAGGGAGCTGGCTGAGCACTCTTTGCATGTAAGGCCAGGAGCAAGGCCGATGAAACAACCTCTCCGCCGCTTCACCGAAGACAGGAGAAAAATAATAGGGGATGAGATAGCTCGGCTCCTTGCGGCCGGGTTCATCATGGAAGTGCTTTATCCGGATTGGCTATCAAATCCGGTGTTAGTAGAAAATAAAAAGGATGATCCAAATGTAGCCGTCGTATGGCGAATGTGCATTGATTACACGAACCTGAACAAGGCGTGTCCCAAAGATCCTTTTCCTTTACCTAGGATAGACCAACTCATTGATTCGACCGCTGGTTGTGAGCTGTTATCATTTGTAGACGCGTATTCTGGTTTCCACCAGATACCGTTAAATCCGGTTGATCAAATAAATACTGCATTTATTACCCCGTACGGGGCTTATTGCTATCGCACCATGCCATTCGGCCTGCGTAACGCAGGGGCAACGTACTAGAGATGTATGCAAAAATGTCTACATGACCAGATAGGGAAAAATGTACAAGTATATGTAGACGATGTAGTTATCAAAACCAAAGAGAGCAAAACGCTCCTGGAGGATATTCGGCAGACAATCGCGAACTTGAGGAGGTTCCGAATGAAGCTTAACCCGGAAAAATGCACCTTCGGTGCACCAGCTGGGAAACTACTCGGTTTTCTCGTATCCAACCGAGGTATAGAGGCCAATCCAACCAAAATAAGAGCGGTAGAAAGGATGGAATTGCCGAGATGTCTAAATGACGTACATAAGTTCACGGGTTGCCTGGCCTCGCTTAGTCGATTTGTATGTCGGCTGGGAGAGAAGGCATTACCACTATATCAACTGATGAAGAAATCAGATAAATTCATTTGGACACCACAAACAGATACTGCATTTCATGAACTGAAAAAGATGTTGGTCACAGCACCGATTCTGGCCTCTCCATTGTCAAAAGACCCTATGTTACTTTACATAGCCGCCACAAACAGAATGGTAAGTGCGGTGATTGTTGTGGAACGGAATGAAGATGATAAATCAGTACAAAGGCCAGTATATTACCTAAGCGAGGTACTATCAGCCTCAAAACAAAACTACCCACACTATCAGAAGATGGCCTACGGAGTGTACATGTCGGCTAAGAAGCTTAAACATTACTTCGAAGAACACCCGATCAAAGTGATCTGTGAAGCGCCCATAGCCGACATATTGAGCAACAAAGATGCAAGCGGCCGAATAGCGAAATGGGCAATTGAATTGTCACCTTATGCTCCGCAATTCGATAGGCGAGATGCAATCAAATCTCAGACAGTGGCCGACTTCTTTGTGGATTGGGCCGAGGTACAATATGAGCCACCATTACCAGATCCGAATTATTGGACAATGCACTTTGACGGTTCCAAGCTAAGGAATGGCTTGGGGACAGGATAGAGTTAACCTCGCCAAAAAGAGATCAGCTGAAATATGTGCTGAAAATACATTTTGCCGTGTCAAACAATGTAGCCGAGTATGAAGCACTCGTCCATGGACTAAAGGTGGCAAAAGAGATTGGGATACGTCGGATCCTATGCTACGGAGATTTAGATCTGGTAGTACAGCAAGTATCAGGCAATTGGGATGCGCTAGATGCGAATATGGCCTTATATAGATTCCATGTGCAAAAAATCAGTGGATACTTTGATGTATGTGAATTTCATCATATACCCCGGGCAGAAAATGACGCTGCAGACACGCTGTCAAAACTCGGATCAACCAGGCAATCAATTCCCCCGGGTATCGCCCTAGAGCACCTGAGAAAACCATCAATAGCACCATCACCAGAGTCTGAATCCATATTTATCCCGGCAAAATCAAGAGAAGATAGTATGCCGATGGAAATTGACAAAGAATTTAACCTAGAGTTTCCGGAAGTGAACCCGGCCGTCGCACGAATGGATATGGAAAGATCCGAGGCTGTTATGTCGGTGGAAAATATGGAAATAGATAGTAAAATTATCCCAGAGAAAATCATGCCAGCATGGGCGCAACCCATATTTTCCTTCCTTAAGGATGCAATTTTGTCGAGTAATGAGGTACTGGCTAGACAGACAGTTAGAAGAGCAAAAGCTTATACAATCATAAATAATGAGTTATATAAAAGGAGCGTCACAAGCGTGCTGCAAAGATGTGTTGACTCGGCGGAAGGCCAGGAAATCCTCCTAGATATACATCAAGGAGAATGCGGGCACCATGCCTCGTCCAGAGCTTTAGTGGACAAAGCATTCAAGCATGGATTTTATTGGCCAACGGCGTTGAAAGAAGCCAAAGAATTGGTAGAAAAATGTAATGGTTGCCAGAGATATGCCAGCATGATACATATGCGTGCACCAGAAGCTGCGCAGGTACTTCGAACAGGAGAAAGTAACTCGGAAATGAGGAGAAATGAATATTGGGAAACTGATGTGGCCCGGCCGAGGTTACGGGCAGGACCACACCATCTTCGGGGACTAATGTTGGGGAGGTGACCCCGGATAGGGTCAAGACAGGGGAAGACAAAAGGAGTTTCCCCTGTCATATGCCGAGTTACTGTCTATATCGGCCGAATTATGTAAAGGTCGGCTGAGTTAAGCACGACCATGACCCCTATGAGAAGAGTTGTACGTTACCCGGCCGACATACGAGTTAAGTCGGCCGAGTAAGTCCGAATAACCTAGATGCAGGTGAAGGCCAAGCCGAGTTAAGCGAGACAGGGCCGAATGACATGAAGCTTGCAGGAGAAGGAGGTTCCTATAGTCAAACCCTTGCCACGGGCTAGGAAGAATCTGAACAGAGCCAAGCGCTAAGGACAAGGCGCAGAGCAGCAGAAGGGTAGAAGGAGGTCACGGAGATGACAGTCCTGGAGCCCGAGGCGTGCGGGTGGGGTTCTCTGGAACTTTGCCATCATTAGAAGGGGGACACGGAAAGGAGCTCGCCGAGTTACTATATTGGTACAAGCATATTCTTCGAATATGCTTGCCACGTCAGCCCTAGAGGAGTCAAGGCCTCCCTTTATAAGGAGAGGCGTGGATTCCTAAGAGGGAGATCGATTCATTTGACACCGTTAGGCTCGTGAAGTTCTTCACTTCTTCCTGCAAACAGCTCAAGGAGCACTTGTAGCCCGAGAGAGGAGAAATAAAGATCTGTATGTTAGTCATTCGTGTGTAGAAGTATCTACATCTTCCCTCCCCAAATCCCTCTAGCATCCATTGGCCCCATACTTTAGCCTACCCATGGCATTTGCCGTGCCACCACCACGACACACTTAACGTGCATCGACGCTTGGATAGAATGGATAATTGGTTTATGAGTTTTTGTTTGGAGTCTCTGATGAGATCCTGGACATCACGAGAGGTTCCGAAATGGTCCAGAGAATAATATTCATATAAAGGAAATCAGTTTTTGGATTTCGGAATCGTTTCAGAGTTTATCGGTATTGTACCAGAAGGTTCTAGAAGGTTCCGGAGTGGGACCAACATGGGCCCACTTGTCAGAGGCCTGCGTGGGCCTAAGGAGAAGTGCCCTGGACACTTTGGGCCAGGGGCACAAGGCCCCTAAGGCCCAGCCGGCCAGCCCCTAGGGGAAACCCTAAGGGACCCTTCAGAAGAGGGGGGATGACTTGCCCCGCACTCCACCCCTTGGGCCGCCGCCCTAGGGCTTGGAGGAGGGGTCAAGGGGGGCGGCCAGCCCCCTATATAAGGAGGGTAGGGGCGCAGCCTCCCCCCACTATTCCAACCCTAGCTGCCATCCAACTGCTACCCCCTCCACCTCTCTCTCTCTCTCTCTCCCGACTGCGCGTAGGTGAAGCCCTGCCGCAGAAACTCTCCACCATAAGCACCACGCCGTCGTGCTGCAGATCCAATCTATCTCTCCACCATACTTGTTGGACCAAGGAAAGGAGGATACGTTGCTGCACCATACGTGTGCATCTCTCGGAGGCGCCGCCACTTG
The DNA here is from genome assembly GCA_916181665.1 of Avena sativa. Lineage (NCBI taxonomy): Eukaryota > Viridiplantae > Streptophyta > Magnoliopsida > Poales > Poaceae > Avena > Avena sativa. The sequence goes on along the minus strand of OV702285.1, from coordinate 35,268,260 downwards.
CGGCGTAGGATCGGATCGGATCGCGAGGAGGAGACGGCGAGTACGACTACGTCAACCATGTTCTGTTGAATGTTTCTGCTGTGCGATTTCTTCAAGGGTATGAAGATCTCATCAATCTCTCTCGTTGATTACATCTCCTAGATTAGATCTTGGCTTTCTTGTTCGCATCCATAGGAATTTTTTTGATTTACTATGCTGCGAAATCCTTCAGTTATCTCCCAAGAAGTACTTTTCTTTAACAGCTTTAAGTTAGGCACAAGAAGCAAGAATCAAGTATTTTCAAATGAAGCAGCATTAACATAAATTTTTTCTTTAAAAGGAGGAGAAAAAGGTAACTTTTCTCTCCTTATAGGGAAGTGTTCTATACCTTTCTTGAATGGAAATTGATATTTAATGGTGCCTTCATTTATATCAATAATGGCACCAACAGTTCTAAGAAAAGGTCTTCCCAAAGTAATAGGACAAGAAGCATTGCATTCAACATCCAAAACATAGAAATCAACAAGCACATAAGCATTTTTAACCATAATAAGAACATCATTAACACTCCCCATGAGTTTCTTTTTAGCATTATCATCAAGTGGGACATCTAAATAGCAATCTTCCAAAGGTGGCAAATCAAGCATTTCGTAAATCTTTCTAGGCATAATAGAGACACTAGAACCAAGGTCACATAAAGCTTTCGGATCAAAATCATTCACTTGCATATTAATGATGGGTTCCCAACCATCTTCTAACTTCCTAGGAATAGAAGCTTTATGTTTCAATTTTTCTTCCTTAATTTTAATGAGATCATCTGTAATGTGTTTTGTAAAAGCCATATTCGTAGCACTAGCATTAGGACTTCTAGCAAGCTTTTATAGGAACATAATCACTTCAGAAATATTGCAACCATCAAGATCAAAATCAAACTTAGCATCACAGGTAGTAGACTTATTGTTTCGCATGTTCTGAAAAATTTCAGCATTCTTATTGGGTTTAGGCATTGTTGTAGAAGGAATAGGGACTTCTTGTGGTTTACTAGCATCAATATTGGTGGTGGTAATAGTACAAATACTATTGTTTTTAGCATTTTCATCTTCTCTTTCCCACTTAGCATGAAATTTAGCTAACAATCTAACATTTTCATCAATAGTAATTTGTATAGCATGAGTAGCAACAAAGGTATTTTCCAAGGTTTTAGGTTTAGCAGCCATTTTATTAATCAAAGAGGATCGTCCTTCAGACAAAGATGAAATAATTTTCTCAACATTCAAAAGCTTTTCCTCCACAGTCTTGTTGAAAGTAGTTTGTTTACTAATAAAGTCTTTAAGCATGAATTCAAGTTCATATGGAGCACTTCTATTATTGTTGTAGGAATTTCCATAAGCATTACCATTATTGGGAGTATAAGGCCTATAATTATTATTACCAAGATTATTCCTATAGGCATTGTTGCTGAAATTGTTGTTTCTAATGAAGTTCACATCAACTTGCTCTTCTTGAGCAACCAAAGAGGCTAAAGGAACATTATTCGGATCAATATGAGCTTTTCTGATGGGGGAATACCAATCGGGGTATACCCACGAAGCGGATTCGCCAGCTGGATCGAGTCGACTAGAACCTAGTCCTGAGCGGGTCGACTCGCCCAATACAGCGACTGGCGCATGCTGCACCCAGGCGACTGGCGCCGACTGGAGGCCCAAGACGGCGACTCGTATACAAAGCCCACTAGAACTTGTAAATCCTAATTGGTTGCATATATAAAGCCACCAGGGGCACCCCCACGGGGCATGCTCTCCCATGTCATATTACATCTTCTTCCACATTAGATTAGATCTAGTCTCTCCCTCCGCCTACGGCGGCTCCATTGTAAACCAATCTATGATCATATACTGGATTGACAGCAGGACGTAGCGATCCTCCACCGAGGGGACATGAACCTGGGTACATCGTGTGCCAATATCGCTCCCGGATTCTTCTACATCGCCTTGCTCCCTCTACGTAAGCTACCCCCAGTAGCATCTGCCGTGCAATACCACGACAGTTGGCACCCACCGTGGGGCAAGCGGTGCTTGGAGGGTGATAATCCGGGCGGGATCCCGTTATCATCGACAACAGCCAGATCGCACGTGACAAGCTAGGCTCGAGAGTTGGAGGCCGATCGGTCTCGTTCGGCAGCCGCCCGGCACGATCGATTTGAGAAGCCTTGCATGAAAACGTACAAGATCGACATGGCAGCTGAGTTTAATTTCTATCCAATCTTGCTTTGATTACTTTATAAATTAATATTTTATTCAATCTAATCTCTTGCGCGTGCGTATTATTGACATGCATTGATCGTTTTGTCTGAGAATTGGAGCCAGAACAGGTCGCAGATACCAATTTCTGTGAGTCGATCTGAGGACTAACCCAAGTACACAGGACGGTATTTGCCGCCACGGCCGGCCGGCCGGCGGCGATCGCGGGTGCTACACGGAATATATTTCCGGTAGAATCGGATCTAATAATATGATTATCCATGCGGCACCATATCGATCTGCATGATTTTCAACAAGATTGAATTAGATCATGCCGTGATCAAGTGCGCGCGTCAGCATAGGCCGGCCGTGATGCGTTTCCTCGGTCGCGGACTCCATGCACAGGATTCGCCCCTCGCGGATTCATCATGCTCTAAAACTGGTGTAACGCGAACACGTTTAAACGCGGACTCGTCAATGCTTGGGGACTCGCCATGCTAACAACTAAGTTTTTTATGCTTGTACATGTTATGGGTTCAAAACATATATGCATTTTCATTCATTCTCCAAAGCCGACCATGAAGTCGCATATGACCCTTTCAGGGACCAAAATCATACTTGTGATCGGTTTCAGTTTTGTCTGTTGTTTATTCGCGTCTGTCAAAGTAGTGAGGCTGGATACCAAAAGGCCGACCTTGTCTCCGGGTTCAACAGTCTGGCATCATGTCCCTGTTATCCGGCAAGCGTTTGATGCCGGAGGTCTGCCTACTCATGAAAAAACACGCATAAACCTTACATACTTCCCATCGATCCACATAGCAAAAGTGCATTTTATTTCAACGTCTACAATTCGCACGTCTTACAATTATTCAATATATTATGCAAGTACACCTTAATGCAATTGTATCTTTTCTCCTTCTTAGCAAAACAGTGTCTTTCTCGCCACTCGCCACGCTCGGGGACTCGGCGCCCGCCGGTCGCTCGGCCTCGCCGCTCGCCGCGCTCGGGTACTCGGCACCCGCCGGTCGCTCGGCCTCATCGCTCGCCGCGCTCGGGTACTCGGCGCTCGCCGGTCGCTCGGCCTCGCCGCTCGCCGCGCTTGGGTACTCGGCGCCCGCCGGTTGCTTGGCCTCGCCACTCGCCGCGCTCGGGTACTCGGTGTCCGCCGGTCGCTCGGCCTCGTCGCTCGCCTGCTCGGGTACTCGGCGCCCGCCGGTCGCTCGACCTCGCCACTCGCCGCGCTCGAGGGCTCGGCGCTCGCCGGTCGCTCTACCTCGCTACTCGCGGCGCTTGGGGACTCGGCGCTCGCCGGTTGCTCGACCTCGCCACTCGCCGCGCTCGGGGACTCGACGCTCACCGGTCGCTCGACCTCGCCACTCGCCGCGCTCTGGGACTCGGCGCTCGCGGGTCGCTCGACCTCGCCGCTCGCCGCGCTCGGGGGCTCGGCGCTCGCCGGTCGCTCGACCTCGCCACTCGCCATGCTCGGCAGCAACAACTACTATTTTCAGAATATGCATCTCTAAAGAGCCTCAAGTCTCCTCTACAAGCCAACTCGAGCCTCGGGGACTACTCCTAGGCATGCTACGTGTACGCGTGGTTCCGCGACCGCGGCTCGCCCTCGTCGACTCGCCACCGCGGACTCTCCACTCGCATACTCTCCACGCTCGGGGACTCGCCGCCACGGACACTCTCCACTCGCGTACTCTCCACGCTCGGGGACTCGCCACCGCAGACACTCGCCCTTGCGTACTTAACATGCTCGGGGACGCGCCGCCGCGGACACTCTCCAATCGCGTACTCTCCACGCCCGGGGACTCGCCACCGCAAACTCTCTTCACGCGGACTCGCTCACCGCAAACTCTCTTCTCACGAACTTGCTCGACCATGCCACTCGCCATGCTCGGCAGCAACCACTACTATTTACAGAATATGCATCTCTAAAGAGCCTCAAGTCGCCTCTACAAGCCAACTCGAGCCTCGGGGTCTACTCCTAGGCATGCTGCGTGTACGCGTGATTCCACGACCACGGCTCGCCCTCGTCGACTCGCCACTGTGGATTCTCCACTCGCGTACTCTACGCGCTCGGGGACTCGCCAACGCGGACTCGCCCTTGTGTACTCAACACGCTCGGGGACTCGGCGCGCTATAGATAGCGCCACTCGCCGGTTGCCACTCGGCACTCGCCTTGTGTACTCAACGCTCTGAGGGTCTTTCCACCGCGGACTTGCCCTCGCGTACTCAACATGCTCGAGGACTCTCCACCGCAAACTTGCCCTCGCATACTCAACGCGCTCGGGGACTCGCTACCGCGGACTCGCCCTCGCATACTCAACGCGCTCGGGGACTCGGCGCGCTACAGACATCGCCACTCGCTGGTCGCCCAACCTTGCCACTCGGCGTGCTCGGGGACTCGACACTCGCGGATCGCTCAAACTCGTCACTCGGCACGCTCGGGGACTCGGCACGCGCCACGTTTTGGGACTCGCCGCAACTGGCGGCTTCACCGACACCCTGCGTCTTTCGCCAACTGGCCATCATCGACTGGCTCACGCCGACCGTTTCCCGCTTCACGGTTCTTTTCTCTGTTCCGGAGCTCGTCGTCGATTCGCCACGACCCATCGTCAAGACTCTCCGCGCCCTGCCTCAAGCCCGCGTCGAATCGACAACGCGCTCGGGGACTACTGATGGGGGAATACCAATCGGGGTATACCCACGAAGCGGATTCGCCAGCTGGATCGAGCCGACTGGAACCTAGCCCTGAGCGGGTCGACTCGCCCAATACGGCGACTGGCGCATGCTGCACCCAGGCGACTGGCGCCGACTGGAGGCCCAAGACGGCGACTCGTATACAAAGCCCACTAGAACTTGTAAACCCTAACTGGCTGCATATATAAAGCCACCAGGGGAACCCCCACGGGGCATGCTCTCCCATATCATATTACATCTTCTTCCACATTAGATTAGATCTAGTCTCTCCCTCCGCCTACGGCGGCTCTATTGTAAACCAATCTATGATCATATACTGGATTGACAGCAAGACGTAGCGATCCTCCATCGAGGGGACGTGAACCTGGGTACATCGTGTGCCAATCTCGCTCCCGGATTCTCCTACGTCGCCTTGCTCCCTCTACGTAAGCTACCCCCAGTAGCATCTACCGTGCAATACCACGACATTTTCCATTAACAAGCATAGACATAATAATATAAATTTTCAACTTAAGGAGGAGGTTTCTTCAACAGAATTTACCTTCTTACCATGTGGAGCTCTCTCGGTGTGCCATTCAGAATAATTAACCATCATATTATCAAGGAGCTTTGTTGCAGCATCCAAAGTAATGGTCATAAAGGTACCTCTAACAGCAGAATCCAACAGATTTCTTGAAGAAAAATTTAGTTCTGCATAAAAAGTTTGTATAATCATCCAAGCAGTCAGTCCATGAGTGGGACAATTCTTTACCAAAGATTTCATTCTTTCCCAAGCTTGAGCAACATGTTCATTATGAAGTTGCTTAAATTTCATTATTTCACTTCTCATAGATATAATCTTAGCAGGAGGATAATATTTTCCAATAAAAGCATCTTTTCATTTAATCCAAGAATCAATACTATTTCTAGGCAAGGATAGAAACCATTCTTTAGCTTTTCCTCTCAAAGAGAAAGGAAACAATTTGAGCTTAATAATATCTCCATCTACATCCTTATATTTTTGCATCTCACAAAGTTCAACAAAGTTATTAAGGTGGGCAGCAACATCATCAGAACTAGCACCAAAAAATTGCTCTTTCATAACAAGATCCAATAAAGCAGATTTAATTTCATAAAAGGTAGCATCAGTATTACGTGGAGCAATAGGTGTACACAGGAAATCATTGTTGTTTGTGAAGTCACACAACTTGCTGTTCTCAGCCAGTGAAGTCACACAACTTGGTGGAGCAATAGATTTAATTTCATAAAAGGTAGCATCAGCTAGTGAAGTCACACAACTTGGTGTTCTCAGCAGTATTCATTTTTGCAAAGGTGAAGCAAGCCAACAGCAGTAGCAACTAGAGTAGGAACTAATTTTTTTTTGTGTTTTGAAAAGAAAAAGCAAACCAAACGAAACTATTTTTTTTGTAATTTTTGGTAAAATGAAACAAGCAAAACAAAGCAAAAGAAACTAAGCAAAACAAAAACAAAGTAAAGAGAGTGGTTGTGAAAAACCCTCCCCCTTGTGAAGTTGTCCTTAATTCCTCGGCAATGACGCCAGAAAAATCTTGACGTATGAAAGAACATTTCCTATTCCTGATATTTTGATGTTTGATGATAACACACCTATCGGTTTAATCGTGCGGTAAGTGCATCTCGGGTTTTTCTAGGTTGTGGCACAAATATTGAGTTGCCCATAGTTGCCCTTGCCAAAGTCTTCTGTGCTGACCGGTAGTACCGGAAGTTACAACCGGTACTACCGCTTGGCACCAGTACTACCACTCCCTAGTACCGGTTGCATCCGAGCAAGGTGGGCAGGCCTCGAATTTTCTCAGCACCACCCGGTACCGCGGAGCGGCACTACCGCTCCAACCGATAGTACCGCTTGTGGCAAGCGGTACTACCGCTTGGAAACGGTAGTGCCGCTCGGCAGTACCAGCCAACGCTGAGGAAGGACTAGGCCTTCCCTGTTCACTCAGTACCAACTGGTACTTGGGACCGGTACTACCGCTCTGACCGGTAGTACCGTGTCTACTGACCGGTACTACCGCTTGGGGGTTGTACCGCTGGCCAGTACCGGGCATGACCATGGTTGGCTCAACCAAGTGATGCTCCTCCGGTACTTGGTCCGGTACTTGACCGGTAGTACCGCTTGCGACCGGTACTACCGCTTGAGTACCGGTAGTACCGGTGCATTTAATGCACCAACGGGCAGATTCCTCCAAGGGGTATAAATACCCCTCCACCTACCTTGGGACAAGGTGCTCGTTGCATTGAAGACTACCACCTCCATTTGAGCCACCAAATCGCCAAGATCTCTTCACTCTACCATCCAAAGTCGTTGATCTTTGGAGAATCGAAGGAGGAGGCCTTGATCTACTACTTCACCAAAAGAGATCTTCATTTCCCCCTCATTCATTTGAGGGCCCCCATTGCTCTAGCGTTTTCTTTGGAAACCCTAGTTCTAGATTTGGTTCTTACAAGCTTGTCTTTGATTGTCTTGACAGATTGCTTGTATTTGGGAGCCTCCAATTAGGTTGTGGATGTGTGCCCCGAACTTGTTGTAAAGGTGTTGGCTTCCACCTCGAAGGTTGCCGATATAGTGGAAGGTGGATCGATCCCGTTGGGGTGAGATTCATCAGAGAACAAGGGAGGCCTCTCGTGGCGTTGGTGGTTTGAAACCAGCCCCTCTCCAAACATAGACGTAATTCCCCTCAAAAGGAAGGAACTACGGGAAACAAATCCTTGTGTCTCCGCGTCCACCACTTTGGTTACTTCTATCCTTTACCGCACTTTACTTGCTTGTTGTTGCTTAGTGTTGTGTTAGCTAGTGCTTGTTTGTCATATAGGTAAATTCACCTTAGTTGCATTATCTAGATAATTTACCTTTCTTGTCAAACCTTAATTTGAAAAAGAAGAAAATTAGAAGTAGCACCTATTCACCCCCCTCTAGGTGCCCATACGTTCCTTTCAATTGGTATCAGAGCCTCGGCTCTTTATTCGGGCTTTACCGCCTAATAGTATATGGGTAGAAAAGTAGGGGAAGGTGATGGTGACTCTATTCACTCGGTGACCATGGATGATCTCAATAACTTGGAAACAAGATTGAGCTCCACCTTGGGCAACGAGATCAAACAATTGCACAAGTTACTTGAGCAACTTCTTAAAGATAAAGATGGCTCATCATCCCCTTCTCCTCAAGAGGATCCTCCATCTGTGGTACCTAAGGGTAATTCTCCGGTATCACCCGAGGGTATGGCAGCGGGGGGTAAACAAGACAACACTAATTCCTCCACACAAAATGATGGTGGGAAAGGTGAGCACCGTGATTCATGGTACTCTCGCGACCCTCCTGAAGGGAATATGCCCCGAGAGGCAATAATAAAGTGTTTATTATGTGTATTCCAAGTATATGATAGATGTTTATTTTGCATGCTATAATTGTATTAATACGGAAACGTTAATACATGTGTGTTTAATAAACAAACATAAAGTTCCTAGTTATGCCTCTCTCATAAACTAGCTCGTTGATTAACAAGATGATCAAGGTTTCCTGATCATGGACATTGGATGTTGTTAATAACGGGATCACAACATTAGTGTAATGGTGTGATGAACATTCATCCGAAGTATAGCATTACGATCAAAGTCATTGAGTTTATATTGCTATAACAACTTACGAAGTGATCCTAATCCTTAGACCATGAGATCATGTCAATCACTAACACCGGAAGAGTTTCTTGATAACATCAAACGTCACACCATAACAGGGTGATTATGAAGATGAATTCAGAACTAATAAAGTGTTATGTTGAGGCTCATGGATCGAGAGTGGAATTTGTTCATCCCGATGACATATAGATATACTCTGGGCCCTCTCGGTGATATCACATTGATTAGCTTGCAAGCAAGTGATTTGATCACCAGAATGTTATATCACAGGAACGAGAAAAGAGTGCATGTCGGTAACGAGATCAAACTAGGTATGGAGATACCGATGATCGAATCTCGGACATGTAATATATCGTGAAACAAAGGGATTAAGATACTAGCATAAAAGGTTCCGACGATCACAAGAAAGTCATCGTTGAATGTGTGGGAGTCAGTATGGGTCTCCAGATCCCGCTTCTGATTATTGATCCGAGAGGGGTATCGATCATGTCCGCATTATTCACGAACCGTAGGGTGACACACTTAAGAGACACCGACATCCAATTGGAGCAAATGTTTCATGCCGAAAGAATGAACAAGTGCAGGAATTTATTTCACTAGATACCGAAACAGGTTTTCGGGTGAAATTGCATAAAGTGGTTATGCATGTGAAATAGAATTCTAGCAAGGGGTTATTTGTGAATGTTTGTCATTAAAGTAATTGACAAAATTCTGAATAAAATAAAAGAGTTTTATTTAATGAGAGTTTGCCTTAAATTTGGTGGAAATTTAATGGGAATTTGAGTGGACTTTTGAGTGGGGGGAATTTAAAGGAGATTTGTGAGTGGAGTGTCCACCCACATGAAGAGGGGAGGGCAAGGGGGCAGCCCCATGCGCCGGCCACCCCCTTGGGGTTCCCCCCTCCTCCTATAAAAGGATCCCCCCTCCTCACTTGTCTCTCACACCTCCTCGTGAAGGATCTCTCTCCCCCTCTAGAATTTATCCCCCATGGTCTCGGACTAGCGAGATACATGTTCCCGGTGGCTATTCGGCAAGAAAGAGTTGTGCTTCCGCTGCATCGCTGGAGCGAGGAGGCGGAGGTTGCTCGGTGCCTCGAACGTGTGTGCGAGCACGGATGCGCTGCTGATTTGCGGCGCTAGGACTTCCTCTCGATCTTGAGATCGGCAAGAGATCGTCTACATCAACCACGAGTTGAACTCGTTAAGCTTTGTCGGTCTTCAAGGGTATGTTCTCTACGGATATACATCCGCCCGTTGTTTGTATCTAGTAGATAGATCTTGGTATATAGTTCACATCGTAGGAAAATTTTTGTTTTCTATGCTGCGAACCCTACAGTGGTATCAGAGCCGGATCTATGCGTAGATACTTTACACGGGTAGTACACATATGAGTATGTGGGCGATGATGATCATGTTGTTGCTCCTTTGTTGTAATTTTGGATATTGGTGGCATAGTGGGATGAAGCGGCCCGGACAAACTTTACATGTCCTCGCACATGAGACCTGTTCCACGCTTGACATGCAACTAGTTTGCATAAGTGGCTAGCGGGTGTCTGTCTCTCCTACTATAGTCAATATCTATTTTGCAAGCGAGTTGTCAACAATTTGATTATCCTCGTTGTGGTTCATGTTCGTAGGAAAGAACGGTTCTATCTCGAAAGCCCTAAGCCACGTAAAACTTGCAATGGATAAATTAGAGGCGTCTAGTTTAGATTGTTGCTGGGGTAGTGTTATGATATGGTAGTGTTGTAAGTAGAAGTATGAGATGATACTCTTACAACACACATAGAGTGTAAAATCCATAGACCTTGGATTTACACATATAGGTATGATAGTGATCATACCACGATGCACATGATAGAGATCATCTGCGGGAACCATATCATTTCACTAATAAACATATGATGTTTGATAGCATCTTATATTGCTTGTTTAGCGCTTTGTTAGCATAATAAGATGATCCCTCATTTAAATATCAAGATAAGAATGTGTTCTTCCTTTAGTATGCACCGATTATGTTTTCGTCGCTCCAAGACATCACGTGATGATCGGGTGTTCTTGGATCCACGACCATATTTCGGGTGTAAAACAGTTACACACGCGAATACTAAGGTTCTAACTTGGCGAGCCTAGCATGTACAGACATGGCCTCGGAACACGGACCGAAAGGTTAAGCATGAGTCATATAGTTGATATGATGCCCATTTGATGCTCGCCTTTGAAGCTATACCGACTCACGTGATGATCGGACTTGGTGTAGTGGATTTGGTTCATGTAATCACCAAAAAGGCACGAGGGATGTCGTTTTTGAGTGGGAGTTCATTCGTAATATAGATTAGTTGAACTCAATCTATCATACACTTAGTCTAAACTTTACAAATTATGTTGTAGATGGCACCACCTGCTTTTAATTTCAATGTGTTCATGGAGAAAGAGAAACTAGCAACGAACGGTAGCAACTTTACCGAATGGGCCATGAATTTGAGGATTCTCCTCTCTGCTGCACAAAAGCAATATGTGCTAGAAGCGCCGTTAGGCCCCCCACCTTTTGATGATGCCCCTGACGAGGAGAAGAATGTCTATCAGACTCGTCAGGAGGACCACAACTTAGTTCATTGCGGCATATTGTATGGGCTAGAGCCGGAACTTCAAAAGCGTTTCAAAAACGGCAATGCATTTGATACAATGGGTGAGTTGAAAATGATTTTCGACACACATGCTGCTGTAGAGAGCTACAACGCTTCAGAAAAGTTCTTTAGCTGCATGATGGAAGAGCACAACTCCGTTAGTGAGCATGTACTCAAGATGTCGGGTTACGCCGATAAGCTTGTGTCCTTGGGAATATCGATTCCCATTGACTTAGGCATCCATCGTGTTCTACAGTCTCTGCCACCTAGCTATAAGAGCTTCGTGATGAACTATAATATGCAAGGCATGAAGAAGTCTCTCCCCGAGCTTCTGTCAATGCTTAAAACTGCAGAAGTGGAGATCAAAAAGGAACATCAAGTGTTGATGATCAATAGGAACACTGGTTTCAAGAAAGACAAGAAGGGAAAATGGAAGGGAAGTAAGGGAGGCAAGCCGGTTGCCGCGCCTGAAAAGAAACCCCGAGTTGTACCTAAGTCTGATTCCGAGTGCTACTATTGTAAGGGGACTGGCCACTGGAAGCGCAACTGCCCCAAGTATCTGGCAGACAAGAAGGCCGGCAAGGCAAACAAAGGTATATATGATATACATGTTATTGATGTGTACTTGACTAGTGCTCGCAGTAGCACCTGGGTATTTGATACCAGTTCAGTTGCTAATATTTGTAACTCGAATCAGGGGCTGCGGAACAAGCGACCGCTAGCAAGGGGTGAGGTCAAGATGTGTGTCGGCAATGGATCAAGCGTTGATGTGATCGCCGTCGGAACGCTGCCTCTCCACTTGACGTCGGGATTAGTTATAAACTTGAATAAATGTTATCTGGTGCCTGCACTGAGCATGAACATTGTATCTGGATCGTGTTTGATGCGAAGTGGTTATTCATTTAAATCCGAGAACAATGGTTGTTCCATTTATATGAATGAAATCTTTTATGGTCATGCACCGATGATGAATGGTTTATTTCTATTAGATCTCGATGATAATGTTACACATATTCATAATGTTGATGCTAAAAGGATTAAACTTAATGATGATATATCCGCATATATGTGGCACTGCCGTCTAGGTCATATTGGCGTTAAACGCATGAAGAAGCTCCATTCGGATGGACTTTTGGAATCACTTGATTATGAATCATTTGATACATGTGAGCCATGCCTTATGGGCAAGATGACTAGAACGCCGTTTTCCGGTTCAATGGAACGGGCGACAGATTTATTGGAAATCATACATTCTGATGTATGTGGTCCAACGAGTGTGTCGGCGCGAGGTGGATATCGTTATTTTGTTACTTTCACGGATGATTTGAGTAGATACGGTTATATCTACTTGATGAAACACAAGTCTAAAACCTTTGAAAAGTTCAAGGAATTTCAGAATGAAGTGGAAAATCATCGTAATAGAAAGATCAAATTTCTACGGTCCGACCGTGGAGGTGAGTATCTAAGTTACGAGTTTAGCACTCACATGAAAGAGTGTGGAATTGTTTCACAACTCACACCTGCCGGAACACCACAGCGAAATTGTAACATCCCTAAATTCATATTCCAAAACTCATGCATATCATCCTTGCATTCATCATCATTTAGAGATTTTCTCAAAATCATTTCAGAAAAACAGAAGCTTTTGCTGTTATGATTTTATGTGGACAGATTTAATTCAAAAGACCTACACCATTTGAAACTTGAATGTTTAGGAACTTGTTTGCTTGCCCCATTGTTGGAAAAGTTTAGGAGAGAAGGGTTAGCCAAAGTTTCAAATTTAGAAAGAAATTCAAAATCCCTTTTCCAAACATTTTCAAAACAGATGCAAAGCCTCTGTTGTTTGAAATCCAAGTTTGACCAAGCCCTTACAGAATAACCACATGGTTAAATAACAGATTTTAGAAACCATAGTACCCTGCAAAATCCCCAGAATTGTTTGAATTCAAAAAGGATTCGAATTCATACCTAAATCATTCCTGAAAAACCAAATTAGAAAAGAAAAAGAAATAAACAAATGAAAAGGTCCAAGCGCCAGGTTTTTGGCCCAGCAAAGGATCGAGCCCAACTAGCCCACCCGGGAGTTCCCTTTTCTTTTCTCACGCGCGAGCGCACGCGTTCAGCCACTGACGACCATAACCCACCTCCACCTCGCACCTTTCGCTGACGAGCGGGCCCTGTCCATGCTGTCATCGTCTTCCCCAAACCACGCCCGCGACCACGTCGCAGCTGCAGTCACTGCCGGTAATGGCGCGGCTTAATTGGGCATTAAAACTCGGGCGTTTCCTGTCGAGGCACCGGCTATAAGATCCCCACCTCCTCGCAGTCATTTTTCCCCAGCCAATTCTACACTCACGCCACCAGGCTGCCCACGACTCGCTCAAACCCGCCGCAGACAGAGCAACTCCGGCGATCGATTCAGGTGAGCTCCGTGCGCCCCTTCCCCTCTGGATTGTTCGAGCCACTTTGTAATCTTCTGGCGCACCTCCTGACCCCACCAGCTCATCCTGTATTGCCCCAGGTCGCCGTATTCGCTTGACACCGTAAGCACCTGACGACCACCCCAACTCCGGCGACCAATCTAAGTAAGTCCTTTGCACCCCTTGCCTTTTCCTTCACACGAGCGTGTTCGCAACTGTCTTGCGCACTTCCTGAACCCTTTGATTCGTGTTAGGGCGACGCGGAGCCTCGGAAACGACTCTGACAACATCCACCCGACGCCAGACGCAACTCCGACGAGATCCAGAGCCCATCTCCGAGCGCCCCTCCGCAAACCAGTACCACGACAAGCTTCAGCACGTCTTGGCGGATCTGGTAAGCACCTTCCTGCTTCCTGGAGCGATGTAGAACGCCGGCGCCGCCGTAGCCAGACGCGCCGCCGCCAGTTAACGCCGCTAGCACCGCCAGATTGTGGCTTGATGGTTTGGTCCGTTGGATCTGCATCGTAGGGCTAGGATAGATCTTGAACGAAGGGGTACGCGCGCATCTGAGCCGCCAGATCCCACTTAGATCGTGCGGTCCGCAGAACCCGATCCAACCGAAGCGGTACGCACCAATAGGGACACAACGCGTGGCAAGGGTTAGAAATAAAAACAGATTAAAAACCAGATTTTGATCCAAATTTCAAATGCTTATAACTTTTGATTGCCACGTTGGATTTTTGCAAACTTTATATCGTTGGATTCAGTGAAACAAGACCTTTCTGAATATCCAATGTGTTTAGCAAATAGTAACAGTTAACATGACTTTATTTGTAGAAACATGTTTAAGGCTATTTTAAATATAGATTTATTTTGGTAAATTGTATTAGTGCCAAATAAGTTTAGTTGGCAAACTTGTGACTTGTTAAGTTTCTGTAAACATGTTTTGATAGAGTTTTCAAAATCACCACTTAGTAAATTCTTGCATGCATGCATTCATATTATTTTTGATTGAATAAAATTGTGTGTAATTGTATGCTATAATTTTTGTGTAGATCTTGCTAGTGATTGTGATTGTGAAGAGTGCTACTCTCACCACTACCAAGGCAAGTGATATTTTCATGAATATTTCTATCCTAAGTTTTTGTACTTGCATTAGATATTTTGCTAAGTCTTGCATGCTATTTTTTCCTAGTGCTAAGTTGGGAAATCCTAATTAGTGTAGAATTGTAAAATTGCTAGGGAATTTTCCTAAATTAAGTTATCTTACCATGCTTAGCCTAGCTATTTAGCAAACAAGGGTTGGTGAAAATCTATACTTACTATGATGAAAATATTTCTAAGTCATGAGACTTATACTTTCCTAATAAAACAACTAAGTTAAATGAACCTCCTGGGTGGAATGGAAGGATTGGGTTATGTTGAGTGGTTACACAAGGCCATGGACTTGGGTTGTGTATCTCACTTGTGGTATGCCACCCAGGCACAAAGGGATTTGGAGGCCAAGTGTTGAGAAAGCTTACAGTGCAACCACTTGGCAATATGGGCTCTGCCTTGATCACATAGGTTGCTAGAACTTAGTCACTTGGACAGTTGGTGGTAGTGGGAATGATAGGATGGAGCGCGTCCATTTGACTAAGGAAAGGCTTCTGAAAGGTCCTGTCTTGGGAAACCAAGTCTGGTGGGGAAAGTGCACAACCTCTGCAGATGGAAAAACCTAAGTACTTAGCCCAGTCCAAGGCAATGGACAACTTGAGCATCAAGACATGGAAGCTACAAGAATCTCATCACTCCAACTTATAAGTAAAATTTGTGGGAGAACAAGGGTGAAGGATCCCAATGTCTATTGGTGGTTTCTTGGGAAGTTTTTGATAAAGAAAAACTTAGTGATTTCAACTAATAGGTAAAACTTATTTTCAAGCAAAGCAAGCCAAGCTACACTTAGCCAAAGTGCATATAGTAATATAGTCCACTTAAAATATACTAAGGTATCACTTGCCAATACTATTCCAAAGTATTGACCCTCTGTGGCTGTAACTTGTGATGTTGCAGGTTACTCCGATGAGGAGTAGGAGTCATGAGTCTACACTCAACATGCTTGCCTGTGGCACATGAATATGAAGACTTATGTTTATTTACTTATTCCTTAAACTCTTGTATTAGGCCAATGGCCCTGAGTTGTAAAAGACTATGTTTTATCTCTGGAATGAATGTAATAAACGACCTTTGTATCTGTGTACTTCATCTTAAACTGTGGATGCTAGCATTGATCCAGGACTAGCATTGCAATCACATGGATCCTTTCCTTTATAAAGGAGGGCTCTAACAGATGGTATCAGAGCACTGTGTTGCCTGTAGGATTGTGACCCTAGGATTGGAAAACCACTAAGGAAAAGTTTTCAACTACTTCTACACTTGTCTATTCTTCTCGTAAAACTTTTCTAATCTTTTCATTCTCAACTCCATTTGTAGATGAACTCCATCAACGAAGCCGTGAAGAAAGGACCACTCATGACCATGACCTTGGAGTGTGAAACTGAGTTTCCCAAGATTCTCAAGGACCTCATGGTGGCAATGGAAGCACATGGAGCAGCTTTATACAAAGGCTTTCCAGTGATGGATGAAGGAGTGGAGTATTGGTGGGTGCAACTTCACTTGTACAAAAACAAGGAAGACAACCACAAAGAAAGGGGATTCTGCATGTACACCAACACTGTGATGCACACAACATTCTTTGAGTCAGCCAGAGATGCAGCTTGGAAGACTATCAAAGAACTAAGTGCTAGAGTCAAGTGCAGAATGCTTAACCTCCAAAGAGACTTAGAGAAAGAGAAGGAACTTACCCAAGAGTTGGAAGCCACCAACCAAGAGTTAAGGGGAGATATAATAGACTTAGTGATGGAATCATGTGAACAAGATAGGTGGATTGCCTCTAGGAACATTGTGATAGCCACCAGATCCAGTGAGATAGGATTGTGAGCACACTTCGTTAGTTGGACCACCATCTATCACCTTATTTTCCAAAAATGATACCTTAAATAAGTTTGAATCTTGATTGATGTAAGGGACTTGTGTATGCATGACTTCTGTGATGTTTGTGTTCCATGGATATGTATGAATGTTTGTCTTGATTTACCTTAAATTGTGTTGATCTAACTTTTTCAATCTTATAAATAGATGCCTATTACCATCAGCACCGTTGAGGAGCTCCAGGTTACCCGTTTTGGTCCCCGTATCATTGAGCTTACCACTTTGCTCGATCTCCCTCTTCCCACCATCATGGTGTACCCACTCACCAAGTTCGAGAGGAAGGACCTCTGGGGCTTCAAGGTGAACCAGCCTGGACGCCAGACAGAGCCCACTACGGAGGCCATCGTCTTCAAGCTGATGCACGACGACAGGGAGAGAGGCATGGAGGTAGTCATGCAGGACCTGATAGGACGTCTGTTAGGCCGTCACTCCCGACAGGTTAGGGGCACTCACTTCCACGTCTTCGGAAGGCGTGATGTTGATGGAGAGTCCATCGACTTTGAGGACGACTCGAGGGACGCGGCAGAGCCGATACGTCTCTATCTCCAGGACCTAGAGACTCTCCTCAGGCACGTGGACACGGATAGGACGAACGTCATGCTTGGCAATGACGAGCTTCAGGTGCAGCTTCGCGAGAGGGACAAGCTTTTTGTGCAGCAGTATGAGATGATCAAGGAAATGGAGACAAAGTTCGAGGCCCAGGACCGCAAGTTCAAGAGTCAGGAGAAACGCGTCCAGGATAGGAACAAGAAGATCCGGGAAATGACCGAGGAACTGAAGTCCAAGGATTTCGAGCTAGAGCAGCAGCAGATGGTTATAGAGAGGCTTCGCTCCCAGAAGAGGGCTCTCAAGGCCAAGGTCGATTCCTTGACCACTACGATTGAGGAGAACAAGACCGCGATGGAGAACGCAGGTCTTACCTTCGTCGAGGAGGAGATTGATGCTGATGAGTAGACTTGACTACTCGTTTATCTTTCATATTCGTACTTGCTATTGTGAACTTATTATTGGACCATCCGACATGTGGATGGCTTGCCACTTGTGTGTTTTACTTCATGAACTTATAATGTGGTTGTTGAACTTTATTCTTATGTTGCTTGCTATGTGTTTGCTTATGATGTATTGTGCATAAAACATCTATGGGTATCTCATTCTTATCTATTTGAACAAACCACAGATGCCTCCCCGTCGCGCAAACCCCAACCCCAACAACATCACCCCGGAAATGCAACAAATGATGAATGCGCAAACACAGCTTATGCAAATGATGACAACATTCATTCAAAACCAGAATAACAACAACCCCAATAACAACAACAACAACAACAACAACCCCAACAATAACAACAACAACCCTCCGGGTTTTGATATGCTCACCAGATTTCTACGTTTGAGGCCAGCAAAGTTTGAGGGAACAACTGATCCCATGGTGGCAATGACTGGCTACGTTCCGTGAACAAAGACTTAGTGACCGTGGGCTGCACGGATGCTGAAAAAGTCAGGTTCGCAGCACATCTGTTGGAAGGACCAGCCGCCACATGGTGGGACAACTTCCAAATTACCACTCCTTTGGATGAAGTAACTTGGGCTATCTTTGAAGATGGCTTCCGCACTGCTCATATCTCATCAGGAATGATGAGTCTGAAAAAGAAGGAGTTTCACAACCTGAAGCAGCGCCACCGCAGCGTGGCAGAATACATAGAAGAATTCAACAATCTGGCGCGCTATGCACCGGATGAGGTTGACATGGATGCCAAAAGAAAGGAAAAGTTTCTGGAAGGCTTGAATGATGAGCTGAATCTGCAGTTGTCTGTGGCATATGTTCCAACTTATCAGTCTTTGTGTGACAAGGCTGCTATTTTGGAGAGTAAAATGAAGCAAGTCGAGAGTAGGAAGAGGAAACACTCCGACAAGCACAGCTCGGGATCGTCTCACAAACGATCTCACTATGATGACAGTGGCAGCTCAGGATCCCATAAGCATGGGAAATTCAACAAGCACCACAACCACAACCGTCATGATAGCAAGCATCACCGCAGTCATGACAATGACAAGTACAAGAACCACAAGGGTGGACATAAGAGCCACTATGGTGGAAATGGTAGTGGAAGTGGAAGCCAGCCTCCTAAAAAGGACATCAGTCAGGTTGAGTGCTTCAAATGCAAGAAGCTGGGGCATTATGCTAATGAGTGCCCTGAGAAGAAAGTTGAAGGACCTAACAAGCCCAATCCTTTTCAGAAAGGACAGGTTAACCACATCAATGTGGAAGAGGTCTATGAGGAGCCTGATGCCGTTGCTGGTAAGTTCAGACTCAATTCCATTCCAGCATTTGTACTCTTTGACACTGGTGCATCTCATTCATTCATATCAAAAGCATTTGTTGATAGAAATGGGTTTGCATCTGAAAACATTGGGTGTCCAATAAAGGTTAGTTCTCCGGGTGGAGATATGATAGTAAGTCTTGGATGCCGGGATCTTGTCATAGAGTTTGGAAAGCATAAGTTTCCAGTGTGCCTGATAATCCTAGATTCCCAAGGACTAGACGTAATTTTGGGAATGGATTGGATGGCTAAGTATGAAGGAGTACTAGATTGTGCTAATCGTACTGTTGCACTCACAACCCCAGAAGGAAAAAGAATAAAGTTCAGATCCAATTTTGAATCCAAAGGAAGTAAGCTAAATTCTCTTAAGGGGGTTAGTATGGATAGTGTACCAATTGTGTGTGAGTATCCGGATGTGTTTCCGGAAGAGTTGCCAGGAATGCCACCGGATAGAGATGTGGAGTTTCTGATAGATTTGGTACCAGGTTCTGGACCAATAGCTAAGAGACCGTACAAAATGTCAGTTGATGAACTGAAAGAGCTCAAGAAGCAACTAGGAGAACAATTGCAGAAAGGGTTTATTCAACCAAGTTCTTCATCTTGGGGAGCCCCAGTATTGTTCGTAGAGAAGAAGGATAGAACACAAAGATTATGTATTGACTACCGTTCACTCAACGAGGTAACTATCAAGAACAAATATCCTTTGCCAAGAATCAACGATTTGTTTGATCAACTAGAAGGAGCATGTGTGTTCTCGAAGATTGATCTCCGGTCAGGTTATTTTCAACTCAAGATAAGAGAGCAAGACATACCTAAGACAGCATTCACCACAATATATGGATTGTATGAATACACAGTGATGCCTTTTGGTTTAACCAACGCTCCAGCATACTTCATGAATATGATGAACAAGGTGTTCATGGAATTCCTTGACAAATTTGTTGTTGTTTTCATCGATGACATCTTGGTCTACTCCAAGAGCAAGGAAGAACATGAAAGACACTTACGCTTGATACTTGAGAAACTGAGGGAACATAAACTTTATGCCAAATTCAGCAAGTGTGAGTTCTGGTTAGAGGAAGTTGGTTTTCTTGGTCATGTTATGACAAAGGATGGTGTAGCAGTTGATCCTGCTAAGGTTTCAGCTGTGACAGAATGGGAATCTCCCAAGAATGTGAAAGAAGTTCGTAGTTTCCTCGGCTTAGCAGGTTACTACAGGAGGTTCATTGAAAATTTCTCGAAGGTTGCTAAGCCAATGACAGAATTGCTAAAGAAGGACAAGAAATTTGCTTGGACTGAAGGTTGTGAAGTCAGCTTCCAAGAATTGAAGAAGAGACTTGTAACAGCACCAGTGCTATGTCTGCCAGATTTGGAAAAGGATTTCCAAGTATATTGTGATGCGTCTCATCAAGGTTTGGGTGCCGTACTTATGCAAGATGGTAAAGTCGTGGACTATGCTTCGAGACAACTCAAAACACATGAAGTAAACTATCCTACTCATGATTTGGAGTTGGCCTCTGTCGTCCATGCACTCAAAACATGGAGACATTACCTTTTGGGAAAGCGTTGTGAAGTATTCACCGATCATAAGAGTTTGAAGTATATCTTCACCCAGAAGGAAATCAATATGAGACAAAGGAGATGGCTAGAGTTTATTAAAGATTACGACTTAAGTTTGCAATACCACCCCGGTAAAGCAAATGTAGTAGCAGATGCTCTAAGTCGTAAGACGTTTGTAAATGGCCTTACCAAAGGAGAATTGCCAGATGACTTGTGTAAGCAATTCAAAGAACTCAGATTGGAGATTGTGCCTGAAGGACATCTCATGTCTTTGGATGTTCAACCCACTTTGTTGGACAAGATCCGAGAAGCTCAGAAGACTGATAAGGAAATTGAGAAGATTAAGGAAAATATAAGTCTAGGGAAAGCTAAGAGTTTCCATATAGACGAACAAGGTACTTTATGGCACGGGAAACGTATATGTGTTCCACAAGACCCGGAGTTGCGGAAACTGATCTTACAAGAAGGTCACAACTCTCCGTATTCTATTCACCCGGGAAACACCAAGATGTATATGGATATGAAAGAAAGATTTTGGTGGAACAATCTAAAAAGGGACATCGCCGAGCATATTGCTTTGTGTGATGTGTGTAGCAGAGTAAAAGCGGAGCATCAGAAACCAGCGGGTTTGCTTCAACCACTGCCTATTCCTGAATGGAAGTGGGAAAATATCGGTATGGATTTCATTACCGGATTACCAAGGACAAGGTCAGGGTATGATTCCATATGGGTAGTAGTGGATCGCCTAACTAAAGTGGCTCATTTTATACCCGTGAAGACAACTTATACCAGTGCCAAGTTAGCCAAGATCTACATGAGCAGAATTGTATGCCTTCACGGTGTGCCTAAGAGTATAGTGTCTGATAGAGGAACTCAGTTTACTTCTCATTTCTGGAGACAGCTTCATGAATCTTTGGGAACAAGGTTGGAATTCAGCACTGCTTTTCATCCTCAAACTGATGGACAAACAGAAAGGACTAACCAAATTCTTGAAGACATGTTGAGGGCATGTGCCCTAGACTATGGAGCAAGTTGGGATGAAAGTTTGCCTTACGCAGAGTTCTCTTACAATAACAGTCATCAATCTAGTATTGGAATGGCACCATTTGAGTTACTCTACGGAAGGAAGTGTACCACCCCATTGCTATGGAATGGAGTGGGAGAAAGGAGTTTGTTTGGACCTGATCTTATCAAGGACGCTGAAGAGAAAGTCAAGTTGGTCAAGGACAGGTTGAAGATAGCACAGTCCCGACAGAAAAGCTACGCGGATTCTAAGCGTAGAGAAGTCACCTACGAAGTTGGAGATAGAGCTTATCTTAGAGTATCACCACTTCGTGGAGTGAAAAGATTTGGAGTCAAAGGAAAGTTGGCACCAAGATATGTTGGGCCATTCAAGATTCTAAGTCGCAAGGGAGAAGTTGCATATGAAGTTGAATTGCCAGAATCTCTGTCAGCGGTCCATAATGTGTTTCATGTGAGTCAGCTCAAGAAATGTCACCCAGAGATGGAAGAATCATCTTTGAAGGATACCATACCTTTGGAAGAAGTCCAACTAGAAAGTAATCTCACCTATGAAGAAAAGCCTGTCAAGATTCTTGAGACCGCAGAAAGAGTCACAAGGACAAAAACTATCAAGTTCTGCAAAGTGCAATGGAATCATCATTCCGAAGAGGAAGCAACATGGGAAAGAGAAGATGATCTTCAGAAAGACCACCCTCACCTATTTGCTAGCCAATCCGAATCTCGAGGGCGAGATTCATCCTAAGGGGGTTAGATTTGTAACATCCCTAAATTCATATTCCAAAACTCATGCATATCATCCTTGCATTCATCATCATTTAGAGATTTTCTCAAAATCATTTCAGAAAAACAGAAGCTTTTGATGTTATGATTTTATGTGGACAGATTTAATTCAAAAGACCTACACCATTTGAAACTTGAATGTTTAGGAACTTGTTTGCTTGCCCCATTGTTGGAAAAGTTTAGGAGAGAAGGGTTAGCCAAAGTTTCAAATTTAGAAAGAAATTCAAAATCCCTTTTCCAAACATTTTCAAAACAGATGCAAAGCCTCTGTTGTTTGAAATCCAAGTTTGACCAAGCCCTTACAGAATAACCACATGGTTAAATAACAGATTTTAGAAACCATAGTACCCTGCAAAATCCCCAGAATTGTTTGAATTCAAAAAGGATTTGATTTCATACCTAAATCATTCCTGAAAAACCAAATTAGAAAAGAAAAAGAAATAAACAAATGAAAAGGGCCAAGCGCCAGGTTTCTGGCCCAGCAAAGGATCGAGCCCAACTAGCCCACCCGGGAGTTCCCTTTTCTTTTCTCACGCACGAGCGCACAAGTTCAGCCACTGACGACCATACCCCACCTCCACCTCGCGCCTTTCGCTGACGAGCGGGCCCTGTCCACGCTGTCATCGTCTTCCCCAAACCACGCCCGCGACCACGTCGCAGCTGCAGTCACTGCCGGTAATGGCGCGGCTTAATTGGGCATTAAAACTCGGGCGTTTCCTGTCGAGGCACCGGCTATAAGATCCCCACCTCCTCGCAGTCATTTTTCCCCAGCCAATTCTACACTCACGCCACCAGGCTGCCCACGACTCTCTCAAACCCGCCGCAGACAGAGCAACTCCGACGATCGATTCAGGTGAGCTCCGTGCGCCCCTTCCCCTCTGGATTGTTCGAGCCACTTTGTAATCTCCTGGCGCACCTCCTAACCCCACCATCTCATCCTGTATTGCCCCAGGTCACCGTATTCGCTTGACACCGTAAGCACCTGACGACCACCCCAACTCCGACGACCAATCTAAGTAAGTCCTGTGCACCCCTTGCCTTTTCATTCACACGAGCGTGTTCGCAACTGTCTTGCGCACTTCCTGAACCCTTTGATTCGTGTTAGGGCAACGCGGAGCCTCGGCAACGACTCCGACAACATCCACCCGACGCCAGACGAAACTCCGACGAGATCCAGAGCCCATCTCCGAGCGCCCCTCCGCAAACCAGTACCACGACAAGCTTCAGCACGTCTTGGCGGATCTGGTAAGCACCTTCCTGCTTCCTGGAGCGATGTAGAACGCCGGCGCCGCCGTAGCCAGACGCGCCGCCGCCAGTTAACGCCGCTAGCACCGCCAGATTGTGGCTTGATGGTTTGGTCCGTTGGATCTGCATCGTAGGGCTAGGATAGATCTTGAACGAAGGGGTACGCGCGCATCTGAGCCGCCAGATCCCACTTAGATCGTGCGGTCCGCAGAACCCGATCCAACCGAAGCGGTACGCACCAATAGGGACACGACGCGTGGCAAGGGTTAGAAATAAAAACAGATTAAAAACCATATTTTGATCCAAATTTCAAATGCTTATAACTTTTGATTGCCACGTTGGATTTTTGCAAACTTTATATCGTTGGATTCAGTGAAACAAGACCTTTCTGAATATCCAATGTGTTTAGCAAATAGAACAGTTAACATGACTTTATTTGTAGAAACATGTTTAAGGCTATTTTAAATATAGATTTATTTTGGTAAATTGTATTAGTGCCAAATAAGTTTAGTTGGCAAACTTGTGACTTGTTAAGTTTCTGTAAACATGTTTTGATAGAGTTTTCAAAATCACCACTTAGTAAATTCTTGCATGCATGCATTCATATTATTTTTGATTGAATAAAATTGTGTGTAATTGTATGCTATAATTTTTGTGTAGATCTTGCTAGTGATTGTGATTGTGAAGAGTGCTACTCTCACCACTACCAAGGCAAGTGATATTTTCATGAATATTTCTATCCTAAGTTTTTGTACTTGCATTAGATATTTTGCTAAGTCTTGCATGCTATTTTTGCCTAGTGCTAAGTTGGGAAATCCTAATTAGTGTAGAATTGTAAAATTGCTAGGGAATTTTCCTAAATTAAGTTATCTTACCATGCTTAGCCTAGCTATTTAGCAAACAAGGGTTGGTGAAAATCTATACTTACTATGATGAAAATATTTCTAAGTCATGAGACTTATACTTTCCTAATAAAACAACTAAGTTAAATGAACCTCCTGGGTGGAATGGAAGGATTGGGTTATGTTGAGTGGTTACACAAGGCCATGGACTTGGGTTGTGTATCTCACTTGTGGTATGCCACCCAGGCACAAAGGGATTTGGAGGCCAAGTGTTGAGAAAGCTTACAGTGCAACCACTTGGCAATATGGGCTCTGCCTTGATCACATAGGTTGCTAGAACTTAGTCACTTGGACAGTTGGTGGTAGTGGGAATGATAGGATGGAGCGCGTCCATTTGACTAAGGAAAGGCTTCTGAAAGGTCCTGTCTTGGGAAACCAAGTCTGGTGGGGAAAGTGCACAACCTCTGCAGATGGAAAAACCTAAGTACTTAGCCCAGTCCAAGGAAATGGACAACTTGAGCAGCAAGACATGGAAGCTACAAGAATCTCATCACTCCAACTTCTAAGTAAAATTTGTGGGAGAACTGTTGGGGTTCGTAGCATGGAAAACAAAAATTTTCTATCGCATACAAACAAACAAGCCAAGATCTATCTACTAGATTGTAGCAACGAGTCGATAGAGGAACTCACCCTCGAAGATTCCAAAGCGGTTAACGAGAGCAGATTCTCGTGGGTGATGTAGTCGTACACTTCCGATCTCAAGATCGCGTAGACGATCCTTCCGGCGCCACGTTCCGGCAGCGCTCCCGCAGTCGGTCACACATTCGGTACTCGACGAAGACCTTCCCCTCCCTTGTTCCAGCAGGCAGCGGAGGTTGTAGCACTCTCCTCGCGATTCCGGCAGCACAACGGCGTGGTACCGGAAGTAGAGGGGAGATCCCGCAGGGCTTCGCCTTAAGCCGGTGCGAGTATGGTGGAGCTTATGAGAGAGGCTATTAGTGGTCTAGTAATTAGACACACCAATTAGAAGGCTCTAAACCAATTAGAAGGCTCTAAACCGCAGGCTAAAGCAATTAGAAGCTCTAAACCAAAACGGCTCTAAACCGGAGGTAGAAGATAGGAACTTGTGTGTCTCAAGGAGGAGCCCTGCCCCTCCTTTTATAGGTGGAGGGGCTGGCGCGCCAGGGAAGGGGAGGAGAGTCCCTCCCCAACTCGGCCAAGGCTGGGCGCCGGCTTGGAGGAGAGGAACTCCTCCTCCAAGTTGGTTTCAACCTCCTCTTGCTTGTTTCCCACAGTTTCCTGTTTCCCACAGTTTCCTGTTTTCCACAGTTTCCTGTTTTAGCCGTTTGACTTTCAAACTGGCAATTTGACTTTCATGTTTTTGGAACAGCAAGAACACTTAGTACATGATGCAATCATTCAATGACACACTCATGTACCCTCCCCCCCCCCGGAGTGCCGGACAATCCGGACCCTTCTAGAACATTCCCGATGAAAACACCGGAATCATTCCCGAACTCCGAAATGGAACTTTCCTTATATGAATCTTATTCTCCGGACCATTCCGGATCACCTCGTGATATCCCGGATCCCATCCGAGACTCCGAACAACATTCGGTCTCTTTCTCATAATACCATAACTACTCAAACAACGTCGAATCCTTAAGTGTGTCTCCCTACGGTTCGTGAATTATGCGGACATGATCGAGACACTTCTCCGAACAATAACCAATAGAGGAATCTGGAAATTCATATGGCTCCCACATATTTCTACGATTACTTTGCGATCGAATGAACCACTTACATACGATACCAATTTCCCTTTGTCTCACGATATGTTACTTATCCGAGGTTATGATCGTCGGTATCTCTGCATACCTAGTTCAACCTCGTTACCGATAAGTACTCTTTTCTCGTTCCCGTGATATGTGATCCCTTGTGACCTAGTCACATGCTTGCAAGCTAATTGGATGACATTCCACCGAGAGGGCCCAGAGTATATCTATCCGTCATGTGGATGGACAAATCCCACTCTTGATCCATGTGTTTCAACCAATACTTTCCGAACACTCAATGCCACCTTTATAGCCACCATGTTACGGTGTGGTGTTTGATGACATCAAAACATCCATCCGGTAAAGGTGATATGCATGATCTCATGGTCGAAGGAATTAGGTTACTATGTATCAGAAAGCATATAGCAATTGAACTATTGAAATGACTTGATCTTTATGCTACGCTTATCAATAGGAGTATGTCCACCATATCATTCTCCTAACGATATGATCTTTGTTGTTGATAACATCTCAATGTTCATGATATGGAAACCACAATCATTTAATCAACCAACAAGCTAGTGAAGTATAGAGGCTATACTAGGGACTTCAATTTAAGTTTACAATTCACACAAGTATTAATGTTTCCTTGTTAATACTATTATAGCATGAATATAAACATTTATCATAAGTGTGAAGATATGATAATAACCACTTTATTATTGCCTCTTGGGCATATCTCCAACAGTCTCCCACTTGCACTAGAGTCAATAATCTAGTTTCAAACCTTTGTGTATTCAACACCTATGGCTTTCCGATGTTGTATGTACACAATTGCTAGTGGTCAACTGATCTCCGGATCTGACACTTCCAGGTCCGTGTGTAATTGCATGTCTTTGCGTCTCTACGCATCACTCATTCTCTAATGAGATGGCTTTGTATAAATTTGGTCTTTCGGTGTGACCTTTAGCTCTTTGGGGTTAAAACATGTTGATAATATTGTCGCACAATATATATTCATAGTATTATCCCACTGTGAACTACACCTAGTTTGATAACAAACTACTTGACACAAATGCCCTCTTTTGCTGCTAAAACAGCAGTCATATACTTAGCCTTTTGTTGTAGTATCTGTCACAATGTCTTAACTTTGGAAATCATCCAAATCCATTATGGAACTCACTTTCCATTATATTGTGCCACCCTTAGTTTAGATTGAGATAAACTTAATTTGTACTTTGTGACAAAGCTAGTATCAATGTAGTACTTTTACAATGAACTAACCATATATTTGTCACTTCTACAAATATTATACTCTTAGTTCTTTCAAAAGATCATAAGAATATCCTTACTATTGTCCAATGATCATCTTACGAATCATTCTGGTATATGCTCATAACATTTAGAGCATAGGACATATCTGGATTTGTACATATCACAGTATGATTGATATAAATACTCTTTGTGATTTCATACATCAAGTATCAATCTATACTTGATTATTTGTTTCACTTTACCAAATGTCAATACACTTGAATATATCATCAACATTGAACTCATTCAATCCTTTCTGTGCGACAAGAACCTCTCTTGTAGTTTCTATATTGAACTCATTCAATATCTTGTCTATGTACTTCTGGCACAACCATATTAGCGTCTATTGATGCCAAATATTTGGGTTTTGCCTAAGTCTTTCATCGGGATGAAATTCTTAATATGTGTTAATAAAAGATACATCTTTTCTAATCAACAATATGTACTCCACATAATGTATTAGAAAAATGTCTTAGCGCTCCCACTTAATTTCTTGCAAACGCAAGCATCTCCATCGTCTCTGATGAACTTTTAAACTCCTTTAACAGTTTCATCACAGTGAAGATTCCAACTCCGCGATGCTCACTTTAACCATTGAAGTTTGCATATACTTTTAGCATCCTTTTGAATTAACAAAACCCTATGGACCGTGTTATGCACATGTCCTAGGTAACGATTCTATTAGAAGAACTTGTTTTGTTTATTCAACTACCATATAACAAATTATATGTAGTGGTTGCTACATCAATCCGTCTAGACTAAATATCACTATGACAGATCAAATCTTGTCATAGTCAACCTTTGAACATTGTTGTGAACTTTTTCCCAACATGTCAACTATTTCATAGATGTGAAACATCCATGTCTATTTCTTTATAGATCCAGACACAACTGTAAGGTCTTACACCTTTCTCGAGGGTCCTTCAAGTTCAAAACTTGATTTCTCGTGTATGGAACTATCACGGTTTTTATGGCTTCAAGCCATTTGACGGAGTCAGAGCCCATCATCGCTTCTTTGCATGTAGTACGTTCATTATTCTCAAATCTTGGTATTTGATTGTTTACTCGACCTACTTGGTTCAATAGAAACTTTGACCTTCGTAATCACAACCTTTGAGGCACGTGAGCCATGAGCATTGTTGCTGCCTCCGGAACACTTTTCGGTGCTGCGCAACTCTGCACATATAGCTAAGGTTCTTTTAACCTTATCAAAGTTCTATTGTCCTCCCACTTTTCTTTTCACGAAAAATTCCTTCAAAAAGAAATTTGACGTTCTAAGCGACAAACACTTTTGTCTCTGGTGTTATGGAGGAATACTTAACAGTTATTCGAAATAACATACAAAGACAGGTTCATCCGACTTTGGTTGCAAACATCTTTCTTATGCAAAGCATACCAATGTTTAAGAAAGGACAACTTGGGTTTTATCCCAAACCATAACTTTATATGGTGTCATTTCAACGGATTATGATGGAGCTCTTTTCAGTGGAAAAACAGTAATCTCTAAAGCTTTTAATCTTTAAAATATAATGGCATTTTTATGAACTACACCTTCGATCTTACCATGTCAAACAAGGTTTAATTACATATCTCGAACGCTCCATACTCTTATGGTGTTTCGGGAAAATGCAAATCCATGGAACGATTCCTTAAATCTTAGGTATTATGCTAAACTTGTAACTCAAATATCTTTCTTTATGATCTTATCATAAACTGTTTATATTCTTGTTACAATGATTTTGCACTTCATCTTGAAAGTCTTTGAACTTTTCAAATGTTTCTTACTTTATCCTTATTAAGTAAATATTCATATATTCACTCAAATTTTTGGAGAAAGCATATGAAGTTGAAATCCATCGCTCTTGACTACACATAATGGATTTCGTACAACAATATGTACAAGTTCCAATAAGCTAGTCATTCGTTCCCTTTTGGCCTATGAACGAAGTTTTAATTATCTCTAGGAAAGTTTCACAAGCGTCATTTGATCAAAAATCAAAAACTCCAAAATTCCATCCACATGGAGTTTCTTCATGTTTTCTTTCCAATATAATTTAAACGGCGATGTCACTTCCTAAGTTATCTTTCAATCAATTTGTCTTTCGACATTTTTAGCACTAGTTTTATGGATGTGATTTCTCCAACAAGATTTGTGAATCATCCATCTTTTATGGATTATGGCAATTATTTGAACAACTCTTTTGTTCTCATAATACCTGATAAAACAAATCTTGAAGGCAAGCTTTGATGTTTAACGAGCAACACAATAACCCTTTATTTGTTCTCGATGAACATCATCACATATTCTTTTGCTAGTTACTTAGGCCATTGTAGTTCATGAATTGTGTTGTTTCGTATGATGATTCACACCAACAAATTCAGTATCAAATACTTGAGAACCACATTGTTTAATAAGCAAAGAATATAGCCATAACATGTATATCATCTATATACTTAAACTGAACAATTCTAGTCTTTTCTTTTCTGCCATATATTTATGAGATTCTCTTTCAGTATTTCCTTTTCTGTTTGAAAGAATCTATCAACATCAATAGTGGAGTCATACATATGACACATAGTCCAAAGCGTGTATAGTTAAATACCAATGTCTTTGGACTTGCACTTTGAAGTAGATCACCATCATCAAATGTTTGGTGTTCTTTCAAATTCCTTTCTTTAGTAATCTCTTGGTGTAGTAAATATTTTACCTACATCAAATATTCACCCTTATTATGGAATTATCCATGATCAAGTTACTATTAGCTTGTAACGGTGAATCGTGAGTATAATGTTGCTCTCCAAAACCTTTTGGAGGATTAGGACAACAAGTGTCTCCAACCTTTTTGCAAATTCTCATCAAATATGAGAACATGACTTTTGCCATATTATACTCTATCATGTTGCAACCAAAACTTCGTTTCAGATATCACAATATCTTCCACACATCATGGTTTCTGAAACAACTCTTTCAGATCCTAGATAACCTTGATATTAAGACAATTCTTTGAATATCAAGAATCATGGAGACAAACATGATACACTAACACTTGGAATTGTCACTCTTGTTTTAATACCAATTATTAAACTTCATGGAGTAACCGGAACTTACTGAAAGTTTGCAATAGGACTTTTAAACTTTAGATTAACACTTCAAAACAATACGATACCAGTTCATAAAGTAACTAACCAGAATTCTATAGTTCTATCATCTCAATTATAACTAAGTGCAAGGTGGTAAACGGATGCCAATGACTACAACAACTATGCAATTTCACTTTGATTTAGTTTATGATAAATTGAGTTCTAATTAATAATTAAATTAATCTAGGTGAACTCCCACTCAAAACAATATCCCTCACATTGTTTTAGTGATCACACGAACCAAATCCACCACATCAAAACCGATCATCACGAGAGTTGATGTAGCTTCAATGGCGAACAATCAACATGTTCATCATATCTACTATATGACTCATGCTCTACCTTTCGGTAATCCGTGTTCCTGAGGCCATGTCTGTACATGCTAGGCTCGTCAAGATCAAACCTTAGCTACCGCATAAGCAAATCTGGCTTGCTTACGTTGTATACACTTGCGGAATCTAACACACCCGATCATCACGTGGTGCTTCGAAACAACAAGCTTTAGCAACGGTGCTAACTAAGGGTGAACACTTTATGACTTGAAATTCATGTGCATGAGGGATCATCTTATAATGCTACCGTCGTCTACTAAGCAATACAAGATGCATAAAGGATTAACATCACATGCAATTCATAATATGTGATATGATATGGCCTTTCTTCTTCGTGCTTCTGATCTCCATCTTCAAGCACGAACATGATCTCCATCATCACCGGCATTGCATCAAGGTCAATGACGCTTCTCCATGGTTGTCGTCCACCAGCTTCAACTATTACAACTACTTTGAATAGACACGCGGGTCTTAACAGAAATTTAAAGACAACCATATGGCTCCTGCCGGTTGCCGACTTACAATAAGGAACATTGCATACATCATATATAATCACAATCATGGCCATATCACATCACTGCACACCCCTGCAAAACAAAGTTTAGACGCCTCTACTTTCTTTGCATATTTTACGTGGTTTGGGGCTTTCAATAAGTGTCGTTCTAACTTACGAACAAGAACCACAACATTGATACTAGTATTGTTAATCACCCGTTGTAAATTGGATCTTAACTATGCTAGGAGAAACAGGCACCCGCAAAGCCACTTATGCAATACAAGTTGCATGTCAAGCGTGGAGCAGGTCTCATGAACGATGTCATGTAAGGTTAGCCCGGGCCGCTTCATCCCAACATACCGCAAGATGCAAAGTACACAAGAAGCAATCGACAATAAAAGCATCAACGCCCACAATGACCATTGTGTTCTACTCGTGCAACAGATCTACATATAGACACGGCTCTGATACCACTGTTGGGGTTCGTAGCATGGAAAACAAAATTTTTCTATCGCATACAAACAAACAAGCCAAGATCTATCTACTAGATTGTAGCAACGAGTCGATAGAGGAACTCACCCTCGAAGATTCCAAAGCGGTTAACGAGAGCAGATTCTCGTGGGTGATGTAGTCGTACACTTCCGATCTCAAGATCGCGTAGACGATCCTTCCGGCGCCACGTTCCGGCAGCGCTCCCACAGTCGGTCACACATTCGGTACTCGACGAAGACCTTCCCCTCCCTTGTTCCAGCAGGCAGCGGAGGTTGTAGCACTCTCCTCGCGATTCCGGCAGCACAACAGCGTGGTACCGGAAGTAGAGGGGAGATCCCGCAGGACTTCGTCTTAAGCCGGTGCGAGTATGGTGGAGCTTATGAGAGAGGCTATTAGTGGTCTAGTAATTAGACACACCAATTAGAAGGCTCTAAACCAATTAGAAGGCTCTAAACCGCAGGCTAAAGCAATTAGAAGCTCTAAACCAAAACGGCTCTAAACCGGAGGTAGAAGATAGGAACTTGTGTGTCTCAAGGAGGAGCCCTGCCCCTCCTTTTATAGGTGGAGGGGCTGGCGCGCCAGGGAAGGGGAGGAGAGTCCCTCCCCAACTCAGCCAAGGCTGGGCGCCGGCTTGGAGGAGAGGAACTCCTCCTCCAAGTTGGTTTCAACCTCCTCTTGCTTGTTTCCCACAGTTTCCTGTTTCCCACAGTTTCCTGTTTTCCACAGTTTCCTGTTTTAGTCGTTTGACTTTCAAACTGGCAATTTGACTTTCATGTTTTTGGAACAGCAAGAACACTTAGTACATGATGCAATCATTCAATGACACACTCATGTACCCTCCCCCCCCCCCGGAGTGCCGGACAATCCGGACCCTTCTAGAACATTCCCGATGAAAACACCGGAATCATTCCCGAACTCCGAAACGGGACTTTCCTTATATGAATCGTATTCTCCGGACCATTCCGGATCACCTCGTGATATCCCGGATCCCATCCGAGACTCCTAACAACATTCGGTCTCTTTCTCATAATACCATAACTACTCAAACAACGTCGAATCCTTAAGTGTGTCTCCCTATGGTTCGTGAATTATGCGGACATGATCGAGACACTTCTCCGAACAATAACCAATAGAGGAATCTGGAAATTCATATGGCTCCCACATATTTCTACGATTACTTTGCGATCGAATGAACCACTTACATACGATACCAATTTCCCTTTGTCTCACGATATGTTACTTATCCGAGGTTATGATCGTCGGTATCTCTGCATACCTAGTTCAACCTCGTTACCGATAAGTACTCTTTTCTCGTTCCCGTGATATGTGATCCCTTGTGACCTAGTCACATGCTTGCAAGCTAATTGGATGACATTCCACCGAGGGGGCCCAGAGTATATCTATCCGTCATGTGGATGGACAAATCCCACTCTTGATCCATGTGTTTCAACCAATACTTTCCGAACACTCAATGCCACCTTTATAGCCACCCTGTTACGGTGTGGTGTTTGATGACATCAAAACATCCATCCGGTAAAGGTGATATGCATGATCTCATGGTCGAAGGAATTAGGTTACTATGTATCAGAAAGCATATAGCAATTGAACTATTGAAATGACTTGATCTTTATGCTACGCTTATCAATAGGAGTATGTCCACCATATCATTCTCCTAACGATATGATCTTTGTTGTTGATAACATCTCAATGTTCATGATATGGAAACCACAATCATTTAATCAACCAACAAGCTAGTGAAGTATAGAGGCTATACTAGGGACTTCAATTTAAGTTTACAATTCACACAAGTATTAATGTTTCCTTGTTAATACTATTATAGCATGAATATAAACATTTATCATAAGTGTGAAGATATGATAATAACCACTTTATTATTGCCTCTTGGGCATATCTCCAACAAGAACAAGGGTGAAGGATCCCAATGTCTATTGGTGGTTTCTTGGGAAGTTTTTGATAAAGAAAAACTTAGTGATTTCAACTAATAGGTAAAACTTATTTTCAAGCAAAGCAAGCCAAGCTACACTTAGCCAAAGTGCATATAGTAATATAGTCCACTTAAAATATACTAAGGTATCACTTGCCAATACTATTCCAAAGTATTGACCCTTTGTGGCTGTAACTTGTGATGTTGCAGGTTACTCCGATGAGGAGTAGGAGTCATGAGTCTACACTCAACATGCTTGCCTGTGGCACATGAAGATGAAGACTTATGTTTATTTACTTATTCCTTAAACTCTTGTATTAGGCCAATGGCCCTGAGTTGTAAAAGACTATGTTTTATCTCTGGAATGAATGTAATAAACGACCTTTGTATCTGTGTACTTCATCTTAAACTGTGGATGCTAGCATTGATCCAGGGACTAGCATTGCAATCACAGGGATCCTTTCCTTTATAAAGGAGGGGTCTAACAGAAATGGTGTGTCGGAACGTCGTAATCGTACTTTATTAGATATGGTTCGATCTATGATGTCTCTGACGGACTTGTCGTTGTCATTTTGGGGTTATGCACTAGAAACTGCTGCATTCACTTTAAATCGGGCACCATCTAAATCCGTTGAAAAGACACCGTATGAATTATGGTTTGGAAACAAACCTAAGCTGTCATTTCTTAAAGTTTGGGGATGCGATGTTTATGTGAAGAAACTTCAACCGGATAAACTCGAACCCAAAGCAGAAAAATGCGTCTTCATAGGATACCCTAAAGAAACTATTGGGTATTCCTTCTATCACAGATCCGAGGGCAAGGTTTTTGTTGCCAAGAATGGATCCTTTCTAGAGAAGGAGTTTCTCGCGAAAGGTGTGAGTAGTCGGAAGGTAGAACTCGAAGAGGTTGTGGAACCTTCTCTTCAAAGTATGGCGAGTAGCGCAGCGCCGGAAGTTGTTCCGGAGTTGGCTCCACCTGTTGAAGAGGGAACTAATGATAATGATCATGAAACTCCGAAAGAGAGTACTACCGAACCTCGCAGGTCAAACAGGACGCGTGCAGCTCCCGAGCTGTACGGAAATCCTGTCATGAATTTCATAGTTGATGAAAATGATGACCCTGCGACGTATGAAGAAGCGATGATGAGCCCGGATTCCAACAAATGGTTAGAAGCCATGAAATCCGAGATGGAATCCATGTATGAAAATCAAGTTTGGAACTTGGTGGAATTACCTCACGACCGAAAGGCCGTGGAGAACAAATGGATTTTCAAAAGGAAAACTGATGCTGATGGTAATGTGACCATCTATAAAGCTCGACTTGTCGCAAAGGGGTTTCGACAAATTCAAGGAGTTGACTATGATGAGACTTTCTCTCCCGTAGCAATGCTAAAGTCAGTTAGGATTATGTTAGCAATTGCTGCATATTTCGATTATGAGATATGGCAGATGGATGTCAAAACCGCGTTTCTCAATGGTAATATTGAAGAAGAGTTGTATATGATACAACCAAAGGGTTTTGTCGATCCTAAGGATGCTAACAAGGTGTGCAAGCTTCAGCGATCCATCTATAGATTGAAGCAAGCATCACGAAGTTGGAATCTCCGCTTTGATGATGTGATCAAAGAGTTTGGATTTGTCCAAACTCATGGAGAAGCTTGTATTTACAAGAAAGTGAGTGGGAGCAATGTGGCATTTCTGATATTATATGTGGATGACATATTATTGATCGGAAATGATATAGATCTTTTAAACAGTGTTAAAAGTTATCTAAACAGCAAATTTTCAATGAAGGACCTAGGTGAAGCATCATACATATTAGGCATAAAGATCTATAGAGATAGATCTAGGCGCCTAATAGGGCTATCGCAAAGTACATACCTTGATAAGATTTTAAAGAAGTTTAAAATGGATGGAAGTAAGAAGGGGTTCTTACCTATGTTGCAAGGCAAGACATTGAGTAAGACTCAAAGTCCGGCTTCGGCGGAAGAAAGAGAGATAATGGACAAAGTCCCCTATGCTTCAGCCATAGGCTCTATAATGTACGCCATGCTATGTACAAGACCGGATGTGGCACATGCTATTAGTTTGACTAGTAGGTACCAATCGGATCCAGGTTCGGAACACTGGATAGCGGTCAAGAATATCCTTAAGTACTTACGAAGAACTAAGGATATGTTTCTTGTATACGGAGGTGAAGAAGAGCTCGTCGCTAAGTGTTATGTCGACGCTAGCTTTGACACCGATCCGGATGACTCTAAGTCTCAATCCGGATACGTATTTCTCATGAATGGCGGAGCGGTTAGTTGGAGGAGCTCCAAACAACCTGTGGTAGTGGGATCAACAACGGAGGCCGAATATGTTGCTGCTTCAGAAGCGGCTCAGGAAGCAGTTTGGATGAAGGAGTTCATATCCGAACTAGGAGTGGTGGCAAACGCGTTGGACCCAATGGTGATCTATTTTGACAACAATGGTGCCATTGCCAATGCCAAAGTGCCAAGGTCTCACAAGCATTCCAAGCATATTAAGCGCCGGTTTCACTCCATCCGCGAGCATGTCAAGGATGGAGATATAAAGATTTGTAAAGTACATACAGATCTCAATGTAGCAGATCCGTTGACTAAAACTCTCCCTAGAGCAAAACATGATCAACACCAGAACTCAATGGGTGTTAGATTTATCACTATGTAACTAGATTATTGTCTCTAGTGCAAGTGGGAGACTGAAGGGAATATGCCCTGAGAGGCAATAATAAAGTGTTTATTATGTGTATTCCAAGTATATGATAGATGTTTATTTTGCATGCTATAATTGTATTAATACGGAAACTTTAATACATGTGTGTTTAATAAACAAACAGAAAGTTCCTAGTTATGCCTCTCTCATAAACTAGCTCGTTGATTAACAAGACGATCAAGGTTTCCTGATCATGGACATTGGATGTTGTTAATAACGGGATCACAACATTAGTGTAATGGTGTGATGAACATTCATCCGAAGTATAGCATTACGATCAAAGTCATTGAGTTTATATTGCTATAACAACTTACGAAGTGATCCTAATCCTTAGACCATGAGATCATGTCAATCACTAACACCGGAAGAGTTTCTTGATAACATCAAACGTCACACCGTAACAGGGTGATTATAAAGATGAATTCAGAACTAATAAAGTGTTATGTTGAGGCTCATGGATCGAGAGTGGAATTTGTTCATCCCGATGACGGATAGATATACTCTGGGCCCTCTCGGTGATATCACATTGATTAGCTTGCAAGCAAGTGATTTGATCACTAGAATGTTATATCACAGGAACAAGAAAAGAGTGCATGTCGGTAACGAGATCAAACTAGGTATGGAGATACCGATGATCGAATCTCGGACATGTAATATATCGTGAAACAAAGGGATTAAGATACTAGCATAAAAGGTTCCGACGATCACAAGAAAGTCATCGTTGAATGTGTGGGAGTCAGTATGGGTCTCCAGATCCCGCTTCTGATTATTGATCCGAGAGGGGTCTCGATCATGTCCGCATTATTCACGAACCGTAGGGTGACACACTTAAGAGACACCGACATCCAATTGGAGCAAATGTTTCATGCCGAAAGAATGAACAAGCGCAGGAATTTATTTCACTAGTTACGGAAACAGGTTTTCGGGTGAAATTGCATAAAGTGGTTATGCATGTGAAATAGAATTCTAGCAAGGGGTTATTTGTGAATGTTTTTCATTAAAGTAATTGACAAAATTCTGAATAAAATAAAAGAGTTTTATTTAATGAGAGTTTGCATTAAATTTGGTGGAAATTTAATGGGAATTTGAGTGGACTTTTGAGTGGAGGGAATTTAAAGGAGATTTGTGAGTGGAGTGTCCACCCACATGAAGAGGGGAGGGCAAGGGGCAGCCCCATGCATCGGCCACCCCCTTGGGGTTCCCCCCCTCCTCCTATAAAAGGATCCCCCCTCCTCACTTGTCTCTCACACCTCCTCGTGAAGGATCTCTCTCCCCCTCTAGAATTTATCCCCCATGGTCTCGGACTAGCGAGATACATGTTCCCGGTGGCTATTCGGCAAGAAAGAGTTGTGCTTCCGCTGCATCGCTGGAGCGAGGAGGTGGAGGTTGCTCGGTGCCTCGAACGTGTGTGCGAGCACGGATGCGCTGCTGATTTGCGGCGCTAGGACTTCCTCTCGATCTTGAGATCGGCAAGAGATCGTCTACATCAACCACGAGTTGAACTCGTTAAGCTTTGTCGGTCTTCAAGGGTATGTTCTCTACGGATATACATCCGCCCGTTGTTTGTATCTAGTAGATAGATCTTGGTATATAGTTCACATCGTAGGAAATTTTTTGTTTTCTATGCTGCGAACCCTACACCTCCAATCCCTCACCCTCATGTAAACAATAGAGGTGACCCACCTAAGCTTGAAGCATCTACTACTTTTGCTCAATGGCAATCTCTAATGAAAACTCATGTGCGCAGCTCTTGCATTGAACTTTGGAACATCATCGAATAAGGACTCTATATTGGGGATCCAAACAACTTGACAAGAAGAGAAGTTGTCAATAGTCAACTCAATGTCACCGCTTTGCACATGATTCAACAAGGATTGGGTACAAAGGATTACCCACACATTGAGCACCCCAACATCACCAAGGAATCTTGGGATGCTCTCATGGTGTTGTTTGTTGGAAATGAGAGCATGAGGAGGAACCGGTATGATGCACTAAGCAATGAAGCTGAAGGCTTCTACATGAAGGAAGGTGAAGATCATGAAGACATGTACCGTAGGCTCAAGACCACCGCCACCGCTTTCAGAAATGTGGGTGCCTCACATGTGGATGATGCTTGGATAAATAGGAAATATGTGAGTGCACTCATGCCCTTTGAGCCCACCGCCTGGAAGATCCTACAAGGAAGACACAACTAACACCTCATGACCTCCAATGAAGTTATGCAAGAGATGGCCTCTTTCAAGGTTGCCGCCAAGAATGCCAAAGATGCCCGTGCTCGTGCCCTTGGTATGAGCAATGTTGTCAACGTTTCTTTGAAGGCCAAAGTTGTGGAACATGGAGATGAAGATGATAGTGATGAAGGCCTCTCCATGGACCACCCCGATGATGTCAAGATTGCTCATAGTCAATATATGGCTTTCTATGCAAAGAACTTTTGGAAGAACCCTGCCAAGGCCAAGATGGAAATGCGACGAAGAAGCAACCCAAATGGGAAAAGAGAAAACACCACTAGATTGAGAACTTGCTTCAATTGTGGTGACCGCTATCACTTTTTGCGAGTTGCCCCTATGATAAGAGAGAAGATCATGGGGGTAAGCTCGTGTTGAAGAAAACTCCCAAAGCACCTTACAAGAAACCCTTCATCAAGAAGAATCCCATCAATAATAAGTCGGGAGAAATTGTCTTGATCACTCATGAAGAATACTCCTCCGACAATGAAGATGATGAAGATGAGGAAGAGGAAACATCTATTGGTGTGGCTGATCTAGCCACTACTTCTACTCCGACATTCTCACTCTTCGATTCTCCAAATGATAACACTCCCATCAATAACATCACTTGCCTTATGGCAAGAGGAACGGAGTTATCCTCATCATCTCACTCCACTCCCTTAGCTAATGATGAAAGTGATGATGAGATGTATCTTGATGTAAAAAGGGAATTAATTGCTTTCGATGAGTTTATTACTAACTTACAAGGGGATGCTAAGATACATTTTGGGAACATCTTATATCAACTTTCCCACACACAAGAGCTTCTAGATGTCAGGTGTAAACTTGGGAATGAACACATGATTGAGCTAGAGGCCCTAAACAATGCTCTAGAAGAAGAACAAGAGACTAGGATGTCTCTTGAACTAAAACTTGAAGGGCTTGATGAGTCCAATGACATTATTGTCAATAGACTCATCAAAGAACGTGATCATGCTATTTCTAAATGCAAAAGGGCTAAAAGGACAAGATTGAGTTTGGTGTGGTTCATGAAAAACTTGCCGAGGACTTTAGTTTGCTTGACAAGGCTCACAAGGCTTTGAAAAGTGAACTCTTGTCACTCACAAAGTCCCATGAAACGCTTCAAACTCAATTGGCCAATATTCCTTCACCTAGTAACTTCATTCCATCTAGTAGCACAACTATTCTTGAAGAAAATGCTAGGTTGAAGGGGGAGCTAGCCAAGGCCACATTTCCACAAGGTAACAAGTCCATTGATGATATTTTGAGTAAGCAAAGGCCGAGTTGTGAGAAAGGGGGCATTGGTTTTGTCTCCAAGGGCAAGAAGAAGAACAACAAGAAGAAGGCCAAGCCCACACAAGAGAAGAACAATACCATTGTGAATAGTAAGACCACAAGTGGTAAAACTATGTCTCATGATGATTTTGAGGGAAGTGCTAACCCTCACTATGTTCTAATGTGTGATTATTATGGTGATGTGTATGCATAATATGTTGGCCCATATGATGGTTATATTGCATGGTCTATTTGGGTCCCCAAGACCCTTGTTGCTAAAAAAAGAGGACCCATTGAAAAATGGGTACCTAAAAATTAGCTTGATCTTTTGTAGACATATGTTTCCGGAGGGTCAAAGTGGGTGCACAAGTCATATGACCGGAAGCTCGTCTATTGTCAAGGACTTAAAGCCAAATGATGATCAAATAACCGTGACATATGCCGACAAGTCAAAGTCTAAGGTAATGGGTTTCGGCAAGGTAGTGGTTGCTCACGATATTACACTCATGAACGTCATGCTTGTTGAGACCCTTGGATACAATTTACTTTCAGTCCGTTCTCTTGGAAAGATGGGCTTTGCCATCTTTGTTGATGATGATGATATTGTTGTCCTCATGTGCAGAAAGTCTCTCAAGGTCACTTTCGTTGGGTACGTCGAACATGACTTGTATGTGGTGGACTTTTCGGGACAAACCACTACAAGTGCGATGTGCTTATTCGGAAAGGCCGATGTGGGTTGGTTATGGCATCGCCGACTAGTCCATGTCAATATGAGAACTTTGCAAAGTCTCCACAAGGAGGGCCATATTGTTGGACTAAAAGAAAATGTTTCCTTTGCCAAAGATCGTGTTTGCAGGGCGTGTGTTCTAGGAAAGATGCATGATGCTCCCCACAAGCCAAAGAACCGCATCAAGTCCACCAAGATCTTGGAGCTCCTTCATGTGGATCTCTTTGGTCCTCCGTCTCATGCAAGTCTTGGTGGGAAGAAATATTATTTGGTGATTGTTGATTATTTTTCAAGATACTCCTGGGTATATGCGGTGACTCAGCATACCACTTCATGTGTAGTACACTATAGTCGTTTACATGACATCCACAGAACACCATTCTGTAAATATCACATCCCTCAGAGTGGTACAACAGAAACATTGCGGGTCCATATTACAAACATACACACGTTATTATAATTACAATACCGGAAGTTCAATACTTCCAAACGATTCAACTTACAAACCAAAATATAAGTGTTTTAGTGGAAGTTTCAAATTTAAAACTTAAACTCCAAATTGAGCTCAACAACTTATTGTTATATAAGGTTCATGTTGCTCGGCTCCAGTGTCTACTAAAAACTATAGTAATTAGTTTGACTCCAGGAACTCTCCTCCGTAGACGATGTCGTAATCCTCCCCTTCTATGGCTCCATACAAGTTGGGCTCTTCATAGAAGACCTCCTCTTAATTCTCAGATGTGTACATTGGAGTACCTTCGGGATTCTTAGAGTCTAAGCAAGGATTCAAAGGAAAGGATGAGTAACAGCGTTACCCAACAAGTTCATTATATGCAAAGTAGGAAGTTTGATGCTCTATCTACCACCTCGGACTATCAGTCTTTGGCATTATGCAATTTTCGTAAATCTTTCTTCAAAGATTGTTTTTATTATAAAAATCTATGACCATCAGCCTTCACAGGTTGACCAGAACTTTCATGGAGTTATTTTCCTGCCGCGTTTGTAGCTCCTTCCCGGAATAGGGAGTAACAAGTTACAGTTCTTACACTCTGCAGAGGTACGTTACTTTTCCCATGAGAAATCAACTCCTTGTTGCACAACCGGGCGTACTTTCCGTCCACAATTCCATGATGTGGGGCCCAGTAGTTGGTCCAAGCCAATCACTGCCCTCTCTGTGACCTCATATGTCTGCACGATCCTTCGGCTAGCTCACCTTCGTTAAGCCCCCTTTCGGGCAGGCTAAAACTCTAATGAGTTTCCAAAGACTCTATGACCCAGTGATGCCCGGATTAGTACCATTTACATGGACTATCTCCCTAAACACCATTCATAGATAATCTAGACACCAAAAGTGTGGGACGTAAGGGTGCCCACCCATATTTTGGATCCACACGAGGAATCACAACGTCACGTTAAGGTCGTCTTGCCTCCATACAAGAGGAAAAGGAGACAGCTGACTTCTCCGTCCATTTCCAAATCTCATGGTTAACGTGTAATATACAGCGTTAGAATCACTGATGTCATGGGTTATTAATCCCTATTTGTTCATCATTATTGCAATTAGAACCCTTAGTTCTATTGCTTCATCATATCATCACTTAGGATGATATCTAAAGTTTAGTATCTTGAGAAAATAGTGTTTTCTTTTACTATAGTATAAATGATAACACACAATTTGCAAATACTTTGATAAAGACTCTTCAAAGGACATGAGCAAGATATGAACTTGCCTTGTGATGGCAAGGTAGTGAAGTGTGATGCTTGCACTGGACCTTGAGCTTCTATGTCTACAAAAACATCATTATTGCCCGGTAAGGACAATATTTAAAGAAGCAAAATGATTATGCAAAGTACTATAATGCATCTTTTAACTTGATATGAATTTTCCCCACTAAAATTCTTTTTAATAATAAAGGATTTATAAATATTATCTTTTAATATTTATAACATATATTGAATAATTTTATTTCTTTCCCTTTTATTTGACTTTTATTGATTTAATAATTCTTTTAGGAATTATCACTTAAATAACAATTTTTTTTATTAAATATTTATTTAGTATTTTTCAAAAATACTAAAATATTAATATATAATGAAAGTGATTTTTATTTATTTTTATCATCTTTCAATAATTTTGTAAAATTCCATAAGGAATATATAAATTACAAAATTCTTAATAAAATTTATATGTCTAAAATTTTATATCTTAATTTATTTGGATAGTTAGGATTTTTGTGAATCCAAAAATATTTTATTTATAATTTTTGGATTTTTACTTTATTTTCTAGAATTTTATTGAGTTCAGGGGCATTTTGGTCTTTTCCTATTTATTAAAACAGATTTCAATTGACTTGGGCTGGCCATTTGGGCTTATTGGGCCCATGTGTCCCAATAGGACAGGCTCAAAACTATTACCCCGAGTGGTTTTCGGCCCACCCAGCCCACTCAATCACTCTGTCTCTCCTTCTTCTCATCTCCCCTCTATCCCTCGACCCCGTGGGGTTCTGGCGTCGCCACCGGCGATGGCCGCCGCTGTGGCCCTCCCTGGCCGCTGCCGTGGTGCAGGGCAAGGTTGGCGACTACGCTCGTTCATCTGGTCCAATTCGATTTGACTCCGGAG
The DNA here is from genome assembly GCA_916181665.1 of Avena sativa. Taxonomy (NCBI): domain Eukaryota; kingdom Viridiplantae; phylum Streptophyta; class Magnoliopsida; order Poales; family Poaceae; genus Avena; species Avena sativa. The sequence continues at coordinate 35,224,753 of OV702285.1, read as the reverse complement.
CTCCCCTGTGGCCAGGTTCACCCTGTTCCCGAACCCTAGGGTTTATGGAAAATGCTGCCGCTGCCGTCGTGGTCCCTCCTGTGGTGGTGTGCTGTGTTCGTGTGCTGATGTGGCTGCCGCCATGGCTGGTGCAGGTTGCAGCACCCTCTATGGTGCTCCCTGCACTGCCGCGGGCTCTTCGGTTAATCTGCTTCCTCTTTAATTCGTCAGCGAGGACCCCGGGTAAGTTGCCTCTGTGGATCTTGGTTCATCCTATCACCATGAATCTCTCTATGTGTATCTAGTGGCTACTTTTGCCTAGTGACTATGTTCTGATTAGGGTTCATCTCCTAATTAGGGTTCTTGTGCTGATTAGGGTTCATAACCCTTTGTTGCTCATTTCCATGATGCTTTAGATCTAGTGGTGATCTTCCATGAGCATGATGAATGATTGTTTGTTGTGGATCATTATTTGTAATTGGACTTGGTGATGCTAGTGGCTTGTCAGACTTCTTCCAGTGGTAATTTACTATGATCCAATGTTAGTGTTTATATGGAATCCCTAATTGGAAATGTTGTTGATCTGAGAACTTTCCACTGTCAAGATGTTTATACTGACAGTGATTCTATCATTAAGTGCTTACTGCATTTATAAATGTTGGCTTATATGAGACTATACATACTGAATATAATCATTACATGTTAATGATTTTCTGTGGGTGTATAGATGAGTTTGATGTTGATTCCTGGCATTTGGCTTCAGGAAGATGATATTTAGTGGCTTGTCCCTTTTATTTGTGAAATCTTAGTAAAGACTTGGATTAGCTCATTAGAACTTGTCCTTGTGATACCATTATAAACTGGCACACAAGTGATTGGGTCCTATTCCTGGGCTTAGCTCTGACAATGCTTGTGATTAATACTAGCAAGATAAAATGAAAGCTTATTTTAACTCTCCTACCTATGATGTTGGTCTGAGGCTTTAAGTCCTAGTTAGTTGAGCAGGTAGTTTGTTTGTAACTTGCAAGATTAGAGGTGCTACTCCCTCTGGAAGATGTTCCCTGGTCTGATAAGAACAAATGAAGAATTATTGAAGTTGTATATACTAACACCAAACTCTGTGAGGCTGGTCTGAGAGATTGATGCTTTTGGCTTAGTTTGATTTCTGATCTTTATACTTGAAATATCTAGGATAGATTCACATCACTTGGGTGATTATTGAGATATTGTTTCATAAAACAACACATGCTTCTATCTAGATAATATGATTAGATCATGTGATGGTTTTATGATACTCACCACAAAAACTGATGATTATGGAATTGGGTAGTGATGTTGATCTTCCTGATTAGGTCCTGTCCTTCACCTCTGAGGTTGTTCTTGTTTTGCTGAGCTCCTGTGCTTAACCTTGAGCTAGCCTGCTCTTCCTAGCTCCTGGACTTGGCCTTGCTGTCCACCTGATACTTCCCCCTCCTTATGTCACCATCTAGTGATGTTTGGTTGATCTTTGGTGGTTTGATTTGGCTGCTGAGCTTGATGTGTATGAACAAGAAATGGTGTTGGGGGTGCTTGCCCACGGCTGTGTTGGGAGTTTTGTTTGATTGTGCAGTTGTTGTGGTGTTGACAGCACACCACATGCAACCTGGTGTGTGTCCTGCCTGTGTGCTTGCTATGCACTTGTGGATATGTTCAGAATTCTGAAATTGACTGTTATCTGGTTACTTTTACCTGGCTGGTGAAAGTTGCCCCTCTTTGCTGTCATTTGACTTTTGGCTTAAAAGTATGAAAGATACATTCTTTCATATTGGTGAAACTTGCCCCTTTTTTTATAATTACTCAATGATGAATCTTGATCAGTGCATTTCACTGACAAGTCTGAGAGTAAAACATTACTAACCCTAACCTTCTTTATTTTTTATTTATGTTTGTTTTGCAGGTACCAGACTTGGGAATTCAAGATTCTAGTTTAGGTTTTCTTATTTATTTATAGAATAGTCAAATGTAATATTCTTATCCTTTTGTAATTTTAGTTTTATTCTTTTGTAAGATTCATTTTATTATTTTGTAATAAAGAGTATTCTATGATCAATAAAGAAATATTATTCTTTATTTATTGGCTATTGTAAAATTTGTGATTGATTTCCATAAGTTACATTTTTTGTAACTTATTTATTGAATAAAATTATGTAATGGATATTCATAATCTTAATTACTTTCTTTATATAAAGTTTGAGTTATTATTGGTTAACTTTTAATTGAACCACATATTCAAACATTATGCAAAAAAATCATTTGAATTATAATTCAAACACTCAAGTTTTTTAAAATTCAAATCTCATTTCCCAAAACACATAAATCCACAAAGATCATATCAAAGTCTATAGCAATCATCTTTTAAGACTAAACCTAATCTCAAAGTATGAGAGAAACCTTGATCACTTTAGGTTTTTATTTGGCAAAAAATTTACCCACATTTTTACAAATGAATGCATGCAACATTCCAAATTCCTAAATCTACCCTTCGTTAGTTCCTAAATGATGGGATGTTACAGACTTCCCCCCTTAAATTAAACTTCGTCCCGAAGTTTGTGGAGATGTACCTGAATAGTTCTGGATAGGTTTTTCTTAAGTCCTCCTCTTTTTCCCACGTAGCTTCTCTTTCAGGGTGATGTTCCCATTGTAGTTTGCAATACTTGATTGCTCTATTCCTCAATCTTTTCTAGTTTTCTTCCAGAATCTTACAGGGCTTTTCAATATAAGTCAAGTCTGCTTGTAGTTCTATTTCCTGATGTGTGATTTCATCATCCGGAACTTTCAAACATTTACGAAGCTGTGACACATGGAAAACATTGTGCACTTGAGCCAATCTTGATGGTAACTCTAAAGCATAAGCTATAGTTCTGTTCTGACTCAATATCTTGAATGGTCCGATGTATCTTGGACTCAATTTTCCTTTAACTCCGAACCTTTTCACCCCTTTCATTGGACTTACTTTCAAATATACCATATATCCCACTTCCGGATGCCATGATCTTCGACTTTGATCCGCATAACTTTTCTGCCTACTTTGGGCTATGTTCAGTCTATCCCTAATCTTATCAATGATATCTTGTCTTTCCTTGATATAATCTGACGCAAATTATTTGTTGCTTCCAGGCTCATACAAACATATTGGTGATCTAAGATTTCTTCCATACAGAACTTGGTATGGAGCTGCCTTCAGACTACTCTGATAGCTATTGTTATAAGAAAATTCTGCCAATGGTAGATGATCTTCCCATGTTCCTCCAAAATCTAGTGCATAAGCTCTTAACATGTCTTCTAGTATTTGATTTGTTCTTTCAGTTTGACCTCCTGTCTTAGGATGATATGTTGTGCTAAAATCTAACTTTGAACCAAGTGCTTCATGCAATTGCTTCCAAAATGCTGAAGTAAACACTGATCCCCTATGAGTTAAGATCTTTTTGGGTATTCCATGCTTACTTACAATCTCTTTGACATATACTTCAACTAACTATTCGGCATTATCTTTTTGATTCACCGGTATAAAATGTGCACTCTTAGTGAGTCTGTCTACAATCACCCATATCATATCCTTCCTTTTTGATGTCATGGGCAATCCTGTGATGAAGTCCATACCAATTTCTTCCCACTTCCATTAGGGAATTTCTAAAGGTTGTAATGGTCCTGCTGGGCTTTGATGTTCATGTAGGGTTCGCACCATAGAAAACAAAAATTTTCCTACGATGTGAACTATATACCAAGATATATCTATTAGATACAAACAACGGGCGGATGTATATCCATAGAGAACATACCCTTGAAGACCGACAAAGCTTAACGAGTTCAACTCGTGGTTGATGTAGACGATCTCTTGCCGATCTCAAGATCGAGAGGAAGTCCTAGCGCCGCAAATCAGCAGCGCATCCGTGCTCGCACACACGTTCGAGGCACCGAGCAACCTCCGCCTCCTCGCTCCAGCGATGCAGCAGAAGCACAACTCTTTCTTGCCGAATAGCCACCGGGAACATGTATCTCGCTAGTCCGAGACCAAGGGGGATAAATTCTAAAGGGGGAGAGAGATCCTTCACGAGGAGGTGTGAGAGACAAGTGAGGAGGGGGCTCCTTTTATAGGAGGAGGGGGGAACCCCAAGGGGGTGTCCGGCGCATGGGGCTGCCCCTTGCCCTCCCCTCTTCATGTGGGTGGACACTCCACTCACAAAAGTCCTTTAAATTCCCTCCACTCAAAAGTCCACTCAAATTCCCATTAAATTTCCACCAAATTTAATGCAAACTCTCATTAAATAAAACTCTTTTATTTTATTCAGAATTTTGTCAATTACTTTAATGACAAACATTCACAAATAACCCCTTGCTAGAATTCCATTTCACATGCATAACCACTTTATGCAATTTCACCCGAAAACCTGTTTCGGTATCTAGTGAAATAAATTCATGCGCTTGTTCATTCTTTCGGCATGAAACTTTTGCTCCAATTGGATGTCGGTGTCTCTTAAGTGTGTCACCCTACGGTTCGTGAATAATGCGGACATGATCGAGACCCCTCTCGGATCAATAATCAGAAGCGGGATCTGGAGACCCATACTGACTCCCACACATTCAACGATGACTTTCTTGTGATCGTCGGAACCTTTTACGCTAGTATCTTAATCCCTTTGTTTCACGATATATTACATGTCCGAGATTTGATCATCGGTATCTCCATACCTAGTTTGATCTCGTTACCAACATGCACTCTTTTCTCGTTCCCGTGATATAACATTCTAGTGATCAAATCACTTGCTTGCAAGCTAATCAATGTGATATCACCGAGAGGGCCCAGAGTATATCTATCCGTCATCGGGATGAACAAATTCCACTCTCGATCCATGAGCCTCAACATAACACTTTATTAGTTCTGAATCCATCTTTATAATCACCCTGTTACGGTGTGACGTTTGATGTTATCAAGAAACTCTTCCGGTGTTAGTGATTGACATGATCTCATGGTCTAAGGATTAGGATCACTTCGTAAGTTATTATAGCAATATAAACTCAATGACTTTGATCGTAATGCTATACTTCGGATGAATGTTCGTCACACCATTACACTAATGTTGTGATCCCGTTATTAACAACATCCAATGTCCATTATCAGGAAACCTTGATCATCTTGTTAATCAACGAGCTAGTTTATGAGAGAGGCATAACTAGGAACTTTCTGTTTGTTTATTAAACACACATGTATTAATGTTTCCGTATTAATACAATTATAGCATGCAAAATAAACATCTACCATATACTTGGAATACACATAATAAACACTTTATTATTGCCTCTCAGGGCATATTCCCTTCAGTCTCCCACTTGCACTAGAGACAATAATCTAGTTACATAGTGATAAATATAACACCCATTGAGTTCTGGTGTTGATCATGTTTTGCTCTAGGGTGAGTTTTAGTCAATAGATCTGCTACATTGAGATCCGTATGTACTTTACAAATCTTTATATCTCCATCCTTGACATGCTCGCGGATGGAGTGAAACCGGCGCTTAATATGCTTGGAATGCTTGTGAGACCTTGGTTCTTTGGCATTGGCAATGGCACCATTGTTGTCACAATATATCACCATTGGGTCCAACGCGTTTGCAACCACTCCTAGTTCGGATATGAACTCCTTCATCCAAACTGCTTCCTGAGCCGCTTCTGAAACAACAACATATTCGGCCTCCGTTGTTGATCCCGCTACCACAGGTTGTTTGGAGCTCCTCCAACTAACCGCTCCGCCATTCATGAGAAATACGTTTCCGGATTGAGACTTAGAGTCATCCGGATCGGTGTCAAAGCTAGCGTCAACATAACACTTAGCAACGAGCTCTTCTTCACCTCCGTATACAAGAAACACATCCTTAGTTCTTCGTAAGTACTTAAGGATATTCTTGACCGCTATCCAGTGTTCTGAACCTGGATCCGATTGGTACCTACTATTCAAACTAATAGCATGTGCCACATCCGGTCTTGTACATAGCATGGCGTACATTATAGAGCCTATGGCTGAAGCATAGGGGACTTTGTCCATTATCTCTCTTTCTTCCGCCGAAGCCGGACTTTGAGTCTTACTCAATGTCTTGCCTTGCAACATAGGTAAGAACCCCTTCTTACTTCCTTCCATTTTAAACTTCTTTAAAATCTTATCAAGGTATGTACTTTGCGATAGCCCTATTAGGCGCCTAGATCTATCTCTATATATCTTTATGCCTAATATGTATGACACTTCACCTAGGTGCTTCATTGAAAATTTGCTGTTTAGATAACTTTTAACACTGTTTAAAAGATCTATATCATTTCCGATCAATAATATGTCATCCACATATAATATCAGAAATGCCACATTGCTCCCACTCACTTTCTTGTAAATACAAGATTCTCCATAAGTTTGGACAAATCCAAACTCTTTGATCACCTCATCAAAGCGGAGATTCCAACTCCGTGATGCTTGCTTCAATCCAGAGATGGATCGCTGAAGCTTGCACACCTTGTTAGCATACTTAGGATCGACAAAACCCTTTGGTTGTATCATATACAACTCTTCTTCAATATTACCATTGAGAAACGCGGTTTTGACATCCATCTGCCATATCTCATAATCGAAATATGCAGCAATTGCTAACATAATCCTAACTGATTTTAGCATCGCTACGGGAGAGAATGTATTATCGTAGTCAACTCCTTGAATTTGTCGAAACCCCTTTGCGACAAGTCGAGCTTTATAGACGGTCACATTACCATCAGCATCAGTTTTCCTTTTGAAAATCCATTTGTTCTCCACGGCCTTTCGTTCGTGAGGTAATTCCACCAAGTTCCAAACTTGATTTTCATACATGGATTCCATCTCGGATTTCATGGCTTCTAACCATTTGTTGGAATCCGGGCTCATCATCGCTTCTTCATACGTCGCAGGGTCATCATTTTCATCAACTATGAAATTCATGAAAGGATTTTCGTACAGCTCGGGAGCTGCACGCGTCCTGTTTGACCTGCGAGGTTTGGTAGTACTCTCTTTCGGAGTTTCATGATCATTATCATTAGTTCCCTCTTCAACAGGTGGAGCCAACTCCGGAACAACTTCCGGCGCTGCGCTACTCGCCAAACTTTGAAGAGATGGTTCAATAACCTCTTCGAGTTCTACCTTCCGACTACTCACACCTTTCGCGAGAAATCTTTCTCTAGAAAGGATCCAGTCTTGGCAACAAAAACCTTGCCCTCGGATCTGTGATAGAAGGAATACCCAATAGTTTCCTTAGGGTATCCTATGAAGACGCATTTTTCCGCTTTGGGTTCGAGTTTATCCGGTTGAAGTTTCTTCACATAAACATCGCATCTCCAAACTTTAAGAAAAGACAGCTTAGGTTTGTTTCCAAACCACAATTCATACGACGTCTTTTCAACGGATTTAGATGGTGCTCGATTTAAAGTGAATGCAGCAGTTTCTAGTGCATAACCCCAAAATGACAACGGCAAGTCTGTCAGAGACATCATAGATCGAACCATATCTAATAAAGTACGATTACGACGTTCCAACACACCATTTCGCTGTGGTGTTCCGGCAGGCGTGAGTTGTGAAACAATTCCACACTCTTTCATGTGACTGCTAAACTCGTAACTTAGATACTCACCTCCACGGTCGGACCGTAGAAATTTGATCTTTCTATTACGATGGTTTTCCACTTCATTCTGAAATTCCTTGAACTTTTCAAAGGTTTCAGACTTGAGTTTCATCAAGTAGATATAACCTTATCTACTCAAATCATCCGTGAAAGTAACAAAATAACGATATCCACCTCGCGCCGACACACTCATTGGACCACATACATCAGAATGTATGATTTCCAATAAATCTGTCACCCGTTCCATTGAACCGGAAAACGGCGTTCTAGTCATCTTGCCCATAAGGCATGGCTCACATGTATCAAATGATTCAAAATCAAGTGATTCCAAAAGTCCATCCGAATGGAGCTTCTTCATGCGTTTAACGCCAATATGACCTAGACGGCAGTGCCACATATATGCGGATATATCATCATTAAGTTTAATCCTTTTAGCATCAACATTATGAATATGTGTAACATTATCATCGAGATCTAATAGAAATAAACCATTCATCATCGGTGCATGACCATAAAAGATTTCATTCATATAAATGGAACAACCATTGTTCTCGGATTTAAATGAATAACCACTTCGCATCAAACACGATCCAGATACAATGTTCATGCTCAGTGCAGGCACCAGATAACAATTATTCAAGTTTATAACTAATCCCGACGGCAAGTGGAGAGGCAGCGTTCCGCCGGCGATCACATCAACGCTTGATCCATTGCCGACACGCATCTTGACCTCACCCCTTGCTAGCGATCGCTTGTTCCGCAGCCCCTGATTCGAGCTACAAATATTAGCAACTGAACCGGTATCAAATACCCAGGTGCTACTGCGAGCACTAGTCAAGTACACATCAATAACATGTATATCATATATACCTTTGTTTGCCTTGCCGGCCTTCTTGTCTGCCAGATACTTGGGGCAGTTGCGCTTCCAGTGGCCAGTCCCCTTACAATAGTAGCTCTCGGTATCAGACTTAGGTCCAACTCGGGGTTTCTTTTCAGGCACGGCAACAGGCTTGTCGCCCTTACTACCCTTCCATTTTCCCTTCTTGTCTTTCTTGAAACCAGTGTTCCTATTGATCATCAACACTTGATGTTCCTTTTTGATCTCCACTTCTGCAGTTTTAAGCATTGACAGAAGATCGGGGAGAGACTTCTTCATGCCTTGCATATTATAGTTCATCACAAAGCTCTTATAGCTAGGTGGCAGAGGCTGCAGAACACGATGGATGCCTAAGTCAATGGGAATCGTTATTCCCAAGGACACAAGCTTATCGGCGTAACCCGACATCTTGAGTACATGCTCACTAACGGAGTTTTGCTCTTCCATCATGCAGCTAAAGAACTTTTCTGAAGCGTTGTAGCTCTCTATAGCAGCATGTGTGTCGAAAATCATTTTCAACTCACCCATTGTATCAAATTCATTGCCGTTTTCGAAACGCTTTCGAAGTTCCGGATCTAGCCCATACGATATGCCGCAATGAACTAAGTTGTGGTCCTCCTAACGAGTCTGATAGACATTCTTCTCCTCGTCAGGGGCATCATCTAAAGGTGGGGGGCCTAGTGGCGCTTCTAGCACGTATTGCTTTTGTGCAGCAGAGAGGAGAATCCTCAAATTCATGGCCCATTCGGTAAAGTTGCTACCGTTCGTTGCTAGTTTCTCTTTCTCCATGAACACATTGAAATTAAAAGCAGGTGGTGCCATCTACAACAGAATTTGTAAAGTTTAGACTAAGTGTATGATAGATTGAGTTCAACTAATCCATATTACGAATGAACTCCCACTCAAAAACGACATCCCTCGTGCCTTTTTGGTGATTACATGAATCAAATCCACTATACCAAGTCCGATCATCACGTGAGTCGGTATAGCTTCAAAGGCGAGCATCAAATGGGCATCATATCAACTATATGACTCATGCTTAACCTTTCAGTCCGTGTTCCGAGTCCATGTCTGTACATGCTAGGCTCGCCAAGTTAGAACCTTAGTATTCGCGTGTGTAACTGTTTTACACTCGAAATATGGTCGTGGATCCAAGAACACCCGATCATCACGTGATGTCTTGGAGCGACGAAACATAATCGGTGCATACTAAAGGAAGAACACATTCTTATCTTGATATTTAAATGAGGGATCATCTTATTATGCTAACAAAGCGCTAAACAAGCAATATAAGATGCTATCAAACATCACATGTTTATTAGTGAAATGATATGGTTCCCGCAGATGATCTCTATCATGTGCATCGTGGTATGATCACTATCATACCTATATGTGTAAATCCAAGGTCTATGGAGTTTACACGCTATGTGTGTTGTAAGAGTATCATCTCATACTTCTACTTACAACACTACCATATCATAACACTAGCCCAACAACAATCTAAACTAGACGCCTCTAATTTATCCATTGCAAGTTTTACGTGGCTTAGGGCTTTCGAGATAGAACCGTTCTTACCTACGAACATGAACCACAACGAGGATAACCAAATTGTTGACAACTCGTTTGCAAAATAGATATTGACTATAGTAGGAGAGACAGACACCCGCTAGCCACTTATGCAAACTAGTTGCATGTCAAGCGTGGAACAGGTCTCATGTGCGAGGACATGTAAAGTTTGTCCGGGCCGCTTCATCCCACTATGCCACCAATATCCAAAATTACAACAAAGGAGCAACAACATGATCATCATCGCCCACATACTCATATGTGTACTACCCGTGTAAAGTATCTACGCATAGATCCGGCTCTGATACCACTGTAGGGTTCGCAGCATAGAAAACAAAAAATTTCCTACGATGTGAACTATGTACCAAGATCTATCTATTAGATACAAACAACGGGCGGATGTATATCCATAGAGAACATACCCTTGAATACCGACAAAGCTTAACGAGTTCAACTCGTGGTTGATGTAGACGATCTCTTGCCGATCTCAAGATCGAGAGGAAGTCCTAGCGCCGCAAATCAGCAGCGCATCCGTGCTCGCACACACGTTCGAGGCACCAAGCAACCTCCGCCTCCTCACTCCAGCGATGCAGCGGAAGCACAACTCTTTCTTGCCGAATAGCCACCGGGAACATGTATCTCGCTAGTCTGAGACCATGGGGTATAAATTCTAGAGGGGGAGAGAGATCCTTCACGAGGAGGTGTGAGAGACAAGTGAGGAGGGGGCTCCTTTTATAGGAGGAGGGGGGAACCCCAAGGGGGTGGCTGGCGCATGGGGCTGCCCCTTGCCCTCCCCTCTTCATGTGGGTGGACACTCCACTCACAAAAGTCCTTTAAATTCCCTCCACTCAAAAGTCCACTCAAATTCCCATTAAATTTCCACCAAATTTAATGCAAACTCTCATTAAATAAAACTCTTTTATTTTATTCATAATTTTGTCAATTACTTTAATGACAAACATTCACAAATAACCCCTTGCTAGAATTCCATTTCACATGCATAACCACTTTATGCAATTTCACCCGAAAACCTGTTTCGGTATCTAGTGAAATAAATTCCTGCGCTTGTTCATTCTTTCGGCATGAAACTTTTGCTCCAATTGGATGCCGGTGTCTCTTAAGTGTGTCACCCTACGGTTCGTGAATAATGCGGACATGATCGAGACCCCTCTCGGATCAATAATCAGAAGAGGGATCTGGAGACCCATACTGACTCCCACACATTCAACGATGAATTTCTTGTGATCGTCGAAACCTTTTACGCTAGTATCTTAATACCTTTGTTTCACGATATATTACATGTCCGAGATTCGATCATCGGTATCTCCATACCTAGTTTGATCTCGTTACCTACATGCACTCTTTTCTCGTTCCCGTGATATAACATTCTAGTGATCAAATCACTTGCTTGCAAGCTAATCATTGTGATATCACCGAGAGGGCCCAGAGTATATCTATCCGTCATCGGGATGAACAAATTCCACTCTCGATCCATGAGCCTCAACATAACACTTTATTAGTTCTGAATCCATCTTTATAATCACCCAGTTACGGTGTGACGTTTGATGTTATCAAGAAACTCTTCCGGTGTTATTGATTGACATGATCTCATGGTCTAAGGATTAGGATCAATTCGTAAGTTGTTATAGCAATATAAACTCAATGACTTTGATCGTAATTCTATACTTCGGATGAATGTTCATCACACCATTACACTAATGTTGTGATCCTGTTATTAACAACATCCAATGTCCATGATCAGGAAACCTTGATCATCTTGTTAATCAACGAGCTAGTTTATGAGAGAGGCATAACTAGGAACTTTCTGTTTGTTTATTAAACACACATGTATTAATGTTTCCATATTAATACAATTATAGCATGCAAAATAAACATCTATCATATACTTGGAATACACATAATAAACACTTTATTATTGCCTCTCAGGGCATATTCCCTTTAGTCTCCCACTTGCACTAGAGACAATAATCTAGTTACATAGTGATAAATCTAACACCCATTGAGTTCTGGTGTTGATCATGTTTTGCTCTAGGGAGAGTTTTAGTCAACGGATCTGCTACATTGAGATCCGTATGTACTTTACAAATATTTATATCTCCATCCTTGACATGCTCGTGGATGGAGTGAAACCGGCGCTTAATATGCTTGGAATGCTTGTGAGACCTTGGTTCTTTGGCATTGGCAATGGCACCATTGTTGTCACAATATATCACCATTGGGTCCAACGCGTTTGCAACCACTCCTAGTTCGGATATGAACTCCTTCATCCAAACTGCTTCCTGAGCCGCTTTTGAAACAGCAACATATTCGGCCTCCGTTGTTGATCCCGCTACCACAGGTTGTTTGGAGCTCCTCCAACTAACCGCTCCGCCATTCATGAGAAATACGTATCCGGATTGAGACTTAGAGTCATCCGGATCGGTGTCAAAGATAGCGTCAACATAACACTTAGCAACGAGCTCTTCTTCACCTCCGTATACAAGAAACACATCCTTAGTTCTTCGTAAGTACTTAAGGATATTCTTGACCGCTATCCAGTGTTCTGAACCTGGATCCGATTGGTACCTACTAGTCAAACTAATAGAATGTGCCACATCCGGTCTTGTACATAGCATGGCGTACATTATAGAGCCTATGGCTGAAGCATAGGGGACTTTGTCCATTATCTCTCTTTCTTCCGCCGAAGCCGGACTTTGAGTCTTACTCAATGTCTTGCCTTGCAATATAGGTAAGAACCCCTTCTTACTTCCGTCCATTTTAAACTTCTTTAAAATCTTATCAAGGTATGTACTTTGCGATAGCCCTATTAGGCGCCTAGATCTATCTCTATATATCTTTATGCCTAATATGTATGACGCTTCACCTAGGTCCTTCATTGAAAATTTGCTGTTTAGATAACTTTTAACACTGTTTAAAAGATCTATATCATTTCCAATCAATAATATGTCAACCACATATAATATCAGAAATGCCACATTGCTCCCACTCACTATCTTGTAAATACAAGCTTCTCCATAAGTTTGGACAAATCCAAACTCTTTGATCACCTCATCAAAGCGGAGATTCCAACTTCGTGATGCTTGCTTCAATCTATAGATGGATCGCTGAAGCTTGCACACCTTGTTAGCATCCTTAGGATCGACAAAACCCTTTGGTTGTATCATATACAACTCTTCTTCAATATTACCATTGAGAAACGCGGTTTTGACATCCATCTGCCATATCTCATAATCGAAATATGCAGCAATTGCTAACATAATCCTAACTGACTTTAGCATCGCTACGGGAGAGAATGTCTTATCGTAGTCAACTCCTTGAATTTGTCGAAACCCCTTTGCGACAAGTCGAGCTCTACAACTACATGCATAGTAGCTAGACCTCCAAGAACCTCTCTTCTGATGAATTAAAGCTCTAATCTTTCCAAGTCCATTTGTAACTCCTTTGGTAGCTCCCTATTGCTAGGCTGAATATCTGCACTCTTTTTGCTTAAAGCATCAGCTACAACATTTGCTTTCCCTGGAGTATAGTTGATTGTTAAATCATAATCCTTGATTAGTTCCAACCAACGCTTCTGTCTCATATTTAATTCCTTTTGAGTGAAGAAATATTTGAGACTTTATGGTCAGTGTATAACTCACACCTGGCTCCATAAAGAAAATGCCTCCATCCTTTCAGCAGAAAAACTACTGCTGCTAACTCCAAATCATGAGTTGTATAGTTGACTTCATGTGGTTTCAGTTGTCTTGAGCCATAAGCAGTAACTTTCCGATCTTGCATTAATACACAACCCAAAACTTCTTTAGATGCATCACAATATACTGTGAAGTCCTTCCCAGTTTCTGGAACTGCTAGAATTGGAGTTGTGGTTAATCTGGTTTTTCAACTCCTGAAAACTTGCTTCACACTTCTCATCCCAATTAAATGGTGTATTCTTTCTTAGCAATTTGGTCATTGGTCCAGCTATTTTGGAGAAACCTTCAATGAATCTCCGATAATAACCAGCCATTCCTAAGAAACCTCGAATTTGCTTCACATTGGTTGGTGCAATCCATTCTAATACTGATTGAACTTTAGATGGATTAACAGCAATTCCATCCTTACTGATCACATGACTAAGGAATTCTACCTCATCTAGCCAAAATTCACACTTACTGAACTTATCATAAAGTTTATGCTCCCTCAGGGTCTGCAACGCTATCCTCAAATGATCAGCATGCTCTTCCTTATCCTTGGAATATATCAGAATATCATCAATAAAAACTATGACGAACTTGTCCAGATGTGGCATGAAGATTTTTTTTATAAAATTCATGAATATTGCAGGTGCATTGGTTAAACCAAATGGTACTACCAGATACTCATGGTGTCCATATCTTGAGACAAATGTTGTCTTTGGAACATATTCTGGTTTGATTTTGATTTGATGGTATCCAGATCTTAGGTCGATCTTTGAAAATACCCCAGCTCCTTTCACTTGATCAAACAAATCTTGGATCCTTGGTAAAGGATACGTATTCTTGATAGTAACATTTTTCAGATTTCTATAATCTCCACACATCCTTCTTCCACCATCTCTCTTATCCACAAAGATTACTGGTGTTCCCCATGGAGATACACTTTCCTGAATAAATCCTTTTCGGGCTAAGTCATCAATTTTCTCCTTGAGTTCTTTTAACTCTTTGGGTCCCATTTTATATGGTGCTTGAGCTATTGGTGCTGTACCAGGAATTAGGTCAATAGTGAACTCTATCTCCCGGTCTGGTGGCATTCCCGGTAGCTCTGCTAGAAAAACATCTTGAAACTCATTTACTATAGGAATTTCTTCCAATTTGACCTCTTTCATTGAGTTCAACTGCAGATCCACCATGATATGACTGTGCTTATCTGCTTGGTAAACTATCCTTGCTCCACTTGGAGTTTTGATTGAGACAGTTTTCTCCTCACAGTTTATCTGAGCTTCGTGTTCCATCATCCAGTCCATACCTAGCACTACTGCAATTCCCTTCAAAGGAATCACATAAAGGTCTGTGAAATATGTACAACCACAGATCGAGATAACCTGATCTTGTTTGATGTGGCGTACAATCACATTTCCCCTGCCGTAACTACGGTCATAGGGTTTTCTAACGTTGCCCTTCTAATCCCAAACTTATCACAAAATTCTTTAGAAATGAATGAAGTAGTTGCACTAGTATCAAATAGAACTTTGCCGGGATTGGTAAGGATATTGAGCATACCTATCACTTCATGCTCCGAATTATCTACCTCCTCGAGGGTTGCACAGTTCAGTTTCCCGGTAGGTCTATTCCTCTTACCATTGTTGTTCTTGCCATTATTTCCTCCTTTATTAGGTTGTCCATTTCCTCCACTGGCTTGCCTTCCATCTCGATCCGACCAACCACCTTGTGGTTTGCTTGGACAATTGGGCTTAATGTGACCTCTCTGACCACAAGCGTGACATACAATTACTGGTTTCGGGCAATCCCTACTAATATGCCCTGGGATTTTGCAATTGTGACATATAATATTCTTTGCATTTGGATTTGCACTCCGATTGGGATTGTTGTTGTTATAGGTCCTATTTCTTGGTTTGAATTCCAAATTGGGCTTGGGCTTGCTCGCTTGTATCCTCTTGGTTTCCTTCTTAGCTCTCTGCCTTCTATCCTCTTGGACATTCTTGTAGTCATCTTTGAAGGTAATAGCTGCATCTAGCAACTGCTGATAAGTTTGCTTATTAGCCAACCTCAACCGCATCTTCACAAATGGATTTAATCCACGCAGGAAACACTTCTTCCTGTGTTCCTTCGTGTTAACCTCTTCCTTAGCATAATGAGATAGTTGACCAAACTCTCGAATATACTTCATAACACTTGTATATCCCTGCTGCAGCTCCTCAAATTCTCTCTATTTCAATTCCATAACACTCTCCGGAATATGATATTCACAGAATCCCTGTTTAAACTCTTCCCAAGTATACTCCCTCCCTGGTTGTTGCATAGCCAACTGATTTTCCCACCATGACGCTGCAGGTCTAGTCAGAAAATGAGTTGCATACCTCAATTTCTCCTCCTCATTGCAACCTACAGTCTTCACAACTTCCTTTCTGTATCTGCTAGCCAATCTTCTGCATCCATTGGTTTAGGAGCTTATGCAAAAGGTAACGGCCTTGCATTCTGGAAATCAGATAGACTCACTCCTCCACCTTCAGGTGCGCTCTAATTTGCTCGTCCCAGCAACTCTTCCATGAACTTGTTCTGGGTCTCTTGCATCATTTGCATGCATTGCATAAAGTTCTGCTCCATTAATAGCCTCATTGGTGATGGTGGTAATGCTCCTTGATTTGCTACATCTGCATCAGCCTTCTCTTTGGCCTCTTGCTCCATCCGCTGCTGCTCAGTTTCCATTTCTACACCCTTATCCATGACCCTCTATGTAACATCCCAGCATTAGAGCCTAGAAATAAGCTGAACCAGATGTGTGCATTGCATTCATGCATAGAAAATCCGAATAATTTTCGCGCTTTTAAACAAAACTTGTCAAAGTGATTGAAGCTTCTCTTAGCTTGATGGAATTGAAGTAGATCATCAAGTTGACTGTGATAAGTTTCAATAAGACCTTTGTTAAAATCTCATTTTGGGTAAGAGAGATTTGGTCTAAGGGTAGATCAAATGTACTATAAGTTAAACCTTAATACAATGTGAAATATATTTGATCATTAGGTGATCATATTATAGTATTCATTATAATCACTCATAAGTACCAAGTTAAGGATATAACACAAATAATAAGAATGTATCAACTATATCTTAATCTCATCTGCATATACCATGAGTATCATGGTGATACCCAACCGTACTTCTTATGGAGTAGGAAAGGAACTAAGCTTAGATAATTCACCATATATCTTAAATTCCATATCAACCCTTATCATCCCTATTGAGTTATATTTCAATATTTGTTGTTAATCAATGTTGAGAAATCAACTATTGATTCATCCATTCCCAACATATCAAGTATTTGATCATAACACAACTTACAAATAAGTGTCTACAAAGAAACAACTAAGAAGAGGTAAATAGTGATACTAGTTTTAGATGTCATTTATTTGATAAGAATGATTGAAAAGGATCCAATCAATAAGATAGTTGATGGAGCTAAATCCTTCCTTGATAGAAAACAAGATTGCAAGGATGAAGTGTGGAGATAGTTACTAGGAGTATTCCTATTGGAACAAGTAGGTACCGTTAATGAATTATATCTCTTAATCCAATAGAGATAAACAGAAGATAATTTCAATACAACTACAAGGTTGTATTGATAATGGCCCTGCTTAGCCAACTAAGAACTTTAGTAATAAATGAATAGAGTATTATAATGGTAATGCTTTGGCCACCAATATTGAATGCTTATATTTAGTATAAGTAATACTGGTGGGTAGAACATGATTGGAACCTTAGTAGATATAAGTGATCCTAGAGTAGTCTTTGCAAACCACATAAATGTAATTCAGGGATTGAAGTGTAAGTCATGAGAATTAAGTAAATATAGGCTGATATTATTCAATTAAAGCTAGTATAGCATAGAGTTTAGAAGTAGTGTTATTCATCTTAGAAGATAATCAACCTTAGAGAAAGATCAGTGATGGAATATTAAGGAAGATTGTGAGTGGAGTTTGAAGGAACTATTTGTTGGATGGAAGGATATCAACAGTAAAATAGTAGGTGCAATCAAGCATGGATATGAAGAAGTTATGAAATCTTTTAGTATCAAACTCATTGGATTCATCCATGAGTTTAAAAGAGTGATATATGCATAAGAAGGTTTAAATGAGTAAAGCTCATCATGTTAATCATGATGATGGATAGAAAGAAGTATTATATCTAGGAAAGGAATTCCTTAATTAGAGATCCAAGATTGTGAAACATAATTATATGTTATAAATCATCTTCCTATTAAATCTTGGTAAGCAACCAAACTTAAATCTCAAATTAAACATAATATCCATCTCATACTATTGATCCATCATCTGATGTTTATAACACTTTATAGAAATATCTCCTATAGCAAATCATATCAGTACATCTCTGTTAATTTCAACCATCATAACTATATGTGCTTAAGTATATATTTATCAATTCTTTTCCATAAAACATTCTAGATAATACTTTCTAGTACTAGAGGTGAGGTTATCAAGTATCCCAAATAGAAAACAATATGTTTAGCCATTGAATCTTTAACCATATCCATAAAGGAGACTAAAGATATTAAAGACCCTAAACCTTAGGGTAGTTATGCATAATACCAAACCTTAAACCTCTTTGTTTATTACAATAGAATATATACTTTGCCATGTTCCAACTCAATGGAGGTAGCAATGAATATATCAATGACTTTTATATTTCATGCATTAACTAATGATATAGGATCATTACACATATAAAAGTTTCTACTCCAAATATGAGCCAACTAAAGTTAAGTTTGTAAGCAAATAAGAATATATCATTCAAGAAATCTAGAACTAAAGATGGAAAATAAAATAATAAGAAGAGCTTTTATAAAATATTAAAAGGGGTTCATATATTAAGAAAATAAAAGGAATATAATAAGATATATATAATAAAAAAATTCACAAATAATACTAACTATGTTTTAGTGTTATTGAAATAGTTCACCAAAGAAATCCTGCAAAGAAAAGTTCAAATATATAAATCAAATTCAAATATGAATAAGAAAACAGAAAATAGAAAAAGGATAAAACAAATAAAAACCAAACCTGGCCGCAGCCCAACACCCTACACTTATGTGACGCCTATGTGCAGCCCATAACAGCCCAGTAACCATCCCAGTCATTTTCCATCTGTGACTGACAAGTGGGATCAGGAGAGGACCACGGGTTGAGCTAAAGAAATCGACAAGGGGTTATCCGCAAAACGGTCATCGTCGTCACTGTCACGCACACAGGCAGCTCGCTGGCGGAGCTCGCCGCCGCCGATGCTGTCATCATCGTTGTTGCGCCAAGATACTCGCCGTCATCACCATGAGGGGATAAAAAAGGCCACCGCGACGCCCTGCCTCAATCCTTATCTCCAATTCCTCCTTATCCTCTCAGATACGAATGAGACCGAAACCCTAGCTCACCGGAGCCACTTCTCGCCGTCGAACCACGTCTCCCCACACCATTCTGAGCCGTCATGGAGAAGCGCCTTCCTCCGTAGATCCTTTGGGTAGAAGCTTGCATCAAGCGAAGCACTGGAGCGAGGGAATTTGGTTGTTTCCCTTTGCAGCAGTTCGTCGGAATCCTCGTCAGGAAGCTCGTTTCCGACCGCGTCTGTCCTCGCCGACCACTCAATCATCATTAGGGTGAGTTCCTGAACTTCCTAGTAACATCCAGTCGCCGGATCTCATTGTAAATCGTCGTTTCATCATGCGTCACCATCGGCCACCGTCGGAGCTCGTTGGAGCTGAAGCTCCGATGACTATTTCCGAGCGGCGCTGCCACTATTAGGTTCATTAGGTTGCGCTGATTCGAACTAGATCTATTTCACTTGCTGGGGTGCAGTAGATCATTGCCGGCGACCAACCTCTGGCGGCGGTGATGATGTTGACGCCATCATTACGTCATGATCGCACCACGTCAGCTAGTTTGACTGGTCTTTGCTCACGTGGCTGATGACATGGCCTAGGGCCCATATGTCATTGATAGGGGGGTAAAGACTGGGTCAGTAACAAATGTATTTCTTTAACCAGTGAGATGAGGTGGACCCTAGCCCACGGGTCAGTGATTCGGGCTAGCTCTAGGTGCGGTGTAAATAGGTATTTTCTGTTGTGAGTTAAATAAAATGTTATAATTCAACTAAAATATTCCAGAAATCTAATAAATGGTTAAATCTTGTTTAATTAATAACTTTTGATTTATAATTCGGAAAAATATGTGTAATATATGAAAATTTTCAGAAAAATAAAATCTAAAACTTAAAACTATTATCAAATATTATTATTATGATTATTTGAATAAATAATATTTAATGAAGGTTTTATAAGTAATAAGACTTTGATAATTTATATTTTTATAATGATAATAATATAAATAAAATACCAAAAATCTTAGAAAAATAAGAATTTTTAATTTAAAACTATAATCTTGTATTGTTATTTCACTTAATTAAATATTTATTATTTATTAAGCAATTATGAAGTAATAAGAATTATAAAAGCCATATCTTATTATTTATAAATCACAAAAATAAGTGTTATATACCAAGATGATCACAAAAATAATATCTACATGTTAAAAATCTAATATTCTGCTTTTGAGTTAAATAAAAATTCAAATATTTTAATCGCTCAAATTTAAACTTATTTACTTCATTAATAAATTCATATAAAGATAAATAAAATTTATTAATAATCTTAAAATGAATAAATTAAGTTTAATAAATAGTATTAGCCTTAAATATTAATAAAATAAAGCTTAACTAATTTAAAACATTATGAATATATTTTTTTATTAACTTATCATTATCATTAAGTGAAGATTTTATTCTAAAAAGATTCCCATCTATAATAAAACCTTCAAGAACAACTTATGAATACACCAAACCTTTTCTATCTATATTAACCATCAAATTAAGAAAACTACCACAACACTCTAGAAAGATGAAGAGTAATTAAGTACCAATCTACCATGGTTCATAAACTATACTCATTGAACTAGAAAAGATAATTGATATTACTCTATTATAGAATCAAGAAACCATTACATAAAGTAAAAGAATAACCATTCTTAAATAACTTAAAGAAAACATTTTAAATACACAAAGTACAAATGTATAAGTATTATACTTTCAAGACTAAATATATTCTTTAAAGTTAACTTTAATCTCCAAGAATCTAAATATAATACAATAAACATTACTTAATATTTTATAGTTAACTTTAGTCTGAAGTAGTTAAGTTATAAAGCAACTCAAGCCAAACCATTTGAGCAAACTAATAACATCAACCGCCACTAACTAACCACAAAATTTGTTTAAACCTTAGAAGAGAAACCTTTTTTTCGAAGGTTATCCTTTTTGCCACTTTAAATACGAACTCTTGTATAAGTAATCCTAACTAGTATGTCATAAGTATGTATACTGTACTCCTACATATGTGTTGTTCACAACCACTCATAAACTCTAATAAAAGTACAACTATGGAACTTATCTAAAAGGACCACACATTCCAAAGTAACCACTTTCGGAATCCAAACCCTAGGACAATGTTATTCCCAGGATTTGCGCTTAGAACGTGCATCACATTACTTATGCATAAAAGCATATTGCTTCTTTAAACATTAGTCCTTACCGGACCAATGATGCTGATTTCAGATTTTGGATCTTATACTGACTCGAAGACCGTGAGTGCATAATCTTGCAATCACAAAAGGCAAGTTCACACTTGCTCATGTCCTTTGATTATTTTCTGTAAAGTATTTTGCAAATCCAGTGTTGTCATCACCTACATTTGAAAAAGTCAGAAAACACTATTTTCATAATAATATGATTGTAGGTTATTTACCATGAGGTAATAACCTACTATAAGAGTTCCGGTGGTAAAGGAACATATTATCTATGTAGAGGTTCAACCTAATAAGGTAGAATCCTCCTGTGTTTTACAATGCTAGTCCCTGGATCAATAGCTAGCATCCACAGTTAAGATGTAATATCAAGAAACAAAGGTCATAATATAACTTTATAACCAGGAATAACATAAGTTTATTACATCAAACATAGCTCATTTGGCTATTACATTACATTGCAGCGGAATAACTATAGTCATGGGGTCCTTCATCTTCAAAGTGCCACAGGCAGATGTTGGTTGTAGACTTTGTAATCCTAATCAATCAATCTTCACTAAAAACAATCAAACCTGCAACATACAAGTTACAGCCACAAAGGGTCAATACATTTGAATTGTATTGGCAAGTGATACTATGATAGTATAGTGGAGTCTATCATCTATATGCTTTTGGCTAAGTGGAGTTGAGGCTTGCATTGCTCAAAATAGATTTTTCCTTAACATTTGAAAATACTAAGTTTTTGCTTTGACAAAATCATTTTTCTCAATCAAAGATTGAAGATCCTTTACAAGGCATCTCTCAATCAAAGATTGAAGATTTCAGACAACCCTTGTTCAATCCACAAGTTTTAACTTAGAAATTTGAATGATGAGATTCTTGATTGCTTCCATGTCTTGATGCTCAACTTGTCCTTTACCAGGGACATGGCTAAGTACTTAGATTTTACACTCTGCAGAGGTGGTGCACTTTCCCCACAAGACTTGGTTTCCCAAGACAAGATCTTTCAGAAGCCTTCCCTTAGACCAAAATGGACGCGTTCCATCCTAACAAACACTACCACCAACAGTCCACATGGCTAAGTTCTTGCAACCTATAGGATCATGGCAGAGCCCATATTGCCAAGTGGTTGCACTTGAAGCTTCTCAACATTTGACATCTCAAATCTCTTTGTTCCTGGGTGACATACCACAAGTGAGATACACAATCCAAGTCCATGGCCTTGTGAACCACTCAACCAAACACCACCAAGCTATCCCATTCCACCCAGGTAATTCATTAACTTAGTTGTTTTATTAAACAAAACACAAGTCCTTAGACTTAGAATATTTTCTCATAGTGTGAATATATATTCCACCCATGTTTTCTATTAGCTAGGCTAAGCTTGATAGTAGTAGGAATCTTAACTTAGGAAAATCCTACTAAGGATTCATCTACTAGGTTTTCTTATAGTAAGGTCTATACTTAGCAAAATCCATGCAAGTTTTACTTAGCAAAATCACTAATGCATAGAGAAAGTAATGGGACAAAAAGTATGAAGCATCACTTGCCTTTTTGGAAGGGAATGGTAGTTCACTCCTTGATCTTGCTAGTCTCACACTTTCTAACTTCACTACAAGTCAATCAAGTAGACACAAAATCAACTAGCATTCCAAACCAATAAATAAATCAAACAATTTAACACACACAAAACAATGGGATCTAAGTCATGCATGTGAGCATGCAAAGGATGGTTCTATTTGTAAGGATGGTCTCCACTAGGCTTCTAAAATTTGTAAGGTCCAAATTGGTCATTTACCAAAATGGCAAAGTCATTTGCAAATGGGTTTTATCCCTAAACCATTTTCAAATCCTTTCATCATTTTATGTGGTGAAAATTATTTTTATCAAAGTAAAACTTTATGTTTTTCCCCAAATGAGTTGCTATTGCAAAACTTGGTGTTTTGGGTCAGTAGGTTTGGTCCAAAACATTTCCTCCAAAGTTTTTACTCAAAACCATTTTCCTAACAAAACAATAGTTTTACTCAGCTTAGAAATGGACTAAACCAAGTAATCCATTCTAATCTTTTCCAAATCCATTTTCCAAATCTTGGGTTGGTTCCTAGGGTCAGTAAGGTCACAATAATCCATTTTGCAAAGGTTTTAACCTTAAAATCATTTTTAAACAATTTTTCTAATCTAAATAAGCACACAAATGAATCTGCAAAACAAGCAAACAAACAGATACTATTTGCTAAACCAAGGGCATGGTTGGCTAGGTCTTGCTCTCCTGAATCCAACGACATAAAATTTGTAATTTTTGGACGTGTGGATCCAAAGTTACAAGGGTTTGAAATTCACAAATAATTCTGTTTCCAAATCTGTTTCTAAACCAAAACTAGCCACGTGGCGCAAAACGACTGGCTGGTACCGATTCGGCCGGATCAGCAACGAGGTGCGTTGGATCAAAACGAATCGTGCGGTTCTGGGAGCGTACCCCTTCGGTGATTAAATGATCTATTCAGTCCGTTCGATCCAGATCCTACGGCTAGTATCGTACTGACCAGACTCTGGCGGCGCAGCGATGGTTGCTGGCGGCGGCGAGGTCAGTCGGCGGCGGCGCTAGCAAAATAGGACGCGAGGAAGAGGGGGAGGATGCTCACCGGGTTCAGGAGGTCACGACGATGCTCAACGTGCCGATGGTTCGACGAGGGGCGCTCTGGTCCGATGTGGATTGCTCGCCGGAGTAGGTGGCGGCGGCGGGCGGCTCTGGTCGACGGTGGGGCGAGGCTACAAGGCACATGAGGACAAGATAAAAGGTCTATTAGACGCGCGAGGAAGAGTAGATCTTGCATGCCTGAACGAGAGGGAAAAGGGGTGGACAGATACATACTAGAAGTGCTCGTCGGAGTTAAGCCAGACGGTGGCGACGGTCGGAGTCGTCGCTGCAGATCGCCCTAAGGCAAGACAGGAGCACGTTCAGATGCGCAAGAGCAAGGCGATGATGTGTGCGTGATCTAGGAGGCGCGGGGTGGTCGGTGTTCACCTGGAATGCTTGACGGAGCAATGGCAGACGGCGGCGCACGCTCGGTGTCGTCGTTGCCGATGCTCAGGGGCGCCCGCGGTTGAGAGGAGGGTGCTGGGAGATGTGCCGAGGAGTGGTGAACGTGTTCGTGTGCTCAGGAAGGCAGGGGGTGGTGTGGCTTAGCCTGAATCGGTCGGAGACGGTGGTCGGAGCTGTGGCGATGCGAGCTCAAATTGTGGCAGCCTCGGGGCAGATAGGGAGTGGCGACAGAGGGAAAAGGAGGAAGAGACGCTGGAGTTTTAACGCGCATGGTCAAGGCGATTAATGGTGGCCGCATTAAGGCGTATTGAATCCGCGGAATCACAGCAGGAAACGGCGACGAGGGAGGAAGAAAGGGTCGCGCGGGTGAGGAGGAAGAACAGTGGAAAGTGGGCCTACTGGTCAGTGGGAAAGAAATGAGGGGGAGGGTCCACTGATCAGTCTCTGTGCGGGTTCGCATACTAGTGCGAAACGTTTTCTTTCGGGGTGAGACACTGGGCTAGTTCCTGGGCCTGTTGGGCTGCTGGGTTGGGTCGACTTTTTTCTTATTTTTTTCTGTTTCTGAATCCTTTTTCTTTTTCTGAATCCAATTTCTGATTTGAATTTCAAACATATGTTTCAACAATCAAATCAAGACAAACAATCACCAGACTTTGAGAGTTTGAACTTTGTTCTGTTTAGTATCAAAACCCAATTCCAGAAATAAAATAAAATAATATTTTTAAATCTTTTTAGGTTCCAATCATTTATTAAAAATGAACCATGGTTTAATAATTATATGGGCTTGATTTTGTTAATAGAATCTTTATTTGAAATCTAAATATTTTTTTAAAACCAAATCAGTAGGTTTTATTTGAAATATAAGAATATTTGGAAAACTTGTTTAAAATAAAATAACATCTTTATTTTTGGTCCATTAACAATTAAATAAAATGGGCCTTATTCGATTACTTCAAATAAGATTTGTTTTATTAGAATATTTATTTTGAAATCTAAAATAAAACCAAAACACTTCAGTAGGTTTTATTTGTGAATATCAAATATTTGGAAAACTTATTTTAAATAATTTTAATAAGTTTTGATGTTTCAATTAAATTGGTAAAACCTTTTATTTAAATAGAGTTTGGATATTAATTCCTTATTATTTTATTTAGATAAACCTTTGCTAATTTTTATTAAAAATGTTTTTAATTCTCAAAGCTTGGCCAAGGTTTAATTTGGCTTTATAAAATAATCTTTATTTATGAATCCACCTTTTCTTTTGAAAACCAAATCTTTTATTAAAAGATCTAAAATAGTAATTCCAAAACATTTTTAATTTCCTTTAATAAATGTTTATATTTTTAAATCCCTTTAGGATTTTATTTGATTCAAATTGGTTTGAGGTTCCATTTGAATTCCAAAAAAGTTTCTTCTGGCCCTGAAAATCAACAAAGTTTTATTTTATTCATTTATTTTCACATTACAAATTTGGAAAATCTTGGGATGTGACAATCTAGGACTTAACAACCAATGTCTCCAGTGATTCTTGCGTCGTATATCACGCGTTGACCATGAGATTTGGAATGGGACGAAGAAGTCAGCTATATCTCTTCCCTCTCGCATGGAGCTGGATGTGCGGGTCGTGGCTGTTATCACTCATAGCATGCATATTATTTATGGTAATTCGTAGAGGATATGCAGCATATGGGTGGGAGCCCTCAATGTCCCACGATAGTTCCGGCATCTGAACGGTCTGTATTGCCATTGCCGTAATTCAGTAGGTGGGATGGCGTACACCAAGGAGACATGCGGGGTCGCGGAGAAGGCAGTGATTGGCTTGGATCTTAGTCTGGGCCTCACACCAAGGAAGTGTGAACGGGTTCGCGGCCCGGATATGCAACAAAGCTAAGATCCCTCATGTGTAAAGTGACGCACCTCTGTAGAGTGTAAGAACTGTAACTTGTTACTCCCTGTTCCGGGAAGGAGCTGCGAACGCGGCGGGAAAGGAAATCCATGAAAATTCTGGTAAACCCG
This sequence comes from Avena sativa, assembly GCA_916181665.1. Classification (NCBI taxonomy): domain Eukaryota; kingdom Viridiplantae; phylum Streptophyta; class Magnoliopsida; order Poales; family Poaceae; genus Avena; species Avena sativa. Next base: position 35,198,245 of record OV702285.1, on the reverse strand, counting down.
TGAAGGCTAACGGACATAGCTTTTTAGAATAAAAGCAACCTTTAAAGAAATTTTTATGAAAACTTGCATTGCCTACGACCTACGGTCTGTGGTTGTAGATATAGTGCATCAAACACTCCTTTTCTAGTGAATTTGCTGAGTACGCTCATACTCAAAGTATCTTCTTAACCCTTGCTAGATTCGGAAGCCATTAAAAGATGTCTACATCAAGATATGCTCCAGGACTTATCAAGACCAGCTAAAGCTCTTCAATGAAGACACGGAAGTCAACATATACCTCAAACCAAGTGAAGAAAAGTTACTGATTAGATAGGAATATTATCTCTAACCAAATAACCTATTTCCGTAGTGCGTTGCAATAGCAACAATGCCAACCTCTTAGTCTGAATATTAGACTTAATAGTATAATCGTTCTTGCGTTGTTTATCTTTGATTCTTCTCCGTAAGAAGTTCTTTCTCTCTCTTTAACCTAGAGTGTTCTCTAGATCTTATGTAAAAGAGTGAGTTGTAACCTTTAAGCCATGTATTGGACCCGCTGTGTTTTTGTTGTGCCATTCTGAGGGATGTAATACTAGTGAACGGTGTTTCATTGGTGTTATGTCAACGACTATAGTATACTACATCATGCAATGGTATGCTGGGTCACCGCACTCTAGTCCTGCAACATAAACTGAATACTCATAATTACATCATGCACATGTGTTCTGAGCTCGACTTTACGCACATAACTATTCACACAATGAAGATCCAAAGAAAATCCAAATGTGCATTTCACATATGATACATAATATCATAATTATACAAAGTCATTACAATGTATACCATATAGGTATAATCACAAAACTACCTTATTCATCTCACTATCTTATTTCTTGGAGTACAATACATGGTACTTGATATCACTAAATAATTGCCTCCTTCTAGTAGTAACTACGCTCCTTATACATGCCTGATGTCCAACCGTGATGACGTGTTGTTCGTCGCACAGTTTCTGGAACAAATGGCCTTCCAGAAGGAACATACTCTGTATCTGAAGTGTTAGGACTTGAGTCATTACTCAAACTGAGCGCATTGACTCCCTCCAGCTCAGCTGAAAAGTCTTCAGAAACATATTCAACATTATCTCCCGCCTGCATCTCCTGAGCTTCATTCCTTGAGTTGTCAATAGGATACGCAGATCCTGCTGCTTCCTAGGTGCTCCCTTGGGCAAGATAGTTAAACACTAGATAATGTATATTCCCTGGGTTTTGAGAAGATGTTGATGATTCAAACACTCTCTCCTTAGGATCTTCTTCTTCATCATGATTATCTACTGACATGGTGTTTCTACTACTGTTACTAGGGTTAATTCTTGCACCCATCCAGCTAGATTGTCCAACATTTCTATCAGAACCATCTGTGGACATCTGGTGTTCGTGAGATACTTCATATGATCCCATTCTCCAACCATCTGAATTCTCAATAGGAAGTTCTGAGTCAGAACCATCCTCTGAGCCCTGTGGTACTGCATACCTCATATCTATAGTAGGATCATGTATAGGTTCAGGTCTTGGTGAATAAGGATATGGTATAAAAGATTCAAGATCTATAGATATATCCTTAAAGATAGGTGTTGCGCTACTACCTGCTTCCTTTTCTAACTAGAATGCTAATTGCTTCCTCCTTTCTGGATCAGTTAGATCCTCTAACATATCATTTTTATCTTCAACAATCACTTGATGTGTCTTGTAAAAAGACGCAACGAGTGTTCGATATCTATCCATAAACTTGGAAGCTAACTTAGGATGCTTCTTAACCAAAGTAAGATGATCCGGTATAGGCTCCGAGTCTATAGAATCATGAGGTATCACAGAAAATGTGCTACCTTCTAACTCTTTGGATTTATGCTCCCGGATATTAGCTATCGCCTCCACAAACGTAACATGATATGCTGCTAAATGACTCCTACCTTCACCTATAGGTAGATCGTGATATAATCCAAGCTCCTCTGGAAGTTGGATACTCACATGATACTTGGATAACATCCGGCCATCAAGGTAAGTGATAGTGTTTACTAGAATTCTAGTTGGACAACTAAAGATCTTTAAAAGTTGACAAAGTTGGTCTGTGAATGATCCTTGATAATCGTCAAGAGTTTCCTCTTTCCTTACCAAAGTCTGTTTTGGAAACTTTGGTGCCATAACTCTGTATAGAAAAATAGTTTTGATTAGTATCCAATAATATATTGCATCATAACAAAGAATTATCGCACTAAAACATATAACAGAATATTCACATTTGAATACCCATTATATTACTTTTAGAGAATTCTTTATCGTTGCTACATACCTACATGTAATACCCTTTACTAGGTTTCCAACCTAAGGTCAAAGCAATTTGCTCTGATACCAACTGCGGTGACCCAGCATAACACTGCATGTGTAGTACAATATAGTCGTTGACATGACATCCACAAAACACCGTTCTATAAATATCACATCCCTCAGAGTGGTACAACAGAAACATTGTGGGTCCATATTACAAACATACACACGTTATTATAATTACAATACCGGACGTTCAAGACTTCCAAAAGATTCAACTTACAAACCAAAATATAAGTGTTTCAGCGGAAGTTTCAAATTTAAAACTTAAACTCCAAATTGAGCTCAACAACTTATTGTTATATAAGGTTCATGTTGCTCAGCTCTAGTGGCTACTAAAAACTATAGTAATTAGTCTGACTCCTGGAACTCTCCTCCGTAGACGATGTCGTAATCCTCCCCTTCTATGGCTCCATACAAGTTGGGCTCTTCTGTAACGCCCCCGAATCGGGTCTATGCAGATCTCAGCATTTCCCGCCAAAACCCGCATAGAAGCGATTCAGAGACGCCCACCAGACACTTTCGTGTGGGTGGGATCTGAATTCAAGTAGTTACATCACAATAGTTTACAACAGAGTCCACAAGAACTTACATACACAACAACGACTCAACGAGTCAAGAATACAAAATATAGAATACGAAGATACAACTCAAGAAGAAAGCAAGATAGTATCCGAGTACGGACAAGATCCAAATGGGACTAAGAATCCTGAAGAATAACCAAGCGGTGTCCAACCCTGCCCAGGCCAAGACGGAAGGGTAACCTTGCTAACGTCGTCAATCACATAACTGTCAAACCAAAGGGTGACGGCAAAGGGCAAAGGAAAACAGAAAGAGAGCGGTCAGTACTGAGGCCAGTACACGGCGAGACTAGAATTCGGCGGTCCTCGCCTACATAGGTATGGTGCGCTCAGCGGCAGCAAAGCTTGCGACTGACTACCTTATAGAGACACGCTACAACTTCGGCTATTAGAGCGAGATAAGAGAGCGCTATTCGATAGCATAATGTAACACCAAACATAACCCATCCGAAGAATTCCCCCTCGAAGACCAGTCGAGGAAGTCCCCTTGCGGAACACACACGGTGGCAATTTTAGTTAAGCAGGTATTTAATTGATAAGGCTAATTACTAATCGTATTATTAGAGGCAAAACATTAGTGGCGTTGTCTATGATCATGACACTGTACTCCTGAGGAGTCCATAACCGTGGACACACGACTTCTCGAAAAGATTTACCCTGCAGGGGTGCACTACTGTACCCAAACGCATGCTCAACCCATCAGGCAACATATTACGCGTGCCATCCGAATCTCACAACAAGAACTGTCCCATAACTACGCGCATATCCAGAGGCATCACCTACTGTGGGGAACCAACCAAGAGGTACGACGATTCTCAAGGAAGGCACAACGTTTGCGCCTACTGGTGGATCGGGCCCTACGGGGTAACCTGTACACACCGTGGGTGCCGCCACCGTGTACCGCGATTTATGTATGCAAGCCATGGCAATCCACCAAAACATCAAGTCTGAAGACATATCAACTCACCCATGTCCGAGGACATATTATGCGTATGCACCAAATGGAAAACCAATTTTGTAACCCTCTGGATATACAAATAGCGCCGGTAGTTGAGGGGGGATCCCAGAGGCTCCATGTTTGGTTAGCGCGATCAACTCAGAACTGGTATCATAGAACGAACGGGTCCTATGTCGGCTCAAGCAGTTCCCAAAGGTGGTCCCTGCCGGGGCCTTATCATTAGGTGAAACCATAACCAACAACATCATATTAATTATCCTATCACCAACCATATCCGAGTATCATGTTCCACCTGTATGAGAGCGATACTAAGCATGCCTACGACTCGCAAGGACAAGGCTAGCTAGTCAAACAAGGCAATAGGATAACCAAGGCAATATAGTGGAGCAGGTAATTAAAGGGGACAATACTAAAGCATCGGCAATAAGGATAGCAATAGATCAATTGGAGGAAGTAAAGACTATAAATGCAAAATAGGTAGAAGGGGGAGAATGCTCGCCTGTGAGACAAAGTCGGGAAAATCGGAGACATGTCGTTTCTCACATCGACTCATCGTCCTATCCGGTGAAGAAGCAAACACTACAAAGAGCAACCGGTGCAATATTTAAAAATACGGCGGAAGATCCGGCATGTTTATGATATGATTCATGGCATGACAATATGCAGTCCTATTAGCAATATTAAGCGGAATCGGGATCCCAACATTTATTATCAGGTTCAAGTTATTTAACTACCCGCAATTTAAATGTTGACTTAACAAGATAAAACTTGGCATCGGTTTGCTAACAATATTAAATGGAGCCAATATTAGACTAGATTCGCCCGCATATGGGCTTCATATTTAATTATAAGGTGAATCAGCATAATGCCCCCAAACCGCAATATGTATGCAAGGATGCCCAATTCATATGCAACAAGTTTAATATGGCAATTTATAAAATAAGGGCTCGGATAGAAATCACACGTTGGGGTTCGAAGAACTTGGGGTTCGACGGGATCGGTCTTCGGGTCCGTGAAGGAGGTCTTGGTGTTCCGTGTTGGAGACCATGTCGGTCATATTTTGTTCCATTGCAAACTTGACCGATGGTCTTCGGGCCACACCAATTCCAGGATCGAACTTGTTCAGTAGCATAGCAACCTCGGCATATCCATGTTGAAGATTGTCCGAAATCTTAGTCAAGCATACACGACAGAAGAGGCACATTTCAACTTATTCTGTACTTAAACATATAGCAGCAGTAGTACGGGCCGAGGGCACGCAGACGATCAAGGTCAAGGCGTCCTGGGCCAAGGAGAGGTCGGTGGCCACAGAGAACAGAGAGACGAGCTGGACATAGAAGCCCATGCGCTAGCGCCGGCGGTGGTGTTTCACAAGCAGGAGAAGCGGACGAAGAGGAGCAGGCGGCGCTCTGCGGCAGAGGGAGGCAACACGGGCGGTGACAAGCTCGAATAAGGGGAGGCCTGCACAGCTGCGGGGATCCCAGGAGAAGTGAGGCGGCAAGTCTTGGTGGAGCTCCTGGTGACGCTCGTGAGATTGGGGAGAGACGGCGGCGGGACTCCCTACGGCAGCTTGCGGGGATGGAGAGCGAGGGAGGCGGCAAGGCGGAGGCCGGAGCACGGCGTCTGGAGGTCGAGGCGAGGAGGGTTTGCCAACGGTGGCGACGTGGAAAGCAGACGGCGGCCGAAGAGAGGGGCGAGGGAGGTGTCGGGCGGCACGGCGCAAGAGCGTCCAAGCAGGGGCAACAGCCGGCAGTGGATAAGAGAGGCGGCGGGGCCGGAGGACTGTGGCCGGTGTCGGACGGCGGCGATGACAGAAGCAGAGGTGGAGGACGAGATCAAGCGAGGGAGGCGACGAGAGGCAGCAGTGGGCGCTCCTGGCGGCGCTCGGGAACAAGGACGGGGGAAGGGGGCCGCGAGCGGCTCTGCGCGTGCGTGGATCGCGTGGTGCATGGGTCGGGTGTGTCCTGGGTTACGCGTGACAGGTAGCGTGTGTGGTGTGTGTTTGCGCACGTGGTGTATGTGTGGGTTGTGTGCGTGTGTTGTGTTCTGCGGCCGGCGGCACCGGGTGTGGTGTGCGTGTGGTTAGGGTTAGGTTTTAGATTAGGTGGGGTAGTAGGTGGCCGGCTGGGCTATTGGGCCTAGCTGGTTGCCTCCCCATAAAGCACTTTTATTTATTTATTTTATTTTTAAATGTACTTTTAGAAATAGTTTTTAGACAAATAAAAGATCCGGAAAAGACCAGGATTTTGATTTAAAATTAAAGGAGGGACTAATTAGAAAGCAAAATAGGCTTTTGGTGAAAATATTTTAGGGCAAAAGTATACAGGATGTCATGATGATGCAAAATAGAAAATAACACGCGATTTTATTTCGGAATATTTTCCGGGGCATTACATCTTCATAGAAGACCTCCTCTTGATTCTCAGATGCGTACATTGGAGTACCTTCGGGATTCTCAGAGTCTAAGCAAGGATTCAAAGGAAAGGATGAGTAATAGCGTTACCCAAAAAGTTCATTATATGCAAGGCAGGAAGTTTGATGCTCTATCTACCACCTCAGACTATTAGTCTTTGGCATTATGCAATTTTCATAAATCTTTCTTCAAAGATTGTTTTTATTATAAAAATCTATGACCATGAGCCTTCACAGGTTGACCAGAACTTTCATGGAGTTCCTTTCCTGCCGCGTTCATAGCTCCTTCCCGGAACAGGGAGTAACAAGTTACGGTTCTTACACTCTGCAGAGGTACGTTACTTTTCCCATGAGAGATCAACTCCTTGTTGCACAACCGGGCGTACTTTCCCGTCCACAATTCCATGATGTGGGGCCCAGTAGTTGGTCCAAGCCAATCACTGTCCTCTCCGCGACCTCATATGTCTACACGATCCTTCGGCTAGCTCACTTTTGTTAAGCCCCCTTTCGGGCAGGCTAAAACCCTGATGAGTTTCCGAAGACTCTATGACCTCGTGATGCCCAGATTAGTACCATTTACATTGGCTATCTCCCTAAACACCATTCATAGATAATCTAGACACCAAAAGTGTGGGGCGTAAGGGTGCCCACCCATATGTTGGATCCACACGAGAAATCACAACATCACGTTAAGGTCGTCTTGCCTCCATACAAGAGGAAAAGGATACATCTGACTTCTCCGTCCCATTCCGAATCTCATGTTTAACGCGTAATATACGGCGCTAGAATCACTGATGTCATGGGTTATTAATCCCTATTTGTTAATCATTATTGCAATTAGAACCCTAAGTTCTATTGATTCATCATATCATCACTTAGGATGATATCTAAAGTTTAGTATCTTGAGAAAACAGTGTTTTATTTTACTATACTATAATTGATAACTCACAATTTGCAAATACTTTGATAAAGACTCTTCAAAGGACATGAGCAAGAGATGAACTTGCCTTGTGATGGCAAGGTAGTGAAATCTGATGCTTGCACTGGACCTTGAGCTTCTATGTCTACAAAAACATCATTATTGCCTGGTAAGGACAATATTTAGAAAAGCAAAATGATTATGCAAAGTACTGTAATGCTTCTTTTAACTTGATATGCATTTTCCCCATAAAAATTATTTTTAATAATAAAGGATTTATAAATATTATCTTTTAATATTTATAACATATATTGAATTATTTTATTTCTTTCCCTTTTATTTGACTTTTATTGATTTAATAATTCTTTTAGGAATTATCACTTAAATAACAAAAATTCTTATTAAATATTTATTTAGTATTTTTCAAAAATACTGCAATATTAATATATAATGAAAGTGATTTTTATTTATTTTTATCATCTTTCAATAATTTTGTAAAATTCCATAAGGGATATATAAATTACAAAATTCTTAATAAAATTTATATGTCTAAAATTTTATATCTTAATTTATTTCGATAGTTTGGATTTTTGTGAATCCAAAAATATTTTATTTAAAATTTTTGGATTTTTACTTTATTTTCTAGAATTTTATTGAGTTCAGGGGCATTTTGGTCTTTTCCTATTTATTAAAACAGATTTCAATTGACTTGGGCTTGCCATTTGGGCTTATTGGGCCCCTGTGGCCCAATAGGGCAGGGTCAAAACTATTACCCCGAGGGTTTTTCGGCCCACCCAACCCACTCAATCACTATGTCTCTCCTTCTTCTCATCTCCCCTCTCTCCCTCGACTCCGTGGGGTTCTGGCGTCGCCGCCGGCGATGGCCGCCGCTGTGGCCCTCCCTGTCCGCTGCCGTGGTGCAGGGCGAGGTTGGCGACTACGCTCGTTCATCTGGTCCAATTCGATTTGACTCCGGAGCTCCCCTGTGGCCAGGTTCACCCTGTTCCCGAACCCTAGGGTTTATGGAAAATGCTGCCGCTGCCGTCGTGGTCCCTCCTGTGGTGGTGTGCTGTGTTCGTGTGCTGATGTGGCTGCCGCCATGGCTGGTGCAGGTTGCAGCACCCTCTATGGTGCTCCCTGCACTGCCGCGGGCTCTTCGGTTAATCTGCTTCCTCTTTAATTCGTCAGCGAGGACCCCGGGTAAGTTGCCTCTGTGGATCTTGGTTCATCCTATCACCATGAATCTCTCTATGTGTATCTAGTGGCTACTTTTGCCTAGTGACTATGTTCTGATTAGGGTTCATCTCCTAATTAGGGTTCTTGTGCTGATTAGGGTTCATAACCCTTTGTTGCTCATTTCCATGATGCTTTAGATCTAGTGGTGATCTTCCATGAGCATGATGAATGATTGTTTGTTGTGGATCATTATTTGTAATTGGCCTTGGTGATGCTAGTGGCTTGTCAGACTTCTTCCAGTGGTAATTTACTATGATCCAATGTTAGTGTTTATATGGAATCCCTAATTGGAAATGTTGTTGATCTGAGAACTTTCCACTGTCAAGATGTTTATACTGACAGTGATTCTATCATTAAGTGCTTACTGCATTTATAAATGTTGGCTTATATGAGACTATACATACTGAATATAATCATTACATGTTAATGATTTTCTGTGGGTGTATAGATGAGTTTGATGTTGATTCCTGGCATTTGGCTTCAGGAAGATGATATTTAGTGGCTTGTCCCTTTTATTTGTGAAATCTTAGTAAAGACTTGGATTAGCTCATTAGAACTTGTCCTTGTGATACCATTATAAACTGTCACACAAGTGATTGGGTCCTATTCCTGGGCTTAGCTCTGACAATGCTTGTGATTAATACTAGCAAGATAAAATGAAAGCTTATTTTAACTCTCCTACCTATGATGTTGGTCTGAGGCTTTAAGTCCTAGTTAGTTGAGCAGGTAGTTTGTTTGTAACTTGCAAGATTAGAGGTGCTACTCCCTCTGGAAGATGTTCCCTGGTCTGATAAGAACAAATGAAGAATTATTGAAGTTGTATATACTAACACCAAACTCTGTGAGGCTGGTCTGAGAGATTGATGCTTTTGGCTTAGTTTGATTTCTGATCTTTATACTTGAAATATCTAGGATAGATTCACATCACTTGGGTGATTATTGAGATATTGTTTCATAAAACAACACATGCTTCTATCTAGATAATATGATTAGATCATGTGATGGTTTTATGATACTCACCACAAAAACTGATGATTATGGAATTGGGTAGTGATGTTGATCTTCCTGATTAGGTCCTGTCCTTCACCTCTGAGGTTGTTCTTGTTTTGCTGAGCTCCTGTGCTTAACCTTGAGCTAGCCTGCTCTTCCTAGCTCCTGGACTTGGCCTTGCTGTCCACCTGATACTTCCCCCTCCTTATGTCACCATCTAGTGATGTTTGGTTGATCTTTGGTGGTTTGATTTGGCTGCTGAGCTTGATGTGTATGAACAAGAAATGGTGTTGGGGGTGCTTGCCCACGGCTGTGTTGGGAGTTTTGTTTGATTGTGCAGTTGTTGTGGTGTTGACAGCACACCACATGCAACCTGGTGTGTGTCCTGCCTGTGTGCTTGCTATGCACTTGTGGATATGTTCAGAATTCTGAAATTGACTGTTATCTGGTTACTTTTACCTGGCTGGTGAAAGTTGCCCCTCTTTGCTGTCATTTGACTTTTGGCTTAAAAGTATGAAAGATACATTCTTTCATATTGGTGAAACTTGCCCCTTTTTTTATAATTACTCAATGATGAATCTTGATCAGTGCATTTCACTGACAAGTCTGAGAGTAAAACATTACTAACCCTAACCTTCTTTATTTTTTATTTATGTTTGTTTTGCAGGTACCAGACTTGGGAATTCAAGATTCTAGTTTAGGTTTTCTTATTTATTTATAGAATAGTCAAATGTAATATTCTTATCCTTTTGTAATTTTAGTTTTATTCTTTTGTAAGATTCATTTTATTATTTTGTAATAAAGAGTATTCTATGATCAATAAAGAAATATTATTCTTTATTTATTGGCTATTGTAAAATTTGTGATTGATTTCCATAAGTTACATTTTTTGTAACTTATTTATTGAATAAAATTATGTAATGGATATTCATAATCTTAATTACTTTCTTTATATAAAGTTTGAGTTATTATTGGTTAACTTTTAATTGAACCACATATTCAAACATTATGCAAAAAAATCATTTGAATTATAATTCAAACACTCAAGTTTTTTAAAATTCAAATCTCATTTCCCAAAACACATAAATCCACAAAGATCATATCAAAGTCTATAGCAATCATCTTTTAAGACTAAACCTAATCTCAAAGTATGAGAGAAACCTTGATCACTTTAGGTTTTTATTTGGCAAAAAATTTACCCACATTTTTACAAATGAATGCATGCAACATTCCAAATTCCTAAATCTACCCTTCGTTAGTTCCTAAATGATGGGATGTTACAGACTTCCCCCCTTAAATTAAACTTCGTCCCGAAGTTTGTGGAGATGTACCTGAATAGTTCTGGATAGGTTTTTCTTAAGTCCTCCTCTTTTTCCCACGTAGCTTCTCTTTCAGGGTGATGTTCCCATTGTAGTTTGCAATACTTGATTGCTCTATTCCTCAATCTTTTCTAGTTTTCTTCCAGAATCTTACAGGGCTTTTCAATATAAGTCAAGTCTGCTTGTAGTTCTATTTCCTGATGTGTGATTTCATCATCCGGAACTTTCAAACATTTACGAAGCTGTGACACATGGAAAACATTGTGCACTTGAGCCAATCTTGATGGTAACTCTAAAGCATAAGCTATAGTTCTGTTCTGACTCAATATCTTGAATGGTCCGATGTATCTTGGACTCAATTTTCCTTTAACTCCGAACCTTTTCACCCCTTTCATTGGACTTACTTTCAAATATACCATATATCCCACTTCCGGATGCCATGATCTTCGACTTTGATCCGCATAACTTTTCTGCCTACTTTGGGCTATGTTCAGTCTATCCCTAATCTTATCAATGATATCTTGTCTTTCCTTGATATAATCTGACGCAAATTATTTGTTGCTTCCAGGCTCATACAAACATATTGGTGATCTAAGATTTCTTCCATACAGAACTTGGTATGGAGCTGCCTTCAGACTACTCTGATAGCTATTGTTATAAGAAAATTCTGCCAATGGTAGATGATCTTCCCATGTTCCTCCAAAATCTAGTGCATAAGCTCTTAACATGTCTTCTAGTATTTGATTTGTTCTTTCAGTTTGACCTCCTGTCTTAGGATGATATGTTGTGCTAAAATCTAACTTTGAACCAAGTGCTTCATGCAATTGCTTCCAAAATGCTGAAGTAAACACTGATCCCCTATGAGTTAAGATCTTTTTGGGTATTCCATGCTTACTTACAATCTCTTTGACATATACTTCAACTAACTATTCGGCATTATCTTTTTGATTCACCGGTATAAAATGTGCACTCTTAGTGAGTCTGTCTACAATCACCCATATCATATCCTTCCTTTTTGATGTCATGGGCAATCCTGTGATGAAGTCCATACCAATTTCTTCCCACTTCCATTAGGGAATTTCTAAAGGTTGTAATGGTCCTGCTGGGCTTTGATGTTCATGTAGGGTTCGCACCATAGAAAACAAAAATTTTCCTACGATGTGAACTATATACCAAGATATATCTATTAGATACAAACAACGGGCGGATGTATATCCATAGAGAACATACCCTTGAAGACCGACAAAGCTTAACGAGTTCAACTCGTGGTTGATGTAGACGATCTCTTGCCGATCTCAAGATCGAGAGGAAGTCCTAGCGCCGCAAATCAGCAGCGCATCCGTGCTCGCACACACGTTCGAGGCACCGAGCAACCTCCGCCTCCTCGCTCCAGCGATGCAGCAGAAGCACAACTCTTTCTTGCCGAATAGCCACCGGGAACATGTATCTCGCTAGTCCGAGACCAAGGGGGATAAATTCTAAAGGGGGAGAGAGATCCTTCACGAGGAGGTGTGAGAGACAAGTGAGGAGGGGGCTCCTTTTATAGGAGGAGGGGGGAACCCCAAGGGGGTGTCCGGCGCATGGGGCTGCCCCTTGCCCTCCCCTCTTCATGTGGGTGGACACTCCACTCACAAAAGTCCTTTAAATTCCCTCCACTCAAAAGTCCACTCAAATTCCCATTAAATTTCCACCAAATTTAATGCAAACTCTCATTAAATAAAACTCTTTTATTTTATTCAGAATTTTGTCAATTACTTTAATGACAAACATTCACAAATAACCCCTTGCTAGAATTCCATTTCACATGCATAACCACTTTATGCAATTTCACCCGAAAACCTGTTTCGGTATCTAGTGAAATAAATTCATGCGCTTGTTCATTCTTTCGGCATGAAACTTTTGCTCCAATTGGATGTCGGTGTCTCTTAAGTGTGTCACCCTACGGTTCGTGAATAATGCGGACATGATCGAGACCCCTCTCGGATCAATAATCAGAAGCGGGATCTGGAGACCCATACTGACTCCCACACATTCAACGATGACTTTCTTGTGATCGTCGGAACCTTTTACGCTAGTATCTTAATCCCTTTGTTTCACGATATATTACATGTCCGAGATTTGATCATCGGTATCTCCATACCTAGTTTGATCTCGTTACCAACATGCACTCTTTTCTCGTTCCCGTGATATAACATTCTAGTGATCAAATCACTTGCTTGCAAGCTAATCAATGTGATATCACCGAGAGGGCCCAGAGTATATCTATCCGTCATCGGGATGAACAAATTCCACTCTCGATCCATGAGCCTCAACATAACACTTTATTAGTTCTGAATCCATCTTTATAATCACCCTGTTACGGTGTGACGTTTGATGTTATCAAGAAACTCTTCCGGTGTTAGTGATTGACATGATCTCATGGTCTAAGGATTAGGATCACTTCGTAAGTTATTATAGCAATATAAACTCAATGACTTTGATCGTAATGCTATACTTCGGATGAATGTTCATCACACCATTACACTAATGTTGTGATCCCGTTATTAACAACATCCAATGTCCATTATCAGGAAACCTTGATCATCTTGTTAATCAACGAGCTAGTTTATGAGAGAGGCATAACTAGGAACTTTCTGTTTGTTTATTAAACACACATGTATTAATGTTTCCGTATTAATACAATTATAGCATGCAAAATAAACATCTACCATATACTTGGAATACACATAATAAACACTTTATTATTGCCTCTCAGGGCATATTCCCTTCAGTCTCCCACTTGCACTAGAGACAATAATCTAGTTACATAGTGATAAATATAACACCCATTGAGTTCTGGTGTTGATCATGTTTTGCTCTAGGGTGAGTTTTAGTCAATAGATCTGCTACATTGAGATCCGTATGTACTTTACAAATCTTTATATCTCCATCCTTGACATGCTCGCGGATGGAGTGAAACCGGCGCTTAATATGCTTGGAATGCTTGTGAGACCTTGGTTCTTTGGCATTGGCAATGGCACCATTGTTGTCACAATATATCACCATTGGGTCCAACGCGTTTGCAACCACTCCTAGTTCGGATATGAACTCCTTCATCCAAACTGCTTCCTGAGCCGCTTCTGAAACAACAACATATTCGGCCTCCGTTGTTGATCCCGCTACCACAGGTTGTTTGGAGCTCCTCCAACTAACCGCTCCGCCATTCATGAGAAATACGTTTCCGGATTGAGACTTAGAGTCATCCGGATCGGTGTCAAAGCTAGCGTCAACATAACACTTAGCAACGAGCTCTTCTTCACCTCCGTATACAAGAAACACATCCTTAGTTCTTCGTAAGTACTTAAGGATATTCTTGACCGCTATCCAGTGTTCTGAACCTGGATCCGATTGGTACCTACTATTCAAACTAATAGCATGTGCCACATCCGGTCTTGTACATAGCATGGCGTACATTATAGAGCCTATGGCTGAAGCATAGGGGACTTTGTCCATTATCTCTCTTTCTTCCGCCGAAGCCGGACTTTGAGTCTTACTCAATGTCTTGCCTTGCAACATAGGTAAGAACCCCTTCTTACTTCCTTCCATTTTAAACTTCTTTAAAATCTTATCAAGGTATGTACTTTGCGATAGCCCTATTAGGCGCCTAGATCTATCTCTATATATCTTTATGCCTAATATGTATGACACTTCACCTAGGTGCTTCATTGAAAATTTGCTGTTTAGATAACTTTTAACACTGTTTAAAAGATCTATATCATTTCCGATCAATAATATGTCATCCACATATAATATCAGAAATGCCACATTGCTCCCACTCACTTTCTTGTAAATACAAGATTCTCCATAAGTTTGGACAAATCCAAACTCTTTGATCACCTCATCAAAGCGGAGATTCCAACTCCGTGATGCTTGCTTCAATCCAGAGATGGATCGCTGAAGCTTGCACACCTTGTTAGCATCCTTAGGATCGACAAAACCCTTTGGTTGTATCATATACAACTCTTCTTCAATATTACCATTGAGAAACGCGGTTTTGACATCCATCTGCCATATCTCATAATCGAAATATGCAGCAATTGCTAACATAATCCTAACTGATTTTAGCATCGCTACGGGAGAGAATGTATTATCGTAGTCAACTCCTTGAATTTGTCGAAACCCCTTTGCGACAAGTCGAGCTTTATAGACGGTCACATTACCATCAGCATCAGTTTTCCTTTTGAAAATCCATTTGTTCTCCACGGCCTTTCGTTCGTGAGGTAATTCCACCAAGTTCCAAACTTGATTTTCATACATGGATTCCATCTCGGATTTCATGGCTTCTAACCATTTGTTGGAATCCGGGCTCATCATCGCTTCTTCATACGTCGCAGGGTCATCATTTTCATCAACTATGAAATTCATGAAAGGATTTTCGTACAGCTCGGGAGCTGCACGCGTCCTGTTTGACCTGCGAGGTTCGGTAGTACTCTCTTTCGGAGTTTCATGATCATTATCATTAGTTCCCTCTTCAACAGGTGGAGCCAACTCCGGAACAACTTCCGGCGCTGCGCTACTCGCCAAACTTTGAAGAGATGGTTCAATAACCTCTTCGAGTTCTACCTTCCGACTACTCACACCTTTCGCGAGAAATCTTTCTCTAGAAAGGATCCAGTCTTGGCAACAAAAACCTTGCCCTCGGATCTGTGATAGAAGGAATACCCAATAGTTTCCTTAGGGTATCCTATGAAGACGCATTTTTCCGCTTTGGGTTCGAGTTTATCCGGTTGAAGTTTCTTCACATAAACATCGCATCTCCAAACTTTAAGAAAAGACAGCTTAGGTTTGTTTCCAAACCACAATTCATACGACGTCTTTTCAACGGATTTAGATGGTGCTCGATTTAAAGTGAATGCAGCAGTTTCTAGTGCATAACCCCAAAATGACAACGGCAAGTCTGTCAGAGACATCATAGATCGAACCATATCTAATAAAGTACGATTACGACGTTCCAACACACCATTTCGCTGTGGTGTTCCGGCAGGCGTGAGTTGTGAAACAATTCCACACTCTTTCATGTGACTGCTAAACTCGTAACTTAGATACTCACCTCCACGGTCGGACCGTAGAAATTTGATCTTTCTATTACGATGGTTTTCCACTTCATTCTGAAATTCCTTGAACTTTTCAAAGGTTTCAGACTTGAGTTTCATCAAGTAGATATAACCTTATCTACTCAAATCATCCGTGAAAGTAACAAAATAACGATATCCACCTCGCGCCGACACACTCATTGGACCACATACATCAGAATGTATGATTTCCAATAAATCTGTCGCCCGTTCCATTGAACCGGAAAACGGCGTTCTAGTCATCTTGCCCATAAGGCATGGCTCACATGTATCAAATGATTCAAAATCAAGTGATTCCAAAAGTCCATCCGAATGGAGCTTCTTCATGCGTTTAACGCCAATATGACCTAGACGGCAGTGCCACATATATGCGGATATATCATCATTAAGTTTAATCCTTTTAGCATCAACATTATGAATATGTGTAACATTATCATCGAGATCTAATAGAAATAAACCATTCATCATCGGTGCATGACCATAAAAGATTTCATTCATATAAATGGAACAACCATTGTTCTCGGATTTAAATGAATAACCACTTCGCATCAAACACGATCCAGATACAATGTTCATGCTCAGTGCAGGCACCAGATAACAATTATTCAAGTTTATAACTAATCCCGACGGCAAGTGGAGAGGCAGCGTTCCGCCGGCGATCACATCAACGCTTGATCCATTGCCGACACGCATCTTGACCTCACCCCTTGCTAGCGATCGCTTGTTCCGCAGCCCCTGATTCGAGCTACAAATATTAGCAACTGAACCGGTATCAAATACCCAGGTGCTACTGCGAGCACTAGTCAAGTACACATCAATAACATGTATATCATATATACCTTTGTTTGCCTTGCCGGCCTTCTTGTCTGCCAGATACTTGGGGCAGTTGCGCTTCCAGTGGCCAGTCCCCTTACAATAGTAGCTCTCGGTATCAGACTTAGGTCCAACTCGGGGTTTCTTTTCAGGCACGGCAACAGGCTTGTCGCCCTTACTACCCTTCCATTTTCCCTTCTTGTCTTTCTTGAAACCAGTGTTCCTATTGATCATCAACACTTGATGTTCCTTTTTGATCTCCACTTCTGCAGTTTTAAGCATTGACAGAAGATCGGGGAGAGACTTCTTCATGCCTTGCATATTATAGTTCATCACAAAGCTCTTATAGCTAGGTGGCAGAGGCTGCAGAACACGATGGATGCCTAAGTCAATGGGAATCGTTATTCCCAAGGACACAAGCTTATCGGCGTAACCCGACATCTTGAGTACATGCTCACTAACGGAGTTTTGCTCTTCCATCATGCAGCTAAAGAACTTTTCTGAAGCGTTGTAGCTCTCTATAGCAGCATGTGTGTCGAAAATCATTTTCAACTCACCCATTGTATCAAATTCATTGCCGTTTTCGAAACGCTTTCGAAGTTCCGGATCTAGCCCATACGATATGCCGCAATGAACTAAGTTGTGGTCCTCCTAACGAGTCTGATAGACATTCTTCTCCTCGTCAGGGGCATCATCTAAAGGTGGGGGGCCTAGTGGCGCTTCTAGCACGTATTGCTTTTGTGCAGCAGAGAGGAGAATCCTCAAATTCATGGCCCATTCGGTAAAGTTGCTACCGTTCGTTGCTAGTTTCTCTTTCTCCATGAACACATTGAAATTAAAAGCAGGTGGTGCCATCTACAACAGAATTTGTAAAGTTTAGACTAAGTGTATGATAGATTGAGTTCAACTAATCCATATTACGAATGAACTCCCACTCAAAAACGACATCCCTCGTGCCTTTTTGGTGATTACATGAATCAAATCCACTATACCAAGTCCGATCATCACGTGAGTCGGTATAGCTTCAAAGGCGAGCATCAAATGGGCATCATATCAACTATATGACTCATGCTTAACCTTTCAGTCCGTGTTCCGAGTCCATGTCTGTACATGCTAGGCTCGCCAAGTTAGAACCTTAGTATTCGCGTGTGTAACTGTTTTACACTCGAAATATGGTCGTGGATCCAAGAACACCCGATCATCACGTGATGTCTTGGAGCGACGAAACATAATCGGTGCATACTAAAGGAAGAACACATTCTTATCTTGATATTTAAATGAGGGATCATCTTATTATGCTAACAAAGCGCTAAACAAGCAATATAAGATGCTATCAAACATCACATGTTTATTAGTGAAATGATATGGTTCCCGCAGATGATCTCTATCATGTGCATCGTGGTATGATCACTATCATACCTATATGTGTAAATCCAAGGTCTATGGAGTTTACACGCTATGTGTGTTGTAAGAGTATCATCTCATACTTCTACTTACAACACTACCATATCATAACACTAGCCCAACAACAATCTAAACTAGACGCCTCTAATTTATCCATTGCAAGTTTTACGTGGCTTAGGGCTTTCGAGATAGAACCGTTCTTACCTACGAACATGAACCACAACGAGGATAACCAAATTGTTGACAACTCGTTTGCAAAATAGATATTGACTATAGTAGGAGAGACAGACACCCGCTAGCCACTTATGCAAACTAGTTGCATGTCAAGCGTGGAACAGGTCTCATGTGCGAGGACATGTAAAGTTTGTCCGGGCCGCTTCATCCCACTATGCCACCAATATCCAAAATTACAACAAAGGAGCAACAACATGATCATCATCGCCCACATACTCATATGTGTACTACCCGTGTAAAGTATCTACGCATAGATCCGGCTCTGATACCACTGTAGGGTTCGCAGCATAGAAAACAAAAAATTTCCTACGATGTGAACTATGTACCAAGATCTATCTATTAGATACAAACAACGGGCGGATGTATATCCATAGAGAACATACCCTTGAATACCGACAAAGCTTAACGAGTTCAACTCGTGGTTGATGTAGACGATCTCTTGCCGATCTCAAGATCGAGAGGAAGTCCTAGCGCCGCAAATCAGCAGCGCATCCGTGCTCGCACACACGTTCGAGGCACCAAGCAACCTCCGCCTCCTCACTCCAGCGATGCAGCGGAAGCACAACTCTTTCTTGCCGAATAGCCACCGGGAACATGTATCTCGCTAGTCTGAGACCATGGGGTATAAATTCTAGAGGGGGAGAGAGATCCTTCACGAGGAGGTGTGAGAGACAAGTGAGGAGGGGGCTCCTTTTATAGGAGGAGGGGGGAACCCCAAGGGGGTGGCTGGCGCATGGGGCTGCCCCTTGCCCTCCCCTCTTCATGTGGGTGGACACTCCACTCACAAAAGTCCTTTAAATTCCCTCCACTCAAAAGTCCACTCAAATTCCCATTAAATTTCCACCAAATTTAATGCAAACTCTCATTAAATAAAACTCTTTTATTTTATTCATAATTTTGTCAATTACTTTAATGACAAACATTCACAAATAACCCCTTGCTAGAATTCCATTTCACATGCATAACCACTTTATGCAATTTCACCCGAAAACCTGTTTCGGTATCTAGTGAAATAAATTCCTGCGCTTGTTCATTCTTTCGGCATGAAACTTTTGCTCCAATTGGATGCCGGTGTCTCTTAAGTGTGTCACCCTACGGTTCGTGAATAATGCGGACATGATCGAGACCCCTCTCGGATCAATAATCAGAAGAGGGATCTGGAGACCCATACTGACTCCCACACATTCAACGATGAATTTCTTGTGATCGTCGAAACCTTTTACGCTAGTATCTTAATACCTTTGTTTCACGATATATTACATGTCCGAGATTCGATCATCGGTATCTCCATACCTAGTTTGATCTCGTTACCTACATGCACTCTTTTCTCGTTCCCGTGATATAACATTCTAGTGATCAAATCACTTGCTTGCAAGCTAATCATTGTGATATCACCGAGAGGGCCCAGAGTATATCTATCCGTCATCGGGATGAACAAATTCCACTCTCGATCCATGAGCCTCAACATAACACTTTATTAGTTCTGAATCCATCTTTATAATCACCCAGTTACGGTGTGACGTTTGATGTTATCAAGAAACTCTTCCGGTGTTATTGATTGACATGATCTCATGGTCTAAGGATTAGGATCAATTCGTAAGTTGTTATAGCAATATAAACTCAATGACTTTGATCGTAATTCTATACTTCGGATGAATGTTCATCACACCATTACACTAATGTTGTGATCCTGTTATTAACAACATCCAATGTCCATGATCAAGAAACCTTGATCATCTTGTTAATCAACGAGCTAGTTTATGAGAGAGGCATAACTAGGAACTTTCTGTTTGTTTATTAAACACACATGTATTAATGTTTCCATATTAATACAATTATAGCATGCAAAATAAACATCTATCATATACTTGGAATACACATAATAAACACTTTATTATTGCCTCTCAGGGCATATTCCCTTTAGTCTCCCACTTGCACTAGAGACAATAATCTAGTTACATAGTGATAAATCTAACACCCATTGAGTTCTGGTGTTGATCATGTTTTGCTCTAGGGAGAGTTTTAGTCAACGGATCTGCTACATTGAGATCCGTATGTACTTTACAAATATTTATATCTCCATCCTTGACATGCTCGTGGATGGAGTGAAACCGGCGCTTAATATGCTTGGAATGCTTGTGAGACCTTGGTTCTTTGGCATTGGCAATGGCACCATTGTTGTCACAATATATCACCATTGGGTCCAACGCGTTTGCAACCACTCCTAGTTCGGATATGAACTCCTTCATCCAAACTGCTTCCTGAGCCGCTTTTGAAACAGCAACATATTCGGCCTCCGTTGTTGATCCCGCTACCACAGGTTGTTTGGAGCTCCTCCAACTAACCGCTCCGCCATTCATGAGAAATACGTATCCGGATTGAGACTTAGAGTCATCCGGATCGGTGTCAAAGATAGCGTCAACATAACACTTAGCAACGAGCTCTTCTTCACCTCCGTATACAAGAAACACATCCTTAGTTCTTCGTAAGTACTTAAGGATATTCTTGACCGCTATCCAGTGTTCTGAACCTGGATCCGATTGGTACCTACTAGTCAAACTAATAGAATGTGCCACATCCGGTCTTGTACATAGCATGGCGTACATTATAGAGCCTATGGCTGAAGCATAGGGGACTTTGTCCATTATCTCTCTTTCTTCCGCCGAAGCCGGACTTTGAGTCTTACTCAATGTCTTGCCTTGCAATATAGGTAAGAACCCCTTCTTACTTCCGTCCATTTTAAACTTCTTTAAAATCTTATCAAGGTATGTACTTTGCGATAGCCCTATTAGGCGCCTAGATCTATCTCTATATATCTTTATGCCTAATATGTATGACGCTTCACCTAGGTCCTTCATTGAAAATTTGCTGTTTAGATAACTTTTAACACTGTTTAAAAGATCTATATCATTTCCAATCAATAATATGTCAACCACATATAATATCAGAAATGCCACATTGCTCCCACTCACTATCTTGTAAATACAAGCTTCTCCATAAGTTTGGACAAATCCAAACTCTTTGATCACCTCATCAAAGCGGAGATTCCAACTTCGTGATGCTTGCTTTAATCTATAGATGGATCGCTGAAGCTTGCACACCTTGTTAGCATCCTTAGGATCGACAAAACCCTTTGGTTGTATCATATACAACTCTTCTTCAATATTACCATTGAGAAACGCGGTTTTGACATCCATCTGCCATATCTCATAATCGAAATATGCAGCAATTGCTAACATAATCCTAACTGACTTTAGCATCGCTACGGGAGAGAATGTCTTATCGTAGTCAACTCCTTGAATTTGTCGAAACCCCTTTGCGACAAGTCGAGCTCTACAACTACATGCATAGTAGCTAGACCTCCAAGAACCTCTCTTCTGATGAATTAAAGCTCTAATCTTTCCAAGTCCATTTGTAACTCCTTTGGTAGCTCCCTATTGCTAGGCTGAATATCTGCACTCTTTTTGCTTAAAGCATCAGCTACAACATTTGCTTTCCCTGGAGTATAGTTGATTGTTAAATCATAATCCTTGATTAGTTCCAACCAACGCTTCTGTCTCATATTTAATTCCTTTTGAGTGAAGAAATATTTGAGACTTTATGGTCAGTGTATAACTCACACCTGGCTCCATAAAGAAAATGCCTCCATCCTTTCAGCAGAAAAACTACTGCTGCTAACTCCAAATCATGAGTTGTATAGTTGACTTCATGTGGTTTCAGTTGTCTTGAGCCATAAGCAGTAACTTTCCGATCTTGCATTAATACACAACCCAAAACTTCTTTAGATGCATCACAATATACTGTGAAGTCCTTCCCAGTTTCTGGAACTGCTAGAATTGGAGTTGTGGTTAATCTGGTTTTCAACTCCTGAAAACTTGCTTCACACTTCTCATCCCAATTAAATGGTGTATTCTTTCTTAGCAATTTGGTCATTGGTCCAGCTATTTTGGAGAAACCTTCAATGAATCTCCGATAATAACCAGCCATTCCTAAGAAACCTCGAATTTGCTTCACATTGGTTGGTGCAATCCATTCTAATACTGATTGAACTTTAGATGGATTAACAGCAATTCCATCCTTACTGATCACATGACTAAGGAATTCTACCTCATCTAGCCAAAATTCACACTTACTGAACTTATCATAAAGTTTATGCTCCCTCAGGGTCTGCAACGCTATCCTCAAATGATCAGCATGCTCTTCCTTATCCTTGGAATATATCAGAATATCATCAATAAAAACTATGACGAACTTGTCCAGATGTGGCATGAAGATTTTTTTTATAAAATTCATGAATATTGCAGGTGCATTGGTTAAACCAAATGGTACTACCAGATACTCATGGTGTCCATATCTTGAGACAAATGTTGTCTTTGGAACATATTCTGGTTTGATTTTGATTTGATGGTATCCAGATCTTAGGTCGATCTTTGAAAATACCCCAGCTCCTTTCACTTGATCAAACAAATCTTGGATCCTTGGTAAAGGATACGTATTCTTGATAGTAACATTTTTCAGATTTCTATAATCTCCACACATCCTTCTTCCACCATCTCTCTTATCCACAAAGATTACTGGTGTTCCCCATGGAGATACACTTTCCTGAATAAATCCTTTTCGGGCTAAGTCATCAATTTTCTCCTTGAGTTCTTTTAACTCTTTGGGTCCCATTTTATATGGTGCTTGAGCTATTGGTGCTGTACCAGGAATTAGGTCAATAGTGAACTCTATCTCCCGGTCTGGTGGCATTCCCGGTAGCTCTGCTAGAAAAACATCTTGAAACTCATTTACTATAGGAATTTCTTCCAATTTGACCTCTTTCATTGAGTTCAACTGCAGATCCACCATGATATGACTGTGCTTATCTGCTTGGTAAACTATCCTTGCTCCACTTGGAGTTTTGATTGAGACAGTTTTCTCCTCACAGTTTATCTGAGCTTCGTGTTCCATCATCCAGTCCATACCTAGCACTACTGCAATTCCCTTCAAAGGAATCACATAAAGGTCTGTGAAATATGTACAACCACAGATCGAGATAACCTGATCTTGTTTGATGTGGCGTACAATCACATTTCCCCTGCCGTAACTACGGTCATAGGGTTTTCTAACGTTGCCCTTCTAATCCCAAACTTATCACAAAATTCTTTAGAAATGAATGAAGTAGTTGCACCAGTATCAAATAGAACTTTGCCGGGATTGGTAAGGATATTGAGCATACCTATCACTTCATGCTCCGAATTATCTACCTCCTCGAGGGTTGCACAGTTCAGTTTCCCGGTAGGTCTATTCCTCTTACCATTGTTGTTCTTGCCATTATTTCCTCCTTTATTAGGTTGTCCATTTCCTCCACTGGCTTGCCTTCCATCTCGATCCGACCAACCACCTTGTGGTTTGCTTGGACAATTGGGCTTAATGTGACCTCTCTGACCACAAGCGTGACATACAATTACTGGTTTCGGGCAATCCCTACTAATATGCCCTGGGATTTTGCAATTGTGACATATAATATTCTTTGCATTTGGATTTGCACTCCGATTGGGATTGTTGTTGTTATAGGTCCTATTTCTTGGTTTGAATTCCAAATTGGGCTTGGGCTTGCTCGCTTGTATCCTCTTGGTTTCCTTCTTAGCTCTCTGCCTTCTATCCTCTTGGACATTCTTGTAGTCATCTTTGAAGGTAATAGCTGCATCTAGCAACTGCTGATAAGTTTGCTTATTAGCCAACCTCAACCGCATCTTCACAAATGGATTTAATCCACGCAGGAAACACTTCTTCCTGTGTTCCTTCGTGTTAACCTCTTCCTTAGCATAATGAGATAGTTGACCAAACTCTCGAATATACTTCATAACACTTGTATATCCCTGCTGCAGCTCCTCAAATTCTCTCTATTTCAATTCCATAACACTCTCCGGAATATGATATTCACAGAATCCCTGTTTAAACTCTTCCCAAGTATACTCCCTCCCTGGTTGTTGCATAGCCAACTGATTTTCCCACCATGACGCTGCAGGTCTAGTCAGAAAATGAGTTGCATACCTCAATTTCTCCTCCTCATTGCAACCTACAGTCTTCACAACTTCCTTTCTGTATCTGCTAGCCAATCTTCTGCATCCATTGGTTTAGGAGCTTATGCAAAAGGTAACGGCCTTGCATTCTGGAAATCAGATAGACTCACTCCTCCACCTTCAGGTGCGCTCTAATTTGCTCGTCCCAGCAACTCTTCCATGAACTTGTTCTGGGTCTCTTGCATCATTTGCATGCATTGCATAAAGTTCTGCTCCATTAATAGCCTCATTGGTGATGGTGGTAATGCTCCTTGATTTGCTACATCTGCATCAGCCTTCTCTTTGGCCTCTTGCTCCATCCGCTGCTGCTCAGTTTCCATTTCTACACCCTTATCCATGACCCTCTATGTAACATCCCAGCATTAGAGCCTAGAAATAAGCTGAACCAGATGTGTGCATTGCATTCATGCATAGAAAATCCGAATAATTTTCGCGCTTTTAAACAAAACTTGTCAAAGTGATTGAAGCTTCTCTTAGCTTGATGGAATTGAAGTAGATCATCAAGTTGACTGTGATAAGTTTCAATAAGACCTTTGTTAAAATCTCATTTTGGGTAAGAGAGATTTGGTCTAAGGGTAGATCAAATGTACTATAAGTTAAACCTTAATACAATGTGAAATATATTTGATCATTAGGTGATCATATTATAGTATTCATTATAATCACTCATAAGTACCAAGTTAAGGATATAACACAAATAATAAGAATGTATCAACTATATCTTAATCTCATCTGCATATACCATGAGTATCATGGTGATACCCAACCGTACTTCTTATGGAGTAGGAAAGGAACTAAGCTTAGATAATTCACCATATATCTTAAATTCCATATCAACCCTTATCATCCCTATTGAGTTATATTTCAATATTTGTTGTTAATCAATGTTGAGAAATCAACTATTGATTCATCCATTCCCAACATATCAAGTATTTGATCATAACACAACTTACAAATAAGTGTCTACAAAGAAACAACTAAGAAGAGGTAAATAGTGATACTAGTTTTAGATGTCATTTATTTGATAAGAATGATTGAAAAGGATCCAATCAATAAGATAGTTGATGGAGCTAAATCCTTCCTTGATAGAAAACAAGATTGCAAGGATGAAGTGTGGAGATAGTTACTAGGAGTATTCCTATTGGAACAAGTAGGTACCGTTAATGAATTATATCTCTTAATCCAATAGAGATAAACAGAAGATAATTTCAATACAACTACAAGGTTGTATTGATAATGGCCCTGCTTAGCCAACTAAGAACTTTAGTAATAAATGAATAGAGTATTATAATGGTAATGCTTTGGCCACCAATATTGAATGCTTATATTTAGTATAAGTAATACTGGTGGGTAGAACATGATTGGAACCTTAGTAGATATAAGTGATCCTAGAGTAGTCTTTGCAAACCACATAAATGTAATTCAGGGATTGAAGTGTAAGTCATGAGAATTAAGTAAATATAGGCTGATATTATTCAATTAAAGCTAGTATAGCATAGAGTTTAGAAGTAGTGTTATTCATCTTAGAAGATAATCAACCTTAGAGAAAGATCAGTGATGGAATATTAAGGAAGATTGTGAGTGGAGTTTGAAGGAACTATTTGTTGGATGGAAGGATATCAACAGTAAAATAGTAGGTGCAATCAAGCATGGATATGAAGAAGTTATGAAATCTTTTAGTATCAAACTCATTGGATTCATCCATGAGTTTAAAAGAGTGATATATGCATAAGAAGGTTTAAATGAGTAAAGCTCATCATGTTAATCATGATGATGGATAGAAAGAAGTATTATATCTAGGAAAGGAATTCCTTAATTAGAGATCCAAGATTGTGAAACATAATTATATGTTATAAATCATCTTCCTATTAAATCTTGGTAAGCAACCAAACTTAAATCTCAAATTAAACATAATATCCATCTCATACTATTGATCCATCATCTGATGTTTATAACACTTTATAGAAATATCTCCTATAGCAAATCATATCAGTACATCTCTGTTAATTTCAACCATCATAACTATATGTGCTTAAGTATATATTTATCAATTCTTTTCCATAAAACATTCTAGATAATACTTTCTAGTACTAGAGGTGAGGTTATCAAGTATCCCAAATAGAAAACAATATGTTTAGCCATTGAATCTTTAACCATATCCATAAAGGAGACTAAAGATATTAAAGACCCTAAACCTTAGGGTAGTTATGCATAATACCAAACCTTAAACCTCTTTGTTTATTACAATAGAATATATACTTTGCCATGTTCCAACTCAATGGAGGTAGCAATGAATATATCAATGACTTTTATATTTCATGCATTAACTAATGATATAGGATCATTACACATATAAAAGTTTCTACTCCAAATATGAGCCAACTAAAGTTAAGTTTGTAAGCAAATAAGAATATATCATTCAAGAAATCTAGAACTAAAGATGGAAAATAAAATAATAAGAAGAGCTTTTATAAAATATTAAAAGGGGTTCATATATTAAGAAAATAAAAGGAATATAATAAGATATATATAATAAAAAAATTCACAAATAATACTAACTATGTTTTAGTGTTATTGAAATAGTTCACCAAAGAAATCCTGCAAAGAAAAGTTCAAATATATAAATCAAATTCAAATATGAATAAGAAAACAGAAAATAGAAAAAGGATAAAACAAATAAAAACCAAACCTGGCCGCAGCCCAACACCCTACACTTATGTGACGCCTATGTGCAGCCCATAACAGCCCAGTAACCATCCCAGTCATTTTCCATCTGTGACTGACAAGTGGGATCAGGAGAGGACCACGGGTTGAGCTAAAGAAATCGACAAGGGGTTATCCGCAAAACGGTCATCGTCGTCACTGTCACGCACACAGGCAGCTCGCTGGCGGAGCTCGCCGCCGCCGATGCTGTCATCATCGTTGTTGCGCCAAGATACTCGCCGTCATCACCATGAGGGGATAAAAAAGGCCACCGCGACGCCCTGCCTCAATCCTTATCTCCAATTCCTCCTTATCCTCTCAGATACGAATGAGACCGAAACCCTAGCTCACCGGAGCCACTTCTCGCCGTCGAACCACGTCTCCCCACACCATTCTGAGCCGTCATGGAGAAGCGCCTTCCTCCGTAGATCCTTTGGGTAGAAGCTTGCATCAAGGGAAGCACTGGAGCGAGGGAATTTGGTTGTTTCCCTTTGCAGCAGTTCGTCGGAATCCTCGTCAGGAAGCTCGTTTCCGACCGCGTCTGTCCTCGCCGACCACTCAATCATCATTAGGGTGAGTTCCTGAACTTCCTAGTAACATCCAGTCGCCGGATCTCATTGTAAATCGTCGTTTCATCATGCGTCACCATCGGCCACCGTCGGAGCTCGTTGGAGCTGAAGCTCCGATGACTATTTCCGAGCGGCGCTGCCACTATTAGGTTCATTAGGTTGCGCTGATTCGAACTAGATCTATTTCACTTGCTGGGGTGCAGTAGATCATTGCCGGCGACCAACCTCTGGCGGCGGTGATGATGTTGACGCCATCATTACGTCATGATCGCACCACGTCAGCTAGTTTGACTGGTCTTTGCTCACGTGGCTGATGACATGGCCTAGGGCCCATATGTCATTGATAGGGGGGTAAAGACTGGGTCAGTAACAAATGTATTTCTTTAACCAGTGAGATGAGGTGGACCCTAGCCCACGGGTCAGTGATTCGGGCTAGCTCTAGGTGCGGTGTAAATAGGTATTTTCTGTTGTGAGTTAAATAAAATGTTATAATTCAACTAAAATATTCCAGAAATCTAATAAATGGTTAAATCTTGTTTAATTAATAACTTTTGATTTATAATTCGGAAAAATATGTGTAATATATGAAAATTTTCAGAAAAATAAAATCTAAAACTTAAAACTATTATCAAATATTATTATTATGATTATTTGAATAAATAATATTTAATGAAGGTTTTATAAGTAATAAGACTTTGATAATTTATATTTTTATAATGATAATAATATAAATAAAATACCAAAAATCTTAGAAAAATAAGAATTTTTAATTTAAAACTATAATCTTGTATTGTTATTTCACTTAATTAAATATTTATTATTTATTAAGCAATTATGAAGTAATAAGAATTATAAAAGCCATATCTTATTATTTATAAATCACAAAAATAAGTGTTATATACCAAGATGATCACAAAAATAATATCTACATGTTAAAAATCTAATATTCTGCTTTTGAGTTAAATAAAAATTCAAATATTTTAATCGCTCAAATTTAAACTTATTTACTTCATTAATAAATTCATATAAAGATAAATAAAATTTATTAATAATCTTAAAATGAATAAATTAAGTTTAATAAATAGTATTAGCCTTAAATATTAATAAAATAAAGCTTAACTAATTTAAAACATTATGAATATATTTTTTTATTAACTTATCATTATCATTAAGTGAAGATTTTATTCTAAAAAGATTCCCATCTATAATAAAACCTTCAAGAACAACTTATGAATACACCAAACCTTTTCTATCTATATTAACCATCAAATTAAGAAAACTACCACAACACTCTAGAAAGATGAAGAGTAATTAAGTACCAATCTACCATGGTTCATAAACTATACTCATTGAACTAGAAAAGATAATTGATATTACTCTATTATAGAATCAAGAAACCATTACATAAAGTAAAAGAATAACCATTCTTAAATAACTTAAAGAAAACATTTTAAATACACAAAGTACAAATGTATAAGTATTATACTTTCAAGACTAAATATATTCTTTAAAGTTAACTTTAATCTCCAAGAATCTAAATATAATACAATAAACATTACTTAATATTTTATAGTTAACTTTAGTCTGAAGTAGTTAAGTTATAAAGCAACTCAAGCCAAACCATTTGAGCAAACTAATAACATCAA
This sequence comes from Avena sativa, assembly GCA_916181665.1. Lineage (NCBI taxonomy): Eukaryota > Viridiplantae > Streptophyta > Magnoliopsida > Poales > Poaceae > Avena > Avena sativa. Next base: position 35,168,922 of record OV702285.1, on the reverse strand, counting down.
CCGCCACTAACTAACCACAAAATTTGTTTAAACCTTAGAAGAGAAACCTTTTTTTCGAAGGTTATCCTTTTTGCCACTTTAAATACGAACTCTTGTATAAGTAATCCTAACTAGTATGTCATAAGTATGTATACTGTACTCCTACATATGTGTTGTTCACAACCACTCATAAACTCTAATAAAAGTACAACTATGGAACTTATCTAAAAGGACCACACATTCCAAAGTAACCACTTTCGGAATCCAAACCCTAGGACAATGTTATTCCCAGGATTTGCGCTTAGAACGTGCATCACATTACTTATGCATAAAAGCATATTGCTTCTTTAAACATTAGTCCTTACCGGACCAATGATGCTGATTTCAGATTTTGGATCTTATACTGACTCGAAGACCGTGAGTGCATAATCTTGCAATCACAAAAGGCAAGTTCACACTTGCTCATGTCCTTTGATTATTTTCTGTAAAGTATTTTGCAAATCCAGTGTTGTCATCACCTACATTTGAAAAAGTCAGAAAACACTATTTTCATAATAATATGATTGTAGGTTATTTACCATGAGGTAATAACCTACTATAAGAGTTCCGGTGGTAAAGGAACATATTATCTATGTAGAGGTTCAACCTAATAAGGTAGAATCCTCCTGTGTTTTACAATGCTAGTCCCTGGATCAATAGCTAGCATCCACAGTTAAGATGTAATATCAAGAAACAAAGGTCATAATATAACTTTATAACCAGGAATAACATAAGTTTATTACATCAAACATAGCTCATTTGGCTATTACATTACATTGCAGCGGAATAACTATAGTCATGGGGTCCTTCATCTTCAAAGTGCCACAGGCAGATGTTGGTTGTAGACTTTGTAATCCTAATCAATCAATCTTCACTAAAAACAATCAAACCTGCAACATACAAGTTACAGCCACAAAGGGTCAATACATTTGAATTGTATTGGCAAGTGATACTATGATAGTATAGTGGAGTCTATCATCTATATGCTTTTGGCTAAGTGGAGTTGAGGCTTGCATTGCTCAAAATAGATTTTTCCTTAACATTTGAAAATACTAAGTTTTTGCTTTGACAAAATCATTTTTCTCAATCAAAGATTGAAGATCCTTTACAAGGCATCTCTCAATCAAAGATTGAAGATTTCAGACAACCCTTGTTCAATCCACAAGTTTTAACTTAGAAATTTGAATGATGAGATTCTTGATTGCTTCCATGTCTTGATGCTCAACTTGTCCTTTACCAGGGACATGGCTAAGTACTTAGATTTTACACTCTGCAGAGGTGGTGCACTTTCCCCACAAGACTTGGTTTCCCAAGACAAGATCTTTCAGAAGCCTTCCCTTAGACCAAAATGGACGCGTTCCATCCTAACAAACACTACCACCAACAGTCCACATGGCTAAGTTCTTGCAACCTATAGGATCATGGCAGAGCCCATATTGCCAAGTGGTTGCACTTGAAGCTTCTCAACATTTGACATCTCAAATCTCTTTGTTCCTGGGTGACATACCACAAGTGAGATACACAATCCAAGTCCATGGCCTTGTGAACCACTCAACCAAACACCACCAAGCTATCCCATTCCACCCAGGTAATTCATTAACTTAGTTGTTTTATTAAACAAAACACAAGTCCTTAGACTTAGAATATTTTCTCATAGTGTGAATATATATTCCACCCATGTTTTCTATTAGCTAGGCTAAGCTTGATAGTAGTAGGAATCTTAACTTAGGAAAATCCTACTAAGGATTCATCTACTAGGTTTTCTTATAGTAAGGTCTATACTTAGCAAAATCCATGCAAGTTTTACTTAGCAAAATCACTAATGCATAGAGAAAGTAATGGGACAAAAAGTATGAAGCATCACTTGCCTTTTTGGAAGGGAATGGTAGTTCACTCCTTGATCTTGCTAGTCTCACACTTTCTAACTTCACTACAAGTCAATCAAGTAGACACAAAATCAACTAGCATTCCAAACCAATAAATAAATCAAACAATTTAACACACACAAAACAATGGGATCTAAGTCATGCATGTGAGCATGCAAAGGATGGTTCTATTTGTAAGGATGGTCTCCACTAGGCTTCTAAAATTTGTAAGGTCCAAATTGGTCATTTACCAAAATGGCAAAGTCATTTGCAAATGGGTTTTATCCCTAAACCATTTTCAAATCCTTTCATCATTTTATGTGGTGAAAATTATTTTTATCAAAGTAAAACTTTATGTTTTTCCCCAAATGAGTTGCTATTGCAAAACTTGGTGTTTTGGGTCAGTAGGTTTCGTCCAAAACATTTCCTCCAAAGTTTTTACTCAAAACCATTTTCCTAACAAAACAATAGTTTTACTCAGCTTAGAAATGGACTAAACCAAGTAATCCATTCTAATCTTTTCCAAATCCATTTTCCAAATCTTGGGTTGGTTCCTAGGGTCAGTAAGGTCACAATAATCCATTTTGCAAAGGTTTTAACCTTAAAATCATTTTTAAACAATTTTTCTAATCTAAATAAGCACACAAATGAATCTGCAAAACAAGCAAACAAACAGATACTATTTGCTAAACCAAGGGCATGGTTGGCTAGGTCTTGCTCTCCTGAATCCAACGACATAAAATTTGTAATTTTTGGACGTGTGGATCCAAAGTTACAAGGGTTTGAAATTCACAAATAATTCTGTTTCCAAATCTGTTTCTAAACCAAAACTAGCCACGTGGCGCAAAACGACTGGCTGGTACCGATTCGGCCGGATCAGCAACGAGGTGCGTTGGATCAAAACGAATCGTGCGGTTCTGGGAGCGTACCCCTTCGGTGATTAAATGATCTATTCAGTCCGTTCGATCCAGATCCTACGGCTAGTATCGTACTGACCAGACTCTGGCGGCGCAGCGATGGTTGCTGGCGGCGGCGAGGTCAGTCGGCGGCGGCGCTAGCAAAATAGGACGCGAGGAAGAGGGGGAGGATGCTCACCGGGTTCAGGAGGTCACGACGATGCTCAACGTGCCGATGGTTCGACGAGGGGCGCTCTGGTCCGATGTGGATTGCTCGCCGGAGTAGGTGGCGGCGTCGGGCGGCTCTGGTCGACGGTGGGGCGAGGCTACAAGGCACATGAGGACAAGATAAAAGGTCTATTAGACGCGCGAGGAAGAGTAGATCTTGCATGCCTGAACGAGAGGGAAAAGGGGTGGACAGATACATACTAGAAGTGCTCGTCGGAGTTAAGCCAGACGGTGGCGACGGTCGGAGTCGTCGCTGCAGATCGCCCTAAGGCAAGACAGGAGCACGTTCAGATGCGCAAGAGCAAGGCGATGATGTGTGCGTGATCTAGGAGGCGCGGGGTGGTCGGTGTTCACCTGGAATGCTTGACGGAGCAATGGCAGACGGCGGCGCACGCTCGGTGTCGTCGTTGCCGATGCTCAGGGGCGCCCGCGGTTGAGAGGAGGGTGCTGGGAGATGTGCCGAGGAGTGGTGAACGTGTTCGTGTGCTCAGGAAGGCAGGGGGTGGTGTGGCTTAGCCTGAATCGGTCGGAGACGGTGGTCGGAGCTGTGGCGATGCGAGCTCAAATTGTGGCAGCCTCGGGGCAGATAGGGAGTGGCGACAGAGGGAAAAGGAGGAAGAGACGCTGGAGTTTTAACGCGCATGGTCAAGGCGATTAATGGTGGCCGCATTAAGGCGTATTGAATCCGCGGAATCACAGCAGGAAACGGCGACGAGGGAGGAAGAAAGGGTCGCGCGGGTGAGGAGGAAGAACAGTGGAAAGTGGGCCTACTGGTCAGTGGGAAAGAAATGAGGGGGAGGGTCCACTGATCAGTCTCTGTGCGGGTTCGCATACTAGTGCGAAACGTTTTCTTTCGGGGTGAGACACTGGGCTAGTTCCTGGGCCTGTTGGGCTGCTGGGTTGGGTCGACTTTTTTCTTATTTTTTTCTGTTTCTGAATCCTTTTTCTTTTTCTGAATCCAATTTCTGATTTGAATTTCAAACATATGTTTCAACAATCAAATCAAGACAAACAATCACCAGACTTTGAGAGTTTGAACTTTGTTCTGTTTAGTATCAAAACCCAATTCCAGAAATAAAATAAAATAATATTTTTAAATCTTTTTAGGTTCCAATCATTTATTAAAAATGAACCATGGTTTAATAATTATATGGGCTTGATTTTGTTAATAGAATCTTTATTTGAAATCTAAATATTTTTTTAAAACCAAATCAGTAGGTTTTATTTGAAATATAAGAATATTTGGAAAACTTGTTTAAAATAAAATAACATCTTTATTTTTGGTCCATTAACAATTAAATAAAATGGGCCTTATTCGATTACTTCAAATAAGATTTGTTTTATTAGAATATTTATTTTGAAATCTAAAATAAAACCAAAACACTTCAGTAGGTTTTATTTGTGAATATCAAATATTTGGAAAACTTATTTTAAATAATTTTAATAAGTTTTGATGTTTCAATTAAATTGGTAAAACCTTTTATTTAAATAGAGTTTGGATATTAATTCCTTATTATTTTATTTAGATAAACCTTTGCTAATTTTTATTAAAAATGTTTTTAATTCTCAAAGCTTGGCCAAGGTTTAATTTGGCTTTATAAAATAATCTTTATTTATGAATCCACCTTTTCTTTTGAAAACCAAATCTTTTATTAAAAGATCTAAAATAGTAATTCCAAAACATTTTTAATTTCCTTTAATAAATGTTTATATTTTTAAATCCCTTTAGGATTTTATTTGATTCAAATTGGTTTGAGGTTCCATTTGAATTCCAAAAAAGTTTCTTCTGGCCCTGAAAATCAACAAAGTTTTATTTTATTCATTTATTTTCACATTACAAATTTGGAAAATCTTGGGATGTGACAATCTAGGACTTAACAACCAATGTCTCCAGTGATTCTTGCGTCGTATATCACGCGTTGACCATGAGATTTGGAATGGGACGAAGAAGTCAGCTATATCTCTTCCCTCTCGCATGGAGCTGGATGTGCGGGTCGTGGCTGTTATCACTCATAGCATGCATATTATTTATGGTAATTCGTAGAGGATATGCAGCATATGGGTGGGAGCCCTCAATGTCCCACGATAGTTCCGGCATCTGAACGGTCTGTATTGCCATTGCCGTAATTCAGTAGGTGGGATGGCGTACACCAAGGAGACATGCGGGGTCGCGGAGAAGGCAGTGATTGGCTTGGATCTTAGTCTGGGCCTCACACCAAGGAAGTGTGAACGGGTTCGCGGCCCGGATATGCAACAAAGCTAAGATCCCTCATGTGTAAAGTGACGCACCTCTGTAGAGTGTAAGAACTGTAACTTGTTACTCCCTGTTCCGGGAAGGAGCTGCGAACGCGGCGGGAAAGGAAATCCATGAAAATTCTGGTAAACCCGTGAAGGCTAACGGACATAGCTTTTTAGAATAAAAGCAACCTTTAAAGAAATTTTTATGAAAACTTGCATTGCCTACGACCTACGGTCTGTGGTTGTAGATATAGTGCATCAAACACTCCTTTTCTAGTGAATTTGCTGAGTACGCTCATACTCAAAGTATCTTCTTAACCCTTGCTAGATTCAGAAGCCATTAAAAGATGTCTACATCAAGATATGCTCCAGGACTTATCAAGACCAGCTAAAGCTCTTCAATGAAGACACGGAAGTCAACATATACCTCAAACCAAGTGAAGAAAAGTTACTGATTAGATAGGAATATTATCTCTAACCAAATAACCTATTTCCGTAGTGCGTTGCAATAGCAACAATGCCAACCTCTTAGTCTGAATATTAGACTTAATAGTATAATCGTTCTTGCGTTGTTTATCTTTGATTCTTCTCCGTAAGAAGTTCTTTCTCTCTCTTTAACCTAGAGTGTTCTCTAGATCTTATGTAAAAGAGTGAGTTGTAACCTTTAAGCCATGTATTGGACCCGCTGTGTTTTTGTTGTGCCATTCTGAGGGATGTAATACTAGTGAACGGTGTTTCATTGGTGTTATGTCAACGACTATAGTATACTACATCATGCAATGGTATGCTGGGTCACCGCACTCTAGTCCTGCAACATAAACTGAATACTCATAATTACATCATGCACATGTGTTCTGAGCTCGACTTTACGCACATAACTATTCACACAATGAAGATCCAAAGAAAATCCAAATGTGCATTTCACATATGATACATAATATCATAATTATACAAAGTCATTACAATGTATACCATATAGGTATAATCACAAAACTACCTTATTCATCTCACTATCTTATTTCTTGGAGTACAATACATGGTACTTGATATCACTAAATAATTGCCTCCTTCTAGTAGTAACTACGCTCCTTATACATGCCTGATGTCCAACCGTGATGACGTGTTGTTCGTCGCACAGTTTCTGGAACAAATGGCCTTCCAGAAGGAACATACTCTGTATCTGAAGTGTTAGGACTTGAGTCATTACTCAAACTGAGCGCATTGACTCCCTCCAGCTCAGCTGAAAAGTCTTCAGAAACATATTCAACATTATCTCCCGCCTGCATCTCCTGAGCTTCATTCCTTGAGTTGTCAATAGGATACGCAGATCCTGCTGCTTCCTAGGTGCTCCCTTGGGCAAGATAGTTAAACACTAGATAATGTATATTCCCTGGGTTTTGAGAAGATGTTGATGATTCAAACACTCTCTCCTTAGGATCTTCTTCTTCATCATGATTATCTACTGACATGGTGTTTCTACTACTGTTACTAGGGTTAATTCTTGCACCCATCCAGCTAGATTGTCCAACATTTCTATCAGAACCATCTGTGGACATCTGGTGTTCGTGAGATACTTCATATGATCCCATTCTCCAACCATCTGAATTCTCAATAGGAAGTTCTGAGTCAGAACCATCCTCTGAGCCCTGTGGTACTGCATACCTCATATCTATAGTAGGATCATGTATAGGTTCAGGTCTTGGTGAATAAGGATATGGTATAAAAGATTCAAGATCTATAGATATATCCTTAAAGATAGGTGTTGCGCTACTACCTGCTTCCTTTTCTAACTAGAATGCTAATTGCTTCCTCCTTTCTGGATCAGTTAGATCCTCTAACATATCATTTTTATCTTCAACAATCACTTGATGTGTCTTGTAAAAAGACGCAACGAGTGTTCGATATCTATCCATAAACTTGGAAGCTAACTTAGGATGCTTCTTAACCAAAGTAAGATGATCCGGTATAGGCTCCGAGTCTATAGAATCATGAGGTATCACAGAAAATGTGCTACCTTCTAACTCTTTGGATTTATGCTCCCGGATATTAGCTATCGCCTCCACAAACGTAACATGATATGCTGCTAAATGACTCCTACCTTCACCTATAGGTAGATCGTGATATAATCCAAGCTCCTCTGGAAGTTGGATACTCACATGATACTTGGATAACATCCGGCCATCAAGGTAAGTGATAGTGTTTACTGGAATTCTAGTTGGACAACTAAAGATCTTTAAAAGTTGACAAAGTTGGTCTGTGAATGATCCTTGATAATCGTCAAGAGTTTCCTCTTTCCTTACCAAAGTCTGTTTTGGAAACTTTGGTGCCATAACTCTGTATAGAAAAATAGTTTTGATTAGTATCCAATAATATATTGCATCATAACAAAGAATTATCGCACTAAAACATATAACAGAATATTCACATTTGAATACCCATTATATTACTTTTAGAGAATTCTTTATCGTTGCTACATACCTACATGTAATACCCTTTACTAGGTTTCCAACCTAAGGTCAAAGCAATTTGCTCTGATACCAACTGCGGTGACCCAGCATAACACTGCATGTGTAGTACAATATAGTCGTTGACATGACATCCACAAAACACCGTTCTGTAAATATCACATCCCTCAGAGTGGTACAACAGAAACATTGTGGGTCCATATTACAAACATACACACGTTATTATAATTACAATACCGGACGTTCAAGACTTCCAAAAGATTCAACTTACAAACCAAAATATAAGTGTTTCAGCGGAAGTTTCAAATTTAAAACTTAAACTCCAAATTGAGCTCAACAACTTATTGTTATATAAGGTTCATGTTGCTCAGCTCTAGTGGCTACTAAAAACTATAGTAATTAGTCTGACTCCTGGAACTCTCCTCCGTAGACGATGTCGTAATCCTCCCCTTCTATGGCTCCATACAAGTTGGGCTCTTCTGTAACGCCCCCGAATCGGGTCTATGCAGATCTCAGCATTTCCCGCCAAAACCCGCATAGAAGCGATTCAGAGACGCCCACCAGACACTTTCGTGTGGGTGGGATCTGAATTCAAGTAGTTACATCACAATAGTTTACAACAGAGTCCACAAGAACTTACATACACAACAACGACTCAACGAGTCAAGAATACAAAATATAGAATACGAAGATACAACTCAAGAAGAAAGCAAGATAGTATCCGAGTACGGACAAGATCCAAATGGGACTAAGAATCCTGAAGAATAACCAAGCGGTGTCCAACCCTGCCCAGGCCAAGACGGAAGGGTAACCTTGCTAACGTCGTCAATCACATACCTGTCAAACCAAAGGGTGACGGCAAAGGGCAAAGGAAAACAGAAAGAGAGCGGTCAGTACTGAGGCCAGTACACGGCGAGACTAGAATTCGGCGGTCCTCGCCTACATAGGTATGGTGCGCTCAGCGGCAGCAAAGCTTGCGACTGACTACCTTATAGAGACACGCTACAACTTCGGCTATTAGAGCGAGATAAGAGAGCGCTATTCGATAGCATAATGTAACACCAAACATAACCCATCCGAAGAATTCCCCCTCGAAGACCAGTCGAGGAAGTCCCCTTGCGGAACACACACGGTGGCAATTTTAGTTAAGCAGGTATTTAATTGATAAGGCTAATTACTAATCGTATTATTAGAGGCAAAACATTAGTGGCGTTGTCTATGATCATGACACTGTACTCCTGAGGAGTCCATAACCGTGGACACACGACTTCTCGAAAAGATTTACCCTGCAGGGGTGCACTACTGTACCCAAACGCATGCTCAACCCATCAGGCAACATATTACGCGTGCCATCCGAATCTCACAACAAGAACTGTCCCATAACTACGCGCATATCCAGAGGCATCACCTACTGTGGGGAACCAACCAAGAGGTACGACGATTCTCAAGGAAGGCACAACGTTTGCGCCTACTGGTGGATCGGGCCCTACGGGGTAACCTGTACACACCGTGGGTGCCGCCACCGTGTACCGCGATTTATGTATGCAAGCCATGGCAATCCACCAAAACATCAAGTCTGAAGACATATCAACTCACCCATGTCCGAGGACATATTATGCGTATGCACCAAATGGAAAACCAATTTTGTAACCCTCTGGATATACAAATAGCGCCGGTAGTTGAGGGGGGATCCCAGAGGCTCCATGTTTGGTTAGCGCGATCAACTCAGAACTGGTATCATAGAACGAACGGGTCCTATGTCGGCTCAAGCAGTTCCCAAAGGTGGTCCCTGCCGGGGCCTTATCATTAGGTGAAACCATAACCAACAACATCATATTAATTATCCTATCACCAACCATATCCGAGTATCATGTTCCACCTGTATGAGAGCGATACTAAGCATGCCTACGACTCGCAAGGACAAGGCTAGCTAGTCAAACAAGGCAATAGGATAACCAAGGCAATATAGTGGAGCAGGTAATTAAAGGGGACAATACTAAAGCATCGGCAATAAGGATAGCAATAGATCAATTGGAGGAAGTAAAGACTATAAATGCAAAATAGGTAGAAGGGGGAGAATGCTCGCCTGTGAGACAAAGTCGGGAAAATCGGAGACATGTCGTTTCTCACATCGACTCATCGTCCTATCCGGTGAAGAAGCAAACACTACAAAGAGCAACCGGTGCAATATTTAAAAATACGGCGGAAGATCCGGCATGTTTATGATATGATTCATGGCATGACAATATGCAGTCCTATTAGCAATATTAAGCGGAATCGGGATCCCAACATTTATTATCAGGTTCAAGTTATTTAACTACCCGCAATTTAAATGTTGACTTAACAAGATAAAACTTGGCATCGGTTCGCTAACAATATTAAATGGAGCCAATATTAGACTAGATTCGCCCGCATATGGGCTTCATATTTAATTATAAGGTGAATCAGCATAATGCCCCCAAACCGCAATATGTATGCAAGGATGCCCAATTCATATGCAACAAGTTTAATATGGCAATTTATAAAATAAGGGCTCGGATAGAAATCACACGTTGGGGTTCGAAGAACTTGGGGTTCGACGGGATCGGTCTTCGGGTCCGTGAAGGAGGTCTTGGTGTTCCGTGTTGGAGACCATGTCGGTCATATTTTGTTCCATTGCAAACTTGACCGATGGTCTTCGGGCCACACCAATTCCAGGATCGAACTTGTTCAGTAGCATAGCAACCTCGGCATATCCATGTTGAAGATTGTCCGAAATCTTAGTCAAGCATACACGACAGAAGAGGCACATTTCAACTTATTCTGTACTTAAACATATAGCAGCAGTAGTACGGGCCGAGGGCACGCAGACGATCAAGGTCAAGGCGTCCTGGGCCAAGGAGAGGTCGGTGGCCACAGAGAACAGAGAGACGAGCTGGACATAGAAGCCCATGCGCTAGCGCCGGCGGTGGTGTTTCACAAGCAGGAGAAGCGGACGAAGAGGAGCAGGCGGCGCTCTGCGGCAGAGGGAGGCAACACGGGCGGTGACAAGCTCGAATAAGGGGAGGCCTGCACAGCTGCGGGGATCCCAGGAGAAGTGAGGCGGCAAGTCTTGGTGGAGCTCCTGGTGACGCTCGTGAGATTGGGGAGAGACGGCGGCGGGACTCCCTACGGCAGCTTGCGGGGATGGAGAGCGAGGGAGGCGGCAAGGCGGAGGCCGGAGCACGGCGTCTGGAGGTCGAGGCGAGGAGGGTTTGCCAACGGTGGCGACGTGGAAAGCAGACGGCGGCCGAAGAGAGGGGCGAGGGAGGTGTCGGGCGGCACGGCGCAAGAGCGTCCAAGCAGGGGCAACAGCCGGCAGTGGATAAGAGAGGCGGCGGGGCCGGAGGACTGTGGCCGGTGTCGGACGGCGGCGATGACAGAAGCAGAGGTGGAGGACGAGATCAAGCGAGGGAGGCGACGAGAGGCAGCAGTGGGCGCTCCTGGCGGCGCTCGGGAACAAGGACGGGGGAAGGGGGCCGCGAGCGGCTCTGCGCGTGCGTGGATCGCGTGGTGCATGGGTCGGGTGTGTCCTGGGTTACGCGTGACAGGTAGCGTGTGTGGTGTGTGTTTGCGCACGTGGTGTATGTGTGGGTTGTGTGCGTGTGTTGTGTTCTGCGGCCGGCGGCACCGGGTGTGGTGTGCGTGTGGTTAGGGTTAGGTTTTAGATTAGGTGGGGTAGTAGGTGGCCGGCTGGGCTATTGGGCCTAGCTGGTTGCCTCCCCATAAAGCACTTTTATTTATTTATTTTATTTTTAAATGTACTTTTAGAAATAGTTTTTAGACAAATAAAAGATCCGGAAAAGACCAGGATTTTGATTTAAAATTAAAGGAGGGACTAATTAGAAAGCAAAATAGGCTTTTGGTGAAAATATTTTAGGGCAAAAGTATACAGGATGTCATGATGATGCAAAATAGAAAATAACACGCGATTTTATTTCGGAATATTTTCCGGGGCATTACATCTTCATAGAAGACCTCCTCTTGATTCTCAGATGCGTACATTGGAGTACCTTCGGGATTCTCAGAGTCTAAGCAAGGATTCAAAGGAAAGGATGAGTAATAGCGTTACCCAAAAAGTTCATTATATGCAAGGCAGGAAGTTTGATGCTCTATCTACCACCTCAGACTATTAGTCTTTGGCATTATGCAATTTTCATAAATCTTTCTTCAAAGATTGTTTTTATTATAAAAATCTATGACCATGAGCCTTCACAGGTTGACCAGAACTTTCATGGAGTTCCTTTCCTGCCGCGTTCATAGCTCCTTCCCGGAACAGGGAGTAACAAGTTACGGTTCTTACACTCTGCAGAGGTACGTTACTTTTCCCATGAGAGATCAACTCCTTGTTGCACAACCGGGCGTACTTTCCCGTCCACAATTCCATGATGTGGGGCCCAGTAGTTGGTCCAAGCCAATCACTGTCCTCTCCGCGACCTCATATGTCTACACGATCCTTCGGCTAGCTCACTTTTGTTAAGCCCCCTTTCGGGCAGGCTAAAACCCTGATGAGTTTCCGAAGACTCTATGACCTCGTGATGCCCAGATTAGTACCATTTACATTGGCTATCTCCCTAAACACCATTCATAGATAATCTAGACACCAAAAGTGTGGGGCGTAAGGGTGCCCACCCATATGTTGGATCCACACGAGAAATCACAACATCACGTTAAGGTCGTCTTGCCTCCATACAAGAGGAAAAGGATACATCTGACTTCTCCGTCCCATTCCGAATCTCATGTTTAACGCGTAATATACGGCGCTAGAATCACTGATGTCATGGGTTATTAATCCCTATTTGTTAATCATTATTGCAATTAGAACCCTAAGTTCTATTGATTCATCATATCATCACTTAGGATGATATCTAAAGTTTAGTATCTTGAGAAAACAGTGTTTTATTTTACTATACTATAATTGATAACTCACAATTTGCAAATACTTTGATAAAGACTCTTCAAAGGACATGAGCAAGAGATGAACTTGCCTTGTGATGGCAAGGTAGTGAAATCTGATGCTTGCACTGGACCTTGAGCTTCTATGTCTACAAAAACATCATTATTGCCTGGTAAGGACAATATTTAGAAAAGCAAAATGATTATGCAAAGTACTGTAATGCTTCTTTTAACTTGATATGCATTTTCCCCATAAAAATTATTTTTAATAATAAAGGATTTATAAATATTATCTTTTAATATTTATAACATATATTGAATTATTTTATTTCTTTCCCTTTTATTTGACTTTTATTGATTTAATAATTCTTTTAGGAATTATCACTTAAATAACAAAAATTCTTATTAAATATTTATTTAGTATTTTTCAAAAATACTGCAATATTAATATATAATGAAAGTGATTTTTATTTATTTTTATCATCTTTCAATAATTTTGTAAAATTCCATAAGGGATATATAAATTACAAAATTCTTAATAAAATTTATATGTCTAAAATTTTATATCTTAATTTATTTCGATAGTTTGGATTTTTGTGAATCCAAAAATATTTTATTTAAAATTTTTGGATTTTTACTTTATTTTCTAGAATTTTATTGAGTTCAGGGGCATTTTGGTCTTTTCCTATTTATTAAAACAGATTTCAATTGACTTGGGCTTGCCATTTGGGCTTATTGGGCCCCTGTGGCCCAATAGGGCAGGGTCAAAACTATTACCCCGAGGGTTTTTCGGCCCACCCAACCCACTCAATCACTATGTCTCTCCTTCTTCTCATCTCCCCTCTCTCCCTCGACTCCGTGGGGTTCTGGCGTCGCCGCCGGCGATGGCCGCCGCTGTGGCCCTCCCTGTCCGCTGCCGTGGTGCAGGGCGAGGTTGGCGACTACGCTCGTTCATCTGGTCCAATTCGATTTGACTCCGGAGCTCCCCTGTGGCCAGGTTCACCCTGTTCCCGAACCCTAGGGTTTATGGAAAATGCTGCCGCTGCTGTCGTGGTCCCTCCTGTGGTGGTGTGCTGTGTTCGTGTGCTGATGTGGCTGCCGCCATGGCTGGTGCAGGTTGCAGCACCCTCTATGGTGCTCCCTGCACTGCCGCGGGCTCTTCGGTTAATCTGCTTCCTCTTTAATTCGTCAGCGAGGACCCCGGGTAAGTTGCCTCTGTGGATCTTGGTTCATCCTATCACCATGAATCTCTCTATGTGTATCTAGTGGCTACTTTTGCCTAGTGACTATGTTCTGATTAGGGTTCATCTCCTAATTAGGGTTCTTGTGCTGATTAGGGTTCATAACCCTCTGTTGCTCATTTCCATGATGCTTTAGATCTAGTGGTGATCTTCCATGAGCATGATGAATGATTGTTTGTTGTGGATCATTATTTGTAATTGGCCTTGGTGATGCTAGTGGCTTGTCAGACTTCTTCCAGTGGTAATTTACTATGATCCAATGTTAGTGTTTATATGGAATCCCTAATTGGAAATGTTGTTGATCTGAGAACTTTCCACTGTCAAGATGTTTATACTGACAGTGATTCTATCATTAAGTGCTTACTGCATTTATAAATGTTGGCTTATATGAGACTATACATACTGAATATAATCATTACATGTTAATGATTTTCTGTGGGTGTATAGATGAGTTTGATGTTGATTCCTGGCATTTGGCTTCAGGAAGATGATATTTAGTGGCTTGTCCCTTTTATTTGTGAAATCTTAGTAAAGACTTGGATTAGCTCATTAGAACTTGTCCTTGTGATACCATTATAAACTGGCACACAAGTGATTGGGTCCTATTCCTGGGCTTAGCTCTGACAATGCTTGTGATTAATACTAGCAAGATAAAATGAAAGCTTATTTTAACTCTCCTACCTATGATGTTGGTCTGAGGCTTTAAGTCCTAGTTAGTTGAGCAGGTAGTTTGTTTGTAACTTGCAAGATTAGAGGTGCTACTCCCTCTGGAAGATGTTCCCTGGTCTGATAAGAACAAATGAAGAATTATTGAAGTTGTATATACTAACACCAAACTCTGTGAGGCTGGTCTGAGAGATTGATGCTTTTGGCTTAGTTTGATTTCTGATCTTTATACTTGAAATATCTAGGATAGATTCACATCACTTGGGTGATTATTGAGATATTGTTTCATAAAACAACACATGCTTCTATCTAGATAATATGATTAGATCATGTGATGGTTTTATGATACTCACCACAAAAACTGATGATTATGGAATTGGGTAGTGATGTTGATCTTCCTGATTAGGTCCTGTCCTTCACCTCTGAGGTTGTTCTTGTTTTGCTGAGCTCCTGTGCTTAACCTTGAGCTAGCCTGCTCTTCCTAGCTCCTGGACTTGGCCTTGCTGTCCACCTGATACTTCCCCCTCCTTATGTCACCATCTAGTGATGTTTGGTTGATCTTTGGTGGTTTGATTTGGCTGCTGAGCTTGATGTGTATGAACAAGAAATGGTGTTGGGGGTGCTTGCCCATGGCTGTGTTGGGAGTTTTGTTTGATTGTGCAGTTGTTGTGGTGTTGACAGCACACCACATGCAACCTGGTGTGTGTCCTGCCTGTGTGCTTGCTATGCACTTGTGGATATGTTCAGAATTCTGACATTGATTGTTATCTGGTTACTTTTACCTGGCTGGTGAAAGTTGCCCCTCTTTGCTGTCATTTGACTTTTGGCTTAAAAGTATGAAAGATACATTCTTTCATATTGGTGAAACTTGCCCCTTTTACTCAATGATGAATCTTGATCAGTGCATTTCACTGACAAGTCTAAGAGTAAAACATTACTAACCCTAACCTTCTTTATTTTTTATTTATGTTTGTTTTACAAGTACCAGACTTGGGAATTCAAGATTCTAGTTTAGCTTTTCTTATTTATTTATAGAATAGTCAAATGTAATATTCTTATCCTTTTGTAATTTTAGTTTTATTCTTTTGTAAGCTTCATTTTATTATTTTGTAATAAAGAGTATACTATGATCAATAAAGAAATATTATTCTCTATTTATTGGCTATTGTAAAATCTGTGATTGATTTCCATAAGTTACATTTTTTGTAACTTATTTATTGAATAAAATTATGTAATGGATATTCATAATCTTAATTACTTTCTTTATATAAAGTTTGAGTTATTATTAACTTTTAATTGAATCACATATTCTAACATTATTCAAAAAAATCATTTGAATCAATTCAAACACTCAAGTTTTTAAAAATTCAAATTTCATTTCCCAAAACACATAAATCCCCAAAGATCATATCACAGTCTATAGCAATCATCTTTTAATACTAAACCTAATCTCAAAGTATGAGAGAAACCTTGATCACTTTATGTTTTTATTTGGCGAAAAATTTACCCAAATTTTTACAAATGAATGCATGCAACATTCCAAATTCCTAAATCTACCCTTCGTTAGTTCCTAAATGCTGGGATGTTACAGTATATTTCTTCAAGTTGAAGAGTGAGACCCAAAAGACCTTCATCGACTTCATCAACATGGTTCAATGTCAATACAATCTTCCCGTGTTGATTATAAGAAGTGACAACGGCACCGAGTTCAAGAACTACACCTTGAATGATTTCCTTAGTTATTAGGGGATAAAACACCAATATTCTGCTGCCTATACCCCTAAACAAAATGGTGTGGCTGAGAGGAAGAACCGAACTCTTATTGAGATGGCTAGGACCATGTTGGAGGAGTTTAAATCTCCATACAACTTTTGGGCCGAAGCCATCTCCACCGCTTGCCATGCATCAAACCGGATCTATCTCCGCAAAGAAATCAATAAGACTCCATATGAAATACTTACCGGTAACAAGCCCAACATATCTTACTTCCGGGTGTTCGGTTGTAAGTGTTTCTATCTCATAAAAGGTGTTCGTTTGTCCAAATTCGAGTCTAAGGCATTAGAGGGTATTTTTGTTGGTTATGGTCTCGAATCTCACACTTATAGAATCTATGATAAGCTCTTCGGAGCCGTTATAGAATCTTGTAGTGTGACCTTCGAAGAATATGATGGTCCCCAAGGGGGGCATGTTGATGCTTGTGATGCAGATGATGAAATGCCTCAGGATGCCATAGGAAGAATGGGTGTGGGATATATCCGCCCCGTTGAGGAACCCCTTATGGCGGATCGAGAAGAACTATGCTCCACTCAAGTGGAGCCCTCATCTTCACAACATCAACAAGCTCCATCCACCGAGGAGGGCAATGACTCAAGCCAAAGACAAGATGTGGACCTTCAACATGTTGATCAATATGACAACTCTAGTCAAGAGGAGCTTGATTCATTCTCCAGGATGTCAAGTGGTGCCAAGTCAATTGTTCAAGGAAGATCCATACAAACTGCCTTGAGACAAGCTCAAATCGATGCTAGAAGAGTGCTTGATCAAGACCAAGGTCAATCTTTGCCACTTAATGAAGAGAATGATTACCGTGATGATCAAGGTCAAGTTGATGGTCAAGACGAGGACCAAAATGATGACGAGGGTCCCCCAAGAAACAACAAGGAGATCCATGATTGTCGTGAAGCTAGAAAGGAGAGAATGTAGGAATTAAGAGACCACTCTCTACAAAATGTGGTTGGTGACCTAAGGAAAGGCATTTCCACAAGACCACAATTGAAGAGGTTCAGTGAACACCAAGCACACATCTCCATGATTGAATCAAAGAAAGTGTGGGAAGCTCTTGAAGATTCGGATTGTTGGAAGCTAGGCACAAAGAGCTCAAAAACTTTGAGAGAAACAAAGTATGGAAGTTAGTTGAGAAGCCAAAGGATTGCCGCAATGTTATAGGCACGAAGTGGATATTCAAGAACAAACAAGATGAGCATGGAATTATAGTAAGGAACAAGGCAAGATTGGTTGCACAAGGGTTCTCTCAAATTGAAGGCATTGATTATGGAGAGACATATGCACCCGTGGCTCGCATTGAGTCCATCTGTATCCTTCTTGCATATGTGGCACATCATAACTTTAAGTTGCAAAAAATGGATGTAGAAAGTGCATTTCTTAATGGTCCATTAAATGAGTTGGTATATGTAAAGCAACCTCCGGGATTTGAGGATCCCAACTTCCCAAACCATGTCTACAAACTTGATAAGGCGCTCTATGGGCTCAAGCAATCCCCACGCACGTGGTATGAGCACCTTAGAGAGTTGTTGTTTGACCGTGGATTTGAGGTTGGGAAAATCGATCCCACTCTTTTTACTAAGAAGGTCAATGGGGAGCTTTTTGTATGCCAAATATATGTTGATGATATTATCTTTGGCTCATCTAACAAAGCTTTTAATGATGAATTCTCAAAGCTTATGACTAGTAGGTTCCGGATGTCTATGATGGGGGAGTTGAGAGTATTTCTTGGTTTTGAGATTAAGCAAGTTAGAGGAGGGACATTCTTCAACCAAGCCAAGTATACTCAAGATATGCCCAAGAGATTCAATATGCAAGATCTAAATGGAACTCCTACTCCCATGGCTACAAAGACTCATCTAGAACAAAATCCAAATGGTAAAGTGTAATGCCCCGGAAAATATTCCGAAATAAAATTGCGTTTGATTTTCTATTTTTCATCATCATGACATCATGCATATTTTAGCCCTGAAATATTTTCACCAAAAGACTATTTTGTTTTCTAATTAGTCCCCTCTTCTATTTCAAATTAAAACCCCGGTCTTTTCTAGATCTTTTATTTGTCTAAAAACTATTTAAAAAATGCCTTTCAAAACTAAACAAATAAAAATAAAAGTATTTTCGGGGAAGGCAGCCTGCCAGGCCCAAAAGCCCAGCCGGCCACCTACCACCCCAAATCCTAGACTAACCCTAACCGGATCTACACCCCACACCCAGCCACCGCCACCAGCTACACGCGCACCCGCCCGTCACGTTTCACACACACACCACAGCACGCACACACCCTGCCTGTCACGCACACCGAATCCACCCAACGCAGAACTCCCTGCACCTTGGCCCCACCCCACAGGCCTCCATCGCGACCGACACGCCCCTAACCCTCGACCCCGACGCTCCTTCCCCCTCACTCAGGATCGCATCGATCTAGCGCCATCTCCACCTCCCTCTATCTCCACCGCCAGGAGCCCACAGCGTCGCCTGATTCCCTGCCGCCGACACCTTCCCTACTCTCTAGTTCTGCGTGCCGCAATGCCAGCACCGTCGGCCCCACCGCCAAGCTCCTCGCCGGTTGCCGCGACCCCCGCAGTCTCCTCTTCCCTCGCCGGCGCAGCGTGCCGCATCTGCCTCCGCCTCTCCGGCAGTCCCTCCCCTCCTCGAGCAGGGCCACGCTCGCCAGCTTTCGGTCGTCGTCGGCCGTCTTATGCAACAGCGTGGTACCGCTGCCTGAGGTCGCCCGCCCTCTGCCCTACCGCTCGCTTGGTCTCGTCCAGAGCCGCCTCAACCTCCTGCTGTTGTTTGATGCTGCCGCGGGCATCCAACACGTCTTCGCCATGCTCCTTCCCGTTTTCCTCCTCGGCTCCAAGCTCGATCCCGCCCGCAAGTCCTTGTCTCCATCCTCTGAAGCTTGTCTGCCTCCCTGCAACATTTGCATGCCCGCACATGTATATGTTGTGTTGCCTGCCCCTGACCAGGAGCTAAGGCAAGCCCTCTCATGCGGTCTTGGCATGGCCGGGCATGAACCGACCACTTCTTCCGCGGGCTCACCAACGCCTCGATCCCCAAGTTCGACAGAAGGCTTTTGCTCAGATGTTGTGGAGATGTGAAAGTGTGGTGGTGGCTATAAGCTATGCCAGCCCAGCGGTTCCTCCAATTCGTTTGATAAGATGTTGGTGTTGTTAATTGTGATGAACTCGTGATGATGTTGTTGTTCGAGACCCTCCCGAACACTGAGTTCTCCTTCCTGGAATCTATCAACCAAGGCCCCGAAGACTCCTCCTTCATGAAATCCGATCTCGTCGACCCTCAAGACCTTCTGCACCCCAACGTGTGACCTCTATCCGAGCCCCTATTTTATAAATTGACATATTATACTTGTTGCATATTATTTATCATGCTTGCACACATGTTTGGTGGTTTGGGGGCATTATGCCGATTCACCATAATTAAATATGGAGCCCATATGCGGGTGAATCTAGTCTAATATTGGCTCCATTTAAATTTGTGTGGCGAACCGATGTCATGTTATATCTTGTTAATGCAACATTTAATATGCGGGGTAGTTAAATAACTTGAACCTTTTATTTAAATGTCGAGATCCCGATTCCGCTTAATATTGCTAAGTGGGACTGCATATTTCCATGCCATGCATCATCTCATAAACATGCCGGATCTTCCGTCTAGTATTAAATAATGCACTGGTTGTTCCTTCTAGTGTTTTGCTTCTTCACCGGATAGGACGATGAGTGGATGCGAGCTGCGACGAGCCTCCGATTTTCCAACTTTGTCTCACAGGCTAGCATTCTCCCCCTTCTACCTATTTTTCATTTATAGTCTTTACTTCCTTCCTATGATCTATTGCAATCCTTATTGTCGATGCTATAGTACCGTTCCTTTATTTACCTACTCCACTATATTGCCTTGGTTATCCTATTGCCTTGTTTGACTAGCTAGCCTTATCCTTGTGAGTCGTAGGCATGCTTAGTATTGCTCTCATACAGGTGGAACATGATACTTGGATATTGTGGATGACAAGATAATTAATTGGTGATCTTGGTTATGGTTATGGTTTCACCTAATGATCAGGCCCCGGCAGGGACCACCTTTGGGAACTGCTTGAGCCGACCTTGTTGGAGATATGCCCTAGAGGCAATAATAAATGTAGTTATTATTATATCTTTGTGTTTATGATAAATGTTTACATTCATGCTATAATAGTATTAACAAGGAAACATTGATACTTGTGTGATTTGTAAACTTAATTTGAAGTCCCTAGTATAGCCTCTATACATCACTAGCTTGTTGGTTGATAAATGATTGTGGTTTCCCTATCATGAACATTGAGATGTTATCAACAACAAGATCATATCGTTAGGAGAATGATATGATGGACATACTCCTATAGATAAGCGTAGCATAAAGATCAAGTCATTTCAATAGTTCAATTGCTATATGCTTTCTGATACATAGTAACCTAATTCCTTCGACCATGAGATCATGCATATCACCTTTACCGGATGGATGCTTTGATGACATCAAACACCACACCGTAACAGGGTGGCTATAAAGGTGGCATTGAGTGTTCGGAAAGTATTGGTTGAGACACATGGATCAAGAGTGGGATTTGTCCATCCATATGACAGATAGATATACTCTGGGCCCTCTCAGTGGAATGTCATCCAATTAGCTTGCAAGCATGTGACTGGCTCACAAGGGATCACATATCACGGGAACGAGAAAAGAGTACTTATCAGTAACGAGGTTGAACTAGGTATGTAGAGATACCGACGATCATAACCTCGGATAAGTAAACTATCGTGAGACAAAGGGAAATTGGTATCGTATGTAAGTGGTTCATTCGATCGCAAAGTAATCGTAGAAATATGTGGGAGCCATATGAATTTCCAGATTCCTCTATTGGTTATTGTTCGGAGAAGTGTCTCGATCATGTCCGCATAATTCACGAACCGTAGGGAGACACACTTAAGGATTCGACGATGTTTGAGTAGTTATGGTATTATGAGAAAGAGACCGAATGTTGTTCGGAGTCTCGGATGGGAATGTTCTAGAAGGTTCCGGAATGTCTGGCACTCCGGAGGGGAAGGGGTACATGAATGTGTCATTGCAAGTTGGAATGATTGCATCATGTACTAAGTGTCATCGCTGTTCCAAATAAGGGATTAATTCAAATCCTAGTTTGAAAAGTCAAATAGCTAGTTTGAAAAGTCAAACGGCTAAAATTGGAAAGAGGAAAAGAGGAGGAAGTGGGAAACCGAGTTGGGGAGGGAATCCCTCCTCCAACCGGCGGCGCCCCCTCCAAGCCGAGTTGGGGAGGGAATCCCCTCCCTTCCCCTTGGCCGCCGGCCCCTCCACCTATATAAGGAGGGGCAGGGCTCCCTCCTAGCACACACAACAATCCCTCACCTCAAATCTGTGGCACCCCGCAGAAACCACTACTAGAAAATCGCGTTGTTTTTGTGCATTGCATCGTCATCATCATGCATTGTTTGTCTGAAACTATTTCGAAACGCCTAGTTTTGTTTTTCTAAATAGCCCCCGTCTTATTTCAAATTAAAACATCGGTCTGTTCAGATCTTTTATTGGTCTAAAAACTATTTACAAAATTTATTTAAAGAAAACCCTAGACTAAAATATCTAAACCTAAATCTTTTCTACCCAGACCTAGTCTACCCAGCCCCCTCCACCTCACCCCGACCAACCATAGCTGGCCACCTCACCTTTCCCTCCACCTCATCACACCCACCGCCACCTCACCAATCCACAGCCCCCACCTACACCCCTCTTTCTCTCTCCCACACAGCGCACCCGCCTACCCCCTCTCTCTCTCTCTCCCTGCTAGCCGGTCCCACCCCAACCCCACACACACGCCACCCCCACCTTCCCCTGGCCCCGCCACCTACCCCCCCCCCCCCCCCCCGCAACACCCCCAACCCGCGCCCAGCGCCGACCATTCTCCCGCCCACCTGACCCGCCTCGGGATCCCGACCCACCTGGCACGCCCCACACTCCCTCCCCCGACCCACTCCTCCCTGGACCCACCACGACCGTGCTCGCCCTGCCCCTCCTTCCTTCCCTCCGGCCGCCGGCCCAGTCTCGCCGCCGCAGCCCCGCAGCATCTCCCTCACCGGGCCGCGCACCTCCACCTTCCCTCCCCCCCCCGTTCCGCCGCGTCGCCCAGGGCCTCCCCTCCCGCCGTTCGGGCTCGCCTCGCCGGAGCCGCCCTCGCCTCGCCTCCCGCTCGTCGCGCGACGCCCCCCTGGTTTTCTCCCCGCCGTCTCCGGCGCCCACCGCCATCGGCCTCCGCCACCGCGACCGCACCTCCGCCCCGTCGCCGGGAGCCCGCCGACCTCGGGTCCCTGCTTCCCCCTCCTGGCCGCCTCTCCTCCACGCTCGCGAGCTCCTCCGTCGCCAGCCGTCGTCGGGCGCGCCTTCCCCTGCAGCCGGCGCCGGCCCGTTCTCTCCCTTCCCGCGCCTGGCCCCACCTGGCTCCCCTCCCCGTTCTCCTCAAGTTCGCCTGCGCCGCCGCCGCGTCCGCAGCCGCCTCTGCCCCTCGAGCTCCCCCGTCGACCGCGTGCGCTGGCCGCCCTCTCGCATCGCCGCGCCCGGCCGCCTCGAGCTCTGCACGTCGGCCTCCCCAACCGCCCTGGCGCCTCTCCGTCTGCAGCTCCTCCCCGTCGGCCTTGCCTCTAGCGCCGCTGCCCGGCTTCTCGTGCACCGCCGCCGTTCCGGCGCCTTCCTCCCAAGCCGGCCCCTTCTCCGACCGCTGTGCCGCGCGTCCACCATGTGTTGTTCTGCATATGGTGTTGCCTGCTAGATTTGTGGTGATGCTATCATGTTGCTGTGAAGCGAACTGAAGGTCAACAAGGTTGCAGCAAGATCTCTGAACCCTCTCGATGGACAAGACCTGCGAGTCGGAAACCATGTTTTTCATCGACGATAAGATCTCCGGCACGGAACATCAAGAACTCCATCACGAAAAATCCCCAAGATCTCCTTAGCCGTCCCCGAGGCCAAACCGAACACCGCACCCAAACCCCGACGCCTCGATCCGAAGATCGATCCCGGTGTTCGAAGACCGAACCAAACCCTGGGAACCTCAAGACCTTTGCCACTCGAAGTGTTCCGCCAAGATCGCCACCGACAATGGAACCAAGACCGAACCTGGTGGCTTTTGCTGGACCATCCACAAGATCTACAATGGGACGCCACGACTGGGACCCCGGACCCGAAGACCACATGGGTGACAAGTACTACTTCCCGGATGCGATACTCGAGAACAAGGACGGTAAGGACACCGACGCAGAACGCCAAGTTCTTCACCCCGAATGCCAAGACCGACTTGATGGCGCGGACCCGACAAGATCTTCGCAACGACAAGATCGACACCGACGCAGAACGCCAAGTCCTTCTTCCCGGAACGCCAAGCTCGTCATCTTGTATCCGACCTACGAAGGCCGATCCCATCGTACCCTGAACCCTAAGACCGAACCCCGAACCCCCCGGAACCAAGATCTCCGACCCCCTAATGTGTGATTCCCCTCCCGAGCCCTATTTTTATAATAATATATGAAAACTTGTTGCATTAATTGTTCATCGCGCATGCATCTCTTGTGGGTTGGGGGCATTATGCCGATTCACCATATAATTAAATATGGGGCCCATGTGCGGGCAAATCTAGTCTTATATTGGCTCCATTTAAATTTGTGTAGCGAACCGGTGCTATCTTTTGTCTTGATAATGCAACATTTAAATTGCGGGGTATCTAAATAACTTGAACCATATATTTAATTGTCGGGACCCCGGTTCCGCTTAATATTGCCTAATTGCATCGCACCTTGCCATGCCATACATCATACATGCATCATGCCCGATCTTCTGCCGTAATCTTAAATAGTGCATCCGGTGTTTATTCTAGTGTTTTGGTTCTTCGCGGATAAGGCCGTTGAGTGGATGCGAGTGTCGACCCGATCTTCGGTTGAACCTTCGGCAATGTTTTCAGGCGAGCATCTCCCCCTTTCTACCTATCTTACTTTTATAGTATTTATTCCCTCCTGTTGATCTATTGCTGTCTGTGTTGCGTTGCTCTAGTTTTCGTACCCGTGTTATCCCTTGCAGCCTTATATTGCCTTGGACACCTCCTATTACCTGTTGTTTGGTAGATAGATGGACCTGCGCGTCGTAGTCGCTTGCTCAAGTGTTGTTGCGTGTCGCCAAGTACCACAGTTGTTGGAGTATTGTCGCATGTTTATTGTTGGAGATGATCAAGACTTTAATTACTGTTTAACAACTAAAATTGAAGTAAGTAAGCAGAGGCACCGGTGGGCAATAGATGTTATTTGGTTGTTAACCGTCCACTTGTGTCCCGTAGGACCCCGAGTACTTGATACCTGTTCCTTGAATATTCGCGCTATCCACATACGGGGGAATTATGGGACCCCCCTGAGCCAGAGCTTGATTCATTCTTATTTCTTGGGGCCACAAACTAGTTTGAGGTTTTATTTACTATCCTGTACTTATGCCATGCTTTACTGCTTTATTTACGATTGTGCGAGGAGCACCTGTACTGTTTAGGTAAGCGGAGTGTTTTCGCGGTATCGACAAGCCCAGTTTTGGGTTCCCAGTCGTTTACAGCCACTGGCGCAAACCTTGAGTCCGTCTCGGAGTCAGCTAGCTTCGTTGCGGGTGTACTCAATGGGGTGGCCCCCTGAAATATTTCTGAATCTTGTGATTGCTTTGTCGTGAAGGCCTCGTTGGGTTTTGATTTGGTTTTTCCGAGGTTGATCGAGTGTGTGTTGCTATTTGTGCACCCCTGCAGGGTAAAACTTTCTGAAAGCCGTGTCCGCGGTTATGGACGACTTGGAGCACAGTATCTCGATCATAGACAACTATAACTAAAGTAGTGCTATAAATTTGACTTTATAATGACTAGTAATCAGCTTCACTATAATGGAATGGCTAAATAAAACTGCCAACAATTGCTTGTTTTGGTTGTGGCTTGCGACCATTGTACCTGACTAGTAAGTATTGCAACTACAACGGAATGGCTAAATAAAAGTACCAACAACTGCTGGGTTATTGGGATATCTCATGCTAATTGTATCTGACTAGTAAGTGTTGCAACTACAACGGAATGGTTAACTAAAACGGCCCACTGCTTATTTTATCAGGATGATTATCTACACCTGACTAGTAATTGCCGCAACGATAACTGAATAAACAAAACTGCCAACTGTGTGAGTTCCTCGGTTGACTTCCTCGTTTGGTTTCGAGGGGGAAATACCAGGATGGGTTTGTTTGGTGGTAGTATCAGGTTGGTTCCGGATAGGTCTTTCGTATCCCTCTCTGATAGCCGACAGTTATATCGAGTCTCTATAGGTTGTTTAGTGCATGCTGCGCTGCCGCTCAGTCCACCATACCTATGTAGGCGAGGACCGCCGAATTCTAGCCTCGCCGTGTACTGGCCTCAGTACTGACCGCTCTCTTTTTTTTCCTTGCCCTTCGTCGGCACCCCTTTGTTTAAGCAGGTTTTGAGATCGACGTCGTTAGCAGGGTTACCCTTCCGGCTTGGCCTGGGCAGGGTTATGGACGCCATTGGTTATTCTTCAGGGCTCTTAGCCCCATTTGCATCTTGTCTGTAGCTGGACGCTCTATCGTTTTCAAGGTGATTTGGATCTTTGTTCTGTATATCTGTATTCTTGACTCATGGAGTCGTGTTGTATATATATCTGTTCTGTGGGTCCCATCGAGGACTGTTGTGTAATGTTATTACTTCGTTTTCCACCCGCACGAAAGTGCCTGGTGGGCACCTTTGAATCGTTTCTATGCGGGTTTGGCGGGTTTCGCTAAAACTTGCATAGGGCCGATTCTGAGGGTGTTACAAAATCCTAGAAGCTGCAGCCCTCCATAGCCGCCGCCACCCCCTAGGGTTTTGCCCTAGCCGCCGACTTGGGAACCTCGGAACCCTAGCCGCCGGCTGTAGCATCCCCTCCTTGGTGTGTCTAAACCCTAGAACATCAAGGAGCTCTCTCATACTCCACCATACTCGCTCCGGCTTAAGGCGAAGCCCTGCGAGATCTCCCCTCTACTTCCGGTACCACGCCGTTGTGCTGCCGGAATCGCGAGGAGAGTGCTACAACCTCCGCTGCCTGCTGGAACAAGGGAGAGGAAGGTCTTTGTCGAGTACCGAACGTGTGACCGACTGCGGGAGCGCTGCCGGAACGCAGCGCCGGAAGGATCGTCTACGTGATCTTGAGATCGGAAAGAGTACGACTACATCACCCACGAGAATCCGCTCTCGTTAAACACTTTGGAATCTTCGAGGGTAAGTTATTCCATCGACTCGTTGCTACAATCTAGTAGATAGATCTTGGCTTGTTTGTTTGTATGCGATAGAAATTTTTTGTTTTCCATGCTACGAAACCCTACAGTGGTATCAGAGCCATGTCTATATGTAGATCTGTTGCACGAGTAGAACACAATGGTCATTGTGGGCGTTAATGCTTTTATTTTCGATTGATTCTTGTGTAATTTGCATCTTGCGGTATGTTGGGATGAAGCAGCCCGGGCTAACCTTACATGACATCGTTCATGAGACTTGCTCCACGCTTGACATGCAACTTGTATTGCATAAGTGGCTTTGTGGGTGCCTGTTTCTCCTAGCATAGTTAAGATCCAATTTACAACGGGTGATTAACAATACTAGTATCAATGTTGTGGTTCTTGTTCGTAAGTTAGAACGACACTTATTGAAAACCCCAAACCATGTAAAACATGCAAAGAAAGTAGAGGCGTCTAACTTTGTTTTGCAGGGGTGTGTTGTGATGTGATATGGCCATGATTGTGATTATATTTGATGTATGCAATGTTCCTTATTGTAAGTTGGCAACCGGCAGGAGCCATATGGTTGTCTTTAATTTATGTTAAGACCCGCGTGTCTATTCAAAGTAGTTGTAATAGTTGAAGCCGGTGGACGACAACCATGTAGAAGCGTCATTGACCTTGATGCAATGCCGGTGATGATGGAGATCATGTTCGTGCTTGAAGATGGAGATCGGAAGCACAAAGAAGAAAGGCCATATCATATCACATATTATGAATTGCATGTGATGTTAATCCTTTATGCATCTTGTATTACTTAGTAGACGACGGTAGCATTATAAGATGATCCCTCATGCACATGAATTTCAAGTCATAAAGTGTTCACCCTTTAGTTAGCACCGTTGCTAAAGCTTGTTGTTTCGAAGCACCACGTGATGATCGGGTGTGTTAGATTCCGCAAGTGTATACAACGTGAGCAAGCCAGATTTGCTCATGCGGAAACTAAGGTTTGATCTTGACGAGCCTAGCATGTACAGACATGGTCTCGGAACACGGATCACCGAAAGGTAAAGCATGAATCATATAGTAGATATGATGAACATGTCGATTGTTCGCCATTGAAACTATATCAACTCTCGTGATGATCGGTGTTGATGTGGTGGATTTGGTTCGTGTGATCACTAAAACAATGTGAGGGATATTGTTTTGAGTGGGAGTTCACCTAGATTAATTTTATTATTAATTTGAACTCAATTTGTCATAAACTTAGTCTAAACTATTGCAAATATGTTGTAGATCAATGGCAGCCCCTACCATCAATTTTAATGCGTTCCTAGAGAAAGATTAGTTAAAAAACAATGGAAGCAACTTCGCGGATTGGTTCCGCAATTTGAGGATTGTCCTCACAGCTGGTAATTTGACCTATGTGCTGGATGCACCGCTGGGTGACCCACCTGCAGCTGATGCTCCCGATGAAGTAAAGAATGTTTACCTCACTCGGAAGACTCAGTACTCCACAGTTCAGTGTGCTATCTTGTATGGTTTAGAATCGGAGCTTCAGAAAAGGTTTGAGAATTCAGACCCATATGATATTGTCGAGGATCTCAAATTGATCTTTGAGACTCATGCGGCAATTGAAAGCTATGAGGCTTCTGAAAAGTTCTTTAACTGCAAGATGGAAGAGGGCAGCTCCGTCAGTGAGCATGTGCTTAAGATGTCTGGGCATGCAAACAAACTTCAAAGCTTGGGTATAGTGATTCCTAATGCTTTGGGGATTTACCGTGTCCTCCAATCACTACCACCAAGTTACAAGAACTTTGTGATGAACTACAACATGCAGAACATGAACAAGACGTTGCCAGAACTCTTTGCCATGTTGAAGTCTGCAGAGGTGGAGATCAAGAAAGAGCACCAAGTGTTGTTGGTCAATAAGACCACCAAATTCAAGAAAGGAAAGTCTAAGCAGAAGGGACACTTCAAGAAGGGTGGTAAGAAAGTTACCACGCCGACGAAGAAGACCAAGGCTGGACCTAAGCCTGATACTGAGTGCTTTTACTGCAAGGGAGAAGGTCACTGGAAGCGGAATTTCCCAAAGTACTTGGCGGATTTGAAGAACGGCAACATCAAGAAGAAAGGTATATCTGATATACATGTTATTGATGTGTATCTCACTAGTACTCGTAGTAGTGCCTGGGTATTTGATACTGGTTCGGTTGCTCATATTTGTAACTCGAAACAGGTGCTGCAGAATAAACGGAAGCTAGCGAAGAACGAGGTGATGATGCGCATGGGAAACGGATCAAAGGTTGATGTGATCGCGGTCGGCACGCTACCCCTTCATCTACCATCGGGATTAGTTTTATACTTAAATAATTGTTATTTGGTCCCTGCGTTGAGCATGAACATTATATCGGGATCTTGTTTATTGTGAGACGGTTACTTGTTTAAATCCGAGAATAATGGTTGTTCGATTTATATGAGTAATATGTTTTATGCACATGCACCTTTGATAGATGGTCTATTCTTATTTAATCTCGATAGTGGAAATACACATATCAACAACATTGAGGCTAAACGTTTGAAATCGAGCGATAACTCGACCTATAGGTGGCACTGTCGTCTTGGTCACATTGGAGTGAAGCGTATGAAGAAACTCCATTCCGATGGACTTCTTGAATCACTTGATTTCGAATCACTTGATAGATGCGAAGCATGTCTGATGGGTAAAATGACTAAGACTCCATTTTCTGGTATGATGGAGCGAGCTACAGACTTATTGGAAATCATACATACCGATGTGTGTGGTCCAATGAGTGTAGCATCGCGCGGTGGTTATCGTTATGTTCTTACCTTCACGGATGACTTGAGTAGATATGGGTATATCTATTTCATGAAACATAAGTCCGAAACTTTCGAGAAGTTTAAGGAGTTTCAAAGTGAGGTAGAGAATCAACGTAACAAGAAGATTAAATTTCTACGTTCTGATCGTGGAGGTGAATATCTAAGTTACGAGTTTGGCGAGCATTTGAAGAAATGCGGAATACTTTCACAATTGACACCGCCGGGAACACCACAGCGTAATGGTGTGTCCGAACGTCGTAATCGAACTCTCTTAGATATGGTTCGTTCTATGATGTCACTTACAGATTTACCGCTATCATTTTGGGGTTATGCATTAGAAACAGCCGCATTCACTTTAAATAGGGCACCGTCTAAATCCGTTGAAACGACACCGTATGAATTATGGTTTGGGAAGAAACCTAAATTGTCGTTCCTTAAAATTTGGGGTTGCGAAGCCTATGTAAAGAAGTTACAGCCGGACAAGCTTGAACCCAAAGCAGAAAAATGCGTCTTCATAGGATACCCGAAGGAAACTATTGGGTATACCTTCTATCACAGATCCGAAGGCAAAATCTTCGTTGCTAAGAATGGATCCTTTCTAGAGAAGGAATTTCTCTCGAAAGAAGTGACTGGAAGGAAAGTAGACCTCGACGAGGTTGTCGAACCTTCTCTCGAAATTGCGAGTAGCGCAGCACCGGAAGAAGTTCCTGTGCTGCCTGCACCAATTAGATAGGAAGCTAATGATGGTGATCATGAAACTTCGGTTGAAGTTGCTACAGAGCCTCGCAGGTCAATGAGAACTCGTACCACTCCAGATTGGTATGATCCCGTTATGAGTGTCATGTTGGTGGACAACACCGATGACCCTGAGACATATGAGGAAGCGATGATGAGCCCAGATTCCAATAAATGGCAAGAAGCCATGAAATCCGAGATTGGATCCATGTACGAAAACCAAGTATGGACCTTGGTGGACTTACCGGATGGCCGGAAGGCTGTCGAGAACAAATGGATCTTCAAGAAGAAAATAGATGCTGATGGTAATGTTACTGTCTATAAAGCTCGACTTGTCGCAAAAGGGTTTCGACAAATTCAAGGAGTTGACTACGATGAGACTTTCTCACCGGTAGCGAAGCTAAAGTCTGTCAGGATTATGTTAGCAATCGCTGCATATTATGATTATGAGATATGGCAGATGGATGTCAAAACAGCATTCCTCAATGGAGACATTGATGAAGAGTTGTATATGATGCAACCCAAAGGTTTTGTCGATCCTAAAGATGCTAACAAGGTATGCAAACTTCAACGGTCCATCTATGGATTGAAGCAAGCATCCCGAAGTTGGAATCAACGTTTTGATAAGGTGATCAAAAGTTTTGGTTTTATACAAACTTATGGAGAAGCTTGTATTTACAAGAAAGTGAGTGGGAGCTCTATAGCATTCTTAATACTATATGTGGATGACATATTGTTGATTGGGAATGATGTAGACCTTCTTAATAGTGTCAAGGAATATTTGAATAATAGTTTTTCAATGAAGGATCTTGGCGAAGCAGCTTACATATTAGGCATAAAGATTTATAGAGATAGATCGAAACGCCAAATATCATTGTCACAGAGTACATATTTGGACAAAGTTCTAAAGAGGTTTGGAATGGAAGATAGCAAGAAAGGGTTCTTGCCCATGTTGCCCAATAGGACCTTGAGTAAAACTCAAAGTCCGACATCGGCAGAAGATAGAGAAAGGATGAGTAAGACTCCCTATGCCTCAGCCATAGGATCTCTAATGTATGCCATGCTATGTACTAGACCCGACATTGCATATGTTGTTAGTTTAACTAGCAGATATCAAAGTGATCCAGGAGTGGATCATTGGACAGCGGTCAAAAACATCCTTAAGTACTTGAGAAGAACTAAGGATATGGTTCTTTCTTATGGAGGTGATGAACAGCTCGTTGTTAATGGTTACACCGATGCTAGTTGGAACACCGATCCGGATGATTCTAAATCACAATCTGGATACGTATTTATTTCGAATGGTGCAGCAGTTAGCTGGAGGAGTGCAAAGCAAAGCGTTGTGGCGAGATCTTCAACTGAATCGGAATACATGGCTGCTTCGGAGGCTTCACAAGAAGCGATATGGATGAAAGAGTTCATTACAGAGCTGGGTGTGGTTCCTAGTGCGCTGGACCCAATGTCTATCTACTGTGATAACATGGGCGCCATAGCCAATGCGCAAGAACCAAGGTCACACAAGAAGCTGAAGCATATCAAGCTATGTTTTCATGCTATTCGAGAACATATCCAAGATGGGGATATAAAGATTTGCAAAGTACACACAGATCTGAATGTGGCGGATCCGTTGACTAAACCTCTCCCGAGGGCAAAACATGACCAGCACCAAACTGCCATGGGTGTTCGGTATATTACCATGTAATCTAGATTAGATGACTCTAGTGCAAGTGGGAGACTGTTGGAGATATGCCCTAGAGGCAATAATAAATGTAGTTATTATTATATCTTTGTGTTTATGATAAATGTTTACATTCATGCTATAATAGTATTAACAAGGAAACATTGATACTTGTGTGATTTGTAAACTTAATTTGAAGTCCCTAGTATAGCCTCTATACATCACTAGCTTGTTGGTTGATAAATGATTGTGGTTTCCCTATCATGAACATTAAGATGTTATCAACAACAAGATCATATCGTTAGGAGAATGATATGATGGACATACTCCTATAGATAAGCATAGCATAAAGATCAAGTCATTTCAATAGTTCAATTGCTATATGCTTTCTGATACATAGTAACCTAATTCCTTCGACCATGAGATCATGCATATCACCTTTACCGGATGGATGCTTTGATGACATCAAACACCACACCGTAACAGGGTGGCTATAAAGGTGGCATTGAGTGTTCGGAAAGTATTGGTTGAGACACATGGATCAAGAGTGGGATTTGTCCATCCATATGACGGATAGATATACTCTGGGCCCTCTCGGTGGAATGTCATCCAATTAGCTTGCAAGCATGTGACTGGCTCACAAGGGATCACATATCACGGGAACGAGAAAAGAGTACTTATCAGTAACGAGGTTGAACTAGGTATGCAGAGATACCGACGATCATAACCTTGGATAAGTAAACTATCGTGAGACAAAGGGAAATTGGTATCGTATGTAAGTGGTTCATTCGATCGCAAAGTAATCGTAGAAATATGTGGGAGCCATATGAATTTCCAGATTCCTCTATTGGTTATTGTTCGGAGAAGTGTCTCGATCATGTCCGCATAATTCACGAACCGTAGGGAGACACACTTAAGGATTCGACGTTGTTTGAGTAGTTATGGTATTATGAGAAAGAGACCGAATGTTGTTCGGAGTCTCGGATGGGATACGGGATATCACGAGGAGATCCGGAATGGTCCGGAGAATAAGATTCATATAAGGAAAGTCCCGTTTCGGAGTTGGGGAATGTTTCCGGTGTTTTCATCGGGAATGTTCTAGAAGGTTCCGGAATGTCTGGCACTCCGGAGGGGAAGGGGTACATGAATGTGTCATTGCAAGTTGGAATGATTGCATCATGTACTAAGTGTCATCGCTGTTCCAAATAAGGGATTAATTCAAATCCTAGTTTGAAAAGTCAAATAGCTAGTTTGAAAAGTCAAACGGCTAAAATTGGAAAGAGGAAAAGAGGAGGAAGTGGGAAACCGAGTTGGGGAGGGAATCCCTCCTCCAACCGGCGGCGCCCCCTCCAAGCCGAGTTGGGGAGGGACTCCCCTCCCTTCCCCTTGGCCGCCGGCCCCTCCACCTATATAAGGAGGGGCAGGGCTCCCTCCTAGCACACACAACAATCCCTCACCTCAAACCCTAGAAGCTGCAGCCCTCCATAGCCGCCGCCACCCCCTAGGGTTTTTCCCTAGCCGCCGACTTGGGAACCCCGGAACCCTAGCCGCCGGCTCTAGCATCCCCTCCTTGGTGTGTCTAAACCCTAGAACATCAAGGAGCTCTCTCATACTCCACCATACTCGCTCCGGCTTAAGGCGAAGCCCTGCGAGATCTCCCCTCTACTTCCGGTACCACGCCGTTGTGCTGCCGGAATCGCGAGGAGAGTGCTACAACCTCCGCTGCCTGCTGGAACAAGGGAGAGGAAGGTCTTTGTCGAGTACCGAACGTGTGACCGACTGCGGGAGCGCTGCCGGAACGCAGCGCCGGAAGGATCGTCTACGCGATCTTGAGATCGGAAAGAGTACGACTACATCACCCACGAGAATCCGCTCTCGTTAAACACTTTGGAATCTTCGAGGGTAAGTTATTCCATCGACTCGTTGCTATAATCTAGTAGATAGATCTTGGCTTGTTTGTTTGTATGCGATAGAAAATTTTTGTTTTCCATGCTACGAAACCCTACAGACCTAGGACCTGTTCATTCTATGATACCAGTTCTGAGTTGACCGTGCTAACGAAACGTGGGGGCCTCTGGGATCCCCCCCTCAACTACCGGCGCTATTCGTATATCTAGAGGGTTACAAAATTGGTTTTCCATTTGGTGCATACGCATAATATGTCCTCGGACATGGGTGAGTTGATATGTCTTCGGACTTGATATTTTGGTGGATTGCCATGGCTTGCATACATAAATCGCGGTACACGGTGGCGGCACCCACGGTGTGTACAAGTTACCCCACAGGGCCCGATCCACCAGTAGGCGCAAACGCTGTGCCTTCCTTGAGAATCATCGTACCTCTTGGTTGGTTCCCCACAGTAGGTGATGCCTCTGGATATGCGCGTAGTTAAGGGATAGTTCTTGTTGCGAGATTCGGATGGCACGCGTGATACGTTTCCTGATGGGTTGATCATGCGTTTGGGTATAGTAGTGCACCCCTGCAGGGTAAATCTTTTTGAGAAGCCGTGTGTCCACGGTTATGGACGCCTCAGGAGTACAATGTCATGATCATAGACAACACCACTAATGTTTCGCTCTTTAATAATATGGTTAATAATTATCCTTATCAACTAAATACCTGTTTAACTAAAATTGCCACCGTGTGTGTTCCACAAGGGGACTTCCTCGACTGGTCTTTGAGGGGGAAATCTTCTGATGGGTTATGTTTGGTGTTATATTATGCTATCGTATAGTGCTCTCTTATCTCGCTCTAATAGCCGAAGTTATAGCATGTCTCTATAAGTTATACAGTGCAAGCTTTGCTGCCGCTGAGCCCACCATACCTATGTAGGATCAGACCATCGAATTCTAGTCTCGCCGTGTACTGGCCTCAGTACTGACCGCTCTCTTTCTGTTTTCCTTTACCCTTTGTCGGCACCCTTTTGTCTTGACAAGTATATGATTGACGATGTTAGCAAGGTTACCCTTCCGGCTTGGCATGGGCAGGGTTTACGGACACTGCTTGGTTATTCTTCAGGACTCTTAGTACCATTTGGATCTTGTCCGTACTCGGATACTATCTTGCTTTATTCTTGAGTTGTATCTTCGTATTGTACCTTTTGTATTCTTGACTCGTTGAGTCATTGTTGTATATATAAGTTCTTGTGGACTCTGTTGTAAACTACTGTGATGTAACTACTTGTAATCAAATCCCACCCACACGAAAGTGTCTGGTGGGAGTCTTTGAATCGCTTCTATGCGGGTTTTGGCGGGAAATGCTGAGATCTGCATAGACCCGATTCGGGGGCGTTACATAAAGATGTGGATCAAAAGGTATACTGGTCCATGATTGGTTCTTTGCTTTACCTTTGTGCGTCTAGACCTGATATTGCGTTGAGTGTAGGTGTGTGTGCAAGATATCAAGCGGCTCCTAAAGAAAGCCATTTAATGGCGGTCAAGAGAATCTTTCGATATTTAGTTCATACCCCATTTTATGGTCTTTGGTATCCTCGAGGGTCAACATTTGCTCTTTGTGGATACATGGATTTGGATTGGGCGAGTGATAAGGATGATAGAAAATCAACATCCGGGGCTTGCCAATTCCTTGGTAGGTCCTTGGTATGTTGTCTTCTAAGAAGCAAAATTATATATCTCTCTCTCCACCACCGAAGCCTAGTATGTGGCAGCTGCTAGTGCTTGCACCCAATTGCTATGGATGAGGCGAACTTTAAAGGAATACGGTGTCCATTGTGACAAAGTGCCTCTTATATGTGACAATGAAAGTGCTATCAAGATTGCCTACAACCCGGTGGATCACACAAGGACAAAGCATATTGAGATTCACCATCAATTCATTAGAGATCATGTTGCTCGAGGTGATATTGATCTATCATATGTGTCTACCAAAGACCAACTTGCCGACATCTTCACGAAGCCACTTGATGAAGCAATGTTTTGCTATCTGAGGAATGAACTAAATATCATAGATTCAAGGAGCTTGACTTAATTATCTTGCATTCTCACCTATGACTTGACCCATATTTGGTTTAGGTGTAGGCATGGATATAGGGGGAGTGCGGTTCTATTTGGTTGGACTATCCCTCCCCCATTATGCCCAAAGCAATCAAAATCATTCCTCTTAATATCATTTTGTGATATGTGAGCTTAAATGATGAGTTCCGGTAATGGACCCAAGATATATCTTCGTGGTGCCAAGCCGAGTATACTCAAATATGGTGGCCTAGGCCACCGCCCTTTCTCACTCGAGAGGTTGGTGCTTACTCATGTTTGTCATTTTCGAGTTGTTGGTTTTTACGGTCATGCACTCTCGGTTGGCTCTTCATATGTTTTTCCCTTATTTTAGAGTGCATGTGCTTCACTGTGTGCCTATCTCAACCCAAGCCTTCCTACTCCCTCGAAATACCCTCGTCCAATCTGCACAAGAATCCTTCCTTTCACCCTGGCTATGGAATCAGGTGGGACCGATACTACCGGATTAGGAGCGGTACTACCGGACCTGGGTGGTTCCCAGGTCGTTTCCTTGAAACTGCTCCAGGCGCGGTACTACCTCCCGTATGCCCGGTACTACCGGTCACCGGTACTACCGTTTGATGAACTGGTACTACCGCTTGCGAGCGGTACTACCGCTTCAGTAACTGGTTCTACCGGTCGGCATTTTCCTGGTATATATTGGTCGTGCGGGGGAGGCACCCTTCAGTGCCTTATTTTTCTCCTCGCCCTCCACACATACCACCGCCGCCGCCAGAGCCCTTGACGCCACTGGAGCTTTGCCGCGTCCTCCTCTCCCCGGATCCTCCTAGGATTCGGACTCCTTGCAGGCTCCCACTCCTTCTCCACCGCCATGGATCCCGGTACAACCGCCTCCTTCTCTCTCACTTTTAATTTCCTCATTGGATCTAGGTCTTGCTTAGATTTGTGAACAAATTGACGTGTCGTGAGGTTGTACCGCCAAACATTCCTTGTTGCCTATAAGAATCGTCGATTTAGGAGGTATTAAGGCCAATTTGGACCGTGCTCTACCTTTGCTGGGAGTGTCACCGTCCAACCGGTAGTACCAGATTTTTTTTCCGGTACTACCGCTTCCAGCACCGGTAGTACCGGTTCCTACTGCCCACAATATTTCTTTAAATCCTGGATTCTTTGTGGTTTGCCTTGGGTTCTTGTGCCCTTACCCACTTGTTGTTCCCCCTCTTTCTTTCACAAGTGCAGGTGGTTCTAGGGGTGCTCGTAAGCGCTCCAAGGCAACTCATGAGATTGAAGAGGAAGAGATGGAGTCCGAGGAAGAAGTCATGCCTCAGCCTAGCCGTCATACGAAGATTCCTACTTCTCGAGGTGGCCGTGGGGGTCGTGAGGGGGTCACCAAGCGGTCTGCTGGACGTGGCAGCACTCCCCCTCCTCGCCCCCCTTCCTCGGGGCGCACCAAGAGTTGCAGCTCAGGTCTATCAGGGCCAAGGAAACTGTCTGACATATCTGATTCTGAGTTCTGCTCTCTGAGGGTTGACAATCCGTATGCCCGCAACCGTGATGAGGGCAGTGAAGACAGCCTGTTCTACAATGACTTCCAAGAGCGCGTCTACCATGAAGTCCTTATGACAAATATCCAAATGGTTGTGCCTCAGCTGTGGATTGATATGGAATGCATCAACAAGAATCTTGATTATTTTGCTGAGGACAAAGAAATCTGCTCTCACCTTGGTTTGTTTCCCATCATGGAGTTCCAACATGACTACGAGCCCCTTCTCATTGCTCAGTTCTATGCCACTGCTCATTTCTCCACTGGCCACACTCGGAAAATCACTTGGATGACTCAAGGTGCAATCAAGGAGGCCACTCTTGCTGAATTTGCTGAAATATTGGGGTATGAAGATTGTGGTCGTGACACTCCTTGTGGTTTCCGCTGTCACTTGCGCGAGAACCCCTCCAAGAAGGATGTTCTTGCACCTCTTTATATCCGGGGCCGTGGTATTCCTGGAAAGATCAAGGATATTCTCCCCACATATGATATTCTCCACCGCATCTTCCGTGATACTGTTGCTCCTCGTGCGAGCAACAAAGATGAGATTCATGGATTTTCTGTTGATTTGTTGTTCAACACCTTCCTCAACCGCGACTCCGGCACCGCTCTTGATGTGATGGATTATATATGGAATGATATGGTTGCTGCTGCTCACTCTCGGAGGGTTCCGCCATTTTCTCCCTACATCATGGCTCTCATTGTTGCCAAGTGCCCTCCCATTGCCAGGACCCTATCCACTCGTCCTCTCATTGTGCACAGGCCCAAGGCACTCAAGCTCAAGAAACATTCTAAGCCTCGCAATGTGGAGGGTGATGAGGTGGATGAAGAAGGGAATGTGATTGAGGCTGATTCTGAGGATGCTGATAGTGGTCGCGATGCAGATCATGTTGTCTCCCGACGCAAGAATGCCCAGCCATCTTGGGCCAAAAGGATGGAGGCCAAGCTCAAGAATATCTTTTGCTTCCAAGTTGACAATCAAAAGCGCATGTATGAGGCTCATGTGTATGCCAAGAAGGCTTGTGCTCGGCAGAAGGACTTGATGGAAGCTCAAGGTTTGACCATCTTCGAGGGTTCCGAGACCAACATCGCCCCTGAAGACCAATGGATCTCCAAGCACAATCATTGGGATGATGATGTCTCTTCCTCGCACCGCGCTCCACCCACCTATGAGGAGGAATTTGACGATGAGGAGGAGGATTGACCGTCGGGACATTAGTCTTGCGCTTGTTCCTTTTTGGCGTCTTGATGCCAAAGGGGGAGAAGTTGCACTTTAGGCATGCAGGTGTTGCATTGGAAGTCACAAGCTCGTTCTTACTTTGATCTTTTAATTGCTTGTGAACTTTAATTACCTCCTATTATGTGTGAACTCTATATTTGGGAACTACTCATGCTATGTACTAAGTATGGTGAAACTATGTGGGTATTTCATGGATCCATCTTGTGATGATATGCGTTATTTGTCAATATTTTTCTCATCACAAGTTATTGTGCAAAGGTATGAATTCAAATGCTATTATCTCTATTTGTGCACTCGTGATGTGTTTGTAAAATAGAGGGGGCTGATTGATCCTACTCATCCAGGGGGAGCCCCGTCTCTATTTTTCAAACACCTTATTTATCTCCCCAATATTATCTTGCAAAGGTGTGTTGTCATCAAACACCAAAAAGGGGGAGATTGAAAGAACATTTCCTATTCCTGAGATTTTGATGCTTGATGATAACACACCTATCGGTTTAATCGTGCGCTAAGTGCATCTCAGGTTTTTCTAGGTTGTGGCACAAATATTGAGTTGCCCATAGTTGCCCTTGCCAAAGTCTTCTGTGTTGACCGGTAGTACCGGAAGTTACAACCGGTACTACCGCTTGGCACCGGTACTACCGCTCCCTAGTACCGGTTGCATCCGAGCAAGGTGGGCAGGCCTCGAATTTTCTCAGCACCACCCGGTACCACGGAGAGGCACTACCGCTCCAACCGGTAGTACCGCTTGTGGCAAGCGGTACTACCTCTTGGACACGGTAGTGCCGCTCGGCAGTTCCGGGC
The DNA here is from genome assembly GCA_916181665.1 of Avena sativa. NCBI lineage: Eukaryota > Viridiplantae > Streptophyta > Magnoliopsida > Poales > Poaceae > Avena > Avena sativa. Next base: position 35,129,462 of record OV702285.1, on the reverse strand, counting down.
AACACTGAGGAAGGACTAGGCCTTCCCTATTCGCTCAGTACCAACCGGTACTTGGGACCGGTACTACCGCCCTGACTGGTAGTACCACGTCTACTGACCGGTACTACCGCTTGGGGGTTGTACTGTTGGGCAGTACCGGGAATGATTGTGGCTGGCTCGACCAAGTGATGCTCCTCCGGTACTTGGTCTGGTACTTGACCGGTAGTACCGCTTGCGACCGATACTACCGCTTGAGTACCGGTAGTACCGGTGCATTTAATGCACCAATGGGCAGATTCCTCCAAGGGGTATAAATACTCCTCCACCTACCTTGGGACAAGGTGCTCGTTGCATTGAAGACTACCACCTCCATTTGAGCCACCAAATCGCCAAGATCTCTTCACTCTACCATCCAAAGTCGTTGATCTTTGGAGAATCGAAGGAGGAGGCATTGATCTACTACTTCACCATTCACCAAAAGAGATCTTCATTTCCCCCTCATTCATTTGAGGGCTCCCATTGCTCTAGTGTTTTCTTTGGAAACCCTAGTTCTAGATTTGGTTCTTACAAGCTTGTCTTTGATTGTATTGACAGCTTGCTTGTATTTGGGAGCCTCTAATTAAGTTGTGGATGTGTGCCCCAAACTTGTTGTAAAGGTGCCGGCTTCCACCTCGAAGGTTGCCGATATAGTGGAAGGTGGATCGATCCCGTTGGGGTGAGATTCATCGGAGAACAAGGGAGGCCTCTCGTGGTGTTGGTGGTTTTAAACCAGCCCCTCTCCAAACGTAGACGTACTTCCCCTCAAAAGGAAGGAACTACGGGAAACAAATCCTTGTGTCTCCACGTCCACCACTTTAGTTACTTCTATCCTTTACCGCACTTTACTTACTTGTTCTTGCTTAGTGTTGTGTTAGCTAGTGCTTGTTTGTCATATAGGTAAATTCACCTTAGTTGCATTATCTAGAGAATTTACCTTTCTTGTCAAACCTTAATTTGAAAAAGAAGAAAATTTGAAGTAGCGCCTATTCACCCCCCTCCCCCTCTAGGTGCCCATACGATCCTTTCAACGTGGCTCAGTCAACTGCACAGTTTCGTTGGGAAACCCCAAGAGGAAGGTATGATGAGCACAACAACAAGTTTTCCCTCAGTTATGAAACCAAGGTTATCGAATCATTAGGAGCAAGGAAACAACTCCAAGGTGTTGCTAACAACTTGGAATCCTGCACAACACAAACTCAAGACTTTGCCCCAACTTACAGTGAGGTTGTCAATCTTACTGGTTTGCTGAAAACAAAGGATTAAACGTATAGTGTGGAAGGTAATAGTTGCTTGTAGAGAGTAAATGGTAACAGTAGATGATGTAACAATGATAAAGATTGGACCGGGGTCCACAGTTTACTAGAGGTGTTCTCCTTAAGATAGATAACATGTTGGGTGAACAAATTACAGCGGGGCAATTGATAAGACAGAACAAGCATAACAATGCAAATACCTATGAGATTTGATTGGGCATTACAACAATATACATAGACCGCCATCCAACTGCATCTATGACTAATAATCCATCTTCAGGTTATCATCCGAACCCCCTCCAGTATTAATTTACAAGCAACGGATAATTGCATTAAGCAATGTGTGTAAAGTAAACAATACAATTGTTCCATGAACAAAAGATTGTTGTTTTCTCCCTAGTAGCAACAACACATTTACAACCTTAGAGATTCCTGTCACTTCCCCAGATTATTAGAGGCATGAACCTACTATCGAGCATAAATACTCCCTCTTGGAGTCACTAGCATCTATTTGGCCAAGATAGCTACTAGCAACGGAGAGCATGAAAAATCACAAACAACATAGAAATGATAAAATCAATAATCAATAAGACATGATAGAATCAATAATCAATCTGACATAGTACCTCAATATCCATCAGATCCCCGCAAACACAACATGTATGATTACAAATAGATGATCTTGATCATGAACGGAGCTCACAAGATCTAAACATGATAGCACAAAGGAGGAGAAACAACCATTTAGCTACTGTATGGACCCATAGTCTAAGGGTAAACTACTCACGCATCATACCGGAGGCTGGCATGGTGATGAAGAAGGCTTCCGGGATGATCTCTCCCCTCCGGCAGGGTGCCGGGAAGAGCTTCAGATCCCCCGATATAGGGACGATGGTGGCGGTGGCTACAGACTGTTTCGTGGAGATCTGATTGGGTGCTTAGGGTTCCTGTATCGGGGGATTTTATAGGCGAAGAGGCAAGGCAAGAGGGCGGCCAGGGGGCGCACACCATAGGGCGGCACGCCCTAGGATGTGGCCATCCTGTGGCCCCCCTTCGGCTGCCCTTTGATCTCTGTGTTCGTTCCGGTAAAATATTGACTTTGGATTTTGTCCCGTCCAATTCCGAGAATATTTCCTTACTAGATTTTCTGAAACCAAAAACAGCAGAAAACATGCAACTAGCACTGCGGCATCTTGTTGATAGGTTAGTTCTAGAAAATGTATAAAAATACCTCAAAGTGTAGACAAAGCATAGCGAAGTTTATACTAAACAAGCATGGAACATCAAAAATTATAGATACGTTTACGACGTATCAGAGGTTTTGGTAGGGTATATTTTGATGTAAATCTTGCATATTTTGTTTTTACAGGGCATCGTAGCAACTTTTTCTCTCGAAATCAATCACGATGGTTATTTTCTAGGCAGTGTTAACAACAGGAGTTACGTAGGCGGTTTAGTTATCTGGTATGATCAGGTGGATTCTATTATTTGGTCACCTTCGATGATGGAAAACATGGTAGAGGAAATAGGCTGTGAGATGTAGGGGAGGATTAAAGTTCACTACTTGATTCCAATTCTTTCAATGCACAATAATGGTTTGAGAAAGATTAGAGATGAACATGACACTAATTTCATGTGTACATTTGTTGATATTGGACACCATTCCTTCAGTATCTACCTTGATCATGATGAATAAATTAGGTCCATGAATTGGGATGATGTGGTACAGTTCCCTGTGAATGACCTACCTCCTGTGATTAGTCCATGTAAGTCCATGCATACAATACCAGCAAATGATGAGATCTCATGCCAGTGATTACATTTAGACCTAAAAGGCTTAACATGTACTTGCCAAAGATGGGCACAAAGTGGGATCCCTTGTCCACATGCCATCTCATGCATGAGGCAGGATAACTTAGACCCAGTGGAATATGTGGACAAGTGTTACTCCTTTGAGATGTACAAGCTAGCCTATGGAAACATTGTGTATCCATGTAGAGATAGATCAGAATGGCAGAAGATGAATGGTCCAACCATTTTGCCTCCACACTTTGTGAAGCATATTGGGAGGCCAACCAAGTCTAGAAGGAAAGCTCCATGTGAAGTTGATGCAAGGGGAGGAGGGAAGAACTTGTACAGAAATGGGGTCATAATGCACTGCAGCTACTGTGCGCATCTTGACCACAATAAAAAGGATGTTATTGGTTCAGGGCAGGTCTAACCCACCAGATGCTACTAATCCAACACCTACATCACCTACAACACAAGAACAACCATCTACTATCCCACCTACGCAGGTAATATGTCCATCCATATAAGCAAATTAACAATCCATGCCAATGATGTCTTTGGAGCAGCATTCACATGGGAGCACCAGTGAGCCAAGGGAACACCATGATGTTCAAATGATGTCTCGGAAGGCAAAATTTAAACTTGTTCATGTTGTTCACACATCTGTGCAGTTTTATGTACACAACCTAAATTGTACCTAAATTGCAGAGACCAATGCCCATAGTCATTGAATCAAGGCCCATCCCACAATCTAATTTCATCACTGATGTACAAAGTAGGATGAGCCAACCAGATCCAACACCTAACACACTGAGGCACGGTGAATTGGCTCAGAGGGTGTTAGCACTGCAGAGGGTGCTAGCTATTTTGGAAGCCAAATATGCTGCCGACTTGAAGAAAGCTGATATGGTTGCACAGAAGAAGCTCGAGCAACAAAAGAGGGAGGAGGAGCTTGCACAAGAGAGATCAAGAGAAGCGGATGAAAGAAGAGAGAAAAGAAGGTATGATGCAGAATTGAACAAAAAGGCAAGGATTGAGACAAGGAAGATCATTGTAAAAACAAAGAAAGAGGTTGTAGAGAAGAAGAAGGCAGAAGCTTTAGAGAAGAAGAAACAAGCTAAGGAGAAGAGGAAGGCAGAGAAGCAACTTGCAGCGCAACAAGCAGTTGCCAAAAGAGCTAAATATGCAGATGAACTGAGAAGGATAGAAGTGTTGGCTCCCCTACAATACTTAGAAGAAATTGTCCAAGTTCAGGTGCAGAAGGTTAACATGTTTGACAATTTGAAGTGAACAATTATCTTAGTTCAAACTGGATACAACTTTTGTTTCTTCAAAACTAGATCTATGTGTGCTTTGCTACCTGGGTACTCTTCTTTACGTTGAAACCAGATATTTTAGTTCTTCTTAAGTTAAGATCCATGCTTCTGATGGTTTTATGATGTGTGCATGTGCATTTTATCTTCTCATTTATGCCTGGACATGAAAATATCATCAGGTGATTTGTATCTCAAGTTCTCATTTCTAAATATTAAAGCATTCAAACAAACCAACACTTATTTGTTGAAACAGAAACGCATTAACTCATTGAAGGATACATAACACCATTACAAAAGTACCATTGCAAGTTCTAGATACTTTGTTGCTACATACCTAGCCAGGAAGCACAACCCCTACACCTACACAACACCAACACTTTTAGCATACATAAGATCATTTCTTCAATATGAGCACCAGACAAACTACACCTAGAAGAACAACAAATGTCCTCAAAAGGATCATTGATTCCTTACCCATATTAACCAGTGAGCTCAACATCTTCAGCACTAAATCCTCTTGCCTAGGTGAAGTAGCCGCAGCTTCAGCTTGGCTCAGAATCAACTCCTCCCTCCTATCTTCTGCCCATCCCAGCGCATCCACAACAGCATCACCCACCAGGTAGTTGTGCTTGACCAAATATTCAACATACTCATGCTCTTAGTGCCAAAACACACAACCACGCTGAAAATTTATAAAATTAAAATAATGACACAAATGGCAGAGCATAGAATTAGACCACACATTGCTTAATTCAGAAAAACTACGAATTTCACACAAAATCCCTACCATGTGCATCAGACACTTGTAGTACACCCATCCCGCGTGCTTCAGCATGCCGGAGGTGAGCCGCTTCGCGGGAAGACGACAGTCAGGGCACTGGACGATGGGAATGTATGGGCCCTTGCGGCGTGACGAGCTCGCAGACAACACCAGGGCCGCTGTGACGAAGATCTGGCGACGAGGACCCTCCGCACCTTGGTCGACGACAGATAGGGTTAGCTCTCCTTGTGTGCTGTGGAGAGGGGAGGGGAATTGTGTCTGATTTCGCGGGGATAAAGACGAGCTCTAGTAACCGCCCTCATTTTGCAAAACACCCCTACTACTCTTATCCTCGGCTTTCAAGTCCCCTGCCATGAATCAAGTTCAGTGACTATTATGCCACGTCACCAAACACCTGAAGGATACACTCCACAATGACCACGCTTTGACACGTGCACATATACAATGACCATAACAGACGTATAGCTATGTACGGTGACCGAGTTGATTTATACGCTCAAGTTTAATGACTAACACTATATTTTACTCCTCTCACTTGTCACTATGTAACCTGAAGAAGTCAATCAGGTTCTTCGGGAGTTGCAGCAGGTGTGACAATTTCCTAGTGGTGTCAGAGCCATGGTCACGAGGCGGTCACCGGAAACCTAATCCGATCACGTCGCCACGTGGATCTGTTGCTGCTCAAAACTCTGCTGCTGAGGTGGCCTCCCTTGTTCCACTGCGAATTCTCTTTGTGAACAAACAAAATCCCCTGTGAACCACCATCAACTTTGTCGTCGCCGTCTGTCATCTGAGGTGAAAAGACGAGAGGAAAAGATCGATAGCTTTATACTCTAGGGATTAGCAGAGGATTGGAGTAATTCTGTATCCAAAACGTATCCTAGATGTATCCCTGCCGTATCCGAATTTTTTTTTTTAAATGTAAGATCGCTAGATACATATAGGATACGTATCTTGCCGTATCCATGTATCCCCACCTATCCAACCCTTGATACTATGAGTTTCCATCCGTATCCGTGCAACGTGGTCTTTAACTCGCAAATAGACTGAGAAACTCTTGTCATTGCTATTATTTCAATTCACTCGCACAATCGAGGACGGACACCATTAGAAGAATCGATGTAGCCCATCCTACAGACGTCCCTACATCTTTACCATCTAGTCTCCCAAGTGGACCGATGACCCATGCTAGAGCCAAATTACTTCATGATAAGGTTAACTCGCTCCTCTTATCGTGTTACTTCGATACTCCCTTGAATGACTTGCTACTTCATGCTCCAACACTGTAGATACTTATGTACGAAGCCCTGTCGAAAGGTGAACCAGGATCTCGGAGAGAAGATGCTGCAACTGGAGTTGAAGCCCCGGAGTCTCCGACATGCACACCCTGGAGTCTCTGCATCCAGTCTCCGGCCCAAGTCTTCGGCCAAAATAATAGAAGCTCTAGAAGCCTGCCCGGACTAGACCGTGGTCTTGATGCGATGAAGACCTTACTTCATAGGCCGTTGTTTGGACTTGACCCGTTATAGACCAGACACTAGTTCCTGTGAGCCTGGTGGCACATTACTTGCATTAGCGCAAGTGGGGGCGGTAGCACTGGAGGACTTCTTTGTGGGTGGTGCTCTTCGATTACCGAGTCATGATTTCTAGGGTGAAAACTCAATGTCCGGCCTTATTGGTTGTGTCTGAACAGTTACCTCGTTGAAGATATTATTTGAGAATATGGTCTTTCTCCACGCGAAAATCTATGATCTTTGATCAGTCAACGACAATACTTTTGTGTTGTTTCCTTTGTGAAGGTGTTGCTTTTGAAGAACCTCCTTTGTAATTCGGGTATTGTCTTTGATGATGGTTACAGTGCCGCTGATGCAAAGTGATTGTTCATCGTGAAGGGTCTTTTTTTACTTTTTTTATTTTCTATTTAGCCGTGTGCATCCTGGATGTCTTTAGACATCTTGTTAGTGCAAAGATGCGGTATACTCCCTTCGTTCTGACATACTCTACATTCTAGTCTTAAAATTTGTTTTAAAATAATCTACATTGTACCTTTAGTGAATAAGAACATAGAAAACGAAGTGGTTCTGCTCTCTATTGGATGTCCTCATTTTCAATGCAGTTTGGATTGGTTGTTCACGTATTTATATAGTACTAATAAATGTAATATTAATTTGTTTGGACTTTCTTAGAATATAGATTAAATCAGGACGAAGGAAGTATTAGTAATGTATTCCCTTGAAAAAAATGTACACCACATCTTCACAAGCGAGATTCCAAGTCCACCACACCAATAGAATGGAGTTAATTTAAGTGACGTAAGCACTCAATTGTGACCGTGCTGCAGGAGTCGGTTGTGTGGTCGGCACAAGACTACGGGTCTCTATTGTGTGAAAAGAAGGCCTACTGCTGGTCCAACACAAAACCACAGGCCTCTCTGGATCTTCGCCTCGAAACTTCCAGTTTATTCTTGCTGCCAAAAATTATACAGTAGTATTCCGAATCAGTAAACAGAAAAATCAGTAAACGGAAAAATGAAACAGCGGACGGTGTTCACACACTCCAACCCCAAGCACCGTCCACCGTGAACGCAAAACCGCCCCCAACATCACGTCACCCCGCCGCCCCCACCCCACCGGCACGCGGGCCAGCGGCAGCGCGTCATCGCACACCGCTACCACCCACCGACAACCTGGCCCACCATAGCTGGTCCCACTGTCAGTGACGCGTAACGCTCCCCCCTTCTGGAAGCGAAACGGACAGGCGGCCCCCTTCCTCGACTAAGCGAAAATTCCTTAACACCGAAGGAAAAAAGCGGAAAACAAACGCGTCCCCAACGTTTCGTGCTCGCTCCTCCTATAAGAGATCCGATCCCCCACATCCACCACATCCACCAAATCCTCAAAACCCTAGCAGCGAAATTCGACCCGATCCGACAAGTTCTTCGCCTCTGTTCTAGTGGAATCCGCCGCAGACCTCGCGCAAGAGCAGCAGAGATGGCGCAGTCCGGCACCGACGCCGCCCCGATCAGCACCCACCCCACCGCGGTACGGGATCTCGCCCGAGAAACCTCCCCCTCTGTTCTCTTGTCCTGCTTTGATTCCTCGTGATGTGGTTCTGATCTGTCTTGCTTGGCGCGCGCGCACAGGAGGAGGAGGTGACGGTGGAGAGGACGCCCGAGGAGGAGGAGGCCAGGCTCCGGTACCTGGAGTTCGTGCAGCAGGCGACGGCCCAGGCCCTCGTGCTGGCGGCCGCGGCGTACGCCTACGCCAAACAGGGCGCCGGCCCGCTCCGCCCCGGCGTCGACCACGTCGAGGGGACCGTCAAGGCCGTCGTCGGGCCCGTCTACGACCGCTTCCACGCCGTCCCGCTCGACCTCCTCAAGTTCCTCGACCGCAAGGTGAGAACAGACAAAGAGTTCCTGCTGTCTTAGCTCGATGCTAGGATCTAATTTCCAGTTCAGACCCTAGTGTCCAGTGCTCCTGATTGTCGGCACAGATGAAGTCGGGATTAGCCCCCTCTAATCTTACTATCGATTGCTTCATCCTGTTACTATCTGTGTCTGACCGCGTACATCAGTTATGCACTACTCAGTTCTATTTCCAGAAAATTGCTACACCACTCGTGATTCGAATGGAAGTTCAGTGGTCCTGTCTAAAAATAAAGTTGTTTATTCAGTCATTCTCATCTGCCTACACATGTACAATACACAGGCTTGTCACCATCTATATCTGTGTGGTGCTGGTTTGTAGGTTCGGCCTACTGGCCTTTACTTGGTGCTAGGAAATGATTGATATCATTTCAGTTGAGGTGTCAACATCTTTTCATAGACCTAACCTGGCAATTTAGTAAAATGGGATTTGACTATTGAGGAGTGCTGCCATGAATAGTTTATGTGCAATGTGTTAGCATCACAGAATGCAATTTATTTGTTCAATTGCCGTTAGGCAAAGTACCTCTTAACTTGTAATCACCATTCCAATGGCTGCAAAATTAAGACCTATGTGTATTAGGGCGCCTTACAGGTTTTCACCCATAAGAACAATACAGCGTTTCTTGATTGCTAGAATTTTTTTGGCATCTTATCGAGTAGTCTCACTGATGGTTGAATGTTCTATTTGTCATGCAGGTTGATGCGTCTGTCCAGGAGCTGGACCGCCGTGTCCCACCAGTTGTGAAGGAGGTGCCGACCTATGCCCGCTCAGCAGCGGCTGAGGTGCACAAGACTGGCATCGTTGGCACTGCCACCGGCCTTGCCAAGTCGGCCATCGCCCGAGCTGAGCCGAAGGCTCGTGACCTCTACACCCGCTACGAGCCTGTGGCGGAGCGCAAGGCTGCCGAGGCATGGGCTGCCCTGAACCGCCTCCCACTCGTCCCATCAGTGACCCGTGCTGTCCTCCCTACTGCTGCACAGCTCTCAGCCAAGTACAACTCTGCTGTGATCGATGGGGCGAAGCGCGGCAACTCTGTCGCCACATACCTTCCGCTTGTTCCCACTGAGCGCATTGCCAGGGTGTTTGCGTCTGCTGATACTGCTGCTGCCTCTGCTCCAGAGATGCAGCCTATCCCGACGCAGTGATGATTGAAATTTCATCAAGTCGAATTATGCTACTCCGCACCTAATAGCTAGTATCTTGTGTAGTGTCTTGTGGACTGTGGTATTAATGTGTGAAATGTGACTTGGTTTCTGTACTGTTGCTGCTGTGCTGCAACATCTGCTTTGAGTTTCAGTTTGTTACATGAACCAACCATGTGTAATGCTTTAAATCCGAGTTACTCCATCTGTAAATTCGTACAGTTTGTTGCTTAAGTGATTGTCAAGTTGTACTGTTCTTTTTTTGCAATTGCTTGGATGTATTTAGTCTGAATTTCTCTTATGGTGGTCCAGTATAGTCTTCCTCCTCTATAAAGCTCTTGAACGATGTTTGAGACAAACTAGTTAATGCGTATTTCAGAAGAATTAGCTGCTTATATCTCACTCCCTCTGTCCTAAAATCACATGATTTTGACCCAAAACCAATAAAATGTTACAGTAACCAATTTCTCGTCCTTGCATCAGAATAGCTCCTCCAAAGGCACCTAGAAAACAAATCATGACAACACCAGTTCGTTATAACATCACCAGAACGATTCTTCAGAACCTGTATACTCGGTGCTCGCTAAACCGTGGCTCATGTTCTTTTTGTTCAAATTATGTTTGTTAATTTTCGAATTTTTCAGATGAACAAAAATAATACAGCATCACTCTCTTCTTTTTCTATTGCCAAATCATCATTTTTAAGAAAATACATATCTAGGAGAAGACACCTGTTTCCACACCAGTCAATGAACTCAATTCTCGGATTTTTTTAAAAAAAATCAGGTATGTGTTCTTTGTTACCAGATGAGAAGCCCATTCCTGATATCACCGATTTCAGCTATCAGATAAATCGAGGAATCCATATAAGTAACAAGCACCCGGATCTCTTGAGATCCGACATGCTTTGCAAAAGAATTTTGTCATGACAACATAAGCACTAAGATCTCTTGAGCTCTGACATGCTTTGCAAATTGCAATGATCATATAGTACCATGTACTTAAGACTACATATATCTAGATAGATGGTTCCACAAGCATAGCTCAAGTAAACATCTTACAAAGCTTCAGTGCATGTGATACCGAAACGAACAGAAATGGGCTGCTAATTTCTGCAAGGCATCCATAACTTTGCATCCAAGTTACCTGACAGCACACTCCAGCTCACCTCACTTATCGGCATCAGTACTCAGTAGCAACTAAGCCCCAACACTTCACAAGATTTTGCAATTTCAAGCTCCCAGGTTCTCTACTCAACAAACAGAGATTGTATGCTTGACGAGATGTCAGAAACTACTAACCATATACCAAAACACCATACTAGAGTTAGGCTTGAGCTTCAGAACCCTTGTTATGCCCTAACCCTCTTCTTGAGCTCAGCTATAATCAATGGGAACTTCAGAAGTAACATTGCATAACCATCTGTGAACATGGCCTGCTTGAAATTTTCCTCCACTACAAAGAAGTCGATGCACTTGTTCTTCAACTCCTGACAATCGTAAGTTCCGGCGAAACCTAAGATAGCTGCTAGGTATCTACCGAAACTCTAGCCCATAACTCGTGGGCACAAATAATCTTTAGTCGATCAAGTCCATACAGATCTGCCGCAGCGAGAAGATTCTGGAACATCTCAGTGGAAGTGCCGCCAGGCTCACCTTCTCTAGGCAATTCGTCCGTGTATATGAACCGAAGCATAACTTTGAACGTTGCAGCTGCAATGTCCTGCAGCCTGATGGATGACAGTGTAGCCTCGGCCATGGAACCAAAAAGTTGTGCTCTAAAGACCGGTGAGCGGGCGGCAAGCACTGCCCTGTGAGCAGGGAATTTCTCATCCTCGACGACAAATGATACATCTGTCCCGTCGGTATGTTCTAGCAGGCGGCCAAGATGTGCCCCGATGTCTGAAGGCGGCACCGGAATAGGACTGTCATCGATGACAATGATGGTACATACGAATGTGATGTGTCCTTCTATTAAGAATTTTTTCTCCACAACAGTAATCTTCTCGAAATCATACCATCCCCAGGTGTCGTGGATCTCTTTATCTTCTTGTACCTCAAAGGTATCACATATCCGTTGTATGTACGATTTAGATGGTTTGCCGTCTCTACCCATCATGAATGCATCGAACATGGCGTTGACACTTCTGGATTTGCTCATGTGCTGGAGGAAGATAGAAGTATACTTGCTATTGTCTTCGTCAGACAGTCCACGCGGGTAAAACGCAACCCTCCAGAGATGTTCCCCGGCCGAGACGAGGTCAGAGCAGACGGCCTCGCCGATGGGAAGCTGCTTGCTCTGATTGTAGTCTACCCTGAACTGGAAGACAGAAGAGGCAGAACCCAGATTGGTGGTCCGCGCCTCCGGCTCTGCCATTTTGGCTCTCTGAACAATTTTTAAGCAAATGTAAGAACAAATTACGGCCAAAAAAAGAGCTAAGCAAAAGAAATTACCACGAAATTGGTAAGGCTTCACAAGCTAGCGAAGTAGCGAATGATTCAACCCGGCAACTGGAGAAATAAGGGCACTCACTGGCTTGCCAGCAGCCCGGAGATGGCGGCGGCTGGCCTGCTGGTGGTGGTGATCGGTGGTGAGGTGCCGCGGGCCGCTCTTCCGACCACCCCGCGCCTGTGCCGGAACTTCCTCACGCCGCGTGCCCGCCTCCTCTGCACTCGTCGCCGCCGCCGCTCACAGAGAAACCCTTGAGCACAGAACTGTTCGGGCTTTCGACAAGGCCGGTGCCTATATGGGCCGCGCTTGGCATCGACTGAATCCCACTTCTGTGCTATCCGGTACTCTCCGTTAACAAAAGGCTATCCGGTACTCCGAAGCCAAAATAAAATGAGCATACTTTCTAAAAAAAAAGGTGATGTCTGCTTGGGTGTCCCCTCTCCATCCCTAAACTTAATTTTGTCTCGAGCAGTATTTTTGACCCACGGAAACCCATGTTCAACTCTTGTATTACCTCGTATCAATATACTTCACTTCTGCACCAACCAATCCCACCTCCCTTGTCGTGATCCACATCCTTACATACCACAGGACAAATTTGGATCGCTGTCCTAACTAAGGTGTAAGGCGGCTAGGACAGATTCTTCCCTGGCCGCTACTCGTGTTCCACGATGATCACGTCGCTTGGTCGATCTTCATCTCTAGGGTTTCTTTGGTTTGTCGCTAGGGTTTTCTATACATAGTCCATGGGTATTGGCTCGGCACATATACTCCCTCCGTTTTAAAATATAAGATGTTTTAGCTTTATGAAATAAATGTATCTAGACTACTTTTAGTATATAGGTTCACTCAAGTTTGAGATGAATCTATACACTAAAACAAATCTAGATACATTTTCTTCACAAATCTAAAACATCTTATATTTGAAACGGAGGGAGTATATGTGTACGGTGCATATACATCTAAGCGGTTCATACGAGCTTTAGGTGAATTCGTACGTGCTTCAAAACAAAGAGGTATTGTGCGATCCTAGCCATCCACGAGTTTCAGTTTACCAAAGCTTGGAGGAGAGGGACACCTAAGCAAAAAAAAAGAACATAAAAGTGTTGATTTTTTGCTGAAAAAGAGTAAGGTACCAGTACTTAGAGCATCTCCAATAGACGCACTATATTTCAGCGTGCCAAACCTCACTTCTGCCGTGCTGTAAACGAATAGCGCGCGCTGCGCTGAAATTTGCCCCGCCAGACACGCCAAAATGTAGCACGTGCTCGGGAGGTAAAATGGTTCCTTCGTCGGGCGCGCCAAAATACAGCGCGCGCGGGCGCGAAAAACAACTTTCTACACTACTATGCATTCAACAAGATCAAACACTCACATATAAATCATGAAACAAATGATCTACCATAGTTCAAATGGACACAAAGTGCAACACACATCACATAGTTCAAGAACGACACACAACATGACGTAGTTCAACAACGACACACAATATATGGTTCAAATGGACACAAAGTGCAACACACAATTTGCATATCACAAATGCATCTCACACTTCCGTATTTTTCGAGTCATCACCTTCTTTTGCTTCTCCTTCCTCGTCATCTTGGGTTGAAGGAGGAATAGTAGAATTCATGGAGGCCACGAATCCTCCTGGTGGTGATCCCATAGTCCCATACACACCACTCACCGAGCCTCCCGTAGTCCCTCCGAAGACTCCTCCATAGCTTGGTCCTCCCATGCCGGCCATGCCTCCAAAGCCTCCCATGCCAGCCATGCCTCCCATTCCTCCTCCAAACATGGGCATGCCTCCTCCAAACATGCCGGCCGTGGGTGTGTTCATGTTGGCTATCAACAATCTCTTCTTCGCCAACACTTCGTCGCAAGCAAGGTTGATGTACTCCTTTTGCCTCTCATCCATGTGGGAAGTATCCATCAAGAAAAGCTTCCTTTCCTCCTCCACTAGGCGTAGATGCTCCTCGTTGGCTTGCCTCTTCCCCTCCAAAGCCAACTTCCTCTCCTCGTTGGCGGCAAGCCTCTCCTCCAAAGGGGCTCTCTGAGCCTCCATAGCATCCATAGCCTATTTCTCCAAGTTTCTTGCCACCTTCCTATCTTCATTTGCTTGCAACCTTGCATTTGCAATCCTTTCCATAGTAATGGCAATGTCATCATCTCCAGCCTTCTTTCCGTTCATATCTTTGGTGGTCTTCCTACCAAGCACATTCCTCCGCCCATTGTTGACCGAGTGAGGAGTGGAGCTTCTCTTCTTGCCTTCGTCACTTGAATCATCATCATCGATGATTGTTGCATCACCGATTGCATTGGCCGCCATAGTTGCCGCATCCAACTTCCCGCGGGTCTTCCACTTTTCTTCATTCCCTAGCACTTCATAGCAATGATGCAAGGTGAATGGCTTGCCAAGAATCTTGTTGCCTTTCTTGTTCTTCTTTCCCACATCCCTATACAATCCTTGAGCCATAGAGTTCTACAAAGCAAGAAAAAGAGAATAGATGAGCTATATGAACTACAATATCCTTGACATATGAGCCATATGGTCAACATAGTAGTAGAATTTCTTACCCTATCATTCTCATGTGTGCCACTTGGGTTAATGACATCAACATTGGCTTGCACGCCCGCCCATTTTTGGCAATCGGTGTTGATGCCGGACCAACGAGACCGAAGCGAACACATGGTTCGCTCGTTCCCACTTGTGTTGTGGGCGTTGAAGTACTCCTTCATCCTCATCCAATATGTGTCTCTTGTTTGATCGGTACCGGTTGTTGGATCCATTCCAATTGTCAACCATGTCTTGCATAACAACTTGTCCTCCGCTATGGTGTAGTTCGTGGACCGACCGAGATGGCGAGGTTCAATCAACCCTTCTCCTTCCTCATCGATGTCCCCATATTCCTCCCATCCCTCAACGGTTTCATCATGCATAAACGAAGATCCAACATTCATTGCCTCCATGAAAGACTCATCATCGACTCTACATTGCAATGAAATTCATTATTCTCCGGCTATGTATGCATCTAAACTAAAATTTGGATGAGAAGAAGTGTTTTTACCTCTCCGGCATTTCCTCATACACCGTATGTGCGTCAGATGGGTCGCCGGACGGAGGCACCGGCGGCGGCTGGTTCGTCAGTGGAGGAGGTGGCGGACGCTACGCGTGGCGGGTCGCGGGCGCCTTCACTTTCTTTGGCGGCAAGAAGGAGGCGGCGCCCACGGCTCCGTACGGGCGTTTGGACGACGACACCTTCCTTCTCGGCGGCGCCCGCGCCTTGACGGGGGCCTGCGTGGAGGCGGTGGCGGCTGTGTGTAGCGTCGCGCGCGCGACGGGACGAAGAGAGCACGGGCAGCAGTGATTGTGTTGCCGGTGTCGGCGCCACCGCTAGGGTTTGGCGCATGGGGCGGCGACGCGACGGAGGCGGCTGCAGCGGTGGTGGGTGGAGCGGAGTAGGGAGGGGTCGGTGGGGTGCCGGAGGGCCCGTCCATCGCCGGGATTGCGCCGGTGGCCGCGCGGAGGCGAGGGATTGGGCAGTGGGGTGGCGAGGCATGGGGGGAAATTTTAGCGCGGGGTTTCTTCGCGCGTGCGTGGAGCGATGACACGCGCTGTAGCCGACGCCCAAAGTTTAGCACCTGGGATAGTGCAAACCGGCCCGCGCCCAAAAAAATTTACACCGCCGCGTGTAACACCCTCAGAATCGGCCCTATGCAAGTTTCAGCGCTTCCCGCCAAACCCGCATAGAAACGATTCAAAGGTGCCCACCAGGCACTTGCGTACGGGTGGAAAACGAAGTAATAACATTACGCAACAGTCCTCGATGGGACCCACAGAACAGATATATATACAACACGACTCCATGAGTCAAGAATACAGATATAATATACAAAGATCCAAATCACCTTGAAAACGATAAAGCGTCCAGCTACGGACAAGATGCAAACGGGGCTAAGAGCCCTGAAGAATAACCAATGGCGTCCATAACCCTGCCCAGGCCAAGCCGGAAGGGTAACCCTGCTAACGACGTCGATCGCAAAACCTGCTTAACAAAAAGGGGTGCCGACAAAGGGCAAAGGAAAAAAAGAGAGAGCGGTCAGTACTGAGGCCAGTACACGGCGAGACTAGAATTCGGCGGTCCTCGCCTACATAGGTATGGTGGACTGAAGCAGCAGCGACAGCATGCACTAAACAACCTATAGAGACTCGATACAACTAGCGGCTATCGGAGAGGGGTAAGAAAGACCTATTCGGAACCAACCGGATACTAACACCAAACAAACTCATCCTGGTATTTCCCCCTCGAGACCAAACGAGGAAGTCAACCGAGGAACTCACACAGTTGGCAGTTTTATTTATTCAGTTATCGTTGCAGCAATTACTAGTCAGGTATAGATAATCATCCTGATATAATAAGCAGTGGGCAGTTTTAGTTAACCATTCCGTTGTAGTTGCGGCACTTACTAGTCAAATTCAATTAGCATGAGATATCCCAAACCCAGCAGTTGTTGGTACTTTTATTTAGCCATTCCGTTGTAGTTGCGATACTTACTAGTCAGATACAATTGTCGCAAGCGACAACCCAAACAAGCAATTGTTGGCAGTTTTATTTAGCCATTCCATTATAGTGAAGCTGATTACTAGTCATTATAAAGTCAAATTTATAGCACTACTTTAGTTATAGTTGTCTATGATCGAGATACTGTGCTCCAAGTCGTCCATAACCGCGGACACGGCTTTCAGAAAGTTTTACCCTACAGGGGTGCACAAATTATAGTGAAGCTGATTACTAGTCATTATAAAGTCAAATTTATAGCACTACTTTAGTTATAGTTGTCTATGATCGAGATACTGTGCTCCAAGTCGTCCATAACCACGGACACGGCTTTCAGAAAGTTTTACCCTACAGGGGTGCACAAATAGCAACACACACTCGATCAACCTCGGAAAAACCAAATCAAAACCCAACGAGGCCTTCACGACAAAGCAATCACCAGATTCAGAAATATTTCAGGAGGCCACCCCATTGAGTACACCCGCAACGCAGTTAGCTGACTCCGAGACGGACTCAAGGTTTGGGTGCACAGCTGTAAACGACCGGGAACCCGAAAATGTGACTGGGCTTGTCGATACCGCGGAATCGTGTCCCGATCCTAAACAGTACAGGTGCTCCTCGCACAATCGTAAATCAAGCAGTAAAGCATGGCATAAGTACAGGATAGTAAATAAAACCTCAAACTAGTTTGTGGTCCCAAGAAATAATAATGAATCAAGCTCTGGATCAGGAGGGTCCCATAAGCCTCCCGGATGTGGATAGCGCGAATATTCAAGGAACAGGTATCAAGTACTCGGGGTCCTACGGGACACAAGTGGACGGTTAAAAACCAAATAACATCTATTGCCCACCTGTGCCTCTGCATTTACCTACTTCAATTTTAGTTATTAAACAATAATTAAAGTTATGATCATCTCCAACAATAAACATGCGGCAAATACTCCAACAACTGTGGTAATTGACGAAACGCAACAGCACTTGAGCAAGCGACTACGACGCGCAGGTCCAACTAGCTACCAATCAACAGGTAATAGGATGTGTCCAAGGCATTATAAGACTGCAAGGGATATCACGGGTACGAAAACTAGAGCATCGCAGCAAAGATAGCAATAGATCAACAGGAGGGAAATAAATACTATAAAAGTAAGATAGGTAGAAAGGGGAAGATGCTCGCCTGAAAACATTATCGAAGGTTCATCCGAAGATCGGGTCGACACTCACATCAACTCAACGGCCTTATCCGCGAAGAACCAAAACACTAGAATAAACACCGGATGCACTATTTAATACTACGGCAAAAGATCGGGCATGATGCATGTATGATGTATGACATGGCAAGGTGCGATGCAATTAGACATATTAAGCGGAACCGGGGTCCCGACAATTAATTAGGTGGTTTATGTTGATTAGATACCCTGCAATTTAAATGTTGTAATAACAGGGCAAGATAAGTTACTGGTTCGCTACACAAATTTAAATGAGGCCAATATGAGACTAGATTTGCCCGCATATGGGCCCCATATTTAACTATGAAGTGAATCGGCATAAGGCCCCCAAACCACAGACAAATATGCATGCATGAACAATTTAATATGCAACAATTTGATATTACATTTATAAAATAGGGCTCGAGAAAAGGGGTCACACATTAGGGTTCGGCGATCTTGGTTCCGGGGGGTTCGGGGTTCGACAGGGTTCGTCGGGGATCGGTTCGACGGGAAACGAGGTTCGGACTCCGGGATTAGGGTCTTCGGATCTGTGAAGGAGATCATGGCGTCCCGAGGAGGAGGTCTTGGCGTGCCGAGGGTTCGGTCTTCAAATCCCGGGAAGGATGTCTTGCGGTATCCCGTGAAGGCGATCTTGACGCTCGGTGCCCGTGAAGTAGAACTTGTCGTCCGTCTTTTGTCGGTGGTGAACTTGACCGATGGTCTTCAGGTCCGGGAAGGAGCAGTTGGCGTGGCGCCGGGTACGGGATCAGTCTTCGGGTTCGGGGGTCTCGGTGTCCGTGGGGAAGATCATGGCATCCGGGAAGGAGACCTGGGCATGTCGAGTGTTTGGTCTTGTCGTTAGCCGAACTTGGCATCGTGGCGGTTTTCTTCTTGTGGCGTCGGTTTGGAGGGCCACGCGATGACGAACGCATCCTGGCTTGGTTCTGGTACTTGGCGGCAGGAAACACGGGGCTTGGGAGGACGCCCAGGGGACGGCGGCATGGCGACGCGGAAGCTCGAGGAGGCCGTGGGAGGCGCTCGACGGGCCCAAGCAGGCGGCGGCAGGAGGAGGCGGGCCCACCATGAGGAAGGTGCGCGCGGGACCGGCGCAGGCAAGACAGAGGGAGGTCGGCCGCCGGAGAGGACGGAGCTCGGGCCGCGGCAGGAGCTCCGGGCCGAGGTCGCGCGAGCCGGGCGGCGAGAGGAAGGAGGGAGGCGCGCGTGACTGAGGCCGGAGAGGAGAGCCAGGTGGCGGGGCGTCTGCCTGCAGGGGGGGCGCACGGAGGAGAACGGAAGGCGGCGGCCGAACGGGTAGCAGGGTCCCTGGCCGCGGCAGCAGGGGCTCGCCGGGAGGAGCCTGGGCGGGGCGCGACGGCGAGGGGAGGAGGCAGAGGTGGCGCCGGACGGCGTGCAGAGGCGGCCCGAACGGAGAGGGGGCGTTGGCCGGAGAAGAGGCGAAGGTGGGGGAAGCCCCTGGTGGCGGACGGGGACGGGAGTATGAGGGGAGGCGGCGGCGTGGATGGTTGGTGGGGAAGCGGGTTGGGGAGACGAGGGGGAACCTGGCGGCGGGGTCAAGGCGGGCCACGGCCGGAGACAAGGGGCGGGCGGCGCGAGGTGAATGGTCGGGGTGATGTGGCTAGGGACTGGGTAGGCTAGGATAGGGTAAGAAAAGAGTTGGGGTAGCTGGGATTTGTACTGGGGGTGGCCGACTGGGTCGGATTGGCCCGTTACGGCTGCCCCCTAAAAAATAATATAAAATTTTATGTATTGTTTAAAAGACTTGTGCAATTTATTTTTAGACAAACAAAATATCCGGAAGGGTCCGGGGATTGTTTTGAAATAGAGAGGGATCTTTGTAGAAAGCAAAAGTAGGTTTGAACAAAATAGATTGAGTCAATGAGATGCATGCTGATGTCATGATGATGCAATGCACAAAAACAACGCGATTTTCTAGTAGTGGTTTTTGCGGGATGCCACAATTCGACACCACTAACAATGGATCTCGCCCTCGAGATCCGCCTCATGGTACCGGAAAGAAGGGCGGCGATCTGAATCTTCTCGCATCGTGTAGATCCTCGCGACACCACTAACAAGAGGTTGTTGTCCGTGATCGTCGAGAGGACACTCCGGGAACAAAAGGTCGAAGGTAGAGGTATCCACAAATAAAGCCACCTCTAGCTTCGATGGAAGGAGGGAACCGATGCATTCTCATCCACTTCAATGTACATAAGCGAATAGAGTGAGTAGTCAGCATGGGGGCCAATCCATCACGCACCCAAACTATTACTCTGCACAATCCGTAGAAAAGCGTGCAACCATTCTCGGAATCAGACTAAAGATCTCGACATTCGAGGTTCAGAAACAAAGGAGTGATGCAGACTCTGCATTGGATCTGGCGTAGATGATATTGTCGCGTCGGAAAACACCGGAAGGCACGAGAAGGAACAAAGAGAAGTCCACCAGACGAAGGATTCCTCGGATAGCATGAAGACCAGATGTAGCAACATCGTTACCAAAGGAGGAAGCGAAACCCTGAAGGTACGATGGAACCCAACCACGAGAAATCCTGGACTCGAAGAGGGAGAAGAGAGCGGGTTCAAAACACGCAGAGGTGAGAGGAGAGCAGCAGAGGGGTAAGGAGTAAAACCAGACCTAATCAGAACTATCCAACCGATTTTGCAAAAATAGTTTTGACACTCTACTTCGGCCGTTAGCTAGGTTATCCTACAGGCTGGACTTGTGGGGTATCGCAACTGCTGAGCTCTGATACCACTCTGTAACACCCTCAGAATCGGCCCTATGCAAGTTTCAGCGCTTCCCGCCAAACCCGCATAGAAACGATTCAAAGGTGCCCACCAGGCACTTGCGTGCGGGTGGAAAACGAAGTAATAACATTACGCAACAGTCCTCGATGGGACCCACAGAACAGATATATATACAACACGACTCCATGAGTCAAGAATACAGATATAATATACAAAGATCCAAATCACCTTGAAAACGATAAAGCGTCCAGCTACGGACAAGATGCAAACGGGGCTAAGAGCCCTGAAGAATAACCAATGGCGTCCATAACCCTGCCCAGGCCAAGCCGGAAGGGTAACCCTGCTAACGACGTCGATCGCAAAACCTGCTTAACAAAAAGGGGTGCCGACAAAGGGCAAAGGAAAAAAAGAGAGAGCGGTCAGTACTGAGGCCAGTACACGGCGAGACTAGAATTCGGCGGTCCTCTCCTACATAGGTATGGTGGAATGAAGCAGCAGCGGCAGCATGCACTAAACAACCTATAGAGACTCGATACAACTAGCGGCTATCGGAGAGGGGTAAGAAAGACCTATTCGGAACCAACCGGATACTAACACCAAACAAACCCATCCTGGTATTTCCCCCTCGAGACCAAACGAGGAAGTCAACCGAGGAACTCACACAGTTGGCAGTTTTATTTATTCAGTTATCGTTGCAGCAATTACTAGTCAGGTATAGATAATCATCCTGATATAATAAGCAGTGGGCAGTTTTAGTTAACCATTCCGTTGTAGTTGCGACACTTACTAGTCAAATTCAATTAGCATGAGATATCCCAAACCCAGCAGTTGTTGGTACTTTTATTTAGCCATTCCGTTGTAGTTGCGATACTTACTAGTCAGATACAATTGTCGCAAGCGACAACCCAAACAAGCAATTGTTGGCAGTTTTATTTAGCCATTCCATTATAGTGAAGCTGATTACTAGTCATTATAAAGTCAAATTTATAGCACTACTTTAGTTATAGTTGTCTATGATCGAGATACTGTGCTCCAAGTCGTCCATAACCGCGGACACGGCTTTCAGAAAGTTTTACCCTGCAGGGGTGCACAAATAGCAACACACACTCGATCAACCTCGGAAAAACCAAATCAAAACCCAACGAGGCCTTCACGACAAAGCAATCACCAGATTCAGAAATATTTCAGGGGGCCACCCCATTGAGTACACCCGCAACGAAGTTAGCTGACTCCGAGACGGACTCAAGGTCTGGGTGGACGGCTGTAAACGACTGGGAACCCGAAAATGTGACTGGGCTTGTCGATACCACGGAATCGTGTCCCGATCCTAAACAGTACAGGTGCTCCTCGCACAATCGTAAATCAAGCAGTAAAGCATGGCATAAGTACAGGATATTAAATAAAACCTCAAACTAGTTTGTGGCCCCAAGAAATAAGAATGAATCAAGCTCTGGCTCAGGGGGGTCCCATAAGCCTCCCGGATGTGGATAGCGCGAATATTCAAGGAACAGGTATCAAGTACTCGGGGTCCTACAGGACACAAGTGGACGGTTAAAAACCAAATAACATCTATTGCCCACCTGTGCCTCTGCATTTACCTACTTCAATTTTAGTTACTAAACAATAATTAAAGTTATGATCATCTCCAACAATAAACATGCGGCAAATACTCCAACAACTGTGGTAATTGACGAAACGCAACAGCACTTGAGCAAGCGACTACGACGCGCAGGTCCAACTAGCTACCAATCAACAGGTAATAGGATGTGTCCAAGGCATTATAAGACTGCAAGGGATATCACGGGTACGAAAACTAGAGCATCGCAGCAAAGATAGCAATAGATCAACAGGAGGGAAATAAATACTATAAAAGTAAGATAGGTAGAAAGGGGAAGATGCTCGCCTGAAAACATTGTCGAAGGTTCATCCGAAGATCGGGTCGACACTCGCATCAACTCAACGGCCTTATCCGCGAAGAACCAAAACACTAGAATAAACACTGGATGCACTATTTAATACTACGGCAAAAGATCGGGGATGATGCATGTATGATGTATGACATGGCAAGGTGCGATGCAATTAGACATATTAAGCGGAACCGGGGTCCCGACAATTAATTAGGTGGTTTATGTTGTTTAGATACCCTGCAATTTAAATGTTGTAATAACAGGGCAAGATAAGTTACTGGTTCGCTACACAAATTTAAATGAGGCCAATATGAGACTAGATTTGCCCGCATATGGGCCCCATATTTAATTATGAAGTGAATCGGCATAAGGCCCCCAAACCACAGACAAATATGCATGCATGAACAATTTAATATGCAACAATTTGATATTACATTTATAAAATAGGGCTCGAGAAAAGGGGTCACACATTAGGGTTCGGCGATCTTGGTTCCGGGGGGTTCGGGGTTCGACAGGGTTCGTCGGGGATCGGTTCGACGGGAAACGAGGTTCGGACTCCGGGATTAGGGTCTTCGGATCTGTGAAGGATATCATGGCGTCCCGAGGAGGAGGTCTTGGCGTGCCGAGGGTTCGGTCTTCAAATCCCGGGAAGGATGTCTTGCGGTATCCCGTGAAGGCGATCTTGACGCTCGGTGCCCGTGAAGTAGAACTTGTCGTCCATCTTTTGTCGGTGGTGAACTTGACCGATGGTCTTCGGGTCTGGGAAGGAGCAGTTGGCGTGGCGCCGGGTACGGGATCGGTCTTCGGGTTCAGGGGTCTCGGTGTCCGTGGGGAAGATCATGGCATCCGGGAAGGAGACCTGGGCATGTCGAGTGTTTGGTCTTGTCGTTAGCCGAACTTGGCAGCATGGCGGTTTTCTTCTTGTGGCGTCGGTTTGGAGGGCCACGCGACGACGAACGCATCCTGGCTTGGTTCTGGTACTTGGCGGCAGGAAACACGGGGCTTGGGAGGACGCCCAGGGGACGGCGTGTTGGAGATATGCCCAAGAGGCAATAATAAAGTGGTTATTATCATATCTTCACACTTATGATAAATGTTTACATACCATGCTATAATTGTATTAACCGGAAACATTAATACTTGTGTGATTTGTAAACTAAAATAAGAGTCCCTAGTAAAGCCTCTTGTTAAACTAGCTTGTTGGTTAATATATGATCATGGTTTCCTGATCATGAACATAGATATGTTATTAACAATAGGATCATATCGTTAGGAGAATGATATGGTGGACATACTCCTATAGATAAGCGTAGCATAAAGATCAAGTCATTTCAATAGTTCAATTGCTATATGCTTTCTGATACATAGTAACCTAATTCCTTCGACCATGAGATCATGCATATCACCTTTACCGGATGGATGCTTTGATGACATCAAACACCACACCGTAACTGGGTGGCTATAAAGGTGGCATTGAGTGTTCGGAAAGTATTGGTTGAAACACATGGATCAAGAGTGGGATTTGTCCATCCATATGACAGATAGATATACTCTGGGCCCTCTCGGTGGAATGTCATCCAATTGGCTTGCAAGCATGTGACTGGCTCACAAGGGATCACATATCACGGGAACGAGAAAAGAGTACTTATCGGTAACGAGGTTGAACTAGGTATGCAGAGATACCGACGATCATAACCTCGGATAAGTAAACTATCGTGAGACAAAGGGAAATTGGTATCGTATGTAAGTGGTTCATTCGATCGCAAAGTAATCGTAGAAATATGTGGGAGCCATATGAATTTCCAGATTCCTCTATTGGTTATTGTTCGGAGAAGTGTCTCGATCATGTCCGCATAATTCACGAACCGTAGGGAGACACACTTAAGGATTCGACGTTGTTTGAGTAGTTATGGTATTATGAGAAAGAGACCGAATGTTGTTCGGAGTCTCGTATGGGATCCGGGATATCACGAGGTGATCCGGAATGGTCCGGAGAATAAGATTCATATAAGGAAAGTCCCGTTTCGGAGTTCGGGAATGATTCCGGTGTTTTCATCGGGAATGTTCTAGAAGGTTCCGGATTGTCCGGCACTCCGGGGGGGGGGGGGGGGGGGGGGAGGGTACATGAATGTGTCATTGAATGATTGCATCATGTACTAAGTGTTCTTGCTGTTCCAAAAACATGAAAGTCAAATTGCCAGTTTGAAAGTCAAACGGCTAAAACAGGAAACTGTGGAAAACAGGAAACTGTGGGAAACAGGAAACTGTGGGAAACAAGCAAGAGGAGGTTGAAACCAACTTGGAGGAGGAGTTCCTCTCCTCCAAGCTGGCGCCCAGCCCTAGGCCGAGTTGGGGAGGGACTCCCTCCCTCCCTGGCGCGCCTAGCCCCTCCACCTATAAAAGGAGGGGCAGGGCTCCTCCTTGAGACACACAAGTTTCTACCTCTAATCTCCGGTTTAGAGCCGTTTTGGTTTAGAGCTTCTAATTGCTTTAGCCTGCGGTTTAGAGCCTTCTAATTGGTGTGTCTAAACCCTATACCACTAATAGCCCTCTCTCATACTCCACCATACTCGCTCCAGCTTAAGGCGAAGCCCTACGGGATCTCCCTCTAATTCCGGTACCACGCCGTTGTGCTGCCGGAATCGCGAGGAGAGTGCTACAACCTCCGCTGCCTGCTGGAACAAGGGAGAGGAAGGTCTTCGTCGAGTACCGAACGTGTGACCGACTGCGGGAGCGCTGCCGGAACGTGGCGCCGGAAGGATCGTCTACGCGATCTTGAGATCGGAAAGTGTACGACTACATCACCCACGAGAATCTGCTCTCGTTAACCGCTTTGGAATCTTCGAGGGTGAGTTCTTCTATCGACTCGTTGCTACAATCTAGTAGATAGATCTTGGCTTGTTTGTTTGTATGCGATAGAAATTTTTTGTTTTCCATGCTACGAACCCCTACAGTGGTATCAGAGCCGTGTCTATATGTAGATCTGTTGCACGAGTAGAACACAATGGTCATTGTGGGCGTTGATGCTTTTATTGTCGATTGCTTCTTGTGTACTTTGCATCTTGCGGTATGTTGGGATGAAGCGGCCCGGGCTAACCTTACATGACATCGTTCATGAGACCTGCTCCACGCTTGACATGCAACTTGTATTGCATAAGTGGCTTTGCGGGTGCCTGTTTCTCCTAGCATAGTTAAGATCCAATTTACAACGGGTGATTAACAATACTAGTATCAATGTTGTGGTTCTTGTTCGTAAGTTAGAACGACACTTATTGAAAGCCCCAAACCACGTAAAATATGCAAAGAAAGTAGAGGCGTCTAACTTTGTTTTGCAGGGGTGTGCTGTGATGTGATATGGCCATGATTGTGATTATATATGATGTATGCAATGTTCCTTATTGTAAGTTGGCAACCGGCAGGAGCCATATGGTTGTCTTTAATTTATGTTAAGACCCGCGTGTCTATTCAAAGTAGTTGTAATAGTTGAAGCCGGTGGACGACAACCATGGAGAAGCGTCATTGACCTTGATGCAATGCCGGTGATGATGGAGATCATGTTCGTGCTAGAAGATGGAGATCGGAAGCACAAAGAAGAAAGGCCATATCATATCACATATTATTGAATTGCATGTGATATTAATCTTTTATGCATCTTGTATTGCTTAGTAGACGACGGTAGCATTATAAGATGATCCCTCATGCACATGAATTTCAAGTCATAAAGTGTTCACCCTTAGTTAGCACCGTTGCTAAAGCTTGTTGTTTCGAAGCACCACGTGATGATCGGGTGTGTTAGATTCTGCAAGTGTATACAACGTGAGCAAGCCAGATTTTCTCATGCAGAAACTAAGGTTTGATCTTGACGAGCCTAGCATGTACAGACATGGCCTCAGGAACACGGATTACTGAAAGGTAGAGCATGAGTCATATAGTAGATATGATGAACATGTTGATTGTTCGCCATTGAAGCTATATCAACTCTCGTGATGATCGGTTTTGATGTGGTGGATTTGGTTTGTGTGATCACTAAAACAATGTGAGGGATATTGTTTTGAGTGGGAGTTCACCTAGATTAATTTAATTATTAATTAGAACTCAATTTATCATAAACTAAATCAAAGTGAAATTGCATAGTTGTTGTAGTCATTGGCATCCGTTTACCACCTTGCGCTTAGTTATAATTGAGATAATAGAACTATAGAATTCTGGTTAGTTACTTTACGAACTGGTATCGTATTGTTTTGAAGTGTTAATCTAAAGTTTAAAAGTCCTATTGCAAACTTTAAGTAAGTTCCGGTTACTCCATGAAGTTTAATAATTAGTATTATATCAAGAGTAACAATTCCAAGTGTTAGTATCATGTTTGTTTCCATGATTCTTGATATTCAAAGGATTGTCTTAATATCAAGGTTATCTAGGATCTGAAAGAGTTGTTTCAGAAACCATGATGTGTGGAAGATATTGTGATATCTGAAACGAAGTTTTGGTTGCAACATGATAGAGTATAATATGGCTAAAGTCATGTTCTCATATTTGATGAGAATTTGCAAAAGGTTGGAGACACTTGTTGTCCTAATCCTCCAAAAGGTTTTGGATAGCAACATTATACTCATAAATTCATCATTACAAGCTAACAGTAGCTTGATCATGGACAATTCCATGATAAGGGTGAATATTTGATGTAGGTAAAATGTTTACTACACCAAGAGATTACTAAAGAAAGGAATTTGAAAGAACACCAAAAATTTGATGATGGTGATCTACTTCAAAGTGCAAGTCCAAAGACATTGGTATTTAATTATACACGCTTTGGACTATATGTCATATGTATGACTCCACTATTGATATTGATAGATTCTTTCAAACAAAAAAGGAAATATTGAAAGAGAATCTCATAAATATATGGCAGAAAAGAAAAGACTAGAATTGTTCAGTTTAAGTATATAGATGATATACATGTTATGGCTGTATTCTTTGCTTATTAAACAATGTGGTTCTCAAGTATTTGATACTGAATTTGTTGGTGTGAATCGTCATACGAAACAACACAATTCATGAACTACAATGGCCTAAGTAACTAGCAAAAGAATATGTGATGATGTTCATCGAGAACAAATAAAGGGTTATTGTGTTGCTCGTTAAACATCAAAGCTTGCCTTCAAGATTTGTTTTATCAGGTATTATGAGAACAAAAGGGTTGTTCAAATAATTGCTGTAATCCATAAAAGATGGATGATTCACAAATCTCGTTGGAGAAATCACATCCATAAAACTAGTGCTAAAAATGTCGAAAGACAAATTGATTGAAAGATCACTTAGGAAGTGACATCGCCGTTTAAATTATAATGGAAAGAAAGCATGAAGAAACTCCATGTGGATGGAATTTTGGAGTCTTCTGATTTTTGATCAAATGACGCTTGTGAAACTTTCCTAGAGATAATTGAAACTTCGTTCATAGGCCAAAAGGGAACGAAAGACTAGCTTATTGGAATTTGTACATATTGTTGTACGAAGTCCATTATGTGTAGTCAAGAGCGGTGGATTTCAACTTCATATGCCTTCTCCGAAAATTTGAGTGAATATATGAATATTTACTTAATAAGGATGAAGTGTGAAATATTTGGAAAAGTTCAAAGACTTTCGAGATGAAGTGCAAAATCATTGTAACAAGAATATAAATAGTTTATGATAAGATCATAAAGGAAGATATTTGAGTTACAGAGTTTAGCATAATACCTAAGATTTAAGGAATCGTTCCGTGGATTTGCATTTCCCGAAACACCATAAGAGTATGGAGGATTCGAGATATGTAATTAAACCTTGTTTGCCATGGTAAGATCAAAGGTATAATTCATAAAACTGCCATTATATTTTAAAGATTAAAAGCTTTAGAGATTACCGTTTTTCCACTGAAAAGAGCTCCATCATAATCCGTTGAAATGACATCATATGTTATGGTTTGGGATAAAACCCAAGTTGTCCTTTCTTAAACATTGGTATTCTATGCATAAGAAAGATGTTTGCAACCAAAGTCGGATGAACCTGTCTTTGTTAAGTATTCCTCCATAACACCGGAGACAAAAGTGTTTGTCACTTAGAACGTCAAGTTTCTTTTAGAAGGAATTTTTCGTGAAAAGTAAACTGGGAGGACAATAGAACTTTGATAAGGTTAAAAGAACCTTAGCTATATGTGCAAAGTTGCGCAGCACCGAAAAGTGTTCCGGAGGCAGCAACAATGCTCATGGCTCACGTGCCTCAAAGGTTGTGGTCACGGAGATCTAAGTTCCTATTGAAACAAGTAGATCGGGTAAACAATCAAATACCAAGATTTGAGGGTTGAATCATTATTTGAGAATAATGAACCGACTACATGCAAAGAAGTGATGATGGGCCCTGACTCCGTCAAATGGCTTGAAGCCATAAAATCCGTGATAGTTCCATACACGAGAAATCAAGTTTTGAACTTGAAGGACCCTCGAGAAAGGTGTAAGACCTTACAGTTGTGTCTGGATCTATAAAGAAATAGACATGGATGTTTTACATCTATGAAATAGTCGACATGCTGGGAAAGAGTTCACAAAATGTTCAAAGGTTGACTATGACAAGATTTGATCTTCCATAGTGATATTTAGTCTAGACGGATTAATGTAGCAACCAATACATATAATTTGTTATATGGTAGTTGAATAAACAAAACAAGTTCTTCTAATAGAATCGTTACCTAGGACATGTGCATAACACGGTCCATAGGGTTTTGTTAATTCAAAAGGATGCTAAAAGTATATGCAAACTTCAATGGTTAAAGTGAGCATCGCGGAGTTGGAATCTTCACTGTGATGAAACTGTTAAAGGAGTTTAAAAGTTCATCAGAGACGATGGAGATGCTTGCATTTGCAAGAAATTAAGTGGGAGCGCTAAGACATGTTTCTAATACGTTATGTGGAAGACATATTGTTGATTGAAAATAATGTATCTTTTATTAACACATATTAAGAATTTCATCCCGATGAAAGACTTAGGCAAAACCTAAATATTTGGCATCAATAGACGCTAATATGGTTGTGCCAGAAGTACATAGACGAGATATTGAATGAGTTCAATATAGAAACTACAAGAAAGGTTCTTGTCGCACAGAAAGGATTGAAAGAGTTCAATGTTGATGATATATTCAAGTGTATTGACATTTGGTAAAGTGAAACAAATAATCAAGTATAGATTGATACTTGATGTATGAAATCACAAAGAGTATTTATATCAATCATACTGTGATATGTACAAATCCAGATATGTCCTATGCTCTAAATATTGTGAGCATATACCAGAATGATTCGTAAGATGATCATTGGACAATAGTAAGGATATTCTTATGATCTTTTGGAAGAACTAAGAGTATAATATTTGTAGAAGTGACAAATAGATGGTTAGTTCATTGTAAAAGTACTACATTGATACTAGCTTTATCACAAAGTACAAATTAAGTTTATCTCAATCTAAACTAAGGGTGGCACAATATAATGGAAAGTGAGTTCCATAATGGATTTGGATGAGTTCCAAAGTTAAGACATTGTGACAGATACTACAACAAAAGGCTAAGTATATGACTGCTATTTTAGCAGCAAAAGAGGGCATTTGTGTCAAGTAGTTTGTTATCAAACTAGGTGTAGTTCACAGTGGGATAATACTATGAAGATATATTGTGCGACAATATTATCAACATGTTTTAACCCCAAAGAGCTAAAGGTCACACCGAAAGACCAAATTTATACAAAGTCATCTCATTAGAGAATGAGTGATGCGTAGAGACGCAAAGACATGCAATTACACACGGACCTGGAAGTGTCAGATACGGAGATCAGTTAACCACTAGCAATCGTGTACATACAACACCGGAAAGCCATAGGTGTTATATACACAAAGGTTCGAAACTGGATTATTGACTCTAGTGTAAGTGGGAGACTGTTGGAGATATGCCCAAGAGGCAATAATAAAGTGGTTATTATCATATCTTCACACTTATGATAAATGTTTACATACCATGCTATAATTGTATTAACCGGAAACATTAATACTTGTGTGATTTGTAAACTAAAATAAGAGTCCCTAGTAAAGCCTCTTGTTAAACTAGCTTGTTGGTTAATATATGATCATGGTTTCCTGATCATGAACATAGAGATGTTATTAACAACAGGATCATATCGTTAGGAGAATGATATGGTGGACATACTCCTATAGATAAGCGTAGCATAAAGATCAAGTCATTTCAATAGTTCAATTGCTATATGCTTTCTGATACATAGTAACCTAATTCCTTCGACCATGAGATCATGCATATCACCTTTACCGGATGGATGCTTTGATGACATCAAACACCACACCGTAACTGGGTGGCTATAAAGGTGGCATTGAGTGTTCGGAAAGTATTGGTTGAAACACATGGATCAAGAGTGGGATTTGTCCATCCATATGACAGATAGATATACTCTGGGCCCTCTCGGTGGAATGTCATCCAATTGGCTTGCAAGCATGTGACTGGCTCACAAGGGATCACATATCACGGGAACGAGAAAAGAGTACTTATCGGTAACGAGGTTGAACTAGGTATGCAGAGATACCGACGATCATAACCTCGGATAAGTAAACTATCGTGAGACAAAGGGAAATTGGTATCGTATGTAAGTGGTTCATTCGATCGCAAAGTAATCGTAGAAATATGTGGGAGCCATATGAATTTCCAGATTCCTCTATTGGTTATTGTTCGGAGAAGTGTCTCGATCATGTCCGCATAATTCACGAACCGTAGGGAGACACACTTAAGGATTCGACGTTGTTTGAGTAGTTATGGTATTATGAGAAAGAGACCGAATGTTGTTCGGAGTCTCGTATGGGATTCGGGATATCACGAGGTGATCTGGAATGGTCCGGAGAATAAGATTCATATAAGGAAAGTCCCGTTTCGGA
Source organism: Avena sativa (assembly GCA_916181665.1). Classification (NCBI taxonomy): domain Eukaryota; kingdom Viridiplantae; phylum Streptophyta; class Magnoliopsida; order Poales; family Poaceae; genus Avena; species Avena sativa. The sequence continues at coordinate 35,097,885 of OV702285.1, read as the reverse complement.
GTTCGGGAATGATTCCGGTGTTTTCATCGGGAATGTTCTAGAAGGTTCCGGATTGTCCGGCACTCCGGGGGGGGGGGGGAGGGTACATGAATGTGTCATTGAATGATTGCATCATGTACTAAGTGTTCTTGCTGTTCCAAAAACATGAAAGTCAAATTGCCAGTTTGAAAGTCAAACGGCTAAAACAGGAAACTGTGGAAAACAGGAAACTGTGGGAAACAGGAAACTGTGGGAAACAAGCAAGAGGAGGTTGAAACCAACTTGGAGGAGGAGTTCCTCTCCTCCAAGCCGGCGCCCAGCCCTAGGCCGAGTTGGGGAGGGACTCCCTCCCTCCCTGGCGCGCCTAGCCCCTCCACCTATAAAAGGAGGGGCAGGGCTCCTCCTTGAGACACACAAGTTTCTACCTCTAATCTCCGGTTTAGAGCCGTTTTGGTTTAGAGCTTCTAATTGCTTTAGCCTGCGGTTTAGAGCCTTCTAATTGGTGTGTCTAAACCCTAGACCACTAATAGCCCTCTCTCATACTCCACCATACTCGCTCCGGCTTAAGGCGAAGCCCTGCGGGATCTCCCCTCTAATTCCGGTACCACGCCGTTGTGCTGCCGGAATCGCGAGGAGAGTGCTACAACCTCCGCTGCCTGCTGGAACAAGGGAGAGGAAGGTCTTCGTCGAGTACCGAACGTGTGACCGACTGCGGGAGCGCTGCCGGAACGTGGCGCCGGAAGGATCGTCTACGCGATCTTGAGATCGGAAAGTGTACGACTACATCACCCACGAGAATCTGCTCTCGTTAACCGCTTTGGAATCTTCGAGGGTGAGTTCTTCTATCGACTCGTTGCTACAATCTAGTAGATAGATCTTGGCTTGTTTGTTTGTATGCGATAGAAAATTTTTGTTTTCCATGCTACGAACCCCTACACGGCGGCATGGCGACGCGGAAGCTCGAGGAGGCCGTGGGAGGCGCTCGACGGGCCCAAGCAGGCGGCGGCAGGAGGAGGCGGGCCCACCATGAGGAAGGTGCGCGCGGGACCGGCGCAGGCAAGACAGAGGGAGGTCGGCCGCCGGAGAGGACGGAGCTCGGGCCGCGGCAGGAGCTCCGGGCCGAGGTCGCGCGAGCCGGGCGGCGAGAGGAAGGAGGGAGGCGCGCGTGACTGAGGCCGGAGAGGAGAGCCAGGTGGCGGGGCGTCTGCCTGCAGGGGGGGGCGCACGGAGGAGAACGGAAGGCGGCGGCCGAACGGGTAGCAGGGTCCCTGGCCGCGGCAGCAGGGGCTCGCCGGGAGGAGCCTGGGCGGGGCACGACGGCGAGGGGAGGAGGCAGAGGTGGCGCCGGACGGCGTGCAGAGGCGGCCCGAACGGAGAGGGGGCATTGGCCGGAGAAGAGGCGAAGGTGGGGGAAGCCCCTGGTGGTGGACGGGGACGGGAGTATGAGGGGAGGCGGCGGCGTGGATGGTTGGTGGGGAAGCGGGTTGGGGAGACGAGGGGGAACCTGGCGGCGGGGTCAAGGCGGGCCACGGCCGGAGACGAGGGGCGGGCGGCGCGAGGTGAATGGTCGGGGTGATGTGGCTGGGGACTGGGTAGGCTAGGATAGGGTAAGAAAAGAGTTGGGGTAGCTGGGATTTGTACTGGGGGTGGCCGACTGGGTCGGATCGGCCCGTTACGGCTGCCCCCTAAAAAATAATATAAAATTTTATGTATTGTTTAAAAGACTTGTGCAGTTTATTTTTAGACAAACAAAATATCCGGAAGGGTCCGGGGATTATTTTGAAATATAGAGGGATCTTTGTAGAAAGCAAAAGTAGGTTTGAACAAAATAGATTGAGTCAATGAGATGCATGCTGATGTCATGATGATGCAATGCACAAAAACAACGCGATTTTCTAGTAGTGGTTTTTGCGGGATGCCACACCGCGCCTGCTGGAGGAGCAATTCTGGCTTCGCGCGCTGCAAAACGACAATTTATATAGCGCGCCTGTTGGAGATTGTTAGTAGCAGCTACGCCCAAGTCACAACACTCGGTAGACTCGGCAATATCAAGCTCCAAGCCTCCCTTCTCATCAGATATCCCACTACAGAATGTAAGATACCACCACGCTCTGAAACGCCATATTACCTACCCATGAAGTCTAAAGTACTCATATGTTGTGTCGTAACCTTCTTTTTGTGCGTGGCATTAATCGATATGAAGTTCAGAACCATGGATGCATGATAGCGGTGCATAACAATCAGGCAGCGGAAAATTGTAACCCTCAAGTTCAAAAGAAAAGAACACACCACTACAATGTTCAAAACCAGGCTTCCATCCCAATAAACCACTAACAACTGTGTTTCCACGTTTGAATCTTCTCAAATATTACTTGTGTAATGGTTTTCGAATTTTCAGTTGATGAAAAAAAATTATCTACTAATTTACAATGAGGTAGGTTCATCTTTCCGTCCGATTTTTTTATGGACGAATTTTCCCCTCAATTGTGATGGAAATTACCCACCTTGCCACTCAGAAGTGAGAACCCATTTTAATTTTGCTCCGTCTCTTCTTCACCTCCGGGCCGAAGCTCCTGATTCCCCATCCTTCTGTGAGGATCTTATTGAAGATATGCCCAAGAGGCAATAATAAAATGGTTATTATTATATCTTTGTGTTTATGATAAATGTTTACATCCCATACACTATAATTGTATTAGCCGGAAACATTAATACTTGTGTGTTTTGTAAACATAAAAGAAGTTCCTAATAAGCCTCTTGTTGAACTAGCTTGTTGATTGATAGATGATCATGGTTTCCTGATCATGGACATTAGATGTTATTAATAATAAGATCATGTTATTAGGAGAATGATATGATGGACACACTCCTATAGTAAGCGTAGCGTAAGATCAAGTCATTTGGAGTTCGTTTGCTACAAGCTTTCAAATACATAATAACCTAATCCTTCGACCATGAGATCATGTTAATCACCATCATCAGATGAATGCTTTGATGACATCAAACACCACTTTCGTAACTGGGTGGTTATAAAGGTGGCATTAGGTATTCTGAAAGTATGTGTTGAGGCACATGGATCAAGAGTGGGATTTGTCCATCCATATGACGGATAGATATACTCTGGGCCCTCTCGTTGGAATGTCATCCAATTGGCCTGCAAGCATGTGACTAGGTCACGAGGGATGTCATATCACGGAATGAGTAAAGAGTGCTTATTGGTAACGAGGTTGAGCTAGGTATAGAGATACCGACGATCAAATCTCAAATAAGTAAAGTATTATGCGACAAAGGGAATCGGTATCATATGTAAATGGTTCATTCGATCACGAAGTAATCGTAGAAATATGTGGGAACCATATGAATTTTCAGATTCCTCTATTGGTTATTGATCATACAAGTGTCTCGATCATGTCTCCATAGTTCACGAACCGTAGGGAGACACACTTAAGGATTCAATGTTGTTTAGTAGATATGGAAATGAGTTGGAAACCGAATGTTTTTTGGAGTCTCGTATTGGATCCAGGACATCACGAGGAGATCCGGAATGGTCAGGAGAATAAGATTCATATAAGGGAAGTCCGATTCAGGGGTTCAGAAATGTTTTTGGTGTTTTCACCGGAAGCTTCTAGAAGGTTCTGGAAGGTCCACCACCCTAGAAGGGGGGTACATGAATGTGCCATGACAATGTGGAATGGTTGCATCATACCCTAGGTCACTTGGCTGGGCAATGGGAAGAGAAATAATCAAACTCTAGTTTGAATAGTCAAATCTAATTTGAAAAGTCAATCCCAACATTGAAAGTCAAAGTCCAAGTGGAGGGAGGAGAGGAAACCTACATGGGAGAGGTTTCCCTCTCCCTCCTTGCTGCCGGCCACCAAGGGGAGTTAGGGGAGGAATCGACCTCCCCTAGACGTCTCTCCCACCCATAAAAGGAGGGGCTGGGGCGCCCCCTTGGCCCTCACCCCAAAACCCTAGGACATCGCTGCCCTCTCAAGACACCGACGCCCTAGATCCCCTCTAAACCGCCGCCACCTAGCTCTAGCCGCAGGTTCTCTCCTCCGCTCGGCGTCTAAACCCTAGCCACCGAGGCCCTCTCTAATCCACCATACCTGCTCTGGCTTAGGGGAAGCCCTGCAGGATCTACTCCTCCTGACATGGATATAGCCTACGGGTGAACGGAATTAGTATACCTGGTTCAGCCCAAGGAAGGCCCACGCAAGGATACACGTCCATGAAGATTTCGGGTGGCCCAAGCTCGTGGCAGTTTCGACTCCTTGGAGGACAAATTTAGATTAGATAGAATTTCAAAGCGTATCAACCCTAATTTGTAACCGACTCGACCTCTCCCCAGACCTGGCCTATCTATATAAAGTCCAGGAGGGTACAGCGAGAAGGATCCTCAACTCACCTCATACACACCTCCATGCTAGATTGCATCTGCGCACCCCTGTAACCTTCGGTTCCACCGTAATCAAGAGTAGACAAGCAGGACAGGGTTTTCCCTTCGGGGGCCTGAACCTAGGTAAACCTCGTGTCCCTGTGTTGCTTGTCTGTTAACCGTTCCGCAACTTCCAGCATCCCCATCTTCTCCAAAACCCAAGTCCATAACAATGTGCATTGATGAGTCAAACCCTCGTCAATTGGCGTCGTCTGTGGGAAGCGGGGACACTGATCGTGCGATCATGATGGTTCCATCCGGAGCGAACTATGATTCATCGGCAACGGAGAGTCACCTCCTCTTCGGCACCTTCGACTTCACTGCCTACTCGCCGACTACCCTGAAGGATTTCGAGTCTGTCGGCGATGGGCTCGAGATGCTGTTCGGGAGCTTCTGCTTCCAAGTGGGACAGACCGGCACCCTCCGCCTCCCAGAGCGGGTGCCACCACCATCCATCAGGCCCGCTTCGTGGTTCCCACCCATCGGCACGTTGCACACATCAACGATGATGGGTGATTCGGATGACAGCAACAGCTGCAACTCCGATCTATGCGGTCCTCCTTCGGATGAAGGAACCTACGGTTCCAGATCTGAGAGCTACGGCAGTAGCGACCCACCCTGTGACCGCTACATGTGTGCCATCATCCATGACGACAACGTCAACAATGGAGCGGACCCGCCGCTGGGTTCGAGCGCCATACCTCCCAATCCCCCTCCCAACCCGCAGATTGAGAACAGGGGAAACGGGGGTAATCCGGCCAAGAGAGCCACAGAAGGCAGGAATCGTGGTTACGACCAGATCAACCTCAGCGCGGAAGGCTGGAACCAAGCACGTGAAGCCGTGCAAGGCAAAAAAATCCTACCTGTGGACGCCTCCCGTGACCTGCTGTTGGCCTACCACTGACTCCTGATCGATGAGCACAACAAGCAGGTGAAGCTGCAGGAGGAGCTCGAAAAGCGTCAGAAGACAGTTGCGGAGTCTAGCGCACGGCGAGCTACACTCTCCGCCGCTGGCGGATCCACTTCACATGGCAAAAACGCCAACAAGTACCGCTCCCGCATGGAGCACATGGACGCCGCCGCACGACGCGAGGTCACCCGGGCCCTCAACACGTCCTTCATGACGACGGACTCGCACGACAACATGATGCCAATGACGCCGCAGGCTGCGATCATGGCGGCCACCACCTATATCGCGTCCAATCCGCCTTTGGCGGGAGAACCGAAGAACGCAATGCACAAGTCCGCGCTAGCAGGCCTCGGACTCGTCGGAGCTGCACTCCACGATGAATCTCCTGCGGAGCCGAAGAAAAAAGCCGCGGTCAAGTTCACTCGAAGCCACAGGCCCTCATCTGACGAGGAAGAGCATGACCTACCCCGGCGCCGCAACAGCAACTACGATGCTCCTAGTGATCTCACCCAGCGCAAGATCGACAAATCACGTGCTAAACACGCATGTTCAACCGAGTCCGAAGATGAGGACGACAGAGAGTTGTGTGGAGACCGATGCTTAAGCAGATCCGTTCGGCAATCACGGATGCTGGAAAATTTCAAGATCCCTTCGGACAACCCAAAGTTCGACGACACGTAGGAACCAAAGGCTTGGCTCGACGATCACCTATCGTCGGTCAAGCTCCATGGCGGAAACAAGAACACCGCCTTACAATGCCTTCAGCTGCAGTTGACATGCGCGACCAGGGTCTGGCTCAGCAGCCTATCCTCCGGCTCCATCCGAAGTTGGGAAGAGATGGCGTACAACTTCATACGCAACTTCAAGGGCACCAGCAAGAGGCCATCCTCAATCGAAGAGCTGCGGGCCTGCACCCAGCGGACCAACGAGTCCATCCGCTCGTACATACTATGCTGGCCCCACATCAAGAACTCCGCCGCACACATTTTCGAAGAAAGAGAAATCGACGCCTTCAAGGATGGTGCCAGGCGCCCAGATTTCAAGGAGGAGCTCGGGCGCGTCAAGCCCAAAACCCTTGACCACCTCATGGACATCGCTAACTGCTGGGCAGATGGCGAGGATTCCATCAACCGAACGCATTCAGATGACGAAGACGACTTCGGCCACCGGCGCGAATGCCTCAGCAAGAGGAGATCGCGTGTCTACGACGCGATGGAGTCGACATGGTTGCGGCTGGATACGCCGATCGATGCGATGACGACAACCGCAATAGCAACTACCAAGATGGCGAACGACCCACACAAACGTGGCAGCATCGCAGCCGCGATGATGAGCCTTCGGCATATGACAAGCTATCTGGCCCTTGCACCATGCACTTCTACATCGACAAACAAGATGGTAATAAGAAGGCCAGCCACATTCTCAAGGATTGCCGGGAGTTCCAGAAGCTCAGCGAGGGACTCACCCAAATGCGGCGCCAGACAGTGAACCCTAGATTCGCACCTGCTCCAGGTGCCATCGCCCTCGGAGCTCCTCCACCACCACCCGGCGGACCGTCGTAGCCGCTAGTCGCACCAGCACCAAACAACGGTGCAGACGGGTACCTGATGACCCACAAGTATAGGGTATCGCAACAGTCTTCGAGGGTAGTATTAACCAATTTATTGATTCGACACAAGGGGAGACAAAGAATACTTGCAAGACATAACAACTGAGTTGTCAATTCAGCTGCACCTGGAAATAGTTCTTGCTCACAGTAGTTTATCAGTAGAAACAGTTTGTAGTAGCAACAACAACAGTAAAAAAAGAGCAATAGTAACAGTATAGCAAACAGTAGGATATGAGTACGGTAGGCATAGGGATGGATGGACGGGCATTGCATGGACAAGTCTAAACATGTAACTTCAAGATCTAGGGCAATTGTACATAAATAAGATAAAGCATCCAAGTACTAAACAATCATAGGCATGTTCTCCATATATATTCATGCGTGCTCGCAATGAGAACTTGCACAACATCTTTTGTCCTGCCAGCCCGTTACAACGGGGCCTCAAGGAAACTACTGGAAATTAAGGTGCTCCTTTTAATAGAGCACCAGAGCAAAGCATTAACACTCCATGAACACATGTGATCCTCACATCACAACCATCCCCTCAGGTTGTCCCAATTTCTGTCACTTCGGGGCCTTTGGATCCGGACAATGATATGTGTACACAACTTGTAGATAAGATCACAAACAATACTATGATCATGAATCAATAATAAGTTCAGATCTGAGATCATGTCACTCAGGCCCTAGTGACAAGCATTAAGCACAACAAGTTGCAACAAAGTCAAATAGCACTAATAGAGATACTAGGCACCATGCCCTAACAATCTTATTCGATTACATGATAGAACTCATCCAATACCTACCATCCCCAGAGCTGATACGTCCAAAACGTATCTACTTTCCCGAACACTTTTGCTATTGTTTCTCCTCTAAACTTGTGTGATTTGGATACAGCTAACACGGACTGACGCTGTATTCAGCAGAATTACCTTGGTGTATAGTTTCTGTGCAGAAAATCAACTATTAGGAAAAATCCCGGGTAATATGCCAAAAATCCTATTTCACCGAAAGACTCACGGAGCCAGAGTACGAGACATAGGGGAGGCCTGAGGGCCCCACACCCCCTGCGGGTGGGCCCAGGCCACACCTGGAGGGGGTGTGGCTGCCACAGGCACCCCCTCGGCCTCCCTCTTCACCTATAAGATGCCTCTTGACCTAAAAACAAAGGGGGATTCAACGTTTTTCCAGATAGATTTCCGATGCGCCGCCACCACCAAAAACCGCAATTCAGAACCAGAAACTCCGTTCTGGCACCCTGCCGGGATGGAGGATTTGGAGATGATCATCGCTATCGTCATCACCAATGCCTCTCCAGCAACCATCCATGTTTCCCTCATCCATGAGTGAGTAATCCCCCTCTGTAGGCTATGGGGATTGTAGGGATTGAATGAGTTCTATCATGTAATCGAATAAGATTGTTAGGGCATGGTGCCTAGTATCTCTATTAGTGCCATTTGACTTTGTTGCCATGATATCAGATCTGAACTTATTATTGAATCATTATGATAGTATTGTTTGTGATCTTATCTGCAAGTTGTGTACACATATCATTGTCCGGATCCAAAGGCCCAAAGTGACAGAAATTGGGACAACCTGAGGGGATGGCTATGGTGTGAGGACCACGTGTGTTCATGGAGTGTTAATGCTTTGCTCCGGTGCTCTATTAAAAGGAGCACCTTAATTGCCAGTAGTTCCCTTGAGGCCCCACTGCAACTGGCTGGCAGGACAAAAGATGTTCTGCAAGTTCTCATTGCGAGCACGCATGACTATATATGGAGCACATGCCTATGATTGTTTAGTACTTGGATGCTTTGTCTTATTTATCTGTAATTGCCCTAGATCTTTAAGTTACATGTTTAGAATTGTCCATGCAACGCCCGTCCATCCATCCCTATGCCTACCGCGCTCATATTCTACTGTTTGCTACTACTATTACTATTGATCTTGTTATACTGCTGCTTTGCTTTTGCTACTACAAACTGTTGCTACTAATAAACTTATGTGAGCAAGAACTATTTCCAGGTGCAGCTGAATTGACAACTCAATTGTTAAGGCTTGCAAGTATTCTTTGGCTCCCCTTGTGTCGATCAATACATTGGGTAATACTACCCTCGAAGACTTTTGTGATCCCCTATACTTGTGGGTCATCAAGACTATTTTCTGGCGCCGTTGCCGGGGAGCATAGCTTTATTTGTAAGTTCACTTGGATCTACTATTGTTCACTGCTACTCCTTTCGTCATGGGGAAGTATTGTCATGGAAAGTTTCCTATTTTACCATCCACTACAAGAAGAGGTACAGTCCTAAACACCTCTGTTTCTCTTGATTCACCATCTGTTATAAGTAAGCTTGTTACACCACCACCACATACTCATGCTACACACACTGCTACTACTGCTGAATCTGAAACTGCTTTTGATACTCACGATGTTACTTCTTCTATTCTTGATGCGAGTGGTTCATTAGGTCCTTTCCTAGATGCTACTATGGCTAGTCTAGGAAATACTGAAACTCCTAGTGAAGACGCTGTTACACCTGTTAGCTCACCTGAGTCTAGAGAGAGATACGAGATTAATGATGGTTACATTGAGTTTACTGATGAATTTATTGAAGACTGCCGAAACACACATGGTGCTAGTGCTATTAAGAGTCTCCTTGAGAGACATACCATTATTCCTAAATTGTCCTCTGATCGTAAGTTTTCCACCTCTCCGATAGATATTGAAGATAGAGATTATGATTTCTCTCTTGATTTATCCTATTTAGACATTGTTGAGAAGAACCTTTTTGTGGGACTGAAAATGAGAATGTTGTAGCACATATGAATGAGCTTTCCACTATGAGTGCTTTATTCTCTGATGATTTTAAGATGCACAAGTACTTTGTTACTAAGATCTTCCCTTTTCACTAAAAGGAGAAGCTAAAGCTTGGTTTAATATATAACCTCCTGGTTCCATTGATAGCCCTGATTGCTTCTTTCTTCCAGCAATATTTTCCTCCCAGTGCTAGACATGCTTCTTTGCAGAAACTTTTTGATTTTAAACAGGGAGAAGAAGAGAAATTGCCTGAGTCAGGGACAAGGTTCTGTGCCTTGATTCATGCACATCATGGATGTCCATTACCTAAAAATGAGCTACTTGATATTTATTATAATGGACTAACTGATGATTCTAGGACATACCTAGATAGTTTTGCTAATTGTGTTTTCAGGAAAAGAACTCCTACAGATGCTAAAGAATTAATGGCTAAAATAAGCAATAATTATGATGATTGGACTTCAACTGAGTTAAATACACCTGAGCATACTACTCCTGAACCAATTGTGCCTGAACCAGCTCCCACTCCAACACAAAAGAAGAGGGGAATGATTGCATTAAATGATGAAGTGATGAAAGAAGCTAAGAAATGTCTTAAGGAGAAAGGTATTAGAGTTGAAGATGTGGAGAATCTACCTCCTATAGAAGAATTATGTAAACCAATTCCCCACTCATCCACTATTGAGGTGCACTCTCTCCACTTTAATGAAGGTAATATTCCCTATGGTAAGCCTCCTGATCAATGTTTAGAGGAACTTGACACATTTATTGTTAAACAAGGTAATTTTAATAAACAAGTTCAGAATCATTTATTGGAAAACTCTAGAGCTATTAATGAGTTGAAAGATATTATGGAAAGAGCTGCTAATGATATTAAAATACTTTGTGAACACTTTCAAATGTTCAAACTCAAATTGATCAACTTGATAAGGTATAAAAGGATACGCTAGTTAATGCCTCAGGAGATAAACATGCTTATGGAATTAGAACTAGGAGTGGTATAGCTACTCAAGACCATTTATATCCTGAAGGACTCCCTAAAAGAATTGAGCAGGATTCTCAACAAGTTTAAAGTAGTGGTAGTCCTCATAAGAGAAAGAAAAAGAAACATAAAATAGTTGAGGAACCCTCTGAACCTCCTGTAGATCCTAATAGTATGTCTGTCTCTGATGCTGAAACTGAGAGTGGTGATAAAAATGATGCTCCTGATAAGGAGGAAGTTGAGGAAGAACCTGAGAAGCACACTAAGAACACTAGGTACACTAAGGAAGATTTTATTGCTAATAAACATGGTAGTGAGAGAGAACCTTGGGTGCAGAAACCTATGCCTTTTCCCAATAAGAAACACAAGTCAAAGGAGGAAGAACACTACAACAAGTTTTGTGAGTGGATGAAACCTTTATTTTTTCAAATTCCTTTGACTGATGGTATTAAGTTGCCTCCTTATTCATATATGAAGGACATTGTCTCTGATAAAAGGAAGATTCCTAATGAGGAAATTTCTACTTTGCTTGCTAATTATTCTTTCAATGGTAAGGTTCCAAAGAAACTTGGTGATCCAGGTATACCAACTATTCCTTGCTCTATTAAGAATAATTATGTTAGAACTACATTATGTGATTTGGGAGATGGAGTTAGTGTTGTGCCTTTTTCTCTCTACAAGAGACTCCAACTAGAAAAGTTGATATCAACCGATATATCTTTGCAAATGGATGATAAGTCAACTACTATTCCTATTGGTATATGTGAGGATGTTCCTATTCAAGTGGCTCATAATTGCTTGGTGTTAATTGATTTTGTTGTGCTTGAGATGCCTAAAGATGATAATATGTCTATTATTCTTGGGAGACCTTTTCTTAATACTGCTGGTGCTGTCATCAATTGCAATCAAGGAAAAGTACCATTTAATATTAATGACAAAGAGCATACTGTCTATTTCCCAAAGAAGATTGATAAGAGCTATTGCCTGAATTCCATTGAAAGTATTGAGAGCATCAAAGTTGGAGAAATATATTGTCCCATTTCACAAGAAAGTTTTGAAACTATTATGATTGGGACTATTGCTATCAAGTTTGAGGTAACATAATCACTTTGTGGAATGAAAAGTTTTGTTTCATATAAGATTGTTTTGGTAATAAGACTTGATCAACCTTATTAACAAAGGGATTTTAATGAACAAAACAATGCTTTCACTGTGGTTATACTTGCTCGCTTTTATTTTTCTCCTTCCTAGTCTTTGCTCTTCCTCTTGTTAGCTTTAGTTTTGCTAGTTGTTTGATTGTTAGAGTGTCTTAGAACTTCTGTAGTTTTAGTTTTTGTTTTATTTTGCTTCTTCTAAAAAAAATCTTTTCTGCGAGAAAATCAATTTTCATACCCTGGAAATTGGCCAAAAATAAAGTTTCCCGAAAAATCCCAGAAAATTCATAATAAATTTTCCTCGAAAAAAGGGGCAGAGGGACACGTGGAGTGGCCTAGGGGGACCCCCCAGGCTAGCACACCCCTGGTGGCGCGGCCAGCCCTAGGGGCGCGCCTGAAATGGGTGGGACCCACCTAAGTCCCTCCAAGTTGTCTCCTCCCAGCCAACTTCTTTCTCTCTCCCAAAAAACACCGGAAAAATTTCTCAGGCTCGAGTTCTTTATGTTCTTGATCCCGATTTTCGATCTCCTTGCTCAGCCCATCTTTGCTGCTGATTTTTGGAGGGATTGCTCCTTGGTATATGCCTCCTCCGCTTGTCCAATTAGATTTGTGATTGCTAGATTGTATCTTGAGTATTTTGCTGCGATAGGTGTCAGGTTGTGTGAGATTGCATGCTTGTTCTATGCTTAGAGATTTCATTTTGATGCATGTTTAGCCCTCTAGCAAGTTCCTATAGTAGTTTCTCATCATTTACCAACTTTGAAATCACTTGGTTTAATTTTTGTCTAAAAATTCAGAAAGGAAGATGAGTGCATACTCACTGAATCAATATGATTTGATGGTACCTGAGCCAATGAAAGTTCATCATGAGGAAGGAGTCTTCCCTTCCATATAATCATGCCCTGAGTTTATGAGAGCCACGGGAATCTTCCAGGATTTCTAGACTATGATTACTAATGCAGGGTTGGAACACTTTGTTGAAGAAGAACCATCTCAGTATGTTAAGCTAACCATGGCTGTGGTGCAGGAATTCCGGTTTACTTGGTCCTCGTCTAATCCCATGGTCCGTTACAAAATATACAATATAGTTGTCGACCTGCCTTTTGTTGATTTCTGTGCAGCAATTAGAGTACCTCAATGGGGATCTTGCGAGAAGATCAAGGAGAGGCCTAAGTCACTTATGGATTTATATGCTGAAATTTGCCAAGGTTTCGACTTCTCGAAGGAAAGTGGTAAAATTCGGAACATTTAGTTCCCATCCATTAGGTATTTTTCCTATTTCATTACCAAGTGTGTTCTTGCTAGAAAGTTGTAACATCCCTAAAATCATGTTTCTAACTCATGCATATCATCCATGCATCCATGATCATTTAGGGTTTCATTTCAAAATCATTTCAAAACAGGAGCATATGTGCTCATTATTTTTATGTATGAATGCTCTAGCCTTTGTGCTACTTACTATTGAGAAAAGTACTTTTATTCTTTCTGTTTTGTGTTAGAATCCTAACTTAAGGGATTTCAAAAGCTTAGCAAAGTTTCAAAACAAAAATATGAAATAAAACTAAATCTATGCCTTTTATCACATATCATAAAGATTTGGTTTTATTCTTATTTTCAAATAACCCAAGGGTGATTGTGTGAACAGTGGTGTTTGACTCATATTTGAGTACAAGATTCACTATACAAAAATCTTGAGAAAGTTTGAATTCAAACTGAATTGAAATGATGGTTGAAAATCATTTTTAGAAAATCAAACAGAAAAAGAAAAGGAATAAAGGAAAAAATATAAGCAGCCAGCCATTCTGGCCCAACCCAGCCCAAATCGTCCAGCTAGCCCAGCAGCACCCCCACCGCGAAGCGTTTTCTTTACTCGCACCCGCACCCACTGGGTCGCTGACAGCCTGGATCCATCCCCACACCTTTTCTTTCGCTGACGACTGGGCCTCACTGCCGCGTCACCCTTCGTCCTCAATCAGCGCCGACGACCACCTCGCTGCTGCCGTTTCCCCGCACTGATGCTGCGCTTAAATTGCATTGATACGGCGAGAGATTTCCGCCCCCGTTCTGGCTACTTAACCCCCCCTCCCTCGCCGCTCATTTCCCCTCACCTAGCATAGACGCAACGCCACCAGGCTGCCCGCAATTTGAATTGCACCGCCGCTGTACCGAGAGACTCCGGCGAGCCATCACGGTGAGTAGCAGGCGCCCCTTGATTTCTAATTCATGCGAGCTGCTTTGCAATCATCCTGCGCATCTTCTCATACCTCTGTTTCTTTCTGAATCACCCTAGAACGTCGCCATCGTCCACCTCTGAAAGCGACTGAAGCTCACCTCGACTCCGGCGACTAAATTCGGTGAGCCTCGTGTTCCCCTCTGTTTCTGAATCACACGAGCATGTTAGCCTTCATCTAGCGCACCTTCTGACACTTTTTTTGGATCCTCGTGCCCCAGAACGTCGCCTTCGACTCCGTCAGAGAGCATCCGACGCCGCCAGCAACTCCGACGAGCTCGTGCTGCTGTGTCTGTGCGCCCCGACCCTGCCCGTCCACACGTTGAGCTCCAGCACACCGCTGCGAGCCTGGTAAGCATCTCCGACGACCCCAAACCCCCCTGTAGCCACCGCGCCACCGTGGACAGAGCCGCCGCCGCCAGTCACCACCGCTAGCACCGCCAGAGTATGGTCGCTTGATCGCGGACCGTTAGATCTGGATCCATCGGCTGCGTTAGATTTATTTAGCGAAGGGGTACGCGTTAGATCTGGCCGTGCATCTTCATTTAAATCGTGTGGCTCTCGTTGATCGATCCGCCCGAACCGGCACCAACTAATAGGAACACGCCGCGTGTCTGCTAGTTTGATTTAAATTTCTGATTTGAATCTATTGAATGTTTATACTTGTTTTAATCATAACTTTTGATTCCCACGTCCAAATTTGATGAATTTTATATCAATGGAATCAGGAGAGAAAGCCCTTTCCAAATATGTAATGTCTTTAATATTTTGCTTCTGTTAAAATGGTTTTATTTATAGAAACATGTGTAGGCCTATTTTGTGTATATAAATTATTTGAGAAATGTTTTAGTGTTCAAATAAAGGTTGTTTGGCAAGTTTTGAACTTGTTTATGAACCAGTACTGTGCACTTGTCTTGTTGAGTTTAGAAAATCATCACATAGCATATTGCATGCATCCATATATTTTTGTTTGTATTTATTTTGTATGTGATTTGTTGCTATGATTTTATGTGTAGATTTTGGTGCAAATAGTGATAGTGATTGTGAGGAGTGTAGCTACTCTCCAAACTACCAAGGCAAGTGGTGCTTCATGATTTTATCCCTATGTTTTTCTACTATGCATTAGAAATATTTTGCTAGTCTTGCATGGTTATATTTTGCTTATATGCTATGCTTGGGAAATCCTAGTAGTTGTAGAATTGCTAGAAATTTCTAAGTTAAGATGCTTATCTATGCCATGCTTAGCCTAGCTAGTAGCAACCAAGGGTGGTGAAATATTCATGCTATGATAAAATATTTCTAAGTCTTTGGACTTGTGTTTTGCTTAATAAAACAACTAAGTGAATGAAACACCTGGATGGAATGGAAGGAATGGTTTATGTTGAGTGGTTACACAAGGCCCATTTCTATGGTTTACCTTGTGTATCTCACTTGTGGAAAGCCACCCAGGAATAAAGGGATTTGAGAGGACAAATTGTAACACCCTCAGAATTGACCCTATGCAAGTTTCAGCGATTCCCACCAAACCCGCATAGAAACGATTCAAAGGTGCCCACCAGGCACTTTCGTGCGGGTGGAAAACGAAGTAATAACATTACACAACAGTCCTCGATGGGACCCACAGAACGGATATATATATATATATACAACACGACTCCATGAGTCAAGAATACAGATATACGGAACAAAGATCCAAATCACCTTGAAAACGATAGAGCGTCCGACTACGGACAAGCTGCAAATGGGGCTAAGAGCCCTGAAGAATAACCAATGGCGTCCATAACCCTGCCCAGGCCAAGCCGGAAGGATAACCCTGCTAACGACGTCGATCTCAAACCTGCTTAAACAAGAGGGGTGCCGACAAAGGGCAAAGGAAAAAGAGGAGCGGTCAGTACTGAGGCCAGTACACGGCGAGACTAGAATTTGGCGGTCCTCGCCTACATAGGTATGGTGGACTGAAGCGGCAGCGGCAGCATGCACTAAACAACCTATAGAGACTCGATACAACTGGCGGCTATCAGAGAGGGTTAAGAAAGACCTATTCGGAGATAACCTGATACTACCATTAAACAAACCCATCCTGGTGTTTCCCCCTCGAGACCAAACGAGGAAGTCAACCGAGAAACTCACACTGTTGGCAGTTTTACTTATTCAGTTATCGTTGCAGCAATTACTAGTCAAGTATAGATAATCATCCTGATATAACAAGCAGTGGGCATTTTTAGTTAACCATTCCGTTGTAGTTGCGGCACTTACTAGTCAGATACAATTAGCATGAGATATCCCAAAACCCAGCAGTTGTTGGTACTTTTATTTAGCCATTCCGTTATAGTTGCAATACTTACTAGTCAGGTACAATGGTAGCAAGCGTCAACCCAAACAAGCAATTGTTGGCAATTTTATTTAGCCATTCCATTATAGTGAAGCTGATTACTAGTCATTATAAAGTCAAATTTATAACACTACTTTAGTTATAGTTGTCTATGATCGAGATACTGTGCTCCAAGTCGTCCATGACCGCGGACACGGCTTTCAGAAAGTTTTACCCGGCCGGGGTGCACAAATAGCAACACACACTCGATCAACCTCGGAAAAACCAAATCAAAACCCAACGAGGCCTTCACGACAAAGCAATCACAGGATTCAGAATTATTTCAGGGGGCCACCCCATTGAGTAGACCCGCAAGGAAACTAGCTGACTCCGAGACGGACTCAAGGTTTGCGACAATGGCTGTAAACGACTGGGAACCCAAAACTGGGCTTGTCGATACCGCGAAAACATTCCGCTTACCTAAACAGTACAGTGTGCTCCTCGCACAATCGTAAATAAAGCAGTAAAGCATGGCATAGGTACAGGATAGTAAATAAAACCTCAAACTAGTTTGTGGCCCCAAGAAATAAGAATGAATCAAGCTCTGGCTCAGGGGGGTCCCATAATCCTCCCAGATGTGGATAGCGCGAAAATTCAAGGAACAGGTATCAAGTACTTGGGGTCCTACGGGACACAAGTGGACGGTTAACAACCAAATAACATCTATTGCCCACCTGTGCCTCTGCTTACCTACTTCAATTTTAGTTGTTAAACAGTAATTAAAGTTATGATAAGTAAAGCCATGATCATCTCCAACATCAAACATGCGGCAATACTCCAACAACTGTGGTATTGGACGACACGCAACAGCACTTGAGCAAGCGACTACGACGCGCAAGTCCAACTATCTACCAAACAACAGGTAATAGGATGTGTCCAAGGCAATATAAGGCTGTAAGGGATATCACGGATACGGAAACTAGAGCATCGCAACACAGATAGCAATAGATCAACAGGAGGGAATAAATACTATAAAAGTAAGATAGGTAGAAAGGGGAAGATGCTCGCCTAAAAACATTGTCGAAGGTTCATCCGAAGATCGGGGCGAAGCTCACATCCACTCAATGGCCTTATCCGCGAAGAAGCAACACACTAGAAGAAACACCGGATGCACTATTTAATACTACGGCAAAAGATCGGGCATGATGCATGTATGATGTATGAGATGGCAAAGGTGCGATGCAATTAGGCAAGGTTAAGCGGAACCGGGGTCCCGGCAATTAATTAGGTGGTTCATGTTGTTTAGAAACCCCGCAATTTAAATGTTGTCTTAACATGGCAAAAGATAGCACCGGTTCGCTACACAAATTTAAATGAGGCCAATATGAGACTAGATTTGCCCGCATATGGGCCCCATATTTAATTATGAGGTGAATCGGCATAAGGCCCCCAAACCACACAAGATGCATGCGAGATGAACAATAAAATATGCAATAATTTATATAGTTGACCATTTATAAAATAGGGTTCTCGGATAAGGGTCACACATTAGGGTTCGACGATCTTGGTCCGGGGGTTCGGGGTTCGGTCTCAGGGTTCGGATCTGGGGTTCGGTCTTGGCGGGATCGGATACAAGATGAAGAGCTTGGCGTTCCGGGAAGACGGACTTGGTGTGGCGTCGGGGGCGCATCGGACTCGCCCTGGTCGGTGTCGATCTTGTCGCATTCGTGGTCTTCGGGTTCGTGTAGACGGTCATGGCGTTCAAGGTGGAGAACTTGGCGTATCCGCGTCTACGAGCTTCGCGTCCTTGTCAGAGTTCTCGGGTGACGATGTCGGTCTTGGGGTCCGGGGATTCTTCCGGGTCCATGACGGCATCCTCAATGCCCTGTGTCGAAGGCATCGGAGTTCCGTGATGGAGATCTTGGAAGTAGGCATCATCGTGTCGAAGGTCTCGAGGTTCACCGTCGGTGGCCTTCGGGTTCTCCTCTCGGTCTCTCGAAGGGCACTGCAGATCTTGTCGCTTCGTCAGAGTTCTCCGCCTTGTAGGTATCGGCACAAAACAAAAAGGGTGCAGGGCATCTTGGACTAGAAGCTGAGCACAGAACCGAGGCGAGGCACGGCGTCCTGGTTCGCAGACGAAGGCGGCGGGGCCAGGCACTTGCAGAGGCAGTGCAGAGCCTTCGACGGGGAGATGCTAGGAGCGGGCAGCGAGGTAGGAGGCGCCGGGCGCGGCCGGAGAAGATGGTGCCGAGCCGAGGAAGAGGGCGGGCTTGGCGGCGCATCGCGGACGCGGGAGGAGGAGGCCGGCACGGAGGTCGACGAGGAGGGCCTCGCGGGCTCAGGGAGGGGCGGCTTCGAGGTGGTGGAGGCGAGCTCTGGCAGGCGGGGCGCGCGCGGAGGGGCCCGCCGGCGACGGCGGCGGCCCGAGCGAAGGCGGAAGGGCGAGGCGAGCCGGCAGAGGCGGAGCTCCGAGGGAGTCGCGGCGGCGAGGCTCCGCGCCGGCGGCGCTGGGCCAGGAGGAGGGAGGAGCGGTGGGCCTCGACGGCGGGCAGAGGAGAGGGCCGCGCGAGGTGGAGAGAGGAGAGGGTGGGGCGAGGCGGCAGGGTAGGGTGAAGGCGGACTCGGCCCGACGGCGGGGTCGAGCCGGGGAAGGAGAAACGCGGGGCGCGACGCGGTGAGGTGAGGGAGGGCCGGAGCGGAGCGGTGGCGAGGAAGGTGGGGAGCTGCGGAGAACTGGGGAGGGAGGAGCGGCGCACGCAGGGGGAGAGAGGGAGGCCGAGCGAGGGGAGGAAGAAGGTGGAGGCAGGGGCGAGCTCGGGAGGAGGGAGGCAGGCGGCGACGCGCCGGGGCGGAGGAGAGGCGGTGGCGGGGCAAACGGGCGAGGCCGGAGGGTGGAGGCCGGGCGGTAGGCGGCGGCCGGAGGTGGGGAGAAGGCCCACGGGGCGGTTGTGGGAGCGTGGGGGAGAGAGGAGGGAGGAGACGGGGGACACGGGGCCAGGGGTGGGGCCGCGGGGCAGGTCGGGCAGGTGGGACCCGCGGGGACAGGGAGAGGGGGGCTGTAGCGTGTGAGTGAGTGGGGTTGGGGAGAGGTTGACCAGGGGAGAGAGAGGGAGTGGCTGCGGGTGGGGCCAGGTGGGGCGTGGGACCGAGGTGTAAGGGAGAGAGGGCCAGGCGGGTAGGGTCGGTTGGGGTGAGAGAAGGAGTGGGGTTTGCAGGGTGGATTGATGAGGTGGCAAGGTGGGTGGGGATTGGGTCCAGGGGTGAGGTGGCGAGCTGTGAGTGGTGGGTAGACTAGGATTGGGTGAATTAGGGATTAGGTTTAGTTTAGGTGGACCGATTTTATTCTGGGGGTGGCCAACTGGGTCGGTTCGGCCCGGTTTGGCTGCCCCCTAAAAATATTTAAACATTTTATTTAATCAAAACGGGGCGTTTGAAATCTGTGGTTAGACAAAACAAAATATTCCGGATACCCGGGTTTGCGTTTGAACAAAGACGGGGCGTTTAGAAAACAAAAATAGGTTTTTCCGAAAATAGTTTTATGCGAACAAATGCAAGATGATGACTATGCTCAAATGCAAGGTGGCATGATGACATGAGCATGCGGTCATGACGATGCAATGCACAAAAACAACGCGATTTTCTGGTAGTGGTTTTGCGGGATGCCACACAAATGTTAAGAAGCTTCTAGTGCAGCCACTTGGCAATATGGGCTCTGCCTGGACTACATAGGTTGCAAAAACTTAGCCATTTGGACAGTTGGTGGTAGTGGGATGATAGGTTGGAACGCGTCCATTTGGTCTAAGGGAAGGCTTCTGAAAGGTCCTGTCTTGGTGAAATCAAGTCTGGTGGGGAAAGTGCACAACCTCTGCAGATGGAAGAATCTAAGTACTTAGCCATGTCCCTGGTATTGGACAATTTGAGCATCAAGACATGGAAGCTATCAAGAATCTCCTCATCCCAATTTCTAAGTAAAAATTTGTGGTTGAACAAGGGTGAAGGTTCACCAATGTCTATTGGTGATTCCTTGGGTAAAGTTTTTGACAAAGAAAAACTTAGTGTTTTCAACTAATAGGAAAAACCTATTTTGAGAAAAGCAAGCCTAAGCTATACTTAGCCAAATTGCATATAGTATCTGGTCCACCAATATTCTACTAAGGTATAACTTGCCAATACTATTCCAATGTATTGACCCACTGTGGCTGTAACTTGTGATGTTGCAGGTTATTCTGATGAGGATTAGGAGTCATGAGTCTACACTCAACATGTTTGCCTGTGACACATGAAGATGAAGACTTATTTATCTATTTACTTATTTAAACTCTTGTACTAGGCCTTTGGCCATGGAGTTGTAAAGACTATGTTTGTCTCTGGAATGACTGTAATAATGACCTTTGTTTCTGTGTACTTCATCTTAAACTGTGGATGCTAGCATTGATCCAGGGACTAGCATTGCAATCACAGGGATCCTTTTCCTTTATAAAGGAGGGATCTTACAGATGGTATCAGAGCACTGTGTTGCCTGTAGGATTATGAACCTAGGATTGGAAAACCACTAAGGAAATTTTTTCAACAACTTCCACACTTGTCTATTCTTCTCGTAAACTTTTCTAATCTTCTTTCTCATCTCTATTTGTAGATGAACTCCATCAACGAAGCCGTAAGGAAGGGACCACTCATGACAATGACTTTGGAGTATGAGACAGAATTTCCCAAGGCTCTCAAGGACCTCATGGTTGCAATGGGAATACATGGTGCAGCTGTGTACAAAGGTTTTCCTGTGATGGATGAAGGAGTTGAGTACTGGTGGGTGCAACTTCACTTGTATAAAAACAAGGAAGACAACCACAAGGAATCAGGATTCTGCATGGTCACCAATTCAGTGGTGCACACTACATTCTTTGATTCAGCAAGGGATGCAGCTTGGAAGGCCATCAAAGAACTTGGTGATAGAGTCAAGTGCAGGATGCTCAACACTCAAAATGACCTAAAGGAAGAGAAGAAACATACCCAAGAGTTGGAGGCTACCAACCAAACCTTAAGAGGAGACATTATAGACTTAGTAATGGAGTCATGTGCTCAAGATAGACTGATTGCTTCTAGAAATATTATGTTAACCAACTTGGCAAGTGAGTTGGGATTGTAACGTACTTCGTTAGTTGGACCACCACTTATCACTTTATTTTCCAAATGTTGCTTGAAATAAGTTGAACCTTGGATGTTTGTAATAGTTTCATGTATGCCATGACTTGTGTGATTTGATTTCCAAAGTTATGCATGTGTTGCTTTGTTTTGTGATTCATCTCTATGTACGTTGATTCTAACTTTTTCTATCTTATAAATAGATGCCTAATGTTATTATCAGCACGGTTGATGAGTTCAAGGGAACTCGCTTTGGCACTCGTATTATTGAGCTCACTAGCCTGCTCAATCTCCCACTTCCTTATATCATGATGCTTCCCCTCACCAAGTTTGAGAGGAAAGACCTTTGGGGCTTCAAGGTCAATCAGCCAGGACGCCAGACTGAGCCAGCCACGGAGGCCATCATCTTCAAGCTCATGCATGATGCAGGATTTGATAGGACGTCTACTAGGGAGACACTCTCGAGAGGTTAGAGGTACTCACTTCCATACTTTTGGTAGACGTGATGAGGATGGTGAGGCCATTGACTTCGAGGACACTTCGAGGGAGACAGCAGAGCCGATTCGTCTATACCTCCAGGACTTAGAGGTTCTTCTTAGGCACGTGGACGCTGATAGGACCAACGTCATGCTCAGCAATGACGAACTCCAGGTGCAGCTTCGTGAGAAGGACAAGCTCTTCGCAGAGCAAGATGAGATAGTCAAGGAGATGGAGGCCAAGTTCGAGAGTCAGGACAGAAAGTTCAAGAGTCAAGAGAAGCGAGTCCAAGATAGGAACAAGAGGATTCGTGACATGACTGCAGAACTGGAGGCCAAGGGCTTCGAGCTCGAGCATCAGCAGACTGTGATTGAGAGGCTTCGTTCTCAGAAGAGGGCTCTCAAAGCCAAGGTAGAGGCCTTGACCACCAATGTCGAGGAATACAAGACCGCTATGGATAATGCAGGTCTTACATTTGTTGAGGAGGAGGTTGATGCCGAGGAGTAGTGATACTACTCATTTACCTTTATTTATCATACTTTTATTGAGTCACAATGATCATCCAACATGTGGATGTCTTGCTATTGGTGTGTTTACTTTTCCAAGCTTGTTGTCTGTGTTGTTGAACTTTTACTACTATGATGCATGTTTGTTTGTGGTTGATATGTGATATATTGTGCATGTTAGCATCTATGGGTATCTCATTCTTATCCTTATTGAAAACCACAGACGCCTCCCCGACGTGCCAATCCCATCACCACCACCACCACCAACAACAACAACAACAACAACAACAACAACAACAAGAACAACAACAACAAGAACAACAACAACAACAACAACAACAACAACAACAACAACAACAACATCACCCCTGAGATGCAGCAAATGATGACAGCTCAGACTCAGCTGATGCAAATGATGACCACGTTCATCCAGAATCAGAACAACAACAACAACAACAACAACAACAACAACAATAACAATAACAACAACAACAACAACAATTAGAACAACCCACCGGGTTTTGACATGCTTACCAGGTTCTTGAGATTGAGGCCAGCAAAGTTCTCAGGAACAACTGATCCTATGGTAGCCAATGATTGGCTACGCTCTGTGAACAAGGACTTGGTAACAGTTGGTTGTACTTATGAAGAGAAAGTCAGATTTGCAGCTCATTTGTTGGAAGGACCAGCAGCTACTTGGTGGGATAACTTCCAGATCACCACCCCCATTGCAGATGTGACATGGGCTATCTTTGAAGATGGTTTCCGTACTGCTCACATCTCATCCGGAGTGATGAGTCTAAAGAAGAAAGAATTTCATAATCTGAAACAGCGCCACAACAGCGTGGCAGAGTATATTGAGGAGTTCAACAATCTGGCGCGTTATGCACCGGATGAAGTTTACACTGATGCTAAAAGAAGAGAGAAGTTTCTCGAGGGCCTGAATGATGAACTGAACCTACAACTATCTGTGGCCTATGTTCCCACATACCAGTCTCTTTGTGACAAGGCTGCTATTTTGGAGAACAAAATGAAACAAGTTGAGAGTAGGAAGAGAAAGCACTCGGACAAGCACAACTCGGGATCGTCTCACAAACGTTCCCATTATGATGATAGTGGAAGCTCAGGATTCAACAAGCATGGGAAATTCAACAAGCACCACAACCACAACCGTCATCATGACAACAAGCATCACCGTATTCATGACAATGACAAGTACAAGAATCACAAAGGTGGATATAAGAGCCACCACAGTGGAAGTGGCAGTGGAAGCCAGCCTGTCAAGAAGGATCTTAGTCAGGTTGAGTGTTTTAAGTGCAAGAAGATGGGCCATTATGCAAATGAATGCCCGGAAAAGAAAGTTGAAGGACCCAACAAGCCTAACCCTTTTCAGAAGGGACAAGTGAACCACATCAATGTGGAGGAAATCTATGATGAGCCAGATGCTGTTGCTGGTAAGTTCAAACTCAATTCTGTTCCAGCATTTGTTCTCTTTGATACTGGTGCATCTCATTCATTCATATCAAGAGCATTTATTGAAAGAAATGAACTACCGGTAGAAACTATTGGGTGTCCTATAAAAGTAAGTTCTCCTGGTGGAGAAATGATAGTAAATTCAGGATGTCATGATCTAGTCATAGAGTTTGGAAAGTATAAGTTTCCCGTTAACTTGATAATCCTAAACTCCCAAGGATTGGATGTCATTTTGGGAATGGAATGGATGACTAAGCACAAGGGAGTGATAGATTGTGCCAACCATACTGTCTCACTCACAACTCCAGAAAATAAAAGGATCAGATTCAAGACCAACTTTGAAGAAAAAAGGAGTAAGCTAAATTCTCTTAAGGGGATTAGCATGGACAGTGTGCCAATTGTGAGTGAATATCCGGATGTGTTTCCGGAAGAATTACCCGGAATGCCACCAGATAGAGATGTGGAGTTTCTTATTGATTTGCTACCAGGATCTGGACCAATAGCAAAAAGACCGTACAAGATGTCAGTTGATGAGTTGAAAGAACTCAAGAAGCAACTTGGAGAACAGTTGCAGAAAGGATTTATTAAACCAAGTTCTTCATCTTGGGGAGCACCAGTTTTGTTTGTGGAAAGAAGGATAGAAGTCAAAGGTTATGTATAGATTACCGTTCACTCAATGAGGTGACTATCAAGAACAAATACCCTTTGCCTAGAATCAGTGACTTGTTTGATCAGCTAGAAGGAGCTTGTGTGTTCTCAAAGATTGATCTCCGGTCAGGTTATTTCCAGCTCAAGATAAGAGAACAAGGCATACCTAAGACAGCTTTCACCACAAGGTATGGATTGTATGAGTATACCATGATGCCGTTTGGTTTGACCAATGATCCAACATACTTTATGAATATGATGAACAAGGTGTTCATGGAGTTCCTTGATAAATTTGTTGTCGTTTTCATCGATGACATTTTAATCTACTCCAAGAGCAAAGAAGAGCATGAAGGACATCTACGTTTGATTCTTGAGAAGCTTGGAGAACATAAGTTGTATGCGAAATTCAGCAAATGTGAGTTTTGGTTGAATGAAGTTGGTTTTCTTGGACACGTTGTGTCAGGAGATGGTGTAGCAGTTGATCCTGCCAAAGTTTCAGCTGTAACTGAATGGGAATCACCTAAGTCAGTAAAATAAGTTCGTAGTTTCCTTGGCCTGGCAGGATACTACAGAAGGTTTATTGAAAATTTCTCCAAAGTAGCTAAACCTATGACTGAATTGCTAAAGAAAGACAAGAAATTTGCTTGGTCTGAAGGCTGTTAACTTAGTTTCCAAGAATTGAAGAAGAGACTAGTGACAGCACCAGTCTTATGTCTGCCAGATTTGGAGAAGGATTTCCAAGTGTATTGTGATGCATCTCATCATGGTTTAGGTGCAGTACTTATGCAAGAAGGAAAAGTTGTGGCTTATGCCTCGAGACAACTCAAAACTCATGAAGTGAACTATCCTACTCATGATTTAGAGTTAGCCTCTGTTGTCCATGCACTCAAAACATGGAGACACTATCTTTTGGGAAAGCGTTGTGAAGTGTTCACAGATCACAAGAGTTTGAAGTATATCTTCACCCAGAAATAAATTAACATGAGACAAAGAAGATGGCTAGAACTCATCAAGGACTATGACTTGAGTTTGCAATACCACCCCGGTAAAGCAAATGTTGTAGCGGATGCTCTAAGACGTAAGGTTTTTGTGAATGGCCTTACTAAGGGAGAATTGTCAGATGATCTGTGTGCCCAATTTAGAGATCTCAGATTGGAGATTGTGCCTGAAGGACATCTCATGTCTTTGGATGTTCAACCTACTTTGTTGGACAATATTAAAGAAGCCCAAAAGACTGATAAGGAAATTGAAGAGATTAAGGAAAAGATTGGCAAGGGAAAAGCCAAAGGATTCCATGAAGACGAACAGGGTACTTTATGGCATGGAAAACATATCTGTGTTCCACAAGATCCGGAGCTTCAGAAACTGATTTTACAAGAAGCACATAACTCACCATATTCCATTCATCCGGGTAACACCAAAATGTACATGGATATTAAGGAAAGATTTTGGTGGAATAATATCAAGAAGGACATCGCCGAACATATTGCTTTGTGTGATGTATGTAGCAGAGTGAAAGCGGAACATCAAAAACCAGCGGGATTGCTACAACCACTACCTATTCCTGATTGGAAGTGGGACAAGATTGGCATGGATTTCATCACTGGATTGCCAAGGACCAGGTCAGGATATGATTCTATTTGGGTAGTAGTGGATCGCTTAACTAAAGTGGCTCATTTCATACCCGTGAAGACAACCTACACAAGTGCTAAGTTAGCCAATATCTATATGAGTAGAACGGTATGCCTACATGGAGTACCCAAGAGTATTGTGCCTGATAGGGGAACTCAATTCACTTCTCATTTTTGGAGGCAATTGCATGAGTCATTGGGAACGAGGTTGGAATTCAGTACTGCATTTCATCCTCAGACTGATGGACAGACAGAAAGGACTAATCAGATTCTTGAAGATATGTTGAGGGCATGTGCCCTAGACTATGGAGCCAGTTGGGATGAAAGTCTGCCTTATGCAGAATTCTCTTATAATAACAGCTATCAAGCCAGTATTGAGATGGCACCATTTGAGTTTCTCTATGGGAGAAAGTGTACCACCCCATTACTATGGAATGGTGTGGGAGAAAGAAGTTTGTTCGGACCAGAACTTATCAAAGAGGCTGCAGAGAAAGTTAAGCTGGTTAAGGACAGATTGAAGATAGCACAGTCCCGACAGAAGAGCTACGCAAATCCTAAGCGTAGAGAAGTCACCTATGAAGTTGGTGATAGAGCTTATCTTAGAGTGTCACCACTTCGTGGAGTGAAAAGGTTTGGAGTCAAAGGAAAATTGGCCCCAAGATATGTTGGACCATTCAAGATTCTGAGTCGTAAAGGAGAAGTTGCTTATGAGATTGAATTGCCAGAGTCCTTGTCAGCTGTTCATAATGTGTTTCATGTGAGTCAGCTTAAGAAATGTCATCCAGAAATGGAAGAAACTTCTTTGAAGGATACTATACCTTTGGAAGAAGTCCAATTGGAAAGTGATCTTACTTATGAAGAGAAACCAATCAAGATTCTTGAAACTGCAGAAAGAGTTACTCGGACTAAGACCATCAAGTTCTACAAAGTTCAATGGAACCACCATTCCGAAGAGGAAGCAACATGGGAAAGAGAAAATGATCTTCAGAAAGACCACCCTCACCTATTTGCTAGCCAATCCGAATCTCGAGGGTGAGATTCACCTTAAGGGGGTTAGATTTGTAACATCCCTAAAATCATGTTTCTAACTCATGCATATCATCCATGCATCCATGATCATTTAGGGTTTCATTTCAAAATCATTTCAAAACAGGAGCATATGTGCTCATTATTTTTATGTATGAATGCTCTAGCCTTTGTGCTACTTACTATTGAGAATAGTACTTTTATTCTTTCTGTTTTGTGTTAGAATCCTAACTTAAGGGATTTCAAAAGCTTGAGCAAAGTTTCAAAACAAAAATATGAAATAAAACTAAATCTATGCCTTTTATCACATCTCATAAAGATTTGGTTTTATTCTTATTTTCAAATAACCCAAGGGTGATTGTGTGAACAGTGGTGTTTGACTCATATTTGAGTACAAGATTCACTATACAAAAATCTTGAGAAAGTTTGAATTCAAACTGAATTGAAATGATGGTTGAAAATCATTTTTAGAAAATCAAACAGAAAAAGAAAAGGAATAAAGGAAAAAATATAAGCAGCCAGCCATTCTGGCCCAACCCAGCCCAAATCGTCCAGCTAGCCCAGCAGCACCCCCACCGCGAAGCGTTTTCTTTACTCGCACCCGCACCCACTGGGTCGCTGACAGCCTGGATCCATCCCCACACCTTTTCTTTCGCTGACGACTGGGCCTCACTGCCGCGTCACCCTTCGTCCTCAATCAGCGCCGACGACCACCTCGCTGCTGCCGTTTCCCCGCACTGATGCTGCGCTTAAATTGCATTGATACGGCGAGAGATTTCCGCCCCCGTTCTGGCTACTTAACCCCCCCCCCTCGCCGCTCATTTCCCCTCACCTAGCATAGACGCAACGCCACCAGGCTGCCCGCAATTTGAATTGCACCGCCGCTGTACCGAGAGACTCCGGCGAGCCATCACGGTGAGTAGCAGGCGCCCCTTGATTTCTAATTCATGCGAGCTGCTTTGCAATCATCCTGCGCATCTTCTCATACCTCTGTTTCTTTCTGAATCACCCTAGAACGTCGCCATCGTCCACCTCTGAAAGCGACTGAAGCTCACCTCGACTCCGGCGACTAAATTCGGTGAGCCTCGTGTTCCCCTCTGTTTCTGAATCACACGAGCATGTTAGCCTTCATCTAGCGCACCTTCTGACACTTTTTTTGGATCCTCGTGCCCCAGAACGTCGCCTTCGACTCCGTCAGAGAGCATCCGACGCCGCCAGCAACTCCGACGAGCTCGTGCTGCTGTGTCTGTGCGCCCCGACCCTGCCCGTCCACACGTTGAGCTCCAGCACACCGCTGCGAGCCTGGTAAGCATCTCCGACGACCCCAAACCCCCCTGTAGCCACCGCGCCACCGTGGACAGAGCCGCCGCCGCCAGTCACCACCGCTAGCACCGCCAGAGTATGGTCGCTTGATCGCGGACCGTTAGATCTGGATCCATCGGCTGCGTTAGATTTATTTAGCGAAGGGGTACGCGTTAGATCTGGCCGTGCATCTTCATTTAAATCGTGTGGCTCTCGTTGATCGATCCGCCCGAACCGGCACCAACTAATAGGAACACGCCGCGTGTCTGCTAGTTTGATTTAAATTTCTGATTTGAATCTATTGAATGTTTAAACTTGTTTTAATCATAACTTTTGATTCCCACGTCCAAATTTGATGAATTTTATATCAATGGAATCAGGAGAGAAAGCCCTTTCCAAATATGTAATGTGTTTAATGTTTTGCTTCTATTAAAATGGTTTTATTTACAGAAACATGTGTAGGCCTATTTTGTGTATATAAATTATTTGAGAAATGTTTTAGTGTTCAAATAAAGGTTGTTTGGCAAGTTTTGGACTTGTTTATGAACCAGTACTGTGCAATTGTCTTGTTGAGTTTAGAAAATCATCACATAGCATATTGCATGCATCCATATATTTTTGTTTGTATTTATTTTGTATGTGATTTGTTGCTATGATTTTATGTGTAGATTTTGGTGCAAATAGTGATAGTGATTGTGAGGAGTGTAGCTACTCTCCAAACTACCAAGGCAAGTGGTGCTTCATGATTTTATCCCTATGTTTTTCTACTATGCATTAGAAATATTTTGCTAGTCTTGCATGGTTATATTTTGCTTATATGCTATGCTTGGGAAATCCTAGTAGTTGTAGAATTGCTAGAAATTTCTAAGTTAAGATGCTTATCTATGCCATGCTTAGCCTAGCTAGTAGCAACCAAGGGTGGTGAAATATTCATGCTATGATAAAATATTTCTATTTTGAGCAAAGCAAGCCTAAGCTATACTTAGCCAAATTGCATATAGTATCTAATCCACCAATATTCTACTAAGGTATCACTTGCCAATACTATTCCAATGTATTGACCCACTGTGGCTGTAACTTGTGATGTTGCAGGTTATTCTGATGAGGATTAGGAGTCATGAGTCTACACTCAACATGTTTGCCTGTGGCACATGAAGATGAAGACTTATTTATCTATTTACTTATTTAAACTCTTGTACTAGGCCTTTGGCCATGGAGTTGTAAAGACTATGTTTGTCTCTGGAATGACTGTAATAATGACCTTTGTTTCTGTGTACTTCATCTTAAACTGTGGATGCTAGCATTGATCCAGGGACTAGCATTGCAATCACAGGGATCCTTGTCCTTTATAAAGGAGGGATCTTACAAAAGTTATCTTCTTTTGATCTAGCTTTTATCTCAGCTGCTTTGAATAGGGATAGATATTATAACCTGGGTGCTTTGATAGCTTACCGTCTTACCACTAACCGCGAAAAGGGTGGAATTTGTGGAGGTCTCATTGCCTCTAGGTTGCTAGCTTTCCATGGTTCAGCATAATTTTGTTTCCTCTTGGGCTACTGTGAGAATTTTACCGTTTGAATTATACTTTGTCAAGCGTGGTTGGAGAGGGGGTAGGACTGAGAAAGTAGTATATTTTCCTGCACCTGCTTTGTTTAATTTTGATAACGGGCAAGGATGGTTGCTCACGGAGGAGGAGTTTGACACTTACGTGGCGGAGCTCTCCTAGTAAGAGGAGAATGTTGGAGAGGATGCCGAAGATGATTCGGTTCAGCCCTCCAACATGGGAGAGTCTTCATACCAGCAGCCCTCCTCTGATTGGGGCGCGTCTTCTTCTTCATCGTGAGGGCCTGATTATGATCATTCCTATGATGACCCATCAGCTTGGGGTTACTATCCGCGCTATTGAGCCCCACTTAGGCCAAAAGCCTAAGCTTGGGGGGAGGTATACTGACATCACACTCATCTATATATCATGTTTTGTCGGTTCTTTGTATATCCATTGTTCCGCTTTATTTTTGGTTTTTGTTTCTGCTTTCTTAAAACACAAAAAGACCAAAAATATTTTCGTTGTTTCTCTTGGTTTGTTTCTTTGCTTTTTTAGCTTTGGTTTGCCTTAAAGAAAAATCCAAAAATATTTTTCTTTGTTTGTTTGCTTTGTTTGCTTGCTTTAAAAAATCGAAAACACCAAAAATATTTGTTCTTCTTCTTTGGTTTTGTGAAGTTCTTTGCAGGGTTCAGCAGTCCTCAGTGGAGTTTGGTTTCATATTATTATTCAAGTCACACAAGTGAAGGGCAATAATGAAGATTAAGACAACTTGAGGTGTGGTAAGAGGCTGGTAACGAACTCTATTTGTTTTCATTTTTTTACATATACTCATCATGGTGAGCATGCTTTGTCTATTCATGTAAGGTGTATGTTATTTATGGATGCTTAGTAGTTCTTGCTTTCTTGTGATTAGCTCCAGCTTGCTAATAGTTTGTAGCATGTCATATGAGTGTTTGCTTGCATTGTTCTATTCATAGCTTGGTATGATATTGTGGTATACTCCTCTGAATGTTTCATGTGAATCGACTTGGCACATGCTCATGCATGCATATGACTAAACAATAGTCTGTAAGCCTCGATGATTTATTTTGCCTTAGAGTTCTTATATCATTTTCATGCCATAATTAGTCCTCTTTTGTTGCAAGCATGATTATGATAGTTATTGCTCTCTCATTTGTCGCTCCCTCTCTATTGCTAGCCTTCACTTGCACTAAGTATGAGCTCTAATTGTGCACCCAACTCCTCAAAACCAATATTGCCACAGTGTCCACCATACCTACCTACTAGCATCATTTGCTAATCCCGTGCATATTCATTATGCCTTGTTTTCTTCCAAATAAAATGTTTGACTGTTTTGAGAAAGTTAGTTAGTAAAGCTCTCATGAACTTGATGGCACACTTTATTCCTTGCACTTAATAAACCTGAACCATTGTGACTGTCCATGAAAGTTATATGCTTGCAAATTATAGGCTGGGAGTTAGCAGAACCGTGTTGTAACAGGGAACGCTTTCAACACTTATGGATACATATCCAGTTGATACCATGCTATTTTGTTTGCGGATGTCGTCGGTGTGAAATAAAGGGGAGCTTGTGAGATCATGGAGTTATATATATATATGTGTTAGAGAAACGCCTGGGCCGCTAGCCTAAGCCATGCCTAATCATGGTGGAAACTTGCAGCATAACCATAATGAGCAATCTGTGAAGCATCCTCAATAAAAACCTATGCAAATAGAAAATAAAAAGATCGCTGAGATGCTCATTGTCTACTTGCCTTGTCATTTTAATTATGGGATAGCTCCTGTATCATGTGCAAGGTGTACCCCGTAGGATATTCTCTATGATATGCATGTATTTACAATGACAAGAACTTACAAGTAACTAAAGTTGAGTAGCATGAGGAGCGGCCCTCGTACTCAAGGGACATGAGATTTCCAGTTTATGGTCTGTCAAGCATATAACTCATATTGGACCTCACTTTCACCTTAACAATATAAAGATGCCTATGATAGGGGCAATGAGAGCTCAAAGCTAATGAGTACCTTACTTTCAGCATTTGGAGGCATTTCAAACTTTTCAAAACCTTTTCACCTCCTTGTTGAGTCACCACTTATTCTATGAGCACCTTCTTGAGAGCATAGTTGTCATTCTCAGTGTAATGTGTTTGTCCCAAAACTTGGTTAATTCTATCATGACTTTGATGCTTGTATCTCGGATATCTTTACTTATAGTCTTCACTTGAACTTCAGAGGTTCCTTGGCATTTATATTGTGCTCTACAAACAAAGGCAAGCGAGATACCACTCTATCATACCTTATTATGAGCATTGCAATGTTTCTTATGTTTATGTTTCATGCTACTTATTATTATTGAGTTGGTTTCTCTTCATAGCTTGCAATGACTATTAAGTAGACTTAGTTGCATACTCTTTATTATGAATAAGTATCTACTCCTGTGCTGAGAATATATACATCATATGAAGCAAATGTGTTCGTGAAAGTTCTTTTATCGCACTCCGTTTTCAATTGAATTGCTCGAGGACAAGCAATAAGCTAAGCTTGGGGGGAGTTGATACGTCCAAAACGTATCTACTTTTCCAAACACTTTTGCTATTGTTTCTCCTCTAAACTTGTGTGATTTGGATACAACTAACACAGACTGACATTGTTTTTAGCAGAATTACCTTGGTGTCTAGTTTTTGTGCAGAAAATCAACTATCAGGAAAAATATCGGAAAATATGCCAAAAATCCTATTTCACCGGAAGACTCACGGAGCTAGAGTGCGAGACGGAGGGGCCCAAACCCCCCTGCCGCGGGTGGGACCATGCCACACTTGGAGGGGGTGTGGCTGCCCCAGGCACCCCCTCGTCCTCCCTCTTCACCTATAAGATGAATCTTGACCTAAAAACCGAGGGGGTTTCGACGTTTTTCCAAAAAGAGTTCCGTTGCGCCGCCACAACCAAAAACAGCGATTCGGAACCAGAAACTCCGTTCTGGCACCCTGCCAGGACGGAGAATTTGCAGAGGATCATCACCATTGTCATCACCAACGCCTCTCCATCAATCATCCATGTTTCCCTCATCCATGAGTGAGTAATCCCCCGCTATAGGCTATGGGGATGATAGGGATTGGATGAGTTGTATCATGTAATCGAATAAGATTGTTAGGGCATGGTGCCTAGTATCTCTATTAGTGCTATTTTACTTTGTTGCAACTTGTTGTGCTTAATGCTTGTCACTAGGGCCCGAGTGCCATGATCTCAGATCTAAACTTATTATTGAATCATTATGATAGTATTGTTTGTGATCTTATCTACAAGTTATGTACACATATCATTGTCCGGATCCAAAGGCCTCAAAGTGACAGAAATTGTGACAACCTGAGGGGATGGCTGTGATGTGAGGATCACGTGTGTTCATGGAGTGTTAATGCTTTGCTCCGGTGCTCTATTAAAAGGAGCACCTTAATTGCCAGTAGTTCCCTTGAGGCCCCGTTGCAACGGGCTGGAAGGACAAAAAATGTTGTGCAAGTTCTCATTGCGAGCACGCATGACTATATATGGAGCACATGCCTATGATTGTTTAGTACTTGGATGCTTTGTCTTATTTATCTGCAATTGCCCTAGATCTTGAAGTTACATGTTTAGACTCGTCCATGCAACGCCCGTCCATCCATCCCTATGTCTATCGCGCTCATATCCTACTGTTTGCTGCTACTGTTACTATTGCTCTTGTTCTACTGCTGTTGTTGTTTTGCTTTTGCTACTACAAACTGTTGCTACTGATAAACTTCTATGGGCAAGAACTATTTCCAGGTGCAGCTGAATTGAAAACTCAGTTGTTAAGGCTTGCAAGTATTCTTTGGCTCCCCTTGTGTCGAATCAATAAATTGGGTAATACTACCCTCGAAGACTATTGCGATCCCCTATACTTGTGGGTCATCAATAGCCTACGGCGTGGGATTACTCACTCATGGATGAGGGAAACATGGATGGTTGATGGAGAGGCATTGTTGATGATGATGGCGGTGATCCTCTCCAAATTCCCCGTCCCGGCAGGGTGCCACAACAGAGTTTCTGGTTCTGAATCGCGGTTTCTGGTGGTGGTGGCGCAGCGGAACTCTTTCTATAAAAACGTCAACCCCCTTGAGTTTTTAGGTCAGAAGGCAACTTATAGGCGAAGAGGGAGGTCGAGGGGGTGCCTGGGGCGGCCACACCCCCTCTAGGTGCGGCCTGAGCCCACCCGCGCGACAGGGGGTGTGGGCCCCTTGGGCCTCCACTCCATCTCGTATTCTGGCTCCGTGAATCTTTTGATGAAATAGGATTTTTGGCACATTTTCCGGGATTTTTCCCGATAGTTGATTTTTCTGCACAAAAACTAGACACCAAGGTAATTCTGCTGAAAACAACGTCAGTCCGTGTTAGTTGTATCCAAATCACACAAGTTTAGAGGAGAAACAATAGCAAAGGTGTTCGGGCAAGTAGATACGTTTTGGACGCATCAACTCCCCCAAGATTAGCTTATTGCTTGTCCTCAAGCAATTCAGTTGAAAACTGAGTGCGATAAAAGACTTTCACGAACACATTTGCTTCATATGATGTATATATTCTCAACACAGGAGTATATACTTAGACAATTCATAATAAGGAGTATGCAACTAAGTCTACTCAATAGTCATTGCAAGCTATGAAGAGATTCCAACTCAATAATAATAAGTAGCATGAAACATAAACATAAGCAACATTGCAATGCTCATAAGAGGGTATGATAGAGTGGTATCTCGCTTGCCTTTGTTTGTAGAGCACAATATAAATGCCAAGGCACCTCTTAAGTTCAAGTGAAGACTAGAAGTAAAGATATCAGAGATACAAGCATAAAAGTCATGACATAATTAACCAAGTTTTGAGACAAACACATTACACTAAGAATGACAACTATGCTCTCAAGAAGGTGCTCATAGAATAAATAGTGACTCCACAAGGAAGTGAAAAGGTTTTGAAAAGTTCGAAAGGGTCCCAAATGCTGAAAGTGTGGTACTCATTAGCTTTGAGCTCTCATTGCCCCTATCATAGGAATCTGTACATGGTTAAGGTGAAAGTGAGGTCCAATATGAGTTATATGCTTGACAGACCATAAACTGGAAATCTCATGTCCCTTGAGTACGAGGGCCGCTCCTCATGCTACTCAACTTTAGTTACCTGTAAGTTCTTGTCATCGTAAATACATGCGTATCATAGAGAACCGCCAACGGGGTACCCCTTGCACATGATACAGGAGCTACCCCATAATCAAAATGACAAGGCAAGCAGACAATGAGCATCTCAACGATCTTTTTATTTTCTATTTGCATAGGTTTTTATTGAGGATTCTTCACAGATTGCTCATTATGGTTATGCTGCAAGTTTCCACCATGATTAGGCATGGATTAGGCTAGCGGCCCAGGCGTTTCTCTAACACATATATATAACTCCATGAACTTACAAGCTCCCCTTTTATTTCACACCGACGACATCCGCAAAC
Organism: Avena sativa; assembly: GCA_916181665.1. NCBI lineage: Eukaryota > Viridiplantae > Streptophyta > Magnoliopsida > Poales > Poaceae > Avena > Avena sativa. Next base: position 35,062,185 of record OV702285.1, on the reverse strand, counting down.
AGAAGAGCATGATATCAACTGGATATGTATCCATAAGTGTTGAAAGCGTTCCCCGTGACAACACGGTTCTGCTAACTCCCAGCCTATAATTTGCATGCATATAAATTTCATGGACAGTCACAATGGTTCAGGTTTATTAAGTACAAGGAATAAAGTGTGCCATCAAGTTCGTGATAGCTTTACTAACTAACATTCTCAAAACTGTCAAACATTTTATTTAGAAGAAAACAAGGCCGAATGAATATGCACGGAATTAGCAAATGATGATAATAGGTAGGTATAGTGGACACTGTTGGCAATATTGGTTTTGGGGAGTTGGATGCACTAGTAGAGCTCATACTCAGTGCAAGTGAAGGCTAGCAAGAGAGAGGGAGCGACAAATGAGAGAGCAATAACTGTCATAATCATGCTTGCAACAAAACAGGACTAACTATGGCATGAAAGTGATATAAGAACTCCAAGGCAAAATAAATCATCGAGGCTTGCTGACTATTGTTTAGTCATATGCATGCGCGAGCATGTGCCAAGTCGATTCACATGAAACATTCAGAGGATGATACCACAATATCATACCAAGTTATGAATAGAACAATGCAAGCAAACATTCATATGACATGCTACAAACTATTAGCAAGCTGGAGCTAATCATAAGAAAGCAAGAACTACTAAGCATCCATAAATAACATACACCTTACATGAACAGGCTAAGCATGCCCACAATGATGAGTATATGTACAAAAATGAAAACAAATAGAGTTCGTTACCAGCCTCTTACCACACCTCAAGTTGTATTAATCTTCATTATTGCCCTTCACTTGTGTGGCTTGAATAATAACATGAAACCAGACTCCACTGAGGAATGCTGAACCCTGCAAAGAACTTCACAAAACCAAAGAAGAACAACAAATGTTTTTGGTGTTTTCGATTTTTTAAAGCAAGCACACAAAACAGAAACAAACAAAGCAAAATCTTTTTGGATTTTTCTTAAGGGAAACCAAAGCTAAAAAGCAAAGAAACAAACTAAGAGAAACAAAAAAAATATTTTTGGTCTTTTTGTGTTTTAAGAAAGTAGAAACAGAAACCAAAGACAAAGCGAAACATGAATATACAAAGAACCGGCGAAACATGATATAAAGATGAGTGTGATGTCGGTATACCTCCCCCAAGCTTAGGCTTTTGGCTTAAGTGGGGCTCAATAGCGCGGGTAGTAACCCCAAGCTGGTGGGTCATCATAGGAATGATCATAATCAGGTCCTCGCGATGAGGAATAAGAAGCGCTCCAATCATAGGAGGGATGCTGGTATGAAGACTCTCCCATGTTGGAGGGCTAAACCGAATCATCTTCGGCATCCTCTCCAACATTCTCCTCTTGCTGGGAGAGCTCCGCCACGTATGTGTCAAACTCTTCCTCCATGAGCGACCACCCTTGCCTATTATCAATTAAACAAAGCAGGTGCAGGCAATTAAACTACTTTCTCAGTCCTACCCCCCCTCTCCAACCACACTTGACAAAGGATAACTCAAACGGTAAACTTCTCACAGCAGCCCAAGAAGAAACAAAATTATGCTGAACCATGGAATCAAGATCAAGCCTCTCTATGGGGAACCGATAATCTGAATGGTGAGGCTCTAAACCATGGAAAGCTAGCAACCTAGAGGCAATGACACTTCCACAAATTCCACCCTTCTCGCGGTTAGTGGTAAGATGGTAAGCTATCAAAGCAACCAAGTTATAAGTTCTATCCCTATTCAAAGCCGCCGAGATAAAAGATAGATTGAATGAAGATAATTTTCTAGCAATCTTTCAAGCAAGAACACACTTGGTAATGAAATAGGAAAAATACCTAATGGATGGGAACTAAATGTTCCGAATTTTACCACTTTCCTTTGAGAAGTCAAAACCTTGGAAAATTTCAGCATATAAATCCATAAGTGACTTAGGCCTCTCCTTGATCTTCTCGCAAGATCCCCAATGAGGTACTCTAATTGTTGCACAGAAATCAGCAAAAGGCAGGTCGACAGCTATATTGTATATTTTATAATGGACCATGGGATTAGACGAGGACCAAGTAAACTGGAAGTCCTGCACCACAGCCATGGTTATCTAAACATACTTAGATGGTTCTTCTTCAACAAAGTGTTCCAACCCTGCATTAGTAATCATTGTCTAGAAATCCTGGAAGATTCCCGTGGCTCTCATAAACTCAGGGCATGGATATATGGAAGGGAAGACTCCTTCCTCATGATGAACTTTCATTGGCTCAGGTACCATCAAATCATATTGATTCAGTGAGTATGCACTCATCTTCCTTTCTGAAATTTTTAGACAAAAATCAAACCAAGTGATTTCAAAGTTGGTAAATCATAAGAAACTACTATAGGAACTTGCTAGAGGGCTAAACATGCATCAAAATGAAATCTCTAAGCATAGAACAAGCATGCAAGCTCACACAACTTGACACCTATAGTAGCAAAATACTCAAGATACAATCTACCAATCACAAATCTAATTGGACAAGCGGAGGAGGCATATACCAAGGAGCAATCCCTCCAAAAATCAGCAGCAAAGATGGGTTGAGCAAGGAGATCGAAAATCGGGAGCAAGAACAGAAATAACTCGAGCCTGAGAAAGTTTTCCGGTGTTTTTTGGGAGAGAGAAAGAATTTGGATGGGAGGAGACAACTTGGAGGGCCTCAGGTGGGTCCCACCCATGCCAGGCATGCCCCTGGGGCTGGCCACGCCACCAGGGGGTGTGCTGGCCTGGGGGTTCCCCTAGGCCACTCCAGGTGTCCCTCTACCCCTTTTTTTGAGGAAAATTTATTATGAATTTTCTGGGATTTTTTGGGAAACTTTATTTTTGGCCAATTTTCAGGGTATGAAAATTGATTTTCTCGCAAAAAAGATTTTTTAGAAGAAGCAAAATAAAACTAAAACTAGAACTACAGAAGTTCTAAGACACTAACAAGCAAACAACTAGCAAAACTAAAGCTAACAAGAGGAAGAGCAAAGACTAGGAAGGATAAAAATAAAAGCGAGCAAGTATAACCATAGTGAAAGCATTGTTTTGTTCATTAAAATCCCTTTGTTAACAAGGTTGATCAAGTCTTATTACCAAAACAATCTTATATGAAGCAAAACTTTGCATTCCACAAAGTGATTATGTTACCTCAAACTTGATAGCAATAGTACCAATCATAATAGTTTCAAAACTTTCTTGTGGAATGGGACAATATATTTCTCCAACTTTGATGCTCTCAATATTTTCAATGGAATTCAAGCAATAGCTCTTATCAATCTTCTTTGGGAAATAGATAGTATGATCTTTGTCATTAATATTAAATGTTACTTTTCCTTGATTACAATTGATGACAGCACCTGCAGTATTAAAAAAAGGTCTCCCAAGAATAATAGACATATTATCATCTTCAGGCATCTCAAGCACAACAAAATCAATTAATACCAAGCAATTATGAGCCACTTGAACAGGAACATCCTCACATATACCAACATGAATAATAGTTGACTTATCAGCCATTTTCAAAGATATATTAGTTGATATCAAATTTTCTAGCTGTAGTCTCTTATAGAGAGAAAAATACATAACACTAACTCCAGGTCCCAAATCACATAAAGCAGTTCTAACATAATTATTCTTAATAGAGCAAGGAATAGTTGGTATACCTGGATCACCAAGTTTCTTTGGAACCTTACCATTGAAAGAATAATTAGTAAGCAACGTAGAAATTTCCTCATTAGGAATCTTCCTTTTATTAGAGACAATGCCCTTCATATACTTTGAATAAGGAGGCAACTTAATAACATCAGTCAAAGGAATTTGCAAAAATAAAGGTTTCATCCACTCATAAAACTTGTTGTAGTGTTCTTCCTCCTTTGACTTGTGTTTCTTATTGGGAAAAGGCATAGGTTTCTGCACCCAAGGTTCTCTCTCACTACCATGTTTATTAGCAATAAAATATTCCTTAGTGTACCTAGTGTTCTTAGTGTGCTTCTCAGGTTCTTCCTCAACTTCCTCCTTATCAGGAGCATCATTTTTATCACCACTCTTAGTTTCAGCATCAGAGACAGACATACTATTAGGACCTACAACAGGTTCAGAGGGTTCCTCAACTATTTTACGTTTCTTTTTCTTTCTCTTATGAGGACTACCACCACTTTCAACTTGTTGAGAATCCTGCTCAATTTTTTTAGGGTGTCCTTCAGGATATAAAGGGTCTTGAGTAGCTATACCACTCCTAGTTCTAATTCCATAGCATGTTTATCTCCTGAGGTATTAACTAGCATATCCTTTTATACCTTAGAAAGTTGATCAATTTGAGTTTGAAAGTGTTTACAAAGTATTTTAATATCATTAGCAGTTCTTTCCACAATATCTTTCAACTCATTAATAGCTCTAGAGTTTTCCAATAAATGATTCTGAACTTGTTTATTAAAATTATCTTGTTTAACAATAAATGTGTCAAGTTCCTCTAAACATTGATCAGGAGGCTTACATAATTCTTCTATAGGAGGTATATTCTCCACATCTTCAGCTCTAATACCTTTCTCCGTAAGACATTTCTTAGCTTCTTTCATCACTTCATCATTTAATGCAATCATTCCCCTCTTCTTTGGTGTTGGAGTGGGAGCTGGTTCAGGCACAATTGTTTTAGGAGTAGCAGGCTCAGGTGTATTTAACTTAGTTGAAGTCCAATCATCATAATTCTTGCTTATTTTAGCCATTAATTCTTCAGCATCTGTAGGAGTTCTTTTCCTGAAAACACAATCAGCAAAACTATCTAGGTATATCCTAGAATCATCAGTTAGTCCATTATAATAAATATCAAGTAGCTCATTTTTAGGTAATGGACATCTATGATGTGCATGAATCAAGGCACAAAACCTTGTCCATGACTCAGGCAATTTCTCTTCTTCTCCCTGTTTAAAATCAAAAAGTTTCTGCAAAGTAGCATGTATAGCACTGGGAGGAAAATATTTCTGGAAGAAAGAATCAATCAGGGCTATCAATGGAATCAGGAGGTAATCTATTAAACCAAGCTTTAGCTTCTCCTTTTAGTGAAAAGGTAAGATCTTAGTAACAAAGTACTTGTGCATATTAAAATCATCAGAGAATAAAGCACTCATAGTGGAAAGCTCATTCATATGTGCTACAACATTCTCATTTTCAGTCCCACAAAAAGGTTCTTTCTCAACAATGTCTAAATAGGATAAATCAAGAGAGAAATCATAATCTTTATCTTTAATATCTATGGGAGAGGTGGCAAACTTAGGATCAGAGGATAGTTTAGGAATAATGGTACGTCTCTCAAGGAGACTCTTAATAGCACTAGCACCATGTGTGTTTCGACACTCTTCAATAAATTCATTAGTAAACTCAATGTAACCATCATTAATATCGTATCTCTCTCTAGACTCAGGTGAGCTAACTGGTGTAACAGTGTCTTCACTAGGAGTTTCAGTATTTCCTAGACTAGCCATAGTAGCATCTAGGAAAGGACCTAATGAACCAATCGCATCAAGCACAGAAGAAGTAACATCATGAGTATTAGAAGCAGTTTCAGATTCAGCAGTAGTAGCAGTGTGTGTAGCATGAGTATGTGGTGGTGGTGTAACAAGCTTACTTATAACAGACGGTGAATCAAGAGCAATAGAGGTGTTTAGGACTGTACCTCTTCTTGTAGTGGATGGTAAAATAGGAAACTTTCCATCACGAGACTTCCCCATGATGAAATGAGTAGAAGTGAACAATAATAGATCCAAGTGAACTTACAAATAAAGCTATGCTCCCCGGCAACGGCGCCAGAAAATAGTCTTGATGACCCACAAGTATAGGGGGTCGCAACAGTCTTTGAGGGTAGTATTACCCAATTTATTGATTCGACACAAGGAGAGCCAAAGAATACTTGCAAGCCTTAACAATTGAGTTGTCAATTCAGCTGCACCTGTAAATAGTTATTGCTCACAGAAGTTTATTAGTAGCAACAATTTGTAGTAGCAAAAGAAAAGCAACAGTAGCAGTAGAACAAGAGTAACAGTAACAGTAGTAGCAAACAGTAGGATATGAGCGCGGTAGGAATAGGGATGGATGGACGGGCGTTGCATGGACGAGTCTAAACATGTAACTTCAAGATCTAGGGGAATTGCAGATAAATAAGACAAAGCATCCAAGTACTAAACAATCATAGGCATGTGCTCCATATATAGTCATCCATGCTCGCAATGAGAACTTGCACAACATGTTTTGTCCTGCCAGCCCGTTGCAGCGGGGCCTCAAGGAAACTACTGGCAATTAAGGTGCACCTTTTAATAGAGCACCAGAGCAAAGTATTAACACTCCATGAACACACATGATCCTCACATCACAGCCATCCCCTCAGGTTGTCACAATTTCTGTCACTTCGGGGCCTTTGGATCCGGACAATGATATGTGTACACAACTTGCAGATAAGATCACAAACAATACTATCATAATGTTTCAATAATAAGTTCAGATCTGAGATCATGACACTCGGGCCCTAGTGAAAAGCATTAAGCACAACAAGTTGCAACAAAGTCAAATAGCACTAATAGAGATACTAGGCACCATGCCCTAACAATCTTATTCGATTACATGATAGAACTCATCCAATCCCTACCATCAAGCATAGTAGAAGTAACAGCATGAGTATCAGAAGCAATTTCAGATTCAGCAGTAGTAGAAGTGTGTGTAGCATGATGTAACACCCCCGGTCACTCCGGACCGACGGTTGTCACTTCTGGCAGCTCAATAGGATCTCTAGACTAACCCCACAAACCAACAATAGTCTTTTCTGCACACTTTGTCCTCACTCGTGCGCACCCGATACCCACTTCCCGGTCAGTCACCCATCCTAGAATTTCTCTAGGCCAAGCACACTTAAGCTTAGAGTTCTTTTTGAATGAGCATCCAGAAAAGAAGTTGCAACTTGTTTCATGCGCCAGGGTCTCACATACACCCACCCTTAGAAGATCGACGTCCTCATCGATCAACCACAAGCTAGGAACATCCCCTCTTGGCACATGTCTGTGCGTCCAGTGCCAGCACATTGCCATGTCGTGTCCACTCCGGGCCACACGCGTCATGCTCCACATGTCCCGCCACTGACCCGCACACACCCATTTTAACCGCGAGCATCGGCTCTGATCACTCCGGACCGACGGCTGTCACTTCTGGCAGCTCAATAGGATCTCTAGACTAACCCCACATACCAACACTAGTCTTTTCTGCACACTTTGTCCTCACTCGTGCGCACCCGGTACCCACTTCCCGGTCGGTCACCCATCCTAGAATTGCTCTAGGCCAAGCATGCTTAACCTTAGAGTTCTTTTCAAATGAGCTTCCAGAAAAGAAGTTGCAACTTGTTGGTATGGGTTTCCTATCAATCCTATTGAGCCATGCGCCAGGGTCTCACATACACCCACCCTTAGAAGATCGAAGTCCTCGTCGATCAACCACAAGCCAGGAACGTCCCCTCTTAGCACACGTCTGTGCGTCCAGTGCCAACACAAGTGACATGCCGTGTCCACTCCGGGCCACACGTGCCATGCGCCACATGTCCACCACTGACCCGCACACACCCATGTAACTGCGAGGGTCGGCTCTGATACCACTTTGTAACACCCTCAGATCGGTCCTATGCAAGTTTTAGCGATTTCCGCCAAACCCGCATAGAAACAATTCAAAGGTGCCCACCAGGCACTTTCGTGCGGGTGGAAAACGAAGTAATACCATTGCACATTAGTCCATGATGGAACCCACAGAACAGATATATACATCAACGACTCAAAGAGTCAAGAATACAGACATACAATACAAAGATTCAAATCACCTTGAAACGATAAAACGTTCTAGTACGGACAATATGCAAATTGAGCTAAGAGCCCTGGAGAATAACCAATGGCGTCCATAACCCTGCCCAAGCCAAGCTGGAAGGGTAACCCTGCTAACGACGTCGATCTCAAACCTGCTTCAACAAAAGTGGTGCCGACAAAGGGCAAAAAAAAGAGCGGTCAGTACTGAGTCCAGTACACGGCAAGTCTTAGAATTCGGCGGTCCTTGCCTACATAGGTATGTTGGACTAGAGCGGCAACGCAACATGCACTAAACAATCTATAGAGACTCGATACCACTATGGGCTATCAGAGAGGGATAAGAAAGACCTATTCGGATTCATCCTGATACTAACACCAAACATACTCATCCTGGTATTTCCCCCTCGAGACCAAACGAGGAAGTCCATCGAGGAACTCACACAGTTGGCAGTTTTATTCATTCCGTTATAGTTGCGACAATTACTAGTCAAGTATAGATATCATGAGTCATTCTGATAACATAAGCAGTGGGCCATTTTAGTTAACCATTCCGTGGTAGTTGCAGTACTTACTAGTCAGATACATATAGTGTGAGATATCCCAAACCCAACAGTTGTTGGCACTTTTATTTATTCATTCCGTTATAGTGAAGCTGATTACTAGTCATTACAAAGTCAAATTTATAGCACTACTTTAGTTTTAGTTATCATACAAACAAGTTGATAGGATATGTGGTGTGACAAGTTTACTTATAACAGACGGTGAATCAAGAGCAGCAGAGGTGTTTAGGACAGTACCTCTTCTTGTAGTGGATGGTAAAATAGGAAACTTTCCATCACGATACTTCCCCATGATGAAAGGAATAGCAGTGAACAATAATAGATCCAAGTGAACTTACAAATAAAGCTATGCTCCCCGGCAACGGTGCCAAAAAATAGTCTTGATGACCCGCAAGTATAGGGGATCGCAACGGTCTTCGAGGGTAGTATTACCCAATTTATTGATTCGACACAAGGGGAGCCAACGAATACTTGCAAGCCTTAATAACCGAGATGTCAATTCAGCTGCACCTAGAAATAGTTCTTGCTCACAGTAGTTTATTAGTAGCAACAGTTTTGTAGTAGCAACAACAGCAGTAAAACAAGAGCAATAGTAACAGTAGTAGCAAACAGTAGGATATGGGTGTGGTAGGCATATGGATGGATGGACGGGCGTTGCATGAACAAGTATAAATATGTAACTTCAAGATCTAGGGCAATTGCAGATAAATAAGATAAAACATCCAAGTACTAAACAATCATAGGCATGTGTTCCATATATAGTCATGCATGCTCGCAATGAGAACTTGCACAACATCTTTTGTCCTGCCAGCCCGTTACAGCGGAGCCTTAAGGGAACTACTGGCAATTAAGGTGCTCCTTTTAATAGAGCACCGGAACAAAGCATTAACACTCTGCGAACACATGTGATCCTCACATCACAACCATCCCCTCAGGTTGTCCCAATTTTTATCACTTCGGGGCCTTTGAATACCGACAATGATATGTGTACACAACTTGCAGATAAGATCACAGACAATACTATCATCATGAATCTATCTACTAATTTTTCTTACAGTAGGTTTGTCTTACAAAAATTTCCGCCCGACTTTATTTGGACGGTTTTACCCCTGACTGTTTGAAGATATTACATAGGATGTCACCCCCAAAAAAATCACCAAACGCCACGCTGGGTCAACGACCGAGCAGCCAAGGACTCTGATCCGCCTCGCTGCCTCAGGCAATGAGCTCTTCCGGATCTCCGACCATAGGAGCCGCCGACCTCCTCCGGCTTCTCGCCTGAGAGCTCCGCCTCCAAGGTTAGGTCCCGCTTCCTTCTTTGCCGCCGGTAGCCGGACTCCTGGAGCTCTCAGCCACTGTCCACTGGCACAAGCTCTGCACCACTGGACCAATCGATCTCTGGCCACCGGAGTCGCCTACACTGCCCACTCCTCTGCCAGCGGTAGCCGAGCAAGCACACTCTTCGGTTTCCCGCCGCATGTCTCCGCCGTGACCACCGCCGTGGCGAGCTCCCTTCCACAGGTAACCTACGTTTGCCTATCCTCTGTCTCCCCGCTTCTATTCTCTAGACCGCGGGTCGCATCTCTTTTGTCCCCTTTTCCTCTTCCTGATCCACGGGCGATTTATTTTGGCTATCATCTGCAGTGTCATTTTCCAAGGAGGCGGCGCGATGAGGTTGGAGAAGTTCTGGTTCTTCTCCTCCACCGTCTACCCCGGTCATGGCATCCAGTTCATTCGCAATGACGCCAAGGTACATCCCTTGGCCCCATCTGTTTGTGGTACAGGTGTAGGAATACCTACATATGTATTGACATCTCTAAGGAGCTCTAAGCTCCCTGGAATTGAGAGCCTATAGTTGTTCCACCGTGCGTGTTGCTTCTGTTCCGTGCCTATGGTTGTTTTTTTCCAAAACGCGTGCATTGCTCGTGTCGGTTCGTGCGTACAAGCGGTTCCTGGGTCAAGCAAATCAGCCAACGTCATCCTTATTGCTGCTCCATGACCGCCCCATCATCTTCCTCCCATCCCCTCTAGCCAATCCGGCGTCTCCGCCATCTCTGTCACCCAGCCGGTCGCCGCCCGCGGCCGGTGGTCCATAGCGAGCGGCACGTACCGTGGATTTTTGCGATTAAGGCGTGATTTTCGGCGGGCGGCCTTGGTGGCCAGGTGAGCAGTGGATGGGCTCGGCTGGCTGTATCGGCGACAACATCAGTGAACTTCGTAGTATGTTGACTCGGTGTCAGGCAGTCCGGCGACTGGTGGCTTTGGGTGGCGCTGTGGGTTGCATCGGCATCTTGGTGAGCGGTGGGCGGCCAAGACCTACTCCATCATTTTACAGCGGGCGCACGCCGATGGTCTTCGAGGTAAGGTGCAGTGCCCATTCCTGTGTAGATCTTCTTATTGCCAACAGGCGGATCTGCTTGAACTGTACCATGGGCATCTTTGTTGTAGCCCACGGTTCCTGTATATTCGCGTGTTATGAAGTGCAGTGCATCTTGATGCGTGGATCGTGTATGACTGAAATGGATTCGTGCTCAAATCTGCCGATGCGTTCATGTATCGCAGCCTGCTGAAGGTTGTCGTTGTTGGTGCAGCCCGAGGCTGCACCCTCTCTCTCTCTCACTCGAGCGGAGGTGGAAGAAAAACAGGAGACACAAGATTTTCCCGGCCGGCGCACGCACGCAGCCGTGGGCGCTCATACGCCCTAGTATTTTTCACTTTCAGCTGGCTCAACCGTCATACAAGTAGTACAAGGAGATTTTATAGGCAGAGCACGCACGCACGCAGCTCCCTCATGCCCACGCGCACCACGCGCTCCCAGCGATCCGCTTGCCCAGGCCACGCTCCACTCACGCGCCACAACGCGCAAGACGCGGCTAGCTCAACAGATCACCTCGCTGCCCCGGTTGGCCCAGCCCCAAATGCCGAGTGTAGTCCGGCGTGACGACAACGAAGTATTCCGACGAGTTGCGCGCACGTATAAAAACTAGCTAACAACGATCAACAAGCTAGCTATCTAGCCTGATCAAAAGAACTAGCTCTCTCAACTCACACGAGTACGTACGGGAAAAACAATGTTGATGGCTACAAGGCCCTCTCGGTCCTGTTGTTTGTATTGAGTCTCACGGTTGTCTTACAAGGCTACTATATGGGTGTATATATACCCGGCAAGACACAACGTCAATACGAATAGGTGTTGGACCACTAGTCCTACTCGGAACACATACGCACACGACACCGTTCCGTGTCCTATCGGGATTACTATTCCTAACAATCACCCCCCTAAGCACGATGTGCCCATCTTCACAGCTTGGACGCCGATCCTTTCTCGCATCTCCGCAAACTTCACTCGTCCCAAAGATTTAGTTAGGATATCCGCAAGCTGATCATTGGTGCAAACATAGTTGACTTCAATCTTACTCTCCTCTACACACTGCCGTATGTAGTGATACTTCGTATCAATGTGCTTACTCCTGTCATGATGCACCGGATTCTTGCACAATGAAATTGCAGACTTGTTGTCAATATTGAGCACCACTTGTTCCGCCTCCCGATTGGTGAGATCACCAAGTAGACTTCTTAGCCACACATCTTGACACGCTGCAGTTGCAGCCGCAATATACTCAGCTTCACAGGATGACTGTGCCACCACCTTTTGCTTTTGTGATAGCCAACTTACTATGTTTCTTCCCAAGAAATATGCCACGCCCGAGGTACTCTTACGGTCGTCAATATCTCCTGCCATGTCGCTATCACTGTAGCCAAGTAGCTTCACCTCCTCCTTCTCTTTCGAGTAGACAATACAAAGTTTGTAGTACCTTTGATATACCTGAGTATATGTTTCATGGCTGTCCAATGCTCCATTGTGGGTGCTTCCATGAAGCGACTCACATAGCCAACGGAATAGGCCAAGTCAGGTCTTGTGTTGATGAGATACCTCAAACTTCCTACAACGCTCCTATACTCTGTTGCATCAACCGCAGGTGCTTCACTCCTTTTGCTCAGTTTAAGACGAGGTTCCATCGGAACATGAGTTGGATTGCATTCTTCCATGCCACACTTCTCGAGTATCTTCTTTGCATATGCCTCTTGGCATAGCGTGATCTCACCCAGCTTTTGATGTACCTCGATCCCAAGGTAGTAGCTCAACAAGCCTAGATCACTCATCTTGAATAACTCCTTCATCTGTAGCTTGAACTTTGCAATCTCCTTCTCATCCGCTCCAGTTATCAATATATCATCAACATAGATGCCAACTAGTAGATGATCCCTTCCTTTACCTCGCTTATACATCGCATGCTCCAGTGGGCTCTTCTCGAATCCGAGAGAGATCAATGTATGATCAAGCTTGATGTTCCACGCCCGAGGGGCTTGCCGTAGCCCGTACAACGCCTTGTGTAGCTTCAAAACCTTGTGTTCTTCTCCCTCTTTGATGTATCCCGGTGGTTGCTTCACATAAACTTCTTCTTCTAACTCCCCATTCAAAAACGCGGATTTCACATCCATGTGATGCAATTTCCAAGATTCTTGAGCTGCGAGAGCGATAAGTAATCTCACCGATTCCATCCTTGCAACGGGAGCAAACACTTCTTCGAAATCCACACCTTGCTCTTGCATGTATCCCTTGGCCACTAGCCGAGCTTTGTGTTTCACCAACTTCCCTTCGGCATCCTTCTTGATCTTGTACACCCACTTAAGCCCTATGGCCTTGTGATTGTTGGGTAGATCGACAAGCTCCCATGTATCGTTGTCGCGGATCGACCCCAACTCCTCATCCATAGCCCGACGCCAACACTCCTCCGTATTAGCATCCTCGAATTTCGTTGGCTCCTCGGTGAGTAAACACCGACCTTGTCCTCTCCCTCGCGCACGCGCTGTACGAAGGGTCTCTGGCGGATACAACTCCAGTACACTTCGGAATTTTTCTGGAGTAGGTGGCCGTCTCCTTTCTTCCCGTGCACTTGGAGGAGACGTGGAAGCTGACGTAGTACTTGTTTCAGCGTCTACTGAATTTCCTGCAGTTTCTGTCGGTGTACTGCATGTTGGCGACGTGACATCGTCGCCCGTGTCCACTTCTGGACTGCCGCTAGTCCCTCCTGGATGGGAGTGTGCAGCTGATGGGCCACTTGCGCCAGGGCTCTCGTCCGCGCGTGGACTGGATGGCGACGCCGAGCCTCCAGGTGCAGCGCGTGAGCTGCTGCTCGTGCCGGGACTCCCACGCGGAGATACCTCTCCAGGCGTAGCGCTGCTGCTGCTCACTTCCGGACTTCCATCTTCTGAACCAGCGCCTAAATCCGTAACGCCACGGGACGCCGTTTCTTGATCATCTGCATGCGAATCACTGTAGACTACAGTAAATATTTCATCAGAAATTGATTGTACCGGTTCCACAGAGCCCCAATTCCATGATTTCTCCTCCTCGAAGACGACGTCACGTGTCACCACCAACTTTTTGTTCACTGGATTGTACGCGCGATACGCCTTCGAACCATATTCATAGCCGATCATGACCATTGGAGTACTTCGATCCGCCAACTTGCTAGTATGCCCGGTCACCGTCTTCACATGCGCCACGCACCCGAAAGTGCGAAGATGATCAACCGAGGGCTTGCGCCCGTACCATGCTTCGTACGGCGTCATACCAACTACACTCTTAGTTGGCGCCCTGTTCAGCAAATAGACAGCTGTACTAACTGCCTCACCCCAAAACCTGCCTGGCATGCCTTTGCTCTTCATCATGCTGCGTGCCATGGCCACCACGGTTTGGTTCCTTCTTTCCACAACACCGTTTTGCTGCGGTGAATATGGTGCGGTGAGATACCGCCGGATCCCATGAGCTTCGCAAAACTCCTTGAATTCATTGGATTTGAACTCCCCACCCCGATCGGTACGGAGGGCCTTCAACTTTGCCTCGGACTCCACCTCGGCTGCCATCTTCACAATCCTGAACGCTTGCAAAGCTTGATCCTTACTCTTCAGCAGCACAACCCACATGTATCTACTGAAGTCGTCGACGATGAACAAAAAGTACTTGTTCCCGGCGGGGGTCGCCGGCGTGATTGGTCCGCATAAGTCTCCATGCACCAACTCAAGAACCTTACTTGCTCGATATTGTCCCTCCCTTGGAAACGGGGCTCGCCTTTGCTTCCCAATGAGACAACCGTCGCACACCTGCTCAACATGATCAACACACGGTAAGCCACGTACCATCTCCTTCTGTCCAAGTTTTCGTAGAGCTTGGAAATTTAGATGTCCGTAGCGTGCATGCCACTTCCACGCCGAGTCTTCCATGCTTGTCATCAAACATACTGGATCCGCCCGATTGAGATTGAGGATGTAGAGTCTATTCTTCGACCTCTCCACCTTCATGATGAGCTGCCTTTGGCGGTCATATCCCCACAGGAACTCGTCCTCCAACATGATCTTGCATCCACGCTCCGCGAGCTGACCAAGACTGATAATGTTGGTCTTAAGCTTGGGAATATAGTACACGTCAGTGAGTACCTTATGACCTCCATCCTTCAACTCAAACAGGACAGTGCCTCGTCCTGCAATCTCCACCTTCGACCCATCGCCGAATCGAACAGAGCCTCCAACCGTGAGGTTCAACTCAGAAAACTGAGCCTTGTCGCCGGTCATGTGGTTGCTAGCGCCTGTGTCGAGGTACCAAACGTCGTGAGCCGTCTGCATCCTCCGCGGGAAGACCTTCTCTTCCACGAGCGTGACGATCTCCGTAGCGGACTCCTGAGGAGTTGATTCCTTGGTGGTCATTAACTCGCAAGCTTCGAGCATGAGCATCATCGGTCCATCATCTCCTTCCTTCGCCATGAGAGCCTTCTCCTTTGAACGGTTAGGACACTCCGATTTGAAGTGCCCGAGCTGATTGCACTTATGGCAGCGAAGATTCTTCTTGTCGAATTTCTTCTTTGGCTTCTTCGGCTTGCTGTCCGACTTCTTCGCCGGGACCGAACCATCACCACTGCCAGATGCTTTATCGCTCCTCTCCTTGGCGACCATTGCCTGCCACTGGGCACGTGTAAGCATGAGGTGCTCATCTTGATTCGCGTCGCCGTAGGTGATCTTCATCCGCTCGTCATGCGCCTTGAACCGTCCAACCAGGTCATCCATCGTGAGGGTGGTGAGATCAACGCATTGCTCGATTGCCGACACCACAGATATGTACCGAGGCGGCGCCGCGCGAAGGAAACACATTACGACTGAGATATCTTCCAGCTTCTCACCTTGCGCGCGAATCCCGTTGACAATTGTGGCTACCCTCGAGGCAAAAGCGTCCAGCGTCTCATCTCCTTCCATCTCCAGGTTCTCGTACTTCTTCTGCAAGGTTTGTAGGGTCGCCCTGCGGACGCGCTCGTGCCCAAGATTCAACGTCTTGAGTGTCTCCCACGCCGTCTTTGCAGAATCCTTTGAGATCAGGTGCTGCATCACGTCCGCCGGCACCACGGAGCCGATGGCCGTGAGTGCCTGTCGGTCCTTGCGGTACTTCGGCGTGCCCTTCTTGAACTCGTCGCCGCCGGGATCGACAGCCTCCCAGATGTCGTTGCCCTCCATGGCCCACTCCATCCGTTTCGCCCACGTCGTGTAGTTGCCGCGATCATACCGCGGGTACTGCGACGACACCGATGCACCCGCAGCCGCACCGGAGTACTCGCCTTGATCCTTGCCCGTCATGACCTCCCGTTACTGGGAGATCCTCCGCGAGGCTCTGATACCAATTGTTGGCCCAGCCCCAAATGCCGAGTGCAGTCCGGCGTGACGACAACGAAGTATTCCGGCGAGTTGCGCGCACGTATAAAAACCAGCTAACAACGATCAACAAGCTAGCTATCTAGCCTGATCAAAAGAACTAGCTATCTCAACTCACACGAGTACGTACGGGAAAAACAATGTTGATGGCTACAGGGCCCTCTCGGTGCTGTTGTTTGTATTGAGTCTCACGGTTGTCTTACAAGGCTACTATATGGGTGTATATATACCCGGCAAGACGCAACGTCAATACGAATAGGTGTTGGACCACTAGTCCTACTCGGAACACATACGCACACGACACCGTTCCGTGTCCTATCGGGATTACTATTCCTAACAGCCCCGATACTCTCGCACACGACTCGGACCTCCGAACTAAACCTGGACATACGACGGACTCGGGCACGGCCACATACCGGCATCCGACCTCGACCTAGTCCTAGACCTAGACACGCACACGGACTGGACACACACCAGTCGTGGTTTATTTATCTTTGCTAACAATCTCCCCCTAAGCCACGACCTTGCCGCCCATCCTGACATACAGGACACCGGCCTCTCGTCGACTGCTGCGGGGAATGCTCCTTCTTCGTCTTCGGCGACTGACGCCGTCTTCGCCGACACACGTCGAGCATCTCCTCCTGCGACGAACGCCATCTTCATGATCGTCCCGTGCACGTACGCCGGCGATCCAGTCTTCTCGTACGGGAGCCGTATGCTCATCCGCAAGACTCGGACGTCGCCTTGATACGACGCCACCATGCGCATCAACGCACGACCGCATCTCCATGCTCGCCGCTCCTTGGCCGTTGCGCTGCCCCGCTGTGGCCTCAGCCGCAGCACAACACCTCCATGCCGCCATGTGCACGCTGCACCACGTCGCTCGTGGTCCGCCCGCCCAGGACACGCGCACGGCGCGCTCATACGCACACGACGCGACCGGCGTCCAACGGCCACCACCACGTTTGACGCAGCCTCCACCTTCTTCCTCAGCGACATACGCCGAGCTCCTTCCGGCGCCCAAACGCCTCGGCGCACGTACGCCCCGGCGCACATACGCCGCTGATGCCGTCGTGCTCAAACACGACCGCTGCGCCACCACGCAGCACCTTGGCAGCCTCCGCGCTCGCCGCACGCACGGCGCACAGCACGCCGCCTCCGCATCCGCCGCGGACTCACCGCTCGCCATAACCTGAACCATGAGGCTCTGATACCACTTGTTGGTGCAGCCCGAGGCTGCACCCTCTCTCTCTCTCACTCGAGCGGAGGTGGAAGAAAAACAGGAGACACAAGATTTTCCTGGCCGGCGCACGCACGCCGCCGTGGGCGCTCATACGCCCTAGTATTTTTCACTTTCAGCTGGCTCAACCGTCATACAAGTAGTACAAGGAGATTTTATAGGCAGAGCACGCACGCACGCAGCTCCCTCATGCCCACGCGCACACCACGCGCTCCCAGCAATCCGCTTGCCCAGGCCACGCTCCACTCACGCGCCACAACGCGCAAGACGCGGCTAGCTCAACAGATCACCTCGGCTGCCCCGATACTCTCGCACACGACTCGGACCTCCGAACTAAACCTGGACATACGACGGACTCGGGCACGGCCACATACCGGCATCCGACCTCGACCTAGTCCTAGACCTAGACACGCACACGGACTGGACACACACCAGTCGTGGTTTATTTATCTTTGCTAACAGTCGTTACCTAGCTCGTGTCCATTCAGGTTTCTGCTCTTTTCTCTTCCTTTGGCTATGTTTGGCTATGTTTTTATCTGTCCAATATTGGCTATGACGCAATTCAAGTACTCCCTCCGTTTTAAATATAAGATATTTTAGGTTTGTGAAAAAAATGTACTCCCTCCGTCCCAAAATAGATGTCTCAGATTTGTCAAAATTTGGATGAATCTAGAGTGTAGATTCACTTTAAAGTTGAGTAAACCTATGTACTAAAAGTAATATAGATACATTTGTTTCACGAAGCTAAAATATTTTATATCTTGAAACAGAGGGAGTACTACGGAAGCAACTTACAAAATTATTTGTACAATATCTCTGATTCTGAATGTCACTTCTTGGTGAATTTTGTATTTCTGAAGTATAACCATGGTGTTCTACAAATATATGCCAGCAAAGCTTTGAGAGAAACTATTGTGCATGGCAGCAGATAATTTTTAACAAAAGTACTATAAAACTGTAAAAGGTGAGGCATTGACCATCATAAGTGAAGCACCTGCCTGCTTTCACATGATATCAATCAAATAGTTAGGCAATGATCAGTGTATATAGGAAAAAAGTGCCACACTTGATTATGAATAAGGTTCAGTATGTTCAGAAATAAATCACGCGTTACTAATTAATTGAATCATGTAAGTATGCAACTAGCTTAATTAACCAATGCATCCATATTATATGTTAGTTAGAGGACAAATAATACATACATTTAGGTTAGATGGATTCTCACATGATACATGTTCGCTCGATGTTCCTGTTCATCATGGATTTCGGGATTCATTTTCAGTAAATTAGGTTAGTGTTGCACCATTTGATCTGCGATGTGTACAACCTGGTTGGTTCTTTTTGCCATGAGGGATCTGATGGCCTCGAAGTTTATGGCTGTAACTGAAGCTATTGTTTTGATCCAACCTATATTCCTTCATAATTGTAATATTTCCATGGCAGATAAAGGTTACTCTTTATTATTTACTTTTTGTGGTCTATCAATCTTGGCCTTCCAGGATTTTGGTTTTATGATCATTAGAGAGAAAATCATTGCTTTATGTTTGGAAACTAGAATTTGCAGAAAATATGTTAGGAATAGTGGTTTCAAAGTGTATCCCTTTTAATATTAGTCATACTAGCTATATATTGATTTTAGTTTAGTGAGATTCTTATTTCTTGATATAGAGATGTCCAAGCCAGCTTTTGAATGTGTGATGTCCAAATTGATCAGAAAAGTGCATACTCATCTATTTAGTGTTTCAAACTTCCTTTTAAGTGTCGGAAGTACAACGTATATATCCTTGTAGTTATTTGAGAAGCACGGTAAATAATCTCCAGCATATGAGATATGTAATCTATCTATTTCATGTTAGAAATTTTTTGTCTCTCGAAAAGGAAGTAAACAAGCTTCAAGACTGATAGGTAGGTGCTGGTGCCTTCTGAATTTTACTCCGTAAAACTTATTTAGGCCAGTTATATAGATTATGATAATACATATCTTTTTTTGCGAGGGTTGATATTACATATTTGTTTGTATGTGCCCATTCTTTTTACTCACCAACAGTAGACATAGTGATTTTTTTTGGTTTTTCACTAAACTTAAAATGCATTAATCCGATTAGACTCGATATACATATTAGAAATTCAGAAGACTAGCACAGGAAAGGTAACTTTTTTGCACTCAGTCTTAGAAGTTCAGATGGAAGGGATGTGAGTGCAACTGTGCAATACCAATCTTCATGCTTTCTTCATTGAACTAGAATGAGTTATATAAGTTCTTCTGAGTGATTTATGTATTATTTTCATATGTATAGACATGTGGTATGTGCTACCTCATTGAAGGAAAATGTAGTTGCTCGCATGAGAATGTGAGGTACTGAAGCTACACCTACACCTTCTACTACTGTTACTTCAAACTAGATGTTCAGAGCCAGTGACAAATGTTTCTAAGAATGGGAGCAGGAAGACAACGAGACTAAGGTCAGTTGCATGGCGATTCATCTTTATTTTATATTTAAAATACCGATAAAAAGTCAGAGTTTTCTTTACTATTAAAAGAAATTAACCCCTTTGATGAGAAAATCCCCCTCAAGGGTGAGCAAAATAAAACACGACCAAAGGTTAAAACTTTAGGCAAAGTGGTGATTGTAATGGAATGTGCACAGTATCTACTAACGGATTATAGCTGGATATGTGAAAAGATCTTCATGTGGTACACAATGATGAGCTGTATTGTGAAGGTTGTAGGGTGAAAGTTTCAAACATACTCAAGGTTCACTGCTAGAAAGGTCAGCTTTCCGCTCCACATGGTAGAGAAAGAGGAACGGAACCAATTTCTGAGGGCATTACACAAAAGCTTTTGCTTAGAAATAACATACATATAGTATTTTATTATTTGTAAAAAGAATGAAGAATTCTTTGCGTATTGTGCTCTAATCGTTGCTTCATGTTCTTGGCTATATATGCCGACTTAACCGTTGCAGCTATTTAGTACTTACTTTGTTCCTAAACATAAGACATTTTGACAGTTCAATTTGAGCTTCCAAAACATCTTATATTTAGGAACAGAGAGAGTACTTAGTTCATTGGTTGATGAACCTCTTCTCGGTAGTATATTTAAGTTAAAACTATTTTATGATTTTTGAATTGAAGAATGCACAAATGAAAAAGCATCTCTTGCGTTGCAATCAAGACCTATTGAGTACTGAATTATCTGGACAAAGAAGGAAGGAACACCGAAGAGAAGGAAAAATCTGGAAGAAATCTAATGCAGGTTGGGTGAAACTGAATGTGGATAGATGGTTGCTATATTAATATAGCTGGGCGTAAAGCCTGTTTTGAGGAAACTGATTGTGGATGCCAGTTTCAACTCACAACTGAACTTAGGCCCGTGGGGGAGCGGTTCTCTGTGATGGTGATCATGACAATTGCAGACTAACCAATACAGATAGAAAGTGATTGCGCGGCTGTCCTTCATGATCTAAATACTCCAGCTGGGAGGAAGACTGCCATTTCTGGGATCACTGAAGACACTAGACGATCGGCTACAAAGCCTGATAGATTTTAAAATTGAAAAAGGCGGAAGATCTGGGAATCTGTTGCTTATTATCTTGCAAAAACTAGGGTGTAATGTAGATGGTGGGAGTATGTTGATTGGTTCGAGCTCATCCTCGGCGATGGAAGTGCTCAACCCTGAACGTAACCTGAACTATTCCAACTGATCAATATATCACCTGCTTTCAAAAACGAAAGAAAGAATTATCCAGGTGAACAGGCCCATGAATATAAGCACTAAGATGCATGTGGTGTGGAGGTTCTTCCTATAAGTGTTGCTTGGTTGTGAAATTTTGTTTAAATGTGGTGTGCAGCTTTTTTAGCATGATATTACACTCCAAAATTATTTTCGTTTCAAATTATGTCATAGGTTGTTTTTGCTGTCAATACAACTGAACCCGTTATATTTTTTATGAAGTTAATATGTTTAACTTTAAGATAATGATTGTAGCCTTTTGTAATCCTCTTACAATTTTTCACTTTCCCTTACTTTGCTACATGTTTCAAAATAGTTGCAATTTGTTTAGTGGATTTATGTGTGTCTCCTCCGTGTGTTTTTGTGGTTGTATTATCACTTTATGTTTCACGCCATATCAATTATGGGTACATAAATTGGTTATAGGAGTAATTTTCACGCCTAATTACCAAAAAAGTGTTTCATTCCTGTATTTTTCTTAACCATGAATTCAATTTGTCGGGCATGTTTTGGATCAGATGGTATTCACATACTATGCTGAGTGGATTGAGAAGTATTTTTCCATGCCATTAAATGTATTTTTATATCGCCTTGTGATCTGCGGCGCCAGATTGTGCCATCTCTAAATGTTGATTGGTTCATGCGATAGAAATTTTTTGTTTTCCATGCTATGAACCCCTACATATCTGCTCGCCGACGACCTCCCAGTGCCTCCTCTTGCTTCTCCGGGCTGAAGCGCCCGGTTCCCCATCCTGCCCGTGAGGAGCCACTCGTCGGTGACCTCCCGGTGTCTCCTCTTGGTTATCCGGTCCAAATCGCCTGATTCCCAATACCGTGCGTGTGGCGCCGCTCTAACGCGACCTCTGGCGCCTCCTCTCAAGTGACCTTGCCTCGCGGACAACAGCGGGAGCGCGAAAGGCACGTGCCGATAGAGGTGTCAAGGAGGCGGCAGTCGGTGATTCTGGAGGTCGAGAACGAGGGGCTCGGGAGGCCCTGTGGAGTGGCTGGTGACGGGGAACTTCCTGGCTCGATGCGCAAGTGCTACTGGGTGGTTTGAGAGGTGGCGTGGGTGATGGCCTGCTGGGACGAGATAGGGGAAACCGGCAGGGCTCGGGGATCTGCTGCCCATGGCGCACGGCATAGCGCCTCTCTGGCCCGCGAGATCCTCAGGAAGTGGGGCAAGTCGAGCAGGCCAAGAGACACCACCAGCCCGTGGCCGCCCCTCCACCCTGCTCTTCACTCCATCATACTCTTCTACCACATGTGCTCCTACTATCCCCTTGCTCGCTCATTTTCTCGGATACCGGCGCAGCACCTGGCCCGTGTCTCCACGTGCGTCGGCATCGGCGGCAGAGGCATCCGAATCAGGTGCTGGAGGAGGAGGTCGGAGCAGCGGCTGGAACTGCTTCTTGAGGAGGATGTCGGGGACGGGGGAGATCAGGAACACGATGGCTAGTGTGTTGACGGACGCGACCTCGTTGGGCCGTGGCGCCGCTCGATCTGTCCGACCTCGGGTGGGGCTCCTGAGAAGAATACCTATGTAATATCTGTATCTTAGCACTGCTTGAAGTAGTCCAGGTCCCTGATTGTTGATTCATGCGCTTCAAACTCTAGATCACTGATTGATGCCATGGTTGTTGATTTATGCTGCTCAAAATTTGCTTGTGCTTATGCCCCAATGGTTGATTGATGCTCATCTTTTGTGCATAGGCTGTATTTTCCCTCGCCGTGGCTGTCATGAAGAAGCACCTGCCTTCCGCGAGCTGAAGCCGCCAGAAGGCAATGTAGGTAATGTCGCGCTGCCGGGTGGCCGTGTGGCCACAAGATGACTGGGAGGCCCCAATTTCCCCGAAGGCCGCTACAGATGCTATCATGGCATGATTATCATCAATTTTGACTGTGGTTAAATTCCGTCGAGGACACATTTCTGATGAATTGTGAAGAATCAGGTAAGGCATCTCCTGGTATTGGACATTTTATTCTGGAACTCAAGGATAACGCTATGCGTACAAAGCTGGTTAGAAAGTTCAAATCTAATATAAGATTCCATTAGGAGATGGCATGTCCGACTGCCAAATATAAAATAGTGTTCAGATAGAGCCATCCAAGAATTAACTGTTAATTCCATAGCAATAGTAATCGATTATTACATATTTCAAAAACAATTACCCATGGGAGTAACTTTGCATTTTCTTGGTTCCATTCTGGAAATGACGCATCATACTTATTTTTACACTGCTATATGATCTTTCTCTTGGATCGAACACCGACCCTGGTCCTGCGGTTGTTGTGACTACTTGCAGCTTCAGCCCCTACTATGGTTTTTTCTTCTGTCTGCCCTCTGTTCTTTGCATGTACCTGTAATTGTTCTAGTTTGGATGCATGTTTGACTTAAAACCTTGGTTGTAAACATGTCATGGAATGTTTGAGTTGCGAAAATGCCCCGTGGAATTTCTTCGCTTTTCCAGTCACACCTGTCACGCACTAGAATCCATCAGCTGTGTCATCTTGCAATGCGATAAGGCTTAACTGACTTGGCATAAATTTAATATCTATCAGTATGCACGGCAAGTTGACGGCCTTACAAACTTCATGGAGAGGGTTCAGACTTCAGAGCAATACCACGTATGCTTTGCGGGTCAGGAACAACAGGGTCTCTAATAACAAGTCAATTTGCTTGGTAATAAGTCAATTACAAGAGAACATCTACTCAATAAGGTCAAATATAAGCTAAACTTATGGGCAACACGCATGAGCAAGGAAGCTGTATTAGCTTGCGCGGGATGCAGCTGTAGCATTGTCAAGTATTGTATTTAAACAATAAGCAAATTGGACATCAACTCTTGGATCTTTCAGTTTCATGTTAAGCGGGCTATTCGCATACTCCTTTGGGTGGATGGGCAGTTACAAAATAATTCTTTTTGAAGAAGTTATAGAGAATATATCTAAATTTAAATTCGGTGTGATCCCCTATAACACATGATTTCTTTTATCGGTTTCTCGTGAGGATCATGCGGCGGCCAACAAGAACAGGGACCGAGGCGAGGACCAAGGCCGGGTGGTGGGTCAGAGGGCACGTTGCTGCTGGCCGGAGACGGCGACCGGCAAGTGATGGAGGGCGGCGAGCTGCGATTCTCGTCGGAGGGCACGCTGGTGCTGGCCTGGCCGCAGCCGGTCACCGGAAGATAATGGCGAGCTTGGAGCTCAGTGTGGAGCAGAGCTGTAGGTGGCTGTTGTGTGCCGTTTGGAGCGCTAATTTTTTTTAAATAATACATTTTTTATTGATTTTCACAAATAATACGCAAAACTGGGAATTTGCAACTCTGTCGGTCCGTCGTCCGTTCAACGGACGACACAGAGGATTCGTCGGTTGAGGAGACGACCAACATGTCGTCTTTTGTTCAAAAGACGACTAAGTTGTCTTCTTTTCTTCAAAAGACGACCGAGCTATCGGGGTGACAGGGGTTAGCCGCGTCGGCTGTTGAACGGACGACGCATGTTTCGTCCGTTGAAGGGACGACGCGCCCTTGCTATATTAGCTCGCCTGCCCGTGCCCGTCGTCTGCTAGCTCCTTCCAGCTCGCGCGTCTGCTAGCTCCTTCCCAGCTCCTCTCTGGCTCTTCTTCCTCTCTCGCTTGCTCTCATTTTCTCAGCCGTTGCACCGATTTGTAGCCTAGATTTCTATCCAAACTCGCTGCTCTAACACATTAGCAAGCTAGTAGAGTCCCGATCTACTAATGGGATAGCCTGGTGTAGTGATTTGAGGCGTTTTGGTGGAGGGATCTCGTGGTGTTCTTGTTGAGCAATGGCCATGGTGGAGGCTGGTGCTGGGACTTGAGGAAGGTGCATGGTGGAGGTGCTGATCCGTTGACCTGAGGCAGCTGCACGGCAGGACTTCGCACGCTTCAAGGGTAAACCCTAATTTCTTGCTTATTGCAGTCATGTGTGTATGTTCATAGGTAGCGTTTGATGGGGTCTGTTAGATGCAAGATATTTGTAGAGTATTATGTGTCAATGTACCTGTTTTTGACTATT
Organism: Avena sativa; assembly: GCA_916181665.1. NCBI lineage: Eukaryota > Viridiplantae > Streptophyta > Magnoliopsida > Poales > Poaceae > Avena > Avena sativa. The sequence continues at coordinate 35,037,009 of OV702285.1, read as the reverse complement.
TTTGGTATTTTTTAGGTCGAAAATCATGTCAAATAATGTAGTGTTTAGGTTCTTGTATGGTCCTGGTTCCGTCAGAATAAACCAACACGGAGTTGATTTGAGCGAGTTTAGATTTATGGATGAAGTGCTTCAGAATCCTGAAACAGTGCGCGTTACTCAGTTGAAGGGTTGGTTATGTGTTCGTTTAGGGCTCCCTCCTACCCATACTGTCGGTGTGCATGCTTTATGGACTAAGTCAAGGCAAACCCCTAATTTTTATTTAAGGCCAATAGAAGCGCAACAGAAATGGGTCAAATTTGTGCAAGCTTGCCAGAAAAGAGAAGTTAACCCCAGTCTCTTAGTGTTACCTGTGGCGAAAGAGGCTAGGTATGATCATGGCCATAGTAGTCAGACCGGTCATGCTGGAGGTAGTTATGATCATGGCCAGAGTAGTCAGACCGGTCATGCTGGAGGTAGTTATGATCATGGCCAGAGTAGTCAGGGCCAAGAGGGTGGCGGCGGATATGAATCAGGTCACAGTAGCTATGCACACACCGGGGGTGATGGTTATGTATCAGAGGACGGTGGTGAAGGATTAGGGGAAGACGTATTTAGTGGCGAAGCTGATGAGGACGAGATATATGATGGTTTGTTGCAACATCAAATGGAAGCCGGAGACTCAGAAGGCAACAGTGATACGGCTGATGATTCTGGCGAGTCTGATCAAGAAGAGATCGGCCAACCTATTCCGGCATCATGGAATAATGACAACACAACAGCAATGACTGTGAACGATGGGCATGATTCGGCGTGGCATTATCACGCGAACAACATCTTCTGGGTGCATTATATCCTAGCAAGAGACATCTGCAGGAAGCAATTGTTGGGTGGTCAATGTCCATGCAACGGGTCTTGAAAACGAAGGTGTCATCACAACAATATTTGACATTGGTTTGCGAGGAAGCTGGATGTCCTGCAAGGGTGCATGCCCATGTCCCTAGGTATGACACAAACTGGAAGGTCACCGATGTTGTGATGCACACATGCACACTTGAAAGTGTCCTTCAGGACCATCGTAACCTCACGTCAACCCTCCTGGCTAGACTGTTGTACACAGAGATAGTGGAGGGCAAAGCCATGTGGGTGAAAGCTATCATTAACAAAGTTTCTGTCAGATTCCGCTACAATGTTTCATACGGGAAGGCTTGGAGGACTAAGCAAAGGGCACTGGAGGCAAGGTTTGGTTCGTTTCGAGACGGGTATGACTGTGTTGTTAGGATGCTCCAGACAGTGCAGGCTAGGAATCCAGGCACCTACGTGGACATCCAACACTTTACATTGCCACATGAACCTAATTTGAGGGTACTTCATCGAGTGTTCTTCTCATTTGCTATATGCATAGAAGCTTTCACTCACTGTCGACCAGTCATCTGTGTGGATGGTACATTTCTCACTGGCAAGTATAGGGGTCAGATATTGACTGCCATAGGCCAAGATGGAAACAATCAAGTTATTCCACTTGCTTTTGCTTTCGTGGAGAGCGAGAACACCGAGAGTTGGGTATGGTTTTTCAGGCAGCTGAAGATAGCAATTGTGAGAGATACACCGAATGTATGTGTGCTTCATGATAGACATCCAGGTATACTAAGCGCGATAAAGAAGCTCACACAGCCCACTCCTGATGAAGTAACTCCATGGCTGGACATGCAGAGTCGTTGGTGCATGCGGCATCTAGGGGCCAATTTTTTTCTCACAGTTCAGGAACAAGGCTCTTATGAACCTATTCAAGAAGCTTTGCAAGCAGAACCAAGAGTGGAAGTATATCAAGTGTCGTGGCTATCTTGATGACTTCACTAAAAAACATGTGACTCAGAGGAGAGCAGCTAGAGCAGCAGCGGTCGCGGCTCATGCAGCGGCGTTAGCTGCACAGGCAACAACAGGAGCAGCACCACCGGAGGAAGAACCCATTGCCCTTTGTGACTTGCCAGGATTTGACCAACCCGGTACTAGGAGAAGGCCTGGCAGAAGGATTAAAAATTTTCAGGAATGGATACAACACGAGCCTGTAGAGAGGTGGTCTCTGCTGCATGACACTCATGGTGCTAGGTTTGGCGTCATGACTACAAATCTGGCTGAAACTTACAACTTTGTCTTGAGAGGAAGTAGGGCTCTACCATTAACAGCCATTGTGGAGTGTATTTTCACTAGAACTCTGAAGTATTTCAGAGACAGACTCCAGATGGCTCAGATGCATATCATGAACAACCCAAACACGAGGTATTGTTCAAAGATCATGCATTACATGGATGCCAAGATGGAGAAGGCTCGGTCCATGCATGTCATCGTCATCGGTAATCAGGAAAGAAGGTTCGAGGTACGCCTCCCTTCCAACCGGATTGGAACAGGAGAAGAGGTAAAGACACAGGAGGTGAGGATAGGCAACGAAGCCTGGCCAACGTGTGAGTGCACGTGCAATAAACCCAAGCTGTTGCATCTGCCTTGCTCTCATGTACCAGCTGCATGCGGGCTGATGGGTATGGATGCGATCTCGTTTGTGTCTCCTTATTTCCTTAAGGACGCGGTGGTCAATACGTGGACAGGCGAGATGATGGGATATAGGGCATGAGGAAATTTCAATAAAGTAAATCCAGGTGAAAGGGTTTACATCCCAGATCCTGAACTTATGCGGACAGAAAGAGGAAGGCGACAATGTGTCCGCATCCGTAATGATATGGATGAATCTGAAGCCGAAGGCCCTACTAGGCAATGTTTTCTGTGTAATCAATTTGGTCATATAGACACCAGTTGCCACATCTTCGGGACTGGTGGAGCTGCTCCTCGTGGACGTGGCAGCCGAGGAAGAAGAGGCAGAGGAAGAAACTAGATGTGTGGAACTTTGTCTTAAATTTGTAATATGTGTGGAACTATGTCTTAAATTTGTAATATGTGTGGAACTATGTCTTAAATTTGTAATATGTGTGGAACTATGTCTTAAATTTGTAATATGTGTGGAACTATGTATTAAATTTGTAATATGTGTGGAACTTTGTCTTAAATTGCAATATGTGTGGAACTTTGTCTTAAATTTGCAATATGTGTGGAACTAATGTGCAGATGGCGGGATCTTTGCTGAATGCTGACATAGATAGAAAGCACCGGTCGACGGTACTGGATGCTAACCCGGGATCCTTGAAGCACCTAGTGACTCGCACTCCCATTTCGAACTGGTGCATACATCCTGATTGGCTTCAGAGGCATGTGACATTTATTTCTCTTGCTGTTGGGATATTTATGGGCCAATGTGACTAAACTGTTCTGCTTTCTTCTTATGTAGATTGAAGTGGGCTGGGCTCTTACCCTTCGTTCGTTTGGTTGAGGCCACTCGTATGGAGGAGATAGAAGGGCGACAACTTGGGTTCCAGACTAGTCGCTTCCAGTACGACTCGTCTTTGCTCACGTGCTTGGTGGATCGATGGAGGCCCGAGACTCACACTTTCCATTTCGATGGGGAGAGATGGCTCCTACCCTTCAGGACGTCTCGTACTTGCTGGGACTTCCATTGGCTGGCGTGCCCATAGGCCCAGTGGATCCACCGGCAAATTGGGCCCAAGACATGGCCCAACGATTCTTTGGCATCCGTGATGGAGCTCAGGCCTTTGGCCATGACAATCATGGGCCATGACAATCAGGCCGTCAGCAGACTCAGTCCTTTGCCCGGCGGGTCGAGGAGAAGCTGCGGCGTATCTACGCGGCCATCACGTGCACTAGCGTCTCAGACGTCGTTCAACACCGAGAAGCACAACGCCCACCGCGTCACTCGGTGGAGGAGCGCGCCCCATGTCGATCCACGCAGCAGCGCCCACCGCGTCACTTGGTGGAGGAGCGCGCCCCACGTCGATCCATGGAGCAACCACCTTCTCCAGACCATGCTGGAGGCTCAGGATGGCACGAGGAGCATATTTCTCCACCACTCCGCCACGGGCCTCGTCCACGACTCTCACAGCAGGCGCCGCCGAGAGCACCACCTCCAGACCAGGCTAGAGGCTCGGGGTGGCAGCAATCACAGTTTACTTCTGACCCGTGGCAGCAATCGCAGTTTAATATCGACCAGTTGCAGCAGAACCAGATTACTTTCGAACAATGACAGCATCAGCAGCCGATACCCTACATGGACTTTGCTTATCGACCACAATCTCATCCTCATGGTAAGCGTGTCCCTTCCTACTATTGTTAGGTGCAGTATGCCATTGTTTAGTACTTAATTTCTTGTACACTAGCAGGAGACTCCGTTACATGGGACAGTACTGACGACCGTCATCAGCAGACACAGCACGAGCAGGTAGACTGGTTTAGCCAGTATCAGCCAGGTACTCCACCACCTATCCCCACACAGGATACACAGGATGAAGGTGAAGGGTCAACTGCACCTCGCCGTGATGTGATGCCACCCCACAGATATGGATGGAGTACACCGAGGCCTCCGCCACCTCGTCGTCAACACCAGTGATATCTACTTATGTATCAGTCATTTACCTATCTATGTATGAGACATTATTCTATTATTTCATGATTTTATTCGACAAACTACTTAACATAACTTGCAACATAGTTCAACATAACTTGCGGTACATAAATAAGAGTCCTATATATCCCTAGCATGATGCCTTTCCCTTTCCCTTCGATGATGCCTCGCCCTTTCCCTTGGACGATCCCTCGCACTTGCTCTTCTTGGCCTACGTTTTCTTCTTCTCCTGCCTCTTGTCCCACTCAGATATCGCCTTGCTTCCAACGGGTGGCGGCATGAAGATATCATCCTCATCTTCGCTCTCTTCTATCCAGGCCCTACGTGCTATAACCTGCTCCGTCATGTCAGCTTGACTCTTCTTGGCCTGCTCTTTCTTCTTCTCCTGTCTCTTGTCCCACTCAGCTCTTGCCTTGCTTCCAACGGGTGGCGGCATGAAGATATCATCCTCATCTTTTCTATCTTCTATCCAGGACCAAGGTGCATTAGCCCGCTCCATCATGCGAGCTTCACTCTTGAAGGTGAGCTTGTCCCACCTTGCCTGGATCCTGAGAAGCTCTGCTCGTACCTGATTTGGGGTCTTCAGTTTCCACCCTCTTCGATGAAGTGACTTACCAAGAATAACGAGAGCATCATGGTTCGATACCAACGTATCCCAGTCGGCTGGTTTATCGCCTATCTCAACAGTTCTGGCTATGAAGAAAAGCCCAATGGACATATCTACAGGCCAGGGAGACGCGTCGGTCATAGTGGAGAGGAGTGGAGGGAAATGCGAGAGCAAGAAGAGAGGAGGGAAATGAGAGAGTAAGAGGAGGAAGAGATGAACTGGGTTAAAGGATACATCGCGTTGCCCGGATTTATAGAGGCACCGAACCGAATAGGCGGGAAAAAAGGGCGGGAAGTCGTGGCGGGAAAAACGGGCGGGAAGTACTGGCGGGAAAAATTGGCGGGAAGTACTGGTGGGAAAAATTGGCGGGAAGTACTGGCGGGAAAAATCGGCGGGGAGTACTCGCGGAAAAATTCGGCGGGAAGGATTGGCGAGGAAAATAGCGGCGGACGATTATTTAGCGGCAGTACTGCCGATCAGTGCAATTTTGCATGAGCAATGCACCCTTCGTCCTTCCAACAGACGAACAGTGCCGTCGTCTCCTCAACGGACGAAGCACTGAGCCGTCGTCTCATCAACGGACGACAACTCCTGTCGTCTCTTCAACCAACAAAAGTGCTCTGTCGTCCCTTCAACGGACGACGGACCGACAGAGTTGCAAATTGCCAAATTTGCGTATTATTTGTGAAAATGAATTAAAAAATGTATTATTTAAAAAAAATAGCCTTTGGAGCCCTACAAGCCTAGCTCGTTTCTCCTATAGAGATGTGTTGAAGAAATGTGTCTTGTGGAGGATCGGAGAAGATAAACAAGTCTCTTTGTTGTATGAATGGTGGATACATGATATACTGCTTGACAAACTATTCCCTAGGTTTGGGCCAAAATTTGCTTAATTTTGTGTAAATTTGAGTTTGTAGAAATGAAAATAGAAGTACTCCCTCCGTCCCAAAATAGATGTCTCAAATTCGTCAAAATTTGGATGAATCTAGACACTATTTAGTATATAGATTTATCCAAATTTTGAAAAATCCAAGACATCTATTATTGAACGGAGGGAGTACATTTGTGTTAATTATATATTTTTGTCTTGGATGAATGAATGAAGAGAACGCTGACTGTGTAAACTAAATGAAATTGACAATGGAAAAATTGAGGTTGTTACGCGGGTCAATCGATTTTGGGGCATAAATTTAGGCCACAGATTTTTTTGTTGAGAAGTTTATTTTTTCTCCCGTTACAACACACGGTCATATTTCCTATGATTTAATAAAAATCAATATGTTGCAACACACAACTATATGTGCTATATTACTTCAAATTTATGTACTCCCTCCGATCCATATTAATTGACTCACATGGTCTAGATTTAAATGAATTTAGACATTATTTAGTATATATGTTCGTTTAAATTTTGACAAATCCAAGTCAATTAATATGGGCAGGAGGAAGTATCAACTTTGTGAATTATAAGCGGATTAAAGATATATTATGTGGATGATTCAAAAGAAAAAACAGAAGGCATAGGCCTTGACTCCATTATATCATGACTTTTTTATTACTGTTGCTAGAGTTGAACTATTGGTCTACAGAAGCTGTAGCAACGCAAGGGCATTTAACAATAGTTACACCTTATTTTCTTATAGTGCCAAAATACTATTTTCTAGAAAAAAACACAGTACTTAGAATAGGACACCATTTGCTTACCAGTCAGCGAACTGTTCCCCTTCCTCACAACTTCAAAAAATAAAAATAAAATCTAGTTTTTCTTCACATAGCTGATTTCAATGTCAGACGAATCGAGTAATAGAAGTACACACTAAAGTGTGCAGAAGGCGTGCTCCATAACTTTATCTCAACAACGGACGTGGCTCCTCTGACGTAGCTAACCAACCCTGCAGTACACTGACTTTCGGTCACTGACATGTGGGTCCCACCAGTGGTGGTCCCCACTTGTCAGGGACTCAATGGCAGGAGAGGCCACGTCAGGGGATCCTCTTCCCTCAACAACATAAGCGCTCAGATTTCCTGAGCTCTGACTTGCTTGCACTGATCATATAGCACCCACAGAGCTAAGACTACAGACAGTGAGAAAGTTATGCACCAGCATAGCAAATCACAAAAGCTTCAGGACGCGACATGTCCAAATAAACACAGGAACAAAACACAAACGGCCTGCTGGTTTAACACGATCTCCTTACCTTTGTATCTGAATTATCTGACAGCAAACTCCACATCACCTTACATAGGGTACTCAGCAGCAACTAGAACTAGGCCCAACACTTGACACCGGATACTACTCACATATTCCTAAACACCACACTAGAGCTATGCTTGAACGCCTGAAGTTACACATGTTATGCCCTAACCCTCCTTTTGAGCTCAGCAGCAATGGATGGGAAATTGAGAACCAATGCTACATAACCATCAGTGAATACAGCCTGCTTGAAATTTTCCTCCAGAACAAAGAAGTCAATGCACTTGTTCCTCAACTCCTGGCAGTTGTAGGTCTCGGCGCAAGCTAAGATGGTTGCAACTGTATCCACCGACACTTTATCCCATAGCTTCTGGGAACAGATAAACTTCAGTCGGTCAAGTGCGTACCGATCAGCTGCAACGAGTAGATTCTGAATCATCTCAGTGGAAGTTTCCTGATGCTCGTCTTCCGCAGGCAATTCATCCGTGTATATGAACCTTAGCATAGTTCTAAATGTTGCAGGCGTGATGTCGTGCAGCGTGATGGACGACATTGTAGACTCGGCCATGGAACCGAAGAGCTCTGCTTTGAAGACTGGTGAGCGGGCAGCAAGCACTGCTCGGTGAGCAGGGAATGCCTCATCGTCAATGATGAACGACACATCTGTCCCCTCAGTCTGATCAAGCAGACGGCCAAGATGGGTTCCAATGTCTGAAGGCGGCACCGGAATAGGACTGCCATCGATGACCACGATGGTGCATACAAATGTGACGTGTCTCTCTATTAAGAATCTTTTCGCCAGATCAGGTTCCACTATTAGCAACCCCCATTTGTGGGTGCCCTCTCCACTGCTTTCAAAGTTTTGACATAAGTATAATCTAGACTGGTTAGACGGTGTGCCATCCATGCCCAGCACTAAGGCCTCGAAGAAGGCCCTGACACTTCTGAATTTGTTCATGTGCCTGAGGGAGATAAAAATATCCGCGCCGTCATCGTCCCCAAAAAACTCAATCCTCCGGAGGTGTCCCCCAGCAGAGACGACGTCGGAGAGGATGGACCCATTGACGGGAAGCTGCTTGATTTGCTCGTAGTCAATTCTGATCTGCACAGAAGAGCCTACAACAGTGGTCCGCGCCACCGGCTCTGCCATCTTGGCTCGCTTGTTGCTCACTGAACAATTGTTATGCAAATGTAAAGAACGAATTACCGTACTTGTAACAGTTTGGCGAAGCAGAAAAAATGCCACAACTTTGACAATGCTTCATGAGCTAGCGAATAATTCGACCCGGCGAATCGAACAAGAGTAGGAGAGGGCACTCACTGGCTCGACAGCTGCAGGCGGTGGCGATTCGTGCTGAGGCGCCGCCAGCACCTCCTCCGACCTCCCCGCACCCGACCGGGAACCTCCGCCTTACGCCTCTGCCCTGGCACTGCTCGTCGCCTGCAAGGCTGCGATTGTGGCCGCCGCCCCTCACAGCGAAACCCTTGAAGCCTTGTTTGGTAACAGAGGATTTCAGTGTATGATTCACCGTGTTTTTGTTGGATGAATAAATTTCCGTCACCCACCCAATTCCCCTCTCCCACCCAGAGTATAAAACGTGACCCCCACCTCGCGTCTCGAATACTCGTCTAGGATTATATACTCGGGCTTACACAAATGCAAACCGGGCCGCCAAATGGTCTGTAAAGAGTATTTTTGGGTAATAAAATACACGTGAATCTCCTTAAAAGACTATTTTTTCCTTTCTTTTTTTCATTTTCTATTTTCAGATTTTTCTGAACTGTTTTATTTTTGTTTTTTCCTTTTAAATATTTGATGTTTTAAAAGTTCAGATTCGAAAATTATTTTAAATTTTTGTAAATGATTACATTTTGATTTTGTTTACATTTGAATTTGTTCAGATTTTGATTTTGTTTCAGATTTTGGATTTGAAGAAGTAGTGCATCTGAAGAAAAAGATGAAAACAAATAACAATGCAAAATCACCACCCTAACATTAGTGAATCACCACATCTAGATCCAATCAACGCTTACATCCGTCTCATGCCGCCACCCGTACATCGTGGGGATATGATGGTTAGTGTGGACCCAAAAACATTCGAAAGGATGGGGAAACGAGTTTAAGCTCGGACAAATATTCACAGAAAATGACAAGTTGCAAGATCAGCAAGCATGTGTGGTCACGCGTCCTGGGTCCGCCCATGGTGGTCTAATTTTAAGTATTTATACATAGTGCCACATCACATTTAGTTTATTAAAATAAAGTACCATAGTAGGAATTGATCAGAGAGGAAGATTGCAATTATAGTACTCCCCTAACTGGGTTTCCATTTTTTTCTTGTTTCGAACATTCCTTGTTTCATGGTTCTCAAATTGTGAGTAAATCAAAAAAATAGCACTCTCTTTTTACATTGTTAAATTATTGTTTTTAGGGAAAAGAAAACATTTAGAGTCGGACATCTATGTCCACTTGCCTTGCTGGTCAGCGAGCTTGTTTACCCTAAACCCTAAACCATAAAGAAAAAATCTGTTGGTTCAATTCCATTATCACCGGACTTCGACGACACTCTTCGGGCCTTGAGGTCGGCGGCGTCCCCATTCTTGGTATCGACTCAGGCGTGATCCCTCCCCTCGGTTGGTCGCTAGGGTGTTGTTGTGGCTCGGTCGTTTTCCTTTTTTTTCTTTGGGCTTTGATGTGTTGTGGCCCAGCGAACCTGCACTTGTTTTCCCTTTTCGTTGGCCTCAGCCGGTGGGTGTGGATGGATGCTTGTATGAACTTGGTTTTTCTTTATTTATAAAGCGGGACGAAAGCCTGTTTTGAGAGAATCTCATTATCACGGATTTCAGTTACCAGATGTCAAGGAATAGAAGTTTCACATTAAAGTGCAAGATTTATACTCTAAAACTCTGTCATGAAAACATAAGCACTCAGAAATGTGACACTTGCATTGATCATATGGTACTACAGAGTTGAGTCTACTAGATAGCTCGATACTTATGCACCAACATAGCAATAGTGAGCAACTTAAAAGTTTTAGAACACGACACATCCAAAAGAACATGGAAACAAAAACATGCTAATTTGGTGTTACACCCTTAACTTTGTACCGGAGTAGTACAACATCATCCACCTCCCCTCATTTATCATATATAAGTACTTTGTAGCAACTAAGCCCAACACTTGAAGCAGAAGAAGATTCTGGTATCAAGCTCCCAGGCTCCCTGCTTATCAAATAGTGACCGCACTAACCCTCCTTTTGAGCTCAGCAGCAATGGAAGGGAATTTCAGAACCAACCATGCATAACCATCGGTGAATGTAGCCTCCTTGAAGTTCTCCTCCAGCGAAATGAAGTCAATGCACTTGTTCCTCAGCTCGTGACAGTTGTAGGTTTCAGCACAAGCTAAGATAGTCGCAACCGTATCTATCGACACTGTATCCCATAGCTTCCGGGCACAAATAAACTTCATTCGATCAAGTGCATACCGATCAGCCGCAGCAAGTAGATTCTAGAACATCTGAGCAGAAGAGTCCTCAGACTCGTCTTCCGCATGCAATTCATCCGTGTATATGAACCGAAGCATAGCCTTGAATGTTGCGGGCGTGATGTCGTGCAACTTAATGGACGGCATTGTAGACTTGGCCATGGAATCGAACAACTCTGCTTTGAAGACCGGTGACCGAGCAGCAAGCACTGCTCGGTGAGTCGGGAATGTCTTGCTGTCGACGATGAATGACACATCAGTCCCATCGGTGTAATCTAGCAGGCGGCCAAGATGGGTTCCAATATCCAAAAGCGGCATCGGAATAGGACTTCCATCGATGACCATGATGGCGCATATAAATGTGAGGTGTCCCTTTCTTAAGAAATCTTCCTCCATGATGGTTCTCCTGAGGAACTGGATCCATCCCCAATAGTCACCGAAGTCTTTATCTCCCATGATTTTGAAGGTTCCAGACCCTAGTCGCGCCATATTTAAGTAGGTAGATGGTGTGTCGTCCCAACCCATCATCACGGAGGCATGAAAGATGGCCTAGATGCTTTTAGATTTGCTCATGTGCCTGAAGAAGATCGAGATATACTCGCCGTTGTCTTCGCCGGCCTCTCCACGCGGGAAAAACTCAATCCTCCAGAGGTGTCCCCCGACGGAGACGACGTCGGAGTGGACGTGCTTGAGCTTCTTGCTCTCCTCGTAGTCTAGTCTGAACTGGAAGACATAAGAGCCCATAATGGTAGTCCGTCCATCCGGCTTGGCTCGCTTCACTTGTGGCGACGAAACCCTCAAGCCAAGAACATTCGCCGATTTCCGCGGGCATGCAGGCTTCGAAGCTTTAAATCGGTTCCCAAGAGGGTTGATGCCGAGGAAAGTTTTCATGCCTAGCTAGCCCAGAGAAACTTGATCTGATCAGAAACCTAGCGGAGAAGTTGAACACACGAGAGCACACACGTTGGCAAGAAATTTTCGGTGATGCCTACAACTTGTACTCCTAGCTCGCGGGGAGTACTTTCGTCTTTCCTCTCAAATTGCAAACGAACTCGACAGAGGGTTTGCCCAGCACGAGGCTTCCTGTACGCGATACAGAGGGGAGAACTCAGAAAAAAAATCCGTTTTCAAGAAAAATAAATAATTCATAGTCAGTTGATAAAAAAACCTCTTCATTTTTCATATAGCCAAAAAAATAAAGCATATAGCCAAAGTATTCATTTTCAAGAGAATAACACATGCCATTCAGCAAACCAATCCCCCCTCTTCTCAAAACTTCAGGAAAAACAGAACCTGGTTTGTGTTTTTTTACACACGACAGGTCCCATCTGGAATTCTGGATATCACTGATTTCAGTATAAGATGAATTGAGTAATAGAAGTGCACACTGAATTATGCAGAAGGCCTACTCTAGATAGTAGAACTTAGTCCTCTAAGCCCAACACTTACTAAGATTCTGCAATATCAAGCTCACAGGATCCTTACCCAGCAAATGGAGATTGTATACTTGACAAAATATCAGATACTGCAACCTATATAATACAGTAGTAAAAACCAGACTAGAGCTATGTTTGAATGTCCGAAGCCTGAAGTATACTCATGTTCTTAACTCTCTTTTTGAGGTCAGCAACAATCAGTGGGAATTTCAGAACCAACATTGCATAACCATCGGTGAACATAGCCTCCTTGAAATTTTCCCCTTCCACAAAGAAGTCAATACACTTGCTCCTCAACTCCTGACAGCTGTAGGTTTCGGCGCAAGCTAAGATAGTTGCAACTGTATCTACTGACACTTTGTCCCATAGCTTCTGGGCACAAATAAGCTTCAGCCGGTCCAGTGCATACCGATCAGCTGCAGCGAGTAGATTCTGGATCATCTCAACGGAAGAGTTCACATGCTCGTCTTCCGCAGGCAATTCATCCGTGTAAATGAACTGAAGCATAACTTTGAATGTTGCAGGTGTTATCTCGTGCAATATGATGGACGGCATTGTAGCCTCAGCCATGGAACCGAAGAGCTCTGCTAAAGACTGGTGAGCGGGCAGCAAGAACCACTCGGTGAGCACGGAATGTCTCCTCGTCAACGATGAAAGACACATCTGTCCCATCAGTATGATCCAGCAGGCGGCCAAGATGGGTCCCGATGTCTGAAGGAGGGACTGGAATAGGACTGTCATCGATGACCATGATGCTGCATACGAACGTGACATGTCTCTCTATTAAGCAATATTTCTCCACATCAGTAATCTTCGCAAACCGATTACATCCCCAGGAGTCACGGTGCTCTTTATCTCCACGGATTTCAAAAGTTTGCAATGTTTCAATGCGCGATCTGGATATTTTGCTGTCCCTGCCTAACATGAAGACCTCGACGATGGCCTTGACGCTTCTGGATTTGCTCATGTGCTGGAAGAACATAGAAATATACTCGCCCTTGTCGGCCTCATCTTGCCCATGCGGGAAGTACACGATCCTCCAAAGGTGTCCCCCGGCGGAGACATCGTCGGACTGGACGGCCTCCCCGATGGGAAGTTGCTTGTTTTGCTCGTAGTTTACTCTGAACTGGAAGACGGAAGAGGCCAGAATAGTGGTCCGCGCATCCGGCTCTGACATCTTGGCTCGCTTGCTAAACTGAACAATTTTAACCAAACGTAAGAACAAATTAAGGAAGAACAAATTGAGCAAATAAACAGAAATTATCACAAGCTAGGGGATGATTCAACCCGTTGAATCGAGAAAGAGCACAAGAGGGCACTCACTGGCTCGGCAGCTGCCGGAGGTGGTGGCGGTTGGCCTGCTGGTGCGGCGGTTGGTGCTGAGGGGCCGCCGGCCGCTTCTCCGACCTCCCCGGAAACCTCCGCCTTACGCCGTCTGTCCGCCTCCTGTGCCCTGGCGGTGCCCGTCGCGTGCACTTGTGGCGCCGCCCCTCGCAGCGGAAACCCTGACCCTGAGCACAGAACTGTTCTTCGTGGGCTTCACACACGGGAGATGAGTACATGGGCCGCGCTAGGAATGCATCGACTGATCCAACCTCTGGGCTGCCCGGAACTCACGACCCAAAATAAAAAGGACATAAAAGTAACTAAGAACTCCCCACGCGCTATGGGCCACAATCACTTAATCCACTCATCTCACGTGCCATTTCCCTATTAGCTCAATAAAAAATAGTGCCATTTCCCTCGAGTTAGGGTTTATGCCGGTTTTCAACCTTTTCTCCATTGTAGTTCGTGTCCGGGCTGATTAAAGTGTGATCTCCGTATTACTTCCCGGTATTGGTGCACTGCAGTGGGAAGGGAGAATTAGGTTTCGAATTCAGATTAGTTTTTGGGTGTGGGTGCGACCATGTCTAAGAAAAAATCAGAAGCATCATCCAGCAAAGGTGATGGAAGCAGCGGCGGATCCAGGAAAAAACTGGAGGATATGCACACTTCTAATTTTTTTACACTAGTACGATGCAAATATGTCAAATAAATAATATACATAGCTAATTGATTCACATGTTTCTCAAATGCTTTGCATCTTCTCTAATCTCTAAAACCACCTTTCACAAAGGCATCATTGTTTTCTCATTTACTCCCTCCATCTTAAAATAGATGCCTCAGGTTTTGCGAACTTTGAATGAATCTATATACTCCCTCCAACCAAATTAGTTGGCGTAGATTTGTCTAAATCCAGTTGTATCTAGACATGATTTAGTATTAGATTCATCCATATCTTGACAAATCTGAATCAACTAATTTTGGTCGGAGTACTAAATAGTGTCTAGATTTATCCAAATTGATAAATCGACATCTATTTTGAGACGGAGAAAGTATATTTTTTATTGGCTAGCTAACACTAGTATTGAACCGACATGGTAGTAGACTAGTAGTAGGAAAAAAGCTTCAAATTTTCTGGGCGTGCCACGGCACACCCGCTGGCTCCGTCCATGGATGGAAGTCTAGAAGCAATTAGAGCCCAGAGCAGGGAATCTTGATAACGTGGTGTTCGAAGAGAAGAATCCAACGCCCGCAAAGGCTACACGATGGCTGGCTATAGCGAGGGTTTCACAGATGTGGAATACTCGAGCTACTGGTTCTTCAAGAACATAAGATCAGCATGTGAATTGGCTCCATACGTGAAGAATCAATCACTATCCTCAAGAGAACTATTTTGGAGAGAGATTATTTAACAGATAGGCACATCAAGTTTGTACGTAGACATGAATGAGAGGAAAAAATACATTATTTGATCCATTGTCTGAAACTCAGATGGTGCATACATTGCTCATTCTGGGTCAGCATGCTCTCGAATGATTATGAGACGTAGCAACCGGCAGTGGCGGAGGCGGAGGCACGGAGCCACCTCCCAGCGAGCTGGGGCAGCTTCCCGGGCTCAGCCAAGAAATTCACATGAGACGTGCAGTAAAACTTGATTGTTTTACCGATGGTTTTCAGGGGCAAAGGCTAGTTAGTTTGGTGTCTTTGCATTTTGCCAAGGCTCTACAACCATGCTAGCTCCGCCTCGCGTTTTCAGCATGCAGAGGGCTCTCCGCTTCTGCTCGTCGGAGCTTTCCCACCAACTGCACCTACGTTACTTTAAGGATGAGTTCTTTATAGCGAAACTTTTTTTTAATTTTTTTTCTGAGTTATATGCATCCGTAAGGTCGTTAGGACATGCGTTGTTGCAGAGGCTGAGTGTAATTGGTATTACTGTGATATTAATATATACTCTTTTTTCAAAAAAAAACTGCATAGACGTGCCTGGAAGGGATCAATCCAACTCGTTCTTGATCTCAGTCGGGAGAACATTCGAATGGTTATTACAAGTACTGAAAGAGATGATTCATCTCGGGGACACCCAGTACAGGATCTTCAGCTACTTTTGTCTTTGGAGTGTTTATCTTTTTCTAAGATTTCTAGATTATGGGCTGGGTGTGCAAGATCAGAGAACTCAAGTATGGTTAGGTTCGGCTCCTGATGTTCTTCGACTGTATCAATCGGGGAATTGTATTTTCCCTGTAAAGAAAAACAGGGTATTCACTTGGGAAAACAGAGTAAAGGGTCCTTATTATTTTTTTAGGAGAAGGGGGTAGCCTAGGGCGTGTTTGGTAGGTCTCGTGACCCTGACCCGGAGTTGGGGAGCTAAAATCGGCCTGATTAGATGTCCGGCCTCCATCCATATTGTGACCCGCACGTATCAAAGCACTCCTCAGCCAGGCCCGCCATGGAGACGGGTCTAGGAGAGCGCATTTTGATTTCTATGTACCCACCGGTTGCACACGTGGAGAAGTGCGAGAGACGCTCCCTTAACTCCATCCCGACCCTCTCTCAGTATTGTTACCGCTCTACTGCTACAATATGCTTGCTTTTCCCTCTCACGTCCCATCGACAACCGACCATGCATGCATCGCCTCCTCTACCTCCTCCCCGGCCATTTCGGTGACCAAGGTTGCACCCCAGAGGGCTACGACGAGCGCCGAGGCTATCCTGGACTACAAAGCTAGGAATCTTTGGAGTGCGCTGGCACTGATTGACGCGGTCATCGTGCCGGCTATCAACCGATCATCAATATTCATGCAAGGCACACGCGCAATGACGAGGGCATCATCGGTTGACGAGGTTTGCTCTCGTCAATGCCCATTGTTATGGACTTGGGTTTTGGAGAAGATGGGGATGCTGGAGATCGCGGAACGGTTAGTAAACAAGCAACACGGGGACACGAGGTTTACCCAGGTTCAGGCCCCCGGAGGGAAAACCCTACTCCTGCTTGTCTGCTCTTGATTACGGCGGAACCGGTGATTACAGGGGTGCGCAGATGCAATCTGGCGCGGAGGTGTGTATGCGGAAGTATGAGAGAGAGAGGTCTAGGTCGTACCCTCCTGGCCTTTATATAGACTTAGGCAGGTCCCGGGCACAGATCTAGTCGGTTATAGGTTCTAGGGTTTATCCCTTTGAATTTCCTATCTACTCTAGTCTTGCTCTCCAAGGATCCAAGGCGTCATGGGCCTTGGCCACCCGAAAATCTTCATGGGCCGGCGTATATTTGCCGTGGGCCTTCCTTGGGCTGGACCAGGTATGCTGAGATCGTGTACCCGCGGGGTATAACCATGTCAGTAGCCCCCGAGTGTTCAGTCGAATCGTAGATTCGGCTGAGGACTCTTCAATCCTTCGGGTGCAACTCTGTCTTTCAAGAGAATGTGTAGGGATTGTTGATGCATGTGCCTGACTCTCCCGACGGATCAGGGTCAGTTAACTGTCTTAGGACAAAACAACATGATCTTATTCAGGTTCGAGTCCCTCGACTCGAACCCGGAATATATGCTGGCGTAATTCGACTCAGGCCGCGGAGGACTTACAGGAGTGGAATTCCAGTGAATTTAATTAATGTACCCAACGCGTCCGTCGGGATTTTTCGTCGCGCCTGTTGGCACGGGTTTATACTAGCAGAGCACAGTCATGTGCGTTACCAGGCCATCAGATGATATCTGTAGGTCTTATCTTTGCGTCGCAGACACAACATCTGAATTTTGTCACCGCGGAGGTGTTTCGGGTGGCCAAGGAGAATGTTACTCACTTAGCGTTAATTGGGACAGAGTTGCCAAAAAGTTTTTGCATACTGATCCGAAGGATCGCAGTCGAAATTTTATAGGGTGCGCGACCAGCGCTCCCTATGGGAGTAGCCCCCGAGTGTCTGTTCGAGTCGTAGACTCGAGCAGAGACTTTAATTCAGCCGTTGTTCGGCTTCAGGTCCGTAAGACACAAATTTTTCGGATGCTTGAATCCATCCTCCCTATAGGAGTAGCCCCCGAGTCCGTAGTGGAGTCGTAGACTCAACGTAGGACTCGAAGAAACAGTTCAGTGCTGTAACGTGCTATTATTTTTCGGGTGCGCGGCTAGCGCTCCTGATAGGAGTAGCCCCCGAGTAATTGGTCGAATCGTAGATTCGAGTGAGTACTCTTAGCTTTGAAGCCGAAGATAGTTTAGCTTTTGATGACGTCAGTGCTGACAATCGATGACCTCAAGCGTCTGCTGCGCCAGAGATGATTTGACTGGACGAACATGGGTCCCACTTTCTGACCTTGAATTGACCGGTCACACGCAGCGTGGAGATAATTATGGCGTCGCCTCGATTTCCGCGCGTAGTGGACGGCGTGTTAGCGACGGTTCGTTGTGATGTTGACACGTGTATGGCCAGATCCTGCCGTTGACGTTAGGTCTTCTCGATGGACGGTTGTCGTGCATCGTCTTCATCTTTATAATCATTGGGGAAAACTTTAGTTTGTTTTCACCGCAGCTATTCTCGTTTCACTGCTTCCTTGTTCTCTGAGAGTTCTTGCTACACGCTGGAATATCCTTTCACATTTCCTTCTTCCATCTTGCGCTCTCGCCGCCGGCGCCGCCGTATCGCGATGGGGAAGTCGAAGAAGTCTTCTTCTGCGGTTGGTACCAGCGCTGCTGGAGGGAAGAAGAGTGCCGCCGCTACCCGTGTCACCGACGGTGGCTGGCGGCGATCGGAGACGCGGGAGAGTGATCTCCGCAAGCTTCGTGAGCGGGGCTTGATCCCGCAGGATAGGGAGGCCGTCAAACTCCCAGGCAATGAGGTAATCCCCCGTCCCCCCGCTGGTTTTCGGGTTATGTTCCTTTCCTTCGTCATTCGCGGATTTTCCTTCCCAGTCCACGACTTCCTTCGTGGACTGATTTTTATGTACGGTGTCCAATTGCACCATCTTTCCGCCAATTCTCTTCTTCACATTGCTTGTTTTATCACTTTCTGCGAGTGCTGGCTCGGTATTGAGCCGCACTTTGGCCTCTTCCGGAAACTCTATTCCGTGAAGAGGCAATCTGGTTCGAATGGTGTTTATCCCATTGGGGGTTGCATCATCTCCCTCAAACCCAATCTGCTTTTCTTTTCTTTTTCCATGTCCGAATCTGTCCAGTACTAGCGGAGGCGATGGTTTTATATCCGCGACTCCATAGTGCCTGGGCGGGATTTTGGTCTTGTTCCTTTCGACCCCTCCCAAAAGATCGAGCCGAAAAGGTCCTGGAAAAACCAGATCTTGGATGGCGAGGTGGCGGAGATAGAGGCTCTCTATCGTCGAGTGGAGGATCTCCAGTTGATTCCGGAGAAGGAAGTGAATGGTGTGGATATCATCCGCACTTTTATTGAGCGTCGGGTGCAGCCACTCCAGGCTAGGGCGCACCCGATGTTCCTTTATGCTGGCCGCCGTGATCCGACGAGGGTTTCGGCTGAGAAATTTCCCAAGGAGATCTCGACAGGGCCCTTCGTTCGCTGCTGAAGTTCAAGGCTGGAGAGGATATCCCGGGGAAGTTGCTGACTCATCCGTTTTCTTCTTTGCTTCATGTTCCACAGGTGTAGATCCATGCGCGTAGCGCTATTTTCGACTGCATTGTATTTCCATTTGTTTGCTAACAAATTTTCTTTTCTTTGTGCAGAGCTTCAAAGTTCCGGGCATGTCGCCTCCATTACCCGAAGTATTTCCGGATGCTCCAGATAATGATGTGGTGGATTCCATGTCCGAGCTGCCGTCGGCACGGTCTCCAGCTGAAGAGGCCAACGAGTCGAGTGAGGACCACACTCGCAAACGATCACGGAGCTCTAGCGAGTCTTCGGATGCCTCGACTCCGCCGACTCCTAGGAACCCGCTGTGTCTTGAACGTCACAGTGGTGGGCATGGAGGCTCTTCCTCTCCGATTCCTGCCCTTCCCGTGCGGGCTGTAGCACCGCACCCTCCGGCAAAGCGGAAGAAGGAAGAAAAGAAGGAAGAGAAGAAAGAGGAGAAGAAGGTCCGGAGGACCCCTCCTGTCTTCAACCTGAGCGAGCTTGACTCGTAAGTTTCCTTTGTCCTGCATTGCTTTTTCTTGCATGTTTACTTTATACTTGTGCTAATTTGTCCTTGTGCAGGCACTCTTCCAACGACTCCTCCAGCGATGGTGCTCGGGATATGATGGGGGAGTTGAAAGTCGCGTCTCCTCCTCCTCAAACGGTGGCTACCTCTGAGGGCGCTGCTCCGAACCCTTCTCCACAGGAGGTTCAGGTGGTTGCGCCTCAGAATTTTGCCAGCGGTCCTTCGGAGTCGCCATCGGATCATGTGAGTAGCTCTGCCTCCTGCCACGGGGGAAGCCCCCGAGCATCTGTAAAGGAATTTTTGTTGCGTGTTCTTCTTTTGAGTCTCGGGGGGAGCCCCCAAGCGTTTTCGTTTGTGTAATTTGTTTCTGCGCTTTATTTTGGGCGTAGCCCCCAAGTCCTTCACTTGACTAGTATGTCTTTTTCCTGCAGCCTTTTGTGCCGGATGCCAAACGACTGGTGCAGCAGCACCTGGCGCTGGAGGCTAGCCTCAAACAGCTTCAAGGTACTTTTATGCCTTGATGGTTGCTTCTTCTTGTATTCTTGTCCTGTTATCCGACGTTTGTATTTTTTTGACTGGAGAGGAGCACAACACCTCCCTTCGTGAGATTGATGCTCTCAAAAAGAGCCTCGGTCAAGCGGAGAAGAAGGCCGAAGCCGCCGTTGGTGCGAAGGAGCGCCTCGAGCTGGAGCTGGCCACTGCGGCCGAGGCTAAGGAGCGCCTGCAGCGGGAGGCTACGGACCGCGAGGAGCAGCTTGCTACCGCCACGGCTTCGCGTGAGAGAGAGGTGGCCAGCAAGCTTATGGCGGCTGCCAAGACTGTTTTGGGTGAGTATCTTCACCGTCCTCTTTTGGTTTCCTTGTCTTTCTTTTGCGGTGTTGTCGTTCACTCTCCTTTCTTGCTGTTTTAGATGTCGCAGGCATCGAGTTTGATCGCGGTGCCCTGGAGCACGGGAGTGCTCTAGATGATGCTGCTACGGCAGTCGAAGATCGCTGCGGCACCATCGTCGCTTCGCTTGCCAAGGCCAAGGAGGTCCTCAGGCGCTTCTACAAGGAGCTTGTCCCCAGGGGCGCGGCCCTTGATGATGTTGATGCTCCGGCGGAGGCGCTGTCAGCCGAAGCACCTGCGGCGTACAAGCGCAAGCAGAAGGGCATCAGTGCATCCGTCGGGCTGGCAATGGCCTTGGCGGCTGGGGCGGAGCTGGACCTTCCCCAGATCACTTCCCGGATGCCGACGACTGCTGATGGATCCGGGGTAGCCTTCGCTACCTATTATGCTCACTTTAAGTGTTATGGGCCGAAGCTGATTGATCTGCTGGCCGAGTACGCGCTACGGCAACAGGGGGAAGCCAAGGCGAGGCAATCCGGCTCTGAGGCTACTCAGGGTGCTGCGTCTTAGGCGCTGTAGCTATAGGATAGTTGTAGTCTCTTTTGTTGTAATTATTTTGATGAACAAATCCTTGTGCCACGTAGTGGCTTTTGATGCACTTAATGAATTTGTTAAGTTATGTGCTCCTTCGTCTGCGTGTTCATGTCTTTGCCTTTCTGTTGATCTAGGGTCCTTCGGGTGCTGATCCCGTTGACACCTCGCCTGCAGCGCGGCTGCGACCATCCTTGGATGATTCGTCGCAGCTTGCGTTTCTTAGAGAACATGTTCGTAGTCTCGAGAAAGAGTTGCTTGGGGTGCGTGGCCATGCCGATTTTTAGAAGTCCAAGGCGGACCGTGGTGCTGCCAGAGAGGAGTACTTGATGGCGGAATTGCTTCGATTATCCGAGCAGCTTTAGTGTAAGTTTTTTGAGCTGTTGCTCGTTTCTTCGGATGCGCCTGCTGGCATTGCGTCTTACTTTTGTGCAAGTATTGCAGGTGCTAACCTTGCTCCAAGGGAGGAGAAAGAGCGTGTTGCTGTTCGGGTCAATTGTTTGACTCAACAGGACATGGAAGCCGGCGGGTTCTTCTGGATGGATTGTGACCGTGCTATGGTCCTTGCGACGGTGCAAGATCGCGTTCACCAAGTATCGCGGGTGCTTCGTCAAGTGTAGACTTCGCTCGCGTCGGTTCTGCATGTGATGTTTCCGTTGGATGCTGCACCAACAACTCTTTCTGGTCTTCTGTCGAAGTTTCGGAACATGAATCATGTCAAGGAGTTGGTGCGGCATCAGCTCGTCGCAGGAGTGAAGGCTGCGTTGTCCCTTGTGAGGCTGCATCGCCCTAATGTAGATATGTCCGTTGCAGCGGCTGGACCACCCCCTCGACCAGATGGTGGTATGTGGGATATGCGTTCGCATTACGCAGCTGTAGGGCAGTATGCCGAAGAGATCGTAGATCTATTTGAGCAGCGTGCTCAGGTTATTCTTCAGAATAGGTAGTGCCTGTAAAAGAGATAAATGTAAAATTTGTATATATTTGACTAGGCGTGCTTTGCCCTTTGTTATAAAGGTTTGGTTGTTGTTTTAGCACGTAGTGCTTTGTTCGCATACGTGTCCTTTTCGTTAGCCTGACGTGGTCAGCTACTCAGGCGTACATGTGTTATCCTTAGCCGACGAAATCGTGAGGTGGGGGAGCCCCCGAGTGCGTTTGTAGCATGAAGTAAAAGTGCGGATAGAAAAACGAAATTTTTGGGACGAGACACTTAGCTTTATTTATATCGTAATGGAGGAGGTACATTGTTTGGCCGAGTAGCCTTGGCTGAATAGCCTTATTGAAAGTAAGGGGGTAGGTAGCTAGGGGTAGAATCGTCACAAGTGTGCGATGTTCCATGGGTTGGAGTATGCGACTCCAGACTCCACATGCTTGAGGCGATAGGCGCCACCTGGGATGACTTCGGTGATGATGTAGGGTCCTTCCCATGGTAACTCGAATTTCTTCGGTCGCTCTTGCTTGAGTTGCAAGACGAGGTCTCCTTCGACGAAGTACCTTGGGCGCAGTCATTGGCTATGGTAGTTGCGGAGACTCTGCTGGTACACCGCTGACCGAGCTGCTGCTATGTCTCGTGCCTCGTCGAGTGTGTCGACGGCGTCTTCGAGTGCAGCCATGGATTCGGCTTCGATATAAGCGACGACCCGGGGGGCCTGGTGGCGTACTTCGGCTAGTAGCACGGCTTCGGCTCCGTGCACCATGAAGAACGGCGTGTAGCCGGTGGAGCTGTTTGGCGTGGTACGCAAGCTCCATAGGACGGATGGTAGCTCCTTTGCCCAGGCTCCGGCGAGTCGCTCGAGTGGGCTCATGAGGCGCTTCTTGATGCCAGCACCGATTAGGCCGTTGGCCTTTTCCACCTGCCCGTTCGTTTGCGGGTGCGCCATAGAGGCGTATGTGATGTTGATTCCGAGGCCTTCGTAGAAGTCTTGGAATTCTTTGGAGATGAAGTTCGATCCATTGTCGGTGATGATGCTATGCGGTACGCCGAACCTGTAGACAATGGATTCAAAGAACTTGACGGCAGTCTTGCCCTTTTGGTTAGTGACCGGCATTGCTTCGATCCACTTGTAGAATTTGTCGACTGCGACCAGGAGGTAAACGTGCCCCCCTTTCGAGGACCTTGGCAGTTTGCCGATCATGTCGAGGCCCCATTGGGCGAAGGGCCAGGCCAAAGGTATGGGCCTGAGCTCTAACCCGGGTGCATGTGGTTTGTCAGCGAACCTTTGGCACCCTTTGCATCTTCAGACGATGTCCTTTGCATCGTTCATGGCCGTTGGCCAATAGAATCCAGCTCGTAGAGCTTTGGCGACAAGGGAGCGGCTGTGGCATCCCGCAAAACCACTACTATAAAATCGCGTTGTTTTTGTGCATTGCATCATCATGACCGCATGCTCATGTCATCATGCCACATTGCATTTGAGCATCGTCATCATCTTGCATTTGCTTGCATAAAACTATTTTCGGAAAAACCGGTTCTTGTTTTCTAAACGCCCCGTCTTTATTCAAACGCAAAACCCCGGGTCTCTGGATTACTTTGTTTTGTCTGCTATCGGTTTGCAAAAGCCCGGTTGGAAATAAATAAAATAGTTAAATATTTTTAGTGGGGCAGTCGAACGGACCGATTCGACCCGAACGACCACCCCAGAAATAAAATCGGTCCACCCCAAAATCCCTAGTCTACCCAACCTATTCTACCCAGCCCCTCTCCACCTCACCCCCTCCAATCCCTGGTCGCCACGTCACCCTGCCCCTTCCCTCTAACCAACCCCAACCCGCCACATCAGCCCCCACTCCCTCCACCCACACACACACACGCACACAGCACCTGCACCCTCGCCCTGGACCCGGCCCTCCCCCAACCGCACGCGCTCGCGACCCCGACCCCTGATCCCCGTCCTCCTCCAACCACCGGCGCTCCCCGTCGCCGGCACGCTCTCCGCCACCCTCGGCCGCGTCCTCCCCCACCGCCAGCTCCACGGCCCACCAGCACCCCTCCCCTGGCCGCGCTTCCCCGCCGCCTAGTCGACCTCGCCGGTCTCCCGCGTCCCTCCGGCCGTCGCCCCGGAGCCTGCGCCGCCGCCGCTCCCTCTCTGGCTCTCCACCGCCGGTCTCCGCCCCGCGCTAGCCGGCCCCGTCCCGAGCCGCCTCCTCCTCCGTCGTCCGCCGCCGCGAGCCTCTCCACCAAGCCGCGTCGCCGGGCCCGCCTCGCCGTCGCGTCCCTCGGCCTCCTCCGCGGCTCCCCTCCCCGGCCCGCGTGACCGCCGGCGCGACCCAGCCGCCGAGGACCTCCTCGAGCCCGAGCCCCACCTTCGTGCGTCAGCCCGGCCCCGAGCTCACCGCCGCCCTCTGCCTCAGCCCGTCTGCCAGCCTCCTCCATCGTCGTCTGCTCGCCTGCGTGTGCAAGGCCTCGGTCGAGCCAGCGCGGGTCCTGTGTGCCGCTGCCCTGTGCTGCATCTTCGGTTGTGGCCGGTTGTATCTGGAGTGCAAGCCTGTTTGCTGCCTAGGGGTTCTAGTGGGACCGTTTGCGAAGCCAAGATCTACCATGTGTAGCCAGAGCTTCTCGTTGTCAAGATCCGCAGGTTCAAACCGGAACTTCGAGTTAGTTCGCGAGGAACGCTGCCATAGGCCCTCATAAGCACCTCCCGGGGCAGATCCCGTCGCGATATCGCCAAGATCTCCTTCCCGGACCCGACGGCCCCGACGCCTCGATCCGAAGACCGACCCTCCCGAAGATCCGAACCCCCGAACCAAGATCGTCCCGTCAACAAGGTCAACCGAAGTCGGAACCGCAAGATCTTCGCCACTCGAAGTGTTCCGCCAAGAACGCCATCGACAATGGGCCCAAGACCGAACCCGGTGGTTTTTGCTGGACCATCAACAAGATCTACCATGGGACGCCATGACTGGGACCCCGGACCCGAAGACCCTGGACGACAAGTTCTCCTTCCCGGAAGTTTTGGCACTCGCGCGACAAGATCTACTTCCCCGATCCGAAGACCCTAACTCCCGGAGTCCGAGGACGAACCCGTCGAACCCTGAACCAGAGACCGAACCCCGAACCCCCGGACCAAGATCGCCGAACCCTAATGTGTGAACCTTTTCCCGAACCCTATTTTATAAATGCCATCTATATGATTTGTTGCATATTAAATTGTCATACTCGCATGCATATTTGTGTGGTTTGGGGGCCTTACGCCGATTCACCTTATGATTAAATATGGGGCCATATGCGGGCAAATCTAGTCTTGTATTGGCCTCATTTAAATTTGTGTAGCGAACCGGTAACTTATCTCGCCCTATTATTACAACATTTAATTTGCGGGGTAGATAAACAACTTGAACCATTTAATTAATTGTCGGGACCCCGGTTCCGCTTAATAGTGCCTAATTGCATCGCACCTTGCCATGCCATGCATCATACATGCATCATGCCCGATTTTCTACCGTAGTATTAAATATTGCATCCGGTGTTTATTCTAGTGTTTTGCTTCTTCGCGGATAAGGCCGTTGAGTTGATGTGAGCTTCGCCCCGATCTTCGGATGAATCTTCGGCAATGTTTTCAGGCGAGCATCTCCCCCTTTCTACCTATCTTACTTTTATAGTATTTATTCCCTCCTGTTGATCTATTGCTATCTGTGTGGCGATGCTCTAGTTTTCGTACCCGAGATATCCCTTGCCGCCTTATATTGCCTTGGACACCTCCTATTACCTGTTGTTTGGTAGATAGTTGGACTTGCGCGTCGTAGTCGCTTGCTCAAGTGCTGTTGCGTGTCGTCAAGTGCCACAGCTGTTGGTGTATGGCCGCATGTTGATGTTGGAGATGATCATGGTTTTACTTATCGTTCACTTTAATTCCTGTTTAACAACTAAAATTGGAGTAAGTAAGCAGAGGCATCGGTGGGTGATAGATAAAATTTGGTTTCGGACCGCCCACTTGTGTCCCGTAGGACCCCGAGTACTTGATACCTGTTCCTTGAATATTCGCGCTATCCACATACGGGGAATTATGGGCCCCCCTTAGCCAGAGCTTGATTCAGTCTTATTTCTTGGGGCCACAAACTAGTTTGAGGTTTTATTTACGATCCTGTACTTATGCCATGCTTTACTGCTTTATTTACGATTGTGCGAGGAGCACACTGTACTGTTTAGGTAAGCGGAATGTTTTCGCGGTATCGACAATCCCATTTTTGGGTTCCCAGTCGTTTACAGCCATTGACGCAAACCTTGAGTCCGTCTCGGAGCTAGCTTACTTCGTTGCGGGTCTACTCAATGGGGTGGCCCCCTGAAATATTTCTGAATCCTGTGATTGCTTTGTCGTGAAAACCTCGTTGGGTTTTGATTTGGTTTTTCCGAGGTTGATCGTGTGTGTGTTGCTATTTGTGCACCCCGGCCGGGTTAAAACTTTCTGAAAGCCGTGTCCGCGGTTATGGACGACTTGGAGCACAGTATCTCGATCATAGACAACTATAACTAAAGTAGTGCTATAAATTTGACTTTATAATGACTAGTAATCAGCTTCACTATAATGGAATGGCCAATTAAAACTGCCAACAATTGCTTGCTTGGGTTGTCGCTTGCGACCATTGTACCTGACTAGTAAGTATTGCAACTACAACGGAATGGCTAAATAAAAGTACCAACAACTGCTGGGTTTTGGGTTATCTCATGCCAATTGTATCGGACTAGTAAGTGTTGCAACTATAACGGAATGATTAACTAAAACGGCCCACTGCTTATTTTATCAGGATGATTATCTATACCTGACTAGTAATTGCTGCAACGATAACTGAATAAATAAAACTGCCAACTGTGTGGGTTCCTCGGTGGACTTCCTCGTTTGGTCTCGAGGGGGAAATGCCAGGATGGGATTGTTTGGTGTTAGTATCAGGTTGGTGCCGGATAGGTCTTTCTTACCCCTCTCTGATAGCCGTCCGTTGTATCGAGTCTCTATAGCTTGTTTAGTGCATGCTGCCGCTTCAGTCCACCATACCTATGTAGGCGAGGACCGCCGAATTCTAGTCTCGCCGTGTACTGGCCTCAGTACTGACGCTCCTCTTTTTCCTTTGCCCTTTGTCGGCACCCCTTTTGTTTAAGCAGGTTTTGAGATCGACGTCGTTAGCAGGGTTACCCTTCCGGCTTGGCCTGGGCAGGGTTATGGACGCCATTGGTTATTCTTCAGGGCTCTTAGCCCCATTTGCATCTTGTCCGTAGTCGGACGCTCTATCATTTTTAAGGTGATTTGGATCTTGTATATTATATCTGTATTCTTGACTCTTTGAGTCGCTGTTGTATATATCTGTTCTGTGGGTCCCATCGAGGACTGTTGTGTAATGTTATTACTTCGTTTTCCACCCGCACGAAAGTGCCTGGTGGGCACCTTTGAATCGTTTCTATGCGGGTTTGGCGGGTTTCGCTAAAACTTGCATAGGTCCGATTCTGAGGGTGTTACAGAGTGGTATCAGAGCTCAGCAGTTGCGATACCCCACAAGTCCAGCCTGTAGGATAACCTAGCTAACGGCCGAAGTAGAGTGTCAAAACTATTTTTGAAAATCGGTTGGATAGTTCTGATTAGGTCTGATTTTACTCCTTAACCCTCTGTTATTCCCCTCTTATCTCTACGCGTTCTGAATCCGCTCTCTTCTCTTTCTTCGAGTCCAGGAATTCTCGTGGTTGGGTTTCCGTCGTACCTTCAGGGTTTCGCTTCCTCCTCTGATAACGGTGTTCTACCATCCGGTGTTCATGCTGCCTGAGGAATCCATCTACTGTGGTACCATTCTTTGTTCCTTGTCTGTGCCTTCCGGTGTTTTCCGACGCGACGACATCATCTACGCCAGATCCGATGCAGAGTCTGCATTACTCCTTTGTTTCCGAACCTCGCTTGTCGAGATCTTCAGTCTGATTCCGAGAATGGTTGCATGCTTTTCCACTGATTGTGCAGAGTAATAGTTTGGGTGCGTGATGGATTGGCCCCCATGCCGACTACCCCTTCTATTCGTTTTGTACATTGAAGTGGATGAGAATGCATCGGTTCCCTTTTTCTATCGAAGATAGAGGTGGCTTTATTTGTTGATGCCTCTACCTTCGACCTTTTGTTTCCGGCGTGGTGTCTCGACGATCACGGACAAAGACCTCTTGTTAGTGGTGTCGCGAGGATCTACACGAAGCGAGAAGACGCAGATCGCCGACCTTCCTTCCGGTACCATGAGGCGGATCTCAAGGGCGAGATCCATTGTTAGTGGTGTCGAATTGTGGCATCCCGCAAAACCACTACTAGAAAATCGCGTTGTTTTTGTGCATTGCATCATCATGACCGCATGCTCATGTCATCATGCCACATTGCATTTGAGCATCGTCATCATCTTGCATTTGCTTGCATAAAACTATTTTCGGAAAAACCGGTTCTTGTTTTCTAAACGCCCCGTCTTTATTCAAACGCAAAACCCCGGGTCTCCGGATTACTTTGTTTTGTCTGCTATCGGTTTGCAAAAGCCCGGTTGGAAATAAATAAAATAGTTAAATATTTTTAGTGGGGCAGTCGAACGGACCGATTCGACCCGAACGACCACCCCAGAAATAAAATCGGTCCACCCCAAAATCCCTAGTCTACCCAACCTATTCTACCCAGCCCCTCTCCACCTCACCCCTCCAATCCCTGGTCGCCACGTCACCCTGCCCCTTCCCTATAACCAACCCCAACCCGCCACATCAGCCCCCACTCCCTCCACCCACACACACACACGCACACAGCACCTGCACCCTCGCCCTGGACCCGGCCCTCCCCCAACCGCACGCGCTCGCGACCCCGACCCCTGATCCCCGTCCTCCTCCAACCGCCGGCGCTCCCCGTCGCCGGCACGCTCTCCGCCACCCTCGGCCGCGTCCTCCCCCACCGCCAGCTCCGCGGCCCACCAGCACCGCTCCCCTGGCCACGCTTCCCCGCCGCCTAGTTGACCTCGCCGGTCTCCCGCGTCCCTCCGGCCGTCGCCCCGGAGCCTGCGCCGCCGCCGCTCCCTCTCTGGCTCTCCACCGCCGGTCTCCGCCCCGCGCTAGCCGGCCCCGTCCCGAGCCGCCTCCTCCTCCGTCGTCCGCCGCCGCGAGCCTCTCCACCAAGCCGCGCCGCCGGGCCCGCCTCGCCGTCGCGTCCCTCGGCCTCCTCCGCGGCTCCCCTCCCCGGCCCGCGTGACCGCCGGCGCGACCCAGCCGCCGAGGACCTCCTCGAGCCCGAGCCCCACCTTCGTGCGTCGGCCCGGCCCCGAGCTCACCGCCGCCCTCTGCCTCAGCCCGTCTGCCAGCCTCCTCCATCATCGTCTGCTCGCCTGCGTGTGCAAGGCCTCGGTCGAGCCAGCGCGGGTCCTGTGTGCCGCTGCCCTGTGCTGCATCTTCGGTTGTGGCCGGTTGTATCTGGAGTGCAAGCCTGTTTGCTGCCTAGGGGTTCTAGTGGGACCGTTTGCGAAGCCAAGATCTACCATGTGTAGCCAGAGCTTCTCGTTGTCAAGATCCGCAGGTTCAAACCGGAACTTCGGGTTAGTTCGCGAGGAACGCTGCCATAGGCCCTCATAAGCACCTCCCGGGGCAGATCCCGTCGCGATATCGCCAAGATCTCCTTCCCGGACCCGACGGCCCCGACGCCTCGATCCGAAGACCGACCCTCCCGAAGATCCGAACCCCCGAACCAAGATCGTCCCGTCAACAAGGTCAACCGAAGTCGGAACCGCAAGATCTTCGCCACTCGAAGTGTTCCGCCAAGAACGCCATCGACAATGGGCCCAAGACCGAACCCGGTGGTTTTTGCTGGACCATCAACAAGATCTACCATGGGACGCCATGACTGGGACCCCGGACCCGAAGACCCTGGACGACAAGTTCTCCTTCCCGGAAGTTTTGGCACTCGCGCGACAAGATCTACTTCCCCGATCCGAAGACCCTAACTCCCGGAGTCCGAGGACGAACCCGTCGAACCCTGAACCAGAGACCGAACCCCGAACCCCCGGACCAAGATCGCCGAACCCTAATGTGTGAACCTTTTCCCGAACCCTATTTTATAAATGCCATCTATATGATTTGTTGCATATTAAATTGTCATACTCGCATGCATATTTGTGTGGTTTGGGGGCCTTACGCCGATTCACCTTATGATTAAATATGGGGCCATATGCGGGCAAATCTAGTCTTGTATTGGCCTCATTTAAATTTGTGTAGCGAACCGGTAACTTATCTCGCCCTATTATTACAACATTTAATTTGCGGGGTAGATAAACAACTTGAACCATTTAATTAATTGTCGGGACCCCGGTTCCGCTTAATAGTGCCTAATTGCATCGCACCTTGCCATGCCATGCATCATACATGCATCATGCCCGATTTTCTACCGTAGTATTAAATATTGCATCCGGTGTTTATTCTAGTGTTTTGCTTCTTCGCGGATAAGGCCGTTGAGTTGATGTGAGCTTCGCCCCGATCTTCGGATGAACCTTCGGCAATGTTTTCAGGCGAGCATCTCCCCCTTTCTACCTATCTTACTTTTATAGTATTTATTCCCTCCTGTTGATCTATTGCTATCTGTGTGGCGATGCTCTAGTTTTCGTACCCGAGATATCCCTTGCCGCCTTATATTGCCTTGGACACCTCCTATTACCTGTTGTTTGGTAGATAGTTGGAATTGCGCGTCGTAGTCGCTTGCTCAAGTGCTGTTGCGTGTCGTCAAGTGCCACAGCTGTTGGTGTAT
This sequence comes from Avena sativa, assembly GCA_916181665.1. Lineage (NCBI taxonomy): Eukaryota > Viridiplantae > Streptophyta > Magnoliopsida > Poales > Poaceae > Avena > Avena sativa. The sequence continues at coordinate 35,006,234 of OV702285.1, read as the reverse complement.
GGCCGCATGTTGATGTTGGAGATGATCATGGTTTTACTTATCGTTCACTTTAATTCCTGTTTAACAACTAAAATTGGAGTAAGTAAGCAGAGGCATCGGTGGGTGATAGATAAAATTTGGTTTCCGACCGCCCACTTGTGTCCCATAGGACCCCGAGTACTTGATACCTGTTCCTTGAATATTCGCGCTATCCACATACGGGGAATTATGGGCCCCCCTTAGCCAGAGCTTGATTCAGTCTTATTTCTTGGGGCCACAAACTAGTTTGAGGTTTTATTTACGATCCTGTACTTATGCCATGCTTTACTGCTTTATTTACGATTGTGCGAGGAGCACACTGTACTGTTTAGGTAAGCGGAATGTTTTCGCGGTATCGACAATCCCATTTTTGGGTTCCCAGTCGTTTACAGCCATTGACGCAAACCTTGAGTCCGTCTCGGAGCTAGCTTACTTCGTTGCGGGTCTACTCAATGGGGTGGCCCCCTGAAATATTTCTGAATCCTGTGATTGCTTTGTCGTGAAAGCCTCGTTGGGTTTTGATTTGGTTTTTCCGAGGTTGATCGTGTGTGTGTTGCTATTTGTGCACCCCGGCCGGGTTAAAACTTTCTGAAAGCCGTGTCCGCGGTTATGGACGACTTGGAGCACAGTATCTCGATCATAGACAACTATAACTAAAGTAGTGCTATAAATTTGACTTTATAATGACTAGTAATCAGCTTCACTATAATGGAATGGCCAATTAAAACTGCCAACAATTGCTTGCTTGGGTTGTCGCTTGCGACCATTGTACCTGACTAGTAAGTATTGCAACTACAACGGAATGGCTAAATAAAAGTACCAACAACTGCTGGGTTTTGGGTTATCTCATGCCAATTGTATCGGACTAGTAAGTGTTGCAACTATAACGGAATGATTAACTAAAACGGCCCACTGCTTATTTTATCAGGATGATTATCTATACCTGACTAGTAATTGCTGCAACGATAACTGAATAAATAAAACTGCCAACTGTGTGGGTTCCTCGGTGGACTTCCTCGTTTGGTCTCGAGGGGGAAATGCCAGGATGGGATTGTTTGGTGTTAGTATCAGGTTGGTGCCGGATAGGTCTTTCTTACCTGTAACACCCTCAGAATCGGACCTATGCAAGTTTTAGCGAAAACCCGCCAAACCCGCATAGAAACGATTCAAAGGTGCCCACCAGGCACTTTCGTGCGGGTGGAAAATGAAGTAATAACATTACACAACAGTCCTCGATGGGACCCACAGAACAGATATATACAACAGCGACTCCATGAGTCAAGAATACAGATATAATATACAAAGATCCAAATCACCTTGAAAACGATAGAGCGTCCGACTACGGACAAGATGCAAATGGGGCTAAGAGCCCTGAAGAATAACCAATGGCGCCCATAACCCTGCCCAGGCCAAGCCGGAAGGGTAACCCTGCTAACGACGTCGATCTCAAAACCTGCTCAAACAAAAGGGGTGCCGACAAAGGGCAGAGGAAAAAGAGGAGCGTCAGTACTGAGGCCAGTACACGGCGAGACTAGAATTCGGCGGTCCTCGCCTACATAGGTATGGTGGACTGAAGCGGCAGCGGCAGCATGCACTAAACAACCTATAGAGACTCGATACAACTGGCGGCTGTCAGTGAGGGGTAAGAAAGACCTATTCGGATCCAACCTGATACTACCATCAAACAAACCATCCTAGCGTTTCCCCCTCGAGACCAAACGAGGAAGTCAACCGAGGAACTCACACAGTTGGCAGTTTTACTTATTCAGTTATCGTTGCGGTATTTACTAGTCAGGTTTAGATAGTCATCCTGATAAAAATAAGCAGTGGGCACTTTTAGTTAACCATTCCGTGATAGTTGCAACACTTACTAGTCAGATACAGGTAACATGAGATAACCCAAAACCCAGCAGTTGTTGGTACTTTTATTTAGCCATTCCGTTGTAGTTGCAATACTTACTAGTCAGGTACAATGGTCACAAGCGACACCCAAACAAGCAATTGTTGGCAGTTTTATTTAGCCATTCCGTTGTAGTTGAAGCTGAAAACTAGTCATCATAAAGTCAAATTTATAGCATTACTTTAGTTATAGTTGTCTATGGTCGAGATACTGTGCTCCAAGTCGTCCATAACCGCGGACACGGCTTTCAGAAAGTTTTAACCCGGCCGGGGTGCACAAATAGCAACACACACACGATCAACCTCGGAAAAACCAAATCAAAACCCAACGAGGCTTTCACGACAAAGCAATCATAGGATTCAGAAATATTTCAGGGGGCCACCCCTTGGAGTACACCCGCAACGAAGTAAGCTAGCTCCGAGACGGACCCGAGGTTTGGGTGGACGGCTGTGAACGACTGGGAACCCAAAACTGAGCTTGTCGACACCGCGGAATCGTGTCCCGATCCTAAACAGTACAGTGTGCTCCTCGCACAATCGTAAATAAAGCAGTAAAGCATGGCATAGGTACAGGATCGTAAATAAAACCTCAAACTAGTTTGTGGCCCCAAGAAATAAGACTGAATCAAGCTCTGGCTAAGGGGGATCCCATACTCCCCGTATGTGGATAGCGCGAATATTCAAGGAACATGTATCAAGTACTCGGGGTCCTACGGGACACAAGTGGGCGGTCAGAAACCAAATATTATCTATCACCCACCGATGCCTCTGCTTACTTACTTCAATTTTAGTTGTTAAACAGGAATTAAAGTGAACGAAAAGTAAAACCATGATCATCTCCAACATTAAATAGGCGGCAATTCTCCAACAACTGTGGCACTTGACGACACGCAACAGCACTTGAGCAAGCGACTACGACGCGCAAGTCCAACTATCTACCAAACAACAGGTAATAGGATGTGTCCGAGGCAATATAAGGCTGCAGGGGATATCACGGGTACGAAAACTAGAGCATCGCAACACAGATAGCAATAGATCAACAGGAGGGAATAAATACTATAAAAGTAAGATAGGTAGAGAAAGGGGGGGAGATGCTCGCCTGAAAACATTGCCGAAGGTTCAACCGAAGATCGGGTCGACACTCGCATCAACTCAACGGCCTTATCCGCGAAGAACCAAAACACTAGAATAAACACCGGATGCAATATTTAATACTACGGCAAAAGATCAGGCATGATGCATGTATGATGCATGACATGGCAAAGGTGCGATGCAATTAGGTCATATTAAGCGGAACCGGGGTCCCGACAATTAATTAGGTGGTTCATGTTATTTAGCTACCCTGCATTTTAAATGTTGTTTTAACAAGGCAAAATATATCACCGGTTCGCTACACAAATTTAAATGAGGCCAATATAAGACTAGATTTGCCCGCATATGGGCCCCATATTTAATTTAGGTGAATCGGCATAAGGCCCCCAAACCACATGACAAGGATGCATGCATGAACAATTTAATATGCAACAATTTGTATTATATTATAAAATAGGGTTTTCGGGAAGGGGTTCACACATTAGGGTTCGGCAGACCTTGGGGTTCCGGGGGTTCGGGGTTCGGTCTCAGGGCCCAGGGTTCGACGGAAACGTTCTCGGATAGCGGAGTAGATCTTGGCGTTCCGAGAGGAAGAACTTGGTCTGGCGTCGGGGCATCGGACTCGCCCGGGTCAGTGTCGTGCTTGTCGTTGCGAAGCTCTTGTCGGGTCCGCGCTATCGAGTCGGTCTTGGCGTCCGGGATGAAGAACTTGGCGTCCTGGGAACGATCCTGTCGCATCCGCGGTCGTCGGGTCATGTCGACGGTCATTGCGTTCAAGGTGGCGAACTTGGCGTTCCGGGCATCTTCGGTCCTCGGATCCGAGAGTGGGGGTACTTGTCGTCTGCGTCCTTCAAGGTCATGTTGTGGTACTTGTCATCCATGATGAAGGTCTTGTCTATGGTTCGTCAGTGCTTCCGGTCTTGGTCCTTTGCGAAGAACTTGTCGACGAGATAAGGGCCCGAGACGAACTTGGTGGTCCCGAGGATGCGGTTCGAGAAGGGGAACTTGGCATCCATCTAGACGATCTTGTCGGTTCCTTGTCGAAGACCATGGCGATGCGGCCACCGGGTGCAGGACACAGGAGAGCGACGCCACGAGTGTTGATGAGCTCGGGGACGGGGTCCCGCACGGCTGCAAGGCAACAGGAGGCGGCCGAGAGGGGGCCACGCTGCAGCGCCCTAGGCGGCAGAGCACCACAGACGCGCGCGGGGCCGCTCAGGGACGAGCCGCGGGAGGAGGCATGCGGCGGTGCTCGAGCTAGGGAGGAGAGGGCGCGGGCAGACGAGGCCCAGGAGGACGGCGGGGAGGCCGGACCGGCCCTGGCGGCGGTGGACGGAGGCGGCACCGCGGGGCCGGAGGCGGGGAAGAGGCGCGGCGGAGGGGTCATCGGAGGTTGGGGCGCGGGCGGCTCGTCGGGGATGGGGAAGGCGAGAGGGCCGGGGGAGGGAGGCTTGCGGGCTCGGGGCGGAGACGGAGCACGAGGTCGGCGGCGGGGAGCTTGGCGACGGAGGCCGGCGAGGGGAGCGGCGCGGGGCCGAGGAGGTCGAACGGCGGCCGGCTCCGGTGGCTGCTGCAGACGACGGGGAGGGAGGGGGACGGCGGCGCCTGGGGAGACGAGAGGAGAGCGGGCCGGCGAGGGGCGCGGTCGGCGGCGGCGGACTGAGCCGAGCGGGAAGGAGCGGGCGGCGAAGAGAGGGCGGCGGCGCGCGGCGGGCGGCGCCGGAGAGGAGAGGGAGGAGGGCCGGCGAGGGGCGGCTCGTCGGGGATGGGCGCGTGGGAGGGAAGGCGTGCGTGCCGCGCGAGGGGAGAAGGGAGAGGATGCGGGGGAGAGAGAGAAGGGAGAGAGAGAGAGGGCCCGCAGGGCAGGTGGGTGGTGGGGCCAGGTGGCCAGGGGGCTGTCGGCTGGTGGGGTGGGGGAGAGCTGAGTGGGGCCCTGGCGCGGGGCTGGTGGGGAGAGAGGAGAGAGGGGGGTGGACGGGAGGTGGCCAAGTGGCGGCATCTGGTTGGGTGGGGGGAGAGGAGAGATGAGGTGGCAACCAGCTATTGAGTGGGGTGAGGTGGAGGGGGATTGGGTAGGATAGGTTGGGTAGCTTTAGGATTAAGGGTGGGCCGTTTAAATTCCAGGGGGTGGTCGTTCGGGTCGAATCGGCCCGTTCGACTGCCCCCACAAAAATAATTTAATATTTTATTTGTGTTAAACGGACCGTTTGCAAAACATAGTTAGTCAAAACAAAATATTCCGGAGACTCGGTTTTGGTTTTGAATAAAGATGGGGCGTTTTTAGAAAACACAAAATAGGTTTTCTACAAATAGTTTTATGCAAGCAAATGCAAGATGCTGACGATGCTCAAATGCAATGTGGCATGATGACATGAGCATGCGGTCATGATGATGCAATGCACAAAAACAACGCGATTTTCTAGTAGTGGTTTTGCGGGATGCCACAATTCGACACCACTAACAATGGATCTCGCCCTCGAGATCCGCCTCATGGTACCGGAAAGAAGGTCGGTGAACTGCATCTTCTCGCACTTCGTGTAGGTCCTCGCGACACCACTAACAAGAGGTCGTTGTCCGTGATCGTCGAGAGAACACTCCGGAAACAAAAGGTCGAAGGTAGAGGTATCAACAAATAAAGCCACCTCTAGCTTCCGTGGACGGAGTAAAATCGCTGGATCCACTGATTCGATGTACAAGAGCGAATGATAAGAGTAGTCGGATGGTGATCAGTCCATCGCGCACCCAAACCATTACTCTGCACCCGAATAGGCGGTTTATGCAACCAACTCTCGGAATTAGACTAAAGATCTCGACAAGCGAGGTTCGGAAACAAAGGAGGGATGCAGACTCTGCATCGGATCTGGCGTAGATGATTTCGTCGCGTCGGAAAACACCGGAAGGCACAAACAAGGAACAAAGAATGGTAACACCGTAGACGGATTCATCAGGCAGCTTGAACACCGGATGGTAGAACACCGTTATCAGAGGAGGAAGCGAAACCCTGAAGGTACGACGGAACCCCACCGCGAGAAATCCTGGACTCGAAGAAAAGACGAGAGCGGATTCAAAACACGTAGTGGTAAGAGGAGAGCAGCAGAGGGGTAAGGAGTAAAATCAGACCTAATCAGAACTATCCAACCGATTTTTCGAAAATAGTTTTGACACTCTACTTCGGCCGTTAGCTAGGTTATCCTACAGGCTGGACTTGTGGGGTATCGCAACTGCTGAGCTCTGATACCACTCTGTAACACCCTCAGAATCGGACCTATGCAAGTTTTAGCGAAAACCCGCCAAACCCGCATAGAAACGATTCAAAGGTGCCCACCAGGCACTTTCGTGCGGGTGGAAAACGAAGTAATAACATTACACAACAGTCCTCGATGGGACCCACAGAACAGATATATACAACAACGACTCCATGAGTCAAGAATACAGATATAATATACATAGATCCAAATCACCTTGAAAACGATAGAGCGTCCGACTACGGACAAGATGCAAATGGGGCTAAGAGCCCTGAAGAATAACCAATGGCGTCCATAACCCTGCCCAGGCCAAGCCGGAAGGGTAACCCTGCTAACGACGTCGATCTCAAAACCTGCTCAAACAAAAGGGGTGCCGACAAAGGGCAGAGGAAAAAGAGGAGCGTCAGTACTGAGGCCAGTACACGGCGAGACTAGAATTCGGCGGTCCTCGCCTACATAGGTATGGTGGACTGAAGCGGCAGCGGCAGCATGCACTAAACAACCTATAGAGACTCGATACAACTGGCGGCTATCAGTGAGGGGTAAGAAAGACCTATTCGGATCCAACCTGATACTACCATCAAACAAACCATCCTGGCGTTTCCCCCTCGAGACCAAACGAGGAAGTCAACCGAGGAACTCACACAGTTGGCAGTTTTACTTATTCAGTTATTGTTGCGGTATTTACTAGTCAGGTTTAGATAATCATCCTGATAAAAATAAGCAGTGGGCACTTTTAGTTAACCATTCCGTGATAGTTGCAACACTTATTAGTCAGATACAGGTAACATGAGATAACCCAAAACCCAGCAGTTGTTGGTACTTTTATTTAGCCATTCCGTTGTAGTTGCAATACTTACTAGTCAGGTACAATGGTCGCAAGCGACACCCAAACAAGCAATTGTTGGCAGTTTTATTTAGCCATTCCGTTGTAGTTGAAGCTGAAAACTAGTCATCATAAAGTCAAATTTATAGCATTACTTTAGTTATAGTTGTCTATGGTCGAGATACTGTGCTCCAAGTCGTCCATAACCGCGGACACGGCTTTCAGAAAGTTTTAACCCGGCCGGGGTGCACAAATAGCAACACACACACGATCAACCTCGGAAAAACCAAATCAAAACCCAACGAGGCTTTCACGACAAAGCAATCACAGGATTCAGAAATATTTCAGGGGGCCACCCCTTGGAGTACACCCGCAACGAAGTAAGCTAGCTCCGAGACGGACCCGAGGTTTGGGTGGACGGCTGTGAACGACTGGGAACCCAAAACTGAGCTTGTCGACACCGCGGAATCGTGTCCCGATCCTAAACAGTACAGTGTGCTCCTCGCACAATCGTAAATAAAGCAGTAAAGCATGGCATAGGTACAGGATCGTAAATAAAACCTCAAACTAGTTTGTGGCCCCAAGAAATAAGACTGAATCAAGCTCTGGCTAAGGGGGATCCCATACTCCCCGTATGTGGATAGCGCGAATATTCAAGGAACATGTATCAAGTACTCGGGGTCCTACGGGACACAAGTGGGCGGTCAGAAACCAAATATTATCTATCACCCACCGATGCCTCTGCTTACTTACTTCAATTTTAGTTGTTAAACAGGAATTAAAGTGAACGAAAAGTAAAACCATGATCATCTCCAACATTAAACAGGCGGCAATTCTCCAACAACTATGGCACTTGACGACACGCAACAGCACTTGAGCAAGCGACTACGACGCGCAAGTCCAACTATCTACCAAACAACAGGTAATAGGATGTGTCCGAGGCAATATAAGGCTGCAGGGGATATCACGGGTACGAAAACTAGAGCATCGCAACACAGATAGCAATAGATCAACAGGAGGGAATAAATACTATAAAAGTAAGATAGGTAGAAAAAGGGGGGGAGATGCTCGCCTGAAAACATTGCCGAAGGTTCAACCGAACATCGGGTCGACACTCGCATCAACTCAACGGCCTTATCCGCGAAGAACCAAAACACTAGAATAAACACCGGATGCAATATTTAATACTACGGCAAAAGATCGGGCATGATGCATGTATGATGCATGACATGGCAAAGGTGCGATGCAATTAGGTCATATTAAGCGGAACCGGGGTCCCGACAATTAATTAGGTGGTTCATGTTATTTAGCTACCCTGCATTTTAAATGTTGTTTTAACAAGGCAAAATATATCACCGGTTCGCTACACAAATTTAAATGAGGCCAATATAAGACTAGATTTGCCCGCATATGGGCCCCATATTTAATTTAGGTGAATCGGCATAAGGCCCCCAAACCACATGACAAGGATGCATGCATGAACAATTTAATATGCAACCATTTGTATTATATTATAAAATAGGGTTTTCGGGAAGGGGTTCACACATTAGGGTTCGGCAGACCTTGGGGTTCCGGGGTTCGGGGTTCGGTCTCAGGGCCCAGGGTTCGACAGAAATGTTCTCGGATAGCGGAGTAGATCTTGGCGTTCCGAGAGGAAGCACTTGGTCTGGCGTCGGGGCATCGGACTCGCCCGGGTCGGTGTCGTGCTTGTCGTTGCGAAGCTCTTGTCGGGTCCGTGCTATCGAGTCGGTCTTGGCGTCCGGGATGAAGAACTTGGCGTCCTGGGAACGATCCTGTCGCATCCGCGGTCGTCGGGTCATGTCGACGGTCATTGCGTTCAAGGTGGCGAACTTGGCGTTCCGGGCATCTTCGGTCCTCGGATCCGAGAGTGGGGGTACTTGTCGTCTGCGTCCTTCAAGGTCATGTTGTGGTACTTGTCATCCATGATGAAGGTCTTGTCTATGGTTCGTCAGTGCTTCCGGTCTTGGTCCTTTGCGAAGAACTTGTCGACGAGATAAGGGCCCGAGACGAACTTGGTGGTCCCGAGGATGCGGTTCGAGAAGGGGAACTTGGCATCCATCTAGACGATCTTGTCAGTTCCTTGTCGAAGACCATGGCGATGCGGCCACCGGGTGCAGGACACAGGAGAGCGACGCCACGGTTGTTGATGAGCTCGGGGACGGGGTCCTGCACGGCTGCAAGGCAACAGGAGGCGGCCGAGAGGGGGCCACGCTGCAGCGCCCTAGGCGGCAGAGCACCACGGACGCGCGCGGGGCCGCTCAGGGACGAGCCGCGGGAGGAGGCATGCGGCGGTGCTCGAGCTAGGGAGGCGAGGGCGCGGGCAGACGAGGCCCAGGCGGACGGCGGGGAGGCCGGACCGGCCCTGGCGGCGGTGGACGGAGGCGGCACCGCGGGGCCGGAGGCGGGGAAGAGGCGCGGCGGAGGGGTCGTCGGAGGTTGGGGCGCGGGCGGCTCGTCGGGGATGGGGAAGGCGAGAGGGCCGGGGGAGGGAGGCTTGCGGGCTCGGGGCGGAGCCGGAGCACGAGGTCGGCGGCGGGGAGCTTGGCGACGGAGGCCGGCGAGGGGAGCGGCGCGGGGCCGAGGAGGTCGAACGGCGGCCGGCTCCGGTGGCTGCTGCAGACGACGGGGAGGGAGGGGGACGGCGGCGCCTGGGGAGACGAGAGGAGAGCGGGCCGGCGAGGGGCGCGCTCGGCGGCGGCGGACTGAGCCGAGCGGGAAGGAGCGGGCGGCAAAGAGAGGGCGATGGCGCGCGGCGGGCGGCGCCGGAGAGGAGAGGGAGGAGGGCCGGCGAGGGGCGGCTCGTCGGGGATGGGCGCGTGGGAGGGAAGGCGTGCGTGCCGCGCGAGGGGAGAAGGGAGAGGACGCGGGGGAGAGAGAGAAGGGAGAGAGAGAGAGGGCCCGCAGGGCAGGTGGGTGGTGGGGCCAGGTGGCCAGGGGGCTGTCGGCTGGTGGGGTGGGGGAGAGCTGAGTGGGGCCCTGGCGCGGGGCTGGTGGGGAGAGAGGAGAGAGAGGGGGTGGAGGGGAGGTGGCCAAGTGGCGGCATCTGGTTGGGTGGGGGAGAGGAGAGATGAGGTGGCAACCAGCTATTGGGTGGGGTGAGGTGGAGGGGGATTGGGTAGGATAGGTTGGGTAGCTTTGGGATTAAGGGTGGGCCGTTTAAATTCCTGGGGGTGGTCGTTCGGGTCGAATCGGCCCGTTCGACTGCCCCCACAAAAATAATTTAATATTTTATTTGTGTTAAACGGACCGTTTGCAAAACATAGTTAGTCAAAACAAAATATTCCGGAGACCCGGTTTTGGTTTTGAATAAAGATGGGGCGTTTTTAGAAAACACAAAATAGGTTTTCTACAAATAGTTTTATGCAAGCAAATGCAAGATGCTGACGATGCTCAAATGCAATGTGGCATGATGACATGAGCATGCGGTCATGATGATGCAATGCACAAAAACAACGCGATTTTCTAGTAGTGGTTTTGCGGGATGCCACATTACCCCTCTCTGATAGCCGTCCGTTGTATCGAGTCTCTATAGCTTGTTTAGTGCATGCTGCCGCTGCCGCTTCAGTCCACCATACCTATGTAGGCGAGGACCGCCGAATTCTAGTCTCGCCGTGTACTGGCCTCAGTACTGACGCTCCTCTTTTTCCTTTGCCCTTTGTCGGCACCCCTCTTGTTTAAGCAGGTTTTGAGATCGACGTCGTTAGCAGGGTTACCCTTCCGGCTTGGCCTGGGCAGGGTTATGGACGCCATTGGTTATTCTTCAGGGCTCTTAGCCCCATTTGCATCTTGTCCGTAGTCGGACGCTCTATCATTTTCAAGGTGATTTGGATCTTGTATATTATATCTGTATTCTTGACTCTTTGAGTCGCTGTTGTATATATTTGTTCTGTGGGTCCCATCGAGGACTGTTGTGTAATGTTATTACTTCGTTTTCCACCCGCACGAAAGTGCCTGGTGGGCACCTTTGAATCGTTTCTATGCGGGTTTGGCGGGAATCGCTGAAACTTGCATAGGGTCGATTCTGAGGGTGTTACAGCGGCTGCCTGCGTGATGGCCGCAGATGCCCTCGTGGATGTCTTGGAGGATGGTTTTCACGTCACCGATGGTGACGCACCTTTGTAGTGCACCCAAAATGCTGCGCTTGTACAACTCGCCATTGATGATGGTGAAGGCTTTTGACCGGCGAGATATGCGTCGGGCATCTGTCGGGCTATCAGGTAGTTCTCCGTCTATAAAGTACTGGAGGTACGGTGGTGTCCAGGTTTCTTCGACTGCCATTACCTGCATCAGGTTGACCGTGGCGACCTCTGTGTCCAGCTTTTTGGGTCCTTCATGACCTTCGGGTAGCGTAGCCCCCGAGTGTTCTGCTTCTTCGGGTGATCCCTTGGGGAATTTCCGCTTGATGGATGGCACGCGGATCTGTTCGAGGAACACACCTGGTGGCACCCTTGCGCAGGTGGAGCCGATGTTGGCGAGTCTGTCGGCCTCCTCGTTGCTTTCTCTTCCAACATGCCGAAGCTCGCAGCCGTCGAATTCTCCTTCGAGTGCGTTGTAGAGTGCGTGGTACGCGATCATGTTTTCAGCGTGTGCGTCGCACTCATTCATCGTATGTTGGACGACGAGATTGGAGTCACCGTAGATGACCAGGCGCGTTGCGCCATAGATCTTTGCCATCCTCATGCCGTGGATGAGGGCTTCGTATTCGGCCTCGTTGTTGGAAGCTCAGAATTTCATCCGAAGGACGTACTTCATCCTGTCGCCCTGCGGGGAGGTCAGTATGACCCCGGCTCCTGCTCCAGCTTCACGCTTGGAGCCGTCGAAGTGCATCGTCCATGACTGCGACATGTCTGGGGTGTCTGGCAGCTGCAGCTCCATCCAGTGTACAAGGAAGTCCGGGAGGATCTTAGACTTGATTGCGAGTCGCTTCTCATAGACGATGTCTAGGGGTGACAGCTCGATGCCCCACAGGGCCACACGTCATGTGGCCTCCGGATTGTTTAAGATGCTGTTCAGGGGTGCTTCGTTGACGACCATCACCTGGTGTTCCTGGAAGTAATTTCTCAACCGACGAGCCGTCATGAACACGCCGTAGGCGAGTTTCTGGTAGTGAGGGTACCTCTGCTTTGTTGGCGTCAATACCTCGCTGAGGTAGTAGATTGGGCGTTGGACCCCATGGGTCTTGCCTTCTTCGGGTCGCTCAACCACCAGCACGGTGCTTGCCACCTGGTGTGTGGCTGCTATGTACAGCAGTAGGGGCTCGCGCTCCTTTGGCGTAACCAAGACGGGCGAGGTGGAGAGCAGCCGCTTCAGATCTTCGAATGCGTCGTCCGCTTCAGGTGTCCACTCGAATTTATCCGCCTTGTGTAGCAGTTGGTAGAATGGCAGGGCCTTCTCGCCCATGCGGCTGATGAACCTGCTCAATGCCGCTATTCGTCCTGCGAGCTGCTGGACACCCTTGAGGTTTTTCGGCTTTTCCATGGTCATGATGGCCCAGATTTTCTTCGGGTTCGCCTCGATCCCTCGCTGGGAGATGAAGTACCCAAGCAGCTGACCCGATGGGACGCCGAAGGCGCACTTTTAGGGATTGAGCTTGATCATGTAGCGGTCGATATTATCGAACGTCTCGCGGAGATCGTCGATGAGCGTTCTTGCCTCCCTGGTTTTGATGACTATGTCGTCGACATAGACTTGGACGTTGCGAACGATCTGGTCCTTCAGGCATGCCTGCATGCATCGCTGGTACATGGCACATGCGTTCTTTAGCCCGAAGGGCATTGTGTTGTAGCAGAACACTCCGAACGGTGTGATAAACACCGTTTTCTCTTAATCTTCGACCTTGAGTCGGATCTGGTTGTAGCCTGAGTAGGCGTCGAGGAAGGAGAGTTTCTCGCATCCTGTAGTCGAATCGATGATCTGATCGATCCGAGGAAGGGGGAAGTGGTCCTTTGGGCAGTGCTTCTTTAGCGACGTGAAGTCTACGCACATCCGCAGGATGTCCGTGCCCTTCTTGGGGACCATCACTGTATTTGTGAGCCACTCGCTTTCTTTGATCTCACTGATGAAGTCTGCAGCGAGTAGTTTGTTGATTTCCATTCCGATGGCTTCGGCCCGTGGCTCGGACAGTCTCCGGATGGACTGCTTGACGGGCTTGGTGTCTGGAAAGACGTTGAGTGCGTGCTCGGCGAATTCCCTGGGAACTCCTGGCATGTCCGCAGGACACCAGGCGAAGATTTCCCGGCGCTCACGGAGGAATTCGAGGAGCGTGCTTTCCTATGCGGGCTGAGGTCGTTGGCGATCAGCGCCGTCTTGGAGGCATCCGTCAGGTGGACTTGCATCTTCTTTGTGTTGACGGTGGAGTCGAAGGACATGTCAGGTGCGTTTTGTCGTGCGGTTGGGGGTGCCCCATTGTCCGTCACCTCGCGGAGCTTTACGAGCTCATCCTACATGCCGAATGACTGGGAGATTCTGTTAAAGTCCCTGTCGCAGTGGTCCGATCCGGTGAAGCTCCCGTGGACCGTAATGATGCCCCTGGGTCCTGGCATCTTGAGTAGCAGGTATGCGTAATGTGGTACAGCCAAGAACCTTGCGAATGCTACACGCCCGAGGATGGCGTGGTATTGTGATGGCCAGTCCACCACTTCGAATTCGAGCCGCTCGCATCGGAAGTTGTTCGGCTTGCCTAAGATGACGTCGAGCCATATTTTGCCCAGGGGGAATATGCCCTTTCCTGGGACGATGCCTTGGAACATTGTGTCTGACTGTTCCAGGCTACACAGCGGGATCCGCATTGCTGCTAGAGTGCTTGCGAATATCATGTTGATGCCGCTGCCGCCGTCCATGAAGACGCGGCTCATCTCGAAACCTCCGATTTGCGCCTCCAGCACCAGGGCAGCATGACCTGGGCGAGGGATCTGGCAAGGGTGATCCGAACGACTGAATGTGATGCAGAACTCCGATCCGCTGAGGTACTCAGGGATGGCGGGTGGAGTTGTCACGGCCAGGTTGATCTGACGGGTGATTTTCTTCTGCACCCTATTCGTGGGGCGCCCCTTCTGGATCATCAGTGCTCCTTTCAGCGGGGGATACCCGTGCCCAGCGTTGTTCTGTGCTGGTGCGACTGGTTGGTTCGGGCCTCCTGCAGGTGGTGGTGGACGAGCTCCATGCGCTATTTCACCTGGTGCGGGTGCGTTTCCGAACCCAAGGGTGGAGCTTGCTGCCTCATTTGAGCCATTCTTTCGCTGAGCTTCTGGAACTCGCAGCAGTCCATGAGCATGTGGCTTGCCTTCTTCTTGCCATCCTGCTTGTCGATGTAGAAGTGGATGGTGCATGGACCCGAAAGTTTTTCGTATGCTGAGGGTTCGTTATCGCGATTGTGGCGTTGCCATGACTGTGCTGGGCGTCCTCCATCGCGGAAGTTGCCTCCGCGGTATCCGCCACTGTTGCGGTTGGCATCGTGGCGGCGATCGGCGTAGCCAGCCGCGACCATGTCGGGCCCATCGCGATCGTCGTAGACGCGCGGTCTCCTCTTGTTCCTTGTAATTGCTGCAACGATAACCGAATAAATAAAATTGCCAACTGTGTGAGTTCCTCGGTTGACTTCCTCGTTTGGTCTCGAGGGGGAAGCGCCAGGATGGGTTTGATTGGTGGTAGTATCAGCTTGGTTCCGAGTAGGTCTTTCTTACCCCTCTCTGATAGCCGCTAGTTGTATCGAGTCTCTATAGGTTGTTTAGTGCATGCTGTCGCTGCCGCTTCAGTCCACCATACCTATGTAGGCGAGGACCGCCGAATTCTAGTCTCGCCGTGTACTGGCCTCAGTACTGACGCTCCTCTTTTTCCTTTGCCCTTTGTCGGCACCCCTTTTGTTTAAGCAGGTTTTGAGATCGACGTCGTTAGCAGGGTTACCCTTCCGGCTTGGCCTGGGCAGGGTTATGGACGCCATTGGTTATTCTTCAGGGCTCTTAGCCCCATTTGCATCTTGTCCGTAGTCGGACGCTCTATCATTTTCAAGGTGATTTGGATCTTGTATATTATATCTGTATTCTTGACTCTTTGAGTCGCTGTTGTATATATCTGTTCTGTGGGTCCCATCGAGGACTGTTGTGTAATGTTATTACTTCGTTTTCCACCCGCACGAAAGTGCCTGGTGGGCACCTTTGAATCGTTTCTATGCGGGTTTGGCGGGAATCGATGAAACTTGCATAGGGTCGATTCTGAGGGTGTTACAGAGTGGTATCAGAGCTCAGCAGTTGCGATACCCCACAAGTCCAGCCTGTAGGATAACCTAGCTAACGGCCGAAGTAGAGTGTCAAAACTATTTTTGAAAAAATTGGTTGGATAGTTCTGATTAGGTCTGCTTTTACTCCTTACCCCTCTGCTATTCTCCTCTTACCTCTGCGTGTTTTGAACCCGCTCTCGTCTCTCTCTTCGAGTCCAGGATTTCTCGTGGTTGGGTTCCGTCATGCCTTCAGGGTTTCGCTTCCTCCTTTGGTAACGGTGTTGCTACATCTGGTCTTCATGCTATCCGAGGAATCCTTCGTCTGTGTTACCATTCTTTGTTCCTTGTTTGTGTCTTCCGGTGTTTTCCGACGCGACGACATCATCTACGCCAGATCCGATGCAAAGTCTGCATCGCTCCTTTGTTTCCGAACCTCGCTTATCGAGATCTTCAGTCTGCTTCCGAGAGTTGGTTGCATAATTTGCCTATTCGTGTGCAGAGTAATGGTTTGGGTGCGCGATGGACTGATCACCATCCGACTACTCTTATCATTCGCTCTTGTACATCGAATTAGTGGATATGGCAGTTTTACTCCGTCCACGGAAGCTACAGGTGGCTTTATTTGTGGATACCTCTACCTTCGACCTTTTGTTTCCGGAGTGTTCTCTCGACGAACGCGGACAACGACCTCTTGTTAGTGGTGTCGCGAGGATCTACACGAAGCGAGAAGATGCAGATCACCGACCTTCTTTCCGGTACCATGAGGCGGATCTCGAGGGCGAGATCCATTGTTAGTGGTGTCGAATTGTGGCATCCCGCAAAACCACTACTAGAAAATCGCGTTGTTTTTGTGCATTGCATCATCATGACCGCATGCTCATGTCATCATGCCACATTGCATTTGAGCATCGTCATCATGTTGCATTTGCTTGCATAAAACTATTTGCGGAAAAACCCAATTTGTTTTCTAAACGCCCCGTCTTTATTCAACCGCAAAACCCGGGTCACCGGATTATTTTGTTTGTCTGCTATCGGTTTGCAAACGGTCCGTTTAAAACAAATAAAATATTAAATTATTTTAGTGGGGGGCAGTCAAACGGGCCGAATCGACCCGAACGACCACCCCCAGAAATTAAAACGGCTCACCCCAAAATCCCTAGTCTACCCGGTCCTATTCTACCCACCCCTCCTCCACCTCACCCCACCCAATGGCATGTAGCCACCTCACCCTCTTCCCTTCCCATACCCAATCACAACCCGCCACATCAGCACCCACCAACCAGCCCCTCTCCCCTCCCTCTCTCTCTCTCCCTCCACCCTGGCCCCGCGCGGCCCACGCGCCCACCACCCCTGACCCACTTCCCCTGGGACCCACCCCGCGCCCCACACACCCCACCCACGCTTCCCACGCGGTCCACCCCACGCCCCCACTCCCGCCTGGCCAGCACCCACCCCGACGCGGCCGCAGCCTCCCTCTCTCCTCCCTTCTTCTCCCGCTCCGGCCACCACCGCCCACCGCGGCCCCGACCGCGTCGGCCCCTTCTCCGTTCGTCGCCCTCCGCCCCGCCTCTCCTCCTCGCCCCGCGCGCCTCCCGTGCCTCCTCTGCGACCGCCGGCCGCCGCCGGGCCTCCCCCATCGCTGTCGGCCTCCGGCGCGACCTCGGACCGCGACCCCGCCGCCGCCCGGACCCCTCTGTGCTTCCCCTTCCGCCACGTCCCGCCTCCACCGACCTCGTCCTCCGCCCCGCTCCGCCGGCTCTGCTCCGCCGACGCCGGCCGCATCTTCCGCTCGAGCCTCCACCGCCTAGTCCCCTCCTCGCCGTCGCCGGCGAGCTCTGTCCCGAGCTCTGCCTCCGCCGGTCCCACCGTGCCCCACCCGCGTCCAGGCCCGCGCTCGCCCCTTGCTGGACTCCTCCCCTCCGGCCGCATCCCGTCTGCCGTCGCTTCGCTGCTGGTGTTTGGGCCCGCACGCCCGTACCTCGCCCGCAGCGCTGCCACTTCTCTGCCTGCGTCGCCTAGCTCGGGATGATGCCGTTTCGGCTCATGCTTGTCCGTGGAGGGCGCCCTGTGAATCTTCAACAAGATGGATCCAATGACCACAAGCCGTACCCAGAGACCGCCACCCGAAGCTCAAGACCGTCTCGTCCCAAGAGCCCCGATGCTCTTTTGTCGCCAAGATCAACTTCGTTGCGAGATTCGTCGACCAATGTGCGAGGTGGAACCGATGACGCCGGTACCCCCAAGATCTACCACCCGGTCGCACCACGGACTCGGAGAACCCTCGGACGCCAAGATTCCCGAACCGATGATCGAGATCCGAAGACCGATCCGAAGCGCCAGGACCCGAACCTGAAGAACGCCAAGAACACCGACGCGGATACGCCAAGTTCCTCGCCGAATGCCAAGACCGACTCGATGGCGCGGGCCCGACAAGGTCTTCGCGACGACAAGATCGACACCAACCGGGACAAATCCGATGTCCCGACGCCAGAACAAGTACTTCCTTCCGGAACGCCAAGGACTCCGCGTGAGATGTCAAGACCGACAACATGGCCCGACCACCGCGGATGCGACAAGATCTACTTCTGTTGTCCGAGAACGTTCCGTCGAACCCTGAGCCCCAGATCTGGACCCTGAGACCGACCCCGAACCCCGGAACCCCAAGAGCGTTGAACCCTAATGTGTGAACCCCAAACCCGAGCCCTTATTTTATTAATGATATTACTTGTCGCATCTTAAATGTTCATGCATGCATATTTGTGTGGTTTGGGGGCCTTATGCCGATTCACCTCATCATTAAATATGGGGCCCATATGCGGGCAAATCTAGTCTCATATTGGCCTCATTTAAATTTGTGCATCGAACCGTTGTCATATCTTGCCTTGTTAAGACAACATTTAAATTGCGGGGTAGTTAAACAACTGGAACCATTTAATTAATTGTCGGGACCCCGGTTCCGCTTAATCTTGCCTAATTGCATCGCACTTTGTCATGCCATACATCATACATGCATCATGCCCGATCTTCTGCCGTTGTATTAAATATTGCATCCGGTGTCTCTTCTAGTGTTTGCTTCTTCACGGATAAGGCCGTTGAGTTGATGTGAGCTTCGCCCCGATCTCCGGTTGAACCTTCGACAATGTTTTCAGGCGAGCATCTCCCCCTTTCTACCTATCTTACTTTTATAGTATTTACTCCCTCCTGTTGATCTATTGCTATCTGTGTTGCGATGCTCTAGTTTTCGTACTCGTGATATCCCTTGCAGCCCTATATTGCCTTGGACACATCCTATTACCTGTTGTTTGGTAGATAGTTGGACCTGCGCGTCGTAGTCGCTTGCTCCAGTGCGGTTGCGTGTCGTCAAGTACCACAGCTGTTGGAGAATTGCCGCCCGTTCGATGTTGGGAGATGATCATGGCTTTATTTATCGTTCACTTTAATTCCTGTTTAACAACTAAAATTGAAGTAAGTAAGTAGAGGCATCGGTGGGTGATAGATAATATTTGGTTTCCGAATGCCCACTTGTGTCCCGTAGGACCCCGAGTACTTGATACCTGTTCCTTGATTTATCGCGCTATCCACATCCGGGAGGCTTATGGGACCCCCCCCCTGAGCCAGAGCTTGATTCAGTCTTATTTCTTGGGGCCACAAACTAGTTTGAGGGTTTATTTACTATCATGTACATATGCCATGCTACTTCTGTATTTACGTTTGTGCGAGGAGCACACTGTACTGTTTAGGATCGTGGCACGATTCCGCGGTGTCGACAAGCCCAGCCACACTTTCGGGTTCCCAGTCGTTCACAGCCGTCCCCACAACCTTAAGTCCGTCTCGGAGCCGGCCGGCTTCGTTGCGGGTCTACTTTAAGGGGTGGCCCCCTGAAATATTTCTGAATCCTGTGATTGCTTTGTCGTGAAAGCCTCGTTGGGTTTTGATTTGGTTTTTCCGAGGTTGATCGAGTGTGTGTTGCTATTGGTGCACCCCGGCCGGGTAAAACTTTCTGAAAGCCGTATCCGCGGTTATGGACGACTTGGAGCACAGTATCTCGACCATAGACAAGCATAACTAAAGTAGTGCTATAAATTTGACTTTATAATGACTAGTAATCAGCTTCACTATAATGGAATGGCTAAATAATCCTGCCAACAATTGCTTGTTGAGTTGTCGCTTGCGACCCTTGTACCTGACTAGTAAGTATTGCAACTACAACGGAATGGCTTAATAAAAGTACCAACAACAGCTGGGTTTTGGGTTATCTCATGCTATTTGTATCTGACTAGTAAGCGCCTCAACTACAATGGAATGGTTAACTAAAATGGCCCACTGCTTACTTTATCAGGATGATTATCTATACCTGACTAGTAATTGCTGCAACGATAACCGAATAAATAAAATTGCCAACTGTGTGAGTTCCTCGGTTGACTTCCTCGTTTGGTCTCGAGGGGGAAACGCCAGGATGGGTTTGATTGGTGGTAGTATCAGCTTGGTTCCGAGTAGGTCTTTCTTACCCCTCTCTGATAGCCGCCAGTTGTATCGAGTCTCTATAGGTTGTTTAGTGCATGCTGCCGCTGCCGCTTCAGTCCACCATACCTATGTAGGCGAGGACCGCCGAATTCTAGTCTCGCCGTGTACTGGCCTCAGTACTGACGCTCCTCTTTTTCCTTTGCCCTTTGTCGGCACCCCTTTTGTTTAAGCAGGTTTTGAGATCGACGTCGTTAGCAGGGTTACCCTTCCGGCTTGGCCTGGGCAGGGTTATGGACGCCATTGGTTATTCTTCAGGGCTCTTAGCCCCATTTGCATCTTGTCCGTAGTCGGACGCTATATCGATTTAAAGGTGATTTGGATCTTTGTATATTATATCTGCATTCTTGACTCATCGAGTCGCTGCTGTATATATATATGTTCTGTGGGTCCCATCGAGGACTGTTGTGTAATGTTATTACTTCGTTTTCCACCCGCACGAAAGTGCCTGGTGGGCACCTTTGAATTGTTTCTATGCAGGTTTGGCGGGAATCGCTAAAACTTGCATAGGGTCGATTCTGAGGGTGTTACAGCCTCTTGCTGGTGCCTTTGAAGTTTCGGATGAAACTGTAAGCCAGCTCCTCCCAGCTTCGGATGGATCCTGAGGATAGGCTGCTAAGCCAGATCCGAGTTGCGCCTGTCAGCTGCAGCTGAAGGCATTGCATGGCGGTTTCCTTGTTTCCACCGTGTAGCTTGACGGATGACAGGTGGTCGCTGAGCCATGCCTTGGGGTCTTGTGTGCCGTCGAACTTCGGAGTATCCGAAGGAAGCTTGAAATTTCACGGCATCCGTGTCCGTCGGACAGATCTGCTGAAGCACCGGGCTCCGCAGAGTTCTCCTTCGTCTTCGTCCATCTCAGATTTAGATGAGCATGCGCGCTTGGCTCGCGCTTTGTCGATTTTGCGCTGTGTTAGCGCGTCTCTGGCATCGTAATCACGGCTGCGACGACGCGAGTTCTTGTGTCTTCGAGGAAGGTCATGGTCCTCTTCTTCGGATGAAGGAGTGGGGTTGCGGTTGAACCTGACCGTAGCTTTCTTTTTTGGATCCGTAGGAGTTTCTTGATGGAGCGCAGCTCCGACGAGTCCGAGTCCGGTGAGTGCGGACTTGTGCATGGCTCTCTTCGGGTACCCTTCCGGAGGTGGGTGGGCCGTGAGGTATGCAATGGCTGCTATGATCGCAGCTTGCTGTGTATTCGGGATGATGTTGCCGTCGGCATCCATCTCCATGAAGGATGCGTTGAGGGTTCGGGTCACCTCACGGCGCTCCTTGGGGTCCATGTTCTCCGTCCTGGAGCGGTGCTTGTTGCCGTGGTTGTCGTTCGAGCTGGAGCCGATGCCCATGGCGGAGAGCGCAGCTCGTCGCGCGCTGGACTCCGAGGCTGCTTGCTTGCGTTTGTTGAGAACCTCTTGCATCTTGACCTGCTTCTTGTGTTCCTCGATCAGGAGCAGATGGTAGGACATTAGTAGGTCCCGTGAGGAGTCTGCAGGCAGGACTATGCTGCCCGCCACGGCGGCGCGTTCCTGGGCCCATCCTTCTTTGCTAAGGTGGATGACATGGCCGTTTTTGTCCCCTTCGGGTGGGGGGGACTGGCTTCTTCTATTCCCGCTGTTTCGGTCTTGCGGGTTAGGTGTCGGGTTGGGTGGCGGGTTGGGTGTTTGCTGCTCCACGTCGCCCTAGATGACTACGGCTCATTGGTAGCGCTCGTAGATTGGTCCGCTGCTGCCACAGCTTTCGGATCCGGAACCGTAGGTCCCTTCATCCGATGGCGGATCGCACAGATCGGAGTTGCAGCAGCTGCTGTCGTAGGACTCATCTGTTGATGATGTTGTGCGTAGCAAAGGGTGTGGGGCCCATGAAGAGGGCCTGATTGATGGTAAGGGCACCCGCTCTGGGAGGCGGAGGGTGCCGGTTTGCCCACCTGGAAGCAGAAGCTCCCGAACAGGATCTCGAGTCCGTCGCCTACGGGCTCGAAGTCCTTCATGGTGGCCGGTGAGTGGGCGGTGAAGTTGAAAGCGCCAAAGAGGAGGTGACTCTCCGTCACCGCAGAATTGTAAATCGCTCGGGTTGTCGCACGATCAGCGTCCCCAGTTCCCACAGACGGCGCCAATTGATGAGGTTTGCTCTCGTCAATGCCCATTGTTATGGACTTGGGTTTTGGAGAAGATGGGGATGCTGGAGATCGCGGAACGGTTAGCAAACAAGCAACACGGGGACACGAGGTTTACCCAGGTTCAGGCCCCCGGAGGGAAAACCCTACTCATGCTTGTCTGCTCTTGATTACGGCGGAACCGGTGATTACAGGGGTGCGCAGATGCAATCTGGCGCGGAGGTGTGTATGCGGAAGTATGAGAGAGATAGGTCTAGGTCGTACCTCCTGGCCTTTATATAGACTTAGGCAGGTCCCGGGCACAGATCTAGTCGGTTACAGGTTCTAGGGTTTACCCCTTTGAATTTCCTATCTACTCTAGTCTTGCTCTCCAAGGATCGTAGGCGTCATGGGCCTTGGCCACCCGAAAATCTTCATGGGCCGGCGTATATTTGCCGTGGGCCTTCCTTGGGCTGGACCAGGTATGCTGAGATCGTGTACCCACGGGGTATAACCATGTCATCGGTTGCCATTGGGCCCATGGGGAATTAGTCTAGGTAAATCCAGGTGGAGTTTTTAATGAGCCCCCGTCGGGCTATGCGAATCATCGATGGACGGAGATCAATGCAGAGCCCCTGGGAATAGCGGCGAGATATCTCATCCACTGGTATTCCACCTCGTGTCTAGAATCCCTCCCACCCGCATTACTCCTCTCTCAGCTGTCGGTTTTGGTGATCCTCCCGCGCTAGCAATGGTGTCCCGTTGTGGCAACCCGCAAAACCACTACTAGAAAATCGCGTTGATTTTTGTGCATTGCATCATCATGATCTCATGCTCATGTCATCATGCCACATTGCATTTGAGCATCGTCATCATCTTGCATGTGCTTGTATAAAACTATTTTCGGAAAAACCGGTTCTTGTTTTCTAAACGCCCCGTCTTTATTCAAACGCAAACCCGGGTCACCGGATTATTTTGTTTTGTTTGCTATCGGTTTGCAGAAGTCGGTTTGCAACAAATAAAATTATTGAATTATTTTTAGTGGGGCAGTCGAACGGGCCGATTCGACCCGAACGACCACCCCAGGAATTAAAAACGGCCCACCCCAAAATCCCTAGTCTACCCGGTCCTATTCTACCCACCCCTCCTCCACATCACCCCACCCAATCCCCACCTGACACCTCACCTCTCTTCCTCTCCCCCTCCAATCAGCTGATGCCACCTCACCAACCCTCTCTCACTCCCCCTCACCCTCCAACCTCCCCACCCACGACCGGCCCCACCCCACAGCCACTCTCTCCTCTCCCTGCCTGTCCCCGCGTGGCCCACCCTGGACCCGGTCTGCCCCATCCCCACACGGCGACGCCCCACGCACGCCCCACCTGGCCCGCAGACCCCGGTCCCACCTCCCGACCTCCCTCCCTCGTCTCCTCTCTCCCACGCCCCGACAACCGCCCTCCCCCGCCCCTTCTCCCGCTCGCCTCCGGCCGCCCTGCATCCACGCGCGCGCCCGCCCTCCTCCTTCTCCGGCGCCGGCCACCGCCCTCGCCCTGTCGCCGCTCCTTCCCTCGGCCGGCTCGCCCCCTCCGGCGATCCCCTCTGCGCCGCCGCTCCCTCGCCTCTGCGCCGCCCCTTCTCTCCGGCGCGCCCCTTCCCCTCCGTGGCCGCCTCCCCGTCGGCTCGCCCTGGCCCGAGCAACCTCCCGCCGCTCCATCGCCCTTCTCCCCACCTCGTCGGCAGCCTCCGCCGCCCCCGCCTCGAGCCTCTCCGCCGGCCTCCCTTCCGCCTACGACCTCCGGCCTCCCGCGACGCTCCGCCGCCCGGCCGCCTGAGCTCCGGGCGCCTCCGCCCCCCCCCCCCCTGCAACAACCTCGCCGGTCCTCCTCCCCTCCGCGCCTCCTCGCCGACGCCCCTCTGCCTCGCCGGAGACGCCTCTCCGGGCTCCCTCCACATCTGCCGTCCGCGCGCCGTGGCCCGGCCAGGCCCCGCCGTGCCCGCTCGACCTCGACCCCGTCTTCATCCTGGAGCCGGGCCCCTGCTCATCCCGTTGCCTCTCTGCGAGCTTGAGCCGCTGCAAGCGGAAGCGCGGCGTCGTCGCTCCTTCTGCTGACGATCTCCCTGTCGGCACCAGGCTTCCTGCCTGTTGTTGGCGTGGTTCGTTCCCGTGAAGTCCTGCTGCTACCCCCTGGTGTGCTGCCTGACAACAATTCGTGTGTGTTTGGTCGTGTTAAGTGGTGGTGTTTTCGACACCGCGTCAGCTACCTTCGTCTCGGATGCTGACAAGTACGCCTGATGCTATGCACGCTACGCTGCTAAGTCTCCTTCCCCGAGTCGATCAAGTTGGAACACCAAGTTCTTCATGGATCCCGACGTCTCGAACCCCCAAGAGCCCTGATGCCCTTTTGTCGCCAAGGTCTGCATCGATACGTGCTTCGTCGACCTATGTGCGAGGTGGAACCCGATGACGCCGGTAACCCAAGATCTACCACACGGACGCGAGTCCCGAGACCCTGAGACCCGAATCGAAGACCGATCCGAAGCGCCAAGGCCTTTGACAGGGAATCGACAAGATCATCGCGGAACTCCAAGGTCTACTTCGTAGGTTGCCGAACGCCAAGGTTGCCTCACGGAATCCGAAGCGCGGACCCGACAAGATCTTCGCGACGTCAAGAACGACACCGACCCGGCAGAATCCGATGCGCCCCCGGCGCCGAACCAAGTCCTGCTCCCCGGATGCGCCAAGATCTACCCCGTTATCTGAGAACGATCCCGGAGTCCGAGAACGCTTCCGTCGAACCCTGGACCCTGAGACCGAACCCCGAACCCCGGAACCCCAAGATCGTCGAGACCCCTAAAGTGTGAACCCCTTTCTCGAGCCCTATTTTATAAAGATAATAACAACTTGTTGCATATTAACTGCCATACTTGCATGCATATTTGTGTGGTTTGGGGGCCTTTTGCCGATTCACCTCTAATTAAATATGGGGCCCATATGCGGGCAAATCTAGTCTCATATCGGCCTCATTTAAACTTGTGTAGCGAACCGGTGCCATCTTTTGTCTTGCTAATGCAACATTTAATTTGCGGGGGTTCTAAACAACATGAACCACCTAATTAATTGTCGGGACCCCGGTTCCGTTTAATACTGTCTAATTGCATTGCACCTTTGCCATGTCATACATCATACATGCATCATGCCCGATCTTCTGCCGATCTTAAATATTGCATCCGGTGTTTCTTCTAGTGTTTTGCTTCTTCGCGGAAAAGGCCGTTGAGTTGATGTGAGCTTCGCCCCGATCTTCGGTTGAACCTTCGGCAATGTTTTTCAGGCGAGCATCTCCCTCTTTCTACCTATCTTACTTTTCTAGTATTTATACCCTCCTGTTGATCTATTGCTATCTGTGTTGCGATGCTCTAGTCTTCGTACCGTGATATCCCCTGCAGCCTTATATTGCCTTGGACACACCCTATTACCTGTTGTTTGGTAGATAGTTGGACTTGCGCGCCGTAGTCGCTTGCTCTAGTGCTGTCGCGTGTTGTCAAGTGCCACAGTTGTTGGAGCCTTGTCGCATGTTTGATGTTGGAGATGATCATGGTTTTACTTATCGTTCACTTTAATTCCTGTTTAACAACTAAAATTGAAGTAAGCAGAGGCATCGGTGGGTGATAGATAATATTTGGTTTCCGAACGCCCACTTGTGTCCCGTAGGACCCCGAGTACTTGATACCTGTTCCCTGATTTATCGCGCTATCCACATCCGGGAGGTATATGGGACCCCCCCTGAGCCAGAGCTTGATTCAGTCTTATTTCTTGGGGCCACAAACTAGTTTGAGGTTTTATTACTATCCTGTACTTATGCCATGCTACTGCTTTATTTACGATTGTGCGAGGAGCACACTGTACTGTTTAGGATCGTGGCACGATTCCGCGGTGTCGACAAGCCCAACCACACTTTCGGGTTCCCAGTCGTTCACAGCTGTCCCCACAACCTTAAGTCCGTCTCGGAGCCGGCCGGCTTCGTTGCGGGTCTACTTTATGGGGTGGCCCCCTGAAATATTTCTGAATCCTGTGATTGCTTTGTCGTGAAAGCCTCGTTGGGTTTTGATTTGGTTTTTCCGAGGTTGATCGAGTGTGTGTTGCTATTGGTGCACCCCGGCCGGGTAAAACTTTCTGAAAGCCGTGTCCGCGGTTATGGACGACTTGGAGCACAGTATCTCGACCATAGACAAGCATAACTAAAGTAGTGCTATAAATTTGACTTTATAATGACTAGTAATCAGCTTCACTATAATGGAATGGCTAACTAAAACTGCCCACAATTGCTTGTTTGGTTTGTCGCTTGCGACGATCGTATCTGACTAGTAAGTATTGCAACTATAACGGAATGGCTAAATAAAAGTACCAACAACTGCTGGGTTTTTGGGTCATCTCATGCTAATTGTATCTGATTAGTAAATGTTGCAACTACAACGGAATGATTAACTAAAAGTGCCCACTGCTTATTTTATCAGGATGATTATCTATACCTGACTAGTAATTGCTGCAACGATAACTGAATAAATAAAACTGCCAACTGTGTGAGTTCCTCGGTTGACTTCCTCGTTTGGTCTCGAGGGGGAAACACCAGGATGGGTTTGTTTGGTGTTAGCTTCAGGTTGGATCCGGATAGGTCATTCTTATCCCTCTCTGATAACCGCCAGTTGTATCGAGTCTCTATAGGTTGTTTAGTGCATGCTGCCGCTGCCGCTCAGTCCACCATACCGTTGTAGGCGAGGACCGCCGAATTCTAGCCTCGCCGTGTACTGGCCTCAGTACTGACGCTCCTCTTTTTCCTTTGCCCTTTGTCGGCACCCCTTTTGTTTAAGCAGGTTTTGAGATCGACGTCGTTAGCAGGGTTACCCTTCCGGCTTGGCCTGGGCAGGGTTATGGACGCCATCGGTTATTCCTCAGGGCTCTTAGCCCCATTTGCCTCTTGTCCGTAGCTGGACGCCCTATCGTTTTCAAGGTGATTTGGATCTTTGTATATTATATTTGTATTCTTGACTCATTGAGTCGCTGTTGTATATATCTGTTCTGTGGGTCCCATCGAGGACTGTTGTGTAATGTTATTACTTCGTTTTCCACCCGCACGAAAGTGCCTGGTGGGCACCTTTGAATCGTTTCTATGCGGGTTTGGCGGGTTTCGCTAAAACTTGCATAGGTCCGATTCTGAGGGTGTTACAGAGTGGTATCAGAGCTCAGCAGTTGCGATACCCCACAAGTCCAGCCTGTAGGATAACCTAGCTAACGGCCGAAGTAGAGTGTCAAAAACTATTTAAAAAATAAATCGGTTGGATAGTTCTGATTAGGTCTGATTTTACTCCTTACCCCTTGCTATTCTCCTCTCACCTCTGCGTGTTTTGAATCCGCTCTCTTCTCTCTCTTCGAGTCCAGGATTTCTCGTGGTTGGGTTCTGTCGTACCTTCAGGGTTTCGCTTCCTCCTTTGATAACGGTGTTGCTACATCTGGTCTTCATGCTGTCCGAGGAATCCTTCGTCTGGTGGACTTCTCTTTGTTCCTTCTCGTGCCTTCCGGTGTTTTCCGTCGCGACGACATCATCTACGCCAGATCCGATGCAGAGTCTGCATCACTCCTTTGATCCGAACCTCGCTTGTCGAGATCTTCAGTCTGAATCTTGAGGGTTGGTTGCATAATCTATCTGTTCGTGTACAGAGTAATGCTTTGAGTGCGGGATGGAGTCGCGACCATACCACTACTCTTATCATTGGCTTTGTATATCGAATGGTGGATCGATGCCAATCTACTCCTTCCATGAAAGTTAGAGGTGGCCTTACCTTTAACTTCGTCCGTTGTTTATCCGGAGTGTTCTCTTGACGAACGGGATCAACGACGTCTTGTTGGTGGTGTCGCCGATTTCAAGACGAAGAAAGCACCATTGTTAGTGGTGTCGCGAAGATCTACACGAAGCGAGAAGATGCAGATCACCGACCTTCCTTCCGGTACCATGAGGCGGATCTCGAGGGCGAGATCCCTTGTTAGTGGTGTCGAATTGTGGCAACCCGCAAAACCACTACTAGAAAATCGCGTTGATTTTTGTGCATTGCATCATCATGACCGCATGCTCATGTCATCATGCCACATTGCATTTGAGCATCGTCATCATCTTGCATGTGCTTGTATAAAACTATTTTCGGAAAAACCGGTTCTTGTTTTCTAAACGCCCCGTCTTTATTCAAACGCAAACCCGGGTCACCGGATTATTTTGTTTTGTTTGCTATCGGTTTGCAAAAGTCGGTTTGCAACAAATAAAATTATTGAATTATTTTTAGTGGGGCAGTCGAACGGGCCGATTCGACCCGAACGACCACCCCAGGAATTAAAAACGGCCCACCCCAAAATCCCTAGTCTACCCGGTCCTATTCTACCCACCCCTCCTCCACATCACCCCACCCAATCCCCACCTGACACCTCACCTCTCTTCCTCTCCCCCTCCAATCAGCTGATGCCACCTCACCAACCCTCTCTCACTCCCCCTCACCCTCCAACCTCCCCACCCACGACCGGCCCCACCCCACAGCCACTCTCTCCTCTCCCTGCCTGTCCCCGCGTGGCCCACCCTGGACCCGGTCTGCCCCATCCCCACACGGCGACGCCCCACGCACGCCCCACCTGGCCCGCAGACCCCGGTCCCACCTCCCCACCTCCCTCCCTCGTCTCCTCTCTCCCACGCCCCGACAACCGCCCTCCCCCGCCCCTTCTCCCGCTCGCCTCCGGCCACCCTGCATCCACGCGCGCGCCCGCCCTCCTCCTTCTCCGGCGCCGGCCACCGCCCTCGCCCTATCGCCGCTCCTTCCCTCGGCCGGCTCGCCCCCTCCGGTGATCCCCTCTGCGCCGCCGCTCCCTCGCCTCTGCGCTGCCCCTTCTCTCCGGCGCGCCCCTTCCCCTCCGCGGCCGCCTCCCCGCCGGCTCGCCCTGGCCCGAGCAACCTCCCGCCGCTCCGTCGCCCTTCTCCCCACCTCGTCGGCAGCCTCCGCCGCCCCCGCCTCGAGCCTCTCCGCCGGCCTCCCTTCCGCCTGCGACCTCCGGCCTCCCGCGACGCTCCGCCGCCCGGCCGCCTGAGCTCCGGCCGCCTCCGCGCCCCCCCCCCCCTGCAACAACCTCGCCGGTCCTCCTCCCCTCCGCGCCTCCTCGCCGACGCCCCTCTGCCTCGCCGGAGCCGCATTTCTAGGCTCCCTCCACCTCTGCCGTCCGCGCGTCGTGGCCCGGCCAGGCCCCGCCGTGCCCGCTCGACCTCGACCCCGTCTTCATCCTGGAGCCGGGCCCCTGCTCATCCCGTTGCCTCTCTGCGAGCTTGAGCCGCTGCAAGCGGAAGCGCGGCGTCGTCGCTCCTTCTGCTGACGATCTCCCTGTCGGCACCAGGCTTCCTGCCTGTTGTTGGCGTGGTTCGTTCCCGTGAAGTCCTGCTGCTACCCCCTGGTGTGCTGCCTGACAACAATTCGTGTGTGTTTGGTCGTGTTAAGTGGTGGTGTTTTGGACACCGCGTTAGCTACCTTCGTCTCGGATGCTGACAAGTACGCCTGATGCTATGCACGCTACGCTGCTAAGTCTCCTTCCCCGAG
Organism: Avena sativa; assembly: GCA_916181665.1. Classification (NCBI taxonomy): domain Eukaryota; kingdom Viridiplantae; phylum Streptophyta; class Magnoliopsida; order Poales; family Poaceae; genus Avena; species Avena sativa. Next base: position 34,976,691 of record OV702285.1, on the reverse strand, counting down.
TCGATCAAGTTGGAACACCAAGTTCTTCATGGATCCCGACGTCTCGAACCCCCAAGAGCCCCGATGCCCTTTTGTCGCCAAGGTCTGCATCGATACGTGCTTCGTCGACCTATGTGCGAGGTGGAACCCGATGACGCCGGTAACCCAAGATCTACCACACGGACGCGAGTCCCGAGACCCTGAGACCCGAATCGAAGACCGATCCGAAGCGCCAAGGCCTTCGACAGGGAATCGACAAGATCATCGCGGAACTCCAAGGTCTACTTCGTAGGTTGCCGAACGCCAAGGTTGCCTCACGGAATCCGAAGCGCGGACCCGACAAGATCTTCGCGACGTCAAGAACGACACCGACCCGGCAGAATCCGATGCGCCCCCGGCGCCGAACCAAGTCCTGCTCCCCGGATGCGCCAAGATCTACCCCGTTATCTGAGAACGATCCCGGAGTCCGAGAACGCTTCCGTCGAACCCTGGACCCTGAGACCGAACCCCGAACCCCGGAACCCCAAGATCGTCGAGACCCCTAAAGTGTGAACCCCTTTCTCGAGCCCTATTTTATAAAGATAATAACAACTTGTTGCATATTAACTGCCATACTTGCATGCATATTTGTGTGGTTTGGGGGCCTTTTGCCGATTCACCTCTAATTAAATATGGGGCCCATATGCGGGCAAATCTAGTCTCATATCGGCCTCATTTAAACTTGTGTAGCGAACCGGTGCCATCTTTTGTCTTGCTAATGCAACATTTAATTTGCGGGGGTTCTAAACAACATGAACCACCTAATTAATTGTCGGGACCCCGGTTCCGTTTAATACTGTCTAATTGCATTGCACCTTTGCCATGTCATACATCATACATGCATCATGCCCGATCTTCTGCCGATCTTAAATATTGCATCCGGTGTTTCTTCTAGTGTTTTGCTTCTTCGCGGAAAAGGCCGTTGAGTTGATGTGAGCTTCGCCCCGATCTTCGGTTGAACCTTCGGCAATGTTTTTCAGGCGAGCATCTCCCTCTTTCTACCTATCTTACTTTTCTAGTATTTATACCCTCCTGTTGATCTATTGCTATCTGTGTTGCGATGCTCTAGTCTTCGTACCGTGATATCCCCTGCAGCCTTATATTGCCTTGGACACACCCTATTACCTGTTGTTTGGTAGATAGTTGGACTTGCGCGCCGTAGTCGCTTGCTCTAGTGCTGTCGCGTGTTGTCAAGTGCCACAGTTGTTGGAGCCTTGCCGCATGTTTGATGTTGGAGATGATCATGGTTTTACTTATCGTTCACTTTAATTCCTGTTTAACAACTAAAATTGAAGTAAGCAGAGGCATCGGTGGGTGATAGATAATATTTGGTTTCCGAACGCCCACTTGTGTCCCGTAGGACCCCGAGTACTTGATACATGTTCCCTGATTTATCGCGCTATCCACATCCGGGAGGTATATGGGACCCCCCTGAGCCAGAGCTTGATTCAGTCTTATTTCTTGGGGCCACAAACTAGTTTGAGGTTTTATTACTATCCTGTACTTATGCCATGCTACTGCTTTATTTACGATTGTGCGAGGAGCACACTGTACTGTTTAGGATCGTGGCACGATTCCGCGGTGTCGACAAGCCCAGCCACACTTTCGGGTTCCCAGTCGTTCACAGCCGTCCCCACAACCTTAAGTCCGTCTCGGAGCCGGCCGGCTTCGTTGCGGGTCTACTTTATGGGGTGGCCCCCTGAAATATTTCTGAATCCTGTGATTGCTTTGTCGTGAAAGCCTCGTTGGGTTTTGATTTGGTTTTTCCGAGGTTGATCGAGTGTGTGTTGCTATTGGTGCACCCCGGCCGGGTAAAACTTTCTGAAAGTCGTGTCCGCGGTTATGGACGACTTGGAGCACAGTATCTCGACCATAGACAAGCATAACTAAAGTAGTGCTATAAATTTGACTTTATAATGACTAGTAATCAGCTTCACTATAATGGAATGGCTAACTAAAACTGCCCACAATTGCTTGTTTGGTTTGTCGCTTGCGACGATCGTATCTGACTAGTAAGTATTGCAACTATAACGGAATGGCTAAATAAAAGTACCAACAACTGCTGGGTTTTTGGGTCATCTCATGCTAATTGTATCTGATTAGTAAATGTTGCAACTACAACGGAATGATTAACTAAAAGTGCCCACTGCTTATTTTATCAGGATGATTATCTATACCTGACTAGTAATTGCTGCAACGATAACTGAATAAATAAAACTGCCAACTGTGTGAGTTCCTCGGTTGACTTCCTCGTTTGGTCTCGAGGGGGAAACACCAGGATGGGTTTGTTTGGTGTTAGCTTCAGGTTGGATCCGGATAGGTCATTCTTATCCCTCTCTGATAACCGCCAGTTGTATCGAGTCTCTATAGGTTGTTTAGTGCATGCTGCCGCTGCCGCTCAGTCCACCATACCGTTGTAGGCGAGGACCGCCGAATTCTAGCCTCGCCGTGTACTGGCCTCAGTACTGACGCTCCTCTTTTTCCTTTGCCCTTTGTCGGCACCCCTTTTGTTTAAGCAGGTTTTGAGATCGACGTCGTTAGCAGGGTTACCCTTCCGGCTTGGCCTGGGCAGGGTTATGGACGCCATCGGTTATTCCTCAGGGCTCTTAGCCCCATTTGCCTCTTGTCCGTAGCTGGACGCCCTATCGTTTTCAAGGTGATTTGGATCTTTGTATATTATATTTGTATTCTTGACTCATTGAGTCGCTATTGTATATATTTGTTCTGTGGGTCCCATCGAGGACTGTTGTGTAATGTTATTACTTCGTTTTCCACCCGCACGAAAGTGCCTTGTGGGCACCTTTGAATCGTTTCTATGCGGGTTTGGCGGGTTTCGCTAAAACTTGCATAGGTCCGATTCTGAGGGTGTTACACCCGTCGCCCATAACTATGGCTTCAGCAATGGCAACTCCTGCTCCCGCTGCTCCAACAATGACTTCTTCGTGGTCGTCCAGTATTGCAAAGGCTGCACCTCCAACACCGGGACCAAGAATCATTGTAAGTACTCTGTTCCCCTTCTTGATTTGGATGGTTAGGATTCCTCCATGGTGTGGTGCCTTCATGGTCAGTGTCATGACACAATGATGGTTGTACTTGCTAGTCAATGCAATGGATTTTGATAACTGTGTGATGGATCTGACATCAAAGCTAGCATTGACATGCTTTTAGTGCCAATGCTAGTGATCAATGTAGCACGAGCCCTTACGTTCATTCAGTAGATGTTCTTGCGCATGGTTTTGTTATCGTGGCAATGCCAATTGTGACGGAACTGGGAGAAGATCATGGACAGCTAAAGCCCCCAGATTCAAGAGTTGGAGGAGTTCATCCTCAACAACTTCTATGCCGTTGAGAGGCCCAGTTTCCTTGGGCTGATGAAGAGGGCGACAGAGTTGGCGCATGTGAAGAAGCATAAGGGGAATAAGCCACGTATCATCCATCAAGATGTCAAGGAGAAGCGGCACGGGTTCTATGTGTAGCTCAAGGTGTTTGACTTACACACAATCATCTTCCCGCGCGAAATGTAGGAGCTAGTCACCAAGGAACTTAGGCTCCATACGGTTGTCACCGTGCTGATTAGGACTAGTGACTTCTACAAGCATGGTTTCTGAAGGGAATATGCCCTGAGAGGCAATAATAAAGTGTTTATTATGTATATTCCAAGTATATGATAGATGTTTATTTTGCATGCTATAATTGTATTAATACGGAAATGTTAATACATGTATGTTTAATAAACAAAGAGAAAGTTCCTAGTTATGCCTCTCTCATAAACTAGCTCGTTGATTAACAAGATGATCAAGGTTTCATGATCATGGACATTGGATGTTGTTAATAACGGGATCACAACATTAGTGTAATGGTGTGATGAACATTCATCTGAAGTATAGCATTACGATCAAAGTCATTGAGTTTATATTGCTATAACAAGTTATGAAGTAATCCTAATCCTTAGACCATGAGATCATGTCAATCACTAACACTGGAAGAGTTTCTTAATAACATCAAACGTCACACCGTAACAGGGTGATTATAAAGATAGGTTCAGAACTAATAAAGTGTTATGTTGAGGCCCATGGATCGAGAGTGGAATTTGTTCATCCCAATGATGGATAGATATACTCTGGGCCCTCTCGGTGATATCACATTGGTTAGCTTGCAAGCAAGTGATTTGATCACTAGAATGTTATATCACGGGAACGAGAAAAGAGTGCATGTCAGTAACGAGATCAAACTAGGTATGGAAATACCGATGATCGAATCTTGGACATGTAATATATCGTGAAACAAAGGGACTAAGATACTAGCATAAAAGGTTCCGACGATCACAAGAAATTCATCGTTGAATGTGTGAGAGTCGGTATGGGTCTCCAGACCCCGCTTCTGATTATTGATCCGAGAGGGGTCTCGATCATGTCCGCATTATTCGCGAACCGTAGGGTGACACAATTAAGATACACCGACATCCATTTGGAGCAAAAGTTTCATGCCGGAAAGAATAACAAGCGCAGGAATTTATTTCACTAGATACTGAAACAGGTTTTCGGGTGAAACTGCAGAAAGTGTTTTTGCATGTGAAATAGAATTCTAGCAAGGGGTTATATGTGAATGTTTGTCATTAAAGTAATTGACAAAATTCTGAATAAATAAAAGGAGTTTTATTTAATGAGAGTTTGCATTAAATTTGGTAGAAATTTAATAGCAATTTTGAGTGGAGGGAAATGAAGAGGTTTTTGTGAGTGGAGTGTCCACCCACATGAATGAAGGAGGGGAGGGGCAGCCCCCATGGCCGGCGGCCACCCCCTTGGGTGCCCCCTCCTCCTATAAAAGTGTAGGGGTTCGTAGCATGGAAAACAAAAATTTTCTATCGCATACAAACAAACAAGCCAAGATCTATCTACTAGATTGTAGCAACGAGTCGATGGAATAACTCACCCTCGAAGATTCCAAAGTGTTTAACGAGAGCAGATTCTCGTGGGTGATGTAGTCGTACTCTTTCCGATCTCAAGATCGCGTAGACGATCCTTCCGGCGCCGCGTTCCCGCAGCGCTCCCGCAGTCGGTCACACGTTCGGTACTCGACGAAGACCTTCCTCTCCCTTGTTCCAGCAGGCAGCGGAGGTTGTAGCACTCTCCTCGCGATTCCGGCAGCACAACGGCGTGGTACCGGAGGTAGAGGGGAGATCCCGCAGGGCTTCGCCTTAAGCCGGTGCGAGTATGGTGGAGCTTATGAGAGAGGCTATTAGTGGTCTAGTAATTAGACACACCAATTAGAGGGCTCTAAACCAATTAGAAGGCTCTAAACCGAAACAGCTCTAAACCGGGGTCTAGGTCTAGTTTCTAGTTTAGAGGATAGGAACTTGTGTGTGTTGGGAGGGGAGCCCTGCCCCTCCCTTTATAGGTGGGAGGGCTGGCTGCGCCATGGGGAGGAGAGTCCCTCCCCAAGTCGGCTTGGTGGGGCGCCGGCCAAGGGAGGAGTCCTCCCCCAATTCGGCCTCCACCAATCCTCCTCTTTTCCCACTTCCCAAAATTGGCAGTTTGACTTTCAAATTAGCCGTTTGACTTTTCCAATTTAGGAATTTAAATAAACCCTTTATTTTGGACAGCGAGAACACTTAGTACATGATGCAATCATTCCATCTTGCAATGACACATTCATGTACCCCTTCCCCCCCGGAGTGCCGGACATTCCGGGACCTTCTAGAATGTTCCCGATGAAAACACCGGAATCATTCCCGAACTCCGAAACGGGACTTTCCTTATATGAATCTTATTCTCCGGACCATTCCGGATCACCTCGTGATATCCCGGATCCCATCCGAGACTCCGAACAACATTCGGTCTCTTTCTCATAATACCATAACTACTCAAACAACGTCGAATCCTTAAGTGTGTCTCCCTACGGTTCGTGAATTATGCGGACATGATCGAGACACTTCTCCGAACAATAACCAATAGAGGAATCTGGAAATTCATATGGCTCCCACATATTTCTACGATTACTTTGCGATCGAATGAACCACTTACATACGATACCAATTTCCCTTTGTCTCACGATATGTTACTTATCCGAGGTCATGATCGTCGGTATCTCTGCATACCTAGTTCAACCTCGTTACTGATAAGTACTCTTTTCTCGTTCCCGTGATATGTGATCCCTTGTGACCAAGTCACATGCTTGCAAGCTAATTGGATGACATTTCACCGAGAGGGCCCAGAGAATATCTATCCGTCATGTGGATGGACAAATCCCACTCTTGATCCATGTGTTTCAACCAATACTTTCCGAACACCCAATGCCACTTTTATAGCCACCCTGTTACGGTGTGGTGTTTGATGACATCAAAGCATCCATCCAGTAAAGGCAATATGCATGATCTCATGGTCGAAGGAATTAGGTTACTATGTATCAGAAAGCATATAGCAATTGAACTATTGAAATGACTTGATCTTTATGCTACGCTTGTCTATAGGAGTATGTCCATCATATCATTCTCCTAACGATATGATCTTGTTGTTGATAACATCTCAATGTTCATGACAAAGAAACCACATCATCAATCAACCAACAAGCTAGTGAAGTATAGAGGCCATACTAGGGACTTCAAATTAAGTTTACAAATCACACAAGTATTAATGGTTTCCTTGTTAATACTATTATAGCATGAATGTAAACATTTATCATAAACACAAAGATATATAATAATAACTACATTTATTATTACCTCTAGGGCATATCTCCAACAGTCTCCCACTTGCACTAGAGTCATCTAATCTAGATTACATGGTAATATACCGAACACCCATGGCAGTTTGGTGTTGGTCATGTTTTGCCCTCGGGAGAGGTTTAGTCAACGGATCCGCCACATTCAGATCTGTGTGTACTTTGCAAATCTTTATATCCCCATCCTGGATATGTTCTCGAATAGCGTGGAAACGCAGCTTGATATGCTTCAGCTTCTTGTGTGACCTTGGTTCTTGCGCATTGGCTATGGCGCCCATGTTATCACAGTAGATAGACATTGGGTCCAGCGCACTTGGAACCACACCCAGCTCTGTAATGAACTCTTTCATCCATATCGCTTCTTGTGAAGCCTCCGAAGCAGCCATGTATTCCGATTCAGTTGAAGATCTCGCCACAACGCTTTGCTTTGCACTCCTCCAGCTAACTGCTGCACCATTCAAAATAAATACGTATCCAGATTGTGATTTAGAATCATCCGGATCGGTGTTCCAACTAGCATCGGTGTAACCATTAACAACGAGCTGTTCATCACCTCCATAAGAAAGAACCATATCCTTAGTTCTTCTCAAGTACTTAAGGATGTTTTTGACCGCTGTCCAATGATCCACTCCTGGATCACTTTGATATCTGCTAGTTAGACTAACAGCATATGCGATGTCGGGTCTAGTACATAGCATGGCATACATTAGAGATCCTATGGCTGAGGCATAGGGAGTCTTACTCATCTTTTCTCTATCTTCTGCCGATGTCGGACTTTGAGTTTTACTCAAGGTCGTATTGGGCAACATGGGCAAGAACCCTTTCTTGCTATCTTCCATTCCAAACCTCTTTAGAATTTTGTCCAAATATGTACTTTGTGACAGTGATATTTGGCGTTTCGATCTATCTCTATAAATCTTTATGCCTAATATGTAAGCTGCTTCGCCAAGATCCTTCATTGAAAAACTATTATTCAAATATTCCTTGACACTATTAAGAAGGTCTACATCATTCCCAATCAACAATATGTCATCCACATACAGTATTAAGAATGCTACAGAGCTCCCACTCACTTTCTTGTAAATACAAGCTTCTCCATAAGTTTGTATAAAACCAAAACTTTTGATTACCTTATCAAAACGTTGATTCCAACTTCGGGATGCTTGCTTCAATCCATAGATGGACCGTTGAAGCTTGCATACCTTGTTAGCATCTTTAGGATCGACAAAACCTTTGGGTTGTATCATATACAACTCTTCATCAATGTTTCCATTGAGGAATGCTGTTTTGACATCCATCTGCCATATCTCATAATCATAATATGCAGCGATTGCTAACATAATCCTCACAGACTTTAGCTTCGCTACCGGTGAGAAAGTCTCATCGTAGTCAACTCCTTGAATTTGTCGAAACCCTTTTGCGACAAGTCGAGCTTTATAGACAGTAACATTACCATCAGCATCTGTTTTCTTCTTGAAAATCCATTTGTTCTCGACAGCCTTCCGGCCATCCGGTAAGTCCACCAAAGTCCATACTTGGTTTTCGTACATGGATCCAATCTCGGATTTCATGGCTTCTTGCCATTTATTGGAATCTGGGCTCATCATCGCTTCCTCATATGTCTCGGGGTCATCGGTGTTGTCCACCACCATGACATTCATAACGGAATCATACCAATCTGGAGTGGTACGAGTTCTCGTTGACCTCCGAGGCTCTGTAGTAACTTCAACCGAAGTTTCATGATCACCATCATTAGCTTCCTCTCTTATTGGTGCAGGCACCACAGGAACTTCTTCCGGTGCTGCGCTACTCGCAATTTCGAGAGAAGGTTCGACAACCTCGTCGAGTTCTACTTTCCTTCCAGTCACTTCTTTCGAGAGAAATTCCTTCTCTAGAAAGGATCCATCCTTAGCAACGAAGATTTTGCCTTCGGATCTATGATAGAAGGTATACCCAACAGTTTCCTTCGGGTATCCTATGAAGACGCATTTTTCCGCTTTGGGTTCAAGCTTGTCCGGCTGTAACTTCTTTACATAGGCTTCGCATCCCCAAACTTTAAGGAACGACAATTTAGGTTTCTTCCCAAACCATAATTCATACGGTGTCGTTTCAACGGATTTAGACGGTGCCCTATTTAAAGTGAATGCGGCTGTTTCTAATGCATAACCCCAAAATGATAGTGGCAAATCTGTAAGTGACATCATAGAACGAACCATATCTAAGAGAGTTCGATTACGACGTTCAGACACACCATTACGCTGTGGTGTTCCCGGCGGTGTCAACTGCGAAAGTATTCCACATTTCTTCAAATGCTCGCCAAACTCGTAACTTAGATATTCACCTCCACGATCAGATCGTAGAAATTTAATCTTCTTGTTACGTTGATTCTCTACCTCACTTTGAAACTCCTTAAACTTCTCGAAAGTTTCGGACTTATGTTTCATAAAATAGATATACCCATATCTACTCAAGTCATCCGTGAAGGTAAGAACATAACGATAACCACTGCGCGATGCTACACTCATTGGACCACACACATCGGTATGTATGATTTCCAATAAGTCTGTAGCTCGCTCCATCATACCAGAAAATGGAGTCTTAGTCATTTTACCCATCAGACATGCTTCGCATCTTTCAAGTGATTCAAAATCAAGTGATTCAAGAAGTCCATCGGAATGGAGTTTCTTCATACGCTTCACTCCAATGTGACCAAGACGACAGTGCCACATATAGGTCAAATTATCGCTTGATTTCAAACGTTTAGCCTCAATGTTATTAATATGTGTATTTCTACTATCGAGATTCAATATGAATAGACCATCTATCAAAGGTGCATGTGCATAAAACATATTACTCATATAAATCGAACAACCATTATTCTCGGATTTAAACAAGTAACCGTCTCGCAATAAACAAGATCCCGATATAATGTTCATGCTCAACGCAGGCACCAAATAACAATTATTTAAGTATAAAACTAATCCCGATGGTAGATGAAGAGGTAGTGTGCCGACCGCGATCACATCAACCTTTGATCCGTTTCCCACGCGCATCGTCACCTCGTTCTTCACTAGCTTCCGTTTATTCTGCAGCTCCTGTTTCGAGTTACAAATATGAGCAACCGAACCAGTATCAAATACCCAGGCACTACTACGAGTACTAGTGAGATACACATCAATAACATGTATATCAGATATACCTTTCTTCTTGATGTTGCCGTTCTTCAAATCCGCCAAGTACCTTGGGCAATTCCGCTTCCAGTGACCTTCTCCCTTGCAGTAAAAGCACTCAGTATCAGGCTTGGGTCCAGCCTTGGTCCTCTTCGTCGGCGTGGTAACTTTCTTACCACCCTTCTTGAAGTGTCCCTTCTGCTTAGACTTGCCTTTCTTGAATTTGGTGGTCTTATTGACCATCAACACTTGGTGCTCTTTCTTGATCTCCACTTCTGCAGATTTTAACATAGCAAATAGTTCTGGCAACTCTTTGTTCATGTTCTGCATGTTGTAGTTCATCACAAAGTTCTTGTAACTTGGTGGTAGTGATTGGAGGATGCGGTAAACTCCCAAAGTATTAGGAATCACTATACCCAAACTTTGAAGTTTATTTGCGTGCCCAGACATTTTAAGCACATGCTCACTGACGGAGCTACCCTCTTCCATCTTGCAGTTAAAGAACTTTTCAGAAGCTTCATAACTTTCAATTGCCGCATGAGTCTCAAAGATTAATTTGAGATCCTCGACAATATCATATGGATCTGACTCTTCAAACCTTTTCTGAAGCTCCGATTCTAAACCATACAAGATAGCACACTGAACTATGGAGTACTGATTCTTCCGAGCGAGGTAAACATTCTTTACTTCATCGGTAGCATCAGCTGCAGGTGGGTCACCTAGCGGTGCATCCAGCACATAGGTCAAATTACCAGCTGTGAGGACAATCCTCAAATTGCGGAACCAATCCGCGAAGTTGCTTCCATTGTTTTTCAACTTTTCTTTCTCTAGGAACGCATTAAAATTGATGGTAGGGGCTGCCATTGATCTACAACATATTTGCAATAGTTTAGACTAAGTTTATGACAAATTGAGTTCAAATTAATTAATGAAATTAAACTAGGTGAACTCCCACTCAAAACAACATCCCTCACATTGTTTTAGTGATCACACGAACCAAATCCACTACATCAACACCGATCATCACGAGAGCTGATATAGTTTTAATGGCGAACAATCATCATGTTCATCATATCTACTATATGATTCATGCTTTGCCTTTCGGCGATCCGTGTTCCTGAGGCCATGTCTGTACATGCTAGGCTCGTCAAGATCAAACCTTAGCTTCCGCATAAGCAAATCTGGCTTGCTTACGTTGTAGTCACCCGCGGAATCAAAGACACCCGATCATCACGTGGTGCTTCGAAGCAGCAAGCTTTGGCAACGGTGCATACTAAGGGTGAACACTTTTAGAACTTGAAATTTATGTGCATGAGGGATCATCTTATAATGCTACCGTCGTCTACTAAGCAATACAAGATGCATAAAGGATTAACATCACATGCAATTCATAATATGTGATATGATATGGCCTTTCTTCTTTGTGCTTCCGATCTCCATCTTCAAGCACGAATATGATCTCCATCATCACCGGCATAGCATCAAGGTCAATGACGCTTCTTCATGGTTGTCGTCCACCAGCTTCAACTATTACAACTATTTTGAATAGACACGCAGGTCTTAACAGAAATTAAAGACAACCATATGGCTCCTGCCGGTTGCCAACTTACAATAAGGAACATTGCATACATCAAATATAATCACAATCATGGCCATATCACATCACTGCACACCCCTGCAAAACAAAGTTAGACGCTTCTACTTTCTTTGCATATTTTACGTGGTTTGGGGCTTTCCATAAGTGTCGTTCTAACTTACGAACAAGAACCACAACATTGATACTAGCATTGTTGATCACCCGTTGTAAATTGGATCTTTACTATGCTAGGAGAAACAGGCACCCGCAAAGCCACTTATGCAAAACGAGTTGCATGTCAAGCGTGGAGCAAGTCTCATGAACGATGTCATGTAAGGTTAGCCCGGGCCGCTTCATCCCAACATACCGCAAGATGCAAAGTACACAAAAAGCAATCTACAATAAAAGCATCAACGCCCACAATGACCATTGTGTTCTACTCGTGCAACAGATCTACATATAGACACGGCTCTGATACCACTGTAGGGGTTCGTAGCATGGAAAACAAAAATTTTCTATCGCATACAAACAAACAAGCCAAGATCTATCTACTAGATTGTAGCAACGAGTCGATGGAATAACTCACCCTCGAAGATTCCAAAGTGTTTAACGAGAGCAGATTCTCGTGGGTGATGTAGTCGTACTCTTTCCGATCTCAAGATCGCGTAGACGATCCTTCCGGCGCCGCGTTCCCGCAGCGCTCCCGCAGTCGGTCACACGTTCGGTACTCGACGAAGACCTTCCTCTCCCTTGTTCCAGCAGGCAGCGGAGGTTGTAGCACTCTCCTCGCGATTCCGGCAGCACAACGGCGTGGTACCGGAGGTAGAGGGGAGATCCCGCAGGGCTTCGCCTTAAGCCGGTGCGAGTATGGTGGAGCTTATGAGAGAGGCTATTAGTGGTCTAGTAATTAGACACACCAATTAGAGGGCTCTAAACCAATTAGAAGGCTCTAAACCGAAACAGCTCTAAACCGGGGTCTAGGTCTAGTTTCTAGTTTAGAGGATAGGAACTTGTGTGTGTTGGGAGGGGAGCCCTGCCCCTCCCTTTATAGGTGGGAGGGCTGGCTGCGCCATGGGGAGGAGAGTCCCTCCCCAAGTCGGCTTGGTGGGGCGCCGGCCAAGGGAGGAGTCCTCCCCCAATTCGGCCTCCACCAATCCTCCTCTTTTCCCACTTCCCAAAATTGGCAGTTTGACTTTCAAATTAGCCGTTTGACTTTTCCAATTTAGGAATTTAAATAAACCCTTTATTTTGGACAGCGAGAACACTTAGTACATGATGCAATCATTCCATCTTGCAATGACACATTCATGTACCCCTTCCCCCCCGGAGTGCCGGACATTCCGGGACCTTCTAGAATGTTCCCGATGAAAACACCGGAATCATTCCCGAACTCCGAAACGGGACTTTCCTTATATGAATCTTATTCTCCGGACCATTCCGGATCACCTCGTGATATCCCGGATCCCATCCGAGACTCCGAACAACATTCGGTCTCTTTCTCATAATACCATAACTACTCAAACAACGTCGAATCCTTAAGTGTGTCTCCCTACGGTTCGTGAATTATGCGGACATGATCGAGACACTTCTCCGAACAATAACCAATAGAGGAATCTGGAAATTCATATGGCTCCCACATATTTCTACGATTACTTTGCGATCGAATGAACCACTTACATACGATACCAATTTCCCTTTGTCTCACGATATGTTACTTATCCGAGGTCATGATCGTCGGTATCTCTGCATACCTAGTTCAACCTCGTTACTGATAAGTACTCTTTTCTCGTTCCCGTGATATGTGATCCCTTGTGACCAAGTCACATGCTTGCAAGCTAATTGGATGACATTTCACCGAGAGGGCCCAGAGAATATCTATCCGTCATGTGGATGGACAAATCCCACTCTTGATCCATGTGTTTCAACCAATACTTTCCGAACACCCAATGCCACTTTTATAGCCACCCTGTTACGGTGTGGTGTTTGATGACATCAAAGCATCCATCCAGTAAAGGCAATATGCATGATCTCATGGTCGAAGGAATTAGGTTACTATGTATCAGAAAGCATATAGCAATTGAACTATTGAAATGACTTGATCTTTATGCTACGCTTGTCTATAGGAGTATGTCCATCATATCATTCTCCTAACGATATGATCTTGTTGTTGATAACATCTCAATGTTCATGACAAAGAAACCACATCATCAATCAACCAACAAGCTAGTGAAGTATAGAGGCCATACTAGGGACTTCAAATTAAGTTTACAAATCACACAAGTATTAATGGTTTCCTTGTTAATACTATTATAGCATGAATGTAAACATTTATCATAAACACAAAGATATATAATAATAACTACATTTATTATTACCTCTAGGGCATATCTCCAACAAAAAGGCACCCCTCTCCCTCACTTCTCACTCACACCTCCTCGTGAAGGATCTCTCTCCCCCTCTAGAATTTATTCCCCATGGTCTCGGACTAGCGAGATACATGTTTCCGGTGGCTATTCGGCAAGAAAGAGTTGTGCTTCCACTGCATCGCTGGAGCGAGGAGACGGAGGTTGCTCGGTGCCTCGGACGTGTGTGCGAGCACAGATGCGCTGCTGATTTGCGGCGCTAGGACTTCCTCTCGATCTTGAGATCGGCAAGAGATCGTCTACATCAACCACGAGTTTAACTCGTTAAGCTTTATCGGTCATCAAGGGTATGTTCTCTACGGATATACATCCGCCCGTTGTTTGTATCTAGTAGATAGATATTGGTACATAGTTGTTCCCATCGTAGGAATTTTTTTGTTTTCTATGTTGCGAACCCTACAGTTTCTAGGTCCAGTGGCACGCATGCGGCCTTCTTTTCATGAAGTGTTGGAAGCACTTTGCCTGAAAGCTGCATCTAAAGGTAGACGACACCGTTATGTTCAAGTTCAAGAACCAAGGGTTTAAGATGTGGATCTTCAACGCTGAAACCTTGTCATAGATACCCACGGTGACACACACCATGGAGGGATGTGAGCTTGTGATGATGAAGTTGATGTAAGTAAGTTAGTAAGTTAGTTTTAATGCTCGCCTATATGGCCTAGAATATTGTTTTGTGCAAGGGTGTGTACCCCTGACGTAATTAGTCAAGTGCATGGGATGCACCTAGTAAAAACCTCCTAATCTACTAATGTTGAGTCCTGAAGAACTTTGTTGGTTGTTAATATGCTACTGTTAGTAATGAAGTATGCTCATGACTATTTTTCTTTATTTGATGGTGGTATTGTGTGGTATGGTAACCTCGTCAGTTTTGAAATATGTGAGCAGATACACTTGTTTGTGCCAGAAATGGCAACGATATTACTGCCAACACACGCGGTTTGCATCTGCTCGGTCCGTGAGCAAAAAAAGCACGCAACCAAACAAAGTGGTCCATTGATGCCCATTAGTGTAATGTAGGCCACCAAAAAAAATGAAAAACATGGCTCATGTCCTCATGATCGTGTCATGCCAGCCCAAATTTTGGTGCGGTTTCTTTCATCCTTGTTCCTCTCTCTCCTTCACGAGTTAGAGGCGGGGACGGAAAAACTTCCCCTCATCTCCACTAGCAAGGACACTGGTCTACTCTTCCTCCGATTGTTGTCCCGGTGGTAGGAGGGAGAGGGGATCTCGTTTCCTTCGTTTTGGTCTAGTAGTTAGGGTTTGGATCCGTCTGCTATGGTGCGCCGGTGGGGTAGTGGGAGCAGTGCCCGGGCAAATAAATCCGCCTCAAGTCTTCTCCCACACCAGCGGTGACCTTCACGGTGTCATCTCGAAGTTGATGACTA
This sequence comes from Avena sativa, assembly GCA_916181665.1. NCBI lineage: Eukaryota > Viridiplantae > Streptophyta > Magnoliopsida > Poales > Poaceae > Avena > Avena sativa. The sequence goes on along the minus strand of OV702285.1, from coordinate 34,961,399 downwards.
TGTGTGCTAGTCGGTCCTTCAGATCAACAACTCGGTATTCTCATCGTTCTTTAGATCTCGCGAGATCTGTTCCTCGGTATGTCATTGGTATTCGTTGTTATCTACGACGACGTTGGCGGCCGGAGCGAGGTGGTTTCTCTGCAGTAAGGATGGTGGTACGAAGGTGGTGGGTTTGTTGTTCTTTCCGAATTTGTCGATGGGAGTCGGCGAATCTTGGTCCAAAATAGCATGGGGATGTCCCCCGGTTGACATGCCACAGCGACATGTGTCTTGCTACGTGTAGCATGCCTATTCATTGACTCACAAAGCCTCGTTAGCGATGGTGCTTTTTTGGATCTTACAATGGTGGAGGCTCGGTGTCTCTTTTGGTGCATGTCTCGACGGTGTTGGAGTTAGGCGGCGGCCGATGGCTTCTGTGGTTGTAGGAAACCCTAGGAATCATTTTGTATTTCTCGGTCTCTTAGGATTTTATCTGCAAATTTAAGATAATTATTTTATTCCAGGATATCTCTTATTTATGTGCTCAAGCCTCAAGACTTCCGCTGCAAGTGGCGGCGCCATGAATAGAGACGACGAGTAGCGCTAGGGTAGACGTTTCCCAACAATAATCGCCACCACCAAAAGTCATCAGGGATGCGTTGTATCCGGTCTAAGGTTCGAATATTTTTTTTTGAGGCACTTTAATTTTCAAATATCCATAGGATTTCGCCGGTCAAACCTTCTGGTTAAGTGAGTAAAACAGGATCTAGTTTATTATTCCGACTCGGTGGCGTATTCGGTTTAGTGCACTTAACAGACCAACGGATCCACGGGTTCCCAATTTTTTCTGTCGGTCGACCGGTTTTTAAAACTACGACCAGGATAGCCCATAAGTCAGATTCAAACGATGCCAAGCGCGGCCCATATAAGCACCTGCCTTGTCGAAGCCAGCACAGAACCCTACAAAAAAAGAATTCAAGGGTTTCTCTGCCAGTGGCGGCGGCGACGGCGACGAGTTCAGGTGACGAGGCACAGGAGGCGGACACACGGCGTGAGGAAGTTCCGGCACAGGCGCGGGGAGCCGGGGAGGTCGGAAGAGCGGACCGCGGCACCTCACCACCGATCGCCACCACCAGCAGGCCAACCGCCGCCACCACCGGCTGCTGTCGAGCTAGTGAGTCTTGACTCTTGTGCTCTTATTCCATCCGCTGGGTTGAATCATTCTCTACTTTGTGAATCACTATTAGTATTGTACTTCCTATCTCTTAAAATAGATATTGCAGATTTTGTCAAAATTTAATGATTCTAGACACTATTTAGTACTCCCTCTTTTTCACAATACAAACCTTATTAGAAATTATTTTGCGGTAATTTCTTCTTACATTTGCTTAAAAAATGTTCAGTGAGCAAGCGAGCCAAGATGTCAGAGTCGGATGCGCCGCGGACAACCATTCTGGGTTCTGCCTCTTCTGTCTTCCAGTTCAGGGTAGACTACAATCAGAGCAAGCAGCTTCCCATCGGCGAGGCCGTCTGCTCTGACCTCGTCTCGGCCGGGGAACATCTCTGGAGGGTTGCGTTTTACCCGTATGGACTGCCTGGCGAAGACAATGACAAGTATACTTCTATCTTCCTCAGGCACGCGAGCAAATCCAGAAGTGTCAACGCCATGTTCGAGGCCTTCGTGATGTGTAGGGATGGCAAACCATCTACATCCCGCTCGGCAGTAAGGGTGTTGGAAACCTTCGAAAGCATGAGAAATGACTGCGGTCACTCCTGGGGATCGAGCCAGTTCCTCAAGAGAACTACATTGGAGAAAAATTACTTAAAAGATAGGCACGTCACATTTCTATGCGCCATCATGGTCATCGATGACAGTCCTATTCCAGTGCCGCCTTCAGACATCCGAACACATCTTGGCCACATGCTAGATCTCGCTGAAGGGACAGATGTGTCATTCATCGTCGACGACGAGACATTCCCTGCTCACCGAGCAGTACTTGCTGCCCGCTCACCGGTCTTCAGAGCAGAGCTCTTCGGTTCCATGGCCGAGGCTACGATGCCGTCAATCACGCTGCACGACATCACACCCGCAACATTCAGAGTTATGCTTCGGTTCATATACACAGATGAATTGCCTGCAGAAGATAAGCCTACGGACTCATCCACTGAGATGATTGAGAATCTACTCGCTGCGGCCGATCGCTATGCACTTGACCGACTGAAGATTATTTGTGCCCAGAAGTTATGGGATAAAGTGTCGATAGATACAGTTGCAACTATCTTAGCTTGTGCAGAAACCTACAGTTGTTACGAGTTGAAGAACAAGTGCATCGACTTCTTTGTGCTAGAGGAAAATTTCAGGGAGGCTATATTCACTGATGGTTATGTACCATTGGCTCTGAAATTCCCATCGATTGTTGACGAGCTCAAAAAGAGGGTTAGGGGGGCATAACATGTGCTATACTTCAGGCGATGGAGCATAGCTCTAGTATGGTGTTTTGGTATATGGTGAGTAGTTTGTGACATCTTGTCAAGCATACGAGCCTGAGTAGGAAGCCTGCGAGCTTGACATTTCAGAATCTTGTCAAGTGTTTGGCTTAGTTAGTGCCGAGTAGGTCAGCTGGAGTGTGCTGTAAGATAACTCAGATGCAAAGTTAAGGACGTTGTGTTAAATCAGCAGCCGATTTCTGTTTTTTGTTTCTGTGTTTGTTTGAACATGGTGTCCTGAAGCTTTTAGGACATTCACTTTTACTCTGGTGCATAACTATCTAACTATATGTCTATATGTAGTCTTAGCTCCACGGGTACTATATGATCGGTGCAAACATGTTGAATTCTGAGCTAAGGAACTCTGAAAGTTCTGGAGTACGCCTTCTACATACTTCACTCTGTATTTCTATTACTCGATTCATCTGATACCGAAATTAGTTATATCCCGATGGGACCTATCATGTTGAGAAAAACACGAACGATGTTTTGATTATTCTTTTAAGTTGTGAAAAGGGGGAATAGTTTGCTGACTGGTAAAATGGTGTCCTATCCTTAGTGATGCATGTGTTTTGTTCTTGAAAATGATACTTTGGCAATATAAAAATATGAAGTTTCATTTGAACTCGAGAATCACAGTTGTTCTAGAGAACTCCCTTCGAACTTGTTCAGTTATTTGCTGACCATTTTGTTCACGGAAGATGATGATTTTGAGAATGAGAAACAGTTGGACATGTACACTTTGAAGACATATCCACATGTTGTCCTTTCGAGCGTTTTCCCTGTGTTTGGAGGTGTCATTTTGAAGTTTGAGATGACAATTGAGTGGCTTCTTCATTAGAGGCCGAAGAATCACTCACACCTAAGCTTACCAGATTCTTGCCCCGCATATGTCGAACAGTCACCAACCAATATAAGCAATGGTATGCGGTGTGCAGGCTAATGGCAAAATTTCCTGAGAATGACTACTGCGACCAGAAATCTGCATAGATAAGTTCTTCTAACATAGCTCAAAAGCTGCAAAGACTATACTGGGACAAGTGATCCACCAGAAACGAAATTCAGACTAGCGAGCAAAACAGTAACAGCCGACAGATATACACGAACCAAATATTTACAGATGTGTATCATGTAGGTTGGACTCGAAGCATTACAGATGGTTGGCTCATGCAAAACAAACTAAAATCCAAAGCAGGTTGCGGTTATAGGTGACGTGTAAACAACTTTGGAGTAGTTAGCTGCAAAAATGTGTAGTTGTCCTTTATTACCTCACAATCTTTGCGGGTAGCTTTTAGTTTATAATCCCCCTCTCTCTTTTTAACTCGGTAAAGATATGTTATTTAAATTCTTTAGCCCGTTCATATCATGCTAATAATTTTTTATTTAAATTATTTGCAATCCTCTTACATCACCTCGTTATACTAATTTGAAAGCTATGGGGCTTTTCTCATGCCTCTACTCGAAATTAGAGATGTAAATGGGTCAATATTAAGTATCAGTTTAAAAGAATAAACTATTTTTTCTTTTTATGAAATATCATATAGAAGAGTCAGTTTATTTTTTAGCTAAAAATAAATAAATAAGTTCAAAATAGAAAATGAACTAAAACTTTCAAAATAAAAAGTGAACTGACTTTTTCCAAACGAGATATCATCAAAAAAGTTAATTTATTTTTTAAAACTAAAAAGGTCAAGAACACCCCCAATGATGCACCTCGAAACAAGGTTGAGCGCAAACTACCTCCAGTAGCAAGTAGCAACACAAAAGGCTGAGCATACTCAAATTTCTTCGCGATCCCTGGGATAACAAGCTTAATTAGTAAGATCATTCATGTAAAATAGCTCAATAAAAATAGTTTTGCTAATTCTTAGTTGGCTAATTAAGTTAAATATCAGTTAGGTGCCAAGCCACCATATTTGCATCACGGTTTCAACTGATTTTTTAGTAAGGTTGCACAGAGATCTATAGGTTGCAATCAGTAAATCAGTGAGATTGCAACTGAGATTTTCCCCGTTGCAAATTGAGTTGCAACTAAGATCAAATAACATCACCGACTAAGAATTAAACCGACCAAGAAGTAAGTTAATCGACTAAGAATGAGACGCACCCAAATAAAAACTTTGCACTTGAGAAACCCACCCAAATAAACACTGATCACATTTGGCATTAGTACGTGCACAGTAATTACATTGTGGAATAAACACACAGTGATACAAAATGGTAGCAGTATTTAGACGGTTTTACACTATTTTGCATAAATCTGTGAAACTTGCAGCGGGGAGAGTATTTAAAACCTTTAGTTTACCTTAATAACAAGTGGAGATTTTTGGCTCCCAAGGTTTAGGGATACTGATATCTTTTAAAAAATCAAATCATATTTACATGTTTTTTGAAATTTTGGAAACAAGTCTGAATGTAGCCAATATCGTATCACAGGAATGCCAAAATATCATGTTTAAATACTTTGTATTCTAGGCCACACACAAAAAATCGGGATGTTTTCAAATCTCTAAATTTTAGCAGATTTTATCATTGTTGTGCTGCCCACAATGTAAATAATCTCGATGGTAGGATATATCACTGACTATGTACAATTCATTTTCGAGGAACCAAATAGACCTTTCACTTAATAAAAGTATGTTACTTAAATTCTTATAACCCGTTCACATCACATTGTTATGCCTGATGCTATATTCTAGTTTGCTGTACAAAGAAAATCTGAAGTCTACGGAGCCCTTTTCATGCCTCCACTCGAAATTAAAGATGCATTTGAATCAACATTAGAGATCTTCTACTCACTTTAGTTTAGAAAAATGAATTTTTTTTTACCAGAATAATAGTATCATTAGAAAAGGTTAGTTAATTTTAGTTAAAATGTACAGTTTTTTAACAAAAATAAACTATCTTATATCATTAAAATAGTTAGTTTATTTTTTATGAAACCAAGATAGTTACCCAAATGATGCACCTCAAAACAAGGTTGAGCGCAACCTACCATGACGGGAACAAAAAAAAGTCGAGTCTACTATTTTGTAATCAACATACTATTTTGTAGTGCAGGGAGCCTCGTATAAGGCACATTGTTTGATTCAAAGGGTTTTTAAAAGAATCCTCTAAGATTTTAATTTATAAGATTTTTTCTATAAAAATCGTTTTGTTCTAAAGGATTCAATCCTACAAAATTTCTATGCATTCATAATAGAGGAACTGATAGAGGAACGAGAAGTGAGACGTTCCTGCATGTTTATGGGTCATATAGCTAAACTCTTTGAAATGGGTTTTTTGCCCCGTTATATAGAGCAACCATAATACAACCAGACCAAAATAAAAAAAGAGAAAGTAAAGAGAATCAATGCCGACATTGAGCAGATCGACGAAATAAATATGACCCACAACTGTTGCGCCCTCAGGAGTTGTCCCACCCCACTCCTAGCGCTTGAATCGCCATGTATTAAGCAACACCTTCAAGAAGCAATGCGATGCTGACGACGCTGTTGTCCGGACATATCCTAGGGTTTTACACCGAGGAGCTCCAGCTACTTTTCAAAGATACATGACTGCTATTTTCGCAGATTTTATAAAACTGATAATGAAAGTATTTCTGGATGATTTTTGTCTATGGAACTTCGTTTACTAGTTGCTTGGATAATCTCAAAAGAATTTTGCAGGGTTGCGAAGAAACTAATCTTGTTCTAAACTGGGAGAAGTGTTATTTTATGGTCAAAGAAGGCATAGTCCTTAGACATAAGGTATCAAGTGAGGGTATTGAAGTACATAGGACTAATGTTGAAGCAATAGAGAGAATGCCACAACCAAGAGACGTAAAAGGTATACGAAGTTTTCTTGGTCATGTGGGTATTTATAGAAGGCTCATTAGAGGATGGGAAAGGGGTATACCCGACACCCTTCAGGAAAGAAGGTGGCACCGCATCGGTTGTGGACGAGTTAATAGGGATGTCTCCTGAATCCCCAAAAAACACTACCCGGATTGATCCGTTGTGCTCCACCAAGCTTGCTCACCAACACATGACAACATGGTCTTGCCACCATCATCGTCGTCTCACCATGGCCACCGATGCGAGGCCTTCTAGGGTAAGAGGAGAAACCACAGAAGATGAGGGTGGTAGCATCACAACCTCGCATGAGGGACCGACCTCCACCACCTTGTGGCAGTAGACGACCAGACACAGCAGCAGGAACACACCAGGTCCGGTCGGTCCGTAAAGCCGTTGCCACCGCGTTGCAGTAGGCACGTCGCTGGCGGCACCCCTCAAGTCCAAGTGGTTTCTTTTACAACTAGGCAGAAGCTTCATCTGAGCAAGACTAGAGCCGACCCATCCAAACCGAGATGGAGCCCAAACATGCCAAGATCTAGGTCGGGAGGGCACGCGGCCGCGGTTGCTCCATGCGCCATGTCGCCAAATGGGTGGCGCCACCGCAACAGGAAGACCACCAAAGTCGCCGGACCTAGTGTCAGTCGAGGAGCACCGCTGCCAGGCTCACTCCCCTGAGCAGAGGCCCCGACACTGCAACAAGAAGACCACCGAAGCCACCAGACCCTGGTGCCGGTCGAGGAGCATCGCCTCCAGGCTCACTCCCCCGACCGGAGGCCTCGACACGTAGGAAGAAAACGACCGCCGCCGCCGGTCCGCAAACGACGAGATGGGAGTAGGGGTTCTGAGAGCGATAGGTTGACGCTGCCCCCGATCGGGTTCGCCTGGTGGTCTTCGGCTGCGGTTTCCCACCTTATAGATAAATTGTTATTCCTATAAAATCTCATTCCTATAAAATTCCCATGCATTGGCGATAGAGGAATAAGAGATGATACCTACTATATGTTTTTTCTTCAAAATTCCACCGATCTATTAATAATTATCATATTTAAAAGTTACAATTAGATTATTATCTAGCTACGGCTACAACACTAGCACAAGCCACGTCGTCGTCCTCATCCTTCCATCACCGGAGCCGAGCGCAAGCCACGTCGTCGTCCTTGCCTTTCCATCACCGGAGCCGGGCAACTAGCAACGTCGTCGTCATTGCCCTTCCATCACCGGAGCCGGGCAACTAGCACGAGTTGTGTCACTGTCCTCGCCTCTTCATCACCGGATCCAGACAAAGCTTGTCGTAGTAGAGTTTGTTGTAATAAACGGACGGAAAGTCTTCATGCTAAGTCACCAAACATAAGTCACCAAACATGATAGCCGTAGATCGAAAGAGACATCAAAACTACACTAACAAATACAAGCTATGAACCATAGATCAAAAAAAACAGACCTCAAACTACATCGACAAATGCAAAAAAAACTAGATTCTAAGGGATCCATCGAACACACAAACTCTAAAATACAAAAGCATTTTAGCACTTTTGTACAGAAAAGGCTAATTATAATTTGCAAGGAGTGACTACATCTTTTTAAGGATTCCAAGTCCCCTATTATATTCCTGCATTTCCATTCCCATTTTTTACAAATCCTTGAGGAACCCCAGCCGAGCAGTTCAGCAGCACACAAACAAGATTATATTTTGTAGCAGTACGTACACGGTAATTTCATTTTGCGCCCAAATAAAAAACTTTGTACTTGAAGGAACCCAACCAAGCAGTTCAGCAACACATAATATTTTGTAGTAGTACGTACACAGTAATTACATCGTAGATTAAACAATAACAGTGGTACAAAATGGCACTAGCAGTATTTTCGATGCAGAAAACTACTACGCGCGTACGTGTACATACACGAGAAACAACACCACGTGACACGTCATCACACCACAACACTCGTAAAGCCTCTCTGGTTGGTTCTCCGGCTCTGCCTCTCGTCCTCTCTAGAGCATCTTGTAGTTCATGACGGCGAGGAGCACGGCCCATGCCGCGCAGGGCATGGCGAGGTCGCCGGCGACGGGGTTCACGCGGCCGAACCCGCGGGCGCACGCGGCGGCGCCGGCGGCCATGGCCGCGCAGCACGCCATCCCGGGCCACCCCGCCCCGAGCCTCAGCGCCAGGACCGGCCACGCCGCGGCCGCCAAGAGCTGCGCCGCGAACGGGGCCAGCGTCGCGCCGGGCATCCGATGGAGCCCGCCCTCCGCCCACACCATCCACGCCGCCAGCGCCATCACGGCCTCGGCCGCCACCGACCCGGCGCGCGCGATCGCCACCATCGCCGCCGATGGCGCCCTGGTCTCGTCCGCCGACGAGCCCGGGCCGGAGACGTAGAAGGCCGCCGCGGTGAGCGCGGCCGAGAACGTCACGGCCACGGCGAGCGAGCGGAAGCCCCGCTTGGCGCGGCCCAGCTTCCTCTTCGGGTCGCGGCTGGTCACGCCGCCGGAAGCGGGCGTCCGGGCCGACGTGGCGTCGACGTCCCTGACGGGGCGGCGGGCGAGGCCTTGATCCTGGGCGGCGGTGGCCTCCATGGATGATTGGCTTAGGGTAGCTAGCTCGATTCTGATCACTTGGATCGGAGATCTTCCTTCTCTCGCGCGTCTGGTGAATGGATTCGCGAGCGTGGTGCGGAGGAAGCGGTCGCGGGGAGGAGTTAAGTACGCGCGAGGTTCGCTCGGGCCGGGACACGTGTGGAGAGCAGGTGGCGCCGGAGGTGGCACGTGGCCAAGGGGCTCGGTAATCTATCCATTGTTTCCGGCCAGGTGACTGAGGCGAGGGATTAGGGGCTTCTGGAGTGGAGGTGACTAGGAGTATACTCGGGGACTGGTGTGTTCTTCTCATCATTTTTCTTCTGTTTGAGAAATCAGACGGTTCTTCCTTGAAGGGAGACGGTACATAATAGGTTGGGACTGTGTCGTGTCGTGTCAATTTATGGACTTGTAAGTTTTGTTTTGACCCTTTTGGTTCAAGAAATATGTATGCATTCAAAATTGAGGAGATGGATGAGAAAAACTGAACAGGAGCTCTGCTGAATTTTTCTCTCCCACATCCCTTCGCCCTTGCCCCTCTCCTGTAACTCTCGAAATAGTTTTTCTTTGCCTCGCTTTATAAATAAAACAAGCAGATGAGACTGTTGTTAGGACAGATAACACAACGCTCAAAGAAAGAAATAAAACACGATACAGGATGCACGGGCAAACATGCCCCCCTCCCCCCCAAAAAAGAAACACATATAGCAATAACGATTCAAGAACTATGCGCCACCCGGACCAGTGAACTGGTCCTAGGGTTTCCCTCGGTACTCGGGGCACATAGGGAGAAGGATCTCCGCGACGCCCTCCAAGAAGGAAAGGCGCCACACGAAAGCGGCACCGCAGCGATGTCGGCTAAGCTGACAAGGATTTCTACTGATCCCCTCCCTACCAAGGCGCCCCGAGGCACACCGGAGCACCACCACCAACCTTGCCACCCACGAGCATGCGCCACCACGCTCTCGGAAACACCATCGCCGTCTCTTTGAGGACCTTGGAGTGCGTCATGCAAGACAGACGACTATAACTCTGACCCCCCCCCCTTCGGATCTAGGTCCGTTGGCCCCTCCCCTCTCCTCTTCGCCGACGACCGACGACGAGAACGTGAGGGTCCCTCCACCCGTACAACAGGGCTCTATGCCAGTGTTTTGGAATGGGGTTGTGGTGCTTGCAGGCTGCATCAGGCCGTTTTCGGTGGTCTCCCTCCTCCCCATGGTGCTTCAGTGGTTGAAGCGAAGCGGAGAGGGTAGGCATCGCCGCCATCTCCTTCAATAAAGCCATGGAGGTTTCTCCAGATCAAGCTCTCGAGGAGTTTCGATGTGCATGCGATGTGGATGTTCCTGCTCTTCATCTTCTTGCTAACCATCGTGGAGATGGTAGAAAGGAGCCGAAGCTCTAGTCGAGTTGTACGACATGGATCTATAGTTGTTGTCTTCAGGAGTTCATTAGTGGAGGACGACATGCGACATCAATGGTCATCTTGCCTATGTTTTTATGGCCGGTAGGTGACCCTCCTCAGCCACGTGTTGGCTGATCAACCTCCCAAGATGGAGAGAGAGAGAGAGAGAGAGAGAGAGAGAGAGAGAGAGAGAGAGAGAGAGAGAGAGAGAGAGAGAGAGCTACCGGTCCCTCAAAGATCGACCCCAACTCCGACAATTGGCTGGACATCTTCTACACTAGTAGCAGCAATGACGAGGAGTGTAAAACTATCTTTGTTTGAACTTTATGTGTAATTAAGATAAAAAATTATGTTTGTCAAGTTCGCAAATATTTCATTTCTTGTGCTACGACTGTATGCATATTTTCCAAAGATTACAATTCAAATTTTATAAATATCAAGTTTGTATGCAAACTGTGAGATGTTGGTATGTGTACAATGTTCTATTTTAGGTCATCTGAATTTTACTAGTGCCCTATTATACATCAGCTAACGGGTGTCCTATATTTTTTCCCTAAAATTACAAAAGTGGTGTCCTATCTTTTCTGCCATATTTTAAATCATCTGTTGGAGATGCTCTAACACATTGGTTTGAAATAGCCTCTAGCAGGTTTAAGAGCGAAGTTAGCATTGGGAAACAATGAATTTGTATAGGAGTTTTTACAACTTCTGTGTAGCATCATGTAACATCGCTTTTCTTATTATAAATAAAAAAATATTTATGTACTTGATAAAATTTCATGTTGTTTCTATGGTGCTATCGCATCTCCATTCCACCACCATCCAAGATATCATTAGAATCCTACCCAATATTCATAGCCCCTCCCCCTCTCGCCCTCATCATTATTACTTTGGCAGTAAGACTAAAGCAAGTTGATCACGACCGAATATCGGAGTATGGAGTGTGAATGAGGAAATCGAATTGGATTCACAGTTGTAGATGCATCCATTATCCAAAAAAGATACTTCAAAAGGTTTGAAAATGTGATAAATAATTAGGTGTACATGCAAACATTTTATATTTAGGCACAAAGTATCGCGAAAATACATTTTCGTGGCACTCTAAAGTAGTTTTTCACAATACATTTCTTTGTGTTTTTACACATGGCACAAGAAATATCTTTTTACTACAAAACTTTGTGTGAGAATATAGGATATTCGGATATACACCTGGGAATTTTTTAGAGACAATATAAAATAGATTTAAAATGTATTTTTATAATAAGTGCATTTAGACCTACGATGCAAAACACCATATGTCTGTGTGAATGATGCTACTTATAACTCATGGTTTGTGCATTGGAGGCAGAGAACAAGGAGTAGGAGGTGAGTATGTACTTGGTGAGCATGAAGGTCAATATATACACTACGCCATTCTCACAGGCTGCAGATACGTCCTGGCAATGGCAAGCAGAAACACCGGCACCCTCTTCTCTCTCCCCTGAACCTATCTCTACGCCAGGCGCCTCTACCTTTGTGCACCAGTTTCTCCACACCCATGTGCCTCCTTCTCCCACACTCAGCGACGTCGGAGCGCCTTCCTCTCCCCTAACTATTGCCCCAACGTCGCCCATCCTCGGGGCTCTTTGCACAGGCTGAATCCACACCCCCCCCACCTCGAGCGGGGCCTCGAGACCGTCGGTCCATCCGCCTAAGCAACACTTCCATAGTTGCGGTGATCCAGCATATCACTTCATGATGTAGTATACTATAGTCGTTGACATAACACCAATGAAACACCGTTCACTAGTATTACATCCTTCAGAATGGCACAACAGAAACACAGCGGGTCCATTACATGGCTCAAGATTACAACTCAACTCTTCACATAAGATCCAAAGAACACTCTAGGTTTAAGAGAGAGAAAGAACTTACGAAGAAGAATCAAAGATGAATAACGCAAAACTATTATATTACTAAAACTAGTATTTAACTAAGGAATTGGCACTTTTGCTATTGCAACGCACTACAGGGATAGGTTCTTTGGTTAAAGATTGTATTTCTATCCAATCAGTATCTTTTGCCTTCACTTGAGTTGAGGTATATGTTGACTTTCTTGTCTTCATTGAAGAGCTTTAGCTGGTCTTGATAAGTCCTGGAGCATATCTTGATGTAGACATCGCTTTTATGGCATCAGATTCTAGCAAGGGTTAAGAAGATACTTTGAGTACGAGCGTACTCAGCAAATTCACTAGAAAAGGAGTGTTTGATGCACTATATCTACAGCCATAGACCGTAGGTCGTAGGCAATGCAAGTTTTCATAAACATTTCTTGAAAGGTTGCTTTACTCTGAAAAACTATGTCCGTCAGCCTTCACGGGTTTACCAGAACTTTCATAGAGTTCTTTTCCTGCCGCGTTCGCAGCTCCTTCCCGGAACAGGGAGTAAAAAGTTACGGTTCTTACACTCTGCAGAGGTGTGTCACTTTACCCATGAGAGATCAACTCTTTGTTGCACAACCGGGCAGCTTATTCCCGTCCACAATTCCATGATGTGGGGCCTAGAAGATGATCCAAGCCAATCACTTCCCCCTTCGCGACCCTGCATGCCTCCTTGTTGTACACCATGCCCACATAAAGAATTACTGCAATGGTTTGTACAAACCGTGAGATGCCAGAACTATCGTGGGACGATGAGGGTTCCCACCCATATGCTGCATATCCTCTACGAATTACCAATTAATATGCACGCTACGAGGATAACAGCCACGACCTGCACATCCGGCTTCATGCGAGAGGAAGAAGATACAGCTGACTTCTCCGTCCCATTCCAAATCTCATGGTCAACGCGTAATATACGGCGCAAGAATCACTGGCGACATTGGTTGTTAAGTCCTAGGTGATATAGTTCTGAACAGTGGTATCCCAACTGTCAGATTTAATAGATTAGCTGATCACCCTGGATCAATAATCAATAGTCCTCATTATTATTGGAAAATAGTGTTTTCTGACTTTTTCAGATGCAGGTGAAGACAACACTGGATTTGTAAAATCCTTTACAGAAAATAAATAAAGGACATGAGCAAGTGTGAACTTGCCTTTTGTGGTTGCAATATTATGCACTCATGATCTTCGAGTCGATGTATAATCCAAAATCTGAAATCAGTATCATTGGTCCAGTAAGTACTAATGTTTAAAGAAGCAGTATGCTTTTATGCATAAGTAATGTGATGCACGCTCTAAGTGCAGATCCTGGGAATAGCGTTGTTCTAGGTTTTAGATTCTGAAAGGGGTTACTTTGGAATGTGTGGTCCTTTTAAATAGGTTTCATAGTTGTACTTTTATTAGAGTTTAGGATTGGTTGTAGACAACACATTTGTAGAAGTAAAATATACATTCTTATGACATACTAGTGAAGACTCTTTATACATCTTATTTAAAGTGGCAAAAAGGATAACCTTCGAAGAAAAGGTTTCTCTTCTAAGATCTAAATAACCTTGTGGTTAGTTAGTGATGGTTGATGTTATTTGTTTTAATCAACTGGTTTGGGCTTGAGCTGCTTTATAGATTAACTACTTCAAACCAAAGTTAACTATAAAACATGTAGTAATGTGTATGGTATTATATTTAGACTCTTGGAGACTAAAGTTAACTTTAAAATATAGATAGTTTTGAAAGTATAGTACTTATACATTAGTATCTTGTATAACTGAAAAGTGTTCTTTAAGTTATTTAAGAAAGGTTGTTCTTTTGCTTGGGATAATGGTTTCTTATTTCTATGATAGAGTAGTATCATTTACCCTTTATAGATGAGTGAGTATAGTTTATAAACTCAACATAATATTACTTAACTACTTGTGGATTTATATAGTGTTGTAGTAGTTTTTATAAGTTGGTGATTAATATGGTTTAGAGAAGATTTTGATTGTTCACAAGTTGTTCTTTAAGGACTTTATTATTAAGGGAATTCTTTTTAGAGATAATCTTTATTTAAGGTTATAGATCTTTCTAGAATAGAAACATTTATAATGTTTAAATCATTATGGCATTAGATTATTAATATTTGAGACTAATGATATTTATTAGATTTATTTAACTCTTTTAGAAATATTAATAAGTTTTATTTATCTTTATATAAATTATTAATAAGTTTATATTTGAGTTGTTAAAATATTTGATTTTTTATTTAACTCAAAAGTAGAATATTGTATTTTTTTTAATATGTAAATGTTATTTTTGTGATCATTTTGGTATATTACATGTATTTTTTGGTGATTTATAAATAACAAGATATGATTTTTATAATGCTTATTACTCAATAATTATTTTATAAATGATAAATATTTTTAATAATACATGATTATATTTTAAATTAAAATTCTTATTTTTCTAAGATTTTGGTATTTTACTTATATTATAAACATTTATCCTTATAGAAATATGAATTATTTTTTATTACTAAATATTTATTTCGTATTATTCAAAAATACTATAATATTAATAAGTAATGAAAGTGATTTTTATTTATTTTTATCACCTTTCAATAATTTTGTAAAAATTCCATAAGGAATATATAAATTACAAAATACTTATAAAAGTTTAAGTGTTCAAAACTTTATATTTTTTTATTTGAACAGAGTGGATTATTGTGAATCCAAAAATATTTTATTTATAATTTTTGGAATTTTATTTTATTTTCTATAATTTTATTGAGGTCAGGGGTATTTTGGTCTTTTCCAATTGATCAAAAAATTTATTAAATAACCTGGGCTGGCTCCTTGGGCTTATTGGGCCAAGGTGGCCGAATAGGGCAGGGTCAAAATGACTACCCCGAAGGGTTTTGGCCCACTCTGCCTCCCTCTCTCTCCCTCGACCTTATCTTCTTCTCCTTTGACTCGCCCCCGTGGTCGGCGATGCCGCCACCGTTGATTCTCGCCGTCGTCGGCCGTTCTGGCCGCCGCCATGGTGCGAGTTGGGGTTATCGACGATGCTCGTTCGTTCTATCCACTTGGATTTGACTTCGGGGCTTCCCCATGGTCAGTTCCACCCTATTCCCGAACCTAGGGTTTGGAAAGGTGTTATCGTCGCTGCTGCGATCCCGCCTGCGGTGGTGTGCTGGTCTCGTGCGTTGCTGCGACCGCCGCCGTGGCAGGTGCAGGTTGCAGCGCCCCTCTAGGTGCTCCCTGTGCCGCCGCGGTTCATCGGCCCCTCTGCTTCCTCTTCGATTCATCAGCGAGGACCTCGGGTAAGTGGTCGTGGTGGTGTTTGTCCTTGCTACTGCCATGTTTCTTTATGTGTGTATCTAGTGGCTTTCATGCCGAGTGACTATGTGCTGGTTGAGTTCATATCTAGATTAGAGTTCTTGCTCTGATTAGGGTTCATAATCCCCTATTGTTCATATCTATGATGCTTTAGATCTAGTATGGTTCATATCTGATCATGGAAAAGGATTGTCTGCTGTGGTTAATGGTTGATAGTGGCTTTGATGATACTAGTTGCCTGTCAGATTAATTCTAGTGGTAATCCACCATAATTCATGCTAGTGTTTCAATGAAATCCTTGATTGGATTATGTTGTTGGTCTGAGAAGTTTGCTCTACTGTCAGAATGCTTATGCTGACAGTAGCTTCTCTCAGTAGTTGCTTACTGCAATTATAATATTGGCTTGTATAAGATTATACTTACTGAATCAAATCATTACCTGTAATGATTTCTGTGGATGTATAGATGAATTTAAGGTTGATTCTTGGCACTTGACTTCAGGAAAATGATATTCATTGATTTGTCCCCTTTTATCCGTGAAAGCTAAGTAAAGATTGGTTTTAGCTCATTAAGAATCTTGTCCTTGTGATACCATTGTATTCTGGCACACAAGTGATTTGGTTTTTATTTCTGAACTTAGCTTGATTATGCGTGTGATTAAAACTGATAAGATGATATGGAAGCTTGTATTAACTTTCTTGCCTATGATGTTGGTCTGAGGCTCTAGGATGTAATTCCTAGTTAGTTAGACAATGGTTTGTTTGAAACTTATAGGTTTAGAGGTGCTACTCTCTCTGAGAGATGTGCCCTGATCTGATAAGATCAAATGAAAATGATCTAAGTTGCAAAAAAATAACACTGAACCCAGTGATGCTGGTCTGAGGGTTTAGTGTTTGTGGTTGAGCTTGATTTCTTATTCTTATACTTGAAATCTCTAGGATAGATGCACTCCTCTTGGGTGATTATTGAGAGATCATCTCATAAAACAACACATGGATAATATGATGAAATCATGTGATGGTTTTATGAGGCTCACCACAGATTCTGATGTGGATGTAGTAGATTGATGATGATCTTGATCTTGATCTGGATCTTGATCTGCTTTTGCTGAGCTCTTGAGCTTGCTATTGAGCTTGCCTGCTCCTCCTAGCTCCTGGGCTTGACCTTGCTGACCACCAGATCCATTCCCCTCCTTATGTCACCATCTTGGTGGTGTTTGGGTTGATCTAGGTGGTTGGGTTTGGTTGCTGTTATTGGTTTAGCTGTTGTTACCCTGGCTATGCTGGTGTGTTGTGAGATGCACTGAGGTGCTCCTCCACGGCTGGGCTGTGGTTTTGTGATATTGGTTGTGCTTGTGAGCTCGACAGCACACCCTTTGCATGCTTGTGTGTGTGCAGCTTGTGTGCCTGCTATGCACATGTCGATAAGTTCAAAAAGTTTGAACTTACTATTACCAATCTACTTTTACCTGGCTGGTGAATTGGTCCATTTCGGCTGTCATTTGAATTCTGGCTTTGAATTTATGAAAGATGAAATCTTTCATATTGGTGAAACTTGCCCCTTTTTGATATTTCTCAATGATGAGTTTGTCATGTGCACTTCACTGACATATCTGAGAGAAATATACTAACACTATTCTTATTTTGTTTTCTATTTAATCTTTGGTTTGCAGGTACAAAGATAAGGATGAAGATTTTAGATATAGGATAGTTAGTAGATAGACAATTGTGATTTTCTTATTCTTTTGTAATTCTTCTTTTATAATTCTTGTAATCTTTATTTGGTTCATTTGTAATAAAAATTATATATTTATTAATAAATAATATTCTTATTCTTTACTCTGGTGTAAATTGTGAAATTTGGAATAATCTGAATAAGTTCATTCTTGGTAACTTGTTTATGTATATGAAATGAATTTCATATACAATATTGTTTTTAGATAAGATTTAAGTTATAATACTTTCCTTTTAATTAATTTAAGATTCAAATCTTATATCAAAAAATTTTAAATTATAAAATACTTAAGGTTTAGAATCCAAACTCATTTCAAAACACACATGATTCCTTTAAGATCATATCAAAGTTTATAGCAATCCTCCTTTAAGACTAAACCTATTCTCAAAGTAATAAACAAACATTAATCACTCAAAGTTTTTATTTGGCGAAAATTTTACCCACATTTTCACAAATGAATGCATGCAACAATTCATATTCCTAAATCTACCCTTCGACAGATCCTATATACTGGGACGTTACAGACTTCCCCCCTTAAATTAAACTTCGTCCCGAAGTTTGTGGAGATGTACTTGAATAATTCTGGATAAGCTTTTCTTAAACCCTCTTTCTTCTCCCATGTGGCTTCTCTCTCAGGGTGATGTTACCACTGTATATTGCAATATTTAATTGCTCTGTTTCCTCAAATTTTTTCCAATTTTATTCCCGAATCTTACAGGGCTTTTTAATATAAATTAGGTCTGCTTGTAGTTCTAACTCTTGATGTTTTATTGCATCCTCTGGAACTTTCAAACATTTGCGAAGTTGTGACACATGAAAAACATTATGCACTTGAGCCAGTCTTGATGGTGACTCTAAAGCATAAGCTATAGTTCTGTTTTGACTCGGTATCTTGTATGGTCTGGTATATCTTGGACTCAATTTCCCTTTAATTCCAAATCTTTTTACTCCTTTCATTGGACTTACTTTTAAATAGACCATCTTTCCTACTTCTGGGTGCCATGATCTTATCAATAATGTCTTCTAGTATTTGATTTGTTCTTTCAGTTTGACCTCCTCTCTCAGGATGATATGCCATGCTGAAATCTAAATTTTTAACCAAGTGCTTCATGCAATTGCTTCCAAAATACTAAAGTAAACACTAATCCCTGATCAGTTACGATCTTTTTGGGTACTCCATGCTCATTTACTATGTCCTTTTTGATGTCATAGGTTATCCTATGATGAAGTCCATACCTATTTCCTCCCATTTCCATTCAGGAATTTCTAAGGTTTGTCATGGTTGCTATACTCCCCACTCCATGAAAATCTTCAATGGAATAAATTAGAATATTCCATACCCTGATTAGATATCCTCATTCAATTCTTTATCTTGAATTAACAGCTTCGTTACTATATTAATTACAATCTGGAAGTTCTCATTACCATAAGTTTTTATGTTTCTATATACGCATTTTAATGGTTAACAGACTATCTTACTATTCCTGTCATTATATAGTTGATACTGGTATTCCTTCCAAAATTGAATTTGAACTCAATTTGTCCATAACCATTGGAATTTTTTTATTCTCGACACTTGTTGAATTAGGGTTCTATATTACTTCTGAAGGATTACTTAAAAGTTGTTTCTTTTTAAATTGGATTTTTTTAAATGTATCCTTCATTACCCTCAAATTTGTACCTTCTTAAAATTTTTAATTAACTTTTCTTTATTACCCAAAGTATTTTCTTCAACTATCATTCCTAATGTTTACTCTTCCCCATTCAGTTTTACTAATAGTTATGAAACTCCAAACATAGAAGCTATTGATTTTTGAACTAAAATATTGGTTCCTGTTCAGTTTATATTTTACTGGTTTAAGGTCCAATGAAATATTATCGATGCATCCACATAGTTGTGGATCTCCGAAGCAATTCTTTCAGCACTAAATGTCGTACTTACTATTGGGCATTCTTGCTAAAATAACTGGATTTTGCAAATCATCTTGCCAAGCTATCGTCTTTAGATCTGTTAAACTTTCTTATGTCTTACTTAACTTTGGCCAAATTTAATGATCTTTATGCAACTTTTAATAAGATTTGATTAACTATTTCAACCAAATACCAGCTACGGACAAAATACCAACTGTGGATTAGTTATTAACTATGGGTCAAATACCAATTGCGGCCTATTACCAGTTGCAAACCATCCTAGGGTGTGTGTATTACCCTATGGTTTCTCACATACATCTCACATTCTCTCGTAATTGTCAGAGTTTGAATATAATTTTGGTTTCAAGGCTAACTATTTGTACTTATTCATGATACTTCCATGAACTTGGTACAATTTATCCATTACTTCTTAGTGATATTACCCACTTCTATACCCAACTTCTTTCTTGAGTTTGGCTAGGAATAATCTATGCTCTACCTCTTCTCCAAGTGGTGTTAACACTCCTTATATCTTGCTTCTTCCTTTCAGTAAGTCTTCTTTTGAAATCGTCGCTCCCTTACACGAATTCCCATTCCTATCTAGGTCTATATCATCAAGTAATAACTGGATGTTACATCATGCATTTGCACACCTAATTAAACTTCATGTACAGATCTAGTCAATCAAGAAAATCCAATAAGATCCAAATGTCGATAAACAACAAAACATATACCCTGTATTACACATAGGTTTTAACTAATTTACACATGTACTAGATGTTCCAACGGTTTGCTCCATACCTATTTACACAACTATCTTACAAGAACTTCTTGTTCTTGTGGATATATCCTCACTTATTTCCGCAAACTCTCCAAACTACAATACACATTACCCTCTATGTACATTATTCAAGCCCGCATCCCTTGGGATGTTGTTTCTCTCTCACTTTCATCTTCCTCTAGTGCTTCCTGGAGTTCCGTCCATGATGACGTGAAGTCCTACGACTTCCTTCTAGAGCATAGGAGCATCCAAGCGTAATCTTGATTAGAAGTACCAAGACTGAGATTAGTCATTGAAAAATGACTCTAGTTGGCGTAATCTTCCACCGAGTAGTTCGGGTTTTCTGGCACCGCTTCCTCATAGTAAGTTGGTTCCTTATTTTTTCTTGGATCCAGTCATACAGATTGGTGTAGTAGATATTGGGATACTATTCTAAGTTGATTGGATTATTATCACCCCCATATGGTCCATAAGGCTCTCTATGGTTATAGTTTAACTCCTCCTCAATACCCGCATCACAAGGTATAGGATTCCCTATGGTTTTACCTTGAGATTCTATTTCCCATCCATACTTGTTAGACTCAGGTTTATTTGGAATAACTTTATTCCATTCCTGTTGTTCGGAATTGTACTTGGTCCATAAGTCTTCAGGTGGCTTGAAGTCATTCTGGTAATAGGCATAATTTTCTGAGTTTGGGTCATCAAACTCAGTTTCCTCAAACACCTCTCCTGAAGGTATGTATTTGGGATGCCTAGCTTCTTTATCTAACTTCTTCCTACGAGCCATTGCTTTATCAGGATTGGTAAAATCCTCAATGACCGTATCCAGCTCCTGAACTAAGACTTGGTGAGTATTATGATAATTGTTTAGCAAAGACCGATAACGATCCATATACTCTACAGCTAGAGTAGATTCAGCTTGGACTAAGGTAGAGTGATCTAACTCATGCTCTGAGTTTGAGGTTTCATGTGGTATGATGGTGTGAGTACTACCTTCTAGAGCTTGGGATTTATGTTCTCGGATCATGGTTATGGCTGCTGCTACGGCAATCTGATATGCAGATGCCATGCACCTTGCCTCTCCTGCTGGCATTTCTCCCTTCAGTCCTAAATTTTTGGGTAACATGATCATGACACTGTATTTAGCTAATACCTGCCCATCATAGTAACTATAAATCTTGACCAGAAGTCTTGATTCACACTCCAAACTCCATAGAAGTTGTCGGAGGTTGTCTGTCCAATCTCCTCCGTAGTCATCCAACGTCATGTTCATCACTTGAACATTCCGGGGTGGATATCGAGGTGCCATGTGGAACTGTGGATAAGAAATTATCATCAGTCACATAGAGTTAAAACTCTTGGGTAATGTTTGGAATTGCAATCATATAAAAGAGTTATCGCACTAGTAACATAACATGATTATTCTCAAGTGAATATCCCTCATATCACTATAGAACTCTTTATTATTTCTAGGATGTGTCCTACAGGTTCTACCCATTTACTAGGTTTCCAACCTAAGGTCAAACAAAATGCTCTGATACCAACTGCGGTGACCTAGCATACCACTACATGATGTACTATACTATAGTCGTTGACATAACACCAATGAAACATCATTCACTAGTATTACATCCCTCAGAATGGCACAACAGAAACACAGCGGGTCCAATACATGGCTCAAGGTTACAACTCAACTCTTCACATAAGATCCAGAGAACACTCTAGGTTTAAGAGAGATAAAGAACTTCTTACGAAGAAGAATCAAAGATGAATAACGCAAAACTATTATATTACTAAAACTAGTATTTAACTAAGGAATTGGCATTGTTGCTATTGCAACGCACTACAGGGATAGGTTCTTTGGTTAGAGATTGTATTTCTATCCAATCAGTATCTTTTGTCTTCACTTGAGTTGAGGTATATGTTGACTTTCTTGTCTTCATTGAAGAGCTTTAGCTGGTCTTGATAAGTCCTGGAGCATATCTTGATGTAGACATCTCTTTTATGGCATCAGATTCTAGCAAGGGTTAAGAAGATACTTTGACTACGAGCGTACTCAGCAAATTCACTAGAAAAGGAGTGTTTGATGCACTATATCTACAACCATAAACCGTAGGTCATAGGCAATGAAAGTTTTCATAAACATTTCTTGAAAGGTTGCTTTTACTCTGAAAAACTATGTCCGTCAGCCTTCACGGGTTTACCAGAACTTTCATGGAGTTCCTTTCCCGCCGCGTTCGTAGCTCCTTCCCGGAAAAGGGAGTAAAAAGTTACAGTTCTTACACTCTGCAGAGGTGCGTCACTTTACCCATGAGAGATCAACTCTTTGTTGCACAACCGGGCAGCTTATTCCCGTCCACAATTCCATGATGTGGAGCCTAGAAGATGATCCAAGCCAATCACTGCCCCCTTCGCGACCCCGCATGCCTCCTTGGTGTACACCATGCCCACATAAAGAATTACGACAATGGTTTGTACAAACCGTGAGATGCCAGAACTATCGTGGGACGATGAAGGTTCCCACCCATATGGTGCATATCCTCTACGAATTACCAATTAATATGCACGCTACGAGGATAACAGCCACGACCTGCACATCCGGCTTCATGCGAGAGGAAGAAGATACAGCTGACTTCTCCGTCCCATTCCAAATCTCATGGTCAACGCGTAATATACGGCGCAAGAATCACTGGCGACATTGGTTGTTAAGTCCTAGGTGATATAGTTCTGAACAGTGGTATCCCAACTGTCAGATTTAATAGATTAACTAATCACCCTGGATCAATAATCAATAGTCCTCATTATTATTAGAAAATAGTGTTTTCTGACTTTTTCAAATGCAGGTAAAGACAACACTGGATTTGTAAAATACTTTACAGAAATAAACAAAGGACATGAGCAAGTGTGAACTTGCCTTTTGTGGTTGCAAGATTATGCACTCATGATCTTCGAGTCGATGTATAAGATCCAAAATCTGAAATCAGTATCATTGGTTCGGTAAGGACTAATGTTTAAAGAAGCAGTATGCTTTTATGCATAAGTAATGTGATGCACGTTCTAAGTGCAGATCCTAGGAATAGCGTTGTTCTAGGTTTTAGATTCTGAAAGGGGTTACTTTGGAATGTGTGGTCCTTTTAAATAGGTTTCATAGTTCTACTTTTATTGGTGTTTAGGAGTGGTTGTAGACAACACATTTGTAGAAGTAAATATACATTCTTATGACATACTAGTGAAGACTCTTTATACAAGATTTCTTATTTAAAGTGGCAAAAAGGATAACCTTCGAAGAAAAGGTTTCTCTTATAAGATCTAAATAACCTTGTGGTTAGTTAGTGATGGTTGATGTTATTTGTTTTAATCAACTGGTTTGGGCTTGAGATGCTTTATAGATTAACTACTTCAGACCAAAGTTAACTATAAAACATGTAGTAATGTGTATGGTATTATATTTAGACTCTTGGAGACTAAAGTTAACTTTAAAATATAGATAGTTTTGAAAGTATAGTACTTATACATTAGTATCTTGTATATCTGAAAAGTGTTCTTTAAGTTACTTAAGAATGGTTGTTCTTTTGCTTGGGATAATGGTTTCTTATTTCTATGATAGAGTAGTATCATTTACCCTTTATAGATGAGTGAGTATAGTTTATAAATTCAACATAATATTACTTAACTACTTGTGGATTTATATAGTGTTGTAGTAGGTTTTATAAGTTGGTGATTAATATGGTTTAGAGAAGATTTTGATTGTTCACAAGTTGTTCTTTAAGGACTTTATTATTAAGGGAATTCTTTTTAGAGATAATCTTTATTTAAGGTTGTAGATCTTTCTAGAATAGAAACATTTATAATGTTTAAATCATTATGGCATTAGATTATTAATATTTGAGACTAATGCTATTTATTAGATTTATTTAACTCTTTTAGAAATATTAATAAGTTTTATTTATCTTTATATAAATTATTAATAAGTTTATATTTGAGTTGTTAAAATATTTGAATTTTTATTTAACTCAAAAGTAGAATATTGTATTTTATTTAATATGTAAATGTTATTTTTGTGATCATTTTGGTATATTACATGTATTTTTTTGGTGATTTATAAATAACAAGATATGATTTTTATAATGCTTAATACTCAATAATTATTTAATAAATGATAAATATTTTTAATAATACATGATTATATTTAAATTAGAATTCTTATTTTTCTAAGATTTTTGGTATTTTACTTATATTATAAACATTTATCCTTATAGAAATATGAATTATTTTTTATTACTAAATATTTATTTAGTATTATTCAAAAATACTATAATATTAATAAGTAATGAAAGTGATTTTTATTTATTTTTATCACCTTTCAATAATTTTGTAAAAAATCCATAAGTAATATATTAATTACAAAATACTTATAAAAGTTTAAGTGTTCAAAACTTTATATTTTTTTATTTGAACAGAGTGGATTATTGTGAATCCAAAAATATTTTATTTATAATTTTTGGACTTTTATTTTTTTTTCTATAATTTTATTGAAGTCAGGGGTATTTTGGTCTTTTCCAGTTGATCAAAAGATTTATTAAATAACCTGGGCTGGCCCCTTGGGCTTATTGGGCCAAGGTGGCCGAATAGGGCAGGGTCAAAATGACTACCTCGAAGGGTTTTGGCCCACCCAGCCCACTCTGCCTCCCTCTCTCTCCCTCGACCTTATCTTCTTCTCCTCTGACTCGCCCCCGTGGCCGGTGATGCCGCAACCGTTGATTCTCGTCGTCGTCGGCCGTTTTGGTCGCCGCCGTGGTGCGAGTTGGGGTTGTCGACGACGGTCGTTCGTTCTATCCACTTGTATTTAACTTCGGGGCTTCCCCGTTGTCACTTCCACCCCATTCCCGAACCCTAGGGTTCGGAAAGGTGTTGTCGCCGCCGCTGCGATCCCGCCTGCGGTGGTGTGCTGGTCTCGTGCGTTGCTGCGGCCGCCGCCGTGGCAGGTGCAGGTTGCAGCGCCCCTCTGGGTGCTCCCTGTGCCACCGCGGTTCATCGGCCCCTCTGCTTCCTCTTCGATTCATCAGCGAGGACCTCGGGTAAGTGGTCGTGGTGGTGTTTGTCCTTGCTACTGCCATGTTTCTTTCTGTGTGTATCTAGTGGCTTTCATGCCGAGTGACTATGTGCTGGTTGAGTTCATATCTAGATTAGAGTTCTTGCTCTGATTAGGGTTCATAATCCCCTGTTGTTCATATCTATGATGCTTTAGATCTAGTATGGTTCATATCTGATCATGGAAAAGGATTGTCTACTGTGGTTAATGGTTGATAGTGGCTTTGATGATACTAGTTGTCTGTCAGATTAATTCTAGTGGTAACCCACCATGATTCATGCTAGTGTTTCAATGAAATCCTTGATTGGATTATGTTGTTGGTATGAGAAGTTTGCTCTACTGTTAGAATGCTTATGCTGACAGTAGCTTCTCTCAGTAGTTGCTTACTGCAATTATAATATTGGCTTGTATAAGATTATACTTACTGAATCAAATCATTACCTGTAATGATTTATGTGGATGTATAGATGAATTTAAGGTTGATTCCTGGCACTAGACTTCAGGAAAATGATATTCATTGATTTGTCCCCTTTTATCTGTGAAAGCTAAGTAAAGATTGGTTTTAGCTCATTAAGAATCTTCTCCTTTTGATACCATTGTATTCTGGCACACAAGTGATTTGGTTTTTATTTTTGAACTTAGCTTGATTATGCTTATGATTAAAACTGATAAGATGATATGGAAGCTTGTATTAATTTTCTTGCCTATGATGTTGGTCTGAGGATCTAGGATGTAATTCCTAATTAGTTGGACAATGGTTTGTTTGAAACTTATAGGTTTAGAGGTGCTACTCTCTCTAAGAGATGTGCCCTGGTCTGATAAGATCAAATGAAAATGATCTAAGTTGCAAAAAAAATAACACTGAACCCAGTGATGCTGGTGTCAACACCCGAATTTTTCAATCCTAGATGCCTGTTATGCCATACATCGCAATCCCAGGATTACCATTTTTGCGAGACATAACAGAATTGGATACCATAGTACTTCATCCATTACAAACGATACATAAGTTCTTACACAGATACGGATCTCATGATCCAGTTCTTAATACAACATCAAGCAGCGGAATACGTAGTAATAACGGCAGCGTAGGCGAAGCTCCATCTTCGGGGTCACAGGCAATGCTGACGATGGGAGATGATCCTAGTTGTCGTAACCTTCCTGGGGTCCATCTTCCAGGTACTCCTCTTCATAGTCTGGCCATGGGAATAGCCAGGGACAAAGCCATGAGTACTCTTTAAGTACTCGCAAACTAATACTAACAACTAAAGGGGTTTTTGGATAATAGGACACTAGGCTCTAGGGTTGTTTTGCAAAAAGCCAAGTTTATCTTTACTAAGTTCCAGAGCTAGTCACAGTTTTATAACTCCTAAAAGGGATCTTGTAATTCAGGTCACAACTCTGTTGTGGTCAAGTCAAAGTCTCAATTCATTTCACAAGTCATTTTGAAAAGTCTGACGGGGGAACAGTATGGCCACTCCAAATGTCCATAACCGCGGACGCGGCTATTCGAATAGTTTGACACTCTGCAGAGATTGTACACTTTCACCACAACATTCGATACATCCCTCAGGAACAAATCCTGAATTCACCATACTCAGTATGCGGATAATCAATCCTAACCTTTCGATTACACACCCTAGTATAAGCACCTCTCCTGTGAGTTTGGCCTCCCAACCATGACCACTGTCATCTTGGGTACTGCACAGGTGGACAATCTTCACAAGGTAGCCTCAGCTCAGACCTTGGCCGTGAGGGAACTAATACTAAGGTATATAAGTTTCCAGTCAAGCCCTACCCAATATTCGGGTATTGTGGTTGTACGATAAAATTGGAATGGTATCGCATCCAGACAACCATCACTTTTATAAAGGGCTAAGGCTCATGCCTCAACATTTTCATCACCAAAATCATCAAGTGTTTGGAAACACATGTCCAAAACATTTCAATAGAATGATCCATCATTCCAAGGTTTTCATAACCATTTTTCCACCAAGTATTCCCATCTAAAGTTGATCAAGTTTTATGCTTAGCACTAGCATCTACAGGTGGGGGTAGTAATAATGAGGGGTGGTAACTAGTGGAGTTTCACTAAGTCCAACATTATCTTAGACTGAGATCAAGGTTTCTAGGTTAGGCCAAATTTTATGCTCTTTAGGCAAACTTGAGCCCAACTATCTACTATCTACCAAACTCTTAGGTGGACTCTAGGTAAGCTTTGATAAAGAAATAAAGTAAGAAGCTTGCCATAAAACTAGGATTAGTTTAGCAAGTGGATATGATCACATATGCTTAAGGCATATAATAGTCATATCACTAGATGGGTTTGTGGCAACAATAGGGTATCTTGCAAGTGTTAGCTTGCACATTCCCTAGTAGTATTAGGCTTGCATCAATATCAGTATAAGCTTGCATAGGTATAGTATCTTGCAAGTGTTAGCTTGCATTGGTATAATATCAGCTTGCCTTGTGCAGAGCAGTGGTTGAAGTTATCCTCGGCTTCTTCTTCGTAGTATCCTCCTTCCTCCTCGTATCCTTGGTCGGTACTAGCGTCTATGAATAAATACGAGGTACACAATCACCAAACAATACTTAACTACTTGCAATCATCACACACAAGGGTACTATAGATGATCTAGCATCATCTCTAACATTACAAGGTTAGGGATTGGTTTAAATCTTTTTATTTTAGAAAAGTAATTTCTACTCATTGAAAAACTACTTAAGATTTAATATTCTCCAAACTAAACATGGGATCATGTTGACACATGTCATCACCACATATTGTAGTCCATGGGAATGTGATTTAAAGTGGTGTCACAATTTAATAAGGTTTTACCCTTTTATTTTAATTAATTAAAGTGGCTAGAAATGCTTATGAAGCATTCTTTTATTACTTGAACAATATTTCTGCAAGTAAACCTATATATTTTTATATATTCTGAAAGGTATGGTTAAATGTGATTTTTGAGAGTTGGAATCAACTCAAAAGCTTTGATGGTTTAAATTTGAAAAATGTTTGAATACAGAAAAGCTTCTGCATTGTTATTTTTACTATGGGTGATCTATAGATCCAAATGACTTGAATCCAACGGGCTTGGATTAAGCATTTACAGACCTTTCCAACAAAATTGGTTTCATCCAATTTGGTTCACTGAATCGATCTGGGTTGATTTTTGAAGTTGGGTACAGAAGTGTGTTTGAATTTAAAAAGAAAAGGTTTAATTTGAATTGCTGGGCTGCGCGGGAAATTCTAACGGGCCGGCCTGCTAAGCGCAGGCTCCCGCGGGCTGCGTAAGTGGGTGTCCCCACTCGTCATTGACACGGGGCTGGGCGAAGCGGTATGGGGCAACGTGGGTCGTCCGATCTAATTCTAATCCAACGGCTGAGGGTCATCGTCGACGCGAGACAACTCCGGCGAGAACAAAACCTAGTGCGGCCAGTGGGGGGTGCTGGGGGCTCACCGGGGTACGGGCGAGGGTCGGCGAGGCGGGCGAACGACGAAGTCGACGACGGCGATCCTCCTGGTACCGGTGGCTTCTCCTGGGGCGGCTCTAATCGCTGGCTCCCTTCTTCTCCAGAGGCGGCGGACTCCGGTGAAATTCCGGCGAGGTGGTGCTCGCCTTGCTCTAAGAATAGTGTGGCACGATCAGTGGGGAGAGGAGAGTGAGATGGTGTGAAGAAATCGTGCGGGGGTGGCCTCTATTTATAGTCGAGCGAGGGGACCGTCGGGGCGCAAGGTGAGCTTGTCGGGGGCGACGTTACAGGCGGCTATAGGCATGGGCAAAGGTAGGGGACGGTGCTGTGTCTCCTGGCGATGCTCAACGACATGATCGCGAGGCATGGGGCGGTGTGGTTTGGTCTGGAACGGGCGGTGCTCTGCACGGCAGAGGCGGCGTCTTCGACGGCGGGCGGTGGCTGTATGGCACGGGGCGGCAAACGGGGGTGTCTGGCGGTCTCCTGGGTCGGTGGTGATAGGGTGTGCACGCGGAGAGGGCGGCGCGCGGTCTGGGGACTCTGGTCGCGGGTGGCGCTCTGGCGCACGCTCGGCATGGTCTGGGCGTGTCTCGTGCGCGTGGTCCAGGGCTTGGCAACGCTCGTGGCTGAGAAAGGCAGTGGCGGTGGACGGTGGGCTGCCTCCCAGACATGCTGGCTAGGCTTGCTACTGCTCCTAGCTTGCTGTCCACAATGGGGTGACATGGGGGTGCTCGGCTGTTCACCATTAATGGCAATGGCAAGCTCACAGGGGTGCTAGTGTTGGGCTAATCTTTCTAGATGATCTACTGGATTGTGTGTGAGCTAACTAGGGAACAAGTTAGGCTCAAAACACTGCACACTATAGTGTTTGTGGTTTGGTTTGATTTGTGTCTGCAACCTGTTTGATGAAATGGCCGCATGAACTCAAGTTTTGAATTTTGAAATGAATTTTGGTGAGTTTGCTAGATTGGTTCTGGTGAGTCTGCAGATGCTTGGGTTTTGAAATTTGAGCTTGTTTGAGTGGTTTTTGAAAAAGTGGGATCTTCCCATATGAAGAAGATTCAATTTTGAATTGTCATTTAAACTATGCATTTGAAAGTTTCTGGATGATCACAAAGTGGGCCTTGATACCTTGTTATGAGTACATTCAAGGGGTGCAAAGATCCAGAAAAGTTTCTGTTAGGTTTTGAAAGTTTGAGACAGCCAAAGTAGGCATGGGAGTTAAATTGGTCAAAATGACCATTCACCTCATATATTTGTTTTGATTTACTTGTCTTTAGGAAAAGTGTGGGGAATGTTTTAGATGATGTTATTTTCACCTAAGAAACATTTTACAAGCAATGGTTCACACAAACAAGGTGGTTTTTAAAGAAATTAAAAATCCATGCATTTACATATGCATGCATTCATGGGTTTACTTAGAAAAGTTTTTGTTAACCCTAATCTTGATGATTAGTGTTTGATGATCTAAGTTTGGTATTTTTGGGATGTTACAAACCTTCCCCCCTTAAACAAAATCTCGTCCCGAGATTTGAAAAGGACGAAAAGATTACCTAGGATTTGAAGAGATCTGGAAACTCCGTTCTGATGTGATCTTCGCGTTCCCAGGTAGCCTCCTCTTCTGTGTGGTTGCTCCACTGAATCTTGAGAAACTTGATGCTTCGGGTTCTGGTAGTTCAAAAGGCTTCTTCCAATATACGGATGGGTACTTCGGGATAGGTTAGGTCATCGTTGATCTCTATGGTCTGGTGATCGATATTCTTGAACACTTCGGTCTTCTCGGGGACTTCGAGACACTTGCGAAGTAACGAGATATGGAACACATTGTGCACAGCTGACATCTCTTCAGGTAGTTCCAGTTGATACGATACTTCTCCTCGACGGTTCAAGATTTTGAAAGGTCCGATATATCTGGGGGCTAACTTTCCTTTGAGTTGGAAACATTGCATTCCCTTCAATGGTGACACTTTTAGATAAACAAAATCTCCTATGTTGAAGGCGAGGTCTCGACGTCTCTTGTCGGCGTAACTCTTCTGTCGGGATTGGGCTGTCTTGAGGTGTTCACGAATCTTGTGAACCTTCTCTTCTGCTTCTCGTAGGATGTCGGGTCCGAAGATCTGACTCTCTCCTACTTCCGACCAGTTCAAAGGGGTGCGGCACTTTCTTCCGTACATAAATTCAAATGGGGCCATTTGCAAACTGGCTTGGTAACTATTGTTGTATGAAAATTCTGCAAACGGCAGACAGTCTTCCCATTTGGATCCATATTCTAACACACATGCTCTAAGCATATCTTCGAGTATTTGGTTTACTCGCTCCGTTTGTCCATCGGTCTGAGGGTGATACGCGGTACTGAAATCTAGGCGGGTTCCTAAACCTTCTTGGACTTTCTTCCAGAATCTCGAGGTAAACTGAGTTCCTCGATCCGATACTATGTTCTTGGGGACTCCATGCAAACTAATGATTCTAGCGATGTATAACTCCGCTAGCTTCGAACTCTGATAGGTGGTTTTGACGGGCAAGAAATGGGCAACTTTGGACAATCTGTCAACTATGACCCAAATAGAGTCATTTCCCCTACTAGAAGTAGGTAGTCCAGTGATAAAGTCCATTCCTACAGAATCCCATTTCCATTCCGGAATCTGCAAAGGTTGCAGCAATCCAGCGGGTCTTTGATGTCCTGCCTTGACTTGCTGGCATATATCACACTTGGCGATATAGCTTCCGATTTCTCTCTTCATCTTATGCCACCAAAATTGCTCTTTCAAATCTTGATACATCTTAGTTCCTCCGGGATGGATAGAATAAAGAGTATCATGAGCCTCTTTCAAGATAACTTCTTTTAACTCAGAATCTGCTGGTACACAAAGGCGTCCTTTGTACCACAAAACTCCTTCTTCGTCCTTGGTGAATCCAGGTACTTTGCCGGTACCGATACGACGCTTGATTCCGTCAATACTGGCATTTTCCTTCTGCGCCTCTTTAATCTGACTGATCAAAGTGGGCTGAAGTTCGATGCTAGCCAAAAATCCTTCACTTACTAATTCCATTCGAAAATCTTCCATCTCTTTGTGCAAACTTGGTTGCTCCTTTAAAATCATGGAGTTCAAGTGGCACGGCAATCTGCTAAGGGCATCGGCTACCACATTGGCTTTTCCAGGGTGATAGTGAATGTCCAGGTCGTAATCCTTGATTAGCTCAATCCATCTTCTCTGCCTCATATTCAGCTCCTTCTGAGTGAATATATACTTTAGGCTCTTGTGATCCGAATAAATCTCACAATGATTTCCCATCAGGTAATGTCTCCATGTCTTTAGGGCTAGAACTACGGCTGCGAGTTCGAGGTCATGGGTTGGGTAATTTTGTTCATGTTGCTTCAATTGTCGCGATATATAAGATATAACTTTGCCTTCTTGCATTAGCACACATCCGAGACCAATCTTGGATGCGTCACAATACACATCGAAGGGCTTCGTAATATCCGGCATGATCAAGATTGGGGCTGAAATCAATCTCCGCTTGAGTTCTTGAAAACTCGCTTCGCATTTATATGTCCATTCAAACTTCTTGTATTTCTTCAGTAATTGGGTCATGGGTCGGGCTATACTCGAGAATCCTTCTACGAATTTGCAGTAATATCCCGCCAATCCGAGAAAAGCACGAACTTGGGTTTGAGCGGTTGGGGCTTGCCAATCTTCTACATCTTTCACTTTTGCAGGGTCAACGGCAATTCCTCCGGCTGATACAATGTGACCGAGGAATCCTACTTCCTGTAACCAGAATTCACATTTGCTGAACTTGGCATACAACTAATGCTCTCTAAGGGTTCCAAGAATGGTCCTTAGGTGTAGCTCATGTTCTTCTTATGATTTGGAATAAATCAGAATGTCATCGATGAAAACAACGACAAACTTATCCAGGAAGTCCATAAAAATCTTATTCATGAGATTCATGAAATAAGCGGGGGCATTGGTTAATCCAAAAGACATGACTGTATACTCATACAATCCATATCTGGTGGTAAAGGCAGTCTTTGGGATATCCTCTGCACGAATTTTGAGTTGATGATAGCCAGTTCTAAGATCAATCTTAGAAAACACCTGGGCACCAGTCAACTGATCAAACAAATCCTCTATCTTGGGCAAGGGGTACTTGTTCTTGATGGTGACATCATTCAACTTCCGATAATCCGTACACAAACGGTTACCTCCATCCTTCTTGTCCACAAACAAGACAGGTGATCTCCATGGGGACGCACTTGGTTGAATCAATCCGATTTCCAACATGGAATCCAGTTGCTTCTTCAGTTCTTCTAGTTCTGACGGGTTCATACTATAGGGTCTCTGGGCTATGGGTCCTGTTCCTGGGATCAGTTCGATGATAAACTCGATATCCCGATCTGGGGGCATACCAGGCAAAACATCTGGAAATACATCGGGGTATTCGCAGACTATCCGAACTTGGTCAATGGTAGGTTGGGCTAGACTCTTGTTACACTTGAATTGGCGAGGTAAGGTTTCAGATATATGCTCGACTGATATTCCGGTGGTACTGGTCATGGTAATGGCTTTCTTGGCACA
The DNA here is from genome assembly GCA_916181665.1 of Avena sativa. NCBI lineage: Eukaryota > Viridiplantae > Streptophyta > Magnoliopsida > Poales > Poaceae > Avena > Avena sativa. The sequence continues at coordinate 34,928,309 of OV702285.1, read as the reverse complement.
GTCAATCAATCCCTTATGCTTGGACATCCAATCCATTCCTAGTACTACTTCCAAACCTTTAGTTCTGAGTACTATTAGGTTAGCATGAAAATCTATGCCATGGATTCGGATAGGGACGGCTTTGCAAATTTGCCTAGCCTTGGTGGTTGATCCGGGAATTTGCACAATCATCACATGCTTCAATTTGGTTGGTTGAATTTTACTAGTGCAGGCAAATTCTTCGGTGACAAATGAATGCGATGCACCAGAATCAAACAACACTCTTGCAAGTACTGAATTAACAGAAAACATACCCAGCATGACGTCTGGCGCTTCCTGAGCTTCTTCAGCATGCATGAGAAAAAGACGGCCATTGCGGTTGAGTGAATTCCCTGGGGCAAATCTTCTCCCTGGCTGGACACGACGCTGCTGCTGAGCTGGAACATTGGCGTTGGGGGCTGTGGCATTATTCTTGTTGGGGCACTCATTGGAATAGTGGCCTTTATTTCCACAGTCATAACAGGTCACTTGTGACTTGTCCTTGGCTGCGACAGGCACCGCATTGCTTCCAGTCCTTGGGGCAGTGTTGGGGTTGGTGGTAGTATTGTTGGTGTTGAATTTGGGTGGGGCACGGGTGAAATTGCTAGAGTTGCCGGGGTTGTTGTGATTTCCTCCGGGTCTAGGGTTTCCACGGTTGGGATAGGTTGGACGGGTCATAGGGGGTTTGTTTGTTCTTGGGGCAAATCCTGGAGATGGGTTGGGGCGATACTTTGGGGTCTGATGGGTTCCTGGTTGATGCATCATGCGACGCTTGCGGTTCTCATTGGCCTGGTTGATCTTTCCTTCCATTTGGATAGCAGAGTCTACAAGGGCTTCAATATCAACAAAGGGGATATTGACTAACACCGTCTGCATCTCGTCATGCAGACCATTCAGGAATCTTTCTTTCTTCTTGGCTTCGGTGTCTATCTCGTCTGGGGCATACCTAGCTAATGACAAAATTTTGTCACGGTATTCCACTACAATCATCCTTCCTTGCTTCAACTCTCTGAACTCATCTCTCATTCTCTTGATTAAACCTGGTGGCACATGGGTTCTGCTAAACTTAACCTTGAATTCCTCCCAGGTCATCATCTGGCCTCCGGTCATTGCACGAACACTGTTCCACCATGCCCTGGCATCTCCGGCTAGATAATGGGTGGAAAACAAGACTTTCTCGTTGGCTTCCACTCCGGCTATGTAACACCCTCAGAATCGACCCTATGCAAGTCTTAGCGAAACCCGCCAAACCCGCATAGAAACGATTCAAAGGTGCCCACCAGGCACTTTCGTGCGGGTGGAAAACGAAGTAATAACATTACACAACAGTCCTCGATGGGACCCACAGAACAGATATATATATACAACACGACTCCATGAGTCAAGAATACAGATATTATATACAAAGATCCAAATCACCTTGAAAACGATAGAGCGTCCAGCTATGGACAAGATGCAAATGGGGCTAAGAGCCCTGAAGAATAACCAATGGCGTCCATAACCCTGCCCAGGCCAAGCCGGAAGGGTAACCCTGCTAACGACGTCGATCTCGAAACCTGCTTAAACAAAAGGGGTGCCGACAAAGGGCAAAGGAAAAAGAGGAGCGTCAGTACTGAGGCCAGTACACGGCGAGGCTAGAATTCGGCGGTCCTCGCCTACAAAGGTATGGTGGACTGAAGCGGCAGCGGCAGCATGCACTCAACATCCTATAGAGACTCGATACAACTGGCGGCTATCAGAGAGGGATAAGAAAGACCTATTCGGATCCAACCTGAATCTAACACCAAACAAACCCATCCTGGTATTCCCCCTCGAGACCAAACGAGGAAGTCAACCGAGGAACTCACACAGTTGGCAGTTTTAATTATTCAGTTATTGTTGCAGCAATTACTAGTCAGGTGTAGATAATCGTCCTGATAAAATAAACAGTGGGCCGTTTTAGTTAACCATTCCGTTGTAATTGCGACACTTACTAGTCAAATACAATTAGCATGAGATATCCCAAAACCCAGCAGTTGTTGGTACTTTTATTTAGCCATTCCGTTGTAGTGAAGCTGATTACTAGTCATATCAGATACAAGTCAATTTATAATAGTAAACTTTAGTTATAGTTGTCTATGATCAAGCACTGTGCTCCAAGTCGTCCATAACCACGGACACGGCTTCTCGAAAAGATTTAACCCTGCAGGGGTGCACCAAAGTATCCACAAGCACTTCGACCCTTTTTGCCAGATCAGTTAACATACACCCATCGGTATGTCGGTGGGGCCTAAGTCATGACGTTTCCAGACCCAAAGCAAGCACAGGGGGCCACCCCACTAAGTACACCCGCAACAAAGTCGGTCGGTCTCCGAGACGGACTCAGGGTTTGGGTAGACGGCTGTGAACGACTGGGGACCCAAAACTGGGCTTGTCGACACCGCGAAAACGTGTCCCGATCCTAAACAGTACAGTGTGCTATCCATCGCACAATTTAAATAAAGCGGTAAAGCATGGCATAAGTACAGAATAGTAATAAAGCCCCAAACTACTTTGTGGCCCCAGTATAATACTTTGAAATCAGGTACTAATCGATGGGGGGCCCATATCTCCCCACCTGTGGTTAGCGCGCTCGATCTCGGAACAGGTGTCAAGAACTCGGGGTCCTACGGGACACAAGTGGACGGTTAACAACCAAATAACATCTATTGCCCACCTGTGCCTCTGCTTACCTACTTCAATTTTAGTTGTTAAACAATAATTAAAGTAAAAGATAATTAAAGCCATGATCATCTCCAACATTAAGCATACGGCAGTACTCCAACAACTGTGGTACTTGACGACACGCAACAGCACTCGAGCAAGCGACTACGACGCGCAAGTCCAACTATCGACCAAACAACAGGTAATAGTATGTGTCCAAGGCAATATAAGGCTGCAAGGGATATCACGGGTACGAAAACTAGAGCATCGCAACACAGATAGCAATAGATCAACATGAGGGAATAAATACTATAAAAGTAAGATAGGTAGAAAGGGGAGATGCTCGCATGAAAACATTGCCGAAGGTTCAGCCGAAGATCGGGCCGACACTCGCATCAACTCAACGGTCTTATCCGCGAAGAAGCAAAACACTAGCAGAAAACCGGATGCACTATTTAATACAACGGCAGAAGATCGGGCATGATGCATGTATGATGTATGACATGGCAAATATGCGATGCAAATAGATCATATTAAGCGGAACCGGGGTCCCGACAATTAATTATTAGGTTCATGTTGTTTAGATATCCCGCATTTAAATGTTGTCTTAACAGGACAAAACATAACATCGGTTCGCTATACAAATTTAAATGAGGCCAATATAAGACTAGATTTGTCCGCATATGGGCCCCATATTTAATTATAAGGTGAATCGGCATAAGGCCCCCAACCCACATGACAAGTATGCATGCATGGCAATTTTATATGCACAATATTTATATATAGCATTTCTAAAATAGGGCTCGGGAAAAGGTTCACACATTGAGGGTCGGAGATCTTGGGTCCCGGGGGTTCGGGGTCGGGTCTCGGGGTTCAGGGTTCGACGGGATCGGTCTCGGATAACTGAGGTAGATCTTGTCGCATCCGGGAAGCAGGACTTGGTTGGCGTCGGGGGCACATCGGTCTCGCCCTGGTCGGTGTCGATCTTGTCGCATTCGTGGCCTTCGGGTCCGCGTAGACGGTCATGGCGTTCAAAGTGGAGAACTTGGCGTTCCGGTGGCGATCTTGGCGTCAGGGTTCTCGGTGTCCGGGGTGAAGTACTCGGCGTCCTCGAGGGAGTACTTGTCGTATCCGTGTCGACGACCTGGGCGTCCGGGTTCTCGGCGAACTTGGCGTCCGGGAAGGAGGACTTGGCGTGCCTAGAATTCGGTCCTCGTGGTCATTCCTTTAGGTCTAGGCCGACCTTCGGGTACCACAATTTCTCGGTGTGGTTTTCCTCAGGTCGATGAAGATCTTGACGAGAGCTCTCCGTTATAGACGACAACCAAGAGGATGGAAACTGGCACCGTTAGGATGTCAAACCCATGGCCTAGCTGAAGCGTTACAGGAACACACAGATCACACACATACAAGCACGTACGTGTATCGAGACAGAACAAACGTCACATGAACCCATCAGGTACTTGTTTCCAAACATGGCAGAGCATGGCGGCCCTGGGTGGTGGCGGAGGCTCGGCACAGGCGACGCGCGGACGGAGAGGAGGCCTGGGCCCGGAGACAGAGGAGGGGTGGCCCTGGCCTCGCGTGCAGGCGGCAGCGTCCTGGGAGGCCGACAAGTCGACGCCGGGCACGGGGCCGCGCAGGGCTAGGCGGAGCTTGGTGGCGGTCGGGCTCGCGGCAGACGGCGGGAGGGCGCAGGAAGGGGAAGGAGCGGCGGCGGACGCTCGCGGAGGGGGGGGGGCGCGCGGCGGCGCACGGGAAGAGGCCGGGGAGGCGGAGGAGGTGGTCAACGACGGGCGGCGGCGGTGCTCGCCTGGAGGCGGCCGGCGAGGAGGACGACGGGGGGGAACGCATCGGCGTCGGGGCGAAGCAGAGGAGGTTGCAGGCGGGAGGAGAGAGGACGATGGGGAGGAGGTACTGGTCGGAGAAGGGAGCGGGAGGGGGTCGCGGCAGCGGCCGGTGGCGAGCGGGGCCGGCGGAAGGGTGAGAGAATGCGGCGGCGCAGGGCGATCTCGAGGGAGATGGCGCTTGGGGGAGGCGGGGCGCGGTGCCGGGAGAAGGCCGACGGGGAGGGTGGGCCTGCGGGAGCGTGCGTGAGTGGGGGGTGGGGCCAGGGCGTGGGGTGGTTGTGTGCATGCATGGGGTGTGTGCTCTGTGTGCGTGCGTGTTGAGTGCGGGTGAGAGGCAGGGGGAAGAGGGAGGGAGTGGTGTGGTTGAGGTGGCAGATGGGGATTGGGTGGGGCTTGAGCCAGGGTGATGTGGCGAGTGGCTATAGGGCGGGGTGAGGTGGAGGCTGGGTGGGTAGTTTAGGTCTGGGTAGAAAAGATTTAGGGGGACTGGTTTAGATATTTATCTGGGGTAGTAGACTGCTGCCAGCTGGGCCTTTTGGCCTGGCCGGTGGCGGCCTTCCCCGGAACAAAACAGATTTAAAATATTTTATTATTTTTCTTGGTTTTAAATCAAAACATTTGTAAAAGGGTTTTAGACAAACAAAAGATCCGGACAGATCTAGGGTTTGGATTTGAACAAAGAGGAGAATATCTAGAGAACAAAATAGGCTTTTAGAAAATAGGTTTCGACAAACAAATGCATGATGACATGATGATGCTCAAATGCAATGTGGCATGATGACATGAGCATGCGGTCATGATGATGCAATGCACAAAAACAACGCGATTTTCTAGTAGTGGTTTTGCGGGATGCCACAGGCTACTTCTAAGTTATTTTCCATGGTTTGCAGCCAATCATCGGCGTCTAGGGGTTCTTCTGACTTGGTGAAAACGGGTGGGTTGGTATTCTGGAAATTCTTGAGCTTAGATCCGTGGTTGTCCTGATTTCCATGGCCTTGGTTGTTATGGGCTAGCTGGGCTATCTGTTGCAGAGTGGCTAGGTTGGCTTGACGTTCGGCTCTTTCAGCTTCGCGGTCAGAAGTCAACATTTGCAGGATCTGCAACATCGGGTCCGGGGCTGAACCACTTCCTCCACGTGGCATCTGAAGATTGAGGTAGATCATGAGAAAAGAGGGAAATTGCTAAGGTTTTGGGTTTTTGAAAAGTTTTTGGAGTTTGACTCAAGTTTTCTAGCAACTGGCTTTTTCATTCATTCACTCATAGCACACAGTACAACACACACCACAACAAGGAAAAACAGATGGTTTTAAGAACCATTCTGGAATCTATGATACAGTGGGACCGACTACTACTCACTACGCTAGTGCTCAGTGCTACTACTCCTCGGAGTCTGTGGCTTCATCATCTTCAGGATCATTGATGAAGGCGAAATCATCCTCATCGGTGAAGAAGTCCATGGCCTGATCCTCTAGAAAATCACCGTCATCGCTGAGATAGGAGTAAGGGTCTCCACGAAGATCTTCTTCGGCATTCTCCTTTTCCTCCAACTGCATGTCCCTCTCGTGGATGGTCTCTTCCAGAGATGAGATGCGATGGCGAAGACGGGCAATAATGCGCTCCTTCTTGTCGAGCTGACGGCGGCGAGACTTGCGATCCTTTGCTAGCATGGCGATGGTCTGATCCTTCGTCTTGATGATGGCAGACTTGTGGTTGCAATAGTCACGACAGTTATCCAACTCTTGTTGACGATCATACATCATGAAGCTAAGGTGGTCCAATTGAGTCTTCAGCTCGGGGTGGTATGGGGCTTCCAGTGGTTGTCCATTTGCATCACGTCTTGGGAAAAACTCAAAGAGAGTACCCTTGATCTGATTGATGCTCTGCCCACACAGACGGGAAAGAGCTTCCTGCATTGCTTTGGCAAGTCCATCGAGCCAGTTGTTTTCCCTCAAGGTAAACTGAATTCCCTCCGCTGTGGGAGGTTCAATCTTTCCCCGGAGACTTGCAACAATTAGCCACTGCAGATCTTCTCCTCCTTGATCATTGAGCTGAGCTCCGAAGAACTCGGGGTGCGGACGCTCCAGAAGTTCCGAAAGCTGATCCAGATCCCTCTCAAAGATAAGGTCCCCTCCATTTCCGAGTTGATAAAACTTGATGTACTTCACGTCCATCTATAAAAATAGAGGATGAGTAGATTAGCAGAGTGATCAAGTGTGTCAAAATTTTATCTATTTTTGCAAGAGTTTTTGAGGAACATGAGGTTTTATGAAAGAATTAAAGAGATAAGAATGAGAATAGATTTTTGTAAATATTTGTTTTCTTTGGTTTTTGAAATTAAGTTTTTGGTTCAACGTCCAACCTAACTAGGGTCTCCTATGGTCAGGATGGCTCTGATACCAACTTGTCAACACCCGGATTTTTCAATCCTAGATGCCTGTTATGCCATACATCGCAATCCCAGGATTACCATTTTTGCGAGACATAACAGAATTGGATACCATAGTACTTCATCCATTACAAACGATACATAAGTTCTTGCACAGATAGGGATCTCATGATCCAGTTCTTAATACAACATCAAGCAGCGGAATACGTAGTAATAACGGTAGCGTAGGCGAAGCTCCATATTCGGGGTCACAGGCAATGCTGACGATGGGAGATGATCCTAGTTGTCGTAACCTTCCTGGGGTCCATCTTCCAGGTACTCCTCTTCATAGTATGGCCATGGGAATAGCCAGGGACAAAGCCATGAGTACTCTTTAAGTACTCGCAAACTAATACTAACAAGTAAAGGGGTTTTTGGATAATAGGACACTAGGCTCTAGGGTTGTTTTGCAAAAAGCCAGGTTTATCTTTACTAAGTTCTAGAGCTAGTCAAAATTTTATAACTCCTAAAAGGGATCTTTTAATTCAGGTCACAACTCTGTTGTGGTCAAGTCAAAGTCTCAATTCATTTCACAAGTCATTTTGAAAAGTCTGACGGGGGAACAGTATGGCCACTCCAACTGTCCATAACCGCGAACGCGGCTATTCGAATAGTTTGACACTCTGCAGAGATTGTACACTTTCATCTCTAGATTAGAGTTCTTGCTCTGATTAGGGTTCATAATCCCCTGTTGTTCATATCTATGATGCTTTAGATCTAGTATGGTTCATATCTGATCATGGAAAAGGATTGTCTACTGTGGTTAATGGTTGATAGTGGCTTTGATGATACTAGTTGTCTATCAGATTAATTCTAGTGGTAATCCACCATGATTCATGCTAGTGTTTCAATGAAATCCTTGATTGGATTATGTTGTTGGTCTGAGAAGTTTGCTCTACTGTTAGAATGCTTATGCTGACAGTAGCTTCTCTCAGTAGTTGCTTACTGCAATTATAATATTGGCTTGTATAAGATTATACTTACTGAATCAAATCATTACCTGTAATGATTTCTGTGGATGTATAGATGAATTTAAGGTTGATTCCTGGCACTAGACTTCAGGAAAATGATATTCATTTATTTGTCCCCTTTTATCTGTGAAAGCTAAGTAAATATTGGTTTTAGCTCATTAAGAATCTTGTCCTTTTGATACCATTGTATTCTGGCACACAAGTGATTTGGTTTTTATTTTTGAACTTAGCTTGATTATGCTTATGATTAAAACTGATAAGATGATATGGAAGCTTGTATTAATTTTCTTGCCTATGATGTTGGTCTGAGGCTCTAGGATGTAATTCCTAATTAGTTGGACAATGGTTTGTTTGAAACTTATAGGTTTAGAGGTGCTACTCTCTCTAAGAGATGTGCCCTGGTCTGATAAGATCAAATGAAAATGATCTAAGTTGCAAAAAAAATAACACTAAACCTAGTGATGCTGGTGTCAACACCCGGATTTTTCAATCCTAGATGCCTGTTATGCCATACATCGCAATCCCAGGATTACCATTTTTGCAAGACATAACAGAATTGGATACCATAGTACTTCATCCATTACAAACGATACATAAGTTCTTACACAGATAGGGATCTCATGATCCAGTTCTTAATACAACATCAAGCAGCGGAATACGTAGTAATAACGGTAGCGTAGGCGAAGCTCCATATTCGGGGTCACAGGCAATGCTGACGATGGGAGATGATCCTAGTTGTCGTAACCTTCCTGGGGTCCATCTTCCAGGTACTCCTCTTCATAGTCTGGCCATGGGAATAGCCAGGGACAAAGCCATGAGTACTCTTTAAGTACTCGCAAACTAATACTAACAAGTAAAGGGGTTTTTGGATAATAGGACACTAGGCTCTAGGGTTGTTTTGCAAAAAGCCAGGTTTATCTTTACTAAGTTCCAGAGCTAGTCACGGTTTTATAACTCCTAAAAGGGATCTTGTAATTCAGGTCACAACTCTGTTGTGGTCAAGTCAAAGTCTCAATTCATTTCACAAGTCATTTTGAAAAGTCTGACGGGGGAACAGTATGGCCACTCCAACTGTCCATAACCGCGGACGCGGCTATTCGAATAGTTTGACACTCTGCAGAGATTGTACACTTTCACCACAACATTCGATACATCCGTCAGGAACAAATCCTGAATTCACCATACTCAGTATGCGGATAATCAATCCTAACCTTTCGATTACACGCCCTAGTATAAGCACCTCTCCTGTGAGTTTGGCCTCCCAACCATGACCACTGTCATCTTGGGTACTGCACAGGTGGACAATCTTCACAAGGTAGCCTCAGCTCAGACCTTGGCCGTGAGGGAACTAATACTAAGGTATATAAGTTTCCAGTCAAGCCCTACCCAATATTCGGGTATTGTGGTTGTACGATAAAATTGGAATGGTATCGCATCTAGACAACCATCAGTTTTATAAAGGGCTAAGGCTCATGCCTCAACATTTTCATCAACAAAATCATCAAGTGTTTGGAAACACATGTCCAAAACATTTCAATAGAATGATCCATCATTCCAAGGTTTTCATAACCATTTTTCCACCAAGTATTCCCATCTAAAGTTGATCAAGTTTTATGCTTAGCACTAGCATCTACAGGTGGGGGTAGTAATAATGAGGGGTGGTAACTAGTGGAGTTTCACTAAGTCCAACATTATCTTAGACTGAGATCAAGGTTTCTAGCTTAGGCCAAATTTTATGCTCTTTAGGCAAACTTGAGCCCAACTGTCTACTATCTACCAAACTCTTAGGTGGACTCTAGGTAAGCTTTGATAAAGAAATAAAGTAAGAAGCTTGCCATAAAACTAGGATTGGTTTAGCAAGTGGATATGATCACATATGCTTAAGGCATATAATAGTCATATCACTAGATGGGTTTGTGGCAACAATAGGGTATCTTGCAAGTGTTAGCTTGCACATTCCCTAGTAGTATTAGGCTTGCATCAATATCAGTATAAGCTTGCATAGGTATAGTATCTTGCAAGTGTTAGCTTGCATTGGTATAATATCAGCTTGCCTTGTGCAGAGCAGTGGTTGAAGTTCTCCTCGGCTTCTTCTTCGTAGTATCCTCCTTCCACCTCGTATCCTTGGTCGGTACTAGCGTCTATGAATAAATACGAGGTACACAATCACCAAACAATACTTAACTACTTGCAATCATCACACACAAGGGTCCTATAGATGATCTAGCATCATCTCTAACATTACAAGGTTAGGGATTGGTTTAAATCTTTTTATTTTAGAAAAGTAATTTCTACTCATTGAAAAACTACTTAAGATTTAATATTCTCCAAACTAAACATGGGATCATGTTTACACATGTCATCACCACATATTGTAGTCCATGGGAATGTGATTTAAAGTGGTGTCACAATTTAATAAGGTTTTACCCTTTTATTTTAATTAATTAAAGTGGCTAGAAATGCTTATGAAGCATTCTTTTATTACTTGAACAATATTTCTGCAAGTAAACCTATATATTTTTATATATTCTGAAAGGTATGGTTAAATGTGATTTTTGAGAGTTGGAATCAACTCAAAAGCTTTGATGGTTTAAATTTGAAAAATGTTTGAATGCAGAAAAGATTCTGCCTTGTTATTTTTACTGTGGGTGATCTATGGATCCAAATGACTTGAATCCAACGGTCTTGGATTAAGCATTTACAGACCTTTCCAACAAAATTGGTTTCATCTAATTTGGTGCACTGAATCGATCTGGGTTGATTTTTGAAGTTGGGTACAGAAGTGTGTTTGAATTTAAAAAGAAAAGGTTTAATTTGAATTGCTGGGCTGCGCGGGAAATTCTAACGGGCCGGCCTGCTAAGCGTAGTGCTCCCGCGGGCTGCGTAAGTGGGTGTCCCCACTCGTCAGTGACACGGGGCTGGGCGAAGCGGTATGGGGCAACGTGGGTCGTTCGATCTAGTTCTAATCCAACGGCTGAGGGTCATCGTCGACGCGAGACAACTCCGGCGAGAACGAAACCTAGCGCGGCCAGTGGGGGGTGCTGGGGGCTCACCGGGGTACGGGCGAGGGTCGGCGAGGCGGGCGAACGACGAAGTCGACGACGGCGATCCTCCTGGTACCGGTGGCTTCTCCTGGGGCGGCTCTAATCGCTGGCTCCCTTCTTCTCCAGAGGCGGCGGACTCCGGTGAAATTCCGGCGAGGTGGTGCTCGCCTTGCTCTAAGAATGGTGTGGCACGGTCAGTGGGGAGAGGGGAGTGAGATGGTGTGAAGAAATCGTGCGGGGGTGGCCTCTATTTATAGTCGAGCGAGGGGACCGTCGGGGCGCAAGGTGAGCTTGTCGGGGGCGACGTTACAGGCGGCTATAGGCATGGGCAAAGGTAGGGGACGGTGTTGTGTCTCCTGGCGATGCTCAACGACATGATCGCGAGGCACGGGGCGGTGTGGTTTGGTCTGGAACGGGCGGTGCTCTGCGCGGAAGAGGCGGCGTCTTCGACGGCGGGCGGTGGCTGTATGGCACGGGGCGGCAAACGGGGGTGTCTGGCGGTCTCCTGGGTCGGTGGTGATCGGGTGTGCACGCGGTGAGGTCGGCGCGCGGTCTGGGGACGCTGGTCACGGGTGGCGCTCTAGCGCACGCTCGGCATGGTCTGGGCGTGTCTCGTGCGCGTGGTCCAGGGCTTGGCAACGCTCGTGGCTGAGAAAGGCAGTGGCGGTGGACGGTGGGCTGCCTCCCAGACATGCTGGCTAGGCTTGCTGCTGCTCCTAGCTTGCTGTCCACAATGGGGTGACATGGGGGTGCTCGGCTGTTCACCATTAATGGCAATGGCAAGCTCACAGGGGTGCTAGTGTTGGGCTAATCTTTCTAGATGATCTACTGGATTGTGTGTGAGCTAACTAGGGAACAAGTTAGGCTCAAAACACTGCACACTATAGTGTTTGTGGTTTGGTTTGATTTGTGTCTGCAACCTGTTTGATGAAATGGTCGCATGAACTCAAGTTTTGAATTTTGAAATGAATTTTGGTGAGTTTGCTAGATTGGTTCTGGTGAGTCTGCAGATGCTTGGGTTTTGAAATTTGAGCTTGTTTGAGTGGGTTTTGAAAAAGTGGGATCTTCCCATATGAAGAAGATTCAATTTTGAATTGTCATTTAAACTATGCATTTGAAAGTTTCTGGATGATCACAAAGTGGGCCTTGATACCTTGTTATGAGTACATTCAAGGGGTGCAAAGATCCAGAAAAGTTTCTGTTAGGTTTTGAAAGTTTGAGACAGCCAAAGTAGGCATGGGAGTTAAATTTGTCAAAATGACCATTCACCTCATATATTTGTTTTGATTTACTTGTCTTTAGGAAAAGTGTGGGGAATGTTTTAGATGATGTTATTTTCACCTAAGAAACATTTTACAAGCAATGGTTCACACAAACAAGGTGGTTTTTAAAGAAATTAAAAATCCATGCATTTACATATGCATGCATTCATGGGTTTACTTAGAAAAGTTTTTGTTAACCCTAATCTTGATGATTAGTGTTTGATGATCTAAGTTTGGTATTTTTGGGATGTTACAGCTGGTCTGAGGGTTTAGTGTTTGTGGTTGAGCTTGATTTCTTATTCTTATACTTGAAATCTCTAGGATAGATGCACTCCTCTTGGGTGATTATTGAGATATCATCTCATAAAACAACACATGGATAATATGATGAAATCATGTGATGGTTTTATGAGGCTCACCACAGATTCTGATGTGGATGTAGTAGATTGATGATGATCTTGATCTTGATCTAGATCTTGATCTGCTTTTGCTGAGCTCCTGAGCTTGCTATTGAGCTTGCCTGCTCCTCCTAGCTCCTGGGCTTGACCTTGCTGACCACCAGATCCATTCCCCTCCTTGTGTCACCATCCTGGTGGTGTTTGGGTTGATCTGGGTGGTTGAGTTTGGTTGCTGTTCTTGGTTTAGCTGTTGTTACCCTGGCTGTGCTGGTGTGTTGTGAGATGCACTGAGGTGATCCTCCACGGCTGGGCTGTGGTTTTGTGATATTGGTTGTGCTTGTGAGCTCGACAGCACACCCTTTGCATGCTTGTGTGTGTGCAGCTTGTGTGCCTGCTATGCACATGTGGATAAGTTCAGAAAGTTTGAACTTACTATTACCAATCTACTTTTACCTGGCTGGTGAATTGGTCCATTTCGGCTGTCATTTGAATTCTGGCTTTGAATTTATGAAAGATGAAATCTTTCATATTGGTGAAACTTGCCCCTTTTTGATATTTCTCAATGATGAGTTTGTCATGTGCACTTCACTGACATATCTGAGAGAAATATACTAACACTATTCTTATTTTCTATTTAATCTTTGTTTTGCAGGTACAAAGATAAGGATGAAGATTTTAGATATAGCATAGTTAGTAGATAGACAATTGTGATTTTCTTATCCTTTTGTAATTCTTCTTTTATAATTCTTGTAATCTTTATTTGGTTCATTTATAATAAAGATTATATATTTATTAATAAAGAATATTCTTATTCTTTATTCTGGTGTAAATTGTGAAATTTGGAATAATATGAATAAGTTCATTCTTGGTAACTTGTTTATGTATATGAAATGAATTTCATATACAATGTTGTTTTTAGATAAGATTTAAGTTATAATACTTTCCTTTTAATTAATTTAAGATTCAAATCTTATATCAAAATCTTTTAAATTATAAAATACTTAAGTTTTAGAATCCAAACTCATTTCAAAACACACATGATTCCTTTAAGATCATATCAAAGTTTATAGCAATCCTACTTTAAGACTAAACCTATTCTCAAAGTAAGAAAGAAACATTGATCACTCAAAGTTTTTATTTGGCGAAAATTTTACCCACATTTTCACAAATGAATGCATGCAACAATTCATATTCCTAAATCTACCCTTCGACAGATCCTATATAGTGGGACGTTACAACAGTGGAGGAGTAGGCCACGGCGACAGCGGACCTAGCAAGAATTCGTCGACGTCGATGTCAAGCCTGCGGTTCGACGGGAGTAGTTGGGGCGGCTGTCGCGAACCCTAGATTGCACGGCACTGGAGGCTCACAAGAGTCCGGAGGGAGAGGAGAGAGCAGATGAATCGGGAGTTCCCTTCGAGAGGGTGGGCGGTGGACCGGTCCGATGGTTATTTGTCAGTCGTTTTTTTAGTAGTGCTCACCGGAGCTGAGCCGGTGCTCAGCGCTCTGGTATTTCACCACGCTTAAGTTTTAAGAGAGTATTCTATAATGGAAGAATACATAGATATATGTCTCAGAGAATGCCTTTGATTTTGCTAAGATAGCCCATGATAGAAAGAGTCTTTATTGGCTTTTCACATTTTTGGGTATGCCAAACGAGCTAGAAGTGGGCGAGTGATTAAAACCTCTATAGCTTAGGGTTCAGAGGAACATCCGTGTATACAAAATCAGCTTGCCTAAAGCGGATGTCTTTTTCATGCTTTGGTGAACTGTAGTACAACTCATCCGTTGTGCTTCATGGTCTAAAACGTTTGAGAGTGCTTTTGCGAATCTAAAAAGTTTGAGAGCTGTTAGGAATGATTGGTTGTTTGATTTGTTTATCGAGTCAACTATGGGCCGTAAGCTCCTTTTTAGGGTTTGAAATCTTAGGAATTATACCATTTTTCGACATTGCTAATTCAGTGTGTCAAAAATTTAGTGCTCTTCGTTCAAATTTGGGAGCATAAGAAGGACATATATGTATTCTTTATTGACTTAGAAGACATACAACAAGATACAGAGGTCGGTCATGTGGTGGGCGATTCGAGAAAAAAGTCCTTGCAAAATAATTACCCTCATCAAAGTTATGTACAATAATGTTGTGACAAGTGTTGGTGCACATGATAGTGAGAACAACACCTTTCCAATCATGATAGGACTACTTCAAAGATAAGCCTTGATCCCATACATTTGTATCTTAATGATGGATGAGGTGAAAAGATATACAAGGAGATATATCTTGGTGTATGCTCTTGGGTGATGATGTGTTGCTAGTAGATGAAACTAGGGTCGGTCGTTAGTAGGATATTTTGGAGCTATGAAGGAAGACTTTGGAATCCAATGGTTTAGAGTTAGTAGTACCAAGCCCAGTTATATTAGATGCACCTTTAGTAGTATCGGGTGCTATGAGGGAAATGTTAGTCTATAAGGACAAATAATGCTTAAGATGGAGACATTTTGATACTTGTGGTCAACGTTGCAAAGCAATGGTGGTATCGACTAGTACGTTTCCATAAAATCAATGCAAGGTGGATGCATTATAATACGTATCGTGTCTTGATGTTAAAAAACGCCGTGGCACACGTCTAGTCGCCGCACTCGCGCGGCAAAAAGAAACCGTCGAAGTTAACTGTGTCGGAAAAAGTTTCTAGGTGACGTTTTTTTGGCCCGACACATCGACATCCACCGAGCTAGCGCTTCCGCGGCACAGTAGAGGTTGCATCTCGGAATATTACCAAAGGACAACGGAACTTTAGTGTCGTGTTACACGTTAACATTATACATTTGCAATAATCAATTTATATTACTAATTTCATTGAAATTGAAAGTTTTCAGTTTATTGATTTAAAAATATTTATTACATCACATTACACTGGATTTGAGCCCATGTCTAATCATTATATTAGATATAGCATCCACTAACAACATAGAAGGTCTTGAGCTCCTCTCTATTTAGCAGGTCAACCTCTCAAACTAAAACTACACCTAATTAGGAGAAATATACTATCTAATTCTAGTGTTCTTGAGCGCCTCCTATTTTGTTCCACATCAAAATCACATCGACGCCTAAGGATCTATCCGTGCCAACATCATAGCGGATATGCTCTTGATCACACGCCATTTGGTGACAACTTCTCTTGGAACTAAAAGAAAAATATGAGAGATGAGAAAGAACAAATAAGCGGATCTAAAAAACAAGCCTAACTTACGGATAATGACAAACAAACCTGCGGATCAGACAAGCCAATGAACTAGATGGGCGGGAATGGTGCGCGCAGGATCCGACGCTTCTGGTGCATGCAAGATCTGACACGGCCGGGTCTCTCAAGATCGAGATAAATGACGGCCATACAAGATCGTTCACGGACAGACCGCGCAAGATCGGCAGAGCCGACGACCGCATAAGATCCGACGTAGTTGGGCCACGCAACATCATGCGCGGCCAGGGTTCTCTAGATCCTGTCCGGCTAGGGGCGTCCAGATGTTGTGCGTGGGGATCTAGGGTTCGTTGGGTGGAGTATAAAGTATGGACTAAGAATTAATGGGATTATTGACTAGGGTTTCTCTATTATACAAAGAATGGGGAGTGGAGAGAGTAGGATGTCTTCACCGTTTGAACAAGTGCGGTCTAGACTTCCAGCTTTTGGCCCGTGTTTGCTCAAATAGCTCATAAAGGAAATGTGTTATGTCTGATGTGCTTCCACACTTTGTGCTCCTAATCAAACTCCAAAGTCAAGCTTTAACTGCACGCAAGAGAAAAACACACATGTCAACGAGACATGCCTAACCACCCAGTGGCATTGGTTTTTGTCGCCCACAATTAACGACACAACGTCGAATGTCTATGTTGGCCAAGCGCGACATTAAAAATCACCGCTCTCGTGTACCACCTACCACAACACAAATATCTGTGTATATTGTGTGTATCATGGCGTATATGTGGCCGCCACCGCGGTTGCTCATCCGCGGGCTAATCAACTTTTGCAGGCGCTTTTTGCTTAGACCGTCCCAAAAAAAGTGTCGTGCTTGGGGAGTATTTTTGTATTGATGAAGTAACGACAATCATGGCATCCTATATGTAAGAAAGTCTCACAAAAGCTAAAATGCAAAATTTACAAGCGATGCTTATGGATAAGAATGTTATAGTAAAGCAATGCTTATGGACAAGAATGTTATAGTAAACTAAAAGGCAACAAATCCAATAAACTAGTGTTATAGAGGTGCGTACAATGGAAGAGACGTTTTTTTACTATGTAGATGGACGAGAAGCTAATCCAACAGCGATTAAGGTGGTTTAATAATATCCACCGAAGGCCTATAAATAGTGGGATCTAAATAGTAGGAAAACGATATTAGGGGTAGATTACGGTCAAAGTCGATACGGGAATAAGCAGTAAAGAGGGATTTGAGAGATTGAAATGTCCCTAAATATTTGTTTTTTTAATAGGACTGCAACCAATGTGCGAGAATATAAGATTTTACCGTCCCACTTTCTCTATAGTCCCCCTATGTTTCTATTAGGTTTTATATCTAGCCTACCGATTTTTGGGGACAATATTACTTCTGTTTGTTGTCGTTGTTGTTGTTGGCTAATTTTCAACATACTAGCACAAAACCCGTGCGTTGCTACGGCACAACACCAAATCAAATTAATAATGTTTCATATCGTCCAATTCGCAGTCGAATCCAAATGTCATGGAGTCTTTGATCGACATTTAATTTGTACCGCACAATGGCATCGGCTCGTAGCGTGCCGAGGCTGCCGTCTAGCCCGCAACGCAGTCGGCGCCCTCTGTAGATCGATGTTACTCGTGAAGATTGAGATTGGAGGACAGGTCCATGGGATCATTGGTCCATGGTTACCGAGACCATATGTCGGCAGCAGCGGCGGCTTGAAAAAATGCATATTTTTTCTCTTGGCCAGACGGATCGGGTACACTAAGCCATATATATAAGCGTGTAGTTCAAGGAGATTCATCGAGACTTTTTTTGCGGACTCAGGTCACGTGCATCCATAGGATTCGATCAGAAAAGCTAAGGAACGATCATGACACAATTTGGAAACCCGCGACACGCACAACTCCAAGTCGGTTACTACTCTGATAGCTCTCGTCCACGTTTACGTAGGTAAACCAGCCAGGAAGAAAGCACGCACGGCTGATTAAACGAAAAAGGGACACGCCTTTGACGTATGGACGAAAGTGTATTTTTCTTTTTCATTTATCAGTGGCATTGATGGGTAATTTATTTTTTGATCAAGGGTAAAGTCGCGTATTTTTCTTTTTCACTTACCGGTGGCATTAGTGGGTAATTTATTTATTGGTCAAAGGGTAAAGTCACGTATTTTTTCTTTTTCACTTACCGGTGGCATTGGTGGGTAATTTATTTTTTGATCAAAGGGTAAAGTCGTCCAAAAAAGTGTAGGTACTACAAGTCACGTCTAGCCCGCAACGCAGTCGGCGCCCTCTGTAGATCGATGTTACTCGTGAAGATTGAGATTGGAGGACAGGTCCATGGGATCATTGGTCCATGGTTACCGAGACCATATGTCGGCAGCAGCGGCGGCTTGAAAAAATGCATATTTTTTCTCTTGGCCAGACGGATCGGGTACACTAAGCCATATATATAAGCGTGTAGTTCAAGGAGATTCATCGAGACTTTTTTTGCGGACTCAGGTCACGTGCATCCATAGGATTCGATCAGAAAAGCTAAGGAACGATCATGACACAATTTGGAAACCCGCGACACGCACAACTCCAAGTCGGTTACTACTCTGATAGCTCTCGTCCACGTTTACGTAGGTAAACCAGCCAGGAAGAAAGCACGCACGGCTGATTAAACGAAAAAGGGACACGCCTTTGACGTATGGACGAAAGTGTATTTTTCTTTTTCATTTATCAGTGGCATTGATGGGTAATTTATTTTTTGATCAAGGGTAAAGTCGCGTATTTTTTCTTTTTCACTTACCGGTGGCATTAGTGGGTAATTTATTTATTGGTCAAAGGGTAAAGTCACGTATTTTTTCTTTTTCACTTACCGGTGGCATTGGTGGGTAATTTATTTTTTGTTCAAAGGGTAAAGTCGTCCAAAAAAGTGTAGGTACTACAAGAAACACTTCTTCCTTTATTATTAGGTATAGATATAGATATAGATATAGATATATGATTTTAAAATGCGCGTAAGTCATTATTGGTCGCTTTTAACACAAAGTTTTTTTATTGAAGGATACTAGTAAACATACACGTGCAACGCACGTCTTATAATTTATAATAAAAACATCTACTAGAATTTATATCTCTTTTATCGAGTTTCTTTTTACCGAGCCACTTAAAATTTGACTCTTCCCAACGTTGTGAGCGCATCGTGTGACAGACGGTCCATAGACATGTTTTCACATAAAATTCACACCTATACACTTCAAAAGCTACTTAAAAATGAGACCATATGCATGCAACATCGTGGTTACAAGAAATAAGTATCAAGATACATGACGAATATAGCGTTGAATTAAAAAAACCGTGAAATATTCCATCAAATTTAATGTCCACCGACAGCTAGACCAGCATAACAGCATAATTACGAAATTTGAATACATTCAATAAAAATGATTAATTTATATAGATAGTTTTATAAAATATTTTAATATCATCATAAAACTATCATGACTGGACATTTATTCTTATAAGCCCATGTGACAAAAGATGGCAACCACACACCTAAATCGGACATGGTTGAATAAAAATATGGTGGATAACGCCTAGTCACTCCCGGTCACTCTCAGAAACCACCGTCAATAGCTTAAGAAAAAAAGCACCCAGTCACCTGCCTCCCACCGCCCATGCGAGTTGTTGTCCATGTCTCCCCGTCGTTCCACATTCCATACTCGTTAGATCCCTCTCTCGGTATCGTCCCTCCCCTTCGTCCTCACCTCCAGCGTGAGAGTCTGCACGCCCCTGCTCTTCCCCGCCCTGCCCGTTGAATCCGGTCGCCGAAGTGCCCGAGGAGGAGCTTGAGCTCGTCTTGCTCGTAGGCGATCCAGCGCTTGGTCCTGTTAGAGGCCGATACAGAGACACGGAACTCGTCTCCACTAGAATAGTGGCCGTTGATGGCGCTTTGTTGACGTGGGAGTTTCTTCTTCTTCGTTGAAAACTTGTTGATGGAGCGGTGTAGGCGCTTCGTTGGAAGACACCAAGAGCAAGGTGTGATGATCACAGCAACACGTTTTCCCTCAGTAAGAGACCGAGGTTATCGAACTAGAAGGAGGAAGAAAACGACTCAAAGGTGTTGCTAGCAACTTGGAGACCTGCACAACACAAACTCAAGACTTTGTCCCAACGAACAGTGAGGTTGTCAAGCTCACCGGTTTGCTGTAAAGAAGGATTAACCGTATGGTGTGGAAGGAAATAGTAGCTTGCAGAAAGTAAACGGTAACAGTGGAAGATGTATCAATGGTAAAGATTGGACTGGGGTACATAGTTCACTAGATGTGTTCTCCTTAGATAAACAAACATGGCATGCTGGGGGAAAAAATTACAGTAGGGCAATTGACAGGACTGAGCAAGGCATAACAATGCAATACTAGATATTAATGATCCTATGAGATTCGATTGGGAAATACAACAAGTGTAGGGTTCGCAGCATAGAAAACAAAAATTTTCCTACGATGTGAACTATATACCAAGATCTATCTACTAGATACAAACAACGGGCGGATGTATATCCGTAGAGAACATACCCTTGAAGACCGACAAAGCTTAACGAGTTCAACTCGTGGTTGATGTAGACGATCTCTTGCCGATCTCAAGATCGAGAGGAAGTCCTAGCGCCGCAAATCAGCAGCGCATCCGTGCTCGCACACACGTTCGAGGCACCGAGCAACCTCCGCCTCCTCGCTCCAGCGATGCAGCGGAAGCACAACTCTTTCTTGCCGAATAGCCACCGGGAACATGTATCTCGCTAGTCCGAGACCATGGGGGATAAATTCTAGAGGGGGAGAGAGATCCTTCACGAGGAGGTGTGAGAGACAAGTGAGGAGGGGGGCTCCTTTTATAGGAGGAGGGGGGAACCCCAAGGGGGTGGCCGGCGCATGGGGCTGCCCCCTTGCCCTCCCCTCTTCATGTGGGTGGACACTCCACTCACAAAATGCCCTTTAAATTCCCTCCACTCAAAAGTCCACTCAAATTTCCATTAAATTTCCACCAAATTTAATGCAAACTCTCATTAAATAAAACTCTTTTATTTTATTCAGAATTTTGTCAATTACTTTAATGACAAACATTCACAAATAACCCCTTGCTAGAATTCTATTTCACATGCATAACCACTTTATGCAATTTCACCCGAAAACCTGTTTCGGTATCTAGTGAAATAAATTCCTGCGCTTGTTCATTCTTTCGGCATGAAACATTTGCTCCAATTGGATGTCGGTGTCTCTTAAGTGTGTCACCCTACGGTTCGTGAATAATGCGGACATGATCGAGACCCCTCTCGGATCAATAATCAGAAGCGGGATCTGGAGACCCATACTGACTCCCACACATTCAACGATGACTTTCTTGTGATCGTCGGAACCTTTTACGCTAGTATATCTTAATCCCTTTGTTTCACGATATATTACATGTCCGAGATTCGATCATCGGTATCTTCATACCTAGTTTGATCTCGTTACCGACATGCACTCTTTTCTCATTCCTGTGATATAACATTCTAGTGATCAAATCACTTGCTTGCAAGCTAATCAATGTGATATCACCGAGAGGGCCCAGAGTATATCTATCCGTCATCGGGATGAACAAATTCCACTCTCGATCCATGAGCCTCAACATAACACTTTATTAGTTCTGAATCCATCTTTATAATCACCCTGTTACGGTGTGACGTTTGATGTTATCAAGAAACTCTTCCGGTGTTAGTGATTGACATGATCTCATGGTCTAAGGATTAGGATCACTTCGTAAGTTGTTATAGCAATATAAACTCAATGACTTTGATCGTAATGCTATACTTCGGATGAATGTTCATCACACCATTACACTAATGTTGTGATCCCGTTATTAACAACATCCAATGTCCATGATCAGGAAACCTTGATCATCTTGTTAATCAACGAGCTAGTTTATGAGAGAGGCATAACTAGGAACTTTCTGTTTGTTTATTAAACACACATGTATTAACGTTTCCGTATTAATACAATTATAGCATGCAAAATAAACATCTATCATATACTTGGAATACACATAATAAACACTTTATTATTGCCTCTCAGGGCATATTCCCTTCAGTCTCCCACTTGCACTAGAGACAATAATCTAGTTACATAGTGATAAATCTAACACCCATTGAGTTCTGGTGTTGATCATGTTTTGCTCTAGGGAGAGTTTTAGTCAACGGATCTGCTACATTGAGATCCGTATGTACTTTACAAATCTTTATATCTCCATCCTTGACATGCTCGCGGATGGAGTGAAACCGGCGCTTAATATGTTTGGAATGCTTGTGAGACCTTGGCTCTTTGGCATTGGCAATGGCACCATTGTTGTCACAATAGATCACCATTGGGTCCAACGCGTTTGCCACCACTCCTAGTTCGGATATGAACTCCTTCATCCAAACTGCTTCCTGAGCCGCTTCTGAAGCAGCAACATATTCGGCCTCCGTTGTTGATCCCGCTACCACAGGTTGTTTGGAGCTCCTCCAACTAACCGCTCCGCCATTCATGAGAAATACGTATCCGGATTGAGACTTAGAGTCATCCGGATCGGTGTCAAAGCTAGCGTCGACATAACACTTAGCGACGAGCTCTTCTTCACCTCCGTATACAAGAAACATATCCTTAGTTCTTCGTAAGTACTTAAGGATATTCTTGACCGCTATCCAGTGTTCCGAACCTGGATCCGATTGGTACCTACTAGTCAAACTAATAGCATGTGCCACATCCGGTCTTGTACATAGCATGGCGTACATTATAGAGCCTATGGCTGAAGCATAGGGGACTTTGTCCATTATCTCTCTTTCTTCCGCCGAAGCCGGACTTTGAGTCTTACTCAATGTCTTGCCTTGCAACATAGGTAAGAACCCCTTCTTACTTCCGTCCATTTTAAACTTCTTTAAAATTTTATCAAGGTATGTACTTTGCGATAGCCCTATTAGGCGCCTAGATCTATCTCTATAGATCTTTATGCCTAATATGTATGACGCTTCACCTAGGTCCTTCATTGAAAATTTGCTGTTTAGATAACTTTTAACACTGTTTAAAAGATCTATATCATTTCCGATCAATAATATGTCATCCACATATAATATCAGAAATGCCACATTGCTCCCACTCACTTTCTTGTAAATACAAGCTTCTCCATAAGTTTGGACAAATCCAAACTCTTTGATCACCTCATCAAAGCGGAGATTCCAACTTCGTGATGCTTGCTTCAATCCATAGATGGATCGCTGAAGCTTGCACACCTTGTTAGCATCCTTAGGATCGACAAAACCCTTTGGTTGTATCATATACAACTCTTCTTCAATATTCCCATTGAGAAACGCGGTTTTGACATCCATCTGCCATATCTCATAATCGAAATATGCAGCAATTGCTAACATAATCCTAACTGACTTTAGCATCGCTACGGGAGAGAAAGTCTCATCGTAGTCAACTCCTTGAATTTGTCGAAACCCCTTTGCGACAAGTCGAGCTTTATAGACGGTCACATTACCATCAGCATCAGTTTTCCTTTTGAAAATCCATTTGTTCTCCACGGCCTTTCGGTCGTGAGGTAGTTCCACCAAGTTCCAAACTTGATTTTCATACATGGATTCCATCTCGGATTTCATGGCTTCTAACCATTTGTTGGAATCCGGGCTCATCATCGCTTCTTCATATGTCACAGGGTCATCATTTTCATCAACCATGAAATTCATGACAGGATTTCCGTACAGCTCGGGAGCTGCACGCGTCCTGTTTGACCTGCGAGGTTCGGTAGTACTCTCTTTTGGAGTTTCATGATCATTATCATTAGTTCCCTCTTCAACAGGTGGAGCCAACTCCGGAACAACTTCCGGCGCTGCGCTACTCGCCATACTTTGAAGAGAAGGTTCCACAACCTCTTCGAGTTCTACCTTCCGACTACTCACACCTTTCGCGAGAAACTCTTTCTCTAGAAAGGATCCATTCTTGGCAACAAAAACCTTGCCCTCAGATCTGTGATAGAAGGAATACCCAATAGTTTCTTTAGGGTATCCTATGAAGACGCATTTTTCCGCTTTGGGTTCGAGTTTATCCGGTTGAAGTTTCTTCACATAAACATCGCATCCCCAAACTTTAAGAAATGACAGCTTAGGTTTGTTTCCAAACCACAATTCATACGGTGTCTTTTCAACGGATTTAGATGGTGCCCGATTTAAAGTGAATGCAGCAGTTTCTAGTGCATAACCCCAAAATGACAACGGCAAGTCCGTCAGAGACATCATAGATCAAACCATATCTAATAAAGTACGATTACGACGTTCCGACACACCATTTCGCTGTGGTGTTCCGGCAGGTGTGAGTTGTGAAACAATTCCACACTCTTTCATGTGAGTGCTAAACTCGTAACTTAGATACTCACCTCCACGGTCGGACCGTAGAAATTTGATCTTTCTATTACGATGATTTTCCACTTCATTCTGAAATTCCTTGAACTTTTCAAAGGTTTCAGACTTGTGTTTCATCAAGTAGATATAACCGTATCTACTCAAATCATCCGTGAAAGTAACAAAATAATGATATCCACCTCGCGCCGACACACTCATTGGACCACATACATCAGAATGTATGATTTCCAATAAATCTGTTGCCCGTTCTATTGAACCGGAAAACGGCGTTCTAGTCATCTTGCCCATAAGGCATGGCTCACATGTATCAAATGATTCATAATCAAGTGATTCCAAAAGTCCATCCGAATGGAGCTTCTTCATGCGTTTAACGCCAATATGACCTAGACGGCAGTGCCACATATATGCGGATATATCATCATTAAGTTTAATCCTTTTAGCATCAACATTATGAATATGTGTAACATTATCATCGAGATCTAATATAAATAAACCATTCATCATCGGTGCATGACCATAAAAGATTTCATTCATATAAATGGAACAACCATTGTTCTCGGATTTAAATGAATAACCACTTCGCATCAAACACGATCCAGATACAATGTTCATGCTCAGTGCAGGCACCAGATAACATTTATTTAAGTTTATAACTAATCCCGATGGCAAGTGGAGAGGCAGCGTTCCGACGGCGATCACATCAACGCTTGATCCATTGCCGACACGCATCTTGACCTCACCCCTTGCTAGCGGTCGCTTGTTCCGCAGCCCCTGATTCGAGTTACAAATATTAGCAACTGAACCGGTATCAAATACCCAGGTGCTACTGCGAGCACTAGTCAAGTACACATCAATAACATGTATATCATATATACCTTTGTTTGCCTTGCCGGCCTTCTTGTCTGCCAGATACTTGGGGCAGTTGCGCTTCCAGTGGCCAGTCCCCTTACAATAGTAGCACTCGGAATCAGACTTAGGTCCAACTCGGGGTTTCTTTTCAGGCGCGGCAACCGGCTTGCCGCCCTTACTTCCCTTCCGTTTTCCCTTCTTGTCTTTCTTGAAACCAGTGTTCCTATTGATCATCAACACTTGATGTTCCTTTTTGATCTCCACTTCTGCAGTTTTAAGCATTGACAGAAGCTCGGGGAGAGACTTCTTCATGCCTTGCATATTATAGTTCATCACGAAGCTCTTATAGCTAGGTGGCAGAGACTGCAGAACACGATGGATGCCTAAGTCAATGGGAATCGATATTCCCAAGGACACAAGCTTATCGGCGTAACCCGACATCTTGAGTACATGCTCACTAACAGAGTTGTGCTCTTCCATCATGCAGCTAAAGAACTTTTCTGAAGCGTTGTAGCTCTCTACAGCAGCATGTGTGTCGAAAATCATTTTCAACTCACCCATTGTATCAAATGCATTGCCGTTTTCGAAACGCTTTCGAAGTTCCGGCTCTAGCCCATACAATATGCCGCAATGAACTAAGTTGTGGTCCTCCTGACGAGTCTGATAGACATTCTTCTCCTCGTCAGGGGCATCATCAAAAGGTGGGGGGGCCTAACGGTGCTTCTAGCACATATTGCTTTTGTGCAGCAGAGAGGAGAATCCTCAAATTCATGGCCCATTCGGTAAAGTTGCTACCGTTCGTTGCTAGTTTCTCTTTCTCCATGAACACATTGAAATTAAAAGCAGGTGATGCCATCTACAACAGAATTTGTAAAGTTTAGACTAAGTGTATGATAGATTGAGTTCAACTAATCTTTATTACGAATGAACTCCCACTCAAAAACAACATCCCTCGTGCCTTTTTGGTGATTACATGAACCAAATCCACTACACCAAGTCCGATCATCACGTGAGTCGGTATAGCTTCAAAGGCGAGCATCAAATGGGCATCATATCAACTATATGACTCATGCTTAACCTTTCGGTCCGTGTTCCGAGGCCATGTCTGTACATGCTAGGCTCGCCAAGTTAGAACCTTAGTATTCGCATGTGTAACTGTTTTACACCCGAAATATGGTCGTGGATCCAAGAACACCCGATCATCACGTGATGTCTTGGAGCGACGAAAACATAATCGGTGCATACTAAAGGAAGAACACATTCTTATCTTGATATTTAAATGAGGGATCATCTTATTATGCTAACAAAGCGCTAAACAAGCAATATAAGATGCTATCAAACATCATATGTTTATTAGTGAAATTATATGGTTTCCGCAGATGATCTCTATCATGTGCATCGTGGTATGATCACTATCATACCTATATGTGTAAATCCAAGGTCTATGGATTTTACACGCTATGTGTGTTGTAAGAGTATCATCTCATACTTCTACTTACAACACTACCATATCATAACACTAGCCCAGCAACAATCTAAACTAGACGCCTCTAATTTATCCATTGCAAGTTTTACGTGGCTTAGGGCTTTCGAGATAGAACCGTTCTTACCTACGAACATGAACCACAACGAGGATAATCAAATTGTTGACAACTCGCTTGCAAAATAGATATTGACTATAGTAGGAGAGACAGACACCCGCTAGCCACTTATGCAAACTAGTTGCATGTCAAGCGTGGAACAGGTCTCATGTGCGAGGACATGTAAAGTTTGTCCGGGCCGCTTCATCCCACTATGCCACCAATATCCAAAATTACAACAAAGGAGCAACAACATGATCATCATCGCCCACATACTCATATGTGTACTACCCGTGTAAAGTATCTACGCATAGATCCGGCTCTGATACCACTGTAGGGTTCGCAGCATAGAAAACAAAAATTTTCCTACGATGTGAACTATATACCAAGATCTATCTACTAGATACAAACAACGGGCGGATGTATATCCGTAGAGAACATACCCTTGAAGACCGACAAAGCTTAACGAGTTCAACTCGTGGTTGATGTAGACGATCTCTTGCCGATCTCAAGATCGAGAGGAAGTCCTAGCGCCGCAAATCAGCAGCGCATCCGTGCTCGCACACACGTTCGAGGCACCGAGCAACCTCCGCCTCCTCGCTCCAGCGATGCAGCGGAAGCACAACTCTTTCTTGCCGAATAGCCACCGGGAACATGTATCTCACTAGTCTGAGACCATGGGGGATAAATTCTAGAGGGGGAGAGAGATCCTTCACGAGGAGGTGTGAGAGACAAGTGAGGAGGGGGGCTCCTTTTATAGGAGGAGGGGGGGAACCCCAAGGGGGTGGCCGGCGCATGGGGCTGCCCCCTTGCCCTCCCCTCTTCATGTGGGTGGACACTCCACTCACAAAATGCCCTTTAAATTCCCTCCACTCAAAAGTCCACTCAAATTCCCATTAAATTTCCACCAAATTTAATGCAAACTCTCATTAAATAAAACTCTTTTATTTTATTCAGAATTTTGTCAATTACTTTAATGACAAACATTCACAAATAACCCCTTGCTAGAATTCTATTTCACATGCATAACCACTTTATGCAATTTCACCCGAAAACCTGTTTCGGTATCTAGTGAAATAAATTCCTGCGCTTGTTCATTCTTTCGGCATGAAACATTTGCTCCAATTGGATGTCGGTGTCTCTTAAGTGTGTCACCCTACGGTTCGTGAATAATGCGGACATGATCGAGACCCCTCTCGGATCAATAATCAGAAGCGGGATCTGGAGACCCATACTGACTCCCACACATTCAACGATGACTTTCTTGTGATCGTCGGAACCTTTTACGCTAGTATATCTTAATCCCTTTGTTTCACGATATATTACATGTCTGAGATTCGATCATCGGTATCTTCATACCTAGTTTGATCTCGTTACCGACATGCACTCTTTTCTCATTCCTGTGATATAACATTCTAGTGATCAAATCACTTGCTTGCAAGCTAATCAATGTGATATCACCGAGAGGGCCCAGAGTATATCTATCCGTCATCGGGATGAACAAATTCCACTCTCGATCCATGAGCCTCAACATAACACTTTATTAGTTCTGAATCCATCTTTATAATCACCCTGTTACGGTGTGACGTTTGATGTTATCAAGAAACTCTTCCGGTGTTAGTGATTGACATGATCTCATGGTCTAAGGATTAGGATCACTTCGTAAGTTGTTATAGCAATATAAACTCAATGACTTTGATCGTAATGCTATACTTCGGATGAATGTTCATCACACCATTACACTAATGTTGTGATCCCGTTATTAACAACATCCAATGTCCATGATCAGGAAACCTTGATCATCTTGTTAATCAACGAGCTAGTTTATGAGAGAGGCATAACTAGGAACTTTCTGTTTGTTTATTAAACACACATGTATTAACGTTTCCGTATTAATACAATTATAGCATGCAAAATAAACATCTATCATATACTTGGAATACACATAATAAACACTTTATTATTGCCTCTCAGGGCATATTCCCTTCAACAAGATACATAGACCGCCATCCAACTGCATTTATGATTAGTAATCCACCTTCAGGTTATCATCCGAACCCCCTACGGTATTAAGTTGCAAGCAACGGATCACTGCTTTAAGCAAAGTGTGTAAGGTAAACAATCCACTTGTTCCATGAACAAAAGACTGTTGTTTTCTCCCTAGTGGCAATAGCACATCTACTACCTTAGAAATTTCTGTCACTTTCCTTATACCAAATAGTGGCATGAACCCACTATCGAGCATAAATACCCCCCCTTGGAGTCACTAGCATCTACTCGGCCAAGATAGCTACTAGAAACAGAGAGCATGCAAGATCACAAACAACACAGACATGGTAGAATCAATAAGACAAAACCATTAATCAATCTGACATAGTAATCTCAACATCCATCGGATCCACACAAACACAACATGCATGATTACAAATAGATATGATCTTGATCATGAACGGAGCTTACAAGATCTAAACATGGTAGCACAAAGGAGGAGATACAACCGTCTAGCTACTACATGGACCCGTAGTCCAAGGTGGAACTATTCACACTTCATACCGGAGAAGAGGCCTCCATGATGATCTCCCCTCCGGCAGGGTGCCAGGAAGAGCTTCAGATCCCTCCCGATCTAGGAACGATGGTGGCGGCAGCTACGGACTGTTTCGTGGAATATTGATCGGGTACTTAGGGTTTCTGCATCGGGGGGACTTTATAGACGAAGAGGCGAGGCAGGGGGCGGCTAGGGTGGTCACACCTCTCCCCCTAGCGTGACTAGCCTTAGCCTGCGCCGCCAGGGTGTGTGGACCCCTGGTGCCTCCCCTCCATCTCATACTCTGGCTTTGTGTTCCCCGTGGTAAAATATTGACTTTGGCTTTTGTCCCATCCAATTCCAAGAATATTGATTTTCTGCCTTTTCTAGAACCAAAAACACAAGAAAACAGGCAACTGGCACTGTGGCAACTTGTTAATAGGTTAGTCCAGAAAAATATATAAAACACCTCAAAGTGTAGACAAAGCAAAGCAAAGTAGATAATAAACAAGCATGAAGCATCAAAAATTATAGATATGTTTATGACGTATCAAGCATCCCCAAGCTTAACTCCTTCTCGTCCTTGAGTAGGCAAGTGATAAAAAGAATAATTTTGAGGTGACATGCACCATCACAATCAAGATCAAACCATTTGCAAACATTGAAGCTGGGATCAAAGAACTCTAAACATGAGCATGAAAGATGAAGTTCTAACAATAAGGCATAGCAACTATTGTTGCAACATGACATGATACAAACAAAGATCATGGATAGCATGCATTGAAAAACGTTTGTTTGTTTCACATACAGAAAACATGGCATAGTGGCATTCACCTTGTCCGCATGGAGTAGCAAAACATAAATGCATAGGACACCTTCAAAGTTCATAAGGGAGACTAGATACAAATAGCACAAGAACCAGTAATATCAACAATATCAATCAATCAATAAGTCTTGGGACAATGCACATAGAACTAAGAATGGCAACTATTCTCTCATAATTGGTGCCTATGGATAGAAGGAGGAGACTCAATATAATAGTGGAAAAAAGGCCCTTCATAAACAAGGAAGCAGGTATTTCAAGTTTCAAAAGAGCTTCCAAAAATTATGGTACTTGTTAGCTTTCAGCTCTTATTGCCCCTATCATAAGCATCTTGAAGTGATTAAGGTTAAAGTGAATAAACTATGGAGTTTATACTTGACAAAGTATAAGTTGGCAATCTCATGTCCCTTGAGTACGAGGGCCGCTCCTCATGCTACTCAACTTTAGTTACTTGCAAGTTCTTATCATAGTAAGTATATGCGTATCATAGAGAACCGCCAACGGGGTACCCCTTGCACATGGAGCTTTCCCATATCACAATGACAAGGCAAGCAGACAATGAACATCTCACCAATCTTCTTATTTACCATGGGAATATGGTGCTTTTCTCTCTCTTTCCTCTTTTTCTGAATCTCCTATCTCTTTTTTATAAGAAGAATGCTTCATAGATGTCATTATGGTGATGCTGCAAGTTTCCACCATGATTAGGCATGGCTTAGGCTAGTGGCCCAGGAGTTTATCTAACACAAAATACATAACTCCATGGACTTACAAGCTCCCCTTTTATTTCACACCAACGATATCCACAAACAAAAGAGCATGATATCAACTGGATAGAGATCCAAAAAAGTGTTGAAAGTGTTCCCCATGACAGCATGGTTCTGCTAATCCCAACGTATAAGTGCAAGCATATACAACTTAGATGACACAATGGTTTAAGTTTATTAGGGGTAAGAAAAATAAAGTGTGCCGTCAAATTCATGAGAGCTTTAATCACTAAGTTTTCACATAACAAAATACTTTTTAATTGGAAGATAGATGAAAACAAAAATATACTTGGAATGGTGTAACACACCATGCATAGGAATTTATAGTGGACACTTTGGAATAACTTGGTTTCTTGGGAGTTGGATGCATGAGTAGAGCTTACTCAGCAAAAGTGAAGGCTAGCAAAAAACTGGGAGCGACCAACTAACAGAGCAATAATGGCCATAATCATGCAGGGCGGCAAAACATTACTAATCAAAGCATAAAGTGGTACCAGAAGTCAAGGACTAAATGATCATAGAGGCTAATGGTGACTTGTTAGAGTCATAATATGGTGTGAGCATGTGTCAAGTCAACCCAAACAGAGCATCAAAGGAGAATACCACAATATTATGCTTTTGTATGCTAAAACAACACATGATTCTTTCAAGGCACACTAAGCACTCTCAATGACTTGGAGCAAGTCATGCTACAACAACAATCACTAAGCATAAGGTCAAAACAACATCTAGAATGACAATATAAAGTCTAAGCCACAGTCAAAGCAAGCTCACTTTTGTACCACTATAAGCATAAAACTTTCTACTCTTAGCTGACTCCAACCTTTTTGTAAACAACATAGCAAAAGCGGGGGTCCAAACTACTTTATTCAAGCAAACTAAGCAAAGCAAACGAAAACTAAGATGCTCCAAGAACAACACAATTGTGCATGAAACAATAAAAATGAAGTGTCTAGAAAGACCTGAGCTTTGACGCTTGTACCTCTTGAATATTTCTTAGGGTCAGGGTCGGCTCTAGGCCATGGCAACCTTGTGCAAAGGCCAAGGGCCCCTGCCAGCAGTGGGCCCATAATTATGTGTTTCCCTCTATACTCTACACTCTATGCATCTCTATAAAAAGAAAAAGGACCCAACCACCCCATGCGAGAGATACAAAACCACAAAGAAACATGGAACGTGAGGTTGGAATTTGGAAAGGCAACCGATCGGTGAGAGCAAACGCGACACCTTGACCTCCTGGCTTTATGCAATCACGCGAAGGCAACGCCTCGACCTCTGCAAACGCCTTGACGTGACGCCTGCTTCTCGACCTCTGCGCATGGCTGGCTGGATTCCCATTTCGATCGATCTTCGGCTGCCCATCCATCCTAACCCAATTCTCGATCCATTTCCGGCTGTACCAATTCTTGATCGAAAATTCGGCACTTCGGCTTTACGCCCCTGCTCTCTAGTATATTCAATCTTTCCTAAAACTTTAATTTTTGTTTCATATCTTTTAGCCAAACTTGTAGGAAAGTATATTAGGGTTCTATATTTAATTCTTGATGCATTGTATTTTAGGTGAAATGGTGCCAAGACACACGATCTGTCGCCGCAAAAAGGAATAAAAGAAAAAGAGATTAAACTTATTGAATCACAAAAGGGTGCTTTAAAACTGTATTTTTTGGTAGAAACTAGTGTTGATGTGAATGAGATTGTACTAAATGATATATTGGATAAAATTTATCTTTAGATTATACTAAATGATTTTGCATCTAAAAATACCCGAAGAACCTTTTTTGTGAAGCAATGAAGCATTACTGTGAGCGGACTCATTGAAATTTTATCTTATTCGAGGTAATAAAACTAGCAGAAAATACTAGTTCCTTATATTTTGGGACTAAGAATGTGTTATACATGGTTGGATTTTATACATTATTAGGATTCAAAGGAAATTTTCCATTAACAAGCATAGCCATTATAATATCAATCTTATCACTCAAAGAGGAGGTTTTTTCAACAGAATTTACCTTCTTACCATGTGGAGCTCTCTCAGTGTGCCATTCAGAACAATTAACCATCATATTGTCAAGGAGCTTTGTTGAAGCACCCAAGGTAATGGCCATAAAGGTACCTCTAGCAGCTGAATCCAATAGGTTTCTTGAAGAGAAGTTCAAACCTACATAAAAATTCTAGATAATCATCCAAGCAATAAGTCCATGAGTGGGACAATTCTTAATCAAGATTTTATTATTTCCCAAGCTTGAGCAACATGTTCATTATCAAGTTGTTTAAATTTCATAATATCACTTCTCATAGATGTAATCTTAGCAGGAGGGTAGTACTTTCCAATAAAAGCATCCTTGCACTTAATCCAAGAATCAATACTATTTTTAGGCAAGGATAGCAACCATTATTTAGCTTTTCCTCTCAAAGAGAAAGGAAACAACTTAAGCTTAACAATATCTCCATCTATATCCTTATACTTTTGCATCTCACAAATCTCAACAAAGCTATTAAGGTGGGCAGCAACAGCAGAACTAACACCAGAAAATTGCTCTCTTATCACAAGATTCAACAAAGAAGGTTTAATTTCATAAAAGGTAGAATCAGGCATAGATGGAGCAATAGGTGTATTCAAGTAATCATTGTTGTTGGTGCTAGTGAAGTCACACAACTTGGTGTTTTCAGTAGAATTCATTTTTGCAAAGGTGGAACAGGCACACAACATCAACAACTAGAGCAGGAACTATTTTTTTTTGTGTTTTTTATAAGAGAAAACAAAACAAAGGAAACTATTTTTTAAAATTTTCGAAACAAATAGGCAAACAAAACCAAGCAAAAGAAACTAAGCAAAACAAAAACAAAGTAAAGAGAAAGGTTGTGAAGGACTCCCCTTGTGAAGACATCCTTAGCCTCCCTGACAATGGCGCTAGAAAACTTGATGGCGCTTTGTTGACGTGGGAGTTTCTTCTTCGTTCCCCGACAACGGTGCCAAAAAACTTGTTGGTGGCGCGGTGTAGGCGCTTCGTTGGAAGACCAGAAGAGCAAGGTGTGATGATCACAGCAGCAAGTTTTCCCTCAGTAAGAGACCGAGGTTATCAAACCAGTAGGAGGAAGGAAACAACTCAAAGGTGTTGCTAGCAACTTGGAGACCTGCACAACACAAACTCAAGACTTTGTCCCAACAAACAGTGAGGTTGTCAAGCTCACCGGTTTGCTATAACAAAGGATTAACCATATGGTGTGGAAGGAAATAGTATCTTGCAGAAAGTAAACAGTAACAGTGGAAGATGTATTAATGGTAAAGATTGGACCGGGTTCTATAGTTCACTATAGGTGTTCTCCTTAGATAAATAAACATGGCATACTGGGTAAACAAATTACAGTAGGGCAATTGACATAACGGAGCAAGACATAACAATGCAATACTAGACATTCATGATCCTATGAGATTCGATTGGGCAATGCAACAAGATACATAGACTGATGCTGTTGTTTTCTCGAACACTTTGCTATTGTTTCTCCTCTAAACTTATGTGATTTGGATACAACTAACATGGACTGATGCTGTTTTCAGCAGAATTACCTTGGTGTATAGTTTTTGTGCAGAAAATCAACTATCAGGAAAAATCCGGGAAAATATGCCAAAAATCCTATTTCACCAAAAGATCCACGGAGCCATAAGATGAGACGGAGAGCCTGGGGGGCCCACACCCATGCCAGGCGCGGGTCCACAAATGGTCGCGCCTGGGGGGGTGCAGCCATCCCAGGTACCCCTCTGCCTCCCTCTACGCCTATAAGTTGTTTTTTGACCTAAAAACCGAGGGGGGGTCAATAGTTTTTCAGAAATAGTTCCGCTACGCTGCCGCCACCAGAAACCAAGATTCGGATCCAGAAACTCCGTTCTGGCACCCTGCCGGGACGAGGAATTTGGAGGGATCATCGACATCAT
This sequence comes from Avena sativa, assembly GCA_916181665.1. Lineage (NCBI taxonomy): Eukaryota > Viridiplantae > Streptophyta > Magnoliopsida > Poales > Poaceae > Avena > Avena sativa. Next base: position 34,893,557 of record OV702285.1, on the reverse strand, counting down.
CACCAACGCGTATCCATCGACCATCAATGTTTTCCTCATCCATGAGTGAGTAAACCCCCGCTGTAGGCTTGGGGATGATAGGGATTGGATGATTTCTATCATGTAAACGAATAAGACCTGTTAGGGCATAGTGCCTAGTATCTCTATTAGTGCTATTTGACTTTGTTGCAACTTGTTGTGCTTAATGCTTATCACTAGGGCCCGAGTGCCATGATCTCAGATCTTAACTTATTATTGAATCATTATGATAGTATTATTTGTGATATTATCTGCAAGTTGTGTACACATATCATTGTCCGGATCCAAATGCCCAAAGTGACAATAATTGGGACAACCGAAGGGGATGACTGTGGTGTGAGTATCACATGTGTTCACGGAGTGTTAATGCTTTGCTCCGGTGCTCTATTAAAAGGAGCACCTTAATTGCCAGTAGTTCCCTAGAGGCCCCGCTGCTACGGGCTGGCTGGACAGAAGATGTTGTGCAAGTTCTCATTGCGAGCATGTATGACTATATTTGGAGCACATGCCTAGGATTGTTTAGTACTTGGATGTTTGTTATTATTTATCTGCAATGCCCTAGATGTAGGGGTTCGTAGCATGGAAAACAAAATTTTTCTATCGCATACAAACAAACAAGCCAAGATCTATCTACTAGATTGTAGCAACGAGTCGATAGAGGAACTCACCCTCGAAGATTCCAAAGCGGTTAACGAGAGCAGATTCTCGTGGGTGATGTAGTCGTACTCTTTCCGATCTCAAGATCGCGTAGACGATCCTTCCGGCGCCGCGTTCCCGCAGCGCTCCCGCAGTCGGTCACACGTTCGGTACTCGACGAAGACCTTCCTCTCCCTTGTTCCAGCAGGCAGCGGAGGTTGTAGCACTCTCCTCGTAATTCCGGCAACACAACGGTGTGGTACCGGAGGTAGAGGGGAGATCCCGCAGGGCTTCGCCTTAAGCCGGTGCGAGTATGGTGGAGCTTATGAGAGAGGCTATTAGTGGTCTAGTAATTAGACACACCAATTAGAAGGCTCTAAACCAATTAGAAGGCTCTAAACCGCAGGCTAAAGCAATTAGAAGCTCTAAACCAAAACGGCTCTAAACCGGAGGTAGAAGATAGGAACTTGTGTATGCTAGGAGGGAGCCCTGCCCCTCCTTATATAGGTGGGAGGGCTGGCCGGCCAAGGGGAGGAGAGTCCCTCCCCAAGTCGGCTTGGTGGGGCGCCGGCCAAGGGAGGAACCCTCCTCCAATTCGGCCTCCACCAATCCTCCTCTCTTCCCACTTCCCAAAATTGCCGTTTGACTTTCAAACTAGCCGTTTGACTTTTCAATTAAGGATTTAAATAAACCCTTTATTTTGGACAGCAAGAACACCTAGTACATGATGCAATCATTCCAACTTACAATGACACATTCATGTACCCTTCCCCCTCCGGAGTGCCGGACATTCCGGGACCTTCTAGAATGTTCCCGATGAAAACACCGGAACCATTCCCCAACTCCGAAATGGGACTTTCCTTATATGAATCTTATTCTCCGGACCATTCCGGATCACCTCGTGATATCCCGGATCCCATCCGAGACTCCGAACAACATTCGGTCTCTTTCTCATAATACCATAACTACTCAAACAACGTCGAATCCTTAAGTGTGTCTCCCTACGGTTCGTGAATTATGCGGACATGATCGAGACACTTCTCCGAACAATAACCAATAGAGGAATCTGGAAATTCATATGGCTCCCACATATTTCTACGATTACTTTGCGATCGAATGAACCACTTACATACGATACCAATTTCCCTTTGTCTCACGATATGTTACTTATCCGAGGTCATGATCGTCGGTATCTCTGCATACCTAGTTCAACCTCGTTACTGATAAGTACTCTTTTCTCGTTCCCGTGATATGTGATCCCTTGTGACCAAGTCACATGCTTGCAAGCTAATTGGATGACATTTCACCGAGAGGGCCCAGAGTATATCTATCCGTCATGCGGATGGACAAATCCCACTCTTGATCCATGTGTTTCAACCAATACTTTCCGAACACCCAATGCCACTTTTATAGCCACCCTGTTACGGTGTGGTGTTTGATGACATCAAAGCATCCATCCAGTAAAGGCAATATGCATGATCTCATGGTCGAAGGAATTAGGTTACTATGTATCAGAAAGCATATAGCAATTGAACTATTGAAATGACTTGATCTTTATGCTACGCTTGTCTATAGGAGTATGTCCACCATATCATTCTCCTAACGATATGATCTTGTTGTTGATAACATCTCAATGTTCATGACAAAGAAACCACATTATCAATCAACCAACAAGCTAGTGAAGTATAGAGGCCATACTAGGGACTTCAAATTAAGTTTACAAATCACACAAGTATTAATGGTTTCCTTGTTAATACTATTATAGCATGAATGTAAACATTTATCATAAACACAAAGATATGATAATAACCACTTTATTATTGCCTCTTGGGTATATCTCCAACAGTCTCCCACTTGCACTAGAGTCAATAATCTAGTTTCGAACCTTTGTGTATATAACACCTATGGCTTTCCGGTGTTGTATGTACACGATTGCTAGTGGTCAACTGATCTCCGGATCTGACACTTCCAGGTCCGTGTGTAATTGCATGTCTTTGCGTCTCTACGCATCACTCATTCTCTAATGAGATGGCTTTGTATAAATTTGGTCTTTCGGTGTGACCTTTAGCTCTTTGGGTTTAAAACATGTTGATAATATTGTCGCACAATATATCTTCATAGTATTATCCCACTGTGAACTACACCTAGTTTGATAACAAACTACTTGACACAAATGCCCTCTTTTGCTGCTATAATAGCAGTCATATACTTAGCCTTTTGTTGTAGTATCTGTCACAATGTCTTAACTTTGGAAATCATCCAAATCCATTATGGAACTCACTTTCCATTATATTGTGCCACCCTTAATTTAGATTGAGATAAACTTAATTTGTACTTTGTGACAAAACTAGTATCAATGTAGTACTCTTACAATGAACTAACCATCTATTTGTCACTTCTACAAATATTATACTCTTAGTTCTTTCAAAAAGATCATAAGAATATCCTTACTATTGTCCAATGATCATCTTACGAATCATTCTGGTATATGCTCACAACATTTAGAGCATAGGACATATCTGGATTTGTACATATCACAGTATGATTGATATAAATACTTTTTGTGATTTCATACATCAAGTATCAATCTATACTTGATTATTCGTTTCACTTTACCAAATGTCAATACACTTGAATATATCATCAACATTGAACTCATTCAATCCTTTCTGTGCGACAAGAACCTCTCTTGTAGTTTCTATATTGAACTCATTCAATATCTTGTCTATGTACTTCTGGCACAACCATATTAGCGTCTATTGATGCCAAATATTTTGGGTTTTGCCTAAGTCTTTCATCGGGATGAAATTCTTAATATGTGTTAATAAAAGACACATTATTTCCAATCAACAATATGTCTTCCACATAATGTATTAGAAACATGTCTTAGCGCTCCCACTTAATTTCTTGCAAATGCAAGCATCTTCATTGTCTCTGATGAAATTAAACCCTTTTAACAGTTTCATCATAGTGAAGATTCCAACTCCGCTATGCTTACTTCATCCATTGAAGTTTGCATATGCTTTTAGCATCCTTTGAATTAACAAAACCCTTTGGATCGTGTCATGCACACGTCCTAGGTAACAATTCTATTAGAAGAACTTGTTTTGTTTATTCAACTACCACATAACAAAATTATATGTAGTGGTTGCTACATTAATCCGTCTAGACTAAATATCGCTATGAAAGATCAAATCTTGTCATAGTCAATCTTTGAACATTGTTGTGAACTCTTTCCCAACATGTCGAATATTTCATAGATGTGAAACATCCATGTCTACTTCTTTATAGATCCAGACACAACCGTAAGGTCTTACACCTTTCTCGAGGGTCCTTCAAGTTCAAAACTTGATTTCTCATGTATGGAACTATCACGGATTTTATGGCTTCAAGCCATTTGACGGAGTCAGGGCCCATCATCGCTTCTTTGCATGTAGTCGGTTCATTATTCTCAAATAATGATTCAACCCTCAAATCTTAGTATTTGATTGTTTACTTGACCTACTTGTTTCAATAGAAACTTAGACCTCCGTGACCACAACTTTTGAGGCACGTGAGCCATGAGCATTATTGCTGCCTCCGGAACACTTTTCGGTGCTGCGCAACTTTGCACATATAGCCAAGGTTCTTTTAACCTTATCAAAGTTCTATTGTCCTCCCACTTAACTTTTCACGAAAAATTCCTTCCAAAAGAAACTTGACGTTCTAAGCAACAAACACTTTTGTCTCCGGTGTTTATGGAGGAATACTTAATAGTCATACAAAGACAGGTTCATCCGACTTTGGTTGCAAAACATCTTTCTTATGCATAGCATACCAATGTTTAAGAAAGGACAACTTGGGTTTTATCCCAAACCATAACTTTATATGGTGTCATTTCAACGGATTACGATGGAGCTCTTTTCAGTGGAAAAACGGTAATCCCTAAAGCTTTTAATCTTTAAAATATAATGGCAGTTTTATAAATTATACCTTTGATCTTACCATGTCAAACAAGGTTTAATTACATATCTCGAACGCTCCATACACTTATGGTGTTTCGGGAAAATGCAAATCCACGGAACGATTCCTTAAATCTTAGGTATTATGCTAAACTTGTAACTCAAATATCTTCCTTTATGATCTTATCATAAACTATTTATATTCTTGTTACAATGATTTTGCACTTCATCTTGAAAGTCTTTGAACTCTTCAAATATTTCACACTTCATCCTTATTAAGTAAATATTCATATATTCACTCAAATTTTCGGAGAAAGCATATGAAGTTGAAATCCATCGCTCTTGACTACACATAATGGATTTCATACAACAATATGTACAAGTTCCAATAAGCTAGTCATTCGTTCCCTTTTGGCCTATGAACGAAGTTTTAATTATCTCTAGGAAAGTTTCACAAGCGTTATTTGATCAAAATCAAAAGACTCCAAAAATTCCATCAACATGGAGTTTCTTCATGTTTTCTTTCAAATATAATTTAAACGGCGATGTCACTTCCTAAGTGATCTTTCGATCAATTTGTCTTTCGACATTTTTAGCACTAGTTTTATGGATGTGATGTCTCCAACGAGATTTGCGAATCATCCATCTTTTATGGATTACGGCAATTATTTGAACAATCTTTTGTTCTCATAATACCTGATAAAACAAATCTTTGAAGGCAAGCTTTGATGTTTAACAAGCAACACAATAACCCTTTATTTTGTTCTCGATGAACATCATCACATATTCTTTTGCTAGTTACTTAGGCCATTGTAGTTCATGAATTGTGTTGTTTCGTATGACGATTCACACCAACAAATTCAGTATCAAATACTTAATAACCACATTGTTTAACAAGCAAAGAATATAGCCATAACATGTATATCATCTATATACTTAAACTGAACAATTCTAGTCTTTTCTTTTCTGCCATATATTTATGAGATTCTCTTTCAGTATCTCCTTTTCTGTTTGAAAGAATCTATCAATATCAATAGTGGAGTCATACATATGACATATAGTCCAAAGCGTGTATAGTTAAATACCAATGTCTTTGGACTTGCACTTTGAAGTAGATCACCATCATCAAATGTTTGGTGTTCTTTCAAATTCCTTTCATTAGTAATCTCTTGGTGTAGTAAACATTTTACCTACATCAAATATTCACCCTCATCATGGATTTATCCATGATCAAGCTACTTTTATCTTATAACGGTGAATCATGAGTATAATGTTGCTCTCCAAATCTTTTTGGACGATTAGGACAACTAGTGTCTCCAACCTTTTGCAAATTCTCATCAAATATGAGAACATGACTTTTGCCATATTATACTCTATCATGTTGCAACCAAAACTTCGTTTCAGATATCACAATATCTTCCACACATCATGGTTTCTGAAACAACTCTTTCAGATCCTAGATAACCTTGATATTAAGAGAATCCTTTGAATATCAAGAATCATGGAGACAAACATGATACTTATATACTAACATTTGGAATTGTTACTCTTGATTTAATACTAATTATTAAACTTCATGGAGTAACCGGAACTTACTGAAAGTTTGCAATAGGACTTTTAAACTTTAGATTAACACTTCAAAACAATACGATACCAGTTCGTAAAGTAACTAACCAGAATTCTATAGTTCTATCATCTCAATTATAACTAATCGCAAGGTGGTAAACGGATGCCAATGACTACAACAACTATGCAAATTCACTTTGATTTAGTTTATGATAAATTGAGTTCTAATTAATAATTAAATTAATCTAGGTGAACTCCCACTCAAAACAATATCCCTCACATTGTTTTAGTGATCACACGAACCAAATCCACCACATCAAAACCGATCATCACGAGAGTTGATGTAGCTTCAATGGCGAACAATCAACATGTTCATCATATCTACTATATGACTCATGCTTTACCTTTCGGTGATCCGTGTTCCTGAGGCCATGTCTGTACATGCTAGGCTCGTCAAGATCAAACCTTAGCTACCGCATAAGCAAATCTGGCTTGCTTACGTTGTATTCACCCGCGGAATCAAAGACACCCGATCATCACGTGGTGCTTCGAAGTAGCAAGCTTTGGCAACGGTGCATACTAAGGGTGAACACTTTAGAACTTGAAATTTATGTGCATGAGGGATCATCTTATAATGCTACCGTCGTCTACTAAGCAATACAAGATGCATAAAGGATTAACATCACATGCAATTCATAATATGTGATATGATATGGCCTTTCTTCTTTGTGCTTTCGATCTCCATCTTCAAGCACGAACATGATCTCCATCATCACCGGCATAGCATCAAGGTCAATGATGCTTCTTCATGGTTGTCGTCCACCAGCATCAACTATTACAACTATTTTGAATAGACACGCAGGTCTTAACAGAAATTAAAGACAACCATATGGCTCCTGCCGGTTGCCAACTTACAATAAGGAACATTGCATACATCAAATATAATCACAATCATGGCCATATCACATCACTGCACACCCCTGCAAAACAAAGTTAGACGCTTCTACTTTCTTTGCATATTTTACGTGGTTTGGGGCTTTCCATAAGTGTCGTTATAACCTACGAACAAGAACCACAACATTGATACTAGCATTGTTGATTACCCGTTGTAAATTGGATCTTTACTATGCTAGGAGAAACAGGCACCCGCAAAGCCACTTATGCAATACAAGTTGCATGTTAAGCGTGGAGCAAGTCTCATGAACGATGTCATGTAAGGTTAGCCCGGGCCGCTTCATCCCAACATACCGCAAGATGCAAAGTACACGCAAAGCAATCTACAATAAAAGCATCAACGCCCACAATGACCATTGTGTTCTACTCGTGCAACAGATCTACATATAGACACGGCTCTGATACCACTGTAGGGGTTCGTAGCATGGAAAACAAAATTTTTCTATCGCATACAAACAAACAAGCCAAGATCTATCTACTAGATTGTAGCAACGAGTCGATAGAGGAACTCACCCTCGAAGATTCCAAAGCGGTTAACGAGAGCAGATTCTCGTGGGTGATGTAGTCGTACTCTTTCCGATCTCAAGATCGCGTAGACGATCCTTCCGGCGCCGCGTTCCCGCAGCGCTCCCGCAGTCGGTCACACGTTCGGTACTCGACGAAGACCTTCCTCTCCCTTGTTCCAGCAGGCAGCGGAGGTTGTAGCACTCTCCTCGTAATTCCGGCAACACAACGGTGTGGTACCGGAGGTAGAGGGGAGATCCCGCAGGGCTTCGCCTTAAGCCGGTGCGAGTATGGTGGAGCTTATGAGAGAGGCTATTAGTGGTCTAGTAATTAGACACACCAATTAGAAGGCTCTAAACCAATTAGAAGGCTCTAAACCGCAGGCTAAAGCAATTAGAAGCTCTAAACCAAAACGGCTCTAAACCGGAGGTAGAAGATAGGAACTTGTGTATGCTAGGAGGGAGCCCTGCCCCTCCTTATATAGGTGGGAGGGCTGGCCGGCCAAGGGGAGGAGAGTCCCTCCCCAAGTCGGCTTGGTGGGGCGCCGGCCAAGGGAGGAACCCTCCTCCAATTCGGCCTCCACCAATCCTCCTCTCTTCCCACTTCCCAAAATTGCCGTTTGACTTTCAAACTAGCCGTTTGACTTTTCAATTAAGGATTTAAATAAACCCTTTATTTTGGACAGCAAGAACACCTAGTACATGATGCAATCATTCCAACTTACAATGACACATTCATGTACCCTTCCCCCTCCGGAGTGCCGGACATTCCGGGACCTTCTAGAATGTTCCCGATGAAAACACCGGAACCATTCCCCAACTCCGAAATGGGACTTTCCTTATATGAATCTTATTCTCCGGACCATTCCGGATCACCTCGTGATATCCCGGATCCCATCCGAGACTCCGAACAACATTCGGTCTCTTTCTCATAATACCATAACTACTCAAACAACGTCGAATCCTTAAGTGTGTCTCCCTACGGTTCGTGAATTATGCGGACATGATCGAGACACTTCTCCGAACAATAACCAATAGAGGAATCTGGAAATTCATATGGCTCCCACATATTTCTACGATTACTTTGCGATCGAATGAACCACTTACATACGATACCAATTTCCCTTTGTCTCACGATATGTTACTTATCCGAGGTCATGATCGTCGGTATCTCTGCATACCTAGTTCAACCTCGTTACTGATAAGTACTCTTTTCTCGTTCCCGTGATATGTGATCCCTTGTGACCAAGTCACATGCTTGCAAGCTAATTGGATGACATTTCACCGAGAGGGCCCAGAGTATATCTATCCGTCATGCGGATGGACAAATCCCACTCTTGATCCATGTGTTTCAACCAATACTTTCCGAACACCCAATGCCACTTTTATAGCCACCCTGTTACGGTGTGGTGTTTGATGACATCAAAGCATCCATCCAGTAAAGGCAATATGCATGATCTCATGGTCGAAGGAATTAGGTTACTATGTATCAGAAAGCATATAGCAATTGAACTATTGAAATGACTTGATCTTTATGCTACGCTTGTCTATAGGAGTATGTCCACCATATCATTCTCCTAACGATATGATCTTGTTGTTGATAACATCTCAATGTTCATGACAAAGAAACCACATTATCAATCAACCAACAAGCTAGTGAAGTATAGAGGCCATACTAGGGACTTCAAATTAAGTTTACAAATCACACAAGTATTAATGGTTTCCTTGTTAATACTATTATAGCATGAATGTAAACATTTATCATAAACACAAAGATATGATAATAACCACTTTATTATTGCCTCTTGGGTATATCTCCAACACTAGATCTTGAGGTTACATGTTTAGAGTCGTTTATGCAATGCCCGTCCATCCATCCCTATGCCTACCGCACTCGAATCCTACTGTTTACTGTTACTGTTACTATTGCTTTTGTTCTACTGTTGCTGTTGCTACTACCATACTATTGCTACTGATAAACTTATGTGAGCAAGATCTATTTCTAGGTGCAGTTGAACTGACAACTCAGTTGTTAAGGCTTGCAAGTATTCTTTGACTCCCCTTGTGTCGAATCAATAAATTGGGTAATACTATCCGCGAAGACTGTTACGATCCCCTACACTTGTGGGTCATCAACCGCCATCCAACTGTATCTATGACTAATAATCCACCTTCAGGTTATCATCCGAACCCCCTACGATATTAAGTTGCAAGCAACAGATCACTTCTTTAAGCAAATTATGTAAGGTAAACAATTCACTTGTTCCATGAACAAGAGACCGTTGTTTTCTCCCTAGTGGCAACAACACATATACTACCTTAGAGATTTATGTCACTTCTCTTAGACTAAATAGAGGCATGAACCCATCATCGAGCATAAATACCTCCTCTTGGAGTCACTAGCATTTACTCGGCCAAGATAACTACTAGAAACGGAGAGCATGCAAGATCACAAACAACACATACATGATAGAATCAATAAGACAAAACCATTAATCAATCTGACATAGTAATCTCAACATCCATCGGATCCCCATAAACACAACATGCATGATTAGAAATAGATATGATCTTGATCATGAACGGAGCTCACAAGATCTAAACATGGTAGCACAAAGGAGGAGATACAACCATCTAGCTACTACATGGACCCGTAGTCCAAGGTGGAACTACTCACACTTCATACCGGAGAAGAGGCCTCCGGGATGATCTCCCCTCCAGCAGGGTGCCGGGAAGAGCTTCAGATCCCTCCCGATCTAGGGACGATGGTGGCGGCGGCTACAGACTGTTTCGTGAAATATTGAACTGGTACTTATGGTTTCTACATCGGGGGGACTTTATAGGCGAAGAGGCGAGGCAGGGAGGCGGCCAGGGTGGTCACACCCCCCTGGCGTGACTAGACCTAGCCCACACCGCCAGGGGGGATGGCCCCCTGGTGCCTCCCCTCCGTCTCGTACTCTGGCTCCGTATTCCCCACGGTAAAATATTGACTTTGGCTTTTGTCCCGTTCAATTCCGAGAATATTCATTTTCTGTTTTTTCTGGAACCAAAAAACAGAAAAAAACAGGCAACTGACACTGTGGCAACTTGTTAATAGGTTAGTCCAAAAAAACATATAAAAACACCTCAAAGTATAGACAAAGCAAAGCAAAGAAGATAATAAACAAACATGGAGCATAAAAATTATAGATACGTTTACGACGTATCAGCCGTGGCCATCGCGCGTGGGAGGGCTCCACAACGTCGGCCATCAAAACCAAAAGTACAAGGTCAAATCATCTTCCTGTTCCTATTTCCGAACTGTATATCCGTTTGGGCCAGGGTAATCTTTTCAAGTTAGATATGAGGATGGACTTTGTTGCATAGTGATCTGGTTAGCTGCAGCCATAGACATTGTTTCTGTTCTCAAGTGAACTATCTATTTTCGATCTCCTCAAGTTTCAGTTATGTTCTGCCCAATAGAAACTTTTGTTAATTTTCAATATAATTCATATATAGCAAATCAATTTTGCTAATAAGGCTCGAAAGAAACTTAAACAAAGGGAGATCCTCTAAATAATGTCATGAAAGCTAGACCTTTGACGAACTGATTCTGAAGCATCTGCTGCATGTTCTCTAATCGTAGTTGCTTGAGCTTCTGGGGAAATTTAATCAGACTAAGTTCTGTCAAATGGAATCTCATGTTATTTTTTAATATTATTCTTATTTAGCATACCATTTTTGCTAAAAAAAATATGCTAGAAATAGGACCAAAGGGAGATCCTCTATTATTATCTAGCTCAAATGAGTATATTTTGCCTAAATCTTGTTGTTCATTATGCATAAATAATGGTAATTTTCACACGGGGTTACCCTTGATACAAATTTTGGCTTTCGCAGCATGGGGCTACTAAATGCAGATACACTTCAACCGACCCCCCAATAAACAGCGCATATTATTTGCACCTAGGTTGTTGCTAAAATCCGGTGTGCATGGTACAGTTTGCTCATCATTAAACAATGTTGTGGAAGTCTGTTTATTTACGGGATTGACCATGTCTTTTTAAAATATTTTTGGCTAGCATAATATTATCTGCAATCAAGTATAGAAAAGAGAAAGAAGTTGATCGGGTGAGCAACTAAGGATATAAAAGACATGGCAGAAGAAAAAATAAAAATAAAATAAGGGGATTTGAGGACTGGGAAGAGATTGATAATACAATTGGTCAATCTAAAATAATATGGACAAACTGCGCTTCAAGGGTAATCTTCTATTTATTCCCTAGACTGTGATGTGATGCAAGAATTGGACAACGAAAAATCTATTAATTTTGCTTGTAGGAGGCCAGCTCCATATTTAGATGAAAAATTCTTTCCTTTACACCTTCCATGTTAGCTAACATTTGTACAAATATTTTGCAACAAAATTTTGGTCTGCCTGAAATAAAATACAAAATGTTTCAAGAGATAGGAATTAAATAAAGATCACACTACACAATTTTCTAATAATGTACTGCTTGCTCAGAAAATAGTAGTGATATAGCTCCCACAACGTTGAGCGTGAGTCCCATGTCTCTATTCACATATGCTTCATTGTCTTATGTCAGACCTTTCGAAAGTTCATGACTGAACCAACGATGCGAGAGAGACCAGATAGCAAAGTAGAATGTATCAACAGTTCTGTTCTCCTACCTTTTGCATGATTTTTCTATGTTTTCTTGCTTCAGAAATCTTTGGCGAACTATGTAGTATGATCAAGGCAATTCAGAAACACTTACGGTGTTGGTTAGGAAGAAATGATAACTCAAATAATAAATCTATGCTTGACAGCAAAAACTAAAAAAGCTTAGGACCGTGAAGTCCTTAAGGAAAGTTCTACCTGACAATCAAACACAAAGTACAAATTTATTTGAGTGTGATAATTGTCTGGTACTCATTTATGCTCTTCCCCCTTTCAGCAACAAATTGTACTATACTGATATGTGAGTATTATGAATGCTTGTTGACCCTCTAGAAATAATTCAGTAAGAAACTTTGTGAAAAAAACCTGTAGCCCTCCACGTCATCACAGTGAATGTTGGGCAGATAACCTAAATGATTTTTTCAATAGTGGCAAAATTCAAACTTCAATCCATCTACTTGTTCCTGTACTAAAATCTATGGTGTCTACATTTGCCTTTCTCCTCGGTAGATTTCTAATATCTCCTGCATGATGTATATGCAACAAATGACCACTCTCGTACATATTTCTTAGATGGATCATACTCATTCGTGGACCGAGTTCTAATAATATTTTTAGTTCTGCTAACATTTTCAGTTTGAGTTGTTCGTCTTGAAGTCATGTGCTTGCTCTAGGCCTCTAAGGGTCATTTGTAGAAGTATTTGCTGTTTAATTTGCCTGTGTCACATGGTTGCAAAGCACTAATTGGGTTGCTCATTTGAAAAGCTCCGTGATGTTGTGTTTAGTTGCAAAGTACATACTGGGATTGGGCGCTTGAAAATCTCAGTGTCTATGGACATGGTAATGTTAATCTGTAGCATGTAATGATATGGGAGTGTTTGAATAAGAAAGGGTAAGACGAATGTTTATTTGGCATAACACACCTCATTTATTAGTATAAAATTAGTTACGAAATTATTTAACCTACATCATGGTCTTATAAGATCTCGGTGTGCACATAATATTTATCAGCTAGTATGTTGGTCTAGCAATGCAAGCATAAATTTGGACTGATAGATTGACTATCGCCATTTTTAATAGGATGATGAAGGCCGAGATGGTGCAGAGTGGTGATGGTGTGACGACAGTAAGGAGGCGACGAAGGGGCGGCCGCACACACAGTGTGATGCAGGCCGGTGAAGGTGCTTCCGAGCAGCGAGTTCGACACCCAGGAATGCCAAGGTGCTACTCCGGGCGTCAAGGTCGCCGTCTAGGAAGGCGGCAATGGCGGCTGCAAGGGCGCCATCCAGGAAGGCGAAGATGTTGCCGTGGCGGCGGTAAGGACATCATCCAGGAAGGAGGCGATGTAGTCGTGGCGAGGTCACCATCTAGGAAGGTGGCGCTATAGTCGTGGTAAGAACATAAAGTTTTTTTTATTGAAGGATATAAATCGTTATCAGTTACGGCCCAGACCCAGAGCCACTTGGGCTTGCAGGAAACGTTTGAGCTCCAATTACTGTTTAGGGTCACGCTACTAGTATGGAATCTGCTCATAACTGGGTCAAGCCCACTACAACAACGAAAGCCCACTTTGGCCACGGGAACGAGGGGACTAAAAAACCCTACCCCGTCGCAGTATAATGGGTCTCTTCGCCCCTCGCTTCCTCCCACTCTTTGTCATCTCGGCGGCGGCGCACAGAAGAAGAAGAAGCAGGAGGCGGCGGCGGCGGCGCGCGAAGAGAAGGTGCACGTCGACCTAGTCCGAGCTCGCAACCATGGTGAGCGCTTCCCCTCTTCCCCATCCCATTGCTCGCTGCTTCTTTCGTTTTTAGATCCGATCCGTAGCCTCCTCTGTCAGAATGCATAGGTCCGCCGCTGGTTAGGTGATGTAGAGACAGAGATCCCTTTGGTTATGATGCTCGTGTTCTTATTGTCTCGGTAGGTTCGTTGGATTTAGGCTTTGAATTTCAGTGGTCGATGGTTCGTAGCGAGAACAGCCTGTGGTTCACATGTCCCTACTCCGAAAGATTTAACCCTTCGAGGCATGCAGCGTTTCTGTAATTCATTTGCTTGAGAAGATACCTTGTGCCGTTTCAGTGTTATAGATTTTGGCGCTCCTGATTTGTTAAGTACCATGGGTTCTAGATTGTAATCAGTTTAATCTGTTGTAACCATGGGCTGCAAAGCATGGAGTTCTCTCTGGGCAGAATTTGTTTGAGATACCTGCCTAGGGAATGGTATATATCCTGTTCTGTTTACGTCTGCTTGCTGTTTAAGTTGATGTATCTCATGTCTGTGCCTTGTAGCAAGTTCTTTCCTTGCGTCAAAATTATAATATTACCTGTCTAAAGTCTAATTTGATGGGATACGGAACTAGAACGTAGATATCCAGCAGGTTCTTAACACACTATCTTCCACCATTAGTTTCCCTAAGATTATTATTGGAATCACCATACTTTACTCATCTGTTCCTTTTGTTTTGATGTGAAATTAATTGATATATTTGTTTACTTGTCAACAGGCTCGTGGTCTGAAGAAGCATTTGAAGAGGCTCAATGCCCCATCACACTGGATGCTGGACAAGCTTGGCGGAGCTTTTGTAAGTGCACCGGTTCTTCTAGCTAGTGCTTCTATATAGATATGCAAGATGTTTATGCTCTGTTCTGATTCTTGTGTTCTCTTTCAGGCCCCAAAGCCATCATCTGGTCCTCACAAGGCCAGGGAGTGCTTGCCTCTGATCCTCATCCTCAGGAATAGGCTGAAGTATGCTCTTACCTACCGTGAAGTGCAGTCCATCCTGATGCAGCGCCATATCCAGGTTGATGGCAAGGTTCGCACTGACAAGACCTACCCTGCTGGTTTCATGGGTAAGCTTGGAACTTCCTTCTTAATGTTCTGATGTATGTTTGATGGTTACACTATTTCATTTCTGATGGATCGTTTTCTGTTGTCTATCAGATATCATCTCAATCCCCAAGACTGGTGAGAACTACAGGCTTCTGTATGACACCAAGGGCCGCTTCCGCCTTCACGCTGTCAGGGATGAGGATGCCAAGGTTTGTCCTATATTCTCTTCTGTAGGTCTCATGATGTTCTTGCTGTACACTATCTTGTTAGCTGTTGTTTATGATCTGCTTGTTCTGTTTGTTGTTCCTTATTGTCCATGTCAGATGCAGTGCTTTGTATTGCTTATCTCCTTTGCAATTTGTCTTAAACAATTACTTATTAGTCCTATTATTTACCATTCTTTTACCCCAATTGTTGTTGAATCCAACCTCGGACTAAATGCTGGATTACTGTCTTGAATGCATTTTGTCATCTGCTTGTTCTTGAATGCATTTGTCTACTAAATATTCTTTGCTACTGTATTAACTGACTGCAAAATTTTCTTGATTTGCAGTTCAAGCTTTGCAAGGTTCGCTCTGTCCAGTTCGGACAGAAGGGCATCCCCTACCTGAACACTTATGATGGCCGCACCATCCGCTACCCTGACCCACTCATCAAGGCCAATGACACCATCAAGCTTGACCTTGAGACCAACAAGATTGTTGACTTCATCAAGTTCGATGTTGGCAATGTCGTCATGGTGACTGGTGGGCGCAACACTGGGCGTGTTGGTGTGATCAAGAACAGGGAGAAGCATAAGGGAACCTTCGAGACCATCCACGTTGAGGATGCCCAGGGCCACCAGTTTGCCACCCGTCTCGGCAACGTGTTCACCATCGGCAAGGGCACCAAGCCGTGGGTGAGCCTCCCCAAGGGCAAGGGTATCAAGCTCACCATCATTGAGGAGCAGAGGAAGAGGGATGCTGCCGCTCAGGCCGCCGCCAAGGCTTGATTCTGATGCGTTGATTCGTTTTGCTATAGCTTGAGTTTATCTGCAAGGATATAGAACTATGTTCCCAGAACTATTGTTTTTAAGTTTTGCCTGATGTTATGTTGGTTTGTGAACCAATTGCTGCTGCTAGGTGTAATGTGACAGTTTACCTTGTTCAAGTACTATTTCGATCTGCCTCTGGTTCTGTACATGTTTGTGATTCAAGTTGGGCATTTTCTGTTTAAGATAAGATGCCCTGAAGTGTGATGCATTTCTAATATTTGCTCTTGCTTCCTAGGTTGTGCATTTTATGATAACATTTCCTTTGCTGTCACGTGCTTTGCCCTGTTAAGAGAACAGCTCAACAAGGATCAAATCCTCTGCAAACATGAAGTGATGGGTCCTTTGTTTTTTATAGACTTGTGGCATCACCATTGATCCACCATGCACCGCTGAGCTACAAACAGATTTTGCCGTCATAGCAATTAGGATGAAGTTCAGAGTTGTTTGCCAGAAGTTGTATGAAGTGTGATCTCAGAGAGATTGCATTACTTTGATCTCTGCCAGATTCTCCAGGCACGAAGAGGCATCCTAAGCTCACAATAAAAGATGTGATTCTGTAATACAGATGTTTCAGTTTGTGTTTTCTTCGGCCATGATTTTATTCATATATTTGAGCAACAATTTTAGCAACCATTACAAGCCCACGGTCAGCGCCGATTTCTTCTCCATGGAGGTGCACTTCAAGGACAGGATATTCTTCACTCTACAAGTAAGAATTTACTGCTGCCATGAGATGCTCTCCTCTGATTTATCAATATACAGTTCATGTTTGCATGATCCACAAGTTTGTTTAGTTTAGGTAGTTCTCTTTGACCTATCAACGTTGTTTGTTTTGTTGTTTTTCGTTGCTTAGTAGGTCAATGAGTGTGTTGGATTAATTTGTAAGATAGAGATCTGAGAGCATTAGAGTGATAATCGGTACCAACTAGATGTCGAATATAGTGGACATATAGCACTGTTTTACCTCTTATATCTTTGTCATTTCTGGCCTGCTAGATTTCTTATAATACAGGAGAGACATGAGCTTGATAGATAATACAGTTAGATGGACTACGAGGATCGATTTTAGGTCCTATGACTGAAACCAGACAGCTTACAAAAATGGTAGACAAACAAAGAGTGTTGAGTGAAACAATATTGCTTACAAAAATATGTTCATCAGTTTCACGTTTGCCACATCTAGATCTAATTTAAACATATATCGTTAACCATTGTACATGCATGCACGTGTTATTGAGTTTCTGCAAGGCAGTTCTTCGATTTAAGCAAACTCGACAATGTGGTGAGCCGCTCAGATCCTCGGCTTATTCTCCTGTTCGCAATATGATTTGCTCAATGTGTTTCCTGTATAGAATAGAGAAGCTCATCATTTCGGAAGGAGAAACACTGAACTACTGAAGCACCTGGATGACGGCGACGAAGAGGACATCCAATAGGTCAGGAAATTGTTTGGCATTGCTTTTAATGAGTACTGTCCGTGAGTTATATGCTAAGTTGTGGATTTGGCAGACTATTCTCTTAGTTTTCATTAAGTTTCTGAAACTGCTTATCCGTTTGGGTACTAATTTATTTATACTGGCAAGTATATGTGGAGGGTCATACCAATGCTTCTCGTTATCTGATGGACACAAAACATATGGTCATTAGATGTTGTTCTCATTCTGTTTCTTCGAGAATGGTGGTGGTGGTGGATTTATGAGGTAGTAACATCCAATTTCTGTCATTATGTTAGGTTGCCTTTTCAAAATTCGTGAGATGGCCATGGAGGAGGCGGTGGAGAGCTGCGACAGCCATGTGGCGGCACCGAGCGGCAGGGGTGGAGGCGGCCGTGTCCGGATTGCAATGGAAGAGTAGCAGCAGTAGCAGCCCCACAAGGTGGAAGTGTGAGACGGAAGTGTTGAGGCTCCTCCATGACAACGACATCCGTGGAGCAGTCCCGAGGTCCGCCTTTATTTATGTTTTCCTTTATGTTCAAAATAATATTGCTATAACCATCTACATAATTTTCCTTTGTCAGTTAACCGAAAATCAGTGTCGATGTTTTGATCTCTTAATGTTGTCATTTCTCATGTCTAGGCAAAATAGATCAGCGCAGAAGCATAAGCTAGGATGCAGGTGCTTTTTCTAATTGTTGGTGTTTATTCCTGAAGATATTATCAAGTTTTTGCAATATATCACCTTCCTGAACAAAGAAAAAATATAACTCTTTGTTTTCAACTTCTCGAGATAATATGCAGATTAAGTGACTAACTATTAATATATACCCTCTGTTTGTTAACTAGATTGTGTCACTTCTCATTCAGGTGGGTTTTTTCGGGTATGAACAGTGTGAGGTTTCAGAATTACTTGTTTAATTCAGGTTTGTGTATCTCTCAAGTTTGTGTTCAAACCAGACAAATGTTTTGGTCGTCTTCCTTTTAAAACATATGGATATTCAGAACCACCGAGAGTGTCACGGTGATTGAGATAATTGATTGCATAGTTTGGTGCATTGTAGGTATTCTCCTTTATGTTCTCTACTGACACAGATATTTAGAGTTAAAATATTAATTTTGTGATAAAAGCATCTCACAACTTTTTAAATCTTTCCTTAATATAATTCTCTGCTTTTCGAAACGCTTTATATAAAGCAAAGGTGCACGAATGTAATGGATGGTCTAGAAAAAAATATCCATATCCTATGTCATGTTGGTATACTTTAGAGAAGAAAAACACAACCCAATTGGAAAATTTTCCCTTTGTTTTGGTATTAAGTTTGGTTTCTGCATATTGTTTAAGTTTGAAGAGTGACTGGCGATGTAAACTACGTTCACATATACCTTGTGTATCGCAATGCCAAGGTACTGGCCAGGTAATTAATCATTAGACTAAACTACTAATGTTTTCTTCTCCCTTTAGGAGGGAGAGCTGGATTTTTGCAGACTAAATCTATTGGATTTTATTATTTATTTGTTTCATTCTTTGTTAAGTTCTTCTTTTCATGAGTGTTCAGCATTCCAGAGGAAATTACTTCTGTTTCAATGTTCTTTTGTCCTCGAGGGGCTTTTTTTCACTCTAGATTAGATAATCCTTTTTCCGTGATCACTGTACCAAGGCATTTTAATATGCTGCATGGCTCTATTAGTGTAATTTGCAAATGTAAAATGTTTGATGTTTTACACAAGAATATTTGAGCAAGAATGTTACATATATCATCATTTTGTATGTACCCGAATCACTCTGAATGTCTGAGTGGAGAAGAGAGTCAGATATCTTCATAAATCAGAGCTAGAGGACTTTCTTTGTGTGGAGCCAATGGTGAAGCTTTGCTCCCGGACCTGAGCAAGAACGAGTGAAACCTCTTCTGCCTCGGCTGCACCGATGCAGCCGGAGCGCTCTGCTCCTACTGCCTCCAGCGCACCGCGACCACCATGTTGTCCAGGTATGTTCACTACTCGATCCCAATCTATCTAGCTACAGCTTTGCTGCACAAATATCTGGATTGTGTGGTCCAACCTGCACAGCACAGGGCTCCGGAGGTCCTCGCATGTCTAGGTACAGTATTGGGGTACATTTCTTTGAGCTTCACCGCTGCTGGTCACCACATGCGTGGTAGGTGCTTACAAAATGATAGAGTCTACATACTGTCTGATAAGTCATTAGCATCCGTCATTCAGTTGGGTCGAGCGCCATAGGAGAGCCATATGGGGCATATAGTCAGGTCTTGACCCGTCTCAGTTCCAATTTATGTTCATGGTGTACCTCAATCTTGCATGCCAATCAGATATGTATGTTTTGTTTTAATCAGGACCAAACCAATTTTGGACTATGGCTTGTCATGCTATTGATTGAGATACATTCCGATGAATGGGCCAGGTATCCCAAACTAAAGAATTTACTCTTTATTTTGGTTTGGGAAGATAGTTATCTAGATTGTAATCTTTATTATGCAAGTTCTACAGAGAAATCATATATGGGGTATATAGTCAGGTCTTGACCCGTCTCAGTTCCAATTTATGTTCATGGTGTACCTCAATCTTGCATGCCAATCAGATATGTATGTTTTGTTTTAATCAGGACCAAACCAATTTTGGACTATGGCTTGTCATGCTATTGATTGAGATACATTCCGATGAATGGGCCAGGTATCCCAAGCTAAAGAATTTACTCTTTATTTTGGTTTGGGAAGATAGTAATCTTTATTATGCAAGTTCTACAGAGAAATCAAACATATTAATTAAGGCTTATGACGCGTATAAGAGCAATATGAGGTATTTAATTTTTGTTGCCAACTAGAAGTGAGCTTCTTTTGCATATCAAATACACAAATACATGACTATTTTTAAGCTACAACCAACAAATCTGATATTTTCTAAATATTGCAGAAGTACAAAATGTAGCAAGTTATTATTTTTATTTCTTATTTTTCACTATCAGGAACTAAAATTAGAATTCGTACTTTTATGCCGTTGTGTATAGATCAAACAAAGGAGGTAAAGTGGCTTTTTGAAGTGAAGTTCCAGTTGAGGAAAGAGCAAATATTTTTTTTAGAGAAAACGCAAAAGCTTTGCGTTTCATTTCATTGAAAAGGTAGAGTTCGAGTTACATCCTCACAAGGAGGCAAAAGACAGCAAAGAGAAAAAGCATCAGTGCACATCCCAAGAGGATGGCAGCACGGAAAGAGCAAATATAGAATGAAACAATACAAAGTTGTCTTATTTGATACACAATAGTAAATATGTGTCAGTCATAAACTGTTGCCTTTTTTTTTGTAAAATGATAGTCCAGTAGCAAGTGTAAAAATTCGCCAATGTACCAATATATTTTCCCAGTCTTGTAGTGTATATCTTAAGTGGATATCAAGAAAAATATACTCCGCCTGTTCCTAATAAGACGTTTTGGCAAGCTAATATGTGACCTATCCATCAATTATCATCATATTCAAGGTACATGATATCACACAGTTGTTTCAGTTTCTTTTTTCTTATTTTATCTTTCAATGCATGCTCTTAGAGCGGACATGTTCTAGCTTTTAGAATTCCTGGGTTATATTGTTTTTCATGTTACCGTTGCAGCAAGTAAAAGTTAATTATTTTTCTATTCTTTGTTTTGAAAGAAATCATATATCAATTTATATAGGCGACGCTGCCACATGTTTGACATGTCGTAGTGTTCAGAATCTGGCATGAAGCCTCGAGGGCATGTGATGTGAGCTAGGGAAGGCATGCCGCCCGAAAATCAACAGGACATGAATTAGTTGAAGCACAAAGGAGGAAGTAAGAAGCTACTTTCTTGATCTGGCTGGAGATCCCATGTTTTACCTTCTACCCAGTATGTATATTGAACGAAATAAAAATTTAGATTGTTCATGTGCTGCATAGTTTACATGTCACACCATCTGATTCCATGTCCTTTTTAGTGTAAGTCATCCTCTCTACACTAGATGATGGTGATGTGTAGGAAGGGTCAAACCCAACCCAAATGTTGATATCCTCTTCTGTCTATATGTAGTTTTCCATCTAAGTCTAATTATCATTTTCCATGTGATTTTCCTGACCAACTGCTTTATTGGGGGTTGTATTTAATACATGTAGTCACACTGATGTAGCAATGCTTTAGTATGCTTGTTGTATATGGTTAGTTGTTTTCCCACCAAGTGTTATCTTGCAATCTCATTGTCCTTTACCGAAGCTCATACCAGTAGGAATTTAATTCCTGGATGGTTAATGGGTAAAGGAACTGTCCGAATACTCCGAGTTTATATGAAGAAAGAGACCCAATGCATATAGAAAGAGAGAATCTTTGTGAAGAGATTTTGTGGACGTAGACCTCAGTTTGTAGTTTCTACTTTCTAAAGTAGGTGCTTTCATATATTAGAGATATATATTATAATCATGATTTATGACATGAGTTTTTTGCACTTAACGAGGAATCTTTGTGAAGAGATTTTCTTTGTTCCCACGTTGAATAATCAAGTACACCCTATTTGCATTCAAATTGATCTGCCTCACCTAGAAAACATGCAGAATACTCGCCTGAGTTTCTTAGTTTTACATCATTTTAGTTTGGTAATTTTTTTCATAAGGTAACAAGAACTCATCATTCCCAATGTTGTAAGCATGCTAACAAATTGTCAGCGGGGATGCGCTTTAATTGTATTTGGGATTTGAAAAGTTTTAAAAGCAATAGTCTTCTGTCAGTACATAGCAAGAAGTCTCTGATTATTAAACAATTTGATTGACTTCAGTAGTAATATTTAGAATATTTCATCCATTTTGTTATCATGTTTCCTTGACACGGTGGGATGTTTGTTCGACCGCGTGGTCATGGTGCTCCTAGGCGACCAGGAGCACGCATCAGAAGTACTTTTTCAGTGCTCGTCACACACTGTCATGCAACAGGTCAAGTTAAATCATATGGTATTCCTTACCTTTCTATGTTCTAATCTATGTAGACCCATTTAATGAATGCTTGATCAGAATAGTGAGTTCACTTTGTGACTCATAATCCATGCTTCGCACTGCCATATAATTCTTATCATTCATAATATCTGTTTGCTGCCAACGGATGCTAATCTCTGACATCCATGAAATCGAATGCTAACCTGTTCGTAGAGAAACAAATTTTGTTATTGTTGTCCAATGCTTGACTTTCTATCAAATGATCTCCAGCTGATGAGGAGCCCTTCCATCATGCAACTACCAGAATCAACGAGGGTGTAGACTTCGCTTTCTGCGACAACTTCCCCATGGTAGCCGCTTTGTCGTCCTTGCGCTATTCTGCTCTATGGCGCTCTGTCCCCTTGGTTGCAGATGTGCCTAATAGGAACTCAATGGGGATTTTCTGTCAACACGATCTTATTTTGTGTTGAGTATATGTAAGCTAGGATGGAGGCCGTACAAAATTGCTTTGAGGTGCAAGGTAATCTTGGATGCTCATACATGCTTATTCTCCTTTGTATCTCCATGCCTTATGTATATACACAATGTAGTTTTAGTACAACGATTTTCCCCTATGAAATTTTGCATGATCTTTGCCTTAGAATAGCGTGTACGCTGATGATAAGGTAGCTGCTGGTGGTCTAATCAGAATATCAGATATTATTCTTGCATAGTGGGCTCAGTCAAAAATACAAATTTTCTCGTATGTTCTCTCCACCCTTTTCATTGCTATATGAAAAGCTTTCGTACATAACCTCTTCTAAGCGCCTTTCCTGACATATCATTTGCAATGATAAAGAATAGCTTATCTTGTTTTCCATGCATTACTTAAAGTGCTTCACAAAATTGAAAAGTTGGAAAATGAATCTACGTTGATGGACTCTTGCGGACAGATATGGTACTTTCTATAGGAGATACATTATTTGGCTTCTATTTAACTAACAGTCTTAACACTTTGTGTACAGAGTTATCTTCATGAACATCACAAATCATTGCTTGCTGTTTCTGGATTTGTGTTAGGATTGACTAGACCTGAGAGCGCTTTTTTGTATTTGCTACCTAGATGGCTGGAATGTAACTCTTATTTTGGTAGACTTTGTTCTTGCTTGAGAATGAATACATTCATCAGTCATTATCAGTGTACTTGAGTAATCAGAAACAATGGGAATATTATACTCCCTCCGATCCATAATAAGTGTCGTTGATATTTTGCACTAAATCAATGACACTTATTATGGATCGGAGGTAGCACTATACATTATGTTCACTATTTTTCTTCAATGGAAAGTTGCTTTGTTATGATATACTCCCTTCGTAGATATAAAGGTGTATTTGTTTTTGACAAAAGGTCCAGAATGTAGGGCGTACTGTGTTGCACCACTTGTGTGGACAGTTTTTTTAGGGATTTGATTATGTTATCTATACTAACTCCTCTATTTCCCACGTCGTCGACTCATATCTTTTTTTAGTGGCTGGTGCAAGTTGATCAAAAGCACCAGACTATAACTTTTCAGATGTGGTCAATATGGAGATTGGATGTTTTGATCACCAAGAGAACTCAAGTGCCTCAATCGGAGGAAGTGACACTTCAACTGGTTGTGCAGAATTCTTAAACTATCTCTTTGGCAACTCCGCATTTAGTCCAGTCTATAGAGAAGGAGCTCGTCGGTAGGACAGGGGTCCACGCCCCCGCCTCCGCTCAACGCTCCCCGAGCTTGCGGCGCCCTACAGTTCCGGTCATTTAGGCTGACCTTCTGGAAAGGCATGGCGTCGTCGCCATGGCCCGCGTCAACACCGCCTCCCTGCGGGCCACTATGGAGCTCAAGGTTGATGCTATGTTGCGGTGCAGGCCGAGCTGCGCCAGCGAGGTGCACATGGCAGGGACGCATTTTCTTGCTTGGTCGCTTCCTCTGTTCTCTCGACATGGACTTTTACATCAATAAAGAAGACATGCTAACATTTAACACAATAATATCTCTATCTGGTAACCAATATTATTAAAATGTAGGGATAGTTGGTGCATTTGCATATGCAGACAATCTTCTTGCTACTACACCTGTAGGACTACTAGGCAATAGGCCTGCTTCTTTTGTTTCAGATCAGTCTGACTCTGCTCTGCTTTTAGACCATTTGTTTGAGTTATAGCTGAACACATGTTGTTGGAGTATTTTCTAGCTTACAGAGAATGTAACTACTATCACAGTCTGCAAAGAATTGCTTTACTATGTGGTTGAGTTGGTTGAACTTGATATGTGTTCTCGGTTAATCATTGTTAATTGACAACTAAAGCTAAAGCTGCTTAGTACTGGATTATGGATAATAAATGAAATGAATTTGCAGATATACTGAAATGAATTTGTGAAGTTGACATTTTATTGCTTCTCATGCAGGAAATTGTGAAGACAAAACATCCCTAATTGCTCTATGATTCTAAGATTTACAAGATTTTGTGAGGAGGGAGTATGGAAGCTATGCATGGTCATATTTTTTAGGAACGGTGATAGAACAAACATGGTTTCACTATCTTTGTTGTGGTTGCTGTAATACCGAATACTAGATGGTTTGGTATAGGAGACTATAACATCTTGGTTATGGATTTGTTGGGGCCAACCCTGGATGATCCATTTATTTTTTACAACAGAAATATCTCTCAAGACTGTACATGTGCTTGCCGATCAGATGGTACATATACTCCGTTTGTTTGTTGCTCTTCTCTCACAAAGAATTCGTGCTTTTTTTGTTTATAGCAATGAATTAACTCTATAGCTGTAAATTCTGCAGACTTCATTTTGTGTACAAACTCATTTTGACTGGTCTCTTCATTTTTGTCATATATTCATTATTCTTTCTTCTGCCTCATTTTTATACTTTCTGTACTGCCCTTTTTCTTATATTTTCCTAAAACTTTTGTGTACTCGTTAGTTAACATGCCATTTTCCATGACTAGAGGAGCCATGAAACAAGCTGCAGCAAAACTTTAAGTTCTCCATCCTTAGTTGCCAGCGAGTGTGCCGAGCTTTCTGTTAGAAGGAATTTATATTTATTCACAAAGAAAAGCCTTTAATGTCTTCATGGCATAAAAAAATTAATAAAAAAGAAGTGGAGATGATTATGTGTTGATGGAGGGGTTAACCTCTTGGGTGGCCCGATCTTCACGGATCTCGTGGTCAAATCGATGGGAAAGCGAGGGGAAAGGGAGAAGGTAGCGGAAGCGAACACACACCTCGCGAAGAACACGATGAACACACGCAAAACTCACACGATACAAGTCCGATTGCTCCCGAACGGCGGCCACCGGTCCGATAGAATCCTCGCAAGGAAAGATCGGTCAACGTGCTCCCTCAAATCCACATCGGAGAGGGAAGAACACCTTGGGGAGGGTCTTGACAACTTGGAGACGAGACAATGAACTCCAAGACCTTGTTCAACGATGAATGCGTGATGCAAAGTCCAATCGAGGTTGGTGACGATAGTCGGTCCCCTTGGATAAGGGGATGAGGCAAAACTAGAGATTCCACACAAGGGGGTTGTCTTTAGTCTATCGCCTATACCTCCGGGATACATGAAGGGGTGGGGGCTCTATTTATAGGCCAGCCACATAAACAGGGGTAGTTTAGGGATAAAACTAGGGTTTGGACGAGCTAGAGGGGTACATGGGACGAAGGCCCAGCTGGCGGCACGCAGGCCCATCATGTAGGCCGGAGACTCCGGTGTAGGGTCCGGAGACTCCGGTGTCGTCTCCAGAGTGGCGTACTGACTGTCCCTGGGTCGGATGCTGGGACGGTCCGGAGGTTGGTTCGGAGACTCCGGTGCGCAGGACCGGAGACTCCGGTGTAGCAGGACCGGAGACTCCGGTGTAGGCCGGAGACTTCGATGGTTCAGCCGTGGCTTCTTCCGCCTCCTCTTCCAAGCCTCCGTCTTGTCGGGCTTGATGTTCCGGGCTTCCTCCCTTGTCTCCGTACTTGTCGGTGTGAACCTATCATGCATATGTGACGGAGTATGAAGTAGCATACCATTCAATAGGGTAGGAAGTGGGCTCGCACAGAGGAACGGATTCACCTTTGGAGTCCATGACGACTTGGCGTAAGTTGGAGACCATGATGTGGTAACGACCGTAGGTCGGGCTGCATCATGTGTTCTTCGTGTTTGGGGATTTTTCTCTCATGTTGCAACTCATGGGCATGTTTCCTAGTCACTTAAATAAGGTGCTAATCTTGATTCATGTTTCAGGGAAAAATTGAACACACAAGCAAATAATTCCGACCTCATATCACACCTGATTGTTTACTGCATGTGCAAATTTGCATAGCTCTGGACAGGCAGCATGTCCTCACAATTTTCACTCTCATTTAATCATTGAGATGATGATGTTTGAAGTGTTCCACATAGCCACCACTTATGCACAACCTTTTTGGTTGCAGTGTCTTGAATCTTTCACTTGGCTGTGCCATTTGGACTTCTGTGAAGGGTGCGAATGTAGGAGTTAAGAAAAATACTGACTTACGTTTCTTCAATTTTGAAGAACTTACCATCTACCCTGCCGCGGTGACGGATCCTTAATGAAAATGGCGAGGAGCCAGAAAGAATGCAAAGCTAGAATTTCATGGGACGGAGGTATTCCATGGGCCACCATATAGATGATTTTTTAAACATAATAGCATCTTATATCATGGGACGGAGGTAGTATGCTACATCTGCATAAACACTCGGACACAAATATAGTTACTAAAATATAAGGCCTCCTTTGAATGGCTGTATTTTTTGTTGGTAACCGGTATTTAACTCTCACTTAACTAAACTACCGGTGGGCACACAATGTTTCCAACCAATACAAACAGCACCTGGGCGTTCTCAACCTTCCCTGGCCTCTTGTTAGCAGCAGCACGTTACTAGAATATATCTGGCACTAAAGAAGCTTAAAGTAATACAGATACCAGTTGGGTTCCCTGTTATCTTCCTATCATAAACTGTGACTTTAATTTTGATCTTCCTGCAAAAAAACTGCTTAATTCTTTTGACGGGGAGCAGACTTTTCTCCCTTGTTTGAAAGACTAGAAATGCTAATAGCATTAGGCAGTTGAGGCATTTTTGTTTGGTGAATTCATATTTAAAAATTCTTTGTAAGGTCATAACTCATACTATCTAGCAGAAACCGATGATGTTATTTCTAAAGCCCAAAATGATTTCTATCACGAGAGGCAAAGGCAATCTTAGATGGTGTGGTGCTTCTCCATGACATCTTTTTTTTTTTTGGAAAAGAGTATATATTAATATCACAGGGATACCAATTACACTCAGCATCTGCAACAACGCATGTCCTAGCGGCTCTACGGATGCATACAGCCAAAAAAAATTACAAAAAAAGAAAAGTCCTGCTATAGAGAACTAGTCCACAAAGTAACGACAGTGACACCATCAGAATAACACCAGAAGTCCTCCACTCCAATAACAACGCCTTCAAGAAGGAAACAGTGTCCAAGCGCCATTGTTGCCCAATCAAAGATCATAGGTTTTCATCCTGAAGAAAGTCCTTGCTCACAAAACAGTGCATTTAACAAGGTCATTGCCAGGCACAACCAGTTAAGGCCAGACCTTGGATTTTCATCCAGCAAAATAAGACTGGGAACTCCCCCTATGTTGTCTTCCTGCACCAACAATCGCTGCAATGAGTCTCAGATCATGCAGTCAGATCTTCATCGCCAAAAAAACAAAAATCACCATCGCTACCCTCATATTTCCGCTATCCTGACATTCTCCGCATCTGACTTCACCATAACTCTAAGAATGACGCTTGGTGGGAACAAACAACAGAGCTTCGCAACGCTCCCGCTGGAACCAAACGGCCAGAAAAACAAGGTGCGCACGACCGAATACCTTCCGATCCAGTAATCTCCAGGAATGATACGCCCATGGGAGTTCGCCGGCTGAGTCTTCCGGAACCCGTCTCTCTAGACCAGATCAGCAAGGCCAAACATCAAGTAGATCTTCGTCTTCGTGCAGAAGAAACCAAAGGACCACTACCTTTATTAGATACGACACAGCGATCCTCACACCGCCGGCCGGTTTCCGGAGAATGGATCGAGCAGACAATTAGGGAAAGAGAGCCGATCTAGGACTTCCAACGGAATCCCATCGCCGGCAGCTCCTCCACCAGATCGCCACCCGCCCCACTCCGGCAGAGGCCGCCGCCTCCAGATCCGAGCTCCCACCGCCGGCCGGAGCCATGATGGCGAGGCGGCCCCATCCAGTGCCGGCGAACTCCACCCCACCACCGCTCGCCAGGTCGCGCCGCCGTGCGCCAGACCCCGATCGCCGCGCCGGAGGCAGCCCATGCGCGCGTCACCGAACCCTCCCGAGGACCTCCGCCCAGGCGTTCAAGAGGGACACGAGGAGAGGCCCCGCACCGCCGCCGTCGGCCACAGTGGCTTCGCCCGACGGCTTCCTTCGGCGGCGGCGCGGGGGTGGAGAGGGACCGGCGGCTGGGGGCTAGGGTTTGGAGGTCGCCCTCGAGTCGCCTTGGGCGAGAGCGACCAGGGGGTACGTGCGTGGCGTGCACTCCGTTTCTTGATGGAAATGGAACATCAATCTGGAATTATTCTGAAGTTAGATAAAAAAACTAGTATGATGATGTTATATGCCACATTTCTTGATGGAAGCTTTGTGGATGAACGGTTTTGATGGATTTGAACAATTAATTGTAGTGCTAGGGTGTGCAATTAAAATCAATGGGAAGCAGAGGTTCTTCTTCGGAACCTTGTTTTCTACTAAAAGAAATTACTACAAATAATCTTTAGAGCCTTTAGAAGACCGAGCCAGGGATCCGTTAAACTTGTGTGATTTTAAAAGAGATTACAAAAACATACTGTAGTAGGTACTGCCGTATGCTCTGCTTTCAATTTTTGAATTTTCCGTTTGGGAATGTAGCTAGGAGCGCGACGCTGTGCCTGTGCGTATATCTAGGCGAGCTGGAAGAATCCTCTGGCGATGGTGCCGTTGGCGCCGTGGGGCAGGAAGCCGCCGGGCACCTGCTCGCTGCGCGATCCGTAGAGGATGCGCAGCGTCTCCGCCGGCGTGCGCTGGTAGCCGAGCGAGTCCACGCCCGCGCCGAGAATGTTGCTGATGGTCCTCCGCTCCGCCCCCTGCCTCCGGTCCAGCACCTTGACCCCCTCGTCCTTGGCGCCGCACCCGGACATCCCGTTCCGCCAGTCGCTGATCCGGCGCGTGAACTCCGCCACCGTCCTCCCCCTGTACGGCGCCACCGTCTCGTCGGCGCGCTGGTACAGCAGCATCCTGATCACGGCGTCCTGCCCGGCCTCCACCGCCAGGATGCTCGCGAGGAGGCGCTTGGAGGCGTACCCCATGATGGAGGGGGCGATGCCCGCCGTGGCGGCGGCGGTGACGTGGGGCAGGATGTAGGAGGCGAGCAGGAAGTTGACGGTGCTGTTGTAGGCGTCGAAGGGCGGGTCGAGGCGCGTGCCCATGGCGTCGTCCATGATGGCGGCGAAGCGGTCGGCGCTCAGGTCGATGGCCGGGCGCGGGAACCTGCCCATGCTGTTCCTGATGGCCCGGATGTGGCCCAGCTCCTGGTAGCCCAGCTCGGCCGCGATCTCGGTGGTGCGGAAGTCCAGGCTCGCCTTGCGCGCGCCGGCCGGGGGCGGGCCGCCCGCCGAGAGGTTGCGGTCCAGGCGGTCGATGCCGCGGCCCAGCGCCCCGTGGAGGAACCACTCGGCCTCGATGAACTTGGCGTTCAGAAGGAACTGCAGCTGCTCCATGTCGCTCGGGTAGACCGCGATGGCGCCACGCCGCGGGATGCTCGGCTGGCACCGCGGGTCGTCCTGCGGGACGGCCGCCGGGAGCGCCGAGACCTGCACGGCCGCGACCAGAAGAAGCAGCAGCAGCAGGAAGGCGCCGCGCGCGCGAGCCATTTTGGCAGGTCAGGGAGCACACGTGCGCGGCTGTGCTGTCGTAGCGTGAGAGACTGAGAGTTGGCTTGGCACTGCTCGAGTGCGTGTGTCTGTATTTGTGCAGCGGCTTGGTGTCAGTCTGGTAATGGTTAGCGTGGGTTTAGGAGGGCACGAGAGGTTGGCAGGACACGAAATGTCTGTGTGTCGACAATGTGGACTGGTCTTCCAAGGTAGTTTTGGTTCTGTTAAAACTCCCAACGTTTTAGAAAACTTATGATCATTTAATTTTCATTTGGCCCTATTTTATAAATAAAGTACAACCAACCAAATTTGATACGTACAAGTTTTGAACAAAGAAAAAATAAATACAAGTCCGATGGGGCAACAACACATTAAAACCCAAAGAGAGAAAACAAAAACAATGGGCACAGCAAGATACCAACTCCTAGAGAGGAAGCTCAGCGGACCAGCGACGAAGAGTAATGGCGTGCCGCCACCGGTAAGGCCTACAAAATGCCGTCCAATATGCTTCCTATGTGGTTGTCTAGAGAGCAGTTGCCACGGCTATAGAAAATCAAAAATAATTAAATACGAAATAATAAGCACGCCACGGGAATATTCTTTCGATAACCATTTAGTTACGAAAATTCTATAAGATCTAGGTCATCACGGAAAACACTAACCAGACGAAGCAACACCTCCTACTAGTATGGAATCTCCGAGGTTTTGGACATGCGCAGGTCCTAGAGGCTTTGAGACAAAGCTTCATAGAATCAATTTTATATTGGTTAATGTTTGCGGCCTTTCTTACGAGGTGTTTTAAAGTCTGGTGAAAATCGTTGTTGATGACGAAACAAAGGTTCTATTCTGGAAGGACAAGTGGATCCAAGATAAATTTGCACATGACATCACCCCATTGGTGACCCAAGCTGTCAGTACGAGAAGGAAAAAAATAAGAATTGTCGCGGAGGGGTTATAAGAGA
The DNA here is from genome assembly GCA_916181665.1 of Avena sativa. Classification (NCBI taxonomy): domain Eukaryota; kingdom Viridiplantae; phylum Streptophyta; class Magnoliopsida; order Poales; family Poaceae; genus Avena; species Avena sativa. The sequence goes on along the minus strand of OV702285.1, from coordinate 34,862,114 downwards.
ACAAATGGATAGAGGATTTGTCAGAGTTGCCAACAGAAGAGGGAGCTCTGTAAGTTTTGCAACTATGGATTCAGGTAGCTGAAGTACATAGAGACACGACCGTGCCTGGTATCTTCTCATGGTCGTGGTCTAGGTCAGGGGAGTATATAGCCAAATCAACATACAACATGTTGTGTCAAGGGCATATGAGAGTTGCAATGGTAGACTACTTTTAGAAAATCGGAGCACCTGTCAAGTGCAAAATCTTCATCTGGTTGGCATCACAAAATAGAGTATGGACCTCGGACATGAGAGCTTGACACGGCTTACAGGACCTTTCCTCAAATTGTTATACCTGTCTGCGGGAGGAGGACAACATAGAACACATCCTGTGTGTTTATGCTCGCGAGACATGGTACAAATGCTGTAGACACTTAGGGTTGAACGTCAGAATACCGGAACACACAGTTCAACTAGAGAGTTGGTGGATTACACAGAGAGCATGCTTCAAAAGAGGGAAATATGGAAATTTGACACTCTGGTAATCACGAGCTGCTGGTCACTTTGAAAACAAAGGAACTCTAGAGTATTCAACAACATTAGCCAACAATGCACGACATTCGAGCTAGCGAATCACATCTTGGACGAATTCAACACTTGGTTACGAGTTCGAGAGAGTAGGTTTAGGAAAGTTGGAGTGGTGTGGCCAGATCCTTTATTCACAAGGGTCCTGGTATCTTGTAATTGACTTCCTATCTTCTATAAAAGTATGGTGCGCCTTTGGCACACTCTCAATAAAATGTTCGCGGCCTTGTATATTGGTAAAACAATTTTTGATAGTGACCTTGTATATAAAAACCGAGGGAGTATATGTGAAAGTGCAAAGGACGTCGGCTAGAGGGGAGTGTGAATAGGCTTTTAAAATTATTATGGTTTAGGCTCAAACAAATGCAGAAAAACTAACGTTTAATTTATTGATCACAAAACCTAACCACTAGGTTCACCTAAGTGCACCAACAACCTATGTTAAGCAATACAAGCAATAAGGTGATAGCAAGATGAAATAAATCAAGCACGATGGCTATCACAATGTAAAATGCATAAGTAAAGGGCTCGGTGATACGTCGGAAACGTATCTATAATTTTTTATGTTTCATGCTTGTTTAGTATCTATTTTGCTTTGCTTTGTCTACACTTTGTGGTGTTTTTATATGTTTTCTGGTACTAACCTATTAACAAGATGACATAGTGCCAGTTGCCTGTTTTCTTCTGTTTTTGGTTCCAGAAAGGCAGAAAATCAATATTCTTAGAATTGGACGGGACAAAAGCCAAAGTCATTATTTTTTCCGGAGCAACACGGAACCACAAAGCAGAGTTGGAGGAGGAAACCAGGGTGGCCGCACCCCCTAGGCGTAGGCCAGCCCTAGTGGCGCCCACAGGGGGTGTGGGCCCCCTGGACCTCCACCGACCTTGCCTCCTGCGCCTATAAGAAGCCCCCGGGGAGAAAATCCTAAATCATCCAGAAGAAATCCACGAAACCTCCATAGCGCCGCCGCCATAAAAGGGAAGATTCAGGGGACAGAAAGTCTCTGTTCCGGCACCCTGTTGGGACGGGGAAGTGCCCCTGGAGCCATCTCCATCGATCTCCACCACCATCTCCATCACCGTTGCTGATTCCCATGATGAAAAGGGAGTAGTTCTTCCTCGAGGCTAAGGGCCCTACCGATAGCTATGTGTTCATCTCTCTCTCTATATATATATATGCATGAACATATTGTAGTCATGAGCTTTGTAATCAAGTATATCTACCTTGCTACTCTAGTGCTTCAATAGATCTCTGCTCTCCTCATGTGTGTGAAAGTGACAGCGTGCACGCCATGGTGGTAGTTAGGCTAGAGTCTACATAAATACTCATCGTGCTTTAATAGATCTATGATTTTCCCTACGTGTGTGAAAGTGATAGCATGCACACCGTGTGTGGCACTAAAGCTAGGTTACATATATATTTATCATGAGTATATTTTGAGTTGGTTGTCTCTATGAAATTGTGGTGTTTGTTGGAACCATCTAGCGCTCAAGGTGACAGTGTGGGGTTATCTAGATTGGGGAAGGCCCTACCGTGGATTAGAGTGTCCAACCGGAGAGTAGTTAAGAGTAGTATCATGAAGAGAGGATATTTATATGAGAGAGTGTTCACTAGTGAAAGTATGATCCCTAGGCCTTGTTTCTAAGCATTGAAACACCGTTTGCATCTAGATTTGTTGCATGTTTGCTTGCTTCCATCCTTTTGCCTTTAGTCTTTACGTCACTGTCAAGCTATTTTTTGACACTCCACATGTTACCCCATGTCAACAACAAGTCGGAAGCTATTTTCTAGCACCATTACCACTTGTATTTTACCATCTCTTTGTCGAACTAGTGCACCTATACACCTAACAAGTGTATTAGGTGTGTTGGGGATACAAGAGACTTCTTGTATCTTGATTGCAGGGTTGCTTGAGAGGGATACCTTTGACCACTTCCTCCCTGAGTTCGATAAACCTTGGGTAATCCACTTAAAGAAAACTTGCTGCTGTTCTACAAACCTCTACACTTGGAGGCCCAACAACTGTCTACAAGAATAGAAGTGCGTAGACATCAAGCTATTTTCTGGCGCCGTTGCCGGGGAGGTAAGGTAAAAGTGAAAGGATACGGATGTCGCCTAGAGGGGGGGTGAATAGGCGATTAAAACTTTTCCTAGAGTGGCTCAACAAAGGCAGAATAAAACTAGTGTTTACTTTGTTAAGCACAACCTAGAACAACTAAGATTCATCTATGTGCACCAAACACTTATGCTAAGCAATACAAGCAACAAAGTGATAGCAAGATATATATTACTTCAAGCACGAAGGCTATCACAATGTAAAATGCATAAGTAAAGAGCTCGGGTATAGAGATAACCGAGGCACGCGGGGACACCGATATTTTACCGAGTTCCTCCCAACATGGAGTACGTCTCGTTTGGAAAGGAGGTGGTATCAAACCACCAACGCCACAAAAGGCCTCCCTTATTCTCCGGTGAATCTCACCCCAACGGGATCGATCCACGCTTCCACTATCGGTGTACTTGTCGGTGGAAACCGGAACCTCTCACAAGGTTGGGGCACTTCTCCACAACTTAATTGGAGGCTCCCAACAAACGCCACAAAATGCCTCAACAAATGCCACCAAGGCCACAATGCCACCAAGGCCATAAAACTGTCTAGAGTTCCAAGAACCCAAGAGGGACAAGCTCCAATGAGCAACTCAAACCAAATCCTCCGAGGAGAACTCAAACCGATGCACCAAATGCAAATGGCAAGTGAAAGAACATTTTATAATCCCTAGTGTTTTGTGTGTTAGATAACAATATCAAGGATTATTTAATGTGTGTTGAAGTGTTGCAGCTCTCTTTGAGAAAAAGGGAAAATGATTCTGCCTTTGGGGGGCGGATAATCCGCCCCCACCAGGGGCGGATAATCCGCCCCTCCCTCTTCCCAAGCAGGCGCAAGCCCTAGAAGGGGGGCGGAGTGTTGGCCGGACTTTCCGGATAATCCGCCCCTAAGGGGGGCCGGATAATCCGCCCCTAAGGGAGGCCCCCAAGCAGGCGCAAGCCCCAGAAGGCGCAAGCCCCGCCGGATAATCCGCCCCTAAGGGGGGCCGGATAGTCCGCCCCCCTGCTCATCGCCAAGGCGCAAGCCCCAGAGATGGGGCGGAGTGTTGGCCAGACTTTCCGGTCCGGCCGGATAATCCGCCCCTCAGGAGGGGGGCGGATTATCCGCCCCCCCAAAGATCTTCGCCAAGCTTCGCAGGCGCCAGCCCTAGAGAGGGGGCGGAGTTTTCCCCGAATAATCCGCCCTTGGGGCGGAGTTTTCCCAGGGGGGCGGATAATCCGCCCCCAAAGTTGTGCAACGGCCAGATCTGGGGAGGGGGTATTTAAGCCAGCCTTCCCCCTCCTGCCAGAACTCTTGATTCATCTCGAAAAAGACCAGATCAGATCTGAAAGCTTCATCCAAGAGAGCTCCACCTAGATCCACCCAAAGGCCCCATCCCTTGGGGAATCGAAGGAGGAGAACTCGATCTTCATCATCAGCAATCAAGCGCTTCATCTCCTCTCCATTCATTTGGAGAACCCCCGATCTAGTATTTCTTGCAAATACCTAGATCCTTGTTTTTGTTTATATTGATAAACCTTGTTCTTATGGTAGCTTGTTGTCATCTCGGGAGCCCCCAATTCGGTTGTGGGTGTGTGCCCCGATAGTGTTGTAAAAGGCACCGGTTCCCGCCTCGAAGGGATCCAATAGTGGAGAAGGTGGATCAGGCCTCTCGTGGCGAGATCCATCGGAGAATAGGGTGAGGCCTATTGTGGCGTGGTGGTCTTAGAACCGCCCACCCCTCCAACGCAGATGTACTTCCCTTAACAAGGAAGGAACTGCGGTAAAACAAATCCCTGTGTCTCCGCGTGCTCCACTACGGTTTCCTCGCTCCTCTTTTACGTGCTTAGTAGTTAGGGTTACATATAGGGAAATTCTCGTAGTTGCATATCTAGAGAATTTACTTTGTGTCAAGCCTAAAATTGAAAAAGTATTAAAAATTGGTTAGCACCTATTCACCCCCCCTCTAGGTGCCCATACGATCCATTTCAATTGGTATCAGAGCCTCGGCTCTTATTTCGGGCTTAACCGCCTAAGAGAAGTATGGGTTCCAAGGTAGATGGGAGTGATGCTCCGGAGGTAGTCACCATGAACGATCTCAAGACGTTGGAAACAACCTTGGTGAGTTCAATGGAGGCTAAGATGGAAGAGATGCGTCAATTGATAATGGGTCTCTCCACATCCGCAGCATCACCTCCATCTAACTCTGAGGATACCACTCCGCAATCCAAGGAAACGGGTAAAACTGTTTCCAAAGATAACGAAGTGGTTGGTGATGACACTAGCAAGAGCTCCTCCTCGAAAAAGGATAGTGGTAAGGATGGATACAATGAGGTTTCTCATGTGTATTCCCCTGATCCACCTATCCCTCACCCACATATACATAATAGGGGTGATCCACCCAAACTTTCTGCATCTACTTTCTCTCAATGGCAATTTTTGATGAAATCTCATGTGTGCAGTTCCTCCATAGAGTTGTGGAAGATCATCGAAAATGGTCTTCATGTTGGAAACCCCAACAATCTCACAAGAAGAGAAGTGGTCGATAGCCAACTCAACGCTACAGCTCTACACATGATACAGCTTGGTGTGGGTGACAAAGACATGCCACACATTCAGCATCTTAGCACAGCTAAAGAAGCTTGGGATGCCCTCACCGAGATCTTCATCGGAAATGAAAGTATGAGAAGGAATAGATATGATGCCTTGAGTAATGAAGCTGAAGGATTCTATATGCTGGATGGAGAAGACCACGAGGACATGTATAGGAGGATCAAGTCAATAGCCACAACCTTCAGAAACCATGGTGTAGCTCATGTTGATGATGCTTGGATCAAGCGCAAGTATGTCAGTGCTCTTATGCCATTTGAGCCCACAGATTTGAAAAGTCTCCAAGGTAGGCATAACTATCACCTCATGTCATCCAATGAGGTAATGCAAGAAATGGCCGCTTTCAAAGTGGCTGCCAAGAATGCCAAAGATGCTCGTGCTCGAGCTATGGGGATGCAAAAGGGGGTCAACATGGCCTTGGAGACTAGTGTGATTGATCATGATGAATATGTGGTAGAAGGTCTGGACTGTCCCGAGGATATAAAAAGGATCCACGGACAATACTTGTCTCTTTATGCAAGAAACTTTTGGAAAGATCCAGCCAAGGCTAAAGCTGAACTAGATCGCAAGAGTGGAGCCTATGGAAGAAAATAAAATGGTCCCAAGCTGAGAACATGCTTCAATTGTGGTGACCGGCTGCACTTCGTAGCTGAGTGTCCATATCAAAGTAGGGAGGATAATGGAGGAAGACTCATTTTCAAGGACAAATCAAAAGCTCCACGTAAGAAACAGTTTGTAAAGAAGAATGCTCCTTTCAAGAAGCAACCAAAGATTGTTCTAGTGGCTCAAGAAGAATATTCATCGGGGAGTGAAGATGAGGACGAGGACGATAGCTCTCAAGAGGTGGCTGCTATAGCCACCACATCTACATCAACATCTCTCTTCGACTCTCCGAACAAAAATATCATCAACAAGAATGCTACTTGCCTCATGGCAAGAAGCTCCGAGGTAACTTCTTCTAACTCTTCTTTTCCCAAGGCTATGATAGACATGGATGATCCTACTAGTCTTAAGGTTAAAGAAGAGATTATTGCTTTGGATTATTTCTACACTAACTTGCAAGGTGAGCACAAAGTTCGTTTTGAAGCTCTTATGGATCTGCTGGCCCAAAACGAAGCTCTCCTTGAGGAAAAGGGCAGAATTGAAAGGGAGGATGCAATGGAAATTGCATCCTTAAAAAATGCTCTTGAAGAGGAGGAAGAGGCTCGGGTCTCTCTTGAAGAGAGGCTTGAGTCTATTTAAGAGTCACATGATGAAATTGTGACTAAACTTGTTAAGGAACGTGACAATGCTGTCACCAAAGAAAAGAAGTTAAAGAAGGAAAGGATTGACTTTGGGGCTGCTCATGATAGACTCTCCGAGGAATTGGAGAAAATTGACAATGCTCACAAGCCGTTGAAAAACAAGTTCTCTATTCTCAATGAGTCACATGATCAGCTTCAAAGTAGATTGGCCAAATATGATACTCCTAGCTCATCCAACTCAACATATAGTAACAAGAAAAATGCTAGTGCGGAAAAAGAAGTGATCAAGGACATCACTACCAAGGACAAAGGTGTGCTTGATGAATTCCTTGGCAAGCAAAGGCCAAATCATGGTAAAGAGGGACTTGGGTATGTCACCAAGTCCAAGAAGAAGAAAACCAAGAAGAACAAGACCAAGAATGTGCAATTAAAGACAAGCACCGCTGAGAAGAATGTCACAAAAGACAAGACTAATGATATTGGTTTTGCAGGGTCTCACAATCCGAATTATGAACTCTTTTGTGATGACTATGGCGATGTTTATGCTTATTATGTTGGTCCTTTTGATGAATATATTGCTTGGTCTATTTGGGTCCCAAAGACCCTTATTACTAACATGAAAGGACCCATTGAAAAATGGGTACCTAAAACCAAGAAGTAATTTTCTTGCAGGGCTATGCTTCCGGTGGGTCGAAATGGGTGCTGGATAGTGGCTGCACTAGTCATATGACCGGAAGCAAGGAGATCATCACGGAGATGCGTCCAAATCATGATAATATCACAGTCTCCTATGGTGATAAATCTAAATCTCAGGTATTGGGTCTTGGCAAGGTTGTGGTTGCCCACGATATCACTCTCGTGGACGTCATGCTTGTTGAGACCCTCGGTTACAACCTTCTTTCTGTTCGTGCCCTTGGCAAGATGGATTTTGCTGTTTTTATCGATGATGATTTGGTGGTACTCTTGTGGAGCAAGTCTCTAAAGGTCGCTTTCGTTGGATACGTCGAAAATGACCTGTATGTGGTGGACTTCTCGGGGAAAACCACTTCGGGTCCGATGTGTCTATTCGGAAAGGCCGATGTGGGATGGCTATGGCATCGCCGTTTAGCCCATGTCAACATGAGAACTTTGCAAAGTCTCTAGAAGGGTGGCCACATCCTTGGACTAAAAGACAATGTCTCTTTTGCCAAAGATCGTGTTTGCAGGGCTTGTGTAGAAGAAAAAATGCATGACTCTCCCCACAAGAGGAAGACTATTGTGTCATCAAAGAGGATCTTGGAATTACTTCATGTGGATTTATTTGGTCCTCCTTCTCATGCAAGTCTTGGTGGGAAGAAATATTGCTTGGTCATTGTCGATGATTACTCAAGATATACATGGGTCTATTTCTTCAAGCTGAAAAGTGAGACTCAACAAACTGTCATCGACTTTGCCAATGAAGTTCAACGTCAACACAATGTTCCTATCTTGGCAATTAGAAGTGACAACGGATCCGAATTCAAGAACTATACTTTAAATGAGTTTCTTAGCGAAGAGGGGATTAGACATCAATATTCCGCTGCGTACACCCCTCAACAAAATGGTGTAGCCGAGAGGAAGAACCGGACTTTGATGGATATGGCAAGATCTATGCTAGCTGAATTCAAGTCTCCTTATAATTTTTGGGCTGAAGCCATATCCATTGCTTGTCACTCATCAAACCGGCTCTACCTTAGAAAGATTTTGGACAAGACTCCATATGAAATACTTACCGGTAACCAGCCCAACATCTCATACTTCAGGGTATTCGGGTGTAAGTGTTTCTTTCTTATTAAAGGTGTCCGTTTGTCAAAATTTGAGTCCAAGGCTTTAGAAGGTATTTTTGTTGGTTATGGTGCCGAATCCCACACTTATAGAGTCTACAACAAGCTCACTGGGATTGTTGTAGAATCTTGTAGTGTGGAGTTCGATGAAAATAACGGCTCCTTTGTAGGCCAAGTTGATGTTTGTGATGCAGATGTTGAAATACCCCAAGATGCCATAAGAAGAATAGGCGTGGGATTTTTCCGACCCATTGAGGAACCCCTTGTGGCGGATCAGGAAGGACAATGCTCCACACATGTGGAGCCCTCATCTACACAAGATCAACAAGCTCCTACTGTTGGAGAAAATCCTGCATCAACACCGCAATCTGCTGAAGATCAACTGTCCCCTGGACAAGTTGGTAGTCCCAGGCCGGACTATCCGCCCCCTCCAAGGGGCAGACAATCCGCCGCTGGCACTCCAACTCGTTCCAGAGGATCCAAAGGAGAAGTCAACAACTCTGAAGCTCCCAGGCCAGATTCTCCGGCCCCCGAGGGCGGATTATCCGGCCCTGGGTCTCCAACTCCTGTCAGGCATTCTCAGGAAGATGACTCTGGTACTTCACCTCCCAGGCCGGATAGTCCGGCACCTCCAAGGGGCGGATTATCCGGCCCTGAAGAAAATGTTCAGCAGCAATCTTCTGGCGTTAATGAAGACCAAGATCAAGGGCAGGGCGGTAATCAAGACAAGGATACAAATACTGAATCAACTCCTTCTAGAAACAATAAGGACATTGAGGCTCGTCGCAAGGCTCGTGCTGATCGGAACCTTGAACTAAGAGGTCACACTCTTGACAAAGGTTGTTGGTGATCTACGACGAAGGTTTTTGATGCTCTTGAAGACCCCGATTGGGTTGTTGCAATGCATGAAGAATTAAATAACTTCGAACGCAACAAATTTTGGAAGCTCGTAGAGAAACCAAAGGATTGCCGCAATGTTATCGGCACCAAGTGGATCTTCAAGAACAAACAAGATGAAAATGGCATTGTTGTGAGGAATAAAGCACGACTCGTGGCTCAAGGATTCTACCAAGTGGAAGGAATTGATTTTGGCGAGACTTATGCTTCTGTGGATCGTCTTGAGTCCATCTGTATCCTTCTTGCATATGCAGCTCATCATAATTTTAAATTACAACAAATGGATGTTAAGAGCGCTTTCCTTAATGGTCCTCTACATGAGTTAGTATATGTCAAGCAGCCCCCGGGGTTTGAGGACCCCAAATTTCCGAACCATGTCTACAAACTCGATAAGGCGCTCTATGGCCTTAAACAAGCCCCACGTGCGTGGTATGAGCACCTTAAATAGCTTTTGCTAGACCGTGGATTCGAAGTTGGGCAAATCGATCCCACTCTTTTTACTAAGAAGGTTAATGGGGAGCTTTTTGTATGCCAACTTTATGTAGATGACATTATTTTTGGCTCTACTAACCAAGCTTTTAACGATGAATTTTCAAAGCTTATGACTGACAGGTTTGAGATGTCCATGATGGGTGAGCTGAGGTTCTTTCTTGGATTTGAGATCAAACAACTTAGAGAGGGAACCTTTATTAATCAAGCTAAGTACATCCAAGACATGCTCAAAAGGTTCAAGATGACGGATCTCAATGGCGTTGCTACCCCAATGCAAACAAAGTGTCATCTTGAGCTCAATCCCAAGGGTAAAGACGTGGATCAAAAGGTATACCGATCCATGATCGGCTCTCTCCTTTACCTCTGCGCATCTAGGCCCGATATCGTGTTAAGGGTACGAGTGTGTGCAAGGTACCAAGCCGCTTGTAACTACCTCGGTGAATTACGCTCCTAGATACAAGCCTGGATGAGCGGAAATGGTTGAAATAGTATGGTGGGGCCCAAAAGCCACTCACCGTCCCAACCATTTCCAGTCATCGAGACAAGTACGGGCGGCGTAATCGGCAGGCGAAGGGATCAACTACATACACAAATGAGTATGTATGCAAGCCACCATACAATAGTACATCAAAGCCATTCCATCTAAAAAGAAAGGAAATATAGCAACGCCATACGGCAAGATTCAAATGTCCTAGATAGATTTAATAGTTTAGGATAACCCCTCATACATCACACATCAGAGTATCAGGCAGAAGCGGCAAACAAGGTCCGAGTACGGATAAGAAGCAAATCGGCATAAGATGCCCCAGAAATAAGCACATCCCGCCCACAGATCTCACGGATCCCCGTTCCCGGAATCTCTACACCGAACGATCGTTGCCCACATCATCAGCCTCCTCCACCCAGTATCCGTCCTGCGAGTGTACCTGCTCATCTGAACCAATAATTTATCGTGTGAGACCCTAGGGGTACTCAGCAAGTCTTTATGCCTCTAAAGGGGACACAACCTGGGGTGACGCAATTGCAGCAAAAGATAAACCCTAACAGTTCTATAGATACTCGCTAACCATCCGCCTAACCAAAGATAGGCGGATGTCCGTGAATTAATGACAACAGTTATAACAGTAATATCAACAGATCCATCCCCCTCCTCGCTTACCAACGAGGAAGCGGACGAACAACCCCCATCCGTTGGCAATTTTATTAACCATTCCCTGAGTGTTGCACTATTTACTAGTCAGTTACTTAGTCAAATTAAAAGCGGTACTTTAGTTATGCTTGTCTATGATCGAGAAACTGTGCTCCAAGTCGTCCATAACCGCGGACACGGCTTTCAGAAAGTTTTACCCTGCAGGGGTGCACAAATAGCAACACACACTCGATCAACCTCGGAAAAACCAAATCAAAACCCAACGAGGCCTTCTCGACAAAGCAATCACAGGATTCAGAAATATTTCAGGGGGCCACCCCTTAAAGTAGACCCGCAACAAAGCCGGCCGGCTCCGAGACGGACTCAAGGTTGTGGGGACGGCTGTAAACGACTGGGAACCCGAAAGTGTGGCTGGGCTTGTCGATACCGCGGAATCGTGCCACGATCCTAAACAGTACAGGTGCTCCTCGCACAATATTAATTAAAGCAGTAAAGCATGGCATAAGTACAGGATAGTAAAATAAAACCTCAAACTAGTTTGTGGCCCCAAGAAATAAGACGGAATCAAGCTCTGGCTCAGGGGGGGTCCCATAAGCCTCCCGGATGTGGATAGCGCGATAAATCAAGGAACAGGAATCAAGTACTCGGGGTCCTACGGGACACAAATGAGCAGGAAAAACCAAATAGCAGATGTTGCTCACCAGTGCCACTTTCATTAGTTATCCCATTACTACTCAGGTTAAGTTGTTTAAGTACCTCGTTATCCAACAGACACTCACATACCCTACACATGCTGTTCTACGACTCGCATGGCTCAAACAACTCCTGTAGTAATGGCTCATGGGATGGAGGAACAAGCTTGGTGGGGTTTAAAAGTAAAAGCTATGCAATACTTGGGATTCAGTTTAATGCAATCGCGACTCAATGATGCAAGAATAAGATAGAGGCAATAGGTACTGTATGTATGCAAGCATGTGGTAGTGCTTGCCTGGCAACTCAGTTGAAGCGAGAGACGGATCTGGGTAGTGCTCCTGGTTCTCTTGATATATCCCCTGCTCAGCGTCTATTCGAAGAAGAACCAAACAAACAAGGCCAATATAAATAAAGTGCACAAGCATATGAATAAAATGCGACAAGCAAACAATCATGCCATGATGAATGATGCACAATTTGCATGGCATTAAAGTAGCATGGCATGGGTGAGGTGTAGAATACAAGAATAAATCATTTTATTGAGTTTTGGCCACAATTTATTGTCATATTAGTTGCTGTATACTTTATATTTATATGATGCATGCTGCAATTTAAGTCATGGATAGCATAAGCAGAAAGGTCTCGTCGAGCTAATCATTTTAGACATATCATTTGATAAATTCGGAGTTATAAATCAAAAGTTATTAATTAATTAAGGTGAAGGGCATTTTATTGTAATTTAATTCAACTTGAAATTTAAAGTGTCCAAATAATATTTTGAATGGCATATTTGAAATACTCACATTTTTCTGATTCAAAAACATATATTATTTGTATTATTTGGAATTATGAATTTAAATTTATTTAAAAGTCAAAAATATTAAATTAGGTCAAAGTCAAAGGGTTGACTATTTTAAACAATTCTGAAAATATTTGACTAAAGATTTGAATTGATATTCAAAAGTAAAACATATTTCATATTAAGTTTGAATTCAGATTCCAATCCATTTGAAAGTTATGAATTCATTTAGATTTAATCAGATTTGAATTTGAATTGAATTGAATTAATTTGAAAAGAAATGAATTCAAAACAGATACAGGAAAAATACTTTTTGCACTCAGGAAATTCTAGCCACTATCATTGACAGGTGGGGTCAGGCGCTGACTGGGCATAGGACGGTGGGTTGAGGACCGCGGGTTGAGGATGGATTAACGTGGGTGCCTTTTTACAAAAAACCCTGAAGAGAGGGACTGCGGGTTGAGTGGGCAAAAAGTCTAGGGGCCTTTTTGGAAAAGTGTCTAGGAGGGTCGGTTAGACTGACGAAACTGAATTTGATCCGGCTAAAATCTGTGAGCTGAGCTAAACTTCGGAGGACGATGGTGACAAATCCATCGAGGATTTCGACATGCCACAAAAACAAAAGATGACAAGGGTTTAATGTTCTACAAGTTTGGTGTTCAAGGTTTCCCCGCACGATGTCTGCATGAGCCGGAAACGAAAGGAGAACAGAGGCTGAAACAACTGTCTGAACTGAATTTTCTGTCCCTGAAAACTGCTAGATCGGTTGATCTTTCGATGATGATGGCGAGCAAACTAAGACAGATCTATCGACGATGCAAAAAGCAAAGATGTAGAGAGGGCCAAGGGCTACAACTTTGGTGTTTGGGGATTTTGCGAAGGAGGACTGTAGCGAACGGAGCAAGGTGAAAAACAGGGGGGTGTCCTCGGGGCTGTTGCTGATCTGCTGAGTTCCTGTCGGCCTGACGTGAGCGACGGCGTCGAGGGGGAAACTAAGGCCGCGGCGGCGAGCTATCGTGCGGCAGGGAGGCATAAGAAGGAGGGGAATGGAAAGGGGCGCTTACCACGAGGCCGGCGGTGGTCTCGGAGAACTCGGGGTGGTCTAGAACGGTGGCGACGGTGAGGCCTAAAACGGTGCTGCTCCTGTTTTCCGGCGGAAGAAGAGGAAGCAGAGGCTCCTGGGAACGTACAGCTCCTCTCGAGGGACCCCAACAAGCAGCGCAGACGAGGCGAGTGATCCCCGGCTTCAGCGGTGCTCACCGGCTACCAAGGCGACAAAGCGGTCTTGCTCGGCTTGCCGCTGCTCGCGGGAGGAAGAAGGACGGGGGGAAAAGGAGGGGTGGCGGCGACACATAGAGGGAGGAGCTAGGGTTCCTGGGGGAGGGAACTCCGCGGCTTGGGGATAAGAAGAGGGGCAGGTGGGGGATAGCTCACGTGCTCTCGTGCGTGCTGACGAGGAAAACGGCGCGGGACGGCCACCTGCTCTGCTCCGTCACAAGCCGAGAGAGGGGAGGGCGACGGCAGGACGACGGTGAACAGGAGGGGAGCAAAGGGGTACCGGGCCGCTGGTGGCAAGCTACGGGCCGGCCCAAGAGGGAGGGAGAGGAAACGGGCCAGGTGGATGCTGGGCTGGGCCCAAGGTTGCTGCTGCCAGGTTTGGTTCTCTCTTTTCTTAATTCTTTTGTTTAATAATTGTTTGTTTGTTCTTTATTCTAGTACAATTTCAAACCAGCTTCTAATTTCAAATTCATTTGAACTTTTTCCCAGGGGGTTTTGGAACAGAGGGTTTGACCAAGGGGAGAGGCAAGAGAGAACAAGAGGCATAAGGAGAGATAATGCCCACATACATAGTGTGTATGTGTCAATTGGGGCATTTTACAAGAACATGAAGATTTGAGGTTTTGCAATTTGGATAAAAAAATCATTTGTAGAATTAGTGAACCTTCACATGGATCCAAAGCTTGTAGAAAACAAAACAGAGGGAGAGAGATGAGATGGAAGATGATCCACTCAAGAATTCAAATAAAACTCAAAGAGGACAAAGGATGGTTATGGTTGCATGGCCCATGCAAGGGTATTAAATGCCATGTCTTAATCTTATGAAAACAAAATAATGAGCATGGCATTATTCCTATGCATCCCCAAATGTGGAGTAAAGGCCAAGCAAAAGAATTTGAATTAGATCCATCCTATCTCCCATGAGCTAGATAAAATTCAAAAGAAAATAGAATACAAGCTCATGGATAATGGAATGGTGGAATTATAATGTGGTGAAAGAAAGGGTGGTGAAGTGGAATAAAAGATATGCCTCCAACTCAACTTGGGCATTTAAACAATATATCAAGAACCAAATACAATATCAAGAGGCAAATACAAATAATAATGCATATGAGACAAGAACCAAAACAAAAAGGGTTTTTGTATGATGCACAAATGCAAGGTGGCATGATGACATGAGCATGATATGAAGATGATGCAACAATTATGTGTAGGAAGTAGCCATTTTATTACTAAACCAAGTAGCATTACAGATGTTAGACAATTGGGATGCTACAACTCTCCCCCACTAAACAGGAATCTCGCCCCGAGATTCTAGGAAGAAGAAGAAGACACAATGAGGGTAGGATAGTTGGCACGGAGTTCATCTTCACGCTCCCAAGTGGCTTCATCAACAGAATGGTGCGACCACTGCACCTTGCAGAACTTGATGGACTTGTTGCGAGTCCTTCTTTCTGCGGTCTCAAGGATTTTTGTGGGGTGTTCTTGATAAGACAGGTCTTCTTGGAGATCGATTAGCTCATGCTCCACGGTCCTGCCGGGATCTTTGAAGCACTTCTTGAGTTGAGAGATGTGGAAAACATCATGGACTTTTAGTTTTTCCGGGAGCTCAAGAGCATAAGCAACTTCTCCTCTTCTACCACGAATTTTGAAAGGACCGATGTATCTAGGAGCCAGCTTTCCTTTGATACCAAAGCGGTGCGTGCCTCTCATGGGAGTGACACGAAGGTAAACAAGATCACCAGGGACATACACCATGTCCGTGTGCTTCCTGTCATAATTGCTCTTCTGGCAACTTTGAGCAATCTTCAGATTCTCAAGAATGATATGCACCTTCTCTTCCGCTTGGGTTACAATGTCAGGGCCAAACCAAATTCTTTCTCCTGCACCTGACCAACCAATCGGAGTTCTGCACTTGCGGCCATAGAGAGCCTCAAATGGTGCCATCTTCAGACTTTTCTGGAAGCTGTTGTTGTAAGAGAATTCAGCATAAGGAAGACATTCTTCCCACTTCATGCCAAAAGAGATGACGCAAGCACGAAGCATATCCTCCAGAATCTGGTTGATCCTTTCAACTTGTACTTGCGACTGAGGGTGGTAAGCTGTGCTGAAGTTCAACTTTGTTCCCAAAGCATTTTGGAAACTTTCCCAGAACTTGGAAGTGAAGATGCTCCCACGGTCTGAACTGATCTCAAGCGGAACCCCATACAGAGAGACAATTCTGTTGATATAGAGCTCAGCCAACTGAATCCCAGAAATTGTTTCCTTGACGGGGAAGAAGTGAGCCACTTTAGAGAGCCTGTCAATGACAACAAAGATTGCATTGTTGCCCTTCTGTGACCTTGGAAAACCAGTGATGAAATCCATCTCTACTTTCTCCCATTTCCATTCCGGGGGTTTCAATGGCTATAGAAGACCGAAAGGTTTCTGATGGACAGCTTTCACTCAGCGGCAGACATCACACTCCGAGACATACTTGGCACAATATCGTTTCAAACCCGGCCACCAATATTGTGTTTTCAAGTCCATGTACATC
The DNA here is from genome assembly GCA_916181665.1 of Avena sativa. Lineage (NCBI taxonomy): Eukaryota > Viridiplantae > Streptophyta > Magnoliopsida > Poales > Poaceae > Avena > Avena sativa. The sequence continues at coordinate 34,845,962 of OV702285.1, read as the reverse complement.
TTTGTGCTGCCAGGATGGATAGAAAGAACCGAATCATGCGCCTCCTTGAGAACTTGCTCTCTCAAACCCGGGTAGTTCGGAACAAACATCCGGTGTTCAAAGAAAAGCGTGCCTTGATCATCGACGTGGAAGGACTCATACTTCGGAAGCTGAAGTTTGGAGATGATCTTTCTGGTGTGCGGATCACCACGCTGACGATAGCGAATCTTTTCTTCCAAGAGAGGAGTAGCCAGAAGGTTCAGGAGATGCCCTTGTTCCACAATTTCCAGGTTGAGCTGACGGAATTCCTCGCACAAGAGAGGCTGTTGTTCTTCCATCATGAGGTTATTGACATAAGCTTTGCGGCTGAGAGCATCGGCCATGACATTAGCTTTGCCCGGGGTGTAGTTGATGGTCAAATTAAAATCATTGATTGCTTCAATCCATCTCCTCTGCCGAAGGTTGAGATCAGGCTGAGTGAAGATATACTTCAAACTCTTGTGGTCAGAAAAGATCTCACAACGGTTGCCAAGCAAGTAGTGCCTCCATAGCTTCAAAGCAAAGACAACTGCTGCGAGCTCGAGGTCATGTGTGGGATAGTTGATCTCATGCGTCTTCAACTGTCGAGAGGCATAAGCAACCACTTGTTTCTCTTGCATAAGGACCGCACCCAATCCTTGCAAAGAGGCGTCACAGAATATCTGGAAAGGCTTAGATGTATCCGGAGGAACCAAGACTGGTGTGGAAGTGAGCTTCTCTTTGAGTGTCTCAAAGCTGGCTTGACATGCAGGAGTCCAAAGGTATTTCTTGCCTTTCTTGAGGAGATCGGTAAGAGGCTTCGCTATCTTCGAGAAGTTCTGAACGAAGCGACGGCAATAACTAGCCAAACCAAGGAAACTCCGCACTTCTTTGACATTAACAGGAGGAAGCCATTCAACAATTGTCTTCACAGTTTCCGGGTTGACTGCAATGCCCTTGGCAGAGATGACATGACCAAGATAGGTTACTTGAGGCAGCCAAAACTCGCACTTGGAAAACTTTGCATACAAGCGGTTCTCACGAAGCTTGTTTAGGACACACCGAAGGTGTTCTTCATGCTCTTCCTTTGACTTTGAATAGACTAGGATGTCATCCAGATAGACCACAACGAACTTATCAAGGTACTCCATGAAAACCGAGTTCATAAGCCTCGAGAAGGTAGCAGGTGCGTTGGTGAGACCGAAAGACATGACCGTGTATTCATACAGGCCATAGCGGGTGGTGAAAGCTGTTTTAGGCACATCTTCCTTGCGAATCTTGATTTGGTGATAACCACTTCTCAAATCAAGCTTAGAGAACACCACAGCTCCAGCTAGCTGATCGAAGAGATCATTAATCCGCGGAAGGGGATATTTATTCTTGATTGTTTTAGCATTAAGAGCCCGATAGTCAACACAAAGTCTATCAGTCCTGTCACGCTTCTTCACAAATATTGTTGGGCTTCCCCAAGAAGAAGTACTGTGTTGAATGAAACCCAACTTCTCTTGTTCATCAAGTTGACGTTTGAGTTCAGCCAACTCAGCAGGACCCATTTTATAAGGCCGCTTGGAGATTGGAGCCATTCCAGGTTCAAGCTCAATTACAAACTCAACCTCACGATCCGGAGGCATACCCGGCAACTCTTCAGGAAAGACATCTGGGAACTCACAGACCACCGGAACACTCTGAATAGCTTCCATAGCATCATCATTCAGAGCCGCCAAAGAGAAAAGCTGGACAGCAGGAGTCAGACTTGGAGAAAAGACTATATGGCCTTCAGGAATCTTCAGAGAAACCGAGCGTTCAGCACAATCAATCACAGCTGCATTTGCTGTCAACCAATCCATGCCCAAGATGACATCAATGTCAGAATTTCCCAGAACAATTAAGGACGCCGAGAACGAAGAGCCACCAATCTCAATTTGATTGCCATGGCTGATATAAGCAGCCCTCATGTTTGAACCAGGAGATAGGACCATTAACTTCTTAAGGAGAGGATCCAAAGCTAACACATTCTCATTTGCAAACTTGTGAGAAACAAATGAATGCGATGCACCAGAATCAAACAAAACTCGTGCAGGGACTGAGTTAACGGGAAGCATACCCATCACAACTCCAGGTGCATGCTCAGCTTGAGCGGCGTTGACACAGTTGGCACGAGCAACAGTAGACCCGGGCTTGGTGTTGATGTTGAGAGCCCGAGGTGGTGGTGCACGAACCATAGGAGAGCTTGCCGCAGATCTTGGAGGGGGTGGAGGAAGAGCTTTGTTTTTCAACGGACAGTTCCAGTTTAGATGTCCAGGGTCTCCACATGTGAAACAAGCACCAGGTGGACGTGGAGCAACGTAGCCAGGGACTCCGCCAGGCGCTCCAGGGTAGTGGTGGTTGTAGCCCCTGGGAGCAGCAGTGATGAAGTTTGGTGGCCTTGACGCGTAGCTTGCAGGTCTTGGTGGAGCCGGGAGCGACGGTGGGGTGTTAGGAACCCAGACACGCCGCTTAGAAGGAGCTGACATAGCTGAAGAGCTTGGTGCATCACGGTTGTGTTTCTTTGACTCCTCAAACACTTGCCTACTTGCTTCCTCCTGCAGAGCTGTGTGCTGAAGTTCCAGAAAAGACGCCGGCCTTGCATGTGTGATTGCATATTTAATCGATGCATTGAGCCCTTGCCTGAACCTCTTTTGCTTCTTCTTGTCATCGGAGATCTCATCGCCACCATAACTATAAAGATTCATGAAGTTCCTGATGTAGGTGTTGACATTATCGTTTCCCTGCTTAAGGTTGAGAAAAGCTTCCTTCATCCTCTCCATGACAATTTCTGACAGATACTGCTCTTTGAACGCTCCAGTGAACCGTTCCCAAGTAGGCTGAAAACCAGTGCAGTTTGCCTTCAGGTAATTCTCCCACCAGAGAGCTGCATCCCCCTTCAGAAGGTGAGTAGCACACTTTACCCACTCTTGCTCAGGAACATCAGCAGTCTCGAGTAGCCTTGACATCTCACGCAACCAATCATCCGCATCTAGTGGTCGATCAGAAACATCAAATTGGCGAGGGTTGAACTTCAGGAAGCTTTTGATGTCTCCTCGCTTGGGAGGTGGAGGTAGTGGAGCAAACTCATTCCTCCGAACACTTTCCTCAAAGCGCTGCTGGTTCTGTTGCATTGCTGCCAAGGCATTGGCGATGTTTGACAACGCGGAGCCCAGTTCAGGTGGTATGTCCTCATCGGAACGGCGTGGTGGAGCCATCCTGTGATTGATATAAAACACAAGTCAGTACTATAATGGAGAATAATAATAATCCAAAATAGTACCAAGATGGAATTAACCAAGATTAAAGGATACAAATTACTAAGATGATATTAAAATATCAACAAAGTTCAAAGCACCTAGAAGATATTAAGCATATCGCACACGACTGAAAAGGAGTGTGGTACACAGATATATCAAAGAAAATTTTTCCACAAATTTCGGCATTAAAATACCAATAGATGCGCAAAAATTACTTAACGAATCAAGATTAGTGACTCTACCAATTCAATATACCAAAGCGAATGATAAGAGTAGTGGTATGGTCGCGACTCCATCCCGCACTCAAATCATTACTCCGCACATGAATAAGTGGAACACATATCCTAACCCCTTCTTCTCACGTTTAACCTAAAGATTGGTAACTACGGAAACGAACACCCCAAACAAGATAACGTCGGATAACAAAGAGTAAGACAGATCGCGTCGGTTTGCAAAAGCCTGTCAGTATGGAATGTACCAACAGTTGATAACCAAAAGGACGATTAGATAACAACTTGGATGCAACAGATAGACAAGGAATTACACACACACACACACACACACACAAAAACACACAATCTATGGTACTACGAAAACCCAGAACACGTGAATCCTAGTTTGAACTTTTAAGAAGAGGATTGAAAACGTTACACTTCCTTACCAGAAAAGGGTGGGTGGGTGGTTAAGAAGAAAAGTGGAAGCAGTCCTACTCTCGCGTTTTGTTTTTCCCTAGTATACATAACTACCAAAATATTTGCTAGACTGACAACGACCGTTTGGCTGAGACCCTTAAGGGCGGGATGGCTCTGATACCAATTGTAACTACCTCGGTGAATTACGCTCCTAGATACAAGCCTGGATGAGCGGAAATGGTTGAAATAGTACGGTGGGGCCCAAAAGCCACTCACGGGTAGACCTTTCGGCCGTCCCAACCATTTCCAGTCATCGGGACAAGTACGGGCGGCGTAATCGGCAGGCGAAGGGGTCAACTACATACACAAATGAGTATGTATGCAAGCCACCATACAATAGTACATCAGAGCCATTCCATCTAAAAAGAAAGGAAATATAGCAACGCCATACGGCAAGATTCAAATGTCCTAGATAGATTTAATAGTTTAGGATAACCCCTCATACATCACACATCAGAGTATCAGGCGGAAGCGGCAAACAAGGTCCGAGTACGGATAAGAAGCAAATCGGCATAAGATGCCCTAGAAATAAGCACATCCCGCCCACAGATCTCACGGATCCCCGTTCCCGGAATCTCTACACCGAACGATCGTTGCCCACATCATCAGCCTCCTCCACCCAGTATCCGTCCTGCGAGTGTACCTGCTCATCTGAACCAATAATTTATCGTGTGAGACCCTAGGGGTACTCAGCAAGTCTTTATGCCTCTAAAGGGGACACAACCTGGGGTGACGCAATTGCAGCAAAAGATAAACCCTAACAGTTCTATAGATACTCGCTAACCATCCGCCTAACCAAAGATAGGCGGATGTCCGTGAATTAATGACAACAGTTATAACAGTAATATCAACAGATCCATCCCCCTCCTCGCTTACCAACGAGGAAGCGGACGAACAACCCCCATCCGTTGGCAATTTTATTAACCATTCCCTGAGTGTTGCACTATTTACTAGTCAGTTACTTAGTCAAATTAAAAGCGGTACTTTAGTTATGCTTGTCTATGATCGAGAAACTATGCTCCAAGTCGTCCATAACCGCGGACACGGCTTTCAGAAAGTTTTACCCTGCAGGGGTGCACAAATAGCAACACACACTCGATCAACCTCGGAAAAACCAAATCAAAACCCAACGAGGCCTTCTCGACAAAGCAATCACAGGATTCAGAAATATTTCAGGGGGCCACCCCTTAAAGTAGACCCGCAACAAAGCCGGCCGGCTCCGAGACGGACTCAAGGTTGTGGGGACGGCTGTAAACGACTGGGAACCCGAAAGTGTGGCTGGGCTTGTCGATACCGTGGAATCGTGCCACGATCCTAAACAGTACAGGTGCTCCTCGCACAATATTAATTAAAGCAGTAAAGCATGGCATAAGTACAGGATAGTAAAATAAAACCTCAAACTAGTTTGTGGCCCCAAGAAATAAGACGGAATCAAGCTCTGGCTCAGGGGGGTCCCATAAGCCTCCCGGATGTGGATAGCGCGATAAATCAAGGAACAAGAATCAAGTACTCGGGGTCCTACGGGACACAAATGAGCAGGAAAAACCAAATAGCAGATGTTGCTCACCGGTGCCACTTTTATTAGTTATCCCATTACTACTCAGGTTAAGTTGTTTAAGTACCTCGTTATCCAACAGACACTCACATACCCTACACATGCTGTTCTACGACTCGCATGGCTCAAACAACTCCTGTAGTAATGGCTCATGGGATGGAGGAACAAGCTTGGTGGGGTTTAAAAGTAAAAGCTATGCAATACTTGGGATTCAGTTTAATGCAATCGCGACTCAATGATGCAAGAATAAGATAGAGGCAATAGGTACTATATGTATGCAAGCATGTGGTAGTGCTTGCCTGGCAACTCAGTTGAAGCGAGAGACGGATCTGGGTAGTGCTCCTGGTTCTCTTGATATATCCCCTGCTCAGCGTCTATTCGAAGAAGAACCAAACAAACAAGGCCAATATAAATAAAGTGCACAAGCATATGAATAAAATGCGACAAGCAAACAATCATGCCATGATGAATGATGCACAATTTGCATGGCATTAAAGTAGCATGGCATGGGTGAGGTGTAGAATACAAGAATAAATCATTTTATTGAGTTTTGGCCACAATTTATTGTCATATTAGTTGCTGTATACTTTATATTTATATGATGCATGCTGCAATTTAAGTCATGGATAGCATAAGCAGAAAGGTCTCGTCGAGCTAATCATTTTAGACATATCATTTGATAAATTCGGAGTTATAAATCAAAAGTTATTAATTAATTAAGGTGAAGGGCATTTTATTGTAATTTAATTCAACTTGAAATTTAAAGTGTCCAAATAATATTTTGAATGGCATATTTGAAATACTCACATTTTTCTGATTCAAAAACATATATTATTTGTATTATTTGGAATTATGAATTTAAATTTATTTAAAAGTCAAAAATATTAAATTAGGTCAAAGTCAAAGGGTTGACTATTTTAAACAATTCTGAAAATATTTGACTAAAGATTTGAATTGATATTCAAAAGTAAAACATATTTCATATTAAGTTTGAATTCAGATTCCAATCCATTTGAAAGTTATGAATTCATTTAGATTTAATCAGATTTGAATTTGAATTGAATTGAATTAATTTGAAAAGAAATGAATTCAAAACAGATACAGGAAAAATACTTTTTGCACTCAGGAAATTCTAGCCACTATCATTGACAGGTGGGGTCAGGCGCTGACTGGGCATAGGACGGTGGGTTGAGGACTGCGGGTTGAGGATGGATTAACGTGGGTGCCTTTTTACAAAAAAACCTGAAGAGAGGGACTGCGGGTTGAGTGGGCAAAAAGTCTAGGGGCCTTTTTGGAAAAGTGTCTAGGAGGGTCGGTTAGACTGACGAAACTGAATTTGATCCGGCTAAAATCTATGAGCTGAGCTAAACTTCGGAGGACGATGGTGACAAATCCATCGAGGATTTCGACATGCCACAAAAACAAAAGATGACAAGGGTTTAATGTTCTACAAGTTTGGTGTTCAAGGTTTCCCCGCACGATGTCTGCATGAGCCGGAAACGAAAGGAGAACAGAGGCTGAAACAACTGTCTGAACTGAATTTTCTGTCCCTGAAAACTGCTAGATCGGTTGATCTTTCGATGATGATGGCGAGCAAACTAAGACAGATCTATCGACGATGCAAAAAGCAAAGATGTAGAGAGGGCCAAGGGCTACAACTTTGGTGTTTGGGGATTTTGCGAAGGAGGACTGTAGCGGACGGAGCAAGGTGAAAAACAGGGGGGGTGTCCTCGGGGCTGTTGCTGATCTGCTGAGTTCCTGTCGGCCTGACGTGAGCGACGGTGTCGAGGGGGAAACTAAGGCCGCGGCGGCGAGCTATCGTGCGGCAGGAGGCATAAGAAGGAGGGGAATGGAAAGGGGCGCTTACCACGAGGCCGGCGGTGGTCTCGGAGAACTCGGGGTGGTCTAGAACGGTGGCGACGGTGAGGCCTAAAACGGTGCTGCTCCTGTTTTCCGGCGGAAGAAGAGGAAGCAGAGGCTCCTGGGAACGTACAGCTCCTCTCGAGGGACCCCAACAAGCAGCGCAGACGAGGCGAGTGATCCCCGGCTTCAGCGGTGCTCACCGGCTACCAAGGCGACAAAGCGGTCCTGCTCGGCTTGCCGCTGCTCGCGGGAGGAAGAAGGACGGGGGGAAAAGGAGGGGTGGCGGCGACACATAGAGGGAGGAGCTAGGGTTCCTGGGGGAGGGAACTCCGCGGCTTGGGGATAAGAAGAGGGGCAGGTGGGGGATAGCTCACGTGCTCTCGTGCGTGCTGACGAGGAAAACGGCGCGGGACGGCCACCTGCTCTGCTCCGTCACAAGCCGAGAGAGGGGAGGGCGACGGCAGGACGACGGTGAACAGGAGGGGAGCAAAGGGGTACCGGGCCACTGGTGGCAAGCTACGGGCCGGCCCAAGAGGGAGGGAGAGGAAACGGGCCAGGTGGATGCTGGGCTGGGCCCAAGGTTGCTGCTGCCAGGTTTGGTTCTCTCTTTTCTTAATTCTTTTGTTTAATAATTGTTTGTTTGTTCTTTATTCTAGTACAATTTCAAACCAGCTTCTAATTTCAAATTCATTTGAACTTTTTCCCAGGGGTTTTTGGAACAGAGGGTTTGACCAAGGGGAGAGGCAAGAGAGAACAAGAGGCATAAGGAGAGAGAATGCCCACATACATAGTGTGTATGTGTCAATTGGGGCATTTTACAAGAACATGAAGATTTGAGGTTTTGCAATTTGGATAAAAAAATCATTTGTAGAATTAGTGAATCTTCACATGGATCCAAAGCTTGTAGAAAACAAAACAGAGGGAGAGAGATGAGATGGAAGATGATCCACTCAAGAATTCAAATAAAACTCAAAGAGGACAAAGGATGGTTATGGTTGCATGGCCCATGCAAGGGTATTAAATGCCATGTCTTAATCTTGTGAAAACAAAATAATGAGCATGGCATTATTCCTATGCATCCCCAAATGTGGAGTAAAGGCCAAGCAAAAGAATTTGAATTAGATCCATCCTATCTCCCATGAGCTAGATAAAATTCAAAATAAAATAGAATACAAGCTCATGGATAATGGAATGGTGGAATTATAATGTGGTGAAAGAAAGGGTGGTGAAGTGGAATAAAAGATATGCCCCCAACTCAACTTGGGCATTTAAACAATATATCAAGAACCAAATACAATATCAAGAGGCAAATACAAATAATAATGCATATGAGACAAGAACCAAAACAAAAAGGGTTTTTGTATGATGCACAAATGCAAGGTGGCATGATGACATGAGCATGATATGAAGATGATGCAACAATTATGTGTAGGAAGTAGCCATTTTATTACTAAACCAAGTAGCATTACAGATGTTAGACAATTGGGATGCTACACCGCTCCTAAAGAAAGTCACTTAGTGGCAGTCAAAGCGAATCTTCCGATATTTTGTTCATTCCCCAAATTTTGAGTTATGGTACCCCAACGGTTCAAGTTTCTCTCTATGTGGTTACACTGATTCAGATTGGGCTGGTGACAAAGATGATAGGAAATCAACCTCTGGTGCATGTCAATTCTTGGGCAGGTCTCTAGTGTGTTGGTCATCAAAGAAACAGAATTGTATTTCACTCTCAACCGCTGAAGCTGAATATGTTGCTGCTGCAAGTGCTTGTACACAATTGTTATGGATGAGGCAAACTTTAAAGGAATATGGTGTCAATTGTGACAAAGTGCCTGTATTATGCGACAATGAAAGTGCTATCAAAATTGCTTACAATCCCGTGCAGCATATAAGAACAAAACATATAGAGATTCGCAACCACTTTATTCGGGATCATGTTGCTCGTGGTGATATTGCTCTATCCTTTGAGAGCACGAAGAACCAACTTGCTGATATTTTCACGAAGCCTCTTGATGAAGAAAGATTTTGTTATTTGAGGAATGAGCTAAATATCATAGATTCAAAGAGATTGGCTTGACTACCCTTGCACACTCACTTGCTCTTATTCATGTATTTGGTTTAGATGCGGGCATAGACATAGGGGTAGTGTGGTCCTAATTGATTGGACCAACCCTCCCCTCATAATGCCGAAAGCAAGTCAAATCATTTCCCTTAATATTATTTTGTGATATGTGGGTCATCGATGAGCATTGGTTTTGAACTCAAGATACATCTTCGCGGTGTCATGCCATGCGCTCCAACATGGTGGCTTCAGCCACCGCCCTCTTCCCCGAGAAGAGTTGGTTTCTCATGGGTCTCGTTGGATTTTCTTGCATATCTCATGTTCTTATGAAAAACACACTCAAATTTGGCTGTTGATTGATTTGATTCTTGCAAATTTGGGTGTGTAGTACCATCTCAGTTTGATGCTACGCTCTTCTTCCTTTTTGGCATTTCGATGCCAAAGGAGGAGAAGTAGTTCTATTAGGTCTCGTGGATTTGCAAGGGTCGGGCGCAAGCATCTTTCTTTCAGTCATTTTTATTTGCTTGCTTGTGCCCTTTTTAGCGTGAACTCATTTGCTATTTGTGTTTGATTATGTAAGACTTTGTCGTATATCACTAAGTTTGGTACGTTGTGTGGTATTCATGGATTTCTGGATTTATTTATCTATTGTGGATCTCATGGAATCCTGGATTTATCTATGGAGGCATATTTGATGGCATATGGAATCATGGGCCTATCTAATGTATGCCTCAATGTTGCTGGCATGATTGGGATGTGTTTGGAGGCCATCAAACAAAATATATTCTTTGGCTATATTCTCATCCCGGTGGTATGACCTTGCTTCCCAAACCACCTTGTTTCAATTATATTTGTTATGGAAGTAGTGTTCTCTCTAGTGTGTGTATTTGTATTCAAATGCAAATCTTAAATATGCACACATCTAGGGGGACCGTCTTTCATTATTTCAGGTGGCATTAGCCGGTTTCATTGCAAATCCTAATATTGTCATCTAACACCAAAAAGGGGGAGATTGAAAGAACATTTTATAATCCCTAGTGTTTTGTGTGTTAGATAACAATATCAAGGATTATTTAATGTGTGTTGAAGTGTTGCAGCTCTCTTTGAGAAAAAAGGAAAAGGATTCTGCCTTTGGGGGGCGGATAATCCGCCCCCCCTCTTCCTAAGCAGGCGCAAGCCCCATAAGGGGGGCGGAGTGTTGGCCGGACTTTCCGGATAATCCGCCCCTAAGGGGGGCCCCCAAGGAGGCGCAAGCCCCGCCGGATAATCCACCCCTAAGGGGGACCGGATAGTCCGCCCCCCTACTCATCGCCAAGGCGCAAGCCCCAGAGATGGGGCAGAGTGTTGGCCGGACTTTCTGGTCCGGCCGGATAATCCGCCCCTCAGGGGGGCCGGATTATCCGCCCCCCCCCCAAGATCTTCGCCAAGCTTCGCAGGCGCCAGCCCCAGAGAGGGGGCGGAGTTTTCCCCGGATAATCCGCCCTTGGGGCGGAGTTTTCCCAGGGGGACAGATAATCCGCCCCAAGTGGGGGGCGGATAATCCGCCCCCAAAGTTGTGCAACGGCCAGATCTGGGAGGGGGTATTTAAGCCAGCCTTCCCCCTTCTGCCAGAACTCTTGATTCATCTCGAAAAAGACCAGATCGGATCTGAAAGCTTCATCCAAGAGAGATCCACCTAGATCCACCCAAACGCCCCATCCCTTGGGGAATCGAAGGAGGAGAACTCGATCTTCATCATCAGCAATCAAGCGCTTCATCTCCTCTCCATTCATTTGGAGAACCCCCGATCTAGTATTTCTTGCAAATACCTAGATCCTTGTTTTTGTTTATATTGATAAATCTTGTTCTTGTGGCAGCTTGTTGTTGACATGGTTATACCCCGCGGGTGCATGACCTCAGCATACCTAGTCTAGCCCAAGGAAGGCCCACGGCAAAAGTACGTTGGCCCATGAAGATTTTCGGGTGGCCCAGGCCCATGGTGCCTTCGGATCCTTGGAGAGCAAGACTAGAATAGATAGGAAATTCAAAGGGGTAAAACCCTAGAACCTGTAACCGACTAGGACTATGCCCGGACCTGCCTAAGTCTATATAAAGGCCAGGAGGGCATGACCTAGATCTCTCGACTCATACTCTCGCATACACACCTCCACGCCAGATTGCATCTGCGCACCCCTGTAATCTTCGGTTCTGCCATAATCAAGAGCAGACAAGCAGGAGTAGGGTTTTCCCTCCGGGGGCCTGAACCTGGGTAAACCTTGTGTCCCCGTGTTGCTTGTTTGATAACCGTTCCACGATCTCCAGCATCCCCATCTTCTCCAAAACCCAAGTCCATAACAATGGGCATTGATGAGATCAAACCTCGTCAGTTGTCATCTCGGGAGCCCCCAATTCGGTTGTGGGTGTGTGCCCCGATAGTGTTGTAAAAGGCACCGGTTCCCGCCTCGAAGGGATCCAATAGTGGAGAAGGTGGATCAGGCCTCTCGTGGCGAGATCCATCGGAGAATAGGGTGAGGCCTATTGTGGCGTGGTGGTCTTAGAACCGCCCAACCCTCCAACGCAGATGTACTTCCCTTAACAAGGAAGGAACTGCGGTAAAAAAAATCCCTGTGTCTCCGCGTGCTCCACTACGGTTTCCTCGCTCCTCTTTTACGTGCTTAGTAGTTAGGGTTACATATAGGGAAATTCTCGTAGTTGTATATCTAGAGAATTTATTTTGTGTCAAGCCTAAAATTGAAAAAGTATTAAAAATTGGTTAGCACCTATTCACCCCCCTCTAGGTGCCCATATGATCCATTTCAGCAAGAACACCACAAAGATGCTCAAATCCCTCACTCTCAAGTTCCAACAAAGCTACTAAAGCTATTGGGGGAACAAGAGAGGAGGAATCAAAGAGAGACACAAAATCCCCCAAAATCTAGATCCCCAAAGATGCACTCACAAAGAGATGAATCGGTTAGGTCAAAATGCGGATCTAGATCTCCTCTCTCTTCCACTCAAATATGGGCAAGAATCATCGGAGGGAAAAGATTAGGCAAGCATCAAGATATAGAGCAAGTGTGGACAAAGCTTAGCCTAATAGATTAGAGAGAAACACTCAAAACTGAAAACGGGCAAAGCCTTAAATAGGGGCCCCAAAAATCTAGCCGTTTGGGCTCGATATCCCAGCAGCGAGCGAGAACCGCACAACCACGCGCGTGCAAGCAAGGAAAAGGGGGCAGCGGGTCAACGCCCAGCAGGCGGGCGAGTGTGGGGCCAGGGAGGGCGATATGCGCGCAGGAAAACGGCAGTGCGGGCGCGCGCAGGCGAAGCGAGCGAGCGCGGGGGAGGATTTGGCGGCGCAGGGCGGCTTGGTCAACGCGAGCGAGCGAATCTGGCGACATGCGCGCCGGGCCCAGCGTTCGAGCGGAGCAAGCCTCGCGGGCGCACGCACACGGGAAGGCCAAGGGCCAGCGACGCCAGCGCGAGCGGCACGAGCAGACAGCGCGCGAGCATAGGAGAGATCGACGGCGCGGGGCTTGCGCGGCCTGCAAGGCGAGACCAGCGGGGCGGGCCGCAGTGGGAGCGCAGCAGCTGGGCCAGGTCAACGCGGTTGTGCGGGATCGGCAAAGGAGCAGAGAACCTGGCAAAAAAATCTGGGCCGGCCGGTATTACCGGCCCACCCGGGCGGTAGTACCGGGCCGGACTGTAGTACCGGTTTTTACTACCTAACGAGACAGAACTAAATTAGGGGGCGCCCAGGGGCGGGCGGCCCGTCTGGACGGTACTACCGTTCAGTCCAGAGAGCAGATTTTCTTTTTTCTTTTATAAATCAAATATGCGGCAGATTCGAACGGTCATAACTTTTGATTGGCGACTCCGATTGACCCGATTCCAATTGCGTTGGATAGATGACGACAAGGGCTTTCCAATAAAAAGTGGAAATATTGGTTATCACCAAGTAATAAAGTATAAACTAATATAATGTGAGATACCTCACTTGGTGAGACACCGAAAAACCACATAGATCAAAATCGCAATAAGATATAAAAGAGAGATCTGATTTTGATGAACAAGAGCTTGTTATGGATATTACCACAAGCTCTAAATCCTCACATGGGTAAGACAAAATAACAACCAAATACGATGATGCAAGTATGCAAAGGTTTGAGCTCTCTCCGAACGATGTGACCGAGTTACTCATTCGAGAGCCCCTCTTGATAGTACGGTTATCTATCCTAAACCCGGTCTTCCACACACAACATGAGACCGGCAAAAGGGAAAACCTATCAAGATTATACCTTTGCCTTGAGCATTCCACTTGAACTTGATGTAGACGAACTTGACCTTCTCAAGATGGAGCGCCTTTCTTGATTCCTCATCATCGATCCATGATCACCGAGGATGGCAAGCATCAACTATGAGATCTTCTATAGATGGTGCATATTGAGCTTGCACATCACATCTTCTTCTCATTTCATCGACCTTGAAGCCAACACATGCTCCTAGCGATGCCAATGGACAATTCCTACAAGTATAACTTAATACATACATTAGTCCATAAAGATTGTCATTAATTACCAAAACCACACATGGGAGCCCACATGTTCTTTCAAAAAGGTACTCACATCCTGGTGTGTGAGTGATCGATGTTATTTCCTTTAGATTCTGCAATTTGTATTGTTGTTTCTTGTTTTCACTAGTTAGGCTTAATAGAAAACAACAACAAAAATTAGAGAGCTTTATAGTGTTTATCTTGAGTTAGGACATAAAGTGTTTGAAGAGAAAATTAAAAAACCTATGGAGCTTTATTTGCATGCTAATAGCAATGTTATTAGTATGAATTCTTTGGACACCATTATTTCTAATGCTATGGAAACGTCTAAGCTTGGGGAAGCTAGTTTTGATGAAAATGATCTTTTTAGTTCCCTAGCTTTGGAAGATAGCTATTCTATTGCTTATGATTATACCAAACCTCCAATATATGATGATTACAATGATGAGTATGATATTTTCAGTCCACCTACTATTGAGGAGAAAGTTAATTGTGATTACAATCTGCCTCTTATATTTGATGATTATGGTGATGAGAATAATAATGATAGCTATTTTGTTGAATTTGCTCCCACTACAATTAATAAGAATGACTATGCTTAAGTGGAGAGTAATAATCATTTTATGCATGTGGCTTATGATAAGAATGTTTTATGTGATAGTTATATTGTAATTTTATTCATGATGCTACTTAAAGTTATTATGGGAGAAGGAAACATGGTTTTATGCATCTCAAAAATATTAAGTTTCCCTTCTTTATGTTGAAAATCTTGAAGTTGCACTTGTTTTGCTTTCCTATGCTTGTTGCTTTGTGCTTTCATGACTTGTTTCTTTACAAGTTTCCTATGCATAGGAAGTGGGTTAGACTTAAATGTGTTTTGAATTTGCTTCTTGATGCTCTCTTTTACTTCAATTTCATATTTCTTATGTGAGCATATTCTCAAACTATCAAGACTAACTTAAAGGCGTTAAAGAAAAGTACTTATTGGGATATAAACCAAGAGTTTTCTTGAGTCTTGGAAGTTATTACTTCAGTAATGACCTCTCCTTATCCTTTTTGCTTGTTTTTTTGTGCCAAAAATAATCTCTAATGAGAGGGAAGTAAGATTTGGGTAGTTGTTGTCCCGAAACAGATTTCTGTCCTCCACCATAAAAAATCGTGAGGAGTCTTTATAAGTCGGATTGAGCTGAAAATTTACTAATAAATCCCCTAGTATGTTAGCTAACTTTCGTTAGTTCAACACTTTTTGATCTGAGCAACATAAGGTCTTCAAAAAAAACGGTTTCTACATGATAGTCTGTTTTAATAGATTTTTGCCATTATTGGCATTTGTTTCTTATTGATTCATTTTTGGGTTCTTTTTGGGAAATTGAGCTTTTTAAAGGAGTTAATACAGTAGCTTGTGTTTTTAGTGAAAATTTTTACTATTCTAAAGCTAAACCCAAGGGTCTATTATCTTTTGAATACACTAATGTTGCTAATGAAGATTATGTGAAGTTTTGTATGAAGGAAAATTTTCACGTGTAGAGGAAGAATGATATAATGAGATGAAGAATGGACAAAATCTCATTCTTGGGTATGCTACCCCGTGTCACCCCAAGAAATATTCAAGAGGTACAAGCGTCAAAGCTTGGGTATGCCCAAGGCATCCCCTTCTTCATCAAGAAAAATCTCAGGTCTTTCTAAACACTTCATTTTTTTGTTTCATGCACTATTGTATTGTTCTTGGAGTGTATTTGTTTTTATTTTTATTTTTCTTAGTTTTCTTGAGTTAATTTGGTTGGATCCCAGCACACTTCTTTTGGAGATACACACACTTTGTTTTCAATGCCTAGAACACTCTAGTTTTCATTCTTATTGTTTTGTGAGTGTTCTTTTTTGCTAGCACTGTGTTTAACCTTAGTTTTCTTGTGCTTTAAGCATAGAAATTTTTAGTTCTTCCTTGTGGATTTGTGAGACAAGCTCACTGATCTTTATTGATTATTATCTTTGTGAGTTGTTTCAAATAAGTCGATTGTAGTTGGAAAAGAGTAGGAAGTTTCATGCTTATAGTCGCACAAAATGGAGCTTGTTTTGACTATGGCCTAGACTTTATCATGTCATGCTAGGTGTTGTTTTGACCTTATGCTTATTGATTATTGTTGTAGTATGACTTGTCCCAAACAATTAAGATTGCTTAATGTGTCTTGAAGGAATCATGCGTTGTTCTAGCATAAAAAACATAGTATTGTGGTATTCTCCTTTGATGCTTTGTTTGGGTTGACTTGGCACATGCTTACACCGTGTAATGACTATGAACAAGTCTCCATAGCCTCTATGATCATTTACTCCTTGACTTGTAGTACCACTTTATGCTTTGATTAGTAACGTTTTGTCGCTCTCCATGATTATGACCATTATTGCTCTCTTAGTTGGTTGCTCCCAGTATTTTGCTAGCCTCCACTTGTATGTAAGCTCTACTCATGCTTCCAACTCCCAAGAAATCCAGTTATTCCAAAGTGTCCACTATAAACTCCTATGCATGGTGTGTTACACCATTCCAAATATATTCTTGTTTTCAGCTATCTTCCAATTAAATAGTATTTTGCTATGTGAAAACTTAGTGATTAAAGCTCTCACGAACTTTATGGCACACTTTATATTCCTTGCCCCTAATAAACTTGAACCATTGTGTCATCTATGTTGTATATGCTTGCACTTATACGTTGGAATTAGCAGAACCATGTTGTCATGAGGAACGCTTTCAACATTGCACTTGTACTTTGTACACAATTGATATCATGCTCTTTTGTCTATGGATGTCGTCGGTGTGAAATGAAAGGGGAGCTTGTAAGTCCATGGAGTTATGTATTTTGTGTTAGAGAAACGCCTGGGCCGCTAGCCTAAGCCATGCCTAATCATGGTGGAAACTTGCAGCATCACCATAATGAGCAATCTGTGAAGCATCCTCAATAAAAAGCTATGCACATAGTAAATAAAAAGATCGCTGAGATGCTCATTGTCTGCTTACCTTGTCATTTTGGTTATGGGATAGCTCATATACCATGTGCAAGGGGTACCCCGTTGGCGGTTCTCTATGATACACATGTACTTACTATGACAAGAACTTATAGGTGACTAAAGTTGAGTAGCATGAGGTGCGACCCTCGTATTCAAGGGACATGAGATGGAAAACTTATACTTTGTCAGGCATATACTCCATAGTTAGTTCACTTTAACCTTAATCACTTCAAGATGCTTATGATAGGGGCAATGAGGGCTGAAAGCTAACAAGTACCATAATTTTTGGAAGCTCTTTTTGAAACTTGAAATCCCTGCTTTCCTTTATGAAGGGCATTTCTTCCACTATTATATTGAGTCTCCACCTTATACCTTTAGGCACCATTAAGAGAGCATAGTTTCCATTCTTAGTTCTATGTGCAGTGTCCCAACACTTATTGACCGATGCATATTGTTGATATTACGTTCTTGTGCATTTTGTATCTAGTCACTCTTATGAACTTTAAAGGTGTCATATGCATCTATTTGCTACTCCATGAGGGACAAAATAAATGCCACTATGCCATGTTTTCTGTATGTGAAACAAACAAACATCTTTCAATGCATGTTATTCATGATCTTTGTTTGTAGCCTTTCATGTTGCATGCATAGTTACTTTGTATTATTGTTAGAACTCCATCTTTCATACACATGTTCAGAGTTCTTTCATCCCAGCTTTCAATGCTTGTAAATGGTTTGATCTTGGTTTTGATGGTGCATGTCACCTCAAAAATTATTATTTTTATCACTTACCTACTCGAGGACGAGCAGGAGTTAAGCTTGGGGATGCTTGATACGTCGGAAACGTATCTATAATTTTTTATGTTCCATGCTTGTTTAGTATCTACTTTGCTTTGCTTTGTCTACACTTTGAGGTGTTTTTATATGTTTTTTAGAACTATCCTATTAACAAGTTGCCACAGTGCCAGTTACCTGTTTTCTTCTGTTTTTGGTTCTAGAAAAACAGAAAATCAATATTCTCGGAATTGGACGGGACAAAAGCCAAATTTCCCGAAGCAACACGGAACCACGAAGTAGAGTTGAAGGTGGAAACCAGGGTGGCCGCACCCCCCTAGGTGCGGGCCAGCCCTGGTGGCGCCCATAGGGGGTGTGGTCCCCCTGGACATCCACCGACCTTATCTCCTGCGCCTATAAGAAGCACTCAGGGAGAAATCCTAAACCATCTAGAAGAAATCCACGAAAACCTCCGTAGTGTCGCCGCCATCGAAGGGGAGATTCGGGGGACAGAAAGTCTCTGTTCCGGCACCATCTCCATCGATCTCCACCACCATCTCCATCACCGTTGCTAATTCCCATGATGAAAAGGGAGTAGTTCTTCCTCGAGGCTAAGGGCCCTACCGATAGCTATGTGTTCATCTCTCTCTCTCTATATATATATGCATGAACATATTGTGGTCATGAGCTTTGTAATCAAGTAGATCTACCTTGATACTCAAGTACTTCAATAGATCTCTGCTCTCCCCATGTGTGTGAAAGTGACATCATGCACACCATGGTGGCACTTAGGCTAGAGTCTACATAAATACTCATCGTGCTTTAATAGATCTATACTTTTCCCCACGTGTGTGAAAGTGACAACGTGCACACCGTGTGTGGCACTTAAGCTAGGTTACATATATATTTATCATGAATATATTTTGAGTTGGTTGTCTTTATGAAATTGTGGTGTTTGTTGAAACCATCTAGCGCTCAAGGTGACAGTGTGGGGTTATCTAGATTGGGGAAGGCCCTATCATGGATTAGAGTGTCCAACCAGAGAGTAGTTAAGAGTAGTATCATGAAGAGAGGATATTTATATGAGAGAGTGTTCACTAGTGAAAGTATGATCCCCAGGCTTTGTTTCTAATCATTGAAACACCGTTTGCATCTAGATATGTTGCATGTTTACTTGCTTCCATCCTTTTGCCTTTAGTCTTTACCTCACCGTCAAGCTATTTTCTGGCACTCACACACGTTACCCCACGTCAACAACAAGTCAGAAGCTATTTTATGGCACCATTACCACTTGTATTTTACTATCTCTTCGCCGAACTAGTGCACCTATACACCTGACAAGTGTATTGGGTGTGTTGGGGACACAAGAGACTTCTTGTATCTTGATTGCAGGGTTACTTGAGAGGGATACCTTTGACCACTTCCTACCTGAGTTCGATAAACCTTGGGTAATCCACTTAAGGGAAACTTGCTGCTGTTCTACAAACCTCTGCACTTGGAGGCCTAACAACTGTCTACAAGAATAGAAGTGCGTAGACCACTCGGTTGAGAGATAACCGATGGACGCGGAGACAAAGATTTTTATCCCGAAGTTCACTTCCAAAGAAGCTACGTCTCCATTGGAGAGGTGCGATGGCGCAATGCTCTCCGAATGCCACAAATGGCTCACCTTGGGGTGTGGTGACTCGATGCTCACCTAACGCCACACAAGGCCTCACCCCGTATGCGGAGGCACGCAACTCGCCGACGCCACAAAAGGCTCACCTTATTCTCCCGTGAGCTCGGCCTACTCATGATCCACTATGGGACACTTGGCGGCGGTCACCGACCCCGTACAAGATTGGGACAATCTCCACAACTCAATTGAAGGCTCCCAACAACAAGGCCACAAAGGCAACAAAGCCACAACAGGATACAAGACCACAAAAGGTCACAAGGCCACAAAAGGCCACAAGAAATCAACACACCAAATGTCTAGGGTTCCAAGAACCCAAGAGTAACAAGCCCATAAGCTTGCACTCACCGAATCTCCGTGGAGAACTCAAACCCATGCAACAAATGCAAGGGCAAGTCCTTCACTCCCAAATTCCAACAAAGCTACAAAAGCTATTGGGGAATAAGGGAGGAAGAACACAAGAGGAGAACACAAAACTCTCCAAGATATAGATCCCAATGATTCCTTCACAAAGAAGGGATTTGGCTTGGGGGGTCTAGATCTCCTCTCTCAAATCCCTAAAAAATATGCAAGAATCATGGAAGGGGGAAGGAGAGAGGAAAATCTCTTCAAGGTCAACAATGGAGAGAGAGAAAAAGGACCAAAAGCACTAATACCCACGAAGGGGAAGAGGGTCCCTTTTAAAGGGCTCTCAGAACTGCCCATTATGGCCACCTTCAAGTAGTGATAAATCAGACAATTAATCAGCATATCGGTCGATTTTTTGAACAGTGATGCAAGTAAATCCTAATTTGATGAACTTGAGCTTGTTATGATGATAACAACAAGCTCTAGATCCTCTCATGGACAAGAACCAACTAACAACCAAGAAAGATGATGCTATGTATGCAAATGTTTGAGCTCTCTCCGAACGATACAATCGAGACACCCGCTTGATAGTACGACTATCTATCCTAAACCCGGTCTCCCAACTAACAACACGAGACTGGCAAAAGAGAAGCCCTATAAAGATCATACGTTTTCCTTGAGAATTCCACTTGAGCTTGATGTAGAACGTCTTGTCCTTCTCAAGATGGAACACCTTTCTTGATTGCTCTTGCTCACTCTAGCTTGATGAAGACTTACAAATTGCTCCCCCATACTTCATGGGGAAACCTCTTCTTTGAACTTGTATTCATCACTCCATGACCACCGAGGATGGAAAGCTTCAAGCATGAGATCTTCTAGAGATCACGCATCTTGAGCTTTCCCTTCTTCGTTCCTTCTTGAGGTTGATCCAACTTCGCTCGACTCCTTTCATTCATCTTGATCAACCTTCAAGCTCCTTCTTTCTTCAGGATTCCAAGGAGCACAAAGCCCTTGGACATTTCTTCTTCTCCTCCCATCTTTCAACCCTGAGACCAACACATGGCCCAAGCGATACCAATGGACAAACCTACAAGTAAAACTCAATTTACACATTAGTCCATAGAGATTGTTATTAATTACAAAACCACACATGGGGCATACATGTCCTTTCAATATGTTTTGCACTTGTTGGTTTGTTACCACAAGAGTGAATTTGGTCGATGCCTTGATGGTAAGGCGACTATATTGCCCACTTCTCTTGCATTGTGCATCCAAATTTGATTCCTTGTAAGGTACTTGGACGCCCTCCTCATGATCAAGCAATACCTCGAGGCCAATATGGAGAGAAAATCAAGTAGTGAAAACCTATAAATTACCGTGATGTCTTAAACCCAATAGGCCGACACGCTGACGAAAGAAGCCACGAACAAACTAGACGTAACTCGATATGTATGATTCCTTCATGGTGACAGACAAAGCTATAGGAGCTGGTATGATTTCGCTAAGACGAAGACAGTGGTGTAGCTTACCGAAGATTATGTTTATGTTGGAATGCCTATTGAATAAGAAATTAAAGACGATTGAGACGACTTGAACATATAACAACTCTAGTAACAGTAAGAGCTATATCTTGTAGAAATCAACTGCTTTATGTGACATGGAAAAATCTGGCCAATTAACTGAGGGCGCGCTGAAATAGTGAACAACTAACCATGATAGAGTCAAAGGAGCAGGATTGGCTGAGGCACGCCCATCCCATCAAGGAAGTCAAAGTTACTCCAGGTAATACATATGTTCAGTTACTCAATATTGGCAGGGCCCAAAATAAGGCTAGTCATTAGTTTGCTAATCTTGGACATATAAAGAGCAAAACAACTTGGCTAGTTGGTTCATGGTCCAAAACTAAGGTGTGTAATAGCAAGCTAATGTAATTATGTTTCTTTTTCTCAACCGGGCTACACTTAGAAGGAAAGATGAAAGGAGACAAGAATAGTTGGGGCACTAACAGGGAACCCACTATAACGCGCCACTATGGAACGAAAAGATGTTACCACCTATCCGACAAAGTTCTAGACATAGTAAAGCCACATGGCAAACAAAACCACAAAGTACAGCTAACATACCACAAGAACTTATATGGACTACCAGGATGGAAAAAACTAAAACTTCAGGAAGAACATCGATGCGCTGATGCTCCAGCCAGCATGCTGAGCAAAGTTGTGCATCATTTCAGTAGTCACCTGCATTAGTTTCGTAGGTCTAGAAATCGCCGACTCTTTGTCATTTCCCTTTGTAAAGGTGCCCAATAGATCAAGTGAAGCTGTATGCAAAACAAATATAATTATGTTCATGAACAATGTAGTTTCTTTTTTCCTGCAAAAATAATACCCCTTTGTCCGGAAATATATGAGTTAGATTTGTCTAGATTCGCATGTATTTAGACGCGTTTTAGATATAGATACATACGAATCTAGACAAATTCAAATCACTTATTTCTGGACGGAGGGAGTACTAATAATTACATGTTTAGAACATGTAGTAAGTTCAATTTTTTATATTCTATGTTACATACAGTAAGCACCATCTTGTCATGCTTAAATAGCTCATGGCGATGATGGTCCAAACAGATCACAATTTGAACAGTCTGTTCAAGACAAGCAGTATGTAAAATCCAATACTACTACATTTACGTTGTACTTGTAGCCACAACGTGCTCTAGTTCAGTCAATTTTGCTTTTCGTGTCTGTTACTCTTTCACGGAAATCTTGGCGGTCACTCTTCTTTTTCAAACTCTATTTATACTTGTCGAATTGTTTTGTTTTTTATTAGATGTCGACGACAGCCTTTATTTTTGAGTTTTAGCTTGTCAACTGTCAAGTTGGCACCAAGGGTTAAGCACATCCATCCAACAGATCTGGCCCGTCTCTGCTTCTCCCTCTTCCTCTAGGGTTCTGCATCCAACGATCGTGCTCTATCATCCACCATGGCCACTCCTCCTCCCGCCGCCGCCGCCGCCACCGTGACCCTCGGCGGCAAGGGCGTCGCGCTCACCCCGGCCGCCGTCTACGCGCTCTCCCTCGGCCTCGCCGACCCAGTCATCGACCCCTCCGCCCTCCAGAGGCTCTCCAGCCGCGCCGACTCCCCACAGGAAACCCCCAAATCACTCCGAGACTTGGCTTTGGCGCCGCAAGAGTCCCGCGCGGCCGCGGCGGTACTTCTCAACAAGCTCCTCCTCACGGCGGCCGACTCCTCCTCCGCGCAAGTCACCGCCGCGACGGCCAACGGCCTCGCCGGGTCGCTCGACCTCGCCGCGGCGCAGCCCCCGGCCAGCGGCGACGAGGCCTCGATCGCCGCGGCCTCCGCGCCGGTCGCCGTCGCCCTCGCCGCCGTGATCGACTGCTGCGCCGCGCCGCTCGTCTCCATCGCCGACGCCGTCGCCGCGCTCTCGTGCGAGGCCGCGCGCGGGGACGTTGTGGCCTTCGACGTGCCCGCCTCCGGCGACGGCCTCTCTGTCAAGGACGAGGCTGATGTGGCCGCCGATGTCAGGACGCTCTTACTCGCGTCCAAACTGGTTGGCAGCGGTGGAGAAGGCGCCTCTGGGGCCTTCTTCACCAAGGTGCCCGCCGTGAATGGGGCCTTCCGCGAGGCGGTGCGCGCCCTGCACAAGAGGGTGCGGGTCGAGCTCAACGCTCCGGTGAAGCTCGGAAAGAGGGATGCGGATGAGACCGGTGAGGGCAAGGAGGAGGCTCTGATGGTGGTAGCGTCACAACTCGCGAGGTCTCTGCACGCAATGTGCAAGCTCAGCGTCGCCCGGGCAAGCTTCTGTGCAGGTAGCATTGCTGATGCCGAGCTCCGGGAGAAGCTGGCTGGTGGCATTAACGTTGATGACTTGAAGGGGATGTTTGATAAGCTTATGATCGACTCGGATGCTGTGTCGTTCTTGCGGAGGGTGTACGGCCACCTGCTTAAGTTTAGGGACTTCCTTGCATGGGAGGCAGCTGTAGCCATGGTAGTGATTGAAATGGACGAGTCAATTGAGAAGCCACAATCTAGTGTGGAAAATGGAGCGGGCAGTTCGATGGAGAAGCCACGAGCTGGTGGGGGAAAGGTGAAGGGTGACAGGAAAAGCAAGAAGAAAACGTTGGGGAAGGGGACTTCTGCTGTACTGGCGCTGCTCAGGGATCATGTTACAGATGGGAAGGTGGTCATTCCTTCTGTGGATCCTGCTTTGGTTGCAGACTGGGGAATCGAGCTGTTGCTGTTGTTTGATCCTAAGTGCCCTAAATTGGAGCCCCTTGTGAAGAAAATCAAGGAGATTGTAGAGAGCAATGAAGTGGGGAGATTGCCTAAAATTCCCAAGGTAATTACAGATATTTTCTTGTTTTGTCTTTCTGCTCCAGTTACTTGTATACTGATGAGTAGATTTCGGAAGCAACCTAAACAGCCAGTCAATTGTGTTCCTTGCCCCTCTGTGTTCTGCCTAAATGTTTATCCTTCACTCTTGCTAGGGAACACGTGACTTCGGGAGAGAGCAAATGGCCATAAGGGAGCGTGCTTTTGCAATAATAACAGGTGTATTTAAGATGCACGGTGGTGTTGCACTTGATACACCTGTATTTGAGTTGAGAGAAACCCTTATGGGCAAATATGGTGAAGACTCGAAATTGATATATGACCTTGCTGATCAGGTATAGTTTTGATGTCCTTCTGTACCTAAAATCGGCGGGAGTGTTTGTTTTTTGTATCTAATGTGACCTTGCATGTTCTTTATACAAGTAATTAAGCAAGCAATGTTAAGGGTATAATTGTTAGTGATTGTGGCATTCCACAACTCGTTCATTAATTTGTTGCAGTATATAATCCACTTTCGTAGTAATGAATTGAATGAAGTCTTACCTACAAATAACCTGCAGGGTGGTGAGCTTTGTTCTTTGCGGTATGATCTGACTGTTCCATTTGCCCGTTATGTTGCCATGAATAACATAAGTGCAATCAAGAGATACCAGATTGCAAAAGTATACAGGAGGGATAACCCGTCAAAGGGAAGATATCGAGAATTCTACCAATGCGACTTTGACATTGCTGGAGTATATGAGCCAATGGAACCAGATTTCGAGGTTATCAAAGTTCTGACTGAATTGTTGGATAAGTTGGATATTGGCATGTATGAGGTAAAATTAAATCACAGAAAGTTGCTCGATGGAATGTTGGAGATCTGTGGCGTGCCTGCTGAGAAGTTTAGGACAGTTTGCTCAAGTATTGATAAGCTAGACAAACTTACCTTCGAAGAAGTGAAAAAAGAGCTGGTAAGGATCCAAACTCGTTTCCTCGCTCTTATATGTTTATGTGATTTTGATGTGGATTTATTTTTCATCGTACTAACTGTTTGTTATGCTGACTTAGGTGGAAGAGAAAGGGCTATCGAATGAAACCGCTGATAGTATTGGCAGTTTAGTGAAGACAAAAGGACCACCACTAGAAGTTTTGCTGGAATTGAGAAAGGAAGTTAGCAAGTTCATGCAGAACGAGGGATCTGTGGTTGCATTAAATGAGCTGGAGATATTATTCAGAGCTCTAGAAAAAGCAAATGCGATTGACAGGATAAGTTTTGATTTAAGCCTTGCTAGAGGCCTTGATTACTATACTGGTGTGATATATGAAGCTGTGTTCAAGGGCGCTACCCAGGTATGGAATTTTCATTTATATATCTATGCCTCACTTTACCTTTGTCTACAGTTACTCATTTTTTGCAATCAGATTCCTATATACTGGTCATTGTTTTGTATTTCGAGTGTTTTCAGTTAACCACACTTTAAGATTCATCGCTTGATCCACTGGATGATGACATGTACCTCTTATTTATCATCTCAAAGCATATTCTATGTTGCTTTTGTCTCGTGTACATTTTATTTAGTTTACTGTAACATTGATTTGTATCTGATCTTTTCCATTCTGTTTGGGTTTTGTTTTGTATTTCCAATGCTTTCATCTAATCAGTTTTAAGATTCAATTGCTTGATCCACTGGGGACTGGCATGTAGTCCCTCTGTACCATAATATAAGATGTTTTAGCAGGCTGTTTTTATCATAAAGCATATTCTATGTTGCCTTTGTCTTATGCACGTATGTTTTACTTGGCTTACTGTACATTGATTTATATCTGATTTTTTTCATCGTGTTTATCATTTGAAAGCATGTCACATACCTCTTGTAACTAAAGCGAACTAGCGAACAACGTTTTGCTAATCCTGTACTATCACTATTTCGCAACAGGTCGGATCTATTGCGGCTGGTGGCAGGTATGACAAACTTGTCGGTATGTTCAGCAACAAGCAAGTCCCTGCTGTAGGCGTCAGCCTTGGAATAGAAAGAGTATTTGCAATCATGGAGCAGCAGGAGAAAGAAAAAAATGAGGTATTTCTCAAACCCACTGTCATTGTGCCATTGTTGCAGCAGCGCAGCAAACATGATCTTGGCTCTTGAATCTCAGGTGGTCCGGGCTACCGAGACGGAAGTTTTGGTGTCGATTCTAGGGAAGGACCTCATATTGGCTGCAGAGCTCGTAAATGAACTGTGGAGTGCTGAGATAAAGGCAGAGTTCAAGCTCACCACCAGGATGGCTAACCACATAAAGTATGTGACACAAACAGGCATTCCATGGATGGTGCTGGTAGGCGAGTCCGAGATTAGGGAGGGGAAAGTGAAACTGAAGAACATTAAGGCTAACCAGGAAGAGGAGGTTCGAAGAGAGGATTTTGTTCAGGTGCTGAAGCAGAGGTTATCTAACCCTTAGAGGTGTAATCTTAGGAAGATGTAGAACGTACTTGTACTGGGCGATACACTGATCTAGATTTTCTGCATCTCCATTTTGTCAATGTGTACTGGCCGATACTTTCATCTAAAATTTTGTGCATCTCCATTTTGCCAATGTTGAGAACTGGAGATACTAAGTATAAAAGAAAGTGCAACCCTTCGATTTATACTGATCAAATTATTTGGATTGCCTTATTTTTTCTCCATAAGAATGTAAGTGCTTGCTTGGTGGAATGAAATCTCCGAATTCCATTGCAGTTTTGTCACACATTTTTTGAGACTTGCAGTAAAATCACATAGGTACTGCATTTATTTATCAAACAAGACGCTAGCTACAGACTAGTGAGTGCTGTTTGTTCTTGAAATAATGCAAGACCGAACAAAACAAAGAAGAAATTTGTCTAGGCCACTCAGTTGCAACATCCTCGCATTACCACATCAGACAGCGCATGGATTGTGGTGAGACTAGGCACAAATTTGTCAAGGCCACTCAGTTACAATATCCTCGCATTACCACATCACAGCACATGGGTTGCGGTGAGATGAAAAATCTATGAGACTATACCCCTCTTGGCACCGTCCACTGTGTTCTTCAGCAACATTGCCACGGTCATCGGGCCAACTCCTCCAGGAACGGGAGTCAGGTGACCTGCGACCTTGCTCACCTCCATGAAATCCACGTCACCGACAAGTCTGTATCCGGACTTCCTGGTGGGGTCGTCGATGGAATTTGTCCCGACATCGATGACCGCAGCGCCTGGTTTGATCCAGTCCCCCTTGATCTAAAAACCAGAAGAGCATCACAATTTGATTTAGGGCAATGAACAGCAGGATACACCAGTGCGATAAAGTGAATCTGTTGCAGCAGAACGTACCATCATAGCCTGGCCGGCTGCTGCAATGATAATGTCTGCTTGACGCACGATTGTTTCAGGGTTAGGGGTCCGTGAATGCACGATAGAGACGGTCGCATCTGCTTTCAGAAGAAGCAGCGATACTGGTAAACCCACAATGTTGCTACGCCCTACCACAACTGCTTGTTTTCCTTTTACAGTGACTCCACTTCGTGATAGGAGCTCCATGCATCCCTTCAAGGGTGAAATAAAGATTCGAAGGCGAAGATGTCACAGACGAAAATGGGACGCAAACAAGTATTGAGAAATGCTGTGCTCAAGTGTCAAAATACCTTTGGTGTGCAAGGTAGGAACAGTGGATCTCTACCTTTCATTGCGAGCTTGCCAATGTTCAAAGGATGAAAACCATCAACATCTTTCTCAATGGAGATCTCGTTTAATATATTTTCTTCATTGATATGCTTGGGTAATGGAAGCTGAACAAGAATACCTGGTGTAAAAGAAAATGCTCAATTACAGCCAACAGACAGGCTTTGCTCCATAGTGTAGGAAGAAGAGTTCCAAATACATGAGATTTTTGCAGTACCTAGAGCCTAGAGCCAGCAAAGCAGCATTCTAGCAAAGAAGCACATCATATATAAGTAATACTTATCTGGAAAATTAAGAAACTGCAACCACATTTCAGAAAGAGCTGATTGACCAGAGCTGTAATTTGTGCCCTATAGCTTATTTGCCCTCTTAAGGAAATTGATGATTTATGCCAGAAGGTAGAGATGGTGATTGAACACGGGTAACAAATCTCCTATGTTCCAATAGCATGAGAACAAAGCTAACTAGTAAGTAACATGAATGCATGGTTTACAAGCATGTGTGCAACAGAAAATCTCTAGCATCGGTGACACAATAATTTACCTGAATAATAGTTATAGTGGTGATGCGAACTAGGACATGTCCTTATCTTCTCATGTAACTTGAAATAACTAAAAGTCCATGCCTAATCTAGCGAAGGGCGGTCACTTCGAAATTACATCCCCAACCAAACAAATCCCAAAACGCACCTGATGGCGAGTAGTGATGCCATTCTGGACTTAAATTTTGGGATCCGACATGCCTGTAACAGCTGGAGAACTCTCAAAACAACATCCTAATTCCACGCATTGAATTGTAAACGAATAAACAGGACCAGGCTTCTGTGTTCGTTCAGGCTGACTCCACTGGGGAGCAAATCTAAGCCAGGGAACCATTCGGAAAAAAAATCCAGGAAGGGGGAATCCAAAGCAGTAACCAGATGGCGTCACCCAAAGGATCATCGGCTGATCTCAATGAACAAGCTAGGACATGAATGCATCTACGGTACAAGCAGACCGACACGAGACTGAATCACTACAGTGCTAAACAAAGCATCTATGTTCTCTTGTATACTACTAGGAAAGAAGGGCGCTATTCGATTCGACGTGGAGGCGATACCGTGGACGGCGGGGTCGGCGTTGAGGCGGTGGACCTCGGCGACGAGCGCGGCCTCGGAGGTGTCCTCGGGGAGGTCGACGTCGACGGAGCGGATGCCGGCCTCGGCGCAGGCCTTGCGCTTCATGTGCACGTACGTCTGCGAGTCCTTCCTGCTCCCCACGATCACCACCGCCAGCCCCGGCACCTGCGACAGAAGAGGAAATCAGCGTCAGTGGTCGCGACCCCAGTCCGAAGCTTGGCGGCGGCGGCGGCGTGATTGGCTGGTCAGGGGGCAGGGGCAGTGGCAAGGGGCTCACGATGTTGTGGGCGGAGGAGAGCGCGGCGACCTCGGCGGCGATCTCCCGCCGGATTTCGGCGGCGATGGCCTTGCCGTCGATGATCTGCGCCATTGGGGTCGCACCAGATATTCTCTACCTCCTTTCAGTTCTCGCAGAGACGACGGCGTTCGTGGTCCGAGTGGCACGGGATGGAGACATGGATGGAGTGGTGTGCTCTGGGTTTAGATCTGCCTAGTTCGTTGGGCCTCCTGTATACGTGGGCTGTTCTGAGTTGGGCTGTGTGTAAGAAATCAGAAGAGAGATCTGTCTATACTGAAGAAGAAAAAATAGATATTCATATTTTTTTAACGAAAATTTCACAGATCTATTAATAATTATCAACAACAATATAAAAAAAATCTAAAAATAATAAAAAATTATAAATAGATCCATTAGCCATCTAGGATAGTTTGATTTTGGAATACTGAATCCCATTATCGGTTACTGTTTTTACATGTCAAATATAAGCTTATAATTTGGTACAATTGTCCTTGAAGAGTGGGGTTTTTTTCGAGGGAAAGCCATCACGATGCACTTTATTAATTCGGAATCAAAGATACATCATCTGCTAGTATAAAGAGAATAAAATCAGGAGGTTCCTCAATCCAGACAATTGATTGGGTACTCTTCGAGTGACTCTTTTTTTTCGTGCAACTAATTTTATTAGATGTCCTCGAAGAGATGAGACACATTTCCCGTTCTATGGAGATTGCAGACAATGACCGTGAGATTCAGCGTCCGCAGAAAGAATATCGGAGTATATAGCCTAAAATCACCACTTTTCTGTATTTTGTTTGCAAAACCATCTCTTATGTTTCGATCACAAAAAATCATCACACACACTATGGCAAGTTTGTTGCAATGTGCACTAAAACGAGATTGACACAAATTGACAGCGATTCTGATAAGCTGGGGCCTAGTCCACCTAAGCATATTATCTCTGACAGGCGGGTCCCACCGGTTAGAATCGCTATCAATTCATTGTCAATCTCGTTTTAGTGCACAATACAACAAACTTACCGCAATCTGGTGGTTTTTTGTGATTGAAACGTAAAACGGTGGGTTTCCAAAATTTATACAAGAAAGTAGTGGTTTTATGCTATATACTCGAAAACCATGCAATTAACTCTCTTTTACCCATATGAGGCCATAGGGCTTGGGTTGTTTATTATTTTAGCTAAATTCTACTGATTAAAAATCATCAACAACGGTATAAAGAGAAGCAAAAATTATAAATAAGTTATTGGACCACCTAGCAATGACTATAATCACTAGCGTCAGCTGAATGCACGCCGTCGTCCTCAACCCTCCATTAGGCCAAAGCTTGTCGTAGTAGAGCTTTTCGTATAGAGAGACGACAAGTCGTCGTGCTAAGGTCACAAAGGACCAGCGCACCCAAGCAGCAACCACGCCAATAATGACAACCATAGATCAAAAGAGACTAACTTGAAATCACACCAATAAACATGAAAATGGGTGGGATCACAGAAGATCTGCCGGACACACGACTCCACGCGTCCTCTATCAGCGCTAGATACACCACAAGGGTAGGGATAGAGGAGGGAGGACCTGACTTCAAAAGATTGGTCTATCTTAAGAGCATCTCTAACAGAAGCTGTATTTTAGCGTGCGACTTTTCGGGTTTTCAACGCCGTTTTAGGCTTTAACGCGCGCTAATTTTTTTGGTCCACCGAAAGCTGTATTTTGCCGCGCGAAAAAGTAGCGCTCCACCGGACGCTGTATTTTACAGCGCGCGCTGGCACAAACACAAAACACACATGTATATGCAATAGAACAACCGCAAAGAAGATCCATCATAAATGCTACAATTCCATGATATAGATAAATTCATCGACAACTCAAAAGCAAGTTTAACACACAAACAAGTTCCACACAAATTTAAGTTCTCACAAACATCATCAACCATCAACATCAAGCACCAACATCATCAAGCATCACCACCTTCCATGTCAATGCCATCTTCATTGCTTGGCCTCGGGATGTTGTTTTCTTCTTCCCATTGGAGACTTGGCCGATGTTGACATTACCCGTGGAATCTCCATAGGAATCACCACTAGATGGATCTACCATGGAGGCCATGAATCCACCCCGTGGTGCTCCCATGCCTCCATAGTTAATAATCGAGGTGGTGCACTCATGCCGCCGTAGCATCCAAAGCCTCTCGTAGGTGCTCCCATGCCACTCGTGCCACCATAACCGAAGCCTCCCATGCCGCCCATGCCACCCATGACACCCATGGCGCCCATGACGCCCATGGCACTAAAGCCTCCGAAGCCTCCCATCGATGGTGCAAAGGTAGATGCCATCATTCTTTTCTTTGCTAACACTTCATCACGACAAAGGGTGAAGTACTCCTTTTGTTGATTATCCATTTTAGATGTGTCCATGAGAAAGAGATCTTTCTCTTGCGCTGTTACTCGAGCATATTCCTTGATTATCCACAAGTATAGGGGTGTATCGCAGTACTTTCGATAAATAGGAGTGTCGATCCCAACGAGGAGCAGAAGGTGCTGAACAGTGGTATGGAGCAGGAAATCCCTATGAATACTTAGCAAACAGATTTTTAGTGGTTTTCTGATAAGACAACAAAACAAAGAGCAAGTAACAAAGGACAAACGCAGCAAGTGGCCCAATCCTTTCTTAGCAAAGGACAAGCCGATGGAAATACTTATAAAGACAAAACGTTCTCGAGGACACATGGGAATTCTGTCAAGTGCTTTCGCTTCAAATAGCTGAGTACTCTTCTTTGGTGTTGTAAGTGTTGTGTGGGTGAACCTGTGCTAATGTACCGACCTTACTTCGACTAATACATACTTGTGATTAAACCCCCTTCAAACATCCATAACTAAAGGAAAGTAATTAAGATATAAATCTAACCACAGCCTTAAACTCTGAGATCCTATGCTCCCTTATGCAATGGTGTCCTAACGGGGGTTCAGGTTTCTGTCACTCCGGCAACCCCACAATTAGTAGCCAAATACACAATGCATTCCCCTAGGCCCATAAATGGTGAAGTGTCATGTAGTTGACGTTCACATGACACCACTATAAGAATAGCACCACAACTTAAATACTAACCATTGAATAATAACTCAACACAGATCCACTAATAACAACATGACTTCTCCCATGTTCTTAAGAACTAAACGAACTACTCACAAGACATCATATGGATCAAGATCAAATATGATATGATAATGGATAACAATCTGAACATAAACAATAATCCAATGCCTCCACTCACAAGCATCAACTACAATAGTAATTAACACCGGGAAAGTTTCCCCTAAGAACTAAAGAAATATCCAACACAATTTTTACAGCGGGACGAAGTGGTGATGATGGTGCTGGTGGAGATGATGGTTTGGATGATGATGATGATCCCGATGAAACCTAGCTTGATGACGGTGTTGATGGCAACGATCTTCCCTCTCCGGGAAGGAATTCCCCCGGCAGAAATCTATCTGCCGGAGAGATCTTTCTCTCTCGATATTTTCCGCCCCCCAGAGGCAGCGGGGATCTATTTGTGGTTGCTCCCCGAGGCTTAGGGTTCCATAGGGAAGATATAGGCGAAGAGACGGAGTAAGGATCCGGGCAGGTGGGCCACACCTGCCCTAGGCAGTCAGGTGGGCCCGCGCCTGGGGGTGTGGGCCCCCTGCAGCCCTTCTTCGTCCCTCCTTCTGGCTTCCTCAATGTTCTGGAAAAATAATATTTTCCCATATTTTTCTGGTATTTTTCTAATCTTCGCGAAAATTGCATCAAACGCCCTCTTTTCCATCAGAATCCAGACTCCGGCAGTCCATCCTCCAAGAATCATCTAACATGCATAAACAGTGGAAAAGACATAAGCAATACCTCATAATAAGACAAATATCAATGAATAGAGGTAGATTATGGTATAGAAAGGTGATGCAAATTGGGCGTATCAACTCCCCCAAGCTTAGACCTTCGCTTGTCCCTAATCAAAAACTGAGCTCAGTAAACATGTCCACAGGTTTATGGAGTGAAGTGTCGATAAAAGAATACGAACAAGAAGCATCACACTTACCATTACACAACTCATAGAAGAAAGCAACTCACCATTATATAACTTAGCTTGCAACCAAGTACAACAGTCACAATAGAGATGCATAAAGATAAATCATCATTGTAATTGGCCAACTTGTTCTTGGTCAGAGAACACCCGACAAACAGTTTCACAAAAAGCTTTTTGTAGAAGTTTTACAACAGGAGAACTCTTTGTTCAAAAAGGTTTTTCATAAGTGAAGGCTTTCAAAGTAATACTCAATAGATAAGAGTCGTGTGCAAACAAGGAAGATAGAGAACATGGTTGAATAAATCACCATATGAATGCTTGAAACACAACAGCTCAAATGCTTACTGGAGATAGAGAGGAAGTAGGTTTACTGACTAAAACTGGTAAATAGGAGAAAGGTCCCTTTATAGAGGGTAGCAGGGATTACAAGTCATAAAGAGATTCCAAAAGATTATGCTACTTACTAGCTTTGAGCCCTCATTGCCCCTATCATAGGCATCTTGAGATGATTAAGGTTAAAGTACACAAAGATGGAGTATATGGTTGACGAAATATAAGTTGTCAATCTCATGTCCCTTGAATATGAGGGCCTCCTCATGCTACTCAACTTCAGGCTTAGGTAAGTTCTTGTCATTGTAAGTACATGCGTATCATAGAGAACCGCCAACGGGGTACCCCTTGCACATGGTACAAGAGCTTTCCCGTAACCAAAATGACAAGGCAAACAGACAATGAGCATCTCAGTGATCTTTTTATTTACCATGTGCATAGATTTTTATTGAGGATGCTTCATAGATAGCTCACTATGGTGATGCTGCAAGTTTCCAC
Source organism: Avena sativa (assembly GCA_916181665.1). Taxonomy (NCBI): domain Eukaryota; kingdom Viridiplantae; phylum Streptophyta; class Magnoliopsida; order Poales; family Poaceae; genus Avena; species Avena sativa. The sequence continues at coordinate 34,811,846 of OV702285.1, read as the reverse complement.
TATGATTAGGCATGGCTTAGGCTAGCGGCCCAGGCGTTTCTCTAACACAAAATACAAACTCCATGGAATTACAAGTTCCCTCTTTATTTCACACCGTTGACATCCATAGACAAAAGAGCATGATATCAACTGTGTACAGAGTACAAGTGCAATGTAGAAAACGTTCCCCGTGACAGCACGGTTCTGCTAATTCCAACGTATAGATGCAAGCATATACAACTTCGATGGCACAATGGTTCAAGTCTATTAGGGGCAAGAAAATAAGGTGTGCCATCGAGTTCGTGAGAGCTTTACTAACTAGTTTTCACATAACAAAATATTTTTTAATTCGAAAGGTAGATGAAGCTTGAGAATTTGCTTGGAATAGCAAAAGCTAATAGGTAGATATGGTGTACACAAATGGCAAAGGTTTTGGTTAAAGGGTTTGGAAACATGAGAAATATGCCTTCTCAAAACAGGGTTTTGGCTAGCAAGGCTGGGTAGCAAGCAAGAGAGTTGAAAGAAACAGGCAAACATACAAGTAATAAAGACAAACATGCAACCTTCCTTGAGGACACAAAAAAAATCTTAAATAAAGAATACTAAGCTTATGATCCAACAAGAAGCTCCTCCTCCCGTACGTACCCTCCTCCTCCCGCGTCGCTCCCGCGAGCGACCGAAGGAAACCCTACCGCCGCCGCCGGGCCGCCCCCTTCCGCTCCACCTGCCTCGCCGCCACCGGGACGCGCCGGTGGCAAAGCCGCTAGGCGTCGGTGGTGGCGAGGCTCCTCTTCTCCCCTGGTTCGCCAGATCTAGGCACGGGCCAAGATCGACGACCGGTGGCGGCGCACATGCATGGGGCGCGGCGGCGTACAGCTTGGTGGCGCGGCTCGGCGCGGTGGCGTCACCCTGCTGTGGCGAGGAGGGCTGCGTGGAGCGGAGGTTTCGTGATCGGAGCCGGCGGCTGCTGGACCGGGGCGGCGAGGGCCGTGGGCGGTGTTGGCCGAGATCTGGAGGAAGCGGCGGACGTGGTGCTGCAGGATGGAGGCGATGGCGCGCCCTTAGTGGCGGTGCTAATCCTACGTGCTCATCAGCACCGATGGTCGGCCTGCTTGATCCATTCTCCGGAAACCGGCCAATGGTGTGGGGATCGCTGTGTTGGATCCAATAAAGGAGGTGGTCCTTTGGTTTCTTTCGCACGAAGACGAAGATCTTTTTGATGTCTGCCCTCGTTTCTTTGGTCTGGAGAGACGGGTTCCGAAAGGCTCCGCCGGCGAACTCCCATGGGCGTATCATGCCTGGAGATTGCTGAACCGGAAGGTATTCGGTCGTGCGCACCTTGTTCTTATGGCCGTTTGGTTTCAGCGGGAGCGTTGCGAGCTCTGTTGTTTGTTCCCACCAAGTGCCATTCTTAGAGCCATGGTGAAGTCAGATGCAGAGAATGTCAGGAAAGCGGAAATATGAGGGTAACAATGGTGATTTTTGTTCTTGTGGCGATGGAGAACTGGCTGCGTGATCTAGGACACATTGCAGCGACTGTTGGTGCGGGAAGACAACACAGGGGGAGTTTCCAGTCTTACCTTACAGGGTGAAAATCCAAGGTCTGGCCTTAACTGGTTGTGCCTGGCAATGACCTTGTTGAAGGCATTGTTTTGTGAGCGAGGATGTTCTCCAGGGTGAAAACCTATGATCTTTGATCGGGCAACGATGACACTTGGGCACTGTTTCCTTCTTGAAGGCGTTGTTATTGGAGTGTAGGACTACTGGTGTTGTTCTGATGGTGTCACTGTCGCTGCTTTGAGGATTAGTTCTCTGTAGCGGGACTTTTCTTTTTTGTAATTCTTCTTTCTTTTTTCTGGGCTGTGTGCATCCGTAGGGCCGCTACGGCATGCGTTGTTGCAGAGGCTGGGTGTAATTGGTATCCCTGTGATATTAATATATACTCTTTTCCAAAAAAAATGATCCAACAAGAAAGAAAGTAAACAATACAAAATACATGTAAGCTTTTTTTCTCTTTTTTCTTTCAAATCTCAGAAAGTATTGCTACTGACCAGAACTCGGTTTGCCAAAACCAATTTAGATCCACTTGATGCTCCCAAAGTGATACCAATACTGATCAACAAGATCCATCATATAATAGAGATTGCAAACTAAAATAAGAAGTGCAAAAAGTAAAAGATGAAACTTCTCATTAATATTCCAATAAAGTCACTTACACCAAGGGATACATAGATAACCAACTAAAGGAGAGATACTTCCACATGCAAACCAAACTATAAGATAACCTCTCTACCAAATATACGAATCCACTAAAAAGGTAAAAGATAAAAGACAATGGTGGTGATACCGCGACACTCCCCCAAGCTTGGAACAAGCCAAGGGGATGCCAAACCTGATGATGAATTACTCCTTCGGTGGTGGTGGTGTTCTCTCGATAAGCTCCTCAATTAGTTTCCTTAACTCCTCAATCTCAAAGGTTAGGGTATGAATCAACTCTGAGTTTTGCTCAATGCAGCCCATGATCAATTCGGACCGAGGATCCCAGTCCTTATTATTCTTCCCCCACTCTTCCTTCTTAGAGTGTTCCTTCCCTGCAAAGTTAGAATGAGTGGTACAAGGAGGAGGTGTCTGTGGAGAGAGAATATGACATGGAGGTTTCCCTCCTGTGGATATCCGTGCTGTCCTCTTGAGCTTGATAGGTTTTTCCACCACTCCAATGCTCGCTACGGTAGTGCGGGTGTCCGGTTGCTTTTCCTCCTCCATGTATCCTTCATAACCTACCGAAATCTCTTCCTTCTTGGGTTTGCAAGGATCGTCTTCCTCGGTCTTCTTGCCTTTCTCGTTGGCGGAGACCATGGTGCTCTAAACTTGAGAAGTTTTCCTGACAGAAACAGATCGAAACGAAAACACAATGAGAACATGATGCACAAACCTCGGGGGATCCGGGGGGGGGGGGGGGGGGGTATATATTACAAAGTTTCAAAGCATAAGGAAGGTTATGACACGGAAACGAGGCGGAGTCAGAGTTCGGGGGTGGCACACGCCCTCTAGGAGCGGCCAGGCAGGGACCCGCGCCTGGGGTGGGTTTGTCCACCCTGGACTCTGTCTCCTCCTCTGTTCCGTCTCGTAACTTCCCTTATGTATTAAAAACATCAAAAATATAAAAACATTGGGGTTTCACGAACCTTCTGTTTTCACCACTTTTACCTATTCAAAGACGAACTCTGCAGACTCCTTTTCTCCTTCTCCTGGAAGTTTCCTTTTCTCACAAGGCAATACACAAGCTTCAATGGCAACATTAGTGTAAGAAAAAACAATTAACCTTTGGGTCCACACTTCAACTGAAATCCATCAAAACAAAGGCTTCTATATGAGGCAAATTCAAACGATAACAGAAATCTGTCAAAACAGACCAGCATGTAAAGATTGATTTTTTCGAAAACCTTATGTTGCTCAAATCAAAAAGTGCAGAACTAATGAAAGTTGGGCAGGAACTTGGAGAACAAGCTCAGAAAAATACAGCTCCATCTGATATACTGTGGTCTCTCACAAATTTTTATGGTGCAGCACAAAAATCTGTCCCAGGACAGCCACTTTTCACAACTCCTCTACTTCACAAAAGCAGTTGAACTTGACACAAAAACCAAAACAAAAAGGATAAGGAGCGGTTATTACAGGTAATAACTTCCAAGACTCGACAAAACTCTTGGGTTATCTCCCAACAAGTACTTTTTTTTATGCCTTTAAGTTAGGCCTGAAAGTTTCAAAGATGCTCACAAAGGAGATATAAATCTAGAGTGAAAAGAGCATCAAGAAGCAAATAACCAACACACTTGAGTCTAACCCACTTCCTATGCATGAGAGTAGCATGAGAAAATGAATTGTTGAAACAAAAAGCCACTAGCATAGGAAGACAAAACAAATGCAACTTCAAATCTTTCAACATAAAACGGGGAAACTTAACATTATTGAGATGCATAAAACCATGTTTCCCTCTCTCATAATAACTTTCAGTAGCACTTTGAATAAAGTTGACAATATAACTGTCACCGGCAACAACTTTATCATCTGAGTAAGCATACTTACAGTCACCAAAAAGAGGTCCAAGGTCATAAACCAGATCAATAGAAGCAAGTTGTTCCATCCTGAAATCTTTATTAGGCAAGCTGTTTTCACAAGGATCTTTAGAAAATTTGGAAAAGTTAAACTCATAAAAATCTCCATCGAACTTAGTTAAAACATTTTCCTTCTTACAATCAATAATAGCACCACAAGTGTTCAAGAAAGGTCTACCAAAAATGATAGGACAAGTTTTGCTAGCTGCTGAATTAAGCACTAGAAAATCAGCAGGATATTTAATCTTACCACAGAGAACCTCCACATATCTTACAATACCAATTGGGCAAATGGTTTCCTTATTAGCAAGGTGAATAACCACATCAATGTCTTCAAGCTCACAAGGACGAACTTCATGCATAATTTCCCTGTAAATCTCATAAGGAATAGCACTAGAACTAGCACCAATATCACATAAACCATAGTAGCAATGATCACCTATTTTAACAGAAAGCACAAGAACACTAGCTTTTCTAGATTTACTAGGATGAGAAATAATATTAGAAGCGTCTTCACAGAAGACAATATGCTCATCCTCTATATTGCTAGTGACAAGATCTTTCACAATAGCTACCACAGGTTCAACATTCAATTGCTCATCAGGCTCCACAGTTTTCTTAGTACCTTTATTATTTGCACTAATCATCATAGAATACTCCTTTACCTTGGCTGGGAAAGGTATTTTCTCAACATAAGGTTCAGGCACAATATGATTAGTAGTACAAACTTCAGCACTTCTAACAGGAACATGACTAACACCATCTTTATAAGGAGCATGGTACTTATTCCACTTCTTTTTGGAAATTTCTATGTAAGAGGCAAAGGCATTAAAACATTTTGCAAGAACTTGAGGATCAAGACCAAACTCATTACTAATATCACGGAAGTCATCAGTTCCCATAAAAGATTTAATACATTCATAATCATAGTTTATAGCTGACTTTCTTCCTTTGTCATTCTCCCAAGCTTCAGTGTTCTCTTGAATACGGTCTAGTAGATCCCATTTAGCTTCTTCCTTCATACGTGTGAATGATCTAGGACAAGAAGCATATAGTAAATCTTTATCATGAAGAGAGAGCCTAGCATAAAAGTTATTGGTAATAATATTGTTAGGGAGTTCATGAATAGGACATTTAAGCATTAGTAACTTCAATCTCCCCCAAGCTTGAGTTGTACTCTCTCCATCACGAGGCCAAAAGTTATATATCAGATTTCTATCCTTATGAATCTCACTGGGAGGATAAAATTTAGAATAAAAGAGAGATGCCATTTCCTCCCATTCCATGGATTGTCCATTCTTTAGCAGATTATACCATTCTTCAGCTCTCCCTTCAAGGATATAGAGAGTAATTTCTTCATCACCTGTTCAGTTGTGATAACTGCACAATTAAACAACCCGCATAATTCATGGATAAAATCAAGTGATCACCAGAATGGACAGTTCCATCCCCTAAATAATAATTATCCATAACACGGTCAACAATACTTGTAGGTATCTTAAAAGAATCTATCTCAACAGGTGGTGGTTTATCTACTACCCTAGCAGCGGTAGTAGTTTTCCCAAACATAAAACCAAGTGGGTTATCCATATTGGAAGCAAAGTAACAAGCAGTAACAAAAGCAATACTCATAGTAGAAGTTTCCTTTTACCAGTTCCACTCTTCAATAGCGCTTCACTCCCCGACAACGGCACCAAAAAATAGTCTTGATGACCCACAAGTATAGGGGGTGTATCGCAGTACTTTCGATAAATAGGAGTGTCGATCCCAACGAGGAGCAGAAGGTGCTGAATAGTGGTACGGAGCAGGAAATCCCTGTGAATACTTAGCAAACGGATTTTTAGTGGTTTTCTGATAAGGAAACAAAACAAAGAGCAAGTACCAAAGGACAAACACAGGAAGTGGCCCAATCCTTTCTTAGCAAAGGACAAGCCGGTGGAGATACTTATAAAGACCAAACGTTCTCGAGGACACATGGGAATTCTGTCAAGTGCTTTCGCTTCAAATAGCTGAGTACTCTTCTTTGGTGTTGTAAGTGTTGTGTGGGTGAACCTGTGCTAATCTACCGACATTACTTGGACTAATACATACTTGTGATTAAACCCCCTGCAAACATCCGTAACTACAGGAAAGTAATTAAGATATAAATCTAACCACAGCCTTAAACTCTGAGATCCTACGCTCCCATATGCAATGGTGTCCTAACAGGGGTTCAGGTTTCTGTCACTCTGGCAACCCCACAATTAGTAGCCAAATGCACAATGCATTCCCCTAGGCCCATAAATGGTGAAGTGTCATGTAGTCGATGTTCACATGACACCACTAAAAGAATAGCACCACAACTTAAATACTAACCATTGAATAATAACTCAACACAGATCCACTAATAACAACATGACTTCTCCCATGTCCTCAAGAACTAAACGAACTACTCACAAGACATCATATGGATCAAGATCAAAGATAATATGATAATGGATAACAATCTAAACATAAACAATAATCCAATGGTTCCACTCACAACCATCAACTACAATAGTAATTAACACCGCGAAAGTTTCCCCTAAGAACTAAAGCAGTATCCAACACAATTGTTACAGCGGGACAGAGTGGTGATGATGGTGCTGGTGGAGATGATGGTGTGGATGATGATGACGATCCTGATGAAGCCTAGCTTGATGACAGTGTTGATGGCGATGATCTTCCCTCTCCAGGAAGGAATTCCACCGACAGAAATCTGTCTGCCGAAGAGATCTTTCTCTCTCGGTGTTTTCCGCCCCTAGAGGCGGCGGAGATCTATCTATGGTCGCTCCCCGAGGCTTAGGGTTCCGTAGGGAAGATATAGGTGAAGGGGCAGAGTCAGGAGCCGGACAGGTGGGCCACACCTGCCCTAGGCGCGGGGTCAGGTGGGCCCGCGCCTAGGGGGTGTGGGGTCCCTGCGGCCCTTCTTCGCCCCTCCTTTTGGCTTCCTCAATCTTCTAGAAAAAAAATATTTTCCCATATTTTTCTGGTACTTTTTTCTGATCTTCGCGAAATTGCATCAAAACGCCCTCTTTTCCATCAGAATCCAGACTCCAACAGTCCATCCTCCAAGAATCATCCAACATGCATAAATATTGGAAAATACATAAGCAATACCTCATAATAAGACAAATATCAATGAATAGAGGTAGATTATGATATAGAAAAGTGATGCAAATTGGGCGTATCATTCCTCCATAGCTATCTTCTTCTCCTCCATAGCTAGCCTCCTCTCCTCGGCCGCTGACACCTTGGCCATATCCAACCTCTTGTCCTCGGCGTATTCCTTGTGTGCATTCACCATAGCCTCCATAGCTCTCTTTATGTCATAATCTCCGGACTTCTTCCGCTTCAATTCTTTTGCTCACTTCACTCTGATAGGTCTTTTGGGCCTTGTCACCGAGCTTGGAGTCGGACTTCTATTCACACCATCACTTGATGCCTCTGTTGGAGATATGCCCTAGAGGCAATAATAAATATAGTTATTATTATATCTTTGTGTTTATGATAAATGTTTACATTCATGCTATAATAGTATTAACAAGGAAACATTAATACTTGTGTGATTTGTAAACTTAAATTGAAGTCCCTATTAAAGCCTCTATATAATACTAGCTTGTTGGTTAATAAATGATTGTGGTTTCCCTATCATGAACATTGAGATGTTATTAACAACAAGATCATATCGTTAGGAGAATGATATGATGGACATACTCCTATAGATAAGCGTAGCATAAAGATCAAGTCATTTTAATAGTTCAATTGCTATATGCTTTCTGATACATAGTAACCTAATTCCTTTGACCATGAGATCATGCATATCACCTTTACCGGATGGATGCTTTGATGACATCAAACACCACACCGTAACTGGGTGGCTATAAAGGTGGCATTGAGTGTTCGGAAAGTATTGGTTGAGACACATGGATCAAGAGTGGGATTTGTCCATCCATATGACAGATAGATATACTCTGGGCCCTCTCGGTGAAATGTCATCCAATTAGCTTGCAAGCATGTGACTGGCTCACAAGGGATCACATATCACGGGAATGAGAAAAGAGTACTTATCAGTAACGAGGTTGAACTAGGTATGCAGAGATACCGACGATCATAACCTCGGATAAGTAAACTATCGTGAGACAAAGGGAAATTGGTATCGTATGTAAGTGGTTCATTCGATCGCAAAGTAATCGTAGAAATATATGGGAGCCATATGAATTTCCAGATTCCTCTATTGGTTATTGTTCGGAGAAGTGTCTCGATCATGTCCGCATAATTCACGAACCGTAGGGAGACACACTTAAGGATTCAACATTGTTTGAGTAGTTATGGAATGATGAGAAAGAGACCGAATGTTTTTAGGAGTCTCGGATGGGATCCGGGATATCACGAGGAGATCTGGAATGGTCCGGAGAATAAGATTCATATAAGGAAAGTCCTGTTTCGGAGTTGGGGAATGGTTCCGGTGTTTTCATCGGGAATGTTCTAGAAGGTTCCGGAATGTCTGGCACTCCGTAGTGGAAGGGTACATGAATGTGTTATATCAAGTTTGTATGATTGCATCATGTACTAGGTGTCATCACTGAACAAAATAAAGGGTTTAATCAAATCCTAGTTTGAAAAAGTCAAACGCCAATTTGAAAGTCAAACGGCTAATTTTGGGAAGTGGAGAGGGAGGTGGAAACCGAGTTGGGGAGGAGTTCCTCCCCTCCACCGCCGGCCCACCTTGAAGCCGAGTTGGGGAGGGACTCCCCTCCCCTTGGCCGGCCCCTCCACCTATAAAAGGAGGGGCAGGGCTCCCCTCCTAGACACCCAACACCTCCACCTCTAAACCCTAGCCGCCGGCGCCGCCCTAGGGCAAACCGCCGCCGCCTAGCAACCCTAGCCGCCGTCCAAGCCTCCTCCTCGGCGTGTCTAAACCCTAGATCGTTGAGGGCTCTCTCATAGTCCACCATACTCGCTCCGGCTTAAGGCGAAGCCCTGCGAGATCTCCCCTCTACTTCCGGTACCACGCCGTTGTGCTGCCGGAATCGCGAGGAGAGTGCTACAACCTCCGCTGCCTGCTGGAACAAGGGAGAGGAAGGTCTTCGTCGAGTACTGAACGTGTGACCGACTGCGGGAGCGCTGCCGGAACGCAGCGCCGGAAGGATCGTCTACGCGATCTTGAGATCGGGAAGAGTACGACTACATCACCCACGAGAATCCGCTCTCGTTAAACACTTTGGAATCTTCGAGGGTGAGTTATTCCATCGACTCGTTGCTACAATCTAGTAGATAGATCTTGGCTTGTTTGTTTGTATGCGTTAGAATTTTTTTTGTTTTCCATGCTACGAAACCCTACAGTGGTATCAGAGCCGTGTCTATATGTAGATCTGTTGCACGAGTAAAACATAATGGTCATTGTGGGCATTGATGCTGTTATTGTCGATTGCTTCTTATGTACTTTGCATCTTGCGGGATGTTGGGATGAAGCGGCTTGGGCTAACCTTACATGACATCGTTCATGAGACTTGCTCTAGCTTGACATGCAACTTGTATTGCATAAGTGGCTTTGCGGGTGCCTGTTTCTCCTAGCATAGTTAAGATCCAATTTACAACGGGTGATTAACAATACTAGTATCAATGTTGTGGTTCATGTTCGTAAGTTAGACCGACACTTATTGAAAGCCCCAAACCACGTAAAACATGCAAAGAAAGTAGAGGCGTCTAACTTTGTTTTGCAGGGGTGTGCAGTGATGTGATATGGCCATGATTGTGATTATATTTGATGTATGCAATGATCCTTATTGTAAGTTGGCAACCGGCAGGAGCCATATGGTTGTCTTTAATTTATTTTAAGACCCGCGTGTCTATTCAAAGTAGTTGTAATAGTTGAAGCCGGTGGACGACAACCATGGAGAAGCGTCATTGACCTTGATGCAATGCCGGTGATGATGGAGATCATGTTCGTGCTTGAAGATGGAGATCGGAAGCACAAAGAAGAAAGGCCATATCATATCACATATTATGAATTGCATGTGATGTTAATCCTTTATGCATCTTGTATTGCTTAGTTAACGACGGTAGCATTATAAGATGATCCCTCATGCACATGAATTTCAAGTCATAAAGTGTTCACCCTTAGTTAGCACCGTTGCTAAAGCTTGTTGTTTCGAAGCACCACGTGATGATCGAGTGTGTTAGATTCCGCAAGTGTATACAACGTGAGCAAGCCAGATTTGCTCATGCGGAAGCTAAGGTTTGATCTTGACGAGCCTAGCATGTACAGACATGTCTCGGAACACGGATCACCGAAAGGTAAAGCATGAATCATATAGTAGATATGATGAACATGTCAATTGTTCGCCATTGAAACTATATCAACTCTCGTGATGATCGGTGTTGATGTGGTGGATTTTGTTCGTGTGATCACTAAAACAATGTGAGGGATATTGTTTTGAGTGGGAGTTCACCTAGATTAATTTAACTATTAATTAGAACTCAATTTGTCATAAACTTAGTCTAAACTATTGCAAATATGTTGTAGATCAATGGCGGCCCCTACCATCAATTTTAATGCGTTCCTAGAGAAATAAAAGTTGAAAAACAATGGAAGCAACTTCGCGGATTGGTTCCGCAATTTGAGGATTGTCCTCACAGCTGGTAATTTGACCTATGTGCTGGATGCACCGCTGGGTGACCCGCCTGCAGCTGATGCTGCCGACGAAGTAAAGAATGTTTGCCTTGCTCGGAAGACTCAGTACTCCACAGTTCAGTGTGCTATCTTGTATGGTTTTGAATCGGAGCTTCATAAAAGGTTTGAGAATTCAGACCCACATGATATTGTCCGTGATCTAAAATTGATCTTTGAGACTCACGCGGAAATTGAGAGCTATGAGGCTTCTGAAAAGTTCTTTAACTGCAAGATGGAAGAGGGCAGCTCCGTCAGTGAGCATGTGCTTAAGATGTCTGGGCACGCAAACAAACTTCAAAGCTTGGGTATAGTGATTCCTAATGCTTTGGGGATTTACCGTGTCCTCCAATCACTACCACCAAGTTACAAGAACTTTGTGATGAACTACAATATGCAAAACTTGAACAAGCAGTTGCCAGAACTGTTTGCTATGTTGAAATCTGCAGAAGTGGAGATCAAGAAAGAGCACCAAGTGTTGATGGTCAATAAGACCACCAAATTCAAGAAAGGCAATTCTAAGCAAAAGGAACACTTCAAGAAGGGTGGTAAGAAAGTTACCGCGCCGACGAAGAAAACCAGGGCTGGACCTAAGCCTGATACTGAGTGCTTTTACTGCAAGGGAGAAGGTCACTGGAAGCGGAATTGCCCAAAGTACTTGGCGGATTTGAAGAACGGCAACATCAAGAAGAAAGGTATATCTGATATACATGTTATTGATGTGTATCTCACTAGTACTCTCAGTAGTGCCTGGGTATTTGATACTGGTTCGGTTGCTCATATTTGTAACTCGAAACAGGTGCTGCAGAATAAATGGAAGCTAGCGAAGAACGAGGTGACGATGCGTGTGTGAAACGGATCAAAGGTTGATGTGATTGCGGTCGGCACGCTACCCCTTCATCTACCATCGGGATTAGTTTTATACTTAAATAATTGTTATTTGGTGTCTGCGTTAAGCATGAACATTATATCGGGATCTTGTTTATTGCGAGACGGTTACTTGTTTAAGTCCGAGAATAATGGTTGTTCGATTTATATGAGTAATATGTTTTATGCACATGCACCTTTGATAGATGGTCTATTCTTATTGAATCTCGATAGTGGAAATACACATATTAATAACATTGAGGCTAAACGTTTGAAATCGAGCGATAACTCGACCTATATGTGGCACTGTCGTCTTGGTCACATTGGAGTGAAGCGTATGAAGAAACTCCATTCTGATGGACTTCTTGAATCACTTGATTTTGAATCACTTGAAAGATGCGAAGCATGTCTGATGGGTAAAATGACTAAGACTCCATTTTCTGGTATGATGGAGCGAGCTACGGACTTATGGGAAATCATACATACCGATGTATGTGGTCCAATGAGTGTAGCATCGCGCGGTGGTTATCGTTATGTTCTTACCTTCACGGATGACTTGAGTAGATATGGGTATATCTATTTCATGAAACATAAGTCCGAAACTTTCAAGAAGTTTAAGGAATTTCAAAGTGAGGTAGAGAATCAACGTAACAAGAAGATTAAATTTCTACATTCTGATCGTGGAGGTGAATATCTAAGTTACGAGTTTGGCGAGCATTTGAAGAAATGCGGAATACTTTCACAATTGACATCGCCGGGAACACCACAACGTAATGGTGTGTCTGAACATCGTAATCGAACTCTCTTAGATATGGTTCGTTCTATGATGTCACTTACAGATTTACCGCTATCATTTTGGGGTTATGCATTAGAAACAGCCGCATTCACTTTAAATAGGGCACCATCTAAATCCGTTGAAACGACACCGTATGAATTATGGTTTGGGAAGAAACCTAAATTGTCGTTCCTTAAAGTTTGGGGTTGCAAAGCCTATGTAAAGAAGTTACAGCCGGACAAGCTTGAGCCCAAAGCGGAAAAATGTGTCTTCATAGGATACCCGAAGGAAACTATTGGGTATACCTTCTATCATAGATCCGAGGGCAAAATCTTCGTTGCCAAGGGGATCCTTTCTAGAGAAGGAATTTCTCTCGAAAGAAGTGACTGGAAGGAAAGTAGAACTCGACGAGGTTATCGAACCTTCTCTCGAAATTGCGAGTAGCGCAGCACCGGAAGAAGTTCCTGTGGTGCCTGCACCAATAAGAGAGGAAGCTAATGATGATGATCATGAAACTTCGGTTGTAGTTGCTACAGAGCCTCGCAGGTCAACGAGAACTCGTACCACTCCAGATTGGTATGATCCCGTTATGAGTGTCATGTTGGTGGACAACACCGATGACCCTGCGACATATGAGGAAGCGATGATGAGCCCAGATTCCAATAAATGGCAAGAAGCCATGAAATCCGAGATTGTATCCATGTACGAAAACCAAGTATGGACTTTGGTGGACTTACCGGATGGCCGGAAGGCTGTCGAGAATAAATGGATTTTCAAGAAGAAAACAGATGCTGATGGTAATGTTACTGTCTATAAAGCTCGACTTGTCGCAAAGGGGTTTCGACAAATTCAAGGAGTTGACTACGATGAGACTTTCTCACCTGTAGTGAAGCTAAAGTCTGTGAGGATTATGTTAGCAATCGCTGCATATTATGATTATGAGATATGGCAGATGAATGTCAAAACAGCATTCCTCAATGGAGACATTGATGAAGAGTTGTATATGATGCAACCCAAAGGTTTTGTCGATCCTAAAGATGCTAACAAGGTATGCAAACTTCAATGGTCCATCTATGGATTGAAGCAAGCATCCCGAAGTTGGAATCAACGTTTTGATAAGGTGATCAAAAGTTTTGGTTTTATACAAACTTATGGAGAAGCTTGTATTTACAAGAAAGTGAGTGGGAGCTCTGTAGCATTCTTAATACTATATGTAGATAACATATTGTTGATTGGGAATGATGTGGACCTTCTTAATAGTGTCAAGGAATATTTGAATAATAGTTTTTCAATGAAGGATCTTGGCGAAGCAGCTTACATATTAGGCATAAAGATTTATAGAGATAGATCAAGACGCCAAATATCATTGTCACAAAGTACATATTTGGACAAAGTTCTAAAGAGGTTTGGAATGGAAGATAGCAAGAAAGGGTTCTTGCCCATGTTGCCCAATACGACCTTGAGTAAAACTCAAAGTCCGACATCGGCAGAAGATAGAGAAAGGATGAGTAATACTCCCTATGCCTCAGCCATAGGATCTCTAATGTATGCCATGCTATGTACTAGACCCGACATTGCATATGATGTTAGTTTAACTAGCAGATATCAAAGTGATCCAGGAGTGGATCATTGGACAGCGGTCAAAAACATCCTTAAGTACTTGAGAAGAACTAAGGATATGGTTCTTTCTTATGGAGGTGATGAACAGCTCTTGTTAATGGTTACACCGATGCTAGTTGGAACACCGATCCGGATAATTCTAAATCACAATCTGGATACGTATTTATTTTGAATGGTGCAGCAGTTAGCTGGAGGAGTGCAAAGCAAAGCGTTGTGGCGAGATCTTCAACTGAATCGAAATACATGCCTGCTTCGGAGGCTTCACAAGAAGCGATATGGATGAAAGAGTTCATTACAGAGCTGGGTGTGGTTCCTAGTGCGCTGGACCCAATGTCTATCTACTATGATAACATGGGAGCCATAGCCAATGCGCAAGAACCAAGGTCACACAAGAAGCTGAAGCACATCAAGCTACGTTTTCACGCTATTCGAGAACATGTCCAAGATGGGGACATAAAGATTTGCAAAGTACACACAGATCTGAATGTGGTGGATCCGTTGACTAAACCTCTCCCGAGGGCAAAACATGACCAGCACCAAACTGCCATGGGTGTTCGGTATATTACCATGTAATCTAGATTAGATGACTCTAGTGCAAGTGGGAGACTGTTGGAGATATGCCCTAGAGGCAATAATAAATATAGTTATTATTATATCTTTGTGTTTATGATAAATGTTTACATTCATGCTATAATAGTATTAACAAGGAAACATTAATACTTGTGTGATTTGTAAACTTAAATTGAAGTCCCTAGTAAAGCCTCTGTATAATACTAGCTTGTTGGTTAATAAATGATTGTGGTTTCCCTATCATGAACATTGAGATGTTATTAACAACAAGATCATATCGTTAGGAGAATGATATGATGGACATACTCCTATAGATAAGCGTAGCATAAAGATCAAGTCATTTTAATAGTTCAATTGCTATATGCTTTCTGATACATAGTAACCTAATTCCTTCGACCATGAGATCATGCATATCACCTTTACCGGATGGATGCTTTGATGACATCAAACACCACACCGTAACTGGGTGGCTATAAAGGTGGCATTGAGTGTTCGGAAAGTATTGGTTGAGACACATGGATCAAGAGTGGGATTTGTCCATCCATATGACAGATAGATATACTCTGGGCCCTCTCGGTGAAATGTCATCCAATTAGCTTGCAAGCATGTGACTGGCTCACAAGGGATCACATATCACGGGAACGAGAAAAGAGTACTTATCAGTAACGAGGTTGAACTAGGTATGCAGAGATACCGACGATCATAACCTCGGATAAGTAAACTATCGTGAGACAAACGGAAATTGGTATCGTATGTAAGTGGTTAAATTCGATCGCAAAGTAATCGTAGAAATATGTGGGAGCCATATGAATTTCTAGATTCCTCTATTGGTTATTGTTCGAAGAAGTGTCTCGATCATGTCCGCATAATTCACGAACCGTAGGGAGACACACTTAAGGATTCGACGTTGTTTGAGTAGTTATGGAATGATGAGAAAGAGACCGAATGTTGTTCGGAGTCTCGTATGGGATCCGGGATATCACGAGGAGATCCGGAATGGTCCGGAGAATAAGATTCATATAAGGAAAGTCCTGTTTCGGAGTTGGGGAATGGTTCCGGTATTTTCATCAGGAATGTTCTAGAAGGTTCCGGAATGTCCGGCACTCCGGAGGGGAAGGGTACATGAATGTGTTATATCAAGTTGGTATGATTGCATCATGTAATAGGTGTCATCACTGAACAAAATAAAGGGTTTAATCAAATCCTAGTTTGAAAAAGTCAAACGCCAATTTGAAAGTCAAACGGCTAATTTTGGGAAGTGGAGAGGGAGGTGGAAACCGAGTTGGGGAGGAGTTCCTCCCCTCCACCGCCGGCCCACCTTGAAGCCGAGTTGGGGAGGGACTCCCCTCCCCTTGGCCGTCCCCTCCACCTATAAAAGGAGGGGCAGGGCTCCCCTCCTAGACACCCAACACCTCCACCTCTAAACCCTAGCCGCCGACGCCGCCACCTCCTGCTGCCGCCGCCGCCCTAGGGCAAACCGCCGCCGCCGCCTAGCAACCCTAGCCGCCGGCCAAGCCTCCTCCCTGGCGTGTCTAAACCCTAGATCGTTGAGGGATCTCTCATAGTCCACCATACTCGCTCCGGCTTAAGGCGAAGCCCTGCGAGATCTCCCCTCTACTTCCGGTACCACGCCGTTGTGCTGTCGGAATCGCGAGGAGAGTGCTACAACCTCCGCTACCTGCTGGAACAAGGGAGAGGAAGGTCTTCGTCGAACAAGGGAGAACAAGGAAACATTAATACTTGCGTGATTTGTAAACTTAAATTGAAGTCCCTAGTAAAGCCTCTTCATAATACTAGCTTGTTGGTTAATAAATGATTGTGGTTTCCCTATCATGAACATTGAGATGTTATTAACAACAAGATCATATCGTTAGGAGAATGATATGGTGTACATACTCCTACAAATAAGCGTAGCATAAAGATCAAGTCATTTTAATAGTTCAATTGTATATGCTTTCTGATACATAGTAACCTAATTCCTTCGACCATGAGATCATGCATATCACCTTCACCGGAAGGATGCTTTGATGACATCAAACACCACACCGTAACTGGGTGGCTATAAAGGTGGCATTGAGTGTTCGGAAAGTATTGGTTGAGACACATGGATCAAGAGTGGGATTTGTCCATCCATATGACAGATAGATATACTCTGGGCCCTCTCGGTGAAATGTCATCCAATTAGCTTGCAAGCATGTGACTGGCTCACAAGGGATCACATATCACGGGAACGAGAAAAGAGTACTTATCAGTAACGAGGTTGAACTAGGTATGCAGAGATACCGACGATCATAACCTCGGATAAGTAAACTATCGTGAGACAAAGGGAAATTGGTATCGTATGTAAGTGGTTCATTCGATCGCAAAGTAATCGTAGAAATATGTGGGAGCCATATGAATTTCCAGATTCCTCTATTGGTTATTGTTCCGAGAAGTGTCTCGATCATGTCCGCATAATTCACGAACCGTAGGGAGACACACTTAAGGATTCGACGTTGTTTGAGTAGTTATGGAATGATGATTAAGAGACCGAATGTTGTTCGGAGTCTCGGATGGGATCCGGGATATCACGAGGAGATCCGGAATGGTCCGGAGAATAAGATTCATATAAGGAAAGTCCTGTTTCGGGGTTGGAGAATGGTTCCGTTGTTTTCATCGGGAATGTTCTAGAAGGTTCCGGAATGTCCAGCACTCCGGAGGGGAAGGGTACATGAATGTGTCATATCAAGTTGGAATGATTGCATCATGTACTAGGTGTCATCGCTGAACAAAATAAAGGGTTTAATCAAATCCTAGTTTGAAAAGTCAAACGCCAATTTGAAAAGTCAAACGGTTGTTTTGGAAAGTGGAGGGGAAGTAGGAAACCTACTTGGGGAGGAGTTCCTCCCCTCCACCGCTGGCCCACTTGGAAAACCGAGTTGGGGAGGGACTCCCCTCCCCTGGCGCGCCCCCTCCACCTATATAAGGAGGGGCAGGGCTGCCCCTCCAAGTACACAACACCTCCACCCGCAAACCCTAGCCCCGGCGCCGCCACCTCCTGCTGCCGCCGCCTCCTAGCTAAACCCTAGCCGCCGGCCTAGCTCCTCCTTGGTGCTTCTAAACCCTAGATCACCGAGGGTCTCTCTCATAGTCCACCATACTCGCTCCGGCTTAAGGCGAAGCCCTGCGAGATCTCCCCTCTACTTCCGGTACCACGCCGTTGTGCTGCCGGAATCGCGAGGAGAGTGCTACAACCTCCGCTGCCTGCTGGAACAAGGGAGAGGAAGGTCTTCGTTGAGTACCGAACGTGTGACCGACTGCGGAAGCGCTGCCCGAACGCAGCGCCGAAAGGATCGTCTACGCAATCTTGAGATCGGGAAGAGTACGACTACATCACCCACGAGAATCCGCTCTCGTTAAACACTTTGGAATCTTCGAGGGTGAGTTATTCCATCGACTCGTTGCTACAATCTAGTAGATAGATCTTGGCTTGTTTGTTTGTATGCGGTGGAAATTTTTTGTTTTCCATGCTACGAAACCCTACACTCCCTTTCCTCAATTTTTCTTTCTTGGTTTTCTTGTCGTTGCCTCTAAATAGATTTTGGGAAACGGTGAGCTACATACACAAAGAGGACAAATTAGGCACAAAAAATTACATATTTGACATATGAAATATCAACGAAAACACAACTCGCCCTATCAAAGTTGCCGTATCCAATTGGATTCAATTCATCCACGTGTTTTTGAACCCCCGCCCATTTTTGGCAATCGGAATTAATCACTCCCCAACGAGAACGGAGAGACCTCTCCGTGCGCTCAATGCCAATTGTATTATCACCATCAAAATACTCCTTGATGCGCACCCAATATGTCTCTCTTGATTGATAGGCGCCAACCGTTGGATCCATGCCAACATTGCGCCATGCCTTGCATAGAAGTTTGTCCTCTTCCGTTGTGTAATTGGTGGCTCTTGCTCCTCCTTGAGGTTGTACCAAACCTTTGTTGAGTGCAGCAACACTTCATTGGGAGACCCCAAGAGGAAGGTCTGATGCAGTTCAGCAGGCAAGTTTCCCTCAGTAAGAAACCAAGGTTATCGAACCAGTAGGAGGAAGGAAACGCCCCAAAGGTGCTGCAAGCAACATGGAGACCTGCACAACACAAACTCAAGACTTTGCCCCAACGAATCAGTGAGGTTGTCAAGCTCACCGATTTGCTGTAACAAAGGATTAAACATATGGTGTGGAAGGTAATGGTTTGCAGCAAGTAAACAAGTAATAGTGGAAGATGTATCAATGGTAAAGATTGGACCGGGGTCCATAGTTCACTAGAGGTGCTCTCCTTAGATAAACAACATGGCATGCAAGGTAAACAAATTACAGCAGGGCAATTGACAGGAACTGAGCAAGGCATATCAATGCAATACCAGACAAAAAGATCCTATGAGATTCGATTGGGCAATACAACAATATACATAGACCGCCATCCAACTGCATCTATGACTAGAAGTCCACCTTCAGGTTATCATCTGAACCCCCTCTAGTATTAAGTTGCAAGCAACAGACAACTACTTTAAGCAAAGTGTGTAAGATAAACAATCAACTTGTCCATGAACAAGAGACCGTTGTTTTCTCCCTAGTATCAACAACCGATCTACAACCGAAGAGATTCATGTCACTTCCCTTGGAAACTAGAGGCATGAACCCACTATCGAGCATAAATACCCCCTCTTGGAGTCACTAGCAACTACTTGGCCAAGATAGCTACTAACAACGGAGAGCATGCAAGATCACAAACAACATAGACATGATAGAACCATAAAGACAAAACCATTAATCAATCTGACATAGTAATCTCAATATCCATTGGATCCCCGCAAACACAACATGCATGATTACAAATAGATTAGATCTTGATCATGAACGGAGCTCACAAGATCTATACATGAAAGCACAAGGAGGAGATACAACCATCTAGCTACTACATGCACCCATAGTCCAAGGTGGAACTACTCACGCATCATACCAGAGAGAAGGCCTCCGGGATGATCTCCCCACCAGCAGGGTGCCGGGAAGAACTTCAGATCCCCCCGATCTAGGGACGACAGTGGCGGCGGCTACAGAAGGTTTCGTGGAGTTTTTATTGGGTACTTAGGGTTTCTGCATCGAGGGCTTCTTATAGGCAAAGAGGCGAGACTGGGAGGCGGCCAGGGGGCCCACACCCTACCCAGGGAGGCGGCAGGGCCCACCCGCGCCTAGGGGGGTCTGGACACCCTGGTTCGCGTCTCCGTCTCATCTTATGGATTCGTGTCCCTCACGGTAAAATATTGACTTTGGCTTTTGTCCTGTCCAATTCCGAGAATATTGATTTTCTGCCTTTCTGGAACCAAAAACAGAAGAAAACAGGCAACTGGCACTGCGGCAACTTGTTAATAGGTTAGTTCCAGAAAAGATATAAAAACACCTCAAAGTGTAGAAAAAGCAAAGCAAAGTAGATACTAAACAAACATGGAGCATCAAAAATTATAGATACGTTTCCGACGTATCAAGCATCCCCAAGCTTAACTCCTGATCGTCCTCAAGTAGGTAAGTGATAAAAAGAATAATTTTTGAGGTGACATGCACCATCAAAACCAAGATCAAACCATTTGCAAGCATTGAAAGCTGAGATCAAAGAACTCTAAACATGTGCATGAAAGATGGAGTTCTAACAATAGGACATAGTAACTATGCATGGAACATGAAAGGCTACAAACAAAGATCATGAATAGCATGCATTGAAAAACGTTTGTTTGTTTCACATACTGAAAACATAGCATAGTGGCATTCAGCTTGTCCCTCATAGAGTAGCAAATAGATGCATAGGACACCTTCAAAGTTCACAAGGGTGACTAGAAACAAGTAGCACAAGAATAAGTAATATCAGAATATGCATCAATCAATAAGTTTTGGGACACTGCACACAGAATGACAACTATGCTCTCTTAATGGTGCCTAAAGATGGAAGGTGGAGACTCAAATAATGGTGTAAGAAAGGCCCTTCACAAAGGGAAGCAGGGATTTCAAGTTTTAAAAAGAGCTTCCAAAAATTATGGTACTTGTTAGCTTTCAGCCCTCATTGCCCCTATCATAAGCATCTTGAAGTGATTAAGGTTAAAGTGAACAAAGATGGAGTATATGCTTGACAAAGTATAAGTTAGCAATTTCAAGTCCCTTGAATACAAGGGACACAGCTCATGCTACTCAACTTCAGTCACCTGTAAGTTCTTGTCACTGTAAGTATGTGAATATCATAGAGAACCGCCAACGGGGTACCCCTTGCACATGGTACATGAGCTATCCCATAACCAAAATGACAAGGCAATCAGACAATGAGCATCTCAGCAATCTTTTTATTTACTATATGCATAGCTTTTTATTGAGGATGCTTCATAGATAGCTGACTATGGTGATGCTGCAACTTTCCACCATGATTAGGCATGGCTTAGGCTAGCGGC
This sequence comes from Avena sativa, assembly GCA_916181665.1. Taxonomy (NCBI): domain Eukaryota; kingdom Viridiplantae; phylum Streptophyta; class Magnoliopsida; order Poales; family Poaceae; genus Avena; species Avena sativa. The sequence continues at coordinate 34,790,757 of OV702285.1, read as the reverse complement.
CTAGGCGTTTCTCTAACACAAAATACAAACTCCATGGACTTACAAGTTCCCTCTTTATTTCACACCGGTGACATCCATAGACAAAAGAGCATGATATCAACTGAGTACAAAGTACAAGTGCAATGTTGAAAACGTTCACCGTGACAGCACGGTTCTGCTAATTCCAACGTATAAGTCCAAGCATATACAACATAGATGACACAATTGTTCAAGTTTATTAGGGGCAAAGAATATAAAGTGTGCCATCAAGTTTGTGAGGGCTTTAATCACTAAGTTTTCACATAATAAAATAGTTTTTAATTGGAAGATAGCTGAAAACAAGAATATACTTGGAATGGTGTAACACACCATGCATATGAATTTATAGTGGACACTTTGGAATAACTTGGTTTCTTGGGAGTTGGAAGCATGAGTAGAGCTTACACATACAAGTGGAGGCTAGCAAAAGACTGGGAGCAACCAACTAAGAGAGCATAATGGCCATAATCATGCAGAGCAACAAAGCATTACTAATCAAATCATAGAGTGGTACTACCAGTCAAGTACTAAATGATCATAGAGGCTATGGTGACTTGTCATAGTCATAACATGGTGTAAACATGTGTCAAGTCAACCCAAAAAGCATCAAAGGAGAATACCACAATACTATGCTTTTGCATGCTAAAACAACGCATCATTTCTTCAAGGCACACTAAGCAATCCCAATTGTTTGGAACAAGACATGCTACAACAATAATCACTAAGCATAAGGTCAAAACAACACCTAGCATGTCATGCTAAAGTCTAAGTCACAGTCAATGCAAGCTTCTCTTGCACTTACAAGCTAGAACTTCCTACTCCTTTCCAACACCAAGCAACTTATTTGCAAAACAACATAGTGATAATGGGGGTCCAAACTACTTTATTCAAGCAAACTAAACAACCTAAGCAAAGCAAATGAAAACTAAGACGCTCCAAGAACAACACAACAGTGCATGAAACAATAAAAACGAAGTGTCTAGACACACCTGGGCTTTTTATTGATGAAGAAGGGGATGCCTTGGGCATCCCCAAGCTTTGACGCTTGTACCACTTGGATATTTCTTGGGTGACACCGGGGTGGAATCCCCAATCTTGAGCTTTTGTCCATTATTCATCTCATTACATCATTCTCTCTCTACACCTGAAATTTTTTCTTCATACAAAACTTCACACAATCTTCATTAGCAACATTAGTGTATTCAAAAGATATTAGACCTTAGGCAAAGCTTTGGAACAACAATACTTTTCACTAAAAACACAAGCTGCAGTAGTAACTCCTTCAAAAATATCAATTCACCTAAAGAGAACTCAAAAAGGAATTAATAAGAAGCAAATGCAAATAATGGAAGAAATCTGTCAAAACAGACTATCAGGTAGAAACCGATTTTTTTGAACATCTTTTGTTGCTCAAATAAAAAAGTATTGAACTAACGAAAGTTAGATAACATACTGTGGGATTTATTCATAAATTTTGAGCTCAGTCCGAGTTATAGAGACTCCTCACGAATTTTTATGGTGGAGGACAGAATCTGTTTTGGGACAGGAACTCCCCAAATCTTACTTCCCTCTCATTAGAGGTCATTCTTGGCACAAAAAGCAAACAAAAAGGATAAGGAGAGGTCATTACTGAAGTAATAACTTCCAAGACTCAAGTAAACTCTTGGGTTATCTCCCAACAAGTACTTTTCTTTAACGCCTTTAAGTTAGGCTTGATAGTTTGAGAAGATGCTCACATAAGAAATATAAATTGAAGTAAAAGAGAGCATCAAGAAGAAAATTCAAAACACATTTAAGTCTAACCCACTTCCTGTGCATAGTAATATTGTATGCAAATAAATTCACAAAGAACAAAGTGACAGGCATAAGAAGATGAAACAAGAGTAACTTCAAAACATTCAGCACATAGAGAGGTATTTCATTACCATGAAAACCTTTACAACCATATTTTACTCTCTCATAATAATTTTCAGTAGCCTCATGAATAAACTCAACAATATAGCTATCACATAAAGCATGCTTTTTATGATCTACAAACACATAATTTCTATCAATCTCAAAAATAGTGGGATTAAAACCTTCATAGGTTTTACCCAAAGTAGATATTTCAAAAGGATCCACAGGAACATAACAATCATCCTCCTTTGGTAAGCATGGGGGAAAATCAAATAATATAAGAGGTAAAGAGTTACTCTTATTAGAAGGTAGACATGGGTAGATCCATTCTTCCTCCCTTTGTTTATCACTCTCCTCCTCTTTTTCATCTAATGAGCTTCCAGTTTCAGCAATTTTTTCTTCCATAGGCTCCTGCAAAGCATTATTCTCTTCCGTGTGTGTGTGGAAAGCATCTATTAAAATATTCAAGAATATAAACATTTGCTTCCTTGTAATTATCAAATAAAAATTTAAGTATCTCATAAACCTCATATTCATAAGGTGCATCGTCAGTATTTTCAAGCAAACTAGCAAGTTCAAATGCACCATTGAAAGCAATAAATTATTCAATTTGTTCCACATCATAAAAGTCATAATTTCCCTTAACATAAGAAGATATGGTAACATTATCATTATACACACATTGAAAAGGAAGGTGTTTATACGTCCTACAGCAACAAGATTTATCAAAGTAATAAGTAACATTATAAGTAGAGCACACGTCTCTAGCAATAGTATTCAACTTATCAATTTGTTCCCATAAATATTTTCCTTTTTGTGACAAACGGTGTTCCTTATAATAATACTTTTGTTCTTCCGTAAACCCACATTTCCAATAAGAACTAGTTTCAAATAAACCATCCATTGATAGAAAGCATGACCAAGCAAGGCAACAACAGACCAGCAACTAGAGCAGGGACTAATTTTTTTGTGTTTTTGATAAGAGAAAGCAAACCAAACTAGACTAAGTTTTTTTGAGTTTTTGAAAAGAGGCAAACAAAACCAAGCAAACTAAAAACAAAGTAAAGAGAAAGGAAGTGAAGGACTCCCCGACAACGGCGCCAGAAAAAGGCTTGATGAGTGCAGCAACACTTCGTTGGGAGACCCCAAAAGGAAGGTGTGATGCAGTTCAACAGGCAAGTTTCCCTCGGTAAGAAACCAAGATTGTCGAACCAGTAGGAGGAAGGAAACGCCCCAAAGGTGTTGCAAGCAACGTGGAGACATGCACAACACAAACTCAAGACTTTGCCCCAATGAATCAGTGAGGTTGTCAAGCTCACCAGTTTGTTGTAACAAAGGATTAAACGTATGGTGTGGAAGGTAATGGTTGCAGCAAGTAAAGAAGTAACAGTGGAAGATGTATCAATGGTAAAGATTGGACCGGGGTCCATATTTCACTAGAGGTGCTCTCCTTAGATAAACAACATGGCATGTAGGGTAAACAAATTACAGCAGGACAATTGACAGGAACTGAGCAAGGCATAACAATGCAATACCAGACAAAAATATCCTATGAGATTCGATTGGGCAATACAACAATATACATAGACCGCCATCCAACTGCATCTATGACTAGAAGTCCACCTTCAGGTTATCATCCGAACCCCCTCCAGTATTAAGTTGCAAGCAATAGACAACTGCTTTAAGCAAAGTGTGTAAGGTAAACAATCAACTTGTTCCATGAACAAGAGACCGTTGTTTTCTCCCTAGTAGCAATAGTACATCTACAACCGAAGAGATTTTTGTCACTTCCCTTGGAAACTAGAGGCATGGACCCACTATCGAGCATAAATACCCCCTCTTGGAGTCACTAGCAACTACTTGGCCAAGATAGCTACTAACAACGGAGAGCATGCAAGATCACAAACAACATAGACATGATAGAATCATAAAGACAAAACCATTAATCAATCTGACATAGTAATCTCAATATCCATCGGATCCTCGCAAACACAACATCCATGATTACAAATAGATTAGATCTTGATCATGAACGGAGCTCACAAGATCTATACATGATATCACAAGGAGTAGATACAACCATCTAGCTACTACATGGACCCATAGTCCAAGGTGGAACTACTCACACATCATACAGGTAAGAAGGCCTCCGGGATGATCTCCCCTCCGGCAGGGTGCCGGGAAGAACTTCAGATCCCCCCGATCTAGGGACGACGGTGGCGGCAGCTACAGAAGGTTTCGTGGAGTTTTTATCAGATACTTAGGGTTTATGCATCAGGGGCTTCTTATAGGCGAAGAGGCGAGGCTGGGAGGCGGCTAGGGGGCCCACACCCTACCTAGGCGTGGGGTAGGGCCCACCCGCGCCTAGGGAGGGTCTGGCCACCCTGGTTCGCGTCTCCATCTCGTCTTCTAGATTCGTGTTTCTCACGGTAAAATATTGACTTTGGCTTTTGTCCCGTCCAATTCTGACAATATTGATTTTCTGCCTTTCTCGAAACAAAAACAGAAGAAAACAGGCAACTAACACTGTGGCAACTTGTTAATATGTTAGTTCCAGAAAAGATATAAAAACACCTCAAAGTGTAGACACAGCAAAGTAAAGTAGATACTAAACAAGCATAGAGCATAAAAAATTATAGATACGTTTTCGACGTATCAACCTTCACCATCCTCGTCTAACTCATCTTCTTCTTGAGGTGGAGGCCCACCATATTGAGACCAATAATCTTGTGAATGATTTGTACTCACATTCATATTGGCCATAAAAGTGGCATCATCCATGCTACATATGTACCAACAATTGCACGATATTGAGACCAAGAATTGAATGTAAAAAAACTACATATTTAGGCCATTTTTACCTTTGGGGCATTTCCTCGAGCACCTCACGCGCAGCCGCCGCCGACGAAGCTTGGGTAGGCGATGGTAGGGGCGCCGACGCGTAGAATTGGGGAGGCGATGCTGGAGGGGCCATTTGCGCACGTCGCGCGGCTGCATCCTTGCTCATTCCCGGCCTACCGCTGCCCGCCATCTCGGAGGAGATCTTGCCCTTCTCTGGTGGCGCGCCGGTGCTCGGGTTTAGGACGGCGGCCTTCCGTTTTCCCATCTTGAGGGAGGGCTGCGGCGGCGGCGGGACCACCGGCGCGGTCGCCGAACGTGGGGCAGTGAAGAAGCCGCAGGTGGCACTCACATTCGTCGCAGCGGAGCTAGGGTTTGGACCGGCGGCGGCAGCTCCCGCAGGCGGCCGCTCTGGTGACAACATCTTTGGGGACGGCGTACTGTGGGGTCGAGGGCGTGGAGCCATCCATGGCGAGCTGCGGCGGGCTGCGAGCGCGGGGGGAAATTTCAGCGGTTTGGACTCGCCCGTTCGCTCACTCGTTTGCTGCGCGCTAGAAGAGAAGTGCCAATATGGTGCACGCGATTGTGCAAAATGCAGCGCGCTGGAAAAAATTTAGAGTCGCGCGCTATTTTATAGCGTCTGCTGGAACGTTGAAATGGCCCTCCCGCATACTGAACTGGCGTTTTTTCCAGCACCACGCTAAAATTAGCTTGTGTTGGAGATGCTCTAACTAGGCCACTCTAAGCAATCTACATCTGACAACAGTTTTGTACTACTATTAAGAGCATCTCCTACAGAGACGCGAAACGGCGCGCCATCGCGTTTCAACCGTTTTTTGTCGCGCATGCACCCTACCGCGCGCCTCCAGCGAACGCGCCAAAGAAAAAAAATTCCCGCGCGCGCTATCGCGGCATCCCGGGCGCCAAACTTGCCGCGTCGCTTCGCGCACGCGCTATAAAGCGCCACATGCGCGCGCACCCAACCGTCACGGAAAGTTCCACCACTTCGATTCACCACGCCCCGCCGCTTCCCCGCGCCACGCATCGTCGTCGTCGGTCTCCTTCATCGTCGCCACCTCCGCGCCGCCGCGGATCGTCGGGCTTCTGCGGCGTTCGAGCGCGTACGAACATGACGTTCTACGCGAAGATTCGCGCCGGTGGCTTCCGCGTCACCCTCGGCACCTTCAACATGCCGGAGCTGGAGGCGCGCGCCTACGACGCGGCCGCGTGGAGATTCCGGCGGCCACGCCGCGATCTCAACTTCCAAGACGTCGAGTCGCTGGAGGAGACGGAGTTCCTAGCGCCCGCGCCGCGCCTCATCAGCGAGGAGGACCGTAGCCGCCACCGCCAGGCGCAGCGCCGCATCGCCATCGCCGAGCGCGACGAGGAGCTCATGCGCCAGTGGAGGGAGCAGTTCCCCAGCGACGTCCTGGATGAGGAGGGCTTCTTCGCCGACCTCAGGGCGCAGAGTAGGTCCGCCAGGCGCCGCCGCCGCGCCATCGCCGAGTTCGAGATCGACAACCCGAACACGACCTGGGGCAAAAATGATCCTCGCTGGGACGACATTTGGACTGATTCAACCTCCGACGACGACGGCGAGTAGACTTTTTTTATTATCTATGTATTTTCAATGTTTCCTTTAAATCTTCTGGCGCTGTAAATTATCATCAAAATGTGTTTCTGGCGCTGTAAATTAGCGCTTCCGCTGCGGACGCTTTTTCAGCAAACCACCCGCGCTGCGAAATAGCGCGTCCGGTGGAGGAGATTTCGGCGCAGCGCGCGCTAAGTATTTGCAGCGCGCACGAAATTGATTTTGCAGCACCATATTATTGCGCATCCGTTGGAGATGCTCTAAGGCTTGTAGCTTTCTGCATGAGAGAGGCATAATAATTGGTTCACTTACGTTGACAAGCACTTAACCAAGTTGGCTCAGCACGGTGAAGGCACCCAAGCACCATTAGTTCTTGCACGTGCTGACCACTTCGAACTTTGAACCGGTGCATCTAATTGGCATCACAAAATGCCCCATTGGTGAAGCTATCACTCTCCATGAACAAAGAGACCAATGATGCAATGGATATGTTTGGTATGTACCAAACTACCAATCCAGTTGCTCATGGTGGGTGTACAGAGAAAAGAAGATTCCCTTTTCTTGCTCCTTTATGTACTAGTTGAAGGTGATGGAGGGAGAGACAAGATGCGCCCAATGAAGCCTAGGCTAGCTGAGCTAAAGCGGATCAACCAGCACCACCGCTAGGGATGATAGAAAAGAATAACGGCACCGAGAATAATTCTCCAAATATATGTTCTCGAGATTTTTCTTTCCTCTTTCCACTTTCTAGATAGAGGGATCACATGGAGATCTACACGAGATTTGGACCTGCCTAGTTGGTTCTCGAAAGATATAGAGGGGGAGATAAAGGTTCTGTGCTCCCTTTGACATGCGTGAAGATGTCAAACTGGCCGGGAACATGAGCGAGATGCATCCATGTATTTGGCCATGTATCACATCAGTAGAATCTTGTAGGATCGTTATCTTCTGTAGAATATTATTTCTACTGATTTGTGTGTAATAGATGTCATGAAAAAGTTTAGGCCACTCCGACCTTTTTTAAACATTTGTTTTTTGTGAGCAATGAAATATCTTGTTAATCACACAGAGCTCAGAAGGCCTTGAAACTGTGAGAGCAATAATTGGAGAAGTACAGAATGCACATACGTAAAGCAAAATGCTGCTGAGATTTAATAAAGAGGTTTTCTGCAATTTTCAGGCGACCGCACCATCCATCCATCCATCCATCTTGTCATTATTGTAGGGAGCAGGAAGAACAGCATCAAGCAGAGATGCAGCTCACTTGAAAATAGAAGACGAAGTGAACGACATCAAGTTCGTACCCTGATTGATCAGTGATTGATCCAAGGACAGACACAAGTTGTGTTCTTGGCGTCCTTTCCTGCAGCTATTGCACTGTGATGCGGACACTCGTACTCGTATGGTGTGATTGTCTAGTCACACTCCTATGGTGTGACTGCACCAACCAAGATTTAAATCATGGTGCTTATGCTTATCAAAAGTATCACCGGTTCATGCAACAGCACAATGTTAAGAGTGGGACATCGAGGATGCACATGTCCAAGTTACTTAAAAAAAGCATGACGTTATCTAAACAATGAATGGTCCGCAAGAGAAAAAAAATCAATGCCCACCATTGGTAAGACCAGAACCGCGAAAAAATGTTCTCTAATAGCGACGTCCTCAAAAAGAAAACGACACAATGCATCGTCGTCGCCTGATCCAGCCATTGAGCTTAGACCATAGGTTTTCACTCTAGAAGAGAATTCAAGCAATCCAGACAATGTCCTTAACAAGAGAACTGGTGAGACACAGCATCATTACAATGCATAAACTTTGAATGCCAAACTTGGAATTTTCACCCTGCATACAGAGACATACAAGAAAAATAATCACGGTGCTCATATTTGCAAACACACTTCTGAGTTTCTGGATTTATCGATTTCTCCATTAAAAGGTATAGTCACCGTGAGTGTACAAGTGTAATGGGCGTGTGACCGTGTACCTGTGTTCGCATGTGTGGCATTCTTGTAATCACCCAATTTATTTACTAGAACACCATTTTTATTGATACAAAAAAGATCATTGATACAAAATAACAACCGTAGGAGCGCACACACCTCGCGAACGACAGACATGAGTTCACATAGTAAATAAATAAATATATATATCCCAACTACTATTATTCTATCTGAAATTATTATCTGGACAATTTTTATTGCTATGCACATAAAATTTAATAGCCAAAGCACTAAAACTGTTAGAATTCAAAAAAATAGTTTTTTTTTGAAAAGAGTATATATTAATATCACAAGGACACCAATTACACCCAGCCTCTGCAACAACGCATGTCCTAGCGGCTCTACGGATGCACACAACTCATAAAAAAGAAAGAGAAATTACAAAAAAGAAAAGTCCCGCTAGAGAGAACTAATCCTCAAAGAAACGACAGTGACACCATCAGAACAACACCAGTAGTCCTCCACTCTAATAACAACGCTTTCAAAAAGAAAACAGGGCCCAAGCGCCGTCGTTGCCCGACCAAAGGTCATAGGTTTTCACCCTGGAGAAAATCCTTACTCATAAAACAATGCCTTCAACAAGATCATTGCCAGGCACAACCAGTTAAGGTCAGACCTTGGATTTTCACCCTGCAAGATAAGACTGGGAACTCCCCCGTGTTGTCTTCCCGCACCAACAGTCGCTGCAACGAGTACTAGATCACACAGCCAGATCTCCGTTGCCACAAGAACAAAAATCACCATCGCTACCCTCAAATTTCCGCTTTCCTGACATTCTCCGCATCTGACATCACCATGGCTCAAAGATGGCACTTGGTGGGAACAAACAATAAAGCTTCGCAACGCTCCCGCTGAAACCAAACGGCCAGAAAAACAAGGTGCGCGGGACCGAATACCTTCCGATCCAGCAATCTCCAGGCATGATACGCCCATGGAAGTTCGCCGGCGGAGCCTTCCGGAACCCGCCTCTCCAGACCAGATCAAGGAGGGCAGACATCAAGCAGATCTTCGTCTTCGTGCGAGAGAAATCAAAGGAGCACCACCTTTATTAGATCCGACATAGCGATCCCCACACCGCCGGCCGGTTCCCGGAGGACGGATCGAGCAGGCAAAAAGGGAGATAACCAAACCGGGAACCACCGTAGCAGCGCCAGAGCCGCCGCCCAGCAGGATCCCAGCACCACGCCTTGACCGCTGCCTACCACGGCGCCCTTGCCGAGGGCCGACCTGGCCTAGATGGCCCAGACACTACTAGGAAAACGCCTGTTCGTGGCGCACCTGAAAAGGCCTTCCGTGGCGCACTAGCAGTGCGCCACGGGCCTCGCGCTACGGCTATATTGTAGCCGTGGCGCACTGCATGGTGCGCCAAGGTTGTGTCGAGATAGGCGTGGCGCACTACCAGGTGCGCCACGGCTAGGGGTACAGGGTGCGCCACGGATGTGTTTTTCAAAAAAACAAAAAAATGCAAAAAACACCCTCGTTTTGAATTGCAAAAGCAATCGGGTCCGTGCGCCGCCGTCGTGTCGCCTCGCCGGAGCATGGTCGTGGCCACGACCTACCACCGCCGGGAGGTGCGGGAGGCCGTGGCCATGGTAGTCCTTGTCGGCATCGAGGCAGTAGATGGTTGGAGCGAGAAGGGGAGGTACGACAAGAGGGAGGAAGATAAGAAGAGAGGGAGGAAGGAAGGTAGGTGAGGAGAAGGAGGCCGCCGTCGCATGTCGTCGCTGCGAGGGGGAGGAGGCCGCCGTCGCCGGTCGTCGCTGCGAGGAGGAGGAGGCCGCCGTCGCTGCTAGGAGGAGGAGAAGAAGGCCATCGTCGTGCCACCGTCACTTGAAGGAGAGGAAGAGGCCGAAGCAAGGACGCCGGAGCAAGGTGGCCAGAGATAGGTGAAGGGGAAAAAGGGGAAGGAGGAGAAGGAGAAGGAAAAAGAAGAAGGAGAAGGAAAAGGGGGAGGGAAAGTTGAGGGGTAGGTGGGCGGGGTGGTGATTCAAATTTGAATCCCGCCCAAGCTTATCCGTGGCGCACTAGGTGGTGGTGCGCTACGGGTAAGTTGCCCTCTTTTTTTTCTGCAGGAAAAAACGGTCTTTTGACCGTAACTTTTTACTCTTTTCGAATTTTAAAAATCTAAAAAATCTATAAACGACCGAAGGTGATTGCGAGCGGATGCGAAATCTCGTTCTCATCATTTTGGTATATTATACGATTTTTTTCGATATCGTATGCAAAAGTTACAGCCATTTTACCATGACATGACTTTTTTTCATAATAAAGTCGAAATTATTGTTTGTTAATTTTCCTACAAACTATACCACATTACCTACATAAATATAAAAGAATTATATTTTTAGAAGGGTTTATCATTTTCTTTTATTTTTTGCAAAACCTAAAAAGGCGACCCAGGGAGGTTGGAGTTGGTGCTCTACGGCTAAGTTGACCCAGCTGCTGCAACACACAGCCCTGTAGCGCACTAGGCCGGAGTGCCCTACGGCTAAGTTGCACATCCGTAGCGCATCTTGATCTAGTGCGCTACGGGTATGTGTGCTGCAGCCACATGTGCCATGGTCCACACATAGGCGTGGTGCACCACCCGTGTGCGCCACGCTTACGGCAGTTAGCCGCAGGGCACCTGTGGGCAGTGCGCCACGCCTATTTTACCCGTGGACACCACTAGCAAGTGCGCCACAGAAGTGTGGATTACCTATAGCCGTTTTTCTAGTAATGAGATCCAGCGCCCACGTGACGCACCCGCATACGGTCGTCGTCGCAGCGAGACCCCTCGCCGAGTACTAGGCTAGTCCATTTGAAAGCAGGTACGCGCACTAACCCTTGTAATTCGCTTTGCATTTCTTTCGAGCAATGGGCCTGTCCTTGGTCGCCTCGGTTTGGTCAAGCGACTGTACTTTTTAACTAATCTAAGCCTAAAATATTAGCAGGTGGTTAGAGAATATAAGTAAAGCTAGAACCTTCCAAAAGAAAGGAGGAAACAAAGGACAAAAGAATCGTACTAATTTTTTTTGGAAATGGAAAAGAATCGTACCAATGTGTCGTGGAGAAGTGTTCCAGTTAGTACTCCCTCTATTCCAAAAAAAACTCTGCGCGTTACTGTTTATCACGCAAAACAAGGCGGCCCATTTCTCTCTCATTTTTCATCAAAAAATTCTAGGATTTTTGAAATGGGTAGAGTAAACACGGAGCTATACATTCCAAAAAACCGAGGAGCAAAAAAGTGAAAAATGAGAGAAATCGGCCATCTTGTTTTGCGTGTACTGTTCATCGGCGCACGGTAATATGGAACCGAGGGAGTACTATTTATTTTGATGGGAAAACCCAATAATTTCATATACGGTGTTGCTTGCCTCGATTCATGTAAGAACGTTGGAAACTGATGTGGGCAAAACCTTCTCATTGTTTTTTTCCAGGAACTGAACATTCTCAGTGTTCCTTTCTCTTTCAGAAGATTCTTGCCAACTTCTCCAAGAAAAATAAATTGAGGCAAAGAAAGAGTTCTTCCCAAATCTTTCTGGGAGATAAAAACGGCTTTTTCATAAATTACATTCCCACTAGTTATACAAGCCCTGGTTGCAAAAGTTCTAGCTGATCTAAGCCACCATTTCCCACTAATATTCCGATTGGAGAACTGCAATTGTATTGATTTATTATTCACCCCTTACTTGGTTTGATCCAAAGCTATTTGGCCTCGAAAACAAATGAGACTATATTAATATATGGATATTATTGTGCTCAATCTACCATTGTGTTGTTTGTAAGGTCAACTTTGGTTTTGGTTGTGTTAATGTAAATTTAAATGAAACATATAATTTTCCATCCAAATATAATTTTTCATCGTGCTCTCTGTTTAGGTATAACGTGATTTTATTCAAGAAAAAAGATGAAGTTTCCTGTATTTTCCTGAGAATGTGCTCAATACAACCAGGGACACCACTTTGACATTCTCCCTTGACCCGAAAAGAATCAATCATTATCAACTCCAACAAATAGAACCTGCTTTCTTATGAAATTATTAGAGTACATATTCCATGCGAGTGGAAGATGAATGGGAAGCGTGCATAACCGCCGGTACACCTATATGCGGCATCCATGACATCAACTAAATTGGTTTGTAAAACCAGGACTTTACTTCCCGCTTTGACAATTTGATCTTGTTTGTGTCACTAACATGTGGGGGTTTGAACCTACATATCAGTGACACAGAGCAAAGAAGTGAAAGGTAGTGTGAATTATGATCAATTAAACGTATTTTCACGGTAAATTTTCTCCTTGTTTCGGTGAGCAACACCGGACACACAAACCCTAGCATCCTTTCCCTAACCTCCCTCCTCAGATCCCCTCCTCCTTGTTGTTGGAGGACACCGCAGGGCAAAGTCGGTGATGATTTGGGCTGTGGCGGCACACTCATGTCCCTTGCTCTACGAAAAGCCTTAGATCTAGGTTTTCCAACAGATGATGGTGACATCTTGCAGTATGTCCCTCCTGGGGGCATGTTCTTGGAGTTGGACTTACCTTGAGGGACCACTGGTGTGTTGGTGGCTTGTATTGACATATTGCTCAGCTAGGCAACGATAATGGTGGCGAGTGAAGCATGGTTGCAACATGGGTTTCCGTAGTCGGTCTCTGGGTCTTCTCGTGCTTTTCCATTCGCCCTAGAGTCAAAGCTGCCATGGTGGCTAGGTTTTGACGACGACATATGGATGGTGGTCGCTATGGGGGACCAGTCGGCACAATTCCTGCAATATCTTCCTGTGATGCTTATTGTTGGATATGAAGCTACTTGTTCTTGGCGTTGCAGTCAACTTTTTGGCATGGACCGATGTGGACCTCGTGCAACTGCCGAGATATTTGCACCATTCATAGTCATCTAGGCAAAGGTGAAGCCGTGGGTTAGAGACGATGGACGCCGACGAAGATGCCTCGAGCAATCTTGACGGTTCTTTCCTTCTAAGTGGTAGTGGTGTTTGTGCGAGCAACCAAGTTAGACAGGATGCTATGTTGGCGACGGATGTGTTCCACGATGACACGATGGCCGACCTTTAATCTTGTATGTTGGATTCACCGGTTTTCCTTAATTTACCAGATAACTCCCTTCTGCTTAATTAATAAATTAAGCCATAAGCGTTCCGAGAACAATATACTAGCATGTGGAAGAAAATCCTACACTATGCATTCACCCTTTCGGTGAAGATAAATATGCTCGGAAACTACAAATTGGATTATGGGATTTGTGGAGCCTTTTTCTTAGAGAAATTAGAAAACACGTTTATAAAGTAAAAGGAAAAACTATGCTCACTATGGAGCTGTAAATGTTTACTGAGCTGGAAATGTATTTTCGTTTGTGGGCTACAAAATGATCGATTTAGAAACAACAACTTAATAGCAAATCTAATGCGTGTATGCTACCCCATCGGTGCATCTACATTCTACGGTATCAGCACATCTAAATTAAAATTATACTGTAGTGGCTTCTGTTGCAAACACAACAAAAAGGTTGCAGCTTTGCATCAAGATGGCCATACTAGCCATAATAACACAGCTCACCAGTTAATTAATCAACACATTCCATTCAATTAAATATCTTCGCTGAACATCTCACATGACGCTGCATGCGTTGGCGTTCTCCTCGCTGAACATGTAGTACGACCCCGGAGCCGCTGACGCCGGCGCAGTGGAGTGGAAGTACCCGGCGCCGCCCGTGTACATCGCGCCGACCATCGGGTGGTAGTATGCGCTGCTCCGGAGCGGGTGCGCTGTGCTGTAACTCATGGCGTACGGCGGAGCCACTTGCCCTCCGCCACTGTAGTACCCCGGCGGGTAGCTCTGGCTCATCGCCGTGGCGGGCGGGTAGGGCCCGGCGTCCACGGCGGCATTTCCTGCGGCAGGATTCATGGGCGGGTCTTGTGGGTTCATCTCCGTTGTTGCACCGGCGCCGTCTCCGTTGGCGTTGGCGTTGGCATTGCCGTTGCCACCTCCTTTGCTTTTCTTCTTCTTCTTTCCGCCGCCACCGGCGGCATTGACATTGGCGGTGGGTGGTGCCATGGGCTGTACGCCGTGAGGCGTCATGACGACTGGGGCTGCCATGTGCGGGCCTCCGCCGCCGCCACCTTCAAGCTGGTGAGGCTGCTCGTCGCCGGACGCTTCATCACAGGTGCCCCCGTTGTCGGGGTTCTCCGGGGGAATGGAGCCGTCGCCGCCACCGCCGCCTTCTGCTGGCGCGTTACCCGGCTGCACCGGCCCCGCGGGCTTGTTCTTGTTCTTCTTTTTCTTCTTCTTCTTGCCGCTGCTGCCACCCCCGCCGCCCTCGCCGCCTGGAGTGTTGGCCTCTGAGGGGGGAGGAGCGGGCTCCGGCCACGGCTCGGCGTGCTTTCCGGTCTTGACGAGCTTCTTGACCAGCGCGTCGACGGAGACATTGCCGACGACAACCACCTTGTGCTGCGGAATGTCGACGTCCGTCTTGTACACCCCTGCCCCAGGTGATGCACAGAGCGGAACGAAATTAGCAAAAACACACACTTCTCAATTTCTTGCAATTCATAAGTTCTTTTGTGAAGAATTTGTAACAGAATGCAGAACTTTGGGGCGAGACTTTCCAGGGGTTTAGTGAAGGAAACAGGGGATCTCTCTGGCTTTTCCATTTCATAGTAAATACAGGGGTAGGCAGTAGGCACATGAAAAGATCACTGGCAATTATGTAAGCAAACAATTGCTCCTTTGTTCACAAAACTGAAGTTGAGATCAAAATCCTTTTGCACAAATAAGGAAATACAGTAGAAGAAAAAATGATAAACTCTTGAAAACTTTTCAGTGCATTCAACTTTTGAAGATCCAGTTTGGAAAAAAGAGAGATGATAAAGCTGAAAATCAAGACACTTTCTTGCAAGGTGGAATTTATATGATTTAGTGATAAAGATTTGAAAGTGGTTTTGCTTTGCTTTTCTCTTCTTCTCAATCTATATTACCCACCTTCTATGCTCTGCAGCACCTTCTTGACCTTCTTCTTGCAGCCCTCACAGTGGATGCTGACCTTCAGGGCCACCGTCTGCTAATCAAGACCATGGAAAGCTCATAAGGATCTTCGAATAAGAAAGCCAAAGCAAGCAAAAAGAGAAATAAAGATGAGAGAATATCTTGCATGTATCTGCTAATCTGGAAGAGGCCTGAACTGCTAATTACCTGATACATCAGTGGTGCAGCGCCTTCTTCAGGAGCTGCCATGGTTGGGGAGTGAGGAGAATGGAGAGAGTTCAGGAAGAAAGTGGAAGTGCTTCGTGTGGGTGCAAGTGAGGAGGGGAGGTGAAGAAGGGTGGTATCAAGAGGCAAGGGGCAAGGACAGGACAAAGTGGCAGAGTTTGGTCCTGGGGAAGGACGTGACTAAATAGCATCAGGGAGAAAGAAAGGGGACAATTCCACCATTGGTTATCTTTTCTTTTTCCCCCTTTTCCCTCCTTTTGTTTTTTTTTGGTGTGGAGCGGAATTGTTGAGGTAATTGTTCCCCCGCATATGGGGCTAGATGCCAATGTATATGCATGTACACCAAGCAAATCATTTTTGTTCTGATTCTCCTGGTTTTTGCTCTGAGGAGAAGCAAGTGGGTTTAATTATGCATTTACAAAAGATAAGCAAGTGGATTGGAAATAGTTCGAAATTTTATGAAAAAAATAAAGTAGGAGACAGTTAGCTAATCTCAGGTCTCGTAACATCATAAATCCATCCATTAGAAGTTCTCTAATATTACAGTAAAAATAGGTCAAGTAAGTTCCTAAAGATTCATGCCAATTAACGTGACTAAATCATAAAAAAAATCCAAAATGGAAGCAGCACCCTGGCAAGTAGAAACAATATCACAGGCAATAAAAATAGCCTTACTTTTATTGCAATGTTTTAGAGTATCAAAAAATAATTTTTATCACAAATAATTTCAGCACATGCTCCCAGTGCAAGTAGAAACAATATCAATATGGAAAACAAGTACTCCCTCTAATCCAAATTAATGAACTAAAATTTGTCTAGATTTGAATGTATTTAGCACTAAAACATGACTAGGGCGTTTTTAGCACTAAAACATTAATCCAACTTATTCAGGAGCCGAATTAAGGAAATCTTTTATTTTATTTTTTCTTAAAACGAGGGCAAAAGCTTTGCTCTTTTCAATTTATTAAGAAAGTAGAGTGCCAAACAAGAGAGTAAAAAATAAAAGGATATCAAATACAAAACATCGTACACTCGCGCATTAAATTACTCATGCGCCTTGTACAGCTAAAACCCACAAAATTGCCTCTTGCTTAATATTTTGTAGAATGATCGACAAAGAAGGTTGCTTGTTGTTGAAAACCCGGGCGTTGCGCTTGTTCCAAATTTCCCAAAAGGTTAGAAGGGTGAGGGATGCCAAATCTTTGCGCATCGTCATAATGGACCACCAAGTGGATATAAGTTGCATCAGCCACGTCTCAAGGTCAATGAAGTGAAGTCCAAGACAATCCTTGATTAGGCCCCAAAGCCTTATGGTGAACCTACAATGAACAAAGAGGCGGTCCACCGACTCCAGCACACGCTTTCAAAATGGAAAAGTCGCACAATTTGGTCACCCTCTCTTCTCTAGGTAGTCGGCGGTCCAAAGCTTATTTCGCAAAGCAAGCCAAGCAAAGAACTTAAT
This sequence comes from Avena sativa, assembly GCA_916181665.1. NCBI lineage: Eukaryota > Viridiplantae > Streptophyta > Magnoliopsida > Poales > Poaceae > Avena > Avena sativa. Next base: position 34,773,746 of record OV702285.1, on the reverse strand, counting down.
TTTTGGAGGTGCCCAAAATCTCTAAACCAATGCACATAAAGGATATGCGGTTGCATAAAAAAATTGGACCTTGTAAATGGAACTAGCCGAGTATTGTTTGTTCTCGGCAAGTCTTCAAACAAAACGTCTGCCACATCCTCTTGGAGGTTGACTTGCCTAAGATGAATCCAAAGAGAAATATATTGACGGATGTGATCCAACGATGCGTCCGTGCTCATGTTGATCTTGGAAATCCATACATTGTTATGGAGAGCTTGCTTGACGCTCGAATTCTTCCTCGAAGAAATCTTGTAAATAAGTGGCGCAATGTCTTTAGGCTTTTGACCATTGAGCCATAGAAATCTATTCTAAAATTCTCGATCAGTGAATATCAAATTTACCAAATGAAAACTGAATAACAATGGCATTAGATGTACGAATGTCATAGCTAACTTGTTTGTACTACCTCCATTCCAACAATAAGGCTTATAAACTTAGTTAAAGTCTAACCTTACTAAGCATGACCAAAAATATATAGAAAAATATCAGTATCTACTATATAAAATAAATACATTATGAAAATATATTTTGTGGTGAATCTATTGACATCAATTTGGTATTGTAATTGTTTATATTTCTGTCCAAAACAATCGTCAAACTTAGACGTAATTCACTTTTGATTAAATTTATAGCTTATATTCATTGGAAGGGAGGTAGAGTATAATTTTAGATTTAACATAATACACAACTTTTTATGCAACCGTAGGGCATCACCTTCATTTTGTCAAAAGTGACTGAAATAAACCTTTAGTTTCATCTATATATGTTCACATTATTCTACAGGAAATAATATGGTTATGTTGTCATCGTATCTTTATGTTTGCTAAATACCATATCACATGGCTGATTATATTATTTTAAAAAACTACAAATTAATGACAATATTTGTCAATTTTACATGATACTACAGCATCAATACATCAACTTATAGTACTGATCATTGGTAACTATACGATATTAGGTCATGTTAGGAAAACATTTAGTTTTCTATTGTTATATTGTATGTCAGTTAGAAAAATTTGTATTTTGTTGTCCAATTTTTATCTATGTTCCACCTGAGCCATATTCCGATGATTCTTAGATCATGCAAATGGAATAGCAGAACTTGTACTTAATTCCATAAAAAAGTGTAATGTATCCTATATAAACCTAGATTGGTCAAATATTAACATGTTTTATTTTACTCTGTGGAGATGCGTTTTACTCTCATTTGCTTTATCTATTTGAATATGGGACGTTTCCATTTTGTGGCCCTCGCAAATGCAAGGGCATCGTCATTAGTTGATTTTTTTAGAGAGGAACATATACCTTACAGTGTCATAATTGAGCAGGACATAAATTTATACATCCACATTATGTGATAGAAAATAACAAAGCCTATAGCCAAAACTTATTCTAAATAAATATCACATGTGTATAAAATCTCATTAATTATTTAAATGATTATCATGGTCTTTCAGAAAATACTATAATTACCATATGTGTCATTTTTCCATGATATTAAAATGGTATATACGATTAAGTTAAGTCAGTGAGCTAGATGGTACTTAAGTCATGTCAAATCCATACACAAGGTTAACCCTCAATTTTATAAATAGTTATGGTTTACATGAGCACTAATGATACCACGTTTAGACATTTCTAATCGAATTTAAATAACATTGACACATAAAATAAAATAGAAACCAATTTATCCAAGTCAATATAGAGGTTGACAAAACAATACGTATTTCATTTGTTCAGAAAATACATGACATTCTCAGGTTGGTACGAAATACACGGTGTGATAGACATGTAATGTCTACATTATATACAACTTTGACGCTCGTAATTTGCACATGGACATATTACTAAAATAGAAGGTAATATTTTAATCAAAATTTAGTGTTTTTATTTTCTTTTGTGTCACGTAAAATGATATTTATGTATCATTGACTGTATAGATTTTTGTTATACAAATAAGGTAACCTTATGTTTAACTATGTTTAAACTCTCCTCCACTTAACCTTATTTTTCAGTCCATACATTCCATGCTCTTAGTCCTTATATTTGGCATGTTATTTAATAGTCCCTAATATGGATAACATAGTTTTGATGTCTTAATTAGTCTGTCTTGTTGGTTGAGATGGTGTCGTAGAAAACAAAGGCTCAGTGGCTCCATCTAATTCCCGGTGTTAGCCTTGAATATTATATGGAACCATTAGTTCGTACATGGTGTTTATATGACGTTAATTTTAATATTTGCAAAATATACATGTTCTGATTTGTGTAAAAAATCATTACTTTTAGAGACTGCAATTTATCTTTCTTGTCAAACTGCCACTACTTCCTAGTGTAGTTACTAATGATATCGTATTGATTAGTTTTTAACATGTATTGTTCATATTTGGAGTTTTTTCTTCTAGATGGCCGATCTGTTCTGGAATTCACCTACATACATTAGCTTCTCATATGATTGCATGCATTAGTACATAATATGTTTTAGGGGTTTTGTAACCACCGCTACTTCCCGTACGTCCACCGCAGAATACCATTGGAAGTAAATAATGTCAATGTCAATGAGAATCACACGGTTCTTCGTCTGAGGCTAGTGTTCCATGCCCCGATTAAATATAGGAGTCCTGAATCGATTAAATAATTAATAACAGCTAAAACCTGTCAATGTTAGATTAGTTTTCTCCTTCTTTTTACAGTCGCATATCAATTATTATAGAGCAAATTAAACTGGGGCCGAAAACAAAACTTGAAAGGAATCACTCTGATCTAAAAAAAAAGGAATCACTCTGTCGAGATTTATATTACCGGCAAAAAAGAAAAGGTAGCTCACGTCAAAATAAAAGAAAAGGAAAAGGTATCTAGCTAGATGGAACAGATCTGTTTAGATACGGACCTGAACGGCCTGAACATAGACTACGTGAATTAAATGCGTGACAAATATCTGACCTGCCACGTTGATGTGTTACATGATTAAATTTCACGTGTTACGTAACTCTTTATCCTATTAAATCCTGATCGCAAGTTATACATCGAACTGTCTAAATAATTTAGATGATGTGGATCAATCAGATGTCTTGAAAAACAACCTTATATTGCTTTTAGTATATAATAGATACACAACTTTTTATGCAACCGTAGAGCATCTCAAATGGATGCCCTAGGGCGGCAAGGAAAAGTTATAGGGAACCACAATTTAACATATATAGAGCACAAAATTAGAATTTTCTTTTCTAGATGACATATTTTGCAGCGGGGTTGACACAGCGGCTGCTCCAAAATAGGACATGGATTCCATGTACCAACCTTCTATTTTGCATATAACTACCTACAAATTTTGCAAAATAACCATATAAATCAAAGAACAAGAAAATAAAATTTAAACTTTGCAAGATCATCACACATAGAACAACTAGTTCTTCAAATCCATATAGCACAACATGGTTTGAATTATAAACTTAGTACAAACACACAAGATAGCATAGCTTAAAGCATAAACTTGTTCAAACATGAACATAGCATTCATGCATCATTGTCGTTGTTCATATTAGTTCTCTCTCTGCCATCATCGGTGTTGTTGGGCTTACTTTTTGTCTCTTCCATTGACATCTTCCATGGTACTTGTCATTCCTCCTCCCATGTCGCCCATGCTACTTGTCATTCATCCTCCCATGTCTCCCATTCTACTTCTCATTTCTCCTCCCATGTGTAGGTGTTCGTAGCATGGAAAACAAAAAATTCTATCGCATGAACACACACAAGCCAAGATTTATCTACTAGACTGTAGCAACGAGTCGATTAGAGTACTCACCCTCGAAGATTCCAAAGCGGTTAACAAGAGCAGATTCTCGTGGGTGATGTAGTCGTACACTTGCCGATCTCAAGATCGCGTAGGCGATCCTTCCGGCGCGCGTTCCAGCAGCGCTCCGCAGTCGGTCACACGTTCGGTACTCGATGAAGACCTTCCTCTCCCTTGTTCCAGCAGGCAGCGGAGGTTGCAGTTCTCTCCTCGCGATTCCGGCAGCACGACGACATGGTGTCGAAAGTAGAGGGAAGATCCTGTAGGGCTTCGTCTTAAGCCGGAGCAGGTTATGGTGGAGTAGTAGGGTTACCCGGCGTCTAGGGTTTAGAATCCGGAGAGTAGGAGGTGGTCGGAGGCGACTAGGGTGATGGCGGCGGCGGCGCGGCGGTGGCGGCGGCTTGGTGGGTTTGGGTTGGTTGTGGTCTTGGGGCCCCCTCCCCTCTATTTATGAGAGGGAGGGGCAGCTAGGGAGGGGATTTTGAATCCTTCCCCAACTCCCTCTCCTCCTTGGCGCGTGGTGAGGGAGAGGAGGTTTTCTCTCCTCCCTCCACCAAGAAACATTGTCCCAATTTGACTTTTCAAATTTGCCTTTTGACTTTCAATTTTGGAGTTTAATTTCTTTCTATTAAACGCCCAACCAAGTGACCTAGGACATGATGCAACCATTCCACTTAGTCATGACACATTCATGTACCATTCCCCTTCCGATTCGGTGAACCTTTTAGACCCTTCTAGATCATTCCGGTGAAAACACCGGAATCATTCATGAACTCCGGAATTGGACTTTCCTTATATGAATCTTATTCTCCGGATCATTCCGGATCTCCTCGTGATATCCTAGATCCCATCCGAGGCTCCGAACAACATTCGGTATCCCTACTTACATTCCATATCTACTAAACAACATCGAATCCTTAAGTGTGTCTCCCTACGGTTCGTGAATTATGCAGTCATGACCGAGACTCTTCTCCGATCAATAACCAATAGAGGAATCTGGAAATTCATATGGTTCCCACATATTTATACGATTACTTTGCGATCGAATGAACCATTTATATACGATACCAATTTCCCTTTGTCTCGTGATATTTTACTTATCCGAGGTCTGATCGTCGGTATCTCTGCATACCTAGTTCAACCTCGTTACCGATAAGTACTCTTTACTCATTCTTGTGATATGTGATCCCTTGTGAGCCAGTCACATGCTTGCAAGCTAATTGGATGACATTCCACCGAGAGGGCCCAGAGTATATCTATCTGTCATATGGATGGACAAATCCCACTCTTGATCCATGTGCCTCAACACATACTTTCCGAATACTCAACGCCACCTTTATAACCACCCAGTTACGAAGTGGTATTTGATATCATCAAAGCATCCTTTCGGTGATGGTGATTAGCATGACCTCATGGTCGAAGGAATTAGGTTACTATGTATATGAAAGCTTATAGCAAACGAACTATGGAAATGACTTGATCTTTATGCTACGCTTATCTATAGGAGTATGTCCATCATACCATTCTCCTAATGATATGATGTTGTTGTTAATAACATCTCAATGTTCATGATCAGGAAACCATGATCATCTATCAACCAACAAGCTAGTATTATAAAGAGGCTTTATCTAATTAGTTTACAAATCACACAAGTATTAATGTTCCCGGTTAATGCAGTTATAGCATGAATGTAAACATTTATCATAAACACAAAGATATAATAATAACAAATTTTATTATTCCCTCTAGGGCATATCTCCAACACCATGGCACATCCATTTCCTCCTCCCAGGACGCTCATGTAGCTACCCATGCTGTCCATGCTACCCATGCCCATTGCACCCACGAAGTCTCCCACGTAACCTCCAAATCCACCCATGTAGCCTCCCCGTGTACCAAAGATTGTTGCTTAAATCACTGTAAAGATCAAAGAACTCACTCACTCTTTCCCAATAAGTATCTTTCAGATGCTTCGTGCCGATGATCGGATCAAGGCGTATTGTAACATCCCAGGATTAGCACCTCGAAATAGACAGGAAACATGTTTCTGAATTGCATTCATGCATAAGAAAATCCGGGGAATTTTTGCAAAAAACTAAAGAAGCTGTAGAGGGATCGAGATCTCTCTTGCTCTGATGAAAACATTAGGGCAAGTGCGATGGATTTCGACATGACCTCTATTGTACTCTTGTGTTTGAGGGAAAGGAAATACAAATTTGAATATTCAATTGATGAATCTGAATTCTAAAAGAATTTGAAATGGAATAACAAATGGAAACTAAATTGTAAGGGAAAATAAGAGGTGAACTCCTATTTATAAACAAGGTATAATCTTTTATTCCAATATAAAAGATAGTGGAAATTTAAATTAAATGAAATGAGTAAATGAGTAATGTAATATGATATTACAATAATAAAATAATAAACAAGAATTGATAAAGAATAATCTTATTTACATCACACATTATTATATTATCTTTACAATTATGAACCAAAGGGATAAAAGATAATGAAATAGAGAGGTATCATTTTATTATAATATCCTTAACCATGTAAAACTCATTCCAGAGTTAATTAGCCTCAGACCATGCATCATGGGCATTCAAGTCATAAATTCTCATCTAAACAATTCACACCAGTCACAATACCAACTCATTTACCCTCACTGCTAGCAGCAGATTAACCAATAGATCCAAATTGGTATTGGTTCTTATCATTTTAAGCAAGCAAATCATTTGAAAGGCAAGCTCTCAGTAAGCATAGAGTTGTTATGCTAATTACATCCTAGAGCTAGAATAAGGCAACCACAGTTTTTCTTTAAAGGGAATCCAAGCCTCAGCCTTTTGCATCCTTGGCATTGGACTAGAATTTAGCCAGAAAAGAATCCAGAGAAGATCTATCATTTTCCTAGACCATGAAACCAGGAATCATTTCTAGATCATCTGGACACTTCACTGCCATCTTGACAGTAATAACAGCATATGCAAGTTATACTTGCAGAGCATCTTCTTTTAGAGGAAAAACTCAATTCTCCAACAATACATCCAGTAATCTTATTTTATTGGCTTTGTTGTCAATACAAGCATACCGTTAAATCAAATATCAACCATGAATCAGGCTGCATGGTTAAGTAACACTACAACTAGCATGATTGAACCATCAATCACTCTAATCCAACCACATCATAGAAGTCACCAGACATGAGCCACTAGACTAATCATGGACAGTAACCTTACTAAAGTGCATTAATCTGGGACAAGATCAAGCTTCTTGTATAGATGGAAATACAAGGATTTAATAACCACAAGCCATCTAATATTTTTCATTAACATAGTTTCCTCCACTTAGCAGTTCAAACGAAATCAGATCCTTATCACACAAACACTAGGACAGAGCATCTGTGCTATTTAGGATAATCCTATCATCATAGAGAGAACTCCAGAGAGGAATCAAGTGGAGAAAAGAAAAACAGAATTTCCACTTAACCGTGGTCCTCGCTTAGAGATTGAAGAGGAAGCAGATGGGGTCATCGGTGGATGGTACGTCACGGCGGCACAGGGAGCGCGGTGGCACTCTACCTGCACCAAGCCGCAACCTGTATTCCATCAGTGTCCCAGAGCACCGCCGCAAGCTCAAAATCAAAAACCTAGCACCAGAAAGAAGATTGGGGCGAGCATGTTATAGCCTTAGAGGCAAATCGAACTGGAGGTCCAAGTCGTATAGAAGGAGGCGAAGCTCCGGCGACCAGTGGTGGTAACCGGGACGGTCTACACCGCCGGAATCGTCGGGTAACAATGGCGATGGTGGCCAGAGAGGAACGAGAGGGGAGAGGTGTGAGCATCGCGTGCGGGGTGCGTGTGATGGAGATGTACTTGGGTCAGTATTGACCCAAGTCCAGTGGGCCAAATGCGTTAGTGGGCTGGGCTGGCTCACGGGCTGAGCCTAGTTCCAAAAGAATAACTAAATAAAATTTAATGTAAAAAGAAATGAAATATAATAAAACTTAAATTAAATAGTTTAATGTAAGAAACACTTTAAGGAATTCTCTAAAAAATAGGGCTACCTCATAAGAATATATATAAAATATTAAAATCATCACCAAAGTAAGAGTTACTTAATAAAAATAGAAATTTACTGTTAAATAAAAAATAAAACAAATAAATATTAACACCATTAAATACTAAGTGAAATTTCATAAAAATAATACAGATGTTAAGTAAGAAATACTAACTCAACTATTTTATAAAAATACTAACTCAACCTTTTTATGTATAAAAATACTAACTCAACTTTTTTATAAAAATCCTAAAAATAAATAAAAATAATTTTTGTGTATAAAAATAAATCCACTATTTTATAAAAAATACTAACTCAACTTTTTTATAAATAAGATTTGAAGTAAATATTTAAATACATTTAATCTTTTATGGGATTTTATAAACATAAAAATAATACTTAAAAATTAAATAAAAAATCATTTTTAAGGTCTTGAATAAATATATTACACTAGAAAAATATTAAATATATTATTAGAAAAGTCTTTCATATTTTAAATAATAAATCCTTATATAATACCTATTTTGTGAATTCTTTAAAACAATTGTTAAGTAAGAAATAATCACAATTCTTATAAAAACTTGAGCAATTAGTGTCTTTGTAATAATTCTAAACCCATAACTTAAATTCATAATCAAAATTAAGTATAAATTTTAACTTCAAAATAGTCTTTTAAAAATCTTATTAAAAAATAACTCTTTTAAATAAACATTGGGTATCACTCATTTATATAATATGTGAATAATTATTATATCTTAACCACTATTAACATAACTTTAAATTCTAATAAATCACTAAGATCATCTAATTATGTTTCCATTAAATAAATACCTATTCTTTTCAGAATAGCAAAACAAATTTAATCTAATCATTCACTAAAATATAAAGTGAATAATTCCACACCTTAGTTATACCTATCATAAATCTAAAACTTGGGAATAATTAAAACATATTACATCTTAAGTTTACTTACCCTTTTAAAGTTAACTTTAGTCTCAAAGCTTATAAACATCAAGTCTAATGCACTACTTATGTTTTTTATAGTTAACTTTGGTCTATTTCAATTAAGACATAAAGCATCTCAAGTCCATACTATTCAAGCAAGCATAAACAACATCAATCACATTCTATCCATCATATTCTAAAAGCTATCAGGGTTGTTTAAACCTTAGGAAGGAAATATTTTCTTCAAATGTTATTCTTTTTGCCACTTCAAACAATAAGCTCATAATAAGTTCTTCAACTCTTAACAACTCAATCCGAAGGATGTTTATTAATAGACACCAGATGACAATTAACCATAATCACATAATTTTATACTTTACTTGTATATTGTGAATTGTTAACACTTAAGTTCCTTATAAAGGTCATTACTTATAAAGTAAAATTTGAAGATAAACCAACTCTTAAAAGAATCACTTGAATTCACTTCACTCAAAGTTTTGGGGATTCACTTTGGGAGTTTTACAAAATGCATATCATTACTTATGCATAACTGCATCTTGCTTCTTTAAACATTAGTCCTTACCGGACCAATGATGTTAATTTCAGATCTTGGATCTTATATTGTCTCGAAGACCGTGAGTGCATAATCTTGCAATCACAAAAGGCAAGTTCACACTTGCTCATGTCCTTTGGTTATTTCTGTAAAGTATTTTACAAATCCAATGTGGACATCACCTGCATTTGAAAAAGGTCCGAAAACACTATTTTCATAATAATATGATTATAGGTTATTACCATAAGGTAATAACTTACTATGAAGGTTCCAGTGGTAAAGGAACATATTATCTTGGACTTAACAACCAATGTCGCCAGTGATTCTTGCGCCGTATATTACGCGTTAACCATGAGATTTGGAATGGGACGGAGAAGTTAGCTGTATCTTCTTCCTCTCGCATGTAGCCAGATGTGCAGGTCGTGGCTGTTATCCTCGTAACGTGCATATTAATTGGTAATTCGTAGAGGATATGCAGCATATGGGTGGGAACCCTCAACGTCCCACGATAGTTCTGGCATCTAACGGTCTATACAAACCATTGCCATAATTCAATATGTGGGCATGGTGTACACCAAGGAGGCATGCGAGGTCGCGAAGGGGGCAGTGATTGGCTTGGATCATCTACTGGGCCCCACACCATAGGAAGTGTGGACGGGAAAGATCGCCCAGTTGTGCAACAAGGATTTGATCTCTCATGGGTAAAGTGACGCACCTCTACAGAGTGTAAGAACTGTAACTTGTTACTCCCTGTTCCGGGAAGGAGCTGCGAACGCGGCGGTAAAGGAACTCCATGAAAGTTCTGGTAAACCCGTGAAGGCTGACGGACATAGTTTTTTAGAATAAAAGAAACCTTTGAAGAAATGTTTATGAAAACTTGCATTGCCTATGACCTACGGTCTGTGGCTGTAGATATAGTGCATCAAACACTCCTTTTCTAGTGAACTTGCTAAGTACGCTCGTACTCAACGTATCTTCTTAACCCTTACTAGGTTCTAAAGCCAGTACGGACGATGTCTACATCAAGTTATGCTCCAGGAATCATCACCAGAAGCTAAAGTTCTTCAATGAAATCAAGAAAGACAACATCTACATCAACTCAAGTGAAGACAAAGTTACTGATTAGATAAGAATATAATCTCTAGCCATAGAACCTATTTCTATAGTTTATTGCAATAGCAGCAATGCCAGACCAATAGTTCAGATATTAGTCTGATTAGTAGGATCGTGATGAGTTGATTATTTCCAATTCTTCTTTGTAATAAGTTTCTTTCTCTCTCTTTAACCGAGAGTGTTCTCTGGATCTTATGTAAAGAGTCGAGTTGTAACCTATAGTCATGTCTTGGACCTGCTGTGTTTCTATTGTACCACTCTGAGGAATGTAATACTAGTGAACGGTGTTTCATTAGTGTTATGTCAATGACTATAGTGTACTACATCATGAAGTGGTATGCTGGGTCACCGCAGTTGGTATTAGTGTTGGAATTATGCCCTAGAGGCAATAATAAAGATGTTATTATTATAATTCTTGTTCATGATAAAGTTTATATTCCATGCTAGAATTGTATTAAGCGGAAACATTAATACTTGTGTGGTTTGTGAACAACACCGTGTCCCTGGTACGCCTCTAAGGACTAGCTCATTGATCAATGATGGTTAAGGTTTCCTAACCATAGACATGAGTTGTCAATTGATAATGAGATCATATCATTGGGAGAATGATATGATGGACAGACCCAAACTAAGCGAAGCAATTAGATCGTTTCATCGTGTTCATCTTTGCGAAGCTTTTCCTATGTCAAATATTGTATTCCTTAGACCATGAGATAATGCAACTCCCTGGTACCGGAAGAAAGCTTTGAGGTCATCAAACGTCATCCTATGAGAGGGTGATCATAAAGGTGTCTCTCAGGTGATCGGAAAGTATCTGTTGGGTTGTATGTATCGAGATGGAATTTGTCCCTCCCAAGTCGGAGAGATATACTTCGGGCCCACTCGGTAATCGATATCAGCACCGCTTGCAAGCATGTGGTTAAGGAGTTAATCACAAAGTGATATCGGATTACGAAACGAGTAAAGTACTTGCTGTGAACGAGATTGAACTAGGTATGACGGTACCGACGATCGAATCTCGGGCAAGTAAAATATCGCGAGACGAAGGGAATATATATATGGGATTGTTTGAATCCTGGCATCGTGGTTCATCCGATATGATCATCGATGAATGTGTGGGAGTCAATATGGGTGCCCAGACCCCGCTGTTGATTATTGATAGAAGATCATGTCTGCATATTCTCGAACCCGCAGGGTCACACACTTAACGTGTCTCGACGCTAGGATAGATTGGATAATTGGTTTATGAATTTTTGTTCGGAGTCTCGGATGGGATCCGGGATATCACGAGAGGTTCCGGAATGGTCCGGAGAATAAGATTCATATAAGGCAATGCAGTTTTTGGAGTTCGGAATTGTTCCGGGTTAATCGGTATTGTACCGGAAGCTTCTAGAACCTTCCGGAAGGGGACCAACGTGGCCCCACCTTCCGGGAGGGGGCATGGGCCTATGAGGGAGTGTCCTGGCCGCATTGGGCCAGGGTCACAAGGCCCCATAGGGCCCAGCCGATCCTAGAGAGTTTAAATCGTTTAAACTAGAGATAGGGTTTCTAGAAGAGGGGAGAGTCCATGCCCCCCACTCCTTATCCTTTGGGCTTGGGGGAGGGGCTAGGGCTGCGCCCCCCCTCTATATAAAGAGGGGTGGGGGTGCACCAACCCCCCACACCTCTCCTCCAAACCCTAGCCGCCTTGCTAGCTTTCCTCTCTCCCTCCCGACTGTTTGTAGGCGAAGCCCTGCTGCAGAAATTCTCCACCATATACACCACGCCGTCGTGTTGTAGATCCAATCTATCTCTCCACCATACTTGCTGGTCCGAGGAAGGAGGAGACGTCGAGGTGCTGCACGTGTGCATCTCACGGAGGCACCGCCACTTGTGGTGCTAGATCGGATCGGATCGCGAGGAGGAGAAGCGAGTACGACTACATCACCCACGTTCCGACGAACGTTCCGCTGTGCGAATCTTCAAGGGTATGAAGATCTAATCCAATCTCTCTCGTTGATTGCATCTCCTAGATTAGATCTTGGCTTTCCCTCTGTTCGCATCCGTAGAAAATTTTGATTTACTATGCCGCGAAACCCTTCAGTGGTATCAGAGCTAGATCTATGCGTAGATGTGTTTCACGAGTAGAACGCAACATGGTTGTTGCGGGCGTTGATGTTTTCTGTTGCAAGCCTCTTGTTTGTGTTCTTCTTATGACGCGGGATAGTGAGATTGAAGCGGTCCAGGCCAACCTTACGCGACGTCATTCGCGAGACCGGCTCCGCACTTGACGTGTGGCTTGTTCCACACATGCGGCTGGTGGATGTCAGTTTCTCTCACTATAGTTGTCATGGGATTAACACGGGAGTTTGGCAACCATAATATCACCGTTGTGGCTTTCCGTAGGTAAGAATCGTTCTTAGCATCTACTCGCATAAGCCACGTAAAACATGCAACAACAAAGTAGAGGCGTCTAACTTGTTTTTGCAGGGAGTGTTTTCTGTGATATGGTATGGCCCAAGATGTGATGTGTATATTGTATGCGATGATCATGTTTTGTAATGTTTCACGACTTGCATGTCGATGAGTACACAACCGGCAGGAGCCATATGGTTGTCTTTATAATTGTGTATGTCCTGCGAGTCAACTTATTATACGCCATGTAATAGCTTTACTTTATCGCTAAGTAGTTAGCAATAGTTGTAGTTGCTATTCGTGGTGGAGGCAATCATGGTGGAGTGATGGAGATCATGCCGGAACGCACAAGATGGAGATCATTGCGCGAGGATTGGCTATACCATGTCACATAAAGTTATATGCATGTGATGTTTATCCCTTTATGTATCTTATTATGCTTAGATCGCGACGGTAGCATTATAAGATGATTCCTCACTTAAAGATCAAGATAAAAACTGTGTTCTCCCCAAGTATGCACTGTTGTGAAAGTTCGTCGTGTCCAAGCATCACGTGATGATCGGGTGCTATAGACTCTACGCTCACATACAACGGGTGCAAGCCAGTTTTGCACACGCAGAAATACTTGGGTCTAGCTTGACGAGCCTAGCATGTACAGACATGGCCTCGGAACACAAGAACCGAAAGGTTAAGCATGAGTCATATGAGTGATATGATCGACACTTTGTTGTCCACCATTGAAACCACATCTCTTCTCGTGATGATCGGATTAGGTGTGGTGAATTTGGATCGTGTTCACTAAACAACTTGAGGGATGTTGAATTTAGTGGGAGTTCATCTAGTAATTTGATTAAATTGAACTATTTATCATGAACATAGTCTAAATTGTACTTGCAAATACTGTAGATCACATGGCCAAGTCCAACTTCAACTTCAACGTTTTTGCTGAGAAGGAAAAGCTTAGAAATAATGGGTCTAACTTCACCAATTGGTTCCGCAATCTAAGAATCATTCTGTCTGGCGGACAAAAGGACTATGTCCTTGGGAAAGCGTTAGGTGACCCCCCTGCTGCAACTGCGCCGGCTGATGAGAAAGCTGTCTATCAGTCGCGCAAAGACGATTATGGTGTGATTAAGAGCACCATGTTGTTTGCTATGGAACCGGAGCTTCAAAATCGTTTTGAAGAGTATCCCGGGCCCTTCGAGATTCTCGAGGAGCTGAAAACCATGTTTCAGACTCAGGCCCGTTCTGAGAGATATGGGATCTCCGAGAAGTTCTTTAACTGCAAGATGGAGGAAGGGAGTTCCGTTAGTGAGCACGCCATAAAGATGTCGGGCTACACTCAACGTCTTGAGCAACTGGAATGCACGATTCCAGAGGAGCTCAAGATTGACAGGGTTCTGCAATCACTCCCTCCCAGCTACAAAAGTTTTGTAGTGACTCATAATCAGATTGGTTCCACTGATACGATCACCGAGCTCTTCGCAAAGCTGAAGGCTGCAGAGGTGGACATCAAGAAGGATAATCATGTGTTGATGGTCAACAAGCCCTCCTTTAAGAAAGGTAAGGGAGCAACGAAACCCTTCAAGAAGGGCGGCGGCAAGCGCAATGCCCCTGCTGAGAAGAAGCTCAACTCTGGTCCTAAGCCCGACACTGAGTGCTTCTATTGCAAGGACAAGGGTCACTGGAAGCGCAACTGTCCGAAGTACTTAGCGGACAAGAAGGCTGGCACCATCAAAGGTATATTTGATATACATGTTATTGATGTTTTCCTTACTAGCCCTCGTTGTAGTGCCTAGGTATTTGATACCGGTTCAGTTGCTAATATTTGTAACTCGAAACAGGAGCTACGGAATAGACGGCGGCTTGCGAGGGATGAGGTGACGATGCGCGTTGGCAACGGATCAAGAGTTGATGTGATGGCCGTCGGCACGCTCTCCTTAGTTTTACCTTCGGGATTAGTTTTAAACCTTAATAAGTGTTATTATGTGCCTGCGTTGAGCATGAACATTATTTCTGGATCGTGTTTATTGCAAGACGGTTATTCATTTAAATCGGAGAATAATGGTTGTTCTATTTATATGAGTAACATCTTTTATGGTCATGCACCTCTTGTGAATGGTTTATTTCTTCTAAATCTCGAAAGGGATGAAACACACATCCATAACATTGAGGCTAAGAGATGCAAAGTAGATAGTGATAATACTACTTATTTGTGGCACTGTCGTCTAGGTCATATTGGTGTAAAGCGCATGAAGAAACTCCATTCTGATGGACTTTTGGAGTCTCTTGATTTTGAATCATTTGACACATGCGAACCATGCCTCATGGGCAAGATGATCAAAACCCCGTTCTCCGGTATGATGGAGCGAGCAACGGACTTGTTGGAAATCATACATACCGATGTATGCGGACCGATGAGTGTTTCGACGCGCGGTGGATATCGCTATTTCCTCACTTTTACCGATGACTTAAGTAGATATGGGTATATCTATTTAATGAAACATAAATCTGAAACATTTGAAAAGTTCAAGGAATTTCAGAATGAAGTGGAGAACCATCGTAACAGAAAGATTAAGTTTCTACGATCCGATCGTGGAGGTGAATATTTGAGTTATGATTTTCTCACGCATCTTAAAGCAAGTGGAATCGTTTCACAACTCATGCCACCCGGAACACCATAGCGCAATGGTGTGTCTGAACGCCGGAATCGAACCCTATTAGATATGGTCCGATCAATGATGTCTCTTACTGATTTGCCGTTATCATTTTGGGGTTATGCATTAGAAACCGCTGCATTCACTTTAAATAGGGCTCCATCTAAATCCGTTGAGACGACACCGTATGAACTGTGGTTTGGTGCTAAACCTAAGTTGTCGTTTCTTAAAGTTTGGGGATGCGAAGCTTACGTCAAGAAGTTGATGCCGGACAAGCTCGAACCCAAAGCGGAGAAATGCGTCTTCATAGGATACCCTAAGGAAACTATTGGGTATACCTTCTATCACAAAACCGAAGGCAAAGTGTTTATCGCAAAGAACGGTTCCTTTCTTGAGAAGGAGTTTCTCTCGAAAGAAGTGAGTGGGAGGAAAGTAGAGCTAGACGAGGTTATTGAACCTTCTCTTGAATTGGAGGGTAGCGCAGCACCTGAAATTGTTCCAGTGCCGCCTGCACCAACAATAGAGGAAGCTAATGACAAGGATCATGAAGCTTCGGACGATGCTGCTACTGAACGTCGCAGGTCGACAAGGTCGCGTGCCCCTCCTGAGTGGTACGGCAACCCTGTCTTGACTGTCTTGTTGGTAGAAGACAGTGAACCTACGAACTATGAGGAAGCGATGATGATCCCAGACTCTGAGAAATGGCTAGAAGCCATGAAATCCGAATTGGGATCCATGAGCGAAAACCAAGTATGGACTTTGGTGGACCCTCCTAGCGACCGAAAGGCCGTTGAGTGCAAATGGATATTCAAGAAGAAAACGGACGCGGATGGTAATGTTACCGTCTATAAAGCACGGCTTGTCGCGAAAGGTTTTCGACAAGTTCAAGGTGTTGACTACGATGAGACTTTCTCTCCCGTAGCGATGTTTAAGTCCATTCGGATTTTATTAGCAATTGCTGCGTTTCATGATTATGAAATATGGCAGATGGATGTCAAGACTACTTTCCTCAATGGGAACATTGATGAAGAGTTGTATATGATGCAACCCGAAGGTTTTGTCGATCCTAAGGATGCTAGTAAAGTATGCAAACTTCAGCGTTCCATTTATGGACTGAAGCAAGCATCTCGGAGTTGGAACCTTCGTTTTGATCAAGTGATCAAGAGTTTTGGATTTGTTCCAAATTGCTACGAAGCTTGTATCTACAAGAAAGTGAGTGGGAGCTCGGTGACGTTTCTGGTACTGTATGTGGATGACATATTGATTATCGGAAATGACATCAACATGCTTAACGATGTGAAGAGTTATTTGAACAAGTGTTTTTCAATGAAAGACCTAGGTGAAGCTGCTTATATATTGGGCATCAAAATCTATAGAGATAGACAAAGACGCTTGATAGCTTTAAGCCAGAGTACATACCTAGACAAAGTTCTGAAAAGGTTCAGAATGGATAAGGCAAAGAAAGGTTCAGTGCCCATGTTGTCAGGTAAGATATTGAGCAAGGCTCAGTGTCCAGCTACGGTAAATGATAGGGAAGCTATGAGCAAAGTGCCTTATGCCTCGGCCATAGGTTCCATCATGTATGCCATGCTGTGTACTAGACCGGATGTGTCCAATGCTCTTAGTTTGACGAGCAGATATCAAAGTGATCCAGGAGTGGAACACTGGACAGCCGTGAAGAACATCCTAAAGTACCTAAATAGAACTAAAGAAATGTTCTTAGTCTATGGGGGTGATGAACAGCTTGTCGTAAAAGGTTACGTCGATGCTAGTTTCGACACTGACAAGGATGATTCCAAATCTCAGACAGGATACGTTTATATTTTGAATGGAGGAGCTGTGAGCTGGAGAAGCTGCAAGCAAAGCGTGATCGCGGGATCTACAGTGGAAGCGGAATACATGGCTGCTGCAGAAGCGTCAAGTGAAGGAGTTTGGATCAGAAACTTCATCACTGAGCTTGGCGTGGTTCCAAGTGCATTGGACCCACTGGAGATATTGTGTGACAACACTGGCGCCATAGCACTCGCTAAGGAACCAAGATATCATCCAAAGACCAAGCATATCAACCGCAAGTTTCATATAATCCGAGATTATATAGCAGATGGAGATCTGAAGATTAGCAAAGTACATACGGATCTGAATATCGCAGATCCATTGACTAAACCTCTTCCACGTGTAAAACATGATCAACACCTCAGTGCCATGGGTGTGAGATTGTTGCCAGATGTAAACTAGATTATTGACTCTAGTGCAAGTGGGAGACTGTTGGAATTATGCCCTAGAGGCAATAATAAAGATGTTATTATTATAATTCTTGTTCATGATAAAGTTTATATTCCATGCTAGAATTGTATTAAGCGGAAACATCAATACTTGTGTGGTTTGTGAACAACACCGTGTCCCTGGTACGCCTCTAAGGACTAGATCATTGATCAATGATGGTTAAGGTTTCCTAACCATAGACATGAGTTGTCAATTGATAATGAGATCATATCATTGGGAGAATGATATGATGGACAGACCCAAACTAAGCGAAGCAATTAGATCGTTTCATCGTGTTCATCTTTGCGAAGCTTTTCCTATGTCAAATATTGTATTCCTTAGACCATGAGATAATGCAACTCCCTGGTACCGGAAGAAAGCTTTGAGGTCATCAAACGTCATCCTATGAGAGGGTGATCATAAAGGTGTCTCTCAGGTGATCGGAAAGTATCTGTTGGGTTGTATGTATCGAGATGGAATTTGTCCCTCCCAAGTCGGAGAGATATACTTCGGGCCCACTCGGTAATCGATATCAACACCGCTTGCAAGCATGTGGTTAAGGAGTTAATCACAAAGTGATATCGGATTACGGAACGAGTAAAGTACTTGCTATGAACGAGATTGAACTAGGTATGACGGTACCGACGATCGAATCTCGGGCAAGTAAAATATCGCGAGACGAAGGGAATATATATATGGGATTGTTTGAATCCTGGCATCGTGGTTCATCCGATATGATCATCTATGAATGTGTGGGAGTCAATATGGGTGCCCAGACCCCGCTGTTGATTATTGATAGAAGATCATGTCTGCATATTCTCGAACCCGCAGGGTCACACACTTAACGTGTCTCGACGCTAGGATAGATTGGATAATTGGTTTATGAATTTTTGTTCGGAGTCTCGGATGGGATCCGGGATATCACGAGAGGTTCCAGAATGGTCCGGAGAATAAGATTCATATAAGGCAATGCAGTTTTTGGAGTTCGGAATTGTTCTGGGTTAATCGGTATTGTACCGGAGGCTTCTAGAACCTTCCGGAAGGGGACCAACGTGGCCCCACCTTCCGGGAGGGGGCATGGGCCTATGAGGGAGTGTCCTGGCCGCATTGGGCCAGGGGCACAAGGCCCCATAGGGCCCAGCCGATCCTAGAGAGTTTAAATCGTTTAAACTAGAGATAGGGTTTCTAGAAGAGGGGAGAGTCCATGCCCCCCACTCCTTATCCTTTGGGCTTGGGGGAGGGGCTAGGGCTGCGCCCCCCCTCTATATAAAGAGGGGTGGGGGCGCACCAACCCCACACACCTCTCCTCCAAACCCTAGCCGCCTTGCTAGCTTTCCTCTCTCCCTCCCGACTGTTTGTAGGCGAAGCCCTGCTGCAGAAATTCTCCACCATATACACCACGCCGTCGTGTTGTAGATCCAATCTGTCTCTCCACCACACTTGCTGGTCCGAGGAAGGAGGAGACGTCGAGGTGCTGCATGTGTGCATCTCACGGAGGCACCGCCACTTGTGGTGCTAGATTGGATCGGATCGCGAGGAGGAGAAGCGAGTACGACTACATCACCCACGTTCCGACAAACGTTCTGCTGTGCGAATCTTCAAGGGTATGAAGATCTAATCCAATCTCTCTCATTGATTGCATCTCCTAGATTAGATCTTGGCTTTCCCTCTGTTCGCATCCGTAGAAAATTTTGATTTACTATGCCGCGAAACCCTTCAATTAGAGCATATGCTTTGGCCTTAGGATTAAAACCCTTTTAGGAAGATCTGTAGGTTGGATAGTGACTATAGGTGCCATCTTATCTAAACCAAATGATCTTATGACTGGTGATGAGTATCCACTTGAGGATAAATCTTGTCACAAAATGCTTATATCATAATTCTTAGGAGTAATTATTTTATCTTTTCTTAGTAAGGTGCTATTTAGTGTCTTCTGATGGAGATATAATCCACCAAGATACTATAGAAAAGCCAATTGGTCACAGTAGAGTAGTATCAAGTTTAAGACACCAATTGAAATACGCTTAATGGTGTAGCCTAATCCTAAAATGTATATAAGACAGTGGAATCTTATAGTTAGTTAATAAGCAAAGACAACATGATGAATATCATTAGGGTAAGTGTTGATGTAATGAATAGTAGTCAAGTGGGATTCACTTGAGAATTCTACATGATGAAGTGAAATTATGATAAGACTTAATAAAAGTGTAGTGAGAAGCAAAGTCATCATGGTTAGATTAGCTCTTAAATCATGATAAAGAGGTAAAACATAACAAGATCATGATGAGATTAGCTCCAAAACCATGATGGTAGTATAATTCTGATAAGTAATTAGTAAATTATCTTTAGGTAGATTAAGAAAATAACTTGGTAAAACTATGATGGAAGTCATCAGTGCTAGAAATTTCCAATAATCTTTGGTTTAAGTTAGCAAATAGAACCTGATTATTCAATTGGAGAGATCATGTGAGGTTAGTTTGCTAATAAAGAAAGGTTGGTTATAGTTAACCTTTCTAAGAGTGAGACAAAAAGGTTAGTCAAAATCAAATTGAAACCACTTTGCTTAAAAGTATCTTGTTGCAAATGAGAAATTTGGGTAAATATTGAGACAAAGAATAGTTTGACCTTATGTGCTAAGTATCACGATGTAAACCTATATGAGGAGGTGTCATATACTACACAACTAAGTTTGAAGTCTAGAGATATTATACTCAACTACTATATTCCGGGCTTAGAATATTGTGTGTTATATGTACCACATTTGAGTTTCTTGATTTTTCTTGGATCTTCTTGATTGACTAGATCTGTACATGAAGTTTGACTTGGTGTGCAAATGCATGTTGCAACATCCAGTTACTACTTGATTCCATAGACCTAGATAGAAAAGGGAATTCGTGTAAGGGAGTGACGTGTTCCAAAGACCAAGATGAAGACTTACATGAAGGATGAAGCAAAGTATAGGGAGTATTAGCGCAATTTGAAGGATGGATGAAGTTCAAATCTTTACTAAGCAATAATAAGAAGAAATATTAGTATAGAACATATATGGAGCAACAAGAAGTAAGGAACTTAAGTTCACCCAAAAATAGGTAATGTTGCTAAGAAGTTAAGGAAGTAGTAGTACCTAGTTCATGGAAGCATCATGAATTAGTACAAAGAAGAAGCCTTGGAACCAAAATGATATTCAAGCTCTGACAATTCAGAGAGAATGCCATAAGGATGTTGGAAGCCGTAGGGTAATACTTACAACCTAGGATGATCCGCAACTGGTATTTGATCCATAGTTGGTATTCTGATCCACAGTTGGTATCTTGTCCACAGCCGGTGTTGGTTGACATAGTTAACCAGATCATCTTGATTGTTGCATAAAGAGCATAAAACTTGGCCTAAGTTAAGAAAGACATGAAGGAGTATAAACATTAAAGCGACCGTCTTTCGAGGCGCTTCACGAAGTCAGACCTGTCAAAGTGAAAATGTCCAAATAGTAAGTAAGACAAATAATGCTGAAATATTCACTTCAGAGATCCACAATTGTGTGTATACACCGTACAATATTTCATAAGACCCTAACTAGATAGAATATAAGCTGGATAGAGACCAAGATTCTAATTATAAAGCCAATAAATACTATATAGACAGTTTGAAGACTATTAGTAAACCCTAAGGGGGAGAGTAAAACATTAGAAATGAAAGTATCATTATCTGAGTTTCGGAATAAAGGTTGGAAAAGAAGAACTAACCTACAACAACAGTAAGCCTTATTCTTATAGGGTTAAACGAAATCATCAGAAAAGTATTCTCTGAAGTATGTCTGATGAAAGATCGAAATTTATTTCAAGGTAATAGTACTCAAACATTAAGTTAATAATTGGAAGTTAAAGAAGTACTTAAGGTAATAAGGAAAGATTATCTGAAGCATGCTAAGGTAAAAGCTTGAAAGAGATAGAATAGATTAATTCTAACGAACTAATTTTAGAGGAAACAACTCTTAAGTGATCTTTAAGAATGAATAATCACATCAAATTAGACATGGACAGAGTAACAAGGAAATTCCAATGGGTATGGACTAAATGAGTTCAGATCCAATCTTTAGAAGGACTACCAGTATAAACCATACCATCACAAATCAAAAGTTAGTCTTTTGACTATAGTTATTGTTTAATGGAGTTAAAATACTATTTTAGTGAGGCTTCCTAAACCTTATATAGTATAGCAAGGAAGTTTTATGATTAAGTAAAGGAGTTGGATTAGGATACCTAAGTAGGGGAATGAACTAAAGAAGAAGCTCCAACTTAAGGATTCCATAATAAGGAAATACCCCTAGGGGAGTAAAGTAAAAGGAACTTTGGGGTATTGAAGACAACAAGTTGGAGATTGCCAAGAATGATAAGAATTCAAAGAAAAAGATTCGGATATGGAATACTACAATTATTTCCATTTGAGGTTACCATGAAGTTGAGAAATGTCGTAATCAATACAATGGAAATTCCTTATTCTGAAACATGGGAGTATACGAACTTTGAGGACGAAGTTTATTTTAAGGATGAGAGTCTGTAACATCCTAGGATTAGCACCTCAAAATAGACAGGACACATGTTTGTGCATTTCATTCATGCATAAGAAAATCCGGGGAATTTTCGCACAAAAATAAAGAAGCTGTAGAGGGATCGAGATCTCTCTTGCTCTGATGAAAACATCAGGGCAAGTGCGATGGATTTCGACATGACCTCTATTGTACTCTTGTGTTTGAGGGAAAGGAAATACAAATTTGAATATTCAATTGATGAATCTGAATTCTAAAAGAATTTGAAATGGAATAACAAATGGAAACTAAATTGTAATGGATAATAAGAGGTGAACTCCTATTTATAAATAAGGTATAATCTTTTATTCGAATATAAAAGATAGTGGAAATTTAAATTAAATGAAATGAGTAAATGAGTAATGTAATATGATATTACAATAATAAAATAATAAACAAGAATTGATAAAGAATAATCTTATTTACATCACACATTATTATATTATCTTTACAATTATGAACCAAAGGGATAAAATATAATGAAATAGAGAGGTATCATTTTATTATAATAGCACAAACATTACACTATTTTTATTAAGTTCCCAAAAAATCTAGAATTACAATAAAGAATAAAAGAATAAAAGTAAACTACTATAAAATAAATAAATGTAAAAATGAATTACATAAATGAATTAAATAAAGGAATACTTAATTTCAAGAAAATATACATATTACATTGTTTTTACAATATTCTAGTAAAAATAAGAAATTACAACAATAAGAAAATATTACAAATATTATTACACCAATGAATAAATATATAATACACTTTACAAAAGAAGGAAAAAATTACAAAAATAATAAAGAAGTCTCATATAAATCTTCATGCCCTGAAGGTTCCTTCCCTGATCTTAATTCCTAGAAAATAAAACAAAATACAAACTAAAATAAAGAATAAAAGGAAGGGTTAGAATGTTAGTTTTACTCTCAGATTCAGCATACAAATGATATGCTTAAACTCATCATTGAGTAATCTAAAGAGGGATCCAAGTGGAGAATCAGTTCTTATCATCAAAGAAAGCTTCAGACTAAGCATCATAAGCCAAGGGGCAAATTTCACCAAATCAGATATAGTAAAAATATAAACAATCAGAAAATGTCAAGTTTCAGTTGATCTGATCCATTGGGGGTGAGTCAAGCACCCAAGCAGTTCACACATCTGCATGGTGTTGTGCTGTCAAGCACAGAGGCATCACAAGGAGTACAAAGGTAAGCACACAGCCGTAGCTGATAAGCTAGAAGCAGATTAGAGTTTCTCCACACACCACACTTAGCCAGAACTACACTTAGATCACTGCTTCATCCTCAGGAACAACACATGTTCTTTCTCATCACCACAAGGTCACCCATTCGTTTCTTCACACCATCACCAAACCCACCACCCAATCAGCATCTGGTTGCTTATTCAAGCCATCCAAGAGGAGATCAAGTAGTAGGATGGGGAAAGGAGGCATTTCACAGGAGAATAGGTAATCACAAGAAGCCAATTCTATAGGAACCAGAAGGACAAGGTTCAGGAGCACAAGATTCACATGTGTAGGCTGATCAAGAGCAAGGCAGCAGTATTAGAAGGAGCAAGCCAAGTGAGCAGTAAGGAGGAGCAGATCAAGAAGCATCCAGGAACAAGATCCACTAGGAACCACAAATCACAGCATAGAATCAGCAACAATAAAAGGTTGCTATATCACTACTCATGCATAGTATCTGTTCTTGTTCTATTTCACCATCATAAACAAGGGAATAAAGGGGGTTATTGCAAACCAATATCTAATCAACTACTCTGCAACTAGCACCTTTCTAGGAGAGTAGGAGAATAGTTTATCTCTCAAAATTGCATAGAAGTGCTATGCAAATTCATCATAGAGAGTAGAAGGCAACCAAGTAAGTATCTGATTTTATCAAGATTTAGTGTCTTAGTCTTTGCATCATAGATTGGAACATATTGCACACAACCAAAAATCAAGGGCTAGTGATCCTTAACCATGTAAAACTCATTCTAGAGTTAATTATCCTCAGACCATGCATCATGGGCATTCAAGTCATAAATTATCATCTAAACAATTCACACCAGTCACAATACCAACTCATTTACCCTCACTGCTAGCAGCAGACTAACCAATAGATCCAAATTGGTATTGGTTCTTATCATTTTAAGCAAGCAAATCATTTGAAAGGCAAGATCTTAGTAAGCATAGAGTTGCTATGCTAATTACATCCTAGAGCTAGAATAAGGCAACCACAGTATTTTATTTAAAGGGAATCCAAGCCTCAGTCTTTTGCATCCTTGGCATTGGACTAGAAATTTAGCCAGAAAAGAAGCCAGAGAAGATCTATCATTTTCCTAGACCATGAAACCAGGAATCATTTCTAGATCATCTGGACACTTCACTGCCATCTTGACAGTAATAACAGCATATGCAAGTTATACTTGCAGAGCATCTTCTTTTAGAGGAAAAACTCAATTCTCCAACAATACATCCAGTAATCTTATTTTATTGGCTTTGTTGTCAATACAAGCATACCGTTAAATCAAATATCAACCATGAATCAGGCTGCATGGTTAAGTAACACTACAACTAGCATGATTGAACCATCAATCACTCTAATCCAACCACATCATAGAAGTCACCAGACATGAGCCACTAGACTAATCATGGACAGTAACCTTACTAAAGTGCATTAATCTGGGACAAGATCAAGTTTCTTGTATAGATGGAAATACAAGGTTTTAATAACCACAAGCCATCTAATATTTTTCATCAACATAGTTTCCTCCACTTAGCAGTTCAAACGAAATCAGATCCTTATCACACAAACACTACGACAGAGCATCTGTGCTATTTAGGATAATCCTATCATCACATAGAGAACTCTAGAGAGGAATCAAGTGGAGAAAAGAAAAGGAGAATTTCCACTTACTCGTGGTCCTCGCTTAGAGATTGAAGAGGAAGCAGATGGGGTCATCGGTGGCTGGTACGACACAGCGGTACAGGGAGCGCGGTGGCACTCGACCTACACCAAGCCACAACCTGTAGTCCATGAGTGTCCCGGAGCACCACCGCAAGCTCAAAATCGAAAACCTAGCACCAGAAAGAAGATAGGGGTGTGCCCGTTATAGCCTTAGAGGCAAATAGAACTGGAGGGCCAAGTCGTATAGAAGGAGGCGAAGCTCCGGCGACCAGTGGTGGTAACCGGGACGGTCTACACCACCGGAATCGTCGGGTAACAATGGCGACGACGGCCAGAGAGGAACGAGAGGGGAGAGGTGTGAGCGTCGCGTGCGGGGTGCGTGTGAGGGAGATGTACTTGGGTCAGTATTGACCCAAGTCCAGTGGGCCAAATGCGTTAGTGGGCTGGGCTGGCTCACGGGCTGAGCCTAGTTCCAAAAGAATAACTAAATAAAATTTAATGTAAAAAGAAATAAAATATAATAAAACTTAAATTAAATAGTTTAATGTAAGAAACACTTTAAGTAATTCTCTAAAAAATAGGGCTACCTCATAAGAATATATATAAAATATTAAAATCATCACCAAAGTAAGATTTACTTAATAAAAATATAAATTTACTGTTAAATAAAAAAATAAAGCAAATAAATATTAACACCATTAAATCCTAAGTGAAATTTCATAAAATAAGGAAAAATCCTAAAAATAAATAAAAATCATTTTTGTGTATAAAAATAAATCCACTATTTTATAAAAATACTAACTCAATTTTTATTATAAATAAAATTTGAATTAAATATTTAAATACATTTAATCCTTTATGGGATTTTATAAACATAAAAATAATACTTAAAAATTAAATAAAAAACATTTTTAAGGTCTTGAATAAATATATTACACTAGAAAAATATTAAATATATTATTATAAAAGTCTTTAATATTTTAAATAATAAATCCTTATCTAATACCTATTTTGTGAGTTCTTTAAAACAATTGTTAAGTAAGAAATAATCACAATTCTTATAAAACCTTGAGCAATTAGTATCTTTGTAATAATTCCAAACCCATAACTTAAATTCATAATCAAACTTAAGTATAAATTTTAACTTCAAAATAGTCTTTTAAAAATCTTATTAAAAAAATAACTCTTTTAAATAAACATTGGGTATCACTCATTTATATAATATGGTGAATAATTATTATATCTTAACCACTACTAACATAACTTTAAATTCTAACAAATCACTAAGATCATCTAATTATGTTTCCATTAAATAAATACCTATTCTTTTCAGAATAGCAAAACAAATTTAATCTAATCATTCACTAAAATATAAAGTGAATAATTCCACACCTTAGTTATACCTATCATAAATCTAAAACTTGGGAATAATTAAAACATATTGCATCTTAAGTTTACTTACCCTTTTAAAGTTAACTTTAGTCTCAAAGCTTATAAACATCAAGTCTAATGCACTACTTATGTTTTTTATAGTTAACTTTGGTCTATTTCAATTAAGACATAAAGCATCTCAAGTCCAGACTATTCAAGCAAGCATAAACAACATCAATCACATTATATCCATCATATTCTAAAAGCTATCAGGGTTGTTTAAACCTTAGGAAGGAAATCTTTTCTTCAAATGTTATTCTTTTTGCCACTTTAAACAATAAGCTCATAATAAGTTCTTCAACTCTTAACAACTCAATCCCAAGGATGTTTATCAATAGACACCAGATGAAAATTAACCATAATCACATAATTTTATACTTTACTTATATATTGTGAATTGTTAACACTTAAGATCCTTATAAAGGTCATTACTTATAAAGTAAAATTTGAAGATAAACCAACTCTTAAAAGAACCACTGGAATTCACTTCACTCAAAGTATTGGGGATTCACTTTGGGAGTTTTACAAAATGCATATCATTACTTATGCATAACTGCATCTTGCTTCTTTAAACATTAGTCCTTACCGGACCAATGATGTTAATTTAAGATCTTGGATCTTATATTGTCTCGAAGACCGTGAGTGCATAATCTTGCAATCACAAAAGGCAAGTTCACACTTTCTCATGTCCTTTGGTTATTTTCTGTAAAGTATTTTACAAATCCAATGTGGACATCACCTGCATTTGAAAAAGGTCCGAAAACACTATTTTCATAATAATATGTTTATAGGTTATTGGTAATAACTTACTATGAAAGTTTTGGTGGTAAAGGAACTTATTATCTAGGACTTAACAACCAATGTCGCCAGTGATTCTTGCGTCGTATATTACGCGTTAACCATGAGATTTGGAATGGGACGGAGAAGTCAGCTGTATCTTCTTCCTCTCGCATGTAGCCAGATGTGCAGGTCGTGGCTGTTATCCTCGTAACGTGCTTATTAATTGGTAATTCGTAGAGGATATGCGGCATATGGGTAGGAACCCTCAACGTCCCACGATAGTTCTGGCATCTAACGGTCTGTACAAACCATTGCCGTAATTCAATATGTGGGCATGGTGTACACCAAGGAGGCATGCGAGGTCGCGAAGGGGGCAGTGATTGGCTTGGATCATCTACTGGGCCCCACACCATAGGAAGTGTGGATGGGAAAGATCGCCCGGTTGTGCAACAAGGATTTGATCTCTCATGGGTAAAGTGACGCACCTCTACAGAGTGTAAGAACTGTAAGTTTTTACTCCCTGTTCCAGGAAGGAGCTACGAACGCGGCGGGAAAGTAACTCCATGAAAGTTCTGGTAAACCCGTGAAGGCTGACGGACATAGTTTTTTAGAATAAAAGAAACCTTTGAAGAAATGTTTATGAAAACTTGCATTGCCTATGACCTACGGTCTGTGGCTATAGATATAGTGCATCAAACACTCCTTTTCTAGTGAACTTGCTGAGTACGCTCATACTCAACGTATCTTCTTAACCCTTGCTAGGTTCTAAAGCCAGTACAGACGATGTCTACATCAAGTTCTGCTCCAGGAATCATCACCAGAAGCTAAAGTTCTTCAATGAAGTCAAGAAAGTCAACATCTACATCAACTCAAGTGAAGACAAAGTTACTGATTAGATAAGAATATAATCTCTATCCATAGAACCTATTTCTATAGTGTATTGCAATAGCAAGCAATGCCAGAACAATAGTTCAGATATTAGTCTGATTAGTAGGATCGTGATGAGTTGATTATTTCAAATTCTTCTTTGTAAGAAGTTTCTTTCTCTCTCTTTAACCGAGAGTGTTCTCTGGATCTTATGTAAATAGTCGAGTTGTAACCTATAGTCATGTCTTGGACCTGCTATGTTTCTGTTGTACCACTCTGAGGGATGTAATACTAGTGAACGGTGTTTCATTAGTGTTATGTCAACGACTATAGTGTACTACATCATGCAGTGGTATGCTGGGTCACCGCACTTATCCTCTTTCATGTCATGATAATCAAAACACTACGGGAAAAATGTTCGCTACCGTCACCCCCGTCCTTTTCCGTGTGACAACAGGCCCAGAACACGACAAAGATCATCTCTGCCGTGTGGGCATCCAGAAGCACACGACAAAGAAAACATACATGGCAGATTCCTGTAAAAACACACGGCAAAGATTTGAACACGGCAATGGACAAGTGGGGGCACACGGCAAATAAAAATCACATGGAAAAAGCCCTAAGGACACACGGCAAAGGTCAGTTCACGACAATGATGTGGGACCCGTGGCCCCACAGGTGCACCTGTCAGGAGGAGCTGTCGGCGGAATCTTTGTCGTGTGCCCTCGCCGTTAGGTACACGACAAAGAACAAAAAACACACGACAAAGTTAGGACACGACAAAGTCCCGCCGGCTCCGTTAAACGAATGGAAGCATCAAGTCGCTTTTCTTTGCCGTGTAGACGCAGAATAAACACGACAAAGACTTTGTCGTGTTCCGGATGCCAAGACACACGACAAAGGGCCTTTACCATGGCGAACGTTGCTGTGCGTGTACACACGGCAAAGCTTTTTCCATGTTCCAAGTGGACTTTGCCCTGTGTGTATGCCCACACGGCAAAGAACGTGTGTGCGGTAGTGAAAGATCTTCCGGCATGGTGTAGTTACCCGATCTTCCCTTCGGTAATGACTTCACAAAACCGTTATCTTCATTGTCAAGTTGAGCATCTTCCCTTTCATACTCTTGTGATGGGGTATCACGAGAAGCCACATACTAAGCAACATTCATGCTCACCAAGAATACCTCCTTGTCCATGCTACATGCACCAGAATTAAACACCAAATGCACTCTAAATTGACATAAATAGAAGGGAAAATTTGCTAGAGGACACCGTTATTTTTAGATGTTTGTTGAAACACACCGTCCGATTGTGTCTTCGTCAAGTACCATTATAATTTTGTGGGTGAAAGTGCAAATTATTACGGTTTAGGCTCAAATAAATGCGGAATAAAACTAACGTTTAATTTATTGATAACAAAACCTAACTACTAGGTTCACCTAAGTGCACCAACAACCTATGCTAATCAATACAAGAAACAAGGTGATAGCAAGATAAATACTTCAAGCACGATGGCTATCACAAAGTAAAGTGCATAAGTAAAGGGCTCGGTTGAGAGATAACTGATGGACGCGGAGACGATGATTTGTTTCCCGAAGTTTACTTCCAAAGAAGCTACGTCTCTGTTGGAGAGGTGCGATGGCGCAATGCTCTCTGAATGCCACAAATGGCTCACCTCAAGGTGTGATGGCTCGATGCTCACCCAACGCCACACAAGGCCTCACCCCGGCTACGGAAGCACGCAACTCACCGATGCCACAAAAGGCTCACCCTATTCTCCCGAGTGCGCACCACAAAAGGCAGGCACTCGCTCCACTATGGGACTCTTGAGGGCGGTCACCAAACCCGTATAACATTGGAGCTATCTCCACAACTCAATTGGAGGCTCCCAATAACAAAGCCACAAAAGGCTACAACGCCACAAAAGGCCAACAAAGCCACAAAAGGCTACAATACCACAAAAGGTCAACAAGACCACAAAAGGTCAATAACTCAACCACACAACATCTAGGGTTCCAAGAACCCAAGAGAAACAAGCCCACAAGCTTGAACTCACCGAATCTCCGAGGAGAACTCAAACCTATGCACCAAATGAAAGGGCAAGTCCTTCTATCCCAAATTCCAACAAAGCTACAAAAGCTATGGGGGGAATAAGGGAGGAAGAACACAAGAGGAGAACACAAAACTCTCCAAGATCTAGATCCCAATGATTCCTTCACAAAGAAGAGATTTGACTTGGGGGGATTGTAGATCTAGATCTCCTCTCACTTTTCCCTCAAAAAGATGTAAGAATCATGAGAGGGAGAGGGAGTAAGAAAGTTCAAATAGGTCAATAATGGTGGGCAAAAACAAGCTCAAAAGATGGGAAACCATTGGGGAAGAAGCCCCCTTAAATAGGACAAGGAAAAACTAATCATTTGGGCCAGATTCGCACACCACCGGAACTTGCGCCCCCCCAGCGGAACTTCCGGCCCCCACCGGAACTTCTGGAAAATATAAACACAAGTTACTGAACCTGGCCGGAACTTGGGCTGGAACTTCCGCTCAAGCAAAAACGCAGGATAGCATTGCACGAAAACTTTAATAACCTTTGATTTCGGACTCCGTTTTTGTTGATTTTGGGCTCGTTTTGAAGAGAACGAAAAGCTCTACAAGATTATGCAAATAAACATCATAGTCTAGCATGGAAGTATAAAACCAAATTGAGAAAGGTATGACCTCTCTAGAAGCGATGAACCGGTAAAACCTCCAAAACCCAAAACACAAGAAGTTGAGCTTGGAAACTCCGATTGGGATGAAACCAATTTTGTTGGGAAGATAAAACCAAGTAGAACCCAACAAAATGTTAAATATTGGATACCACCAAGGGATAAAATATCAAGTATATATATGTGATATATCTCCTAAGGTGTGGAGCTGAAAAAACCCGCACGATCAAGAATGCAATAAGATATGTAAGGAAAATCCTTATTTGATGAACTAGAGATTGTTATGATGATAACCACAATCTCTAGATCCTATCATGGAGAAGAACCAAATAACAACCAAGAAATATGATGCTATGAATGCAAAGGTTTGAGCTCTCTCCGAACGACGCGATCGACACCCCGCTTGAGAGCCCCTCTTGATAGTACGGCTATCTATCAAAACCCGGTCTCCCAACAACACGAGACCGGCAAAAGAGAAGCCCTATCAAGATCATACCTTTGCCTTGAGCAATCCAGTTGAACTTGATGTAGACCGTCTTGTTCTTCTCAAGTGGGAACACCTTTATTTATTGCTCTTGCTTGATGAAGATGAGGACTTGCAAATTGCTCCCCCATACTCCATGGGGAAACTTATTCTTTGAACTTGTCTTCATCACTCCATGATCACGAGGATGGCAAGCTTCAAGCATGAGGTCTTCTAGAGATGGCGCATCTTGAGC
Organism: Avena sativa; assembly: GCA_916181665.1. Lineage (NCBI taxonomy): Eukaryota > Viridiplantae > Streptophyta > Magnoliopsida > Poales > Poaceae > Avena > Avena sativa. The sequence goes on along the minus strand of OV702285.1, from coordinate 34,741,938 downwards.
TTGCCCTTCTTCATCCCTTCTTGAGGTTGATCCATCTTGATGCAACTCTTTGCACTTGTCTTGATCAACCTTCAAGCTCCTTATTTCTTCATGATTCCAATGGCACAAATCCCTTGGACATTTCTTCATCTTTCAACCTTGAGACCAACACATGGCCCAAGTGATGCCAATGGACAAACCTACAAGTGAAACTCAATTTACACATTAGTCCATAGAGATTGTCATTAATTAACAAAACCACACATGGGGGCATACATCCCTTTTAATCTCCCCCATTTTGGTAATTGATGACAATCCCTTAGCGAGGGTTTAAATATGAAAATTAACAACCAAAGCGGTTTCCCCAACATCAAATACTACACAAGTATGTGATGTTGGTACAACCACAATATATAGAGCAAACTCCCCCACAATATATGCATGTGTGATTAACTTGAATTTCATTGCATCGATTTCCAACCGTTACCGTTGGATCAGTTTCCTCTATATATTCAACATGCAAAGAAGCCACAAAGATGCAAGAGCATGAGAGGCAAATGCTTAGTAACACAATCAAAGCAAAATCAAAGCAAAGGCCAACTTACCTTAAACCATCCAAAACTTCTCCCCCATTGGAATCGATTGCCAAAATGGGTGAAAAGTTCTAGACGGCCAATATAGTGAGAATTCCTCCAAAGGTGTGCATATGCACAGGTAAAATCATGAGTACTTGGGAGTAAGTAAAACTATATTGAGGACCCAAAGATTGCAAAAAGACAATAAAAGGAAATAAACTTCAACAAATGAAGCGAGCAACCAAAAGATCCAAAAGGACCAATTGAGAAACCAACAAATGATATCAAATGGAAACAACAACAAAAAGAGTGTATAAAAGAAAATAGAGAAGCTCCCCAAACTTTGTGCAAAGATTAGAATACTTGTATTTGAATACAATATGCACAAATATGGAATCCTCGCTCCCCATAAGCATTTAAACCACAAGAAATGAGAAAGAAGGAAAATGTGCACTATTAAATGAATTAGAGAAGCTCCCCAAAGATTGTGCACCAATTATAGTAATTGTATTTGGAAACAACGTGCACAACCATGGACTCCTCACTCCTCCAAACTCGTCTAACAATGCACTCAAAGTTTAATAAATTTGGAAGCCACCGAAGAATCAAAAATTTAAAAAGAGGTGATTCCAAGAAATGCAAAAACAACCATAGGATGATCTTCTCTTGTGTGTGTAAATTTCTAGGTGGAAAATATCACAAAGACAAATGTCCACAAAAAAATATGAACAAACAAAATAGACACACAAGAAAGCATATGAAAGGCAAAACGGAAGTCATAGAATATACCAATAATATGTTTTGCTTGAAAGCATGCCCAAGGGCTCAACTATATCTTATTGTACATCGATGAGCTTCAAACACCAACAAAATCCATACATTACTACTATAACCAAAGGAAGAAGGGATATAATTAATATATGGAGAAAGGCAACATGTATAAAAAAATCAACTTTGTAAAAATACTCACTATTGCACATGAGAGATATTGAGGAAACGATATGCAATAAAATTTCTAGATTGACATATTTGGGATTGGTGAATCATGAGCATGATTTAGTATAGTCCCCATTATATGCACTCATCTCAACATACACACATTTGCAATAGAGAGAACTTCTTAAAAGCCAAAGCAAGAAATCCAACATATGCAAGTACACAAATTCATGCCAACAAGCAACCTACAAAAGGTTTGGAACAAGATATGTATGCATGAGAGAGAGAGATACTTGTTACCGAGATATAATTGGTAGGATGAAGAAGATATGAATTCGTTCATCATCCTAGCTTGCATCCAATTGACATGTAGACGCCACTTCTTCCTTGTTCAAGATACAAGCACCCAATACATATCCCCAATATACCTAAAACACAAATAAGTACACTATGGTCCCCAAACAAATTGGGTCCAAAGTAGTTAGTGCAACCACAATACATAGGAGAGCCTCCACACAAATATGTGCATATTGATATGAAATTGAATTTCATGCACATCTTAGCCCATTAGGATTCGGTGGAGTTTCCCCTATATATTGGATCAAAGAAAGCAAGCATGCCAATAATATATACAAGAAGTAAATATGCATACATAAGACATTCAAGAACCAAAAGGAGATACAATTTGAACAAAAACACCAAGTAAACCAATGACACACAACAAGGTGTGACTCGACAAAAGAACCAAATCAACACATGAAAGAACACAAGTTCAATAAATGAACTCTAAAGAGCAAAAGAGATAAAAGATAGACAAAAATACCAATGCTCAAGGATTTATCTCATCCTAAAAGATAAAAACAAGTGACAAAGAATGAGATAAAACCAAATCCTAAAGAGAGCAAGGTTCCAACAACCAAAACAAACTCTTCACACATTTCATGATGACACACAAAGTACCAACACAAAAAGGATCGAGCTTCCAAGCAAAAAATGGATCAAAACAAGAAGCGTAAAACAATGCCCTAGATAATATAGGAGAGCTCCCCCATAAGTAGAGCATTATATAATTTTGACTTTGAATGCAAGATTCCCACAAATGAGATCATCACTACTACCTACACTAAATAAAATACAAGGGGATACCCAAAAAAGAAGATCCACAAGATGCAAAGAAAGCTTGGGAGAAAAAAGAAAAACATTTTCTTGGCAAAGGATAGGAAAATAAGAAAAGGCCAAAGTGAATATGATCAATAAAATCTACCATATATGGAGTACCAATTGTCCAAAGACAAGAAATATAAGGGAAATTTTCCCGAGGTAGATTGCAAGGATATCACGATCATATTCACACCAAGAAGAATATAACAAAGCATGAGAAATGAGCTTGATGCTTCGAGAGAGATTCTTGATTGCTTCAAATAGTCACACAATCACTAGTGATTAGATTAAATAGAAGCAAGTGGTTCCCATGAGGATATATAGATCCAAATATGACAAAACACATACCAAGAATCACTCTCACACACAAGATCCAACAGATGAGCAATAAAACATCCAAGCAAATTGGAACTTGTATGAGAAAATGTGCCACATAGGAGCTAGATAATTCTCAATATCAATTCTAAGTGGCACTACCTCAAATGTCCACATTTTCTAGGTTTGTAATATGCACAAAGCATACAACTCCCCGATAATGTGATAAACAAAGAAATATCAACAAGAGGCAAAAGATCATACTAGAGAGGATTAATGGATATTATAGAACTTAAGTTTATCATGAGAAAACATATCACATAGAGACTAGATAAACAATAAGACTACTAAGTGGTTTTCCTCATGTACACACATTTTAGGATTGTGGAATGCCCAAGCATGACACTCCCTCAAAACGGAATAGTCCATTAATCTCTCACAAGAGCCAAATAAGATACCTACTAGAAACAATAAAGGCTCCAAACCAAGAAACACAAATACATGGTGTGCCAACCAACATACACAAATATAATTCATAGATCAATATAAGTAAGTGGGAAGCACAATATGTACAAACATATGCAAGGTACAAAACCAACACATGCATGCAAAGGGAGCAAGTAACCATCAATGGAAAGGAGTTAAGCACAAGTTACCGCAAGGAGGAACATTGGATATATGATAGAAGCGAGATAGCCCAAATGACTTGACTTTGATAAACAAGAAAATTATGAAGATCCCTCAATTCTTCATAAGGTATCCAAGTCTCCAATGCCCTCCAACAAACACCTGTTGATCAAGTTTTAGCTTGTTGGTCCCCAACCAAGTTGGGTCCTAAGAAGTTAGTCACAATAGGCTTGGCCACCCAAATGGTTCTTTTCTTGACACCACTTTGAGCACCAACAAATTTGGCAAACACATTGCCACCCTCATCCTTACGAAGTGAATAAGCATCATCAATCAAGATAGGATGGTAGGAGGAGTTACCCATGGTGCATGAGAAAGAAAGGTGCCCCTTCTCACGACATATGTAGCAAGTTCTTATCTTGCCATCCTTCTTCTTGGGAGAAGTTGCACCATGAAGAAGAGCTTGAGGCTTCTTGGGAAGTGGCCCATCTTGAGCTTGTGGAGGATCTTGAGGCCGCTTCCCTCGTTGCTTCTCACTAAGAGGCTTCTTATTCAATGGGAAATCCCTCACATGATGCCCTTTTTCCTTGCACTTGAAGCACACAATGTTGGTAGGATTCTTCACGTGTCCTTGGCCCTTATTCTTGTTGCCCTTGTGCTTCAACTTGTTACTGGGCTTGTTCTTGATGTTGGAGTTGAATCCAAGCCCACTCTTGTCACTTGGGGGTCGTTGCACACTCAACATGTTCTTGAGTGCGGTCTTCCCTTCATGGCACCTTTTCAAGTCATTCTTCAAAGAAGTGACTTGAGCCTTGAGCTCTTTGATTTCCTCTACATGGTTAGTGTTAACAACAATACTAGAGGAGGTAGATGCTACATTGTTAGAGCAATAAGGCAAATAATGCAATTCATCACAAGATATAACATGGTTATGAGTGGATGAATTACAAGGACTAGAACATGTAAATATAACATTAGGATTAGATGTAGTGCTAATGTCCACATGAGGCCCACTAGATATTACCTTTGACACAATGGCCTCATGAACTAACTCTAGCCTACCATGGGAGACTAGAAGATCCTCATACGAGCTTGAGATCTTAACATGACTTTCTTCTAATTTCCCATAGTTGCTAGATATCAAAGCAAGTTGAGCCTTTAGCTCAACATTCTCCTTCAAGATATATGCTTCACAAGAAATAGTGTTAGTAGCACAAGCATCATTATTTAATGCAAGAGGTGAGGGCAACTTGGAAAGCTCTTTAGAATAAGAAGCTTTAAGTTGCTCATGTGAATCGGTGGGTTTGATGAGCTCACCCTTGATGACCCTAGAGACATTGTTGAGGTGCTCAAAATCCTCAAGGAGTTTAGCATAAGAAACTTCAAGTTCATCATTTTTAATTTCAAGGGAACGTGCCACCTCAAGATCTCTATCATGAGATTTTTTCACTCTAGAAATCTCTAGATCAAAGGTCTCTTCAAGAGATTCCTTAGTGGTTTGTTCTTCTTCAAGAGCTTCATTTAGGTTTGCAATGTCATTAGCATACTCATGCTCAAGACTACCCATTTTTTCAATAGTATCCTCATGCTCATCAATAAGTTGCCTACTTTCTATAGCATAGGTTAATATCTCAATGAAAGTAGAGCAAGCATTTTTATTTGGATGAAGAGCACAAAGGACTTGCCCCCCTTCTCTTTTAAAGAAGCAACATCATCATCTAATTCTACATGATCAACATTCACATCATCATGAGATATATTAGGATCCAAAGGAGAGGTTACCTTTGAACCCTTAGCCATGAGGCACAAGTGAACATTAGGAGAAGGTGATGATGGGGGAACACATGAATCTCCAATCACAACCTTGACTTGGCCCACACATTCTTCAATTTCCTCTACATGGTTAGCAACACAAGTACTAGAGGAAATAGAAGCACATTTATCATGGCAACAAGGCAAAGCAAGCATATCATCATGAGACATATTCAAGGAATTTCTACATGATATGCAAGGGAAATCAACACTAGGATGTGAATCACATATGGTCATACACGTGTTCATGCCCATGAAGGGAATATGCCCTGAGAAGCAATAATAAAGTGTTTATTATGTGTATTCCAAGTATATGATAGATGTTTATATTGCATGCTATAATTGTATTAATACGGAAACGTTAATACATGTGTTTTTAATAAACAAACAGAAAGTTCCTAGTTATGCCTCTCTCATAAACTAGCTCGTTGATTAACAAGATGATCAAGGTTTCCTGATCATGGACATTGGATGTTGTTAATAACGGGATCACAACATTAGTGTAATGGTGTGATGAAAATTCATCCGAAGTATAGCATTACGATCAAAGTCATTGAGTTTATATTGCTATAACAACTTACGAAGTGATCCTAATCCTTAGACCATGAGATCATGTCAATCACTAACACCGGAAGAGTTTCTTGATAACATCAAACGTCACACCGTAACAGGGTGATTATAAAGATGGATTCAGAACTAATAAAGTGTTATGTTGAGGCTCATGGATCGAGAGTGGAATTTGTTCATCCCGATGACGGATAGATATACTCTGGGCCCTCTCGGTGTTATCACATTGATTAGCTTGCAAGCAAGTGATTTGATCACTAGAATGTTATATCACAGGAACGAGAAAAGATTGCATGTCGGTAACGAGATCAAACTAGGTATGGAGATACCGATGATCGAATCTCGGACATGTAATATATCGTGAAACAAATGGATTAAGATACTAGCGTAAAAGGTTCCGACAATCACAAGAAAGTCATCGTTGAATGTGTGGGAGTCAGTATGGGTATCCAGATCCCGCTTCTGATTATTGATCCGAGAGGGGTCTCGATCATGTCCGCATTATTCACGAACCGTAGGGTGACACACTTAAGAGACACCGACATCCAATTGGAGCAAATGTTTCATGCCGAAAGAATGAACAAGCGTAGGAATTTATTTCACTAGATACCGAAACAGGTTTTCGGGTGAAATTGCATAAAGTGGTTATGCATGTGAAATAGAATTCTAGCAAGGGGTTATTTGTGAATGTTTGTCATTAAAGTAATTGACAAAATTCTGAATAAAATAAAAGAGTTTTATTTAATGAGAGTTTGCATTAAATTTGGTGGAAATTTAATGGGAATTTGAGTGGACTTTTGAGTGGAGGGAATTTAAAGGAGATTTGTGAGTGGAGTGTCCACCCACATGAAGAGGGGAGGGCAAGGGGGCAGCCCCATGCGCCGGCCACCCCCTTGGGGTCCCCCCTACTCCTATAAAAGGAGCCCCCCTCCTCACTTGTCTCTCACACCTCCTCGTGAAGGATCTCTCTCCCCCTCTAGAATTTATTCCCCATGGTCTCGGACTAGCGAGATACATGTTCCCGGTGGCTATTCGGCAAGAAAGAGTTGTGCTTCCGCTGCATCGCTGGAGCGAGGAGGCGGAGGTTGCTCGGTGCCTCGAACGTGTGTGCGAGCACGGATGCGCTGCTGATTTGCGGCGCTAGGACTTCCTCTCGATCTTGAGATCGGCAAGAGATCGTCTACATCAACCACGAGTTGAACTCGTTAAGCTTTGTCGGTCTTCAAGGGTATGTTCTCTACGGATATACATCCGCCCGTTGTTTGTATCTAGTAGATAGATCTTGGTATATAGTTCACATCGTAGGAAATTTTTTGTTTTCTATGCTGCGAACCCTACAGTGGTATCAGAGCCGGATCTATGCGTAGATACTTTACACGGGTAGTACACATATGAGTATGTGGGCGATGATGATCATGTTATAGCTCCTTTGTTGTAATTTTGGATATTGGTGGCATAGTGGGATGAAGCGGCCCGGACAAACTTTACATGTCCTCGCACATGAGACCTGTTCCACGCTTGACATGCAACTAGTTTGCATAAGTGGCTAGCGGGTGTCTGTCTCTCCTACTATAGTCAATATCTATTTTGCAAGCGAGTTGTCAACAATTTGATTATCCTCGTTGTGGTTCATGTTCGTAGGTAAGAACGGTTCTATCTCGAAAGCCCTAAGCCACGTAAAACTTGCAATGGATAAATTAGAGGCGTCTAGTTTAGATTGTTGCTGGGCTAGTGTTATGATATGGTAGTGTTGTAAGTAGAAGTATGAGATGATACTCTTACAACACACATAGCATGTAAAATCCATAGACCTTGGATTTACACATATAGGTATGATAGTGATCATACCACGATGCACATGATAGAGATCATCTGCGGGAACCATATAATTTCACTAATAAACATATGATGTTTGATAGCATCTTATATTGCTTGTTTAGCGCTTTGTTAGCATAATAAGATGATCCCTCATTTAAATATCAAGATAAGAATGTGTTCTTCCTTTAGTATGCACCGATTATGTTTTCGTCGCTCCAAGACATCACGTGATGATCGGGTGTTCTTGGATCCACGACCATATTTCGGGTGTAAAACAGTTACACACGCGAATACTAAGGTTCTAACTTGGCGAGCCTAGCATGTACAGACATGGCCTCGGAACACGGACCGAAAGGTTAAGCATGAGTCATATAGTTGATATGATGCCCATTTGATGCTCGCCTTTGAAGCTATACCGACTCACGTGATGATCGGACTTGGTGTAGTGGATTTGGTTCATGTAATCACCAAAAAGGCACGAGGGATGTCGTTTTTGAGTGGGAGTTCATTCGTAATATAGATTAGTTGAACTCAATCTATCATACACTTAGTCTAAACTTTACAAATTCTGTTGTAGATAGCACCACCTGCTTTTAATTTCAATGTGTTCATGGAGAAAGAGAAACTAGCAACGAACGGTAGCAACTTTACCGAATGGGCCATGAATTTGAGTATTCTCCTCTCTGCTGCACAAAAGCAATATGTGCTAGAAGCGCCGTTAGGCCCCCCACCTTTTGATGATGCCCCTGACGAGGAGAAGAATGTCTATCAGACTCGTCAGGAGGACCACAACTTAGTTCATTGCGGCATATTGTATGGGCTAGAGCCGGAACTTCAAAAGCGTTTTGAAAACGGCAATGCATTTGATACAATGGGTGAGTTGAAAATGATTTTCGACACACATGCTGCTGTAGAGAGCTACAACGCTTCATAAAAGTTCTTTAGCTGCATGATGGAAGAGCACAGCTCCGTTAGTGAGCATGTACTCAAGATGTTGGGTTACGCCGATAAGCTTGTGTCCTTGGGAATATCGATTCCCATTGACTTAGGCATCCATCGTGTTCTGCAGTCTCTGCCATCTAGCTATAAGAGCTTCGTGATGAACTATAATATGCAAGGCATGAAGAAGTCTCTCCCCAAGCTTCTGCCAATGCTTAAAACTGCAGAAGTGGAGATCAAAAAGGAACATCAAGTGTTGATGATCAATAGGAACACTGGTTTCAAGAAATACAAGAAGGGAAAACGGAAGGGAAGTAAGGGCGGCAAGCCTGTTGCCGCGCCTGAAAAGAAACCCCGAGTTGGACCTAAGTCTGATTCCGAGTGCTACTATTGTAAGGGGACTGGCCACTGGAAGCGCAACTGCCCCAAGTATCTGGCACACAAGAAGGCCGGCAAGGCAAACAAAGGTATATATGATATACATGTTATTGATGTGTACTTGACTAGTGCTCGCAGTAGCACCTGGGTATTTGATACCGGTTCAGTTGCTAATATTTGTAACTCGAATCAGGGGCTGCGGAACAAGCGACCGCTAGCAAGGGGTGAGGTCAAGATGCGTGTCGGCAATGGATCAAGCGTTGATGTGGTCGCCGTCGGAACGCTGCCTCTCCACTTACCGTCGGGATTAGTTATAAACTTGAATAAATGTTATCTGGTGCCTGCACTGAGCATGAACATTGTATCTGGATCGTGTTTGATGCGAAGTGGTTATTCATTTAAATCCGAGAACAATGGTTGTTCCATTTATATGAATGAACTCTTTTATGGTCATGCACCGATGATGAATGGTTTATTTCTATTAGATCTCGATGATAATGTTACACATATTCATAATGTTGATGCTAAAAGGATTAAACTTAATGATGATATATCCGCATATATGTGGCACTGCCGTCTAGGTCATATTGGCGTTAAACGCATGAAGAAGCTCCATTCGGATGGACTTTTGGAATCACTTGATTATGAATCATTTGATACATGTGAGCCATGCCTTATGGGCAAGATGACTAGAACGCCGTTTTCCGGTTCAATGGAACGGGCAACAGATTTATTGGAAATCATACATTCTGATGTATGTGGTCCAATGAGTGTGTCGGCGCGAGGTGGATATCGTTATTTTGTTACTTTCACGGATGATTTGAGTAGATACGGTTATATCTACTTGATGAAACACAAGTCTGAAACCTTTGAAAAGTTCAAGGAATTTCAGAATGAAGTGGAAAATCATCGTAATAGAAAGATCAAATTTCTACGCTCCGACCGTGGAGGTGAGTATCTAAGTTACGAGTTTAGCACTCACATGAAAGAGTGTGGAATTGTTTCACAACTCACACCTGCCGGAACACCACAGCGAAATGGTGTGTCGGAACGTCGTAATCGTACTTTATTAGATATGGTTCGATCTATGATGTCTCTGACGGACTTGCCGTTGTCATTTTGGGGTTATGCACTAGAAACTGCTGCATTCACTTTAAATCGGGCACCATCTAAATCCGTTGAAAAGACACCGTATGAATTGTGGTTTGGAAACAAACCTAAGCTGTCATTTCTTAAAGTTTGGGGATGCGATGTTTATGTGAAGAAACTTCAACCGGATAAACTCGAACCCAAAGCGGAAAATGCGTCTTCGTAGGATACCCTAAAGAAACTATTGGGTATTCCTTCTATCACAGATCCGAGGGCAAGGTTTTTGTTGCCAAGAATGGATCCTTTCTAGAGAAAGAGTTTCTCGCGAAAGGTGTGAGTAGTCGGAAGGTAGAACTCGAAGAGGTTGTGGAACCTTCTCTTCAAAGTATGACGAGTAGCGCAGCGCCGGAAGTTGTTCCGGAGTTGGCTCCACCTGTTGAAGAGGGAACTAATGATAATGATCATGAAACTCCGAAAGAGAGTACTACCGAACCTCGCAGGTCAAACAGGACGCGTGCAGCTCCCGAGCTGTACGGAAATCCTGTCATGAATTTCATGGTTGATGAAAATGATGACCCTGCGACGTATGAAGAAGCGATGATGAGCCCGGATTCCAACAAATGGTTAGAAGCCATGAAATCCGAGATGGAATCCATGTATGAAAATCAAGTTTGGAACTTGGTGGAATTACCTCACGACCGAAAGGCCGTGGAGAACAAATGGATTTTCAAAAGGAAAACTGATGCTGATGGTAATGTGACCGTCTATAAAGCTCGACTTGTCGCAAAGGGGTTTCGACAAATTCAAGGAGTTGACTACGATGAGACTTTCTCTCCCGTAGCGATGCTAAAGTCAGTTAGGATTATGTTAGCAATTGCTGCATATTTCGATTATGAGATATGGCATATGGATGTCAAAACCGCGTTTCTCAATGGTAATATTGAAGAAGAGTTGTATATGATACAACCAAAGGGTTTTGTCGATCCTAAGGATGCTGACAAGGTGTGCAAGCTTCAGCGATCCATCTATGGATTGAAGCAAGCATCACGAAGTTGGAATCTCCGTTTTGATGAGGTGATCAAAGAGTTTGGATTTGTCCAAACTTATGGAGAAGGTTGTATTTACAAGAAAGTGAGTGGGAGCAATGTGGCATTTCTGATATTATATGTGGATGACATATTATTGATCGGAAATGATATAGATCTTTTAAACAGTGTTAAAAGTTATCTAAACAGCAAATTTTCAATGAAGGACCTAGGTGAAGCGTCATACATATTAGGCATAAAGATCTATAGAGATAGATCTAGGCGCCTAATAGGGCTATCACAAAGTACATACCTTGATAAGATTTTAAAGAAGTTTAAAATGGACGGAAGTAAGAAGGGGTTCTTACCTATGTTGCAAGGCAAGACATTGAGTAAGACTCAAAGTCCGGCTTCGGCGGAAGAAAGAGAGATAATGGACAAAGTCCCCTATGCTTCAGCCATAGGCTCTATAATGTACGCCATTCTATGTACAAGACCGGATGTGGCACATGCTATTAGTTTGACTAGTAGGTACCAATCGGATCCAGGTTCGGAACACTGGATAGCGGTCAAGAATATCCTTAAGTACTTACGAAGAACTAAAGATATGTTTCTTGTATACGGAGGTGAAGAAGAGCTCGTCGCTAAGTGTTATGTCGAAGCTAGCTTTGACACCGATCCGAATGACTCTAAGTCTCAATCCGGATACGTATTTCTCATGAATGGCGGAGCGGTTAGTTGGAGGAGCTCCAAACAACCTGTGGTAGCGGGATCAACAATGGAGGCCGAATATGTTGCTGCTTCAGAAGCGGCTCAGGAAGCAGTTTGGATGAAGGAGTTCATATCCGAACTAGGAGTGGTGGCAAACGCGTTGGACCCAATGGTGATCTATTGTGACAACAATGGTGCCATTGCCAATGCCAAAGAGCCAAGGTCTCACAAGCATTCCAAGCATATTAAGCGCCGGTTTCACTCCATCCGCGAGCATGTCAAGGATGGAGATATAAAGATTTGTAAAGTACATACGGATCTCAATGTAGCAGATCCGTTGACTAAAACTCTCCCTAGAGCAAAACATGATCAACACCAGAACTCAATGGGTGTTAGATTTATCATTATGTAACTAGATTATTGTCTCTAGTGCAAGTGGGAGACTGAAGGGAATATGCCCTGAGAGGCAATAATAAAGTGTTTATTATGTGTATTCCAAGTATATGATAGATGTTTATTTTGCATGCTATAATTGTATTAATACGGAAACGTTAATACATGTGTGTTTAATAAACAAACAGAAAGTTCCTAGTTATGCCTCTCTCATAAACTAGCTCGTTGATTAACAAGATGATCAAGGTTTCTGATCATGGACATTGGATGTTGTTAATAACGGGATCACAACATTAGTGTAATGGTGTGATGAACATTCATCCGAAGTATAGCATTACGATCAAAGTCATTGAGTTTATATTGCTATAACAACTTACGAAGTGATCCTAATCCTTAGACCATGAGATCATGCCAATCACTAACACCGGAAGAGTTTCTTGATAACATCAAACGTCACACCGTAACAGGGTGATTATAAAGATGGATTCAGAACTAATAAAGTGTTATGTTGAGGCTCATGGATCGAGAGTGGAATTTGTTCATCCCGATGACGGATAGATATACTCTGGGCCCTCTCGGTGATATCACATTGATTAGCTTGCAAGCAAGTGATTTGATCACTAGAATGTTATATCATAGGAACGAGAAAAGAGTGCATGTCGGTAACGAGATCAAACTAGGTATGGAGATATCGATGATCGAATCTCGGACATGTAATATATCGTGAAACAAAGGGATTAAGATACTAGCGTAAAAGGTTTCGACGATCACAAGAAAGTCATCGTTGAATGTGTGGGAGTCAGTATGGGTCTCCAGATCCCGCTTCTGATTATTGATCCGAGAGGGGTCTCGATCATGTCCGCATTATTCATGAACCGTAGGGTGACACACTTAAGAGACACCGACATCCAATTGGAGCAAATGTTTCATGCCGAAAGAATGAACAAGCGCAGGAATTTATTTCACTAGATACCGAAACAGGTTTTCGGGTGAAATTGCATAAAGTGGTTATGCATGTGAAATAGAATTCTAGCAAGGGGTTATTTGTGAATGTTTGTCATTAAAGTAATTGACAAAATTCTGAATAAAATAAAAGAGTTTTATTTAATGAGAGTTTGCATTAAATTTGGTGGAAATTTAATGGGAATTTGAGTGGACTTTTGAGTGGAGGGAATTTAAAGGAGATTTGTGAGTGGAGTGTCCACCCACATGAAGAGGGGAGGGCAAGGGGGCAGCCCCATGCGCCGGCCACCCCCTTGGGGTTCCCCCCTCCTCCTATAAAAGGATCCCCCCTCCTCACTTGTCTCTCACACCTCCTCGTGAAGGATCTCTCTCCCCCTCTAGAATTTATTCCCCATGGTCTCGGACTAGCGAGATACATGTTCCCGGCGGCTATTCGGCAAGAAAGAGTTGTGCTTCCGCTGCATCGCTGGAGCGAGGAGGCGGAGGTTGCTCGGTGCCTCGAACGTGTGTGCGAGCACGGATGCGCTGCTGATTTGTGGCGCTAGGACTTCCTCTCGATCTTGAGATCGGCAAGAGATCGTCTACATCAACCACGAGTTGAACTCGTTAAGCTTTGTCGGTCTTCAAGGGTATGTTCTCTACGGATATACATCCGCCCGTTGTTTGTATCTAGTAGATAAATCTTGGTATATAGTTCACATCGTAGGAAAATTTTTGTTTTCTATGCTGCGAACCCTACAGCCCAAAGATGCAACATTGCAATGAGATAGAGACAAAGGATCATGAATGGAAATCTCACTATCTACATTGCAAGTTCTATCACCACTCACCATATCATTACCTTGTGACAACTCACATGTTGGTGTAGTGGAATAAGATGAGAACTCATCACGGTCGGAGGTGGAGGGAACACAATCATCCTCATTAAGCTTGGACACGTCATATTTTGCTTGAATCTTGGTCCATATATCATGAGCATTCCGGAAAAGCATGATTGAGGAAAGAACTACAAAGCTCACAACATTAACAAGCACATTAGATGCTTGAGCTTCAAGATAAGAGTTTGTCTCCTCCTCCAAAGATAGATTTTGGGGATCCTTAGGAGGAGACAAGCCCATATCTAGAATTCGCTCAATATTTGGATCAATGGCCCGGAAATGACTAAGCATGAGAGTACGCCAAACATCATAATGAATGCCAACAGATGTAAATGTGTAGAGTGCACTAAACCCGTAGGAGACATCTTTACTCTCGAGGCGGTGAAGCCTAAAAGAGAGAGACCTTGCTATGATACCAATTGAAAGTGCAAAGGACATCGCCTAGAGGGGGTGAATAGGATTTTTAAAAATATTACGGTTTAGGGTTAAATAAATGCGGAATAAAACTAATGTTTAATTTATTGAGCACAAAACCTAACTACTAGGTTCACCTAAGTGCACCAACATCCTATGCTAAGCAATACAAGAAACAAGGTGATAGCAATATAAATACTTCAAGCACGATGGCTATCACAAAGTAAAGTGCATAAGTAAAGGGCTCGGTTGAGAGATAACCAATGGACGCGGAGACGAAGATTTGTTTCCCGAAGTTCACTTCCAAAGAAGCTACGTCTCCGTTGGAGAGGTGCGGTGGCGCAATGCTCTCCGAACGCCACAAATGGCTCACCTCGAGGTGTGGTGGCTCGATGCTCACCCAACGCCACACAAGGCCTCACCCCGGATGCAGAAGCATGCAACTCATCGACGCCACAAAAGGCTCACCCTATTCTCCCGAGTGCGCACCACAAAAGGCGGGCACTCGCTCCACTATGGGACTCTTGAGGGCGGTCACCGAACCCATACAAGTTTGGAGCTATCTCCACAACTCAATTGGAGGCTCCCAACAACAAAGCCACAAAAGGCTACAACGCCACAAAAGGCCAACAAAGCCACAAAAGGCTACAAGACCACAAAAGGTCAACAAGACTACAAAAGGTCAATAACCCAACCACACAACCGTCTAAGGTTCCAAGCACCCAAGAGAAACAAGGCCACAAGCTTGAACTCACCGAATCTCCGAGGAGAACTCAAACCTATGCACCAAATGCAAGGGCAAGTCCTTCTCTCCCAAATTCCAAAAAAGCTACAAAAGCTATTGGGGGAATAAGGGAGGAAGAACACAAGAGGAGAACATAAAACTCTCCAAGATCTAGATCCCAATGATTCCTTCACAAAGAAGGGATTTGACTTGGGGGGGTTGTAGATCTAGATCTCCTCTCACTTTTCCCTCAAAAAGATGTAAGAATCATGGGAGGGAGAGGGAGTAAGAAAGCTCAAATAGGTCAATAATGGTGGGCAAAAACGAGCTCAAAAGATAGGAAACCATTGGGGAAGTAGCCCCCCTTAAATATGACAAGGAAAAACTGGCTGTTTGGGCCAGATTCGCGCACCACCGGAACTTCCGGCCCCCCACCGGAACTTCTGGCAAATAGAAACACAAGTTACTGAACCTGGCCGGAACTTGGGTCGGAACTTGGGCTATAACTTCTGCTCAAGCAAAAACGCATGATAGCTTGGAAACTCCGATTGGGATGAAACCAATTTTGTTGGGAAGATAAAACCAAGTAGAACCCAAAAAAATGTTAAATATTGGATACCACCAAGGGATAAAATATCAAGTATATATATGTGATATATCTCCTAAGGTGTGGAGCCGAAAAAACCCGCACGATCAAGAATGCAATAAGATATGCAAGTAAAATCCTTATTTGATGAACTAGAGATTCTTATGATGATAACCACAATTTCTAGATCCTATCATGGAGAAGAACCAAATAACAACCAAGAAATATGATGCTATGAATGCAAAGGTTTGAGCTCTCTCCGAACGATGCGATTGAGACCCCCGCTTGAGAGCCCCTCTTGATAGTACGACTATCTATCAAAACCCGGTCTCCCAACAACACGAGACCGGCAAAAGAGAAGCCCTATCAAGATCATACCTTTGCCATGAGCAATCCACTTGAACTTGATGTAGACCGTCTTGTTCTTCTCAAGTGGGAACACCTTTCTTTATTGCTCTTGCTTGATGAAGATGAGGACTTGCAAATTGCTCCCCCATACTCCATGGGGAAACTTCTTCTTTGAACTTGTCTTCATCACTCCATGATCACGAGGATGGCAAGCTTCAAGCATGAGGTCTTCTAGAGATGGCGCATCTTGAGCTTGACCTTCTTCATCCCTTCTTGAGGTTGATCCATCTTGATGCAAGTCTTTGCACTTGTCTTGATCAACCTTCAAGCTCCTTATTTCTTCATGATTCCAATGGCACAAAGCCCTTGGACATTTCTTCATCTTTCAACCTTGAGACCAACACATGGCCCAAGCGATGCCAATGGACAAACCTACAAGTGAAACTCAATTTACACATTAGTCCATAGAGATTGTCATTAATTACCAAAACCACACATGCGGGCATACATGCCCTTTCAATCTCCCCCATTTTGGTAATTTATGACAATCCCTTAGCGAGGGTTTAAATATGACAATTAACAACCAAAGAGGTTGCCCCAACATCAAATACTACACAAGTATGTGCTGTTGGTACAACCAAAATATATAGAGCAAACTCCCCCCTCATCTATGCATGTGTGATGAACTTGAATTTCATTGCATCGATTACCAACCGTTACCGTTGGATCAGTTTCCTCTATATATTCAACATGCAAAGCAGCCATAAAGATGAAAGAGCATGAGAGGCAAATGCTTAATAACACAATAAAAGAAAAACCAAATCAAAGGACAACTTCCCTTAAACCATCCAAAACTTCTCCCCCATTGGCATCGATTGCCAAAATGGGTGAAAAGTTCTAGACGGCCAATATAGTGAGAATTGATCCAAAGGTGTGGGTATGCACAAGTAAAATGATGAGTACTTGGGAGGAAGTAAAACTATATTGAGGACCCAAAGATTGCAAAAATACAATTAAAGGAAATAAACTTCAACAAATGAAGCGAGCAACCAAAAGATCCAAAAGGACCAATTGAGAAACCAACAAATGATATCAAATGGAAACAACAACAAAAAGAGTGTTTAAAAGAAAATAGAGAAGCTCCCCAAACTTTGTGCAAAGATTAGAATACTTGTATTTGAATACAATATGCAAAAATATGGAATCCTCGCTCCCCATAAGCATTTAACCACAAGAAATGAGAAAGAAGGAAAATGTGCACTATTAAATGAATTAGAGAAGCTCCCCAAATATTGTGCACCAATTATAGTAATTGTATTTGGAAACAACATGCACAACCATGGAATCCTCACTCCTCCAAACTCATCTAACAATGCACTCAAAGTTCAATAAATTTGGAAGCCACCGAAGAATGCACTCAAACTCATCTAACATGTGTGCAACTCTTGCATTGAACTATGGAACATCATTGAACAAGGACTCTATATTGGGGATCCAAACAACTTGACAAGAAGAGAAGTTGTCAATAGTAAACTCAATGCCACCGCCTTGCACATGATTCAACAAGGATTGGGTACAAAGGATTACCCACACATTGAGCACCTCAACACCGCCAAAGAAGCTTGGGATGCTCTCATAGTGTTGTTTGTTGGGAATGAGAGCATGAGAAGGAACCAGTATGATGCACTAAGCAATGAAGCCGAAGGCTTCTACATGAAAGAAGGTGAAGATCATGAAGACATGTACCGTAGGCTCAAGACCACCGCCACCGCTATTAGGAATGTGGTTGCCCCACATGTGGATGATGCTTGGATAAAAATAAAGTATGTGAGTGCACTCATGCCATTTGAGCCCACCGACTTGAAGAGCCTACAAGGAAGACACAACTACCACCTAATGACCTCCAATGAAGTTACGAAAGAGATGGCCTCCTTCAAGGTTGCCGCCAAGAATGCCAAAGATGCCCGTGCTCGAGCCCTTGGAATGAGCAATGTTGTCAACCTTGCATTGAACGCCAAAGTTGTGGATCATGGGGATGAAGATGATAGTGACGAAGGCCTCTCCATGAGCCACCCTGATGATGTCAAGATTGCTCATGGTAAATATATGGCTTTCTATGCAAAGAACTTTTGGAAGAATCCCGCCAAGGCCAAGATGGAAATGCAAAGAAGAAGAAACCCAAATGGAAGAAGAGAAAATGTCACTAAATTGAGAACTTGCTTCAATTGTGCTGACCTCTATCACTTTGTGGCGGGTTGCCCATATGAGAAGAGAGAAGATCATGGGGGCAAACTTGTGCCAAAGACAACTTCCAAAGCTCCTTACAAGAAACCCTTCATCAAGAAGAATCCAATCAATAAGAAGAAGGGCGAAATTGTATTGATCACTCATGAAGAATTCTCCTCCGACAATGAAGATGAGGAAGAGGAAACATCAAGTGGTGTGGCTGCTCTAGCCACTACGTCTACTCCGACATTTTCACCCTTCGATTATCCAAATGAGAATACTCCCAACAAGAACGTCACTTGCCTTATGGCAAGAGGAATGGAAGTATCCTCATCATATCACTCCACTCCCTTAGCCAATGATGAATTTGATGATGAGATGTCACTTGAAGTAAAAGGAGAATTAATTGCTTTTGATGAGTTTGTGACTAACTTACAAGGGGAGGCCAAGATACATTTTGGGAACATCTTAGATCAACTCTCCCACACACAACAACTTCTTGATGTAAGATGTAAACTTGGGAGTGAACACATGGTTGAGATAGAAGCCCTAAATAATGCTCTAGAAGAAGAACAAGAGACTAGGATGTATCTTGAACTAAAACTTGAAGGGATTGATGAGGCCAATGACATAATTGTTAATAGACTCATCAAATAACGTGATCATGCTATTGCTAAATACAAGAGGGCTAAAATGGACAAGATTGAGTTTGGTGTGGTTCATGAAAAACTTGCCGAGGACTTTAGTTTGCTTAACAAGGCTCACAAGGCTTTGGAAAGTGAACTCTTGTCACTCACAAAGTCCCATGAAACGCTTCAAACTCAATTGACCAATATTCCTTCACCTAGTAATTTCATTCCTTCTAGTAGTACAACTATTCTTGAAGAAAATTCTAGGTTGAAGGGGGAGCTAGAAAAGTCCACATTCCCACAAGGTAACAAGGCCATTGATGATATTTTAAGTAAGCAAAGGCCTAGTGGTGAGAAAGGGGGCATTGGTTTTGTCTCCAAAGCCAAGAAGAAGAACAACAAGAAGAAGAAGTCTAAGCCCGCACAAGATAAAACAAGGCCATTGTGGATAGTAAGACCACAAGTGGTAAAACTATGTCTCATGATGATTTTGCGGGAAGTGCTAACCCTCACTATGTTCTAATGCGTGATTATTATGGTGATGTGTATGAACAATATGTTGGCCCATATGATGGTTATATTGCTTGGTCTATTTGGGTTCCCAAGACCCTTGTTGCTAACAAAATAGGACCCATTGAAAGATGGGTACCTAAAAATTAGTTTGATCTCTTGTAGACATATGCTTCTGACGGGTCAAAATGGGTACTTGATAGTGGTTGCACAAGTCATATGACCGGAAGCTCGTCTATTTTCAAGGATTTAAGGCCAAATGATGATCAAATAACCGTGACATATGCCGACAAGTCAAAGTCTAAGGTAATGGGTTTCGGCAAGGTAGTGGTTGCCCACGATATTACACTCATGGACGTCATGCTTGTTGAGACCCTTGGTTACAATTTACTTTCAGTCCGTGCTCTTGGAAAGATGGGCTTTGCCGTCTTTATTGATGATGATATTGTGGTCCTCATGTGGAGAAAGTCTCTCAAGGTCGCTTTCGTTGGGTACGTCGAACATGACTTTTATGTGGTAGACTTTTCGAGGCAAACCACTACAAGTGCGATGTGCTTATTTAGAAAGGCTGATGTGGGTTGACTATGGCATCGCCGACTAGCCCATGTAAATATGAGAACTTTTCAAAGTCTCCACAAGGAGGGCCATATTGTTGGACTAAAAGAAAATGTTTCCTTTGCCAAAGATCGTGTTTGCAGGGCTTGTGTTCTAGGAAAGATGCATGATGCTCCCCACAAGACAAACAACCGCATAAAGTCAACTAGGATCTTGGAGCTCCTTCATGTGAACCTCTTTGGTCCTCCATCTCATGCAAGTCTTGGTGGGAAGAAGTATTTTTTGGTGATTGTTGATGACTATTCAAGATACTCATGGGTATATTTCTTCAAGTTGAAAAGTGAGACCCAAAAGACCTTCATCGACTTCATCAACTTGGTTTAACGTCAATACAATGTCCCCATGTTGATAATAAGAAGCGACAATGGCACCGAGTTCAAGAACTACACCTTGAATGATTTCCTTGGTGATGAGGGTATAAAACATCAATATTCCGCTGTATATACCCCTCAACAAAATGGTGTTGCCGAGAGGAAGAACCGGACTCTTATTGAGATGGCTAGGACCATGTTGGCGGAGTTTAAATCTCCATACAACTTTTGGGCCGAAGCCATCTCCACCGCTTGCCATGCATCAAACCGGCTCTACCTCCGCAAAGAAATCAACAAGACTCCATATGAAATATTTACCGGTAACAAGCCCAACATATCTTACTTCTGGGTGTTCGGTTGTAAGTGTTTCTATCTCATAAAAGGTGTTCGTTTGTCCAAATTCGAGGCTAAAGCATTAGAGGGTATTTTTGTTGGATATGGTATCGAATCTCACACTTATAAAATCTATGATAAGCTCTCTGGAGCCGTCATAGAATCTTGTAGTGTGACCTTTGAAGAATATGATGGTCCCCAAGGGGGGCGTGTTGATGTTTGTGATGCAGATTATGAAATGCCTCAGGATGCCATAGGAAGAATGGGTGTGGGATATATCCGCCCCGTTGAGGAACCCCTTATCGTGGATCAAGAAGAACTATGCTCTACTCAAGTGGAGCCCTCATCTTCACAACATCAACAAGCTCCATCCACCGAGGAGGACAATGACCCAAGCCAAAGACAAGTTGTGGACCCTCAACATGTTGATCATGGTGACAGCTCTAGTGAGTATGAGCTTGAGTCTCCAATCTCCAGAATGTCAAGCGGTGCCAAGTCAATTACACAAGGGAGATCCATACAAAGTTCCCTAAGACAAGCTCAACTCAATGCTAGAAATGTGCCAGATCAAGACCAAGGTCAATCTTTGCCTCTTAATGAAGAGAATGATTCCCATGTTGATCAAGGTCAATATGATGGTCAAGACGAGGACCGAAATGATGAAGAGGGTCCCCCAAGAAACAACGAGGAGATCCACACTCGTCATGAAGCTAGAAAGGAGAGGATGTTGGAATTAAGAGACCACTCTTTACAAAATGTGGTTGGTGACCTAAGGAGAGGCATTTCCACAAGAGCACAATTGAAGAGGTTTAGTGAGCACCAAGCACACATCTCCATGATTGAACCAAAGAAAGTGTGGTAATCTCTTGAAGATTTGGATTGGTTAGAAGCAATGCACAAAGAGCTAAACAACTTTGAGAGAAACAAAGTATGGAAGTTAGTTGAGAAGCCAAAGGATTGCCGCAATGTTATAGGTACCAAGTGGATATTCAAGAACAAGCAAGATGAGCATGGAATTATAGTAAGGAAAAAGGCAAGATTGGTTGCACAAGGGTTCTCTCAAATTGAAGGCATTGATTATGGAGAGACATATGCACCTGTGGCTCGCCTTGAGTCCATCCTTATCCTTCTTTCTTATGCGGCACATCATAACTTTAAGTTGCAACAAATGGATGTAGAAAGTGCTTTTCTTAATGGTCCATTGAATGAGTTGGTGTATGTAAAGCAACCCCCGGGATTTGAGGACCCCAACTTCCCAAACCATGTCTACAAACTTGATAAGGCGCTCTATGGGCTCAAACAAGCCCCACGCACGTGGTATGAGCACCTTAGAGAGTTGTTGTTTGACCGTGGATTTGAGGTTGGGAATATCGATCCCACTCTTTTTACTAAGAATGTCAATGGGGAGCTTTTTGTATGCCAAATATATGTTGATGATATTATCTTTGACTCATCTAACATATCTTTTAATGATGAATTCTCAAAGCTTATGACTAGTATGTTCCGGATGTCTATGATGGGGGAGTTGAGAGTATTTCTTGGTTTTGAGATCAAGCAAGTTAGAGGAGGGTCATTCTTCAACCAAGCCAAGTATACTCAAGATATGCTCAAGAGATTCAATATGCAAGATTTAAATGGAGCTCCTACTCCCATGGCTACAAAGACTCATCTAGAACAAAATCCAAATGGTAAAGATGTGGATCAAAAGGTATACCGGTCTATGATTGGCTCTTTGCTTTACCTTTGTGGATCTAGACCTGATATTGTGTTGAGTGTAGGTGTGTGTGCAAGATATCAAGCGGCTCCTAAAGAAAGCCATTTAATGGTGGTCAAGAGAATCTTTCAATATTTAGTTCATACCCCATATTATGGTCTTTGGTATCCTCGAGGGTCAACATTTGCTCTTTGTGGATACACGGATTTGGATTGGGCTGGTGATAAGTATGATAGAAAATCAACATCCGGGGCTTGCCAATTCCTTGGTAGGTCCTTGGTATGTTGGTCTTCTAAGAAGCAAAATTGTATATCTCTCTCTATCGCCGAAGCCGAGTATGTGGAAGCTGCTAGTGCTTGCACCCAATTGCTATGGATGAGGCAAATTTAAAAGAATACGGTGTCCTTTGTGACAAAGTGCCTCTTCTATGTGACAATGAAAGTGCCATCAAGATTGCCTACAACCCGGTGGATCACACAAGGACAAAGCATATTGAGATTCGTCATCACTTCATTAGGGATCATGTTGCTCGAGGTGATATTGATCTATTATATGTGTCAACCAAAGATCAACTTGCCGACATCTTCATGAAGCCACTTCATGAAGCAAGGTTTTTCTATTTGAGGAATGAACTAAATATCATAGATTCAAGGAGCTTGACTTGATCACCTTGCATACTCACCTATGTCTTGACCCTTATTTGGTTTAGGTGCGGGCATGGATATAGGGGGAGTGCGGTTCTAATTGATTGGACTATCCCTCCCACCATTATGCCCAAAGCAATCAAAATCATTCCTCTTAATATCATTTTGTGATATGTGAGCTTAAATGATGAGTTTCGGTAATGGACCCAAGATATATCTTCGTGGTGCCAAGCCGAGTATACTCAAATATGGTGGCCTAGGCTACCGCCCTCTCACATTCGAGAGGTTGGTGCTTACTCGTGTTTGTCATTTGTTGGTCCGTGTCTTTTTGGAGCTTTCTTGAACATCTTTGTGAATTTATATGGCTCTTATTGATTCTTCACAGATTGATATCTCAACCCAAGCCTATACTCTGTCTTCAAAACTATCTATCTCTCATATATGTCCCTAAACACCTAACCTGGAGCTTTTGGTCGAGGATGATCGGAGTATCCGGTGCACCTGCACCGGAGTCTCCGGTGTAGACCAGAGTCTCCGGCCCAGACGGTTTCTGCCACTTATAGGGAGGGGACGGGGTGAACTAAAACAGTCGTGTCATTCTTCCACCCCCGTTCCCCTCCTTCCAACCCATCGCCTCCTCCTCCAAAACTCCTCCCCGGAGGTCAAGAAGCCCCTGGGATCCGCCGTGCCGCCGACCAACCTTCTCCTCTCCTCCATTGGGTCATTCCCACCGGAGGAATCGATCCCATGGACAGATCTGGTACCTCTCCTCCTCTTTTTCTCCTAGGGTTCATCTCTAGATGTGTTTTTGAGGATTGGTGTTGATTTTTCCATTGGAATCACTTGTTTGCGTGCACTCTAGTACTTTAGCCTTGTTGCATTACCCGATCTATTAGATTCACCCCCACCAGCACCTTCCCATCTCATCCCCGAGCCTCCCGACCGGAGATTCCGGCCTTAGGGATGGAGACTCCGGTCCACAGGACCGGAGTCTTCGGTATGAGGTGCGGAGACTCCGGTGTAGGGTGACTCAAAACAGTTCAGAAATGCATCAAAGCTCTTGTACTGCATCTTTGGGACATATATACTCATCTCCATGTTATCTCCCTCACTGTTGTTCACAGGTGATGGTTCTTGTCGTCCTCCTCACACCAAGGCCAAGTCACAAAGGGGCACTCCTTGCTATGATGAATCCCAGGGTCAATTTATCGTGCCCCTTCCAACCGGAGACAGCAGGCACGTGATGCAACCTATTTGAGGAGGGAACAAGAAAGGACTAAACGAGAGGACCGCGCCAAGAAGGCCAAATATGACAATCTTCGGTCTTTGGCCAAAATGTCAAAGGAGGAGTTCCGTGAGCTGAGAAAGACTGACTTCTATGAGCTGCCTCATACCAGCGAGGATCCTCGTTACTGGAGGAAGGAGCATGATGTGTTCATGAAGGATATGTATGGCGTTCTCACAAAATCACCTGTATGTCCTCAGAAGTTCATGAGTGTTGAGCAGATGAGGCTTAGCCCCTACTTCAATAATGCTCTGTGGATCTGTGAGAAGTTGGGGATGTTTAACTTGATGGAGCTCCTTGAAGACTACAATATCCATGTTGTACAGTAGTTCTACGCCACTGTAGTGTTTGGATCTAACCAATACAGGACCATGACTTGGATGACTGGCACC
Source organism: Avena sativa (assembly GCA_916181665.1). Lineage (NCBI taxonomy): Eukaryota > Viridiplantae > Streptophyta > Magnoliopsida > Poales > Poaceae > Avena > Avena sativa. The sequence goes on along the minus strand of OV702285.1, from coordinate 34,717,041 downwards.
ACCCACTGCAAAGCTACTTTCCATGACTTTGCCAGTGTCATCTTTGAGACCTTCCATGGCGTATGCACTCCAGTTGGGCTGCGCATGCACTCTACGGCTCTTGGTGAGAACAAGATGAATCTTGCACCTTTGTATGGCAGCGAGGGTGTTGTAGGGGGGTCCAAGGGACTCAAGCCTCTCTACAACCTGATGTTGAGGATATTCCGTCATACCATCGCACCAAGTGCTGGTAGTGACAATGCTATTAGGGGTGGGCTAGTCAACCTTCTCTATCATACCCACCGGACCTACAATGCTGGCCCAAAGGCAGATGATGATCCTATTGATGTGATGGATTTCATTTTTGAGGAGATGTTCTATGCCATTATCTTCAAGAAGTCTCCTCCATATGCACCTTTCGTCATGAGGCTCATCAACTCCAAGGAGCATGATTCTCCACTTGGCATGGCTCCCAATCTCACCGAGCACACCTTGGTTTCACTACGGCAGAAGGGGCACATGGGGCCTCCCCCTAGGCGTCGCTATGGCAATGATGATGAGGAGAGGTATGAGACCGAGAGGACTCCATCTCCCCCTAGAGTTTAGAGGAAGAATGCCTCCAATGCACCTATGCCTTCCATGACTCGGGACTATGTACATGAGAGGTTCAAGAAGGCCACTTTCTGGGAGAGGACCCTTTTATTGCATGAACATTGACATCCGCAAGCAACATCATGCTTCCTACCAAAGCAATCGGTGTATTGAGAATCTCCTCAAGGAAATCAAGGCTCAGGGCGAAGAGGATGATGAGGAAGGAGAGGGCGGGTACAATGATGAGCATGGTGCTCAGGAGTCCATAGAGTTATATCACACTCTTTCCTTTGGGGCATGGAATGCCCAGCAGGACAGCCTAGTTGATTGGAAGATGTTCTCCGATGTCACCTCTGGATACGGGTACCAGGGTACCTCCTCTTCTCGCCCTCACAGCAAAGGGCCTACCCTGATGATGATGACTTTGATGAGGATGGTGAGGATCAGGATGAGGATGACGAGGATGACAAGGACTACTGAGTTGCTGGGGCGCTAGCTTAGGTCTTTTCCCTTTTTTGGTGTTTCGATGCCAAAGGGGGAGAAGACATTGTCATTGATTTGCATGGGCTTGGGCTTTGGTTCGCGGTTATTTGCCTTATTTGCTATTTGAACTTCTATGTGTTATTTGCCACTTATGTGTGTGACTATGTGCTTGTGCGTCTATTATTGTAACTCATGTGAGGATTATGTGCTTTATCTGTGATATCATCTATCTTGCATAATTTACCTTGGGCTTTGGATTCGCTATTATTTGCCTTATTTGCTATTTGAACTTCTATGTGTTATTTGCCACTTATGTGTGTGACTATGTGCTTGTGCATCTATTATTGTAACCTATGTGAGGATTATGTGCTTTATCTGTGATATCATCTATATTGCATAATTTACCATATTGCACATAGTTAGGGGAGCTTCATACAAATTACTTCATACAAATTAATCCATGCAAAATCACTTGTTGTCATCGACACCAAAAAGGGGGAGATTGAAAGGACATTTATTGTCATAATCACTTTTGGTGTTCGTTAACAAGTAGATCATTTTACAGTTTGTCACTGTCCACGGGTTGTTATTATGATAAGTGAAAAGTACCCTGACACTTTGGAAAGATTCCTGCAAGCTTGACATTGTTCTAGAAGTTCCAGACCGGAGTCTCTGGTCTGGAACAGAGTCTCCGCAGGACCGGATTCTCCGCAGGAGTCCCCGGTGGTGGCTTCAGGAATCTGGCTGGGACATTCTGTATGGGGGTGCGAAGCAAGGTCCGGAGGCTCCTCTGGAATCTCTGGTGTGGGCTCAGACCGGAGTCTCCGGTGCCGGTGGACCGGAGTCTCCGGTCCACTTGGCTCGTGCCAAGGCCTGGTCAATCAGAAGGCTGGTCCGGAGATGGACCGGAATCTCTGGTGTAGACGGGAGTCTCCGGTGCACAGACCGGAGTCTCCGGTCTGACTTTTCTCCAACGGTCAGAAAACGGTTCGTGGAGGGGGCTGCTTATAAATAGGACCCTTATCCCCTTCCTCCGGCTGCTCGACCTGCTCAAGAACACAAACTCCATTAGAGCCACCAAATCAACAAGATCTCTTCATCTAACCATCCAAAGTCATTGATCTTTGGAGAATCGAGGGAGGAGGCCTTGATCTATAGCTTCACCAAGAGAGATCTTCATTTCCCCCTCATTCACTTGAGGCCCCCCATGATCTAGTGTTTCTTTGGGAACCCTAGCTTTGATTTGGTTCTTACAAGCTTGTCTTTGATTGTTTTGACAGCTTGCTTGTATTTGGGAGCCTCCAATTAAGTTGTGGATGTGTGCCCCGAACTTGTATAAAGGTGCCGGCTTCCACCTCGAAGGTTGACGATATAGTGGAAGGTGAATCGATCCCATTGGGGTGAGGTTCATCGAAGAACAAGGGAGGCCTCTCGTGGTGTTGGTGGTTTGAAACCACCCCCTCTCCAAACATAGACGTACTTCGCCTTAAAAGGAAGGAACTACGGGAAACAAATCATTGTGTCTCCGCGTCCACCACTTTGGTTACTTCTATTCTTTACCGCACTTTACTTACTTGTTCTTACTTAGTGTTGTGTTAGGTGTTGCTTGTTTGACATATAGGTAAATTCACCTTAGTTGCATATTCTAGAGAATTTACCTTTCTTGTCAAACCCCAATTTGAAAAATAAGAAAATTTGAAGTAGCACCTATTCACCCCCCCTCTAGGTGCCCATACGATCCTTTCACTTTGCTTAAAGCAGTTGTCTGTTGCTTGCAACTTAATATTGGAGGGGGTTCGGATGATAACCTGAAGGTGGACTTCTAGTCATAGATGCAGTTGGACGGCGGTCTATGTATATTGTTGTATTGCCCAATCGAATCTCATAGGATCTTTTTGTATGATATTGCATTATTATGCCTTGCTCGGTTCTTGTCAATTGCCCTGCTGTAATTTGTTTACCCTTCATGCCATGTTGTTTATCTAAGGAGAGCACCTCTAGTGAACTATGGACCTCGGTCCAATCTTTACCATTGATACATCTTCCACTATTACTATTTACTTGCTGCAAACCATCATCACCTTCCACACCATACGTTTCATCCTTTGTTACAGCAAACCAGTGAGCTTGACAACCTCACTGATTCATTAGGGCAAAGTCTTGAGTTTGTGTTGTGCAGGTATCCACGCTGCTTGTAGCACCTTTGGGGCGTTTCCTTCCTCCTACTGGTTCGATGTGGTGACCCAGCATACCACTGCATGTTGTAGTATACTATAGTCATGGACATAACACTCACGTAGTACCATTCCGCAAATATTACATCCTCAGAGTGGTACAATAGAAACAAAGCGGGTCCACAACATATATTTTCATTATTACAATCAGAAATTTACATGACGACTTTGAGATCCTCCTAGGTCCATAGAGGTATCCCGATGACTCAGGGCTAAACTATAATAACTCGGAGAACAGAAGTAAAGAAGCAACTAAGGTTTATACGATATTTAATATAGATAGAGGATAGATATCTATGCAATTGGACTAGATCATTATATATGCTACATCTATACTTCAGATATGTCGGTCTCCATTCCATAGATGTTTTCGTAATTGTTCCCTTCGACGCTTCCGGATACTTCTGGTTCTTCATAGCAGAATTCTTCTTGGTCTTAAATTGGATATAGTATTTCCTCTTCCTGACCGTTAATGTCTTCAGAATCTAGCAAGGGTTAAGAAGATACGTTGAGTACGAGCGTACTCAGCAAGTTCACTAAAAAGGAGTGTTTGATGCACTATATCTACAGCCATAGACCATAGGTCGTAGGCAATGCAAGTTTTTATAAACATTTCTTCAAAGGTTGCTTTTATTCTGAAAAGCTATGTCCGTCAGCCTTCACGGGTTTACCAGAACTTTCATGGAGTTCCTTTCCTGCCGCGTTCGCAGCTCCTTCCCGGAATATGGAGTAGCAAGTTACAGTTCTTACACTCTGCAGAGGTGCGTTACTTTACCCATGAGAGATCTTAGCTTTGTTGCACATCCGGGCGTGCATTCTCGTTCACACTTCCTTGGTATGAGGCCCAGACTAAGATCCAAGCCAATCACTGTCCTTCTCCGCGACCCTGCATACACCACAATTGTTGGATGCCCAAACTCAAGGTAGACTTTTCCCCGTATAAAATGGATATACCTTAGTTGGATACACACAGCAACCATTAACACTAGAAATCTGTATTTTGTAAGCCCAGATCCACGGTAGACTTCCCCGTATAAAACGGCTATACCCATGATCTGCAACTTACAAATGCCCATAACAGTGTCCAATGCATGCGAAAGGGAGACGATCCAGCTGACTTCTCCGTCCCATTCCAAATCTCATGGTTAACGCGTAATATATGGCGCAAGAATCACTGGCAACATTGGTTGTTAAGTCCTAGGTATTATGTTCCTTTACCACCGGAACTTTCATAGTAGGTTATTACCTCATGGTAAATAACCTATAATCACATTATTATGAAAAAAGTGTTTTCGGACCTTTTTAAAATACAGGTGATGACAACACTGGATTTGTAAAATACTATACAGAAAATAATCAAAGGACATGAGCAAGTATGAACTTGCCTTGATATAGCGAAGTATTGTAGTCGAATGTATCGACTTGACCCTAGACCTCGGGTTATACAGAAGTACCATCATTGACCCGTAAGGACAATGTTTAAAGAAGCAATATTCTATTATGCATAAGTAATGCTATGCATTTTGTAAAACCTTAAGTAATTCCTCAACATTACATGTGAGTTGGATTTAGATGATTTGTTTAGGATGTGAGTTATCTTTAAGTTTACTTCATAAAGGAGTGTAGTTGTAAGGGTTTTTGGATAACATATAAGACATGAAAATAAGGTACAATTGTAATACAATTCTAAGATTGGGTGATACCATGTAATCATTACAAGGTTTATGTTTTAATTTTGTTATGGCTTAAAAGAAATGGTATAGTGTTTATTTTGAAGTGACAAAAAGAATAACATTTGAAGAAAATATTCTTTATGTTAAGTTATTCAACTCTAAAGATTAATAAGATTAAAGTTATGATTTAGGATAAGGTTTAAATGATTTTGAGTCATTATATACCTAGCTTATGATATGTCAGACCAATGTTAATTATAAAGATATAATTGGACTTGGGATATAATATTTATGGCATTAACAACAATTAGGGTTTTTCCTAAGTATAATGAAACTTAGTCTTAAAGACTTAAAAATAGTATATTTAATATTCATAGATTATACTATAAGATCTTGCTATATAAAGCAACATGTGAATTTATTTTATAATATATTTAGTGAATACTAAGTTTGTTAATATGATTATATATGAATTGATATCACTTACTTCTAATTTAAGTTAATGATTTGCAAGACTAACCTTGTAAATCTTGGACTTATAGTTGATTAAATATTTTAAAAGAATATTATAAAATTGATTATTTAAATTTGGATAGTATCCTAAATTATAATTATAGGTTAGACTATTTTAGAGTTAAAAGATTGTGTTTTGGACATGATTATTTCTTACTTAGGAAATAATATTAAATATTTAATAAAACAACTATCTCATTTTAATAATTGAAGATATATGATCTAAGAATTTTAAAAAAATTGGAATAATATATTTAGTATTTGTCGTGGGAATGGTCACGGCAGATGCTGCAATCGGCAGCGAGTAGTAGTACGAGGGGCAAGGGCGGCCAGCCATCTGCGGTGCGAGATGAGGGCAAAGACACAGGGTTTTACCCAGGTTCGGCCCCCCGGAGGGTAAAGACCTACTCCTGCTAGATTGTATTATGGAGGTGGTACAATGGGCGAGCTCGGCGGTTAGGCGGCGAGTCGCTTGGGTGTATGATGGAACGTATCTCTACTCGCCCTATAGGGAGGTTTATATAGGCTCACCTCCCCTAGGGTTTACATATCTCAACCGATTCAGTTAAAGCTTTGGTACCCGTTTAACCTAATCCGACTGGGCCTATCTACTCGCCTGGGCCTTCAGCTTCCAGTCGCTTGGTTCCTTGCTGGGCTTCAATCCAGTCGCCGTCTTGCAGGCCCACTCGCCAGTTCTTGGGCCAGTCGGAAACGTCCTGCTGGGTATACCCCGGTAGGCACATCCCCATCAGTAGTCCCCGAGGCCGCCGTCGATTAGGCGTAGGTGGTTGCTGGCAGTCGGAGTATACGGCTTCAGAGTGGACATCCAGTCGAATCGTCGGCGGGCTCCCGTAAAGAGGAGAAACCAATCATCCAGGTCGCAGCTTTTGGCGTGTCGAGTCGGCAAAACACTGTCATAGTGAGAGGGTCGGCGAGTCGAGTGGCCGAAGTTGGACCGTTAACCGTGGTCAAACTAGCCGTTGGGGTAATCCAACGGTAACTTTTGGCGTAATCACCGCGTAGTAACGGCTCCCTGATTTGGCGGGTAACAACCGCTATATAAGAGGAATGGCAGGCGATCAGAGAACCACCTTCTCACCATTTCCTCCGACTGCGCGCACCTTTCGCCTCCCTTCGCATCGCGATCCAGCCGACCTGAAATCCCCCGACCCCCAGCAAATCTCTCTACCATGGCCCTTTCCACCGAGCCGTGGGGTAGATCTAAGTGCACGACGGCGCAACTAGCTTCCTTCGAGGAGGCCGGGATCTTGCGAGCCGGCTGTTGGCGCATTCCCGCAGCCGGAGAGACAACCCCGAATCCGCGAGAGAGGGAGTTCATCTGCTTCACCAGCCATCTTGAACGGGGGCTAGGGTTCCCCATGTCCCTGTTCTTCCGGCGCTTCTGCGCCTACTACAGGATCCAGCCTTCGGATCTGGGTCCCCACAGCATCGAGCAGCTCGCCATCTTTGTGGTGTTCTGCGAATGCTACTTGGGCTACCAGCCCTACTTCCCCTTGTGGCAAGATCTGTTCCACGGACGGATCAGCCGCGAGGAAGCGGGCGGCCCAATGCTAGCCGCGGGCGGCCTAACCTTCCAGCTCAAGTTGAAGGCTTCATTCTTCGACCTGATGCTGCCCGCCAAGGCAGCGAGCGACTGGAAGAAATCGTGGTTTTACGTAGCCGAGGCGACCCCGGAGGGCGAGGCGGCGATCCCGCGGTACTCCGTCAATCGGTCCGAGCCGCGCCGTCTCCAAGTCAGCAAGCTCCCCAACGACCAGCGGATGGTCGTCGACGAGATGCTCCAGACCATCCGCGGTCTGAAGAAGAAGGGCCTCCAGACGATAAACCTGTACAACTGTTGGCTCGGGCGGCGGCTCGTCCCGCTCGCTCGGCGCGAGCACTACATGTACCAGTACACGGGCCGGGAAGACTCGACAAAGGCCTGCCTTGACGAGTGGAAGCTGGAGGACTACATCCCAGCACTGAAGAAAATCACCCAGGCGGTGTACCTGGACGCACAGGCTGGGGTCGCCCCTATACCGCAAAGTGTCCAGCCCCAACGGTAATCGCTTCACTGCGCTCGCAGTCGCAGTTTATGCATTTGCGGTAATTCTAATTTCATCTTGTATTCATTGCAGCTATTCCAAGTGGTGGAAGGATGGCTCCCACCTTCAGACAAAGAGAACTCGAGCTCGTCCGTTCAGGACGTGGGTGATTCGCCTCCCGCCAAGGGCGATGCCAGGAGTGACGAGGGCGATAGCGACGACGAGTCCGAAGAGGAAGTCGCCCCACTGCTCCGCAAGACCCGTGGGCAGCGTCAACGCGAGCTTGAGGCAAGTAAAAGCCTCGAGCGTCACGAAGATGACGACGAGCTTCCAGAAACCACCTCGCTCCGCCAGGCGACTCCATTGAAAAAGAAGAAGAAGGAAAAGGAGGTGAAGGCGCCTCCGAGGAAGACGAAGACCAAGCCGACGAGGCCGGCCTCGCCGCCACATTCAGCGAGCAGTTCTGACGCCCCCAGCCCGGCCAAGGACGAGGCGCCGCCAACGACAGCCGCGTTGGACACGGCCACCATCGAGGTGCCCCTAGCGTCGATGCCTCCGCCATTCGCCCCAGTCTCTAGGTTGGGGGACGCCTCGGTCGCAGCGGCTTCGCCTCACAAGGAAGCTCCTGCTGAAGATGTTCCAGAGGCTCCGGTTGCGGCCTCAACAACGAAGAAACCGTCCGTGTCTTGGGCACGTGACGTTCTGGAAATGGGGCTCAGCCGTCGACTGGGCCCCGAACTAGAGAAGCCAGCCGGCCTCCGTACGGGGCTGCGCTTCATTCCAGTCGCCAAGTGAGTACATTCTCCCTCCTTTGTATTTCATAGCAGCCCGAATTATATTTCTTACATGATTGTTGAGCAGGACCGGGGTGAAGAGGATGGGCCACCCAACCGTGGCTAAGGTGCCACCCGTCGTTAGCGAGGAGGATCCTTCCCGCAAGAGGAAGGCGGACGAGGTCGTCGTCTCTGCGGATGGCGGCAAGAAGGCCAAGGGTGACGACGTCGTCACGATTTTTGATGACACGGCGGTCGCGCTAGCTGGACCCGTAACGGAGGCAGCCGCGTCCACAAAGGAGGGCGCTCCCTTGCCTGGAACGGCCGAGCCAACCTCCTTTGGGGCGGGTGCCTCTATCGCCACCTTCCCGCGTTTCATGACCAAGGCGGCCGCGGCGAGTGGGACTTCGCCCTCAAGCTACGCTCCTGGGACCGCCGATGCTGAAGTCGACCAACGTCGTGGGCATACGCCGGCTCTCCTCGCGTCCGTGGACGCGACACAACTCCACGGCATGCTTGGCGCAGCCATCCAGGTACATCCAGTCCCCGAGGATCAGGTCGGTGCTTTGCAGCGGCCTGATTATTTTAATGTCTTATCTTTATTTTTCGCATCCAGTCCTCGAGGGCGGACGCGCTAAATTTCAGCGGGTGGGCACTTAGGAATTTCTTTGAGTACCAGTCCCCGAGTGCGCACTCGCTGAATTTCAGCGGGTGGGAACTTAGGAATTTTTTTTGAGTACCAGTCCCCGAGTGCGCACTCGCTGAATTTCAGCGGGTGGGCAGTTAGGAATTTTTTGATTGCCAGTCCCCGAGTGCGCACTCGCTGAATTTCAACGGGTGGGCACTTAGGAATTTTTTGATTGCCAGTCCCCGAGTGCGCACTCGCTGAATTTTTCTTGGATTAACCTTTTTGGTGCTGTGCAGGGTCTGCAACTTGAATCGGCTGACCGATTGGCAGCGAAGCAGCGCGCGGAGAAGGAACTGGCCATCGTCCAGGAAGCGAACAAAGGGCTTCAGGCTGTTGCCGCGAAGGCAGAGGAAGCTCGCCAGGGGCTTGTCCCCGCTGGTGAATTGGCGGTGGCGCAATCGGCTTTGAGTTCGGCTGAACAGCGGATCGCCGACCTCGAGTGCGAGCTGTGGGAAGCGAAGGAAGAAGCGAGCTCGGCCGATGGGCGAGCCAAGGCCGCCATTGCAGCCGCCGAAGAGGATCGCAAAGTGTCGGATGCCCTTGTTGATGGGCTTCAGGACGACCATACGTCGCTTCAATGCTTCATCACGGAACTCGCCCGCCCGTTGATTGGTAAGTGCGTCTGCCTCTTCCAGTAGTTGTGCCATTTGTGGTGTCCGTCGTATTCATTATTGTCTTCTACTCGCAGGTCGCATCATCGATAGCACGGAAGAGGCGAGCTCGTTCGACGCGCGGCAGTGTGTAAGCATGCTTGTCGACTCGGCAACGTTGTCGGCGACGTGCATCCGTGCCTATCTTCAAGAGATATCGCCCACGGAAGTGATTCCCAGCGACTTCGTTGAGGTGTGGAGGTATTTGGAGAAGGCGCCCGCGGTCATTGAGTTCATGATGCGGTCGGCGTTTCGGCGCGGAGCGGCGACGGCACTTAGTCTTGGGCTTGCCCACTTCCCCGAGGACTTCGACATCGACGATGTGACGAGTGGCTACCCATCGTCGACTGGTGCGGTGGAGCTTTCCGAGGTCCTCAAGTTGCAGGATCGCGCCGCCGCATACTCGGAGCGTGTCTGGGCAATGGGCGACCTTCTTCCGTACCAGGAGACGGTCGTCGTGCCGAACGACCCCGAGCCGCCGCATCGTGATTTCAAGGTCGAGCAACCCTTTCGCGCGGCGATGGCAGGTGAACTGACGACGTATCCGTCGAACCCGTACACTTCATTCATCCGCAATCGCTGGGGTGTTGGCGAGTCGTCATCAAAGCCTGCAGAGTAGGATAGGTTGCCTTGTGGCGTTAGCAGCAGGTCTGCCATGCGGGCATATTTTGTAACATGAGACAATGCGACATGCAATCGAATGAGACATCGTGTCTATTTTGGTATTTGTCATGTGTTTGTGATTGATGTTTGAACGAGTCCCCGAGCGCGTCCGCCCTTTTGTGGGGTTTACCTCGTATGTGATATGTTTGTTGTTTTTATGTGTTTTGTCATTGTGGTTGACTCGCCCGGGCTCGGAGAGCCAGTCGCTAGGCGACTCCCTTGAGTGCTCTGTACTTTGCCGTTTTCCCTTGCGCGAACGAGGTCGGGTGGCCGAGTCCCCGAGCGTGGTACTTGGTTGTTCTAGGCGCGACTCGAGGGTGGTTGAGGACTTAGCGCGTTAGTTTGAGCGCGTCACTCCTGCCTGTCCCGTGGGGTCAGTCGCGTGGCGAGTCCTGGGCATGCTCTCCTACTTAGCGTTTTCCCGGACCGCTCGCGATGAACTGGTCTTCAGTCCCCGAGCGTGGTACTTAGTCGTTCGAGTCGCTATGCCAAGGATGCGGAGGACCATGGTCGCTGTAAGAAGCGAAGGCAGCTGTCTTGGTTCGTAGAACCAGTCGAGCTAGGCGACTCCAATGGGGCTCCGGGTAGGCTTTTTCATGGACGATGCAAGACCTGAGGTGACTCAGTGCTCTTGCACCGCACTACTTAGCCGTGCCGATCGCTGTACCAAAGGTTGACTTCTGCGGTTAGCGTAACGCTGTTATTACGAGTGCGAGTGGCACAAGACATGGAGAGTAGGCGCAATTTTGCGGTAACCGTTTCTTTTTATTTCATAGCGACTGGAGAGTACATGTGTGGGGTTCTAGGAGTAGAACTTCCGTAGGAGGTTTACATTCCATGGTCGCTTGACGTTGAGTTCGCCGTCCCCGTAGACGTTGATGAGGTAGTAGGCGTCGTTGCCGAGTACGCGCCCGATGGCGAATGGCCCTTCCCACGGAGGGGAGAGCTTGTGCATGCCCTTCTTGTCCTGGATGAGGCGTAACACCAGGTCGCCTTCTTGGAAGGTGCGAGTTTTCACCCGCCGGCTGTGGTAGCGGCGGAGTCCCTGCTGGTAGATGGCGGTGCGTGACCGAGCGAGGTCACGTGCTTCGTCGAGTTGGTCGACCCCGTCTTGGCGGGCGAGCTCGTTTGCAGCCTCCGTGTAGTGGACGACCCGCGGCGAGTCGTGCTCGAGGTCAGTGGGCATGACTGCCTCGGCGCCGTAGACCATGAAGAAGGGGGTGAACCCTGTCGACCTGTTGACTGAGGTGCGGATCCCCCAGATGACAGAGGGCAACTCCTCGACCCAGCACCCGGCGGTGCGCTCGAGTGGTACTTGGAGTCGCGGCTTCAGGCCGTGGAGGATGCTTTGGTTGGCCCGTTCCGCCTGGCCGTTGGATTCCGGGTGGGCGACTGACGCGAGGTCGAGCCGAATGTGGTGCTCTTCGCAGAATTCAGCCATGGCTCCGTTGGCGAAGTTGGTGCCATTGTCCGTGATGATGCTGTTTGGGAACCCGTAGCGATATATGAGCTCACGTAGGAATTTGGTGGCGGTCTTCCCGTCGCATTTCCGAACTAGCTTGGCCTCCACCCACTTTGTGAATTTGTCGACCGCGACTAGCAGGTGGGTGTAGCCGGAGGGGGCCTTCTTGAAGGGGCCTACCATATCCATGCCCCACACAGCGAATGGCCAGGTGATGGGGATTGTTTTGAGCACTGAGCTCGGCACGTGCGTCTGGTTGGCGTACTTCTGGCACCCGGCGCACCGCTGGACAATGTCGACAGCGTCAGCGTGTGCGGTGGGCCAATAGAAGCCATGTCGCATAGCCTTGGCGACGAGAGAGCGGGCGCCGGCGTGGTGACCGCAGTCACCGGAGTGGATGTCGTGGAGGATCTTGCGTCCTTCGGCGGGTTGGACGCAGCGTTGGAACACGCCGGTGACACTGCGCTTGTGGAGCTCGTCGTCGATGATGGCGTAAGACTTGCATCGACGAGCGATCATCCGAGCTTCCGTCTCGTCTGCCGGCAAGGTGCCGGCTTCCAGGTAGGCGATGTAGGGCTTGGTCCAGTCGTCTGGCTCGTTGACGAGTGCGACCAGGGCTGCCTCTGGTTGGAGCGGGACTCCGATGTCGATCTCCCTCGGGGGAGAGACTGATGGCTTGGTGATCATGTCGAGGAAGACGCCGGTGGGTGGTGCGAGTCGAGCCGACCCGATGCGAGAGAGTGCGTCGGCCTCCTCGTTCTTCCGCCTGTCGATCCACTCGACGAAGTAGCCGGTGAAGTGTCCGCCCAACTTGTCCACTGCTTGGCGGTACGCCGCCATGGTGGGGGAGACGGCGTCGCAGGTGCCAGCGACTTGCCCCACGACGAGGTCGGAATCTCCGTAGCAGCGTAGGCGTTTGACATTCATCTCCTTGGCAGCTCGCATGCCATGGAGTAGGGCCTCGTACTCGGCCATGTTGTTGGTGCAGGGTGTGAAGTCGAGGCAGAGGATGTAGCGGAGCTTGTCGCCCTTTGGTGAAGTTAGCACGATCCCTGCGCCTGCGCCGTCCGCGTTCTTGGAGCCGTCGAAGTGCAGGCTCCAGTAATGGAGGTATGGCAGCTTCTCTGGCTGTTGGGCCTCTTCCCAGTCGGCGATGAAGTCTGCCAGTGCCTGCGACTTGATCGCTTTTCGTGGCTCGTATTTGATGTTGTGGACGCCGATCTCGACGGCCCACTTGGCGACCCGCCCGGTCGCCTCGTGGTTGCGGATGATGTCTTGCAGTGGTGCTGAGGAGACGACCGTGATCGGGTGCTCCTGGAAATAGTGCGGCAGGCGCCGCTGAGCTCTGAAGACCGCGTATACCAGCTTTTGGTACTGTGGGTACCGCTGGCGCGACTCGGTGAGGACCTCGCTGATGTAGTACACCGGCCGCTGTACTGGGCGCTCCTTTCCTTCTTCCGGTCGCTCGACGACCATCACGGCGCCGACGACGCGCTCGGAAGCCGCGACGTAAACTAGCATGGGTTCTTTGTCGACGGGGGCGGCGAGTAGCGGTGCGGCGAGTAGCACCTTTTTGAGGTCGCAGAGCGCGTCGTCCGCCTCCTTGTCCCACTGGAAGGTGGGGTTCTTGCGCATCAGGCGGTATAGGGGCATCGCCTTTTCGCCCAGGCGGGGGATGAAGCGACTGAGAGCCGCTACTCGCCCGGCCAGTTTCTAGACGTCGCGCAGGCACTCGGGTTTGCCGAGCCGGGCGATCGTGTCGATCTTCGTGGGGTTCGCCTCGATCCCTCGTTTGGAGACGACGTACCCCAGTAGTTGTCCGGCAGGTACACCGAAGGTGCATTTGCCTGGGTTGAGTTTCATCTTGTATTTTCGCAGGTTGGCGAATGTTTCCACTAGGTCGGCGAGTAGGTCGCCCTCGCGAGCGGACTTTACGACCACGTCGTCGATGTAGACGTGGATGTTGCGGCCAATTTGGCTCGCGAGGCATTCTTGCATGCACCGCTGGTAGGTCGCCCCGGCGTTCTTGAGGCCGAAGGTCATGGCGGTGTAGCAGAAGGCTCCGAATGGCGTGATGAACGCCGTATTCTCCTCGTCTTCGACAGCCATTTTGATCTGGTTGTACCCAGAGTAGGCGTCGAGGAAACATAGCGACTCCGAGCCCGCGGTGGAATCGATAATCTGGTCGATCCGCGGGAGGACGAACTGCTCCTTTGGGCAGGCGCTGTTCAGGTTTATGTAGTCGATACACATCCTCCAGGTCCCGTTTTTCTTCTCGACCAGGACTGGGTTTGCCAGTCAATTGGAGTATTTGATTGGCCGGATGAAGCCTGCAGCGAGTAGACGCTGCACCTCCTCGGCGATTGCTCGGCGGCGCTCTTCATTGAAGGGCCGCAGCGACTGCTTGACGGGTCGCACTTTGGGGTCGGTGTTTAGTTTGTGCTCAGCGAGCTCCCTGGGGACACCGGGCATGTCAGAGGGCTTCCATGCGAAGATGTCCCTATTCTCACAGAGGAACTCGATGAGCGCGCCTTCCTATGCTGGGCTCATGCCCGTCCCGATCGTCACCGTCTGGCTGGAGTCGCCTGGGACCAGCTCGACGGTGCGGGTGTGCGTAGTGGCCTCAAAGGTTGAGGTGTTTGCACCCTCCGAGTTGGGCTTCTTGAGTATGGTGGGGTCGTCATTGTTGACCCTGCTCGCGTACTTGGCGAGCTCATCGGTGTGGCTGGTCTCCGCCGCGATGACGGCGTCGGCGAGCTCGGTTCCTTTGGCCTCGCACTCGGCGGCCATGTCGGGGTCGCTGTTGATGGTGATGACGCCGCACGGCCCGGGGAGCTTCATCGCGTTGTACGCGTAGTGGGGCGCTGCCATGAACTTGGCGAACCCCTGGCGCCCCAGGATGCAGTGGTAGGGGCTGTCGAAGGGCACTAGCTCGAAGACGATCCGCTCGGTGCGGAAGTTTGCCGGTGTGCCGAAGGTGACTGGCAACGTGACCTTGGCGATCGGGTACGCCTTCCGACCGGGGACGATGCCGTGGAACGTGGTGTGAGTCGTCTCGATCATCGACTACAGGAGTCGCAGTCGCCTGAAGGTGTCGAGGTACAGGATGTTGATGGAGCTGCCGCCGTCCATCAATGTCTTGGGGAGCCAGTAGTCGTCGACCTTAGGCTTGACCACCAGGGCGACTCGTCCTGGGTACTCGATGCGTGGCGAGTGGTCTTGGCGGCTCCAGGTGATGGGCTGCTCTGACCAGTTGAGGAACTGGGGAACGTCCACCTGGGCCACCGCGTTGACGGCGACGGCGCGGGCGATGACCTTCTTCTCGCGCTTCGTGTTGAAGCCTGTGAAGGTATGGAGCGATCCGGCCACTTTGCCAAATTTTCCTCCGTTTGGCGGGTCGTTGTCGGGGTCCTCCCGTGCTCGCCGTGCCTTCTCGATTTCCCTGAGGGTGTGTCAGTCGGCGGTGGTGTGCGTGGCGGGCTTTCCTTCCCTGCTATGAAACGCACATGGTTGGTTAAGGAGAGCCGCGGGGTCGAACCTTGGCTTGGCCTTGTAGTTGCCGCCGTCGCGGCGTTGTCCGCCGTCGCGGCGGAAGCTTTTGGGCTCGCGTTGCGCGTGCCCGGCGTTGGCGACGAAGTCGATTCGCCCGTCACTGCGGCGCTTGCCGGTGAGGCGAGTGTTGCTGTAGCGTAGGTCGGACCGTCGTCCGCTGTCGTTGCCGCTCGTGCGGCGTTGACCTCCTGACTCGTCGTCAGTTTCCTGGTTTGGATCTTCCTCCGCGTACCGTTTGGCGGTCTCGAGGAGGTCGGGGATGTTGTCGAGTGTGCGAGAGTGTCGCTTGAGCTTGGCGACCAGGGGCTCGTAGCGGCACGAGGTCTTGAAGCAATGGATCGCGGTGTCCGGGTGGATGCCGACCGCGTTGTACCAGAGTTCTTGCCACCGTTGGACCCAGTTGCGGGTCGACTCGCGGGGTCCCTGGACGCATCGCTCCAGGTCCTCGATAGTGGTGGCGCGGGTGTAGGAGCACTCGAAGTGCCTGACGAAAGCATCGCGCATCTCCTCCCAGGAGTCTATACTGTCCTGAGGGAGGGTATTGATCCACTGCCTGCACGTCCCCTCCATCATCAGGGGGAGGTAACGGGCGGCTAGCAGGTCGGTGTGGCCTGCGATCCCCATTGCCATGAGGTATGTGTCGAGCCAGACGGCAGGGTCGTACGAGGGGTCGTACTTTTCTATCTCCTTCGGCGCCTTAAAGTTTGGCGGGTACTTCTCGCCTCGGATCATTGGTCCGAAGCACTTGGGGCCGAGTCGACTGAGCGACCCCATGGGCTCGCCGTCGCGGCGATTGGTTAGGGTGTGTCGCAGATCGTCGGGCTGGCGTGCGCGCCAGCTTTGGTTGTTGATGATGTGGGTGCGGGCGTCGATGGGTTGACCATTGGCGGCGACGAGGTTGGTCGTCGGCCTGGGGTCATTGGTGGAGAGTGCCGCGTTCGTGGGTCGGTGTTGGAGCTGCAGTGGCTCCGGTGGTGGGCAGTTGAGCGTGTTTGCCGCCATTGGGCGGCCGCTCGAGGCCGCCCTGCTTCCCGAGGAACGCGAGTATACTCGACCTTGTGAGTCGGCGCCCTCTCTTTGCTGCTCGACGGCCTTTGCGAGCAGGGCCCTGACGTATTGGATCTGTAGGGCACCGTCGCCGGTGGCCGTGATGCTGTCGGCTGCTGCTCGGCCTGCCACGAGGTTGTCCATCGGGGTGGAGAACAGTGGGAGGCCATTTGCGTCTCGCTCCCGTGAGGAGACTACTATCCGCGGCTGGTCCCTGGGGGGTGTGCGGTTGGGTGGAGGCGGGGCGCCCATCGCCGTCGACCCTGGCGGGGGTCGGGTGCTTCCTCCTGGTGGCGCGTTCTCGCAGATCGCGCGCTCGGCCACGCGGGCCGGGTCGTTTTCGTCGTTGAAGTTCAGGGCGCGCCCCTGAACGGTGGGGTTCAGGCGCGACCTGATCCGCTGTTGGTGGTAGCGCGATAGCTCCTGCGCCGTCACCTCCTCGAGGCGGAATTTCTCGCGCTCGGCTTGTTCCTTGCGCACCGCCTCCGCTAGTTTCAGGCGGAGTTCCTCGACCTCCGTTGCCGTGGCGTTAGGAGGGATTGGGGTGGGGAATGGATCCTCCGGCGGATCGGTGTCGGTCTCTATGTAGGTCGCGGCGTGGCGACCGGTTCCGTCGCGGAGGTCGGCGGAATTCTCCGACCCGGAGTCGAATTTGAAGATCCCGAGGATGGAGGGGTCCTCGAAGTCTCCCACGTTGGAGACCTGAGTGATGGAACCCGCGGCTGGTGGCGACCGTCTCGTTGATGGGCAGATTGGATCTCGCCGCAGAACACCGGCCAGGCCGGCCAGGCCCCACGGTGGGCGCCACTGTCGTGGGAATGGTCACGGCACATGCTGCAATCGGCAGCGAGTAGTAGAACGAGGGGCAAGGGCGGCCAGCCATCTGCGGTGCGAGATGAGGGCAAAGACACAGGGTTTTACCCAGGTTCGGCCCCCCGGAGGGAAAGACCTACTCCTGCTAGATTGTATTATGGAGGTGGTACAATGGGCGAGCTCGGCGGTTAGGCGGCGAGTCGCTTGGGTGTATGATGGAACGTATCTCTACTCGCCCTATAGGGAGGTTTATATAGGCTCACCTCCCCTAGGGTTTACATATCTCAACTGATTCAGTTAAAGCTTCGGTACCCGTTTAACCTAATCTGACTGGGCCTATCTACTCGCCTGGGCCTTCAGCTTCCAGTCGCTTGGTTCCTTGCTGGGCTTCAATCCAGTCGCCGTCTTGCAGGCCCACTCGCCAGTTCTTGGGCCAGTCGGAAACGTCCTGCTGGGTATACCCCGGTAGGCACATCCCCATCAGTATTATCCTAGTAAGTATTCTTACTTAAAATCTTAAAATTGAATTTTATTTATCTTTAGATATTTTTTATAAAATTTCTCAATTATTGAATGTCTTTAAATATTTGTTTTAAGTTTTATTTGTAAAATTTTGAGTTAGTATTTTTATTAGATAGGAGATTTATTTTTATGCATGAAAGTGATTTTTATTTATTTTTAGGAATTTTTATGAATTTATTAAATTTTATTTAGTCATTTATGGGTGTTAATGTTTATCTGTATTTTATTAAACTTAAATAAATATGATTATATTAGGTGGAGATTATTTTGATAAGTATTTAGATGTATTAAATTTATTTTTATGATTTTTTACATTTTTATAGATATAAAAATAGTGTTCAGGGGTGTTTTGGTCATTACTTTATTCTAGATTTTTCTTATGCCCTTTTTTTATATTTTTGTCTGTTTGGTTGGTAACAAGAACGGCCCAGCCAGGCCTGGCTCAGGGTCAACATGACCCAGACCCACTCCATCTCGCTCACGAGCATACAGAGGCACTCCCCATCTTCTTCCATTCGACTCCACCGCCGCCGGTGCCGCCCCCTACTCCCCATGGCCCTCGCTAGCCATATCCAGCTCCGCCGCTCGCCATCCGACCTCCCCTCGGTCTTCCCCTTCCATTTCTTTGTGCCTTGAGGTTGCTCTATCTCCCCCTGCGCATGCCTCTGTGAAACCCTAGCTGCGCGATTTGGGTCGGCCGACGCGGTACCAGCACCCTCCCCGGCTGTTCTTCTCTGACGGCTACGAGTTACTCTACTAGGACCGCTCAACCCTGTCGGCCCCTTCGAGCTTCTGCTCGAGCTGGCCGCTCTCGGCCCCTCCTGGTTCTTTTGGTGCTTCTACTTCCTCCTTCTAGACTTGACTAATTTCTTGATGCTGGTAGGATGGCAAGTTCATTGCAACCCCAATGTCTATGACTCATTGCTCTGGTTTGATTTCTATGGTTGATTTTGCGATGATGGTCTGCTAGTCCTGCTGTCGATGGGACGGTAGTGTCATCGTCATTGCAACCTCGCTGATGCGCTGCGTCCAGGCTTCGTCGCGCCTCCTCTCCAGGTACTGGGCACCCCCGGTGAGTTTTATTGTGACCGGCCTTCGAGCCGATGAACCGCTTGGTGATCTGTGGAGTAACTATATGGTGTTGGGTGCAGACATGTAGCGGTGATGGTTCAGAGATGTTGTTACTGATATTCTCAAGATTTTCCTAAAATAAGTGAGATTCTTCTAAGTGCCATGCTTTAGTTTGGATGAACATTCATCCCTAGCATATGTTAGTGGATGGTTTCATATTGTGTCAAATTTGACTAGCAATAGTCTAGTGGCTTGCTTCATTACTTATGATTTTGAATGAAGAAGGAATATGGTGATATTGGGATCAAAATGATTCCTAAGTTGTTGACTTAGGGAAATGATTGTTATTGGTGGTTATAGCTTTGATTAACATAAGAGATGGATTTTGGCTTAACTGAAGCTTTGCTAGGAGAATGATAAAAATGTCTTGTTTGAACAATCTTGATGACTAGCTAAAGTGGAAACTATCCTCTGTGGCTTCTGCTGCCCTGGGCTGCTGTTGTGGTGCCTCCAATCTTGGAGTGTGCACAGTGGTAGCCTAGGTAGCATGATTTGCTGTTGGGAATTACTACCATGATGTAGTTGATGTTGAAAAAAATAAAGATTTAGCTCCTGATGCAAAAGGCTGAAGCTTTACTTGTGTTGCACATGATCATATATAATTGTTGCCTTGCAACTGATTTGGCTAGTCTCTGTGTACAAACTTTGTGGCTACTGTAGCTAGGCTATGTTGTTGTGGTACCTCCCTAGAGGATGCACAACAAATTAGATCCTTCTACAGATTTATATAAAGCTTGGTTGGCAAAATTAAATTATGGGCAATTGCCAAGGATGCAAAGGCTGAGGCCAAGTGGATAATAGAAGTATATATGTGGCTGTGGCACTATGCTAACTCCTATGATGATTTTATACTCCACTTGAGTATAAATCTGAGGAGATGATCATTTAAAACTAAATCATGCTTGGAAACTGGTAGGAACAAACATTATGCATGATTTATAATAGAGCAACCTTTTATTGTTGCTGAATCAGTGTTGTGAGTTCTTGTTCCTAGTGGATCTTGTTCCTGGATGCTACTGGATAAGCTCCTCCTTGTTTGATTGGCTGGCTTCTTGTGCTTTTGGCCTACTCCTTATGCTCCTGACCTCCTTCTGGTGCTCTTGGATGGCTTCCTCAAGCAACCAGGGCACTGATGTTGTGGTGGTAGTGCACTATGGAATGTTGGTGCTAAACTATAAGCTTTGGAAGTGTAGAAATGGCCTGGATGGTTGATCTGTGTTGGTTGTTTCTTGCTATGGTGAACAAGGTTCGGCATAGCACTCCCTCTACTACGGCTATGTACTTATCTCTTTCCCATAGTGCCTCATGTGTTGACAGCACATCCACATGCAACTGTGTGTGAGCTGCCTGTTTGTTTGCCTCACTCAAATGGATCAAATCAAGTAAAAACTGGATCTTTTGCTGGGTATACTGTTTGGCTTTCACTTTTTACTGAATTGGCGAAACTTGCCCCTCTACCTGTGAGGTTGTACTGAGGCAAATAAGATACTGATGAGATCAGATACTCCTTTGGTGAAACTTGCCCCCCCCCCCATTTTTAATATGCTCAATGATGTGACAAGCAATGCATCACATTGCATTACTGAGAGCAAACTAATTAACACTAACCCCTCTCTTTTTGTCTTTTATTTGTTTGTTTTGCAGGAATTAAAAGAATATCCAGGAACATCAAAGTAGATAGAGATTTTAGCTTAGATTTATAACTTCTGTAATTATTTTATTTAATTGTAATAACAATGTAATTCTTTTATATTTTACTGAAGCTTTTCTTTTTCTTTATTTGTAACTATCCATCTATGTAATGACTTGTAATTACTTGTATTGGTTAAATCTTTGTTTTATTAAACAAAGATTTCTTCTTATTTGTATTTCTTTGATTTCCATTAATCTGTATGATTTATACCTTTTTATTTAATGTATTGTACCTTATTTTTATTCCTTTATTATAAAAGGATAATGTAATATACATATATTCTTTTAATAAGGAACTCTTCTATTTGTTTCATTATTGTAATTCATTTTCCATTTTCTTTATTCATTTAAGTATTTTATTATAATCTTTTCTTTATTCTTTTATTTTGAAAGAACATTGTAATGTTGGATTTTAAGAATCTTTATACTTTTACTTATAATACTTGCATTTGTATTATTGTGAATAATTATTTATAAGTCAAATTTCTCCCCTCATAACTCCAGAAAACAATAGAGTTCATGTCAAAATTCATCTCACTCCCCTTCTAATAACACTAAACCTAATTCATCGGAGTGAGAATTCTGATCTCTCTAGTCTTTTAATTTGGCGAAAAATTTACCCGGATTTTCAGATGCATGCATGCAGATGCACAAAATCCTAAATCTACCCTTCGTTTAGTCCTAAATGCTGGGATGTTACATTCGATAACCTTGGTTTCTTACTGAGGGAAACTTGCCTGTTGAACTGCATCTAACCTTCCTCTTGGGGTCTCCCAACGAAGTTCTGCTGCACTCATCAAGCCTTTTTATGGCGCCGTTGTCGGGGAGGCTAAGGACGTCTTCAGTAGGGGAGTCATCCACTTCCTTTCTCTTTACTTTGTTTTTAGTTTACTTAGTTTATTTTGCTTGGTTTTGTTTGACTCTTTTCAAAAAACCCAAAAAATTAGTTCCTATTCTAGTTGCCACCTTGCTCTAGCTCACCATGTTGTTCCCCAAGTTCGCCAATATCTTGCAATAGGTAGTGTCTCCATAATTGGGAAAGATAATATTGAAGAATTCTTTAATCATATTAGCAAGCATGAGGATATTGAGGATAGATCTATATCAGAACTTGCTCCCAATTATGAGATCGCTGCAGCTTCTATAGTTCATATGTTGGAGGCTAGGTTTGTTAGGCTTAACCCCTTCATACAATTATTGTTCCTAAAACTAAAAGAAGAAGAGAATTCTGAAAAGAGAGAATTCATCCTTGAAACTTTATTAAAAGAATTCCATGATGTTGCTAGAGAAGCTAAAAAAGGTATTTGAGCGTTTCAATATGCTAGGCTCAAGTGTAGATGTTGTGGGTATTTCTGATAAAATATTTCTGATAAAACTAAGCCTAGAGAAGAATTTAAGATACCCATACCCTTTAAGCTTGTTGGAATGCATGAAGCCTTTGAAAAGAATTTTGATTAGATTGCTCCTGAAAATCTTTTTGATGAAAGTAGTATACCAAAGAGAGATGAGAAGGGATCCTCCAAAACCCATTTGGATGAGATACCTTTCATAGTTAAAGACTTTGCAAGTATTGATGTGAATGCTTCCTTATTTGAAAATACTTGATTCTTCTTGCTTCTTGTGCATAACTTAAAGGAGTTAAAGAAAAGTACTTATTTGGAGATAACCCAAGAGTTTCCTTGAGTCTTGTAAGTTATTACTTCAGTAATGACCTCTCCTTATCCTTTTTGTTTGATTTTTGTGCCAAGAATGACCTCTAATGAGAGGGAAGTAAGATTTGGGGCGTTGCTGTCCCGAAACAGATTTCTGTCCTCCATCAAAAAAAATCGTGAGGAGTCTCTATAACTCGGATTGAGCTCAAAATTTACGAATAAGTCCCCTAGTATGTTAGATAACTTTATTTAGTTCAACACTTTTTTATTTGAGCAACAGAAGGTGTTTGAAAAAATCGGTTTCAACCTGCTGGTCTGTTTTGACATATTTTTGTCATTATTTGCATTTGCTTCTTATTGATTCCTTTTTGAGTTCTCTTTTGGGGAATTGAGATTTTTGAAGGAGTTACTACAGTAGATTGTGTTTTTAGTGAAAATACTTGTTGTTCCAAAGCTTGCCAGAGGTCTAATATCTTTTGAATAAACTAATGTTTCTAATGAAGATTGTGTGAAGTTTTGTATGAAGGAAAAATTTCAGGTGTAGAGAGAGAATGATGTAATGAGATGAGGAATGGAAAAAAGCTCAAGCTTGGAGATGCCACCCCGGTGTCACCCCAAGAAATATCCAAGAGGTACAAGCGTCAATGTCGTGGTGGTGGCACGGCAGATGCCATGGGTAGGCTAAAGTATGGGGCCAATGGATGCTAGAGGGATCCGGGGAGGGAAGATGTAGTGATTTATACACTCAAATGACTAACATATAGATCTTTCTTTCTCCTTACAAGAACTACAAGTGCTCCTTGAGCTGTTTTCAGGAAGAAGAGGACTACTACATGAGCCTTATGGTCCAGAATGAATCGATCCCCTCTCAGGAGCCCGCGTCTCCCCTTATAAAGGGGTGCCTTGGTTCCTCCTAGGGCTGATGTGGCAAGCATATTCGAGGAATATGCTTGTCCCAATATGGTAACTCGGCGACCCTCTTTCCGTGTTCCCCTTCTATTGACGGCAATGTTCCAGAGAGCCCCACCTACGCGCCTCGGGCTCCCTGACTGTCACCTCCGTGACCTTCTTCTGCCCTTCTGCTGCTCTGCTCCTTGTCCTTTATGCTCGGCTCTGTCTAGATTCCTCCTAGCCCATGACTAGGGTTTGACTATAGGGACCTCCTTCTCCTACAAGCTTCGTGTTACTCGGCCTTGTCCCGCATAACTCGGCTCGGCCTTCACCTGCATTCAAGTTATTCAGAATCGCTCGGCCGACTTAACTCGTATGTCGGCTGGATAAGGTGTTACTCCTTATGTAGCTGTCATGGCCTTGATTATCTCGGCCGACTCTTACATGAATTGGCCGATATAAACAGTAACTTGGCATATGACAAGGGAGACTCCTTTCGTCCTTCCCCTGTCTTGACCCTATCCGGGGTCACCTCCCCAACATTAGTCCCTGAAGCTGGTGTGGTCCTGCCGATAACCTCGGCCGGGCCACATCAGTTTCCCAACATACGTTTCTCCTTATTTCCGAGTTACTTTTTTCTGTCCGAGGTATCCGCGCAGCTTCCTGAGTACGCCTCGTCCTACGTGTACCACTCATCATTATTCCTCTAGTTTTCTGTTCCTCTATAGTGCCCACTGACAAGCTACAGTGATTACTGCGCCTGTCGCGTCGGCGCAGTGACGCCTCGATTACCACATCGGCCAGGGGGCCCGATCCTCTCATGCGTCGTGTGGTCTTCGGTGTGGCTCCACTCAGCTGCGAGCGGTTCCTCCGCACGCGTGATTTATATGGTTAGTGTGCGCACGCACGATCCCATTACCGCCAGGACTGCGCGGTTATAAGGAGGGGTGCGGGGCTAGAGGATTTACTTTCCCCCTTCGCTCATCGTTCCTCTTCTTCCATCTCGCGCCCGTGCCTCTGTTCGTGCGCTGGTGGCTGCGCCATTGTCGATCTCCTCGACGGCGACGCTGTAGTCCTTCTGCTCCGACGGCCTCACCGCCGTGCGCTTGCTCCGGCGCCTCCGCCGGTGAGTTTTTCTACGGTCCCATTGTTAGGTTCCTTCCCTAGGCGCATCTTCTGCTTTTCTAGATTTCTTGCGGCGGCTCCTTTTCGCTCCGCCGCCGTGCTTGCTTAGAATCACGACGGCCCCATGCGCCTCTAAGCCTCTCCCCGCCGCTAGTTTTTCCTCCGTTCATTCCTCCGGCGAACCCATGTCTAGTTCTGCCAGTGGAGCGCTCGTCGAAGACGACGATGTAGCGTCCGGTCCAGAGCGGGGTTCCTAGCAGGGCTCCTCTGTCACTCGTCGTGAGATTGAGTGGCTAATTAGGACACGTCGGATTCCTGCCGAGGTAAGTTGTCGCTTGCCCGGCAAAGAATCCTCTCCTGTACTCAACGAAGGCGAGTACATTGTCTTTATGTCCCACTTTGCTCGTGGATTTGGTCTCCCCCTTAGCGATTTTGCTAGGGAGTTCCTTGATTACTTCGGCCTCCAGTCGCAGCACCTTCCGGCTAACGCTATCGCCTCCTTGTCTGCTTACATCTCGGCCTCGGAGGGGTACTTCGGCCTCTGGCCCTCCGTGCTTGTTTGGTCTAAATTCTTCTAGATCTGATCTAATGTTGTTCCGGACAAATCTGTTCACCCCTCCTAGAAATCCCTTACCCAGTGTGGGGCCGCGTCCATTACACCTCGGAGGAACTCCGAGTTCCCTCGTGTTGCCGGCCTCGAGTCTTGCAAGAAGTGGCATAGATCATTTTTCTATGTCAAAAACATTGGGAAAGAAAACAAGATTCGGCTCCCTGCCTTTTCTATTGGCCCCCCTTCCAAGAAGAATTGGAACTATAATCCCAGGAAAAGTCATGCTTTGGCCGAGGCATTCGAGATTAGGCTCAAAGAGTTCTGATGAACACATTCATCAGCAGCCGAATCTGCCCTTTCCAGCTTCGCTCTCACAAGCTTTGTTACATGAGTGGTCCTCTCGATCCCAACCGAGTTTCGACGGTTGAGCTCGATGACTATCTTATTTAAAAGCATGTCCGAGCTATCTTCAAGACTGATATGCCGGAGGACTGGACATGGGGGCTGAAGCCGTTCACTCACGAGAATCCCCCTCCCGAGGTAAATTTATGCATTTGTGTTTGTTTCCAAATCGCGTTTGTGACTTATTTTGCTAACTCCACTTTGTTTCTTTTCTCGCAGAGGTTTGCGGAGCAAAATATCAAGGATGCCGAGGTTCTGTCCCTTCCTTGTATAGGGATACGGGTAGGCTAAACTAGCGCAAATCAAAAAAATTCTACCGCGTATACCAGGATTACTATTGTCATAGATCACGGGATTACCACTAGATGCGCAGTTGCGGAATTGATGAAGCGCGTCGAGGCAGTGCAGACGTTCCACATCTCCTCCTTGTCCTCGTCCCACGAGCAGCTCCCCTTGCGCGGCTCGTCCAAGCGCTACAGATGCAGCGCCTCCGAGGTATCCACACATACAGGGTGGAAGCGTCAGATGCCAGACTGCTAGGTCCGCGCACGCGACACAGGCGTGAGGAGTGGACGCTGGGTGGAATGGTCTAAGGTCTAACCCTGGTCATCTCGCCCCACCCTCTCTTATATAGGCTTCCCTAGTGGGCTTCTACATTAGCAGCCCATTAGTAGCCTAAGCCTGGTCTAATTCGGATCCAGTCCTCATTAGGATTCCAGTGTAACATCCCAAAAATACCAAACTTAGATCATCTAAACACTAATCATCAAGATTATGGTTAACAAAAACTTTTCTAAATCAACTCATGAATACATGTATATGTGTATGCATGAATTTTGAATTTCTTTAAAAACCACCTTGTTTGTGTGATCCATTGCTTGTAAAATGTTTCTTAGGTGAAATGAACCTCATCTAAAACATTTCCCACACTTTTCCTAAAGACAAGTAAATCAAAACACATATATGAAGTGAATGGTCATTTTGACCAATTTAACTCCCATGCCTACTTTGGCTGTCTCAAACTTTCAAAACCTAACAGAAACTTTTCTGGATCTTTGCACCCCTTGAATGTACTCATAACAAGGTATCAAGGCCCACTTTGTGATCATCCAGAAACTTTCAAATGCATAGTTTAAATGACAATTCAAAATTGAATCTTCTTCATATGGGAAGATCCCACTTTTTCAAAACCCACTCAAAAAAGCTCAACTTTCAAAACCCAAGCATCTGCAGACTCACCAGAACCAATCTAGCAAACCCACCAAAAATCATTTCAAAATTCAAAACTTGATTTCATGCGGCCATTTTATCAAACAGGTTGCTGACACAAATCAAACAAAACATCAAACACTATAGTGTGCAGTGATTCTTGCCTAACTTGTTCCCTAGTTAGCTCACACACAACTCAGTAGATCATCTAGAAAGATTAGTCCAACACTAGCACCCATGTGAGCTTGCCATTGCCATTAATGGTGAACATCCGAGCACCCCCATGTCACCCCATTGTGGACAGCAAGCTAGAGGAAGAACTAGCCGTGCCAACCTTGTCTGGGAGGCAGCCCACCGTCCACCGCCACTCCCTGTCCCAGCCGCGAGCGTTGCCAAGCCCTGGACCACGCGCACAAGCCACGCCCAGACCATGCCGAGCGTGCGCCAGAGTGCCACCCTCGACCAGCATCCACAGACCGCGCGCCGCCCTCACCACGTGCACACACGATCACCACCGACCCAGGAGACCGCCAGACATCCCCGTTTGCCGCCCCGTGCCATACAGCCACCGCCCGCCGTCGAAGACGCCGCCTCTGCCGCACAGAGCACCGGCCGTTCCAGACCAAACCACACCGCCCCATGCCTCGCGACCATGTCGTTGAGCATCGCCAGGAGACACAACACCGTCCCCTACCCTTGCCCATGCCATTAGCCGCCTGTAACTTCGCCCCCGACGAGCTCACCGTGCGCCCCGACGGTCCCCTCGCTCGACTATAAATAGAGGCCACCCCCGCACGATTTCTTAACACCATCTCACTCCCCTCTCCCCACTAATCGTGCCACACCATTCTCAGAGCAAGGCGAGCACCACCTCGCCGGAATTTCACTGGAGCCTGCCGCTGCCGGAGAAGAAAGGAGCCAGCGATTGGAGCCGCCCCAGGAGAAGCCACCGGTACCAGGAGGTTCGCCGTCGTCGACTTCGTCGTTCGCCCGCCTCGCCGACCCTCGCCCGTACCCCGGTGAGCCCCCAGCACCCCTCACTGGCCGCGCTAGGTTTGGTTCTCGCCGGAGTTGTCTCGTGTCGACGATGACTCTCAGCCATTAGATTAGAACTAGATCGAACGATCCACGTTGCCCCATACCGCTTCGCACAGCCCCGTGTCACTGACGAGTGGGGACACCCACTTAAGCAGCCCGCGGGAGCACTGCGCTTAGCAGGCCGGCCCAGTAACTTTTCCCGCGCAGCCCAACAATTCAAATTAAATCCTTTTCTATTTAAATTCAAACACACTTCAGCACCCAACTTCAAAAATCAACCTAGATCGATTCAGTACACCAAATTGGATGAAACCAATTTTGTTGGAAAGGTCTGTGAATGCTTAATCCAAGCCCGTTGGATTCAAGTCATTTGGATCTATAGATCACCCATAGTAAAAATAACAAGGCAGAAGCTTTTCTGCATTCAAACATTTTTTCAAATTTAAACCATAAAAGCTTTTGAGTTGATTCCAACTCTCAAAAATCACATTTAACCATACCTTTCAGAATATATAAAAATATATAGGTTTACTTGCAGAAATAATGTTCAAGTAATAAAAGCATGCTACATAAGCATTTCTAGCCACTTTAATTAATTAAAATAAAAGGGTAAAACCTTATTAAATTGTGACACCACTTTAAATCACATTCCCATGGACTACAATATGTGGTGATGACATGTGTCAACATGATCCCATATTTGGTTTGGAGAATATTAAATCTTAAGTAGTTTTTCAATGAGTAGAAATTACTTTTCTAAAAATAAAAAGTTTTAAAACAAGCTTTAACCTTGTAATGTTAGAGATGATGCTAGATCATCTAGGACCCTTGCGTGTGATGACTGCAATTAGTTAAGTATTGTTTGGTGATTGTGTACCTCGTATTTATTCATAGACGCTAGTACCGACCAAGGATACTACGAGGAGGAAGGAGGATACTACGAAGAGGAAGCCGAGGAGAACTTCAACCACTGCTCTGCACAAGGCAAGCTTATATTGACACTGATGCAAGCCTAATACTACTAGTGATTGTGCAAGCTAATCCTTGCAAGATACCCTACTGCTGCCATAAACACAGACTTGTGATATGACTACTATATGCCTTAAGCATATGTGATCATACTCATTTGAGAAACCAATCCTAGTTTTACTTGCAAGCTTCTTACTTTATTTCTTTATCAAAGCTTACTTAGAGTCTACCTAAGAGTTTGGTAGATACTAGACAGTTGTGCTGAAGGTTGCATCAAGAGCATTAAATTTTGGCCTAAGTTAGAAACCTTGACCTCAGCCTAAGATATAAGGTTGTACTTAGTTGAAACTCCACCAGTTTACCACCCCTCATCATTACTACCCCCACCTGTAGATGCTAGTGCTAAGCATAAAACTTGATCAACTTTTAGATGGGAATACTTGGTGGAAAAATGGTTATGAAAACGTTGGAATGATGGATCATTCTATTGAAATGTTTTGGACATGTGTTTCCAAACACTTGATGATTCTGGTGATAAAAATGTTGAGGCATGAGCCTTAGCCCCTTATAAAACTGATGGTTGTCTGGATGCGATACCATTCCAATTTTATCGTACAACCACAATACCCGAATATTGGGTAGGGCTTGACTGGAAACTTATATCCCTTAGTATTAGTTCCCTCCCGGCCAAGGTCTGAGCTGAGGCTACCTTGTGAAGATTGTCCACCTGTGCAGTACCCAAGATGACAGTGGTCATGGTTGGGAGGCCAAACTCACAGGAGAGGTGCTTATACTAGGGCGTGTAATTGAAAGGTTAGGATTGATTATCCGCATACTGAGTATGGTAAATTCAGGATTTGTTCCTGACGGATGTATCGAATGTTGTGGTGAAAGTGTACCATCTCTGCAGAGTGTCAAACTATTCGAATAGCCGCGTCCGCGGTTATGGACAGTTGGAGTGGCCATACTGTTCCCCCGTCAGACTTTTCAAAATGACTTGTGAAATGAATTGAGACTTTGACTTGACCACAACAGAGTTGTGACCGGAAATACAAGTTCCCACTTAGGAGTTATAAAATTGTGACTAGCTCTGGAACTTAGTAGAGATAAACCTGGCTTTTGCAAAACAACCCTAGAGCCTAGTGTCCTATTATACAAAAACCCCTTTACCTGTTAGTATTAGTTTGCGAGTACTTAAAGAGTACTCATGGCTTTGTCCCTGGCTATTCCCATGGCCAGACTATGAAGAGGAGTACCTGGAGGATGGACCCCAGGAAGGTTACGACAACTAGGATCATCTCCCATCGTCAGCATTGCCTGTGACCCCGAAGATGGAGCTTCGCCTACGCTACCGTTATTATTACGTATTCCGCTGCCTGATGTTGTACTAAGAACTGGATCATGAGATCCCTATTTGTGTAAGAACTTATGTATCGTTTGTAATGGATGAAGTACTATGGTATCCAATTCTGTTATGTCTCGCAAAAATGGTAATCCTGGGATTGTGATGTATGGCATAACAGGCATCTAGGATTGAAAAATCCGGGTGTTGACAAGTTGGTATCAGAGCCATCCTGACCATAGGAGACCCTAGTTAGACTGGACGTTGAACCAAAAACTTAGTTTCAAAACCAAAGAAAAACAAATATTTACAAAAACCTATTCTCATTCTTACCTCTTTAATTCTTTCATAAAACTTCATGTTCCTCAAAAACTCTTGCAAAATAGATAAAATTTTGACACACTTGAT
Source organism: Avena sativa (assembly GCA_916181665.1). Classification (NCBI taxonomy): domain Eukaryota; kingdom Viridiplantae; phylum Streptophyta; class Magnoliopsida; order Poales; family Poaceae; genus Avena; species Avena sativa. Next base: position 34,686,944 of record OV702285.1, on the reverse strand, counting down.
CACTCTGCTAATCTACTCATCCTCTATTTTTATAGATGGACGTGAAGTACAGCAAGTTTTACCAACTCGGGAATGGAGGAGACCTTATCTTTGAGAGGGATCTGGATCAGCTTTCGGAAATTCTGGAGCGTCCGCGTCCCGAGTTCTTCGGAGCTCAGCTCAATGATCAAGGAGGAGAAGATCTGCAGTGGCTAATTGTTGCAAGTCTCCGAGGAAAGATTGAACCTCCCACTGCGGAGGGAATTCAGTTTACCTTGAGGGAAAACAACTGGCTCGATGGACTTGCCAGAGCAATGCAGGAAGCTCTTTCCCGTCTGTGTGGGCAGAGCATCAATTAGATCAAGGGTACTCGCTTTGAGTTTTGCCCAAGACGTGATGCAAATGGACAACCATTGGAAGCCCCATACCACCCCGAGTTGAAGACTCAATTGGACCACCTTAGCTTCATGATGTATGATCGTCAGCAGGAATTGGACAACTGCCGTGACTATTGCAACCACAAGTCTGCCATCATCAAGACGAAGGACCAGACCATCGCCATGCTAGCAAAGGATCGCAAGTCTCGCCGCCGTCAGCTCGACAAGAAGGAGCGCATTATTTCCCGTCTTCGCCATCGCATCTCCTCTCTGGAAGAGACCATCCATGAGAGAGACATGCAGTTAGAGGAAAGGGAGAATGCAGGAGAGGATCTTCGGGGAGACCCTTACTCCTATCTCAGCGATGACGATGATTTTCTGGAGGATCAGGCCATGGACTTCTTCACCGATGAGGATGATTTCGCCTTCATCGATGATGCTGAAGATGATGAAGCCACCGAATCCGAGGAGTAGTAGCACTGAGCACTAGCGTAGTGAGTAGCAGTCGGTCCCACTGTATCGTAGTTTCCAGAAAGGTTCTTAAAACCATCTGTTTTTCTTTATTGTGGTGTGTGTTGTACTGTGTGCTATGAGTGAATGAATGAAAAAGCAAGTTGCTAGAAAAACCTGAGTCAAACTCTAAAAACTTTTCAAAGACCCAAAACCTTAGAAATTTCCCTCTTTTCTCATGATCTATATCAATCTTCAGATGCCACGTGGAGGAAGTGGTTTAGCCCCGGACCCGATGTTGCAGATCCTGCAAATGTTGACTACTGACCGCGAAGCTGAAAGAGCGGAACGTCAAGCCAACCTAGCCACCCTGCAACAGATAGCCCAGCTAGCCCACAACAACTAAGGCCATGGAAATCAGGACAACCACGGATCTAAGCTCAAGAATTTCCAGAATACCAACCCACCCGTTTTCACCAAGTCAGAAGAACCCCTAGACGCCGAAGATTGGCTGCAAACCATGGAAAATAACCTAGAAGTAGCAGGAGTGGAAGCCAACGAGAAAGTCCTATTCGCCACCCATTATCTAGCCGGAGATGCCAGGGCATGGTGGAACAGTGTTCGTGCAATTACCGGAGGCCAGATGATGACCTGGGAGGAATTCAAGGTCAAGTTTAGCAGAACCCATGTGCCACCAGGTTTGATCAAGAGAATGAGACACGAGTTCAGACAGCTAAAGCAAGGAAGGATGACTGTAGTGGAATACCGTGACAAATTTTTGTCATTAGCTAGGTATGCCCCGGACGAGATAGACACCGAAGCCAAGAAGAAAGAAAGATTCCTGAATGGTCTGCATGACGAGATGCAGACAGTGTTAGTCAATATCCCCTTTGTTGATATTGAAGCCCTTGTCGACTCTGCTATCCAGATGGAAGGAAAGATCAACCAGGCCAATGAGAACCGCAAGCGTCGCATGATGCATCAACCAGGAACCCATCAGACCCCAAAGTATCGCCCCAACCCATCTCCAGGATTTGCCCCAAGAACCAACAGACCCCCTATGACCCGTCCAACCTATCCCAACCGTGGAAACCCTAGACCCGTAGGAAATCACAACAACCTCGGCAACTCTAGCAATTTCACCCGTGCTCCACCCAAGTTCAACACCAACAATGCTACCGCCAACCCCAACACTGCCCCGAGGACTGGAAGCAATGCTGTGCCTGTCGCAGCCAAGGACAAGTCACAAGTGACCTGTTATGACTGTGGAAATAAAGGCCACTATTCCAACGAGTGCCCCAACAAGAAGAATGCTACAGCCCCCAATGCCAATGCCCCAGCTCAGCAACAGCGTCGTGTCCAGCCAGGGAGAAGATTTGCCCCAGGAAATTCACTCAACCGCAATGGCCGTCTTTTTCTCATGCATGCTGAAGAAGCTCAGGAAGTGCCAGACGTCGTGCTGGGTATGTTTTCTGTTAATTCAGTACTTGCAAGAGTGTTGTTTGATTCTGGTGCATCGCATTCATTTGTCACCGAAGAATTTGCCTGCACTAGTAAAATTCAACCAACCAAATTGAAGCATGTGATGATTGTACAAATTCCCGGATCAACCACCAAGGCTAGGCAAATTTGCAAGGCCGTCCCTATCCGAATCCATGGAATAGATTTTTATGCTAATCTAATAGTACTCGGAACTAAAGGTTTGGAAGTAGTACTAGGAATGGATTGGATGTCCAAACATAAAGGATTGATAGACTGTGCCAAGAAAGCCATCACCATGACCAGTACCGTCGGAATATCAGTGTCACATCCCAAGATTTTCCAAATCTTGTAATGTGAAAATAAATGAATAAAATAAAAACTTTGTTTGATTTTCAGAGCCAGAAGAAACTTTTTGAAATCAAATGGAACCTCATACCAATTTGAAACAAATAAATCCTAAAGAGATTTAAAAAGATAAACTTTTATTAAAGGAAAATAAAAATATTTAAAATACTATTTTTGGATCTCTTAATAAAAGATTTGGTATTCAAAAGATGGATTTATAAATAAAGATTATTTTATAAAACCAAATTAAACCTTGACCAAGCTTTTGAATTAAAACATTTTTATTTTAAATAAAATAGCAAAGGTTTAATTAAAAATAATAAAGGATTGCTTAAATAAAATAATAAGGATTTAATATCCAAGTTTTATTAATAAAAGTTCTGTCATTTATAAACCATCAAAACTTATTTGTTTAATCTAAATAGCTTTCCAAACATTTGTAAATCACAAATAAAATCTACTAAAATGTTTTGGCTTTATTTTTAGATTCAAAATAAATATATCAATAAAATAAAACTTATTTGAATTAATAATGAAAGTCTATTATATTTAAATACTAATGGACCCTAAAAAGGTCATTTTGTTTTAAAACAAATCTTCCAAATATTCTTTATTTTCAAATAAACCTACTGATTTAGATTTGAAAAGTGTTTTCAAATGAGAATCTTTATTAAATAAATCAAACCATGTTAAATAAATAAAGTTCCATTTTATTTAATTAAAGAATGGATTAATAAAGATTATTATTTTATTTTGGGCTTTTGACCATATTACTAAACAGAATTAATTTCAATATTACAAAATTTGAGTGTTGTTTGATTTAATTTGGTTGATGTTTGTTTGATTGGAAATTCAAAACAGAAAATAAAATAGAAAAGGAAAAGAACACAGAATAAAAAAAAATGGAACTGGATCGAGCCAACCCAGCAGCCCACTAAGGCCCATCAGACCAGCCCAACTCCTCACCCGGAAAGAAAACGATTCGCACCTCGTTTCTGACCCATACAGTGTATGACTAGTGGACCCTCCCCTCTTTTCTTCTCCCACTGACCAGCGGACCCCACTTTCCAGCCGTCTTCTTCCTCGCGCTAACCACGCCCCTCACCTCGCTGCCGTTGCAGGCCTTGATTCCGCGCGTTTAATTCGCCTTAACGCCACGTTAATTCCTCGTCGCGGCCCCGTCCATTTAACCGCCTACTCCTCCTCCTTCTTTTCCCCCCAGACACCGCCTTCCCTCTGCCTCCAGGCCGCCCCAATTTCCCTCTGTGTCGCTGCTACTCCGACGACCCTCCTCGCCAATTCCGGCCAAGACTCACCGCCCCTCTTTCCCCTGACCAAGCTCACAGCATTCCCACTCTCAGGCGCATCTGTTAGTGCATCCAGCTCGACCGCGGGTACCCTGTAACCTCACTCTCGACAACGACCACCGTCGCCACCGTCTGCCCCTTTTTTCCGACGAGCTCCACAGGTAGATTCCGGTCACCCCTCTCTTCCCTGTGAACACGATGATGATCTCCAAGCGCGTACGAACCTAACGGCATTTCCCGTTTGTCTTAGGGCGCCCCCAATCCTCGCCATCGTCAAGCACAGAGCGCCGCCGTGTCTGTTTCTTCTCCGACGACGACTCCCCGGTAAACCAGACCGCCCCTCTCCTTCTCGTTCACGCTCACAGCACCCCCGTGAACTCCTGCGTCTAACCATAACCTCGGTCGGCCTTCTCGTGATTTGTAGCGACGTCATCGACCACGACTGAGACCACCCGACGCCGTCTTCAACACCGGCGAGCAATCAAGCCCGACCCAGTGCGCCCCATCACCAACCCGTACCACGTTGAGCATCAGCGAGCGTCAGCGAACCCGGTGAGCACACTTTCCTTCTGCTTCGTTTCCTGTATCGCCGGCGCCGCCGTGAAACAGAGTCGCCGCCGCCAGCAGCCGTCGCAGCGCCGCCCGTCTATGGTTCAACACCCCACAGCCGTCAGATCTAGTTTGAACGAGCGAGATTAGATCACTTAAACTCGAAGAGGTACACGCCAACACCGTGCGATCTCACTTAGATCCAACGATCCAGAGAGGTCAATCCACCCGAACCGGTATCGTCCAGTTAAAACACGCCGCGTGTCACCTATTGGATTTAAAACAGATTTGAAAAACAGAAACTTTTGCAAACTTCAAACCCTTATATCTTTGGATCCACACGTCCAAATTTTACAAATTTTATGTCGTTGGATTAAGGAGAACAAGCCCTAGCTAACCATGGCCTTAGTTTTGAAAATAGTATCTGTTAGCTTGATTGAAATTGCAGAAACATTTGTGTACTTGTTTAGAGTATAAAAATTGTTTAAAATTGATTTTGGGATTGAAACCTTTGCAAAATGGAATTATGTGACCATACTGACCCTAGGAACCAACCCATAGTGTTAAAAAAATGATTTTTGAGAAATTTAAGTTGAATTAGTTAACTTAGTCATTTCCTAGCCAAATAAAACTCATTGATTTTATTATGGAAAAGTTTGTGCAAGGAAAACTTTGGGAAAAATGTTTTGGACCAAACTTACTGACCCAAAAACACCAAGCCTTGCCAAGAGCAACTTACTTGGTGCAAAACCTAAAGTTTGCTTGGATAAGAATAATTTTCACCACATAAAATGATGAATGAATTTTAAAACAGTCTTAGGATAAAACCCAATTGCAAATGACTTTGCCATTTTGGTAAAAGACCAATGTGGACCTTACAAAGTTTATAAACCTAGTAGAGACCAACTTTACAATAGAACCCTCTTTTACAAGACTTAGGAACCATTGCTTTGTGTATGTGAAATTATTGTTTGAATGTTGGAATGCTACTTGATACTATGCTTGTTTGATTGTAGTGAAATTAGCAAAGTGTGAGACTAGCAAGATCAAGAAGTGACTATCATTCCCTAAAACAAAAAGGCAAGTGACACTATCATACAAAAGTCCTACTATTTTCATTATACTTAGTGGATTTTTGAAAACATGCATGAAAAGATATTTTATACTTATGCAATGCTAAATCCTAATAGGAATTCCCTAAACACTCCTTAGTGAAAATATTGAAGTTGTACATGCTTAGCCATGCTATATGCTATGCTTTGAAAAGAGATACATGTTGAGATTTTACAAAGATTGAAAAAAGGACTTGTGTTTTACATAATAAAACAAGGACTCAATGAACCACCTAGGTGGAGGATACTTTAAGTTTTGGAGAAGGTGGCAACAAAAGGGAACCATGTCTATGGCAATCACTTTGTGTTGTGCTCCAAAAGAAAACCACCTAGGAAACTTAGAGATCAAACATGTTTCTCCAATTGTGGCTTTCGTGTGCAACCACATGCTATTATGGCTCTGGCTTAGTCAATTACATTAGGAAGACCCATACATTGTCTTTAGTTACTGGACATGGGGATCTGGAATGCTTCATGGGGGATGAAGACAAAGCTAGCAATGATGTATGGGAGGACCTTATGGAAAGACTTCGTCACAATCTCAATCTGCCAGTACTCCATCTTGGTGAGCACTAATCCAGTAGGCCACTGGTGGCAACAAGATGGGATTGTGTCATGTGGGTAAAGTGTACTCCTTCTGCAGAAGTAAATAAAAATCTAAGTACTTAGCCGTGTCCCCGGTTATGGACAATACTGAGCAACTAAAGTTTGAATTATGGGAGATCTCGACATTCCAACTTCTAATATAAAAACTTGATGCCCTTGTGTGTCTACCAAGGAATTCAAAGATATTTGTAAAGCTTGTTGCACTTGGGGTTACCAAAGTTCTCAAGAGCATGATGTACTTGGGGCTTTACCAAGGAACTCATGAGTTTTGGTAAAACTTGTTGCACTTGGGGTTACCAAGATGCTCAAGAGATTTTGACAAGGATTTGAACACTTGAGTTTCTACCAAGGAGTTCAAGGAACTTGGAAAAGAAATTTAACAAAAGACTTTAAAACCATTTTGAAAAGATAGGATAAAATATTGCTTTATGCAAATAAGCCTTAAACTCTACTTAGCCAAATATACATGTATTGATAGGATCCACTCTTATTATACACAAAAGTGAAACTTGCCAATACAATTCAAAATGTATTGACCCTTGTGGCTGTAACTTGTAATGTTGCAGGTTGATTGTTTTTAAATGAAGATTGTTTGATTGACTAGGACTACAAAATCTACAACCAACATCTGCCTGTGGCACTTTGAAGATGATGGACCCATACTTATAGTTATTCCGCTGCAAATGCAATGTAATAGCCAAATGAGCTATGTTTGATGTAATAAACTTATGTTATTCCTGGTTATAAATTTATATTATGACCTTTGTATCTTGATATTACATCTTAACTGTGGATGCTAGCTATTGATCCAGGGACTAGCATTGTAAAACACAGGAGGACTCTACCTTATTGGGTTGGGACCTCTACAATCAGTCGAGCATATATCTGAAACCTTACCTCGCCAATTCAAGTGTAACAAGAGTCTAGCCCAACCTACTATTGACCAAGTCCGGATAGTCTCTGAATACCCCGACGTATTTCCAGATGTTTTGCCCGGTATGCCCCCAGATCGGGATATCGAGTTTATCATCGAACTAATCCCCGGAACAGGACCCATAGCCCAGAGACCCTATAGTATGAACCCTTCAGAACTAGAAGAACTGAAGAAGCAACTGGATTCCATGTTGGAAATCGGATTGATTCAACCAAGTGCGTCCCCATGGAGATCACCTGTCTTGTTTGTGGACAAGAAGGATGGAGGTAACCGTTTGTGTACGGATTATAGGAAGTTGAATGATGTCACCATCAAGAACAAGTACCCCTTGCCGAAGATAGAGGATTTGTTTGATCAGTTGACTGGTGCCCAGGTGTTTTCTAATATTGATCTTAGAACTGGCGATCATCAACTCAAAATTCGTGTAGAGGATATCCCAAAGACTGCCTTTACCACCAGATATGGATTGTATGAGTATACAGTCATGTCTTTTGGATTAACCAATGCCCCCGCTTATTTCATGAACCTCATGAATAAGATTTTTATGGACTTCCTGGATAAGTTTGTCGTTGTTTTCATCGATGGCATTCTGATTTATTCCAAATCAGAAGAAGAACATGAGCTACACCTAAGGACCATTCTTGGAACCCTTAGAGAGCATCAATTGTATGCAAAGTTTAGCAAATGTGAATTCTGGTTACAGGAAGTAGGATTCCTCGGTCACATTGTATCAGCCGGAGGAATTGCCGTTGACCCTGCCAAAGTGAAAGATGTAGAAGATTGGCAAGCCCCCACCACTCAAACCCAAGTTCGTGCTTTTCTCGGATTGGCGGGATATTACCGCAAATTTGTAGAAGGATTCTCTAGTATCGCCAGACCCATGACCCAATTGCTGAAGAAGGACAAGAAGTTTGAATGGACAGACAAGTGTGAAGCGAGTTTTCAAGAACTCAAGAGGAGATTAATATCAGCCCCAATCTTAATCATGCCGGATATCACGAAGCCCTTCGATGTGTATTGTGACGCATCCAAGATTGGTCTCGGATGTGTGCTAATGCAAGAAGGCAAAGTTATATCTTATCTATCGCGACAATTGAAGCAACATGAACAAAATTACCCAACCCATGACCTCGAACTCGCAGCCGTAGTTCTAGCCCTGAAGACATGGAGACATTACCTGATAGGAAATCGTTGTGAGATTTATTCGGATCACGAGAGCCTAAAGTATATATTCACTCAGAAGGAGCTGAATATGAGGCAGAGAAGATGGATTGAGCTAATCAAGGATTACGACCTGGACATTCACTATCACCCTGGTAAAGCCAACGTGGTAGCCGATGCCCTTAGCAGATTGCCGTGCCGCTTGAACTCCATGATTTTGAAGGAGCAACCAAGTTTGCACAAAGAGATGGAAGATTTTCGAATGGAATTAGTAAGTGAAGGATTTTTGGCTAGCATAGAACTTCAGCCCACTTTGATCAGTCAGATTAAAGAGGCACAGAAAGGAAATGCTAGTATCGACGGAATTAAGCGTCGTATCGGTACATGCAAAGTACCCGGATTCACCGAGGACGAATAAGGAGTTTTGTGGTACAAAGGACGCCTTTGTGTACCATCAGATTCCGAGTGGAAAGAAGTTATCTTGAAGGAGGCTCATGATACTCTTTATTCTATCCATCCCGGAGGAACTAAGATGTATCAAGATTTGAAAGAGCAATTTTGGTGGCATAAGATGAAGAGAGAAATTGGAAGCTATATCGCCAAGTGTGATATATGTCAGCGAGTCAAGGCAGGACATCAAAGACCCGCTGGATTGTTGCAACCTTTGCAAATTCCGGAATGGAAATGGGATTCAGTAGGAATGGACTTTATCACTGGACTACCTACTTCTAGTAGGGGAAATGACTTTATTTGGGTCATAGTGGACAGATTGTCCAAAGTCGCCCATTTCTTGCCCGTCAAAACTACCTATCAGAGTTCGAAGCTAGCAGAGTTGTACATCGCTAGAATTGTTAGTTTGCATGGAGTCCCCAAGAACATCGTATCAGATCGAGGAACTCAGTTTACCTCGAGATTCTGGAAGAAAGTCCAAGAAGGTTTAGGAACCCGCCTAGATTTCAGTACCGCGTATCACCCTTAGACCGATGGACAAACGGAGCGAGTAAACCAAATACTCGAAGATATGCTTAGAGCATGTGTGCTAGAATATGGATCCAAGTGGGAAGACTGTCTGCCGTTTGCAGAATTTTCATACAACAACAGTTACCAAGCCAGTTTGCAAATGGCCCCATTTGAATTCATGTACGGAAGAAAGTGCCGCACCGCTTTGAACTGGTCGGAAGTAGGAGAGAGTCAGATCTTCGGACCCGACATCCTACAAGAAGCAGAAGAGAAAGTTCACAAGATTCGTGAGCACCTCAAGACCGCCCAATCCCGACAGAAGAGTTACGCCGACAAGAGACGTCGAGACCTCGCCTTCAACATCGGAGATTTTGTTTATCTGAAAGTGTCGCCATTGAAGGGAATGCAGCGTTTCCAACTCAAAGGAAAGTTAGCCCCCAGATATATCGGACCTTTCAAAATTTTGAACCGTCGAGGAGAAGTATCGTATCAACTGGAACTACCTAAAGAGATGTCAGCTGTGCACAATGTATTCCATATCTCGTTACTTCGCAAGTGTCTCGAAGTCCCCGAGAAGACCGAAGTGTTCAAGAATATCGATCACCAGACCATAGAGATCAACGATGACCTAACCTATCCCGAAGTACCCATTCGTATTTTGGAAGAAGCCTTTCGAACTACCAGAACCCGAAGCATCAAGTTTCTCAAGATTCAGTGGAGCAACCACACAGAAGAGGAAGCTACCTGGGAACGCGAAGATCACATCAGGACGGAGTTTCCAGATCTCTTCAAATCCTAGGTAATCTTTTCGTCCTTTTTCAAATCTTGGGACGAGATTTTGTTTAAGGGGGGAAGGTTTGTAACATCCCAAAAATACCAAACTTAGATCATCTAAACACTAATCATCAAGATTAGGGTTAACAAAAACTTTTCTAAATCAACTCATGAATACATGTATATGTGTATGCATGAATTTTGAATTTCTTTAAAAACCACCTTGTTTGTGTGATCCATTGCTTGTAAAATGTTTCTTAGGTGAAATGAACCTCATCTAAAACATTTCCCACACTTTTCCTAAAGACAAGTAAATCAAAACACATATATGAAGTGAATGGTCATTTTGACCAATTTAACTCCCATGCCTACTTTGGCTGTCTCAAACTTTCAAAACCTAACAGAAACTTTTCTGGATCTTTGCACCCCTTGAATGTACTCATAACAAGGTATCAAGGCCCACTTTGTGATCATCCAGAAACTTTCAAATGCATAGTTTAAATGACAATTCAAAATTGAATCTTCTTCATATGGGAAGATCCCACTTTTTCAAAACCCAAGCATCTGCAGACTCACCAGAACCAATCTAGCAAACCCACCAAAAATCATTTCAAAATTCAAAACTTGATTTCATGCGGCCATTTCATCAAACAGGTTGCAGACACAAATAAAACAAAACATCAAACACTATAGTGTGCAGTGATTCTTGCCTAACTTGTTCCCTAGTTAGCTCACACACAACTCAGTAGATCATCTAGAAAGATTAGCCCAACACTAGCACCCCTGTGAGCTTGCCATTGCCATTAATGGTGAACAGCCGAGCACCCCCATGTCACCCCATTGTGGACAGCAAGCTAGAGGAAGAACTAGCCGTGCCAACCTTGTCTGGGAGGCAGCCCACCATCCATCGCCACTCCCTATCCCAGCCGCGAGCGTTGCCAAGCCCTGGACCACGCGCACAAGCCACGCCCAGACCATGCCGAGCGTGCGCCAGAGCGCCACCCTCGACCAGCATCCACAGACCGCGCGCCGCCCTCACCGCGTGCACACACGATCACCACCGACCCAGGAGACCGCCAGACATCCCCGTTTGCCGCCCCGTTCCATACAGCCACCGTCCGCCGTCGAAGACGCCGCCTCTGCCGCGCAGAGCACCGGCCGTTCCAGACCAAACCACACCGCCCCATGCCTCGCGACCATGTCGTTGAGCATCGCCAGGAGACACAGCACCGTCCCCTACCCTTGCCCATGCCATTAGCCGCCTGTAACGTCGCCCCCGACGAGCTCACCGTGCGCCCAAACGGTCCCCTCGCTCGACTATAAATAGAGGCCACCCCCGCACGATTTCTTCACACCATCTCACTCCCCTCTCCCCACTGATCGTGCCACACCATTCTCAGAGCAAGGCGAGCACCACCTCGCCGGAATTTCACTGGAGCCTGCCACTGCCGGAGAAGAAAGGAACCAGCGATTGGAGCCGCCCCAGGAGAAGCCACCGGTACCAGGAGGTTCGCCGTCGTCGACTTCGTCGTTCGCCCGCCTCGCCGACCCTCGCCCGTACCCCGGTGAGCCCCCAGCACCCCTCACTGGCCGCGCTAGGTTTCGTTCTCGCCGGAGTTGTCTCACGTCGACGATGACTCTCAGCCGTTGGATTAGAACTAGATCGAACGATCCACGTTGCCCCATACCGCTTCGCCCAGCCCCGTGTCACTGACGAGTGGGGACACCCACTTAAGCAGCCCGCGGGAGCACTGCGCTTAGCAGGCCGGCCCAGTAACTTTTCCCGCGCAGCCCAACAATTCAAATTAAATCCTTTTCTATTTAAATTCAAACACACTTCAGCACCCAACTTCAAAAATCAACCCAGATCGATTCAGTACACCAAATTGGATGAAACCAATTTTGTTGGAAAGGTCTGTGAATGCTTAATCCAAGCCCGTTGGATTCAAGTCATTTGGATCTATAGATCACCCATAGTAAAAATAACAAGGCAGAAGCTTTTCTGCATTCAAACATTTTTTCAAATTTAAACCATAAAAGCTTTTGAGTTGATTCCAACTCTCAAAAATCACATTTAACCATACCTTTCAGAATATATAAAAATATATAGGTTTACTTGCAGAAATAATGTTCAAGTAATAAAAGCATGCTACATAAGCATTTCTAGCCACTTTAATTAATTAAAATAAAAGGGTAAAACCTTATTAAATTGTGACACCACTTTAAATCACATTACCATGGACTACAATATGTGGTGATGACATGTGTCAACATGATCCCATATTTGGTTTGGAGAATATTAAATCTTAAGTAGTTTTTCAATGAGTAGAAATTACTTTTCTAAAAATAAAAAGTTTTAAACCAAGCTTTAACCTTGTAATGTTAGAGATGATGCTAGATCATCTATAGGACCCTTGTGTGTGATGACTGCAAGTAGTTAAGTATTGTTTGGTGATTGTGTACCTCGTATTTATTCATAGACGCTAGTACCGACCAAGGATACTACGAGGAGGAAGGAGGATACTACGAAGAGGAAGCCGAGGAGAAATTCAACCACTGCTCTGCACAAGGCAAGCTTATATTGACACTAATGCAAGCCTAATACTACTAGTGATTGTGCAAGCTAACCCTTGCAAGATACCCTACTGATGCCACAAACCCATACTTGTGATATGACTACTATATGCCTTAAGCATATGTGATCATACTCATTTGAGAAACCAATCCTAGTTTTACTTGCAAGCTTCTTACTTTATTTCTTTATCAAAGCTTACTTAGAGTCTACCTAAGAGTTTGGTAGATACTAGACAGTTGTGCTGAAGGTTGCATCAAGAGCATTAAATTTTGGCCTAAGTTAGAAACCTTGACCTCAGCCTAAGATATAAGGTTGTACTTAGTTGAAACTCCACCAGTTTACCACCCCTCATCATTACTACCCCCACCTGTAGATGCTAGTGCTAATCATAAAACTTGATCAACTTTTAGATGGGAATACTTGGTGGAAAAATGGTTATGAAAACGTTGGAATGATGGATCATTCTATTGAAATGTTTTGGACATGTGTTTCCAAACACTTGATGATTCTGGTGATAAAAATGTTGAGGCATGAGCCTTAGCCCCTTATAAAACTGATGGTTGTCTGGATGCGATACCATTCCAATTTTATCGTACAACCACAATACCCGAATATTGGGTAGGGCTTGACTGGAAACTTATATCCCTTAGTATTAGTTCCCTCCCGGCCAAGGTCTGAGCTGAGGCTACCTTGTGAAGATTGTCCACCTGTGCAGTACCCAAGATGACAGTGGTCATGGTTGGGAGGCCAAACTCACGGGAGAGGTGCTTATACTAGGGCGTGTAATTGAAAGGTTAGGATTGATTATCCGCATACTGAGTATGGGAAATTCAGGATTTGTTCCTGACGGATGTATCGAATGTTGTGGTGAAAGTGTACCATCTCTGCAGAGTGTCAAACTATTCGAATAGCCGCGTCCGCGGTTATGGACAGTTGGAGTGGCCATACTGTTCCCCCGTCAGACTTTTCAAAATGACTTGTGAAATGAATTGAGACTTTGACTTGACCACAACAGAGTTGTGACCGGAAATACAAGTTCCCACTTAGGAGTTATAAAATTGTGACTAGCTTTGGAACTTAGTAGAGATAAACCTGGCTTTTGCAAAACAACCCTAGAGCCTAGTGTCCTATTATACAAAAAACCCTTTACCTGTTAGTATTAGTTTGCGAGTACTTAAAGAGTACTCATGGCTTTGTCCCTGGCTATTCCCATGGCCAGACTATGAAGAGGAGTACCTGGAGGATGGACCCCAGGAAGGTTACGACAACTAGGATCATCTCCCATCGTCAGCATTGCATGTGACCCCGAAGATGGAGCTTCGCCTACGCTACCGTTATTATTACGTATTCCGCTGCCTGATGTTGTACTAAGAACTGGATTATGAGATCCCTATTTGTGTAAGAACTTATGTACCGTTTGTAATGGTTGAAGTACTATGGTATCCAATTCTGTTATGTCTCGCAAAAATGGTAATCCTGGGATTGCGGTGTATGGCATAACAGGCATCTAGGATTGAAAAATCCGGGTGTTAACATCCAGACCCTTAAGTGTGTGACCCTATAGGTTCATATACGTATAGACATGACACGAATACACTTATTCTGTCAATAGTTGGTAGAGGCCTCTAGCAAGACGTGCCAACTCCTAAACGCATACAAAGATCATATCGGACGAACCATCACAAGGTTTAGTACATGTCTTTCCCTTTGCCTCACGATATTTGGTCTAGCTCCAAGCTGACCTCCCTTTCTCGATACCGTGATTCGGAATCCCTTTACTAGGTTAACTCTTAACCTTATGTAGCACGGCCATGCATTTCTGGATCCGATCACTCGAGGGGCCCAGAGATATCTCTCTCAAGTAGAGAGGGGCAAATCCCATCTTGATTGACCATGCCTTGCAACATGTTTCAGGACAAACCCGAAAGCTACCTTTATAAATACCCAGTTACGGTGCAGCGTTTGATAGCCCCAAAGTAGGTCGATCCACATCTCAAGTACATGCGACAATCTCAGTGTAGGGTTCGCAGCATAGAAAACAAAAAATTTCCTACGATGTGAACTATATACCAAGATCTATCTACTAGATACAAACAACGGGCGGATGTATATCCGTAGAGAACATACCCTTGAAGACCGACAAAGCTTAACGAGTTCAACTCGTGGTTGATGTAGACGATCTCTTGCCGATCTCAAGATCGAGAGGAAGTCCTAGCGCCGCAAATCAGCAGCGCATCCGTGCTCGCACACACGTTCGAGGCACCGAGCAACCTCCGCCTCCTCGCTCCAGCGATGCAGCGGAAGCACAACTCTTTCTTGCCGAATAGCCACCGGGAACATGTATCTCGCTAGTCCGAGACCATGGGGGATAAATTCTAGAGGGGGAGAGAGATCCTTCACGAGGAGGTGTAAGAGACAAGTGAGGAGGGGGGCTCCTTTTATAGGAGGAGGGGGGGAACCCCAAGGGGGTGGCCGGCGCATGGGGCTGCCCCCTTGCCCTCCCCTCTTCATGTGGGTGGACACTCCACTCACAAAATGCCCTTTAAATTCCCTCCACTCAAAAGTCCACTCAAATTCCCATTAAATTTCCACCAAATTTAATGCAAACTCTCATTAAATAAAACTCTTTTATTTTATTCAGAATTTTGTCAATTACTTTAATGACAAACATTCACAAATAACCCCTTGCTAGAATTCTATTTCACATGCATAACTACTTTATGCAATTTCACCCGAAAACCTGTTTCGGTATCTAGTGAAATAAATTCCTGCGCTTGTTCATTCTTTCGGCATGAAACATTTGCTCCAATTGGATGTCGGTGTCTCTTAAGTGTGTCACCCTACGGTTCGTGAATAATGCGGACATGATCGAGACCCCTCTCGGATCAATAATCAGAAGCGGGATCTGGAGACCCATACTGACTCCCACACATTCAACGATGACTTTCTTGTGATCGTCGGAACCTTTTACGCTAGTATATCTTAATCCCTTTGTTTCACGATATATTACATGTCCGAGATTCGATCATCGGTATCTCCATACCTAGTTTGATCTCGTTACCGACATGCACTCTTTTCTCATTCCTGTGATATAACATTCTAGTGATCAAATCACTTGCTTGCAAGCTAATCAATGTGATATCACCGAGAGGGCCCAGAGCATATCTATCCGTCATCGGGATGAACAAATTCCACTCTTGATCCATGGGCCTCAACATAACACTTTATTAGTTCTGAATCCATCTTTATAATCACCCTGTTACGGTGTGACGTTTGATGTTATCAAGAAACTCTTCCGGTGTTAGTGATTGACATGATCTCATGGTCTAAGGATTAGGATCACTTCGTAATATGTTATAGCAATATAAACTCAATGAATTTGATCGTAATGCTATACTTCGGATGAATGTTCATCACACCATTACACTAATGTTGTGACCTCGTTATTAACAACATCCAATGTCCATGATCAGGAAACCTATGATCATCTTGTTAATCAACGAGCTAGTTTATAAGAGAGGCATAACTAGGAACTTTCTTTTGTTTATTAAACACACATGTATTAACGTTTCCGTATTAATACAATTATAGCATGTAAAATAAACATTTATCATAAATAGGAATACGATAATAACCACTTTATTATTGCCTCTCGGGCATATTCCCTTCAGTCTCCCACTTGCACTAGAGACAATAATCTAGTTTGAAAACTCTACGTATTGAACACCTATGGCTTTCCGGTGTTCCATATACGCAATTGCAAGTGGTTAACATAATCTAAGGATCTGACGCTCAGGTCCGTGTGTATTTGCATGTCTTTGCGTCTTCACGCATCACTCATTCTCCAATGAGATGGCATTGTATAAATTTGGTCTTTCGGTGAGACCTTTAGTTCCTTGGGGTTAAAACACGTCGATACTATTGTCATACAATATATCTTTAGTGTTAGCCCGTTGCGAACCACACCTTAGTTTGATAACAAACTACTTGACACAAATTCCCTCCTTTGCTGCTACTATAGCAGTCATATACTTAGCCTTTTGTTGTAGTATTCGTCACAATGTCTTTACTTTGGAACTCTTCCAAATCCATCATGGAAACTTTCTTTCCATTACATTGTGCCACCCATAGTTTAAATTGAGATAAACTTAATTTGTATCTTGTGACAAAACTAGTATCAATGTAACGCTTTACAATGAACTATTTGTAATTGTTTGTCACCTCTACACAAATATATTCTTAGTTCTTCCAAAAGATCATAAGAATATCCTCACTATCATCCAATGATCATTTTATGATTCATTCTGGTATATGCTCATAACACTTAGAGCATAGGACATATCTGGATGTGTACATATCATGGTATGATTGATCAAGACATTCTTGTGATTTTACTCATCAAGTGTCAAAGCACTTGAATCTTGTTTCACTTATCAAGTGTCGATACACTTGAATCTTGATTCAATTCCTTTCCATGCGACAAGAACCGTTTCTTGTTGATTCTATATTGAACTCCTTCAATATCTCATATATGTACGTTTGGCACAACCATATTGGCGTTACAGTCTATCCACTATAGACATTCACACTAAATATTCGGGTTTTGCCTAAGTCTTTCATCAAAATGAAATTCTTAACCTTTGTCAATAAAAGATACATCATTTCCAATCAACAAGATGTCCTCCACATAATGTATTAGAAATATGTCTCAGCGCTCCCACTTAATTTCTTGCAAATGCAAGCATCTTCATCGTCTCCTGATGAAAACTCCTTTTCATTAAGGTGAAGATTCCAACTCCGCGATGCTTACTTCAACAATTGAAGTTTGCATGCCCTTTTTAGCATCCTTTGAATTAACAAAACCCTTTGGATCGTGTCATGTACACGTCCTAGGTAACCATTCTATTAGAAGAACTTTGTTTTGTTTATTCATCTACCATATAACAGATTATATGTAGTGGTTGCTACTTTAATCCGTCCAGACTAAATATCGCTATGAAAGATCAAATCTTGTCATAGTCAACTCCTTGAACATTGTCGTAAAATACTTTACGACATGTCGACTATTTCATAGATGTGAAACATCCATGTCTATTTCTTTATAGATCCAAATACGACCGATAGGTTTTTACACCTTTCCGGAGGGTCTTCCAAGTTCAAAACTTGATTTCTCGTATATGGAACTATCACGGATTTTATGGCTTCAAGCCATTTGACGGAGTCAGGGCCCATCATCGCTTCTTTGTATGTATTCGGTTCATCATTGTCAAACAATAATGATTTACTCTCAAATCTTAGCATTTGATTGTTTAACCGACCTTCTTGGTTCAATAGGAACTTTAGACCTCCATGACCACAACCTTTGAGGCACATAAGCTATGAGCATTATGGCAGCCTCCAGAACAATTTCCGGCGCTGCGCAACTCAGCACATTTAGCTAAGGTTCGTTAACCTTATCAAAGTTCTATTGTCCTCCCACTTAACTTCTGCGAAAAAATCCTTTTTCAAGAAACTTCACATTTCAAGCGACAAACCCTTTTGTCCTCGGTGTTATGGAGGAATAACCAATTGTTATTCGGAATAACCTACAAAGACATGCTCATCCGAATTCGGTTGTAAACATCTTACTTATGTTTAGCATACCAAAATTTAAGAAATGACAACTTGGGTTTTATCCCAAACCATAACTTCCATGGTGCCATTTCAACGGATCTAGATGGAGCTCTTTTCAGTGTAAAAGCGGTAGTCTCTAAAGGTTTAATCTTTTAAAACATAATGGCAGTTTTATAAATAACACCTTTGATCCAACCATGTCTCACAAGGTTTCATTACAAATCTCAAACACTCCATACTCCTATGGTGTTTCGGGAGATGTAAATCTAGGTGTTTTGCTAAACTTGCAACTCAAATAAATCCCTTTATGATAAAATCATAATTCATTTATTTTCTTGTTACACTTGTAACTCAAATAAATCCCTTTATGATCAAATCATAATTCATTTATTTTTCTTGTTACAATGATTTTCAACTTCATCTTGAAAGTCTTTGAAACATTTTCAAATATTTCATACTTCTTTCTCATTAAGTGAACATTCACTCAAAATTCCGGAGAAAGCATATGAAGTTGAAACCCATCGCTTACGACTATACATAATGGACTACATACATCGATATGTATAAATTCCAATAATTTAGTCGTTCGTTCTTCTTTGGCCTTTGAACGAAGTTTTAATTATCCCGAGGAAAGTCTCACAAGCGTCACTTGATCAAATCAAAGACTCCAAAAATCCATGAATATGGAGATTCTTCATGTTTTCTTTCCAATATAATTTAAACGGCGATGTCACTTCGTAAGTGATCTTTCAATCATTTGTCTTGCGACATTTTAGCATTAGGTTTTATGGATGTGATTTCTCCAACTAGATTTGTAAATCATCCATCTTATATGGAATACGGTAATTATTTGAACAACCTTTGTTCTTATAATACCTGATTCAAATAACAATTATTAAAACAAATCTTGAAGTCAAGCTTTGATGTCAACGAGAAATATAAACAACGGTTTGTTTGTTTTCGATGAACATCATCACATATTCTCTTGTTAGTTAGTTAGGCCATTGTGGTTCATGAATTGCGTCGTTCCGTATGAAATTTCATACCAACCAATTCGGTATCCAATACCCAAGAACCACATTGTTTAACAAGCAAAGAATACAACCATAACATGTATATCATCCATATACCTAAATTGGATATTTCCAATCTTTTCTTTTCTGCCAAATATATTTTATAGATTCTCTTTTAGCATTTGCTTTTCCTTTTAAAAGAATCTATCAACATCAAAAGTGGCGCCATATACATGACACATAGTCCAAAGCGTGTATATTCAAATAATAATACCTTTGGACTTGCACTTTGAAGTAGATCACCATCATCAAAATGATCGGTATTCTTTCAAAATCCATTCTTTAGTAATCTTTTAGTGTAGTAAACACTTTACATACATATTCTATTCATCCTTATCATGACGACTTTCATGATCAAGCCAATTTAGCTTATAAAGGAGAATCGTGAGTATAACATTACTTTCCAAAACCCTTTTGGATGATTAGGATGTCTAGCATCTCCAACCTTCGTAAATTCTCATCCAATATGAGAACATATATTATACTCTATCATATTGCAACCAAAACATTGTTTTAGATATCGTTATATCTGCCACACATGATGGTTTCTGAAACAATTCTTTCAGCTCCTAGATAAACTTGATATTTAAATCAATCAAGAATCGTGGAGGCAAACATGATACTTAAGATACTAACACTGGAATTGTTACTCTCGATTTAATACCAATTATTAAATTTCACGGAGTAAATAGAGTTTGCTGAAAGTTTGCAATAGGACTTTAAACTTTAATTGACACTCAACACAATACGATACCAGTTCGTAAAGTATATATCCAGAATTCTATAGTTCTATTATCTCAATTATAACTAAGCATAAGGCGGTGAACGAATGCCAATGACTACAACAAATTATGCAAATTCACTTTGATTTAATTTATGATAAATTGAGTTCTACTAATCCAAATTAGAAATAAACTCCCACTCAAAAACGACATCCCTCGTGTCTTTTTGGTGATTACATGAACCAAATCCACTACACCAAGTCCGATCATCACGTGAGTCGGTATAGCTTCAAAGGCGAGCATCCATATGGTCATCATATCAAAACATATGACTCATGCTTAACCTTTCGGTCCGTGTTCCGAGGCCATGTCTGTACATGCTAGGCTCGCCAAGTAAGAACCTTAGTATTCGCGTGTGTAACTGTCTTACACCCGAGATATGCTTGTGGATTCAAGTACACCCGATCATCACGTGATGTCTTGAAGTGACGAAACATTGTCGGTGCATACTTAAGGAAGAACACATTCTTATCTTGATATTTAAATGAGGGATCATCTTATTATGCTAATAAAATGCCAAATAAGCAATATAAGATGCTATCAAACATCACATGTTTATAAGTGAAATGATATGGTTCCCGCATATGATCTCCATCATGTGCACCGTGGTATGATCACTATCATACCTATATGTGTAAGTCCAAGGTCTATGGAGATTACACGTTATGTGTGTTGTAAGAGTATCATCTCATACTTCTACTTACAACATCACCATATCATAACACTAGCCCAGCAACAATCTAAACTAGACGCCTCTAATTTAACCATTGCAAATTTTACGTGGCCTAGGGCTTTCGAGATAGAACCGTTCTTACCTACGAACATGAACCACAACGAGGATAAACAAATTGTTGACAACTCGTTTGCAAAATAGATATTGACTATAGTAGGAGAGACAGACACCCGCTAGCCACTTATGCAAACTAGTTGCATGTCAAGCGTGGAACAGGTCTCATGTGCGAGGACATGTAAAGTTTGTCCGGGCCGCTTCATCCCACTATGCCACCAATATCCAAAGTACAACTAAGAAGCAATAAGCCCACATACTCATATGTGTACTACCCGTGCAAAGCATCTACGCATAGATCCGGCTCTGATACCACTGTAGGGTTCGCAGCATAGAAAACAAAAATTTTCCTACGATGTGAACTATATACCAAGATCTATCTACTAGATACAAACAACGGGCGGATGTATATCCGTAGAGAACATACCCTTGAAGACCGACAAAGCTTAACGAGTTCAACTCGTGGTTGATGTAGACGATCTCTTGCCGATCTCAAGATCGAGAGGAAGTCCTAGCGCCGCAAATCAGCAGCGCATCCGTGCTCGCACACACGTTCGAGGCACCGAGCAACCTCCGCCTCCTCGCTCCAGCGATGCAGCGGAAGCACAACTCTTTCTTGCCGAATAGCCACCGGGAACATGTATCTCGCTAGTCCGAGACCATGGGGGATAAATTCTAGAGGGGGAGAGAGATCCTTCACGAGGAGGTGTAAGAGACAAGTGAGGAGGGGGGCTCCTTTTATAGGAGGAGGGGGGGAACCCCAAGGGGGTGGCCGGCGCATGGGGCTGCCCCCTTGCCCTCCCCTCTTCATGTGGGTGGACACTCCACTCACAAAATGCCCTTTAAATTCCCTCCACTCAAAAGTCCACTCAAATTCCCATTAAATTTCCACCAAATTTAATGCAAACTCTCATTAAATAAAACTCTTTTATTTTATTCAGAATTTTGTCAATTACTTTAATGACAAACATTCACAAATAACCCCTTGCTAGAATTCTATTTCACATGCATAACTACTTTATGCAATTTCACCCGAAAACCTGTTTCGGTATCTAGTGAAATAAATTCCTGCGCTTGTTCATTCTTTCGGCATGAAACATTTGCTCCAATTGGATGTCGGTGTCTCTTAAGTGTGTCACCCTACGGTTCGTGAATAATGCGGACATGATCGAGACCCCTCTCGGATCAATAATCAGAAGCGGGATCTGGAGACCCATACTGACTCCCACACATTCAACGATGACTTTCTTGTGATCATCGGAACCTTTTACGCTAGTATATCTTAATCCCTTTGTTTCACGATATATTACATGTCCGAGATTCGATCATCGGTATCTCCATACCTAGTTTGATCTCGTTACCGACATGCACTCTTTTCTCATTCCTGTGATATAACATTCTAGTGATCAAATCACTTGCTTACAAGCTAATCAATGTGATATCACCGAGAGGGCCCAGAGCATATCTATCCGTCATCCGGATGAACAAATTCCACTCTCGATCCATGGGCCTCAACATAACACTTTATTAGTTCTGAATCCATCTTTATAATCACCCTGTTACGGTGTGACGTTTGATGTTATCAAGAAACTCTTCCGGTGTTAGTGATTGACATGATCTCATGGTCTAAGGATTAGGATCACTTCGTAATATGTTATAGCAATATAAACTCAATGACTTTGATCGTAATGCTATACTTCGGATGAATGTTCATCACACCATTACACTAATGTTGTGACCTCGTTATTAACAACATCCAATGTCCATGATCAGGAAACCTATGATCATCTTGTTAATCAACGAGCTAGTTTATAAGAGAGGCATAACTAGGAACTTTCTTTTGTTTATTAAACACACATGTATTAACGTTTCCGTATTAATACAATTATAGCATGTAAAATAAACATTTATCATAAATAGGAATACGATAATAACCACTTTATTATTGCCTCTCGGGCATATTCCCTTCACTCAGGTCTAAGGACAAAATGTACACGATGTGTAGAGAGAGAGCTGCAACTAATTGCCAGTCTCATGTTGGGTCAGTCCAACCCCATGTTCATAACATGTGTCCACATCATTGGTTTGACATCTCCATGTCTAAGACTTGCGAAACATAGTCATCAACCAATCTATGTGCTAGTAAAATATTCACGTGTGTCCTCACATGAACTCCGACTAGGGACAACTCTTAAATAACCATACAAGTAAAGAGTTTCACAAACAATTCACATAATTGCCAATCAATACAAGTTGCCTGATATGGATATTCAAGGAACATTATAATAACTCATGGATACATATGAAATATAATCATCTCTATGATTGCCTCTAGGGCATATTTCCTTCACCGTGGACCGCAGATCGGAACACCCCGGACAGCGGGGAACCTGACTCGGAAGAGTTTGTTCCTAAGTCGGATGTTGCTCTGGCTCGCGCCCGTGGCAAGACCTCAGCCCACGGGGATGAAGGTGACTCGGACGACGTCCAAATTCTTGAGGTAGTCGTCGCGATGCCTATCTCTTATGCATTTCCGGCTTCTACTTTCCCAGCTAATCAGGCCGGTCAGGTGCACGACGTCGAGCCTCTCGCCTCTCAAGCTCCTTCTACCTCGAGGAAGCGCACCGCTCTAGCAGATCCCTCTGAAGCTGCTCCCAAGAAGCGAACGAAGAAATCTGCCCAGCACATTCCGAAGCGTAAAACCATGCCCGGAGTTACTGGGTGAGTTTATTTTCATTTGTACTTCTTGTTCTCTCTTTGTGTCTTTTGATTCGACTCTTTGTCCTTTGCAGAGCTCCTCTCTCTGCCAAGCCAAGCGGTCCGAGTATGACAAGTCATACAACTCGGCCACCTTCTCCTCCGCCTCCTGAAGATACCCGGGATCCTAGTCCCTCTCGTGTTGACTCTCCTCCTGCGCCGACTCAGACATCGCCTCGGCAAGATGTACCCACAGCTCCCACTGTTAACGCCGACATAACTCCGCCAATAGAGCATCATGTTGAGCCTGTTGCCCCTGCTATGACCACTGCGGTTTCCCCCGATATTCCTTCGACCCCCACGATTCCAGCTGCTACTCCAACTCCAGCCGAGGATATCACCATCTCGGCCCCTTAGACACCATAGTTGCTCCTATATCCAAGGATGTCGCTCCTAGTGCCGAGGTTGCTGCCCCTGCCGAACCCTCTTCTAAGACTAGGAAAGTTGTTGTCACCAAACCTTCAGCATATCAGAAGGGGCCGGCTAGCTCCTCTCAACCCAATATAGTTGATGCCCTCCGCAAGGGGGCTTCCTCTGCTAAGCCTGTTTTCACCCCGGCCGCTGATACTTGAAGGGTTTCGCGGCATAGTAAATCAAAATTTTCTACGGATGCGAACAGAGGGAAAGCCAAGATCTAATCTAGGAGATGCAAACAACGAGAGAGATTGGATTAGATCTTCATACCCTTGAAGATTCGCACAGCGGAACGTTCGTCGAAACGTGGGTGATGTAGTCGTACTCGCTTCTCCTCCTCGCGATCCGATTCGATCTAGCACCACAAGTGGCGGTGCCTCCGTGAGATGCACACATGCAGCACCTCGACGTCTCCTCCTTCCTCGGACCAGCAAGTATGGTGGAGAGACGGATTGGATCTACAACACGACGGCGTGGTGTATATGGTGGAGAATTTCTGCAGCAGGGCTTCGCCTACAAACAGTCGGGAGGGAGAGAGGAAGGGCAGCAGGGCGGCTAGGGTTGGAGGGGAAGGTGTGAGGGGTTGGTGCGCCCCCACCCCTCTTTATATAGAGGGGGGCGCAGCCCTAGCCCCTCCCCCAAGCCCAAACCGGTGGCCCCAAAGGATAAGGAGTGGGGGGCAAGGAAACCCCCCCTTCTAGAAGGTCTATCTCGAGTTTAAACCTCTCTTGGCCGGCTGGGCCCTATGGGGCCTTGTGCCCCTAGCCCAATGCAGCCAGGGCACTCCCTCATAGGCCCATGCCCCCTCCCGGAAGGTGGGGCCACGTTGGTCCCCTTCCGGAAGGTTCTAGAAGCTTCCGGTAAAATACCGATTAATCCGGAACAATTCCGAACTCCAAAAACTGCACTGTCTTATATGAATCTTATTCTCCGGACCACTCCGGAACCTCTCGTGATGTCCCGGATCCCATCCGAGACTCCGAACAAAAACTCATAAACCAATTATCCAATCTATCCTAGCGTCGAGACACGTTAAGTGTGTGACCCTGCGGGTTCGAGAATATGCAGACATGATCTTCTATCAATAATCAACAGCGGGGTCTGGACACCCATATTGACTCCCACACATTCATCGATGATCATATCGGATGAACCACGATGCCAGGATTCAATCAATCCCATATATATATTCCCTTCGTCTCGCGATATTTTACTTGCCCGAGATTCGATCGTCGGTACCGTCATACCTAGTTCAATCTCGTTCACAGCAAGTACTTTACTCATTCCGTAATCCGATATCACTTTGTGATTAACTCTTTAACCACATGCTTGCAAGTGGTTTTGATATTGATTACCGAGTGGGCCCGAAGTATATCTCTCCGACTTGGGAGGGACAAATCCCATCTCGATACATACAACTCAACAGATACTTTCCGATCACCTGAGAGACACCTTTATGATCACCCTCTCATAGGATGACGTTTGATGACCTCAAAGCTTTCTTCCGATACCAGGGAGTTGTATTATCTCATGGTCTAAGGAATACAATATTTGACATAAGAAAAGCTTCGCAAAGACGAACACGATGACACGATCTAATTGCTTCGCTTAGTTTGGGTCTGTCCATCATATCATTCTCCCAATGATATGATCTCATTATCAATTGACAACTCATGTCTATGGTTAGGAAACCTTAACCATCATTGATCAATGAGCTAGTCCATAGAGGCGTACTAGGGACACGGTGTTGTTCACAAACCACACAAGTATTAAAGTTTCCGCTTAATACAATTCTAGCATGGAATATAAACATTATCATGAACAAGAATTATAATAATAACATCTTTATTATTGCCTCTAAGGCATAATTCCAACAGTCTCCCACTTGCACTAGAGTCAATAATCTTGTTTACATTTGGCAACAATCTCACACCCATGGCACTGAGGTGCCGATCATGTTTTGCACGCGGAAGAGGTTTAGTCAATGGATCTGCGACATTCAGATCTGTATGTACTTTGCTAATCTTCAGATCTCCATCTGCTATATAATCTCGGATTATATGAAACTTGCGGTTGATATGCTTGGTCTTTGGATGATATCTTGGATCCTTAGCGAGTGCTATGGCGCCAGTGTTGTCACACAATATCTCCAGTGGGTCCAATGCACTTGGAACCACGCCAAGCTCAGTGATGAAGTTTCTAATCCAAACTCCTTCACTTGACGCTTCTGCAGCCGCCATGTATTCCGCTTCTACTGTAGATCCCGCGATCACGCTTTGCTTGCAGCTTCTCCAGCTCACAGCTCCTCCATTCAAAATATACACGTATCCTGTCTGAGATTTAGAATCATCCTTGTCGGTGTCAAAACTAGCATCGACGTAACCTTTTACGACAAGCTGTTCATCACCCCCATAGACTAAGAACATTTCTTTAGTCCTATTTAGGTACTTTAGGATGTTCTTTACGGCTGTCCAGTGTTCCACTCTTGGATCACTTTGATACCTGCTCGTCAAACTAAGAGCATTGGACACATCCGGTCTAGTACACAGCATGGCATACATGATAGAACCTATGGCCGAGGCATAAGGCACTTTGCTCATAGCTTCCCTATCATTTACCGTAGCTGGACACCGAGCCTTGCTCAATATCTTACCTGACAACATAGGCACTGAACCTTTCTTTGCCTTATCCATTCTGAACCTTTTCAGAACTTTGTCTAGGTATGTACTCTGGCTTAAAGCTATCAGGCGTCTTTGTCTATCTCTATAGATTTTGATGCCCACTATATAAGCAGCTTCACCTAGGTCTTTCATTGAAAAACACTTGTTCAAATAACTCTTCACATCGTTAAGCATGTTGATGTCATTTCCAATAATCAATATGTCATCCACATATAGTACCAGAAATGTCACCGAGCTCCCACTCACTTTCTTGTAGATGCAAGCTTCGTAGCAATTTGGAACAAATCCAAAGCTCTTGATCACTTGATCAAAACGAAGGTTCCAACTCCGAGATGCTTGCTTCAGTCCATAAATGGAACGTTGAAGTTTGCATACTTTATCAGCATCCTTACGATCAACAAAACCTTCGGGTTGCATTATATACAACTCTTCATCAATGTTGCCATTGAGGAAAGCAGTCTTGACATCCATCTGCCATATTTCATAATCATGAAACGCAGCAATTGCTAATAAAATCCGAATGGACTTAAACATCGCTATGGGAGAGAAAGTCTCATTGTAGTCAACACCTTGAACTTGTCGAAAACCTTTCGCGACAAGCTGTGCTTTATAGACGGTAACATTACCATCCGCGTCCGTTTTCTTCTTGAAGATCCATTTGCACTCAACGGCCTTTCGGTCGCTAGGAGGGTCCACCAAAGTCCATACTTGGTTTTCGCTCATGGATCCCAATTCGGATTTCATGGCTTCTAGCCATTTCTCAGAGTCTGGGCTCATCATCGCTTCCTCATAGTTCGTAGGTTCACTGTCTTCTACTAACAAGACAGTCAAGACAGGGTTGCCGTACCAATCAGGAGGGGCACGCAACCTTGTTGACCTGCGACGTTCAGTAGCAGCATCGTCTGAAGCTTCATGATCCTTGTCATTAGCTTCCTCTATTGTTGGTGCAGGCGGCACTGGAACAATTTCAGGTGCTGCGCTACTCTCCAATTCAAGAGAAGGTTCAATAACCTCGTCTAGCTCTACTTTCCTCCCACTCACTTCTTTCGAGAGAAACTCCTTCTCAAGAAAGGAACCGTTCTTTGCGACAAACACTTTGCCTTCGGTTCTGTGATAGAAGGTATACCCAATAGTTTCCTTAGGGTATCCTATGAAGACGCATTTCTCCGCTTTGGGTTCGATCTTGTCCGGCATCAACTTCTTGACGTAAGCTTCGCATCCCCAAACTTTAAGAAACGACAACTTAGGTTTCGCACCAAACCACAGTTCATACGGTGTCGTCTCAACGGATTTAGATGGAGCCCTATTTAAAGTGAATGCAGCGGTTTCTAATGCATAACCCCAAAATGATAACGACAAATCAGTAAGAGACATCATTGATCGGACCATATCTAATAAGGTTCGATTCCGGCGTTCAGACACACCATTGCGCTGTGGTGTTCCGGGTGGCGTGAGTTGCGAAATGATTCCGCTTGCTTTAAGATGCGTGAGAAAACCATAACTCAAATATTCACCTCCACGATCGGATTCCTAGAAACTTAATCTTTCTGTTACGATGGTTCTCCACTTCATTCTGAAATTCTTTGAACTTTTCAAACGTTTCAGATTTATGTTTCATTAAATAGATATACCCATATCTACTTAAGTCATCGGTAAAAGTGAGAAAATAGCGATATCCACCGCGCGTCGAAACACTCATCGGTCCGCATACATCGGTATGTATGATTTCCAACAAGTCCGTTGCTCGCTCCATCATACCGGAGAACGGGGTTTTGATCATCTTGCCCATGAGGCATGGTTCGCATGTGTCAAATGATTCAAAATCAAGAGACTCCAAAAGTCCATCAGAATGGAGTTTCTTCATGCGCTTTACACCAATATGACCTAGACGACAGTGCCACAAATAAGTAGTATTATCACTATCTACTTTGCATCTCTTAGCCTCAATGTTATGGATGTGTGTTTCATCCCTTCCGAGATTTAGAAGAAATAAACCATTCACAAGAGGTGCATGACCATAAAAGATGTTACTCATATAAATAGAACAACCATTATTCTCCGATTTAAATGAATAACCGTCTTGCAATAAACACGATCCAGAAATAATGTTCATGCTCAACGCAGGCACATAATAACATTTATTAAGGTTTAAAACTAATCCCGAAGGTAAAACTAAGGAGAGAGTGCCGACGGCCATCACATCAACTCTTGATCCGTTGCCAACGCGCATCGTCACCTCATCCCTCGCAAGCCGCCGTCTATTCCGTAGCTCCTGTTTCGAGTTACAAATATTAGCAACTGAACCGGTATCAAATACCCAGGCACTACAACGAGGGCTAGTAAGGAAAACATCAATAACATGTATATCAAATATACCTTTGATGGTGCCAGCCTTCTTGTCCGCTAAGTACTTCGGACAGTTGCGCTTCCAGTGACCCTTGTCCTTGCAATAGAAGCACTCAGTGTCCGTCTTAGGACCAGACTTGAGCTTCTTCTCAGCAGGGGCAGTGCGCCTGCCGCCGCCCTTCTTGAAGGGCTTCTTTGCTCCCTTACCTTTCTTAAAGGTGGGCTTGTTGACCATCAACACATGATTATCCTTTTTGATGTCCACTTCCGCGGCCTTCAGCTTTGCGAAGAGCTCGGTGATCGTATCAGTGGAACCAATCTGATTATGAGTCACTACAAAACTTTTGTAGCTGGGAGGGAGTGATTGCAGAACCCTGTCAATCTTGAGCTCCTCTGGAATCGTGCATTCCAGTTGCTCAAGGCGTTGAGTGTAGCCCGTCATCTTAATGGCGTGCTCACTAACGGAACTCCCTTCCACCATCTTGCAGTTAAAGAACTTCTCAGAGATCTCATATCTCTCAGAACGGGCCTGAGTCTGAAACATGGTTTTCAGCTCTTCGAGAATCTCAAAGGGCCCGGGATAGTCTTCGAAACGATTTTGAAGTTCCGGTTCCATAGCAAACAACATGGTGCTCTTAATCACACCATAATCATCTTTGCGTGATTGATAGACAGCTTTCTCATCAGCCGGCGCAGTTGCAGCAGGGGGGTCACCTAACGCTTTCCCAAGGACATAGTCCTTTTGACCGCCAGAGAGAATGACTCTTAGATTGCGGAACCAATTGGTGAAGTTAGATCCATTGTTTCTAAGCTTTTCCTTCTCAGCGAAAACGTTGAAGTTGAAGTTGGACTTAGCCATTTGATCTACAGTATTGCAAGTACAAATTAGACTATGTTCATGATAACTAGTTCAACTTTTAATCAAATTACTAGATGAACTCCCACTAATCCGATCATCACGAGAAGAGATGTGGTTTCAATGGTGGACAACGAAGTGTCGATCATATCATTCATATGACTCATGCTTAACCTTTCGGTTCTTGTGTTCCGAGGCCATGTCTGTACATGCTAGGCTCGTCAAGTTAGACCCAAGTATTTCCGCGTGTGCAAAACTGGCTTGCACCCGTTGTATGTGAGCGTAGAGTCTATAGCACCCGATCATCACGTGATGCTTGGACACGACGAACTTTCGCAACGGTGCATACTCAGGGAGAACACAGTTTTTATCTTGATCTTTAAGTGAGGAATCATCTTATAATGCTACCTTCGCGATCTAAGCATAATAAGATACATAAAAGGATAAACATCACATGCATATAACTTTATGTGACATGGTATAGCCAATCTTCGCGCAATGATCTCCATCTTGTGCGTTCCGGCATGATCTCCATCACTCCACCATGATTGCCTCCACCACGCATAGCAACTACTGTAGGGTTCGCAGCATAGAAAACAAAAAATTTCCTACGATGGGAACAACTATGTACCAAGATCTATC
Organism: Avena sativa; assembly: GCA_916181665.1. NCBI lineage: Eukaryota > Viridiplantae > Streptophyta > Magnoliopsida > Poales > Poaceae > Avena > Avena sativa. The sequence continues at coordinate 34,656,382 of OV702285.1, read as the reverse complement.
TACTAGATACAAACAACGGGCGGATGTATATCCGTAGAGAACATACCCTTGAAGACCGACAAAGCTTAACGAGTCCAAACTCGTGGTTGATGTAGACGATCTCTTGCCGATCTCAAGATCGAGAGGAAGTCCTAGCGCCGCAAAACAGCAGCGCATCCGTGCTCGCACACACGTTCGAGGCACCGAGCAACCTCCACCTCCTCGCTCCAGCGATGCAGCGGAAGCACAACTCTTTCTTGCCGAAAAGCCACCGGGAACATGTATCTCGCTAGTCCGAGACCATGGGGAATAAATTCTAGAGGGGGAGAGAGATCCTTCACGAGGAGGTGTGAGAGACAAGTGAGGAGGGGGGCTCCTTTTATAGGAGGAGGGGGAGCACCCAAGGGGTGGCCGCCGGCCATGGGGGGCAGCCCCCTCCCCTCCTTCATTCATGTGGGTGGACACTCCACTCACAAAATGCCCTTTAAATTTCCTCCACTCAAAAGTCCACTCAAATTCCCATTAAATTTCCACCAAATTTAATGCAAACTCTCATTAAATAAAACTCTTTTATTTTATTCAGAATTTTGTCAATTACTTTAATGAAAAACATTCACAAATAACCCCTTGCTAGAATTCTATTTCACATGCATAACCACTTTATGCAATTTCACCTGAAAACCTGTTTCGGTATCTAGTGAAATAAATTCCTGCGCTTGTTCATTCTTTCGGCATGAAACATTTGCTCCAATTGGATGTCGGTGTCTCTTAAGTGTGTCACCCTACGGTTCGTGAATAATGCGGACATGATCGAGACCCCTCTCGGATCAATAATCAGAAGCGGGATCTGGAGACCCATACTGACTCCCACACATTCAACGATGACTTTCTTGTGATCGTCGGAACCTTTTACGCTAGTATATCTTAATCCTTTTGTTTCGCGATATATTACATGTCCGAGATTCGATCATCAGTATCTCCATACCTAGTTTGATCTCGTTACCGACATGCACTCTTTTCTCGCTCCCGTGATATAACATTCTAGTGATAAAATCACTTGCTTGCAAGCTAATCAATGTGATATCACCGAGAGGGCCCAGAGCATATCTATCCGTCATCGGGATGAACAAATTCCACTCTCGATCCATGGGCCTCAACATAACACTTTATTAGTTCTGAATCCATCTTTATAATCACCCTGTTACGGTGTGACGTTTGATGTTATCAAGAAACTCTTCCGGTGTTAGTGATTGACATGATCTCATGGTCTAAGGATTAGGATCACTTCGTAAGTTGTTATAGCAATATAAACTCAATGACTTTGATCGTAATGCTATACTTCGGATGAATGTTCATCACACCATTACACTAATGTTGTGATCCCGTTATTAACAACATCCAATGTCCATGATCAGGAAACCTTGATCATCTTGTTAATCAACGAGCTAGTTTATGAGAGAGGCATAACTAGGAACTTTCTGTTTGTTTATTAAACACACATGTATTAACGTTTCCGTATTAATACAATTATAGCATGTAAAATAAACATTTATCATAAATAAGGAATACGATAATAACCACTTTATTATTGCCTCTCGGGCATATTCCCTTCAGTCTCCCACTTGCACTAGAGACAATAATCTAGTTTGAAAACTTTGCGTATTGAACACCTATGGCTTTCCGGTGTTCCATATACGCAATTGCAAGTGGTTAACATAATCTACGGATCTGACACTTTCAGGTCCGTGTGTATTTGCATGTCTTTGCGTCTTCACGCATCACTCATTCTCCAATGAGACGGCATTGTATAAATTTGGTCTTTTGGTGAGACCTTTAGTTCCTTGGGGTTAAAACACGTTGATACTATTGTCATACAATATATCTTTAGTGTTAGCCCATTGCGAACCACACCTTAGTTTGATAATAAACTACTTGACACAAATTCCCTCCTTTGCTGCTACTATAGCAGTCATATACTTAGCCTTTTGTTGTAGTATTCGTCACAATGTCTTAACTTTGGAACTCTTCCAAATCCATCATGGAATCTCCTTTCCATTACATTGTGCCACCCATAGTTTAAATTGAGATAAACTTAATTTGTATCTTGTGACAAACCTAGTATCAATGTAACGCTTTACAATGAACTATGTGTAATTGTTTGTCACCTCTACACAAATATATTCTTAGTTCTTCCAAAAGATCATAAGAATATCCTTACTATCGTCCAATGATCATTTTATGATTCATTCTGGTATATGCTCATAACACTTAGAGCATAGGACATATCTGGATGTGTACATATCATGGTATGATTAATCAAAACATTCTCGTGATTTCACTCATCAAGTGTCAAAGCACTTGAATCTTGTTTCACTTATCAAGTGTCGATACACTTGAATCTTGATTCAATTTCTTTTCCATGCGACAAGAACCGTTTCTAGTCGTTTCTATATTGAACTCCTTCAATATCTCATATATGTACGTTTGGCACAACCATATTAGCGTCACAGTCTATCCACTATAGACATTCACGCTAAATATTCGGGTTTTGCCTAAGTCTTTCATCAAAATGAAATTCTTAACCTTTGTCAATAAAAGATACATCATTTCCAATCAACAAGATGTCCTCCACATAATGTATTAGAAATATGTCTCAGCGCTCCCACTTAATTTCTTGCAAATGCAAGCATCTTCATCGTCTCCTGATGAAAACTCCTTTTCATTAAGGTGAAGATTCCAACTCCGCGATGCTTACTTCAACAATTGAAGTTTGCATGCCCTTTTTAGCATCCTTTGAATTAACAAAACCCTTTGGATCGTGTCATGTACACGTCCTAGGTAACCATTCTATTAGAAGAACTTTGTTTTGTTTATTCATCTACCATATAACAGATTATATGTAGTGGTTGCTACTTTAATCCGTCCAGACTAAATATCGCTATGAAAGATCAAATCTTGTCATAGTCAACTCCTTGAACATTGTCGTAAAATACTTTACGACATGTCGACTATTTCATAGATGTGAAACATCCATGTCTATTTCTTTATAGATCCAAATACGACCGATAGGTTTTTACACCTTTCCGGAGGGTCTTCCAAGTTCAAAACTTGATTTCTCGTGTATGGAACTATCACGGATTTTATGGCTTCAAGCCATTTGACGGAGCCAGGGCCCATCATCTCTTCTTTGCATATAATCGGTTCATCATTGTCAAACAATAATGATTTACTCTCAAATCTTAGTATTTGATTGTTTATTCGACCGACTTGGTTCAATAGGAACTTAGATCTCTGTGACCGCAACATTTGAGGCACATAATCCATGAGCATTCTGGCTGCCTCCGGAACATCTTCCGGCGCTGCGCAACTCAGCATATTTAGTTAAGGTTCGTTAACCTTATCAAAGTTCTATTGTCCTCCCACTTAACTTTTACGAAAAAATTCCTTTTTCAAGAAACTTCACGTTTCAAGCGACAAACCCTTTTGTCTTTGGTGTTATGGAGGAATAACCAATTGTTATTCGAAATAACCTACAAAGACATGCTCATCCGACTTCGGTTGTAAACATCTTACTTATGTTTAGCATACCAAAATTTAAGAAATGACAACTTGGGTTTTACCCCAAACCATAACTTCCATGGTGTCATTTCACCGGATCAAGATGGAGCTCTTTTCAGTGTAAAAGCGGTAGTCTCTAAAGCTTTAATCTTTTAAAACATAATGGCAGTTTTATAAATAACACCTTTGATCCAACCATGTCAAACAAGGTTTCATTACAAATCTCAAACACTCCATACTCCTATGGTGTTTCGGGAGATGTAAATCTAGGTGTTTTGCTAAACTTGCAACTCAAATAAATCCCTTTATGATAAAATCATAATTCATTTATTTTCTTGTTACACTTGTAACTCAAACAAATCCCTTATGATAAAATCATAAACCATTTATTTTCTTGTTTAAAATGATTTTGCACTTCATCTTGAAAGTCTTTGAAACATTTTCAAATATTTGATACTTCTCTCGCATTAAGTGAACATTCACTCAAATTTTCGGAGAAAGCATATGAAGTTGAAATCTATCACTTACGACTACACATAATGGACTACATACATCGATATGTATAAATTCCAATATTTTAGTCGTTCGTTCTTCTTTGGCCTTTGAACGAAGTTTTAATTATCCCGAGGAAAGTCTCACAAGCGTCACTTGATCAAATCAAAGACTCCAAAAATCCATGAAAATGGAGATTCTTCATGTTTTCTTTCCAATATAATTTAAACGGCGATGTCACTTCGTAAGTGATCTTTCAATCATTTGTCTTGCGACATTTTAGCATTAGGTTTTATGGATGTGATTTCTCCAACTAGATTTGTAAATCATCCATCTTATATGGAATACGGTAATTATTTGAACAACCTTTGTTCTTATAATACCTGATTCAAATAACAATTATTAAAACAAATCTTGAAGTCAAGCTTTGATGTCAACGAGAAATACAAACAACGGTTTGTTTGTTTTCGATGAACATCATCACATATTCTCTTGCTAGTTACTTAGGCCATTGTGGTTCATGAATTGCGTCGTTCCGTATGAAATTTCATACCAACCAATTCGGTATCCAATACCCAAGAACCACATTGTTTAACAAGCAAAGAATACAACCATAACATGTATATCATCCATATACCTAAATTGGATATTTCCAATCTTTTCTTTTCTGCCAAATATATTTTATAGATTCTCTTTCAGCATTTGCTTTTCCTTTTAAAAGAATCTATCAACATCAAAAGTGGCGCCATATACATGACACATAGTCCAAAGCGTGTATATTCAAATAATAATACCTTTGGACTTGCACTTTGAAGTAGATCACCATCATCAAAATGATCGGTATTCTTTCAAAATCCATTCTTTAGTAATCTTTTAGTGTAGTAAACACTTTACATACATATTCTATTCATCCTTATCATGACGACTTTCATGATCAAGCCAATTTAGCTTATAAAGGAGAATCGTGAGTATAACATTACTTTCCAAAACCCTTTTGGATGATTAGGATGTCTAGCATCTCCAACCTTCGTAAATTCTCATCCAATATGAGAACATATATTATACTCTATCATATTGCAACCAAAACATTGTTTTAGATATCGTTATATCTGCCACACATGATGGTTTCTGAAACAATTCTTTCAGCTCCTAGATAAACTTGATATTTAAATCAATCAAGAATCGTGGAGGCAAACATGATACTTAAGATACTAACACTGGAATTGTTACTCTCGATTTAATACCAATTATTAAATTTCACGGAGTAAATAGAGTTTGCTGAAAGTTTGCAATAGGACTTTAAACTTTAATTGACACTCAACACAATACGATACCAGTTCGTAAAGTATATATCCAGAATTCTATAGTTCTATTATCTCAATTATAACTAAGCATAAGGCGGTGAACGAATGCCAATGACTACAACAAATTATGCAAATTCACTTTGATTTAATTTATGATAAATTGAGTTCTACTAATCCAAATTAGAAATAAACTCCCACTCAAAAACGACATCCCTCGTGTCTTTTTGGTGATTACATGAACCAAATCCACTACACCAAGTCCGATCATCACGTGAGTCGGTATAGCTTCAAAGGCGAGCATCCATATGGTCATCATATCAAAACATATGACTCATGCTTAACCTTTCGGTCCGTGTTCCGAGGCCATGTCTGTACATGCTAGGCTCGCCAAGTAAGAACCTTAGTATTCGCGTGTGTAACTGTCTTACACCCGAGATATGCTTGTGGATTCAAGTACACCCGATCATCACGTGATGTCTTGAAGCGACGAAACATTGTCGGTGCATACTTAAGGAAGAACACATTCTTATCTTGATATTTAAATGAGGGATCATCTTATTATGCTAATAAAATGCCAAATAAGCAATATAAGATGCTATCAAACATCACATGTTTATAAGTGAAATGATATGGTTCCCGCATATGATCTCCATCATGTGCACCGTGGTATGATCACTATCATACCTATATGTGTAAGTCCAAGGTCTATGGAGATTACACGTTATGTGTGTTGTAAGAGTATCATCTCATACTTCTACTTACAACATCACCATATCATAACACTAGCCCAGCAACAATCTAAACTAGACGCCTCTAATTTAACCATTGCAAATTTTACGTGGCCTAGGGCTTTCGAGATAGAACCGTTCTTACCTACGAACATGAACCACAACGAGGATAAACAAATTGTTGACAACTCGTTGCAAATTAGATATTGACTATAGTAGGAGAGACAGACACCCGCTAGCCACTTATGCAAAACTAGTTGCATGTCAAGCGTGGAACAGGTCTCATGTGCGAGGACATGTAAAGTTTGTCCGGGCCGCTTCATCCCACTATGCCACCAATATCCAAAGTACAACTAAGAAGCAATAAAATGATCATCATCGCCCACATACTCATATGTGTACTACCCGTGCAAAGCATCTACGCATAGATCCGGCTCTGATACCACTGTAGGGTTCGCAGCATAGAAAACAAAAATTTTCCTACGATGGGAACAACTACGTACCAAGATCTATCTACTAGATACAAACAACGGGCGGATGTATATCCGTAGAGAACATACCCTTGAAGACCGACAAAGCTTAACGAGTCCAAACTCGTGGTTGATGTAGACGATCTCTTGCCGATCTCAAGATCGAGAGGAAGTCCTAGCGCCGCAAAACAGCAGCGCATCCGTGCTCGCATACACGTTCGAGGCACCGAGCAACCTCCGCCTCCTCGCTCCAGCGATGCAGTGGAAGCACAACTCTTTCTTGCCGAAAAGCCACCGGGAACATGTATCTCGCTAGTCCAAGACCATGGGGAATAAATTCTAGAGGGGGAGAGAGATCCTTCACGAGGAGGTGTGAGAGACAAGTGAGGAGGGGGGCTCCTTTTATAGGAGGAGGGGGGAGCACCCAAGGGGTGGCCGCCGGCCATGGGGGGCAGCCCCCTCCCCTCCTTCATTCATGTGGGTGGACACTCCACTCACAAAATGCCCTTTAAATTTCCTCCACTCAAAAGTCCACTCAAATTCCCATTAAATTTCCACCAAATTTAATGCAAACTCTCATTAAATAAAACTCTTTTATTTTATTCAGAATTTTGTCAATTACTTTAATGACAAACATTCACAAATAACCCCTTGCTAGAATTCTATTTCACATGCATAACCACTTTATGCAATTTCACCCGAAAACCTGTTTCGGTATCTAGTGAAATAAATTCCTGCGCTTGTTCATTCTTTCGGCATGAAACATTTGCTCCAATTGGATGTCGGTGTCTCTTAAGTGTGTCACCCTACGGTTCGTGAATAATGCGGACATGATCGAGACCCCTCTCGGATCAATAATCAGAAGCGGGATCTGGAGACCCATACTGACTCCCACACATTCAACGATGACTTTCTTGTGATCGTCGGAACCTTTTACGCTAGTATATCTTAATCCTTTTGTTTCGCGATATATTACATGTCCGAGATTCGATCATCAGTATCTCCATACCTAGTTTGATCTCGTTACCGACATGCACTCTTTTCTCGTTCCCGTGATATAACATTCTAGTGATAAAATCACTTGCTTGCAAGCTAATCAATGTGATATCACCGAGAGGGCCCAGAGCATATCTATCCGTCATCAGGATGAACAAATTCCACTCTCGATCCATGGGCCTCAACATAACACTTTATTAGTTCTGAATCCATCTTTATAATCACCCTGTTACGGTGTGACGTTTGATGTTATCAAGAAACTCTTCCGGTGTTAGTGATTGACATGATCTCATGGTCTAAGGATTAGGATCACTTCATAAGTTGTTATAGCAATATAAACTCAATGACTTTGATCGTAATGCTATACTTCGGATGAATGTTCATCACACCATTACACTAATGTTGTGATCCCGTTATTAACAACATCCAATGTCCATGATCAGGAAACCTTGATCATCTTGTTAATCAACGAGCTAGTTTATGAGAGAGGCATAACTAGGAACTTTCTGTTTGTTTATTAAACACACATGTATTAACGTTTCCGTATTAATACAATTATAGCATGTAAAATAAACATTTATCATAAATAAGGAATACGATAATAACCACTTTATTATTGCCTCTCGGGCATATTCCCTTCAACTACAACTATTGCTAACTACTTAGCGATAAAGTGAAACTATTACATGGCGCATAAGAAGTTGACACACATGTCATACACGATTATAAAGACAACCATATGGCTCCTGCCGGTTGTGTACTCATCGACATGCAAGTCGTGAAACATTACAAAACATGATCATCGCATACATTATACACATCACATCTTGGGCCATACCATATCACAGAAAACACTCCCTGCAAAAACAAGTTAGACGCCTCTACTTTGTTGTTGCATGTTTTACGTGGCTTATGGGAGTAGATGCTAAGAACGATTCTTACCTACGGAAAGCCACAGTGATATTGTGGTTGCCAAACTCCGGTGTTAATCCCATGACAACTATAGTGAGAGAAACTGGCATCCACCAGCCGCATGTGTGGAACAAGCCACACGTCAAGTGCGGAGCCGGTCTCGCGAACGACGTCGCGTAAGGTTGGCCTGGACCGCTTCAATCTCACTATCCCGCGTCATAAGAAGAACACAAACAAGAGGCTTGCAACAGAAAACATCAACGCCCGCAACAACCATGTTGCGTTCTACTCGTGAAACACATCTACGCATAGATCTAGCTCTGATACCACTGAAGGGTTTCGCGGCATAGTAAATCAAAATTTTCTACGCATGCGAACAGAGGGAAAGCCAAGATCTAATCTAGGAGATGCAAACAACGAGAGAGATTGGATTAGATCTTCATACCCTTGAAGATTCGCACAGCGGAACGTTCGTCGGAACGTGGGTGATGTAGTCGTACTCGCTTCTCCTCCTCGCGATCCGATCCAATCTAGCACCACAAGTGGCGGTGCCTCCGTGAGATGCACACGTGCAGCACCTCGACGTCTCCTCCTTCCTCGGACCAGCAAGTATGGTGGAGAGACGGATTGGATCTACAACACGACGGCGTGGTGTATATGGTGGAGAATTTCTGCAGCAGGGCTTCGCCTACAAACAGTCGGGAGGGAGAGAGGAAGGGCAGCAGGGCGGCTAGGGTTGGAGGGGAAGGTGTGAGGGGTTGGTGCGCCCCCACCCCTCTTTATATAGAGGGGGGTGCAGCCCTAGCCCCTCCCCCAAGCCCAAACCGGTGGCCCCAAAGGATAAGGAGTGGGGGGCAAGGAAACCCCCCCCCCTTCTAGAAGGTCTATCTCGAGTTTAAACCTCTCTTGGCCGGCTGGGCCCTATGGGGCCTTGTGCCCCTGGCCCAATGCGGACAGGGCACTCCCTCATAGGCACATGCCCCCTCCCGGAAGGTGGGGCCACGTTGGTCCCCTTCCGGAAGGTTCTAGAAGCTTCCGGTACAATACCGATTAATCCGGAACAATTCCGAACTCCAAAAACTGCACTGCCTTATATGAATCTTATTCTCCGGACCACTGCGGAACCTCTCATGATGTCCCGGATCCCATCCGAGACTCCGAAAACTCATAAACCAATTATCCAATCTATCCTAGCGTCGAGACACGTTAAGTGTGTGACCCTGCGGGTTCGAGAATATGCAGACATGATCTTCTATCAATAATCAACAGCGGGGTCTGGACACCCATATTGACTCCCACACATTCATCGATGATCATATCGGATGAACCACGATGCCAGGATTCAATCAATCCCATATATATATCCCCTTCGTCTCGCGATATTTTACTTGCCCGAGATTCGATCGTCGGTACCGTCATACCTAGTTCAATCTCGTTCACAGCAAGTACTTTACTCGTTCCATAATCCGATATCACTTTGTGATTAACCCTTTAACCACATGCTTGCAAGTGGTGTTGATATCGATTACCGAGTGGGCCCGAAGTATACCTCTTCGACTTGGGAGGGACAAATCCCATCTCGATACATACAACTCAACAGATACTTTCCGATCACCTGAGAGACACCTTTATGATCACCCTCTCATAGGATGACGTTTGATGACCTCAAAGCTTTCTTCTGATACCAGGGAGTTGTATTATCTCATGGTCTAAGGAATACAATATTTGACATAAGAAAAGCTTCGCAAAGACGAACACGATGACACGATCTAATTGCTTCGCTTAGTTTGGGTTTGTCCATCATATCATTCTCCCAATGATATGATCTCATTATCAATTGACAACTCATGTCTATGGTTAGGAAACCTTAACCATCATTGATCAATGAGCTAGTCCATAGAGGTGTACTAGGGACATGGTGTTGTTCACAAACCACACAAGTATTAAAGTTTCCGCTTAATACAATTCTAGCATGGAATATAAACATTATCATGAACAAGAATTATAATAATAACATCTTTATTATTGCCTCTAGGGCATAATTCCAACAATACTCAGCTTACTCTTCACAAGAGTCCTGCGGCGGCGGTAGTTACCCAACGGGTCCGAGGTAAAGTGCTGACCCGTACTGAAAGTGGGAACAACCTCGGCTCTTTGGTGGAATATGCCAATAATTGGAACGCCGCCGATCAGATTGAGGGCAATCCGAGTAGCCAGCCATTTCAGCTTTCCGACATCAGCAGTCATTTGCATATGGCTGCTAAGATTGTTCTTGACAGTGATAAGATGAACGAGGTAAGCGCTTCTGTTGATATTTTGTCTGTTATTCAAATGTAAGTATATATACACTAGTCCCCGAAGCTTGCAACCGAATAACTTGTTGTTCGTTTGGAAGCTTTATCAGGCTTCAAATGCATTATTTGCTAAGTCAGTTTCTTGTATGACTTGGATTGATCGTGGTTCATCCATATTCCGAATTAAGCTTTGCTTAATCCGGAACTATCTCGGCTTTGATTATCCAACCACTTAGATCCGAGTTAAGTTTTGCTTGATTCGGATCTGTCTTAGCTTTGAATATCCAGCCACCTAGATTCGAGTTAAATTTTATCTGATTCGGATCTGTCTTAGCTTTGAATATCCAGCCACCTAGATCCGAGTTAAATTTTATTTGATTCGGATCTGTTTTAGCTTTGAATATCCAGCCACCTAGATCCGAGTTAAATTTTATTTGACTCGGATCTGTTTTAGCTTTGAATATTCAGTTGTGTAATTCGCTTTGGTACTTAGGTTGCCCATGATCGGTGGACAGCCGAATTTCAAAGGTTGCTCTTTGTACACAAGAAATTGCAAGAGAAATATGAGAAAGTTCTCCCAATGGTGAAGAAAACTGGTAATTTAATAAATCTTTGTATTGCTCCCTAAGTTCTTAACATTTTTGGCTTGATGTGCTAATTCATTCTTTGTTGGTATGCAGCTAATATCAATAATCTTAATACCCGCCTTACCAAGAAAGTTAATGCTCTGGAAAGTTAGTTATCCTTATGTCTAATGACTTGTTGAGTTTTGTTCGAGACAAATCCTGGGTTTCTTATAACGTCCCGGCTTTGGTATAGCTGAGTTACAAGCACTTGTAGCGTCTCATCAAGAATGCATATCCATGCCTGATATGATGCTGCATTTTTTAGAACAAGCTGCCACTCATTCGGCGCAACTTAAAGAGAAGGATGACGAGACAACCCGGTTACGTGCCGAGGTTAAGTCTCTCAAGCTTTCGTAGAAATATGAGTTGGAGAAAGTTGATCAGGAGTTCTCTGAAGAGAAGAATCGACTGAGTCTGCAGCTGCAGAAAGATAAAGAACTCCTCGAGGCTGCCGAGCTGAAGAACCGGACGATGAGCAAGGAAATCACTCGCTTTGAGAAGACTAAGGCCGACTGGACCCAGGATCTCCAGAAAATGTTGAGTTATATTCATCGTAAGTTTCCGACCGTGGCCGAGTTATTTTCTTCTCTTTATTATTTTTAACTGATATGTTTGCCTTTTATGTAGATCATTTTCCGGAAGCTAAACCAGTGAGCTCTAAGGCAGTGATTTCTGCTCGTCAGCGCCGAGGTGTCTCCGCAAACTCGAGTCCAGAATACTCAATGGAAGATTTCCTGATTGCCGTCGGTGCTGCCATTGGGCCAATGAAGATTATGGGCAGAGATCTGGTGCAAGCATCCATTCGGGCCTACCATGTTCTTTGGCTGAATACCTCTGGGACTCCTGATATTGACGAGGTCAAAATACTTGTGGAGAAATTAATGGCATCTCAGACACAGTTAAATCTCTGGAGGGAATCTGCTGGGAGGGCTAGTGCTGATATGTCACTTACAGCTGTTCTGTCTTGGTACGAGGACATTTCGCTTGACACTTTGATGAACTTGTGTACTGGCTCTCGTTGGGTTGAGGATCCAGAATTCGTCGCTCGCCGCCAAGCTCGTGCCTTCCAGCTTGTTGAGTACGCTGATGTGCATAACTGGATTGAAGGGCCGAGTTTTCTTCCCAACCCAGCGGATGATGTCGAAGTTGAAGATGCCTCTGATGATGATTCGGCCGATCAGGATGAGGCAGAGGGTGACTCGGACAACTCCCATGACTCCAATGCAAGCTCGGATGAGGACGACGACGCGCGATCATCTTCTAAAGGGACTGGGCACTCTCAAGCTCAAGCTAATGTTTCTCAGCAGTCGAGGCTTTCCCTCAAGGCTACTATTCCTTCTGTTGAAGGTGAAGTAACTTCGGCTGAGGCACTGTCTACCTCGGAGCGCCCAGTTCCTAAAAACACCCCTGCACAGGAGACCAAGGTCGCCCCGCCATCATCCGAGATAGCCATTCCCGATGCCCCTGATCATGTTGCTGCCCCTTAAGGGTGCTCTGGCCCTTTTCGCTGTTTAGGTTCAAAAACCTCTTAAGTTACTTTCAGTCCCCGGTATGTCGGGCGTATGATGTCTGTGAAACAATTGTCCGGCTTTTGTTGTGGTGCGAACATTTTTGCCTTTCGCCGTTGAGGCATGGGTGATGGTAATCATTATTACTTTGTTTAAACAAGTCTCATTGCTTTATATATTTGCTTTGGCGACCTTTAATTTCGTAGATTCGGATTGTATTTTTCCATGTGGCTCACCTTAGTTTGGCATTTATCTTGCCTGCCCTTTATAAACTCGACAGCATAGTTGTTGTGTTTTCAACTTCTATCTGAAATACAAAGCCCAAAGCCCATATCTGGTAAAGTGATACAATAAGTTGCATCCCTTATCATACTTCGATTTGCTGGGTGTGTTATTCTTTTTTGCATTATCCTTAGAAATCTTTGTTTGTTTTCGCTTTGCTATTCCTCTGATTACTGAGAGATGTTTATATTATATCTTGCAAGTTATGATCATCAATTCTGGGGAATCCCCGATTTTGTAGCTGAACTATGGACCTTTTATGTGTCTGGCGACAAACAGTGGGTAATACACATTAGTCCCCGAGTTATTACTCGGGTTATCGAGTTCTTGCGTGTGCTCAAAGAATTATCTTGGATCATGCGGCAGTCCCCGAGTTACGAACTGGGTTGCCGAAATATAATTCATGGTTTAAGGCAGAGAATATTGCGGGGACTACCCCGAGTTATCGCTCAAGGTGCCGAAGTTTAATATGCATTTTTAGAACAAGAAACAATCATGGGGCAGTCCCCGAGTCAATGCTCAAGGTATCGAGGTTTTAATGCATAATCCGAAATAAGGGATAATACGGCGCAGTCCCCGAGTCACTGCTCGAGTTGCTGAAACTTAACACATAATTCAGGAATAAGAAATAACGCTGTACAGTACTCGAGTCACTGCTCGAGGTGCCAAGGTTTAACACATAATTCAAAATAAGAAATAACACAGTGCAGTCCCCGAGTCACTGCTCGGGGTGCCGGGGTTTACTACATAGTCCTAAAAAATAGAAACAACATTGTGCAGTCCTCGAGTCGTTGCTCGAGGTGTCGAGGTTCAATACATGCTTGATACTCCAACTTGATGTGTCATATTACGACGTACAACATATGGCTCCTAAGTGTAGAATGGGCGAAGTAAAGCTATGTTCCACGGTCTTTTTGATTCGTCGCCGGCTTTGTTTGCCTTGTTCTTTTCTGGTGACTGAGCATCGATTAGGTAATATGCATCGTTGTGCAATGTTTTACTCACGATGAATGGTCCTTCCCATGGGGGTGATAGTTTGTCCATGCTGGCTGTGCGCTGCACTAGCCGAAGAACCAAATCTTCTTCTTTAAAAACTCTTGGATTGACTTTCTTGTTGTGATATCGTCGGAGGTCTTGCTGATAAATAGCTAATCTTGATAATGCCAATTCCTTGGCCTCTTCTAGCAAATCGACATCGTCTTGCCGAGCTACCTCATTTACCTCAGCAGTTGTGTACTGGGTCACTCTTGGCGAATCATGCATTATGTCGGCTGGAAGCACAACTTCTGCCCTATATACCAGAAAAAATGGGGTATACCCTGTTGACCTGTTTGGTGTAGTTCTGAGGCTCCACGGTACTGCTGGTAGTTCCTCAATCCAACATCATGTTGACCTTTGCAGAGGTTCGACAAGCCGGGGTTTTATTCCGGACAATACCAGCCCATTTGATCTCTCTACCTGCCCATTTGATGTTGGGTGAGCCACCGAGGCAACATCTAGTCTTATGTGCTTATCTTGGCAGAACCTAGCACAGGCTCCTTTAGCAAAATTTGTGCCATTGTCTGTAATAACACTGTGTGGATAACCGTATCTTAAGATAATATCTTTGAGGAATTTTACTGTTGTTGGTCCATCACATTTTATTATTGGTTTTACTTCAATCCACTTTGTGAATTTATCCACCATGAATAGAATGTGGGTCATAACGCCCCGTGCTGACTTGAACGGACCTACCATATCCAAGCACCATATAGAAAATGGCCAAGTAATTGGTATTGTCTTTAATTCGGATGAGGGCATATGTATCTTGCTGGCGTATCTCTGGCAACCATTACATTTTTCTACTAACTCTTTTGCCTCCTTCAACGTCGTCGGCCAATAATATCCATGCATGAATGCTTTGGCTACTAAAGCTCTAGACGATGCGTGATGCCCGCATTCTCCCTGATGTATATCCAGGAGTATTTCCTGGACTTCTGCCGAGTCAACACATCTTTGCAACACGCTTGTGACGCTTCTCTTATACAGCTCATTGTTTATGATTGTGTAAGCTTTTGCTCTTATTATTGTCTGTCTAGCCAGTACCTCATTACTCGGCAAGATTGCGTCCTTGAGAAAGGAGAATATGGGTTACGCCCATGTCGGCGTGATTTTCTCTGGGACAATTTCACTGTCGATTTCCATGTTTTCTGCCGACATAACAGCTTCGGATTTTTCTGTATTTGTTCGTGCGGTGGCCGGGTTCACTTTCAGAGAGCCTGGGTTGCATTCTTTGTCGATCTCCATTGGCACACTTCCTTCTTTCAATTCTGCCGAGATATGAATTGACTCAGACTCTGGTGATGGTATAATCGATGGTTTTCTCAGGTGCTCTAGGGCGATACCTGGGGGAATTGACTGCCTAGTTGAGCTGAGTTTTGACAATGTGTCCGCAGCGTCATTTTCTGCCCGAGGTATATGATGAAACTCGCATCCATCAAAGTATCCACTGATTTTTTGCATATGGAATCTATATAGGGTCATATTCGCATCTAGTGCATCCCAATTGCCTGATACTTGTTGTACTACTAAATCTGAATCCCCGTAGCACAGGATCCGACGTATACCAATTTCCTTTGCCACCTTTAACCCATGGACGAGTGCTTCATACTCGGCTACATTGTTTGATGCGGCGAAATGTATTTGCAGCACATATTTCAGCTGATCTTTTTTCGGTGAGGTCAACACTATCCCTGCCCCCAAGCCATTTCTCATCTTGGATCCGTCGAAATGCATTATCCAATAATTCGGATCTGGTAATGGTGGTTCATATTGTACCTTGTCCCAATCCACAAAGAAGTCGGCCACTGCCTGAGATTTGATTGCATCTCGCCTATCGAATTGCGGAGCATAAGGTGATAATTTGATTGCCCATTTTGCTATTCGGCCACTTGCATCTTTGTTGCTCAATATTTTGGCTATGGGCGCTTCACAAATCACTTTGATTGGATGTTCTTCGAAGTAGTGTTTAAGTTTTTTCGCCGACATGTATACTCCATAGGCCATCTTCTGGTAGTGCGGGTAGTTCTGTTTTGAGGCCGATAGTACCTCGCTTAGGTAATATACCAGCCTTTGTATTGATTTATCACCTTCATTCCGTCCCACGACAACCACCGCACTTACCACTCCGTTAGTGGCAGCTACATAAAGTAACATAGGCTCTTTTGACAGTGGAGAGGCCAGGATTGGTGCTGTGACCAACATCTTTTTTAGTTCATGAAACGCATTACCTGCTTGCGGTGTCCAAATGAACTTATCAGACTTTTTCATCAGTTTATACAGAGTTAATGCCTTTTCCCCCAGCCGACATACAAATCGACTAAGCGAGGCCAGGCAGCCCGTGAATTTCTGTACATCATTTAGACACCTCGGCAATTCCATTTTTTCAACTGCTCATATTTTAGTTGGATTTGCCTCTATACCTCGGCTGGATACGAGAAAACCGAGTAATTTCCTAGCTGGTACACCGAAGGTGCATTTTTCTGGGTTAAGCTTCATTCGGAACCTTCTCAGGTTTGCAAATGTCTGTCGAATATCATCCAGGAGTGTTTTTCTCTCTTTGGTTTTTATAACCACATCGTCTACATATACTTGTACATTTTTTCCTATCTGGTCATGTAGACACTTTTGCATGCATCTCTGGTACGTTGCTCCTGCATTACGTAGGCCGAATGGCATGGTGCGATAGCAATAAGCCCCATACGGGGTAATAAACGCAGTCTTTATTTGATCGGCCGGATTTAACGGTATCTGGTGGAAACCAGAATACGCGTCTACAACTGACAACAACTCACAACCAGCAGTCAAATCAATGACTTGGTCTATCCTAGGTAAAGGAAAAGGATCTTTGGGACACGCTTTGTTTAGGTTCATGTAATCGATACACATTCGCCATACGACGGCTACATTTGGGTCATCCTTTTTCTTTTCTACTAATACCGGATTTGATAGCCAATCTGGATGAAGCACTTCCATGATGAACCCGGCCGCAAGGAGCCGAGCTATCTCATCCCCTATTATTTTTCTCCTGTCTTCGGCGAAGCGGCGGAGAGTTTGCTTCACCGGCCTTGCTCCTGGACTTACATGCAAAGAGTGCTCAGCCAACTCCCTCGGCACACCTTGCAGGTCTTGAGTTGACCATGCAAAGATATCCCGATTCTCACGGAGGAAGTCGGTGAGCTCGCCTTCCTATTTGGCATCTAGGCCGGCACCAATCGTGATGGTGCGCTCTGGGAACTACTCATCTATCTGGACCTTTTTTGTCTCTTTAGTCGGCTGGAAAGAAACACTTCCATGTGGGTTGGCTAATGCCGGCATATTCATCTGTGCCGACTGAGCGAGAGCCGCTACCTCCTGAATCCTTCTTTTTTCTCTTGCAATCACCAATGACTCGGCCAGGTTTGATCTGGCCGAAGCACATTCTATCGACTTCCTGTAATCTCCTGCTACTGTTATCACCCCTTGTGGTCCGGGTAGCTTCATTTTCAAGTAAGTAATGTGGTAGCTGCTCATGAATTTGGCCAATGCTGGCCGTCCGAGTAAGGCATGATAGCAACTTTATAGGTCCACCACTTCAAACTCCAAATTTTTCGCTCTGCAATTCTCCCTTGTGCCGAATAATACATCTACTCGTACCTTCCCAATGGGTTCGCACGAAAGTCTCGACACTATTCCATAGAATGTGGTTCTTATGGATTGCAGCATATTCTGCGCTATTCCGAGTTTATGCATCGTATCTTTGTACATGATATTGATGCTGCTCCCATTGTCAATGAGTACTTTTGAAAATTTCACATTAATGCTGGGCCCGACAAATGTTGGATCTAGCAAAAGTGCGTACAACCCTGGATTCGGCATTATTTTTGGGTGATCCTTTATGCTCTAGGTTTTTTCCTGATCTGACCAAGGCACATATCTTGGTACCGCTGGCATAACCGCATTTACTTCCATATGCCGGCGCTGCACACTTTGCCTGTCTTGATGTTCTGTTGTGAACACACAATATGATTGATGATGCTCCCTATAATCATTACGTCCATTATTTCCGGGGTTTGACCTTCCATCCTGACCTTGATTTATCACTTGATGCACTGCATCTCTCCGGTCCGAATTATCGTACCTCGGAGGAGGTGGGGGTAACATTAACTGCTGCGCATTTGCTCCAGTTAACTGTGGCTATTGCTGCTGATGCGCCTGATGAGGAGGCGCTTGCATGCTCGTCGGGTTCCCCATTGAATTTTTCATCCAAGCACATTGCCGAGTCGTATGATTAGCCGGTTTGGCCGGATTTGGAGTATGGAACTTACACGGTTGATCCAACATGGACTCAAACGTGTATTTCGGCCTTTCCTGCCACTGCTTCTTCTGTTCTGGTGTCCACTGTCTCTTCCCCTCGTTCCTTGGTGTCCACTTCTGAGGACCATTCTTCTGCCGCTGACTATTTCCGTGACTCGGTTGATTTTGCACTACCGCTGCCACCTGATTGGAAGCGTATCTGTAGTCCGGTCTTTCCTCTCTTCTTCTACCTCTGAACTCGTTGCGCCTCGATGATCCGGCTGCATCTCTTGCATATTGATCTTGATGCTCCCGATGCTCTGCCGACATTAGTTCTGGTTGTGTCGGATCCCCCAATGCATACGAATCTGCTATCCTGATGGTTTCTGCCAAGGTGGTTGGCATATCTCTTTGCATCCTTTGCCACAATACACTGGCGTATCGGCAGCCTTGAGCAAACCAAGCTATTGCTTGAGATTCTATAACTCCTTCACATGAGTTTCTAAGGTTACACCACCGAGTAAAGAATTCTCTATCTGTCTCATTCGGCCCCTGCTTGCACATAGCAAGCTGTTGTGGCATGTTTGGTCTTTTGTAAGTACTGGTGAAGTTGCTGACAAACATCTCTTCAAAATCTAGCCAACAGTTGATACTGCCTGCTGGCAGATTGTTCAGCCATACTCTGGCTGGTTCTTCCAGCATTTGCGGGACATATCTTACCGCCCATCGCAAGTTTCCACCAGCTATTTTTACTGCAGTGGCATAGTCAATCAACCAATCCTGTGGTTTGGTGCTCCCATTGTATGTTTTCGTGCCCCTTGCCAGCTGAAAGTTCGGCACTGGTGACTCGCCCATGATCCGAGGTCCGAAACACGCCGGACCAGGCGGACCCTGCTCCTCTAACAACTCGGACCAGTACAACCTGTCCAGTTTTAATCTTGCATCATTTGATGGCAAGTTTCTGTACATGATTCTCTCCTACATTCCATAATGGTTATTTCCACCATGCCATGCATACTCCATATCTGAGTAACCATCATTGTACCTCTCGTTAGCCTGATTATGGTGAGCCGGTCTCACTTCTCGCTCTTGCCGAGGTTCATACCTCGGCTGAGGATCGGGCGGTGGGTCTCTTCTTCCTTCCGCCGGGTTATTGTTCTCATGATTCCCTCTTCCGAGGTCTCCATTACCTCGGCTTCCATTGCCTTTGTTGGTACGGCCGGGGTTTCTTTCGCCACTGTTACCTCGGCTTCCATTGCCTCTGTTTTCATTGACCTTTCTGGCTACTGCCTGATCATACGGAACAATTTGCTTATTTCTTTTTCCTAAAGTTATGACTCTATCTTTTCGCGTGTTGTTTCCGGGTGAGGATGCTGCTGCCACTGACAGTGAGGGCGCTGCTCCAGCCGAATGAACCATACGCGAGGCTCCCGGTCTTGTCGGGTCAGCCCTAAGCATTTCTTCATTCTGCTGGTTCGCAATACGTACCAACTCATTCACTCTTTCTTGCTATTTCTGCCGGGCTTCGCCGGTTAATACTTCTAACTCCAATGCAGCGGCATTTGCCGCCCTTAGGTTCTTTGTCGGGGTGCTATACCTCGGCAAGCCTAGATCAACTGAATATGCCTTATGGTCTCATGCTCTTTGTTGATATCATTCATGAGGTTTTTTCCTCTCAATCTTAATTCATCTACCCGCTCGGGGGAAACATCTAGTTTATTTGCCTTAGCATACTCTTGCAGGGTCCAGTTCAAGGACTCCCACAAGGCCAACACCTTTTTTGCCTCTACCAGTACTTTCTGCCTAGTCTCTTCTAACTCTGCCTGAGCATTAGTCGGATCAAGTATCGGTGCCACAGGCGTGGTTAGATTATCTATAGTTTCCTGGAGAATATTCTCCGGTCTTTCCAGAGGTGGCCATCTTACCCTTGCTGCCTTTGGGTTTGTCTCATGCACCTCGGCTGACTTGGCTGCCGACGGATCTACCTCGGTGGGTTGTGGAGCTGATTGCTTCGTGGTCACCTGTCCTCCTTCCGCCGGGTCCTTGCTTGATCCGGCGCCTGCTGCTGCCGCCTATGCCCCGGCTGCGACCATCACCTCGACGTTGCCGACGGGGCGTGCTCCACGCAGACCGTTTGTGGCGCTGAGGGGTGGCTCTCCTGCATCATTAACTCGGTGAGGATAAATGCAGGAGGTGTCGATGCCGACGTAGATCTTGTGCGTGCCCAAGTTGATGAATACGCCGTTGTGCGGGGGAGCTTTCCTCCTGAAGCTGCCTGCGTTATCGCTGACATAGTCCCAGAGATCAAATCTCTGGACTAAGCTAGAGACAACGCGCTCGCCGGTGTGGATGAAGTTTCCCGTCCAGATCTTGACTTCAGCTAGCCCCGCTACTAGCCCCACGGTGGGCGCCAACTGTCGTGGTGGTGGCATGGCGGATGCCATGGGTAGGCTAAAGTATGGTGCCAATGGATGCTAGAGGGATCCGGGGAGGGAAGATGTAGTGATTTCTACACTCAAATGACTAACATATAGATCTTTCTTTCTCCTTACAAGAACTACAAGTGCTCCTTGAGCTGTTTTTAGGAAGAAGAGGACTACTACACGAGCCTTATGGTCCAGAATGAATCGATCCCCTCTCACGAGCCCGCGTCTCCCCTTATAAAGGGGTGCCTTGGTTCCTCCTAGGGCTGACGTGGCAAGCATATTCGAGGAATATGCTTGTCCCAATATGGTATTCGGCGACCCTCTTTCCGTGTTCCCCTTCTATCAACGGCAATGTTCCAGAGAGCCCCACCTACGCGCCTCGGGCTCCCTGATTGTCACCTCCATGACCTTCTTCTGCCTTCTGCTGCTCTGCTCCTTGTCCTTTATGCTTGGCTTTGTCTAGATTTCTCCTAGCCCATGACTAGGGTTTGACTATAGGCACCTCCTTCTCCTACAAGCTTCGTGTTACTCGGCCTCGTCTCGCATAACTCGGCTCGGCCTTCACCTGCATTCAAGTTATTCAGACTCGCTCGGCCGACTTAACTCGTATGTCGGCCGGATAAGGTGTTACTCCTTCCGTAGTTGTCATGGACTTGCTTATCTCGGCCGACTCTTACATGACTCGGCCGATATAAAAAGTAACCCGGCATATGACAAGGGAGACTCCTTTCGTCCTTCCCCTGTCTTGACCCTATCCGGGGTCACCTCCCCAACAGTCAAAGCTTGGGGATGCCCAAGGCATCCCCTTCTTCATCAATAAAAAGCTCAAGTCTGTCTAGACACTTTGTTTTTTATTTCATGCACAGTTGTGTTGTTCTTGGAGCGTCTTAGTTTTTGTTTGATTTGCTTAGTTGTTTAGTTTGCTTGAATAAAGTAGTTTGGACCCCCGTTCTCGTTGCGTTGTTTTGCAAATAAGTTGCTTGGTGTTGGAAAGGAGTAGGAAGTTCTTTCTTGAAAGTGCAAGAGGAGCTTGCATTGACTGTGACTTAGACTTTAGCATGACATGCTAGGTGTTGTTTTGACCTTATTCTTAGTGATTATTGTTGTAGCACGTCTTGTTCCAAACAATTGGGATTGCTTAGTGTGCCTTGAAGAAATTGTGTGTTGTTTTAGCATGCAAAAGCATAGTATTGTGGTATTCTCCTTCGATGCTTTGTTTGGGTTGACTTGGCACATGTTCACACCATCTTATGACTATGACAAGTCACCATAACCTTTATGATCATTTAGTCCTTGACTTGTAGCACCACTCTATGCTTTGATTAGTAATGCTTTGTTGCTCTGCATGATTATGGCCATTATGCTCTCTTAGTTGGTTTCTCCCAGTCTTTTGCTAGCCTCCACTTGTATGAGTAAGCTCTACTCATGCTTACAACTCCCAAGAAACCAAGTTTTTCTAAAGTGTCCACTATAAACTCCTATGCATGGTGTGTTATTCTTGTTTTCAGCTATCTTCCAATTAAAAACTATTTTGTTATGTGAAAACTTAGTGATTAAAGCCCTCACAAACTTGATGGCACACTTTATATTCTTTGACCCTAATAAACTTGAACCATTGTGTCATCTATGTTGTATATGCTTGCACTTATATGTTGGAATTAGCAGAATCGTGTTGTCACGGGGAACGTTTTCAACATTGCACTTGTACTTTATACTCAGTTGATATCGTGTTCTTTGTCTATGGATGTCACCGGTGTGAAATAAATGTAGGGTTCCGTAGCATGGAAAACAAAAAATTTCTATCGCATACAAACAAACAAGCCAAGATCTATCTACTAGATTGTAGCAACGAGTCGATGGAATAACTTACCCTCGAAGATTCCAAAGCGGTTAACAAGAGCAGATTCTCGTGGGTGATGTAGTCGTACTCTTTCCGATCTCAAGATCGCGTAGACGATCCTTCCGACGCTGCGTTCCGGCAGCGCTCCCGCAGTCGGTCACACGTTCGGTACTTGACGAAGACCTTCCTCTCCCTTGTTCCAGCAGGCAGCGGAGGTTGTAGCACTCTCCTCGCGATTCCGGCAGCACAACGGCGTGGTACCGGAAGTAGAGGGGAGATCTCGCAGGGCTTCGCCTTAAGCCGGAGCGAGTATGGTGGAGTATGAGAGAGGCTTTAGTGGTCTAGGATTTAGACACACCAATTAGAAGGCTCTAAACCGAAGGCTAGGGCAATTAGAAGCTCTAAACCAAAACGGCTCTAAACCGGAGGCTGTGGCTAGGGTTTAGATTTAGAGGATAGGAACTTGTGTGTCTAGAGGAGGAGGCCCTGCCCCTCCTTTTATGGGTGGAGAGGGCCGGCGGCCAAGGGGAGGGAGGGGAGTCCCTCCCCAACTCGGCCTAGGTGGTGCGCCGGCTTGGAGAGGAGGGACTCCTCCCCAAAGTCGGTTTCAACCTCCTCTTGCTTGTTTCCCACAGTTTCCTGTTTTAGCCGTTTGACTTTCAAACTGGCCATTTGACTTTTTCAGTTTTAGGATTCAATTTAATCCTTTATTTGGAACAGCGAGAACACTTAGTACATGATGCAATCATTCCAATATGTAATGACACATTCATGTACCCCTCCCCCCCGGAGTGCCGGACATTCCGGAACCTTCTAGAACATTCCCGATGAAATCACCGGAATTATTCCCGAACTCCGAAACGGGACTTTCCTTATATGAATCTTATTCTCCGGACCATTCCGGATCACCTCGTGATATCCCGGATCCCATCCGAGACTCCGAACAACATTCGGTCTCTTTCTCATAATACCATAACTACTCAAACAACGTCGAATCCTTAAGTGTGTCTCCCTACGGTTCGTGAATTATGCGGACATGATCGAGACACTTCTCCGAACAATAACCAATAGAGGAATCTGGAAATTCATATGGCTCCCACATATTTCTACGATTACTTTGTGATCGAATGAACCACTTACATACGATACCAATTTCCCTTTGTCTCACGATAGTTTACTTATCCGAGGTCATGATCGTCGGTATCTCTGCATACCTAGTTCAACCTCGTTACCGATAAGTACTCTTTTCTCGTTCCCGTGATATGTGATCCCTTGTGAGCCAGTCACATGCTTGCAAGCTAATTGGATGACATTCCACCGAGAGGGCCCAGAGTATATCTATCCGTCATATGGATGGACAAATCCCACTCTTGATCCATGTGTTTCAACCAATACTTTCTGAACACTCAATGCCACCTTTATAGCCACCCTGTTACGGTGTGGTGTTTGATGACATCAAAGCATCCATCCGAAAAAGGTGATATGCATGATCTCATGGTCGAAGGAATTAGGTTACTATGTATCAGAAAGCATATAGCAATTGAACTATTGAAATGACTTGATCTTTATGCTACGCTTATCTATAGGAGTATGTCCATCACATCATTCTCCTAATGATATGACCCTGTTGTTAATAACATCTCTATGTTCATGACCAGGAAACCATGATCATATATTAACCAACAAGCTAGTTTAACAAGAGGCTTTACTAGGGACTCTTATTTTAGTTTACAAATCACACAAGTATTAATGTTTCCGGTTAATACAATTATAGCATGGTATGTAAACATTTATCATAAGTGTGAAGATATGATAATAACCACTTTATTATTGCCTCTTGGGCATATCTCCAACAGTCTCCCACTTGCACTAGAGTCAATAATCTAGTTTCAAACCTTTGTGTATTCAACACCTATGGCTTTCCGGTGTTGTATGTACATGATTGCTAGTGGTCAACTGATCTCCAGATCTGACACTTCCAGGTCCGTGTGTAATTGCATGTCTTTGCGTCTCTACGCATCACTCATTCTCTAATGAGATGGCTTTGTATAATTTTTGTCCTTTGGTGAGACCTTTAGTTCTTTGGGGTTAAAACATGTTGATAATATTGTCGCACAATATATCTTCATAGTATTATCCCACTGTGAACTACACCTAGTTTGATAACAAACTACTTGACACAAATGCCCTCTTTTGCTGCTAAAATAGCAGTCATATACTTAGCCTTTTGTTGTAGTATCTGTCACAATGTCTTAACTTTGGAACTCATCCAAATCCATTATGGAACTCACTTTCCATTATATTGTGCCACCCTTAGTTCAGATTGAGATAAACTTAATTTGTACTTTGTGACAAAACTAGTATCAATGTAGTACTTTTACAATGAACTAACCATCTATTTGTCACTTCTACAAATAATATACTCTTAGTTCTTCCAAAAGATCATAAGAATATCCTTACTATTGTCCAATGATCATTTTATGAATCATTCTGGTATATGCTCACAACATTTAGAGCATAGGACATATCTGGATTTGTACATATCACAGTATGATTGATATAAATACTCTTTGTGATTTCATACATCAAGTATCAATCTATACTTGAATCTTTGTTTCACTTACCAAGTGTCAATACACTTGAATATATCATCAATATTGAACACATTCAATCGTTTCTGTGCGACAAGAACCTCTCTTGTAGTTTCTATATTGAACTCATTCAATATCTTGTCTATGTACTTCTGGCACAACCATATTAGCGTCTATTGATGCCAAATATTTGGGTTTTGCCTAAGTCTTTCATCGGGATGAAATTCTTAATATGTGTTAATAAAAGATACATTATTTCCAATCAACAATATGTCTTCCACATAATGTATTAGAAACATGTCTTAGCACTCCCACTTAATTTCTTGCAAATGCAAGCATCTTCATCGTCTCTAATGAACTTTTAAACTCCTTTAACAGTTTCATCACAGTGAAGATTCCAACTCCGTGATGCTCACTTTAACCATTGAAGTTTGCATATGCTTTTAGCATCCTTTGAATTAACAAAACCCTATGGACCGTGTTATGCACATGTCCTAGGTAACGATTCTATTAGAAGAACTTGTTTTGTTTATTCAACTACCATATAACAAATTATATGTAGTGGTTGCTACATTAATCCGTCTAGACTAAATATCACTATGAAAGATCAAATCTTGTCATAGTCAACCTTTGAACATTGTTGTGAACTCTTTCCCAACATGTCGACTATTTCATAGATGTAAAACATCCATGTCTATTTCTTTATAGATCCAGACACAACTGTAAGGTCTTACACCTTTCTCGAGGGTCTTTCAAGATCAAAACTTGATTTCTCGTGCATGGAACTATCACGGATTTTATGGTTTCAAGCCATTTGACGGAGTCAGGGCTCATCATCGCTTTTTGCATGTAGTCGGATCATTATTGTTAAATAATGATTTAACTCTCAAATCTTGGTATTTGATTGTTCATCCGACCTACTCGTTTCAATAGGAACTTAGATCTCCGTGACCACAACCTTTGAAGTACGCGAGCCATGAGCATTGTTTGCTAACTCCGGAACACTTTTCGGCGCTCCGCAACTTTGCACATATAGCTAAGGTTCTTTTAACCTTATCAAAGTTCTATTGTCCTCCCACTTAACTTTTCACGAAAAATTCCTTCTCAAAGAAACTTAATGTTCTAAGCAACAAACACTTTTGTCTCCGGTGTTTATGGAGGAATACTTAACAGTTATACAAAGACAGGTTCATCCGACTTTGGTTGCACACATCTTTCTTATGCATAGCATACCAATGTTTTAAGAAAGGACTACTTGGGTTTTATCCCAAACCATAACTTGATATGGTGTCATTTCAATGGATTATGATGGAGCTCTTTTCAGTGGAAAAACGGTAATCTCTAAAGCTTTTAATCTTTAAAATATAATGGCAGTTTTATGAATTATACCTTTGATCTAACCATGTCAAACAAGGTTTAATTACATATCTCGAACGTTCCATACTCTTATGGTGTTTCGGAAATGCAAATCCACGGAACGATTCCTTAAATCTTAGGTATTATGCTAAACTTGTAACTTAAATATCTTCCTTTATGATCTTATCATAAACTATTCATATTCTTGTTACAATGATTTTGCACTTCATCTTGAAAGTCTTTGAACTTTTCAAGTGTTTCATACTTTATCCTTATTAAGTAAATATTCATATATTCACTCAAATTTTCGGAGAAAGCATATGAAGTTGAAATTCATCGCTCTTGACTACACATAATGGACTTTGTACAACAATATGTACAAGTTCAAATAAGCTAGTCATTCGTTCCCTTTTGGCCTATGAACGAAGTTTTAATTATCTCTAGGAAAGTTTCACAAGCGTTATTTGATCAAAATCAAAATACTCCAAAATTCCATCCACATGGAGTTTCTTCATGTTTTCTTTCCAATATAATTTAAACGGCGATATCACTTCCTAAGTGATATTTCAGTCAATTTGTCTTTCGACATTTTTAGCACTAGTTTTATGGATGTGATTTCTCCAACGAGATTTGTGAATCATCCATCTTTTATGAATTACGGAAATTATTTGAACAACCCTTTTGTTCTCATAATACCTGATAAAACAAATCTTGAAGGCAAGCTTTGATGTTTAACGAGCAACACAATAACCCTTTATTTGTTCTCGATGAACATCATCACATATTCTTTTGCTAGTTACTTAGGCCATTGTAGTTCATGAATTGTGTTGTTTCGTATGACGATTCACACCAACAAATTCAGTATCAAATACTTGAGAACCACATTGTTTAATAAGCAAAGAATATAGCCATAACATGTATATCATCTATATACTTAAGCTGAACAATTCTAGTCTTTTCCTTTCTGCCATATACTTATGAGATTTTCTTTCAATATTTCCTTTTCTGTTTGAAAGAATCTATCAACATCAATAGTGGAGTCATACATATGACACATAGTCCAAAACACGTATAGTCAAATACCAATGTCTTTGGACTTGCACTTTGAAGTAGATCACCATCATCAAATGTTTGGTGTTCTTTCAAATTCCTTTATTTAGTAATCTCTTAGTGTAGTAAACATTTTCCCTACATCAAATATTCATCCTTATCATGGAATCGTCCATGATCAAACTACCTTTAGCTTATAACGATGAATTACGAGTATAATGTTGCTATCCAAAACCTTTTGGAGGATTAGGACAACAAGTGTCTACAACCCTTTGCAAATTCTCATCAAAATATGAGAACATGAACTTTGCCATATTATACTCTATCATGTTGCAACCAAAACTTCATTTCAGATATCACAATATCTTCCACACATCATGGTTTCTGAAACAACTCTTTCAGATCCTAGATAACCTTGATATTAAGAGAAACCTTTGAATATCAAGAATCATGGAGACAAACATGATACTTATATACTAACACTTGGAATTGTTACTCTTGATTTAATACTAATTATTAAACTTCATGGAGTAACCGGAACTTACTGAAAGTTTGCAATAGGACTTTTAAACTTTAGATTAACACTTCAAAACAATACGATACCAGTTCGTAAAGTAACTAACCAGAATTCTATAGTTCTATCATCTCAATTATAACTAAGCGCAAGGTGGTAAACGGATGCCAATGACTACAACAACTATGCAAATTCACTTTGATTTAGTTTATGATAAATTGAGTTCTAATTAATAATTAAATTAATCTAGGTGAACTCCCACTCAAAACAATATCCCTCTCATTGTTTTAGTGATCACACGAACCAAATCCACCATATCAAAACCGATCATCACGAGAGTTGATATAGTTTCAATGGCGAACAATCGACATGTTCATCATATCTACTATATGATTCATGCTCTACCTTTCGGTATTCCGTGTTCCGAGACCATGTCTGTACATGCTAGGCTCGTCAAGATCAAACCTTAGTTTCCGCATGAGCAAATCTGGCTTACTCACGTTGTATACACTTGCAGAATCTAACACACCCGATCATCACGTGGTGCTTCGAAACAACAAGCTTTAGCAACGGTGCTAACTAAGGGTGAACACTTTATGACTTGAAATTCATGTGCATGAGGGATCATCTTATAATGCTACCGTCGTCTACTAAGCAATACAAGATGCATAAAGGATTAACATCACATGCAATTCATAATATGTGATATGATATGGCCTTTCTTCTTTGTGCTTCCGATCTCCATCTTCAAGCACGAACATGATCTCCATCATTACCGGCATTGCATCAAGGTCAATGACGCTGCTCCATGGTTGTCGTCCATCGGCTTCAACTATTACAACTACTTTGAATAGACACGTGGGTCTTAACAGAAAATAAAGACAACCATATGGCTCCTGCCGGTTGCCGACTTACAATAAGGAACATTGCATACATTATATAATCAAAATCATGGCCATATCACATCACTGCACACCCCTGCAAAACAAAGTTAGACGCCTCTACTTTCTTTGCATATTTTACGTGGTTTGGGGCTTTCAATAAGTGCCGTTCTAACTTACGAACAAGAACCACAACATTGATACTAGTATTGTTAATCACCCATTGTAAATTGGATCTTAACTATGCTAGGAGAAACAGGCACCCGCAAAGCCACTTATGCAATACAAGTTGCATGTCAAGCGTGGAGCAAGTCTCATGAACGATGTCATGTAAGGTTAGCCCGGGCCGCTTCATCCCAACATACCGCAAGATGCAAAGTACACAAGAAGCAATCAACAATAAAAGCATCAACGCCCACAATGACCATTGTGTTCTACTCGTGCAACAGATCTACATATAGACACGGCTCTGATACCACTGTAGGGTTTCGTAGCATGGAAAACAAAAAATTTCTATCGCATACAAACAAACAAGCCAAGATCTATCTACTAGATTGTAGCAACGAGTCGATGGAATAACTTACCCTCGAAGATTCCAAAGCGGTTAACGAGAGCAGATTCTCGTGGGTGATGTAGTCGTACTCTTTCCGATCTCAAGATCGCGTAGACGATCCTTCCGGCGCTGCGTTCCGGCAGCGCTCCCGCAGTCGGTCACACGTTCGGTACTCGACGAAGACCTTCCTCTCCCTTGTTCCAGCAGGCAGTGGAGGTTGTAGCACTCTCCTCGCGATTCCGGCAGCACAACGGCGTGGTACCGGAAGTAGAGGGGAGATCTCGCAGGGCTTCGCCTTAAGCCGGAGCGAGTATGGTGGAGTATGAGAGAGGCTTTAGTGGTCTAGGATTTAGACACACCAATTAGAAGGCTTTAAACCGAAGGCTAGGGCAATTAGAAGCTCTAAACCAAAACGGCTCTAAACCGGAGGCTGTGGCTAGGGTTTAGATTTAGAGGATAGAAACTTGTGTGTCTAGAGGAGGAGGCCCTGCCCCTCCTTTTATGGGTGGAGAGGGCCGGCGGCCAAGGGGAGGGAGGGGAGTCCCTCCCCAACTCGGCCTAGGTGGTGCGCCGGCTTGGAGAGGAGGGACTCCTCCCCAAAGTCGGTTTCAACCTCCTCTTGCTTGTTTCCCACAGTTTCCTGTTTTAGCCGTTTGACTTTCAAACTGGCCATTTGACTTTTCAGTTTTAGGATTCAATTTAATCCTTTATTTGGAACAGCGAGAACACTTAGTACATGATGCAATCATTCCAATATGTAATGACACATTCATGTACCCCTCCCCCCCGGAGTGCCGGACATTCCGGAACCTTCTAGAACATTCCCGATGAAATCACCGGAATTATTCCCGAACTCCAAAACGGGACTTTCCTTATATGAATCTTATTCTCCGGACCATTCCGGATCACCTCGTGATATCCCGGATCCCATCCGAGACTCTGAACAACATTCGGTCTCTTTCTCATAATACCATAACTACTCAAACAACGTTGAATCCTTAAGTGTGTCTCCCTACGGTTCGTGAATTATGCGGACATGATCGAGACACTTCTCCGAACAATAACCAACAGAGGAATCTGGAAATTCATATGGCTCCCACATATTTCTACGATTACTTTGTGATCGAATGAACCACTTACATACGATACCAATTTCCCTTTGTCTCACGATAGTTTACTTATCCGAGGTCATGATCGTCGGTATCTCTGCATACCTAGTTCAACCTCGTTACCGATAAGTACTCTTTTCGCGTTCCCGTGATATGTGATCCCTTGTGAGCCAGTCACATGCTTGCAAGCTAATTGGGTGACATTCCACCGAGAGGGCCCAGAGTATATCTATCCGTCATATGGATGGACAAATCCCACTCTTGATCCATGTGTTTCAACCAATACTTTCTGAACACTCAATGCCACCTTTATAGCCACCCTGTTACGGTGTGGTGTTTGATGACATCAAAGCATCCATCCGGAAAAGGTGATATGCATGATCTCATGGTCGAAGGAATTAGGTTACTATGTATCAGAAAGCATATAGCAATTGAACTATTGAAATGACTTGATCTTTATGCTACGCTTATCTATAGGAGTATGTCCATCACATCATTCTCCTAATGATATGACCCTGTTGTTAATAACATCTCTATGTTCATGATCAGGAAACCATGATCATATATTAACCAACAAGCTAGTTTAACAAGAGGCTTTACTAGGGACTCTTATTTTAGTTTACAAATCACACAAGTATTAATGTTTCCGGTTAATACAATTATAGCATGGTATGTAAACATTTATCATAAGTGTGAAGATATGATAATAACCACTTTATTATTGCCTCTTGGGCATATCTCCAACAATAAAGAGGGAACTTGTAACTCCATGAAGTTTATATTTTGTGTTAGAGAAACGTCTGGGCCGCTAGCCTAAGCCATGCCTAATCATGGTGGAAACTTGCAGCATCACCATAGTGAGCTATTTATGAAGCATCCTCAATAAAAAACTATGCATATAGTAAATAAAAAGATCGCTGAGACGCTCATTGTCTGCTTGCCTTGTCATTTTGGTTATGGGATAGCTCCTGTACCATGTGCAAGGGGTACCCTGTTGGTGGTTCTCTATGATATGCAAATACTTACAGTGACAAGAACTTACAGGTGACTGAAGTTGAGTAGCATGAGGAGTAGCCCTCGTATTCAAGGGACTTGGGATTGCCAACTTATACTTTGTCAATCATATACTCCATGTTTGTTCACTTTAACCTTAATCACTTCAAGATGCTTATAATAGGGGCAATGAGGGCTGAAAGCTAACAAATACCATAATTTTTGGAAGCTCTTTTTGAAACTTGAAATCCATGCTTCCCTTTGTGAAGGGCCTTTCTTACACCATTATTTGAGTCTCCACCTTCTACCTTTAGGCACCATTAAGAGAGCATAGTTGTCATTCTGTGTGCAGTGTCCCAAAGCTTATTGATTGATGCATATTGTGATATTACTTGTTCTTGTGCTATTTGTTTCTAGTCACCCTTGTGAATTTTGAAGGTGTCCTATGCATCTATTTGCTACTCGATGAGGGACAAGCTGATTGCCACTATGCTATGTTTTCTGTATGTGAAACAAACAAACATTTTTCAATGCATGTTATTCATGATCTTTGTTTGTAGCCTTTCATGTTGTATGCATAGTTACTATGTCATATTATTAGAACTCCATTTTCATGCACATGTTTAGAGTTCTTTGATCCCAGCTTTCAATGCTTGCAAATGGTTTGATTTTGGTTCTGATAGTGCATCTTACCTCAAAAATTATTCTTTTTATCACTTACCTACTCGAGGACGAGCAGGAGTTAAGCTTGGGGATGCTTGATACGTCAGAAACGTATCTATAATTTTTTATGCTCCATGCTTGTTTAGTATCTACTTTGCTTTGCTTTGTCTACACTTTGAGGTGTTTTTATATATTTTCTGGAACTAACCTATTAACAAGTTGCCACAGTGCCAGTTGCCTGTTTTCTTCTGTTTTTTGTTTTAGAAAGGCAGAAAATCAATATTCCCGGAATTAGACGGGACAAAAGCCAAAGTCAATATTTTATCGTGAGGGACACGAATCCAGAAGACAAGACGGAGAAGCAAACCAGGGCGGCCAAAATCCCCCTAGGCGTGGCAAGGGGTGGGCCCACGCCTGGTCAGGGTGTGGCCCCCCTGGTTGCCTCCCGGCCTCGCCTCTTCGTCTATAAGAAGCCCCCGATACAGAAACCCTAAGTACCCGATCAAAACTCCACGAAACCTTCTGTAGCCGCCATCACCGTCGTCCCTAGATCGAGAGGATCTGAAGTTCTTCTCGGCACCCTGCCGGAGGGGAGATCATCCCAGAGGCCTTCTCTCCGGTATGATGCATGAGTAGTTCCACCTTGGACTATGGGTCCATATAGTAGCTAGATGGTTGTATCTCCTCCTTGTGCTTTCATGTATAGATCTTGTGAGCTCCGTTCGTGATCAAGATCTAATCTATTTGTAATCATGCATGTTGTGTTTGCGGGGATCCGATGGATATTGAGATTACTATGTCAGATTGATTAATGGTTTTGTCTTTATAATTCTATCATATCTGTGTTGTTTGTGATCTTGCATGCTCTCCGTTGTTAGTAGCTATCTTGGCCGAGTAGTTGCTAGTGACTCCAAGAGGGGGTATTTATGCTCGATAGTGGGTTCATGCCTCTAGTTTCTAAAGGAAGTGACAGAAATCTCTTCGGTTGTAGATGTGTTGCTGCTACTAGGGAGAAAACAACGGTCACTTCTTCATGGAACAAGTTGATTGTTTACCTTACACACTTTGCTTAAAGCAGTTGTCTGTTGCTTGCAACTTAATACTAGAGGGGATTCGGATGATAACCTGAAGATGGACTTCTAGTACTAGATGCAGTTGGATGGCGGTCTATATATATTGTTGTATTGCTCAATCGAATTGCATAGGATCTTTTTGTCTGGTATTGCATTATTATGCCTTGCTTAGTTCCTGTCAATTGCCGTGTTATAATTTGTTTATCCTTCATACCATGTTGTTTATCTAAGGAGATCACCTCTAGTAAACTATGGACCCCGGTCCAATCTTTACCATTGATACATCTTCCACTGTTACTGTTTACTTGCTGCAAACCATCATTACCTTCCCCACCATACGTTTAATCCTTTGTTACAGCAAACCGGTGAGCTTGACAACCCCACTGATTCGTTGGGGCAAAGTCTTGAGTTTATGTTGTGCATGTCTCCACACTGTTTGCAGCATCTTTGGGACGTTTCTTCCTCCTACTGGTTCGATAACCTTGATTTCTTACTAAGGGAAACTTGACCACTGAGCTGCATCATATCTTCCTTTTGGGGTATCCCAACGAAGTGCTGCTGCACTCACCAGATACCTAGCAAAGACATAATTTTGCGGTGTGTTTTGGCAAACGTCTAAAAATAACGGTGTTCTATAGCAATTTTTTCCTAAATAGAAAAATAAAAATTCCATTTCGTCAAACGTGTTGAAGGCGGGCGATGGTACGAACGTCATCTACAACTCGTCGGCCATGGGACGGCGGCAGGTGAGAGGTCATGTTGAGCAGCAGCGGCGTTCCCGGCCACATGCGGGTTCAGCGACCGCAAACTTTTACTTCTTTTTAGTCGGCAGCCATATCATCATTTTGTCAAGGTAGCATAAATAATACATCTTATGATAACAGCGGCATAGGACAGCCGTTGGAGGTTATTGAACACTTGGCTGTTTTAGAAGTGTGACATGCACTTTGATTGATATAGTATCGACCTTTTCTTAATTGAGAAAATGATTTCGATAAGCAGATGGAGTATTAACCAAAAATAGGAGCACATACTGAGTCAACTCAGGTCATTAATTGAGATCGGTCAACTCAGGTCATAAAGACTCCTACGCTACTCCGAGTAGATTACGATCCGTAGTCATGGAAGCACAAACATGGAAAGTATTAATTTGAGGGAAGGGGATTAATATGCTCGACCTGATTACGATCGAATCGCCTGCGCTCGACATCTTTCTCTCCGATCCGATCAGATGGAGCCAATCGCCGAGATGGTGCCACCCCCCTCGAGGCTGTGGGCCGCTCTCCCGCCGGACCTGGTCGGTGAGATCTCCGTCCGCCTGCGCGACGACGCCGACTTCGTCCGCTTTCACGCCGTTTGCGGGCCGTGGCGCGAAGCGGCGCCGTCACGAGCAGCGAACCGCCCCAGGTTTCTGCCATGGCCGCTCGCGTCGTGCAATGACCTCCTCTTGCACCTGCCCCTCAACTTCGGACGCATCTCCTCGCCGTGGCCGCCATCGAGGCACGGCCGTGGCCGCGAGCATGGTGTCCTCCTGCGCCGCGTATCGTCTAGCGCCGACAAGAACTGGGTGGCCAGTGCGGATGGCACGGCCGCCTGGTTTCTAAGGGTGCGTGCTGCCGAGACAACAATGGTCGATCTTCTCACCGGAGCCATCTCCGTGTTGCCTCGGTTCCCGCAGAACGGTTTCAGTGAGAGTAAGATCAAGATGCGGATGGAGAAGTCCCGTGGCATCGTCTACAGCGACGGCACCATCTTCCTGTACAACGTTGAAGGGGGCACTTTCACGGCAGCCGTCCTGCGGCCCGGTGATGTGGCGTGGACTATCGCCGAAAAGAGCCCCTGTTTTGTCGAAAGCGACCATATGAGCGCTGCATATCATGACGGCAAGATCCTAGTGTTAATGTACTGGCAATACTGTTTTGTGCTTACGCCGGACTTCATGGGCAATGGCGGCGCAGGCGGAGGAATGGTCGAGACGATGAATGTTGCAGGGGATGGAATGAAACACGAGGGCTGCTACATCTTCAAGTCAGGGAATGAGCTAATGTGGGCAACCGTCATGTCAAAACGGAACCGGAATAACTCCGGTTGCGCCGCCGGGTACCACCCGTCGAGCACTCCGTCGGTGACATTGCGAGCTCTGGTAGGGGTGAGCGGCGGCGGCGAAATGCGTTGGGTGGGGAGGGACGTCCAGAGCTTGAGGGACCGCGTCCTGTTCCTTGGGTCACCGGCAAGCTTCACCGTCAACGCCGCTCATTTGGGTGTCCGCGGCGGGTGCGCCTACTTTGTCTTCGAGAGATGTGTGTTCAGATACGACCTCATCAATGGCGTGGCGGAACTCATGGGGCGGGCGCGTTCCGGATGGGGTTCCGACAAG
This sequence comes from Avena sativa, assembly GCA_916181665.1. Taxonomy (NCBI): domain Eukaryota; kingdom Viridiplantae; phylum Streptophyta; class Magnoliopsida; order Poales; family Poaceae; genus Avena; species Avena sativa. The sequence goes on along the minus strand of OV702285.1, from coordinate 34,620,494 downwards.
GCGCACGTCTGGCTCTACCCCCATCTAGCCATTGCTCCAATCCAAGAAATCAAGGAAAGACTCGAGGCTCTAAGAAATAAAAGCAAAAGTAATAAATAATTGAGAAAAATTGCTAGAAGACACCGTTATTTTTCGGCGTTTGCTAAAACACACCGTTGGAATGTGGCTTTGCCCAGTACTATTATTATTTCGTGACAATTTGCTAGAACATACTGTACTGCCCAAAACGGAAAGTTTGACGTTTTAGATTACCTTTTTACCTTGTTGCAAATATGTCTAGAATTTTAATTGAAATACAAGATGTTTCAGATAGTTTTTTCCCAATTCCCTCGTTGATTTTTTTCTTAACCACGATGCTGCATGCTGCAATGGATGGTGACTTGGCCTGGATGTTCCAAATTGATGTGAACTTACGTATAGTTTCTAATTCAGGTTCGGTATATGCATATGCTGGATTTGGTGAATTTGAATTAGAGAAAAAAGTGTTCAAATCGGACATATGATGGTCATCCCAATAAAATTAGTCAAACTTTCCATTTGCGGCATGCAGTGTGTCCTGGCAAATGTGCCACGAAATTATAATGGTACTCAGCAAAGACACATTCCAGCGGTATGTTTTGGCAAACGCCAAAAAATAACAGTGTCCTCTAGCAAATTTTCCCTAAATAATTAGGCCAACAGGCGAGCTTGGTCTCCCTAATTGCATCTCGTGGACAGCATGGACGCCGCCAGAATTACCGTGTAGCTTGGTGTCTGAAGTATCATATATACTCCTTCCGTTTTAAAATATAAGATGTTTTTAATTTTATAAAGAAAATGTACTCCTTGCGTTCTAAATAGATGTCTTAGTTTTTTAAATATTAGATGAATCTATATACTAAAATTGTCTAGATTCACACTAGGAAGACCCCAGCGGCGCTCCTAAAGCTTGATATCACCAAGGCGTTCGATATGGTGGATTGGGCTTTCCTTTTGGAGGTCCTGAGAAAGTTGATGTTCAGGAAGAACCTGATTCTCAGGAGTCGCTAATACTAGATGACTCTGAGCCACCGGTTTCCTCTGATGATGTAGCCGAAGTTGGCCCTCAGCTGCAACCGAATCTTGAGCTAAACCTGCAGTTGGCGGTTGGTCCAATTGATGGACAGGGTCCTGGTCCTGCTTTCTTCGATTTTCTTCAGGTTGGTCGTGTTCTAGTCAATGGGCCTATGATTCCACCGGATATATTGTGGCGCAAGATGTTTGATAGTATGATGCCGATGATCCTATCGAGGAAGCTGTCGTTAGGACTCCAATGCTCTCCTTTTGAATTGCTGAAATTGAAGCGGTCCTGGGTGGATGCGTTTGATTCAGACAAAGCTTGGATATTTGCTCCAATGACACCACAAACTATTAGAGTGACAACTAAATCCAAGCGCAGATAGGATGTGACCTCTATTTCTTTCGAGCCACTGATGTCTGATGTTACAAGTGACAGTCTGCCGATGTTTGCTGCAACACCAGAGACTGCCAACAAGAAGCATCTGTCTAGAGGAAAACGTCAGATTGTGCAACCTATGGATCGCCGTTTCACTAGAAGCTGTCTCAAAAAGGATGGAATGAGGCCTAAACCAATCTTGGAGGTGGTTTCACGCCCCAAAAAGAAGTGCAGGGCGACACCTCTCGTGGCAGGTTTTTGTACAGGTGACAATGGAAAAAACGAACACATGGAACCCAACGAGATACCTGAGACACCGGTAAGGCTGATGCAAGCAGTGGGACTCCAGTTGGGTATTGACCCGGTGAAATTGTCTTTGGATGAGCTTGAAGCTGGTCCAGCAGGAAAGCTTTCAGAAGGTAAAAATGATAAGTGAAATCTGCTTGGTGTCTAGGCCTTCCTGTTTAATTGGCGTCTCTGGTTCTTCTGGGGTCTCTTGTTTACTGCAGTTGGGATTTGGGGTGATTGCATGTTTAGGTGGTATTGGTTTTGTTACTAGTGTCAGTCTCTGTTTTGTGATCAGTCTGATCGAATCCTGGAACTATGTCTATGGATTTTCTGAGTTTATCTTTGCACTGTTTCTCAATGTGTCGAATTACTTGAAGAAAGTGGTGTGTGCTTTGTTGGAATGTGCGTGGGCTCAATGCTGATATAAGGCAGAAAGAAGTGTTTAATAAAATTAATAAAAGTGAATGCGATGTGATCTGTATGCAAGAGACAAAATGTGAATCTTTCGACTAGCAGTTTATTAGGAAATTCTGTCCAAAAAGGTTTGACAACTTTGCTTTTTCACCTTCGGTTGGGGCTTCAGGAGGTAACATTGTGCTGTGAAATTTGGCTATATTTAATGGGATTTTGGTTGAAACTCAGAGATTTGGGTTGCGCGTCCAATTCACTTCTGTGCATAATTCTGAAAGTTGGATGTTGACTTGTGTGTATGGTCCCTGTGCTGGACAAGAACGTGATAGCTTTGTGTCCTGGCTTTATAATTTACAGATTCCCGCTAATGAAAATTGGTTGTTACTAGGTGACTTTAACTTCATCAGATCACAGGCTAATCGTAACAAAACTGGGGGAAATGTGAATGATATGTTCTTATTCAACGAAATAATTGGTCATTTGGGCCTACTTGAGTTACCACTTAGAGGACGAACATTGATACAAAAATACCTAAAGCAAAGTTATTTAGATTTGAGAACTTTTGGGTGGATCTTCCTAGGTCTATTGATTGTGTCAGTTCCTCTTGGCAAATTCAGTCCAAGAAAATGCATTGTTCTGCTGTCATAGTGGACAAACTGAAATCTCTTAGGTTTAATCTCCGAAAGTGTCATACTAGTCTTGCTAAATTAAAGACTCGCATTCAGGGATGCAATAATGTCATTATGATCGTGGATACTATTGAGGAACATAGACCTCTCTTTCGGACTGAGTTCAATTTCAGGAAGATCGTGAAACTTCACCTAGATGATTTATTACTCGCTGAGTGTAACTACTTAAAAAAGAGGTGCACTATCAGATGGATTAAGCAAGGAGAAGATAACACTAAATTTTTCCACACCATGGCTTTGGAAAGGTTTCGTAGAAATAATATTGCAATGCTAAGAGATGGAAATGGCGCTGAATTCTCTGATCATGAATCGATGGCAGGTCTTCTATGGAGTAGTTTCAAGGATAAATTGGGTCGTACAGATGGTATCTCCATGCAGTTTGACTTGGCTACACTGCTATCTAGGGTTGATGATTTACAGGACTTGACTAACCCTTTTTCTAAAAAAGAAATGGATGAAGTGGTCGCGGCTATGCCAACAGATCGTGCTCCTGGGCCCGATGGGTTTAACGGTCTCTTTGTAAAGAAATGTTGGAATATTGTTAAAGGGAATTTTTACAGGCTTGCATATGATTTCCATGCCGGTGAGCTGAAGTTGGAAAATATTAGTGGTTCTTACATTACCTGGTGCCTAAAAAGCACACGCCCCTGGAGGTTAACGATTTTCGTCCGATATCGTTGAATAATATTTGTTTAAAATTCATCACAAAGTTGGTGGCTAATAGACTACAAGAGACAATATTGGATTGAATTCATAAGAATCAATATGGGTTTCTTCGTTTAAGATCTATACAAGATTGTCTTTCATGGTCCTTTGAATATATCTTCCTGTGTTAGGCTTCCAAGAAACCCATTATTATTCTTAAGTTGGATTTTGCAAAAGCATTTGACACTATTGAGCATGAGGCCATTCTAGAGATTTTGAAACATAAAGGGTTTAATCAGACGTGGATTGGGTGGGTGAGAGCAATTCTTTCTTCTGGAACCTCGGCTGTGCTTCTCAACGGCATTCCTGGCAAGCAATTTGCTTGCAAGCGTGGAGTTCGTTAGGGTGATCCTTTATCACCATTGCTTTACACTATTGGAACAGATCTTTTACAGTCTGCGGTAAATGATCTGGCCAGGGTGGGTGAGATTTGTAGATCTATAAACATGATTGATGAGGACTTTCCAATTATTCAGTACGCGGATGATACACTGATGTCATGCCGGCAGATATGGTTCAATTGAGGGTACTAAAACGTCTGCTTCATAGCTTGTCACTTTCTATAGGCTTAAAGATAAACTATAACAAGTCACAAATGATCCCAATAAATGTGCCAAATGATTTGATCAAGGAGCTCTCTGAGGATTTTGGGTGCCAGATTGCTTCGATGCCATTCACATATTTAGGCCTCCCGTTGGGCACCACTAGACCAACTATTGCTGAGCTCACACCCTTGGTCTGCCGACTAGAGAGAAAGTTGAGTTCTAGCTCAAGTTTCCTGTCACGGGATGCACGGTTACAGTTGATTAAATTCATCCCTTGCCTCTATGCCTCTTCATTTTTTATGTTCTCTTCAGCTGCCCAAGGGGCTAACAATTCAGTTAGATAGGATTCTTCGACAATATCTCTGGCAAAGAAAGCAAGATGAACCCTCGCCTTCTCTTGCGGTGTGGGATATTGTTTGCTTGCCAAAGGATCGGGGGGACTTGGAGTGGTTGATTTCCAGAAAAAAATGCAGCATTACTTATCAAGTTCCTAGATAAATTTTATAACAGCAAGGATATTCCTTGGGTTCGGCTAATCAAAAGTTCTTACTACTCTGATAAAGTGCCCCATGCAGAGAATATGTGTGGATCCTTTTGGTGGAGGGATGTGCTGAAGCAAGTGGATAATTTTCGGGCTGTTGCTACAATTAGTTTGGATCGTGGGGACACATTTCTGTTTTGGTTGGACAATTGGGGCTTACAAGGAAGCAGGCTACCCCTTAAGGAAATGTTCTCCAAGTTATTTTCTTATATGCTGAATGAAAATTTGTCTGCAGCTCATGTGTACTTAGTTCAGGATATGCATTCCCTGTTCTTTCTACCTCTATCAGTGGTGGCATACCAGGAGCTTGAAGAGCTTCAAGGGATCTTGGTGGAAAACCCGATCGCCCCTCAGGATGATGTGTGGACGTATAAATGGGATGATGAGTACTCACCTAGTTTGTTTTATAAACTGATACATGCGCACATAAAAGTACCTGGAGTGTATAAATGGATTTGGCAGTCAGGGTGTATGATGAAGACGAAGGTATTTGCTTGGTTACTACCGAGGGACAGGCTTAACACTAGGGATTTGATTAAAAGAAGGCACTGGAATGTTACTAATGACACTCACTGTGAGCTTTGCCTTCTCATGTGTATGAAGATCAGATTCACTTATTTTTTGAGTGCAATTTCAGCCTGCGCATTTGGAACTACCTTCAAATTTTTTGGCAGCCTCATGATGATCTTCAGTATATTGTTTCCCATGCCAGAAGGTCTTTTAATAAACCTTTCTTCATGGAGGTGCTTATTACCGCATGCTGGAATATCTGGTTGTTAAGAAATGGTAATTTTTTTAATAATGAAAGACCCACATTTGCCAAATGGAAGGGAAAGTTTATTCATAATATGACCTTGCTGCAATATAGGATCAAGGCTAAACACAAATTTGAGCTTTTGTCTTGGATTGATACTTTGCCTTAAGGGTGCTTTGGTTTCAGTTGGATGTATAGGTCTGTATAGTTTGTATGTAGTTTTCTCTCTTTCTTCCTTTGTTCCTCTATTTTGTGTATATTTGTAAACCCTGTTTATTATTTTCAATAAATTGCTGCGGGGCAGTTGCCTCACAGTCTCAGCCGTAAAAAAAGCTGGGTTTCGGGGAGCGGTTGCTCTCTTGTATCTGCGCCCTTATGTCTACGGCCACCACGCGCATCCTGATGAACGGTTGTCCAGGCTCCAAGGTGGAGAACAAGCGAGGCCTCTGGCAAGGGGACCCTCTCTCCCCTCAGTTGTTTATCCTGATCATGGAGGTGTTTCATCTCATGGTCGTCAAAGCGGAGAGTTTGGTCCTCCTCACTAGGCTCGCGGCGACGGGACTCCAACACCGCACCTCTATCTACGCAGATGATGTGGTCACTTTCCTGAGACCGTCCATGGTGGATTTCCAGGTGATCTCTAGGATCATCGAGGACTTTGGGGTTGCATCGGGGCTACAGAACAACTTTGACAAATGCTCAGCAAATCTGATTCGATGTTCGACCGTAGATAGGGACTTGGTCTCCCGGGAGCTGGGTTGCCCTATCACACAGTTCCCTCTACGCTACCTGGGGCTTCCACTCTCCTTGCGGAAACCATCTGCAACGCAACTCCAGTCGCTCGTGGATCAGGTGGCCGCCAGATTGCCATCGTGGAAGGCCTTTATGCTCAAAAGAGGAGGGCGGCTGGAGCTCGTGAAGACCACGCTCTGCGCTATTCCTGTTTTCGCCATGATGTCCCTGGATATTCCGATTGAGACCATCATGGCGATTGAGAAGATCATTCGTGGATTTCTCTAGAAGGGAAGAAAGGACGTCCATGGGGACCATTGTCTGGTGGCATGGGACAAGGTGTGCATGGGACTCAGGGCGAGATGGCTGTGGTTGCGGTGGGTGGAGTTGGATAGGCCCTGGCATGATCTCAGTATCCGAGTACCAGCTTTTGCCGAGCATATTTTCGACGCGGCTACGACGTCGGTGCTCATTTGGGACCGATATCTAGCTATATTCTATACTGTCCAGAATATAAACTTTGAATTATAGTATATTAATCATTCGAAATATCATTTCAGGGACCATAGAGAGAATTATATACTTATATATCTAAAAATCCCGTCTAAGATTTAACTTGCTGCTGCATAGCGACATCGTAGCAGTATTCAAGGGCGAACCCAAGAACTATTCAAACCCTGAAAAAATAGTGTATTACAAATACTATTAACACTATTTTTTAATCAAATTGCCATCAAATTAGACTTGCCGGCCAGAAGCCTGGGCACGTGCCAAGGCTGAGGGATGGTTGGGTCGCCTATGGCAGTATCTGAAAAACTCAAGGCTCCAAGAAAAATGAAGCAAAAGTAATACTGCCACGTTTCCAAAATGTAAGCATTTTAAACTGCTCAAAGACTTATAGTGAAATGGTAAATAATTTAGTATGAGGTGCGGTAGGTATTTGCTCTTATGGCCGGAGCTTCCGCCTCCGGCAAGAAAACCTAGCCTCCACCTCTTCCTATATTTGTTTCCCCTCCTCTGGCCGACTTTGTCGGTAACAGAGAGGTAGGGAACCCTATCTATGAGTTGTGTTTTAATAAAAGTAGTGTTTTTCATAGATTAGGCTAGAGTGTTGGTAGTCGTCTCCTTTGACCTCCACCTTAATGGAGATATCATCGTCTACAATAAGTGATCCGTGGTTCTTTATTCGGTGACTAGATCTTTTTCCAGCGTCAATGACGGTATTGGAAGATTAAATTTCTCTATGTATGTGCCTTTAGATCTTGCTTCGCTGAATCTATTTTATATATTTCATTCATGGTTGTCGCAAGGAGGATTATCCTCGTGATTTTAGTACTGGATGGTATATCCTCGACAATGGTCATTCGTACTCTTGACTCTCCAGTAGCGTCGACAAAGTTGTTCTGTTGTTTTCCCCTAAAATATTGATATTGATACTCTTGATATGTTGGTTGACTACTCTAATGGTTGTGTGTCTACACATAGCCTTGGCACTGCTGTTCAAATTATAATTATGGGATAACCTTCATTAGTATTTACGGGTCTATGATTTGGTATCTATATTATTTGTCTCAAGATTGCAAGAGTTTGAAGAACTGAATGTTTTGCTTTCTTTTAGAGTTCTTTGTGTAATCACTAAAGATAGCTCTTAGATCATGTACTGTTCATTATTTATAATATAACATAATATTGATGGTCAAAAGTATTGTCCCCTCGGTCGTAAAAAAGACGTCAAAGATTAGTCTAGATTCGTATGTATCTGAATAGCATATCCAAGCCACTAAATCTATTTGAAATATACAAATCTACGCAAATTCAAGTTACTTGTTTCGGGACGGCGGGGTACTATTTTACGAACGTGCATTCCATGTGTAGTATAGCGGACCAAAGGAGGACGCGGATAAAGGGCCAGATGCATGTCCCGAATGAACCGAACCTTGGGTATGTTTGGTTCAGTACCCAAGCTAGCCCCGCCAAAAAATTGGTAGCCTAGCATATTTTGCTTTATATTTGGTTTGTTGTCTAAGATTTGGTTGCCAATGAATTTTTTCCTACTCCCTCTCACAGATTCTTGCCAAATAATTGGTCAAATGCCAAAAAAGCCAAATTTTTGACAAATATTTGGTAGGCCTAGCCAGGGAATGAACCAAACATGCCCCGTGAGCCCACGGGCGCTCCGTTGGAATCGGATCTGAAAAACATCTTCTCCCTCCCCTCCCCGGCTCCCCCCTCTGGGGCTCGCGCGCGCGCCCGCGTCGCTTGTCCCTGTTGGTCCCACATGCCAGCCACGGCCCCGAATGAAACTCCAGGCCTCCGCCTCATTCCCTCCCGAGGAAATTGCATCTAACACCAGTTGTTGGGGAAGATGTTGCAGAGAACCACAACACTGACTTTTTTTTGCGCAAAACACCAACATTTGCCGTAATAGTTGCAGAGAACACAAAAATAGTTGTTAACGGGACTGATAGCCAATTAGTAAAGTTGGGCCCACCGTACAGGGGCTGAATTGCAAAACTGGCAAGACAATAATCCCCAAGTTCTCCGTTGCCGACCGCAGACTCTAGAGCGCCGGCCGCCGTGTGAAACTACGTCGGAGGGCGCTACGCACAGACAACCAGCCGCCGGCCACCGCCCCCACACATCCAGTGAGCCTGCGACAGGGCAGGACTAGTAAAGCGCTGTGAAATTCGCCACCAGCAGAACTATCCAGTAAGACTCGGCAACAGCTAATAACAGGCGCGTCATGACCCTGATCGAAAGATCTCGCGAATCAGGCTAGCTCGTTTTGTACTTTTGTTAGATTTCTTTCAGTCTTCGACTCTTCTCTTACTTTTTCCTTTTTTTTCTCCCTTTTCGTTCTTGCTCATTTGAGCGCTCTGTACCCACTTCTTGTTCATCTGTACTTTTCCGCTGAGCTCAATGAAAGGCAGCCAAGCGCAACCTTCGTCAAAAAATCACCATGTGCTTTGATGGCCCTCCAGGGAGTTGTCGATGACAGCGGAAAGAGGCACAGATACGCAGCGCTCGAGGTCGCACGACCGGCGGCGCGGCCTGGCCATCCTCGACTTCAGCGGTGTCGTCGTCGTGGCCGGCCTCAGCGGGATTATGGATGTGTGTAGTAGGTGGCCGACGACCGGATCTTTTTGGAAGCGCTTCCGGCACAGCTCCACGCTGCGGCGGGCGCTCCGCACACAGTCTCCCGGCCGGCGATGGAGAAGAAATCAGATTATCCCTTTAGCAGTTTTGCAATTCAGCCCATGTAGTGTGGACCCAGCGTTACTAATTGGCTATCAGCATGGTTAACAATTTGTTTTGTGTTTTGTGCAACAATTACATGAAAGGTTGGTGTTCTGTGCAAAAGAAAGTCAGAGTTGTGGTTCTGTGCAAAATCTTCCCCAACAAATGGTGTTACCTGCAATTTCCTCTTCCCTCCCGCGGTTCGAAACGAAAACCCTCGCCCATCCCGTCCCCCACTTCTCTCCCTAGAGCTGCGAGCAGCGGCCGCCGGCGGCGGCGGGAGGGCACAAGCCTAGCGGCGGGACGGCGCGGAACGGCCCGGATTTCTGCACCCAGGAGCCCGGTTCCACCAGGTAAACCCTCGCCATTTCTTCTCGCGCCCCTGTTCGATCCGACCTTACCCCAAAATCGTTTGGTGTCAACCCGACGAACACCGCAACAATCGATTGTCCTCCTCTCCTAAGTAAACGGAATTATTGACAGGTCTGGCCGTGGTGCTGCCTGCGGCCATCGCCGGGAGTTGATTTGTCTCTCCAGTCGCTGACGGGTACTTTAATTTTGGTGTTCCAGTTGCTGAAGGATATTGTTGACCGAGAAATCAAACAACCTAGGCGTGCGTGTGCAGATTTTGCTCCAGGTAAATTGGTGCACTGATGCACACTCGCTCGTTTCCTACACTACCAGACTCTGTATGAAGCATCCATGACCCTCTATTGGATGGCATCTGATTATATTGACCGTGGTGCAGCCTAATAACCTCGAGGATCTGGGATTCAGCTGGTGAGCACCAAGCTTGGTTTGGAAGCACAGTTCACTGGTTCTGATCATGGAAGCCAATTCTTCCGGCGCTGATGTATCTGCCGACCATATCATCGCTGAGTTGCTTGATATGGGATTTGAGTTCGACAAGATCAGCGAGGCGATTGGGATTGTGGGTCCATGTCGTGCTGATGTAGTGGAGTTTATGCTGAATGGTTCTGGTAGTGAACAAAGAAAGCCAGCGGGGGGATTGCAAAGACGCAGTTCTGACAGGAGCACTAGACTGGCTAATCCCAGAGGGAATTTTAAGCAGTCTAGCATTACTGATCATATCGCCTCAACCACTGGCAGTAAAATGGAATCTCGTGGCGGGGAAGCAAGTACCTCATATTCTTGTTTAGCGGCCTCCATCGGCCCTCCAGTGGCTGCTGCTATCTGTTCTAAATCAAAACCTAAACCTCAGACTTTGCTTGAGAATTCAAGAGGCGAGTTTGACCGCACCGACAAAATTAGTGCTGTTTTGCGAAAGCATTTTGGATTCTCCTGTGTGAAGGGTTTCCAAAAGGAAGCCTTGGATGCTTGGTCTGCTCACAAGGACTGTCTTGTCCTAGCGGCAACTGGATCAGGTAATTTATTATTTATGACTATATATTTCCATAATTATTTGTCTTCTTAACTTTCAGGGGCTCTCTGCATTGCTATGCAAAGTTTGTGCCATCCTTTAATAATCTGAATACTGTGAAAATGACCATGTTGGCAGGGAAGTCCCTTTGCTTCCAGATCCCAGCTCTTTTGACTACGAAGATCGTGGTGGTGATCTCACCCTTGATTAGTCTAATGCACGATCAGTGCCTTAAACTTGCAAAACATGGGATATCAGCGTGCTTCCTTGGATCAGGGCAACCAGATAATCGTGTTGAGGGCAAAGCAATGGCTGGCATGTATAAGATTGTTTATGTTTGCCCTGAGACAGTTTTAAGGTAACCATTCTGCTTTTGGAATGCTAAACTCGGTTTATCGGTTGCCGTGCTTAGTTTGGAACTACTGTACATGCAGGCTGATGGAACCGTTGAAGAAGCTTGCAGAAAAGCCAGGAATTGCACTTTTTGCCATTGATGAAGTTCATTGTGTTTCTAAATGGGGTCATGATTTCCGACCTGACTATAGGTCTGCTCTTGTATTTGTTGTCCTATGTTAAAGGTGCAAGTCAGTATTTAGCACTGTTTTCCTAATTACTAGTTTAGTTTGTGGCTTGCACTCCAGTGAGATAATATTTTGTTTGGTACTTACGAACCCAGTAGGCTCTTCTATGTTCTTGCAGTGTTTTACAGCTCTAGTACTTAAGTAAACATCATTTCCCCCCTACAGGAGACTGTCTGTGCTTCGAGAAAATTTCTGTTCCAGAAAATTGAAGTTCTTGGAACATGATATTCCTTTGATGGCATTGACTGCTACTGCAACTTTACATGTACGAGAAGACATTCTCAAGTCCTTGAAAATGTCAGAACATACATTGGTTGTCTTGACATCTTTTTTCCGGCCAAACCTTCGATTTACTGTGAGTAAATCTTTCTTTTTTCATGTTCTGTCCTGAGGATTACATTGTCGTATGCTATGACAGACTGTAGACTTGGAATCCCTCAACCTTTAGTTCCCATTGTTCAGATATTGGGATTTATGATTGATAAGATGCAAATTTCCGATTGCATTGATACTTGATGTTAGTATGATACTTACTTTCTCTATAATTCTTAGTCAGCACAGATGGGCACTTTATAAATTCCAACAGTACTATCTGGTCTCCAAAATTTTCAAGTTTTCATTACTTGGTGTGTAATACATCGTCAGAATTTCTATGTAATTTATGGAAACTATCATGCACTTAAACGAAAAGGGGATGCTAGTTCCCTGGACACCAAATGATTTCCATTAGTCTGCCTAACTTTGTTAAACCCCTGATCAGTCCTTTCTCCCCTAATCCTCTCTATACAGGTTGTTGTGGCTACTATAGCATTCGGCATGGGAATTGATAAATCAAATGTCAGGAGAATTATCCACTACGGTTTACCGCAGGTTAGTTTAGACTTCGGTACTGGTGTATTCCCTTCTGAACACTATTTGCCGCATGAGTGTATGCTTCCGTTTGTGAAAAAAGGATGATTTGTTCTAGTATACACAGAAAAATGTTTTTGCATACTTATTTAATTTATATAAATACCTAGAAGACTCATATACATCCATATACCTGCTCTTATAGTGTCACTATTAGCAGAGCAACACATTTAGAGCTTATATACATTTATTTCTGCATGACAAGCTCGAAATTTACAGTCATAGAAATTATGGGAGTCATCAAATCAGTACACTGCAGTGTGAAAATTGTAGGAGTTGAGTGGTTTGGTCTTGCTGATTGGTTAGCAAACCACACTACTGTAAAAAACGTAGTGCCAGGTTGAATTTAATATCACATAGAAACACTATGCTTTAATTAGTGTCTTTCAAGTTGGGTTAACCTTTCCTTGTGTTTATTCTTTTGTCTGAGTTCTCTTGGCTCTTATTCATCCAGAGTTTGGAAGCGTATTATCAAGAAGCTGGTCGTGCTGGTAGAGATGGAAAGTTGTCAGATTGCAGTGAGTTCTTACACTTCAGATTTTTTTAATGTTGTTTGGCCCGTCCTAGACTTGCAGACGAAAATGATGAATCATATGCTAACTAGAGAGTCATATGTAGGTACAGGACTACAGTTCAACACCTTGGTACTGTTTGTTCCTGTTACAGTTCCACTTGAATATTACCTAGGCCTTTGTGAACATGAGTGACAACGCATCTGTAATTCTGTACAGACAATTTTGGATTTTGGGTTTCTGGAATAAGTAGTACAAGGGTATTATTTTGGAACATGTTTTTCTGTGGTTGAATAGCAGAACTTTATGTCAGTAGATTTTAGTGGACCTTCATGCCAAAAGTTTATCGTATTTTTTTTGTCTAATAAGTACATATTTGACCCAAAGCTGTTGGTATCAGGCACTACCTTTATCCTTAGTTATGAAGCTTTCTACCTGCACAGTTTCACTTGTTTCTTTTACATTGTTTTCTGGCAGCTCTATATTGTAATTTTATGAGAACACCAACACTGCTTCCTAACAAAAGAAGTGACGAACAAACGAGGGCAGCATACAGAATGCTACGGGATTGCTTTCAGTATGTCTCAGAACCATAATTCAAACCCTGGTGATGGCCTAAAACGTATATTAATTCATTACCGTGCAATTAATATTGGTTAATGGGTATGTATATTTTCTATATTGCAGCTATGCTTTGAACACTTCAACATGTAGAGCCAAAATACTAGTAAAGTACTTCGGAGAGGATTTTGGTCCTGACGGATGCCAAATGTACTTTTCTACCTTCTCCATGTATCTTCTCCTCATATGAAATAAACATATGCTTCTTCTAGTTTTGTGGGTATTTAGTAGTTGAATGCATACTATAATATTGAAGCCGTATGCAACCAGATTTACTTGTATCAGGCAGCCATTCTCTTAATGAAAACAAGTTCGACAAACTACTACTTTCCTTGAAAGTGACATGTGTGGTTCAGGCCCAGATGTCAGTGATTAAGCAAAGGTCTATTCGAATTTGCATTTTTTTTGTGTGGCATGAATCAAATTTTCCATTTAACTCTATTTCATCCAGTATTTCTATGAGCATCTCTCTGACCTGCTTTTCACCTTAGGTGTGACATCTGTATTAACGGCCCTCCTCAAATGCATGATTTCAAGGAAGAAGCAGGCGTGTTCATGAATGTGCTCCAAGCTCAAACTGTGAGTATATATAAGTTCGCTTGACCATATGTCCATATCATATTCTAGTGTTAAACCGCTGATAATGTGATGTCTATTACAGTTGTATCCGCTCTCTAATATTTCAGTAGCATATAATGATTTATGTGTTCTGCTTTACCATCTTTAGAAGTTTGTGATTAATTTTCCTTGATAGTTCAAACAAGAGATTCTGCTTTGAAATAAAGGTGTGGTATCACATCCATTTCTATCCACAAGGATATGGCGAACTAATTCAGTACTTGAGGAAGTGTTCTAAGTTGATTGCTCTGGCCTCTGGTGATACATTTTGTTACTAGTTCTATTTTTTTACATTTGCAATAGATGAGAGCATAGATTTGAATAAATTATGCATAATTGACCACATATCTTATACTCCTATTGTATTGTGGTAGTTTTGGGGCCTTTTTTTTCTAAAGTCTCGGTCTTGAATAGAGCAAAAGTGCTTTTGACTTATAAACCTACAGTGTCTACAGGATAACAGAGTTTTTTTTTGTTATTAGTACTGGTTTATAAATTAGCTTGTTGGTGTCATTTTTCAGTTCTGTTGGATAGAAAACTTCCATGCAAGGATTTATTTGCACATACTGTATAGCTAGCGTGCTTACTTAACTTTGGATATACAGACACATGTTACAATCTTGTGATGCAAGGATGCCCACATTTCTCCTTTTTTTTCTTTACATAGTTTACCTACAGTGTGCTTCTCATGTAGGATAAGGATTGAGATAGTTATGGTCTCTGCAATGTAATTTTGCTTTATAGTATGTGGTACTTTGAACATCTGATATTTTTGGTACTTTTGAGTAAATCTGTAACATACATCAGGAACAGGCAACTGAAGGTATGAATTATAACAGTACAGACTGTTATAGATCTGGAAGACGAAATTTTGGGGGCGTACCTGATTTCAGAACGGCGGTCAGTTATATAAGAGAGAAGGTTTGTGTTATAATGCATTTCTCTCATCTATCATTTCTAAATTTTTGGAACTGGGAGCTGTAAACTGAGATTTCTAGTCTTAAGCATTGCTGCAATTCCGCAGCATAATACTTATCTTTTCACTTACCACGTTCATTTCTATGAGTTATAGGCTTCAGTTCTCGAATCTGTTCTCACGGTTAATTTTTAATTCTAGTTTCCTAGGTTTGCCATGACGGACAAGATATGGTGGCAAGGTCTTGCTCGTATTTTAGAAGACATGGGATACATACAGGAAGCAGCTGAAATTGTAAGCAATTTTCTTCAGCAGTAGTAATTTATTGCAGCTGTGGAATATATGCAGTGCTTACATAATTGACATATTCAAATCACAACTGAACTCGTAACATTACTGACGGAAGAAAAATTATCCTTCATCAAGCAACCACAGTAGAATCTCAACTTCTCAAGCTAGAACATGACCTTATGATATGCCAGTAATTTCAGTTCACTTGGGGATCCTGGTCTACCACCTGAAAGCAGTACCACCAATAATATTTCATAGTAATACCGATACAGAGATACCAGAACTTTTACTGACAACGGGTTCACACTAGTACATTAGCGTCAGTATATAACTTCCAGATTAACTGTCAAGTATTACACCATCAGCATGTAATAATGGTTGCCAGGCAATATCATATCAGTGATGCTACCTGGTGCGAAATACACTATTGAAGGTGGACTAAGGGCTAAGAAATATTTCTGTTCTGTAATTTTCCCTTCAGCCCTTCACTACGAAATTCAGGGCCGAGTCATGCTGCATGAATGCTATTCTTGAGTTGCAAGGAATATATATAAATGATAGTGCAGTAATACAAGTAAAAATATTATGCTTTAGCACCCACATTTTTTTTACTTACTGAAAGAGGATATCATCCTGAGCTGTCGCGGCAGCAATACATCACCGTATTTGTTAGACATTTAGTTCCCTTTATCACAACTGATCAATGATCCCTCTTGCAGCCTCGTGTCATAGTCCAGCACCCTGAACCAACAAGAGCGGGATTAAATTTCCTGAGTTCACAACCGGATGAGGAAGGCTTACACGCACACCCTGACGCCGCTATGTTACTGGCGATGAGTAGCCCGAGGTCCGCATCTTCTTCCGCGGAGTGGGGCAGGGGCTGGGCCGATCCCGAGATACGCCGCCAGCGTCTCGCGGGTAAGACGGGAAGAAGGAAGAGGAAGAGGGGTTCTCGGAAGCAGCCCACGGGTTTCACCACCGCGAAGGAGAGACTCTCAGCGATACTCTCCAAGTCAAAGCGAAGAAGGTAACGTGAGGAGTGAGGAGATCACGAGGTGACAGTAACTATTCTTGCGAGCTTGAAAGGAGTAGTTCGGTTTTGGTTGCAGTTTTTTTTCATGGTAGCAGACAGACAAGGCTGAGGCTGCCAAATTTGGCACAATTGTTACTGATACCTGTAATACATGTTCGGAGATCAGTTGCGTTTGTTATTTTCTTTGAGAAGAGTTTGCGAACTTATCACCTTGAGTGGCGCAAATATGCTGCTTTTTTAGTTTCAAGCGTTATTAATCCTGTATGATTCGTGACTAAGGTTACTAAGATATGCAAATGAACACTAGTACTCCCTCAGTTCCACAATATAAGACTTTTTAGCAAGCTGTTTTAGTTTGCTAAAAAGTCTTACATTACAGAACAGAGGTAGTATTTGGCAGAGTTGTGAGATATTCTCTTTGAGAGTCTGAACGGTTGTTAACAAGAATTTCTTCAACTCTGGTAGTATAATCATGTGAATATGATGAAGTACAGGTCCAGCTATTACTATTGCCGACTCCGTGTATATGCTACGGCCGATTCATGCAAACAGCGAGCACGTCTCTGTCGTCTGTTCTCACGTCAAATCCGTAGGGTGTCGTCAACCTACGCTGTCGTCCATTTCCCGGCTCGGTTTCTGGTTCGGTCGACACGTAGGGGCAACCCGGAACTGCCGCTCCGCCATGGACATGGATGGGCAGGGTAAACTCCAACTGTCAGAGACAACGTGGCCGGAGGTGTCTGCGTACTGCGTTCCTACAACGCTGTCGCTGTCGTCCCGTTACCTGAAAAATGTTCCTAGCTCAAGAGGTGTTAACATCTACTGTTACATGTGGCATCAAGCATTGCCCAGTAGGGTAATTCGTTGCCAAATCTGGCGTGGAAATCCTACTGCTTACATGCATTTTGTTACCAATCATTGTCCACATTTTAGACGGCTCCGAGAGAACGACGACTCTGCTTACAGTGGACCAAATAATGGCATTCTTTCTTTACACACGTTCGGATGGGTGCGTACCACGAATATAGTGAGATTCACGGGTTTAGCATCGACCTGTGTCAATTCTTTTAACACGTGATAGGTGTGGTTGCATTTGCCTGTTCCTTGTGACCGCGAGAAAACATTGAACACGAGACTGACTTGGTAAGCCATCAGTGCCACTACTTACTCCCTCCGTTAAGTTAAATTTTCTAAAATTTGACCAATTCTTTTAAAGAACGTGGTCACATTTTATGATAACCTAAATTAGTTGACTTGGTTTGTCTAGATTCAGATGTATCTAGCACTAAAACAAGTATAAATACATCCGAATCTCGATAAATTTGAGCCAAGTAATTTGGGTCCGAGGGAATACCAAAATAATATCACTAGATCCGTTTTGAAGTGAAGTTTCATAATATATTAATTTAATGTCATATAAGTTGCCACTATATACAATAAAGTTGGTTAAATTTTAAAATCTTTGTCTTAACACAATCCTAAAAGTACACAGCGACGAGGTGTGCTTGGTATCCCCTTTAATCTTAAGTTTAGCCTGAATAGTTTCTTTTTGACCCACCCAGATCCATATTCAAGCCTTGTATTACCTCGTAGCGGTATACTCGATAGATCTGGGTATACTCCACGTCCTCAACGGCGGTCCCTCCTGCCCTTATCGTGATCCACGTTTTGCTTGCCGCGTTTTGAATTTGGGTTGTCGCTCCAATCACATCTCCTCGCCGGCGATGACGTTGTTTGAGTCACGGTCCTGGTCAAGGGGTAAGGCGGCTCGGATCGATTATGTCCGGTCGCTACTCACATTCTGTAGTGATCACGTCGATTGGGATCAATCTCTTCATCGCTAGGGTTTCATTGGATCGTCGCTAGGGTTTTTATACCCTATCCATGGTGATTACGTTGGCGCACTTATATGCATACGTCTATGTCTACGCGGGCCATACGGGTTTCGGGTGGGTGGGTTCATATGTGCTTCAGAAATGAAGAAGATGTATCGTGTGATCCTGGCCGTCCACGAGTTTCAGGTTGCCAAAGTTTGGAGAGGGGGAGGGATGCAGGAAAGCAAAAAAAAAAAGATTACCAACGGTATGGTAAGAATTTACGAACTTGGTGGTGGAAAACTCGTTTTCTCAAACTATATTAATTCCGTCCCAAATTAACTAACACGTATTTGTCTAGATCCGTAGACACGTTTCTGCGTCGGTTAATTTGGTGCGTAAGGAATACATCACGTCACACGGATCAACTTTTTCAAACCAATGGGGTAAGATAGGAACTCATCAGATCAGAGGTTTGAGAACGATCGAGATAGGAACATTCCTTTCGGTGATAAAGTCATAAAACACATTGGTAGTCCAGTCCGTTGGAACACGATGCAACGGAGACGGCACACGGCACCAGCAAGCAAGCAAGCAAGCACCGAACCACATGTGCGTTCGGCCGCACAACTTACGTCTCTCCGAGGGCCACGCACCGTCAGCATCTGTACATAATCGCGACTGGTAGAGAGAAAAAAGATAAGCAGAGAGAAAAAAGCTGGACGCGTCGATGATGTTTTCGTGAAGGCAGGCCTGGAAAAGGCGCCTGGCCCACCGCGTCAGTGCCCAAAAGCAGAGAAAAGCAACGGGCGCGGGCAGGGGGGAAGCGGCAGGCTTGTGACGTCACCGGGGGCATTTCGGTAATCGGGCTGCCAAATGATTTGGTCAATCGGATCTGGACGGCAGGGCCCGCCGCCCTATCCTCGCATCATACGCAGCACGCTCTCCTCTTTGCTCTTTTTTTCTCTCTCGGTCTCACAAATTCGTGAACGGATGAACTGACAAGAAAAACAAATGAATTTGTAGTTGAAAATTTTAATTTTTTTAGCGAAACCAAAGAAAATGATATACGGAGTAGCAGGTCTCGTTTAGAACGCGAGAAGATTCCTGCGGTCCATTGGAAATTTAACCTGTTTCGTGTGAGATTCACGTTTGAAGAAAAGGTGAACCAAAAAAAAAAGGAATGAGAAAATAAGCATCATGAGATGATGCGTGCATTGGCAGGAGATGATAGTATGAGATGCAGCGTACCCGAGCCGAGCCGAGCCCAGGCCTGCTGGTCGCTGGCCGCCTGCTGATGCTGCTGTGCTGGCTCCCTGTAGCGCTTTTTGCCGGCCAAGGAAAAATCGCGAGGAGGGGAGGAGGGACCTCCTCATGAAAAGAGTAGATTGCACTGCAGCAGCAGCAGCAGCAGCAGGCCGGGTGACGACTAGTTCAACAGTTCATCATCATCGTCTATGCTGAGGATCTAACCTCGCTTAGGGATTAGGGTTAGCGGATGTGTACGCATGATTCAGACTTTTTGTGGGAGCATAATGGAGTTTTGTTTTATGGGGGGATTTGGATACACGCTCTATGATGCCGTTTTTTTATACAAGGAAAGTGCTGAGCGTCCCGGAGGATTAAACCCCCCCCCCCCCCATCCCCTGGGTCCAGAGCATGACACGTGTCCAGTTAGGCTTCTCCAATCCCGTTTTTGCTTCCATAAAGTATAATACATAAAAATATACGTTTTGTTTGTATCATTTGGAGCAAAAACCGGTTTCCACATAAATCCCGCTTTTGTTTTCATAAAATACAATGAAGCAAAAAAAAATGTTTCGTTTCTTGTTTGAAGCAAAATCTGGTTCCCACATAAATCCCGCTTTTGCATCCATAAAGCACAAATGAAGCAAAAAAAACATTTCGTTTGCAAAAAAAAGGTTCCCACATAAAACCCACTTTTGCTTCGAAACATTACGGTGATTGAAGCAAAAGTTATGAAATATTGTAGCAAAAATTATAGGCCATTGTAGCAAAACCGACCTTGCCGGAGACGTTGTAGCAAAAACTTTAAACTATTTGTAGCAAAACCACAGAATGATTGTAGCAAAAAAATATGTTATTATAGCAAAAATAGGCTTCACCAGAGACACCACCGGAGACCTAGTTACAGAATTTATGTACTATTGTAGCAAAATCACATAAGGTATGTAGCAAAAATATTATACAAAAAATCGCCACCTCGCAGCACCGCCCTCGTCGGAGCTCCGCCTTCTTCCGGTTGGAGCACCACCGACAACTATTGGTAGCACCACCGGTTATCGATTGCAGCAGCAACCGCCGCTCACCGGAGGTCCGCCCTCATCCGCTTGAGGCACAACCGACAACTGCTAGTAGCACCACCGATTGCCGCTGGATGCCGCGGCCATCATCGATCTCGTCCGACACGGAGGAGGGCAAGGCATCGACCTCGCAAGGCGTAGGGTGGTCGGCGGCGGCCCCGGGGGTGTAACATCCCAGCATTAGAGCTTAGAAATAAGCTGAACCCAGATGTGTGCATTACATTCATGCATAGAAAATCCGGATAATTTTCGTGATTTTGAACAAAACTTGTCAAAGTGATTGAAGCTTCTCTCAACTTGATGGAATTGAAGTAGATCATCAAGTTGACTGCGATAAGTTTCAATATGACCTTTGCTAAAACCTTATTTTGGGTAAACATGATTTGATCTAAGGGTAGATCAAATATAATAAAATTAAACCCTAATACATTAGTTAATGATTTATGTTTGATCCTTAGGTGATCATATCATAGTATGCATTACTGTGGCATCCCGCAAAACCACTACTAGAAAATCGCGTTGTTGTTGTGCATTGCATCGTCATCATCATGCATTGTTTGTCTGGAAACTATTTTCGAAACGCCTAGTTTTGTTTTCTAAATAACCCCCGTCTTTATTTCAAATTAAAACATCGGTCTGTTCAGATCTTGTATTTGTCTAACAAGTATTTACAAAAATGTTTTACAAATAAAATTAAAACAATAAAATATTTTTGTCGGGCAGTCCAGTCCGGCCGGTCAGGCCAGAGGCCCAACCGGTCCAGACCATCTGCGACCCAGCCCAACTAAACCCTGCAAGACCCTAGACCAACCTTTTCCCACCCAAACCTAGTCTACCCAGCCACTCCCAGCCCTCCACCTCACCTCCCCAGTCCACTTCACCCCCTGGACCCCCAATTCCCTACCCACCTGCCACCTCACCAATCCTCTCTCTCACCCCCACTCCCCACTCTCTCTCCAGCCCAGCCCCACCCGCAGTACACACACGCACACAGCCAACCCCCCTCTCTCTCTCTTCCCCCTGGCCCCCACTCAGCACACACACACACACCCGCTGCCACCTGGACGCGCGCGGCCCGCACGCCCCACCCCAGGCCCCACTCTCTCCCTGGCCCCACCCCCACCGACGCGCTCCCTCCCCCACGGGATCCTCTCTCTCCCCCACCTTCCTCGCCTCTCTCTGCCTCGCTCCCTCCCCATCCCGCGCCTCCTTCCCCGTCCGCCGGCGACCACCTTCCCCACCAGCGGCGCCGCCACCCTTCCTCCTCGCCGCCGGCAGCCTCCACCTCGTCGCTGCCGTATCCCACCTCGCCTTCCCCTCCTCGGCCCTCTCGCCCCTCCCCCGGCCTGCGTCCACCGCCACCGGCCCGCTCGCCTCCGTCGCGCCTCGACCCCTTCCTTCCCGCCGGCGTCGCCTCCCCGCGTCCCTCTTCCCGCTCCTCTCTGCACCGCGTCGGCGACCCTCGTCTGCGACCGCGTCCGGCCGGTCTCGCCCGTCCTCGCGGGGACCTCCTTCCTCCTCGACCCTGCCGTCACCCTGCAACCCCTTCGTCGGCCGCCGGAGCTCCATCCCGCCACCGCCCGTCGCCATCCGACCCTCGCCTCCGCGCCGCTCGGCCACATCCTCTCTGCCTCGCCTCGGCCTGCACGCCTCTGCAGTGCACCGTCGCCGGCCTCCGTCGTCAGCGCCACATCCCGCACGCCCGCTGCCCCTGTGATCTTTCGAGCGCCGTCGCCCCTGCAAGGCGTCGTCCGGCTCGCCCGGCAACCGACGCCAAGTCCTTCGATCTGGAGACCCTATTCTCGGATGCCAAGTTCGTCACCAAGATCTCCCAAAGTCTGAGTGTCTCGGAGATGGCGCGACCGATGGTTTCCAAGCCCGCCTCGATAGCAAGACGAACCGAAAAACGGCGAAGATGACCCGAAGACCCCGTACCCAAAGGCCTTCGACAAGAAACGCCAAGATCTCCTTCCAGGAGGATGCCAAGTTCGCCTACATGAAGATCAAGACCGATCCCGGCGGAACTGAACCGGACCCCGTCGAATCCCCCAAGATCGTCTCTCGGACGCCAAGTGCTTCGGCCCAGAAAAACCGACGACCCGACCAAGATCCGAAGACCGAACCCTGGCGAGCCAAGTTCTTCGAATCGAAGACCACGGATGCGACAAGATCTCATTCCCGGATGCGAGCCCCGGATCCGAAGACCACCAAGTCCTTCCCGGATGCGAGATCGACCCCAGATCCGGACCCTGAGACCCGACCCCGAACCCCTCGAACCCCAAGCTCGTCCGAACCCTAATGTGTGAACCTTTTCCTGAGCCCCTATTTTATAAATGCTATATATAAACTTGTTGCATATTAAATTGTCATACTCGCATGCATATTGTCATGTGGTTGGGGGCACTATGCCGATTCACCTTATAATTAAATATGGGGCCCATATGCGGGCAAATCTAGTCTTATATTGGCCTCATTTAAATTTGTGTAGCAAACAGGTAACTTATTTTGCCATGTTAGGACAACATTTAAATTGCGGGGTAGTTAAATAACATGAACCATCTAATTAATTGCCGGAACCCCGGTTCCGCTTAATCTTGTCTAATTGCATCGCATCTCCGCCATGCCATACATCATACATGCATCATGCCCGATCTTTTGCCGTTGTATTAAATAGTGCATCCGGTGTTTATTCTAGTGTTTTGGTTCTTCGCGGATAAGGCCGTTGAGTTGATGCGAGTGTTGACCCGATCTTCGATTGAACCTTCGGCAATGTTTTTCAGGCGAGCATCTCCCCCTTTCTACCTATCTTACTTTTATAGTATTTATTCCCTCCTGTTGATCTATTGCTATCTGTGTTGCGATGCTCTAGTTTCCGTACCCGTGAAATCCCTTGCAGCCGTATATTGCCTTGGACACATCCTATTACCTGTTGTTTGGTAGATAGTTGGACTTGCGCGTCGTAGTTGCTTGCTCAAGTGCTGTTGCGTGTCGTCAAGTACCACAGTTGTTGGAGCATTGCCGCATGTTCATTCTTGGAGATGGTCATGGCTTTAATTATCGTTCACTTTAATTATTGTTTAACAACTAAAATTGAAGTAGGTAAGCAGAGGCACAGGTGGGCAATAGATGTTATTTGGTTGTTAACCGTCCACTTGTGTCCCGTAGGACCCCGAGTACTTGATACCTGTTCCTTGAATATTCGCGCTATCCACATACGGGGAATTATGGGACCCCCCTGAGCCAGAGCTTGATTCATTCTTATTTCTTGGGGCCACAAACTAGTTTGAGGTTTTATTTACTATCCTGTACTTATGCCATGCTTTACTGCTTTATTTACGATTGTGCGAGGAGCACACTGTACTGTTTAGGTAAGCGGAGTGTTTTCGCGGTATCGACAAGCCCAGTTTTGGGTTCCCAGTCGTTTACAGCCATTGACGCAAACCTTGAGTCTGTCTCGGAGTCAGCTAGCTTCGTTGCGGGTGTACTCAATGGGGTGGCCCCCTGAAATATTTCTGAATCCTGTGATTGCTTTGTCGTGAAAGCCTCGTTGGGTTTTGATTTGGTTTTTCTGAGGTTGATCGAGTGTGTGTTGCTATTTGTGCACCCCTGCAGGGTAAAACTTTCTGAAAGCCGTGTCCGCGGTTATGGACGACTTGGAGCACAGTATCTCGATCATAGACAACTATAACTAAAGTAGTGCTATAAATTTGACTTTATAATGACTAGTAATCAGCTTCACTATAATGGAATGGCTAAATAAAACTGCCAACAATTGCTTGTTTGGGTTGTCGCTTGCGACCATTGTATCTGACTAGTAAGTATTGCAACTATAACGGAATGGCTAAATAAAAGTACCAACAACTGCCGGGTTTTGGGATATCTCATGCTTATTATATCTGACTAGTAAGTGTCGCAACTACAACGGAATGGTTAACTAAAATTGCCCACTGCTTATTTTTATCAGGATGATTATCTACACTTGACTAGTAATTGCTGCAACGATAACTGAATAAATAAAACTGCCAACTGTGTGAGTTCCTCGGTGGACTTCCTCGTTTGGTCTCGAGGGGGAATACCAGGATGGGTTTGTTGGGTGTTAGAATCAGGTTGGTTCCGGATAGATCTTTCTTATCCCTCTCTGATAGCCGACAGTTATATCGAGTCTCTATAGGGTGTTTAGTGCATGCTGCCGCTGCCGCTTCAGTCCACCATACCTGTGTAGGCGAGGACCGCCGAATTCTAGCCTCGCCGTGTACTGGCCTCAGTACTGACCGCTCTCTCTTTTTCCTTTGCCCTTTGTCGGCACCCCTTTTGTTTAAGCAGGTTTTGAGATCGACGTCGTTAGCAGGGTTACCCTTCCGGCTTGGCCTGGGCAGGGTTATGGACGCCATTGGTTATTCTTCAGGGCTCTTAGCCCCATTTGCATCTTGTCCGTAGTCGGACGCTCTATCATTTTCAAGGTGATTTGGATCTTTGTATATTATATCTGTATTCTTGACTCTTGGAGTCGTGTTGTATAAATATCTGTTCTGTGGGTCCCATCGAGGACTGTTGTGTAATGTTATTACTTCGTTTTCCACCCGCACGAAAGTGCCTGGTGGGCACCTTTGAATCGTTTCTATGCGGGTTTGGCGGGAAGCGCTGAAACTTGCATAGGGTCGATTATGAGGGTGTTACAATTACACAACCCATGAATACCAAATTATAAATATAACTTAAGTAATAAGAATGTAACAACTAATTCTTGATCTATCTTAATCTCATCTACTTATACCATGAGTATCATGGTAATACCTGACTTTAACTCTCTAGTGAGATTGAGTAGGAAAGAAACCAAATTCAAGATCATTCACCATATATATTTCTTTCCATATAAATCCTTATCATCTCTATTGAATCCTATCCTTATATTTGTTGTTCATCAATGTTGAGTAATCAACTATTGATTCACCAATTCTTAACCTATCAATTCTTGACCTATTAACTCTTGTCCTTATTATAGCATTCTCTTTAGGCCTATAAAGAAAGAAGTAAGAAGAGGTAAATAGTAATGCTAGTTTTAGATGTCATCTATATGATGGGAGTGATTGGAGGAAATCAAATCAATATGGTAACAAAGAAGATTACAAGGATGAATTCTGAAGATAAGTTACCAGGAGTAATCCTATTGAATAAAGTAGGAATAGTAAATGAATAATCTCTCTTAGTCAAATAGATACACTGAGAAGATAATTATAATACAATTGTAGTGTTGTATTGATGAAAGCCTTGATTAGCCAACTGGAAACCTAAACCATAAGTGATCAAAGAATTATAATGATCATGCTTTAGTCACCAAGATTGAATGCTTATATCATGTATAAGTGGCATTGGTGGATAGAACATGATTGAACCATAGTATAGATATGTTATTCTAGGTTAGCCATGACAGGTCACATTAATATAATGTGAGGTTGGAGTATTAGTTACTGGAGATAAGTAGAGACAAGATAGTATTGTTAAGATGATGCTAGAGCAACATTGGATTATAGAAGTAGTAGTTTCCTCTTGGGAAATACTAACACCTGAGGTGAAGTAGTATGATGTATACATCTCTTGGAGTAATGTCAGTGGTGAATGATGAAGGAAGAGTATAAATAGAGTTAGAAGTAACTACTTATTGAATTGGAAGTTATCAGTAGTAGAGTAGCTGATATAACCAAGTATGGATATGAGAAGATTATAAAAAAGCTTCAGTGTCAAGCTCATTGGATTTACAAGTGGATTTAGAAGAATAAAAGGTGGATAAGAATATTTTTGTGAAGAAAAGCTCATCATGATTAACACATGATGATGGATAGGAAGTAGTAGTATATTTAGGAAAGGAATTCCTTAATTAGAAGTCTAGAATTATGAAGTATGGAAGATAGGAATCCTTGGAAAACACTAAAACTAAATATATAATCAAGCTTAAACGTCCATATCATCTGTTGGATAAATCATTCTATAGGAATATTTTCCTATAGCAAATCACTTAAGCACATCTCTGTTATTCCTAACTATCATAATTAAATGTGCTTAGGAGTTATCATTATCAAATCCTTTTCATAAGACATTCAAGATAATAACTTTCTATTTTGAAAGGTGATATCATTAAAGATCACAAACATAAAGACAATATGTTTAGCCATTAATCTTTATTCACATCAACAAAAGAAAATAAGTGTATTAAGTACCCTAAACCCTAGGGTAAGCATTTACAAATCAAACCTTAACTCCTATATTAGTTATAATAAAATATATATACCTTGTTATTCCCTAGACTCATGGGAGTAATATTAACCATATTAAATCCTTAGAATATCATGCATCAAATAATAATATGAAATCATTATATATAAAAGTTTCCCTCCAAACTATAAGTTAACTAGAATCAAATTCTATCATTAAATAAAGAAATATCATATAATAAATCCATGCTTTATTATATAAAGTAAATTAATAACAAAGGCCTTACAAAATTTTATAAAGGAAATATATAAAGAAAATAAAGAAATATAACATTATATAATAAAAGTTCACAAAATGAATTTTCATAACTTTATGATGACAACAAGTATTCAGCAAAGAAATTCCATTAAGAAAAGTCAAAACAATTACTTAAATAAAAATCTAGAAAAGAAAACAGAATATAGTAAATATAAAAGAAACAGATTAGCCTAGTTCTAGCCTGAAGCCCATTTCCTCTCTCTCTATCTACTGCTCACGAGCAACTATCAGCATCCCAGTAGCAGCCCAACAATCGTACCGACCTATCTTTCTCTCTGGCTGACTTGTGGTACCGAGGAGGGACTGCGGAGTGAATCATAAAACATGCCAGGGGGTATCCAAAAAATATCACATCGTCGTCTTCCTCCAGCTGGAAGCAGCTCGGTGGCGATGTCGAGGCCGTCCGCCGACGTACTTGCGTCAAGATGCACACCGCCGTCACTGGGAGAGGATAAGGAAGCCACGGCCACGTCCATGCTCATCCTCATCCCTATTTTCCCCTTTGAAACCTTCTCCCTCTCAAAAATTCCTCTCTGGTCGAAACCCTAGCTTCGAGTTGCCACCGTTCTATGCTCCGTCGTGCTCCTTTGATCAAGCACACGGCTTCTCCGTGCTCCCCTGAGCCTCCTTGCCAAAGGAATTGAAGTGGGACGCCTCGAGTCGACGTGGCAACCTCGTCTTCCTGAAGTCCGGCCACCGTCGTCCACCTCGATTCCGGCTACCCCGAGTCTTCTAAAGCCCATCAACAACATGCTGGTGAGCTCGCGGTGCTCTGTCACCCCTCTGTTGCCTTCCTCTCTTCCTCCATCGCGCCTACGTCGTGCACCTCTGTCCGCCGCCGCAGATGCTTGTCGGAGCTAGTGCTCCGGTGACCAAATACGGGCGACGCGGCCACCAATCGAATCGCCTTAGTATCCCGTGTCCGAATCTCCTAACCCCGCAAGCGCGTGTGCGTCCTGTCGCCGGATTCGGGCATCACCTGTGAGGATTGCCATTGCCGAGGTCACGCTGACGTCAGGGGTGAGGTCACCCTTGACCTGGTCAGCCTTTTGACTAGTCCTTGCTGATGTGGCATGTGACGTGGCCACTGACCCACTGGTCAGTGACCTTGCGTAGGTTTATTTTAGGTGTAAAAAAGTTCTGTGTCTGCTTAGTAAATTGATAAAACAATATTAATTCAAATATAAACATTCCAGAAATTGAAATAAAGTAATTAAATCTTGTAAATTCAATATCTTTTGTTTTGTAATTCAGATAAATGTGTATAATATATGAAAATTTGTAGAAAAATCAAATATATAACTTAAAACTATTATCAAACATTATTGTGTTAACAATTTAAATAATCATTATTTAATAAAGATTTTATAAGTAATAAAACTTTGATAATTCATATTTTAACAATGGTAAATGTTAAAAATATAAATAAAATACCAAAAATCTTAGAAAAATAAGAACTATAATACAAATCTATAATCATACCTTATTATTTCACTTTATTAAATATTTGTTATTTATTAAGTATTTATAAAGTAATAAATCTTATAAAAATCATATCCTATTATTTATAAATCACAAAAATAAATGTAATATATCAAAATGATCACAAAAATAATATCTACATTTTTAAAATATAATATTCCACTTTTGATTTAAATAAAAAGTTGAACACTTTAATAACTTGAATTTAAACCTATTTCCTAAGTTGTTAATTCATATAAGGGTAAATAAAATTTACTGATATTTCTAAAATTAGCCAATTGAGTCTAATAAATAGTATTAGTCTTGAATATTGATAATATGAAGTCAAAATGGTTTAACACATTTTAAATACAATTTTATTGAATTATCCTTCAACCATAAATGTAGAATATTTTATAAAAAAATCCTTATCTAATATAAAATCTCTAAGAATAATTTGTAATGAGATAAAACCTATTCCTTTACTTTAACCATAATTTTATAAACAAATCAAAACCCTATAGTGAACCATAAGTAGTTAAGTAATGTCATTTCTCTGATTACCAATTATAACCATTCATTCATAAAAAGATAAATGATTCTATTCCATTATAAAAGCAAGAAACCACTACACCAAATAAAAGTATAACCATTCTTAAGTGACTTTAAGGAACCATTATAAAGTACACAAGGTACAAATAATATAAGCAATATACACTAAGTCCATCTATGTCTTTAAAGTCAGCTTTAGTTTATAATACTTTAAATACTATGCAAAAGATATTGTTATGTGTTTTATAGTTAACTTTGGTCTGTTATAATTAAGTTATAAAGCATCTCAAATCTAAACTATTCCAGCAAGCACAAACAACATCGACCACCTCTGATTAACCACAAGGATTGTTTAAACCTTAATAAAGAAATTTCTTTTTCAAAATTTATTCGTTTTACCACTTCAGTCAACATATAACAATTAATCTTAATCACATTACTTTATACTTTATTTATATACTTAGGATTGATAACACTTAACTTCTTTACAAGTGACATTACTTGTAAGGTACAAATTTAAAGATGAACAATTATAGTATGAGCAATTCTAAGTAGCATTTCACATTTGTATGTGTCTCATTGTGTTATGATATTATAATTACATGTTGTTTTACACAAACTCACAAGCCTTAATAAGAAACATATGTGTGAAACTTATCTAAAAGGACAACACATTCTAAAGTAACCATTCCAGTTTCCAGACCTTAGATCAACGTTATCCCCGGGATTCGAGTTTATCAAATTTCATTACATTACTATGCATAATAGCATCTTGCATCTTTAAACATTAGTCCTTACCGGACCAATGATGTTGATTTCAGATATTGGATCTTTTATATTGTCTCGAAGTCCGTGAGTGCATAATCTTGCAATCACAAAAGGCAAGTTCACACTTGCTCATGTCCTTTGATTATTTTCTGTAAAGTATTTTACAAATCCAGTGTTGTCATCACCTGCATTTGAAAAAGTTCAGAAAACACTATTTTCATAATAATATGATTATAGGTTATTTACCATGAGGTAATAATCTACTATGAAAGTTTTGGTGGTAAAAGAACATATTATCTAGGACTTAACAACCAATGTCACTAGTGATTCTTGCGCCGTATATTACGCGTTAACCATGAGATTTGGAATGGGACGGAGAAGTCAACTGTATCCTTTTCCTCTCGTATGGAGGCAAAACGACCTTAACGTGACGTTGTGATTCCTTGTGCGGATCCAACATATGGGTGGGCACCCTTATTCCCCACACTTTTGGTGTCTAGATTATCTATGGATGATGTTTAGTGGATGGATCATTTAATATGGCACTTGTCAGGGTAACACCAGGTCATACAGTCTTCGGGAACTCATCATGGTTTTAGCCTTCCCGAAAGGGGGCTTAATGGAGGTGAGCCGGCCCCGAAGGATCGTGCAGACATATAAGGTCGCGGAGAGGGCAGTGATTGGCTTGGATCTTAGTCTGAGCCTCACACCAAGGAAGTGTGAACGAACCTGCAATTCGGATGTGCAACAAAGCTAAGATCTCTCATGGATAAAGTAACGCACATCTACAGAGTGTAAGAACTATAACTTGTTACTCCCTGTTCCGAGAAGGAGCTGCGAACGCTGCGGGAAAGGAACTCCATGAAATTTCTGGTAAACCCGTGAAGGCTGACGGACATAGCTTTTCAGAATAAAAGCAACCTTTGAAGAAATGTTTACGAAAACCTGCATCGCCTACGACCTACGGTCTGTGGCTGTAGATATAGTGCATCAAACACTCCTTTTCTAGTGAACTTGCTGAGTACGCTCGTACTCAACGTATCTTCTTAACCCTTGCTAGATTCTGAAGCCAATATAGACGACGTCTACATCAACTTCTACTTGAAGAAGTCTTCATCAACCACTCAATTCTTCAATAAAGTCAAGAAAATCAACATATCCATCAACGTAAGTGAAGATGAAGTTACTGAATAGTTAGGAATATACTCTCTAGCCATAGAACCTATTTTTGTAGTGTATTGCAATAGCAACAACGTCAGACCATTAGTTCAGATACTAGTCTTATTAGTATGATAGTTTTTGATTTGTTTATTTCTGATTATTCTTTATAAGAAGTTTATTTCTCTCTCTTTAACCTAGAGTGTTCTCTGGATCTTGTGTAAAGAGTTGAGTTGTAACCTATAGTCATGTCTTGGACCTGCTGTGTTTCTGGTGTACCACTCTGAGGGATGTAATACTAGTGAACGGTGTTTCATTGGTGTTATGTTAACGACTATAGTGTACTACATCATGTAGTGGTATGCTGGGTCACCGCAGGGGGGCAGGCGGAGAACCTCTAGGTCGGCGGGGACCCAAGGCGCAGGGCGGACGGATTACCTCCAGGTCTTCGACGGCCTGGGGAAAAATGGCGGCGCGGTGGAGGACTCTCTCTGTTTTTCTGGAAGATCTAGGTGCGAGGAGAGGATGCGAGGAATAGATGAGAACGTGGTGGGCCCCATCCTGTCGTTGCCGTTTTAGTGGGATGCGTGGCAAGTCATGGAAGCGGGGGATGCGAAGGGAGCGATCCCCCGGCTGTTTCCAAGCGTATTCCTTTATACAATCGTCGGTGGAGTAATTTTTACGTAGAGGATCTAGAAAGAAAAGAAAATTACAACTTGGTCACTAACTTTTGGACCTAAGACCCTCGAGAAAATTTAAAGAAAAAACAAAATCACAACTTGTCCACTAACTTTTGCACCTAAGACCCTAGAGAAAAATTAAAAAACAATCAACTTTGAACATTCTTCGTGCTCCATCTCCACCTATTCTTGGATGAAGCAATTGAGCACGGTCAACTGCATCGTCACCTAGGGTGCGACGGCGGGAGCATACCGCCTCAGAACCAGAGGGCCTCCAATATGGCACAATGGCCTAGAGGTTAAACAACACCCTTCACTAGCTTGACGACGACAAAGGTAGGGGAAGATTCCCTACAACCTATTAGGTTTAGGATCTTGACGGTATTTGGCAACCGAAGAAGTGATGCTAAGAATAAACTACCAAAGATATGCATCCATGAACTTGCCCGCTATCCTCCTGCTATAGAAGCCACTGCACCAGTCCACTTTCTCCCCTCGCCACCGAGGCCGGCCAGAGAAAGTTTCCCAGCACCGCATCTCTGCATCAAGCGGTTGCACCAAGCCGCGAGTTTGTTGAAGGAGACGGTAGCCTCCCCCTTCACTCCTAGCTTCGACCAGAGAAGCATCAGAGCAAGAAAGAAAAACCCTAATTCACCCAAGATTTGGCTGCCAAGATCCAGAGCTCCTCTCCAACCTACGGGCATGAAGCCCACTACCGGAAGACCGCTGAAGCCCCTAAAACTACTCTGTACACCCCCAGCTCAACCTCCCAAATCCATGCCGAATGACATCGCCGCCGAGGAAGAATGGGGAAGATGCGAGGGCTCGCTCTCGACTCTCAAAAGGAGGGAGAAGGGGAGGGGAAATGAGACTCTTCTATGATGGCATTCAGTTGATGGTTCTTCTTACATTTGTAAAAATTATCTGAACCACCAGTCAATGGGCTCTGACGAGGAGTTATAAAGATACTATTGCGAGCATACAAGTCCTACAGAAAGGTCATTTTCATGAGATTTTGCGCCATTAATTACAAGGCGCCAACTATCTATTCTTTGAATTAGGTTTTTTGTTTTGTTTTCTGAAAGACATAAATGATAAGAAAAAACAAGAGTAGAATTCCTTATATTCTTGAAATATGGAAAACTACATGATTTATACCAAAGAATGTTTGATAGCCACGGAAAACATAGGTATTCATAACCCAGGAGCTGAGTGGACTACAAAATTTTCCACCAAAATATTGTACAAAGGTGACATAAATCAAACAACTTCCGCATGGAAAATAAACCCAAAGATTTGAATCCGCAAAAAATATACAGCGGTGTAATTCCTTTGCAACAAAGGATCCTTGAACTTTTGGGTGTGTAATTCCTTGGCGACTCTGTCAAGATGTGCTCAACACTTCCTTGTTTTACTCTAGACCAACCAAGAAGTGGCCGTTTCTTTCACGAAATTGTCAATTACAGTAGGACACATGATTCATATGCACTTTATTTTCTGGAAGTTAGCGAAAGCTACATCTTCCATGTTTCCCCAGGATGTGAAGCAAAGTACATTCACACATTCAGGGAATGGGAATAGATAGATAGATAGAGACATGGCCATGCCCATGTGAATCTCGGTGTGGAAAGTACTATACATACGGTACATTTTGGGAATACATATTGTATACTCCTAAATCGATGGCCTACAGTGTCACGGGGGGAAGAAAGTTTGGAAGTAGAGACGGGAACTGTAAAACCACAGCGCTCGCTGTCGAAATCCTGACCTGAATAGATACGGTTACTTCACTATTACTGCAGCAAGAATTACTAGTAGTACTTAGTTAGTCCTAATCAGGGTTAAGAAACTGAGCCAATGAGCTATCTCCATCTCCTGGCCTGGTTTGATTCGATTTGATTTGGATCGGGTTTAATGCCTTCATCACTCACGCGGCTCGAAGCGCTTAATTAAGCTAAGCGGGTGGTGGTGACAGCGGCTGGGGACTCGTGCTGCGTGCGTGCCGCGGCACCTATTTTTTCACGGCTCCCCAAGTTTTCCTGGGCAGGTAAACAAGTGCTAGCAGGGACGGCAGTAAAATAATGTTACTGCTGTCATCGGGGCCAGGGTGGGTTACGAGATAAGGACGGGGCATGCTTATCGGTGGATGACAGGTGTTTGGGCCTAGGACTAACCTAGCTCGTGGTAGAGACTAGGAGCACGTAGTAGGTTAATCGGAGTAATACTCTAAATTTGCACATACGTTAATGACCTCATTCCTTTTGCACTTAATGATGCATTTTTACACTAGTAATGATGGAGCTCAACGTGTAATTTACAATCACCCATCATAATAGCGATCACTAACAAAGCTTCTCCTATTCTTGGTGCCAAAAGAAGCTTGCGGTGAGCCGGTGAGATAGGATCGGTTTCAAGTTTTCACCAACAGTAAAAAGCGCTGGGAATGAGCTTCTCGAGATTGGGATTTGAGAGCAGACGGGGCAGCCAGGTCAAGAAAGGAGAAAGTAAAATTTTTGCTCGTGACATCTTTTCCCGATAGTTATCTCTTACCTTCCTCTTCTCTTTGGGCTGTTCTGTAAAACGGGCAGCGGTAGAAAGTCGTGAGCCCATGCGGCCGTCACATGCGCCCACTCCGCGCGGGGACCACACCCAGTGCAGATGCATGGGATCTTCTACGCGCTATGGCCCCGAAGCTCCACTTTGAAGGTGTGGGTTGAGAAAGTGTAGGCATATGATTGCTATGATGTTGATGTTTGGCTTGCACAATTTGATGGATATGATTTTGAATTATTGTCAATTATTATGGAAAATATGTTATCACAGGATGATAATGAAAATAATTGTGTGGGCAATGGTCCACGGAGCTTCTAGATCTAAGAACCATGTTGATAAGAAACACAAATTATTGAAAAAAAAGAGACATTAATTGTGTAGATAAGCCGCAAATACTGTTTGACAAAACAATACAACACAAAAAATGTAGAAACATAAAGGTGTATGCCAATACTCAGTTCTCATGTTTAAAATATATACTTATATGGAGTACTCATTCTAAACATGGTAGAATTAAACAAGAAATTAGAAAGATTTCATTACATAACAATTTGGACCAGGGTGCGCTATTTTCGCACACATGGTGAAAAATAGTTATTCGACGCCAACCCGTTTCTTTGTACTCATACATGATTTTAATTTCACATGAAATTTGTCTTACCTAGGAAGTCAAGAAGCGCGTAAGAAAATATAGACATGACATTTTTTTTTAAATGACCTACAAAAATATGATACGAAATATACATAATTTATAAATGTTTGTATACAAAGCATAAAATTTCCGAATGCATCCTAGTAAGACAACACTGGGTGCAAAATAACTTGTTTCTGCATCCTGGTTGCTGAATAACATGTCCGACTAGACAAGATAAATAACACTCTCTCCCTCTATAATATATGTCGCTGATTTAGTATAATTGGGCGCTCAAATGAGCACATCCCTATACTTTCACATGTAAGATCATCTCCACTTGGGGCCCCTAAAGCCCCCTAAAAAGCTATCGGCGGTGCCGACGCTCAAAACCACGCCCAGCTGCCCCCCTCCCCAATTCTTTTTTCGCGTTGGCGTAGCCCGTTTTGTTATCCGGCGCTTCCAGGCCGAACCCAACCCATGGAGGGGGCGGGGCTAGCGAGGCCGTCAGATGGAGCTGAAAACGATGTGCGCTATCCCTGTCAGTGATACGCGCCGCACGCAAACTCGCCCCATTATGCATTTCCTCCCCCACGACCACCACCCTAGCAGCTCGCCGCCGCTACCATCCCTGGCGATGATGTCGTCGACCGTTCAATCCGCTAACAAATACCCGTGCAGCCGCCGGAAATACCTCCCACGCCCTCTCGAGCCGCCTTCCCGCCTCGCTCCACCGTCGTTCCGCCTCCTGGTAGATCCAAGCCCGCCACACAATTGCCCTGTAGGGGTTCATAGCACGGAAAACAAAAAAATTCTACCGCATGAACACAAACAAGCGAAGATCTATCTACTGGATTATAGCAACGAGTCTATTAGAGCACTCATCCTTGAAGATTCCAAAGCGGTTAACGAGAGCAGATTCTCACGGGTGATGTAGTCGTGCACTTGCCGATCTCAAGATCGCGTAGACGATCCTTTCGGCGCTGCATTCTAGCAGCGCTTCCGCAGTCGGTCACACGTTCGGTACTCGATGAAGACCTTCCTCTCCCTTGTTCTAGTAGGCAGTGGAGGTTGTAGTTCTCCCCTCGCGATTCCAGCAGCACGACGGCGTGGTGTCGGAAGTAGAGGGAAGATCCTGCAGGGCTTCGCCTAAGCCAGAGCAGGTTATGGTGGGAATTAGGGTTTCTGGCGATCTAGGGTTTAGAGGGCCGGAGAGGAGGAGGTGGAGTCGGTGGCGGCTATGGCGGCAGCAACGAACCGGCGGCGGTGCTGGGCGGCGGCTAGGTGGGGAGGGCTGGTGTTGTGTCTCCTTGGGGCTACCCTTCCCTCTATTTTTTATGAGAGGGAGGGTAGCTTGGGAGAGGGGAGTTTGAATCCTTCCCCAACTCCCTCTCCTAGTTGGCTTGTGGTGGAGGGAAAGAAGGATTCTTTCCTTCCTCCACCAAGACACATTCTCCCAGTTTGACTTTCGAACTTGCCTTTTGACTTTCAATTTGGAGCCCAATTTCTTTCTTACAAATGCCCAACCAAGTGACTTAGGACATGATACAATCATTCCACTTATTCATGACACATTCATGTACCCTTCCCCTTCCGGTCCGGTGAACCTTCTAGATCCTTCTAGATCATTCCGATGAAAACACCGGAATCATTCCCAAACTTCGGAATTGGACTTTCCTTATATGAATCTTATTATCCGGACCATTCCGGATCTCCTCGTGATATCCCGGATCCCATCCGAGACTCCGAACAACATTCGGTCTCCCTACTTATATTCCATATCTACTAAGCAACATTGAATCCTTAAGTGTGTCTCCCTACGGTTCGTGAATTACGCGGACATGACCGAGACACTTCTCCGATCAATAACCAATATAGGAATCTAGAAATTCATATGGCTCCCACATATTTCTATGATTACTTTGCAATCGAATGAACCACTTACATACGATACCAATTTCCCTTTGTCTCGCGAAAGTTTTACTTATCCGAGGTTTGGTCGTCGGTATCTCTGCATACCTAGTTCAACCTCGTTACCTATAAGTACTATTTTCTCCTTCCCGTGATATGTGATCCCTTGTGAGCCAGTCACATGCTTGCAAGCTAATTGGATGACATTCCACCGAGAGGGCCTAGAGTATATCTATCTGTCATATGGATGGAAAAATCCCACTCTTGATCCATGTGCCTCAATACATACTTTCTAAACACTCAATGCCACTTTTATAGCCACCCAGTTACGGTGTGGTGTTTGATGTCATCAAAGCATCCTTCCAGTGATGGTGATTAGCGTGATCTCATGGTCGAAGGAATTAGGTTACTATGTATCAGAAAGCTTATAGCAAACGAACTATTAAAATGACTTGATCTTTATGCTACACTTATCTATAGGAGTATGTCCATCACACCATTCTCCTAATGATATGATCTTGTTGTTAATAACATCTCAATGTTCATGATCCGGAAACCATGATCATCTATCAACCAACAAGCTAGTATTATAAAATGCTTTACTAGGGACTCTAATTTAGTTTACAAATCATACAAGTATTAATGTTTTCGGTTAATACTATTATAGCATGAGTCTAAACATTTATCATAAACACAAAGATATAATAATAACTACTTTTATTATTGCCTCTAGGGCATATCGCCAACAGTCTCCCACTTGCAGTAGAGTCAACTAATCTAGATTACATGGTAATATACAGAACACCCATGGCGGTTTGGTGCTAGTCATGTTTTGCCCTCGAGAGAGGTTTAGTCAACAGATCTGCCACATTTAGATCTGTGTGTACTTTGCAAATCTTTATCTCACCATCTTGGACATGCTCTCGAATAGCGTGAAAACGCAACTTGATATGCTTTAGCTTCTTGCGTAACCTTGGTTCTTGCGCATTGGCTATAGCGCCCATGTTATCACAGTAGATAGACATTGGGTCCAGCGCACTGGGAACAACACCGAGCTCTATAATGAACTCCTTCCTCCATATCGCCTCTTGTGAAGCCTCCGAAGCAGCTATGTATTCCGATTCAGTTGAAGATCTCACCACAACGCTTTGCTTTGCACTCCTCTAGCTTACTGTTGCACCATTCAAAGTAAATACGTATCTAGATTGAGATTTAGAATCATCCGGATCGATGTTCCAACTAGCATCGGTGTAACCATTAACAACGAGTTGTTCAACACCTCCATAAGAAAGAACCATATCCTTAGTTCTTCTCAAGTACTTAAGGATGCTTTTGACCGTTGTCCAATGATCCACTCCTGGATTACTTTGATATCTGCTAGTTAAACTAACAACATATGCAATGTCGGGTCTAGTACATAACATGGCATACATGATATATCCTATGGCTGAGGCATAGGGAGTCTTACTCATTCTTTCTCTATCTTCTGCCGTAGCAGGACTTTGAGTTTTACTCAAGGTCGTACTGGGCAACATGGGCAAGAACCCTTTCTTGCTATCTTCCATTCCAAACATCTTTAGAACTTTGTCCAAATATGTACTCTGTGACAATGATATTAGGAGACTCGATCTATCTCTATAAATCTTTATGCATAATATGTAAGCTGCTTCGCCAAGATCTTTCATTGAAAAACTATTATTCAAATAATCCTTGACACTATTAAGAAGGTCTACATCATTCCCAATCAACAATATGGCATCCACATATAGTACTAGAAATGCTACAGAGCTCCCACTCACTTTCTTGTAAATACAAACTTCTCCATAAGTTTGTATAAAACCAAAACTTTTGATTACTTTATCAAAACGTTGATTCCAACTTCGGGATTCTTGCTTCAATCCATAAATGGACCGTTGAAGTTTGCATACCTTGTTAGCATCTTTAGGATCGACAAAACCTTTGAGTTGTACCATATAACTCTTCATCAATGTCTCCATTGAGGAACGCCATTCTGATATCCATTTGCCATATCTCATAATCGTAATATGCAGCAATTGCTAACAAAATCCTCACAGACTTTAGCTTCGCTACCAGTGAGAAAGTCTCATCGTAGTCAACTCCTTGAATTTTTCGAAACCCTTTTGTGACAAGTCAAGATTTATAGACTGTAACATTACCATCAACATTTGTTTTCTTCTTGAAAATCCATTTGTTCTCGACAGCCTTCCGGCCATTCGGTAAGTCCACCAAAGTCCATACTTGGTTTTCATACATGGATCCAATCTCAGATGTCATGGCTTCTTGCCATTTATTAGAGTCTGGGCTCATCATCGCTTCCTCATATGTCGCAGGGTCATCGGTGTTGTCCACCAACATGACACTCATAACGGGATCATACCAATCAGGAGTGGTACGAGTTCTCGTTGACCTGCGAGGTTCTGTAGTAACTTCAACCGAAGTTTCATGATCAACATCATTAGCTTCCTCTCTTATTGGTGTAGGCGCCACAGCAACTACTTCTGGTGTTGCGCTACTCGCAAGTTCGAGAGAAGGTTCATCAACCTCGTCGGGTTCTACTTTTCTTCCAGTCACTTCTTTCGAGAGAAACTCCTTCTCTAGAAAGGATCCATTCTTGGCAACGAAGATTTTGCCCTCGAATCTATGATAGAAGGTATACCCAATAGTTTCCTTCGGATATCCTATGAAGACACATTTTTCCGCTTTAGGTTCAAGCTTTTCGGGCTGTAACTTATTTACATAAGCTTCGCAACCCCAAACTTTAAGGAACGACAATTTAGGTTTCTTCCCAAACCATAATTCATACGTTGTCATTTCAACGGATTTAGATGGTACCCTATTTAAAGTGAATGTGGCTGTTTCTAATGCATAACCCCAAAATGATAGAGGTAAATTTGTAAGTGACATCATACAAAAAACCATATCTAATAGAGTTCGATTACGACATTCGGACACACCATTATGTTGTGGTGTTCTCGACAGTGTCAATTGTGAAAGTATTCCACATTTCTTTAAATGCTCGCCAAACTCGTAACTTAGACATTCACCTCCACGATCAGATCGTAGAAACTTAATATTTGTGTTACTTTGATTCTCTACTTCACTTGAATTTCCTTAAACTTCTCGAAAGTTTTGGACGTATGTTTCATGAAATATATATACCCATATCTACTCAAATCATCCGTGAAAGTAAGAACATAACGCTAACCACCGCGCGATGCTACACTCATTGGTCCACACACATTGGTATGTATGATTTCCAATAAGTCTGTAGCTTGCTCCATCATACTAGAAAATGGAGTCTTAGTCATTTTACCCATCAGACATGCTTCGCATCTTTCAAGTGATTCGAAATCAAGTGATTCAAGAAGTCCATCGGAATGGAGTTTCTTCATATGCTTCACTCCAGTGTGACCAAGATGACAATGCCACAGATAGGTCAAGTTATCGCTCAATTTCAAACATTTAGCTTCAATGTTATTAATATGTGTATTGCTACAATCGAGATTCAACAAGAATAGACCATCTATCAAAGGTGCATGTGCATAAACATATTGCTCATATAAATCGAACAACCATTATTCTCGGACTTAAACAAGTAACCGTCTCACAATAAATATGATCCGGATATAATGTTCATGCTCAACACATGCACCAAATAACAATGATTTAAGTATAAAACTAATCCCGATGGTAGATGAAGAGGTAGTGTGCCGACCGCGATCACATCAACCTTTGATCCATTTCCAACGCGCATCGTCACTTCGTTCTTCGCTAGTTTCCGTCTATTCTGCAGCACTTGTTTCGAGTTACAAATATGAGAAACCGAACTAGTATCAAATACCCATGCACTACTACGACTACTAGTGAGATACACATCAATAACATGTATATCGGATATACCTTTCTTCTTGATGTTGTCGTTCTTCAAATCCTCCAAGTACTTAGGGCAATTCCGCTTCTAGTGACCTTCTCCCTTGCAGTAAAAGCACTCAGTATTAGGCTTAGGCCCAACCTTGATCTTCTTCGCCGGCGCAGTAACTTTCTTACCGCCCTTCTTGAAGTTTCCCTTTTTCTTAGACTTGCCTTGCTTCTTGAATTTGGTGGTTTTATTGACCATCAACACTTGGTGCTCTTTCTTGATCTCCACTTCCATAGACTTTAACATGGAGAAGAGTTCAGGCAACGACTTGTCCATGTTTTACATATTGTAGTTCATCACAAAGTTCTTGTAACTTGGTGTTAGTGATTGGAGGACACGATGAATCCCCAAAGCATTAGGAATCACTATACCCAAGCTTTGGAGCTTACTTGCGTGCCTAGACATCTTAAGCACATGCTCACTGACGGAGCTGCCCTCTTCCATCTTGCAGTTAAAAAACTTTTCAGAAGCCTCATAAGTCTCAACTGCCGCGTGAGCCTCAAATATCATTTTGAGTTCACGGACAATATCATGTGGGTCATGGTTCTCAAACCTTTTCTGAAGCTCCGATTCCAAACCATACAATATAGCACACTGCACTGTTGAGTACTGATTCTTCCGAGTGAGGAAAACATCCTTTACCTCATCGGTAGCATCAGCTGCAGGTGGGTCACCCAGTGGTGCATCCAGCACATAGGTCAAATTACCAACATTGAGGACAATTCTCAAGTTGCGGACCAATCCGTGAAGTTGCTTCCATTGTTTTTCAACTTTTCTTTCTCTAAGAACGCATCAAAATTGATGGTAGGGGCCGCGATTGATCTACAACATATTTGCAATAGTTTAGACTAAGTTTATGACAAACTGAGTTCTAATTAATAGTTAAATTAATCTAGGTCAACTCCCACTCAAAACAACATCCTTCGCATTGTTTTAGTGACCACACAAACCAAATCCACCACATCAAAACCGATCATCACGAGAGATGATGTAGCTTCAATGGCGAACAATCAACATGTTCATCATATCTACTATATGACTCATGCTTTACCTTTCAGTGATTCGTGTTCCGAGACCATGTCTATACATGCTAGGTTCGTCAAGATCAAACCTTAGCTTCCGCATGAGAAAATCTGGCTTGGTCCCGTTGTATACACTCGTAGAATTTAACACACCCGATCATCATGTGGTGCTTCGAAACAACGAGCTTTGGCAACAATGCCTACCAAGGATGAACACTTTATAACTTGATATTTTGTGAGAGGGATCATCTTATAATGCTACCGTCACAAACTAAGCAAAACAAGATGTATAAAAGGATTAACATCACATGCAATTCAAAATATGTAATATGATATGGCCTTTCTTCCTGTGATTCCGATCTCCATCTTCAAGAACGAACATGATCTACATCATCACCGACGTGGCGTCAAGTTCAATGGCACCGCTCCATGGTCGTTGTCCACCAGCATCAACTATTACAACTACTTTGAATAATAGACACACAGGTCTTAACGTAATTAAAAGACAACCATATGGCTCCTGCCGGTTGCCGACTTACAATAAGGAACATTGCGTACATCATATATAATCACAATCATGGCCATATCACATCACATCACACCCCTGCAAAACAAATTAGACGCCTCTAATTTTCTTTTTATGTTTTACGTGTTTTGGGTCTTTCAATAAGTGTCGCTCTAACTTACGAACAAGAACCACAACGTTCATAATAGTATTGTCAATCACCTGTTGTAAATTGAATCTTCACTATGTTGGGATAAACAGGCACCCGCAAAGCCACTTATGCAATACAAGTTGCATGTCAAGCGTGGAGCAAGTCTCATGAACGATGTCATGTAAGGTTAGCCCGAGCCGCTTCATCCCACCATCCCGCAAGATGCAAAGTACACAAGAAGCAATCGACAAAAAGCATCAACGCCCACAATGACCATTGTGTTCTACTCATGCAACAGATCGACATATAGACACGACTCTGATACCATTGTAGGGGTCGTAGCATGGAAAACAAAAAATTTCTACCGCATGAACACAAACAAGCCAATATCTATCTACTAGAGTGTAGCAACGAGTCGATTAGAGCACTCACCCTCGAAGATTCCAAAGTGGTTAACAAGAGTGGATTCTCGTGGGGGATGTAGTCGTACACTTGCCGATCTCAAGATCGCGTAGACGATCCTTTCGGAGCTGCGTTCCGGCAGCGCTTTCGCAGTCGGTCACACATTCGGTACTCGATGAAGACCTTCCTCTCCCTTGTTCGAGCAGGCAGCAGAGGTTGTAGTTCCCCCCTCACGATTCCGACATCATGACGGTGTGGTGTCAGAAGTAGAGGGAAGATCCTGCAGGGCTTCGCCTAAGCCGGAGCAGGTTATGGTGGGAATTAGGGTTTCCGGCGATCTAGGGTTTAGAGGGACTAAGAGGATGAGGTGGAGTTGACAGCGACTAGGGCGGCGGCGACGAACCGGCGGCGGCAAGGCGACGACGCTGGGGGGAGGCGGTGGCGCGGCGGCTAGGTGGGGAGGGGCTGGTGTTGTGTATCCTTGGGGCACCCCTCCCCTCTATCTATGAGAGGGAGGACAGCTTGGGAGAGGGGAGTTTGAATCCTTCCCCAACTCCCTCTCCTAGTTGGCTTGTGGTGGAGGGAAAGAAGGATTCTTTCCTTCCTCCACCAGGATACATTGTCCCAGTTTGACTTTTCAAACTTGCCTTTTGACTTTCAATTTGGAGCTCAATTTCTTTCTTACAAATGCCCAACCAAGTGACTAGGACATGATGCAATCATTCCACTTATTCATGACATATTCATGTACCCTTCCCCTTCCGGTCCGGTGAACCTTCTAGATCCTTCTAGATCATTCCGATGAAAACACTGGAATCATTCCCGAACTCCGAAATTGGACTTTCCTTATATGAATCTTATTCTCCGGACCATTCTGGATCTCCTCGTGATATCCCGGATCCCATCCGAGACTCCGAACAACATTTGGTCTCCCTACTTACATTCCATATCTATTAAACAACATCGAATCCTTAAGTGTGTCTCCCTATGGTTCGTGAATTACGCGGACATGACCGAGACATTTCTCTGATCAATAACCAATAGAGGAATCTGGAAATTCACATGGCTCCCACATATTTCTACAATTACTTTGCGATCGAATGAACCACTTACATACGATACCAATTTCCCTTTGTCTCGCGATAGTTTTATTTATGTGAGGTTTGATCGCCGGTATCTCTGCATACCTAGTTCAACCTCGTTACCGATAAGTACTCTTTTCTT
This sequence comes from Avena sativa, assembly GCA_916181665.1. Classification (NCBI taxonomy): domain Eukaryota; kingdom Viridiplantae; phylum Streptophyta; class Magnoliopsida; order Poales; family Poaceae; genus Avena; species Avena sativa. The sequence goes on along the minus strand of OV702285.1, from coordinate 34,576,692 downwards.
GTTCCCGTGATATGTGATCCCTTGTGAGCCAGTCACATGCTTACAAGCTAATTGGATGACATTCCACCGAGAGGGCCCAGAGTATATCTATCCGTCATATGGATGGACAAATCCCACTCTTGATCCATGTGCCTCAACCCATACTTTCCAAACACTCAATGTCACCTTTATAGCCACCTAGTTACGGTGTGGTGTTTGATGTCATCAAAGCATCCTTACGGTGATGGTGATTAACATGATCTCATGGTCGAAGGAATTAGGTTACTATGTATCAGAAAGCTTATAGCAAACAAACTATTAAAATGACTTGATCTTTATGCTACGCTTATCTATAGGAGTATGTCCATCATACCATTCTCCTAATGATATGATCTTGTTGTTAATAACATCTCAATGTTCATGACCAGGAAACCATGATCATCTATCAACCAACAAGCTAGTATTATAAAGATGCTTTACTAGGGACTCTAATTTAGTTTACAAATCACACATGTATTAATGTTTCCGGTTAATACTGTTATAGCATGAATGTAAACATTTATCATAAACACAAATATATAATAATAAATACTTTTATTATTGCCTCTAGGGCATATCTCCAACATGCCCTGCCCACTAGGTGTTCGGAGGTTTGCCAAAGGCATGGATTCAGATGAGGAAGAGATGTTGGCTGCCTCTGATGGACGATGAAGTCGCCGTTGGTGCTGGCGCCAAAGACACCGTCAGCGACGACGATCATCTCATGATCGTCACTTGCCTCCTGGGCATGATGGCCGACGCCGAGGAGAGGCCATCTGCTAGTGGTTCGAAGCCTGGGCGGCACAAGAGAAGCCGAGGTAGAGGTTGAAAGGCTACTGCATGCTCTATGCCGACTACTTCACTGACGACCTATTGCATGGCGGCATCATATTTTGGCGTCATTTCAGAATGTGCTGGAAGCTTTTTGTGAAGATTGTCGAGCAATTAAGAGAGTTTTATGACTACTTCAAACTGAAGAGAGACGGCGTTGGCATGCCTGGTTTCTCGAGAATTCAAAAATGCAAAGTTGCTCTCAGAATGCTTGCATATGGAATTCCTAGAGACACACAAGACGACTACCTTCGCATGGCCGAGTCCACGGCCATTGACTGCATGTACAGGTTTTGCAGGGTAATTGTGGCAGTGTATGCAAAGAATTACCCGAGAACACCCAATGCAGAAGACACAACTTGGATCCCGACACAAAATGCAGCAAGGGGGTTTCCAGGGATGTTTGGAAGCATCGACTGTATGCATTGGGCATGGAAGAACTGCCCATTTGCGTACCTGGCATATAAAAATGTCATAAGGGATCATGTAGTGTGGTGCTTGAGGCTGTGACAGATCAAGATTTGTGGATTTGGCATGCTTTCTTCGATATGGCAGGATCACACGATGATGTCAACATGTCGCAGTGTTAAAATGTGTTTGCCAAACTTGTTAAAGGCACAACTCCTGTGGTGGATTTTGAGATCAATGGCCACCACTACGACAAATGATACTATCTAGCATATGATATATATCCTAGATGATCGACATTTGTGAAGACAAACTTAAACCCTATGCATGAAGGAAAGAAAACTTGGTTTGCGACACAACATGAGGCTTATAGGAAGGATGTGGAGAGGGCAGTCGATGTGCTCCAATCTCGATTTTCCATTGTCAGGTACCCTGCCCTTACCTGGTCGAAAGATCAGGTGTGGGAGGTCATGACTGCGTGTGTGATCTTGCACAACATGATCACTGAGAACGAGTGGAAGACCCAATGTTTGACACTGAACCGTATTGTCGCCAAGGTCCTCTTGCAGATGTTGATCACCAAGTACGAACTGCGTTTTTTCTTGCCAGATGGCAAGAAGTTTAAGACATAAATAGTCATAATCAACTGCAATATGATCTGGTGGAGCATTTGTGGAGGCTCAAAGGAGCCAACTAGCTTATTTATTTGTTTGTCTTTGTTTGCTATATTGAACTTGTTGAATTGTTTGTTTAATTTCATGAACTTGTAATAAATTTGTATGCTGAATTATTTATTTGGTATATTGAACTTGTTGAATTATTTGTTTGATTTGATGAACTTGTAAATTTATATATTGAGCTTGTTGATTTTTTTGTATGAGGGGCACAGTTGGGAGCCAGTGCCCCCCAGTTCGTCAACGTATCCGCCCCCACGGGACAAACACGCCCGCGTCGGACACCGTATGGGGGGAGAGGGGACGAGTGGAGATGCTCTAACCTCCTTAGTGTGGTGCCATCGTTGTAACACAAAGAGGGGAATCACCATATAAAGTGGCAGGGCACGCTCAAACCGCTGAATGGGCAATGATCGTGAATCCCTATTTAGGATTAGAGAAGAATCAGTGCGGACGAACCCTAGCCAATGCAATTATAGAAACGTACATAGACTTTGTCCATCCTTCAGTGGCGAACTAGCTCTACCACAAACCCTAGGTGTAGCGATACTATGTTAGAACGAGAATGTTGCTTATATTTGACAATCGTGACTTCTTTACAAACAACACGATATTCACACACTCAACATCTCTCGGTCACTGATTCCATACAATCTCTACAACCATGAGAGTGTGTGCTTGTCCGTGATAAGTATCATTAGGAGTTTCTAGAGACGTTCCGACCGCGGTTTTATGTATCGTGAATAGGTGCGTTATAAACACATGGATTATAGGGTGGTACATTCTTAACATTGCAGTCACTATATATGATTTATTTTTCTAATCATTTGCTAACTTTTAAAGACGACAGTTGTATACATGGTATACATATTATGGACAAAAATATCTAAATAAAAAATATCTAAATAAGTTTAAGTTGTATGCTTGGCGAACCAAGTAAAGGGGGCATTTTGCTAGTTAGACCTCCTTTGATTTAGAGGCCTTAGGAATTCCGGAGGATTTAGACCCTATGGATTTTCCCCTTCGGGTAGTGTATGATTCAAAGGATTGTAACCTGCAGGAACTATTTCTCTAGGAATTTGTTAGTGGTATTTTTAAAGAAAAACTAACATGAGCCTAGACCTCATGAAAAAAATCCTACCAAGAGTTCCTATGCATGTACTAGGATTCAGCTGGACATGGCAAGTCAATCCTACACAATTTCCTATCCCTTCATGTTTTCTACCCTAAGAATCAAAGGAGGCCTTAATATTAACAAGATTAGTGAATTCGATCTAGCTTGTCAGTATCTTGCTCTAGCCACAGCGTCGTCCACTACAAAGCGTCTCCGCAAACCATCCGACGTCCATGTTCCAAATCCCCAAATGCCCTAGCTGAAAGAAGAGCCACCCTCCTACCACCGGTCGCATCACTGTTCATGGTCATTCCTAGCTCACTCTGTCACTCCTAGCTCAGCATAGAAAACAAGAGGATAACACAGAAAAGTACTCCATGTTTCTCTCTCTATCTACCCCTCTCTCTCAAGAAAATAAATAAGTAGCCATCAAACTGAAAAACAAAAGATTAAAACATGTAAATTTGTTTCTCCAACGAAAACAGTTGACAGCAACAGCACTGGCCCTCTCTATCTCTAATAATGAAAATAAAGAAAAAACAAGATAATAATCCCTCTCTCTCTCACTAAAAAATTGATAAAATAAAGAGAAAGTAAGAGAGAGAGGATGGAGTAGAGCTGTAGAGGAGTAGAGAGAAGAAGACCCGGTGGGCAGAGCAGAGCCAGAATAAGAGAGAGAGAGAGTCTCCAGATGCTCTCCTCTCCCCGCCGCCGCCGCCCCACGCGCTCCACCGGCCCGTACCAGCCGCCCGGCAGCTAGCCCGCGCCCGCCCCGATGGGCCGCGGCGGCCCCGCCACGCCCCCGTGGCATTCGCTCCCGGACGAGGTCTGGGAGCACGCCTTCTCCTTTCTCCCCGCCGACGCCGACCGCGGCGCCGCGGCGTGCGCCTGCCACGGCTGGCTCCGGGCCGAGCGCCGCTCCAGGCGCCGCCTCACCGTCCCCAACTGCTACGCCACGGCCCCGCGCGACGCCGTCGAGAGGTTCCCCTCCGTCCGCGCCGCAGAGGTGAAAGGCAAGCCGCACTTTGCGGACTTCGGCCTCCTGCCGCCCTCCTGGGGCGCCCATGCCGCGCCCTGGGTCGCCGCAGCGGCAGACGGATGGCCGCTGCTCGAGGAGCTGAGCTTCAAGCGCATGTTCGTCACCGACGAGTGCCTCGAGATGATCGCGTCGTCCTTCAGGAACTTCCAGGTCCTGCGGCTCAACTCCTGCGAGGGCTTCACCACCGCCGGCCTCGCCGCCATTACCGAAGGTTGCAGGTGAGCCGCAGCTTCCGGGTTCGAGATTTGAGCTAAAAATTTCGCTGCTTCTTTGCGTAGAGATTTGAGCTTTGTCTGGTCTTCCTCTTCTGTGTTTTTGTGATCTGAAGTACTCGTTATTGGTTCGGCTAAAATGATCGTCAGAGCTTTCCCCAAAATGCGCTGTTTTCAACGACTTTGAGCTAACTAACTTAGCTCTCTTGCGTTCTTCATTTGGTAGTACGTAATGGATGTCAGTTTCAGTAGATTTGATCTTTTCTTAGCTGGCCTGCTGCGATCTGGAGTTGCTTTTTCCCCCTAATCTGAAGTGTGCGTTCTCGCGCTAGTCAGACGACTGATTCCTTTGAAAATCTTAGGTGCCTGCTTAGCTAGAGATGAATGCTACGTCCTGTCCAAAACTTTGAGCCGTGATTTGCCAACTAGCTATCATCTTGTTCTTCGGAAGCTTTGCGTCATATTTCTCTGTGGTTGATTGGATTGTGAGAGCATAGTTTCGCATGGACGGATCTGTGGATTTTTTTTTTGCGGGGAAACGGATCTGTGGGATTGACAGAAGATATACATCTACTTGCTTAGCAATGATGGATGCTTCCCCTTTTCTCTTTTTGCCAAAAGGGTGGAATTATTTCAAGCTTAATTAGAACCAATTAGATGCACCTTTACTTATAAAATTGTACTTTCCCACATCATGAGGCACCGGATCTCCCCTGAATTATTCTCCTTTTCATTTCACTTACAGTCAAGCGTGTTTGTGGATTCCCATCCTGGTTTGAGCTTCTGTTTTCTATAGAAGCAGGTCTTTAGCATGTTTTTGACACACAGATTCCCATCCCCCCTTTGGGGGTTCTCTTGTTTCTTTCTTTTAGTGGGAACATTTGATATCTGCTCCAATACTCATAATGTTTGCATATAATGGTCCAGTCAAACAACGAAATTTGTTCTACTAGTGTGATTAATTAAGCTTGCTGGAATCTCTGAGAAAAGAATTAGGAAATTATCAGATCCCTACCTTTTAAAAAGGAACTTGAAGGATTTGGTACTTAGGCATTTCAACAGTGATCCATTTATCTAGTACTTTATTAATGTGTCTAACCAATATCATTTCTATCGTTTTGAGTGATAGGAAATAGTTGAGCTGCGAAGAAAGGCTAGTAAGGTCTGATCAATCTCTGATACTGCAATATTCTGTGCAAACGTAGAAGAGAGAGTGACATAACTGAATGTGCATTGCTTTTATTGTACGATGCCATTTATGCATAATGTGGTGATAGATCATTAGATTAAACCTCGGCGATTCAAATTGTTGTATCTGTTATTGTATATGGTTGTGAAAGGCAGTAAAGATACACCCTTTCTATACAAGAAACAAGTGGTACATTCACTTGTGAGCCATTATGTTTATTCCTGGACCTAGTTATGAGTAGTTCTTGAGTTTTTTCTCATGTTATTGCCCCTAAAGTTTTTAATTACATAGATGGAGTGTGCAGTTTTTTATCGGGTGGATTGAGACATGGTAATGAAATGTTATTTTGGTTCTGTATTACAAGAATTTTCTGTGTTCTTGTTGCGATAAATAATTTTGGATGTGTCGGTTCAACATTTACTTTATTCTCAATGATGTAGTCCTAATTATCTAGCTCTGGATGAAGTTGATATTAACATTAAAAATCCCAGTTGGGTAGTTTATTTATTTTGCTTGAATACTTATGATGTGGTTTCAAGGTAGTTGGGTGTGATGAGCGGGACCCAGCCCTAGATCCAATTTATATCCCAGTCTAACTAGCTCTAAATTTTATCATATCCTGAGGCTGCAAATAATGGAGATCTTAGCAAGTGTCCTTGTCGGCCAAGAAAAAAACCGATGGCTATCATTGTTTGGCATCTAAAGTATGTTCTTGGAGTGCCGCCTGATAATCATGGAGACCTTAGGTGTTATACTGTTATATGCTACTGAAATTGATGTGTCTTGCTGAACAATGCATTTTGTGACCAGTGCGAAGTATTGAGTTCGTTTCTGTTGTTATCTTTTGCATTGCTCAGTCAATGAGTGTTAGTTTGGTTGTGATTATAAAAGTAATCCTCATCTTGCTGCTGCTGTGGTTGGTTTCAATCTGTTGATCTAGTGTACTTAATAATATCTGAATGAACACTACAATAGTGGACATAGGTGCTGTAATTGCAGATCAAACCTTTGATGCCGAAGACATAATGTCATGTCAAGTGTACCTGCAGTTTATATTCTCATAAATCTAGCTCCTTCCGTAGTGGACTAATGGCACTTTTGTTCTTGCTTTCTAATTTCTTTGAACTCTCCATGCTGCAGAAATTTAAGAGTATTTGACCTGCAAGAGAACTACATTGAAGATTGTTCAAGTCATTGGCTCAGCAACTTTCCAGAATCCTTTACTTCTCTGGAAACTCTGAATTTTTCATGCTTACACGGGGAGGTCAATTTCCCTGTACTTGAGAGGCTAGTAAGCAGATGCCGCAACCTCAAGACTCTAAAGCTCAACAATGCTATCCCTCTTGACAATGTTGCTAGCCTACTTCATAAGGCTCCGCAAATAATAGAACTCGGAACTGGCAAATTCTCTGCTGACTATCATCCAGATCTTTTTGCAAAGGTTGAAGCAGCATTTGCAGGTTGTAATAGCCTGAGAAGGCTTTCTGGAACTTGGGAGGCTGTTCCAGATTACCTGCCAGCATTCTATTGTGTATGTGAAGGCCTCACATCTCTTAATCTGAGTTATGCTACTGTGCAAGGCCCTGAGCTCATAAAATTCATTAGAAGATGCAAGAATCTGCTGCAGTTATGGGTATGCAACACTTCCTTTTAGTAGATATCAGTTCAAATTATGCTCTTAAACCCACCTGTTAAATGTCTTGTTATGTCATGCTCTTTGTGCATTTTCTTATTTTTAAAATTTAATCTGTGATTTTCAGGTGATGGACCTCATTGAGGACCATGGTCTATCTGTTGTCGCATCAAGTTGCAGTAAACTGCAAGAGTTGCGGGTCTTTCCTTCTGATCCTTTTGGTCATAACGGCGGGCAAATTTTCTTGACAGAAAGAGGTCTTGTGGATGTTTCTGCCAGTTGTCCAATGTTGGAGTCGGTTCTCTACTTCTGCAGCCGGATGACAAATGAGGCCCTTATTACGATTGCAAAGAACCGTCCCAACTTCACTTGCTTCCGCTTAGCCCTCCTTGAGCCCCGTTCTCCGGATTACATCACACACCAACCTCTTGATGCGGGTTTCAGTGCCATTGTGGAATCATGCAAGGGCCTTAGGCGCCTCTCCATCTCTGGTCTTCTCACAGATCTTGTATTCAAATCAATTGGTGCACATGCTGATCGTCTTGAGATGCTCTCACTTGCCTTTGCTGGCGACAGCGATCTGGGCCTGAATGACATCCTCTCAGGCTGCAAGAGCCTGAAGAAGCTGGAGATCAGGGATTGCCCGTTTGGGGATAAGGCTTTGCTGGCAAATGCTGCCAAGCTGGAGACAATGCGATCCCTTTGGATGAACTCGTGCTCGTTGACCGTGGGAGCATGCCGACTGCTTGCACTCAAGATGCCTCATCTTACCGTGGAGATAATAAACGATCCTGGAGAGACATGTCCGGTGGAGTCACTTCCGTTTGATAGCCCTGTTGAGAAATTGTATGTCTACCGGACACTTGCCGGTCCGAGGTCTGACACTCCAGACTGCGTCCAGATTGTTTAGGGGCAACAAGCGTTTACCAGGGTACACTTGGTATTCATTTTCAATCTCTTGGGTACCTTCAACACCTTTCTAGAATAACATAGAATTCTTTTTTGGTCAACTAGAAAGGCTGGTGGTTGGATAAAGCTATTGCAAAATCTCGACTCTGCAAGCGTAGGATGAGACTCTGAGGCCTTTTCAGGTGTTAATAACTGTAGGAGGCTGGGTGGATTACAGAAACTACTAGATAGCGTCATGAGAAAACCTCTGTTTGTTTTCTTTAGCGTGTTTTAGTTCTTGATGTATAAAGATTGTGGCACAATTTTAATCTTGTAATGTACTTCACTGCCGGATAAACTGTACCTGGAGCTGAGTTTGTCACACCTACCTTTTCTGGGCTCCCTTTCTGATTATGGGGATACTGATAATTCTGGCATGTATTTTCTATGGGTCATCTGATGTTCTCTTTGGTTCATGGAAACTATAACTGGCTGGCCTCCTCTTGTTCCATAAGGATATGACAGTGTTCTATATGGGTATGTATTTGAACTGAAGTTGTCAGCATGGAAGCAATACTTGGTGGTTCTGGATGCTAAATAATTCTGGCATGCATTTACCGTGGTGATCTGATGTCCCTTTGGTTCATGGAAACTGTAACTGATTGGCCTCCGCTTTTTCCTTCAAGGAATGACAGTAAAAACTGAAGTTGTCAAGCATGAAAGCAACATTTGTCCCTTGATTGCCACATCTGGGTGTTCTTTGTCGACTGATGAACTCATATGCCACGAAGAGAAGGCTTTGACATCGATTGTTTAGCTACTCAATGGATGTCAAATAAACTAGGGTAGATCAGCATGTAACTTGGATGATTGATCATTTGATCTGATCTTCAGAAATTACATGGTCAAGCTTCTGCAGTTCTCTAAGAGAAACATCTGCAGTTCCATTTGCGGAGATCCAAAGGATGAATTGCAGTTAAGAAATTTCAGCAAGAACATCAAATAATCCTACATTAACTGATAAACAATACCACAACGCTGGAGTACTTGCTACAAGCCTAGAACAGAATGTTGCCCACCAGCTACTGGTACCCAAGTCTGGCCACATAAATACAACTCTGCTGAAGAATCCAAGTACTGGAAGTCTGGCGCACACACAGATTGTCACTGCTTCCACACTAAAGATGCCTTGCTGATTCCTCTGGAGAAGTGCTCGCGTTTTGATTGCAGAAATGAATTGCTATCATGTTGCCTAGGTGACAGGTCTGATGGTTTTGTGTCAGAGATCAAGTCCTATTTAATCCCAACTGTTGATCTACTACATGTAAATAAAGCTCACAGCTGAAAATGCTTAGCAATACTCCTGCAACTCAACTGACTCACCATTAATAAATCGTTAAGGCCAGGATTTCGTGGCCATTCTATGTCAATCCTTTTGTAGATTTTTGACATTGCTGATTACTGGGAGGAAAGGTGCAATAGACATTTCTTAATCATAGCCAAGTCTAATACCCGACTTAATTTTACATCGGACGCAACGCACCCTCACAAATCAAAATCAATTTTGTTCTGATAAACCGTGCCACCTAGGTGGTTTTTACATGCATCCTAATTTTGATGACATGACAATTGACAAAAAAAACAGGGGCGTGCCTATGCGCTTCTCCTTGTCTCTCTACCGCTTCGAACCAGGTACAAGACTAAGGAGCAAATGCGGCACCGAGTGCAAAATAACCTAGCGTGAGCGACGACGGCTTGCTTAGATTGATTTGCACACATCGAAGCCAAGGAGACATATTCGGTATGTTTTTTTTGGAAATGGGCGCATATATTAACGAAAATGTTTAATGTTTACACCCGGCTTCTGCATAACTAAGATGCACATAACCACACGAACGACATAACTAGAGAATAAAGAGTACACAAGCATTACAAAAAAGCACTATCGAAATAAATATCTTCAATCTAAGGTAGATCGATTATCAAATCACGCGGCCATCCATGTCGGGAGAAAATATTCCTCGCAGTATCCTCCAATCGCGTACATCCCTCCACAAATAAGTCGCAAAACTCTATACGTTGGAGAATAGTCCATGATCGGAGAAAAGCCGTGACTCGATAAATAACCTGCAGAGGAGAAGACATAATGTTATTAAAGATCTTGTCATTTCTATCAAACCATAGCGACCATATAATGACAAGCCCGCTAAAATTCTGTACTTATCAACAATTCCATACAACCAATTAACAAAGACATTGGTTACTGAACTTGGAGGAGAAAAACCAAAAGCTATTTAGATGAATGATCATATAGAACGAGCGAATTTACACTGGAAGAATAAATGACGAATTGTCTCATCGTGATGACAAAAAACGCACTGTGTACTTCCATGCCAATTTCTCTTTGCAAGATTATCTTTTGTTAGAATTACACCTTTATGTAAATATCATGCAAATATTTTCGTCTTAAGAGGTATTTTCATTTTCCAAATCTTACTATTATCATCGACCGAGATATCAGTTTGGACCAAAGCTCTATATAGTGAGCCAATAGAAAATTTACCACTTTTTAGTAATTTCCATTTGAACACGTCAATACCGTCCGACAGTTGTATCGTGGATAATCGTAAAAGTAGATTGTTCTAAGATATCAGTCTAGGACCAATGAGACTTATTCTGAAAGACAAATTAGGAGGACTGTCCTCCAACACTGTGGAAATTGTATCTCCTTTGTGTCTAACAATCGAATATAGAGCTGGATATTATTCTCGAAGAGTAGTTTGGCCAAGCCACTCATCTTCCCAAAATCTAATCTGTGATCCATCCTTAATCTCGAAAGCACCAAAACGAAAGAAATGTTTTTTGATGGCCATAAGCCCCGCCAAAAAATGTGAATCATCGGGTTTCCAAACCACTTGAGACACAACTTTGGATCCCACATATTTCCTCCATAACATGGTTTGCCAAACACCATCTTCAGTAAGTAGTTTAAAAAGCCATTTGTCTAGAAGTGTGGTGTTTTTGACTTGCAAATCGTGTATGCCTAGTCTACCATACTCATTCGGGCGGCAAACCACATTCCATCTGGCCAATCGATACTTATTTTTCTCACTATCCCCTTGCCAAAAAAATCTTGAGCAGAAATAATCCACTTTGTTCAAGACACCTTTTGGTATTTGGAAAAACGAGATCATATACAGTACCATATTAGTAAGTACTGAATTTATGAGTACTAGTCTTCCACCAAGGGATAACTTCCAACTATTAAGACGTTTTTGTAGCCTTTCCTCAACAAGTTTCCGCTCAGCTATTGTGATACGCCGATAATGAATCGGTATTCCCAAATAGTTGATTGGAAATTGTTGGAGATATGCCCAAGAGGCAATAATAAAGTGGTTATTATCATATATTTATGTTATGATAAATGTTTACATCCCATGCTATAATTGTATTAAACAGAAACATTAATAATTGTGTGATTTGTAAACATGTAAGAGTCCCTAGTAAAGCCTCTTGTTAAACTAGCTTGTTGGTTAATATATGATCATGGTTTTCCTGATCATGAACATTGCGATGTTATTAACAATAAGATCATATCATTAGGAGAATAATGTGATGGACATGCTCTTATAGTTAAGCGTAGCATAATATCAAGTCATTCAAATAGTTCACTTGCTATAAGCTTTCAAATACATAGTAACCTAAATCCTTTTACCATGAGATCATGTTAATCACCATCACCGGATGGATGCTTTGATGACATCAAACACCACTTCATAACTGGGTGGTTATAAATGTGGCATTGAGTGTTCAAGAAGTATGTGTTGAGGCACATGGATCAAGAGTGGGATGTGTCCATCCATATGACAGATAGATATACTCTAGGCCCTCTCAGTGGAATGTCATCCAATTGGATTGCAAGCATGTGACTGGCTCACAAGGGATCACATATCACATGAACGAGTAAAGAGTACTTACCGGTAACGAGGTTGAACTAGGTATGCATAGATACCGACGATCAAACCTCGGATAAGCAAAGTATCGCGAGACAAAGGGAAATTGGTATCGTATGTAAATGGTTCATTCGATCATGTAGCAATCGTATAAATATGTGGGAGCCATATAAATTTCCAGATTCCTCTATTGGTTATTTATCGGAGAAGAGTCTCGATTATGTCTGCATAATTCACGAACCGTAGGGAGACACACTTGAGGATTCAATATTGTTTAGTAGATATGGAATGTGAGTAAAGAGACCGAATGTTGTTCGGAGTCTTGGATGGGATCCAGGATATCACGAGGAGATCCGGAATGGTCTGGAGAATAAGATTTATATATGGAAAGTCCAATTCCGGAGTTCGGGAATGGTTTCGTGTTTTCACCGGAATGTTCTAGAAGGGTCTAGAAGGTCCATCACTCTAGAGTGGGAAGGGTACATGGATGTGTCATGACAAAGTGGAATGGTTGCATCATGTACTAGGTCACTTTGCTGGTTAATGGGAAGAGAGAAATCAAACTCTAGTTTACAAGTCAAATGCCATTTTGAAAAAGTCAAATCCCAACATGGTTGCCTAGTGGAGGGAGGGAAGGAATCCTACCTAAGGGAGGATTCCTCCATCTCCCTTGCTTCCGGCCACAAGGTGGAGTTTGGGGAGGGATCCCCTCCCCAAACCGCCCCTCCCTCATAAATAGAGGGGAGGGGGCGCCCCCTTGCACCCCACAAGAAACCCTAAAACTCTAGATCGGCTGCTGCCTCCTCTCTAGTTGCGGCCGCTCTAGATCTCCTCTACACAACCATCGTCTAGTTAATCCCTAGCCGCCGGCTACTTCCACCCCTCGGCCCTCTAATCTCTAGATCGTCGAGGCTCTCTCTACTCCACCATACCTACTCCAGCTTAGGCGAAGCCCTGCGGGGTTTCCCCTCTACTTCCGACACCACGTCGTCGTGCTGCCGGAATCACGAGGAGAGATCTACAACCTCTGCTGCCTGCTGGAACAAGGGAGAGGAAGGTCTTCATCGAGTACCGTACGTGTGACCGACTGCGGAAGCGCTGCTGGAACGCGGCACCGGAAGGATCGTCTACGCGATCTTGAAACGGCAAGTGAATGACTACATCACCCATGATAATCCGATCTCGTTAACCGCTTTGGAATCTTCGAGGGTTAGTACTCTTATCGACTCGTTGCTACAATCTAGTAGATAGATATTAGCTTATGTGTGTTCATGCGGTAGAATTTTTTTCTTTTCCATGCTTCGAACCCCTATAGAAATCGCCCCTGACCACAGCCGAAAAGTTGAGCATATAGATGGGCCTCACCAAAACAATACAAATCACTCTTATGGAAGTTAATTTTAAGTCCAGATAACTGCTCGAATGCTGATGAAATTAATTTTAGATTCTTAGCCTTCTCGAGATCATGTTCCGTAAAAAGTATTGTATCGTCAGCGTATTGAAGAATAGAGAACTAATCCTTAAATTTGACCATCAGCCTTTGCTCTCTCAGTAAGGATAGCCAACATATCAACCACTATATTAAATAGTAAAGGCGATAATGGATCTCCTTGTCTCAGTCCTTTCTTTGTCTGGAAGTATTTGCCAGTATTCTCATTTAATTTAATGGCAACACTACCCCAGGCACAAACGACTGAATAAGAGCGCGCCATGATGACTGTCTATGCACAGCCTGTTGGGAACCCCAAGAGCAAGGTGTGAAGCAGCAAGCAACAAGTTTTCCCTTAGTTGAGACCGAGGTTATCGAACCAGAAGGAGGAAGGAAACATCACACAAGTGTTGCAAGCAACACGGAGACCTGCACAACACAAACTCAAGACTTTGCCCCAACGAACAGTGAGGTTGTCAAGCTCACTAGTTTGCTATAACAAAGGATTAAACGTATGGTGTGGAAGGTAATGGTTTGCAGCAAGTAAACAAGTAACAGTGGAAGATGTATCAATGGTAAAGATTGGACTGGGGTCCATAGTTCATTAGAGGTGCTCTCCTTAGATAAACAACATGGCATAAAGGTAAACAAATTACAGCAGGGCAATTGACAAGAACTGAGCAAGGCATAACAATGCAATTACTAGTCAGAAATATCCTATGAGATTCAATTGGGAAATACAACAAGATACATAGACCGCCATCCAACTGCATCTATGACTAGAAGTCCACCTTCAGGTTATCATCCGAACCCCCTCCAGTATTAAGTTGCAAGCAACATACAACTGCTTTAAGCAAAGTGTGTAAGGTAAACAGTCCACATGTTCCATGAATAAGAGACCGTTGTTTTCTCCCTAGTAGCAACAACACATCTGCAACCGAAGATATTATTGTCACTTCCCTTGGAAACTAGAGGCATGAACCCACTATCGAGCATAAATACCCCCTCTTGGAGTCACTAGCAACTACTTGGCCAAGATAGCTACTAACAACGGAGAGCATGCAAGATCACAAACAACACAAACATGATAGAATCATAAAGACAAAACCATTAATCAAACCAACATAATAATCTCAATATCCATCGGATCCCCGCAAACACAACATGCATGATTACAAATAGATTAGATCTTGATCATGAACGGAGCTCACAAGATCTATACATGAAAGCACTAAGGAGGAGATACAACCATCTAGCTACTACATGGACCCATAGTCCAAGGTGGAACTACTCACGCATCATACCGGAAAGAAGGCCTCCGGGATGATCTCCCCTCTGGCAGGGTGCGGGGAAGAACTTTAGATCCCCCCGATCTAGGGACGATGGTGGCGGCGGCTATAGATGGTTTCATGCATATTTTTTCGGGTCCTCAGGGTTTCTGCATCGAGGGCTTTTTATAGGCGAAGAGGGAGACCGAGGAGGCGGCCAGGGTGCCCAAACCCTAGTCAGGCGCGAGGCTGGGCCCACCCGCGCCTGGGGTGGGTCTGGCCCCCTGGCTGGCCCCTCCGACTCTCCTCTGGACTTCTTGTTCCCCACGGAAAGTAATTGACTTTGGCGTTTGTCCCGTCCAATTCCGAGAATATTTCTTTACTAACTTTTCTGAATCCAAAAATAGCAGAAAACATGCATCTGGCACTGTTGCAACTTGTTAATAGGTTAGTACCAGAAAACATGTAAAAAGCACCTCAAAGTGTAGACAAGCAAAGCAAAGTAGATACAAAACAAGCATGGAGCATCAAAAATTATAGATACGTTTCCAACGTATCAACATCCCCAAGCTTAACTCCTGCTCGTCCTCGAGTAGGTAAGTGATAAAAGAATAATTTTTGAGGTGACATGCACCCTCACAATAAAGATCCAACCATTTGCAAGCATTGAAAGCTGGTATCAAAGAAACCTAAACATGTGCATGAAAGATGGAGTTATAACAATAGGACATAGTAACTATGCATGCAACATGACAAGCTACACACAAAGATCATGAATAACATGCATTGAAAAACGTTTGTTTGTTTCACATACAGAAAACATAGCATAGTGGCAATCAGCTTGTCCCTCATAGAGTAGCAAATAGATGCATAGGATACCTACAAAGTTCACAAGGGTGACTAGAAACAAGTAGCACAAGAACAAGTAACATCACAATATGCATCAATTAATAAGTTTTGGAACACTGCACACAGAATGACAACTATGCTCTCTTAATGGTGCCTAAAGGTAGAAGGTGGAGACTCAATAATGGTGGAAGAAAGGCCTTTTTGTAAAGGAAGCAGTGATTACAAGTTTCAAAAAGAGCTTGCAAAAATTATGGTACTTGTTAGCTTTCAGCCCTCATTGCCCCTATCATAAGCATCTTGAAATGGTTAAGGTTAAAGTGGCAAAGCTGGAGTATATGCTTGACGAAGTATAAGTTGGCAATCTCATGTCCCTTGAATACGAGGGCCACACCTCATGCATACTCAACTTTGGGTCCATGTAAGTTCTTGTCACTGTAAGTATTTGCATATCATTGAGAACCGCCAACGGGGTACCCCTTGCACATGGTACAGGAGATTTCCAATAACAAAAATGACAAGGCAAGCAGACAATGAGCATCTCAGCAATCTTCTTATCTACCATGGGAATATGGTGCTTTTTTTTTCTCTCTTTCCTCTTTTCTCAATGTGTCTCTTTTTTTAAGAAGAATGCTTCATAGATGTCACTGTGGTGATGCTGCAAGTTTCCACCATGATTAGGCATGGCTTAGGCTAGCGGCCCAGGCGTTTCTATAACACAAGATACAAACTCCATGGACTTACAAGTTCCCTCTTTATTTCACAACGGTGACATCATAGACAAAAGAACATGATATCAACTGAGTACAAAGTACAAGTGCAATGTTGAAAATGTTCCCCATGACAACACGGTTCTGCTAATTCCAACTTATAAGTGCAAGCATATACAACAAAGTTGTCACAATGGTTCAAGTTTATTAGGGGCAAAGAATAAAGTGTGCCATCAAGTTCGTGAGGGCTTTAATCACTAAGTTTTCACATAACAAAATAGTTTTTAATTGGAAGATAGTTGAAAACAAGAATATACTTGGAATGGCGTAACACACCATGCATAGGAGTTTATAGTGGACACTTTGGAAGAACTTAGTTTCTTGGGAGTTGGAAGCATGAGTAGAGATTACTCATACAAGTGGAGGCTAGCAAAAGACTGGGAGCAACCAAATAAGAGAGCAATAATGGCATAATCATGTAGTGCAACAAAGCATACTAATCAAAGCAAAGAGTGGTACTACAAGTCAAGGACTAAATGATTATATAGGCTAATGGTGACTTGTCATAGTCATAACATGGTGTGAGCATGTGCCAAGTTAACCCAAGCAAAGCATCAAAGGAGAATAGCACAATACTATGCTTTTGCATGCTAAAACAACGCATAATTTCTTCAAGGCACACTAAGCAATACCAATTGTTTGGAACAAGACATGCTACAACAATAATCACTAAGCAT
The DNA here is from genome assembly GCA_916181665.1 of Avena sativa. NCBI lineage: Eukaryota > Viridiplantae > Streptophyta > Magnoliopsida > Poales > Poaceae > Avena > Avena sativa. Next base: position 34,559,743 of record OV702285.1, on the reverse strand, counting down.
AAGATCAAAACAACACATAGCATGTCATGCTAAAGTCTAAGTCACAGTCAATGCAAGCTCCTCTTGCACTTCAAGCAAGAACTTACTACTCCTTTCCAACACCAAGCAACTTATTTGAAAAACAACACAATGAGAACGGGGGTACAAACTACTCAAGAAAACTAAACAAACTAAGCAAAGCAAATGAAAACTAAGACGCTCCAAGAACAACACAACTGTGCATGAAACAATAAAAACGAAGTGTCTAGACAGACCTGAGCTTTTATTGATGAAGAAGGGGATGCCTTGGGCATCCCCAAGCTTTGATGCTCGTACCTCTTAGATACTTATTGGGGTTATACCATGGTGGCATCCCCAAGCTTGAGCTTTTATCCATTCTTCATCTCATTGCATCATTCTTTCTCTATACCTGAAATTTTTCCTTCACACAATCTTCATTAGCAACATTAGCTTATTCAAAAGATATTAGACCTCTGGCAAAGCTTTGAAACAGCAAGGATTTTCACTAAAAACACAAGCTACTGTAGTAACTCCTTCAAAAATCTCAATTCACCTAAAGAGAACTCAAAAAGGAATCAATAAGAAGCAAATGCAAATAATGGCAGAAATCTGTCAAAACAGACCAGCAGGCATAAACTGATTTTTTCGAACATCTTCTGTTTCTCAAATAAAAAAGTGTTAAACTAACGAAAGTTAGATAACATACTGGGGGATTTATTCTTAAATTTTCAGCTCAATCCAAGTTACAGAGCCTCCTCACGATTTTTTTTGGTAGAGGAGATAAATCTGTTTCGGGACAGCAACTCCCCAAATCTTACTTCCCTCTCATTAGAGGTCATTCTTGGCACAAAAAGCAAACAAAAAGGATAAGTAGAGGTCATTACAGAAGTAATAACTTCCAAGACTTAAGGAAACTCTTGGGTTATCTGCCAACAAGTACTTTCCTTTAACGCCTTTAAGTTAGGCACAAGAAGCAAGAAGAATCAAGTATTTTCAAATGAAGAAGCATTAATATCAAATCTTGCTTTCAAAGGAGGAGCAAAAAGTAACTTCTCTCTCCTCATAGGAAAGTGTTCAATACCTTTCTTGAATGGAAAATGATATTTAATGGTGCCTTCTTTCATATCAATGATAGCACCAACTGTTCTAAGAAAAGGTCTTCCCAAAGTAATAGGACAAGAAGCATTGTATTCAACATCCAAAACATAGAAACTCATAGGGACATAATCATTATTAACCATAATGAGAACATCATTAATACTCCCCATGAGTTTCTTCTTAGCATTATCATTGAGTTGGGCATCCAAATAACAATCTTCTAATGGTGGCAAATCAAGCATTTCATAAATCTTCCTAGGCATAATAGAGACACTGGAACCAAGATCACATGAAGCTTTGAGATCAAAGTCATTCACTTGCATATTAATAATGGGTTCCCAACTATCTTCTACTTTCCTAGGAATAGAAGCTTTGTGTTTTAGCTTCTCTTCCTTAATCTTAACAAGAACATCTGTAATGTGTTTGGTGAAAGCAACATGCATATCACTAGCATCAGGACTTCTAGCAAGCTTTTGCAAGAACATAATCACTTCTGAAATATTGCAACCAGCAATATCAAAGTCAAACTTAGCATCACTAGTGGTAGGCATAGTAGGAGGAGGAATAGGGGCTACTTGTGGTTTAGTGGTTATAGTGCACACACTATTGTTTCTATCAATTTCAGCTTCCCTTTCCCACTTAGCATGAAGTTGAGCTAACAGCCTAACATTTTCATCAATAGTAACTTGTATGGCATGAGCAGTAGCAAAGGTGTTTTCATAGTTTCAGGTTTAGCAGCCATTTTATTAACCAAGAAAGTTTGAGATTCAGACAAAAAGGATATATTTTTCTCAGCACTCAAATTTTTTGACTATAAACTAGAAATTTCTCTATTCAGATTCTCAAGCTGAAGGCTAATGTTTTTCAAGATAATAGATTGTTCCTCCATAGTTTTAGTGAAAATTTTGTTTTGCTCATATTGCATTTGCATAAAAATTTTAGTGGAACTCTCAACTTCTAGAATCCTCTCTTCGCTAGGCATTCTAGATCTATCCTGATAAACATTTCCACTAGGAGGATAAGGCCTATATGTAAGATCCCTCCTTTGTAAAGGAAAAAGGATCCCTGTGATTGCAATGCTAGTCCCTGGATCATTGCTAGCATCCACAGTTTAAGATGAAGTACAGAGATACAAAGGTCATTTATTACATCCATTCCAGAGTTTAAACATAGTCTTTACAACTCAAGGCCACATGCCTAATACAAGATTTTGGAATAAGTAAATAAACATAAGTCTTCATCTTCATGTGCCACAGGCAACCATGTTGAGTGTAGACTCATGACACCTAATCCTCATCAGAGTAACCTGCAACATCACAAGTTACAGCCACAGTGGGTCAATACTTTGGAATAGTATTGGAAAGTGATACCTTAGTAAATTTTAAGTGGACTATATTACTATATGCATTTTGGCTAAGTGTAGTTTGGCTTGCTTTGCTCAAAATAGGTTTTTCCTATTAGTTGAAATCACTAAGTTTTTCTTTTGTCAAAACCTTTTCCCAAGAAACCATCAATAGACATTGAGGTCCTTCACCCTTGTTCACCCACAAGTTTTACTTAGAAGTTGGAGTGATGAGATTCTTGATAGCTTCCATGTCTTGATGCTCAAGTTGTCCATTGCCATGGACTTGGCTAAGTACTTAGATTTTTCCATCTGCAGAGGTTGTGCACTTTCCCCACCAGACTTGGTTTCCCAAGACAGGACCTTTCAGAAGCCTTTCCTTAGACCAAATGGACGCGCTCCAACCTATCATTCCCACTACCACCAACTGTCCAAATGGCTAAGTTCTAGCAACTTATGTGATCCAGGCAGAGCCCATATTGCCAAGTGGCTGCACTATAAGCTTCTCAACACTTGGCCTCTAAAATCCCTTTGTTCCTGGGTGGCATACCACAAGTGAGATACACAAGGTAAACCATATCCATGGGCCTTGTGTAACCACTCAACCAAAAACCACCAATCAAGTCCCATTCCACCCAGGTGATTCATTGACTTAGTTGTTTTATTAAGAAAAACATAAGTCCAAAGACTTAGAAATATTTTCATCATAGTATGTATATACTTTACCAACCCTTGTTTGCTACTATCTAGGCTAAGCATGACATAGTAACTTAACTTAGGAATTTCCTAGCAATTCTATAACTACTTAGGATTTCCCAACATGGCATTTGGCAAAAATAGTAACATGCAGGACTTAGCAAAAATATTTCTAATGCTTGTATAAAAGTATAGGGATGGAAATATTCATGAAGTACCACTTGCCTTGGTAGTTGGGAGAGTAGCACTCTTCACAATCACAATCACTAGCACCAAAGTCTACACAAAGAATGGTAGCAACAAATTACACACAATATATACAAACACACAAAAATATATATGCATGCATGCAATAATGCTAAGTGATGATTTTTAAAACTCAACCAAGCAAGTGCATGATACTGAATCATAACAAGTCAAAAACTTGCTAAACCAAGTTTATTTAGCAATAAAACAAATTCCTAAACAATTTCTATACTCAAAATAGTCCTAAACAAGTTTCTGCAAATAAAATCATTTTAACAGAAACTAAACATTAAACACATTGCATAAATGGAAAGGGCTTGTTCTCCTGATTCCAACGGTATAAAATTTGTCAAATTCTAACGTGTGGATCAAAAATTATAGCTATTTCAAAATTGGATCTAAATCTGATTCAAATCTGTTTTTAAACTCAAACCCTAGCCACGCGTCTGTTTCCTATTGGCCCGTACCGGTTCGGACGGATCGAGCTCTGCGAGCCATAGGATTTAAGTCAGATCTGGTGGCTCAGATGCGCGCATACCTCTTCGCTTAAGTTCTAATTTCAGCCGTAGGATCTACATCTAACGTTCCTGAACGCCTTGACCAAAGATGAGCGGCGCTAGCGGCGGCGACTGGCGGCGGCGCATCTGTCAGCGGCGGCACTGGCGTTCTAGGTCGCGCGGAAGTGGGGGAAGAGGTTTACCAGAACCGCGGTGGTGTGCTGAAGCTCAACGTGGCGGTGGCTTGGAAAGGGGCGCACGGGGTCGTCGGAGATTCCTCGCCGGAGTTCGCGAACGCGTCGGGTGCGGCTGCTGTCGACGTTGGCGAGGTTCTGCGTCGTACTAAGTCAAAAGGAGGGCACCGTTAGATGCGCAAGACAATGGGGGTCCTAGGCGTATCAGGCAGAGGGCAAGGGGCGGCTGGTACTTATGGGGAGAGGTCGCCGAAGTTCGTGCAGAGAGCGGCGGCGCTCGGTCGAAGTCGTTGCCGAAGCTACAGACCATGCGAGAACAAACAGGGTGTGTCAGTAGATGCGCAAGGAGTTGCTGAGCTTGATAGCATGAGTCAGGGACAGAGGGGGACACGGTGCTCACCGGAATTCGTCGGCGCGGTCGTCGGAACAGCGGCGGCGTCGAGCGAGTTGCGAGCAGCCTGGGGGCGTGAAGGGGGAATTGGTTGAGGGGAAATGGTCGCGAGAGAGAGGGGATTAAGTAGCCAGAGGCTCGACAAGAAACGCCCAGTGATTCAATGCCATTTACCTCACGGAATCAAAGCAGCAACGGGCAGCGGCGGAGTTCGTGCGCGGGATTTTGGGGAATACGACGATGACGTGGACGGGGCCCGCTTGTCAGCGAAATAAGCAGAGAGGGAGTGGGGTCTGAGCGTCAGTGACCGCGTGGGTGCGTCTGCGCGTGCGAGAAAGAGAGAGAGGAGCCGGGTGGGCTAGTTGGGCTGCGTCTGTTGCTGGGCCAAATTCCTAGCGCCGGCCCTTTTCCAATTCTTTTCTCTTTTCTTTTTCTAAATTGATTTCCAGGAATGGTTTTCAAATGAATTGAAACTCCATTTGAATTCAAATCTATTTGGGATTTTTTCAGTGTGCAACATACTCAAATCTAGGTATAAAACCATGTGGTTACTTTGAAAAGGCTTGGTCATTTTTGGAAAAACAAAATAACAGGGTCGTTGCACTTGGTTTGCAAATGTTTGAAAATGGTTTTTGAAACCATTTCTATTTTGATTTTTTTTTGTTCAAACTCTACACTCAAGCCAAACAATATAGAAGCAACCAAACTTGGTTTTTAAAACATTAAGCTCTCAAGTGAGGATGGGCATCTGATTTAAGTTGGCTCACATAAAATGATAGCACTATGTGCTTCTGTTTTCTTGAAATGAGTTTGAAATTGATCTCAAATCTATATGCATGCATGAATGATATGCAATATTTGAAATCATGAATTTAGGGATGTTACACTATAATTATTGTTGCTACCAAAATTGTTCCTATAGGCATTGTTGTTGAAATTGTTGTTTCTAATGAAGTTCACATCAACTTGCTCTTCTTGAGCAAACAAAGAGGCTAAGGGAACACTATTAGGATCTAGAGGAGTTTTCCCATTAACAAGCATAGCCATAATAACATCAATCTTTTCACTCAAAGAGGAAGTTTCCTCAACAGAATTTACCTTCGTACCATGTGGAGCTCTCTCAACATGCCATTCAGAGTAGTTAACCATCATATTATCAAGGAGCCTTGTTGCAACACCCAAAGTGAGGCCCATAAAGGTACCTCCAGCAGCAGAATCCAACAGGTTTCTTGAGGAGAAGTTTAAACCTGCATAAAAAGTCTGGATAATCATCCAAGCAGTGAGTCCATGAATAGGGCAATTTTTAACCAACGATTTCATTCTTTCCCAAGCAGGAGCAACATATTCACTATCAAGCTGTTTAAATTTCATAATGTCACTTCTCATGGATATAATCTTAGTAGGAGGATAGTACTTTCCAATAAAAGCATCTTTGCACTTAGTACAAGAATCAATACTATTTTTAGGGAAAGAAAGCAACCATTCTTTAGCTTTTCCCCTCAAGGATAAAGAAAAAAGCTTGAGCTTAATAATATCTCCATTTACATCCTTATACTTCTGCATCTCACAGAGTTCAACAAATCTATTGAGATGAGCAGTAGGATCATCAGAACCAGCACCAGAAAATTTCTCTCTCATCACAAGATTCAACAAAGCAGGCTTAATTTCATAAAAGGTAGCATCAGGAGTAGGTGGAGCAATAGGAGTTCTTAGGAAATCATTGTTGTTGGAGCTAGTGAAGTCACACAACTTGATGTTCTCAGCAGAGTTCATTTGGCAAAGGTGGGCAAGCCAAAAACAGCATCTAGAGCAGGAACTAATTTTTTTGTGTTTTTGAATAAAGCAAGCAAACCAAACTAGACTAATTTTTTTGGGTTTTTTGGAAAGAGGCAAACAAAAACAAAGCAAACTAAAAACAAAGTAAAGAGAAAGGAAGTGAAGGACTCCCCCTAGTGAAGATGTCCTTATCCTCCCCGGCAACGGCGCTAGAAAAGCTTGACGACTGTCTACGCACACCCTGTTGGGAACCCCAAGAGCAAGGTGTGAAGCAGCAAGCAGCAAGTTTTCCCTCAGTTGAGACCGAGGTTATCGAACCAGGAGGAGGAAGGAAACGTCACACAGGTGTTGCAAGCAACGCGGAGACCTGCACAACACAAACTCAAGACTTTGCCCCAACGAACAGTGAGGTTGTCAAGCTCACTGGTTTGCTGTAACAAAGGATTAAACGTATGGTGTGGAAGGTAATGGTTTCCATCAAGTAAACAAGTAACAGTGGAAGATGTATCAATGGTAAAGATTGGACCGGGGTCCATATTTCACTAGAGGTGCTCTCCTTAGATAAAAAACATGGCATGAAGGGTAAACAAATTATAGCAAGGCAATTGACAGGAAATGAGCAAGGCATAACAATGCAATTATTAGTCAGAAAGATCCTATGAGATTCGATTGGGCAAGGCAACAAGATACATAGACCGCCATCCAACTGCATCTATGACTAGAAGTCCACCTTCAGGTTATCATCTGAACCCCCTCCAGTATTAAGTTGCAAGCAACAGACAACTGCTTTAAGCAAAGTGTGTAAGGTAAACAGTCCACATGTTCCATGAACAAGAGACCGTTGTTTTCTCCCTAGTAGCAACAACACATCTACAACCGAAGAGATTATTGTCACTTCCCTTGGAAACTAGAGGCATGGACCCACTTTCGAGCATAAATACCCCCTCTTGGAGTCACTAGCAACTACTTGGCCAAGATAGCTACTAACAACGGAGAGCATGCAAGATCACAAACAACACAAACATGATAGAATCATAAAGACAAAACCATTAATCAAACCAACATAATAATCTCAATATCCATCGGATCCTCGCAAACACAACATGCATGATTACAAATAGATTAGATCTTGATCATGAACGGAGCTCACAAGATCTATATATGAAAGCACAAAGGAGGAGATACAACCATCTAGCTACTACATGGACCCATAGTCCAAGGTGGAACTACTCATGCATCATACCGGAGTCACGCATCATACCGGAGAGAAGGCCTCCGGGATGATCCCCCCTCCGACAGGGTGCCGAGAAGAACTTTAGATCCCCCCGATCTAGGGGAGATGGTGGCGGCGGCTACAAACGGTTTCGTGGAGATTTGATCGGGTGCTTAGGGTTTCTATATCGGGGGATTCTTATAGGCGAAGGGGGAGGCCGAGGAGGCGACCAGGGGGGCCACACCCCTCCTAGGCGCGGGCCCACCCCTAACCGTGCCTAGGGGGGTCTGGCTGCCCTGACACGCTTCCTCGTCTCCCCTCTGGACTTCTTGTTCCCCACGGAAAGTAATTGACTTTGACGTTTGTCCCGTCCAATTCCGAGAATATTTCTTTACTAACTTTTTTGTAACCAAAAAACAACAGAAAACAGGCAACTGGCACTGCGGCAACTTGTTAATAGGTTAGTACCAGAAAACATGTATAAAGCACCTCAAAGTGTAGACAAGCAAAGGAAAGTAGATACTAAACAAGCATGGAGCATAAAAAATTATAGATACGTTTCCAACGTATCACGCCACTCCTCAGAAAAACCTTTCATGCGGAGTGTTTGATGGAGGAAAGACCAATTAACTTTGTCATATGCCTTCTCAGTCAATCTTAAACAGTACACCATTTAATTTTTTTGAGTGTAGTTCATGGATTGTTTCATGCAGAATTACAACACCATCTATGATATTTCTTCCTTGCATGGACGCAGTTTGAGACGGACTAACAACATGATCAACAACTGAGTTAAGTCTAATCGTGGCAACTTTAGTAAAAATCTTAAAGCTAACATTAAGCAAGCAGATTGGGCGATACTCTTGTATACATTCTGCATTGTTAAGCTTAGGCAGTAAAATTATATTGCCAAAGTTTTGTCTAAAGAGATCCAACTGTCCGACTTGTAAAAATCTAAACAAATTCATCAGGTCCTCCTTGATAACGTCCCAAAATTTCTGGTAAAATTCCACTGGGAAGCCATCAGGCCCTGGCGCTTTGTTATGTTCCATTTGAAAAACAGCTATCTTAACTTCTTCCTCGGTATATGAGGCATTCAGAAAGCTATTTTCTTCATCAGAAACCCGAGGAATGTCAGCCGTTTGAGACTCGTCCAGAGAGAATGAATTTTCCACTGGGGCCCCAAACAAGGATTTATAATAAGCTGTAATATATGATTTCAGTTGCTCCTGTCCCTCAATCATACCTTCATCCTGGATCAGAGAGTGAATAAGTTTCTTCTTATGCTTGCCATTCGCAACAACATGGAAGTACCTAGTATTCGCATCTCCTTCCAGAATGAATTTCGCTTTAGAGCGTTGGTACCATTTGAGTTCCTCTTTGCGCAGGAGTCGGGCTATCTCTGCATTCGATTGGCTTTTAAGCTCAATTTCTTGTGCAGTTAACGACCTGACCTCCGCGGAAGCCTCTAAGTCATCACATCATAGATGTTAGGCATATTTTTTAATTTTTAAGGTTCCCAGCTATGTTCCTGGCCCAACCATGAAGGAACTTGCGTAAAGCACACATTTTTTATTCCATCATAGGATAGGCGTTTGGCCACCAACCGGTTTCTCCCAAATAGCCTTAACCATCTCATAGAAACCATCACGGATCATCCATCCGAGTTCAAATTTAAACTTATTCATAGACTTCCGCGGTGGTGATCCAAAAGATAAAAGTAAAGGGGCATGATTCGACAAAGCCTCAATATGCTCTAGAGCGCCAACAGTTACCATAGGAAACTTATGTTCCCAGTTTGTATCCATAAGAACTATATCTAGTTTTTTTGTATGTTGGCTGCAAAAGACTATTATCCCAGGTAAATTGCCTTCCTAACATTGTAACCTCTCTTAAGTCCAGACTGTCTATAACAACATTGAACAAAAATGGCCAATGTTCATCGAACCTACCTCTACTTTTCTCGTGAGGGAATCTCAGCAAATTAAAATCCCCTCATATAAGAATAGGGTATGGATTGTCCTTTGCCAGATTCACTAACTCACATAAAAAGTCAGCTTTATAAACATCCTGGGAGGCCCCATAAATGGCGACTAAAGACCATGTGAAATTGCCAGCCTTGTTACGGATATGGAGTTTTATAAAAAAAATCTCCCATCGAACTAGCTAAAACTTCCATAGTCTCATCTCGAACGCCTAACAGGATCCCCCAGATCGACCATGCGGTGGACGTGATATCCATGTAAATTCCACTCCACTAGAAAGGCGATTGAGTAGGGCTTATGAAAAATCTCGTCTACCAATCTCAGAGATACCCAGAAAATCCAACTGATGGTCTCTCACACAATCAGCAAAGAATAAATGTTTAGCCAAGTCCCAAAGACCTCTTCTATTTGAAAACATTCCATTCATTGAGAAACTATATGAGATTTGGATACACGTGATCTCTTGCGCGACCGCTGGCTCTTTGATTTCCGACCAGAAGCTTTTAGCTCATACATAGAGGCAAGCCCAGTCTCATCAAATCCCACTTCCGACACTTCACCAACTAAGTGAGAAATGAGTTGACCATCTACCATGTCATGCAAATCCTCCTCGGTTAGTGAAGCATCAGGAACAACAATGACCTTAGGAGTAACCGTTAGACGGTCAACCTCCATCTGTTGCAAAACATTAGCAGAAAAAAGAACATACTGTACATAACTACCCAAACTAATGCCAACATTGGCTAGTTTAGAAGAAATAACAGGAGTAGAAAAAGACAAAAAGGATTTCGAAGAACTCATATACCCGGCGAATCTAAGTTCTTCTTAGCCTTATGACGCATGGCCTTGACCAAAATCCTCATCAGTAGCTGACGCCCCAGAGGCATCGACTCCATGGCGCGACCTCCGTCTGAAGGGAGTACTACTTGACATGGTTATACCCCACAGGTACAAAACGTTAGCATACCTGGTCCAGCTCAAGGGAAATCCCACGACAAGATACGCGGCCTGTGGAGATTTCGGGTGGCCCAAGCCCATGACTCCTTCGGATCCTTGGAGAACAATACTAGAGTAGATAGAATTTCAAAGGGAACAAACCCTAATCTGTAAACGACTCGACCGGCGCCCATGACCTGCCTATCTATATAAAGGCTAGGAGGGCACGGCGAGGATAACAATATACTCACCTCATACGCATCTCACGCCAGATCGCATCTGCGCACCCCTGTAACCTTCGGTTCTACCGTAATCAAGAGCAGACAAGCAGGAGTAGGGTTTTCCCTCCGGGGATCTGAACCTGGGTAAACCTCGTGTCCCCGTGTTGCTTGTCTGTTAACCGTTTCGCGATCTCCAGCATCCCCATCTTCTCCAAAACCCAAGTCCATAACAATGGGCATTGACGAAATCAACCCTCGTCACCACTCCCCTACGCAACAACTGGTGTAGCAATACCAGGAGAAGAAACCCGTGATGGGGACAGAGGCATCCCAGACCCCTCTTGGGTCCGGCCACCCTCGTCGACCAACGAGGTCTCCTGACCCACCAAGGGAGGACACCCGTCCTGACCCTGACCAGAGCCACTTGGTCCTCCCTGACCAAACTCACACGGTCATTCACCATGTCGCAGTCAGCCAACCCCTCCTAGGTCAGCCCCACAAGAACATCATCCTCGACCTGATCACGAACGACGGTCAGCTAACCCCTCCTGGGTCAGCTTCCACGAGCACTCCGAAGGAACTACCTCCTCAAGGACCGGCTGAGAACCATCAATAGGAATAGATCTACCCATAACATGTGTCCTGGACCTCGCCGGTGAAGCTGAGCAAGTCCGCTGAACAGTCACATAAGCAGATCGAAGAGCCTCCTGTAGCCGAGCTGTAGAAACACGAGTCGCCAAAGAAGAACCCTTTTCACGAAGAGGGGAACCCATAAGTAGTGCATCTAGAAGTTCTCATCCCTTAGGAGTAACCAGATTAGCATTAAAAGGAGTGATAGAAATCACCCTCTGCACCCCCTGACTAGAAGATGAAGGCTCCGAGGTATCCTGCATAGGCGTGACCGAGGAAGAACCAGAACCTGCCCCCTGAGTGGCAGTAGATGTATCAGAAATATCCATTGCATCCTCCATAGGCTTCCCATTGGCATCATCATCCCCTTTTCTCCACAAGAAAGGAACAAACTCTGGTTCCGGAATATAACCCTCAGGTTCACTCCGGAAACGAAACTCATATACCTTATGCTTGACCACGGCATCAGACACAATATAGTGACCCAAAGAATCCTGCATCTTTAGAAAGACATCTGTATCAAACATTTCCACAAGAATACGAACTACCCCCGCTTTCGCAAACTGAACAAATCCACATCTAGAGTGTTCCCCATGAGACCTCCAATAGCCCACAAATCCTGGAAAGAGCGCAAAATATGGGGACGCCCTCAACATGAAGCCAAACCTGCTGCATCTCAAACTTATGCGGCACTTCCTCTGTCCTGTAAATAGAGAAAGTAAGCTGAGTGGTACTGTCATCTGGATCCCATCAACATTGTCCAAATCCTCAAAAGATGGGAAGATCACTAAGAAAGAAGAATCTCCATATGGCAACGCCTCCCACTTCCACTAAACATACACCTGACACCTCCTAGCAATCTGCCGCTGAACGACATCCGCAGATACCATCTGACCAAAAACTCGCACCAGAGCTATAGGGTCTGACTCTGCGCCAGATGATCACGAGTCACCGCATCCGGGATCTGAGTAAACAGAGTATGCTCATCGCCAATACCAGCCATATAAGAATGATACGTCGGAAACGTATCTATAATTTTTGATGTTCCATGCTTGTTTAGTATCTACTTTGCTTTGCTTTGTCTACACTTTGAGGTGTTTTATATGTTTTCTGGTACTAACCTATTAACAATATGTCATAGTGCCAGTTGTCTGTTTTCTTCTGTTTTTGGTTCCAGAAGGGCAGAAAATCAATATTCTCGGAATTGGACGGGACAAAATCCAAAGTCAATATTTTACCGTGGGGAACACGAAGCCTGAATACGAGACGGAGGAGAGCCACCAGGGGGCCACACCCCCTGGCTGCGCGGCCAAGGTGGGCCCACGCCTAGGGGGTGCGGCCACCCTGGCGACCCCCTGCCTCGCCTCTTCGCCTATAAAGACCCCCTATGCCTAAACCCTAAGGACCCGATCAATATTCCACAAAACCGTCTATAGCCGCTGTAACCATCGTCCCTAGATCAGAGGGGATCTGAAGCTCTTCCCGGCACCCTTCCAGAGGGGAGATCATCTTGGAGGCCTTCTTCTTCATCATGCCAGCCTCCGGTATGAAGCGTGAGTAGTTCCACCTTGGAATATGGGTCCATGTAGTAGCTAGATGGTTGTATCTCCTCCTTTGTGCTATGATGTTTAGATCTTGTGAGCTCCGTTCATGATCAAGATCTCATGTATTTGTAATCATGCATGTTGTGTTTGCGGGGATCCGATGGATATTGAGATTACTATGTCAGATTGATTAATGGTTTTGTCTTATTGATTCTATCATGTCTATGTTGTTTGAGATCTTGCATGCTCTCCGTTTCTAGTAGCTATCTTGGCCAAGTAGATGCTAGTGACTCCAAGAGGGGGTATTTATGCTCGATAGTGGGTTCATGCCTCTTTTTAATCTAAGGGGAGTGACAAAAATCTCTAAGGTTGTAGATGTGATGTTGCTGATGACCACAAGTATAGGGGGTGTATCGTAGTACTTTCGATAAATAGGAGTGTCGATCCCAACGAGGAGAAGAAGGTGTTGACTAGTGGTATTGAGCGGGAAATCTCTGTAAATACTTAGCAAACGGATTTTTAGGGGTTTTCTGATAAAGCAACAAAACAAAGTGCAAGTAATAAAGACAACGAACAACTGCACCAAGTGGTCCAATCCTTTCTTAGCAAAGGACAAGCCGGTGGAAATACTTATAAGGACCAAACGTTCTCGAGGACACATGAGAATTCTGTCAAGTGCTTTCGCTTCATATAGCTAAGTACTCTTCTTTGATGTTGTAAGTGTTGTGTGGGTGAACCTATGCTAATGTACCGACCTTACCTGGACTAATACATACTTGTGATTAAACCCCCTGCAAGCAGCCGCAACTACAGGAAAGCAATTAAGATATAAACCTAACCACAGCCTTAAACTCTGAGATCCTACGCTCCCTTATGCAATGGTGTCCTAACGGGGGTTCAGGTTTCTGTCACTCCAGCAACCCCACAATTAGTAGCCAAATAGACAATGCATTCCCCTAGGCCCATAAATGGTGAAGTATCATGTAGTCGACGTTCACATGACACCACTAGAAGAATATCACCACAACTTAAATACTAAACCATTGAATAATAACTCAACACAAATCCACTACTAACAACATGACTTCTCCCATGTCCTCAAGAACTAAACGAACTACTCACAAGACATCATATGGATCAAGATCAAAGATGATATGGTGATGGATAACAATCTGAACATAAACAATAATCCAATGGTTCCACTCACAAGCATCAACTACAATAGTAATCAACACTGGGAAAGTTTCCCCTAAGTACTAATGCAAGATCCAACACGATTGTTACAGCGGGACGGAGTGGTGATAATGGTGCTGGTGGAGATGATGGTGTGGATGATGATGATGATCCCGATGAAGTCTAGCTTGATGACGGTGTTAATGGCGACGATCTCCCCTCTCCGGGAAGGAATTTCCCCGGCAGAAATCTATCTGCCGGAGAGCTCTTTCTCTCTCGGTATTTTCCGCCCCGCAAAGGCAACGGAAATCTTTCTGTGGTCGCCCCCTTAGTATTAGGGTTCTGTGAGGAAGATATAGGCGAGAGGGCGGAGTCGGGAGCCGGCCAGGTGGGCCACACCTGCCCTAGGCGCGGGGCAAGGTGGGCCTGCGCCTAGGGGGTGTGGGCCCCCTATGGCCTAGCTACGCCTCCCCGTCTGGCTTCCTCTGTCTTTTTTCTGGTATTTTTCTGTTCTTCGCGAAATTGCATCAAAATACCTCTTTTTCCATCAGAAACCTGACTCCGGCAGTTCATCCTCCAAGAATCATCCAACATGAAGTAATACCTCATAATAAGACATATATCAATGAATAGAGGCAAATTATGATATAGAATGGTGATGCAAATTGGACGTATCAACTCCCCCCAAACTTAGACCTTCACTTGTCCCCAAGCGAAAACTGAGCTCAGTAAACATGTCCACAGGTTTATGGAGTGAAGTGTCGATAAAATAATACGGTCAAGAAGCATCACACTTACCATTGCACAACTCATATAAGAAAGCAACTCAGCATTATATAATTTAGCTTGCAACAAGTACATGAGTCACAATAGAGATGCATAAAGATAAATCATAATTGGAATTGGCAAACTTTGTTCCTGGTCAGAGAACAACTGGCAAATAGTTTCACAAGAAGCTTTTTGTAGAAGTTTTATAACAGGGGCACTCTTTGCTCAAAAAGGTTTTTCACAATGAAGGCTTTCAAAGTAATACTCAATAGATAAGAGTCTTGTGCAAACAAGGAAGATAAAGAACATGAGTGAATAAATCACCATATGAATGCTTGCAACACAACAACTCAAATGCTTGCTGGAGATGGAGAGGAAGTAGGTTTACTGAATCACCTCAGAAAATAGGAGAAAGGTCCCTTCATAGAGGGCATCAGGGATTTCAAGTCATAAAGAGCTTTCAAAAGATTATGGTAGTTACTAGCTTTGAGCCCTCATTGCCCCTATCATAGGCATCTTGAGATGATTAAGGTTAAAGTGCACAAAGATGGAGTATATGCTTGACGAAATATAAGTTGGCAATCTCACGTCCCTTGAGTACAAGGGCCGCTCCTCATGCTACTCAACTTTAGTCACCGGTAAGTTCTTGTCATTGTAAGTACATGTGTATCATAAAGAACCGACAACGGGGTACCCCTTGCACATGGTACAGGAGCTATCCCATAACCAAAATGACAAGGCAAGAAGACAATGAGCATCTCACCGATCTTTTTATTTACTATGTGCATAGCTTTTTATTGAGGATGCTTCACAGAATGCTCAGTATGGTGATGCTGCAAGTTTCCACCATGATTAAGCATGGCTTAGGCTAGCGGCCCAGGCGTTTCTCTAACACACATACATCACTCCATGGACTTACAAGTTCCCTCTTTATTTCACATTGTCGACATCCGCAAACAAAAGAGCATGATATCAACCGTGTAGAACGTACAGGTGCAATGTTGAAAGTGTTCCCCGTGACAACACGGTTCTGATAATCCCAACGTATAGATGCAAGCATATACAACTTCTATGACACAATGGTTCAAGTCTATTAGGGGCAAGAAAATAAGGTGTGCCATCAAGTTTGTGAGAGATTTACTAACTAGTTTTCACATAACAAAATACTTTTTTAATTCGAAAGATAGATGAAACTTGAGAATTTGCTTGGAATAGCAATAATGCTAATAGGTAGATATGGTGGACACAAATGACACATGTTTTGGTTCAAAGGGATTGGAAACATGAGAAGTAGGCCTTCTTAAAACAGGTTTTTGGCTAGCAAAGCTGGGTAGCAAGCAAAAGAGTTGAAGGAAACAAGCAAACCTACAAGTGATAAAGCCAAACATGCAATCTTCCTTCAAGACACAAAAGATCTTAAATAAAGAATACTAAGCTTATGAGCCAATCAAGAAAGAAAACAAAATGATACAAAATACCTGTAAGCTTTTTCTATTTTCCTTTCAAACTTCAAAAAGTGTTGCTATTGACCAGGACTTGGTTTGCCAAAACCAATTTAGATTTACTTGATGCTCCCAAAGTGATGCCAATACTAATCAACAAGATCCATCATATAACAGAGATTGCAAACTAAAATAAGAAGTGCAAAAAGTAAAAGATGAAACTTCTCATTAATATTCCATAAAGGCACTCACACCAAGGGATACATAGATCTAAAGGAGAGATACCTCCACATGCAAACCAATCTATAAGATAACTTCTCTTCCAAAGATATGAATCTAAAAAGGTAAAAGATAAAATACAATGATGTGATACCGCGACACTCCCCCAAGCTTGGAACAAGCCAAGGGGATGCCAAACCTAATGACAAATTACTCCTTTGGTGGTGGTGTTCTCTTGATAAGCTCCTCAATCAGCTTCCTCAAATCTTAAATCTCGAAGGTCAGAGTACGAATCAACTCCGAATTTTGCTCAATGCGTTTCATGATCATATCGGACCGAGAACCCCAGTCCTTACTATTCTTTCCCCACTCTTCCTTCTTAGTGTGTTCCTCCCCTACATGGTTAGAACGAGGCATATCCCACATCGAGGGCATGTTCCCTTTGGGCACATGTTGGTATTGATGCTCATGTATAAGAGTATGGAAGGGTCTCTTGGTACGTGGAGGAGATGACCATGGATTGTAGATAAGACGTGGAGGTTTCCCTCCTGTAGACATCCGTGTTGTCCTATTAAGCTTGATAGGTTTTGCCACCACTCCAATGCTTGCAACGGTAGCGCGGGTGTTCGGATGCTTGTCCTCCTCCATGTCTTCTTCATCCCCAACTAAAATCTCCTCCTCCTTGGGATTTTGAGGATCATCTTCCTCGGGCTTCTTGCCTTTGTCATTGGCGGAGACCATGGTGCTCTAAACTTGAGAAGATTTCCTGATAGAAACAGATCGAAACGAAAACACGAAGAGAACACGATACACGAGCCTCGGGGGATCGGGGGGTTATATATTACGAAGTTTTAATGCATAAGGAAGGTGCTGATACGAAAACAAGGCGGAGGCGGAGCTCGGGGGGGGGGGTCACACCCCTCTAGGCGCGACCAGCTGGGGCCCGCGCCTGGGGTGGGTTTGGCCACCCCCGGCCTCCGTTTCCTCCTCTGTTCCGTCTCATAACTTTCCTTATGTAATAAAAACATCAAAAATATAAAAAGATTGGGCTTTCACAAACCTTCTGTTTTCACCACTTTTACTTATTCAAAGACAAACTCTGCAGACTCCTTTTCTCCTTCTCCTGGAAATTCGTTTTCTCACAAGGCAATACACAAACTTCAAGGGCACCATTAGTGTAAGAAAAAACAATACACCTTTAGGTTCACACTTCAACTGAAATCCATCAAAACAAAGGCTTCTGTAAGAGGCAAATATAAATGATAACAGAAATCTGTCAAAACAGACCAACATGTAAATATTGATTTTTTTGAAAACCTTCTATTGCTCAAATAAAAAAGTGCAAAACTAATAAAAGTTGGGTAACAATCTTGAGAACAAGCTCAGAAAAATACAGCTCCATTCTATGTACTGAGCTCCCTCACGAATTTTTACAGTGCATCACAAAAATCTGTCCCAGGACAGCCACTTTTCACAACTCCTCTACTTCTCAAAAGTAGTTGAACTTGACACAAAAACCAAAACAAAAAGGATAAGGAGCGGTTATTACTGAAGTAATAACTTCTAAGACTCAACCAAACTCTTGGGTTATCTCCCAACAAGTACTTTTCTTTACTGCCTTTAAGTTAGGCTTGAGAGTTTCAAAGATGCTCACTTAGGAGATAAATATTTGAAGTAAAAAAGAGCATCAAGAAGCAAATAACAAACAAATTTGAGTCTAACCCACTTCCTATGCGTGGGGGTACCATGACAAAACAAATTTTTGAAACAAAAAGCCACCAGCATAGGAAGACAAAACAAATGCAACTTCAAAGCTTTCAACATAAAACGGGGAAACTTAACATTATTGAGATGCATAAAACCATGTTTCCCTCTATCATAATAACTTTCAGTAGCACTTTGAATAAATTTGACAATATAACTGTCATAGGAACCAACTCTATCATCAGAATGAGCATACTTACAGTCATCAAAAAGAGGCCCAAGGTCATAAACTGGATCAATAGAAGCAAGTTGTTCCATCCCGAAATCTTTATTAGGCAAGCTATTTTCACAAGGAGCTTTAGAAAATTTGTAAAAGTTAAACTCATAAGAATCTCCATCAAACTTAGTTAAAACTTTCCCCTTCTTACAATCTATAATATCTCCACAAGTGTTCAAGAAAGGTCTACCAAAAATAATAGGACAAGTTTTGCTAGCTGCTGAATTAAGCACTAGAAAATCAGCAGGATATTTAATCTTACCACAAAGAACCTCCACATCTCTTACAATACCAATAGGGCAAATGGTTTCCTTATTAGCAAGGTGAATAACCACATCAATGTCCTCAAGATCACAAGGACCAATTTCATGCATAATTTCCCTCTAAATCTCATAAGGAATAGCACTAGAACTAGCACCAATATCACATAAACCATAATAGCAATGATCACCAATTTTAACAGAAAGCACATGAACACTAGCTTTTCTAACTTCTCTAGGGTGAGAGATAATATTAGAAGCGTCTTCACAGAAGACAATATGCTCATCCTCTATATTTCTAGTGACAAGGTCTTTCACAATAGCTACCACATGTTTGGTATTCAATTGCTCATCAGGCTCCAAAGTTTTATTAGTACCTTTATTTTCTGCACTAATCATCATAGAATACTCTTTTACCTTAGCTGGGAAAGGTATTTTCTCAACATAAGGTTCAGGCACAATATGATTAGTAGTACAAACTTCAGTGCTTCTAACAGGAACATGACTAACAACATCTTTATAAGATGCATGGTACTTATTCCACTTCTTTTTGGGAATTTCTATGTAAGAGGCAAAGGCTTTAAAACAATTGGCAATACTTTGGGAATCCAGACCAAACTCATTACTAATATCACGGAAGTCATTAGTTCCCATAAAAGATTTAATGCATTCATAATCATAGTTTATACCTGACTTTCTTCCTTTGTCATTCTCCCAAGCTTCAGTGTTCTCTTGAATACGGTCTAGTAGATCCCATTTAGCTTCTTCCTTCATACGTCTGAATGATCCAACACAAGAAGCATCTAGTAAATCTTTATCATGAAGAGAAAGCCTAGCATAAAAGTTATTGATAATAATATTTGATAGGGAGTTCATGAATAGGACATTTAAGAATTAGTAACTTCAATATCCCCCAAGCTTGAGCTATACTCTCTCCATCACGAGGCCAAAAGTTATATATCAAATTTCTATCCTTATGAATCTCACTAGGAGGATAGAATTTAGAATAAAAGAGAGATGCCATTACCTCCCATTCCATGGATTGTCCATTCTTCAGCAGCTTATACCATTCTTCAGCTCTCCCTTTCAAGGATATAGAGAGTAACTTCTTCTTCACCTATTCAGTTGTGATACCTGCACACTTGAACAATCCGCATAATTCATGGATAAAAAGCAAGTGATCACCAGGATGGACAGTTCCATCCCAAAAATAATAATTATCTATAACACGATCAACAATACTTGTAGGTATCTTAAAAGGATCTATGTCAACAGGCGGTGGTTCATCTACTACCCTAACAATGGTAGTAGTTTTCCCAAACATAAAACCAAGTGGGTTATCCATATTGGAAACAGAGTAACAAACAGAAACAAAAAGCAATACTCACAGTAGAAGTTTCCTTTACCAGTTCCACTCTTCAATAGCGCTTCACTCCCCGGCAATGGCGCCAGAAAATAGTCTTGATGACCCACAAGTATAGGGGGTGTATTGTAGTACTTTCGATAAATAGGAGTGTCGATTCCAACAAGGAGCAGAAGGTGTTGACTAGCGGTATGGAGCAGGAAATATCTGTAAATACTTAGCAAACGGATTTTAGGGGTTTTTTGATAAAGCAAAAAAACAAAGTGCAAGTAATAAAGACAACGAACAACTGCAGCAAGTGGTCCAATCCTTTCTTAGCAAAGGACAAGCCGGTGGAAATACTTATAAGGACCAAACGTTCTCGAGGACACATGAGAATTCTGTCAAGTGCTTTCGCTTCATATAGCTAAGTACTCTTCTTTGGTGTTGTAAGTGTTGTGTGGGTGAACCTATGCTAATGTACCGACCTTACCTGGACTAATACATACTTGTGATTAAACCCCCTGCAAGCATCCGCAACTACAGGAAAGCAATTAAGATATAAACCTAACCACAACATTAAACTCTGAGATCCTACGCTCCCTTATGCAATGGTGTCCTAACGGGGGTTCAGGTTTCTGTCACTCCGGCAACCCCATAATTAGTAGCCAAATACACAATGCATTCCCCTAGGCCCATAAATGGTGAAGTATCATGTAGTCGACGTTCACATGACACCACTAGAAGAATAGCACCACAACTTAAATACTAAACCATTGAATAATAATTCAACACAAATCCACTACTAACAACTTGACTTCTCCCATGTCCTCAAGAACTAAACGAACTACTCACAAGACATCATATGGATCAAGATCAAAGATGATATGGTGATGGATAACAATCTGAACATAAACAATAATCCAATGGTTCCACTCACAAGCATCAACTACAATAGTAATCAACACCGAGAAAGTTATCCCTATGAACTAATGCAAGATCCAACACGATTGTTACAGCGGGACGGAGTAGTGATGATGGTGCTGGTGGAGATGATGGTGTGGATGATGATGATGATGATCCCGATGAAGTCTAGCTTGAGGTGTTGATGGCGAAGATCTCCCCTCTCCGGGAAGGAATTTCCACGGCAGAAATCTGTCTGCCGGAGAGTTCTTTCTCTCTCGGTGTTTTCCGTCCTACAGAGGCGGCGAAAATCTTTCTGTGGTCGCCCCCTTGGTATTAGGGTTCCGTGAGGAAGATATAGGCGAGGGGCGGAGTCGGGAGCCGGCCAGGTGGGCCACACCTGCCCTAGGCGCGGGGCAAGGTAGGCCCGTGCCTAGGGGGGTGGGCCCCTGTGGCCTAGCTACACCTCCCCTTCTGGCTTCCTCTGTATTCTGGGAAAATATAATTTTCCAATATTTTTCTGGTATTTTTCTGATCTTCGCGAAATTGCATCAAAACACCTCTTTTTCCATCAAAAACCTGACTCCGGCAGTTCATCCTCCAAGAATCATCCAACATGCAAAAACAGAGGAAAAGACATAAGTAATACCTCATAATAAGACATATATCAATGAATAGAGGCAAATTATGATATAGAATGGTGATGCAAATTTGACGTATCAGTTGCCACTAGGGAGAAAACAACGGTCTCTTGTTCATGGAACAAGTGGATTGTTTAGCTTACACACTTTGCTTAAAGCAGTTGTCTGTTGCTTGCAACTTAATACTGAAGGGGGTTCGGATGATAACCTGAAGGTGGACTTCTAGTCATAGATGCAGTTGGATGGCGGTATCTTATTGTATTGCCCAATCGAATCTCATAGGATCATGAATATCTAATATTGCATTGTTATGCCTTTCTCAGTCCTGTCAATTGCCCTGCTGTAATTTGTTTACCCAGCATGCCATGTTTGTTTATCTAAGGAGAACACCTCTAGTGAACTATGGACCCCGGTCCAATCTTTACCATTGATACATCTTCCACTTTTACTGTTTACTTGCTGCAAACCATCATCACCTTCCACACCATACAGTTAATCCTTTGTTACAGCAACCGATGAGATTGATAACCTCACTGTTCGTTGGGGCAAAGTGTTGAGTTTGTGCTGTGCAGGTTTCCATGTTGCTTGCAACACCTTTGAGACGTTTCCTTCCTCCTACTAGTTCGATAACCTTGGTTTCTTACTGAGGGAAAACTTGATGTTGTGTTTCTTCACACCTTGCTATTGGGGTTTCCCGACGAAGTGCAACACAACACCATCAAGATTTTTTGGCGCCATTGTCGGGGAATAAAGAAAGAAGCTCCCACGTCAACAAGGCACCATCAACCAACCATTGGGGGCTCATCCAGCATGTGTGTAACAAGTGGCATAGCTGCGTGGAAGAGGTGGAACACACACAAGCCAGCGGAGAAAACATGGACAACAAGGTATTCGCGAACACTAGCCGAAGTTATGACAAGCTCAAGCATATCTTGACACACTTTGTCTTTCATTTTGTAGCTCCTTCATGCACCCGCTTTGTACCGGGAGGACATGAAGGCGGAGTTCAAGTTCCACCGTGTGTTCCACAAGATCGAGCACTGCGAAAAATGGCCGGACACTCGCCTGAGCCTCTCCAAGGCCAAAGACGGCTTGTATAACCCGGAAGCCCCTCCCCTGCTGCCGGCGAAGGAAGGCCGGAGATTGGCCAGAAGAAGGCGAAGATACTCAAAGTCGTCGGACCTCCTGCCGAGCGTCTCCAGGCTTCAATCGAGAAGTGCATCGCCGACACGAGGGCACACACCGAGAAGAGGGCCGAGAAGAGCGACGAGAGGTGGGCGCAGCTGATTGAGAACCAAGGGAGAAATATGGACCTCCTCAAGGCCAACTACGCCGCCAAGAAGAGGAACACAGATCTCCAGTTCCTGATGGGCGGCGAGGACACGTCGACGATGAGTTCGCCGGTCAAGGCCTGGTACATGGCGCCCCGCAATGCCATTTTCTAGGAGGACAACGCCGAGATCACGCCTGCCACTGCGTCGAACGCCCCTGCGCCGAACGCCACTGCTATGCCGAGCTCCGCTTCCACCTCCTCCAACCAGTCGACCGAGACGCCCGACCCCGCCGCATGAGCCCATCCCCATCGACGACTGATGGCCAAGCCCTTTTACTCTGTTCTGTAATAATTTGTCGCCGGACTTGTTGGGCGTAATTCTGTCGAACACCTTTTGGCCGAGCTCTCGCCGGCCGGAACCATAAAAATTCAAATATGTCGCCGTTTTCTCTTTGCCTGGGAGCACGGCCTGGGAACGCGAGTGGAAAACTCGGCGTTCCCAGGCCGAAATCTAGTTTCGTCCGACCTAAAAAAGGTCCATATTTTGGTGTGGAACGCCCAACGAGTGGGGATGCTCTAAGGATGGTGTGGTTTGATGGCCTTGCGTGCGCCCAAAGAAAATTAGAAGTACACAAATTTTGTGTGTCACTAAGTTCTAAATGCTCAACAAAAACTCCTATATTAAATCTAAGATATTAATTTTACTAATTAAATTATTGTATGTATTCTTTAATTGTATGACAGAGTATTTGTTCTTTCTTGAAATCTTTTTACTGAATTTATTTCTCCATATCTTATGCAATCACTCTATGACCAGAATATAAATGTACCTCATTTATGTGATCCTTAAATCCTATATTTTCTAGCAAGATTTTGTATTGAACAAATCTTATATTTATTTCCTATTTGTTCGTAACCAGGCTTTAAATGTCATTCATTAATTGCACTCACCAAATCCTATAGCTCCATGACGTTTCTTTTAAAGGCAGGTGGTCTCAGTTAGAAGCACATCGTCACACCAACACTTTTGTTTCGCCTTTGGCTTATACATGGATAATTCTTCTCAACTAATTGTGCTGCTTGGTGTGCTACTTCTTGCTAGCTCACTCTTTGGAGGATGTTTTTCTTCTCTTCAAGAGGTAAAGGCCATGATTTATTCTCAGGAAAGGGTCGTTGTTTTGTTCCGTTAATATTGCAATAAACTTCTGCACCATGCTTTATATTCTTCTTGATCTGTTCTCCCCTCTAAAAAATTTAAAGGAAGGACATCCGAGAATAGCATGGCCCTCTGAACTTCATCCAGAGTTCTTCCTGCCAAATGGAAATCTTACCGCAGATCGAAATTCCATAATTACTTATGTGAGTATTGAGGCTGTCTTAATCACACTTAGTGTTTATGTAATTTATTTTATGCCATCAAGATCCATCCTTAAAGATTCAATCTACCAACATTTTTACAGTACTCAAGTCATACATGGCTCCCAGGAGGTGGCGGTGTGAACTATTATGGTGTAGAGGCTACACTAGATGTTTATAACTTTGATTTAGAACACGGTCAAGTAAGTGCAGCTGCGATTTGGATTGTAAATAGAGGAGATGGACATCCATCTTCACTTAGTGCAATTCAATTTGGATGGCATGTAAGTACTATGATTTTGAGATCCAAACAAATATTTATTTCATTACATTAAATACACAATCTACTTGGTATGAATAATATACGAGATCTTCTATTGCATATGTTGTGTATAACACCCAAAATAATTATTTTATTTCCCTATTTGGAATCCATATGGCTGGATAATTTGGAGTATCATCTTATTTTAATTACCTAGACTATTGCGTCGTAACTAATGAACTTCCATGCATAACTTTATCATTGAAATAAAACATATAGAACTGTAAAAATTCATCAAGCTTTTGTTGCTAAGGAAGCGGCTAAATTTTTTTAAATAATACATTTTTTTATTGAATTTCATAAATAATACACAAAACGGGCAAATTGCAAATCTGTTGGTCGGTCGGCCGGTCAACAGACGAAACACTGCCTTCGTCCGTTCAACGGACGAAACACTGCCTTCGTCCGTTCAACGGACGACACGCAGCCTTCGTCCGTTCAACGGGGTGTGTCGTCCGTTGAACGGACGAAGGCTGCGTGTCATCCGTTGAACGGACGAAAGCAGTGTTTCGTCCGTGAACGAGTCTGTCATCTGTCGAACGGCCGACCGACCAACAGATTTGCAATTTGTCCGTTTTATGTATTATTTGTGCAATTCAATAAAAAAATGTATTATTTAAAAAAATTAGCAAGGAAGCGTGTTGAATATAATTATGTGGCTGGTAGCATGGCTAAGCATAAACCTACAAGCTATTAATGTATGTTAATTAGTAGATCTTACTAGTCATCAACCCGTGTGAGCTATTTAAAAAATACGTATATATGAGCTGGCAAGTTATGAATAGCAATTATTGTGTCTAAATATGTATGACTGTGATTCCAGGCTGCACGTTTCAAACATCACTGGAACACATGTAAATGCTCTTAATTTATTCACTGGAAATATATATAGCATATGTGTATTCCTTTCATTAAATCTTGATAAATATTTGTCTTACTATTACACATGTTTAAAACTGAATTATGGTGCATCGTTTTTATCTACAGTAGCAATTGATTCCCAAGACCAATGAACATTAGGTAATTTCTTGCATCCAAGCACAACATCGAGATGAATTTAGTTTTTTTCTCTCTTGAAAACTATCATTGTTTGAAAAGGTGAGCTTGGATCTCACGTATGTTAATCATCATGCAAAAAAAAATCCACGTGAGGCAACTAATAGTCGAGCTTCTTAGCTATTAATCGTGCGCCCTCTTGATCAACAACATATTTCTCGAAGACTCTTTTACGGCTGTTTGTAGTTAATTTTGTAGTTCCCCAATTCTATGTAACCGTGTATGTATATAATAATATATATGTCTGTCCACGCTTCAATTAAAACTAAATGCACATCATATCTTGTTCAAGATGGGTTCTCAATATGGTTATAACCAATTTAATATAAGCAACTCATTGCAAATTAGACCACTAAGACCTTATCTTTTCCTTGGATTAATGATGTATTTTATACAAAATACCAAACCACTTAATATAAATAAGATTAAGAACAGATGGATCTTTTGTGTTCTATGTTAACACTACAATATTTTTGTGTAGATTTTCCCATGGCTATACAAGGATTCTCGCACTCATTTCTACACGGCTTGGATGGTAAATTTCCTCTTCTCTGAACTCACAACACATGTTAATAATATGAACAAGAATGGTCATCCGGGAGTCCTTATATAGTTTGCCACGTCTCTTTGCAATAACTAACAAAATTGGAGGCACAAGCATGCATATAACGTTTGTACACGATGTCATGACATGGTTTTTTAAATTATTGGTCTATATGATGTCTAAATCATGCATTGAATAACTTTTCATATAATGTATATACGTTTTTGACAAAATTACACTATTTAGGTACTACCACATTTATCAACATATAACTATTAATATTATAATTAGTACTATTTTCACAATACCTCCTAAATATTATGTGACATATATTTATAATAGGAGATGACAATATATTTGAATGTCTCACATATAATGAAATAAGAACTCACATAGTAGTCGTTGATCTCTAGGCTTGTGTCCCAAGGACATGACCATAAACTTCTTCAAAATGCTCAATTTTCTTAAATCCTAAATATTGTTGTGTGATACTCCAAGCTTTTTTAGCACATTTTCCTAATTATATTGCAACGACAGAGCGGTGGAGTTTCTGGCAAGGGTTGTATGAACATGAATTGTCCTGGCTTTCACAAGTCATCATCAAGCATAGCTCCAGGACATGTCATTAGTCCGGTTTCGCATGTCGGTGGCCAAAAATCAAATATCACAATGAGAATATTCAAGGTACAAACTTGTTGCGAACACATGCTAGATTGTTTCATTTGAACTATGTGGAAGAAATGATAATGACTTTGGGGTTACTCTGTTGCATATTGAAGTACGAACATAGTTTCGGTATAATATATCACAACATGTGGAATATTTTAAGTCTTCATGCAAAAATTAAATCCTTGCATTTAGGCTTATTTGAACTTATACACTACTCCCTCCATTAGCAAATAGACAATGGTTTCGTTTTGCGTAGTTTTCAATGAGAATTTTTGACCATTAAGTAAATGAATTGGAGAATATATGTTGTGACACTGTTTTTCATGAAAATATAATGGGACAACATCAACCCAACATTTATTTTTTGTTTTATTAGTTACTAGCAAAAATAGAGAAGTTTTACTGCACCTTGTAGGAGGGTAATACCACACATGTTAAGGAATGAAGATAGTAACACTTAGTTATGAGCAATGGTATATCATTTATTATTAATGTGTCAATAAATACATGTAGGAAAAATATTCTGGTGATTGGCACATCCATTTTGGACCTAATGGTGATTCAGAACCAGTGGGTTACTTCCCTAAGTCCTTAATTCCAGGACTCATTGATAATCCTGTGGAGATAAGCTTTGGTGGCTATGTGGCTCATAGGAAACCCCGACTAAGTCCTCCAATGGGAAGTGGCTATGTTGCATACAATGAAAATTCTGCATTCTTCGGCAATCTCAAGCTTATCGATCAAGATGGTAATGATTATACCATCGACAAAGACCTGCCTTATACTGCCGACATGAAAGGTTGCTATAATCCTTCGGTTATTGATTCTGCCCAATTCTTTTATGGCGGGCCTGGTTGTATTGATTAATGTTGTGATATTTCACATACACACTCAGCAATGAATCTTAATCATTCCTCGATTTTTATTTTATGTTTATTTCTTGTTAAAATTCTTTGGAATTAAGTCAAAGACCGTCCAACTATTTGTCAGCATGTATAACCAAAGTACTAGCTATATGCTTTGGTGTTGTTACGAAATGATGGTCTACTAGGGAATTTTCCTCTCCGATGGTGACGAGACAATATAAGTAGGGGCATACGCGTCAATCTTATGGATATGGTCGTCGAGTACTAACAAGATCGACACAAGCGATATATTCTGAATAAGTTCAGACTCCTCGTTTGGAACTTGGCTTAATCCTATGTTAGGAAGACATCTAGGGCCCAGTTTTTCAGCTTTGGCTTGTGCAGAAATTGCCCTGGATGAGCTGTACAGAGAAACTACGATGAAAATAAGCTCGTGGGAACTGTGGTCCAGTTCTTTTTGGTTTTCATTGTACTAGCTTATCGTCTCGGCGGTCTGATGAAAAGTACGTAATGCCCACTAACTGGTACTCAGTCATTAATCAACAAAAGTATACTATCACAGTTGAAATTAGAATCTGCATCGCTTTTGGAAATAAGAAAATTACATCTCAGGATATGTGTATCTCTGAACCAGTTTTTTTTTGAGAGAGAACCTTTGAACTAGTTGTGCCTCCGTGTGTGTGTCTGGACTTGCTAGCATGTAGCGAGGATACAGAGGACTAGCTGGTCTGGCAATCAGCCGCTGAGCCCTGCGGTCTGCCCCTGTGGGGATGCATAGGACGAGCTGATGGAAACGTGGAGGAGGTAGGTAGTTCGGCCGGAGCAGCCAACGCCAATGAAGGCCCATCAGATCGAGCACTGGCTGGCAAGCTCAACCTGCTCGATCTAGGCTGAGGAGTTCGGGGGCGACTGGAGAAGGTAGCCGGAAGACGTAGGAGGCGGCGCCGGCGGATGGCTGCAACATATCGAGCCCCAGCCGGTGAGCT
Source organism: Avena sativa (assembly GCA_916181665.1). Lineage (NCBI taxonomy): Eukaryota > Viridiplantae > Streptophyta > Magnoliopsida > Poales > Poaceae > Avena > Avena sativa. The sequence continues at coordinate 34,531,173 of OV702285.1, read as the reverse complement.
CGAGCTCCACTCGATCTGGGCCATCGAGCATGGGGGAGGCCGCGGGCTATCCTTTCGCCATGGAATGGAACCAGCGCACCACGTGGAGGCTTCGCCACGGTGCCGGTTGCGGTGGTGGCGGCCGGCGCCGTGAGGTGGCGAGGGAATTGGCGGCGGCGGCGGCGGCGTAGGGAGAGAAACCATATCCGACAGTTTCCTGGTAGGGAGAGGGGAAAAACTATTCGTTCAGTCGGGGACTCGGGGACACAGGTGATTCAGTTCAGTGGCAATTGGACGTAAATACCATGTGAAATAGGGGCAACGACATGTATCGTTTCACTCCATCCCGGGAAGCTGCTGGGCTATGCCAGCTTCTGTCCACCGGGAAGGAATAGTAAAAACCGGCGGTGGAGAAAAACGGCTTAAATTCTAATTATTTTTGGCTTAGGCTTTTTTTCACCTCTAAATTGTCTAGAAGCTTCAAAATAATTGGGCCTAGGTATGCTTGAGTCAAAGGCTTGACTCGTACCTCAACCACGAAACTAACAATAAACTACTCACAAAGCTTAAGTGAAAGCTCGAATCGTACTCTTTTTTTTAAGACATAGCAACCACGATATTTCATTAATAAAAATAAGTTACAATAAGCAAACACGTGGGAACTAAAAGACAAACCTAAATAAAATAATTATAATAAATTTGCAGATAAATCCTAAGAAATCGAGAAATACAAAACAATTCCTAGAGTTTCCTGCAACCACCGAAGCCATCGACCGCCGTCCAACTCCAGCGCCACCGAGACAGATACCCGAAGAGACGCCGAACCTCCACCATTGCAAGATCTAAAAAGACACCATCGCCAACGAGGTTTTGTGAGTCGATGAACATGCTTGCTACACGCAACGAGGCACATGTCGCGGTGGCACGTCGGCCGGCGAACGTCCACGTGTTGTTTTGGACCAAGATCTTGTTGAATTTTTTGCCTAAATAGGCCCAGCTCATATTATATGCCAATAAATTCCTGAAATCCTAGAGGTCCATTTGGCCCATTCATGCAAGACAAGAGGTGGGATAAAAGTTTAGTCCCACATTGTTAGTTGAGTGGAAGTTAGATCAGCTTATAAGGAGAGCTCTTCCACCGCTTGTACGAGTTTGAGAAGAGAAAACATATACACGTGCGCTCCTCCTCCTCGCCTTGCCCCTCGCCTCGCGCGGATTGCCGGAATCTCGCCGAGCCGAGATTTATTTTGCCACGCATGAATGGTATTTGAACAGTTGTATAAAAGCTGAAAAGTTTTGCTCGAGTGGAGTTTTAATACGAGCTAAGTGGAAAATGAATGTGAACTGAGTGGAGGTTGTCTGGTTTTGGTTGCCGCCTATTCGCTTTAGCTTACGCCTCTCCGTTTTATCTCCTGTGCAGCCTGTCCGCCTTCCCTCTATGCCTATAAGAGAGAGAGGTCGCACCTCCTCTCATATACAACATCGCACACTCCTTTGCGCCTCTAGTTCTAGAGCACTGAGCTACCTAGGTCTTCCCCATCACGTCTTGCAGCGTGCACCGCGAGCCGGGACAGTAGGCCTCCCAGATCCCGTTTGCTTCGGGTCCTGTACGGGAGAAGGGCGATAAGGTTTTTGAGGAGCGCTATTGGTGCGACTACTGGCTTTATCACGGACTCTTTCACAGATAGCAGCAACATCGACGTCTTTCCCAATGACGACTTATTCTTCGACATCAACAACCTCTTCCTCGACGACATGGTCGATGATGGTGCCAATGCCAATACTAGTGGTTCCTCTGCTATGATGTACACATTGCCAATACTGGTGGTTACAAGATTGAGGAAGAGGGGACGAGGTTTTCATCTTCCTCAATCTTGTTTATCTTAGTCAGATAATATGTTCTTTCTTTTGGTTTGCTGTAGACCTTGTTCTGATCTTATCTCAATGTCTATGCCTTACAATCCTCTTGGTTATCTTCCTTAATCTGTATTTGCTAATTTACATGTTTAGTTTAATTTCTATTATTCTATTCATGTTTTATCTAGCGTTTATCATGGTTAATTCTCTTGGTAAATTACTATTTTATTCATCAGATCTGTCACCTCCCATCGACGAAGCCAGGAAAAAAAGGCAAACCCACCACCTCTGGACCACCATCCTTGCTCCAGAGAAATCATCTCGCCCCGGCCGCCAGCGTCGTCACAGGTAACAACGAACGCCAACGACGGACCGAGAAACAAATCTCGCCAGATCTAAAGAACGATGAGAAAACCAAGCTGTCGATCTGAAGGACCGACCAACACATGTTGCCATCAATTTCGAGGCATCGCCATGAAGATCGCCACCGGTGTGGGAAAAGAGATGAGACAGATTTATTTCCCCGGACGCTCCTCCCACCACCCCAACGACGCACCATAGTAGACGGATGTAAACCCTAACTACTAGACCAAAACGAAGAAAACGAGGTCTCCTCTTCCTCCTACCGCCGGGGCGGCAAGCAGAGGAAGAGGGGACGAGCATCTTGGCTGGTGGAGATCATGGAAAAAATCCGCAGCTCGAATCGTACTTGAATCCTCGAGACCGACACTATACTCTTCCTCGACATCAATCCGAGTCAGACTAGGCTTCTCGAATCAGACCCTATAGCCCACATCTTCACATAGACGTGGTTTCTGCTATTAGGTGGTTGCATGTCATTCTTCGGATGAAGCTGCCTTGCTTGGTTGCTGTTAGGTTGTACTCCATCCGTTCAGAAATATAAGAATTTAGCTTTGTGGAATATATTTAGACGTCTTTTAGTGTGTAGGTTCAAAACAAACCTCTACACTAAAATACCTCTAGATATATTTGATTTATAAAGGTAAGATGTCTTATATTTTTGGATGGATGGAGTAGTAGTGATCAGGGGTTAGTTTCCCGGATTTCTGGCCTCGTCTTATAGCTACCATGAGCTTGGGCAATGCCCGGTTTCTTAAGGCGCAACCAAGCTTTGGACTGGCTTTCATACTTTGCTCCCGTTCGTGGGTACGATGCCCCAGAATACAATTCTTGCCAACCACAACCATGTCATGGTCCGTGGTTTCGACAGCGAAGGGGGTGCATTTGAGGGATGGTACTTCGTCTTGTGGATCGATACAAAGGGAGCAGCCTAGGTGAGGTTTGTTTTAAAAGAGTCATGGCCCTCTACCCTTGGACCTTTCGCGTGTGGGCCTTTTCTTGACCCATCGTAACCCTAAGGTGTGGACCCAACAGCTGATGGCGAGAAGTGCTCTAAGGCCATCTGGCCATGTACAATGGTTGATAAGACTGTCTTATTTTACACATGACACGTAACTTTGATATAATGACAAAACATTATATACAATAGGTTATTTTTTAGTCTTATATCCAGCATCAGATATTCCTAAATATGTAATAAGACATATCGTGATAAGAGATCATCCCTTAAAAGATAAGACAGAGGACTTTTTTTTGTTCCCCTCTCCTTCAACTTAGCAACCATTGTAGCCGTAATTGGGGGAGCCGAAAACAGGGACGCACGTTTACTGAACCCCGATATGGCAGCCAATGAGGAGTCAACAATTTTATACCCGGGTAAAATACATACGGCGCATACAGATACTGAATCTATACCCGGGACTGAAATTTCAATTTCCTACATCCCCGATTTATCGTCCTGAGGATTACGCATTTACTCCCTTCGTTTTAAAATATAAGATGTTTTAGCTTTGTGAAGTAAATGTATATAGACTTATTTTAGTACGTAGGTTTACTCAACTTTGAAATAAATCTATACACTAAAAGAAGTCTAGATTCATTTCCTTCACAAACCTAAAACATCTTATATTTTAAAACGGAGGGAGTACTAACAACAACCTCAGAAGGTATCAAATCGCACTTTCTATTGGCTTTGATTCTTGTTTGATATCTGGATCTGCTGCTTACGCATCCATATATACGATTAAGTCATCGATAAGATCGAACCAATGCTGTTTTGCGACCAGATTTGGTAAATCCATAATGTCGATGAACTGTGAAGCTTATTATGTTAGTTTGTTAGCTCGTAAAGAAAAATAGGTTGGGTTTTTAGCTTGTTTGAACTGAGAATATATTGTTATCTGGCATATCAGAAGTGTAAGCTACAGAGTATTACATTATGTCAGCAGATTCTAGAGCTATGGATGAAAATGCATTAGCAAAACAGTCACGTTCACTGTCTGCAAGATGGCCAAGGTTGAGACTGCCAAGTGGAGAATTAGATAGAACACGGAAATACTCTGAGAACATACAAGTAGGTTGAGTAGTGAGTTGTCTTCTAGGCTGAACGCAAACATTGTATTCCAAGTACTGAAGAAATTTTCTCCATACAAAAAACTATTGATTGCAAAAGTAGGATTTGGAGGATTATTTATGTTAAACTAGACTCCTCTACACGTCCCCCGAGACATGGCCGGTAGACAGAACACTTTATAATACAATCTTGCTATATCCACGTGCAAGAGAAAAGATGTTCTCTTGGAACGGTACAACTTCGCATTCTTATGATATGGGTATCAGCGCGGCTGAAAAACGGTGTCGCACAGCTAAGTCCTATGAGAGTCTTTCGAAGAACATAGTATATGTCTAAGTCGGTGTCAAATCCGTGCATCGCGATGGTGGCGTGCGTGCGTCGGTGTTTACTGTACTGTGTCTGAATAGTAAGAGAGGGCACATAGTGTTATAAGGCAGCGGAAAAACAATTCGTTTGATGGTAAAATTGGTTGACAGCTCGGCGAATTCATTGATCTGTGTCTCATGTCGCTGCGATAGCGCGAACGGTTAGAATCTATCTATTGCGCGACGACTCCTCGATAGACATAGACACACGGTCTAACTAAAACGATACTAGATGAAAGAAAAAAAACAGTGCGTAAAGATAGAAAGTAAATATTATTCATTAATTATGGAAAATTATTACAATATAGAAGCATGTTAAATCCTATGTACACCCATCGCTGTGTAGGTTGTATTCGTCGTCGGAGTCCAACATAAGGTTCTCCCAAAACAAAACGACTCATGATTCAGGTGGTCCTTCTTGTCTAGAGGGGGAGACTTTGAAACCGCCTCAGCAGCCGACAGAGCAATGCATGCAACCAGAATCTCTGCATCAGCAACTCTGCAGATTTCTTCGGCGGCCATCGTTGCCAAAGACGCGGCCTCGGCCGCATGCAGTCGCTCTTCGTGGAGGGCTTCCCACGTCGCTTCCTTAGCGGCTTCGACGATGCCATTGTTCTTCGCGGCCTCCTCCTCTTCCCCCGCCTCTTTTTCCTCTCACGCTCGTTCAAGACGTTCGTGGTTGCAAAGTTCAAACCATGGTGGGTCCTCATCACCGCCCTTCCTGAAAGCAGAACAGAAGTTTATCGGCACACCTCATTGGACGGCGCGACGTCTGTCCCGACAGATCAGACGAAATGAACCCAATAGGCATACAGCTGGTTGTACACATGCATCGGCCGAGGCAGAAACGCCTACGCCCGCTCGTCTCACACTGCCAGTGGGAGGTGCCATTGTGAAAACTGAGAATAGGAAAAGGCAGAGAGACGTATGAGGAACCAACAATGCACACATAAATAGCGAGAAGAGATAAGAGAGAGGCCGCGTATTCGCTTAATTATGACAGAGCATGTCATGGTGCAGAGCGCGCCGAGAGACGCGTGGCATCGAAGCGACGACGCAAAATATGGCGTGATGTGTCATTAAACGTGATGTAATGCATAGGAATACTGTTCTGTCCGCGCGAGACAACATATTGTCAGAGCAAACGTACGCGATAGACGTGAAGAGCACAAAAAACATTTTCATCTGTGCGAGAGCACATACCGTCAGAGTGAACATACGCAATAAACGTGAAGTGATAATAACAATATCGTCCAGATAATAACACCACCCATACACATGAGCGACCAGTGCATTTGCCTCCTTAGTAATGTACTGAGTGCAGTAAAAAATACTGATTTTCATAGCATTCACGAAATAGAAACAACCACACGTTTAAAAAGACCAATTTAGCTTCGAACATAAGAAACATGATTCGTGTAGGACTTATATTTTTGGATCCAACGTTTCATCTTGTCGAGAAGACATCAGGCATGCATTTTTTTTGTAGCACATGCAACAACGATTACAAAGACGCAAATCTATTCCCCGCAACAGAACGCACCGCCAAAAGCAGACTCTTATAACACATAAGAAGAAATATTAAAGTAGTTACGGAAGCAATCACCATAAGGATTCATGGCAGAAGACATCACAAAAGACATAACATGAAACAAAAAAATTATATAATACAAATACAAAAACTATTATAGAATACACTCAGTTAGACATGAGGTTACAAAGCTAAGGAAACACCTACTACTAATCGGGACTACACTTCTTACACTACTTTATTGGCGAATTTTTTTCTTCGGTCCTCGGTAGGCGAATGTCTTCTCGTTCGCGTGTAAGGCACATCGTCTGCGCGGTAAGGCGTCGAGAACGCCGGAGGGAGGAGCAGCGAACTACATAGTCACTTCGCGAGGCCTTGATGCTTGGTAAGCAGGACGTTGGAGCGAGATCAAAAAAAGTGGCGTCAAGCTCTTCTCTAGAGATGGCCCACACGTGAGGCATCCGCTAGAAGAGCGCCTCCTCGTCAGGCGACGGTGGTGAGATGAAGAAATCATAGACGAACGGAACCGAGCGGCCGTAAAGCGTGACTGAAACCACATGAAAGACCGTCGTGTTGGGTGGTGGCATGAAGGCGTCTAACGCCAAAGATATGAAGAGAAGGCGGCAAGGTGAGATGCATCGCAAGGTGGAACATCCACACCGTGCTACGTTCGGAGCTCAACCGGAGTGACCGATGAGCTCTATGAAATAAGCAGGGCACAAGAAGCCGAGACTTTAGCAGCATGCTATGGAAAACAAATATTTAACATAATGCCAAAGAAGAGACGCGGCAAGATGTTTATATGGAAGAGATAAGCGTAAAGTTTAAGCTATAGGGTCATCATAGACCGAACCGTATTTTCACGGCGTAGAGTCTATGCTACCAGCTAGCTATCGGCAGTGAGAAACCGCTTATGCCTACAGTCCATGCTGCCATGATGTCCCTCTGCTGCGAGGAACTGTGTTTGTCTAGAACCTACAATGCCACATCGGATGTCCGCGGGCCCCTCCGCCGCGAGCAACCGTGGTCGGCTATAGTCTATAATGACACATACACAGTGGAGGATTCCCATGTCCGCGGGAATCCACGTCCTGCATGGGCTTACTGCGCCACGTCGTATAGCAACGGGCGCATGTCTGTGAGAAACCGCGGCTAACAAGGGCTTACGGGGCCACGTCCTCTCTCTCGGTGGGCCATATGGCGTGAAAATCCAAGGCCGGCATGGTCTCACGATGTCATGTCAGCTCTGGACGTGCCCCCAACCCGAAGTGTGCGGATGTGTATCGCGCCGAGAACGCCTCTCACATAGCGTGGCCTCTCACCGAGCGTGGTCCTACCCGCGAACGCTGATGACGGCCCAGGGCGCGCATGCGGTCCACCATACGGCGAGCAAGGGTCCTATGAGGCCCACTCCGGTCACGTACACTGATGGCAGACCCAGGACGCGCGCGCGGTCCACCATATGACCAACAAGGGTCCTGCGAGGCCCACCAGTTAGCGGCTCCGATCGCGCTTCTGGGTCAAAAATGGACACCAAATGGGCACCGGAGACAGGATTGGAGGGTTTTCAATCGCTAATCATCGACATCTCACAGTCAAAAAGAATCGGGACGACGTGGATAGCAGTCTCGGCCGAAACAGTCTAGCGCTATTATTTACTCTCATAGTCTCCATCAGTTAGATCTAAAGTTATACATATGGATAATAAAAAAATTGATATAAAGATGCGGTGTATTGATGCAAACCGAGCATTGGATGTTTATCATGCTGACTTTATTCAAGGTGTTTGGAATACCCTGTGGACAAAGGCATCTACATGGAAGAGATTCATACACCACCACAGCTTGCATTGATATCTTGAGAACAAAAATAGGAATGATCGATTCAATAGCATCAAGTCTGAAACCGGCAGAACAAGTATACTACTGAAAGATATAACAGAAAACTCAAGCGATAGTGACAAAAATTGTTTTTAGGAAGCGCTTGTTATATTTGTTATGGGTCATCTGTTATGTCCATCGTATAAGCATGATCACACTAGTGTTGATTATTTGGGGGGGGGGGGGCGCTTTGTGAGTCTGAGAAAATAAGATACTATAATTGGTGTGGTTATGCTTTGGAATATTTATTGCATTGTATTCCAAAGAGACAAGAAGACATAATATCAAGATCATCCACAATCCAACTGCCGGCATGCCATCTGTTTTTACAGGTATTTCAGATGTATGTAGTATTAGCACCTATATATACTTTGTTACTCAAATGTATAATTTATTGAGTTGTAATGCAGATAATATATGTTGACAACCATGATCACGAAACATCTACAATTAGTCATTTACTGCAGCCAAGGATAACTGATTACACGGATGAGCGTCTGAAGGAGTTTATAAAGATGTGTAGGAGTTCTAAATATGGAGAAGAGAGTTATAATGCTTGCACAGTAAGTTGAATACATTTAAATGGTTGGAAACATCTGTATCACATTTTGATATTTTTATTTAATTTGCAGATAGGACAAATAGATCTAGTATGCTACATAAGGCAATGATCTTTTATTCCACCTGAGAAAGATAGCACGCCTTTGAATCCATTGTCACTTTGTTAACCATCGCATAGTTACAGTGTGCAAAGTGGTACTGTTTTTCGTCAACCATTGCCAACATCTACATTTGGTGATCACATAAAAGAGAAGTATCCATTGTTGGTACAATTTTCAGGATAACAAACCAATTCAATTATTTCAGTAGATTACAAGATATTTATTCTTATTCAATACTTCATTCTGTAGGCAAAAAGTTTAGTGATTCTTGAATTCAAAAGAAGACATGCATTGAAGATTCGAGATTCCAATATAAAAAGGGACGGGATGACACGTGAAGATATACAGTTTTTAGATAAAATTCTAGCATTGTTGGGAAAAAGTGCATATGTTCTCAAGCAACAAGAGCTTCGGTGCGCCACATGCAGAAAGGAAAGGAAAAAATAGGTATGTTAAGAGTTTATGTTTTTTATTATTTTATTATTTCTATATTTATATAGATCGTGGACGTGTCATAGCGGAGGAGTCGCCAACAGTAACTATAAACCGGAATATAGTTGACATGCCACCGCCGATGGTCACAAAGAAGGCGCCACCGTCAAGCGGTAAAAACTAATTAATTGAGCAACATTTATGCATTTCATATTTAAAAAGCTATAGATTCCTTCGTTGATTACACTGATTAGCTATGCAATAGCTAATGGAGCTTCATCGTTTTCAAAAATGTGATCATCCGCTAAAACTATAATTTGGAGAAACTGGAGTTACTAGACGTGATAACTTTATTACTTCCTCCGTCCCAAAATAAATGTCAGATTTGTCAAAATTTGAATAAATCTAAACACTATTTAGTATATAGATTTATCCAAATTTTAACAAATCCAAGACATCTATTTTGGGACGAAGGGAGTATTAAAATTTTGGTTTTGTGCTGTCTCACAAGCTAGACTGTCTTTCTCCTAGAAGAAGAATCAAAAAATTCGACTTGCAGCACCAAAAATTAAACGTAATGGATCAGGAAGATATTACGACCAGAGGAATAACAAATTTACGGGATGAAGAGACTATGGGCATTGCAAAAAAGCCCAAGATTAATGTGCATGTAAAAACAATCTACAATATGCCACCAGATAGATGTGATTGTGTCCATCATGTTGGGTATATGTAGAAATCGAACAATTCTTAGTTTTATATATCAGCTCCAGTGTTTGGGAAAAATATCTCAAAGGACATACAAGAGTTTGTTGCAGGTTCAGAATTATCTTAAGTCAAATACATTGATTACATTGAGGCCAAAAAAATTTACTACACAATACATGTTCATATGTGTTAACTCTTTGTATGCACAGTTGGAGAGCAGCAAATGACACATGATATAAGCCAAAGTATAATTCCTAATACCGCTGATCCAACAGCTAATTTTTTTTTAAATAATACGTTTTTTTATTCAATTTCACAAATAATACACGAAATGAAAATTTTGCAAATCTAACGGGCCGTCTTCTTTTCAAAAGACGACCGCGCGCTGGTCTTTCTCTAAAAAGACTGACAGTCTGCTTTTCTGATTGAAAAGAAGATCACGGAGATGGTTGTCTTTCCCGAAGACGATGGATGGCGTTGTCTTTCCAGAAGACGATGGAGGGCGTCGTCTTTCGAAATGAAGACGCCGGCATTGATCATGCACGCTACGTGCTGTTCAGACCCTGACCGGTAGCCTAATCGTCCTGCCTCTAACCAAATCCTGCATGATCAATGCAGCCCTAGTTCATCGGCTAATTATTTCACGCCGTTTTTTCCCGCTGATTTTTCCCGCCACTCCTTCCCGCCCTTTTGTACCCTCCCTTTTTTACCCGCCCTTTTTTCCCGCCTATTCTGTTCGGTGCCTCTATAAATCCGGGCAACGAGATGTTATCTCTTCATCCAGTTCATCTCTTCCTCCTCTTACTCTCGCATTTCCTTCCTCTCCTCTCCTCTTACTCTCGCATTTCCCTCCTCTCCTCTCGCGTTTTCCTGGCCACCACAGATGTCCGTTGAGCTTTTCCAATTAGCCAGAAATGTTACGATAGGCAATAAATCAGCCCAATGGGAGTACCTCCTCGTTTGTGATGATGCTCTCGTTCTGCTTGGTAAGGAACTTCATCGGAGAGGGTGGGAACTAAGTACCCCAAATCAGGTAAGAGCTTATCAGGATCCAGGCAAGGTGGGACACGCTAGACTTCAAGAGTGAAGCTGACATGATGGAGAAGGTGTTGGAGATATGTCCAAGAGGCAATAATAAAGAGGTTATTATCATATCTTCATACTTATGATAAATGTTTACATACCATGCTATAATTTTATTAACCGGAAACATTAATACTTGTGTGATTTGTAAACATAAAAGAGTCCCTAGTAAAGCCTCTTGTTAAACTAGCTTGAGATAAACTAAAGGGTTCATCGAGAACAAATAAAGGGTTGTTGTGTTGCTCGTTAATATCAAAGCTTGCCTTCAAGATTTGTTTTATCAGGTATTATGAGAACAAAAGGGTTGTTCAAATAATTGCCGTAATCCATAAAAGATGGATGATTTACAAATCTCGTTGGATAAATCACATCCATAAAACCAGAGCTAAAAATGTCAAAAGACAACTGATTGAAAGATCACTTAAGAAGTGGCATCGCCGTTTAAATTATAGTGGAAAGAAAACATGAAGAAACCCCATGCTTGATGGAATTTTGGAGTCTTTTGATTTTTGATCAAATGACGCTTGTGAAACTTTCCTAGAGATAATTAAAACTCCGTTAATAGGCCAAAGGGAACAAATGACTAGCTTATTGGAACTTGTACATATTGTTGTATGAAGTCCATTACGTGTAGTCAAGAGCGATGGATTTCAACTTCATATGCTTTCTCCAAAAATTTGAGTGAATATATGAATATTTACTTAATAAGGATGAAGTGTGAAACATTTGAAAAGTTAAAAGACTTTCAAGATGAAGTGCAAAATCAATGTAACAAGAAAATAAAGAATTTATGATAGGATCATAAAGGAAGATATTTGAGTTACAAGTTTAGCATAACACCTAAGATTTGAGGAATCATTCCGTGGATTTGTGTTTCCCGAAACACCATATGAGTATGGAATAATCGAGATATGAAATGAAACCTTGTTTGACATGGTAATATCAAAGGTGTAATTCATAAAACTGCCATTATATTTTAAAGATTAAAAACTTTAGAGACTACCGCTTTTCCACTAAAAAGAGCTCCATCATGATCCGTTGAAATGACACCATATAAAGTTATGGTTTGGGATAAAACCCAAGTTGTCCTTTCTTAAACATTGGTATGCTATGCATAAGTGGGATGTTTACAACCAAAGTAGGATGAACATATCTTTGTATGTTATTTCGAATAACCGTTGAGTATTCCTACATAATACCAAACACAAAAATGTTTGTCGCTTGGAACGTAAAGTTTCTTTGAGAAGGAATTTTCCATAAAAAGTTAAGTGGGAGGACGATAGAACTTTGATAAGATTAAAAGAACCTTAACTATATGTGCAAAGTTGCGCAGGGCCGAAAAGTGTTCCGGAGGCAGCAACAATGCTCATGACTCACGTGCCTCAAAGATTGTGGTTACGGAGGTCTAAGTTCCTATTGAACCAAGTAGGTCAGGTAAACAATCAAATACCAAAATTTGAGGGTTGAATCATTATTTGACAATAATGAACGTACTACATGCAAAGAAGAGATGATGGGCCTTGACTCCGTCAAATGGCTTGAAGCCATAAAATCCGTGGTAGTTCCATACACGAGAAATCAAGCTTTGAACTTGAAAGACCCTCTGGAAAGGTGTAAGACCTTACAGTCGTGTTTGGATCTATAAAGAAATAGACATGGATGTTTCACATCTATGAAATAGTCGACATGTTGGGAAAGAGTTCATAACAATGTTCAAAGGTTGACTATGACAAGATTTGATATTTCATAGCGATATTTAGTCTATATGGATTAATGTAGCAACCACTATGTATAATTCTGTTATATGGTGGTTGAACAAACAAATCAAAGTTCTTTTAATAGAATTGTTACCTAGGACGTGTACATAACACGATCCAAAGGGTTTTGTTAATTCAAAGGATGCTAATAGCGAATGCAAACTTCAATGGTTGAAATAAGCATCATGGAGTTGGAATTTTCACCATGATGAAACTATTAAAAGAGTTTAATCTCATCGGAGATGATGAAGATGCTTCCATTTGCAAGAAATTAAGTGGGAGCGCTAAGACATATTTCTAATACATTATGTGGAAGACATATTGTTGATTGGAAATGATGTATCTTTTATTAACACATGTTAAGAATTTCATCTCGATTAAAGACTTAGGCAAAACCCGAATATTTGGCATCAATATCTATATAGATAGATTGAGACGCTAATATGGTTGTGCCAAATGTACATAGATGAGATATTGAATGAGTTCAATATGGAAATGACAAGAAAGGTTCTTGCCACACAGAATTCAAGTGTATCAACACTTGGTAAGTGAAACAAAGATTCAAGTATAGATTGATACTTGATGTATGAAATCACAAAGAGTATTTATATCAATCATACTGTGATATGTACAAATCCAGATATGTCATATGCTCTAAATGTTATGATCATATACCAGAATGATTCATAAGATGATCATTGGACGATAGTAAGGATATTCTTATGATCTTTTGGAAGAACTAAGAATATATTATTTTTGTAGATGTGACAAATAGATGGTTAGTTCATTGTAAAAGTACTACATTGATACTAGTTTTATCACAAAGTACAAATTAAGTTTATCTCAATCTAAACTAAGGGTGGCACAATATAATGGTAAGTAAGTTCCATAATGGATTTGGATGAGTTCCAAAGTTAAGACATTGTGACAGATACTACAACAAAAGCTGAGTTTATGACTGCTTAGCAGCAAAGGAGGGCATTTGTGTCAAGTAGTTTATGCAGAGATACCGACGATCAGACCTCGGATAAGAAAAATATCGCGAGACAAAGGGAAATTGGTTCCGTCGATCGCAAAGTAATCATAGAAATATGTCGGAGCCATATGAATTTACAGATTCCTCTATTGGTTATTGATCATAGAAGAAGTCTCGATCATGTCTGCATAATTCATGAACCACAGGGAGACACACTTAAGGATTCGATGTTGTTTAGTAGATATGGAATGTGATTAAAGAGACCGAATGTTGTTCGGAGTCTCAGATGGGATCTGGGATATCACGAGGAGATTCGGAATGGTCCAGAGAATAAGATTCATATAAGGAAAGTCCAATTTCGGAGTTCGGGAATGATTCCGGTGTTTTCACCGGAATGTTCTAGAAGGGTCTAGAAGGTTCACCGATCCGGAAGGGGAAGGGTACATGGATGTTTCATGACAAAGTGTAATGGTTGCATCATGTCCTAGGTCACTTGGCTGGACACTTGGAAGAGAGAAATCAAACTCTAACTTGAAAGTCAAAAAGGCAGTTTGAAAAAGTCAAATCCCAACATGGTTTCCGAGTTAGGGAGGGTTTCTAAGTTAGGGAGGGTTTCCACCTAGGTTGGGAACACCCTCGGACGCCCCCACCTATATAAGGAGGGGTGGGGGTGCACCCCAAGGTATCCCCCTTGCCCTAGGCACCCAAGAAACCCTAGGTTGCCCCCCCTCTCTAGTTACGACCAATCTAGATCTCCTCTAAACCGCTACCTACTAGCTAAACTCTAGTTGCTAGCTACCTCTAAACCTCGGCCCTCTAAACCCTAGATCGTCGAGGCTCCCTCTACTCCACCATACTCTCTCTGGCTTAGGTGAAGCCCTGCGGGATTTTCCCTCTACTTCCTACACCACACCGTCGTGCTGCCAGAATCGCGAGGAGAGAGTTACAACCTCCGCTACCTGCTAGAACAAGGGAGAGGAAGGTCTTCACCAAGTACCATACGTGTGACCGACTGCGGGAGCGCTATCAGAACGCCACGCCGGAAGGATCGCCTACGCGATCTTGAGATCGGCAAGTGAACGACTACATCACCCTCGAGAATCTGTTCTCGTTAACCGCTTTGGATCTTCGAGGGTTAGTACTCTATCAACTCATTGCTACAATCTAGTAGATAGTTCTTGGCTTGTGTGTGTTCATGCGGTAGAAATTTCTTGTTTTCCATGCTACGAACCCCTACAAAAGGTTGAGGCACCTTGGGCCTGGATAGAAGAGAGCGAAGATGAGGATGATATCTTCATGTCGCCATCCGTTGGAAGCAAGGCGAGAGCTGAGTGGGACAAGAGGCATGAGAAGAGGAAAGCGCAGGCCAAGAAGAGTGAAGTTGACATGATGGCTAAGGCTGAGGCACCTTGGTCTTGGATAGAAGAGAGCGAAGATGAGAATGATATCTTCATGCCTCCATTCTTTGGAAGCAAGGCGAGAGCTAAGTGGGACAAGAGGCGGGAGAAGAAGAAAGTGCAGGCCAAGAAGAGCGATCACAAGAATAGCAAGGGCGAGGGATCGTCGAAGGGAAAGGGCGAGGCATCATCGAAGGGAAAGGGAAAGGCATCGTGATAGGGATAGATAGGTCTCTTATTTATGTATCGCAAGTTATGTTGAACTGTGTTGCAATCTATGTTGAGGTGTTTGCCGAATAAAATCGTGAAATAATAGAATGGTGTCTCATACATAGGTAGATATATGTATCATACATAGATAAATAAATGTCTGGTACATAAGTAGATATCACTGGTGTCGACGATGAGGTGGAGGAGGCCTCGGTGTACTCCATCTGTATCTATGGGGTGGCATCACATCACAGCGAGGTGTAGTTGACCCTTCACCTTGATCCTGCGTATCCTGTGTGGGGATAGGTGGTGGAGTACCTGGCTGATACTGGCCAAACCAGTCTACCTGCTCATGCTGTGTCTGCTGATCATCGTCGTTAGTAGTGTCCCATGAACCGTAGTCTCCTGCCCATGTACAAGAAACTAAGTACTGAACAATGTCATGCTGCATCTAACAATAGTAGGAAGGGACAAGCTTACCCTGAGGATGAGATTGTGGTCGATAAGCGAAGTCCATATAGGGGATCTGCTGCTGCCACTAGTCGAAAGTAATATGGTTCTGCTGCCACTGGTCAAAATTAAACTGTGATTTCTGCCACAGGTCGGAAGTAAACTGTGATTGCTGCCACCCCGAGCCTCCAGCCTGGTCTGGAGGTGGTGCTCTCGGCGGCGCCTGCTGTGGGAGTCGTGGACGAGGCCCTTGGTGGAGTGGAGGACAAATATGCTACTCCTGCCACCCCGAGCCTCCAGCCTAGTCTGGAGAAGGTGGCTGCTGCATGGGTGGATGTTGGGCGTGCTCCTCCATGGATCGACGCGGTGGGCTCTACTGCGTGGAGCGATGTTGGGCGCGCTCCTCCACCGAGTGACGCGGTTGGCGTTGTGCTGCTCGGTGTTAAACGACTGATACATTGGAAACGTATCTATAATTTTTTATGGTCCATGCTTGTTTAGTATCTACTTTGCTTTATTTGTCTACACTTTGAGGTGCTTTTTACATGTTTTCTGGTACTAACCTATTAACAAGTTGCAACAGTGTCAGATGCCTGTTTTCTGTTGTTTTCGGTTTCAGAAAAGTTAGTAAAGAAATATTCTCGGAATTGGACGGGACAAACGCCAAACTCAATTACTTTCTGTGAGGAACAAGAAGTATAGAGGGGAGCCGGAGGGGCTGGCCAGGGTGGCCAGACCCACCCTAGGCGCGGGTGGGCCCCACCCCGCGCCTGGCTAGGGTTTTCCCCCCTAGTCGCCTCCTCGGCCTCCCCCTTCACCTATAAGAAGCCCCCGATGCAAAAAAAACCTAAACACGCGATCAAATCTCCATGAAACCGTCAGTAGCCGCCGCCACCATCGTCCCTAGATCGGGGGGATCTGAAGTTCTTCCCAACACCCTGCCGGAGGGGAGATCATCCTAGAGGCCTTCTCTCCGGTATGATGCGTGAGTAGTTCCACCTTGGACTAGGGGTCCATGTAGTAGCTAGATGGTTGTATCTCCTCCTTTGTGCTTTCATGTATAGATCTTGTGAGCTCCGTTCATGATCAAGATCTAATCTATTTGTAATCATGCATGTTGTGTTTGCGGGGATCCGATGGATATTGAGATTATTATGTTGGTTTGATTAATGGTTTTTTCTTTATGATTCTATCATGTCTGTGTTGTTTGTTATCTTGCATGCTCTCCGTTGTTAGTGGCTATCTTGGCCAAGTAGTTGCTAGTGACTCCAAGAGGGGGTATTTATGCTCGATAGTGGGTTCATGCCTCTAGTTTCCAAGGGAAGTGACAATAATCTCTTCGGTTGTAGATGTGTTGTTGCTAATAGGGAGAAAACAACGGTCTCTTGTTCATGGAACATGTGGACTGTTTACCTTACTCACTTTGCTTAAAGCAGTTGTCTGTTGCTTGCAACTTAATACTGGAGGGGGTTCGGATGATAACCTAAAGGTGGACTTCTAGTCATAGATGCAGTTGGATGGCGGTCTATGTATCTTGTTGTATTGCCCAATCGAATCTCACAGGATCTTTCTGACTGGTAATTGCATTGTTATGCCTTGCTTAGTTCCTGTCAATTGCCCTGCTGTAATTTTTTTACCCTTCATGCCATGTTGTTTATCTAAGGAGAGCACCTCTAGTGAACTATGGACCCCGGTCCAATCTTTACCATTGATACATCTTCCACTGTTACTTGTTTACTGTTGGAATTATGCCCTAGAGGCAATAATAAAGATGTTATTATTATAATTCTTGTTCATGATAATGTTTATATTCCATGCTAGAATTGTATTAAGCGGAAACTTTAATACTTGTGTGGTTTGTGAACAACACCGTGTCCCTAGTACGTCTCTATGTACTAGCTCATTGATCAATGATGGTTAAGGTTTCCTAACCATAGACATGAGTTGTCAATTGGTAATGAGATCATATCATTGGAGAATGATATGATGGACAGATCCAAACTAAGCGAAGCAATTAGATCGTATCATCGTGTTCATCTTTGCGAAGCTTTTCCTATGTCAAATATTGTATTCCTTAGACCATGAGATAATACAACTCCCTGGTATCGGAAGAAAGCTTTGAGGTCATCAAACGTCATCCTATGAGAGGGTGATCATAAATGTGTCTCTCAGGTGATCGGAAAGTATCTGTTGGGTTGTATGTATCGAGATGGAATTTGTCCCTCCCAAGTCGGAGAGATATACTTCGGGCCCACTCGGTAATCGATATCAACACCGCTTGCAAGCATGTGGTTAAGGAGTTAATCACAAAGTGATATCGGATTATGGAACGAGTAAAGTACTTGCTATGAACGAGATTGAACTAGGTATGACGGTACCGACGATCGAATCTCGGGCAAGTAAAATATCGCGAGACGAAGGGAGTATATATATGGGATTGTTTGAATCCTGACATCGTGGTTCATCCGATATGATCATCGATGAATGTGTGGGAGTCAATATGGGTGCCCAGACCCCGCTGTTGATTATTGATAGAAGATCATGTCTGCATATTCTCGAACCCGCAGGGTCACACACTTAACGTATCTCGACGCTAGGATAGATTGGATAATTGGTTTATGAATTTTTTGTTCGGAGTTTCGGATGGGATCCGGGATATCACGAGAGGTTCCGGAATGGTCCGGAGAATAAGATTCATATAAGGCAATGCAGTTTTTGGAGTTCGGAATTGTTCCGGGTTAATCGGTATTGTACCGGAAGCTTCTAGAACCTTCTGGAAGGGGACCAACGTGGCCCCACCTTCCGGGAGGGGGCATGGGCCTATGAGGGAGTGTCCTGGACGCATTGGGCCAGGGGCACAAGGCCCCATAGGGCCCAGCCGATCCTGGAGAGTTTAAACTCGTTTAAACTAGAGATAGGGTTTCTAGAAGGGGGAGAGTCCTTGCCCCCCACTTCTCCCTCCCTTGGCCGCCGGCCCAAGGCTTGGATGAGGGGCAAGGGCTGGCCGCCCCCCCTCTATATATAGAGGGCTGGTGCGCCCCCTCCCCCCTACACCTTGCCTCCAAACCCTAGTTGCCCTGCTACCCTTCCTCTCTCCCTCCCGACTGTTTGTAGGCGAAGCCCTGCTGCAGAAATTCTCCACCATATACACCACGCCGTCGTGTTGTAGATCCAATCTATCTCTCCACCATACTTGCTGGTCCGAGGAAGGAGGAGACGTCGAGGTGCTGCACGTGTGCATCTCACCGAGGCACCGCCACTTGTGGTGCTAGATCGGATCGGATCGCGAGGAGGAGAAGCGAGTACGACTACATCACCCACGTTCCGACGAACGTTCCGCTGTGCGAATCTTCAAGGGTATGAAGATCTAATCCAATCTCTCTCGTTGATTGCATCTCCTAGATTAGATCTTGGCTTTCCCTCTGTTCGCATCCGTAGAAAATTTTGATTTACTATGCTGCGAATCCCTTCAGTGGTATCAGAGCTAGATCTATGCGTAGATGTGTTTCACGAGTAGAACACAACATGGTTGTTGCGGGCGTTGATGTTTTCTGTTGCAAGCCTCTTGTTTGTGTTCTTCTTATGACGCGGGATAGTGAGATTGAAGCGGTCCAGGCCAACCTTACGCGACGTCGTTCGCGAGACCGGCTCCGCACTTGACGTGTGGCTTGTTCCACACATGCGGCTGGTGGATGTCAGTTTCTCTCACTATAGTTGTCATGGGATTAACACCGGAGTTTGGCAACCATAATATCACCGTTGTGGCTTTCCGTAGATAAGAATCGTTCTTAGCATCTACTCCCATAAGCCACGTAAAACATGCAACAACAAAGTAGAGGCGTCTAACTTGTTTTTGCAGGGAGTGTTTTCTGTGATATGGTATGGCCCAAGATGTGATGTGTATATTGTATGCGATGATCATGTTTTGTAATGTTTCACAACTTGCATGCCGATGAGTACACAACCGGCAGGAGCCATATGGTTGTCTTTATAATTGTGTATGACCTGCGAGTCAACTTCTTATACGCCATGTAATAGCTTTACTTTATCGCTAAGAAGTTAGCAATAGTTGTAGTTGCTATTCGTGGTGGAGGCAATCATGGTGGAGTGATGGAGATCATGCCGGAACGCACAAGATGGAGATCATTGCGCGAGGATTGGCTATACCATGTCACATAAAGTTATATGCATGTGATGTTTATCCCTTTATGTATCTTATTATGCTTAGATCGCGACGGTAGCATTATAAGATGATTCCTCACTTAAAGATCAAGATAAAAACTGTGTTCTCCCCAAGTATGCACCGTTGCGAAAGTTCGTCGTGTCCAAGCATCACGTGATGATCGGGTGCTATAGACTCTACGCTCATATACAATGGGTGCAAGCCAGTTTTGCACACGCAGAAATACTTGGGTCTAGCTTGACGAGCCTAGCATGTACAGACATGGCCTCGGAACACAAGAACCGAAAGGTTAAGCATGAGTCATATGAATGATATGATCGACACTTTGTTGTCCACCATTGAAACCACATCTCTTCTCGTGATGATCGGATTAGGTGTGGTGAATTTGGATCGTGTTCACTAAACAACTTGAGGGATGTTGAATTTAGTGGGAGTTCATCTAGTAATTTGATTAAGTTGAACTATTTATCATGAACATAGTCTAAATTGTACTTGCCAATACTGTAGATCACATGGCCAAGTCCAACTTCAACTTCAACGTGTTTGCTGAGAAGGAAAAGCTTAGAAACAATGGGTCTAACTTCACCAATTGGTTCCGCAATCTAAGAATCATTCTGTCTGGAGGACAAAAGGACTATGTCCTTGGGAAAGCGTTAGGTGACCCCCCTGCTGCAACTGCGCCGGCTGATGAGAAAGCTGTCTATCAGTCGCGCAAAGATGATTATGGTGTGATTAAGAGCACCATGTTGTTTGCTATGGAACCGGAGCTTCAAAATCGTTTTGAAGAGTATCCCGGGCCCTTCGAGATTCTCGAGGAGCTGAAAACCATGTTTCAGACTTAGGCCCGTTCTGAGAGATATGAGATCTCCGAGAAGTTCTTTAACTGCAAGATGGAGGAAGGGAGTTCCGTTAGTGAGCACGCCATAAAAATGACGGGCTACACTCAACGGCTTGAGCAACTGGAATGCACGATTCCAGAGGAGCTCAAGATTGACAGGGTTCTGCAATCACTCCCTCCTAGCTACAAAAGTTTTGTAGTGACTCATAATCAGATTGGTTCCACTGATACGATCACCGAGCTCTTCACAAAGCTGAAGGCTGCGGAGGTGGACATCAAGAAGGATAATCATGTGTTGATGGTCAACAAGCCCTCCTTTAAGAAAGGTAAGGGAGCAAAGAAACCCTTCAAGAAGGGCGGCGGCAAGCGCAATGCCCCTGCTGAGAAGAAGCTCAAGTCTGGTCCTAAGCCGGACACTGAGTGCTTCTATTGCAAGGACAAGGGTCACTGGAAGCGCAACTGTCTGAAGTACTTAGCGGACAATAAGGCTGGCACCATCAAAGGTATATTTGATATACATGTTATTGATGTTTTCCTTACTAGCCCTCGTTGTAGTGCCTGGGTATTTGATACCGGTCCAGTTGCTAATATTTGTAACTCAAAACAGGAGCTACGGAATAGACGGCGGCTTGCGAGGGATGAGGTGACGATGCGCGTTGGCAACGGATCAAGAGTTGATGTGATGGCCGTCGGCACGCTCTCCTTAGTTTTACCTTCGGGATTAGTTTTAAACCTTAATAAGTGTTATTATGTGCCTGCGTTGAGCATGAACATTATTTCTGGATCGTGTTTATTGCAAGACGGTTATTCATTTAAATCGGAGAATAATGGTTGTTCTATTTATATGAGTAACATCTTTTATGGTCAGGCACCTCTTGTAAATGGTTTATTTCTTCTAAATCTCGAAAGGGATGAAACACACATCCATAACATTGAGGCTAAGAGATGCAAAGTAGATAGTGATAATACTACTTATTTGTGGCACTGTCGTCTAGGTCATATTGGTGTAAAGCGCATGAAGAAACTCCATTCTGATGGACTTTTGGAGTCTCTTGATTTTGAATCATTTGACACATGTGAACCATGCCTCATGGGCAAGATGATCAAAACCCCGTTCTCCGGTATGATGGAGCGAGCAACGGACTTATTGGAAATCATACATACCGATGTATGCGGACCGATGAGTGTTTCGACGCGCGGTGGATATCGCTATTTCCTCACTTTTACCGATGACTTAAGTAGATATGGGTATATCTATTTAATGAAACATAAATCTGAAACATTTGAAAAGTTCAAGGAATTTCAGAATGAAGTGGAGAACCATCGTAACAGAAAGATTAAGTTTCTACGATCCGATCGTGGAGGTGAATATTTGAGTTATGATTTTCTCACGCATCTTAAAGCAAGTGGAATCGTTTCACAACTCACGCCACCCGAAACACCACAGCGCAATGGTGTGTCTGAACGCCGGAATCGAACCTTATTAGATATGGTCTGATCAATGATGTCTCTTACTGATTTGCCGTTATCATTTTGGGGTTATGCATTAGAAACCGCTACATTCACTTTAAATAGGGCTCCATCTAAATCCGTTGAGACGACACCGTATGAACTGTGGTGTGGTGCTAAACCTAAGTTGTCGTTTCTTAAAGTTTGGGGATGCGAAGCTTACGTCAAGAAGTTGATGCCGGACAAGCTCAAACCCAAAGCGGAGAAATGCGTCTTCATAGGATACCCTAAGGAAACTATTGGGTATACCTTCTATCACAGAACCGAAGGCAAAGTGTTTGTCGCAAAGAACGGTTCCTTTCTTGAGAAGGAGTTTCTCTCGAAAGAAGTGAGTGGGAGGAAAGTAGAGCTAGACGAGGTTATTGAACCTTCTCTTGAATTGGAGAGTAGCGCAGCACCTGAAATTGTTCCAGTGCCGCCTGCACCAACAATAGAGGAAGCTAATGACAAGGATCATGAAGCTTCGGACGATGCTGCTACTGAACGTCGCAGGTCGACAAGGTCGCGTGCCCCTCCTGAGTGGTACGGCAACCCTGTCTTGACTGTCTTGTTAGTAGAAGACAGTGAACCTACGAACTATGAGGAAGCAATGATGAGCCCAGACTCTGAGAAATGGCTAGAAGCCATGAAATCCAAATTAGGATCCATGAGCGAAAACCAAGTATGGACTTTGGTGGACCCTCCTAGCGACCGAAAGGCCGTTGAGTGCAAATGGATCTTCAAGAATAAAACGGACGCGAATGGTAATGTTACCGTCTATAAAGCACGGCTTGTCGCGAAAGGTTTTCGACAAGTTCAAGGTGTTGACTACGATGAGACTTTCTCTCACGTAGCGATGTTTAATTCCATTCGGATTTTATTAGCAATTGCTGCGTTTCATGATTATGAAATATGGCAGATGGATGTCAAGACTGCGTTCCTCAATGGCAACATTGATGAAGAGTTGTATATGATGCAACCCGAAGGTTTTGTCGATCCTAAGGATGCTAGTAAAGTATGCAAACTTCAGCGTTCCATTTATGGACTGAAGCAAGCATCTCGGAGTTGGAACCTTCGTTTTGATCAAGTGATCAAGAGCTTTCGATTTATTCCAAATTGCTACGAAGCTTGTATCTACAAGAAAGTGAGTGGGAGCTCGGTGACGTTTCTGGTACTATATGTGGATGACATATTGATTATCGGAAATGACATCAACATGTTTAACGATGTGAAGAGTTATTTGAACAAGTGTTTTTCAATAAAAGACCTAGGTGAAGTTGCTTATATATTGGGCATCAAAATCTATAGAGATAGACAAATACGCCTGATAGCTTTAAGCCAGAGTACATACCTAGACAAAGTTCTGAAAAGGTTCAGAATGGATAAGGCAAAGAAAGGTTCAGTGCCTATGTTGTCAGGTAAGATATTGAGCAAGGCTCAGTGTCCAGCTATGGTAAATGATAGGGAAGCTATGAGCAAGGTGCCTTATGCCTCGGCCATAGGTTCCATCATGTATGCTATGCTGTGTACTAGACTGGATGTGTCCAATGCTCTTAGTTTGACGAGCAGATATCAAAGTGATCCAGGAGTGGAACACTGGACAGCCGTGAAGAACATCCTAAAGTACCTAAATAGGACTAAAGAAATGTTCTTAGTCTATGGGGGTGATGAACAGCTTGTCGTAAAAGGTTACGTCGACGCTAGTTTTGACACCGATAAGGATGATTCCAAATCTCAGACAGGATACGTTTATATTTTGAATGGAGGAGCTGTGAGCTGGAGAAGCTGCAAGCAAAGCGTGATCGCGGGATCTACAGTGGAAGCGGAATACATGGCTGCTGCAGAAGCGTCTAGTGAAGGAGTTTGGATCAGAAACTTCATCACTGAGCTTGGCGTGGTTCCAAGTGCATTGGACCCACTGGAGATATTGTGTGACAACACTGGCGCCATAGCACTCGCTAAGGAACCAAGATATCATCCAAAGACCAAGCATATCAACCGCAAGTTTCATATAATCCGAGATTATATTGCAGATGGAGATCTGAAGATTAGCAAAGTACATACAGATCTGAATGTCGCAGATCCATTGACTAAACCTCTTCCACGTGTAAAACATGATCAGCACCTCAGTGCCATGGGTGTGAGATTGTTGCCAAATGTAAACTAGATTATTGACTCTAGTGCAAGTGGGAGACTGTTGGAATTATGCCCTAGAGGCAATAATAAAGATGTTATTATTATAATTCTTGTTCATGATAATGTTTATATTCCATGCTAGAATTATATTAAGCGGAAACTTTAATACTTGTGTGGTTTGTGAACAACACCGTGTCCCTAGTACGCCTCTATGGACTAGCTCATTGATCAATGATGGTTAAGGTTTCCTAACCATAGACATGAGTTGTCAATTGATAATGAGATCATATCATTGGAGAATGATATGATGGACAGATCCAAACTAAGCGAAGCAATTAGATTGTATCATCGTGTTCATCTTTGCGAAGCTTTTCCTATGTCAAATATTGTATTCCTTAGACCATGAGATAATACAACTCCCTGGTATCGGAAGAAAGCTTTGAGGTCATCAAACGTCATCCTATGAGAGGGTGATCATAAAGGTGTCTCTCAGGTGATCGGAAAGTACCTGTTGGGTTGTATGTATCGAGATGGAATTTGTCCCTCCCAAGTCGGAGAGATATACTTTGGGCCCACTCGGTAATCGATATCAACACCGCTTGCAAGCATGTGTGTTAAGGAGTTAATCACAAAGTGATATCGGATTATGGAACGAGTAAAGTACTTGCTGTGAACGAGATTGAACTAGGTATGACGGTACTGACGATCGAATCTCGGGCAAGTAAAATATCGCGAGACGAAGGGAATATATATATGGGATTGTTTGAATCCTGACATCGTGGTTCATCCGATATGATCATCGATGAATGTGTGGGAGTCAATATGGGTGCCCAGACCCCGCTGTTGATTATTGATAGAAGATCATGTCTGCATATTCTCGAACCCGCAGGGTCACACACTTAACGTATCTCGACGCTAGGATAGATTGGATAATTGGTTTATGAATTTTTTGTTCGGAGTCTCGGATGGGATCCGGGATATCACGAGAGGTTCCGGAATGGTCCGGAGAATAAGATTCATATAAGGCAATGCAGTTTTTGGAGTTCGGAATTGTTCCGGGTTAATCGGTAGTGTACCGGAAGCTTCTAGAACCTTCCGGAAGGGGACCAACGTGGCCCCACCTTCCGGGAGGGGGCATGGGCCTATGAGGGAGTGTCCTGGCCGCATTGGGCCAGGGGCACAAGGCCCCATAGGGCCCAGCCGATCCTGGAGAGTTTAAACTCGTTTAAACTAGAGATAGGGTTTCTAGAAGGGGGAGAGTCCTTGCCCCCCACTTCTCCCTCCCTTGGCCGCCGGCCCAAGGCTTGGAGGAGGGGCAAGGGCTGGCCGCCCCCCCTCTATATATAGAGGTCTGGTGCGCCCCATCCCCCCTACACCTTGCCTCCAAACCCTAGTTGCCCTGCTACCCTTCCTCTCTCCCTCCCGACTGTTTGTAGGCGAAGCCCTGCTGCAGAAATTCTCCACCATATACACCACGCCGTCGTGTTGTAGATCCAATCTATTGTTGGAGATATGCCCAAGAGGCAATAATAAAGTGGTTATTATCATATCTTCACACTTATGATAAATGTTTACATACCATGCTATAATTGTATTAACCGGAAACATTAATACTTGTGTGATTTGTAAACTAAAATAAGAGTCCCTAGTAAAGCCTCTTGTTAAACTAGCTTGTTGGTTAATATATGATCATGGTTTCCTGATCATGAACATAGAGATGTTATTAACAACAGGATCATATCATTAGGAGAATGGAATGATGGAAATACTCCTATAGATAAGCGTAGCATAAAGATCAAGTCATTTCAATAGTTCAATTGCTATATGCTTTCTGATACATAGTAACCTAATTCCTTCGACCATGAGATCATGCATATCACCTTTACCAGATGGATGCTTTGATGACATCAAACACCACACCGTAACTGGGTGGCTATAAAGGTGGCATTGAGTGTTCAGAAAGTATTGGTTGAAACACATGGATCAAGAGTGGGATTTGTCCATCCATATGACGGATAGATATACTCTGGGCCCTCTCGGTGAAATGTCATCCAATTAGCTTGCAAGCATGTGACTGGCTCACAAGGGATCACATATCACGGGAACGAGAAAAGAGTACTTATCAGTAACGAGGTTGAACTAGGTATGCAGAGATACCGACGATCATAACCTCGGATAAGTAAACTATCGTGAGACAAAGGGAAATTGGTATCGTATGTAAGTGGTTCATTCGATCGCAAAGTAATCGTAGAAATATGTGGGAGCCATATGAATTTCCAGATTCCTCTATTGGTTATTGTTCGGAGAAGTGTCTCGATCATGTCCGCATAATTCACGAACCGTAGGGAGACACACTTAAGGATTCGACGTTGTTTGAGTAGTTATGGTATTATGAGAAAGAGACCGAATGTTGTTCGGAGTCTCGGATGGGATCCGGGATATCACGAGGTGATCCGGAATGGTCCGGAGAATAAGATTCATATAAGGAAAGTCCCGTTTCGGAGTTTGGGAATGATTCCGGTGTTTTCATCGGGAATGTTCTAGAAGGTTCCGGATTGTCCGGCACTCCGGGGGGGGAGGGTACATGAATGTGTCATTGAATGATTGCATCATGTACTAAGTGTTCTTGCTGTTCCAAAAACATGAAAGTCAAATTGCCAGTTTGAAAGTCAAACGGCTAAAACAGGAAACTGTGGAAAACAGGAAACTGTGGGAAACAGGAAACTGTGGGAAACAAGCAAGAGGAGGTTGAAACCAACTTTGAGGAGGAGTTCCTCTCCTCCAAGCCGGCGCCCAGCCCTAGGCCGAGTTGGGGAGGGACTCCCTCCCTCCCTGGCGCACCTAGCCCCTCCACCTATAAAAGGAGGGGCAGGGCTCCTCCTTGATACACACAAGTTTCTACCTCTAATCTCCGGTTTAGAGCCGTTTTGGTTTAGAGCTTCTAATTGCTTTAGCCTGCGGTTTAGAGCCTTATAATTGGTGTGTCTAATCTCTAGACCACTAATAGCTCTCTCTCATCATCCACCATACTCGCTCCGGCTTAAGGCGAAGCCCTGCGGGATCTCCCCTCTACTTCCGGTACCACGCCGTTGTGCTGCCGGAATCGCGAGGAGAGTGCTACAACCTCCGCTGCCTGCTGGAACAAGGGAGAGGAAGGTCTTCGTCGAGTACCGAACGTGTGACCGACTGCGGGAGCGCTGCCGGAACGCAGCGCCGAAAGGATCGTCTACACGATCTTGAGATCGGAAAGAGTACGACTACATCACCCACGAGAATCTGCTCTCGTTAACCGCTTTGGAATCTTCGAGGGTAAGTTATTCCATCGACTCGTTGCTACAATCTAGTAGATAGATCTTGGCTTGTTTGTTTGTATGCGATAGAAAATTTTTGTTTTCCATGCTACGAACCCCTACAGTGGTATCAGAGCCGTGTCTATATGTAGATCTGTTGCACGAGTAGAACACAATGGTCATTGTGGGCGTTGATGCTTTTATTGTCGATTGCTTCTTGTGTACTTTGCATCTTGCGGTATGTTGGGATGAAGCGGCCCGGGCTAACCTTACATGACATCGTTCATGAGACTTGCTCCACGCTTGACATGCAACTTGTATTGCATAAGTGGCTTTGCGGGTGCCTGTTTCTCCTAGCATAGTTAAGATCCAATTTACAACGGGTGATTAACAATACTAGTATCAATGTTGTGGTTCTTGTTCGTAAGTTAGAACGACACTTATTGAAAGCCCCAAACCACGTGAAATATGCAAAGAAAGTAGAGGCGTCTAACTTTGTTTTGCAGGGGTGTGCTGTGATGTGATATGGCCATGATTGTGATTATATATGATGTATGCAATGTTCCTTATTGTAAGTTGGCAACCGGCAGGAGCCATATGGTTGTCTTTAATTTATGTTAAGACCCGCGTGTCTATTCAAAGTAGTTGTAATAGTTGAAGCCGGTGGACGACAACCATGGAGAAGCGTCATTGACCTTGATGCAATGCCGGTGATGATGGAGATCATGTTCGTGCTAGAAGATGGAGATCGGAAGCACAAAGAAGAAAGGCCATATCATATCACATATTATTGAATTGCATGTGATGTTAATCCTTTATGCATCTTGTATTGCTTAGTAGACGACGGTAGCATTATAAGATGATCCCTCATGCACATGAATTTCAAGTCATAAAGTGTTCACCCTTAGTTAGCACCGTTGCTAAAGCTTGTTGTTTCGAAGCACCACGTGATGATCGGGTGTGTTAGATTCTGCAAGTGTATACAACGTGAGCAAGCCAGATTTGCTCATGCAGAAACTAAGGTTTGATCTTGACGAGCCTAGCATGTACAGACATGGCCTCAGGAACACGGATTACCGAAAGGTAGAGCATGAGTCATATAGTAGATATGATGAACATGTTGATTGTTCGCCATTGAAGCTATATCAACTCTCGTGATGATCGGTTTTGATGTGGTGGATTTGGTTCGTGTGATCACTAAAACAATGTGAGGGATATTGTTTTGAGTGGGAGTTCACCTAGATTAATTTAATTATTAATTAGAACTCAATTTATCATAAACTAAATCAAAGTGAATTTGCATAGTTGTTGTAGTCATTGGCATTCGTTTACCATCTTGCGCTTAGTTATAATTGAGATGATAGAACTATAGAATTCTGGTTAGTTACTTTACGAACTGGTATCGTATTGTTTTGAAGTGTTAATCTAAAGTTTAAAAGTCCTATTGCAAACTTTCAGTAAGTTCCGGTTACTCCATGAAGTTTAATAATTAGTATTAAATCAAGAGTAACAATTCCAAGTGTTAGTATATAAGTGTCATGTTTGTCTCCATGATTCTTGATATTCAAAGGATTCTCCTAATATCAAGGTTATCTAAGGATCTGAAAGAGTTGTTTCAGAAACCATGATGTGTGGAAGATATTGTGATATCTGAAACGAAGTTTTGGTTGCAACATGATAGAGTATAATATGGCTAAAGTCATGTTCTCATATTTGATGAGAATTTGCAAGAAGTTGGAGACACTTGTTGTCCTAATCCTCCAAAAGGTTTTTGGATAGCAACATTATACTCATAAATTCATCGTTACAAGCTAACAGTAGCTTGATCATGGACAATTCCATGATAAGGGTGAATATTTGATGTTGGTAAAATGTTTACTACACCAAGAGATTACTAAAGAAAGGAATTTGAAAGAACACCAAACATTTGATGACGGTGATCTACTTCAAAGTGCAAAGTCCAAAGACATTGGTATTTAACTATACACGCTTTGGACTATATGTCATATGTATGACTCCACTATTGATGTTGATAGATTCTTTCAAACAGAAAAGGAAATACTGAAAGAGAATCTCATAAATATATGGCAGAAAAGAAAAGACTAGAATTGTTCAGTTTAAGTATATAGATGTTATACATGTTATGGCTATATTCTTTGCTTATTAAACAATGTGGTTCTTAAGTATTTTGATACTGAATTTGTTGGTGTGAATCGTCATACGAAACAACACAATTCATGAACTACAATGGCCTAAGTAACTAGCAAAAGAATATGTGATGATGTTCATTGAGAACAAATAAAGGGTTATTGTGTTGCTCGTTAAACATCAAAGCTTACCTTCAAGATTTGTTTTATCAGGTATTATGAGAACAAAAGGGTTGTTCAAATAATTGCCGTAATCTATAAAAGATAGATGATTCGCAAATCTCGTTGGAAACATCACATCCATAAAACTAGTGCTAAAGATGTCGAAAGACAAATTGATTGAAAGATCACTTAGGAAGTGACATCGCCGTTTAAATTATATTGGAAAGATAACATGAAGAAACTCCATGTGGATGGAATTTTGGAGTCTTTTGATTTTTGATCAAATGACGCTTATGAAACTTTCCTAGAGATAATTAAAACTTCGTTCATAGGCCAAAAAGGAACGAATGACTAGCTTACTGGAACTTGTACATATTGTTGTATGAAGTCCATTATGTATAGTCAAGAGCGATGGATTTCAACTTCATATGCTTTCTCCAAAAAATTGAGTGAATATATGAATATTTACTTAATAAGGATGAAGTGTGAAATATTTGAAAAGTTCAAAGACTTTCAAGATGAAGTGCAAAATCATTGTAACAAGAATATAAATAGTTTATGATAAGATCATAAAGGAAGATATTTGAGTTACAAGTTTAGCATAATACCTAAGATTTAAGGAATCGTTCCGTGGATTTGCATTTCCCAAAACACCATAAGGGTATGGAGCGTTTGAGGTATGTAATTAAACCTTGTTTGACATGGTAAGATCGAAGGTATAATTCATAAAACTGCCATTGTATTTTAAAGATTAAAAGCTTTAGAGATTACCGTTTTTCCACTGAAAAGAGCTTCATCATAATCCGTTGAAATGACACCATATAAAGTTATGGTTTGGGATAAGACCCAAGTAGTCCTTTCTCAAAACATTGGTATGCTATGCATAAGAAAGATGTGTGCAACCAAAGTCGGATGAACCTGTCTTTGTATAACTGTTAAGTATTCCTCCATAAACACCGGAAACAAAAGTGTTTGTTGCTTAGAACGTCAAGTTTCTTTGAGAAGGAATTTTTCGTGAAAAGTTAAGTGGGAGGACAATAGAACTTTGATAAGGTTAAAAGAACCTTAGCTATATGTGCAAAGTTGCGCAGCGCCGAAAAGTGTTCCGGAGTTAGCAAACAATGCTCATGGCTCGCGTACTTCAAAGGTTGTGGTCACGAAGATCTAAGTTCCTATTGAAACAAGTAGGTCGGGTAAACAATCAAATACCAAGATTTGAGGGTTGAATCATTATTTGAGAATAATGAACCGACTACATGCAAAGAAGCGATGATGGGCCCTGACTCCGTAAAATGGCTTGAAGCCATAAAATCCGTGATAGTTCCATACACGAGAAATCAAGTTTTTGAACTTGAAGGACCCTCGAGAAAGGTGTAAGACCTTACAGTTGTGTCTGGATCTATAAAGAAATAGACATGGATGTTTTACATCTATGAAATAGTCGACATGCTGGGAAAGAGTTCACAAAATGTTCAAAGGTTGACTATGACAAGATTTGATCTTCCATAGTGATATTTAGTCTAGACGGATTAATGTAGCAACCACTACATATAATTTGTTATATGGTAGTTGAATAAACAAAACAAGTTCTTTTAATAGAATCGTTACCTAGGACATGTGCATAACACGGTCCATAGGGTTTTGTTAATTCAAAGGATGCTAAAAGCATATGCAAACTTCAATGGTTAAAGTGAGCATCGCGGAGTTGGAATCTTCACTGTGATGAAACTGTTAAAGGAGTTTAAAAGTTCATCAGAGACGATGGAGATGCTTGCTTTTGCAAGAAATTAAGTGGGAGCGCTAAGACATATTTCTAATACATTATGTGGAGGACGTATTGTTGATTAGAAAAGATGTATCTTTTATTAACACATATTAAGAATTTCATCTCGATGAAAGACTTAGGCAAAACCTAAATATTTGGCATCAATAGACGCTAATATGGTTGTGCCAGAAGTGCATAGACAAGATATTGAATGAGTTCAATATAGAAACTACAAGAGAGGTTCTTGTCGCACAGAAAGAATTGAATGAGTTCAATGTTGATGATATATATTCAAGTGTATTGACATTTGGTAAAGTGAAACAAATAATCAAGTATAGATTGATACTTGATGTATGAAATCACAAAGAGTATTTATATCAATCATACTGTGATATGTACAAATCCAGATATGTCCTATGCTCTAAATGTTGTGAGCATATACCAGAATGATTCGTAAGATGATCATTGGACAATAGTAAGGATATTCTTATGATCTTTTGGAAGAACTAAGAGTATATTATTTGTAGAAGTGACAAATAGATGGTTAGTTCATTGTAAAAGTACTACATTGATACTAGCTTCGTCACAAAGTACAAATTAAGTTTATCTCAATCTAAACTAAGGGTGGCACAATATAATGGAAAGTGAGTTCCATAATGGATTTGGATGAGTTCCAAAGTTAAGACATTGTGACAGATATTACAACAAAAGGCTAAGTATATGACTGCTATTTTAGCAGCAAAAGAGGGCATTTGTGTCAAGTAGTTTGTTATCAAACTAGGTGTAGTTCACAGTGGGATAATACTATGAAGATATATTGTACGACAATATTATCAACATGTTTTAACCCCAAAGAACTAAAGATCACACCAAAGGACCAAATTTGTACGAAGCCATCTCATTAGAGAATAAGTGATGCGTAGAGACGCAAAGACATGCAATTACACACGGACCTGGAAGTGTCAGATCCGGAGATCAGTTGACCACTAGCAATCGTGTACATACAACACCGGAAAGCCATAGGTGTTGAATACACAAAGGTTTGAAACTAGATTATTGACTCTAGTGCAAGTGGGAGACTATTGGAGATATGCCCAAGAGGCAATAATAAAGTGGTTATTATCATATCTTCACACTTATGATAAATGTTTACATACCATGCTATAATTGTATTAACCGGAAACATTAATACTTGTGTGATTTGTAAACTAAAATAAGAGTCCCTAGTAAAGCCTCTTGTTAAACTAGCTTGTTGGTTAATATATGATCATGGTTTCCTGATCATGAACATAGAGATGTTATTAACAACATGATCATATCATTAGGAGAATGGAATGATGGAAATACTCCTATAGATAAGCGTAGC
Organism: Avena sativa; assembly: GCA_916181665.1. NCBI lineage: Eukaryota > Viridiplantae > Streptophyta > Magnoliopsida > Poales > Poaceae > Avena > Avena sativa. The sequence goes on along the minus strand of OV702285.1, from coordinate 34,498,077 downwards.
ATAAAGATCAAGTCATTTCAATAGTTCAATTGCTATATGCTTTCTGATACATAGTAACCTAATTCCTTCGACCATGAGATCATGCATATCACCTTTACCAGATGGATGCTTTGATGACATCAAACACCACACCGTAACTGGGTGGCTATAAAGGTGGCATTGAGTGTTCAGAAAGTATTGGTTGAAACACATGGATCAAGAGTGGGATTTGTCCATCCATATGACGGATAGATATACTCTGGGCCCTCTCGGTGAAATGTCATCCAATTAGCTTGCAAGCATGTGACTGGCTCACAAGGGATCACATATCACGGGAACGAGAAAAGAGTACTTATCAGTAACGAGGTTGAACTAGGTATGCAGAGATACCGACGATCATAACCTCGGATAAGTAAACTATCGTGAGACAAAGGGAAATTGGTATCGTATGTAAGTGGTTCATTCGATCGCAAAGTAATCGTAGAAATATGTGGGAGCCATATGAATTTCCAGATTCCTCTATTGGTTATTGTTCGGAGAAGTGTCTCGATCATGTCCGCATAATTCACGAACCGTAGGGAGACACACTTAAGGATTCGACGTTGTTTGAGTAGTTATGGTATTATGAGAAAGAGACCGAATGTTGTTCGGAGTCTCGGATGGGATCCGGGATATCACGAGGTGATCCGGAATGGTCCGGAGAATAAGATTCATATAAGGAAAGTCCCGTTTCGGAGTTTGGGAATGATTCCGGTGTTTTCATCGGGAATGTTCTAGAAGGTTCCGGATTGTCCGGCACTCCGGGGGGGGAGGGTACATGAATGTGTCATTGAATGATTGCATCATGTACTAAGTGTTCTTGCTGTTCCAAAAACATGAAAGTCAAATTGCCAGTTTGAAAGTCAAACGGCTAAAACAGGAAACTGTGGAAAACAGGAAACTGTGGGAAACAAGCAAGAGGAGGTTGAAACCAACTTGGAGGAGGAGTTCCTCTCCTCCAAGCCGGCGCCCAGCCCTAGGCCGAGTTGGGGAGGGACTCCCTCCCTCCCTGGCGCGCCTAGCCCCTCCACCTATAAAAGGAGGGGCAGGGCTCCTCCTTGATACACACAAGTTTCTACCTCTAATCTCCGGTTTAGAGCCGTTTTGGTTTAGAGCTTCTAATTGCTTTAGCCTGCGGTTTAGAGCCTTCTAATTGGTGTGTCTAATCTCTAGACCACTAATAGCTCTCTCTCATAATCCACCATACTCGCTCCGGCTTAAGGCGAAGCCCTGCGGGATCTCCCCTCTACTTCCGGTACCACGCCGTTGTGCTGCCGGAATCGCGAGGAGAGTGCTACAACCTCCGCTGCCTGCTGGAACAAGGGAGAGGAAGGTCTTCGTCGAGTACCGAACGTGTGACCGACTGCGGGAGCGCTGCCGGAACGCAGCGCCGGAAGGATCGTCTACACGATCTTGAGATCGGAAAGAGTACGACTACATCACCCACGAGAATCTGCTCTCGTTAACCGCTTTGGAATCTTCGAGGGTAAGTTATTCCATCGACTCGTTGCTACAATCTAGTAGATAGATCTTGGCTTGTTTGTTTGTATGCGATAGAAAATTTTTGTTTTCCATGCTACGAACCCCTACATCTATCTCTCCACCATACTTGCTGGTCCGAGGAAGGAGGAGATGTCGAGGTGCTGCACGTGTGCATCTCACGGAGGCACCGCCACTTGTGGTGCTAGATCGGATCGGATCGCGAGGAGGAGAAGCGAGTACGACTACATCACCCACGTTCCGACGAACGTTCCGCTGTGCGAATCTTCAAGGGTATGAAGATCTAATCCAATCTCTCTCGTTGATTGCATCTCCTAGCTTAGATCTTGGCTTTCCCTCTGTTCGCATCCGTAGAAAATTTTGATTTACTATGCTGCGAATCCCTTCATTTACTTGCTGCAAACCATTACTTTCCACACCATACGTTTAATCCTTTGTTATAGCAAACCGGTGAGCTTGACAACCTCACTGATTCGTTGGGGCAAAGTCTTGAGTTTGTGTTGTGCAGGTCTCCGCGTTGCTTACAACACCTGTGTGACGTTTCCTTCCTCCTTCTGGTTCGATAACCTCGGTCTCTACTAAGGGAAGACTTGCTGTTGTGTTCATCACACCTTGCTCTTGGGGTTTCCAATGAAGTGCTCCACATCAGCGTCATCAACAAGTTCTCTGGCGCCATCAAGGAGTCATCAACAAGTTTTCTAGCGTTGTTGCCGGGGAGGCTAAGGACGTCTTCACAAGGGGAGTCCTTCACTTCCTTTATCTTTACTTTGTTTTTAGTTTGCTTTGTTTCTTTTGCTTGGTTTTGTTTGCCTCTTTTCAAAAAAACCCAAAAAATTAGTCTAGTTTGGTTTGCTTGCTTTATTCAAAAAACACAAAAAAATAGTTCCTGCTCTAGCTGCTGCTGTTTTTGGCTTGCCCACCTTTGCCAAAATGAACTCTGTTGAGAACACCAAGTGGTGTGACTTCACTAGCACCAACAACAATGATTTCCTAAGCACTCCTATTGCTCCACCTGGTCCTATTGCTACCTTTTATGAAATTAAGCCTGCTTTGTTGAATCTTGTGATGAGAGAGCAATTTTCTGGTGCTGATTCTGATGATCCTGCTGCCCATCTCAATAGCTTTGTTGAACTTTATGAGATGCAAAACTATAAGGATGTAGATGGAGATATTATTAAGCTCAAGCTTTTTTCCTTTATCCTTTAGGGGAAAAGCTAAAGAATGGTTGCTTTCTTTGCCTAAAAATAGTATTGATTCTTGGACTAAGTGCAAAGATGATTTTATTGGAAAGTACTATCCTCCTGCTAAGATTATATCTATGAGAAGTGACATTATGAAATTTAAACAACTTGATAGTGAACATGTTTCTCCATCTTGGGAAAGAATGAAATCTTTGGTTAAAAATTTCCCTACTCATGGACTCACTGCTTGGATGATTATCCAGACTTTTTATGCAGGTTTGAACTTCTCCTCAAGAAATCTGTTAGATTCAGCTGCTGTAGGTACTTTTATGGGCCTCACTTTGGGTGATGCAACAAGGCTCCTTGATAATATGATGGTTAACTACTCTGAATGGCATGCTGATAGAGCTCCACATGGTAAGAAGGTAAATTCTGTTGAGGAAACTTCCTCTTTGAGTGAAAAGATTGATGTTATTATGGCTATGCTTGTTAATGGGAAAGCTCCTCTAGATCCTAATAGTGTTCCCTTAGCCTCTTTGGTTGCTCAAGAAGAGCAAGTTGATGTGAACTTCATTAGAAACAACAATTTCAACAACAATGCCTATAGGAATAATTTTGGTAGCAACAACAATTATAGGCCTTATCCTCCTAATAATGGCAATTCCTATGGAAGATCTTACAATAATGCTAGAAGTGCCCCCTCTGAACTTGAAGTCATGCTCAAGGACTTTATTAGTAAACAAACCACTTTTAATAAGACTATAGAGGAAAAGATTTTAACTGTTGAGAAAAATATATCCTCTTTGTCTGAAGCTCAAACTTCCTTAGTTAATAAAATGGCTACCAAACCTGAAACTATGGAAAATACCTTTGCTACTGCTCATGCCATACAAGTTACTATTGATGAAAATGTTAGGCTGTTAGCTCAACTTCATGCTAAGTGGGAAAGGGAAGCTGAAATTGATAGAAACAATAGTGTGTGCACCATCACCACTAAACCACAAGTAGTCCCTATTCCTCCTACTATGCCTAAGTCTATTGAACCTACTACTAGTGATGCTAAGTTTGACTTTGATATTGATGGTTGCAATATTTCTGAAGTGATTATGTTCTTGCAAAAGCTTGCTAGAAGTCCTGATGCTAGTGATATGCATGTTGCTTTCACCAAACACATTACAGATGCTCTTGTTAAGATTAAGGAAGAGAAGATAAAACACAAAACTTCTATTCCTAGGAAAGTAGAAGATAGTTGGGAACCCATTATTAATATGCAAGTGAATGACTTTGATCTCAAAGCTTCATGTGATCTTGGTTCTAGTGTCTCTATTATGCCTAGGAAGATTTATGAAATGCTTGATTTGCCACCATTAGAAGATTGCTATTTAGATGTCCCACTCAATGATAATGCTAAAAAGAAACTCATAGGGAGTATTAATGATGTTCTCATTATGGTTAACAATGCTTATTTCCCTGTTGATTTCTATGTTTTGGATGTTGAATACAATGCTTCTTGTCCTATTACTTTGGGAAGACCTTTTCTTAGAACAGTTGGTACTATCATTGATATGAAAGAAGGCACCATTAAATATAATTTTCCATTCAAGAAAGGTATTCAAGACTTCCCCGTGAGGAGATAGAAGTTGCTTTTTGCTCCTCCTTTGAAGGCAAGGTTTGATGTTAATGCTTCTTCATTTGAAAATACTTGATTCTTCTTGCTTCTTGTGCCTAACTTAAAGGCGTTAAAGAAAAGTACTTGTTGGGAGATAACCCAAGAGTTTCCTTGAGTCTTGGAAGTTATTACTTCAGTAATGACCTCTCATTATCCTTTTTTGTTTGCTTTTTGTTCCAAGAATGACCTCTAATGAGAGGGAAGTAAGATTTAGGGAGTTGCTGTCCGAAACAGATTTCTGTCCTCCACCAAAAAAATTCGTGAAGAGTCTCTATAACTCGGATTGAGCTGAAAATTTACGAATAAATCCCCCAGTATGTTAGATAACTTTCGTTAGTTCAACACGTTTTTATTTGAGCAACATAAGATGTTCGAAAAAATCGGTTTCTACCTGCTGGTCTGTTTTGACAGATTTCTGCCATTATTTGCATTTGCTTCTTATTGATTCCTTTTTTAGTTCTCTTTAGGTGAATTGAGCTTTTTGAAGGAGTTACTACAGTATCTTGTGTTTTTAGTGAAAAGACTTGTTGTTTAAAAGCTTTTCCATGGGTCTAATACCTTTTGAATAAGCTAATGTTGCTAATGAAGATTGTGTGAAGTTTTGTATGAAGGAAAAATTTCAGGTGTAGAGAAAGAATGATGCAATCAGATGAATAATGGACAAAAGCTAAAGCTTGGGGATGCCACCATGGTGTCACCCCAAGAAATATCCAAGAGGTACAAGCGTCAAAGCTTGGGGATGCCCAAGGAATCCCCTTCTTCATCAATAAAAAGCTCAGGTCTGTCTAGACACTTCGTTTTTATTGTTTCATGCACAGTTGTGTTGTTCTTGGAGCATCTTAGTTTTCATTTGCTTAGTTTGTTTAGTTTTCTTGAGTAGTTTGGACCCCCGTTCTCATTGTGTTGTTTTGCAAATAAGTTTGCTTGGTGTTGGAAAGGAGTAGTAAGTTCTTGCTGTAAGTGCAAGAGGAGCTTGCATTGACTGTGACTTAGACTTTAGCATGACATGCTAGGTGTTGTTTTGACCTTATGCTTAGTGATTATTGCTGTAGCATGTATTGTTCTAAACAATTGGGATTTCTTAGTGTGCCTTGAAGAAATTATGCGTTGTTTTAGCATGCAAAAGCATAGTATTGTGGTATTCTCCTTTGATGTTTTGCTTGGGTTGACTTGGCACATGCTCACACCATGTTATGACTATGAAAAGTCATCATTAGCCTCTATGATCACTTAGTCCTTGACTTGTAGTACCACTCTTTGCTTTGATTAGTATGCGTTGTTGCTCTGCATGATTATGGCCATTATTGCTCTCTTAGTTGGTTGCTCCCAGTCTTTTGCTAGCCTCCACTTGTATGAGTAAGTTCTACTCATGCTTCCGACTCCCAAGAAACCAAGTTATTCCAAAGTGTCCACTATAAACTCCTATGCATGGTGTGTTACATCATTCCAAGTATATCTTGTTTTCAACTATCTTCCAATTAAAAACTATTTTGTTATGTTAAAACTTAGTGATTAAAGCCCTCACGAACTTGATGGCACATTTTATATTCTTTGCCCCTAATAAAATTGAACCATTGTGACAACTTTGTTGTATATGCTTGCACTTATAAGTTGGAATTAGCAGAACCGTGCTGTCACGGGGAACGTTTTCAACATTGCACGTGTACTTTGTACTCAGTTGATATCATGTTCTTTTGTCTATGGATGTCACCGGTGTGAAATAAAGAGGGAACTTGTAAGTCCATGGAGTTTGTATCCTGTGTTAGAGAAACGCCTAGGACGCTAGCCTAAGCCATGCCTAATCATGGTGGAAACTTGCAACATCACCATAATGAGCTATCTATGAAGCATCCTCAATAAAAAGCTATGCATATGGTAAATAAAAAGATTGCTGAGATTCTCATTGTCTGCTTGCCTTATCATTTTGGTTATGGGAAAGCTCCTGTACCATGTGCAAGGGGTACCCCGTTGGCGGTTCTCAATGATATGCAAATACTTACAGTGACACGAACTTACCTAGACCCAAAGTTGAGTATGCACGAGTTGTGGCCCTCGTATTCAAGGGACTTGAGATTGCCAACTTATACTTCGTAAAGCATATACTCCATCTTTGCCACTTTAACCTTAACCACTTCAAGATGCTTATGATAGGGGCAATGAGGGCTGGAAGCTAACAAGTACCATAATTTTTGGAAGCTCTTTTTGAAACTTGTAATCACTGCTTCCTTTATAAAAAGGTCTTTCTTCCACCATTATTGAGTCTCCACCTTCTACCTTTAGGCACCATTAAGAGAGCATAGTTGTCATTATGTGTGCAGTGTTCCAAAGCTTATTAACTAATGCATATTGTGATATTACTTGTTCTTCTGCTATTTGTTTCTAGTCACCCTTGTGAACTTTGAAGGTGTCCTATGCATCTATATTGCTACTCTATGTGGGACAAGTTGATTGCCACTATGCTATGTTTTCTATATGTGAAACAAACAAACGTTTTTCAATGCATGTTATTCATAATCTTTGTTTGTAGCTTGCCATGTTACATGCATAGTTATTTTGTCCTATTGTTAGAAATCCATCTTTCATGCACATGTTTAGAGTTCTTTGATACCAGCTTTCAATGCTTGCAAATGGTTGGATCTTTATTGTGAGGGTGCATGTCACCTCAAAAATTATTCTTTTATCACTTACCTACTCGAGGACGAGCAGGACTTAAGCTTGGGGATGTTGATACTTTGGAAACGTATCTATAATTTTTGATGCTCCATGCTTGTTTAGTATCTACTTTGCTTTACTTGTCTACACTTTGAGGTGCTTTTTACAAGTTTTCTGGTACTAACCTACTAACAAGTTGCAACAGTGTTAGATGTTGTTTTTGGTTTAGAAAAGTTAGTAAAGAAATATTCTCGGAATTGGACGGGACAAACGTCAAAGTCAATTACTTTCCGTGGGGAACAAGAAGTCCAGAGGGGAGCCGGAGGGGCCGGCCAGGGCGGCCAGACCCACCCAAGGGGTGGGTGGGCCCCACCCCGCGCCTGTCTAGGGTTTGGCCCCCTTGGTCGCCCTCTTGGCCTTCCCCTTCGCCTATAAGAAGCCCCCGATGCATAAACCCTAAACACCCGATCAAATCTCCACGAAACCATCTGTAGCCGCCGCCACCATCGTCCCTAGATCGAGGGGATCTGAAGTTCTTCCCGGCACCCTGCCGGAGGGGAGATCATCCCGGAGGCCTTCTCTCCGGTATGATGCGTGAGTAGTTCCACCTTGGACTATGGGTCCATGTAGTAGCTAGATGGTTGTATCTCCTCCTTTGTGCTTTCATGTATAGATCTTGTGAGCTCCGTTCATGATCAAGATCTAATCTATTTGTAATCATGCATGTTGTGTTTGCGGGGATCTGATGGATATTGAGATTATTATGTTGGTTTGATTAATGGTTTTGTCTTTATGATTATATCATGTCTGTGTTGTTTGTGATCTTGCATGCTCTCCGTTATTAGTGGCTATCTTGGCCAAGTAGTTGCTAGTGACTCCAAGAGGGGGTATTTATGCTCGATAGTGGGTTCATGCCTCTAGTTTCCAAGGGAAGTGAAAATAATCTCTTCGGTTGTAGATGTGTTGTTGCTACTAGGGAGAAAACAACGGTCTCTTGTTCATGGAACATGTGGACTGTTTACCTTACACACTTTGCTTAAAACAGTTGTCTGTTGCTTGCAACTTAATACTGGAGGGGGTTCGGATGATAACCTGAAGGTGGACTTCTAGTCATAGATGCAGTTGGATGGCGGTCTATGTATCTTGTTGTATTGCCCAATCGAATCTCATAGGATCTTTCTGACTGGTAATTGCATTGTTATGCCTTGCTCAGTTCCTGTCAATTGTCCTGCTGTAATTTGTTTACCCTTCATGCCATGTTGTTTATCTAAGGAGAGCACCTCTAGTGAACTATGGACCCCGGTCTAATCTTTACCATTGATACATCTTTCACTGTTACTTGTTTACTTGTTGCAAACCATTACTTTCCACGCCATACGTTTAATCCTTTGTTATAGCAAACCGGTGAGCTTGAAAACCTCACTGATTCATTGGGGCAAAGTCTTGAGTTTGTGTTGTGCAGGTCTCCGTGTTGCTTGCAACACCTGTGTGACGTTTACTTCCTCCTTCTGGTTCGATAACCTCGGTCTCTACTAAGGGAAGACTTGCTGTTGTGCTCATTACACCTTGCTCTTGGGGTTTCCAACGAAGTGCTCCACGTCAGCGTCATCAACAAGTTCTCTGGCGCCATCAAGGAGTCATCAACAACGTCCAAGACGCTGGTGCACGTGATGGTCGCGTAGATACGCCGCAGCTTCTCCTCGACCCGCCGGGCAAAGGAATGAGCCTGCTGACGGGGCACAAGAGGAACGGACGAAAGCGATCGTCCGTACTGAGCCACCTCAGTCTGTAGCTCCCACATCATGTCGGACTGCATTTGTCTCATAGTTAAGTACGCACTACATAGGCACTCATAGTGTCGGTGCATTCTGCCACTCGGTGACGTAAATCGCAACTCGTTGAAGCCATTGAGTGGCGGTCTTGCTAGTTTTCCGAGAGTACATGTCATTAGAATTTGTTAGACCATCATTAAAGAACAGAGATGAAGTATAAGACACATTCCTGATGTACATATATTTACTTATGTGTGCACAACATCTGGAAGGGGAACATCCGGACATGGGGGATCTACCATCTGGCAAAGACCGAATTGCCGCATGACCCTCTGTTGAGACATCTCCTCAACTAGGCAATCGAAGATGATCTTCGATTTAGTCAGCCAGTACTCTCGATCTCTAGTGCACATAATAGATAACCCACCAGGATATCGTGCGTGTCGTGCCTGCAGGGTGTATGGCTCCCAAATCACGACATCCCCTTTCAGTGTGTCGAACTGCTCGCTGAACGATGGATAGCATCTAATGACTTGCCCTCCCGCAAAATGACACTTCATGACAAAATAGTTGTTAGTATCCTTCATATTGTAGTACCAGAAGTGCAATTTATTAAGACATTACACTGACCTTGCGACGGGTCCAGTGAGTGCCAAATGTAGGCAAGTCAATTTGTTCTTCGTCGAATAGCAGGTCAGACTGGTAGACAATTGTTTCATGTTCCTGGTTGCCTACTATTTGGTTGACACTTACTTCTGGACGGCCGATAGGAAACCTCTACCATGACCACAGTTGCAGCAACAATGGGCATCCTAGCCAGGCAGAACTGTCCTTGGTTAACTGCCAAGCATTGCACATACCTCGGTACGTAGCTTCTAAGACAGCTGAACTCCAACTCCACTATGTGATGTCTTCCTGGCACGTCGCCTCCACGATCCCTCTAGCAAAATGGATGTATCGCGCACTAATGGTCGGCATGTGGTTCTCAGTGAACATCACCTTCCCAAGCAGCCACATAATGTATGCCTCTAGGCTGCGTGTAATCTGTAGCACAATCATCGGAGTGGCTGGGAACCCAAACCTCTGGATCTGCATTGGCAAATAGAACAATTATCAGTACCTGATACTGCTCCAACCAAATAAAACAAATACGAATAAATGAAACACACCTGATACTGCTCCAACCATCCTAATTTTTACCCATGATTGTCATTAGAAAAGGCCTGAGCTCCATCACGGATGCCAAAGAATCGTTGGGACATGTCTTGGGCCCAATTTGCCGGTGGATCCACTGGGCCTATGGGCACGCCAGCCAACGAAAGTACCAGCAAGTACGTGACGTCCTGAAGGGTAGGAGCCATCTCTCCCCATCAAAAATGGAAAGTGTGAGTCTCGGGCCTCCATCGATCCACCAAGCACGTGAGCAAAGACGAGTCGTAGTGTAGGTGACTAGTCTGGAACCCAAGGTGTAGACCTTCTATCTCCTCCATACGAGTGGCCTCAACCAAACGAATGAATGGTATGAGCCCAGCCCACTTCAATCTGCATATGGAGATAGCACAACAGTTTAGTTACTCTGGCATATAAATATCCCAAAAAACAAGAAAAATAAATGTCACATGCCTCTAAAGCCAATCAGGGTGTATGCACCAGTTCGACATGGGAGTGCGAGTCACTAGGTGCTTCAAGTGTAGGGATTCGTAGCATGGAAAACAAAAAAATTCTATCGCATACAAACAAACAAGCCAAGATCTATCTACTAGATTGTAGCAACGAGTCGATGGAATAACTTACCCTCGAAGATTCCAAAGTGTTTAACGAGAGCGGATTCTCGTGGGTGATGTAGTCGTACTCTTTCCGATCTCAAGATCGTGTAGACGATCCTTCCGGCGCTGCGTTCCGGCAGCGCTTCCGCAGTCGGTCACACGTTCGGTACTCGACGAAGACCTTCCTCTCCCTTGTTCCAGCAGGCAGCGGAGGTTGTAGCACTCTCCTCGCGATTCCGGCAGCACAGCGGCGTGGTACCGGAAGTAGAGGGGAAATCCCGCAGGGCTTCGGCTTAAGCCGGAGCGAGTATGGTGGATTATGAGAGAGGGCTATTAGTGGTCTAGAGATTAGACACACCAATTAGAAGGCTCTAAACCGCAGGCTAAAGCAATTAGAAGCTCTAAACCAAAACGGCTCTAAACCGGAGATTAGAGGTAGAAACTTGTGTGTCTCAAGGAGGAGCCCTGCCCCTCCTTTTATAGGTGGAGGGGCTAGGCGCGCCAGGGAGGGAGGGAGTCCCTCCCCAACTCGGCCTAGGGCTGGGCGCCGGCTTGGAGGAGAGGAACTCCTCCTCCAAGTTGGTTTCAACCTCCTCTTGCTTGTTTCCCACAGTTTCCTGTTTCCCACAGTTTCCTGTTTTAGCCGTTTGACTTTCAAACTGGCAATTTGACTTTCATGTTTTTGGAACAGCAAGAACACTTAGTACATGATGCAATCATTCAATGACACATTCATGTACCCCCCCCCTCGGAGTGCCGGACAATCCGGAACCTCCTAGAACATTCCCGATGAAAACACCGGAATCATTCCCGAACTCCGAAACGGGACTTTCCTTATATGAATCTTATTCTCCGGACCATTCCGGATCTCCTCGTGATATCCCGGATCCCATCCGAGACTCCGAACAACATTCGGTCTCTTTCTCATCATACCATAACTACTCAAACAACGTTGAATCCTTAAGTGTGTCTCCCTACGGTTCGTGAATTATGCGGACATGATCGAGACACTTCTCCGATCAATAACCAATAGAGGAATCTGGAAATTCATATGGCTCCCACATATTTCTACGATTACTTTGCGATCGAATGAACCACTTACATACGATACCAATTTCCCTTTGTCTCACGATAGTTTACTTATCCGAGGTTATGATCGTCGGTATCTCTGCATACCTAGTTCAACCTCGTTACCGATAAGTACTCTTTTCTCGTTACCGTGATATGTGATCCCTTGTGAGCCAGTCACATGCTTGCAAGCCAATTGGATGACATTCCACTGAGAGGGCCCAGAGTATATCTATCCGTCATATGGATGGACAAATCCCACTCTTGATCCATGTGTTTCAACCAATACTTTCCAACACTCAATGCCACCTTTATAGCCACCCAGTTACGGTGTGGTGTTTGATGTCATCAAAGCATCCATCCGGTAAAGGTGATATGCATGATCTCATGGTCGAAGGAATTAGGTTACTATGTATCAGAAAGCATATAGCAATTGAACTATTTAAATGACTTGATCTTTATGCTACGCTTATCTATAGGAGTATGTCCATCACATCATTCTCCTAATGATATGACCCTGTTGTTAATGACATCTCTATGTTCATGATCAGGAAACCATGATCATATATCAACCAACAAGCTAGTTTAACAAGAGGCTTTACTAGGGACTCTTATTTTAGTTTACAAATCACACAAGTATTAATGTTTCCGGTTAATACAATTATAGCATGGTATGTAAACATTTATCATAAGTGTGAAGATATGATAATAACCACTTTATTATTGCCTCTTGGGCATATCTCCAACAGTCTCCCACTTGCACTAGAGTCAATAATCTAGTTTCAAACCTTTGTGTATTCAACACCTATGGCTTTCCGGTGTTGTATGTACACGATTGCTAGTGGTCAACTGATCTCCGGATCTGACACTTCCAGGTCCGTGTGTAATTGCATGTCTTTGCGTCTCTACGCATCACTCATTCTCTAATGAGATGGCTTCGTACAAATTTGGTCCTTTGGTGTGACCTTTGGGGTTAAAACATGTTGATAATATTGTCGCACAATATATCTTCATAGTATTATCCCTCTGTGAACTACACCTAGTTTGATAACAAACTACTTGACACAAATGCCCTCTTTTGCTGCTATAATAGCAGTCATATACTTAGCCTTTTGTTGTAGTATCTGTCACAATGTCTTAACTTTGGAACTCATCCAAATCCATTATGGAACTTACTTTCCATTATATTGTGCCACCCTTAGATTAGATTGAGATAAACTTAATTTGTACTTTGTGACAAAACTAGTATCAATGTAGTACTTTTACAATGAACTAACCATCTATTTGTCACTTCTACAAATAATATACTCTTAGTTCTTCCAAAAGATCATAAGAATATCCTTACTATTGTCCAATGATCATCTTACGAATCATTCTGGTATATGCTCACAATTTTTAGAGCATAGGTCATATCTGGATTTGTACATATCACAGTATGATTGATATAAATACTCTTTGTGATTTCATACATCAAGTATCAATCTATACTTGATTATTTGTTTCACTTTACCAAATGTCAATACACTTGAATATATCATCAACATTGAACTCATTCAATCCTTTCTGTGCGACAAGAACCTCTCTTGTAGTTTCTATATTGAACTCATTCAATATCTTGTCCATGTACTTCTGGCACAACCATATTAGCGTCTATTGATGCCAAATATTTGGGTTTTGCCTAAGTCTTTCATCGGGATGAAATTCTTAATATGTGTTAATAAAAGATACATTATTTCCAATAAACAATATGTCTTCCACATAATGTATTAGAAACATGTCTTAGCGCTCCCACTTAATTTCTTGCAAATGCAAGCATCTTCATCGTCTCTGATGAATTTAAACTCTTTTAACAATTTCATCATAGTGAAGATTCCAACTCCGCTATGCTTACTTCAACCATTGAAATTTGCATATGCTTTTAGCATCCTTTGAATTAACAAAACCCTATGGACCATGTTACGCACATGTCCTAGGTAACAATTCTATTAGAAGAACTTGTTTTGTTTATTCAACTACCACATAACAAATTTATATGTACTGGTTGCTACATTAATCCGTCTAGACTAAATATCGCTATGAAAGATCAGATCTTGTCATAGTCAACCTTTGAACTTTGTTGTGAACTCTTTCCCAACATGTCGACTATTTCATAGATGTAAAACATCCATGTCTATTTATAGATCCAAACACGACTGTAAGGTCTTACACCTTTCTCGAGGGTCCTTCAAGTTCAAAACTTGATTTCTCGTGTATGGAACTATCACGGATTTTATGGCTTCAAGCCATTTTACGGAGTCAGGGCCCATCATCGCTTCTTTGCATGTAGTCGGTTCATTATTCTCAAATAATGATTCAACCCTCAAATCTTGGTATTTGATTGTTTATCCGACCTACTTGTTTCAATAGGAACTTGGATCTCCGTGACCACAACTTTTGAGGTACGTGAGCCATGAGCTTTGTTGCTGCCTCCGGAACACTTTTCGGTGCTGCGCAACTCTGCACATACAGCTAAGGTTCTTTTAACCTTATCAAAGTTCTATTGTCGTCCCACTTAACCTTTTATGAAAAATTCCTTCTCAAAGAAACTTGACGTTTTAAGTGACAAACACTTTTGTCTCCGATGTTATGGAGGAATACTTAACAGTTATACAAAGACAGATTCATCCGACTTTGGTTGCACACATCTTTCTTATGCATAGCATACCAATGTTTTAAGAAAGGACTACTTGGGTTTTATCCCAAACCATAACTTGATATGGTGTCATTTCAACGGATTATGATGGATCTCTTTTCAGTGGAAAAACGGTAATCTCTAAAGCTTTTAATCTTTAAAATATAATGGCAGTTTTATGAATTATACCTTTGATCTAACCATGTCAAACAAGGTTTAATTACATATCTCGAATCCTCCATACTCTTATGGTGTTTCGGAAAATGCAAATCCACGGAACGATTCCATAAATCTTAGGTATTATGCTAAACTTTGTAACTCAAATATCTTCCTTTATGATCTTTATCATAAACTATTTATATTCTTGTTACAATGATTTTGCACTTCATCTTGAAAGTCTTTGAACTTTTCAAATGTTTCATACTTCATCCTTATTAAGTAAATATTCATATATTCACTCAAAATTTCGGAAAAAGCAAATGAAGTTAAAATCCATCGCTCTTGACTACACATAATGGACTTCGTACAACAATATGTACAAATTCCAATAAGCTAGTCTTTCGTTCCCTTTTGGCCTATGAACGAAGTTTCAATTATCTCTAGGAAAGTTTCACAAGCGTCATTTGATCAAAAATCAGAAGACTCCAAAATTCCATCCACATGGAGTTTCTTCATGTTTTCTTTCCATTATAATTTAAACGGCGATGTCACTTCCTAAGTGATCTTTCAATCAATTTGTCTTTCGACATTTTTAGCACTAGTTTTATGGATGTGATTTCTCCAACGAGATTTGTGAATCATCCATCTTTTATGGATTACAGCAATTATTTGAACAACCCTTTTGTTCTCATAATACCTGATAAAACAAATCTTGAAGGCAAGCTTTGATGTTTAACGAGCAACACAATAACCCTTTATTTGTTCTCGATGAACATCATCACATATTCTTTTGCTAGTTACTTAGGCCATTGTAGTTCATGAATTATGCTGTTTCGTATGACGATTCACACCAACAAATTCAGTATCAAATACTTAAGAACCACATTGTTTAATAAGCAAAGAATATAGCCATAACATGTATATCATCTATATACTTAAACTGAACAATTCTAGTCTTTTCTTTTCTGCCATATATTTATGAGATTCTCTTTCAGTATTTCCTTTTCTGTTTGAAAGAATCTATCAACATCAATAGTGGAGTCATACATATGACATATAGTCCAAAGCGTGTATAGTTAAATACCAATGTCTTTGGACTTGCACTTTGAAGTAGATCACCATTATCAAATGTTTGGTGTTCTTTCAAATTCCTTTCCTTAGTAATCTGTTGCTGTAGTAAACATTTTACCTACATCAAATATTCACCCTCATCACGGATTTATCCATGATCAAGCTACTTTTAGCTTGTAACGGTGAATCGCAAGTATAATGTTGCTCTCCAAAACCTTTTGGAGGATTAGGACAACTAGTGTCTCCAACCTTTTGCAAATTCTCATCAAATATGAGAACATGACTTTTGCCATATTATACTCTATCATGTTGCAACCAAAACTTCGTTTCAGATATCACAATATCTTCCACACATCATGGTTTCTGAAACAACTCTTTCAGATCCTAGATAACCTTGATATTAAGACAATCCTTTGAATATCAAGAATCATGGAGACAAACATGATACTTATATACTAACACTTGGAATTGTTACTCTTGATTTAATACTAATTATTAAACTTCATGGAGTAACCGGAACTTACTGAAAGTTTGCAATAGGACTTTTAAACTTTAGATTAACACTTCAAAACAATACGATACCAGTTCGTAAAGTAACTAACCAGAATTCTATAGTTCTATCATCTCAATTATAACTAAGCGCAAGGTGGTAAACGGATGCCAATGACTACAGCAACTATGCAAATTCACTTTGATTTAGTTTATGATAAATTGAGTTCTAATTAATAATTAAATTAATCTAGGTGAACTCCCACTCAAAACAATATCCCTCACATTGTTTTAGTGATCACACGAACCAAATCCACCACATCAAAACCGATCATCACGAGAGTTGATATAGCTTCAATGGCGAACAATCAACATGTTCATCATATCTACTATATGACTCATGCTCTACCTTTCGGTAATCCGTGTTCCTGAGGCCATGTCTATACATGCTAGGCTCGTCAAGATCAAACCTTAGTTTCTGCATGAGCAAATCTGGCTTGCTCACGTTGTATACACTTGCAGAATCTAACACACCCGATCGTCACGTGGTGCTTCGAAACAACAAGCTTTAGCAACGGTGCTAACTAAGGGTGAACACTTTATGACTTGAAATTCATGTGTATGAGGGATCATCTTATAATGCTACCGTCGTCTACTAAGCAATACAAGATGCATAAAGGATTAACATCACATGCAATTCAATAATATGTGATATGATATGGCCTTTCTTCTTTGTGCTTCCGATCTCCATCTTCTGGCACGAACATGATCTCCATCATCACCGGCATTGCATCAAGGTCAATGACGCTTCTCCATGGTTGTCGTCCACCGGCTTCAACTATTACAACTACTTTGAATAGACACGCGGGTCTTAACATAAATTAAAGACAACCATATGGCTCCTGCCGGTTGCCAACTTACAATAAGGAACATTGCATACATCATATATAATCACAATCATGGCCATATCACATCACTGCACACCCCTGCAAAACAAACTTAGACGCCTCTACTTTCTTTGCATATTTTACGTGGTTTGGGGCTTTCAATAAGTGTCGTTCTAACTTACGAACAAGAACCACAACATTGATACTAGTATTGTTAATCACCTGTTGTAAATTGGATCTTAACTATGCTAGGAGAAACAGGCACCCGCAAAGCCACTTATGCAATACAAGTTGCATGTCAAGCGTGGAGCAGGTCTCATGAACGATGTCATGTAAGGTTAGCCCGGGCCGCTTCATCCCAACATACCGCAAGATGCAAAGTACACAAGAAGTAATCGACAATAAAAGCATCAACGCCCACAATGACCATTGTGTTCTACTCGTGCAACAGATCTACATATAGACACGGCTCTGATACCACTGTAGGGATTCGTAGCATGGAAAACAAAAAATTTCTATCGCATACAAACAAACAAGCCAAGATCTATCTACTAGATTGTAGCAACGAGTCGATGGAATAACTTACCCTCGAAGATTCCAAAGTGTTTAACGAGAGCGGATTCTCGTGGGTGATGTAGTCGTACTCTTTCCGATCTCAAGATCGTGTAGACGATCCTTCCGGCGCTGCGTTCCGGCAGCGCTTCCGCAGTCGGTCACACGTTCGGTACTCGACGAAGACCTTCCTCTCCCTTGTTCCAGCAGGCAGCAGAGGTTGTAGCACTCTCCTCGCGATTCCGGCAGCACAACGGCGTGGTACCGGAAGTAGAGGGGAAATCCCGCAGGGCTTCGCCTTAAGCCGGAGCGAGTATGGTGGATTATGAGAGAGGGCTATTAGTGGTCTAGAGATTAGACACACCAATTAGAAGGCTCTAAACCGCAGGCTAAAGCAATTAGAAGCTCTAAACCAAAACGGCTCTAAACCGGAGATTAGAGGTAGAAACTTGTGTGTCTCAAGGAGGAGCCCTGCCCCTCCTTTTATAGGTGGAGGGGCTAGGCGCGCCAGGGAGGGAGGGAGTCCCTCCCCAACTCGGCCTAGGGCTGGGCGCCGGCTTGGAGGAGAGTAACTCCTCCTCCAAGTTGGTTTCAACCTCCTCTTGCTTGTTTCCCACAGTTTCTTGTTTCCCACAGTTTCCTGTTTTCCACAGTTTCCTGTTTTAGCCGTTTGACTTTCAAACTGGCAATTTGACTTTCATGTTTTTGGAACAGCAAGAACACTTAGTACATGATGCAATCATTCAATGACACATTCATGTACCCTCCCCCCCCCCCCCCCGGAGTGCCGGACAATCCGGAACCTCCTAGAACATTCCCGATGAAAACACCGGAATCATTCCCGAACTCCGAAACGGGACTTTCCTTATATGAATCTTATTCTCCGGACCATTCCGGATCTCCTCGTGATATCCCGGATCCCATCCGAGACTCCGAACAACATTCGGTCTCTTTCTCATCATACCATAACTACTCAAACAACGTCGAATCCTTAAGTGTGTCTCCCTACGGTTCGTGAATTATGCGGACATGATCGAGACACTTCTCCGATCAATAACCAATAGAGGAATCTGGAAATTCATATGGCTCCCACATATTTCTACGATTACTTTGCGATCGAATGAACCACTTACATACGATACCAATTTCCCTTTGTCTCACGATAGTTTACTTATCCGAGGTTATGATCGTCGGTATCTCTGCATACCTAGTTCAACCTCGTTACCGATAAGTACTCTTTTCTCGTTCCCGTGATATGTGATCCCTTGTGAGCCAGTCACATGCTTGCAAGCCAATTGGATGACATTCTACCGAGAGGGCCCAGAGTATATCTATTCGTCATATGGATGGACAAATCCCACTCTTGATCCATGTGTTTCAACCAATACTTTCCGAACACTCAATGCCACCTTTATAGCCACCCAGTTACGGTGTGGTGTTTGATGTCATCAAAGCATCCATCCGGTAAAGGTGATATGCATGATCTCATGGTCGAAGGAATTAGGTTACTATGTATCAGAAAGCATATAGCAATTGAACTATTTAAATGACTTGATCTTTATGCTACGCTTATCTATAGGAGTATGTCCATCACATCATTCTCCTAATGATATGACCCTGTTGTTAATGACATCTCTATGTTCATGATCAGGAAACCATGATCATATATCAACCAACAAGCTAGTTTAACAAGAGGCTTTACTAGGGACTCTTATTTTAGTTTACAAATCACACAAGTATTAATGTTTCCGGTTAATACAATTATAGCATGGTATGTAAACATTTATCATAAGTGTGAAGATATGATAATAACCACTTTATTTTTGCCTCTTGGGCATATCTCCAACATCAAGATCCTCGGGTTAGCATCCAGTACCGTCGACCGGTGCTTTTTATCTATGTCACCATTCAGCAAAGATCCTGCCATCTGCACATTACAAATTCAAGACATAGTTCCACACTTGTTACAAATTTAAGACATAGTTCCACACTTGTTACAAATTTAAGACATAGTTCCACACATATTACAAATTTAAGACATAGTTTCACACATATTACAAATTTAAGACATAGTTCCACACATATTACAAATTTAAGACATAGTTCTACACATATTACAAATTTAAGACATAGTTCCACACATATTACACATCTAGTTTCTTCCTCTGCCTCTTCTTCCTCGGTTGCCACGTCCACGAGGAGCAGCTCCACCAGTCCCGAAGATGTGGCAACTGGTGTCTATATGACCAAATTGATTACATAGAAAACATTGCCTAGTAGGGCCTCCGGCTTCAGATTCATCCATATCATTACGGATGCGGACACATTATCGCATTCCTCTTCCTGCCTGCATCAGTTCAAGATCTGGAATGTAAACCATTTCACCTGGATTTACTTTTTTGAAATTTCCCCATGCCCTATATCCCATCATCTCACTTGTCCACGTATTGACCACCGCCTCCTTAAGGAAATAAGGAGACACAAACGAGATTGCATCCATATCCATTAGCCCGCATGCAGCTAGTACATGCGAGCAAGGAAAATGCAACAGCTTGGGTTTATTGCACGTGCACTCACACGTTGGCCAGGCTTCGTTGCATATCATCACCTCTTGTGTCTTTACCTCTTCTCCAGTTCCGATCCAGTTGGAAGGGAGGCATACCTCGAACCTTATTTCCTGATTACCGATGGCGACGACATGCATGGACCAAGACTTATCCATCTTGGCATCCATGTAATGCATGATCTTTGAACAATACCTCGTGTTTGGGTTGTTCATGATATGCATCTAAGCCATCTGGAGTCTGTCTCTGAAGTACTTCAGAGTTCCGGTGAAAATACACTCCACAATGGCTGTTAATGGCACAGCCATGCTTCCTTTCAAGACAAAGTTGTAATTTTCAGCCAAATTTGTAGTCATGACGCCAAACCTAGCACCATGAGTGTCATGCAGCAGAGACCACCTCTCTACAGGCTCGTGTTGTATCCACTCCTGAAATTTTTTAATCCTTCTGCCAGGCCTTATCCTAGTACCGGGTTGGTCAAATCCTGGCAAGTCATAAAGGGCAATGGGTTCTTCCTCTGGTGGTGCTGCTCCTGTTGTTGCATGTGCATCTAACGCCGATGCATGAGCCGCGACTGCTACTGCTCTAGCTGCTCTCCTCTGAGTCACATGTTTTTAGTGAAGTCATCAAGATAGCCACGACACTTGATGTACTTCCACTCTTGGTTCTACTTGCAAAGCTTCTTGAATAGGTTCATAAGGGCCTTGTTCCTGAACTATGAGAAAAAGTTGTCCCCTAGATGCCGCATGCACCAACGACTCTACATGTCTAGCCATGGAGTTACTTCATCAGGAGTGGGCTATGTGAGCTTGTTTATCGCGCTTAGTATACCTGGATGCCTATCATGAAGGACGCATACATTCGGTGTATCTCTCACAATTGCTATCTTCAGCTACCTGAAAAACCATACCCAACTCTCGGTGTTCTCGCTCTCCATGAAAGCAAATGCAAGTGGAACAACTTGATTGTTTCTATCTTGACCTATGGCAGTCAATATCTGACCCCTGTACTTGCCAGTGAGAAATGTACCATCCACACAGATGACTGGTCGATAGTGAGTGAAAGCTTCTATGCATATAGCAAATGAGAAGAACACTCGATGAAGCACCCTCAAATTAGGTTCCTGTGGCAACGTAAAGTGTTGGATGTCCATGTAGGTGCATGGATTCCTAGCCTGCAGTGTCTGGAGCATCCTAACAACACAGTCGTACCCGTCTCGAAACGAATCAAACCTTGCCTACAGTGCCCTCTGCTTAGTCCTCCAAGCCTTCCCGTATGAAATATTGTAGCGAAATCTGATAGAAACTTTGTTGACGATAGCTTTCACCCCCATGGCTTTGCCCTCCACTATCTTTGTGTATAACAGTCTAGCCAGGAGGATTGACGTGAGGTTACGATGGTCCTGAAGGACACTCTCAAGTTCACATGTGTGCATCACAACATCGGTGACCTTCCAGTTTGTGTCATACCTAGGGACATGGGCATGCACCCTTGCAGGACATCCGGCTACCTCGCAAACCAATGTCAAATATTGTTGTGATGACACCTTCGTTTTGAAGACCCGTTGCATGGACATTGACCACTCAATGATTGCTTCCTGCAAATTTATCTTGCTAGGATATAATGCACCTAGAGAGATGTTGTTCGCGTGATACTGCCACGCCGAATCATGCCCATCATTCACAGTCATTGCTGATGTGTTGTCATTATTCCATGATGCCGAAATAGGTTGGGCGATCTCTTCTTGATTAGATTCGCCAGAATCATCAGCCGTATCACTGTTGCCTTCTGAGTCTTCGGCTTCCATTTGATGTTGCAACAAACCATCATATATCTCGTCCTCATCAACTTCGCCACTAAATATGTCTTCCCCTAATCCTTGACCACCGTCCTCTGATACATAACCATCACCCCCGGTGTGTGCATAGCTACTGTGACCTGATTCATAACCGCCGCCACCCTCTTGGCCCTGACTACTCTGGCCTTGATAGTTGCTACCGTACTGGGCTTCACTGCTCTGGCCATGATCATAATCACCTCCAGCATGACCGGTCTGACTACTCTGGCCATGATCATACGCAACCTCTTTCGCCACGGGTATCACTAAGAGACTGGGGTTAATTACTCTTTTCTGGAAAGCTTGCACAAATTTGACCCATTTATATTGCGCTTCTATTGGATTTAAATAAAAATTAGGAGTTTGCCTTGACTTAGTCCATAAAGCATGCACACCGACAGTATGGGTCGGAAGGAGCCCTAAACGAGCAGATAACCAATCCTTCAACTGAGTAACAAGCACTATTTTAGGATTCTGAAGCACTTCATCCATAAAATTAAACTCGCTTAAATCAACTCCGTGCTGGTTTGTTCTGACGAAACCAGCACCATAGAAGAACCTAAACACTATATTATTTGACATGACTTTCGACGTAAAAAATACTAAAAATAGTCAAATACACATACATTGACACATAATACTCTACAAATATCTTGCATCTAACATACCCCATCAAAGGCTACCTATAAACATACACAGATGACTGCAATTAGCAAGAAATTAGGGTTTACCCTTGAAGCGTGTGAGTCCTGCCGTGCAGCAGCCTCCGGTCAACGGATCAGCACCTCCACCATGCAGCTTCCTCAAGCCCCAGCACCAGCCTCCACCATGGCCATTTCTATACAAGAACTCCACCAAATCCCTCTACCAAAACAACTCAAATCACTACACCAGGCTATCCCATTAGTAGATCGGGACTCTACTAGCTTGCTAATATATTACAGCACCGAGTTTGGATAGAAATCTGGGCTAAAAATCGGTGCAGCACCTAGTGCAAATGAGAGCAAGCAAGAGGGAAAGAGGAAGAACAGCGAGAGAGAGGAGAGGAGGACGACGATGGGCCGACGCTGAGCTATAAGCTAGGGGTGTGTCGTCCATTCAACAGACGAACGCGCCTTCGTCTTTCCAAAAGATGAGCCTGCGCTGCTCCCCTTGTCAGCCGACAGCGTCAAGCGCTGGTCGTCTTTTTGAGTAAAGACAGTCGTGGTCGGCTTTTGGAATAAAGACAATCGGACCGTCGTCTTTTGAATTAAAGAGCCCGCGCGGTTGTCTTTTGAAAAGAAGAATGTCCGTTAGATTTGCAAAATTTTCATTTAGTGTATTATTTGTGAAATTGAATAAAAACATATTATTTAAAAAGAAATAGCGATCCAACAGGTCGTTCCTTATGTCAAAATAATCTAGGGATTTCTATTTTGTTGCATTTGTTTTTTAGTTGTACTCGGTTTTTCCAAGCTCTAAACTTTTCCTCACTTTTGCTCATGCACTTATCTGAAACTCTCACAAAGAGTTCGAACGACAACCGCCATCAGGTTCACTGTTATGCTGACGTGTGGGGCCGCTCCATGTGGGGACGGTAGGTCGGGACCGTGTTATGCTGATGTGTGGGGCCGATAGGTCGGGACCGTGTTTGGTAGCACGAGTGGTTTTGTCTCTCTCGCCCAAATTAGCAGTTTTATTTTTTTCGTTAATTGGCAGTTTTCGGTGCACCTTCCCCCTCCCCCCTCTCTCTCCTCTCTCTCTCTCTCTCTCTCTCGCTAACAAATGGTTTTTTTTTCCTAAATTGGTAACAAATCTAAAGCAGCTTCTATTTTCACTCATTCGTTCCTTTTGGCCATCGTTTTTGCCTAATCTGGTAGCAAATCTAGAGCAGCAAATCACACCAGCAGCATACATACATTTAGAAAACAAAACAAATGTAGATAAGCTGCTTATAACAACTAATATAGGATGTATTACCGATAGATAGTATGGTACTTAATAAGGTTCAACACATTCACTGCTCAACAGCCAACACACAACATATAGAAACAAAAGAAGCTACTTTACAATAGTAGCAACACAATTTCAGCACCTCCTGGCCTTCGCCTCCTTCCTCTGGCGCTTCCTCCACTTCTTGATGCCATGTCCCTTGATCTTAGGTACATTCGGATTCATTGAAGGCATGCGACCCTCTGCGATGGCCACCTACTGGAGGTTGCGGAGGTGAATGTCAAGCGCCTTGTGATGAGCAAAGAAGGCATGGATGTTTATGGTCTTGCCGACATTGGGGTTTTAGGAGCTCATGTTCTCGGCATGCATCACGAGGCAGTTAAAGTCGGCGCGCCGAGTCTACTTTTGAAGAAGGGGCACCTATAGACGTCGCCAGCAAAGTAGGCATCGTACTCGTCAGACTGCAACCTCCTCAGCACCTGACGAGTCTTGGTGTGCCTGGACTTGTCATCGCTGCGATGTCGCTGCTCTGCACATGTTGGAACAAATAGTAGCCTGCATGACAATAAGGACATGATTGAGATCCCTTGATTATTGAGATTTATTATTTGCATAACTTAACCAATTTAGATCCCATGATTATTTGTATAAATTAATCGAGTGGGTTAAATTTCCCAATCCCCAAATCTCAAACAATCAAAGATTGATTTCAACTAAAAATTGGCGCTAGTATTAACTAGGAAATCCCTTTACTACAACTCGAATCACAAATAAAATAGAATTGGAATGCGAACATTTCATCCAAATACAAGATCTAACACAAGAGAATTAGTTGTTGTAAGAAGACCTAGCATCCAATGATTGAAATGCGAATAGCTGAACCCTGATAACACAAGATCTAGCATCCAACGATGGGAATGGGAGAAGAACAAGGGGTAAGGGAGAAAACCCTAGTTACCTCTGACCATGGGTCGACGATACTGGTGTTATAGGGGTTCTTCGGCCAGATGTACTCCTCTTTCTCGAAGGGGTCCCAATCAAGCGGGATATTCCTGCGACCGGTGGCTACGTCGGGAGCGGGGAAGGGGGCCTGGCCGGGGACGGAGGCAGCCTCAACGGGATATCCTAAAGCGGAGTATCCTATAATGGGCATGAGAGGCAAGTTATATAGATGACCAATTATAAAAAACTAATCAAAAGATGTAAATTATGCTTATATCGAGTACATATCTTTTTCTATATAGGGCCTGGTATAGCAAAGGAAGAACCATACGAAGATTGCATCTTCTACGGTAATAAAGTGATGCTGACCAGGCCAAGAAAGGAGATGATCAAGTACTACGCTAAGACGTAAGGACCTGAAATACCGTTCTATGTCTGCATATTGACTAAATCTATCTTGAGGAGTTGTAAGATGGTAAGCAAAAACAAACAATGTAAACTTGATAGTTCATTTTTTTTTTTAAAAATATTTTGCACAAGGGAAAGGCCCAGAAGGTCCTTGGAGCTGCTCCATTAAAATCATCGGTGGGAGTACAAGATACAGAGGATATCATAAGAAGAAAAAATTACAACACGGTCCCCCAAATATGTAGAAAGAACCCTAAACATATGACAAGAAACACGATCAGGTCCTTTAGCTCCACCACCGGAATACGAACTCCATTGCCGGCCACCATCGCTGCTACCGGGGACATAACCACTTGGAGCTGCGAGAGCGAGGAACGTCGGCACAAATCCATCAAAGGGCCTCCAAGCTGGAGGTAGAAGAAACGCCCTCAACGGCATATGGAGTGACCTCCTATTTGTCCATAGATCACGGTGGCAATCCAAGTCCACCATGTAATGATCTCCAGAAAGCAGAAGCATCTTCAAACTTCCATGCAACCACCTGAATTCGTCAACGGCAACGTCGACCAGCTCCTCCGTCTTGGCACCATGCCGACAAGGAAGAAGAAGGCGGTCGTCGCCACCGCGACCACCCAAGCCGTCGCCACGAACCAGTGCCTTATTGATGGAGTCCTTGATGGAGATCCTCTCCGCCGTATTCAGCTCCGACCACCGGAGCACTATGACGAGGAGAATTGCTCCCAGGCAGCGCCAGATCTGACCCATGAGGACCAGCGCCCTCCCAACTACTGGCATATAGCCAAAGTCTAGCATCTCGCCGAGAAACAGTCCTAGACTACTCTGTACAATCCGGTCAGCCCTCCCAACCTCATCCCAAGCGGACCAGCCGCCAGAGAAGAGACGGGGGAGTGACGGAGAGAGAAGGTCGACTCTCAAGGGGCCTGAGGTGGAGGAGACGGGAACAAGAACCTGATAGTTCATAAGTACAACTAAATAGTCATATCCATGTTTTGCAAGTATTTTCAGCCGAGTATAGCAAGTTGAACATGAACCATATGTTGGTGTCGTGTCTCGATTTTCGATAGCGAGGATAGGGATCCCCTTTATTAGTTCGGCCAGGGGCTCAATGTTCGACGAGCTCGATCGGCGAGCTAGATGAACACACATACACACAGAGGGACATAGATTGTTTACCCAGGTTCAGGGTCCTCGATGTGAGGATCCATGCATCCTGCAACTATCAACTATTTGGTGGATGATCACAGTTACAATACTACCTTCATGAGGCCCACATTGGTGGGATGAATGGCGGTAGAGACAGAGCCTGCACAGCTAACAGAGCCTCCCCGCATCTCCAAGATCCATGATGCCAAGTTCATCTCAGGGTGGCACAGCGGGCTTCACAAGGACCCTTGATCCTGCCCTTGCGCAGGGTCCACATCGGTGCTTCTCAAGGGTGATGGACCTACCGCCGAACCTGTGGCGCCAAGATCCCATTCCACTAGCACGGGTACTTCTGGAGCAGCCTTATTTGTGGCCCCCCCTCAGGCCCGGCACCGGGCGCGACCTCTACATCGCACGCCACCTCCATATCGCGTGCCCCCTTCGAGACGCGCGCAGCTCCCGTGGCATGCACGATCTTCCAGGCGCGTACCTCCTCCACGAGACTCGCCTCCCACGACATGATCTCTGACTCCATTCTTGTCGGTGACAAAGAACGGGGAGAAGTCATAGCACCTCCACCACCACACTATTAGCCATGAAGACCTCGTGATCCTCGGCACCATGTGGTTCCCCGGCACCCACAGCGGGATGTAGCTCGGTGGACGCCGTATCCCTTGAGGGGATGACGTCCCTGCGCATCTCTACTTCGACGGGTCCATATTGCGCACAAGTGAGAAGTAGGCTAGGCAGAGGAAGAAAGCAAGCATAGTGAAAAAGGAGCTTACTCTTTGTTGCAAGGGCCCCATAGCCCCCGCTTCAATCTACGGGAAGGGTGCGGACCCTTTTCCCTGGCAGTGGTCTCCTCATAGAGAACCCCCACCTCGGGAAGCTCAGTAGCGTCTTTCCTTGCAGTGATTCTCTCCCTCGTCGTGCTTCACCACCTCAGGGGGGGCGCAAGGGTCCCTGCCAGAATCCGCGACTTCGTCCTTGAGGTCATCCTCAAGCAGGCGAAGCGAAGGTGCCGCGCGAAACTCCTTTGTGTCTTCCCCTTCACATGAAGAGGCTGGTGTTACCTTGCGCAGAGGGCCTCCTCACCTCGTGAGGTGTCCCCTCCGTTGGATGCACTTTCGGAGATATCCTCCACCTTTGCCATCTCTGGGCGGCAGCAACGTTGGAATCTAAGAGATTCCCTTCCACTTCCTGCTCCCCGGAGAGCAACCCCTGGGTGTTGAATCGGGGCATCCTCGCGGGAACTTCATGCTTCAGCTCCTTTGAGGAGCGATACAGTGGAGGGGCCTCCTTGGGAGGATAGGTCGAGCCTTTCTCATTGAACAACACCTTCATCACCTCCTCAACCATGGGATAGGCAAGGACTTCATCTTGAAGCATCATGTTATCATTCCTGTCAGAGTACGCCCACATGTCCTTCACGTGGGCTTGGAGAGGGGAAATGTGTCGCCAGATAAAATCCTTGGCAACCATCAACTCTGTCAGGCCGCCATCACGCAGGTCCTTGATGCGTGCAGTGATAACTGCCCACTCCTTGTCGGGGAAATGTTTGCTTCTCCACTTGCAGGACTTCATCATCGGCTTCATCGAGATCACAAACAACAAATTCACCATGCGGGCATCCATTCAGACCCAGCGCGAGCGAAAGTTTTCCACTTTCTTTGACCTCTCGCCAGGAAGTACTTGGACTCAGTGCGAAAAGAAATGCACCTGGAACACTAGTTCCTCGCAGTGGTGCGCAAGCTATAGAACTGGCGAAACAACTGCACCGAGGGTTTAACACCCGGGAACACCTCGCAGAAGTAGGAAAATACAACCATGGTAGTAATGGAGTTGGGATGGAAGTGCAGCACGTGAATCTGGTAATGATCCAAGAGGGTGAAGAAGAAGTCTGAGAAAGGAGGAATCGGCCATGTGTGGAGGGTATGGGAGAAGAACTATGTGCAAGATGAAAAAAAAGAAAATTATGGTCCTAGTAGTGACAGTTGTCCCAGCTTGCACTTGTTGTGCAAGAAAAACATCTTTCCCTTTCGCAAGGAAGACACCTTCGCCCCTTCCTCAAGTCAGGAGTGGACGACAGCCACTGCCACCTGGAGAGGATGTGATATCCTGGCACATGACTTAATAGGATTGATAGGATACCCATATCAACAAGTTACAACTTATTTTACAAAAGTTGATCTGAAAAGAACCTATAGGTTAAGCGTGCTTGTCCTGGAGCACTTTGAGATGGGTGACCGACCATGAAGTGGGTACCGGGTGCGCACGAGTGAGAACAAAGTGCACAGAAAATGCTAGTGTTGGTCTGTGAGGCCAGTCTAGAGATCATATTGAGCTTCCATGGGTGTGATAGCCCAGGAACGAAGAGTCCAGGGTGTTACAAGTGGTATCAGATCCGATCCTCGCGGTTACACGGGCGTGTGCGGGTCAGTAGCTGACATGTGGAGCATAGCGCGTATGGCCCAGAGTGGACACGACATGGCACATGTGCCCGCACTGGACATACAGATGTGTGCCAAGAGGGGACGTTCCTGGCTTGCGGTTGATCGATGAGGGCATCGATCTTCTAAGTGTGGGTGTATGTGAGATCCTGGCGCATGGCTTAATAGGATGATAGGATATCCATATCAACAAGTTGCAACTTATTTTCTGGAAGCTCATCTGAAGAGAACCTCTAGGTTAATCGTGCTTGGCCTGGACCAATCTAAGGATGGGTGACCGACCAGGAAGTGGGTACCGGGTGCGCACAAGTGAGGAAAAAGTGCACAGAAATGACTAGTGTTGATCTGTGGGCCAGTCTAGAGATCCTATTGAGCTACCAGGAGTGACATCCCAGGCATGGAGAGTCTAGGGTGTTACAGGGGACCACCTCACCCTCTCTGGTGTGTCAAGAACATGAAAGAGGCACAGAGGGGGAGCCATCGGCGTGATCAACGACCCCCTGCCATGGTCCATGCCTACTACTAAAAGTGGCTTTAGCCTACCTTCCCACTCTGTTGTCTTCATGTGGCAACCCTTCCTGCAAATATTACGGGAAGAGGACCGGAGCGCCTATAAGAAGGGCAGTGCGGCACCATAGTGGAGATCCATCTTCTTCTACCCGAGGAACCCTAGGTTTCTCCTAGCTAGAACCCTAGATTTGATCGTTGATCACCACCCTGTATTGTAAACCTTGCCAAGCGATACAAGCAATCTAGACATGCAGGAGTAGGATTTTGCACTTCATGGTGGCCTAACCTAGGTAAACTCTTTGTGTCTCTCTGTCATTTTTGCTGCAGTTTCCTTGCCAAGGTCGCTGAGTGTTCAACCCCTTGTGTTCGATCTCATCCCACTTTGAGAGGTACCCTCATTCGTTTGTAGGGACATATCTCTGACATTGTCAGCAAATTAATGATTACCATTTAGATGTTCAAGACCAAGTGAGAAGGGCATATCTTTTGAAGGGTCCAACACAACCAACTATGAAATTTCCTAAGAAGGAATCAAGGTGTTTTTCAAAAGATTGGTATGGCAAGTATGATTGGATAGAATATAGTGAGTCTCAAGATAAGGCATGTGAAAGTACATAATGTTTTGGTCATGAAGTCTTCCCCAAAACCGGATTTAGTGATTGGAAGCATGCTTACAAAGCTTTGCTCGGCCATCTTGGGGGGCATAACTAGTGACCGCAATAATGCAAGATTGAATTGTGATGCTTTTCATGGTCAAATACAAAGTGTGTCTAGTAAGCTATCTCGTGCAACCAAGAGACCGGAACAACTATACAAAATGTGTTTGTCTTCTTCCATGCATTGTGTTGTGTTTCTCATTGGTCAAGGCTTGGCCTTTCGTGGCCATAATGAATCTTTTGTTTCTTTTAACACGGGCAATTTTATTGAGATGGTAGAATAGTATAAAGGGAAGGACGAAAAGGTAAAGCATGCTTATCATCATGGTGGAAATTCCAAGATGATTTCTCCCAAAATTCAAAAGGATCTTGCTAAGTGTTGCGCACAACAAGTCACCAAGTAATTATGGGAGAAATTGGTAAGAAGAATTTCTCCATTCTCATTGACGAGTCACGTGATATATCCATGAAAGAGCAAATGGTGGTAATGTTAAGGTACTTTCCATGCTTCATTACTTAACTATTATTCGATTTGCCTATCATTTCATACTTTCATTTGGCCTTTGGTAATCATTTTGTAGGTATGTTAACAATGAAGGGACAGTTGTGGAACGATTTCTTTCTATAAATCATGTCCATGAGACTACATCGTAGGCACTAAAGGAAGCACTTGTTGGCATTCTAGATTATCACAACCTATCTATTTGTATTATACGAGGCCAAGCTTATGATGGGTCCTCAAATATGAGGCGTGAATTTAATGGCCTACAAAAGAATATCTTTGATGAAAATCCTTATGCTTTCTATGTTCATTCTTTTGCCCATCGCTTACAATTGGTAGTTGTCTTCATTGCTCATTATTGATCGTCCATTCATGATTTCTTTGAGTACATTACCTTGATTGTGAACACATCAAGTGCATCTTGCAAAACAAGGGATGTGCTTACAGAAGAAAATCATCAAAATATTTTGGATATGTTTGACAGGGGTGATATATCTAGTGGAAGAGGTTTAAATCAAGAATAAGTCTCACTAGGCTTGGGGATAATAGGTGGGGTTCACATTATATAACCTTGCTATGTTTGGAAGGGATATGGCTGGCAACGCTAAAAGTTCTCCATGAGGTCAATGATGAGTGTCGTGGACTATCACAAGAGACGAGTTTAATTGAGAAGATGGACCACTTCAAAAAAAATCATTTTGAAGCTTATGAAATTTTTTCCCTCCATCACAAATGAGCTTTGACATGTCTTGCAGAGTAAGGATCTAAATATTATTCATGCAATGTAACTAGTTAATGATGTGAAAAAAGGGTTGATGTCCATGCCAAATAGTGGTTGGGAGGCCTTGTTTGATGAGGTCCAACAATTTTGCATTGGCAAGGGTATTATGGTGCCACTTATGGAAGAAAAAATGTCGGTTCAGGGTCGCTCGAGGGTTGATGGCATGGCATACACTAAGCTTCATTTTTACAAAGTTGAGATTTCCTATGTTGCCATTGACAAGATATGTGTTGAGATGAATCATCGTTTTTGTGAAGCTTCTATAGAGGTATTAGATTGCCTATCTTGTCTCAACCAGATAAATTCTTTCACAATGTTTGATGTAGACAAGCATTCCCACTTATCTACAATTTATCATACAGATTTCTCTAATGGTGACCGTGCAACCATAAGAGGCCAACTTGAGACTTACATTCACAATGCGTGAATCCATACCACCTTCTCTACTTGCAAAGATCTAGAAAGTTTGGCTACGAAGATGGTTGAAATGAAGAAGTATTTGGTTTTTCGATTGGTCTACAAACTTATTGAGTTGTCTTTGATATTGCCGGTGTCAACGACATTTGTTGAAAGGGCTTTATTGGCAATAAAAATTATCAAGTCAAAGTTGCGGAAAAAGATGAAGAATGGTTGGTTCAATGACTTGATGATATACTACACCGAGCGAAAGATATTTTGAGAAATTGATAGTGATGCTATTGCTAAAAGGTTCCAAGACATGAAGACAAGGAAATGATATTTACAAAAAGGCCTAGGCCTAGTTAGGACATGATTGACGGTAGTTTATTATCTCGTGATGATTGTCTTTCGGAGGTACCATCATATAATTTACTAACCAATTTTTCTCTTGTTTTGTATAGTCTTTTAATTGCATTTGGACATGTGAGCTTTTGGAGCTTCATTTGAGATTTTATGGTTCACGTGGTTAAATGTTAACAATATCATATTTGGTACCGATGAACATTTCCATGTCCAATTGTGCTTTTATGTACCATGTCCATCCTTAAATATGAAAATTCCCTACGTAATTCCTATATTTTCTGATGTCTATGCGAAAAAGTCTGGTCACACTTCGCTTTGAAAACTTTCTAGGCCCGACTTTGCTTTATATGATACATAATCACAATAAATAAGAAGTTGTGAACCTCGTATTAATAAGGTAATTGCTAGTTAACATCATGTCATAAGAAAACCTAATAAATATTGGAGGGAGTAATTTTTTATCACTTAAAAACACATGATGTAATTTTTGCACATGCCAAAGACACTCGTATTCTTTTTGAAATCCCTCCGTCTCAAAGTAATTTTTTGAGATAGAAGGAGTACCAAAATTTCTAAAGACATGTAACTCTGCATTTACGCATTTGCTGTATAATTTTTGAAAACTTGCATCCACCAATTTTAATGGGATTACATGTATGATATCCAAAAAGGCAATTTGGATAGAAATAACCCCTAAAAAACAAATTCATGAAATGAACTCCGGCGAAAACAAATTCACTGGACTAACCCTTTTTGCAACGCCATACACGGTGGCGCTGCACCCTGAAGAGCAACGCCATGATGTGTGTCACTGCGCGCCTGCCAGCATGGCTCGCCCGTGGCCTCGTAGGCCCCGGTTCCGTTAGTGTGGTACCACGTATCATGGCGCCGTACTGTGTAGTGCAATGCCACATCGTGTGGCGCCGCACATTAGGGCTAGTAAAACGCACGCCGCCCGGCCCTGCCTGACCCAGGCCTCACTTGTCTCCCCCATCCACCATAGCAGCAGTGGCGGCGGCTCGGCTCCTCCCTCAACCTCCTCCCTCCTAGTGCCCAAATCGGAAGCCTCTCTCCGTGGATTTTGATCCCCCAAGTGCCTTGAGGTATTATTCCCCTTCTTCTTTGATTTCACCCATTGAATTCTTGTTTTGGACCATATCTTGCAAACCCTAGGTTGTTTTGTAAGATGCATGGTAGAATGTTGTTGCATTGGCATATGGGTTGGGCATTTTGTTCATGGTAGCATTTGTATGTATTGAGTATGTTGACCATGGTATTGTTGTTGTGATTATCTTAGGCATGGCAAGAATTGTTCATGTTCACCATGTAGACAAGGATGCTTTTTTGAGAGGTAACATACCCGGACGAGCTTGATTTGGTGTTTGAGCATACTCCAACCTATGTTGATGTCTTGGAGCAATTGAGGATTAAATTGAAATGGATGGACCGAAAATAATGTTGTTGAGTTGGAGGGAAGACATAATATTGGCTTGGGAATGCATGTCCGTTGGAAGACCATGCGTATCTTCTCCGAGGCCCGTTGGCTTGCATACAAGGAGGTGGTGGCCGAATCACTAGACAAGACTCTTGAGCTATTTTCCAGCAAGAAAGTTGATAGTTCATTGTCTTTGGATTTGAACCGTCTTGCCTCCCCCATTGCGTACTATGAGTCCTCCACCCGTAGACCAAGAGCTATGGAGTGAACCTCCTTTGACCCAAACATTGAGCCCGATTTCAAGACACCAAGACGAAGTGTTGGAAGAGGACAATGATGATTGTGGGGGTGAATATGATGATATTGAACTCCACGACAACAATGTTGGATATTTGGACAAATATATCACGCAAGATCACATGGACCATGACCTCCCATATTCTCGAGTCTATGCATCAGACTCGGATGATGATGGTCCCGAAGAAGAAGTTGACGAGGAGGAGTTCGCGACTAGAGAGGCCGAAATCCATGATACCGTATTGGGCCGGGATCATCGGGTGCCTTTGTTTCGTGATCTTAGTCTCGCGGATGAAGCCACGGTTGATGGTGGAAAGGGCATATTGCTTGGACCAGGGACAAGTTCTTACCGGGATGGCAATCACGTGAATAATGGCTTTTGCAAAGGATCAAGGTTCAAGACCTTGTTGGAATTTAAGCAATGGATAAAGGACTTCTCGGTGAAGCATCATCGTCCTTACATGGTCGTGCACTCAGACATCAATAAGAGTTACACGGTGAAGTGCGAGGAGGAAGGATGTCCTTGGATTGTGCGTGCAAGACCATTCAAGGGAGTTCCCGAATAGCACATATCTAGTTGTGTATCAACTCACATGTGCGGAGGCCTGATGGTGGATGGCAAGGATGTGAAGCATGAGCACCGACAACTCACCTCCGAGTTCCTCGCTTATAGGCTTTCCAATGACATCGCGTCATTTCCAATAATGAGCATCAAGATGGTCATGGAGATTGTGAAAGAGAGTTGAAGTACGGGAAGGCATGGAAGGCTAAGCAAGACGCATTCAAGATGTTGTACGGTGATTGGGAGGAATCTTATAACATGATCTCAAGGTTGTTGGGAGCAATGGCCAATGCTAACCCGCGCATGGTTCATGTGGTTGAACCTTATGGGAACAAGACAAGGATAATAAACGGAATAACTGTTAGAGTTTTTGGCCGTGCATTTTGGGGTTTCGAGCAATGTGTCCAGGCTTTTGAACATTGTAGGTCGGTCATCTCCGTTGATGGCACCTTTATGACCGGACAAATTCAAGGGCACTATCTTTATTGCAATAGCCAATGATGCCAACAACCGGTTGATTCCTTTGGCGTTTTCTTTGGTGGAGGTGGAAAACAATGATAATTGGGAGTGGTTCTTCCATCTTTTGAGAATCAAGATATTAACCCCTCAAAGGGAAATATGTGTCATCTCTGAAAGTCATCAAGGAATTCTTAATGCGGTGATGGTTGATATTCCCGTCCATGCTCCGTTGCACCATCGTTGGTGCATGAGACACTTTTGTGCAAACTTCTATAGGGCATGCAAGAGCAAGGATTTGTCCGATGATCTACAAGATTGTTGCCTCGCTTTCATGGAACATCGTTTCTCTAACTTGTAAAACAAATTGCTAGCCAACAAAGAACTCAATGCAGGTGGTCGAGAGTTTCTCAATAGGAACATTGAACATATGACAAAGTGGGCACGAGCTTTCGATGACGGTGGCCGGAGGTATGGCCAAATGACAAGCAACATGGCAGAATGCTTCAACAAGTTGCTCAAAGGTGTCCGTGCATTTCCCGTCACGACAATAGTCCTATATACATTCGACATGATGAATAAGTATTTTTTGAAATACTCACATGAAACGGACCGGCAAATTGTGGGGGACAACAAGAACAATTACAAATACAAGTACCCACCTAAGGTTGACGATTGGATGCAATTTCAGTCAAGGAAAGCGGATTCCCAAGTTGTCATAGAATATGATATTGACAAACTAATTTACCAAGTTACGGAGCCCGGAGGTACAACAGCTGATGGTGTCCAACACGAAGGCCGAGCTTTCAAGGTCTCGCTCAAGACTTGTGAGTGCACATTGTTGGAGATATGCCCTAGAGGCAATAATAAATGTAGTTATTATTAT
Organism: Avena sativa; assembly: GCA_916181665.1. Classification (NCBI taxonomy): domain Eukaryota; kingdom Viridiplantae; phylum Streptophyta; class Magnoliopsida; order Poales; family Poaceae; genus Avena; species Avena sativa. Next base: position 34,462,478 of record OV702285.1, on the reverse strand, counting down.
ATCTTTGTGTTTACGATAAATGTTTACATTCATGCTATAATGGTATTAACAAGGAAATATTAATACTCGTGTGATTTGTAAACTTAAATTGAAGTCCCTAGTAAAGCCTCTTCATAATACTAGCTTGTTGGTTAATAAATGATTGTGGTTTCCCTATCATGAACATTGAGATGTTATTAACAACAAGATCATATTGTTAGGAGAATGATATGGTGGACATACTCCTGTAGATAAGCGTAGCATAAAGATCAAGTCATTTTAATAGTTCAATTGCTATATGCTTTCTGATACATAGTAACCTAATTCCTTCGACCATGAGATCATTCATATCACCTTCACCGGAAGGATGCTTTGATGACATCAAACACCACACCCTAACTGGGTGGCTATAAAGGTGGCATTGAGTGTTCGGAAAGTATTGGTTGAAACACATGGATCAAGAGTGGGATTTGTCCATCCATATGACAGATAGATATACTCTGGGCCCTCTCGGTGGAATGTCATCCGATTAGCTTGCAAGCATGTGACTGGCTCACAAGGGATCACATATCACGGGAACGAGAAAAGAATACTTATCGGTAACGAGGTTGAACTAGGTATGCAGAGATACCGACGATCATAACCTCGGATAAGTAAACTATCGTGAGACAAAGGGAAATTGATATCGTATGTAAGTGGTTCATTCGATCGCAAAGTAATCGTAGAAATATGTGGGAGCCATATGAATTTCCAGATTCCTCTATTGGTTATTGTTCGAAGAAGTGTCTCGACCATGTCCGCATAATTCACGAACCGTAGGGAGACACACTTAAGGATTCGACGTTGTTTGAGTAGTTATGGAATGATGAGAAAGAGACCGAATGTTGTTCGGAGTCTCGTATGGGATCCGGGATATCACGAGGAGATCCGGAATGGTCCGGAGAATAAGATTCATATAAGGAAAGTCCCGTTTCGGAGTTGGGGAATGGTTCCGGTGTTTTCATCGGGAATGTTCTAGAAGGTTCCGGAATGTCCGGCACTCCGGGGAGGAAGGGTACATGAATGTGTTATATCAAGTTGGTATGGTTGCATCATGTACTCGGTGTCATCGCTGATCAAAATAGAGGGTTTATTCAAATCCTAGTTTGAAAAGTCAAACGGCTAGTTTGAAAGTCAAACGGCAGTTTTTGGAAAGAGGAGGAGGAGTGGGAAACCGAGTTGGGGAGGAGTTCCCTCCTCCAACCGGCGGCGCCCACCCAAGCCGAGTTGGGGAGGGACTCCTCTCCCTCCCCTTGGCCGGCCGGCCCCCTCCACCTATATAAGGAGGGGCAGGGCTCCCCTCCTTGACACACAAGATCCTCTCCTCCAAACCCTAGCCCCAAGCCGCCGCCGCCTCCATAGCCGCCGCCGGCCCTAGGGAAAACCGCCGCCGCCGCCTAGCTAAACCCTAGCCGCTGGCTTGCTCCTCCTCGGCGTGTCTAAACCCTAGATCGTCGAGGGACTCTCTCATACTCCACCATACTCGCTCCGGCTTAAGGCGAAGCCCTGCGAGATTTCCCCTCTACTTCCGGTACCACGCCGTTGTGCTACCGGAATCGCGAGGAGAGTGCTACAACCTCCGCTGCCTGCTGGAACAAGGGAGAGGAAGGTCTTCGTCGAGTACCGAACGTGTGACCGACTGCGGGAGCGCTGCCGGAACGCAGCGCCGGAAGGATCGTCTACGCGATCTTGAGATCGGGAAGAGTACGACTACATCACCCACGAGAATCTGCTCTCGTTAAACACTTTGGAATCTTCGAGGGTGAGTTATTCTATCGACTCGTTGCGACAATCTAGTAGATAGATCTTGGCTTGTTTGTTTGTATGCGGTAGAAAATTTTTGTTTTCCATGCTACGAAACCCTACACTTGCATGCTCTCATTTGCTCGTGCCGTCTCGCAAGCGACATTTATACTATAATAATCCGCTCATAGTGAGAGAGTCCGAGTTCTCTATTGAGACTGTGTTACACCGTGTGACGCCATACCTCGTGGCGTCGCACATGGATTCTGAAAATAACAGAAGCTTTTGTTGATTTTAGAACCCATGTGCGGCGCCATGAGGCATGGCGTTGCACGGTGCAACGTCCTGGCCTGTGGCGCCGCACCGTGCAACGCCATCCCTCATGGCGCCGCACTATCCTGTAGACTCCAGCCCAGCGCGTAGCTATTGTGCGACGCCGTAGGCCGTGGCACCGCACATTCCTACTAGAGTAAATTACTAGAGCTAGCAAGTTTTGAGGCAAGTAGTATGGACAGATTATATGGTTCTCAGGGTATGGAAAACTACGATATTCGACAATACAAGTACTAAAAGATGATAGTAGGGTGGCACACAATTTTTGAGGCAAGTAGTACGAGTCCATTACTAGAGCTAGCAAGTTCAAACGACACCAAGTAGAGCTAGCAAGTAGTCTGATAGATAGGGGTCCATTATAAGAGCTAGCAAGTAGTCTGATAGAGAGGGGTCCATTACAAGTACCAAGTTCAAACGACACCAAAGTTCACATCTACCATATTCCCGCGACAAGTTCAGAAACTAACAATACCACATCTACTCTACTTCCCACGGGTCATCTTCTTTCCTCAGCCCCTTCTCGCGGGAATCTTCCTCCTCGGTTCCTCTTCATCATCCACCTCTAAACGGTATGTCTGCTTGGACTTATTTGCCTTGTCCGCGGAAGGGTCGGGTGTGTAAGGCTTCTTGGTTTGACTTGGCTTGAGCACGTAGTCGAACCGCTCGTGGACCTTGTATCGAGTGTAGTTGCCCAACGTCATCTCGTCGGAGACGCTTTCCTCACCTTGGGGCTGTCAACAAAAGAAGATTGGTAAGGACATATAGTAATGCAAGGGTTAGTGGGGGATGCAATGGTTTTACTACCTCATGTGTGTTCAACTCATCCTCGGATGTGGAGTGATGATCACCAGAATGGTCATCTTGGGGCGTGTTGGACCGTGACGCAAACGATGTTGCCACCTCTGGGTCACGACAACCTAGCAAGTTCGATAGCCGTCTTAACCGTTGGCCCTGCTTCTTAACGAATTCACGAAACAGACCATCTCCCTTCTCTCCGTGAGGGTATGTCTCAAAAGCATCCTCGCATGCATTGGCGGGCCTGACTAAAGGGACTTTCCTATGTTCCCTTTGCTTTCTTAGCCTTGATCACACACCTCCTGAATTTCTCAATGTGCTTCCTATGAAGCTTGTCCCAATCCTTCTCCTTCCTCTGCTTCTTTCTGTCGTAGCTGCACACAACAATAAGTCCTAGAGCATTATTTGGCTAAGGATAAATACATCACAGGTTGGAAGATGATATCTTGCCCATGGAGCTGTATGTACGTGTCCTTCCACTCAGGTGGGACAATCTGAAATAACCCAAACTGGGTCATGACACGTTGTGGCCGGTGATGCTCAACAGCTCACATGCACACTATGGGTCAACGCATTAGCCACAGGCGGGATTCTTCGAAGCAAATCGGGTTAAGGCGATAGTAGTCCGGGACACCAAATCGCTCCCCTCGACCGTATGGCTCCCACGTCACCTGCAGCATACCACACTCATGACAAGTTCGAAGATTACAAGTTCAAGACATACAATTGATCGCACCCGAGGAAATTACCTGATCCATGGTGATCGTGTCAAACTCATTGGTGTACCTCTTGTACGCCGCCACTGGGTCGCCTGGAGGTTCAGAGACCACATCCCACTTGTATGCCCACGTGGGGAGAAGGAGGTCCTTGTCGTCATCAACATAAGCATTGTATTTCAACAATCTCGGTCGTCCAACGGGGAAGCGTTCCCAGCTCCACACCGAAAGAAGGAGCAAACAACCACCAATGTCTGCATCGGTGGCGCTCCTAAGACAAGCATCATCCAGCTGCACATGAAGTGATAGACCATTTGGTAAGAATAATATTTTTGAGGTAATGCAAAAATATACAACATTTGTAAAGAACTGATTACCTGACGGTATAACCAGGCCAACGCCGTCGAACCCCAACTGAGCTTAGATTCAAAAGCAACAAGCAACTTGATCCAATGCCACTGAGCAGGATCCCCACTACTATCAGGAAAGAGAGTCCTTGTGATGATGTACCACACATACACACGAGTGTACGCCCTGATCGTCTCCTCATCAACATCCTCGGGACAGGTCTTGAAATTCTAGATGATCCAACTAAAAGTATCCCCGGCAGCGACCCTCGGTCTTTCCTCCTTCATGTTTATAGCCTCGAGTGGATCCTTCCCTATAAGGCTGACCATCTGCTGACGCCACCCGTATGAATCCGTGCTTATGCACACAGGGTTTCCCTCTATTGGGAGTGCCAGGATCATGCTCATGTCCTGCAAAGTGACCATAGTCTCCCCGGTCCTAAGGTGAAAAGTGTGGGTCTCCGGCCTCTACCGGTCGACAAACGCGGTGATCGCAACGGGGTTGAAGGCCGGTGTCGACCGAGTGACCATGGGGATAAAGGGGAGGAGTCCTAGCCGTTGGATGTACGGAGTGTACCACTCGTCATAACGCATCTTGCCGGACGAGACCTCGTGGTACCTAAGTCGAAGGGGTAGAAGCTCCTGCAAACATACAATGGCCAAGGTTAGAGTTCCATCTCAACAAACATGGCATCTTGTTCGACTTGCATGGAAGTTTTTAGTACCCGTCTCTTCTCCGTCAACTTGTAGGCACAGTGTTGAACATCATAGTGAGCATTGTTTAGAGACATCCTAAATATTCAAAACAATAGATACAATAAGAACAATTACAAAAAGCCCATCTTACTCCAACTATAGTTCTAACATATACTCCATCTTACTCTAGCCATAGTTCTAAAATGACAAAAATCCTACCCTATAATCTACCTATAATTGTAACATGAACAAAAAATTCATCCTACTCTACCTATAGTTCTAGCATCTAGAGTTGGTAATATATATTGGCAATAGTTCTAACTATAGTTCTAACATGAACAAAAATTTCATCCTACATGAACAAAAATCAACACACCTAGATGTAACCATATAATTGATAATATATATTCGCAATGCTTCATAATATAAAGAGAAATTGCAACCTAGGAGTTCACTATTCATCTTACAAGTATTTCTAAACCTAAAGATCAAATACCCATGCCAATGCTTCGTATCAACCTCTAAATCCAATTGAAACTAGGGTTTCACCGAAATTTGAAGAAAAGGAGACAAATAGCAAGGAATTTTCGGATGGGATTGAGAGGAGACCTCGGGAAGGGATTGGGAGTAAGATCCTTGGACAAAATCTCCGGATCTATCGATTTCTTGAGAGGAGAATCACCAGGGGCGACGAACCCTAGCCGCCATGAGGTTTCTGTGTCGGGGGAATGAGGTCTGGGCCGGGGAGGGCCTAGCTGCGCATTGGTACTTGTTCTAAAGTGTGGCGCCACATGATGTGGCGTTGCACTACACAGTGGCCCCGCACTAACGAAACCGGGGTCTACGAGGACACGGACGAGCCACGCTGGCAGGCGCGCGGCGCCACACATCATGACGTTGCTCTTCAGGGTGCGGCGCTACCGCGTATGGCGTTGCAAAAAAGGTTAGTCCAGTGAATTTGTTTTCGCCAGAGTTCATTTCATGAATTTGTTTTTTAAATTATTTCTGTCTAAATTGGCCAAAAAATCCGCACCCCGAATCTAAGCAACATTAATGACCAACCAGACATGCCTTAATCAGCTGCTCCACGTTGAATGGCACTCTGCTTTAGTAGTTTAATTAGCAGCCAAGTGGAGTGATGCTACTACCGAAGTTTTCCCTCGTGGCGAGCAATAATGATCGGGCGTTGCGTGCACATGACACACGGAAGGAGGGGGTTTTCAGGTTTTGTTTCTGCGAAGAAAAAACCGAGAAGAAAAGGAGGAGGATGCAGACGAAAAGCGCCGGAAAGCAACACGCCTCCCTTCCCAATCTCGAGTTTAATGGCTGCCGCCTGCTGCTACTGTAGCGCCGCCGCCCCTAGCCTAATGGCGTAGCTGAACTACCCTCCCTCGCAGTCGCAAGCAGTTTCCTTCAGCGGCAAACAGAAAGATTTGTCTTTCTTTGCAGGAGAAAGGGAGGATTTTTGTCGGCGTCGGCGTCGTCGTCGGTGGCAGCGGTGGTTCGTCTCTTCCCAGCGTTTTTCCCCTTTCGTTCGTTCTCTGGTGCGGTGAGAGGGAGAGGGATCGAGGGGGAGAATCAGGGGGTGAGCTCGTCGCAGGTTGGTTTGCTTCGTATCTTGGTTTGTTGGGGCTTGGTTCGATCTGGGGTCGGGGTTCCCGGCGATGGGGTTTGGTCGATCTTGCCGGTGGGGTGGAGGGTTGGTTTTCCCGGCTCCGGTGTCTCTCCTCCGCGATTTGGTCGCCGATTGGACGCGATTCGGTTATGAGCCAGCTACGAAATGTTTGGTTCATATACTATTTCATGTCTTCTTGTATTTTGCGGCTGTGTTAACTAGGTTTCTGTATTTTTTTCCTCACTTTGGATGCACTATTCTTCTTCGATTTCCTTGTGGCATGGCATTGGTTAGACGAGCTGAATCAGTTGCTCTTGCTGGTGTCCTTGGGTGCTTCATTGCATCCACTGCTCTAGTACCAGTGAATCCTCTTGAGGACCGCAGTGAACTCGGCCGTATGATTGCCACCGCGGGCGCCAACATTTGGTTTATTGCTATAATTTGATTCCAGACTTATTTGTTCCTCTGCAGGACAGGGAGTACGGCTCAGGTTATTAATTGGAGACCTGTTATCGGCTGCAGCAAGAGGATAGCAATGCTCACGTTGTGCTGAGGGGCGGCAGCTTGGTCTCAACTCTGAACATAGCTTCACAGTAGACTGCTTGATTCATACTTCCATATCGGAGGTATACATTTCTGCATGTAGTTGTTAAATGTTCTCTACTTCTCTTCATAATCATTATTGTTAAGGGGCTCTAATGGTGATGCAGTTTACTGGTTGCATCGTCGGTTCTTGAGGTGGGTTCAGGCATGTATAAGAACCAGCTCCAGGAGCTTGCACAGAGGAGCTGCTTCAACTTGCCATCCTATGCGTGCATACGCGAGGGGCCGGATCATGTGCCCCGGTTTAAGGCCACCGTTCATTTCAATGGGGAAGCATTTGAGAGCCCCACGTTCTGTTCCACCTTACGGCTGGCGGAGCACGCGGCAGCTGAGGTGGCGCTCAATGAATTGTCCAAGAGGGGGCCTTCATCATCACTTGCTGCAAAAGTTCTGGTCAGTTTTGTTGATGCCCCATAGGAATTGCTTCTCATATGCACTGTAATATGCAAATTAATTATGTCTTCTGCGCGGGGAATATTATTTTGTCCACTTGGTGAAATCGGGAGATATGTTTGACTACAACTCGGTAGAATCTTCACCTTAGGTCTCTATAACTTCTATCTCATATAAGGAATTTTGGATATTTTAATCTTCCATAGACAATCTTTTGCTGATAAATTGTTTTACCTAAACCAGGTTTCATGTCAGAAGTCAGAATTCATAAGTATTTCAAAGAAAATGATTTCTTAGTATTGTCAGTCAGGATAAGTTTGGAATCTTGTTCCATGTTTAGAGTACTGAAAGGTGAAATAACATCACCTGTTGTTGATTGCGGATGCCAAGTTGTTGCAGACTACATTAACATGGAAGAAGATAAATAACAGTGTAGCTTTATTTTCATATATTTAATATGCACGCTGGCATCATTATGCATCGCCCCTTATCTTTCTCTGTCTGCAAAAAATGCTCGTGTAATCGTTATGCTTCATTTCACAACTTGCTTAATCTGCTATCACAACTTTTAGACATTTACAATGTGTACAACTCGTAGGAGTAGTTATTGTGCCGATGGATATTATGAAATGCACAGCTAGCCAACCTTTCCTCGAGTCAAAGAACATTAAATTGCATCTGCAGTGTGGATCTATCTTCCGTGTCAGAGTATATTAAAAGTTCACTGTTCTTGACAATTCCCACTGCAGTAAGTCAAAGCAAAGTTGTATTATTGATGATGGATTAGTTGGGAAGGTTCAATTATTTTATGATGTCTGATGTTGACTTGCCAGTTGTACATATTCTTGCCTGCTATGGCGGTAAAAACAAACCCAAGCACATGAGATGTCGTGGTTTTCTCTCATATACCTCTCAACCATTTTAATTGATGGCATCTAGATTCCAGCATATTTAGACTGGATGGTATATCATCACTTTGCTTATAAGTACTTAATTTGTTACTTTTTCTGATTTATACTGCAACGGTGGTGAGCTCATGTTTAGCAACACAACCTCTGGAGTGTCCTCAAAGCTGATGGACTAATGATGCTCTGCTCCACAGGATGAAACTGGGATCTACAAGAATCTGCTGCAAGAAACTGCTCATCGGGCCGGTTTAAAACTGCCTATGTACACTACTATTAGGTCCGGACCAGGGCATACACCAATGTTCACGTGCACAGTGGAGTTAGCAGGAAAGATCTTCACTGGCAATCCTGGCAAGACTAAGAAACAAGCTCAAAAAAATGCTGCTATGGCTGCCTGGTCTGAATTGAAGGAATGTGAGTATTTTCTCTCCTTCTGGTCTTACTATATGATTTCATCATATCTGTCAGTTGATGCATCTGGTCTTATTAACTCCAGAGTGTTTGTAACATTTCCTTTTGATTTTAGCGTGCTATCATTTTAGTTTCACTCAGCTTGTTCCCTGACCATTCATATTTATTGTGCGTAACAGTGCCTCGAGTAGGTGAGGCGGCTTCTTCATCTTCTCCATCCGATCATGACGACGAGGATCAGGAACAGGTCGCAGTTGCCCGCACTCTTGAAAGCTTGAACCAAAAAAATGAAGACAAGGCACCACATCAAAAGGAAAAGCAACAACGCAATAACCGCCCGCAACCTCGCAGATCTTATCGTAAACCACACGTGTCATCTTACGGGTCACACTTACAAAATCAGACATACCGAAACGTTGCACCAGAGCAAGCAATGTACCATATGTGGCACCAAGTGCAAGCAACACAGCAGAAGCCCCATTTTCCGATGGTTCCAACTATGGGCAACACAAGGTTTGCGCCATCACCAGCTATGCTCTCAGTGTACCCTCCGGCTAGAGGGCAGTTTGCCGTGCCAGCCAACCAAGATGCTTTAGCACTACCTCCATGTTTTCCTGAAGCTGCTCCTGCCCTTCCACGGTACTTCTCGGCTTACCCTGCCTCATATGTACCCACAAGTCCACTGCCAGTTGCGGTTAACACGATGCACGGGAGAAGGCAAGGGTGTTCTGAAACGGTTGAGCTGCCTGATGCCACAGTTTTCTCCAGATATACTGGTCCAGGTTCCTCTAGCACTCTGGAAAATGTTGGTCTAAGTAAGGTTCAACAATGGCCTAGAAATGGGAAAGATGCATATACAGAGAGTAGTGCTGCCTCCTTGGAAGAGAATAGAGCTCCTCAGACTTCGTCAAGCTCCACAGCACATCCACCGTACATGCAAGCTCCAGCAAGATTTGGTACCGCGACTCCTACAAATTCAGCAGTTTTCTTATACCAGCAGCGGCCACCATGGTTGGCAGCCCCTGTTACAGTCCGAACTTCCATCCCTGTGTGCTCAGCTAGGCCAAATGCAGTGGTGAACTCTATACCTGGAGCAGCGACGCGAGTGAGACCTGCTGCCCAGATCATCTCTAGGAATGACTCTGAGGCACACAGGAACACGAGGCATGTGGGCGATGTTCAGACAGTGAGTTCAGAACTCGATAAGCTCCATATCTGAGTCGTGGGCGATGCTCGCGTGGCATGTTCAGAACTATGGTGGGCTTTAGTTAGGGCTCAGACTTTGAGGTATATCAGTTTTGGTTACTTTTATTTCACCTTTGTGTTAAGTTAAATAGGATGAACCTTTACAAAGAGTTGGAGAGGAAGAATTCATGCTTGCGATCGCTGAAGCCTGTTGGATTTCATGTATACTGCTCTCTTGTCAACAAAAATGAATGAGAACGATAATATACATATCGCAAATTTCCTTGTGGGTAGTGCTGCAAGAAAAGGCTCGAGGCTGATGAGTCTCGCTCACGATCAAACTTTGATTTTTACATCGACTCATGATTGATTCGGAAATAAATGAGCTGGCTACGAGCCTCATTTGTAATTTGGTTGAAAAATGATCCCAGTTTGAGCCAAGGCTAGTTCGCTTGATTTTTACTCGCCATAGCTAGTACAGAAGGGATGTTATCTTTTGTTACCCTTAAATAGGCATGGGATTTACAGCCTTTTACATGAAAATACACTCTATGTATTGCTTATTGCTTGACGGAAAACCAGTAGTGGATTTGTTTGTCTTTTGTTGAACCTTTTTCATGGCTCGTTACAAAATTTGGTAAGCCAATGAATTTTCTTTCTTTCATAATAACATGGTTAACCACCATGTTAACTAACCTATTACAAAAAATTAGATTAGATTTTGTAGGGTTTTTTTCCTAGTACCTTGATGTGACATGAGCTCATGAAAGAGGTTCAAGAATCCGTTCTCTTTGAACGGTGGCGAGATTTTTCAGTACTTATTTGGAGCAAAAGTTGCTTGAGATCATCACAGGGTGAATATTAGGTAACTATGTAATCGACCTCTAGATTGAACCAAAATTGAGCTCATTCATTTTATAATACAAGCTCAGCCGAGATTAATCTAGATTGCTTTCACCCCTACTTCGGAGTTTGTAACAACAATGTGCACACGTATCTCTTTAGATAGTGCAAGGCTTCTTTTGCGGGTGTGCCTTTGTTCAAATTGTTGACACCTTGTAGTCCACCTCTCATCCTTTTCGTCTTGACCAACAAATTGTTGTCTCGATCTTGAGGGTCCAATACTAAAACTACAGGAAATATTTAGATAGGTGGCAGACCATTGAAGCATGCCACATACTACAGGTCGACAAGCAAGCATGAACTATCAATGGCATGTAACTTATGATCGATCACCAAAAGCTTTAACTAGTTCAAAAGTCTAACTGATCCATTAACACAGACACAATACATTGTTTCAACGGTTTAATCACCACACAAGATAACCATGTCACTGAATCTAGTAGATGGGAATCGGGACTTCACAGTTTTCATTTGACTTGGTTCAGACTCAAGAGTAACCTCCTCTATTAGATTTTGAACCACTAAAGCTAAGTGCAAACAAGCTGGATGAGATGACAGTGCACGTCTGGGGCTTCACTTTGTTGTCAACCGCCAAACGAGTGTGTTCTCTGGGAACACAAGATCACCGACGCCTTCTCCTTCCCTGAGAAGGATGAATGGACAGCAACAACAGGTGAGTCCCTGATTTAATAGAATAATCACAGCATCCAATGGCGATGGAAGAACAGGTAGCATATAATTTCTTACCGAGGCTGCACTACCATCCCGGCGCCCCCTCTTGGAAGAGCTCTGGATGGGAGTCTCAAAACCTGGACTGCTTGAGGAAGGGCGCTTTGATGTCATATTCTGCAAGTCACAAAAAAGGTGGATGATCATGAAAACAGCCTGTGTTGATGAAATGTGACTGCATTTACTTTTCAGGGCAAGGGGTGCTTAAAACGAAAGCAAAATCTGTTTTGGAAGGGCGGTAAATAGGCAGAACATTAACCAACCTTCTTATCTTTCCTGGCCTGCCTATCGCGCTCATCACATTCTTGGTTCTCCTTCTCCACAAGACGAATGAGAGTGTCACATCTTCTAGACAACTCTTGAGTAGTTCTGGACTTCACAAACCAATCAAAACGGAACAAGGGAGACATGCGGAAGGCCGACTTCAGTTCTTCCCAGTTTCCATAGCCAAGTTTGTGCACCATGCATAACTGTACAGCAGGAACAGCTCATCAATCATGTCAACCATTTCAGTTATTCGGTAAGAGTTGTGGCACGGGCATTACCAGGAAACGGTCACATTCTTCATTGTACAACTTCCCTTTGTTCTGGCCATACTGAATTTTCAACTCCAACCATGGGTTCTTATAGCGGTCCAACTTTTTAGCAATGGCTTTCATAATCTCATCCTTCCGAGAGATCTTTGATTCTCCTTTCTCAATGTTCTTAATAACTCGGTCATAATCTGATAGAGGAAATAAGACATATATGGATTAGACAAAATGGACCGCACATGCCAGAATTTGTGAGCTTATCAAGGAAGCCTTAGAGGACAAATTAGGAAGAACATTAGATGTGTTTATCAAATATACAAAAAGAAAGAGGAGAAAAAATAGGTGGAAAGAGAAAAATGGGAAGGAATTTGGTTTGAGCATATACCATTCAATTCTGTGTATCTTTCCTTGAAAACTTCAGCATACCGCTGAACTTCCTCCTCTGTTTTCCCCTCCATTTCAGAGAATATACTCTTTATGTCATCGCGACCATATTTCTCACAAGCTCGAATGAATGTGTTGAAGTCCCTCCTTGTCCATGTTGAAAAGCCCTAAAATTTGCACAGCATGAGAAAAGAAATAAGATGGGAAACCAGGTCCAAATTAAGACAATTAAGACTTTATAATATTCAAACCTCTTCCAGTAGCTGCTCCTTCTCTTCTTGCTCCTCCTCAGTCAGTGGTTCCAGTTGATCTAAATGGCACAAGATACAATCATCAGCATAATCAGAGATATTTGTTGCAGTGCAACTAGAAATGTAAGACTGGGTAATACCTTCATCATCGCCATCACCATCACCAATTGTATCCTTTTTCTGATTCGCTTGCTGAATATTTTTTTGAAGGTAAACATTAGACCAGGTGGTAGGACTTAATTTTATTTATTTTCAGAATACAAGTCAAGATACTCTCAGGTATGTGTATCCCTGAGTGTTGGCATACTGGATATGCATACAGCAGTTCCAAAGAGTATCAGGCTTAGGTAATATACACCCATAATCAAATCTTTAGCACTACAGGATCTACTTGACCATGAAAAGTCATAATGTAAAAACACAAAAACATAATTATGTGGTATAGTTTGGCCATGCTTCTCAAATAAGTAAAAGAAAGTAAATTAAGACTTATGAGAGAGAAGTTGAGAAATTACCACGAGGTATTTGACTTCCTTTTCATATAATTCATTGAGCCTCTGAGTGTTGAAGAACTGGAAATCATGCCTGGCATAGACAAAATCAATACCAGATGAGAACACCCCACTAAGCACCAAGACCAAGACTCTAAAAAATAGGCTTGATTAAGTGACAAATAAGTAACTGAAAAGGCATACAAGTTTGGCATTCGGGGAATTCTTGGTTCCCTAGGTTTTGCTGGTGCACCTTGGCGAAGTGCTTGCTTGAAATATTCAGACTCAGAGTAGCTACAGAAACAAATTAACCAAAATTAGCATCATTAAAAATAAATAACTGGAAGTTACTATAACCTCAAGATATCACACGTACTTTCGCTTTCTTTCTCGTCTAGGAGGTTCTATCCAGTTATCGCTGACTAGCTTTTTAAAATCAGGCTTATCTTCCTCCTTCAGAATAAGTAAGCTCGGTTATCATAGATTTTGGCGCTAGATATGATCAAATATTTCAACAATAACAAGTGGATGACTAACTGAACTGAACTTCAGATACGCAGTAAACAATGGACATGGCACTGAGTCATTACCTTGTCATCATCAAAATCATAAAGTTCAGCAGCTGCATAAAAACGTAACATGCATGAGATGAGTTAATTATAATGCACTGCATATAACGCCAAAGTCATGCAGGTAATTATATGGAGAAACCCTATTTTGTGCAAACACATTTAACCATAACCTTAACAGATATACAAAACTCTAAGAAGCAGCTGGCAAGCAGCAACATGGACAGATTTATACTGAAACTAAAATATGGAGCATTTTAAGTATAGTTGAATTCCAATTTTCGGTGAAACATCTGGCTGAATATCATCCCACTCCACAGAGAATAACGAATTTTAGAATTACTACAACAAACAAGGCAAAACTTCATACCAGTTTACACTAAACCTAGAAATTGTGCAGAGGGAAGGAGGGAGGGTCATACTGTCATCCATTTTAAATTTAATGGCATCTTCTGTGAATTTCTTCATTTTTGCATCAAGCTGTGCTGTCGCTTCTTCTCCTCTAGCGATAATGCGGTCAATATCTTCATCTGTTATTGTGCTATCCTTGGAACTGAATACCATTTCAGCACCAAATCTCACCATTTGCAACAGCTCATCCTTATTGACAGCTGATAAACAACAAAAACATATTAATACTTGTTCCACTTTAACATAAAAAGTATTTACATTACATGCAGCGAGAAGGAAAAAAAGCAACCTTTCTGTTCTGCCAATCGGCCTTGCTGTATGACCAAAGCATCCAAGGCAAGCTTCTTATATGCTCTCTCAATTACTTTTTCCTCAATTGTATACTGCAACGCAGTATTTTCTGTAAGATACACATAACAAATGCTGCTACCCTTCCATTTTTCAAGTATAAATTACGAACCTCGGTGCAGAAACGGAAGACTTGAACTTCCTTCTTTTGACCAATTCTATGTGCACGGTCTTGAGCTTGCAAATCCACTTGAGGATTCCTGAGAAACCAAAGAATTTAACCCCAAACTCCATGGTTCCAATAAAGAATATTATTTGAGAAGACTATACCAGTCACTATCATAAAGAACCACAATGTCAGCAGTGGCGAGATTGATCCCAAGACCACCTGCCCTAGTTGAAAGCAAGAAGATGAACTTTTCACTCCCTGGCTTGTTGAAAGCTTCAATGGAAGCATCGCGATCATCGCCTCCAGTATTACCATCAATCCGGCAGTACTGATAGCCTCTGTACATCAGATAATCTTCCAAGATGTCCAAAAGTCGGGTCATCTGCAGGATATACAATTGTATAAGGTATATGCCACAAAACTCTTTGTATAACGTGAGCATGGACACCAAACCACCTCGCAAGCAGAATGTCCTTAGTATCATGTCTTTATCATAAACTTATGCTTTTTGAAGCAGCCAAGCTAGGTGCCAGAGTAACAGAAAGAGTAGTACCTGGGAGAAAATAAGTACTCTAGAGTCGCGGGCCTTTAGCTTGGGAAGCAATTTATCTAACAGAACCATTTTTCCTGTAGAAAGCATCAAGAGTGTAAGCTATTTGTGCAATTCTAGTAAGGTTGAGAAATTTTTTACGAGTACCAGAACATACAAACAATACCTGCATTCTCAATTAGATGGTCCCCAGTTGTATAAGGTGGGCCAGGCTCAGCACCTTGGAATAAATATGGATGATTGCAGCACTTGCGCAGTTGCATGGCTATGTTAAGAAGGCGCTTGCGCTCACCACCAGCATTAATAACCTCCAGATCCTTTTGAAGTAAAGCACGATAATACTGTTTTTGCATCTCAGACATTCCAACTTTAAGTATAGTCTCCTTTTTTGGAGGTAAACCTTTCTCAACATCCGACTTAAGCCTCCGAAGGAGAAACGGGCGCAAAACCTTGTAAAATAACATGGTAATTGAATTATGTAAAGAAAAAGGTAATTTTTGCTACTAATTGAGTATAAGTATTTCCCGCAAAAAACTGAGAATATAAACTTGTAAATATTGTATCTACTACCTTATGAAGCTGCTGAACAACTTCATGTTGATCATTTTCCCCTGAGATTTGGAACCATTCGTCAAAAGTCTCCGCAGAGCTAAATATTTCTGGCAACAAGAAGTTGAGAAGAGACCAAAGCTCATGAAGATTATTCTGCAGCATAGTCAAGAAGTTAGTGACAGTACAGTTTCCTTGAACCAGAATACACGTAAAGTAAAACTATTGTTGTGATCTGAAGTAAAGAATTAAGATAGCACCAAGATTATGACAAGACTTTATGCCGATATACCTGCAGTGGAGTGCCTGTAATGAGCAGGCGGTAATTGGTGCTGAAAAGCCTCATTGTCTTAGAAAGAAGAGAGTTCTCATTTTTTATCCGATGCGCTTCATCAATTATAATATAGCGCCAGCTAAAACGCCGCAATGCAGTTTTTTCTTTTATTGCCATTTCAAAACTAGTAACACAGACATCAAACTTCCCTGGAGCTAACAAATTTTCCCGTATATGATTCTGCCCAAATAGAAGAAATATATTAATAAGATTCCAAAAGAAGCTCACAAAATCAGCTGAGATAACTTTGGACTTGCCCTTTCTTCTGGGTTTCCTAAGAACTTGACAGCACGCAGAATAGGGCAAAAACGTTGGATTTCCTTCATCCAGTTGCCAAGAGTAGACTTTGGTGCAACAACCATGTGAGGACCAGTTATTCCTCTGAACTCATGCAGATATCCAAGCAGTGAAATAGTTTGGAGAGTTTTTCCAAGACCCTAAATGAGAAGGTGTGGCATGCAAAATATGAGCGCACAAAGGTGAATTAAGCATAACCATATTAGCTTTATGTGCAGAAAATAGTGAAGAGTAAATACAAAAAGAAAGGTGAGCACAAGACATACCATTTCGTCAGCCAGTATCCCATTGATGCCATTTTCATACAAACGTATGAGCCAATTAAGTCCAGCTAGTTGGTAGTCTCTCATCTTCCCATTTATGCCTGCCATGTGAGGAAATGAGAATGCTACATGCATTTACTAGTTAAGATATAAATAAGAAACATTTAAGGCAAAACCATGCATGGCCATTTATTGTTACATTTGCACTGGGTTCTAACAAAAATGTAGCAAAACGACGATGTCAATTGCCCATGACCACTAGTGTTCCATACAAACAAACAAATGAACCATGACATGAGCTAGCACAACACACCTATCTACAATAGAGCCCATTCAGGGACTTCCACAGTGGGCTTGGGCCGAATCAGAAAACTGAACCCAAGTAAATCCCGACACACGTGTCCATCTCCAAGTAGTATTTTCTGTGGCTAGAAGAAATTGTGAATTGGAATCCGAAGCCAAGTCAGATAGCGAGACCAGTCCGCTGAGAAAATATGGGCCATGCTGAACATATGGATCAACTATATTCAGCAGACTCGCTTAGGAAATTGCTATGAAAAACAAGAGCGAAATGGCCGCTT
Source organism: Avena sativa (assembly GCA_916181665.1). NCBI lineage: Eukaryota > Viridiplantae > Streptophyta > Magnoliopsida > Poales > Poaceae > Avena > Avena sativa. The sequence continues at coordinate 34,445,413 of OV702285.1, read as the reverse complement.
TTTTTGGTCGTTGAATCCACTTTGTGTGGTGCACATGTGACCATAATGCCCATATCACTAGACTGTTGAAAGACCTACCCATATGGCTCCTTTTAAAAATGTCAGTCATTTTTCTTAATTTATTTGAGCAGCGAATTCACGATGATGTTCCAACATGAAGATCCAAATTTAGTGATGGCGGCTATTCCCTACATATCAGCATCACTACCGCCGACTCTTCTCAGTACTGCCACAAAGATTTGCTAATAAATGGTTGTAGATGTTACATAAGTATATGCTGAAACCCAAAACTACCTGGTCATAACTCCACAAACCATCCAGATGAACCATATCTCAATTGCCACAAACACATAAAATGACTGAATAAGAATGTATGGAAAATGCTGATTAATTCATCATGCGAAGTGAGAATAAACAGGAAGACCATTCTGTGGCATTTTGCCTTAGAACAACTGAACCTTCCATGGTGCAACAAACAGTGATCTTTACATCACCGGTATATAAACTAGTAAACGAAATGAAGGATTCAACAGAATCATCAAGCAAATGCTCACATGATGGTTGTGAAAGCAGGCGTGTTCCTCCGGCACTAGCACTGGCATCTTCCTCCTTCAGGTATTCTTCATCTTCCTCCTCCTCTGTCACCTTTGATGCATGACGACCCCTATAGGTTCTGACCACATTAGCAAAACAAAGAAGGCACACGGTAGACAACAAACTACATCATACACTAAGTAAACAAATAACTGGATGCTGCAGTCAGTAGCAACAATGCAAATTGAAAAAAACGAGTCACGAATACCATGAAAGGTAGTACCCCCACCCCCCGTCACCCAGTTAAAGCTCATCATGTGACTTGAACTCAGATATTCTTAGTACAGAAAGAATGCTAAATTGCTAATAGCTACAACCTCCGTTCCTAAATATAAAACGTCTTATATTGTGGAACAGAGATAATACATGTGATCAACAAAACTCAGATAAGTCTAGCATGATAGTTGAGCCAATAATGAAATCTATGTATGTAATATGTTGTGTAAGCTCATAATAAGATATCCTGCCTCATTTTAACAATTTGAAGTAAATCAAATATGCAGCTACACTGTTTCCAAAAATAAACATAAAATAGTTTCCTGAATAAATTATGATATATGAGTGCCTCTTGTGAAATATTGTAGCCTGCTATGGAAAGAAAAGGGGCATGCACAGTAACGTCTCATAAATGGATAACACCGTTTAAATGTACACATAATAAGAAAATTTTCTAACTTAGTACTGGAACAAATGATTATGAATTTACTTCTTTAAATGGATGCTTATGCTAATATAATAACACCAAAATGTGCTGAAAATTGATGTTGAAGTTGAAATAATGCCGAAGGCCTAATGTACTAGTGAGGATTAAGCCTTTGTGCTACGAAGTTTCCTATTGAGTCTGAGCCATCTGAAATACCAAACCATAGATCTTGAAAATAGGGGCTTTCATCGGATGAAAAAAAAATCACCTTCCACGAGCCTTTTTCTCCGCAGATTGGCTCCCTTTCGCAAAATGAGCAAATATTTCAGTCTGCTGCAAGAGGTATTTCAGCCGCCCCTTCCCCTTCTTGTTCTGTTCAAGCAAAAGATAACAACCATAAATCATTTGCAAAATGAGAGTTATGTTCACAGGTTTATCTTAATGGGAGGAGAACAAGAGGACGGAACATACCATGTCAGCGTCGATGGTAGCGTTTTGGCTGTCAAGTATTTCCTGGATCTTCTGTTTCTTGAGCTTCTGCATCTCCCTGAGCTTGGCTCGTTCCCGCTTCCCAACCTCTGCATTTCCAGCGGCATCTTCGGACTGCGGTTGAAGATGACAAGCAACTCAGTGTTGAGCAATAGTAACGCTGAAATCTGCTACTCCTTTAAACTACGTTGATTGCCTTAGGAAATTAGTTAGATAGCAAAGATGCACCGCAAAGTTCAAACATTACGCTAAGATGTAGTCTATACAAGATCCAGATAAAAATAATGATATACAGAAGATAAACTAAGCTATGCAGTACGCACAAACTCCTAACTACCAATCAAGGCGAAGTTTTTCCATAAAACCGCGACCCATGAATTGGTAACCACTAAACCCTAGAACCTAAAAACCTAGATCACCACTAAAATGACCATAAGAGCATAGACGAATAGATCTCCGCTAAAGCGCCCATAAGAACATTTAACAACCATGTCAGTTTAATTCAAGGCAACTAAATACATGGAAAACACTAAAAAATAACCACGCACCTCGTCGGCATCTTCCTCGCCGTCCTCCTCCGCAGGGACGGCGTCGTCGTCCTCGGTAGACTCCGCCCCGCCCGCGCCGTCCCCGGCGTCGTCGCCGTCGTCATCAGCCCCGGCGCCCGTGGTGGCAGCCACGATCTCCTCCTCGTCCACCTCTTCCTCCTCCTCCTCGCCACCCCCCGCCGCCTGCTCCCCCTCCGTCTCCTGCTCCTCTTCCTCCTCCTCCTCCTCCTCCGATCCCTCCTCCTGCTCCTGCTGTTCCTCGCCCTCCGCTTCGCCGGAGGTGGACAGCTCCTCCTCCTCGTCGTCCTCGTACTCCGCCGGCTTCCCCATCGGTGGAGGGAGGGCTAGGGTTTCGCGAGATCTAGGCGGCGGGGGGAGGGAGTGGGCGGGGAGAGTTGGATCGGGTGCGGAACTGGAATTGGGAGAGGGGATTTATGGTGCTGGGGTTTGTGGCAGCGCGAGCGGGTGTATGAAACGAGATGAAACGGAAGGGGAAAGAAACTGGGAGGAGTGGCGGGGGAGTTTTGCGAATTCGCCCCTGGAGAATCGAGTATTTGTTCCCGCCAATGGGGCGCTTTGCTTTGCTCGGGAGTTTAAGTGGGCTTTCGGTTGGCATTTTTTGGGCTGTTGGGCCAATGTCCCAAGATAAGAGTGCATACGTTTAATCAGCTAACTAGTAACAAAGCACGTGCACATGCACGTTACATATAATTTTATACATCATTGCTTCTTAGTAAAATGTTACATAAATAATTAGCTAACTAGCATCCGACCTACACTTGGGCTCGTTGATGATTGCAACTGATTGTACGGAGATGATAAAGGGACTAGAGGGTACTAATCTTGGCGAATTCAGCACAGTCCTAAGGGATATTGCCACGGAAGTTAAAGGGAAAGAGGATTAGTAAAATTTCTCCATGAACGACGTTGTTCCAATGGTGAAGCGCATATCTTGGCCTGCGTGGCTATAGCGAGGTTGGGCGACATGTTTGGTTTATTTCACCACTTGTTGGTTTAAATTTCCCAATAAACATCATTGACAATTAATGAAAGCGGGGAGGTTCTCTCAAAAAAAAACTATACTAGGGCATCTATATCGCAGGCACTAAGAGCATCTCCACTCGCCCCCTAGAGGTCTCTAAGGGTGAAATGAGGGCGCCGACGCCGAAAAACCTTCCCAGCCCTCCCCCTAAAACCTAAATGGTGTTGGGGCGGCCCAACTAAACATTTGGCTCTCCCAGGCCGAACCCAACCCTAGGAGGGTCAATCGAGGGCGCCAGCGCAACTTGAAAAAGCTGGCGGACCAGCCTTGTCGGCAGGACACGACAATGTTCCCTCCCTTTTCCCTCTCTTTTCCTTCCTGGACGTCTAGTCCCGCCTCCCCCTCCTCTCCGCCCACTCCCGCCATTTCCCCGCCCTACCTCTCCTTTCCATGATCCACCTGCCGGTGCCACCATGTAGTGGAAGAGGTACCAAGCTCCCCGCACATCGGCGCCCACGAAGAAAGGGAAGGCCGACAAGCAGCGGCCGGAGGGAATGACCAACGCGGAGTAGGCGTTCGACATCCAGCACAGACAGATGGAGAATGACAATCGCCAGCTAAGGGATAAGAACTCAAAGTTGCGTTGGGAAGCGGAGGCGCATGCAAAGCAAGCTCACTTAGCCTCTCTTGTGGCGCAACGGGCGGCAGCAATGCCGGGGCCCTCGATAGTTGCTAAGGAAACAGCTCCAGGAGCACCTATACTAGGCATTCGCCCCCATATAGTAGATCTTGCAGGAGTAGGGGTGTTACCTCACCGAGAGGGATCCGAACCTGGGTACGTCGTTGTGTTTGCAGTTCACCGTGCCCAACCCGTTGCGTGATCCACCGATTGCATCCTCGCCGAGAGGGCTCTGAACCTGGATAGGTTCTATAGGGCAGTGATTGCAGTGTTTGGGCCACTATACTTGAGATCACCTACTGCGAAGACACTGCTCGGAATCTCGCAGTCAATGAAAATAGAGGATTCCTAGGATTCTTGGAAGCATCGACTTCATGCATTGGCACTGGAAGAACTGCTCATTTGCTTGGCAGGGAATGTACAAATGCCACAAAGGAGGTTGCACTATAATACTTTAGGTTGTTGCTACACATGATATCCGTATTTGGCACTCCTTCTTTGGCAATCCTAGAGTCCTCTGATGGCTTTGCGAAGCTTTTTGAGGGTCATGCTCCCCCAGTAGACTTTGATATCAAGGGGAACCACTATAACAAGGGATACTATCTTGCAGATGGAATCTATCCAAGATGGTCAACATTTGTGAAGACTATATCAAGCCCCATGCTCCCCAAGCATGTCGGTTTGCTAAGGAACAAGAAGCTTGCAGGAAGGACATGGAGAGGGCATTTGGTGTGCTCTACTAGATATTTGTAGTTGTCCAGTTCTCTGTTATGACCTGGTCAAAAGATCAGATGTGGGAAGTGATGAACTATTGTGTGACCTTGCACAACATGATCATTGAGGACAAGCAGAAGAATCCAATGGATTTGGTCGAGCAGGAGGTGCCATACTATAGTCAGGGGCCTCTTGTAGAGCCTGATCACCAGGTGTCGGCATCGTGGGTTGCCTTCATCGCCATGTGTCAGAAGATCCGAGGCCCAGCAGTACATCAACAACTACCGGATGATCTGGTCGAGCACATATAGATACGCAGAGGCAACACATAGTTGCTATGTCAAACATGATCTGGCCGAACTCTGTCGAACTATGTTGTGTTTAATTCTATGGCAAACTATGTTGTGTTTAGTTTTATGTAGGATAATGCTTTGTAATCATATTATGCCAAACAGTGGGAATTTGAGCAGAATTGGGGCGAAATGTCGCCAGTTTTCCCAAAAATGGCTGCCTAGGAACCCTGGTTGGGAACACGAGTGGGAATTTGGTCATTCCCAGGACGAAACTTCCATCCATCCGGCGAATTTTAGCTCCGGGTTTCGGCTTGGGAACGCCAAATGAGTAGAGATGCTCCCACGCGCACGACACAAATCAACACACACGCATGCACCCACCAACCCCCGATCGAACATGTGTTCCTTCCCCCTGACTGCCACCGCCTCCCATCGCCCCCACTCGCTCATCTTAGGACTCTCCTCTTTTGGCCCCAAGCACAACCAGCACAGGAGCCCTGCTCCCACCTCTCTCAATCCGGGTCGGGGCTGATACGTCCATTTTGCATCACTATTTTGTATCATATTTTACTGATATTCATTGATATATTTCATATTAAGAGGGGATACTTATGTTATTCCATCTATTTTGCATGTTGGATGAATTTTGGAGGATGAACTGCCAGAGTCGGGATTCTGATGGAAAAGCGGTGTCTAGATGCAATATTCGCGAAGATCGGAAAATTCCAGAAAATATACAAAAGTTCTTATTTTTTTTAGAAGACGAAGGATGCCAGAAGGAGATGCGGAGATGGGCCACAGGGAGCCCACACCATCCCCTGGCACGGGCCCACCCTAGGCCACTCCACCATTGGCTTCGCCCTTTCGCTTATATCTTATTCTCGAAACCCTAAGACAAGGGGGAGCAACCACAGAAAGATTTTGCCGCCTCTGCGGGGCGGAAACTACAGAGATAGAAAGAGATCTCCGGCAGGCAGATTTCTACCAGGGAAATTCCTTCCCGTAGAGGGGAGATCGTCGCCATCAACACCGTCATCAAGCTAAACTTCATCGGGATCATCATCATCACCACCATATCCACCAGCACCATCATCACCACTCCATCCCTCTATAACAATTGGGTTGAATCTTGCATAGTTCTTAGGGGGAAATTTCTCAGTGTTGATTACTTTTGTAGTTTATGTTATTGAGTGGAACCATTGAATTATTGTTTATATTCAGGTTGTTACTTTTATCATCTCTGATCTTGATCCATATGATGTCTCGTGAGTAGTTCGTTTAGTTCTTGAGGACATGGGAGAAGTCATGTTGTTAGTAGTGGAATTGTGTTGAGAAATATTCAATGGTTTGATATTTAAGTTGTGGTGTTATTCTTCCAGTGGTGTCATGTGAACGTTTACTACATGATACTTCACCATTTATGGGCCTAGGGGAATGCATTGTGTATTTGGATACTAATTATGGGGTTGCCGGAGTGACAGAAACCTAAACCCCCATTAGGAAACCTTTGCACAAGGGAGTGTAGGATCTCAGAGTTTAATGTTGTGGTTAGGTTTTTATCTTAATTACTGTCTTGTAGTTGTGGATGCTTGCAAGGGGTTTAATCACAACTATGTATTAGTCTAAGTAAGGTTGGCACATTAGCATAGGTTCACCCACACAACACTTATCCAACTAAAGAAGATCAATCAACTATATGAAGCGAAAGCACTTGACATTATTCCCATATGTCCTCGAGAACGTTTGGTCCTCATAAGTAATACAACCGGATTGTACTTTGCTGAAGAAAGTATTGGGCCACTTGTTGCAATTATCATATTGTCTTTTATTTACTTGCACTTTATTTATCTGCATTATCAAAAATCCCTAAAAATCCGTTTGCTAAGTATTTACAGAGAATTCCTGATCCAAACCACTAGTCAACACCTTCTACTCCTCGTTGGGATCGACACTCCTATTTATCGAAAGTACTACGATACACCCCCTCTACTTGTGGGTCATCAAGACTATTTTATGACGTCATTGCCGGGGAGTGAAGCGCTATTGAAGAGTGGAACTAGTAAAGGAATTTTCTACTGTGAGTATTATTTTTACTTCTGTTTGATATTTTGTTTCCAATATGGATAATCCACTTGGTTTCCTATTTGGGAAAGCTACTACCACTGCTAGGGTAGTAGATGAACCACCACCTGTTGATATAGATCCTTTTAAGATACCTACAAAAATTGTTGATCGTGTTATGGATAACTATTATTTTGGAGATGGAACTGTCCATCCAGGTGATCATTTGCTTTTTATCCATAAATTATGCGGGTTGTTCAAGTGTGTAGGTATCACAATGAAACAAGTTAAGAAAAATTTGCTCTCTATATCATTGAAAGGTAGAGCTAAAGAATGGTATAAACTGCTGAAGAATGGACAATCTATGGAATGGGAGGAAATTGTACCTCTCTTTTATTCTAAATTCTAGTGAGATTCATAAAGATTGGAATCAAATATATAACTTTTGGCCTCGCGATGGAGAGAGTACAACCCAAGCTTGGGGGAGACTGAAGTTACTAATGCTTAAATGTCCTAATCATGAGCTCCCTGATAATATTATTATTAATAACTTTTATGCAAGACTTTCTCTTCATGATAACGATTTGTTAGATGCTTCTTGTGCTGGATCATTTACACGTATGAAAGAAGAAGCTAAATGGGATCTTCTAGACTGTATTCAAGAAAATACTGAAGCATGGGAAAATGATAAAGGAAGAAAGTCAAGTATAAATTATGATTATGAATGCATAAAATCTTTTATGGGAACTGATGACTTTCGTAATATTAGTACTGAGTATGGTCTTGATTCTCAAAGTATTGCAAATTGTTTTAAGGCCTTTGCCTCGTATATTAAAATTCCCAAAAAGGAGTGGAACAAGTATCATGAGCCTTATAAAGATATTGTTAATCATGTTCCTGCTAGAAATACTGAAGTTTATATTGTTGATCATATTTTGCCTGAACCTTACATTAAGAAAATACATTTCCCTGCTAAGATAAAGTAATATTCTATTATAGTTATTATGGTTAACAAAAAAGTACAAAGAAAGCTATAGAACCTGATGAACAAATAAATGTTAAACCTGCAGTAGCAATTGTGAAAGACCTTGTAACTAAAGATGTAGAAGATGGGAACATTATCTTCTGTGAAGATGCTTCTAATATTGTCTCCCATCCTAGTAAAACTAGGAAAGCTAGTGTCCCTGTGATTTCTATTAGAATTGGTGATCATTCCTATTATGGTTTATGTGATATTGGTGCAAGTTCAAGTGTTATTCCTTATGAACTTTATAAAGAAATTATGTATGAAATTGATCCTTGTGAACTTGAAGATATTGATGTGGTTATTCAGCTTGCTAATAAAGAAACCATTTGTCCAATTGGTATTGTAAGAGATGTGGAAGTTCTTTGTGGTAAGACTAAATATCCTGCTGATTTCCTAGTGCTTGGTTTAGCAGCTAGTAAAACTTGCCATATCATTTTTGGTAGACCTTTCTTGAACACTTGTGGAGCTATTATAGATTGTAAGAAGGAGAAAATTTTAACTAAGTTTGATGGAGAATCTTATGAGTTTAATTTTTCCAAATTTTCTAAAGCTCCTTATGAAAATGAATTGCCCAATGAGGAGTTTAGAGTTGAACAACTTGATCCAGTTTTTGACCTTAAACCTCTGTTTGATGATTTTAAGTATGCTCATTCTGATGATAAGAATGTTTCTTGTGACAGTTATATTGTTAAATTTATTCATAGTGCTACTGAAAGTTATTATGAGAGAGGGAAGCATGGTTTTATGCATCTCAATCAATGTTAAGGAAATCGGTAATCGTTAGCTGCTCGGTTGGCTTGGGAATAGCGATTAATCGGAATTCGGACGATTAACTGATTTAATCGGTCGGCTATTAATCGGTGCAGCCTACAAAAATTAGCACCTAAAACACGTATGAATCCTCAGTCTTAAACTCCTGAATGAGATCCTCAAGCCGCTTGAGCTATTGTATCTGAGGTCTAGTCGGCAACTACGAGGAACTGGTCAACAACGATAAGGAACTAGTTGGTGATGGCTGAAATCAAGCTCCTAGAGGAATGGATTGAACGGGAGCTTCGCAAAACCTACTTCATTGGGACGGACTAGCGGATTGATGGGCGATATGTGTTGATAATTTTGCAACTTTTTTGACCAAGTGTAGTGGTTAATCGGAAACATACCTAGTAATCGGAGTGTCAGACCTATTAATCGGGCTAAACGATTAACACAAAGTATTAGTGGTAGTTGACACGGTCAGGTCCCTAGTAGCGATTAATCGGCCTATTAATCGCTGATTCGTCCTATTTTTTGAACTGTGATCTCAATAATATTAAGTTTCCTCGCTTTATGTTGAAAGTTTTGATGTTGCACTTGTTTTGCCTTCCTATGCTAGTAGCCTTTTGTTTCATTAATTTGTTTCCTTACAAAATTCCTTTGCATAGGGAGTGGGTTAGACTTAAGTGTGTTGAATATTTGCTTCTTGATGCTCTCTTTTACATCAATCCATATTTCCTATGTGAGCATCTTTGATATTATCATGCCTATCTTAATGGCTATAAAGAAAGAGCTTTTGGGAGACAACCGATTTTAGTTTTGTTTTCAGTTTGTTTTTGTTTCTTTGAGTCTTGGAAGTTATTACCTCTGCAATAACCTCTTCTTACCCTTTTTGTTTGTTTTTTTGTGTCAAGATCAGCCTCTTTTGAAAAGGAGGTAAGATGTGGGAAAGTTGCTGTTCTGGAACAAGATTTTTGTGCTTCACTATAAAAATTCGTTAAAATCCCAGTACACTGGATTGAGCTGTAATTTTCTGTGCATGTGCCCCAAGTTATTATCCAACTTTCATTAGTTTTTCACTTTTCGATTTGAGCAACAGAAGATTTTCGAACAAAATCAATCTTTACCTGCTGGTCTGTTTTGACAGATTTTTGCCATTTTGCATTTGCCTCTTAGATCAATTTCCTTTTGAATTCTTTTAGGGGTTTTGAAAGGAGTTGCTACAGTAGCTTATGTTTTGATGTACTTTAGTTGAAACTAAACCCAAAGGTTTATTATCTTGCATACACTAATGTTGCTAATGAAGATTGTGTGAAGTTTTGTATGAAATAGAGTTTTAAGTGTTGGGAGAGAATGATGTAAGAAGATGAAGAATGGTCGAAGGATCAAACATTATAATTCTGGAGATTCTTATAATGAAGATGTTGATGTTATTCAAGTGGTGACTCCAGAAGAATTTATTAAAGACCAAAGTCAGGAATCTGTAGAGTCCGTTCTCTAATAGGTAAAAGTGCTGGAAATAAAAGGTTTACAAAAAAACTTTCCAATTAATCTTTTTGCAGTTTTTATTTCATATGGAAGATAACGAGTCGAAATAGGGAAGGAAACGGAGCCCGGGTGGCCCACACCACCCAGTGGCGTGGGCCCCACCTGGCCGCGCCACCAGGGGTGTGACCACCCTGGAGCCCGTCTCCATCCCGTTTTTGCCCAGTACCTTCCTTATGTTGTAAAACTTCGTAATATACAATCCCCCCGGATCCCCGAGGTCCGTATATCGTGTTCTCGTCGTATTTTTGTTTCGATCTGTTTCTGTCAGGAATTATTCTCAAGTTTAGAAGCACAATGGTCTCCGCCAACGACAAGGGCAAGAAGATTGTGGATGATGATCTCTAAGAACCTAAGCAGGAGGAGGAGATCGTGGTTGAAGTTGAAGAAGAAGTGGAGGAATACAAGCGTACGCGCACCCGTGCCACCGTTGCAACCATTGGAGTGGTGGCAAATCCTATCAAGCTCAGGAGGGCAACACGGATGTCCACTGGAGGGAAAACTCCGCGTCATTGCCTCGCTCCACGGTCACTTCCTCCATGCACCAAGAACCCCTTCCATACTCTTATACATGAGCAGAAATTCCAAAATTTGCCTAAAGGAAAGTTGCCCTCTAGTTGGGACATGCCTCGTTCTAACCATGCAGGGAAAGAATACTCTAAGAAGGAAGAGTGGGGAAAGAATCACAAGGACTAGGATTCACAGTCCGACATGATCATGAACCGCATTGAGCACAATTCGGAGGTTATTCGTACTCTCACCTTTGAGATTGAGGATTTGAAGAAATTGATTGAAAAGCTTATTGAGAGAACACCACCACCGAAGGAGTAATTCGTCATCAGGTTTTGGCATCCCCTTGGTTTGTTCCAAGCTTGGGGGAGTGTCGCGGTATCACATCATTATCTCTCATCTTTTTACCTTTTTAGTAGAGTTATATCATGAATATAGAAGTTATTATATATGATGGTTTGCATTGTGGAAGTATCTCTCCTCTAGTTGGTTATCTATGTATCCCTTGGTGTGAGTGACTTTATGGAATATTAATGAGAAGTTTCATCATTTACTTTTTGCACATCTTATTTTAGTTTGCAACTTCTGTTTTATGATTGACCTTGTTGTTAGTATTGGTATCACTTTGGGAACATCAAGTAAATTTAGTTGGTTTTGACAAACCTAGCTTTGGTCAGTAGCAACACTTTTTGAGGACTGAAAGGAAAAGAGAAAAAGTACTTATAGATACATAATTAATTTTCTTTCTTTCTTGATTAGCTCATAAGCTTAGTATTTTTTAGTTAAGATCTTTTGTGTTTTCAAGGAAGATTGCATGCTTGTTTTTATCACTTGTATGTTTGTTTGTTTCCTTCAACTCTTATGCTTGCTACCCAGCTTTGTTAGCCCAAAACCTGTACTGAGAGGGAATGATTCTCATGCATCCAATCCTTGAACTAAAACCCTTACCATTTGTGTCCACCATACCTACCTATTAGCATTATTGCTATTCCAAGTAAATTCTAGAGTTCCATCTATCTTCCAAATTAAAAATTCTTTTGTTATGTGAAAACTAATTATTAAATCTCTCACGAACTTGATGGCACACCTTTATTTCTTGCACCTTTATAAATTTGAAACATTGTGCCAACTATGTTGCTTATATGCTTACAAGTTATAGATTGGGAGTTAGCAGAACCATGATTTCATGGGGAACGCTTTCAACACCTATAAATATCTATCCACTTGATATCATGATCTTTTGTTTACGGATGCCAGCGATGTGAAATAAATGTTGGAGATATGCCCTAGAGGCAATAATAAATGTAGTTATTATTATATCTTTGTGTTTATGATAAATGTTTACATTCATGCTATAATAGTATTAACAAGGAAACATTAATACTTGTGTGATTTGTAAACTAAAATAGAGTCCCTAGTAAAGCCTCTTTATAATACTAGCTTGTTGGTTAATAAATGATTGTGGTTTCCCTATCATGAACATTGAGATGTTATTAACAACAAGATCATATCGTTAGGAGAATGATATGATGGACATACTCCTATAGATAAGCGTAGCATAAAGATCAAGTCATTTTAATAGTTCAATTGCTATATGCTTTTTTATACATAGTAACCTAATTCCTTCGACCATGAGATCATGTTTATCACCATCACCGGAAGGATGCTTAGATGACATCAAACACCACACCGTAACTGGGTGGTTATAAAGGTGGCATTGAGTGTTTGGAAAGTATTGGTTGAGATACATGGATCAAGAGTGGGATTTGTCCATCCATATGACAGATAGATATACTCTGGGCCCTCTCGGTGGAATGTCATCCAATTGGCTTGCAAGCATGTGACTGGCTCACAAGGGATCACATATCACGGGAACGAGAAAAGAGTACTTATCAGTAACGAGGTTGAACTAGGTATGCAGAGATACCGACGATCAAAACCTCGGATAAGTAAACTATCGTGAGACAAAGGGAAATTGGTATCGCATGTAAGTGGTTCATTAGATCACAAAGTAATCGTTGAAATATGTGGGAGCCATATGAATTTACAGATTCCTCTATTGGTTATTGTTCGGAGAAGTGTCTCGATCATGTCCGCATAATTCACGGACCGTAGGGAGACACACTTAAGGATTCGACGTTGTTGAGTAGTTATGGAATGATGAGTAAGAGACCGAATGTTGTTCGGAGTCTCGGATGGGATCCGGGATATCACGAGGAGATCCGGAATGGTCTGGAGAATAAGATTCATATAAGGAAAGTCCTGTTTCGGGGTTGGAGAATGGTTCCGGTGTTTTCATCGGGAATGTTCTAGAAGGTTCCGGAATGTCCGGCACTCCGGAGGGGAAGGGTACATGAATGTGTCATAACAAGTTGGAATTGTTGCAGCATGTACTAGGTGTCATCGCTGAGCAAAATAAAGGGATAAATCAAATCCTAGTTTGAAAAGTCAAACGCCAATTTGAAAAGTCAAACAACTATTTTGCTTGGTGGAGGGAGAGTAGGAAACCTACTTGGGGAGGAAGTCCCTCTCCCTCCACCGCCGGCCAAGGAGGCCGATTTGGGGAGGGACTCCCCTCCCCTTGGCCGCACCCTCCCACCTATATAAGGAGGGGGAGGGCTGCCCCCTTCTAGACCTACACCTCTCTCCTCTAAACCTAAACCCTAGCCGCCGGCCTCCACCATTGTCGCCGCCGCCTCCTAGGGTTTGCAAAGTCGCCGAGTTGGGGATATCCTCTTGCCCTAGCCGGCGGCCTTGCTTCCTCTCCTTGGTGTGTCTAAACCCTAGATCACTGAGGCTCTCTCATAGTCCACCATACTCGCTCCGGCTTAAGGCGAAGCCCTGCGAGATCTCCCCTCTACTTCCGGTACCACGCCATCATGCTGCCGGAATCGCGAGGAGAGTGCTACAACCTCCGCTGCCTGCTGGAACAAGGGAGACGAAGGTCTTCATCGAGTACCGAACGTGTGACCGACTGCGGAAGCGCTGCCAGAACGCAACGTCGGAAGGATCGTCTACGCGATCTTGAGATCGGGAAGAGTACGACTACATCACCCACGAGAATCCGCTCTCGTTAAACACTTTGGAATCTTCGAGGGTGAGTTATTCTATCGACTCATTGATACAATCTAGTAGATAGATCTTGGCTTGTTTGTTTGTATGCGATAGAATTTTTTTGTTTTCCATGCTACGAACCCCTACAGTGGTATCAGAGCCGTGTCTATATGTAGATCTGTTGCACGAGTAGAACACAATGGTCATTGTGGGCGGTGGTGCTTTTATTATCAATTGCTTCTTGTTTACTTTGCATCTTGCGGTATGATGGGATGAAGCGGCCCGGGCTAACCTTACATGACATCGTTCATGAGACTTGCTCCACGCTCAACATGCAACTTGTATTGCATAAGTGGCTTTGCGGGTGTCTGTCTCACCCATTATAGTATATATCCAATTTACAACGGGCACTTGATAGTTCAAACATCAACGTTGTGGTTCTTGTTTGTAAGTTAGACCGACACTTATTGAAATCCCCAAACCACGTAAAATATGCAAAGAAAGTAGAGGCGTCGAACTTTGTTTTGCAGGGGTGTGCTGTGATGTGATATGGCCATGATTGTGATTATATTTGATGTATGCAATGTTCCTTATTGTAAGTTGGCAACCGGCAGGAGCCATATGGTTGTCTTTAATTTATGTCAAGACCCGCATGTCTATTCAAAGTAGTTGTAATAGTTGGAGCTGGTGGACGACAACCATGGAGAAGCGTCATTGACCTTGATGCAATGCCGGTGATGATGGAGATCATATTAGTGCATGAAGATGGAGATCGGAAGCACAAAGAAGAAAGGCCATATCATGTCACATATTATGAATTGCATGTGATGTTAATCCTTTATGCATCTTGTATTGCTTAGTTAACGACGGTAGCATTATAAGATGATCCCTCATGCACATGAATTTTCAAGTTCTAAAGTGTTCACCCTTAGTAAGCACCGTTGCTAAAGCTTGTTGTTTCGAAGCACCACGTGATGATCGGGTGTGATAGATTCTGCAAGTGTATACAACGTGAGCAAGCCAGATTTGCTCATGCGGAAGCTAAGGTTTGATCTTGACGAGCCTAGCATGTACAGACATGGTCTCGGAACACGGATCACCGAAAGGTAAAGCATGAATCATATAGTAGATATGATGAACATGTCGATTGTTCGCCATTGAAGCTACATCAACTCTCGTGATGATCGGTTTTGATGTGGTGGATTTGGTTCGTGTGATCACTAAAACAATGTGAGGGATATTGTTTTGAGTGGGAGTTCACCTAGATTAATTTAACTATTAATTAGAACTCAATTTGTCATAATCTTAGTCTAAACTATTGCAAATATGTTCGAGGATCAATGGCGGCCCCTACCATCAATTTTAATGCGTTCCTAGAGAAAGAAAAGTTGAAAAACAATGGAAGCAACTTCGCGGATTGGTTCCGCAATTTGAGGATTGTCCTCAATGCTGGTAATTTGACCTATGTGCTAGATGCGCCGCTGGGTGACCCGCCTGCAGCTGATGCTACTGATGAAGTAAAGAACGTTTACCTCGCTCGGAAGAATCAGTACTCCATAGTTCAGTGTGCTATCTTGTATGGTTTAGAATCGGAGCTTCAGAAAAGGTTTGAGAATTCAGACCCACATGATATTGTCCGTGAACTCAAATTGATTTTTGAGACTCACGCGGCAGTTGAGAGTTATGAGGCTTCTGAAAAGTTCTTTAACTGCAAGATGGAAGAGGGCAGCTCCGTCAGTGAGCATGTGCTTAAGATGTCTGGGCACGCAAACAAACTTCAAAGCTTGGGTATAGTGATTCCTAATGCTTTGGGGATTTACCGTGTCCTCCAATCACTACCACCAAGTTACAAGAACTTTGTGATGAACTACAATATGCAAAGCATGAACAAGCAGTTGCCAGAACTCTTCTCCATGTTGAAATCTGCAGAAGTGGAGATCAAGAAAGAGCACCAAGTGTTGATGGTCAATAAGACCACCAAATTCAAGAAAGGCGAGTCTAAGCAAAAGGGACACTTCAAGAAGGGTGGTAAGAAAGTTATTGAACCGACGAAGAAGACCAAGGCTGGACCCAAGCCTGATACTGAGTGCTTTTACTGCAAGGGAGAAGGTCACTGGAAGCGGAATTGCCCAAAGTACTTGGCGGATTTGAAGAACGGCAACATCAAGAAGAAAGGTATATCCGATATACATGTTATTGATGTGTATCTCACTAGTACTTGTAGTAGTGCCTGGGTATTTGATACTGGTTCGGTTGCTCATATTTGTAACTCGAAACAGGTGCTGCAGAATAAACGGAAGCTAGCGAAGAACGAGGTGACGATGCGCGTGGGAAATGGATCAAAGGTTGATGTGATCGTGGTCGGCACGCTACCTCTTCATCTACCATCGGGATTAGTTTTATACTTAAATAATTGTTATTTGGTGCCTGCGTTAAGCATGAACATTATATCGGGATCTTGTTTATTGCGAGACGGTTACTTGTTTAAGTCCGAGCATAATGGTTGTTCGATTTATATGAGTAATATGTTTTATGCACATGCACCTTTGATATATGGTCTATTCTTATTGAATCTTTATAGTGTAAATACACATATTAATAACATTGAAGCTAAACGTTTGAAATCGAGCGATAACTCGACCTATATGTGGCACTGTCGTCTTGGTCACATTGGAGTGAAGCGTATGAAGAAACTCCATTCCGATGGACTTCTTGAATCACTTGATTTCGAATCACTTGAAAGATGTGAAGCATGTCTGATGGGTAAAATGACTAAGACTCCATTTTCTGGTATGATGGATCGAGCTACGGACTTATTGGAAATCATACATACCGATGTGTGTGGTCCAATGAGTGTAGCATCGCGCGGTGGTTATCGTTATGTTCTTACCTTCACGGATGACTTGAGTAGATATGGGTATATCTATTTCATGAAACATAAGTTCGAAACTTTCGAGAAGTTTAAGGAATTTCAAAGTGAGGTTGAGAATCAACGTAACAAGAATATTAAATTTCTACGTTCTGATCATGGAGGTGAATATCTAAGTTACGAGTTTGGAGAGCATTTGAAGAAATGTGGAATACTTTCACAATTGACATCGCCGGGAACACCACATCGTAATGGTGTGTCCGAACGTCGTAATCGAACTCTCTTAGATATGGTTCGTTCTATGATGTCACTTACAGAATTACCGCTATCATTTTGGGGTTATGCATTAGAAACAGCCGCATTCACTTTAAATAGGGCACCATCTAAATCCGTTGAAACGACACCGTATGAATTATGGTTTGGGAAGAAACCTAAATTGTCGTTCCTTAAAGTTTGGGGTTGCGAAGCTTATGTAAAGAAGTTACAGCCGGACAAGCTTGAACCCAAAGCGGAAAAATGCGCCTTCATAGGATACCCAAAGGAAACTATTGGGTATACCTTCTATCATAGATCCAAAGGCAAAATCTTCGTAGCCAAGAATGGATCCTTTCTAGAGAAGGAATTTCTCTCGAAAGAAGTGACTGGAAGGAAAGTAGAACTCGACGAGGTTGTCGAACCTTCTCTCGAACTTGCGAGTAGCGCAGCACCGGAAGAAGTTCCTGTGGTGACTGCACCAATAAGAGAGGAAGCTAATGATGATGATCATGAAACTTCAGTTGCAGTTGCTACAGAGCCTCGCAGGTCAACGAGAACTCGTACCACTCCTGATTGGTATGATCCCGTTATGAGTGTCATGTTGGTGGACAACACCGATGACCCTGCGACATATGAGGAAGCGATGATGAAGCCCAGATTCCAATAAATGGCAAGAAGCCATGAAATCCGAGATTGGATCCATGTACGAAAACCAAGTATGGACTTTGGTGGACTTACCGGATGGCCGGAAGGCTGTCGAGAACAAATGGATTTTCAAGAAGAAAACAGATGCTGATGGTAATGTTACTGTCTATAAAGCTCGACTTGTCGCAAAAGGGTTTTGACAAATTCAAGGAGTTGACTACGATGAGACTTTCTCACCAGTAGCGAAGCTAAAGTCTGTGAGGATTATGTTAGCAATCGCTGCATATTACGATTATGAAATATGGCAGATGAATGTCAAAACAGCGTTCCTCAATGGAGACATTGATGAAGAGTTGTATATGATGCAACCCAAAGGTTTTGTCGATCCTAAAGATGCTAACAAGGTATGCAAACTTCAACGGTCCATCTATGGATTGAATCAAGCATCCCGAAGTTGGAATCAACGTTTTGATAAGGTAATCAAAAGTTTTGGTTTTATACAAACTTATGGATAAGCTTGTATTTACAAGAAAGTGAGTGGGAGCTCTGTAGCATTCTTAATACTACATGTAGATGACATATTGTTGATTGGGAATGATGTAGACCTTCTTAATAGTGTCAAGGAATATTTGAATAATAGTTTTTCAATGAAAGATCTTGGCGAAGCAGCTTACATATTAGGCATAAAGATTTATAGAGATAGATCGAGACGCCTAATATCATTGTCACAAAGTACATATTTGGACAAAGTTCTAAAGAGGTTTAGAATGGAAGATAGCAAGAAAGGGTTCTTGCCCATGTTGCCCAATACGACCTTGAGTAAAACTCAAAGTCCAACAACGACAGAAGATAGAGAAAGGATGAGTAAAACTCCCTATGTGTGGCATCCCGCAAAACCACTACTAGAAAATCGCGTTGTTTTTGTGCATTGCATCGTCATGACCGCATGCTCATGTCATCATGCCACATTGCATTTGAGCATCGTCATCATCTTGCATTTGTTTGCATAAAATTAATTGCGGAAAAACCTAATTTGTTTTCTAAACGGCCCGTCTTTATTCAAACGCAAAACCCGGGTCTCCGGATTATTTTGTTTGTCTGCTATCGGTTTGCAAACGGTGCGTTTAAAATAAATAAAATGTTTAATTATTTTTAGTGGGGCAGTCGAACGGGCCGATTCGACCCGGACGACCACCCCCAGAATAAACGGTCCATCTAAACCAGCCCCTCTAATTCCTAAGTTCACACAATCCTATTCTACCCACCCCTCCAGCCACCTCACCCCGGCCAATCCCCACCCGACACGTCACCCTGACCCAAACTCCTAGCCACTCCTAATCTGCCACATCACCCCCAATCTCCCCCACTCACCCCACCACCACCTCCACCTTCCCACCGAGCCAGCCTCTCTCACCACCCTGGACCCGCAGCAGCCCCTCTCTCTCTCCCCCTCTACCAGCCTGGCCCCACCCCCGTCTAACCCCACCTCACCCGGTCAACCCCACCACCCCGCTACCCCTGGCCCGCCCCGGCCCCACCAGAGCGGCCCCCGTCCCCCACCTTCCGCTTCCTCTCTCTCCCTAGCCGCTCCCGCAACCGACCCCTCCCCCGCCGCGCGCTCCTCTCTTCCCCCCGCACGCGCCCCACCTCCTCCCATCGCCGCTCCACCCTCGCCTCCCCAGGCCGCCTGCCGGCGACCCGCGCGACCGGCTCGCCGCCGTTCTCCCTCCTCAGCCCCCTCCGCCTCAATCTCGCCGGCCCCCACCTCGCTCCGCCCGCGTTACCCCCTCTGACGCCGGCGCCCCTTCACCCTCCTCTCCGGCAACCCCTCTCGCCTCACCACCCGCCCGCGCGCCGCCATCTCTCCCCCTCCGACTGCCGCGCCCCCTCCTCTCCAAGCCGCCTCTGCCCCCTCCCCGTCGGCCCCCCTCTCCTCCTCCGGCGAGCCGGCGCGCTCCCACCGCCGCATCAACCTCGGCCTCCTCCGCGCCTCGTCCCCGGCCGCGCGTCCCCGCCGACGCCCGCCCCTCCTCCCTCTCCCCGCCTCCCGGCCCTCCTCCTCCTCCGCTCCGGCGCCGCCGCCCGTCCTCCCCGGCCTCGCCCAGTTCGTCGTCGACGGCCGCCGGGCGCCGCCCTCCTCTAGCCCCGCCTCGCCGCCGCCTCTGGCCAGGTCCGCCGCTGCCGGCCTCGCCAGGCGCCGCCCTCGGCCGTTCCGCTGCTCCTTCTCTGGCCCGAGCCGGCCACCGTCCTCCCTGCGTCGGCGTGGTGCTCGCTAGCCCCAGGCGTCGCGGCTGCAGGATGTGTCTCCCTCTTATGCCGACACCGTGTGGTGGTGCTGTCCGCCAGAGAAGCTGCTGTCGACATGCGTGTGTGCCCCTGTGCGTATGTGTTGTATGGCTACTGGTGTGGTGCCAGTACAAATCCCGACGGCCAAGGTTGTGTCCATCTTCGTTCAGGGTTGTGAGCAACGATATTGAGCGCACCATAAAGCCATCGCCAAGTTCTTCCCAAGAGAAACCTACACCAAGTTTTGGGGCGACAAGATCTTCTCGCCGACAAGACCAATATTAGAGCCTCGAGAGCCCTGGCATGGACCCGAAGCCCGATCCCGAACCCGGCGTCGTATCAAGTTCTCCTTCCCGGATTCAAGGACTCCGACCTGGTGCGACAAGTACTTCTATCCGAGCATAAGACCGGTCGAAAACGCCAAGATCTTCAATCGGAACGCCAAGTTCGTCACCCTGAAACGCCAAGACCGTACCGATACGAGGACCCGACAAGATCTTCGTGACGACAAGATCGGCACCGACCAGGGCGAGACCGATGCGCCCTCGACACCGAACCAAGCCCTTCTTCCCGGAACGCCAAGCCCTTCACCTTGTGTCCAACCCCGAGACCGATCCCGTCAAACCCTGAACCCTGAGTCCGACCCCGAACCTCGGAACCCAAGATCGCCGAACCCAGATGTGTGACCCCTTTTCCCGAGCCCCTATTTTATAAATGTCATCTATAAAACCTGTTGCATATTAATCATTCATCTCGCATGCATCCTTGTCTGTGGTTTGGGGGCCTTATGCCGATTCACCTAAGTTAAATATGGGGCCCATATGCGGGCAAATCTAGTCTCATACTGGCCTCATTTAAATTTGTGTAGAGAACCGATGCCATGTTTCCGCCTTGTTATACAACATTTAAAATGCGGGGTAGCTAAACAACTTGAATCTATTAATTACTTGTTGGGACCCCGGTTCCGCTTAATATGACCTAATTGCATTGCACCTTTGCCACGTCATGCATCATGCATGCATCATGCCGATCTTTTGCCGTAGTATTAAATAGTGCATCCGGTGTTTGTGCTAGTGTTTTGCTTCTTCGCGGATAAGGCCGTTGAGTTGATGTGAGCTTCGCCCCAATCTTCGGATGAACCTTCGACAATGTTTTCAGGCGAGCATCTCCCCCTTTCTACCTATCTTACTTTTATAGTATTTATTCCCTCCTGTTGATCTATTGCTATCTGTGTTGCGATGCTCTAGTTTCCGTATCCGTGATATCCCTTGCAGCCCTATATTGCCTTGGACACCTCCTATTACCTGTTGTTTGGTAGATAGTTGGACCTGCGCGTCGTAGTCGCTTGCTCCAGTGCCGCTGCGTGTCGTCAAGTACCACAGTTGTTGGAGAATTGCCGCCTGTTTAATGTTGGAGATGAACATGGTTTATTTATTGCTCACTTTAATTATTGTTTAACAACTAAAATTGAAGTAGGTAAGCAGAGGCACAGGTGGGCAATAGATGTTATTTGGTTGTTAACCGTCCACTTGTGTCCCGTAGGACCCCGAGTGCTTGATACCTGTTCCTTGATTTATCGCGCTATCCACATACGGGGAATTATGGGCCCCCCTTAGCCAGAGCTTGATTCAGTCTTATTTCTTGGGGCCACAAACTAGTTTGAGGTTTTATTTACGATCCTGTACTTATGCCATGCTTTACTGCTTTATTTACGAATGTGCGAGGAGCACACTGTACTGTTTAGGATCGTGACCCGTTTTCGCGGTATCGACACCCCGAGTTTTCGGGTTCCCAGTCGTTTACAGCCGGCCCCACAAACCTTGAGTCCGTCTCGGAGCCGGCCAGTTTCGTTGCGGGTGTACTCCAAGGGGTGGCCCCCTGAAATATTTCTGAATCCTGTGATTGCTTTGTCGTGAAAGCCTCGTTGGGTT
The DNA here is from genome assembly GCA_916181665.1 of Avena sativa. Lineage (NCBI taxonomy): Eukaryota > Viridiplantae > Streptophyta > Magnoliopsida > Poales > Poaceae > Avena > Avena sativa. The sequence continues at coordinate 34,423,535 of OV702285.1, read as the reverse complement.
TTGATTTGTTTTTTCCGAGGTTGATCGTGTGTGTGTTGCTATTGGTGCACCCCGGCCGGGTAAAACTTTCTGAAAGCCGTGTCCGCGGTTATGGACGACTTGGAGCACAGTATCTCGATCATAGACAACTATAACTAAAGTAGTGCTATAAATTTGACTTTATAATGACTAGTAATCAGCTTTACTATAATGGAATGGCTAAATAAAACTGCCAATAATTGCTTGTTGGGTTGTCGCTGGCAACCATTGTACCTGATTAGTAAGTATTGCAACTATAACGGAATGGCTAAATAAAAGTACCAACAACTGCTGGGTTTTGGGTTATCTCATGCTAATTGTATCTGACTAGTAAGTGTCGCAACTACAACGGAATGATTAACTAAAAGGGTCCACTGCTTATTTTATCAGGATGATTATCTATACCTGACTAGTAATTGCTGCAACGATAACTGAATAAATAAAACTGCCAACTGTGTGAGTTCCTCGGTGGACTTCCTCGATTGGTCTCGAGGGGGAAATACCAGGATGGGATTGTTTGGTGTAAGATTCAGGTTGGATCCGAATAGGTCTTTCTTACCCCTCTCTGATAGCCGCCAGTTGTATCGAGTCTCTATAGGTTGTTTAGTGCATGCTGCCGCTGCCGCTTCAGTCCACCATACCTATGTAGGCGAGGACCGCCGAATTCTAGCCTCGCCGTGTACTGGCCTCAGTACTGACGCTCCTCTTTTTCCTTGCCCTTTGTCGGCACCCCTTTTGTTTAAGCAGGTTTGAGATCGACGTCGTTAGCAGGGTTACCCTTCCGGCTTGGCCTGGGCAGGGTTATGGACGCCATTGGTTATTCTTCAGGGCTCTTAGCCCCATTTGCCTCTTGTCCGTAGCTGGACGCTCTATCGTTTTCAAGGTGATTTGGATCTTTGTATATTATATCTGTATTCTTGACTCATGGAGTCGTGTTGTATATATGTCTGTTCTGTGGGTCCCATCGAGGACTGTTGTGTAATGTTATTACTTCGTTTTCCACCCGCACGAAAGTGCCTGGTGGGCACCTTTGAATCGTTTCTATGCGGGTTTGGCGGGTTTCGCTAAAATTTGCATAGGGCCGATTCTGAGGGTGTTACACTATGCCTCAGCCATAGGATCTCTAATGTATGCCATGCTATGTACTAGACCCGACATTGCATATGCTGTTAGTTTAACTAGCAGATATCAAAGTGATCCAGGTGTGGATCATTGGACAGCGGTCAAAAACATCCTTAAGTACTTGAGAAGAACTAAGGATATGGTTCTTTCTTATGGAGGTGATGAACAACTCGTTGTTAATGGTTACACCGATGCTAGTTGGAACACTGATCCGCATGATTCTAAATCACAATCTGGATACGTATTTACTTTGAATGGTGCAGCAGTTAGCTGGAGGAGTGCAAAGCAAAACGTTGTGGCGAGATCTTCAACTGAATCGGAATACATGGCTGCTTCGGAGGCTTCACAAGAAGCAATATGGATGAAAGAGTTCATTACGGAGCTCGGTGTGGTTCCAAGTGCGCTGGACCCAATGTCTATCTACTATGATAACATGGGCGCCATAGCCAATGCGCAAGAACCAAGGTCACACAAGAAGCTGAAGCATATCAAGCTACGTTTTCACGCTATTCGAGAACATGTCCAAGATGGTGACATAAAGATTTGCAAAATACACACAGATCTGAATGTGGCGGATCCGTTGACTAAACCTCTCCCGAGGGCAAAACATGACCAGCACCAAACTACCATGGGTGTTCGGTATATTACCATGTAATCTAGATTAGTTGACTCTAGTGCAAGTGGGAGACTGTTGGAGATATGCCCTAGAGGCAATAATAAATGTAGTTATTATTATATATTTGTGTTTATGATAAATGTTTACATTCATGCTATAATAGTATTAACAAGGAAACATTAATACTTGTGTGATTTGTAAACTAAAATAGAGTCCCTAGTAAAGCCTCTTTATAATGCTAGCTTGTTGGTTAATAAATGATTGTGGTTTCCATATCATGAACATTGAGATGTTATTAACAACAAGATCATATCGTTAGGAGAATGATATGATGAACATACTCCTATAGATAAGCGTAGAATAAAGATCAAGTCATTTTAATAGTTCAATTGCTATATGCTTTCTGATACATAGTAACCTAATTCCTTCGACCATGAGATCATGTTTATCACCATCACCGGAAGGGTGCTTTGATGAAATCAAACACCATGCCGTAACTGGGTGGTTATAAAGGTGGCATTGAGTGTTTGGAAAGTAATGGTTGAGACACATGGATCAAGAGTGGGATTTGTCCATCCATATGACAGATAGATATACTCTGGGCCCTCTCGGTGGAATGTCATCCAATTGGCTTGCAAGCATGTGACTGGCTCACAAGGGATCACATATCACGGGAACGAGAAAAGAGTACTTATCAGTAACGAGGTTGAACTAGGTATGCAGAGATACCGACGATCAAAACCTCGGATAAGTAAACTATCGTGAGACAAAGGGAAATTGGTATCATATGTAAGTGGTTCATTCGATCGCAAAGTAATCGTTGAAATATGTGGTGTCGTGGGAATGGTCATGGCAGATGCTGCAATCGGCAGCGAGTAGTAGAATGAGGGGCAAGGGCGGCCAGCCATCTGCGGTGCGAGATGAGGGCGGAGACTCAGGGTTTTACCCAGGTTCGGCCCCCCGGAGGGTAAAGACCTACTCCTGCTAGATTTTATTATGAAGGTAGTACAATGGGCGAGCTCGGCGGCGAGTCGCTTGGGTGTATGATGGAACGTATCTCTACATGCCCTGCAGGGAAGTTTATATAGGCTCACCTCCCCTAGGGTTTACATATCTCAACCGAATCAGTTAAGGCTTCGGTACTCGTTTAACCTAATCCGACTAGGCCTATCCACTCGCCTGGGCCTTCAGCTTCCAGTCGTTTGGATCCACGCCGGGCCTTGATCCAGTCACCGTCCTGCAGGCCCACTCGCCAGGTCTTGGGCCAGTCGGAAACGTCCTGCTGGGTATACCCCGGTAGGCTCATCCCCATCAGTAGTCCCCGAGGCCGTCGTCGATTAGGCGTAGGTGGCTGCTGGCAGTCGGAGTATACGGCCGCTGAGTAGACATCCAGTCGAATCGTCGGCGGGCTCCTGTATAAAGGAGAAAACTAATCATTCTGATCGCAGCTTTGGCGAGTCGAGTCGGCGAAACACTGTCATAGTGATCGGGTCGGCGAGCCGAGTGGCTGAAGTTGGACCGTTAAACGTGGTCAAACTAGCCGTTGGGGTAATCCAACGGTAACTTTCGGCGTAATCACCGCGTAGTAACGGCTCCCTGATTTGGCGGGTAACAACCGCTATATAAGGGGAATGGCAAGCGATCAGAGAATCACCTTCTCACCATTTCCTCCGACTGCGCGCACTTTCGCCTCCCTTCGCATCGCGATCCAGCCGACCAGAAATCCTCCGACCCCCCACAAATCTTTCCGCCATGGCCCTCTCCACCGAACCTTGGGGTAGATCTAAGTGCACGAGGGCGCAACTGGCTTCCTTTGAGGAGGCCGGGATCCTGCGAGCCGGCTGCTGGCGCATCCCCGCGGCCGGAGAGGTGACCCCGAACCCGCGAGAGAGGGAATTCATCTACTTCACCAGCCATCTTGAACGGGGGCTAGGGTTCCCCACGTCCCTGTTCTTCCGGCGCTTCTGCGCCTACTACGGGATCCAACCATCGGATCTGGGTCCCCACAGCATCGAGCAGCTTGCCATCTTCGTGGCGTTCTACGAGTGCTACTTGGGCTGCCGGCCCTACTTCCCTCTATGGCAAAATCTGTTCCACGGACGGATCAGCCGCGAGGAGGCAGGCGGCCCAATGCTTTCCGCGGGCGGCCTAACCTTTCAGCTAAAGTCGAAGGCTTCATTTTTCGACTTGATGCTGCCCGCCAAGGCGGCGAGCGACTGGAAGAAGTCGTGGTTCTATGTTGCCGAGGCGACCCCAGAGGGCGAGACGGCGATCCCGCGGTACTCCGCCAACCGGTCCGAGCCGCGCCGTCTTCAAGTCAGCAAGCTCCCCAGCGACCAGCGGATGGTCGTTGACGAAATGCTCCAAACCATCCGCGGTTTGAAGAAGAAGGGCCTCCAGACGATCAACCTATACAACTGCTGGCTCTGGCGGCGGCTCGTCCCTCTGGCTCGACGCGACCACTATATGTACCAGTACACGGGCCGGGAAGACTCGACGAAGGCCTGCCTCGCCGAGTGGAAGCTCGAGGACTACATCCCAGCACTGAAGAAGATCACCCAGGTGGTGTACCTGGACGCACAAGCTGGGGTCGCCCCCTACACCGCAAAGCGTCCAGCCCCAACGGTAATCACCTCGCTTCATTCGCAGTCGCAGTTTTTGCAGTCGCGGTAATTCTAATTTCATCTTGCGTTCTTTGCAGCTATTCCAAGTGGTGGAAGGATGGCTCCCGCCTTCGGACGACGAGAATTCGAGCTCGTCCGCCCAGGACATGGGCGAGTCGCCTCCCGCCAAAGGCGATTCCGGGAGCGACGAGAACAATGACGACGACGAGTCCGAGGAGGAGGTCGCCCCGCTGGTTCGCAAGACCCGCGGGCAGCGACAGCGTGAGCTTGAGGCGAGTAAAAGCCTCGAGCGTCACGATGACGACGAAGAACTTCCGGAGACCACCTCGTGCCGCCAGGCTACTCCGTCGAAGAAGAAGAAGAAAGAGAAGGAGGCAAAGGCCCCTCCGAAGAGGAAGACGAAGCCGACGAGGCCGGCCTCGCCGCCGCACTCGGCGAGCAGCTCTGACGCCCCCAGCCCGGCCAAGGACGAGGCGCCGCCGACGACAGCCGTGCTGGATACAGCCACCGTCGAGGTGCCACTGTCTTTGATGCCTCCGCCATTCGCCCCAGTCTCTGGGCTAGGGGATGCTCCGGCTGCAGCGGCTTTGCCTCGCAGGGAGGCTCCTGCCGAAGATGTCCCAGAGGCTCCGGTTGCGGCCTCGACGACGAAGAAGCCGTACGTGTCTTGGGCACGCGACGTCCTGGAGATGGGGCTCAGCCGCCGACTGGGCCCTGAACTGGAGAAGCCGGCCAGCCTTCGCACGGGGCTACGCTTCATTCTAGTCGCCAAGTGAGTACACTCACCTTCCTTTGTCTTCCATAGCAGCTCGAATTATCTTGCTTACATGATTGATGTACAGGACCGGAGTGAAGAGGATGGGCCACCCGACCGTGGCTAAGGTGCCGTCCGTCGGCAGCGAGGAGGATCCTTCCCATAAGAGGAAGGCGGACGAGGTCGTCGTCCCTACGGATGGCGGCAAGAAGGCCAAGGGCGATGACGTCGTCACGATTTCTGACGACACGGCGGTCGCGCCGACTGAGCCCGTAACAGAGGTGGCCACGTCCATGAAGGAGGGCGCTCCCTCGCCTGGAACAGCCGAGCCGACCTCCTTTGGGGCGGGTGCCTCCATCGCAACATTCCCGCGCTTCATGGCCAAAGCGGCCGCGACGAGTGGAACTTCGCCCTCGAGCCGTGCACCTGGGGTCGCCGATGCGGAAGTCGAACAGCGTCGTGGGTACACGCCAGCTCTCCTCGCGTCCGTGGACGCGATACAGCTTCATGGCATGCTTGGCGCAGCCATCCAGGTATGTCTAGTCCCCGAGGATCAGGTCGGTGTTTTGCAGCGATCTGATTCTTTGAGCGTCTTGTTATTATTTTTCGTATCCAGTCCCCGAGTGCGCACTCGCTGAATTTCAGCGGGTGGGCGCTTAGGATTTCGTGATTGCCAGTCTCCGAGTGCGCACTCGCTAAATTTCAGCGGGTGGGCACTTAGGATTTCTTGATTGCCAGTCCCCGAGTGCGCACTCGCTGAATTTCAGCGGGTGGGCACTTAGGATTACTTGATTGCCAGTCCCCGAGTGCGCACTCGCTGAATTTCAGCGGGTGGGCACTTAGGATTTCTTGATTGCCAGTCCCCGAGTGCGCACTCGCTGAATTTCAGCGGGTGGGCACTTAGGATTTCTTGATTGCCAGTCCCCGAGTGCGCACTCGCTGAATTTCAGTGGGTGGGCACTTAGGATTTCTTGATTGCCAGTCCCCGAGTGCGCACTCGCTGAATTTCAGCGGGTGGGCACTTTGGATTTCGCTTTGGCTAATTTTTTGGGTGATGTGCAGGGTCTGCAACGTGAATCGACTGACCGATTGGCAGCGAAACACCGCGCGGAGGAGGAACTTGCCACCATCCAGGAGGCGAATAAGGGGCTTCAGGCGGTTGCCGCGAAGGCGGAGGAAGCTCGCCAGGGACTTGTCCCCGCGGGTGAATTGGTGGCGGTGCAATCGGCTTTGAGTTTGGCTGAAAAGCGGATCGACGATCTCGAGCGTGAGCTGCGAGAGGCGAAAGAGGAAGCGATCTCGGCTGATGGGCGAGCCAAGGCCGCCATTACAGCCGCCGAAGAGGATCGTAAAGTGTCGGACGCCCTTGTTGCCGGGCTTCAGGACGACCACACTTCGCTTCAATGCTTCATTACGGATCTCGCCCGCCCGTTGATTGGTAAGTGCATCTGCCTCTGCCAGTAGCGTGTGCCTTTTTGTGATGTCCGTCGTATTTATTGTTGTCTTCTACTCGCAGGTCGCATCATTGGTAGCGCGGAAGAAGCAAGCTCGTTCGACGCGCGGCAGTGTGTAGCCACTCTCGTCGACTCGGCGACGTTGTCGGCGACGTGCATCCGAGCCTATCTCCAGGAGATATCGCCCACGGAAGTAATTCCCAGCGACCTTGTCGAGGTGTGGAAGTACTTGGAAAAGGCGCCCGCGGTCGTTGAGTTCATGACGCGATCGGCGTTTCCGCGCGAAGCAGCGACGGCGCTTAGCCTTGGACTTGCTCACTTCCCGGAGGACTTCGACCTCGACGATGTGACGAGTGGCTATCCTTCGTCGACTGGCACAGTGGAGCTTTCCGAGGTGCTCAAATTGACGGACCGCACCGCGATGTACTCCGAGCGTGTCTGGGCAATGGGCGACCTCCTTCCGTACCAGGAGACGGTCGTCGCGCCCAACGTCCCCGAACCACCGCATCGGGATTTCAAGGTCGAGCAGCCCTTCCGCGCGGCGATGGCGGGTGAGCTGACGATGTACCCATCGAACCCGTACACGTCGTTCATCTGCAATCGCCGGGGTGTTGGTGAGTCGTCGTCGAAGCCTGCAGAATAGGATAGTTTGTCCTGGGGCATTAGTAGCAGGTCTGCCATATGGGCATATTTTGTAATTTGAGACAATGCGACATGCTATTAAATGAGACATCGTGTCCGTTTTGGGATTTGTCATGTGTTTTGTGATTGAGGTTTGAACGAGTCCCCGAGCGCGTCCGCCCTTTTGTGGGGTTTATGAAGGGAATATGCCCTGAGAGGCAATAATAAAGTGTTTATTATGTGTATTCCAAGTATATGATAGATGTTTATTTTGCATGCTATAATTGTATTAATACGGAAATGTTAATACATGTGTGTTTAATAAACAAACAGAAAGTTCCTAGTTATGCCTCTCTCATAAACTAGCTCGTTGATTAACAAGATGATCAAGGTTTCCTGATCATGGACATTGGATGTTGTTAATAACGGGATCACAACATTAGTGTAATGGTGTGATGAACATTCATCCGAAGTATAGCATTACGATCGAAGTCATTGAGTTTATATTGCTATAACAACTTACGAAGTGATCCTAATCCTTAGACCATGAGATCATGTCAATCACTAACACCGAAAGAGTTTCTTGATAACATCAAACGTCACACCATAACAGGGTGATTATAAAGATGGATTCAGAACTAATAAAGTGTTATGTTGAGGCTCATGGATCGAGAGTGGAATTTGTTCATCCCGATGACGGATAGATATACTCTGGGCCCTCTCGGTGATATCACATTGATTAGGTTGCAAGCAAGTGATTTGATCACTAGAATGTTATATCACAGGAACGAGAAAAGAGTGCATGTCGGTAACGAGATCAAACTAGGTATGGAGATACCGATGATCGAATCTCGGACATGTAATATATCGTGAAACAAAGGGATTAAGATACTAGCGTAAAAGGTTCCGACGATCACAAGAAAGTCATCGTTGAATGTGTGGGAGTCAGTATGGGTCTCTAGATCCCGCTTCTGATTATTGATCCGAGAGGGGTCTCGATCATGTCCGCATTATTCACGAACCGTAGGGTGACACACTTAAGAGACACCGACATCCAATTGGAGCAAATGTTTCATGCCAAAAGAATGAACAAGCGCAGGAATTTATTTCACTAGATACCGAAACAGGTTTTCGGGTGAAATTGCATAAAGTGGTTATGCATGTGAAATAGAATTCTAGCAAGGGGTTATTTGTGAATGTTTGTCATTAAAGTAATTGACAAAATTCTGAATAAAATAAAAGAGTTTTATTTAATGAGAGTTTGCATTAAATTTGGTGGAAATTTAATGGGAATTTGAGTGGACTTTTGAGTGGAGGAAATTTAAAGGGCATTTTGTGAGTGGAGTGTCCACCCACATGAATGAAGGAGGGGAGGGGGCAGCCCCCATGGCCGGCGGCCACCCCCTTGGGTGCCCCCCTCCTCCTATAAAAGGAGCCCCCCTCCTCACTTGTCTCTCACACCTCCTCGTGAAGGATCTCTCTCCCCCTCTAGAATTTATCCACCATGGTCTCGGACTAGCAAGATACATGTTCCCGGTGGCTATTCGGCAAGAAAGAGTTGTGCTTCCGCTGCATTGCTGGAGCGAGGAGGCGGAGGTTGCTCGGTGCCTCGAACGTGTGTGCGAGCACGGATGCGCTGCTGATTTGCGGCGCTAGGACTTCCTCTCGATCTTGAGATCGGCAAGAGATCGTCTACATCAACCACGAGTTGAACTCGTTAAGCTTTGTCGGTCTTCAAGGGTATGTTCTCTACGGATTTACATCCGCCCGTTGTTTGTATCTAGTAGATAGATCTTGGTATATAGTTCACATCGTAGGAAATTTTTTGTTTTCCATGCTGCGAACCCTATAGTGGTATCAGAGCCGGATCTATGCGTAGATACTTTACACGGGTAGTACACATATGAGTATGTGGGCGATGATGATCATGTTGTTGCTCCTTTGTTGTAATTTTGGATATTGGTGGCATAGTGGGATGAAGCGGCCCGGACAAACTTTACATGTCCTCGCACATGAGACCTGTTCCACGCTTGACATGCAACTAGTTTGCATAAGTGGCTAGCGGGTGTCTGTCTCTCCTACTATAGTCAATATCTATTTTGCAAGCGAGTTGTCAACAATTTGATTATCCTCGTTGTGGTTCATGTTCGTAGGTAAGAACGGTTCTATCTCGAAAGCCCTAAGCCACGTAAAACTTGCAATGGATAAATTAGAGGCGTCTAGTTTAGATTGTTGCTGGGCTAGTGTTATGATATGATAGTGTTGTAAGTAGAAGTATGAGATGATACTCTTACAACACACATAGCGTGTAAAATCCATAGACCTTGGATTTACACATATAGGTATGATAGTGATCATACCACGATGCACATGATAGAGATCATCTGCGGGAACCATATCATTTCACTAATAAACATATGATGTTTGATAGCATCTTATTGCTTGTTTAGCGCTTTGTTAGCATAATAAGATGATCCCTCATTTAAATATCAAGATAATAACGTGTTCTTCCTTTAGTATGCACCGATTATGTTTTCGTCGCTCCAAGACATCACGTGATGATCGGGTGTTCTTGGATCCACGACCATATTTCAGGTGTAAAACAGTTACACACGCGAATACTAAGGTTCTAACTTGGCGAGCCTAGCATGTATAGACATGGCCTCGGAACATGGACCGAAAGGTTAAGCATGAGTCATATAGTTGATATGATGCCCATTTGATGCTCGCCTTTGAAGCTATACCGACTCACGTGATGATCGGACTTGGTGTAGTGGATTTGGTTCATGTAGTCACCAAAAAGGCACGAGGGATGTCGTTTTTGAGTGGGAGTTCATTCGTAATATGGATTAGTTGAACTCAATCTATCATACACTTAGTCTAAACTTTACAAATTCTGTTGTAGATGGCACCACCTGCTTTTAATTTCAATGTGTTCATGGAGAAAGAGAAACTAGCAACGAACGGTAGCAACTTTACCGAATGGGCCATGAATTTGAGGATTCTCCTCTCTGCTGCACAAAAGCAATATGTGCTAGAAGCGCCGTTAGGCCCCCCACTTTTTGATGATGCCCCTGACGAGGAGAAGAATGTCTATCAGACTCGTCAGGAGGACCACAACTTAGTTCATTGCGGCATATTGTATGGGCTAGAGCCGGAACTTCGAAAGCGTTTCGAAAACGACAATGCATTTGATACAATGGGTGAGTTGAAAATGATTTTCGACACACATGCTGCTGTAGAGAGCTACAATGCTTCAGAAAAGTTCTTTAGCTGCATGATGGAAAAGCACAACTCCGTTAGTGAGCATGTACTCAAGATGTCGGGTTACGCCGATAAGCTTGTGTCCTTGGGAATATCGATTCCCATTGACTTAGGCATCCATCGTGTTCTGCAATCTCTGCCACCTAGCTATAAGAGCTTCGTGATGAACTATAATATGCAAGGCATGAAGAAGTCTCTCCCTGAGCTTCTGTCAATGCTTAAAACTGCAGAAGTTGAGATCAAAAAGGAACATCAAGTGTTGATGATCAATAGGAACGCTGGTTTCAAGAAAGACAAGAAGGGAAAACGGAAGGGAAGTAAGGGCGGCAAGCCTGTTGCCGCGCCTGAAAAGAAACCCCGAGTTGGACCTAAGTCTGATTTCGAGTGCTACTATTGTAAGGGGACTGGCCACTGGAAGCGCAACTGCCCCAAGTATCTGGCAGACAAGAAGGCCGGCAAGGCAAACAAAGGTATATATGATATACATGTTATTGATGTGTACTTGACTAGTGCTCGCAGTAGCACCTGGGTATTTGATACCGGTTCAGTTGCTAATATTTGTAACTCGAATCAGGGGCTGCGGAACAAGCGACCGCTAGCAAGGGGTGAGGTCAAGATGCGTGTCGGCAATGGATCAAGCGTTGATGTGATCGCCGTCGGAACACTGCCTCTCCACTTGCCGTCGGGATTAGTTATAAACTTGAATAAATGTTATCCGGTGCCTGCACTGAGCATGAACATTGTATCTGGATCGTGTTTGATGCGAAGTGGTTATTCATTTAAATCCGAGAACAATGGTTGTTCCATTTATATGAATGAAATCTTTTATGGTCATGCACCGATGATGAATGGTTTATTTCTATTAGATCTCGATGATAATGTTACACATATTCATAATGTTGATGCTAAAAGGATTAAACTTAATGATGATATATCCGAATATATGTGGCACTGCCGTCTAGGTCATATTGGTGTTAAACGCATGAAGAAGCTCCATTCGGATGGACTTTTGGAATCACTTGATTATGAATCATTTGATACATGTGAGCCATGCCTTATGGGCAAGATGACTAGAACGTCGTTTTCCGGTTCAATGGAACGGGCGACAGATTTATTGGAAATCATACATTCTGATGTATGTGGTCCAATGAGTGTGTCGGCGCGAGGTGGATATCGTTATTTTGTTACTTTCACGGATGATTTGAGTAGATACGGTTATATCTACTTGATGAAACACAAGTCTGAAACCTTTGAAAAGTTCAAGGAATTTCAGAATGAAGTGGAAAATCATCGTAATAGAAAGATCAAATTTCTACGGTCCGACCGTGGAGGTGAGTATCTAAGTTACGAGTTTAGCACTCACATGAAAGAGTGTGGAATTGTTTCACAACTCACACCTGCCGGAACACCACAGCGAAATGGTGTGTCGGAACATCGTAATCGTACTTTATTAGATATGGTTCGATCTATGATGTCTCTGATGGACTTGCCGTTGTCATTTTGGGGTTATGCACTAGAAACTGCTGCATTCACTTTAAATCGGGCACCATCTAAATCCGTTGAAAAGACACCGTATGAATTGTGGTTTGGAAATAAACCTAAGCTGTCATTTCTTAAAGTTTGGGGATGCGATGTTTATGTGAAGAAACTTCAACCGGATAAACTCGAACCCAAAGCGGAAAAATGCGTCTTCATAGGATACCCTAAAGAAACTATTGGGTATTCCTTCTATCACAGATCCGAGGGCAAGGTTTTTGTTGCCAAGAATGGATCCTTTCTAGAGAAAGAGTTTCTCGCGAAAGGTGTGAGTAGTCGGAAGGTAGAACTCGAAGAGGTTGTGGAACCTTCTCTTCAAAGTATGGCGAGTAGCGCAGCGCCGGAAGTTGTTCCGGAGTTGGCTCCACCTGTTGAAGAGGGAACTAATGATAATGATCATGAAACTCCGAAAGAGAGTACTACCGAACCTCACAGGTCAAACAGGACGCGTGCAGCTCCCGAGCTGTACGGAAATCCTGTCATGAATTTCATGGTTGATGAAAATGATGACCCTGCGACGTATGAAGAAGCGATGATGAGCCCGGATTCCAACAAATGGTTAGAAGCCATGAAATCCGAGATGGAATCCATGTATGAAAATCAAGTTTGGAACTTGGTGGAATTACCTCACGACCGAAAGGCCGTGGAGAACAAATGGATTTTCAAAAGGAAAACTGATGCTGATGGTAATGTGACCATCTATTAAGCTCGACTTGTCGCAAAGGGGTTTCGACAAATTCAAGGAGTTGACTACGATGAGACATTCTTTCCCGTAGCGATGCTAAAGTCAGTTAGGATTATGTTAGCAATTGCTGCATATTTCGATTATGAGATATGGCAGATGGATGTCAAAACCGCGTTTCTCAATGGCAATATTGAAGAAGAGTTGTATATGATACAACCAAAGGGTTTTGTCGATCCTAAAGATGCTAACAAGGTGTGCAAGCTTCAGCGATCCATCTATGGATTGAAGCAAGCATCACGAAGTTGGAATCTCCGCTTTGATGAGGTGATCAAAGAGTTTGGATTTGTCCAAACTTATGGAGAAGCTTGTATTTACAAGAAAGTGAGTGGGAGCAATGTGGAATTTCTGATATTATATGTGGATGACATATTATTGATCGGAAATGATATAGATCTTTTAAACAGTGTTAAAAGTTATCTAAACAGCAAATTTTCAATGAAGGACCTAGGTGAAGCGTCATACATATTAGGCATAAAGATCTATAGAGATAGATCTAGGCGCCTAATAGGGCTATCGCAAAGTACATACCTTGATAAGATTTTAAAGAAGTTTAAAATGGACGGAAGTAAGAAGGGGTTCTTACCTATGTTGCAAGGCAAGACATTGAGTAAGACTCAAAGTCCGGCTTCGGCGGAAGAAAGAGAGATAATGGACAAAGTCCCCTATGCTTCAGCCATAGGCTCTATAATGTACGCCATGCTATGTACAAGACCGGATGTGGCACATGCTATTAGTTTGACTAGTAGGTACCAATCGGATCCAGGTTCGGAACACTGGATAGCGGTCAAGAATATCCTTAAGTACTTACGAAGAACTAAGGATATGTTTCTTGTATACGGAGGTGAAGAAGAGCTCGTCGCTAAGTGTTATGTCGACGCTAGCTTTGACACCGATCCGGATGACTCTAAGTCTCAATCCGGATACGTATTTCTCATGAATGGCGGAGCGGTTAGTTGGAGGAGATCCAAACAACCTGTGGTAGCGGGATCAACAACGGAGGCCGAATATGTTGCTGCTTCAGAAGCGGCTCAGGAAGCAGTTTGGATGAAGGAGTTCATATCCGAACTAGGAGTGGTGGCAAACGCGTTGGACCCAATGGTGATCTATTGTGACAACAATGGTGCCATTGCCAATGCCAAAGAGCCAAGGTCTCACAAGCATTCCAAGCATATTAAGCGCCGGTTTCACTCCATCCGCGAGCATGTCAAGGATGGAGATATAAAGATTTGTAAAGTACATACGGATCTCAATGTAGCAGATCCGTTGACTAAAACTCTCCCTAGAGCAAAACATGATCAACACCAGAACTCAATGGGTGTTAGATTTATCACTATGTAACTAGATTATTGTCTCTAGTGCAAGTGGGGGACTGAAGGGAATATGCCCTGAGAGGCAATAATAAAGTGTTTATTATGTGTATTCCAAGTATATGATAGATGTTTATTTTGCATGCTATAATTGTATTAATACGGAAACGTTAATACATGTGTGTTTAATAAACAAACAGAAAGTTCCTAGTTATGCCTCTCTCATAAACTAGCTCGTTGATTAACAAGATGATCAAGGTTTCCTGATCATGGACATTGGATGTTGTTAATAACAGGATCACAACATTAGTGTAATGGTGTGATGAACATTCATCCGAAGTATAGCATTACGATCGAAGTCATTGAGTTTATATTGCTATAACAACTTACGAAGTGATCCTAATCCTTAGACCATGAGATCATGTCAATCACTAACACCGAAAGAGTTTCTTGATAACATCAAACGTCACACCATAACAGGGTGATTATAAAGATGGATTCAGAACTAATAAAGTGTTATGTTGAGGCTCATGGATCGAGAGTGGAATTTGTTCATCCCGATGACGGATAGATATACTCTGGGCCCTCTCGGTGATATCACATTGATTAGCTTGCAAGCAAGTGATTTGATCACTAGAATGTTATATCACAGGAACGAGAAAAGAGTGCATGTCGGTAACGAGATCAAACTAGGTATGGAGATACCGATGATCGAATCTAGGACATGTAATATATCGTGAAACAAAGGGATTAAGATACTAGCGTAAAAGGTTCCGACGATCACAAGAAAGTCATCGTTGAATGTGTGGGAGTCAGTATGGGTCTCTAGATCCCGCTTCTGATTATTGATCCGAGAGGGGTCTCGATCATGTCCGCATTATTCACGAACCGTAGGGTGACACACTTAAGAGACACCGACATCCAATTGGAGCAAATGTTTCATGCCGAAAGAATGAACAAGCGCAGGAATTTATTTCACTAGATACCGAAACAGGTTTTCGGGTGAAATTGCATAAAGTGGTTATGCATGTGAAATAGAATTCTAGCAAGGGGTTATTTGTGAATGTTTGTCATTAAAGTAATTGACAAAATTCTGAATAAAATAAAAGAGTTTTATTTAATGAGAGTTTGCATTAAATTTGGTGGAAATTTAATGGGAATTTGAGTGGACTTTTGAGTGGAGGAAATTTAAAGGGCATTTTGTGAGTGGAGTGTCCACCCACATGAATGAAGGAGGGGAGGGGGCAGCCCCCATGGCCGGCGGCCACCCCCTTGGGTGCCCTCCCTCCTCCTATAAAAGGAGCCCCCCTCCTCACTTGTCTCTCACACCTCCTCGTGAAGGATCTCTCTCCCCCTCTAGAATTTATCCCCCATGGTCTCGGACTAGCGAGATACATGTTCCCGGTGGCTATTCGGAAAGAAAGAGTTGTGCTTCCGCTGCATCGCTGGAGCGAGGAGGCGGAGGTTGCTCGGTGCCTCGAACATGTGTTCGAGCATGGATGCGCTGCTGATTTGCGGCGCTAGGACTTCCTCTCGATCTTGAGATCAGCAAGAGATCGTCTACATCAACCACGAGTTGAACTCGTTAAGCTTTGTCGGTCTTCAAGGTATGTTCTCTACGGATTTACATCCGCCCGTTGTTTGTATCTAGTAGATAGATCTTGGTATATAGTTCACATCGTAGGAAATTTTTTGTTTTCTATGCTGCGAACCCTACAGTTTACCTCGTTGTGTGATATGTTTATTGTTTTTGAATGTTTTGTTATTGTGGTATACTCGCCCGGACTCGAAGAGCCAGTCGCAGGGCGACTCCCTTGAACGCTATGTACTTCACCGTTTTTCCTTGCGCGAACGGGGTCGGGTGGCCGAGTCCCCGAGCGTGGTACTTGGTTGTTCTAGGCGCGACTCGAGGGTGGGTGAGGACTTGGCGCGTTAGTTTGGGCGCATCACTCCTGCCTGGTCCGTTGGGTCAGTCGCGTGGCGAGTCCTGGGCATGCTCTCCTACTTGGCGTTTTCCCGAGCCGCTCGCGATGAACTGGTCGTCAGTCCCCGAGCGTGGTACTTGGCCGTTCGAGTCGCTATGTCGAGGATGCGGAGGACCATGGTCGCTGTAAGAAGCGAAGGCAGTTGTCTTGGCTCGTAGAGCAGTAGGGCTGGGCGACTCCAATGGGGCTCCGGGTAGGTGTTTTTCATGGACGATGCAAGACCTGAGGTGACTCAGTGCTCTCGTACCGCACTACTTAGCCGTGCCGATCGCTGTACCAAAGGTTGACTTCTGCGGTTAGCTTGACGCTGTTATTACGAGTGCGAGTGGCACAAGACACGGAGAGTAGGCGCAATTTGCGGTAACCAATTCTTTTTATTTCATAGCGACTGGAGAGTACATATGTGGGGTTCTAGGAGTAGAACTTCCGTAGGAGGTTTACATTCCATGGTCGCTTGACGTCGAGTTCGCCGTCCCCGCGGACGTCAATGAGGTAGTAGGCGTCGTTGCCGAGTACTCGCCCGATGGCGAATGGCCCTTCCCACGGAGGGGAGAGCTTGTGCATGCCCTTCTTGTCCTGGATGAGACGCAACACTAGGTCGCCTTCTTGGAAGGTGCGAGTGTTCACCCGCCGGCTGTGGTAGCGGCGGAGTCCCTGCTGGTAGATGGCGGTGCGTGACCGAGAGAGGTCACGTGCCTCGTCGAGCTGATCGACTCCGTCTTGGCGGGCGAGTTCGTTTGCAGCCTCCGTGTAGTGGACGACCCGTGGCGAGTCGTGCTCGAGGTCGGTGGGCATGACTGCCTCGGCGCCGTATACCATGAAGAAGGGGGTGAATCCTGTTGACCGAGGTGCGGATCCCCCAGATGACAGAGGGCAGTTCCTCGACCCAGCACCCGGCGGTGCTCTCGAGTGGTACTTGGAGTCGCGGCTTCAGGCCGTGGAGGATGCTTTGGTTGGCCCGTTCCGCCTGGCCGTTGGATTCCGGGTGGGCGACCGACGCGAGGTCGAGCCGGATGTGGTGCTCTTCGCAGAATTCGGCCATGGCTCCTTTGGCGAAGTTGGTGCCGTTGTCCGTGATGATGCTGTTTGGGAACCCGTAGCGATATATGAGCTCGCGTAGGAATTTAGTGGCGGTCTTCCCGTCGCATTTCCGAACTGGCTTGGCCTCCACCCACTTTGTGAATTTGTCGACCGCGACCAGCAGGTGGGTGTAGCCGGAGGGAGCCTTCTTGAAGGGGCCTACCATGTCCATGCCCCACACAGCGAATGGCCAGGTGATGGGGATTGTTTTGAGCGCTGAGCTCGGCACGTGCGTCTGGTTGGCGTACTTCTAGCACCCGGCGCACCGCTGGACAATGTCGACATCATCAGCGTGTGCGGTGGGCCAGTAAAATCCATGCCGCATAGCCTTGGTGACCAGAGAGCGGGCGCCGGTGTGGTGGCCGCAGTCACCGGAGTGGATATCATGGAGGATCTTGCGTCCTTCGGCGGGTTGGACGCAACGTTGGAACACGCCGGTGACACTGCGCTTGTGGAGCTCGCCGTCGATGATGGTGTAGGACTTGCATCGGCGGGCGATCATCCGAGCGTCCGTCTCATCTGCCGGCAAGGTGCCGACCTCCAGGTAGGCGATGTAGGGCTTGGTCCAGTCGTCTGGCTCAGTGACGAGTGCGACCAGGGCTTCCTCCGGCTGTAACGGGACTCCGATGTCGATCTCCCTCGGGGGAGAGACTGATGGCTTGGTTATTGTGTCGAGGAAGACGCCGGCGGGTGGTGCGAGTCGAGCCGACCCAATGCGAGAGAGGACGTCGGCCTCCTCGTTCTTCCGCCTGTCGATCCACTCGACGGAGTAGCCTGTGAAGTGTCCGCCCAGCTTGTCCACTGCTTGGCGGTACGCCGCCATGGTGGGGGAGACGGCGTCGCAGGTGCCAGCGACTTGCCCCGCGACGAGGTCGGAGTCTCCGTAGCAGCATAGGCGGTTGACATTCATCTCCTTGGCCGCTCGCATGCCGTGGAGCAAGGCCTCGTACTCGGCCATGTTGTTGGTGCAGGGTGTGAAGTCGAGGCAGAGGATGTAGCGGAGCTTGTCGCCCTTCGGTGAAGTTAGCACGATCCCTGCGCCTGCGCCGTCCGCGTTCTTGGAGCCGTCGAAGTGCAGGCTCCAGTAATGGAGGTATGGCAGCTTCTCTGGCTGCTGGGCCTCTTCCCAGTCGGCGATGAAGTCCGCTAGGGCCTGCGACTTGATCGCTTTTCGCGGCTCGTATTTGATGTTGTGGACGCCGATCTCGACGGCCCACTTGGCGACCCGCCCGGTCGCCTCGCGGTTGCGGATGATGTCTTGCAGTGGTGCTGAGGAAACGACCGTGATCGGGTGCTCCTGGAAGTAGTGCGGCAGGCGTCGCTGAGCTCTGAAGACCGCGTATACCAGCTTTTGGTACTGCGGGTACCGCTGGCGCGACTCGGTAAGGACCTCGCTGATGTAGTACACCGGTCGCTGTGCTGGGCGCTCCTTTCCTTCCTCTGGTCGCTCGATGACCATCACGGCGCTGACGACGCGCTCGGAAGCCACGACATAAACCAGCATGGGTTCTTTGTCGGCGGGTGCGGCGAGTAGCACCTTCTTGAGGTCGCGGAGCGCATCATCCGCCTCCTTGTCCCACTGGAAGGTGGGGTTCTTGCGCATCAGGCGGTATAGGGGCATCGCCTTTTCGCCCAGGCGGGGGATGAAGCGACTGAGAGCCGCTACTCGCCCGGCCAGTTTCTGGACATCGCGCAGGCACTCGGGTTTGCCGAGCCGGGCGATCGTGTCGATCTTCGTGGGGTTCGCCTTGATCCCTCGCTTGGAGACGACGTACCCCAGTAGTTGTCCTACTGGTACACCAAAGGTGCATTTGCCTGGGTTAAGCTTTATCTTGTATTTTCGCAGGTTGGCGAATGTTTCCGCCAGGTCGGCGAGTAGGTCACCCTGACGAGCGGACTTTACGACCACGTCGTCGATGTAGACGTGGATGTTGCGGCCAATTTGGCTCGCGAGGCACTCTTGCATGCATCGCTGGTAGGTCGCCCCGGCGTTCTTGAGACCGAAGGTCATGTCGGTGTAGCAGAAGGCTCCGAATGGCGTGATGAACGCCGTCTTCTCCTCGTCCTCGACTGCCATTTTGATCTGATTGTACCCGGAGTAGGCGTCGAGGAAACATAGCGACTCCGAGCCCGCAGTGGAATCGATTATTTGGTCGATCCGCGGGAGGACGAACTGCTCCTTTGGGCAGGCGCTGTTCAAGTTTGTGTAGTCGATACACATCCTCCAGGTCCCGTTCTTCTTCTCGACCAGGACTGGGTTTGCCAGCCACTTGGAGTATTTGATTGGCCGGATGAAGCCTGCAGCGAGTAGACGCTGCACCTCCTCGGCGATTGCTCGGCGGCGCTCTTCATTGAAGGGCCGCATCGACTGTTTGACGGGTCGCACTTTGGGGTCGGCGTTTAGCTTGTGCTCAGCGAGCTCCCTAGGGACACCAGGCATGTCAGAGGGCTTCCATGCGAAGATGTCCCTGTTCTCACGGAGGAACTCGATGAGCGCACCTTCCTATGCTGGGCTCATGCCCGTCCCGATCATCACCGTCTGGCTGGAGTCGCCTGGGACCAGCTCGATGGTGCGGGTGTGCGTTGTCGCCTCGAAGGTTGAGGTGTTTGCGCCCTCCGAGTTGGGCTTCTTGAGTATGGTGGGGTCGTCGTTGTTGACCCCGCTCGCGTACTTGGGGAGCTCATCGGCGTGGTTGGTCTCCGCCGCGATGACGGCGTCAGCGAGTTCGGCTCCTTTGGCCTCGCACTCGGCGGCCATGTCGGGGTCGCCGTTGATGGTGATGACGCCGCACGGCCCGGGGAGCTTCATCGCGTTGTACGCGTAGTGGGGCGCTGTCATGAACTTGGCGAACGCCTGGCGCCCCAGGACGCAGTGGTATGGGCTGTCGAAGGGCACGAGCTCGAAGACGATCCGCTCGGTGCGGAAGTTTGCTGGTGTGCCGAAGGTGACTTGCAGCGTGACCTTACCGACCGGGTACGCCTTCCGACCGGGGACGATGCCATGGAATGTGGTGTGGATTGTCTCGATCATCGATTGCGGGAGCCGCAGCCGCCTGAAGGTGTCCAGGTACAGGATGTTGATGGAGCTGCCACCGTCCATTAATGTCTTGGGGAGCCAGTAGTCGCCGACCTTAGGCTTGACCACCAGGGCGACTCGACCTGGGTACTCGATGCGTGGCGAGTGGTCTTGGCGGCTCCAGGTGATGGGCTGCTCCGACCAGTTGAGGAACTGGGGAACGTCCACCTGGGCCACCGCGTTGATGGCGACGGCGCGGGCGATGAACTTCTTCTCGCGCTTCGTGTTAAAGCCTGTGAAGGTATGGAGCGAGCCGGCCACTTTGCCGAATTTTCTGCCGTTTGGCGGGTCGTTGTCGGGGTCCTCCCGTGCTCGCCGTGCCTTCTCGATCTCCCTGAGGGTGTGGCAGTCGGCGGTTGTGTGCGTTGCGGGCTTCCCTTCCCTGCTATGAAACGCACACGGTTGGTTAAGGAGGTCCGCGGGGTCGAACCTTGGCTTAGCCTTGTAGTTGCCGCCGTCGTGGCGTTGTGCTCCGTCGCGGCGGAAGCTCTTGGGCTCGCGTTGTGCGTGCCCGGCGTTGGCGACGAAGTCGACTCGCCCGTCACTGTGGCGCTTGCCGGTGAGGCGAGTGTTGCTGTAGCGTAGGTCGGACCGTCGTCCGCCGTCGTTGCCGCTCGTGCGGCGTTGACCTCCTGACTCGTCGTCAGTTTCCTGGTTTGGATCTTCCTCCGTGTACCGTTTGGCGATCTCGAGGAGGTCCGGGATGTTGTCGAGTGTGCGAGAGTGTCGCTTGAGCTTGGCGACCAGGGGCTCGTAGCGGCACGAGGTCTTGAAGCAGTGGATAGCGGTGTCCGGGTGGATGCCGACCGCGTTGTACCAGAGTTCTTGCCACCGTTTGACCCAGTTGCGGGTCGACTCGCGGGGTCCCTGGACGCATCGCTCCAGGTCCTCGATGGTGGTGGCGCGGGTGTAGGAGCACTCGAAGTGCCTGACGAAGGCGTCGCGCATCTCCTCCCAGGAGTCGATACTGTCCTGGGGGAGGGTGTTGATCCACTGCCTGCACGTCCCCTCCATCATCAGGGGGAGGTAACGGGCGGCTAGCAGGTCGGTGTGGCCTGCGATCCCCATCGCCATGAGGTATGTATCGAGCCAAACGGCGGGGTCGTATGAGGGGTCGTACTTTTCTATCTCCTTCGGCGCCTTGAAGTTTGGCGGGTACTTCTCGCCTCGGATCATTGGTCCGAAGCACTTGGGGCCGAGTCGACTGAGCGACCCCATGGGCTCGCCGTCACGGCGATTGGTCAGGGTGTGTCGCAGGTCATCGGGCTGGCGTGCGCGCCAGCTTTGGTTGTTGATGATGTGAGTGCGGGCGTCGATGGGTTGACCGTTGGCGGCGACAAAGTTGGTCGCTGGCCTGGGGTCGTTGGTGGAGAGTGCCGCGTTCGCGGGTCGGTGTTGGAGCTGCAGTGGCTCCGGTGGCGGGCAGTTGAGGGTGTTTGCCGCCATTGGGCGGCCGCTTGAGGCTGCTCTGCTTCCCGAAGAACGCGAGTATACTCGACCCTGCGAGTCGGCGCCCGCGTTTTGCTGCTCGACGGCCTTTGCGAGCAGGGCCCTGACGTACTGGATTTGTAGGGCGCCGTCGCCCGTGGCCGTGATGTTGTCGGCTGCTGCTCGGCCTGCCACGAGGTTGTCCATCGGGGTGGAGAATAGTGGGAGGCCGTTTGCGTCTCGCTCCCGTGAGGAGACTACTGTCCGCGGCTGGTCCCTGGGAGGTGTGCGGTTGGGTGGAGGTGGGGCGCCCATCGCCATCGACCCTGGCGGGGGTCGGGCGCTTCCTCCTGGTGGCATGTTCTTGCAGATCGCGCGCTCGGCCACGCGGGCCGGGTCATTTTCGTCGTCGAAGTTCAGGGCGTGCCCCTGAACGGTGGGGTTCAGGCGCGACCTGATCCGCTGCTGATGGTAGCGCGATAGTTCCTGCGCCGTCACCTGCTCGAGGCAAAAAATTTCGTGCTCGGCTTGTTCCTTGCGCATCGCCTCCGCCAGTTTCAGGTAGAGTTCCTCGACCTCCGTCGTCGTGGCATTAGGAGGAATTGGGGTGGAGAAGGGGTCCTCCGGCGGCTCGGTGCCGGTTGCCATGTAGGTCGCGGCGTGGCGACCGGTTCCGTCGCGGAGGTCGGCGGAGTTTTCCGATCCGGAATCTAATTCGAAGATCCCGAGGATGGAGGGGTCCTCGAAGTCTCCCATGTTGGAGACCTGGGTGATGGAGCCCGCGGGTGAAGCCGCGGTGATGGACCCGGCGAGTGACGCCGGGGTCGCCGAGTCGGCGTCGTCGTTGAGGGCCGCGTCTTCTGCGGCCGCTGAGTTTTCGGCCACGTCGCTGTGGGCCGAGTTGTACTCGGAGGCGAGGCGATGGATCGTGCGGATCTGGCTCTCGGAGAGCCGATCGCGTGGCTGCGACTCACGGATGCGAGCCGAGTCCTCCGAGACGATGACGTCGGTGAGGCCGACGAAGAGGCTGATCGTGCCGACCGGCAGGATCACGCTGTGCGTGACGGGTCGCGCCGCCGGGACGTAGATGCTCGGCAAGATTTGGAGCATCTCGCCGATCGCTATCATGCGGCCGATGGCGACCGTCTCGTTGATGGGCAGATTGGATCTCGCCGCAGAACACCGGCCAGACCGGCCAGGCCCCACGGTGGGCGCCACTGTCGTGGGAATGGTCACGGCAGATGCTGCAATCGGCAGCGAGTAGTAGAACGAGGGGCAAGGGCGGCCAGCCATCTGCGGTGCGAGATGAGGGCGGAGACTTAGGGTTTTACCCAGGTTCGGCCCCCCGGAGGGTAAAGACCTACTCCTGCTAGATTGTATTATGAAGGTGGTACAATGGGCGAGCTCGGCGGCTAGGCGGCGAGTCGCTTGGGTGTATGATGGAACGTATCTCTACACGCCCTGCAGGGAGGTTTATATAGGCTCACCTCCCCTAGGGTTTACATATCTCAACCGAATCAGTTAAGGCTTCGGTACTCGTTTAACCTAATCCGACTGGGCCTATCCACTCGCCTGGGCCTTCAGCTTCCAGTCGCTTGGATCCACGCCGGGCCTTGATCCAGTCGCCGTCCTGCAGGCCCACTCGCCAGGTCTTGGGCCAGTCGGAAACGTCCTGCTGGGTATACCCCGGTAGGCGCATCCCCATCATGTGGGAGCCATATGAATTTCCAGATTCCTCTATTGGTTATTGTTCGGAGAAGTGTCTCGATCATGTCCGCATAATTCACGAACCGTAGGGAGACACACTTAAGGATTCGACATTGTTGAGTAGTTATGGAATGATGAGTAAGAGACCGAATGTTGTTCGGAGTCTTGGATGGGATCCGGGATATCACTAGGAGACCCGGAATGGTCCGGAGAATAAGATTCATATAAGGAAAGTCCTGTTTCGGGGTTGGAGAATGGTTCCGGTGTTTTCATCGGGAATGTTCTAGAAGGTTCCGGAATGTCCGGCACTCCGGAGGGGAAGCGTACATGAATGTGTCATAACAAGTTGGAACGGTTGTATCATGTACTAGGTGTCATCGCTGAGCAAAATAAAGGGATAAATCAAATCCTAGTTTGAAAAGTCAAACGCCAATTTGAAAAGTCAAACGGCTATTTTGCTTGGTGGAGGGAGAGTAGGAAACCTACTTGGGGAGGAAGTCCCTCTCCCTCCACCGCCGGCCAAGGAGGCCGAGTTGGGGAGGGACTCCCCTCCCCTTCGCCGCACCCTCCCACCTATATAAGGAGGGGGAGGTCTGCCCCTCCTAGACCTACACCTCTCTCCTCTAAACCTAAACCCTAGCCGCCGGCCTCCACCATTGTCGTCGCCGCCTCCTAGGGTTTGCCAAGTCGCCGAGTTGGGGCTCTCCTCTTGCCCTAGCCGCCGGCCTTGCTCCCTCTCCTTGGTGTGTCTAAACCCTAGATCACCGAGGCTCTCTCATAGTCCACAATACTCGCTCCGGCTTAAGGCGAAGCCCTGCGAGATCTCCCCTCTACTTCCGGTACCACGTCGTCGTGCTGCCGGAATCGTGAGGAGAGTGCTACAACCTCCGCTGCCTGCTGTAACAAGGGAGAGGAAGGTCTTCATAGAGTACCGAACGTGTGACCGACTACGGAAGCGCTGCCGGAACGCAGCGCCGGAAGGATCGTCTACGCGATCTTGAGATCGGGAAGAGTACGACTACATCACCCACGAGAATCCGCTCTCGTTAAACACTTTGGAATCTTCGAGGGTGAGTTATTCTATCGACTCGTTGCTACAATCTAGTAGATAGATCTTGGCTTGTTTGTTTGTATGCGATAGAATTTTTTTTGTTTTCCATGCTACAAACCCCTACAATAAAAGGGAAGCTTGTAAGTCCATAGAGTTATGTATATGTGTTAGAGAAACGCCTGGGTGGCTAGCCTAAGCCATGCGTAATCATGGTGGAAACTTGCAGCATAACCATAGTGAGCAATATGTGAAGCATCCTCGATAAAAATCTATTCAAATAGCAAATAAAAAGATCATTGAGATGCTCATTGTCTGTTGCCTTGTCATTTTGATATGGGATAGCTCCTATGTCATGGGGAAAGGGGTACCCCGTTGGCGGTTCTCTATGATACACATATACTTACAATGACAAGAACTTACTTGGGACTAAAGTTGAGTAGCATGAGGAACGACCCTCATACTCAAGGGACATGAGACTTTCGACCTATGATTTGTCAAGCATATACTCCATATTTATCTCACTTTAACCTTAATCACTTCAAGATGCTTATGATAGGGGCAATGAGAGCTCAAGGCTAGTAAGTACCATAATCTTTTGGAAGCTCTTTATGAAACTTGAAATCCCTTCTTCCCTCTGCGAAGGGTCTATCCTTTACTTTTTAGTTGATTCAGTAAACCCATTCGTTTCTATATCCAGCAAGCATTTGAGTTGTTGTGATTCAATCATTCATATAATGATTTATTCAATCTTGTTTCTTATGTTCCTTATTTTGCACATTGCTCTTTTCTAAATGAATACTATTGTGGAAGCTATCTTTGTAAAAATCCCTTTATGTTTAAACAAGAGATTCCTGCTTTATAAACTCCATTATAAAAGCTTTGCTTGAAAATTAAGTATGATTTGTCAACTGTTCTCTGACCAAGAACAAAGTTTGCCATTACCAATTATGATTTACTTTGTGTATCTTTATTGTGACTCCCATACTCGTTGCAAGTTAAGTTATATAATGGTGAGTTGTTTTCTATTATGATTTGTGTATCAATGAATGTGATGCTTCTTGTTTGTATTCTTTTTATCGACACTTCACTCCATAAACATGAGGTCATGTTTACTGATTTCAGTCTTTGCTTGGGGACAAGAGAGGTCTAAGCTTGGGGGGGGGGGGGGTTGATACGTCCATTTTGCATCACTATTTTATACCATATTTTAATATTATTCATTGATATATTTCATATTAAGAAGGGATACTTATATTATTCCACCTATTTTGCATGTTGGATGACTTTTGGAGGATGAACTGCTAGAGTCAGGATTCTGATGGAAAAGCGGTGTCTAGATGCAATATTCGCGAAGATCGGAAAATTCCAGAAATTATACAGAAGTTCTTATTTTTCCAGAAGACGAAGGATGCTAGAAGGAGAGGCGGAGATGGGCCACAGGGGGCCCACACCACCCACTGGCGTGGGCCCACCCTAGGTCGCCCACCAGGTGCTGTGGCCACCCTGGCCCACCTCTGGCTTCGCCCTTTTGCCTATATCTTCTCCTTGAGACCCTAAGACGAGGGGGAGCAACCATAGAAAGATTCCGCCGCCTCTGCGGGGCGGAAACTACAGAGAGAGAAAGAGCTCTTTGGCAGGCAGATTTCTGTCGGGGAAATTCCTTCCCGGAGAGGGGAGATCGTCGCCATCAACACCGTCATCAAGCTAGACTTCATCGGGGTCATCATCATCACCACCAGCTCTACTAGCACCATCATCACCACTCCATCCCGCTGTAACAATTGGGTTGAATCTTGCATAGTTCTTAGGAGAAACTTTCTCAGTGTTGATTACTTTTGTAGTTTATGCTATTGAGTGGAACCATTGAATTATTGTTTATGTTCAGATTGTTACTTATCATTATATCATCTCTGATCTTGATCTTGACCCATATGATGTCTCGTGAGTAGTTCTTTTAGTTCTTGAGGACATGGGAGAAGTCATGTTGTTAGTAGTGGAATTGTGTTGAGAAATATTCAATGGTTTGATATTTAAGTTGTGGTGCTATTATTCTAGTGGTGTCATGTGAACGTTGACTACATGATACTTCACCATTTATGGGCCTAGGGGAATACATTGTGTATTTGGCTACTAATTATGGGTTGATAGCAACAGAAACCAAAACCCCTGTTGGGAAACCTTTGCACAAGGGAGTGTAGGATCTCAGAGTTTAATGATGTGGTTAGGTTTTTATCTTAATTAGTTTCTTGTAGTTACGGATGCTTGCAAGGGGGATTAATCACAAGTATGTATTAGTCCAAGTAAGGTTGGTACATTAGCATAGGTTCACCCACACAACACTTATCCAACTAAAGAAGATTAATCAACTATATAAAGCGAAAGCACTTGACAGTATTCCCATGTGTCCTCGAGAACGTTTGGTCCTCATAAGTAATACAACCGGCTTGTCCTTTGCTGAAGAAAGGATTGGGCCACTTGTTGTAATTATCATTATTGTCTTTTTTTACTTGCACTTTATTTATCTGCATTATCAAAAACCCCTAAAGATCCGTTTGCTAAATATTTATAGAGAATTCCTGATCCAAACCACTAGTCAACACCTTCTGCTCCTCGTTGGGATCGACACTCCTATTTATCGAAAGTACTATGATACACCCGCTATACTTGTGGGTCATTTGGGGCCTCCATGTTCTGCCGCCCACAGAGCACCATCTCCCAATGCCTCAAACCCCACGTATTTGGGTGTATACACAATGACCCCGACGATCCCTCTACTCACCGCTCACTCGACTGTGTCCTGCATCGCATCATCCTGAGAGCACCAAGCTCTCCTTGCTCCATGACGTCCTCGCATCCAAGTCCTCCCCGCTCTAGCCTTGTCCTCGCATCCAAGTCCCCAAAGACCATGACCGCTTCCTTAGTCGCATCCAGTGCCGGCTACTTTTAGTCCACGATGGCCTTTGTCCATGATAACCGCTTCATTAGTCACATCCAGTGTTGTCCTCTGGTTTGAGGTCCGCCCTATCTAGATGATGCATATAGTTCCACACGGAGGTGGGTATGCCTCGGGTTTGTAGGTGGGTACAACGAGTTGTTGCACAGGCTGGCCACGGCCTGAGGTGATCCATGCGGCGGCGGTGGTGGTGCCCCGGTTGCTACTGCTCCTAGCACTTCTTGGTCGATGGCAGTTTGGTTCACTCCTAGCATAGGATTCCTACAGCTTCTTAAAGTGGCGACAGTCCTTCAGGAGATGGCTCGATTTCTTATTGTCATCGTTGCCATGTAAAAGTGGACATTATAGGGATCCAAGAGCAAATAGAGAGGTGATGGCGCAACATTTTGGGTATGGCATGGTTGGCACTAGCGGTCTTTCTTGCGGTTGCTTTCCCCGCTATGGTAGTTGATACTACGGTACCAAATGTTGCGGTAACCGCCGCCGTGGTTCTCATCGCCGTGTATGTCAACGAAACTGGCCTGATTTTCTCAATTTCGTTGGCTTCCTTGTAGCCGCGGTCCTTGCGCTTCCTCCTGCGACCGCTGTTAGCGATTGCGTCTTCCCCCCGAATCTTTCGGGTACCTCGCATTCACATCGTCATCGTCGAACGAACAAGCACGATTTTTGTGTAGGGAGTCTGATGGCAAAAACTCCATGTATACCAACTCATTCCGACTCCGAGTGGAAAGTGTTGTAGCAAGCGTCTTTTCCTCACGTTGTTAACTCGAGGGTTTATATCGAACTCTTGAGGAATTGGCTTAGAGTACATTTTGCTTCTTTTCTTCAAGAAACCTACAAAACAAAGTCTTTGCCTTGTGTCCCTAACTCTACCATGTGGTTGTTGACGAGGTTTGATCTCATCAATGCCCATTGTTATGGACTTGGGTTTTGGAGAAGATGGGGATGCTGGAGATCATGGAACGGTTAGCAAACAAGCAACACGGGGACACAAAGGTTTACCCAGGTTCAGGCCCCCGGAGGGAAAACCCTACTCCTGCTTGTCTGCTCTTGATTACGGCGGAACCAAAGGTTACAAGGGTGCGCAGATGTAATCTGGCGTGGAGGTGTGTATGCGAAAGCATGAGTCAAGAGATCTAGGTCGTGCCCTCCTGGCCTTTATATAGACTTAGGCAGGTCCCGGGCATAGACCTAGTCGGTTACAGGTTCTAGGGTTTTACCCCTTTGAATTTCCTATCTACTCTAGTCTTGCTCTCCAAGGATCCGAAGGCGTCATGGGCCTGGGCCACCCTAAGGTCTTCATGGGCCGGCGTGCATCCGCCATGGGCCTTCCTTGGGCTGGACCAGGTATGCTGAGATCACGTACCCGTAGGGTATAACCATGTCAGTAGCCCCCGAGTGATCAGTCGAACCGTAGATTCGGCTAAGGACTCTTCAATTCTTCGAGTGCAACTATGTATTAACGGTATGTGTATAGGGATTGTTGATGCGTGTGCCTGACTCACCCGACGGATCAGGGTCAGTTAACTGTCTTAGGACGAAACAACACGATCTTCCTCAGGTTCGAGTCCCTCAACTCGAAACTGGAACATATGCTGGCGTAATTCGACTCAGGCCGCGGAGGACTTACAGGAGTGGAATTCCAGTGAATTTAATTGATGTACCCAACGCGTCCGTCGGGATTTTTCATCGCACCTGTTAGCACGGGTTTTTACTAGCAGAGCGCAGTCGTGTGCGTTGCCAGGCCATCAGATGATATCTGTAGGCCTTATCTTTGTGTCGCAGACACAACATCCGAATGTTTGTCACCGCGGAGGTGTTTCGGGTGGCCGAGGAGATCGTTGTTCACTCAGCGTTTCGTTGGGGCAGAGTCGCCGAAAAGTTTTTGCATGCTGATCCGAAGGATCGCAGTCAAAGATTTCATAGGGTGCGCGACCAGCGCTCCCTATGGGAGTAGCCCCCGAGTGTCTGTTCGAGTCGTAGACTCGAGCGGAGACTTTAGCTCAAACATTCAGTTGTTAAGTCCGTAGGACAAAAAAAAATTCGGATGCTTAAATCCATCCTCCCTATGGGAATAGCCCCCGAGTCCGTAGTGGAGCCGTAGACTCGTCGTAGGACTCGAAGAGACAGATCATTTTTATTCATCTTTCGGGTGGACGGCCAGCCCTCCTAATGGGAGTAGCCCCCGAGTATTTAGTCGAATCGTAGATTCGAGTGAGTACTCTTAGCTTTGAAGCCAAAGAAATTGTAGTTGTTGCTAGTATAGCTTTTGATGACATCAGTGCTGACGATCAATGACCTCAAGCGTCTGCTGCGCCAGAGATGACTTGACTAGACGAGCGTGGGTCCCACTTGCTGACCGTGAATTGACCGGTCACGCGCGGCGTGTAAATAATTATGGCGTCTCCTCGATTTCCGCGCGTAGTGGACGGCGTGGTAACGACGGTTCGTTGTGATGCTGACACGTGTATGGCCAGATCTGCCGTTGGCGTTAGGTCTTCTGGATGGACGATTGCCGTGCATCGTCTTCGCCGTTATAATCATTGGGGAAAGCTGCAGTTTGTTTTCACCGCATCTACTCTTGTTTTCACTGCCTCCTTGTGCTCTAGCAGTTCTTGCTGCGCACTGGAATTTCCTTCCACATTTCCCTCTTCCCTTCTACGCTCTCAGCGCCGGCGCCACCGTAGCGCGATGGGGAAACCGAAGAAGTCATCCTCTGCTGTTGGTACCAGCGCCGCCGGAGGAAAGAAAAGCACCACTGCTACGCGCGTCACCGACGGTGGTTGGCGGCGATCAGAGACGCGGGAGAGTGACCTCCGCAAACTTCGTGAGCGGGGCTTGATCCCGCAGGATAGGGAGGCCGTCAGACTCCCCGGCAACGAGGTAATCCCCTGTCCCCCCGCTGGGTATCGGGTTATGTTTCTTGCCTTCGTTATTCGTGGGTTTTCCTTTCCAGTCCACAACTTCCTTCGTGGGCTGCTCTTTCTCTATGGCATCCAGATGCATCATCTTTCGCCCAATTCTCTTCTTCACATTGCTTGTTTCATCACTTTCTGCGAGTGCTGGCTCGGCATTGAGCCGCACTTTGGCCTCTTCCGGAAACTTTATTCCGTGAAGAGGCAGTCTGGTTCGGATGGTGTTTATCCCATTGGGGGTTGCATCATCTCCCTCAGGCCCAATCTGCTTTTCTTTTCCTTTTCCACGTCCGAATCTGTCCAGTACTGGCGGAGGCGATGGTTTTATATCCGTGACTCCGTAGTGCCTGGGCAAGATTTTGGTCTTGTTCCTTTTGACCCCTCCCAAAATATTGAGCCAAAAAGGTCTTGGAGAAACAAGATCTTGGATGGTGAGGAGGCGGAGATAGAGGCGCTGTATCGCCGGGTGGAGGATCTCCAGTTGATTCCGGAGAAGGAAGTTAATGGTGTGGATATCATCCGCACCTTCCTCGAGCGTCAGGTGCAGCCACTCCAGGCTAGGGTGCACCCATTGTTCCTTTATGCTGGACGGCGTGATCCGACGAGGGTGTCGACTGAGAAAATATCCGTGGGGGATCTTGACAGGGCCCTTCGCTCGCTGCTGAAGTTCAAGGCCGGAGAGAAAATCCCGGGGAAGTCGCCGACTCCGCCGTTTTCTTCGACGTTGGCTGTTCCACAGATGTAGATTCGTGCGCGTAGCGCTTTTCGTCGACTGCGTATTTATTTTCCTTTGTTTGCTAACAAGGTCCCTTCTTTTTTACAGAGCTTCAAGGTGCCGGGCATGGTGCCTCCATTGCCCGAATTATTTCCGGATCCGGATAATGACGTGGTGGATTTCGTGTCCGAACTGCCTTCGGCACGATCGCCAGCTGAGGAGGCCAGCGAATCGAGCGAGGACCACACGCGCAAACGATCGCGGAGCTCCAGCGAGTCTTCGGATGCTTTGACTCCTCCGACTCCTAGGAACCCTTTGTGCCTTGAGCATCATAGTGACGGTCATGGAGGCTCTTCCTCTCCCATTCCTGCCATTCCTGTGCGGGCTGTAGCGCTGCACCCGCCAGCGAAGCGGAAGAAGGAAGAAAAGAAGGAAGAGAAGAAAGAAGAGAAGAAGGGGGAGAAGAGAGCCCGAAGGACTCCTCCTGTCTTAGACTTGAGCTCACTGGAATCGTAAGTTTCTTTTGCACTGCTGTCTTTTTGCTGTTGACTTTTTGTGCTTGTGCTAATTTTTCGTGTGCAGGCATTCCTCCCACGACTCCTTCAGCGATGGTGCTCGAGAGATGATGGGAGAGTCGAAGGTTGCGTCTCCTCCTCCTTAGACGGTGGCAACTTTGGGGGGTGCTGCTCCGAACCCTCCTCTACAGGAGGTGTAGGTGGTTGCGCCTCAGAATTTCGCCAGCGGGCCTTCGGCATCACCGTTGGATCATGTAAGTCGTCTATCACGGGGGGAGCCCCCGAGCGTGTGTAAAATAGTTCTATTATTTTGTTCTTTGAGTCTCGGGGGGAGCCCCCGAGTGTTTTCGTGTGAGTCTTTTTCTTCTGCTTTCTTCTATTGGGCGTAGCCCCCGAGTCCTTTTTCTGAATGGTGGTTCTTCTTCCTGCAGCCTTTTGTGCAGGAAGCCAAGCGACTGGTGCAGGAGAGCCTGGTGCTGGAGGCCAACCTCCAACAGCTTCAAGGTACCTAGGTGCTTTTGGTGCTTCTTTCATTTATTCCTGTCCTGTTTTCTGACGTTTGCTTGGTTTGAATGCAGAGGAGAATAATACTTCTCTCCGTGAGATCGACGCTCTCAAGAAGAGCCTTGGTCAATCGGAGAAGAAGGCCGAGGCCGCCGTCGGTGCGAAAGAGCGCCTTGAGCTGGAGCTGGCTGAAGCAGCCAAAGCTAAAGAGCGTCTGCAGCGGGAGGCCACGGACCGCGAGGAGCAGCTTGCCACTGCTGCGACTACGCGTGAAAGAGAGGTGGCGGGCAAGCTCATGGCTGCTGCCAAGGCTGTTTCGGGTGAGTACCTTATTTTTGCTCCTTTATTTTTGTTTTCTTGTCTTTCTTCTGTGTTACTTTCTTCATTCCTTCTCTTTTTGTCTCAGATGCCGCAGGCATCGAGTTTGACCGCGGCGCTCTGGAGCACGGGAATGCTCTAGATGATGCTACTGCAGCGGTCGAAGATCGCTGCAGCACCATCGTCAACTCCCTTGCCAAGGCGAAGGAGGTCCTTGGCCGCTTCTACAAGGAGCTTGTCCCTAAGGGCGCAACCCTTGACGATGTTGATGCCCTGGCGGAGGCTTTGTCAGCCGAAGCGCCTGCGGCGTACAAGCGCAAGCAGAAGGGCATCGGCGCGTCCATCGGGCTGGCGATGGCCTTGGCGGCTGGAGCGGAGCTGGATTTTCCCCAGATCACCTCTCGGATGCCGACGACCACGGACGGATCCGAGGTAGCTTTTGCTACCTACTCTGCTGGCTGCAAGCGATATGGGCCGAAGCTCATTGATCTGCTGTCCGAGTATGCGCTGCGGCAACAGGGGGAGGCCAAGGTGAGGCAGTCCGGATCTGAGGCTACTCAGGGTGCCGCATCTTAGGCGTTGTAGCTGTAGGATAGTTTGTAGTCTTCTTTTGTTGTAACTATGTTGACGAACGAAATCATTGTGCCACGTAGTGGCTTTTATATGCTTCATGAATTTTGCTGAGTTGTGCTCTTCTCTGTTTGAATGTTTATGTCCTTTGCTTTTCTGCTGTTCTAGGTTCCTTCGGGTGCTGACCCCGTTGACACCTCGCCTGCAGCGCAACTGCGGCCGTCTTTGGATGATTCTTCACAACTCGCTTTTCTTCGAGACCGTGTTCGTAGTCTTGAGAGGGAGTTGCTTGGGGTGCGTGGTCACGCCGATGTTTGGAAGTCCAAGGCGGATCGCGGTGCAGCCAGAGAGGAGTACTTGATGGCGGAACTGCTTCGGCTGTCTGAGCAGCTTCAATGTAAGTTGCTCTTTGTTTCAAGATGCGGCTCAGTTCTTCGGATGCTCCTGCTGGCCTTGCTTCTTATGTTGTGCAATTGTCGCAGGTGCCAACATTGCTCCCAGGGAGGAGAAAGAGCGTGTCGCTGTTCAGGTCAATTGCTTGACTCAATAAGACATGGAGGCTGACGGCTTCTTCTGGATGGATCGTGACCGTGCCATGGCTCTGGCGACGGTGCAGGATCGTGTGCACCAGGTTTCGCGGGTGCTTCGTCAGGTGCAAACGTCGCTTGCCTCGGTGTTGCATGTCATGTTTCCATTGGATGCCGTGCCAACAAGCCTTGCGGGTCTTCTGTCGAAGTTTCGGAGCGTGAATAATGTCAAGGAGCTGGTGCGGCAAAAGCTCATCGCAGGAGTGAAGGCTGCTTTGTCCCTTGTGAGGCTGCACCGGCCTGATGTAGATTTGTTTGTTGTGGCGGCTGGGCCACCTCCTCGGCCGGATGGTGATGAGTGGGACATGCGTCGACATTATGCGGCTGTGAGGCAGTATGCCGAACAGGTCGTAGATTTGTTTGAGCAGCGTGCTCAAGTTATTCTTCAGAATAGGTAGTCCCTGTAAAAGAGAGAGATGTAAAATTTGTATATTTCGACTGGGCGTGTTGTGCCCTTTGTTATAAAGGTTTGTTTGTTGTAAGCACGTAGTGCTTTGTTTGAGTACGTGTCCTTTTTGTTGGTCTAACGTTCTCAGCTACTCAGGTGTACACGTGTGATCCTCAATCGATGAAATCGTGAGGTGGGGGGAGCCCCCGAGTTCGTTTGTAGCATAAAGTAAAGTTGCAAACAGCGAAACGAAATTTTTAGGGCAGAACACTTAGCTTTATTTATATCGTAATGGAGGAAGTACATTGTTTGGCTGAATAGCCTTGGCTGAAAAGCCTTATTGGAAGTAAAGGGGTAGGTAGCTATGGGTAGAATCGCCGCAAGTGTGCGATGTTCCATGGGTTGGAGTATGCGACTCCAGACTCCACGTGCTTGAGGCGATAGGCGCCACCTGGGATGACTTCGGTGATAATGTAGGGTCCTTCCCATGGCGACTCGAATTTCTTCGGTCGCTCTTGCTTGAGTCGCAAGACGAGGTCTCCTTCGACGAAAGACCTGGGGCATAGCCGTCGGCTGTGGTAGTTGCGGAGACTCTGCTGGTACACCGCTGATCGAGCTGCTGCTACGTATCTTGCTTCGTCGAGTGTGTCGACGGCGTCTTCGAGTGCAGCCGTGGATTTGGCTTCGCTGTAAGCGACGACCCGTGGGGCCTGGTGGCGTACTTCGGCTGGTAGCACGGCTTCGGCTCCGTGCACCATCAAGAACGGTGTGTAGCCGGTGGAGCTGTTTGGCGTAGTACGCAAACTCCATAGGACGGATGGCAGTTCTTTCGTCCAGGCTCCAGCCTTTCGTTCGAGCGGGCTCATGAGGCGCTTCTTGATGCCTGCGCCGATTAGGCCGTTGGCCTTTTCGACCTGCCCGTTCGTTTGCGGGTGAGCCACTGAGGCGTATGTGATGTTGATCCCGAGGTCTTCGCAGAAGTCTTGGAATTCTTTGGAGATGAAGTTTGATCCATTGTCGGTGATGATGCTGTGCGGTACGCCGAACCTGTAGACAATGGACTCGAAGAACTTGACAGCGGTCCTTCCCTTTTGGTTGGTAACCGGCATGGCCTCGATCCATTTGGTGAATTTATCGACTGCGACCAGGAGGTAAACGTGCCCCCCTTTCGAGGACTTTGGCAGTTTGTCGATCATGTCGAGGCCCCATTGGGCAAAGGGCCAGGCTATAGGTATGGACTTGAGCTCTGACCCGGGTGCGTGCGGTTTGTCGGCGAACCGTTGGCACCCATTGCATCTTCGGACAATGTCCTTTGCGTCGCTCATGGCCGTTGGTGTTGGAGATATGCCCTAGAGGCAATAATAAATGTAGTTATTATTATATGTTTGTGTTTATGATAAATGTTTACATTCATGCTATAATAGTATTAACAAGGAAACATTAATACTTGTGTGATTTGTAAATTTAATTTGAAGTCCCTAGTATAGCCTCTATACATCACTAGCTTGTTGGTTGATAAATGATTGTGGTTTCCCTATCATGAACATTGAGATGTTATCAACAACAAGATCATATCGTTAGGAGAATGATATGATGGACATACTCCTATAGATAAGCGTAGCATAAAGATCAAGTCATTTCAATAGTTCAATTGCTATATGCTTTCTGATACATAGTAACCTCATTCCTTCGACCATGAGATCATGCATATCATCTTTGCCGGATGGATGCTTTGATGACATCAAACACCACACCGTAACAGGGTGGCTATAAAGGTGGCATTGAGTGTTCGGAAAGTATTGGTTGAGACACATGGATCAAGAGTGGGATTTGTCCATCCATATGACGGATAGATATACTCTGGGCCCTCTCGGTGGAATGTCATCCAATTAGCTTGCAAGCATGTGACTGGCTCACAAGGGATCACATATCACGGGAACGAGAAAAGAGTACTTATCAGTAACGAGGTTGAACTAGGTATGCAGAGATACCGACGATCATGACCTCGGATAAGTAAACTATCGTGAGACAAAGGGAAATTGGTATCGTATGTAAGTGGTTCATTCGATCGCAAAGTAATCGTAGAAATATGTGGGAGCCATATGAATTTCCAGATTCCTCTATTGGTTATTGTTCGGAGAAGTGTCTCGATCATGTCCGCATAATTCACGAACCGTAGGGAGACACACTTAAGGATTCGACGTTGTTTGAGTAGTTATGGTATTATGAGAAAGAGACCGAATGTTGTTCGGAGTCTCGAATGGGATCCGGGATATCACGAGGAGATCCGGAATGGTCCGGAGAATAAGATTCATATAAGGAAAGTCCCGTTTCGGAGTTGGGGAATGATTCCGGTGTTTTCATCGGGAATGTTCTAGAAGGTTCCGGAATGTCCGGCACTCCGGAGGGGAAGGGGTACATGAATGTGTCATTGCATGTTGGAATTATTGCATCATGTACTAAGTGTCATCGCTGTTCTAAATAAAGGATTAATTCAAATCCTAGTTTGAAAAGTCAAATAGCTAGTTTGAAAAGTCAAACGGCTAAAATTGGAAAGAGGAAAAGAGGAGGAAGTGGGAAACCGAGTTGGGGAGGGAATCCCTCCTCCAACCGGCGGCGCCCCCTCCAAGCCGAGTTGGGGAGGGACTCCCCTCCCTCCCCTTGGCCACCGGCCCCTCCACCTATATAAGGAGGGGCAGGGCTCCCTCCTCTAGACACACAAGTCCCTCACCTCAAACCCTAGAAGTTGCAGCCCTCCATAGCCGCCGCCACCCCTAGGGTTTTGCCCTAGCCGCCGACTTGGGGGTCCCCGGAACCCTAGCCGCCGGCTCTAGCATCCCCTCCTTGGTGTGTCTAAACCCTAGAACACCGAGGACTCTCTCATACTCCACCATACTCGCTTCGTCTTAAGGCGAAGCCCTGCGAGATCTCCCCTCTACTTTCGGTACCACGCCGTTGTGCTGCCGGAATCGCGAGGAGAGTGCTACAACCTCCGCTGCCTGCTGGAACAAGGGAGAGGAAGGTCTTCGTCGAGTACCGAACGTGTGACCGACTGCGGGAGCGCTGCCGGAACGCAGCGCCGGAAGGATCGTCTACGCGATCTTGAGATCGGGAAGAGTACGACTACATCACCCACGAGAATCCGCTCTCGTTAAACACTTTGGAATCTTCGAGGGTAAGTTATTCCATCGACTCGTTGCTACAATCTAGTAGATAGATCTTGGCTTGTTTGTTTGTATGCGATAGAAATTTTTTGTTTTCCATGCTACGAAACCCTACAGTTGGCCAGTAGAATCCAGCTCGTAGAGCTTTGGCGACAAGGGAGCGGCTGCCTGCATGATGGCCGCAGATGCCCTCGTGGATGTCTTGGAGGATGGCTTTCCCGTCACCGATGGTGACGCACCTTTGTAGTACACCCATAATACTGCGCTTGTACAGCTCGCCATTGATGATGGTGAAGGCTTTTGACCGACGAGATATGCGCCGGGCATCTGTCGGGCTGTCAGGCAGTTCTCCGTGTATCAAGAACTGGAGGTACGGTCGCGTCCAAGTTTCTTCGACTGCCATGACCTACATCAGGTTGACCATAGCGACCTCTGTGTCCAGTTTCTCGGGTCCTTCGTGTCCTTCGGGCAGCGTAGCCCCCGAGTGTTCTGCTTCTTCGGGTGATCCCTTGGGGAATTTTCGCTTGATGGATGGCACACAGATCTGTTCGAGGAACACACCTGGTGGCACCTTTGCGCAGGTGGAGCCGATGTTGGCGAGTCTGTCGGCTTCCTCGTTGCTTTCTCTTCCGACGTGCCGAAGCTCACAGCCGTCGAATTCTCCTTCGAGTGCATTGTAGAGCGCGCGATACACGATCATGTTTTCGGCATGTGCGTCGCACTCGTTCATCGTCTGCTGGACGACGAGGTTGGAGTCATCGTAGATGACCAGGCGCGTTGCGCCGCAGATCTTTGCCATCCTCATGTCGTGGATGAGGGCTTCGTATTCGGCCTCGTTGTTGGAGGCTCGGAATTTTATCCGGAGGACGTACTTCATCTGGTCGCCCTGCGGGGAGGTCAGTATGACCCCGGCTCCTGCTCCAGCTTCACGCTTGGAGCCGTCTAAGTGAATTGTCCATGACTGCGACATGTCTGGGGTGTCTGGCAGCTGCAGCTCCATCCAATGTACGAGGAAATCCGGGAGGACTTGAGATTTGATTGCGAGTCGCTTCTCGTAGATGATGTCCAGAGGTGACAGCTCAATGCCCCACAGGGCCACCCGTCCTGTGGCCTCAGGGTTATTCAGGATGCTGTTCAGGGGTGCCTCATTGACGACCATCACCTGGTGCTCCTGGAAGTAATGGATCAGCCGTCGAGCCGTCATGAACACGCCATAGGCGAGTTTCTGGTAGTGAGGGTATCGCTGCTTTGTTGGCGTCAGTACCTCGCTGAGGTAGTAGATTGGGTGTTGGACCCCGTGGGTCTTTCCTTCTTCGGGTCGTTCGACCACTAGCACGGTGCTGACCACCTGGTGTGTGGCTGCTATGTACAGCAGCAGAGGCTCGCGCTCCTTTGGCGTGACTAGGACGGGCGAGGTGGAGAGTAGCCGTTTGAGGCTTTCGAATGCATCGTCGGCTTCAGGCGTCCACTCGAATTTATCTGCCTTGCGTAGCAGCTGGTAGAATGGCAGGGCCTTCTCGCCCATGCGGCTGATGAATCTGCTTAACGCCGCTATTCGTCCTGCGAGCTGCTGGACACCCTTGAGGTTTTTCGGCTTCTCCATTGCCATGATGGCTCTGATTTTCTTCGGGTTCGCCTCGATCCCTCGCTGAGAGAAGAAGTACCCAAGCAGCTGACCCGATGGGACGCCGAAGGCGCACTTTTCGGGGTTAAGTTTGATCCTGTAGCGGTCGAGGTTGTCGAACGTCTCACGGAGATCGTCGATAAGTGTCCTCGCCTCCCTGGTTTTTATGACTATGTCGTCGACATAGACTTGAACGTTGCGACCGATCTTTGTGTCTTCTTCTTCCTAGAATCTCGGGGCAAGATTCCTGTTTAGTGGGGGAGAGTTGTAGCATCCCATTTGTCTAACAACTGTAATGCTACTTGATCTAGTAATAAAATGGCTACCTCCTACATATAATTGTTGCCTCATCATGTTATCATGCTCGTGTCATCATGCTACCTTGCATTTGAGCATCATACAAAACCCTTTTTGTGTTGGTTCTTATCCCATATGCATTATTAATTGTATTTGCCTCTTGATATTGTATTTGGTTCTTGATATATTGTTAAATGCCCAAGTTGAGTTGGGGGCATATCTTTTATTGACTCCACCACCCTTTCTTTCACCACTTTATAATTCCACCATCCAATTAATATGAGCTTGCATTTTATTTGAGTTACTCTAGCTCATGTGGGTTGGGTGGATCTCTCTCAAATTCTTTTGCTTGGCCTTACTCCACTTTGGAGGATGCAAATAAATAAATGCCATGAGATATTGTTTTGTTTTCACAAGATAAGACCTAGCATTTAATGCATATGCATGGGCCATGCAACTACCACCAATTTTGGTCATCTTTTGGTTTTACTTGAATTCCTGGTTGTGTCATCTCTATTTTTACCCCATCACCACCTTTGCTCCTTTCTCCCTTTTGCTTTCTTGTTTGAGTTGTGTGTCATGCTTGATCTAGACATATGAACCATTCCATCTTCCCCCTCTCTCTTACCCTCTAGCTAAACCCTAACCCCCTAATCACCATACCCCTCTCCTATCTACTCCTAAGCTTCCCCCTCTCTCTCTCGGCCTCTCCCCCTCTACCATGCCTGCCCCACCTGGCCACCCTCTCTCTGGTCCCACACCCCAGCTCTCTCTCTCTCTCTCTTCCCACCAAACCCTAAGACCAACCCTAGCCGCGCCCCTCCTAACCTAGCACCAAACCACAACCGAGCCTACCCCTCTCCTCTCTCTTGCTCTCTCTCTCTGCCTGGCCTGCCCCACCCCGAGCTCCCGCTTACCGGACCCACCTGGCAGCCCCTCCTCCCTGCCTAGCTACCCTTCCCTGGCCCATGCTGAGCACGTGAAGGTGGGAAGTAAAAAGGTGGCCGAAGCCACCTTCCCCTCCCCCACGCCATCCTCACCTCCCCCATCCTTATCTACTCCCTCCCGACCCTCTGGCCTCTCCCAGATCTCCCCAGAGGCCCTGCCTCCCCAGCCCTCCTCCTTCTCTCTCCCTCGCCACCGTCTACCTCCTGCAACGGCCACCGTCGGCCTCCTCCTCCCCATCCACTACCAGCCGGTGTCGTGGCAAGCAGGGCTGTCGAGGAAGCTCCGCAGGACCTCTGCATCGCCCCAGTACCCGCCGTCGTGAAGGAGAAGCCCCAGGAGCCCAGGACCAGCGCCGAGTCGACGCGAAACCCTAGCCTCTGTCCGCGAGCCACGCCGACGATCGCCTGCGCCACTAACCGCTCCAACCACACCATCGGCCCCGCGGTGAGTCCCCGAACCCCTTGGACATGCCCCTGGCCTTCGTCGTTTCCTGTCGGCGACGTGCGTTCCGTCGAGCACTCTGCGTGCACCGGCGAGCGCGCACCGTCTGCCCGCTTGCGCCTCGCAGGAACCTTAGCTAGCCGCGCCTCACCCTTCGGTCACCAAGCCTGAGCCAGCGCAGTGGCTCTGTCCCTATGCGCACGCGCCTGCGTCGCGGGTTCGACGCCCAGCCCCGCCACGCCGCGCACCGCGCGTGCCAGATGCAGAGCAAGGAGAAAAACAGCACCGCGTGGTACTTTTCCATAGAACCCCCCCCACTTTTTCGTTTGCGCAGCCGCGACCCTCAGGCCCCACCTGTCTGTGCCTCTGCCTTTTTGCAAAAAGGCTCCCGACAGACTTCACAATCAACCCGCGGTCCCTTATCCACCCTCCTGTCAGCCTCCGCCGCTTCCCCCGCTGGCACGAGGGCCCGCGAGCCACTGACCCCACTCGTCAGCCTCGGTGGCTGGCAGCAGCCGCGGTATAAAAGGTTCTCGGTGCGCGTGTGGCCTGAGCCAGCTCTGGCCCCACCCGTCATTGGGCGTGGCTGGATCTGTCTGAGTGACAATAGGTTTTCTGCATATCTGTTCAAATTTAAACTATTCAAATTAGTTTAAAATTCAAATTTCAATTCTGTTTTAAAATAACTTTTAAATTATAAATCCAAATTCAACAAATAATATATGAATTTGAATCAGAAAAATGTGAGGAATTCAAATATGCTATCCACCTTTTTAATTGAGCACTTTATTTTCCAAGTTGAGTAAAATTACATAAAATGCCCCTCACCTTAATTAATTAATAACTTTTGATTAATAACTCCAAATTTGACAAATGATATGTCTAAAATGATCAGCTCGACGAGACCTTTCTGTTTATGCTATCCATGACTTCAATTGCAGCATGCATCATATAAATATATAGTATACAGCAACTAATATGACAATAAAATGTGACCAAAACTCAATAAAAATATATTTCTTGTATCCTACACCTCACCCATGCCATGCTACATTATTGCCATGCAACTTGTGCATCATTCATCATGGCATGATTGATTGCTTGACGCATTTTATTCCTATGCTTGTGCACTTTATTTATGTTGGCCCTTGTTTGTTTGGTTCTTCTTCGAATAGACACACTGAGCAGGGAATATATCAAGAGAACCAGGAGCACTACCCAGATCCGTCTCTCGCTTCAACTGAGTTGCCAGGCAAG
This sequence comes from Avena sativa, assembly GCA_916181665.1. Taxonomy (NCBI): domain Eukaryota; kingdom Viridiplantae; phylum Streptophyta; class Magnoliopsida; order Poales; family Poaceae; genus Avena; species Avena sativa. The sequence continues at coordinate 34,381,951 of OV702285.1, read as the reverse complement.
CACTACCACATGCTTGCATACATACAGTACCTATTGCCTCTATCTTATTCTTGCATCATTGAGTCGCGATTGCATTAAACTGAATCCCAAGTATTGCATAGCCTTTACTTTTAAACCCCACCAAGCTTGTTCCTCCATCCCATGAGCCATTACTACAGGAGTTGTTTGAGCCATGCGAGTCGTAGAACAGCATGTGTAGGGTATGTGGGAGTCTGATGGATAACGAGGTACCTAAACAACTTAACCTGAGTAGTAATGGGATAACTAATGAAAGTGGCACCGGTGGGCAATATCTGCTATTTGGTTTTCCTGCTCACTTGTGTCCCATAGGACCCCGAGTACTTGAAACCTGTTCCTTGATTATTCGCGCTATCCACATCCGGGAGGCTTATGGGACCCCCCTGAGCCAGAGCTTGATTCATTCTTATTTCTTGGGGCCACAAACTAGTTTGAGGTTTTATTACCATCCTGTACTTATGCCATGCTTTACTGCTTAATTACGATTGTGCAAGGAGCACACTGTACTGTTTAGGTAAGCGGAATGTTTTCGCGGTATCGACAAGCCCAGTCACACTTTCGGGTTCCCGGTCGTTTACAGCCATTGTCGCAAACCTTGAGTCCGTCTCGGAGTCAGCTAACTTCGTTGCGGGTCTACTCAATGGGGTGGCCCCCTGAAATAATTCTGAATCCTGTGATTGCTTTGTCGTGAAAGCCTCGTTGGTTTTTGATTTGGTTTTTCCGAGGTTGATCGAGTGTGTGTATCTATTTGTGCACCCCTGCAGGGTAAAACTTTCTGAAAGCCGTGTCCGCGGTTATGGACGACTTGGAGCACAGTTTCTCGATCATAGACAAGCATAACTAAAGTACCGCTTTTAATTTGACTAAGTAATTGACTAGTAAATAGTGCAACACTCATGGAATGGTTAATAAAATTGCCAACGGATGGAGGGTTGTTCGTCCGCTTCCTCGTTGGTAAGCGAGGAGGAGGATGGATCTGTGGATATTACTGTTATAACTGTTGTCATTAATTCACGGACATCCGTCTATCTTTGGTTAGGCGGATGGTTAGCGAGTATCTATAGAATTGTTAGGGTTTATCTTTTGCTGCAATTGCGTCACCCCAGGTTGTGTCCCCTTTAGAGGCATAAAGACTTGCTGAGTACCCTTAGGGTCTCACACGATAAATTATTGGTTCAGATGAACAGGTACCCTCGCAAGACGGATACTGGGTGGAGGAGGCTGATGATGTGGGCAACGATCGTTCGGTGTAGAGATTCCGGGAACGGGGATCCGTGAGATCTGTGGGCGGGATGTGCTTATTTCTGGGCATCTTATGCCGATTTGCTTCTTATCCGTACTCGGACCTTGTTTGCCGCTTCCGCCTGATACTCTGATGTGTGATGTATGAGGAAATATCCTAAACTATTATATCTATCTAGGTCATTTGAATCTTGCCGTATGGCGTTGCTATATTTCCTTTCTTTTTAGATGGTATGGCTCTGATGTACTATTGTATGGTGGCTTGCATACATACTCATTTGTGTATGTAGTTGATCCCTTCGCCTGCCGATTACGCCGCCCGTACTTGTCCCGATGACTGGAAATGGTTGGGACGGCCGAAAGGCCTACCCGTGAGTGGCTTTTGGGCCCCACCATACTATTTCAACCATTTCCGCTCATCCAGGCTTATATCTAGGAGCGTAATTCACCGAGGTAGTTACAATTGGTATCAGAGCCATCCCGACCTTCAGGGTCTCAGCCAAATGGTCGTTGTCAGTCTAGCAAATATTTTGGTAGTTATGTATACTAGGGAAAAACAAAACGCGAGAGTAGGACTGCTTCCACTTTTCTTGTTACCCACCCACCCACCCTTTTCTGGTAAGGAAGTGTAACGTTTTCAATCCTCTGCTTAAAATTTCAAACTAGGATTCACGTGTTCTGGGTTTCTGTAGTACCATAGGTTGTGTGTTTGTGTGTGTGTGTGTAATTCCTTGTCTATCTGTTGCATCCAAGTTTTTATCTAATCAGCCTTTTGGTTATCAACTGTTGGTACATTCCATACCGACAGGCTTTTGCAAACCGACGCGATCTGTCTTACTCTTTGTTATCCGACGTTATCTTGTTTGGGGTGTTCGTTTCCGTAGTTACTAATCTTTAGGTTCAACGTGAGAAGAAGGGGTTAGGATATGCGTTCCACTTATTCATGTGCGGAGTAATGATTTGAGTGCGGGATGGAGTCGCGACCATACCACTACTCTTATCATTCGCTTTTGTATATTGAATTGGTAGAGTCACTAATCTTGATTCGTTAAGTGATTTTGTGCATCTATTGGTATTTTAATGCCGAAATTTGTGGAAAAATTTTCTTTGATATATTTGTGTACCACACTCCTTTTCAGTCGTGTGCGATATGCTTAATATCTTCTAGGTGCTTTGAACTTTGTTGATATTTTAATATCATCTTAGTAAATTGTATCCTTTAATCTTGGTTAATTCCATCTTGGTACTATTTTGGATTATTATTATTCTCCATTATAGTACTGACTTGTGTTTTACATCAATCACAGGATGGCTCCACCACGCCGTTCTGATGAGGACATTCCACCGGAACTGGGGTCCGCATTGTCAAACATCGCCAACGCCTTGGCAGCAATGCAGCAGAACCAGCAGCGCTTTGAAGAGAGTGTTCGGAGGAATGAGTTTGCTCCACTACCTCCACCTCCCAAGCGAGGAGACATCAAAAGCTTCCTGAAGTTCAACCCTCGCCAATTTGATGTTTCTGATCGACCACTGGATGCGGATGATTGGTTGCGTGAGATGTCAAGGCTACTCGAGACTGCTGATGTTCCTGAGCAAGAGTGGGTAAAGTGTGCTACTCACCTTCTGAAGGGAGATGCAGCTCTCTGGTGAGAGAATTACCTGAAGGCAAACTGCACTGGTTTTCAGCCTACTTGGGAACGGTTCACGGGAGCGTTCAAAGAGCAGTATCTGTCAGAAATTGTCATGGAGAGGATGAAAGAAGCTTTTCTCAACCTCAAGCAGGGAAATGATAATGTCAACACCTACATCAGGAACTTCATGAATCTTTCTCGTTATGGTGGCGATGAGATCTCTGATGACAAGAAGAAGCAAAAGAGGTTCAGACAAGGGCTCAATGCATCGATTAAATATGCAATCACACATGCAAGGCCGGCATCTTTTCTGGAACTTCAGCATACAGCTCTGTAGGAGGAAGCAAGTAGGCAAGTGTTTGAGGAGTCAAAGAAACACAACCGTGATGCACCAAGCGCTTCAGCTATGTCAGCTCCTTCTAAGCGGCGTGTCTGGGTTCCTAACACCCCACCGTCGCTCCCGGCTTCACCAAGACCTTCAAGCTTCGCGGCAAGGCCACCAAACTTCATCACTGCTGCTCCCAGGGGCTACACCCACAACTACCCTGGAGCGCCTGGCGGAGTCCCTGGCTACGTTGCTCCACGTCCATCTGGTGCTTGCTTCACGTGTGGAGACCCTGGGCATCTGAACTGGAACTGTCCGTTGAAGAACAAAGCTCTTCCTCCACCCCCTCCAAGATCTGCGACAAGCTCTCCTATGGTTCGTGCACCACCACCTCGGGCTCTCAACATCAACACCAAGCCCGGGTCTACTATTGCTCGTGCCAACTGTGTCAACGCCGCTCAAGCTAAGCATGCACCTGGAGTTGTGATGGGTATGCTTTCCGTTAACTCAGTCCCTGCACGAGTTTTGTTTGATTCTGGTGCATCGCATTCTTTTGTTTCTATCAAGTTTGCAAGTGACAATGGGTTAGCGGCGGATCCTCTTCTTAAGCGGTTAATGGTCCTTTTCCTGGAGCAAATATGGTAGCTTCTAAAGTCAGCCATGGCAATCAAATTGAGATTGGTGGCTCTTCGTTCTCGGCTTCCTTAATTGTTCTGGGCAATTCTGACATTGATGTCATCTTGGGCATGGATTGGTTGACAGCAAATGCAGCTGTGATTGATTGTGCTGAACGCTCGGTTTCTCTGAAGGTTCCTGAAGGCCATATAGTCTTTTCTCCAAGTCTGACTCCTGCTATCCAGCTTTTCTCTCTGGCGGCTCTGAATGATGATGCTATGGAAGATATTCAGAGTGTCCCAGTGGTCTGTGAGTTCCCGGATGTCTTTCCTGAAGAGTTGCCGGGTATGCCTCCGGATCGTGAGGTTGAGTTTGTAATTGAGCTTGAACCTGGAACGGCTCCTATCTCCAAGCGGCCTTATAAAATGGGTCCTGCTGAGTTGGCTGAACTCAAACGTCAACTTGATGAACAAGAGAAGTTGGGTTTCATTCAACACAGTACTTCTTCTTGGGGTAGCCCAACAATCTTTGTGAAGAAGCGTGACAGGACGGATAGACTTTGTGTTGACTATCGGGCTCTCAATGCTAAAACCATCAAGAACAAATATCCCCTTCCGCGGATTAATGATCTCTTCGATCAGCTAGCTGGAGCTGTGGTGTTCTCTAAGCTTGACTTGAGAAGTGGTTATCACCAAATCAAGATTCGCAAGGAAGATGTGCCTAAAACAGCTTTCACCACCCGCTATGGCATGTATGAGTACACAGTCATGTCTTTCGGTCTCACAAACGCACCTGCTACCTTCTCGAGGCTTATGAACTCGGTTTTCATGGAGTACCTTGATAAGTTCGTTGTGGTCTATCTGGATGACATCCTGGTCTATTCTAAGTCCAAGGAAGAGCATGAAGAACACCTTCGTTGTGTCCTAAACAAGCTTCGCGAGAACTGCTTGTATGCAAAGTTCTCAAAGTGTGAGTTTTGGCTACCTCAAGTAACCTATCTTGGTCATGTCATCTCTGCCAAGGGCATTGCAGTCAACCCGGAAACTGTGAAGACAATTGTTGAATGGCTTCCTCCTGTAAATGTCAAAGAAGTGCGGAGTTTCCTTGGTTTGGCTAGTCATTGCCGTCGCTTCGTTCAGAACTTTTCGAAGATAGCGAAGCCTCTTACCGATCTCCTCAAGAAAGGCAAGAAATACCTTTGACTCCTGCATGTCAAGCAAGCTTTGAGACACTCAAAGAGAAGCTCACTTCTACACCAGTCTTGGTTCCTCCGGATACATCTAAGCCTTTCCAGATATTCTGTGACGCCTCTTTGCAAGGATTGGGTGCGGTCCTTATGCAAGAAAAGCAAGTGGTTGCTTATGCCTCTCGACAGTTGAAGACGCATGAGATCAACTATCCCACACATGACCTCGAGCTCGCAGCAGTTGTTTTTGCTTTGAAGCTATGGAGGCACTACTTGCTTGGCAACCGTTGTGAGATCTTTTCTGACCACAAGAGTTTGAAGTATATCTTCACTCAGCCTGATCTCAACCTTCGGCAGAGGAGATGGATTGAAGCAATCAATGATTTTGATTTGACCATCAACTACACACCGGGCAAAGCTAATGTCATGGCCGATGCTCTCAGCCGCAAAGCTTATGTCAACAACCTCATGATGGAAGAACAGCAACCTCTTTTGTGCGAGGAATTCCGTCAGCTCAACCTGGAAATTGTGGATCAAGGGTATCTCCTGAACCTTCTGGCTACTCCTCTCTTGGAAGAAAAGATTCGCTTTCGTCAGCGTGGTGATCCGCACACCAGAAAGATCATCTCCAAACTTCAGCTTCCTAAGTATGAGTCCTTCCACGTCGATGATCAAGGCACTCTTTTCTTTGAACACCGGATGTTTGTTCCGAACTACCCGGGTTTGAGAGAGCAAGTTCTCAAGGAGGCGCACGATTCTGTTCTATCTATCCACCCTGGCAGCACAAAGATGTACATGGACTTGAAAACACAATATTGGTGGCCTGGTTTGAAACGATATTGTGCAAAGTATGTCTCGGAGTGTGATGTCTGCCGCAGAGTGAAAGTTGTCCATCAGAAACCTTTCGGTCTTCTACAGCCATTGAAACCTCCGGAATGGAAATGGGAGAAAGTAGAGATGGACTTCATCACTGGTTTTCCCAGGTCGCAGAAGGGCAACAATGTAATCTTTGTTGTCATTGACAGGCTCTCTAAGGTGGCTCATTTCTTCCCCGTCAAGGAAACAATTTCTGGAATTCAGTTGGCTGAGCTCTATATCAACAAAATTGTCTCTCTGTATGGGGTTCCGCTTGAGATCAGTTCAGACCGTGGAAGCATCTTCACTTCCAAATTCTGGGAAAGTTTCCAAAACGCTTTGGGAACAAAGTTGAACTTCAGCACAGCTTACCACCCTCAGTCGCAAGGACAAGTTGAAAGGATCAATCAGATTCTGGAGGATATGCTTCGTGCTTGCGTCATCTCTTTTGGCATGAAGTGGGAGGAATGTCTTCCTTATGCTGAATTCTCTTACAACAACAGCTTCCAGAAAAGTCTGAAGATGGCACCATTTGAGGCTCTCTATGGTCGCAAGTGCAGAACTCCGATTGGTTGGTCAGGTGCAGGAGAAAGAATATGGTTTGGACCTGATATTGTAACTCAAGCGGAGGAGAAGGTGCATATCATCCTTGAGAATCTGAAGATTGCTCAAAGTCGCCAGAAGAGCAATTATGACAGGAAGCACACGGACATGGTGTATGCCCCTGGTGATCTCGTGTACCTTCGTGTCACTCCCATGAAAGGCACACACCGCTTTGGTATCAAAGGAAAGCTGGCTCCTAGATACATCGGTCCCTTCAAAATTCATGGTAGAAGAGGAGAAGTTGCTTATGCTCTTGAGCTCCCAGAGAAACTCAAAGTCCATGATGTTTTCCACATCTCTCAACTCAATAAGTGCTTCAAAGATCCCGGCAGGACCGTGGATCATGAGCTAATCGATCTCCAAGAAGACCTGTCTTATCAAGAACACCCCACAAAAATCCTGGAAGTCGCAGAAAGAAGGACTCGCAACAAGTCCATCAAGTTCTGCAAGGTGCAGTGGTCGCACCATTCCGTTGATGAAGCCACTTGGGAGCGTGAAGATGAACTCCGTGCCAACTATCCTACCCTCTTTGTGTCTTCTTCTTCTTCCTAGAATCTCGGGGCGAGATTCCTGTTTAGTGGGGGAGAGTTGTAGCATCCCATTTGTCTAACAACTGTAATGCTACGTGATCTAGTAATAAAATGGCTACCTCCTACATATAATTGTTGCCTCATCATGTTATCATGCTCATGTCATCATGCTACCTTGCATTTGAGAATCATACAAAACCCTTTTTGTGTTGGTTCTTATCCCATATGCATTATTAATTGTATTTGCCTCTTGATATTGTATTTGGTTCTTGATATATTGTTAAATGCCCAAGTTGAGTTGGGGGCATATCTTTTATTGACTCCACCACCCTTTCTTTCACCACTTTATAATTCCACCATCCAATTAATATGAGCTTGCATTTTATTTGAGTTACTCTAGCTCATGTGGGTTGGGTGGATCTCTCTCAAATTCTTTTGCTTGGCCTTACTCCACTTTGGAGGATGCAAATAAATAAATGCCATGAGATATTGTTTTGTTTTCACAAGATAAGACCTAGCATTTAATGCATATGCATGGGCCATGCAACTACCACCAATTTTGGTCATCTTTTGGTTTTACTTGAATTCCTGGTTGTGTCATCTCTATTTTTACCCCATCACCACCTTTGCTCCTTTCTCCCTTTTGCTTTCTTGTTTGAGTTGTGTGTCATGCTTGATCTAGACATATGAACCATTCCATATTCCCCCTCTCTCTTACCCTCTAGCTAAACCCTAACCCCCTAATCACCATACCCCTCTCCTATCTACTCCTAAGCTTCCCCCTCTCTCTCTCGGCCTCTCCCCCTCTACCATGCCTGCCCCACCTGGCCACCCTCTCTCTGGCCCCACACCCCAGCTCTCTCTCTCTCTCTCTCTCTCTCTCTTCCCACCAAACCCTAAGACCAACCCTAGCCGCGCCCCTCCTAACCTAGCACCAAACCACACCCGAGCCTACCCCTCTCCTCTCTCTTGCTCTCTCTCTCTGCCTGGCCTGCCCCACCCCGAGCTCCCGCTTACCGGACCCACCTGGCAGCCCCCTCCTCCCTGCCTAGCTACCCTTCCCTGGCCCATGCTGAGCACGTGAAGGTGGGAAGGAAAAAGGTGGTCGAAGCCACCTTCCCCTCCCCCACGCCATCCTCACCTCCCCCATCCTTATCTACTCCCTCCCGACCCTCTGGCCTCTCCCAGATCTCCCCAGAGGCCCTGCCTCGCCAGCCCTCCTCCTTCTCTCTCCCTCGCCACCGTCTACCTCCTGCAACGGCCACCGTCGGCCTCCTCCTCCCCATCCACTACCAGCCGGTGTCGTGGCGAGCAGGGCTGTCGAGGAAGCTCCGCAGGACCTCTGCATCGCCCCAGTACCCGCCATCGTGAAGGAGAAGCCCCAGGAGCCCAGGACCAGCACCGAGCCGACGCGAAACCCTAGCCTCTGTCCGCGAGCCACGCCGACGATCGCCTGCGCCACTAACCGCTCCAACCACACCATCGGCCCCGCGGTGAGTCCCCGAACCCCTTGGACATGCCCCTGGCCTTCGTCGTTTCCTGTCGGCGACGTGCGTTCCGTCGAGCACTCTGTGTGCACCGGCGAGCGCGCACCGTCTTCCCGATTGCGCCTCGCAGGAACCTTAGCTAGCCGCGCCTCACCCTCCGGTCACCAAGCCTGAGCCAGCGCAGTGGCTCTGTCCCTATGCGCACGCGCCTGCGTCGCGGGTTCGACGCCCAGCCCTGCCATGCCGCGCACCGCGCGCGCCAGATGCAGAGCAAGGAGAAAAATAGTACCGCGTGGTACTTTTCCATAGAACCCCCCCTTTTTCGTTTGCGCAGCCGCGACCCTCAGGCCCCACCTGTCTGTGCCTCTGCCTTTTTGCAAAAAGGCTCCCGACAGACTTCACAATCAACCCGCGGTCCCTTATCCTCCCTCCTGTCAGCCTCCCCCGCTTCCCCCGCTGGCACGAGGGCCCGCGAGCCACTGACCCCACTCGTCAGCCTCGGTGGCTGGCAGCAGCCGCGGTATAAAAGGTTCTCGGTGCGCGTGTGGCCTGAGCCAGCTCTGGCCCCACCCGTCATTGGGCGTGGCTGGATCTGTCTGAGTGACAATAGGTTTTCTGCATATCTGTTCAAATTTAAACTATTCAAATTAGTTTAAAATTCAAATTTCAATTCTGTTTTAAAATAACTTTTAAATTATAAATCCAAATTCAACAAATAATATATGAATTTGAATCAGAAAAATGTGAGGAATTCAAATATGCTATCCACCTTTTTAATTCAGCACTTTATTTTCCAAGTTGAGTAAAATTACATAAAATGCCCCTCACCTTAATTAATTAATAACTTTTGATTAATAACTCCAAATTTGACAAATGATATGTCTAAAATGATCAGCTCGACGAGACCTTTCTGTTTATGCTATCCATGACTTCAATTGCAGCATGCATCATATAAATATATAGTATACAGCAACTAATATGACAATAAAATGTGACCAAAACTCAATAAAAATATATTTCTTGTATCCTACACCTCACCCATGCCATGCTACATTATTACCATGCAACTTGTGCATCATTCATCATGGCATGATTGATTTCTTGACGCATTTTATTCCTATGCTTGTGCACTTTATTTATGTTGGCCCTTGTTTGTTTGGTTCTTCTTCGAATAGACACACTGAGCAGGGAATATATCAAGAGAACCAGGAGCACTACCCAGATCCGTCTCTCGCTTCAACTGAGTTGCTAGGCAAGCACTACCACATGCTTGCATACATACAATACCTATTGCCTCTATCTTATTCTTGCATCATTGAGTCGCGATTGCATTAAACTGAATCCCAAGTATTGCATAGCCTTTACTTTTAAACCCCACCAAGCTTGTTCCTCCATCCCATGAGCCATTACTACAGGAGTTGTTTGAGCCATGCGAGTCGTAGAACAGCATGTGTAGGGTATGTGGGAGTCTGATGGATAACGAGGTACCTAAACAACTTAACCTGAGTAGTAATGGGATAACTAATGAAAGTGGCACCGGTGGGCAATATCTGCTATTTGGTTTTCCTGCTCACTTGTGTCCCGTAGGACCCCGAGTACTTGAAACCTGTTCCTTGATTATTCGCGCTATCCACATCCGGGAGGCTTATGGGACCCCCCTGAGCCAGAGCTTGATTCATTCTTATTTCTTGGGGCCACAAACTAGTTTGAGGTTTTATTACCATCCTGTACTTATGCCATGCTTTACTGCTTAATTACGATTGTGCAAGGAGCACACTGTACTGTTTAGGTAAGCGGAATGTTTTCGCGGTATCGACAAGCCCAGTCACACTTTCGGGTTCCCGGTCGTTTACAGCCATTGTCGCAAACCTTGAGTCCGTCTCGGAGTCATCTAACTTTGTTGCGGGTCTACTCAATGGGGTGCCCCCTGAAATAATTCTGAATCCTGTGATTGCTTTGTCGTGAAAGCCTCGTTGGGTTTTGATTTGGTTTTTCCGAGGTTGATCGAGTGTGTGTTGCTATTTGTGCACCCCTGCAGGGTAAAACTTTCTGAAAGCCGTGTCCGCGGTTATGGACGACTTGGAGCACAGTTTCTCGATCATAGACAAGCATAACTAAAGTACCGCTTTTAATTTGACTAAGTAATTGACTAGTAAATAGTGCAACACTCATGGAATGGTTAATAAAATTGCCAACGGATGGAGGGTTGTTCGTCCGCTTCCTCGTTGGTAAGCGAGGAGGAGGATGGATCTGTGGATATTACTGTTATAACTGTTGTCATTAATTCACGGACATCCGTCTATCTTTGGTTAGGCGGATGGTTAGCGAGTATCTATAGAACTATTAGGGTTTATCTTTTGCTGCAATTGCGTCACCCCAGGTTGTGTCCCCTTTAGAGGCATAAAGACTTGCTGAGTACCCTTAGGGTCTCACACGATAAATTATTGGTTCAGATGAACAGGTACCCTCGCAAGACGGATACTGGGTGGAGGAGGCTGATGATGTGGGCAACGATCGTTCGGTGTAGAGATTCCGGGAACGGGGATCCGTGAGATCTGTGGGCGGGATGTGCTTATTTCTAGGCATCTTATGCCGATTTGCTTCTTATCCGTACTCGGACCTTGTTTGCCGCTTCCGCCTGATACTCTGATGTGTGATGTATGAGGAAATATCCTAAACTATTATATCTATCTAGGTCATTTGAATCTTGCCGTATGGCGTTGCTATATTTCCTTTCTTTTTAGATGGTATGGCTCTGATGTACTATTGTATGGTGGCTTGCATACATACTCATTTGTGTATGTAGTTGATCCCTTCGCCTGCCGATTACGCCGCCCGTACTTGTCCCGATGACTGGAAATGGTTGGGACGGCCGAAAGGTCTACCCGTGAGTGGCTTTTGGGCCCCACCGTACTATTTCAACCATTTCCGCTCATCCAGGCTTGTATCTAGGAGCGTAATTCACAAAGGTAGTTACAATTAGTCTATCGGTGAATTACGCTCCTAGATACAAGCCTGGATGAGCGGAAATGGTTGAAATAGTACGGTGGGGCCCAAAAGCCACTCACGGGTAGACCTTTCGGCCGTCCCAACCATTTCCAGTCATCGGGACAAGTACGGGCGGCGTAATCGGCAGGCGAAGGGATCAACTACATACACAAATGAGTATGTATGCAAGCCACCATACAATAGTACATCAGAGCCATACCATCTAAAAAGAAAGGAAATATAGCAACGCCATACGGCAAGATTCAAATGACCTAGATAGATATAATAGTTTAGGATATTTCCTCATACATCACACATCAGAGTATCAGGCGGAAGCGGCAAACAAGGTCCGAGTACGGATAAGAAGCAAATCGGCATAAGATGCCCAGAAATAAGCACATCCCGCCCACAGATCTCACGGATCCCCGTTCCCGGAATCTCTACACCGAACGATCGTTGCCCACATCATCAGCCTCCTCCACCCAGTATCCGTCTTGCGAGGGTACCTGTTCATCTGAACCAATAATTTATCGTGTGAGACCCTAAGGGTACTCAGCAAGTCTTTATGCCTCTAAAGAGGACACAACCTGGGGTGACGCAATTGCAGCAAAAGATAAACCCTAACAGTTCTATAGATACTCGCTAACCATCCGCCTAACCAAAGATAGACGGATGTCCGTGAATTAATGACAACAGTTATAACAGTAATATCCACAGATCCATCCTCCTCCTCGCTTACCAACGAGGAAGCGGACGAACAACCCTCCATCCGTTGGCAATTTTATTAACCATTCCATGAGTGTTGCACTATTTACTAGTCAATTACTTAGTCAAATTAAAAGCGGTACTTTAGTTATGCTTGTCTATGATCGAGAAACTGTGCTCCAAGTCGTCCATAACCGCGGACACGGCTTTCAGAAAGTTTTACCCTGCAGGGGTGCACAAATAGCAACACACACTCGATCAACCTCGGAAAAACCAAATCAAAACCCAACGAGGCTTTCACGACAAAGCAATCACAGGATTCAGAATTATTTCAGGGGGCCACCCCATTGAGTAGACCCGCAACGAAGTTAGCTGACTCCGAGACGGACTCAAGGTTTGCGACAATGGCTGTAAACGACCGGGAACCCGAAAGTGTGACTGGGCTTGTCGATACCGCGAAAACATTCCGCTTACCTAAACAGTACAGTGTGCTCCTTGCACAATCGTAATTAAGTAGTAAAGCATGGCATAAGTACAGGATGGTAATAAAACCTCAAACTAGTTTGTGGCCCCAAGAAATAAGAATGAATCAAGCTCTGGCTCAGGGGGGTCCCATAAGCCTCCCGGATGTGGATAGCGCGAATAATCAAGGAACAGGTTTCAAGTACTCGGGGTCCTACGGGACACAAGTGAGCAGGAAAACCAAATAGCAGATATTGCCCACCTGTGCCACTTTCATTAGTTATCCCATTACTACTCAGGTTAAGTTGTTTAGGTACCTCGTTATCCATCAGACTCCCACATACCCTACACATGCTGTTCTACGACTCGCATGGCTCAAACAACTCCTGTAGTAATGGCTCATGGGATGGAGGAACAAGCTTGGTGGGGTTTAAAAGTAAAGGCTATGCAATACTTGGGATTCAGTTTAATGCAATCGCGACTCAATGATGCAAGAATAAGATAGAGGCAATAGGTACTGTATGTATGCAAGCATGTGGTAGTGCTTGCCTGGCAACTCAGTTGAAGCGAGAGACGGATCTGGGTAGTGCTCCTGGTTCTCTTGATATATTCCCTGCTCAGTGTCTATTCGAAGAAGAACCAAATAAACAAGGGCCAACATAAATAAAGTGCACAAGCATAGGAATAAAATGCGTCAAGCAATCAATCATGCCATGATGAATGATGCACAAGTTGCATGGCAATAATGTAGCATGGCATGGGTGAGGTGTAGGATACAAGAAATATATTTTTATTGAGTTTTGGTCACATTTTATTGTCTATTTAGTTGCTGTATACTATATATTTATATGATGCATGCTGCAATTGAAGTCATGGATAGCATAAACAGAAAGGTCTCGTCGAGCTGATCATTTTAGACATATCATTTGTCAAATTTGGAGTTATTAATCAAAAGTTATTAATTAATTAAGGTGAGGGGCATTTTATGTAATTTTACTCAACTTGGAAAATAAAGTGCTCAATTAAAAAGGTGGATAGCATATTTGAATTCCTCACATTTTTCTGATTCAAATTCATATATTATTTGTTGAATTTGGATTTATAATTTAAAAGTTATTTTAAAACAGAATTGAAATTTGAATTTTAAACTAATTTGAATAGTTTAAATTTGAACAGATATGCAGAAAACCTATTGTCACTCAGACAGATCCAGCCACGCCCAATGACGGGTGGGGCCAGAGCTGGCTCAGGCCACACGCGCACCGAGAACCTTTTATTACGCGGCTGCTGCCAGCCACCGAGGCTGACGAGTGGGGTCAGTGGCTCGCGGGCCCTCGTGCCAGCGTGGGAAGCGGCGGAGGCTGACAGGAGGGTGGATAAGGGACCACGGGTTGATTGTGAAGTCTGTCGGGAGCCTTTTTGCAAAAAGGCAGAGGCACAGACAGGTGGGGCCTGAGGGTCGCGGCTGCGCAAACGAAAAAGTGTGTGTGTGGGGGGGGGGGTTTATGGAAAAGTACCACGCGGTACTGTTTTTCTCCTTGCTCTGCATCTGGCGCGCGCGGTGCGCGGCGTGGCGGGGCTGTGAGTCGAACCCGCGACGCAGGCGCGTGCGCATAGGGACAGAGCCACTGCGCTGGCTCAGGCTTGGTGACCGGAGGGTGAGGCGCGGCTAGCTAAGGTTCCTGCGAGGCGCAAGCGGGTAGACGGTGCGCGCTCGCCGGTGCACGCAGAGTGCTCGACGGAATGCACGTCGCCGACAGCAGGGGCATGTCCAAGGGGTTCGGGGACTCACCGCGGGGCCGATGGTGTGGTTGGAGCGGTTAGTGGCGCAGGCGATCGTCGGCGTGGCTCGCGGACAGAGGCTAGGGTTTCGCGTCGGCTCGGCGCTGGTCCTGGGCTCCTGGGGCTTCTCCTTCATGACGGCGGGTACTGGGGCGATGCAGAGGTCGTGCGGAGCTTCCTCGATAGCCCTGCTCGCCATGACACTGGCTGGTAGTGGATGGGGAGGAGGAGGCCGACGGTGGCCGTTGCAGGAGGTAGACGGTGGCGAGGGAGAGAGAAGGAGGAGGGCTGGCGAGGCAGGGCCTCTGGGGAGATCTGGGAGAGGCCAGAGGGTCGGGAGGGAGTAGATAAGGATGGGGGAGGTGAGGATGGCGTGGGGGAGGGGAAGGTGGCTTCGGCCACCTTTTTCCTTCCCACCTTCACGTGCTCAGCATGGGCCAGGGAAGGGTAGCTAGGCAGGGAGGAGGGGGATGCCAGGTGGGTCCGGTAAGCGGGAGCTCGGGGTGGGGCAGGCCAGGCAGAGAGAGAGAGCAAGAGAGAGGAGAGGGGTAGGCTCGGGTGTGGTTTGGTGCTAGGTTAGGAGGGGCGCGGCTAGGGTTGGTCTTAGGGTTTGGTGGGAAGAGAGAGAGAGAGAGAGCTGGGGTGTGGGGCCAGAGAGAGGGTGGCCAGGTGGGGCAGGCATGGTAGAGGGGGAGAGGCCAAGAGAGAGAGGGGGAAGCTTAGGAGTAGATAGGAGAGGGGTATGGTGATTAGGGGGTTAGGGTTTAGCTAGAGGGTAAGAGAGAGGGGGAAGATGGAATGGTTCATATGTCTAGATCAAGCATGACACACAACTCAAACAAGAAAGCAAAAGGGAGAAAGGAGCAAAGGTGGTGATGGGGTAAAAAATAGAGATGACACAACCAGGAATTCAAGTAAAACCAAAAGATGACCAAAATTGGTGGTAGTTGCATGGCCCATGCATATGCATTAAATGCTAGGTCTTATCTTGTGAAAACAAAACAATATCTCATGGCATTTATTTATTTGCATCCTCCAAAGTGGAGTAAGGCCAAGCAAAAGAATTTGAGAGAGATCCACCCAACCCACATGAGCTAGAGTAACTCAAATAAAATGCAAGCTCATATTAATTGGATGGTGGAATTATAAAGTGGTGAAAGAAAGGGTGGTGGAGTCAATAAAAGATATGCCCCCAACTCAACTTGGGCATTTAACAATATATCAAGAACCAAATACAATATCAAGAGGCAAATACAATTAATAATGCATATGGGATAAGAACCAACACAAAAAGGGTTTTGTATGATGCTCAAATGCAAGGTAGCATGATGCCATGAGCATGATAACATGATGAGGCAACAATTATATGTAGGAGGTAGCCATTTTATTACTAGATCAAGTAGCATTACAGTTGTTAGACAAATGGGATGCTACAACTCTCCCCCACTAAACAGGAATCTCGCCCCGAGATTCTAGGAAGAAGAATAAGACACAAAGAGGGTAGGATAGTTGGCATGGAGTTCATCTTCACGCTCCCAAGTGGCTTCATCAACGGAATGGTGCGACCACTGCACCTTGCAGAACTTGATGGACTTGTTGCGAGTCCTTCTTTCTGCGACTTCCAGGATTTTTGTGGGGTGTTCTTGATAAGACAGGTCTTCTTGGAGATCGATTAGCTCATGATCCACGGTCCTGCCGGGATCTTTGAAGCACTTCTTGAGTTGAGAGATGTGGAAAACATCATGGACTTTGAGTTTCTCTGGGAGCTCAAGAGCATAAGCAACTTCTCCTCTTCTACCACGAATTTTGAAGGGACCGATGTATCTAGGAGCCAGCTTTCCTTTGATACCAAAGCGGTGTGTGCCTTTCATGGGAGTGACACGAAGGTACACGAGATCACCAGGGGCATACACCATGTCCGTGTGCTTCCTGTCATAATTGCTCTTCTGGCGACTTTGAGCAATCTTCAGATTCTCAAGGATGATATGCACCTTCTCCTCCGCTTGAGTTACAATATCAGGGCCAAACCATATTCTTTCTCCTGCACCTGACTAACCAATTTGAGTTCTGCACTTGCGACCATAGAGAGCCTCAAATGGTGCCA
This sequence comes from Avena sativa, assembly GCA_916181665.1. Lineage (NCBI taxonomy): Eukaryota > Viridiplantae > Streptophyta > Magnoliopsida > Poales > Poaceae > Avena > Avena sativa. The sequence goes on along the minus strand of OV702285.1, from coordinate 34,365,418 downwards.
TCTTCAGACTTTTCTGGAAGCTGTTGTTGTAAGAGAATTCAGCATAATGAAGACATTCCTCCCACTTCATGCCAAAAGAGATGACGCAAGCACGAAGCATATCCTCCAGAATCTGATTGATCCTTTCAACTTGTCCTTGCGACTGAGGGTGGTAAGCTGTGCTGAATTTCAACTTTGTTCCCAAAGCATTTTGGAAACTTTCCCAGAATTTGGAAGTGAAGATGCTTCCACGGTCTGAACTGATCTCAAGCGGAACCCCATACAGAGAGACAATTCTGTTGATATAGAGCTCAGCCAACCGAATTCCAGAAATTGTTTCCTTGACGGGGAAGAAATGAGCCACCTTAGAGAGCCTGTCAATGACAACAAAGATTGCATTGTTGCCCTTCTGCGACCTGGGAAAACCAGTGATGAAGTCCATCTCTACTTTCTCCCATTTCCATTCCGGAGGTTTCAATGGCTGTAGAAGACCGAAAGGTTTCTGATGGACAGCTTTCACTCTGCGGCAGACATCACACTCTGAGACATACTTTGCACAATATCGTTTCAAACCAGGCCACCAATATTGTGTTTTCAAGTCCATGTACATCTTTGTGCTGCCAGGGTGGATAGATAGAACAGAATCGTGCGCCTCCTTGAGAACTTGCTCTCTCAAACCCGGGTAGTTCGGAACAAACATCCGGTGTTCAAAGAAAAGCGTGCCTTGATCATCGACGTGGAAGGACTCATACTTCGGAAGCTGAAGTTTGGAGATGATCTTTCTGGTGTGCGGATCACCACGCTGACGAAAGCGAATCTTTTCTTCCAAGAGAGGAGTAGCCAGAAGGTTCAGGAGATACCCTTGATCCACAATTTCCAGGTTGAGCTGACGGAATTCCTCGCACAAAAGAGGTTGCTGTTCTTCCATCATGAGGTTGTTGACATAAGCTTTGCGGCTGAGAGCATCGGCCATGACATTAGCTTTGCCCGGTGTGTAGTTGATGGTCAAATCAAAATCATTGATTGCTTAAATCCATCTCCTCTGCCGAAGGTTGAGATCAGGCTGAGTGAAGATATACTTCAAACTCTTGTGGTCAGAAAAGATCTCACAACGGTTGCCAAGCAAGTAGTGCCTCCATAGCTTCAAAGCAAAGACAACTGCTGCGAGCTCGAGGTCATGTGTGGGATAGTTGATCTCATGCGTCTTCAACTGTCGAGAGGCATAAGCAACCACTTGCTTTTCTTGCATAAGGACCGCACCCAATCCTTGCAAAGAGGCGTCACAGAATATCTGGAAAGGCTTAGATGTATCCGGAGGAACCAAGACTGGTGTAGAAGTGAGCTTCTCTTTGAGTGTCTCAAAGCTTGCTTGACATGCAAGAGTCCAAAGGTATTTCTTGCCTTTCTTGAGGAGATCGGTAAGAGGCTTCGCTATCTTCGAAAAGTTCTGAACGAAGCGACGACAATAACTAGCCAAACCAAGGAAACTCCGCACTTCTTTGACATTTACAGGAGGAAGCCATTCAACAATTGTCTTCACAGTTTCCGGGTTGACTGCAATGCCCTTGGCAGAGATGACATGACCAAGATAGGTTACTTGAGGCAGCCAAAACTCACACTTTGAGAACTTTGCATACAAGCGGTTCTCGCGAAGCTTGTTTAGGACACAACGAAGGTGTTCTTCATGCTCTTCCTTGGACTTAGAATAGACCAGGATGTCATCCAGATAGACCACAACGAACTTATCAAGGTACTCCATGAAAACCGAGTTCATAAGCCTCGAGAAGGTAGCAGGTGCGTTTGTGAGACCGAAAGACATGACTGTGTACTCATACATGCCATAGCGGGTGGTGAAAGCTGTTTTAGGCACATCTTCCTTGCGAATCTTGATTTGGTGATAACCACTTCTCAAGTCAAGCTTAGAGAACACCACAGCTCCAGCTAGCTGATCGAAGAGATCATTAATCCGCGGAAGGGGATATTTGTTCTTGATGGTTTTAGCATTGAGAGCCCGATAGTCAACACAAAGTCTATCCGTCCTGTCACGCTTCTTCACAAAGATTGTTGGGCTACCCCAAGAAGAAGTACTGTGTTGAATGAAACCCAACTTCTCTTGTTCATCAAGTTGACGTTTGAGTTCAGCCAACTCAGCAGGACCCATTTTATAAGGCCGCTTGGAGATAGGAGCCGTTCCAGGTTCAAGCTCAATTACAAACTCAACCTCACGATCCGGAGGCATACCCGGCAACTCTTCGGGAAAGACATCCGGGAACTCACAGACCACTGGGACACTCTGAATAGCTTCCATAGCATCATCATTCAGAGCCGCCAGAGAGAAAAGCTGGATAGCAGGAGTCAGACTTGGAGAAAAGACTATATGGCCTTCAGGAACCTTCAGAGAAACCGAGCGTTCAGCACAATCAATCACAGCTGCATTTGCTATCAACCAATCCATGCCCAAGATGACATCAATGTCAGAATTGCCCAGAACAATTAAGGAAGCCGAGAACGAAGAGCCACCAATCTCAATTTGATTGCCATGGCTGACTTTAGAAGCTACCATATTTGCTCCAGGAGAAAGGACCATTAACCGCTTAAGAAGAGGATCCGCCGCTAACCCATTGTCACTTGCAAACTTGATAGAAACAAAAGAATGCGATGCACCAGAATCAAACAAAACTCGTGCAGGGACTGAGTTAACGGAAAGCATACCCATCACAACTCCAGGTGCATGCTCAGCTTGAGCGGCGTTGACACAGTTGGCACGAGCAACAGTAGACCCGGGCTTGGTGTTGATGTTGAGAGCCCGAGGTGGTGGTGCACGAACCATAGGATACCAATTGTAACTACCTCGGTGAATTACGCTCCTAGATACAAGCCTGGATGAGCGGAAATGGTTGAAATAGTACGGTGGGGCCTAAAAGCCACTCACGGGTAGACCTTTCGGCCGTCCCAACCATTTCCAGTCATCGGGACAAGTACGGGCGGCGTAATCGGCAGGCGAAGGGATCAACTACATACACAAATGAGTATGTATGCAAGCCACCATACAATAGTACATCAGAGCCATACCATCTAAAAAGAAAGGAAATATAGCAACGCCATACGGCAAGATTCAAATGACCTAGATAGATATAATAGTTTAGGATATTTCCTCATACATCACACATCAGAGTATCAGGCGGAAGCGGCAAACAAGGTCTGAGTACGGATAAGAAGCAAATCGGCATAAGATGCCCAGAAATAAGCACATCCCGCCCACAGATCTCACGGATCCCCGTTCCCGGAATCTCTACACCGAACGATCGTTGCCCACATCATCAGCCTCCTCCACCCAGTATCCGTCTTGCGAGGGTACCTGTTCATCTGAACCAATAATTTATCGTGTGAGACCCTAAGGGTACTCAGCAAGTCTTTATGCCTCTAAAGGGGACACAACCTGGGGTGATGCAATTGCAGCAAAAGATAAACCCTAACAGTTCTATAGATACTCGCTAACCATCCGCCTAACCAAAGATAGACGGATGTCCGTGAATTAATGACAACAGTTATAACAGTAATATCCACAGATCCATCCTCCTCCTCGCTTACCAACGAGGAAGCGGACGAACAACCCTCCATCCGTTGGCAATTTTATTAACCATTCCATGAGTGTTGCACTATTTACTAGTCAATTACTTAGTCAAATTAAAAGCGGTACTTTAGTTATGCTTGTCTATGATCGAGAAACTGTGCTCCAAGTCGTCCATAACCGCGGACACGGCTTTCAGAAAGTTTTACCCTGCAGGGGTGCACAAATAGCAACACACACTCGATCAACCTCGGAAAAACCAAATCAAAACCCAACGAGGCTTTCACGACAAAGCAATCACAGGATTCAGAATTATTTCAGGGGGCCACCCCATTGAGTAGACCCGCAACGAAGTTAGCTGACTCCGAGACGGACTCAAGGTTTGCGACAATGGCTGTAAACGACCGGGAACCCGAAAGTGTGACTGGGCTTGTCGATACCGCGAAAACATTCCGCTTACCTAAACAGTACAGTGTGCTCCTTGCACAATCGTAATTAAGTAGTAAAGCATGGCATAAGTACAGGATGGTAATAAAACCTCAAACTAGTTTGTGGCCCCAAGAAATAAGAATGAATCAAGCTCTGGCTCAGGGGGGTCCCATAAGCCTCCCGGATGTGGATAGCGCGAATAATCAAGGAACAGGTTTCAAGTACTCGGGGTCCTACGGGACACAAGTGAGCAGGAAAACCAAATAGCAGATATTGCCCACCTGTGCCACTTTCATTAGTTATCCCATTACTACTCAGGTTAAGTTGTTTAGGTACCTCGTTATCCATCAGACTCCCACATACCCTACACATGCTGTTCTACGACTCGCATGGCTCAAACAACTCCTGTAGTAATGGCTCATGGGATGGAGGAACAAGCTTGGTGGGGTTTAAAAGTAAAGGCTATGCAATACTTGGGATTCAGTTTAATGCAATCGCGACTCAATGATGCAAGAATAAGATAGAGGCAATAGGTATTGTATGTATGCAAGCATGTGGTAGTTCTTGCCTGGCAACTCAGTTGAAGCGAGAGACGGATCTGGGTAGTGCTCCTGGTTCTCTTGATATATTCCCTGCTCAGTGTCTATTCGAAGAAGAACCAAACAAACAAGGGCCAACATAAATAAAGTGCACAAGCATAGGAATAAAATGCGTCAAGCAATCAATCATGCCATGATGAATGATGCACAAGTTGCATGGCAATAATGTAGCATGGCATGGGTGAGGTGTAGGATACAAGAAATATATTTTTATTGAGTTTTGGTCACATTTTATTGTCATATTAGTTGCTGTATACTATATATTTATATGATGCATGCTGCAATTGAAGTCATGGATAGCATAAACAGAAAGGTCTCGTCGAGCTGATCATTTTAGACATATCATTTGTCAAATTTGGAGTTATTAATCAAAAGTTATTAATTAATTAAGGTGAGGGGCATTTTATGTAATTTTACTCAACTTGGAAAATAAAGTGCTCAATTAAAAAGGTGGATAACATATTTGAATTCCTCACATTTTTCTGATTCAAATTCATATATTATTTGTTGAATTTGGATTTATAATTTAAAAGTTATTTTAAAACAGAATTGAAATTTGAATTTTAAACTAATTTGAATAGTTTAAATTTGAACAGATATGCAGAAAACCTATTGTCACTCAGACAGATCCAGCCACGCCCAATGACGGTTGGGGCCAGAGCTGGCTCAGGCCATACGCGCACCGAGAACCTTTTATACCGCGACTGCTGCCAGCCACCGAGGCTGACGAGTGGGGTCAGTGGCTCGCGGGCCCTCGTGCCAGCGGGGGAAGCGGCGGAGGCTGATAGGAGGGTGGATAAGGGACCGCGGGTTGATTGTGAAGTCTGTCGGGAGCCTTTTTGCAAAAAGGCAGAGGCACAGACAGGTGGGGCCTGAGGGTCGCGGCTGCGCAAACGAATAAGTGGGGGGGGGGTTCTATGGAAAAGTACCACGCGGTACTGTTTTACTCCTTGCTCTGCATCTGGCGCGCGCGGTGCGCGGCGTGGCGGGGCTGGGTGTCGAACCCGCGACGCAGGCGCGTGCGCATAGGGACAGAGCCACTACGCTGGCTCAGGCTTGGTGACCGGAGGGTGAGGCGCGGCTAGCTAAGGTTCCTGCGAGGCGCAAGCGGGCAGACGGTGCGCGCTCGCCGGTGCACGCAGAGTGCTCGACGAAACGCACGTCGCCGACAGGAAACGACGAAGGCCAGGGGCATGTCCAAGGGGTTCGGGGACTCACCGCGGGGCCGATGGTGTGGTTGGAGCGGTTAGTGGCGCAGGCGATCGTCGGCGTGGCTCGCGGACAGAGGCTAGGGTTTCGCGTCGGCTCGGCGCTGGTCCTGGGCTCCTAGGGCTTCTCCTTCACGACGGCGGGTACTGGGGCGATGCAGAGGTCCTGCGGAGCTTCCTCGATAGCCCTGCTCGCCACGACACCGGCTGGTAGTGGATGGGGAGGAGGAGGCCGATGGTGGCCGTTGCAGGAGGTAGACGGTGGCGAGGGAGAGAGAAGGAGGAGGGCTGGCGAGGCAGGGCCTCTGGGGAGATCTGGGAGAGGCCAGAGGGTCGGGAGGGAGTAGATAAGGATGGGGAGGTGAGGATGGCGTGGGGGAGGGGAAGGTGGCTTCGGCCACCTTTTTCCTTCCCACCTTCACGTGCTCAGCATGGGCCAGGGAAGGGTAGCTAGGCAGGGAGGAGGGGGCTGCCAGGTGGGTCCGGTAAGCGGGAGCTCGGGGTGGGGCAGGCCAGGCAGAGAGAGAGCAAGAGAGAGGAGAGGGGTAGGCTCGGGTGTGGTATGGTGCTAGGTTAGGAGGGGCGCGGCTAGGGTTGGTCTTAGGGTTTGGTGGGAAGAGAGAGAGAGAGCTGGGGTGTGGGGCCAGAGAGAGGGTGGCCAGGTGGGGCAGGCATGGTAGAGGGGGAGAGGCCGAGAGAGAGAGGGGGAAGCTTAGGAGTAGATAGGAGAGGGGTATGGTGATTAGGGGGTTAGGGTTTAGCTAGAGGGTAAGAGAGAGGGGGAAGATGGAATGGTTCATATGTCTAGATCAAGCATGACACACAACTCAAACAAGAAAGCAAAAGGGAGAAAGGAGCAAAGGTGGTGATGGGGTAAAAATAGAGATGACACAACCAGGAATTCAAGTAAAACCAAAAGATGACCAAAATTGGTGGTAGTTGCATGGCCCATGCATATGCATTAAATGCTAGGTCTTATCTTGTGAAAACAAAACAATATCTCATGGCATTTATTTATTTGCATCCTCCAAAGTGGAGTAAGTCCAAGCAAAAGAATTTGAGAGAGATCCACCCAACCCACATGAGCTAGAGTAACTCAAATAAAATGCAAGCTCATATTAATTGGATGGTGGAATTATAAAGTGGTGAAATAAAGGGTGGTGGAGTCAATAAAAGATATGCCCCCAACTCAACTTGGGCATTTAACAATATATCAAGAACCAAATACAATATCAAGAGGCAAATACAATTAATAATGCATATGGGATAAGAACCAACACAAAAAGGGTTTTGTATGATGCTCAAATGCAAGGTAGCATGATGCCATGAGCATGATAACATGATGAGGCAACAATTATATGTAGGAGGTAGCCATTTTATTACTAGATCAAGTAGCATTACAGTTGTTAGACAAATGGGATGCTACAACTCTCCCCCACTAAACAGGAATCTCGCCCCGAGATTCTAGGAAGAAGAATAAGACACAAAGAGGGTAGGATAGTTGGCATGGAGTTCATCTTCACGCTCCCAAGTGGCTTCATCAACGGAATGGTGCGACCACTGCACCTTGCAGAACTTGATGGACTTGTTGCGAGTCCTTCTTTCTGCGACTTCCAGGATTTTTGTGGGGTGTTCTTGATAAGACAGGTCTTCTTGGAGATCGATTAGCTCATGATCCACGGTCCTGCCGGGATCTTTGAAGCACTTCTTGAGTTGAGAGATGTGGAAAACATCATGGACTTTGAGTTTCTCTGGGAGCTCAAGAGCATAAGCAACTTCTCCTCTTCTACCACGAATTTTGAAGGGACCGATGTATCTAGGAGCCAGCTTTCCTTTGATACCAAAGCGGTGTGTGCCTTTCATGGGAGTGACACGAAGGTACACGAGATCACCAGGGGCATACACCATGTCCGTGTGCTTCCTGTCATAATTGCTCTTCTGGCGACTTTGAGCAATCTTCAGATTCTCAAGGATGATATGCACCTTCTCCTCCGCTTGAGTTACAATATCAGGGCCAAACCATATTCTTTCTCCTGCACCTGACCAACCAATCGGAGTTCTGCACTTGCGACCATAGAGAGCCTCAAATGGTGCCATCTTCAGACTTTTCTGGAAGCTGTTGTTGTAAGAGAATTCAGCATAAGGAAGACATTCCTCCCACTTCATGCCAAAAGAGATGACGCAAGCACGAAGCATATCCTCCAGAATCTGATTGATCCTTTCAACTTGTCCTTGCGACTGAGGGTGGTAAGCTGTGCTGAAGTTCAACTTTGTTCCCAAAGCATTTTGGAAACTTTCCCAGAATTTGGAAGTGAAGATGCTTCCACGGTCTGAACTGATCTCAAGCGGAACCCCATACAGAGAGACAATTCTGTTGATATAGAGCTCAGCCAACTGAATTCCAGAAATTGTTTCCTTGACGGGGAAGAAATGAGCCACCTTAGAGAGCCTGTCAATGACAACAAAGATTGCATTGTTGCCCTTCTGCGACCTGGGAAAACCAGTGATGAAGTCCATCTCTACTTTCTCCCATTTCCATTCCGGAGGTTTCAATGGCTGTAGAAGACCGAAAGGTTTCTGATGGACAGCTTTCACTCTGCGGCAGACATCACACTCCGAGACATACTTTGCACAATATCGTTTCAAACCAGGCCACCAATATTGTGTTTTCAAGTCCATGTACATCTTTGTGCTGCCAGGGTGGATAGATAGAACAGAATCGTGCGCCTTCTTGAGAACTTGCTCTCTCAAACCCGGGTAGTTCGGAACAAACATCCGGTGTTCAAAGAAAAGCGTGCCTTGATCATCGACGTGGAAGGACTCATACTTCGGAAGCTGAAGTTTGGAGATGATCTTTCTGGTGTGCGGATCACCACGCTGACGAAAGCGAATCTTTTCTTCCAAGAGAGGAGTAGCCAGAAGGTTCAGGAGATACCCTTGATCCACAATTTCCAGGTTGAGCTGACGGAATTCCTCACACAAAAGAGGTTGCTGTTCTTCCATCATGAGGTTGTTGACATAAGCTTTGCGGCTGAGAGCATCGGCCATGACATTAGCTTTGCCCGGTGTGTAGTTGATGGTCAAATCAAAATCATTGATTGCTTCAATCCATCTCCTCTGCCGAAGGTTGAGATCAGGCTGAGTGAAGATATACTTCAAACTCTTGTGGTCAGAAAAGATCTCACAACGGTTGCCAAGCAAGTAGTGCCTCCATAGCTTCAAAGCAAAGACAACTGCTGCGAGCTCGAGGTCATGTGTGGGATAGTTGATCTCATGCGTCTTCAACTGTCGAGAGGCATAAGCAACCACTTGCTTTTCTTGCATAAGGACCGCACCCAATCCTTGCAAAGAGGCGTCACAGAATATCTGGAAAGGCTTAGATGTATCCGGAGGAACCAAGACTGGTGTAGAAGTGAGCTTCTCTTTGAGTGTCTCAAAGCTTGCTTGACATGCAGGAGTCCAAAGGTATTTCTTGCCTTTCTTGAGGAGATCGGTAAGAGGCTTCGCTATCTTCGAAAAGTTCTGAACGAAGCGACGGCAATAACTAGCCAAACCAAGGAAACTCCGCACTTCTTTGACATTTACAGGAGGAAGCCATTCAACAATTGTCTTCACAGTTTCCGGGTTGACTGCAATGCCCTTGGAAGAGATGACATGACCAAGATAGGTTACTTGAGGCAGCCAAAACTCACACTTTGAGAACTTTGCATACAAGCGGTTCTCGCGAAGCTTGTTTAGGACACAACGAAAGGTGTTCTTCATGCTCTTCCTTGGACTTAGAATAGACCAGGATGTCATCCAGATAGACCACAACGAACTTATCAAGGTACTCCATGAAAACCGAGTTCATAAGCCTCGAGAAGGTAGCAGGTGCGTTTGTGAGACCGAAAGACATGACTGTGTACTCATACAGGCCATAGCGGGTGGTGAAATCCGTTTTAGGCACATATTCCTTGCGAATCTTGATTTGGTGATAACCACTTCTCAAGTCAAGCTTAGAGAACACCACAGCTCCAGCTAGCTGATCGAAGAGATCATTAATCCGCGGAAGGGGATATTTGTTCTTGATGGTTTTAGCATTGAGAGCCCGATAGTCAACACAAAGTCTATCCGTCCTGTCACGCTTCTTTACAATTGCTTCTTCACTGTATTTGCAAGCCACTCCCTTTCTTTGATTTCCCTGATGAAGTCCGCAGCGAGTAGTCTGTTGATTTCTTTGCCGATAGCTTCGGCTCATGGCTCGGACAGTCTCCGGATGGACTTCTTGACGGGCTTGGTGTCTGGAAAGACGTTGAGTGCGTGCTCGGCGAATTCCCTGGGAACTCCTGGCATGTCCGCAGGACACCAGGCGAAGATTTCCCAGCGCTCACGGAGGAATTCGACGAGCGCGCCTTCCTATGCGGGGCTGAGGTCGTTGGCGATCAGCGCCGTCTTGGAGGCATCCGTCGGATGGACTTGAATTTTGTTTGTGTTGACGGTGGAGTCGAAAGACATGTCAGGTGTGTTTTGTCGTGCGACTGAGGGTGCCCCATTGTCCGTCACCTCGCGGAGCCTTAGGAGCTCCTCCTGCATGCCGAATGACTAGGAGATTCTGTTGAAATCTCTGTCGCATTGGTCCGATCGGGTGAAGCTCCCGTAAATTGTGATGACGCTCTTTGGTCCTGACATCTTGAGTAGAAGGTATGCATAGTGTGGGACAACCAAGAACCTTGCGAATGCTACATGCCCGAGGATGGCGTGGTACTGTGATGGCCAGTCCACCACCTCGAATTCGAGCCGCTCCAGCCGGAAGTTGTTCGGCTTGCCGAAGATGACGTTGAGCCATATTTTGCCCAGGGGGAATATGCCCTTCCCTGGAACGATGCCGTGGAACGTTGTGTCTGATTGTTCCAGACTGCACTACGGGATCCGCATTGCTGCTAGAGTGCTTGCGAACATCAGGTTGATGCCGGTGCCGCCGTCCATGAAGGCGCGACTCATCTCGAAACCTCCGATCTGCGCCTCCAGCACCAGGGCAGCATGACATGGGCGAGGGATCTGGCAAGGGTGATCCGAACGACTGAACGTGATGCAGGACTCCGATCCGCTGAGGTACTCAGGGATGGCGGGTGGAGTTGCCACGGCCAGGTTGATCTGTCGGGTGATTTTCTTCTGCACCCTATTCGTGGGGCGCCCCTTCTGGATCATCAGTGCTCCTTTCGGCTGGGGATACCCGTTCCCAGCGTTGTTCTGTGCTGGTGCGACTGGTTGGTTCGGGCCTCCAACAGGTGGCGGTGGAGGAGCTCCATGCGCTATTTCACCTGGCGCGGGTGCGTTTCCGAACGCAGGGATTGGGGCTTGCTGCCTCATCTGCACCATGCTTTTGCTGAGTTTCTGGAACTCGCGGTAGTCCTTGAGCATGTGGCTGGCCTTCTTTTTGCCATCCTGCTTGTCGATGTAGAAGTGGATGGTGCATGGACCCGAAAGCTTTTCGTATGTTGAGGGTCCGTTATCGCGGTCGCGGCGTTGCCACGACTGCGCTGGGCGTCCCCCGTCGCGGAAGTTTCCTCCGCGATATCCTCCGCTGTTGCGGTTGGCATCGTTGCGGCGATCGGCGTAGCCAGCCGCGACCATGTCGGGTCCGTCGCGATCGTCGTAGACGCGCGATCTTCTCTTGCTACGGCGCTCACCGTCGACCGTAGTCATCTTCTTCTTCCGATTGTGCTCGGTGAATGGAGCCTTCGCCGTCAGCCCACCTGTTGGCGATATCCATGAGGTGGTCGAGTGTTTTGGGCTTGACGCGCCCAAGTTCCTCCTTGAAGTCTTGGCGCTTGACGCCGTCCCTGAAGGCGTCGATGGCCCTCTCTTCGGAGATGTGCGATGCGGAGTTCTTTGTGTTGGACCAGCGTAGTATGTACGAGCCAATGGATTCGCCCGTTCGTTGAGTGCAGGCTCGCAACTCTTCGATTGAGGCGGGCTTCTTGCTGGTGCCCTTGAAGTTTCGGATGAAGCTGTAAGCTAGCTCATCCCAACTTCGGATGGACCCTGAAGATAGGCTGCTGAGCCAGATCCGGGTTGCGCCTGTCAGCTGCAGCTGAAGGCATTGCATGGCAGTCTCCTTGTTTCCACCGTGCAGTTTGACGGATGATAAGTGGTCGCTGAGCCAAGCCTTTGGGTCTTGAGTGCCGTCGAACTTCGGAGTATCCGAAGGAAGCTTGAAATTTCGCGGCATCCATGTCCGCCGGACGGATCTGCTGAAGCATTGGGCTCCGTAGAGTTCTCCTTCGTCTTCGTCCATCTCGGATTCAGACGAGCATGCGCGCTTGGCTCGCGCTTTGTCGATTTTGCGCTGTGTGACGCATCTCTGGCGTCGTAGTCGCGGTCGTGGCGGCGCGAACTCTTCTTCCTTCGAGGAAGGTCATGTTCCTCTTCTTCGGATGAAGGGTGGGGCTGCGGTCGAACCTGACCGGAGCCTTCTTCTTCGGCTCCGTGGGAGCTTCCTGGTGGAGCGCAGCTCCGACGAGTCCGAGTCCGGTGAGTGCAGACTTGTGCATGGCTCTCTTTGGGTCCCCCTCCGGCGGTGGGTGGGCCGCGAGGTACGCAGTGGCTGCCATGATCGCAACCTGCAGCGTTTTCGGGATGACGTTGCCGTCGGCGTCCATCTCCATGAAGGATGTGTGGAGGGTTCGGGTCACCTCACGACGCTCCTTGGGGTCCATGTTCTCCACCCGTGAGCGGTGCTTGTTTCCTTGGTTGGCGTTCGAGCTGGAGCCGATGCCCATGGCGGAGAGCGTAGCTCATCGCGCGCTGGACTCTGAGGCTGCTTGCTTGCGCTTGTCGAGCACCTCCTGCATCTTGACCTGCTTCTTGTACTCCTCGATTAGGAGCAGGTGGTAGGCCATCAGCATATCCCGGGAGGCGTCTGCAGGCAGTACTATGTTGCCTGCCACGGCGTTGCGGACCTGGGCCCATCCTTCTTTGCTAAGGCGGATGACGTGACCGCCGTTGTTTTCCCCTTCGGGTGGGGGGGACTGGCTTCTTCTGTTCCCGCTGTTTCATTCTGGCGGGTTGGGCGGCGGGTTTGGTGTTTGCTGATCCGCGTCGCTCTGGATGACTACGACGCATTGGTAGCGCTCGTAGATTGGTCCGCTGCTGCCGCAACTTTCAGATCCGGAACCGTAGGTTCCTGCATCTGATGGCGGATCGCACAGATCGGAGTTGCAGCTGCTGCTGTCATAGGAATCATCTGTTGATGATGTTGTGCGTAGCACGGGGTGTGGGGTCCATGAAGCGGGCCTGATTGATGGCAGGGGCACCCGCCCAGGGAGGCGGAGGGTGCCAGTTTGCCCCACCTGGAAGCAGAAGCTCCCGAACAGGATTTCGAGTCCGTCGCCTACGGGCTCGAAGTCCTTCATGGTGGCCGGTGAGTGGGCGGTGAAGTCGAAAGCACCGAAGAGGAGGTGACTCTCCGTCGCCGCAGAGTTGTAGATCGATCGGGTTGGGACCGTCACGACCGCACAATCAGCGTCCCCAGTTCCCACATGCGGCGCCAATTGACGAGGTTTGATCTCATCAATGCCCATTGTTATGGACTTGGGTTTTGGAGAAGATGGGGATGCTGGAGATCGTGGAACCGTTAGCAAACAAGAAACACGGGGACACAAAGGTTTACCCAGGTTCAGGCCCCCGGAGGGAAAACCCTGCTCCTGCTTGTCTGCTCTTGATTACGGCGGAACCGAAGGTTACAAGGGTGCGCAGATGTAATCTGGCGTGGAGGTGTGTATGCGAAAGCATGAGTCGAGAGATCTAGGTCGTGCCCTCCTGGCCTTTATATAGACTTAGGCAGGTCCTGGGCATAGACCTAGTCGGTTACAGGTTTTAGGGTTTTACCCCTTTGAATTTCCTATCTACTCTAGTCTTGCTCTCCAAGGATCCGAAGGCGTCATGGGCCTGGGCCACCCGAAAGTCTTCATGGGCCGGCGTGCATCCTCCGTGGGCCTTCCTTGGGCTGGACCAGGTATGCTGAGATCACGTACCCGTAGGGTATAACCATGTCAGTTGTCGAGCACAAGGTTTCATATTAGTAAAACTAAAATAAACTTATAAATAAATAAAGTAAACAATTTATAACTAGGCAAACAAAGTAATTACAATGATATGATATTTGTTTTTGTGTTTGTTTGTGTTTGCAAGAAAAGAAAGTATTTTTGTATTTTTGAAATATTATATTGTAGAAAATATAAATGATAGTAATGGTGTTGGAAAGTTGTTTCTTATGATAAAATTTAGACCGGGTTCATAGGTTCACTTGTCTATTCTCTTTTTAAGTTGTAGTCGACAAAACAATTCATCATCAACATACTATTGGTGAAACTTCAATATGTGTTTGATAAGCATTTATATGGGCATCACGTCCTAACATAGAGATGATGTAACACATCTCTCCTATACTCCTCCATAAAGGGAAAACACCAAGCAATCTAGGATTAAGAATTACCAGAGCATAACCTTACGTACTTTGACATAATGTTTGAATAACAAATATGATACCATGACCAAAAAAGATTATGAAGCTACCACACGATAACTATAGCACATTAATTCACTTAATCCCTAGTGAGGTAACAAAATAAAGGTAAAAACCATAGTATATCTTGAATTTGTTGTTACGATTCAATCACTACCACTATGTTACTCCATCTAATACACACTTCCCCCACATGCTATTTCATACAAGTTGGATCAAAACAAGTAATTAAGAGTGGGGTACATGATATGCATCTATCAATACATATTACACAAATAGGTTCCAATCTCATATATCAAATCATAGAATAAATTTCTACCGCATGCACACAAACAAGCCAAGACCTATCTACTAGATTGTAGCAACGAGTCGATTATAGTACTAACCCTGGAAGATTCCAAAGCGGTTAACGAGAGCAGATTCTCGTGGGTGATGTAGTCGTACACTTGCCGATCTCAAGATCGCGTAGACGATCCTTCCGGTCCTGCGTTTCGATAGCGCTTCCACAGTCAGTCATATGTTCGGTACTCAATGAAGACCTTCATCTCCCTTGTTCCAGCAGGTAGAGGAGGTTGTAGTTCTCCCCTCGCAATTCTGGCAGCACGACGATGTGGTGTCAGAAGTAGAGGGAAAATCCTGCAGGGCTTCGCCTAAGTCGGAACATGTTATGGTGGATCTAGGGTTTCTGGCGATCTAGAGTTTAGAGGGCCGGAGAGGAGTAGGCGTGACCGGCAGCGACTAGGGCGGCGACGGTGAGGAGGCGACGGCGGCGCGGCTAGGTGGGGAGGGGCTGGTGTTGTGTGGCCTTGGGGAACCCCTCCCCTCTATTTATGAGAGGGAGGACAGCTTGGGAGAGGGGAGTTTGAATGCTTCCCCGACTCCCTCTCCTTGTTAGCTTGTGGTGGAGGGAAATAAGGATTCTTTCCTTCCTCCACCAGGACACATTGTCCGAGTTTGACTTTTCAAACTTGCCTTTTGACTTTCAATTTGGAGATTGATTTCTTTCTTGCTAATGCCCAACCAAGTGACCTAGTACATGATCCAATCATTCCACTTATCCATGACACATTCATGTTCCCTTCCCCTTCCGGTCCGGTGAACCTTCTAGACCCTTATAGAACCTCTGCGATGAAATCATCGAAATCATTCCCGAACTCCAGAATTGGACTTTCATTATATGAATCTTATTCTCCGGACCATTACAGATCTCCTCGTGATATCCCGGATCCCATCCGAGACTCCGAACAACATTCGGTCTCCCTACTTACATTCCATATATAACAACATTGAATCCTTAAGTGTGTCTCCCTACGGTTCATGAATTACGCAGACATGACCGAGACACTTCTCTGATCAATAACCAATAGAAAAATCTAGAAATTCATATGGCTCCCACATATTTCTATGATTACTTTACGATCGAATGAACCACTTACATACGATACCAATTTCCCTTTGTCTCGCGATAGTTTACTTATCCGAGGTTTGATCGTCGGTATCTCTGCATACCTAGTTCAACCTCGTTACCGATAAGTACTCTTTTCTCGTTTCTATGATATGTGATACCTTGTGAGTCAGTCACATGCTTGCAAGCTAATTGGATGACATTACACCGAGAGGGCCCAGAGTATATCTATCCGTCATATGGATGGACAAATCCCACTCTTGATCCATGTGCCTCAGCACATATTTTCCGAACACTCAATGCCAGCTTTATAGCCACCTAGTTATGGTGTGGTGTTTGATGTCATCACAGCATTCATCCGGTGATGGTGATTAGCATAATCTCATGGTCGAAGGATTTAGGTTACTATGTATCTGAAAGCTTATAGAAACTGAACTATATTAAATGACTTGATCTTTATGCTATGAATAACTATAAGAGTATGCCCATCACACCATTCTCCTAATGATATGATCTTGTTGTTAATAACATCTCAATGTTCATGATCAGGAAACCATGATCATATATTAACCAACAAGCTAGTTTAACAAGAGGCTTTACTAGGGACTCTTTTATGTTTACAAATCACACAAGTATTAATGTTTCTGGTTAATACAATTATAGCATGGTCTGTAAACATTTATCATAAGTGTGAAGATATGATAATAACCTCTTTATTATTGCCTCTTGGGCATATCTCCAACAGTCTCTCACTTGCACTAGAGACAATAATCTAGTTTCAAATCTTTGTGTATTCAACACCTATGGCTTTCTGGTGTTGTATTTACACGATTGTTAGTGGTAAAATGATCTTTGGATCTGACTCTTTCAGGTCCGTGTGTAATTGCATGTCTTTGTGTCTCTACACATCACTCATTCTCTAATGAGATGGATTTGTATAAATTTGGTCCTTTGGTGAGACATTTGGTTTCTTGGGGTTAAAACATGTTGATAATATTGTCGCACAATATATCTTCATGGTACTATCCCACTGTGAACCACACCTAGTTTGATAACAAACTACTTAACACAAATGCCCTCTTTTGATGCTATAAAAACAGTCATATACTTAGTCTTTTGTTGTAGTATCTGTCACAATGTCTTAACTTTGGAACTCATCCAAATCCATTATGGAACTTACTTTCCATTATATTGTGACACCCTTAGTTTAGATTGAGATAAACTTAATTTGTACTTTGTGACAGCACTAGGGTTAATGTATTACTTTTACAATGAACTAATCATCTATTTGTCACATCTACAAAAATAATATATTCTTAGTTCTTCCAAAAGATCATAAGAATATCCTTACTATCGTCCAATGATCATCTTATGAATCATTCTGGTATATGCTCATAACATTTAGAGCATAGGACATATCTGGATTTGTACATATCACAATATGATTGATATAAATACTCTTTGTGATTTCATACATCAAGTATCAATCTATACTTGAATCTTTGTTTCACTTACCAAGTGTCGATACACTTGAATTTTGATTTAATCCTTTCTGTGTGGAAAGAACCTTTCTTGTCATTTCCATATTGAACTCATTCAATATCTCATCTATGTACATTTGGCACAACCATATTAGCGTCTCAATCTATCTATATAGATATTGATGCCAAATATTCGGGTTTTGCCTAAATATTTCATCGGGATGAAATTGTTAACATGTGTTAATAAAAGATACATCATTTCCAATCAACAATATGTCTTCCACATAATGTATTAGAAATATGTCTTAGCGCTCCCACTTAATTTCTTGCAAATGCAAGCATCTTCATCGTCTCTGATGAATTTAAACTCTTTTAGTAGTTTCATCATGGTGAAGATTCCAACTCCGCGATGCTCACTTCAACCATTGTAGTTTGCATACGCTTTTAACATCCTTTGAATTAACAAAACCCTATGGACCGTGTTATGCACAAGTCCTAGGTAACAATTCTATCAGAAGAACTTGTTTTGTTTATTCAACTACCACATAAAAAAATTATATATAGTGGTTTCTACATTAATCCGTCTAGACTAAACATCGCTATGAAAGATCAAATCTTGTCATAGTCAACCTTTGAACATTGTTGTGAACTCTTTCCCAACATGTCGATTATTTCATATATATGAAACATCCATGTCTATTTATTTATAGATCCAAACACGACTGTAAGGTTTTACACCTTTCCAGAGGGTCTTTCAAGTTCAAAGCTTGATTTCTCATATATGGAACTATCACGGATTTTATGGCTCCAAGCCATTTGAAGGAGTCAGGGCCCATCATCGCTTCTTTGCATGTAGTCAGTTCATTATTGTCAAATAATGATTCAACCCTCAAATCTTGGTATTTGATTGTTTATCTGACCTACTTGGTTCAATAGGAACTTAGACTTTCGTGACCACAACCTTTGAGGCACGTGAGCCATGAGCATTGTTGCTGCCTCCGGAACACTTTTCGGCGCTGCGCAACTTTGCACATATATCTAAGGTTCTTTTAACCTTATCAAAGTTCTATTGTCCTCCCACTTAACTTTTCACGGGAAATTCCTTTCTCAAAGAAACTTGACGTTCTAAGCGACAAACATTTTTGTCTTTGGTGTTATGGAGGAATACTCAACGATTATTCAAAATAATATACAAAGTTATGTTCATCAGATTTTGGTTGCAAACATCTTTCTTATGCATAGCATACCAATGTTTAAGAAAGGACAACTTGGGTTTTATCCCAAACCATAAATTTATATGGTGTCATTTCAAAGGATTATGATGGAGCTCTTTTCAGTGGAAAAACGGTAGTCTCTAAACTTTAATATTTAAAATATAATGGCAGTTTTATAAATTACACCTTTGATCTTACCATGTCAAACAAGGTTTCATTACATATCTCGAACGCTCCATACTCTTATGGTGTTTCGGGAAATGCAAATCCACGGAACGATTTCTCAAATCTAAGATATTATGCTAAACTTGTAACTCAAATATCTTAATTTATGATCCTATCATAAATTCTTTATTTTCTTGTTACATTGATTTTGCACTTCATCTTGAAAGTTTTTGAACTTTTCAAATGTTTCACACTTCACCCTCATTAAGTAAATATTCATATATTCACTCAAATTTTCGGAGAAAGAATATGATTTTGAAATCTATCGCTCTTGACTACACATAATGGACTTCATACATCAAATTTGTAGAAATTCCAATAAGCTAGTCATTCGTTCCCTTTTGGCCTATGAATAGAGTTTTAATTATCTCTAGGAAAGTTTCACAAGCGTCATTTGATCAAAAATCAAAACACTCCAAATGTCCATCCACATGGAGTTACTTCATGTTTTCTTTCCAATATAATTTAAACAGCGATGTCACTTCCTAAGTGATCTTTCAATCAATTTGTCTTTTGAAATTTTTAGCACTAGTTTTATGGATGTGATTTCTCCAACGAGATTTGTAAATCATCCATCTTTTATGGATTACGACAATTATTTGAACAACCCTTTTGTTCTCATAATACCTGATAAAGCAAATCTTGAAGGCAAGCTTTGATTTCAACGAGCAACACAATAACCCTTTATTTGTTATTGATGAACATCATCACATATTCTTTTGCTGGTTACTTAGGCCATTGTAGTTCATGAATTGTGTTGTTTCGTATGACGATTCACACCAACAAATTCAGTATCTAATACTTAAGAACCACATTATTTAACAAGCAAAGAATACAGCCATAACACGTATATCCTCTATATACCTAAGCTGAACAATTCTGGTCTTTTCTTTTCTGCCATATATTTATGAGATTCTCTTTCAGTATTTCCTTTTCTGTTTGAAAGAATCTATCAACATCAATAGTGGATCCATACACATGACACATAGTCCAAAGCATTTATAGTTAAATACCAATGTCTTTGGACTTGCACTTTGAAGTAGATCACCATCATCAAATTTTGGTGTTCTTTCAAATTCCATTCTTTAGTAATCTCTTGGTGTAGTAAATATTTTACCTGCATCAAATATTCATCCTTATCATGGAATTATTCATGATCAAGCTGCTTTAGCTTATAACGGTGAATCGCGAGTATAATGTTATTCTCCAAAACTTTTTGGAGGATTAGGACGACTAGTGTCTCCAACCTTTTGAAAATTCCCATCAAATATGAGAACACAAACTTTGCCATATTATACTTTATCATGTTATAATCAAAAACATCGTTTCAGATATCGCAATAACATCCACATATGATGTTCCTAGATAACCTTGATATTAAAATAATCTTTTGAATATCAAGAATCATGCAGATAAACATGATACTTATATACTAACACTGGAATTGTTACTCTTGATTTAATACCAATTATTAAACTTCACGGAGTAACTAGAACTTACTGAAAGTTTGCAATTGACTTTTAAACTTTAGATTAACACTTCAAAACAATACGATACCAGTTCGTAAAGTAATTAACCAGAATTATATAGTTCTATTATCTCAATTTTAACTAAGCGCAAGGTGGTAAACGGATGTCAATGACTACAACAACTATGCAAATTCACTTTGATTTAATTTATGATAAATAGTGTTCAACTTTTAATCATATTGCTGTTGAACTCCCACTCAAAACAATATCCCTCACATTGTTTTAGTGATCACACGAACTAAATTCACTACACCAATTCCGATCATCACGTGACATGATATAATTTCAAAGGCAAACAATCATCATGTTCATCATATCATCTATATGACTCATGCTTTACCTTTCGGTATTCCGTGTTCCGAGACCATGTATGTATATGCTAGGCTCGTCAAGATCAAACCTAAGCTTCCGCATGAGCAAATCTGGCTTGCTCCCGTTGTATACACTCGCAGAATCTAACACACCCGATCATCACGTGGTGCTTCGAAACAACGAGCTTTGGCAACGGTGCCTACTAAGGACGAACACTCTATAACTTGATATTTTGTGAGAGGGATCATCTTATAATGCTACTGTCGCAAACTAAGCAATACAAGATGCATAAAAGGATTAACAACACATGCAATTCAAAATATGTGATATGATATAGCCTTTCTTCTTGTGCTTCCGATCTCCATCTTCAAGCACGAACATGATCTCCATCATCACCGGCGTGGCGTCAAGGTCAATGGTGCCGCCCCATGGTTGTCGTCCACCAGCATCAACTATTACAACTACTTTGAATAATAGACACACAGGTCTAGACGAAATTAAAAGACAACCATATGGCTCCTACCGGTTGCCGACTTACAATAAGGAACATTGCATACATCATATATAATCACAATCGTGGCCATATCACATCATAGCACACCCCTGCAAAACAAAGTTAGATGCCTCTAATTTTCTTTGCATGTTTTACGTGGTTTGAGGCTTTCATCAAGTGTTGTTCTAACTTATGATCAAGAACCACAACATTGATACTAGTATCACCCGTTGTAAATTGAATCTTCACTATGTTGGGAGAAACAGGCACCCGCAAAGCCACTTATGCAATACAAGTTGCATGTCAAGCGTGGAGCAAGTCTCATGAATGATGTCATGTAAGGTTAGCCCGGGCCGCTTCATCCCACAAGATGCAAAGTACATAAGAAGCAATCGACAACAAAAGCATCAACGCCCACAATGACCATTGTGTTCTACTCGTGCAACATATCTACATATAGACACGGCTCTGATACCACTATTGGGGTTCATAGCATGGAAAACAAAAAAATTCTACCGCATGCACACAAACAAGCCAAGATTTATCTACTAGATTGTAGCAACGAGTCGATTATAGTACTCACCCTCGAAGATTCCAAAGCGGTTAACGAGAGCAGATTCTCGTGGGTGATGTAGTCGTACACTTGCCGATCTCAAGGTCGCGTAGGCGATCCTTCCGGCGCTGTGTTCGGGTAGCGCTTACATAGTCGGTCACACGTTTGGTACTCGATGAATACCTTCCTCTCCCTTGTTCCAGCAGGTAGCGGAGGTTGTAGTTCTCCCCTCGCGATTCCGGCAGCACGACGGCGTGGTGTCAGAAGTAGAGGGAAAATCCTGCAGGGCTTCGCCTAAGCCGGAGCAGGTTATGGTGGATCTAGGGTTTTCGGTGATCTAGAGTTTAGAGGGCTGGAGAGGAGGAGGCATGACCGACAGTGGCTAGGGCGGCGACGGTGAGCCGGCGGCGGCGCTAGGGGGCGGCGGCGTGGCTAGGTGGGGAGGGGTTGGTGTTGTGTGGCCTTGGGGCACCCCCTCCCCTATATTTATGAGAGGGAGGGAAGCTTGGGAGAGGGGAGTTTGAATCCTTCCCCGACTCCCTCTCCTTGTTGGCTTGTGGTGGAGGGAAAGAAGGATTCTTTCCTTCCTCCACGAGGACACATTGTCCGAGTTTGACTTTTCAAACTTGCCTTTTGACTTTCAATTTGGAGCTTGATTTCTTTCTTTCTAATGCCCAACCAAGTGACCTAGGACATGATCCAATCATTCCACTTATCCATGACACATTCATGATCCCTTCCCCTTCCGGTTCGGTGAACCTTCTAGACCCTTCTAGAACCTCTGCGATGAAATCATCGGAATCATTCCCGAACTCCGGAATTGGACTTTCCTTATATGAATCTTATTCTCCGGACCATTCCGGATCTTCTCGTGATATCCCGGATCCCATCCGAGACTCCGAACAACATTCGGTCTCCCTACTTACATTCCATATATACTAAACAACATCGAATCCTTAAGTGTGTCTGCCTACGGTTCGTGAATTACGCGGACATGACCGAGACACTTCTCCGATCAATAACCAATAGATGAATCTAGTAATTCATATGGCTCCCACATATTTCTATGATTACTTTATGATCGAATGAACCACTTACATACGATACCAATTTCCGTTTGTCTCGTGATAGTTTACTTATCCGAGGTTTGATCATCGGTATCTCTGCATACCTAGTTCAACCTCGTTACCGATAAGTACTCTTTTCACGTTTCTATGATATGTGATCCCTTGTGAGTCAGTCACATGCTTGCAAGCTAATTGGATGACATTCCATAGAGAGGGCCCAGAGTATATCTATCTGTCATATGGATGGACAAATCCCACTCTTGATCCATGTGCCTCAACACATACTTTCTGAACACTCAATGCCACCTTTATAGCCACCCAGTTACAGTGTGGTGTTTGATGTCATCAACGCATCCATCCGGTGATGGTGATTAGCATGATCTCATGGTAGAAGGATTTAGGTTACTATGTATCTGAAAGCTTATATCAATTGAACTGTATTAAATGACTTGATCTTTATGCTATGCTTAACTATAGGAGTATGTCCATGACACCATTCTCCTACTGATATGATCTTGTTGTTAATAACATCTCAATGTTCATGATCAGGAAACCATGATCATATATTAACCAACAAGATAGTTTAACAAGAGGCTTTACTAGGGACTCTTTTATGTTTACAAATCACACAAGTATTAATGTTTCCGGTTAATACAATTATAGCATGGTATGTAAACATTTATCATAAGCGTGAAGATATGATAATAACCTCTTTATTATTGCCTCTTGGGCATATCTCCAATAAGATCCACCACATAGGAATTACATATATGACCATAATCATGTTGTGCAACTTATATGGTACTATATCTATGATAGCCCAAGAGAGAAATAGATCAAGATACTGCCACAAACCCATAGTCCAGAGGTGGACTACTCCCTCTTAATCATGGTGAGGATGTTGGTGAAGGTAGATATCACTCTGGTGGAGTTCCCCCCTCCATTTTTTGTTGGTTCTGTCTCTGTTTTGGAGTGTTTCTACGGAGCTCTCCTCGATTATGCCTCGGGGGACCCTTTTTATAGTCATTTTTAGGTCAAAAAAAGTCGGATGGAGAAAGATTAAAGCGAATCGAACGATCGAGGACCAAAATAGGTCAGGTGGCATGTGCACTAGGGCAGGACACACCACCTGGTATCTTTTGGGCCTCCGATGAGTGCCAATATGATGCATATTTAAGCATACAAATTAATCATAGTGTCACTCATTACATCCTATATCTAGCTACAACTATGCCCATTATTCATGTTTACTAGTTTTCATTCTTTTTCACATGGGCTTTGCACAACTAGTAGTTTTAGTATGATTTATTACCTTTTCTTGTATTTGACTTTTGTGTAGGTGTTGTGATAGATTATGGATAAATCAAGGAAAAAGGAACCAATAGGATGCAATATGGAGGAGCTATATGCACCAGACTTGGCCATTTTAGGGGTGGAACAGGTGGATTTTTCCATCAACTCCAAATGAAGATACAAGGCCATGTCATTGTAGCCCATGTCCATATGATTCCAACAAGCTGAATATAACACCCAAATCGGTGTTCATATGAAGAAATATCAGCCAAAATACGAAAGGATATTAAGCGTTTAACGACCTCTCGTACGGGCGGGTCCGGTCGTACCGCCCGCTTGTACCATGGGTCTGGATGCACAGAAACTGCCTTTCTGGACGTGTTTGTTCATAGAATTCGTCCCTATCTATTCTTGGACCTTCCTTAGGTCATAGGTAACATGGGAGGGGCTATGAGAGACCCTCCTAGGCCTATATAAGGAGGGGAGGAGCCAAGGGAGAAGGATTCTCTCCACATACCTCCACGGCGGAGCCCTGCTACCTTGCAAACTCCATAGCCACCGCCTTCATAAGATCTCCACCATCACTATTGCTCAATAGGATAAGTGAAAGTACAAATGAATTCGCCTAGAGGGGGGTGAATAGGCTTTTAAAAATATTACGATTTAGGCTCAAGTAAATGCGGAATAAAACTAACGTTTAATTTATTGAGCACAAAACCTAGCCACTAAGTTTACCTAAGTGCACCAACAACCTATGCTAAGCAATACAAGCAACAAGGTGATAGCAAGACATAAATACTTCAAGAGCACGATGGCTATCACAATGTAAAGTGCATAAGTAAAGGGCTTGGTTGAGAGATAACCGACGGACGCGGAGACGGAGATTTGTTTCCCGAAGTTCACTTCCAAAGAAGCTACGTCTCCATTGGAGAGGTGCGATGGTGCAATGCTCTCCGAACGCCACAAATGGCTCACATCGAGGTTTGGTGGATCGATGCTCACCCAACGCCACACAAGGCCTCACCCCGGATGCGGGAGCACGCAACGACACCACAAAAGGCTCACCCTATTCTCCCAAGTGCGCACCACAAAAGGCGGGCACTTGCTCCACTATGGGACGCTTGAGGACAGTCACCGAACCCGTATAAGATTGGGGCTAACTCCACAACTCAATTGGAGGCACCCAACAACAAAGCCACAAAAGGATACAATGCCACAAAAGGCCAACAAAGCCACAAAAGGCTACAAGACCACAAAAGGTCAACAACCCAACCACACAACCGTCTAGGGTTCCAAGGAACCCAAGAGAAACAAGCCCACAAGCTTGAACTCGCCGAATCTCCAAGGAGAACTCAAACCTATGCACCAAATGCAAGGGCAAGTCCTTCTCTCCCAAATTCCAACAAAGCTACAAAAGCTATTGGGGGAATAAGGGAGGAAAAACACAAGAGGAGAACACAAAACTCTCCAAGATCTAGATCCCAATGATTCCTTCACAAAGAAGGGATTTAGCTTGGGGGGATTGTAGATCTAGATCTCCTCTCTCAAATCCCTCAAACAGATGCAAGAATCATAGGAAGGGAAAGGGAAGAGGGAAAGCTTCTTCAAGGTCAACAATGGAGGAGAGAGAGAAAGCCAAGAACCAAGAAAAGAGCTGTTACCCACGAAGGGGAAGAGGAGCCCCTTTTAAAGGGCTCCCAGATCTGCCTGTTATGGGCATTCGCGACTCCTGGCCAGAACTTCCGGTGGGAGGCCGGAACTTCTGGTGGCACATAGCCAACGGTCAAAAACTGCTGAGCGAGAAACTAAAAAACGATTCCTGGTCGGAGCTTCCGCCGGTTCACCGGAACTTCCGCTGGAAGTTCTGACAGAAGTTCCGCCAAATAGACAAAACCAACACAGAAGGTTACTGAATCGTGAGCGGAACAAGAGCCGGAAATTCAACCGGAACTTTTGGCGGCAACTAGGCCTGAGCGGAACTTCCGGTCCATGGCCGAAACTTCCGGTGGGAGCAGAACTTCCGATGGAAATTCCGACTGAAGTTCCGTCAAATAGCGCATCCAAAACAGAAGGTTACTGAACGCGAGCGGAATAAGACCCGGAACTTCCACCAGAACTTTCGACGGCAAAGATGCCCTAGCGGAACTTCCGGTGGGAAGCCGGAACTTCTGGTTAGGGAAATTCCAGAAACCAGAAGACCAGAAACGCAATAACTTTTGCATCCAAACTCCAAATGGGATGAAACCAATTTTGTTGGAAAGAAAATGATGAATAGAATCCCCCAAGGTGTGGAGCCAAAATATTTGGTATCACCTTGGGAGAAAATACCATGAACATATATGTGAAGTATCCCCCAAGGTGTGGAGCCGGAAAACTCACAAGATCAAAAACCGCAATAAGATATGCAAGTGAAATCCTTAGATGATGAACTAGAGCTTGTTAATATGATGACCACAAGCAATATATCCTCTCATGGACAAGAACCAAATAACAACCAAGAAAGATGATGCTATGAATGCAAAGGTTTGAGCTTTCTTCGAAAGATGCAAACGAGACACCCGCTTGAGAGCCCCTCTTGATAGTACGGCTATCTATCATAAACCCAGTCTCCCAACTAACAATACGAGACCGGGAAAAGAAAAGCCCTATCAAGAACATACCTTTGCCTTGAGCATCCCACTTGAACTTGATGTAGACCGTCTTGTTCTTCTATAGTGGGAACACCTTTCTTGGATGCTCTTGCTTGATGAAGATGAAGAGTTGCAAATTGCTCCCCCATACTCCATGGGGAAACCTCTTCTTTGAACTTGTCTTCATCATTCCATGAGCACGAGGATGGCAAGCTTCAAGCATGAGATCTTCTAGAGATGGCGCATCTTGAGCTCGCCCTTCTTCATCCCTACTTGAGGTTGATCCATCTTGATGCAACTCTTTGCACATGTCTTGATCAACCTTCAAGCTCCTTCTTTCTTCATGATTCCAATGGGCACAAAGCCCTTGGACATTTCTTCATCTTCCAACCTTGAGACCAACACATGGCCCAAGCGATGCCAATGGACAAACCTACAAGTGAAACTCAATTTACACATTAGTCCATAGAGATTGGCGTTAATTACCAAAACCACACATGGGGGCATACATGCCCTTTCAATAAGGGACTTGGATCTTGAAGGCCTCAACACCGGTATACATCACCATCATCAACAACGACGTCTTCAACATTGACCCCCTTCGTCTACTTGGTTGTAATCCAAACTCTAGGGTGGATCTTCACTTGTATTTGATTGTACTCTCATATACCAACCATATTATTACCATGATATTGATTTTCTTTATATGTGAGTAGTCCCCTTGTAATTGGGGAGATGGAGAAACCAGCATTATTCTAAAATGAAATAAAGATGATCTATTACTTTAGTCCATTATCCATTGATCTATGATATTGTGTTAGATTTCTCTCTTTAGATGGTATGTGAAGTCGGCCACATATCATTTGCCTTCGGGACTAAAGAGAGGAAGATACCCTTAGGACGTGTATGGGAGTATATCCAGTGTTAATTTTGTGACTACAAGCATTGGCTTATAACCTGCACGGTCAAAAGGTGGAATTAAGAGATATTCACTAAGCTCATTATGATATGCACAAGGAAACCATTAATTGTGGTGGTCCATATGAGTGACAACTCTCAGGCATCGCAATGGTTATTTAGAGATTATCGTCGAATTGTCGACAAGTACGCCATAGGGGGTCCTAGTTGAAGGGAATATGCCCTGAGAGGCAATAATAAAGTGTTTATTATGTGTATTCCAAGTATATGATAGATGTTTATTTTGCATGCTATAATTGTATTAATACAGAAACGTTAATACATGTGTGTTTAATAAACAAACAGAAAGTTCCTAGTTATGCCTCTCTCATAAACTAGCTCGTTGATTAACAAGATGATCAAGGTTTCCTGATCATGGACATTGGATGTTGTTAATAACGGAATCACAACATTAGTGTAATGGTGTGATGAACATTCATCCGAAGTATAGCATTACGATCAAAGTCATTGAGTTTATATTGCTATAACAACTTACGAAGTGATCCCAATCCTTAGACCATGAGATCATGTCAATCACTAACACCGGAAGAGTTTCTTGATAACATCAAACGTCACACCGTAACAGGGTGATTATAAAGATGGATTCAGAACTAATAAAGTGTTATGTTGAGGCTCATGGATCGAGAGTGGAATTTGTTCATCCCGATGACGGATAGATATACTCTGGGCCCTCTCGGTGATATCACATTGATTAGCTTGCAAGCAAGTGATTTGATCACTAGAATGTTATATCACAGGAACGAGAAAAGAGTGCATGTCGGTAACGAGATCAAACTAGGTATGGAGATACCTATGATCGAATCTCGGACATGTAATATATCGTGAAACAAAGGGATTAAGATACTAGCGTAAAAGGTTCCGACGATCACAAGAAAGTCATCGTTGAATGTGTGGGAGTCAGTATGGGTCTCCAGATGCCGCTTCTGATTATTGATCCGAGAGGGGTCTCGATCATGTCCGCATTATTCATGAACCGTAGGATGACACACTTAAGAGACACCGACATCCAATTGGAGCAAATGTTTCATGCCGAAAGAATGAACAAGCGCAGGAATTTATTTCACTAGATACCGAAACAGGTTTTCGGGTGAAATTGCATAAAGTGGTTATGCATGTGAAATAGAATTCTAGCAAGGGGTTATTTGTGAATGTTTGTCATTAAAGTAATTGACAAAATTCTGAATAAAATAAAAGAGTTTTATTTAATGAGAGTTTGCATTAAATTTGGTGGAAATTTAATGGGAATTTGAGTGGACTTTTGAGTGGAGGGAATTTAAAGGAGATTTGTGAGTGGAGGGACTTTTGAGTGGAGGGAATTTAAAGGAGATTTGTGAGGGGAGGGAAAGGGGGCAGCCCCCATGCGCCGGCCACCCCCTTGGGGTTCCCCCCTCCTCCTATAAAAGGAGCCCCCCTCGTCACTTGTCTCTCACACCTCCTCGTGAAGGATCTCTCTCCCCCTCTAGAATTTATCCCCCATGGTCTCGGACTAGCGAGATACATGTTCCCGGTGGCTATTCGGCAATAAAGAGTTGTGCTTCCGCTGCATCGCTGGAGCGAGGAGGCGGAGGTTGCTCGGTGCCTCGAACGTGTGTGCGAGCACGGATGCGCTGCTGATTTGCGGCGCTAGGACTTCCTCTCGATCTTGAGATCGGCAAGAGATCGTCTACATCAACCACGAGTTGAACTCGTTAAGCTTTGTCGGTCTTCAAGGGTATGTTCTCTACGGATATACATCCGCCCGTTGTTTGTATCTAGTAGATAGATCTTGGTATATAGTTCACATCGTAGGAAATTTTTTGTTTTCTATGCTGCGAACCCTACAGTGGTATCAGAGCCGGATCTATGCGTAGATACTTTACACGGGTAGTACACATATGAGTATGTGGGCGATGATGATCATGTTGTTGCTCCTTTGTTGTAATTTTGGATATTGGTGGCATAGTGGGATGAAGCGGCCCGGACAAACTTTACATGTCCTCGCACATGAGACCTGTTCCACGCTTGACATGCAACTAGTTTGCATAAGTGGCTAGCGGGTGTCTGTCTCTCCTACTATAGTCAATATCTATTTTGCAAGCGAGTTGTCAACAATTTGATTATCCTCGTTGTGGTTCATGTTCATAGGTAAGAACGGTTCTATCTCGAAAGCCCCAAGACACGTAGAACTTGCAATGGATAAATTAGAGGCGTCTAGTTTAGATTGTTGTTGGGCCAGTGTTATGATATGGTAGTGTTGTAAGTAGAAGTATGAGATGATACTCTTACAACACACATAGCGTGTAAAATCCATAGACCTTGGATTTACACATATAGGTATGATAGTGATCATACCACGATGCACATGATAGAGATCATTTGCGGGAACCATATAATTTCACTAATAAACATATGATGTTTGATAGCATCTTATATTGCTTGTTTAGCGCTTTGTTAGCATAATAAGATGATCCCTCATTTAAATATCAAGATAAGAATGTGTTCTTCCTTTAGTATGCACCGATTATGTTTTCGTCGCTCCAAGACATCACGTGATGATCGGGTGTTCTTGGATCCACGACCATATTTCGGGTGTAAAACAGTTACACACGCGAATACTAAGGTTCTAACTTGGCGAGCCTAGCATGTACAGACATGGCCTCGGAACACGGACCGAAAGGTTAAGCATGAGTCATATAGTTGATATGATGCCCATTTGATGCTCGCCTTTGAAGCTATACCGACTCACGTGATGATCGGACTTGGTGTAGTGGATTTGGTTCATGTAATCACCAAAAAGGCACGAGGGATGTCGTTTTTGAGTGGGAGTTCATTCGTAATATAGATTAGTTGAACTCAATCTATCATACACTTAGTCTAAACTTTACAAATTCTGTTGTAGATGGCACCACCTGCTTTTAATTTCAATGTGTTCATGGAGAAAGAGAAAACTAGCAACGAACGGTAGCAACTTTACCGAATGGGCCATGAATTTGAGGATTCTCCTCTCTGCTGCACAAAAGAAATATGTGCTAGAAGCGCCGTTAGGCCCCCCACCTTTAGATGATGCCCCTGACGAGGAGAAGAATGTCTATCAGACTCATCAGGAGGACCACAACTTAGTTCATTGCGGCATATTGTATGGGCTAGAGCCGGAACTTCGAAAGCGTTTCGAAAACGGCAATGCATTTGATACAATGGGTGAGTTGAAAATGATTTTCGACACACATGCTGCTGTAGAGAGTTACAACGCTTCAGAAAAGTTCTTTAGCTGCATGATGGAAGAGCACAGCTCCGTTAGTGAGCATGTACTCAAGATGTCGGGTTACGCCGATAAGCTTGTGTCCTTGGGAATATCGATTCCCATTGACTTAGGCATCCATCGTGTTCTGCAGTCTCTGCCACCTAGCTATAAGAGCTTCGTGATGAACTATAATATGCAAGGCATGAAGAAGTCTCTCCCCGAGCTTCTGTCAATGCTTAAAACTGCAGAAGGGGAGATCAAAAAGGAACATCAAGTGTTGATGATCAATAGGAACACTGGTTTCAAGAAAGACAAGAAGGGAAGTAAGGGCGGCAAGCCTGTTACCGCGCCTGAAAAGAAACCCCGAGTTGGACCTAAGTCTGATTCCGAGTGCTACTATTGTAAGGGGACTGGCCACTGGAAGCGCAACTGCCCCAAGTATCTGGCAGACAAGAAGGCCAGCAAGGCAAACAAAGGTATATATGATATACATGTTATTGATGTGTACTTGACTAGTGCTCGCAGTAGCACCTGGGTATTTGATACCAGTTCAGTTGCTAATATTTGTAACTCGAATCAGGGGCTGCGGAACAAGCGACCGCTAGCAAGGGGTGAGGTCAAGATGCGTGTCGGCAATGGATCAAGCGTTGATGTGATCGCCGTCGGAACGCTGCCTCTCCACTTGCCGTCGGGATTAGTTATAAACTTGAATAAATGTTATCTGGTGCCTGCACTGAGCATGAACATTGTATCTGGATCGTGTTTGATGCGAAGTGGTTATTCATTTAAATCCGAGAACAATGGTTGTTCCATTTATATGAATGAAATCTTTTATGGTCATGCACCAATGATGAATGGTTTATTTCTATTAGATCTCGATGATAATGTTACACATATTCATAATGTTGATGCTAAAAGGATTAAACTTAATGATGATATATCCGCATATATGTGGCACTGCCGTCTAGGTCATATTGGCGTTAAACGCATGAAGAAGCTCCATTCGGATGGACTTTTGGAATCACTTGATTATGAATCATTTGATACATGTGAGCCATGCCTTATGGGCAAGATGACTAGAACGCCGTTTTCCGGTTCAATGGAACGGGCGACAGATTTATTAGAAATCATACATTCTGATGTATGTGGTCCAATGAGTGTGTCGGCGCGAGGTGGATATCGTTATTTTGTTACTTTCACGGATGATTTGAGTAGATACGGTTATATCTACTTGATGAAACACAAGTCTGAAACCTTTGAAAAGTTCAAGGAATTTCAGAATGAAGTGGAAAATCATCGTAATAGAAAGATCAAATTTCTATGGTCCGACCGTGGAGGTGAGTATCTAAGTTACGAGTTTAGCACTCACATGAAAGAGTGTGGAATTGTTTCACAACTCACACCTGCCGGAACACCACAACGAAATGGTGTGTCGGAACGTCGTAATCGTACTTTATTAGATATAGTTCGATCTATGATGTCTCTGACGGACTTGCCGTTGTCATTTTGGGGTTATGCACTAGAAACTGCTGCATTCACTTTAAATCGGGCACCATCTAAATCCGTTGAAAAGACACCGTATGAATTGTGGTTTGGAAACAAACCTAAGCTGTCATTTCTTAAAGTTTGGGGATGCGATGTTTATGTGAAGAAATTTTAACCGGATAAACTCGAACCCAAAGCGGAAAAATGCGTCTTCATAGGATACCCTAAAGAAACTATTGGGTATTCCTTCTATCACAGATCCGAGGGCAAGGTTTTTGTTGCCAAGAATGGATCCTTTCTAGAGAAAGAGTTTCTCGCGAAAGGTGTGAGTACACTACTAGAAAAATGCCTATTCGTGGCGCACCTGAAAAGGCCTTCTGTGGCGCACTAGCAGTGCGCCACGGGCCTCGCGCTACGGCTATCTCGTAGCCGTGGCGCACTGCATGGTGCGCCACGGTTATATAGAGATAGGCGTGGCGCACTACCAGGTGCGCCACGGGTAGGGGTACAGGTGCGCCACGGATGTTTTTTTCAAAAATCAAAAAAAAATGCAAAAAACACCCTCGTTTTGAATTGCAAAAGCAATCAGGTCCGCATCGCCGCCGTCGTGTCGCCTCGCCGGCAGGGAGGTGGCCGTGGCCACGACCTACCACCGCAGGGAGGTGCGGGAGGCCATGGCCTTGCTACTCCTCGCCGGCATCGAGGAAGAGAGGCAGTGAGGTGTGGCTGGAGAAGGGAGGAGGTTGCCGCAAGGAGAAGGAGGTCTTCGGCGGTCGTCGGAGCTCGTCGTCGCTCTTCGTGACTGCAAGGAGGAGGAGGCGAGGAGGAGGCCGCAAGGAAGGAGGTCGTCGCCGTCATGACTGCAAGGAGGAGGAGGCGAGGAGGAGGCCGCAAGGAAGGAGGTTGTCGCCATCATGACTGCAAGGAGGAGGAGGCGAGGAGGAGGCCGCAAGGAAGGAGGTCGTCGCCGTCATGACTGCAAGGAGGAGGAGAAGGTCGCCGCCGCCATCGCCATCGTCACTGCCACGGCAAGGGAAGGAGGAGAAGTAAAGGAGGAGGAGGAGGAGGAGAAGAGAGAAGGAAAAGGAGGAGGAGAAGAGAGAAGGGAAAGGAGGAGGGAGGAGAATGAAAAAGAGAAGAGGGAGGGAATAGGGGTAGGTGGGCGGGGTGGTGATTCAAATTTGAATCCCGCCCAAGATTATCCGTGGCGCACTAGGTGGTGGTGCGCTACGGCTAAGTTGCCTCAATTTTTTTTTCTGCAGCAAAAAATCTTGTTTTTGCCATAACTTTTTACTCTTTTTGAATTTTGAGATTCTAAAAAATCGCTAAACGACCTAAAGGGGTTGCAAGCGGATCTGGAATCTCGTTCTGGTCATTTTGGTATATTATACGTTTTTTTCGACATCGTATGCAAAAGTTACGGCCTTTTTACCGTGGCATGACTTTTTTTTGCAAATAAAGTCGAAACTCATGTTTGTTAATTTTACTAGAAGCTATACCACATTACCTACCTAAATATGAAAGGATTTAATTTTTTGAAGTGTTTATCATTTTTTTTTTGCAAAGTCTAAAAAGGCGATCCACGGGGGGGGGGGGGGGGGGTGTGGAGTTGGTGCAGGATAGTTAGGCGTAGGGCACTAGGGCAAGGTGCCCTACTACTAAGTTTATACATCCGTGGCGCACATGGCATAGTGCGCCACGGATGTGTCTGGCCGTTTCACAACAGAGAGGGGCATGCGCTTAGGCGTAGCGCACCCCCTCCATGTGCGCCACGGTTGACACTAACAACCGTAGCGCACCTACCCTATGTGCGCTACGGATGTTTGACGTGCGGCCAACAGGGCCCTGGCCCACACATATCTGTGGCGCACTATGGTCATGTGCGCCACGCTTACGGCAGTTAGCCGTAGGGCACCTGTGGGCAGTGCGCCACGCCTATTTTACCCGTGGGGCACCACTAGCACGTGCGCCACAGATGTGTGGATTACCTATAGCCGTTTTCCTAGTAGTGGTAGTCGGAAGGTAGAACTCGAAGAGGTTGTGGAAACTTCTCTTCAAAGTATGGCGAGTAGCGCAGCGCCGGAAGTTGTTCCGGAGTTGGCTCCACCTGTTGAAGAGGGAACTAATGAAAATGATCATGAAACTCCGAAAGAGAGTACTACTAAACCTCGCAGGTCAAACAGGACGCGTGCAGCTCCCGAGCTATACGAAAATCCTGTCATGAATTTCATGGTTGATGAAAATGATGACCCTGCGACATATGAAGAAGCAATGATGAGCCCGGATTCCAACAAATGGTTAGAAGCCATGAAATCCGAGATGGAATCCATGTATGAAAATCAAGTTTGGAACTTGGTGGAATTACCTCACGACCGAAAGGCCGTGGAGAACAAATGGATTTTCAAAAGGAAAACTGATGCTGATGGTAATGTGACCGTCTATAAAGCTCGACTTGTCGCAAAGGGGTTTCGACAAATTCAAGGAGTTGACTACGATGAGACTTTCTCTCCCGTAGCGATGCTAAAGTCAGTTAGGATTATGTTAGCAATTGCTGCATATTTCGATTATGAGATATGGCAGATGGATGTCAAAACCGCGTTTCTCAATGGTAATATTGAAGAAGAGTTGTATATGATACAACCAAAGGGTTTTGTCGATCCTAAGGATGCTAACAAGGTGTGCAAGCTTCAGCGATCCATCTATGGATTGAAGCAAGCATCACGAAGTTGGAATCTCCACTTTGATGAGGTGATCAAAGAGTTTGGATTTGTCCAAACTTATGGAGAAGCTTGTATTTACAAGAAAGTGAGTGGGAGCAATGTGGCATTTCTGATATTATATGTGGATGACATATTATTGATCGGAAATGATATTGATCTTTTAAACAGTGTTAAAAGTTATCTAAACAGCAAATTTTCAATGAAGGACCTAGGTGAAGCGTCATACATATTAGGCATAAAGATCTATAGAGATAGATCTAGGCGCCTAATAGGGCTATCGCAAAGTACATACCTTGATAAGATTTTAAAGAAGTTTAAAATGGACGGAAGTAAGAAGGGGTTCTTACCTATGTTGCAAGGCAAGCCATTGAGTAAGACTCAAAGTCCGGCTTCGGCGGAAGAAAGAGAGATAATGGACAAAGTCCCCTATGCTTCAGCCATAGGCTCTATAATGTACGCCATGCTATGTACAAGACCGGATGTGGCACATGCTATTAGTTTGACTAGTAGGTACCAATCGGATCCAGGTTCGGAACACTGGATAGCGGTCAAGAATATCCTTAAGTACTTACGAAGAACTAAGGATATGTTTCTTGTATACGGAGGTGAAGAAGAGATCGTCGCTAAGTGTTATGTCGACGCTAGCTTTGACATCGATCCGGATGACTCTAAGTCTCAATCCGGATACGTATTTCTCATGAATGGCGGAGCGGTTAGTTGGAGGAGCTCCAAACAACCTGTGGTAGCGGGATCAACAACGGAGGCCGAATATGTTGCTGCTTCAGAAGCGGCTCAGGAAGCAGTTTGGATGAAGGAGTTCATATCCGAACTAGGAGTGGTGGCAAACGCGTTGGACCCAATGGTGATCTATTGTGACAACAATGGTGCCATTGCCAATGCCAAAGAGCCAAGGTCTCACAAGCATTCCAAGCATATTAAGCGCCGGTTTCACTCCATCCGCGAGCATGTCAAGGATGGAGATATAAAGATTTGTAAAGTACATACGGATCTCAATGTAGCAGATCCGTTGACTAAAACTCTCCCTAGAGCAAAACATGATCAACACCAGAACTCAATGGGTGTTAGATTTATCACTATGTAACTAGATTATTGTCTCTAGTGCAAGTGGGAGACTTGAGGGAATATGCCCTGAGAGGCAATAATAAAGTGTTTATTATGTGTATTCCAAGTATATGAAAGATGTTTATTTTGCATGCTATAATTGTATTAATACGGAAACGTTAATACATGTGTGTTTAATAAACAAACAGAAAGTTCCTAGTTATGCCTCTCTCATAAACTAGCTCGTTGATTAACAAGATGATCAAGGTTTCCTGATCATGGACATTAGATGTTGTTAATAACGGAATCACAACATTAGTGTAATGGTGTGATGAACATTCATCCGAAGTATAGCATTATGATCAAAGTCATTGAGTTTATATTGCTATAACAACTTACGAAGTGATCCTAATCCTTAGACCATGAGATCATGTCAATCACTAACACCGGAAGAGTTTCTTGATAACATCAAACGTCACACCGTAACAGGGTGATTATAAAGATGGATTCAGAACTAATAAAGTGTTATGTTGAGGCTCATGGATCGAGAGTGGAATTTGTTCATCCTGATGACGGATAGATATACTCTGGGCCCTCTCGGTGATATCACATTGATTAGCTTGCAAGCAAGTGATTTGATCACTAGAATGTTATATCACAGGAACGAGAAAAGAGTGCATGTCAGTAAAGAGATCAAACTAGGTATGGAGATACCGATGATCGAATCTCGGACATGTAATATATCGTGAAACAAAGGGATTAAGATACTAGTGTAAAAGGTTCCGACGATCACAAGAAAGTCATCGTTGAATGTGTGGGAGTCAGTATGGGTCTCCAGATCCCGCTTCTGATTATTGATCCGAGAGGGGTCTCGATAATGTCCGCATTATTCACGAACCGTAGGGTGACACACTTAAGAGACACCGACATCCAATTGGAGCAAATGTTTCATGCCGAAAGAATGAACAAGCGAAGGAATTTATTTCACTAGATACCGAAACAGGTTTTCGGGTGAAATTGCATAAAGTGGTTATGCATGTGAAATAGAATTCTAGC
This sequence comes from Avena sativa, assembly GCA_916181665.1. NCBI lineage: Eukaryota > Viridiplantae > Streptophyta > Magnoliopsida > Poales > Poaceae > Avena > Avena sativa. The sequence goes on along the minus strand of OV702285.1, from coordinate 34,328,403 downwards.
AAGGGGTTATTTGTGAATGTTTGTCATTAAAGTAATTGACAAAATTCTGAATAAAATAAAAGAGTTTTATTTAATGAGAGTTTGCATTAAATTTGGTGGAAATTTAATGGGAATTTGTAACACCCTCAGAATCGACCCTATGCAAGTTTCAGCGATTCCCGCCAAACCCGCATAGAAACGATTCTAAGGTGCCCACCAGGCACTTTCGTGCGGGTGGAAAACGAAGTAATAACATTACACAACAGTCCTCGATGGGACCCACAGAACAGATATATATACAACACGACTCCATGAGTCAAGAATATAGATATACAGAACAAAGATCCAAATCACCTTTAAACGATAGAGCGTCCGACTACGGACAAGATGCAAAGGGGCTAAGAGCCCTGAAGAATAACCAATGGCGTCCATAACCCTGCCCAGGCCAAGCCGGAAGGGTAACCCTGCTAACGACGTCGATCTCAAAACCTGCTTAAACAAAAGGGGTGCCGACAAAGGGCAAAGGAAAAAGAGGAGCGTCAGTACTAAGGCCAGTACACGGCGAGACTAGAATTAGGCGGTCCTCGCCTACATAGGTATGGTGGACTGAAGCGGCAGCGGCAGCATGCACTAAACCACCTATAGAGACTCGATACAACTGGCGGCTATCAGAGAGGGGTAAGATAGACCTATTCGGAACCAACCTGGTGCTACCACCAAACAAAACCCATCCTGGTATTTCCCCTCGAGCCCAAACGAGGAAGTCAACCGAGGAACTCACACAGTTGGCGGTTTTACTTATTCGGTTATCGTTGCAGCAATTATTAGTCAGGTATAGATAGTCATCCTGATAAGATAAGTAGTGGGCACTTTTACTTAACCATTCCATTGTAGTTGCGACACTTACTAGTCAGATACAATTAGCATGAGATATCCCAAAAACCCAGCAGTTGTTGGTTCTTTTATTTAGCCATTCCGTTATAGTTGCAATACTTACTAGTCAGATACAATGGTCGCAAGCGACAGCCCAAACAAGCAATTGTTGGCAGTTTTATTTAGCCATTCCATTATAGTGAAGCTGATTACTAGTCATTATAAAGTCAAATTTATAGCACTACTTTAGTTATAGTTGTCTATGATCGAGATACTGTGCTCCAAGTCGTCCATAACCGCGGACACGGCTTTCAGAAAGTTTTACCCTGCAGGGGTGCACAAATAGAAACACACACTCGATCAACCTCGGAAAAACCAAATCAAAACCCAACGAGGCCTTCACGACAAAGCAATCACAGGATTCAGAAATATTTTAGGGGGCCACCCCTTGGAGTACACCCGCAATGAAGCTAGCTGACTCCGAGACGGACTCAAGGTTTGCGTCAATGGCTGTAAACGACTGGGAACCCAAAACTGGGCTTGTCGATACCGTGAAAATACTCCGCTTACCTAAACAGTACAGTGTGCTCCTCGCACAATCGTAATTAAAGCAGTAAAGCATGGCATAAGTACAGGATAGTAAATAAAACCTCAAACTAGTTTGTGGCCCCAAGAAATAAGAATGAATCAAGCTCTGGCTCAGGGGGGTCCCATAATTCCCCCGTATGTGGATAGCGCGAATATTCAAGGAACAGGTATCAGGTACTCGGGGTCCTACGGGACACAAGTGGACGGTTAACAACCAAATAACATCTATTGCCCACCTGTGCCTCTGCTTACCTACTTCAATTTTAGTTGTTAAAAAATAATTAAAGTGAACGATAAATAAAGCCATGACCATCTTCAACATTAAACATGCGGCAATGCTCCAACAACTGTGGTACTTGACGACACGCAACAGCACTTGAGCAAGCGACTACGACGCGCAAGTCCAACTATCTACCAAACAACAGGTAATAGGATGTGTCCAAGGCAATATAAGGCTGCAAGGGATATCACGGGTACGAAAACTAGAGCAACGCAACACAGATAGCAATAGATCAACATGAGGGAATAAATGCTATAAAAGTAAGATAGGTAGAAAGGGGGAGGTGCTCGCCTGAAAACATTGCCGAAGGTTCATCCGAAGATCGGGGCGAAGCTCACATCAACTCAACGGCCTTATCCGCGAAGAAGCAAAACACTAGAATAAACACCGGATGCACTATTTAATACTACGGCAAAAGATCGGGCATGATGCATGTATGATGTATGACATGGCAAAGGTGCGATGCAATTAGATCATATTAAGTGGATCCGGGATCCCGACAATGAATTAAACGGTTCATGCTGTTTAGATACCCCGCAATTTAAATGTTGTCTTAACATGGCAAAATAAGCTACCGGTTCGCTACACAACTTTTAAATGGGGCCAATATAAGACTAGATTTGCCCGCATATGGAGCCCATATTTAATTATAAGGTGAATCGGCATAAGGCCCCCAAACCACACAAATATGTATGCAAACATGTATGGTTGAATGCAACAAGTTTATATATAGCATTTATAAAATAGGGGCTCGGGAAAAGGTGCACACATTAGGGTTCGGCGATCTTGGTTCCGGGTTCGAGGTTCGGTCTCGGGGTTCAGGGTTCGACGGGATCGGTTTCGGACAACGGGAAGTCGAACTTGTCGCACGGTGTCCGCGAAGCAACTCTTGTCGTTCTGTGGCGATGATTTCAGGTTCGGGTCTTCGGATCGGGGAAGTAGATCTTGTCGCACAAGCGTCAATGCTTCCGGGAAGGAGAACTTGTCGTCCAGGGTCTCGGTGTTCGGGGTGAAGTACTCGGCGTCCTCGAGGGAGTACTTGTCGTATCCGTGAAGGAGATCATGGCGTTCCGAGGAGAAGATCTTGGCGTCCCGAGGGTTCGACGTTGATGGTTCAACGGGTTCGGGAGGAAGAACTTGATGTTCCGGCTTCCGGTGGTCAGTGACGATCTTGAATAGGCGCATGTGTCTTCGGCGAGGCTTGGTGCACAACTCTTCAGTAGACCTTGGCGAGGTCCTCGGAAGATCTTGGCGACATACTTTCGTGTTGTTATTCTTATCGACGGAATCGTTACCGAAAAGGTGGTCTTGAAGATCTTGTCAACGCGGGACTAGGAATCCAATACGGCAGGGAGAAGACACATTTTCATCCTTGGACAAGCGTGTTGGAAGGCGTGTGGGCTGCACTTGTACTGGCAGTAACCAAGAAACCAACATGGAGAAGCATATGCCCGCGTGACATGCCTTGGATTACAAAGCAGAGCAAGCAGTCAACTGGGACGCAGCAACTGACGCCGCGCTATAGACCAGAGGACAAGGTCCGGAGTAGCATGGCGGCTTCTGGAAGGGGTCACCGATCGCTGGAGACGCATCGAAGAGGGAGGTCGCATGGACGGGCGCAGAGACGGCGACGCGGGCCCTTGTGGTCGAGGCAAGTCGCACGGAAGCAGGGCCCTGAGCGGCGGACGGAGGAGAGGGCAGGGCGACCGACGGAGGGGAGGACGATGCAGGACGGCTGGCGGCGCTGCTCGGCGGTTGTCGGGGCAGAGGCGGCCGAGCAGAGGGCGACGAGGGGGGCCGCGGTGGAGGCGGGGAGGCCTGGCGGCGGACGGAGCCAAAGCGCCGGGGCGGGGCTCGGGTCCCTGGCGGCGGCGCCCTGCGGAGGGGAGGAGGGCGGCGAGGCCAGGAGAGGAGGGCGCGGCGGCGACGCGGGCTCCGGCCAGAGGAGGAGGCGGCCAGGGGAACGGCGGTGGCCGGCGCCGGAGAGGATGAAGGACGGGGCGAGCGCGGCGGCCAGAGGAGAGGAGAGGGAGAGCCAGAGCGGAGCGGTGGCGAGGAAGGTGGGGAGCGGCGGAGAACTGGGGAGGGAGGAGCGGCGCACGCAGGGGAAGAGAGGGAGGCCGAGCGAGGGGAGGAAGAAGGTGGAGGCAGGGGCGATGGCCCGTGCGGGAGCGTGAGGGAGAGGAGGGAGTGGTACCCGCGGGGACAGGTGGTGGGGCTGGGTTGCACGGTGGGGCCAGGAGAGACGAGTGGGGATCGGGTGAGTGGGGTGGTTTTGTGTTGTGTGTGTGCGCGTGGGTGCTGGGGTGAGTGGGGAGTGGGTCCAGGTGGAGTGGAGGTGAGGGAGGTGAGGTGGCGGGTGGCTACTGGTGGGGATTTGGGGAGGGGTGAGGTGGCGACATAGGATAGGTTGGGGTGAGGTGGAGGTAGGGTGGGTAGATTAGGACTAGGTAGGTTAGGGATTTTGGGTGGACCGGTTTTATTCTGGGGGTGGCCGACTGGGTCGGATCGGCCCGGCTGGCTGCCCCCTAAAAAATAATTAAGTATTTTATTATTTAAAACGGGGCGTTTGAAAACTGTGGTTAGACAAAAAAAATATTCCGGAGGCCCGGGTTTCGATTTGAATAAAGACGGAAGTAATTAGAAAACAAAACTAGGAGTGTCGAAAATAGTTTAGACAAAAACCATGCATGATGATGACGATGCTCAAATGCAATGTGGCATGATGACATGAGCATGAGGCCATGATGATGCAATGCACAAAAACAACGCGATTTTCTAGTAGTGGTTTTGCGGGATGCCATAGAATTTGAGTGGACTTTTGAGTGGAGGGAATTTAAAGGAGATTTGTGAGTGGAGTTTCCACCCACATGAAGAGGGGAGGGCAAGGGGGCAGCCCCCATGCGCCGGCCACCCCCTTGGGGTCCCCCCTCCTCCTATAAAAGGAGCCCCCCTCCTCACTTGTCTCTCACACCTCCTCGTGAAGGATCTCTCTCCCCCTCTAGAATTTATCCCCCATGGTCTCGGACTAGCGAGATACATGTTCCCGGTGGCTATTCGGCAAGAAAGAGTTGTGCTTCCGCTGCATCGCTGGAGCGAGGAGGCGGAGGTTGCTCGGTGCCTCGAACGTGTGTGCGAGCACGGATGCGCTGCTGATTTGCGGCGCTAGGACTTCCTCTCGATCTTGAGATCGGCAAGAGATCGTCTACATCAACCATGAGTTGAACTCGTTAAGCTTTGTCGGTCTTCAAGGGTATGTTCTCTACGGATATACATCCGCCCGTTGTTTGTATCTAGTAGATAGATCTTGGTATATAGTTCACATCGTAGGAAATTTTTTGTTTTCTATGCTGCGAACCCTACACTAGTGGCGTTGGAAGGATGGGGGTGTGAGACATCGGATGTTCCAGGAGCGGTGAGCACAAGTTTACCCAGGTTCAGATCTGACTGCGGTGATCGGAGCCTACTCCTGCTAGCAACCCAGTAATATATCGGCGTAAGCCGGATGTTACAGCGGTTTACAAGAGAAGTTCGCATGTGCGAGTTGGTTGTGGTTTTGTGCATTGAGTTGTGCCCTAAAGGCTCCCATAGGGCCGGTTTATATAGTCACCGGGACCTAGAGTTACAGGAGAGACCTATCCGGCTACGTTACAGAGTCGGTAACTATGTACAGCTTGGATTACAAGTAATACTACAGGCCTAAGTCGATAACTCTTCTGGGCCTTGTTGTAGCCGGAACTGGCTCCTCCTCTTTCTCTGACTGGGCCGCCCATGAAGCAAAGCTCTAACCCGTTGGTGGGACACCCTGGTCAGCGAGTCCTGTGGGTATACCCGGAAAGTATATCCCCAACAGTAGCCCCCGGAAGTCTCCAAGATCTGAAGTCGGATAAATTGTCTAGCTTGATGGTTTCTTCGTCTTGAGAATCTTGAAGGGTTCCTGAAAACTTCTTTCACTAATGTAGGATTCTGAGTCACTCGAGTCGGATATATCTTGCTCTGACCTTAGTCTTTCTCCTGCTCGGTTTGAAACATAAGCCGGATTTTTCAGCGGCGTGCAGACTGACAACTTTTTAGACCAGGTCCTGTCACTAACAGGATTTCCATCAGCACGACCGTTGGTGGGTCCGTTTCTTACAGAACAGAATGTCGTTTCAATGCTTGCACAAAAATCGAGGGGGCGGAAGAGTCGCGAGGAAGCTAACTCCCGCTCTCCTATATGTGTGGCGCTAATCGTGCGCGTCATTGCACGAATCTTGACGTAGAGGTAAATAAAGAGGGGGAGAAAAGCCTTTCTCTCAGATTCACCTCTCCATCGATTCATTCATTGCTTCCTCATACTCCGCGAGCGCTCTGCACCAGTTCCAATCTATGCACCATTGAGAAAAAATCTCGCCTTCCCCCACCAACCCTTTTTCCTCCAAGATCCATGGCTTCTGCCTCGACCTTAGGAGCGACGACAGCGGGTTCGTTAGCGGCGGAAGAGAAGAAGATACGCGGTATGTGGATCCCTAGCGCCATGGACAACATGGAGCTCCAAGTCATGGAGGACGAAGGGTTAATTGTTGCTGGTGCATGGCGGAGTGCCTCAGGACACTCTATTCCCGCGCTGCTCGACGACGAGAGGGTGCTGTTCGGCACTCACATCGACCGCGGCCTCAACTTGCTACCGTAAGACTTCCTCGTCGAGGTACTCAACTACTATGGTGTGCAACTCCATAATCTTCCTCCCAACTCTCTGCTTGAGCTTAGTGCTCATGCAGCTTTGTGCGAGGGGTTTCTTGGCATTAGGCCAAGTCTCACTCTTTTCCGGTACTATTATGGTACTCGGAAGAATTCCATCAGTGCCGGTGTGCCTTATGTCACCAACACTCTTAGCTTAGTCCTTAGGAGGAATCGGATTTAGCCTAGGATTAACACTAGTGAGTCCGTCAAATGCTGGGCCGGAACTTTCTTCTATCATAAGGATATTCTGGCTCCAGGAAAGGTGGAAAGTCTTCCGGCGTTCGTCAACGGCGCCGCTCCCCACCAAGATTCATGGGACGCGGAGGCGCCGGAGCTGTCAGATATTTTGATCCTTGCCAAGAGGCGGATTGAATATTTGATGAAGCATGAGGGCCTCCGTGGATTCAACTTGATCCACTGCTGGCTGGAGCGTCGGATTCAGCCTCTCCAGCACCACGGAGATCGCCTCATGCATCAGATCACGAGCGACAAGAAGGACAAGATGCGGGTCAGTTCCAGCCGGCTTGCGCCTAAGGACTACAAGACCCTCATGCAATATTTGATCAAGCAAAGAGTGGAACGAAAAGTTCCGGAAGTTTCCATGAAGATGTATACGACCAACCGTCCTCTGACTCCGGTAATTATTTCGACTCTGCTTTCGCGTTTCGTCTTTCTTTTCTGTTCTTTCTTCGACTCAATTTTCATCGATGCTTTTTGACTTTGTCAGCTCGAGAAACTCTCTGAGTCTGAGCTAGCTCCACTAGAGGGATATGCTTCAGACAATCCAGAGGCGACGGAGGATGATGAGGTGCAAGAAGTTGCCACCCCCGCCTCCAAGAAGCGTAAGGCGAAGGAGGTTGTTGCTGCTGATAGCCAAGTGATGCCAGTAGTTAAAAAGTAAGCACCCTATCTTTATTTTTTCAGTACCTTTATTTCTTTCCATACCACACCTAATATTTAGGACTTTCGTGTTCTAGAGTTAAATCAGTGTTGAAGAGCAAGTTAAAGCCGGACAACAAGCTGGGCAAGCAGATGCGCCAGCAAAATCTTGTCATCTCCCCTGTTGTGCCGCCATCGACTCCATCCAGTACTCCATCAGCACAGGGAGCTTCTGCATCCCCTGATGCTGGAAAAATCTCGAAAGCCCTGATCACCGTTGATGACCAGGAAACTAACAAGGGTGAACCCGTGAAGGGTAATGATCCCATGGTAATGTCTACAGGAACGATGGATAAGGTGGTTGACTCTACTGTCCCTGGCCTCAAGAGGAAAGAAAAGGAAGAGATCCTCAGACTGGCTCAATCCAGTCTTGAGAAGCAAACCTTGACTCCAGAGGCAGCGAGCCAAGAGGAGGAGGACGTCAAGCTAGTCAGCCTCCTGGACCAAATTTTGGTCCGGGACGCTAAAGTTGCATCCGGCAAACTTCCAGCGACGGATGTTCCTTCCTCACCCTTACTGAGAAGGTGTTTCACAGCACCAAACTCGGATTTGAAAAGATGCACCTGGAACACATTGTAAGTTTCTGATTCTTATTTGCATTTATTATCATATCCTCTAGCCCCCAAGCATAAAGTCGGATAAACATCGTTGGATCCGAGTTGATGCTTTTAGGTTGCAAAAGAACGATGTAGTGTAGCCCCCAAGGCTCGTGCTGTAATTTTACTTAGTTAAATTTGCAGCCCGAGTCTTAGTAGCCGTCTAACGGTATTCCGTCTCTAAACTTACAGAAAATTGCATCTTTCAACCAGGAATGGCTCAAGAATATTAGCAATAAGCGCAAACAAATCAAGGCTTTGCACTTTGAGAATTCAAAGTTGAAAGCTGAAAAAGATGAAGCAGAAGGTAAACTTTCCCGACTTCTTCTTCGCCAATTATCTTTTTTGTCATAGCCAAACTTTTGTTTTGTCCGACTGATATTTTGTCTTTACAGAACTGTTGTGTCAGTCTAGCAAGATGGTGGAGCAAGCTGAAAACTTCAGGGTCTTGGAGATAGAAAATGCTGAACTCCAGGAAAAGCTTGAGAAGCTAACTTTGGAATTGGAGAAATCCGTAGTCGCAGTCCTGGAGTCAAGCAATCACGAGACCATGAGGCTCGAGAAGCTCCTAGCCCTCCGAGATAAAGAATTATCTGATCTTAAGAAGGATTTTGATATTCAGAGGGATCTTGCCCAGGCCTCAGCTAGTGAACTGAACAGTCTCTGCAAGGAGCATGCACAATGGAATCACTTTGTGCTAGGTAAGATTTCCGAATCTTTTTTCTTTTGTTGTTTGAATTTTTCAACTTTCTTTTCAGCCGAATTTTGACTTTTTTGGTTCTTTTCCAGCCCCCATGAGTCTTTACAACTCTCCCACCTCTGAATCTCGCCTCGAGCATATTAAGCTCGTCGGATATGTATTGTACGACTTCCGCCAAACTCTAGAAGAGGTTGGCGAAGCCGTCAAGCTTTCCGACTTGCACACAATGTCAGTGCACGAGGTGAGGGACAAGGTTAAGGAGATTCCGAAATCGATCGAGGACTGGAAGATCTCCGACGCTCGGACTGCTGCGCAAACAACTCTGACCATGGTGATGAGCTACCATAGCGAGATGGAAATCTGGAACGTCACCAAGGGCATTGCCGAGGATGATGATGAGGGTAACCGGCAAGACATCAAGGCCATCCAAGAGTCTTGTGCAGGTTACGCTTGTCGAGTGGCGAAGATGACCAACTACACGATGCCATTCTTCGAATCCGTCGCCTCTCCTCCCTCGCCCCAAGAGCCCGAAGCCAGCAATGCTTCCGAGTCTGAGATCGAGGGCGACACTGCTGTTGATTCCAGTGCTCCACCTGCTTCATCACCACCGCCTGCAGCATAAAAAATTTCTATGCATTATCTTGAACTTATGGCAATGTAATGATGGATACAATGTTTTAATTTTTGTGTTGGTCCTGTAAAAAACTAATGCTTTTACCATCTTAGCACTTTTGCTTATATATTTTTATGCCTGTGCTTGAATTTTTTTTGAAGCACTTTGCGTTTTTTATGCCTATACTTATTGGTTTATCTGGCTCTCTGCCTCGTTCCTTTCATGGGTCGGCCAACCTTTAGCACGGAAACTTTGCCGAGCAATAAAGCGTAATTGCTAAACCAGTTTAAACTCGGAAACAAAACAGGCTTCCAATACCAACAACTCATTACTCGGAAAATGCCCATGTCTAAGCAATCAGATAAAGAATCAAAGTATAGACAGTAAGTTAAATTTTGTACCCTAAGGTAAATTTTTTTAGATATTCAAAAATCGTAACCAGAACGAACATGAGCATAAAGTATTTTCAAGCATTCTGGGATTTTTGAAAAAATTACATGCTCTTTTAGAAATAAGATGGCAAAAATACTTCTCAAAGATAATATATGAGGAAACCAACACTTTATTTCACTTTAAACGTGTACATATATGATTACAAGGAAATATAACTAAGAATAGAAGGGACGTAGATGTGCAATATTCCATGGACGGTCTATTTCATCCGGGTCTGTGCTGCCACCAACTCTCTTTCTCTTCCGAGTATCAGGTCTTTCCTTGATTGGTATCATGTCGGTTAAATAATATGACCCATTATGCAAAACTCTGCTAACCATAAAAGGTCATTCCCAAATTGGGGAAAGTTTGTGCTTTCTCTTTTGCACAAGTCGGAGAACCAAATTGCCTCTTTCTGAAAGAACGGTTTTGCACTCTCTGACTATGATACTTGCGCAGCTTCTTCTGATAGGATATAGATCTCTGCTCAGTAACGATGCGTGCTTCTTTGATTATATCGAGATTATCTTGTCGAGAAAAAATTCTGCATCTTCTTTGATATACGCTTTGACTCGTGGAGTCTAATGAATCAGATCGCTTGGAAGAACTGCTTCTGCACCGTAGACCAAGAATAAAGGAGTATAGCCGGTTGACCTGTTAGGAGTTGTACATAAGCTCCATATCACGGACGGTAATTATTCTGCCCAAGCCCCCGCAGCCCGACGAAGCGGTGCCTCGAGGCGAGGTCGGATTCCTTAGTAAATAAGGCCATTAGTTCTTTTGACTTGTCCATTGGCTTGTGGATGTACGACTGATGCAATATCGAGTCGGATCCCTTGTTCTTCACAGAATTCGGCAAGTTCACCCATGGAAAAGTTGCTCCCATTGTCAGTAATTATACTATGCGGATATCCAAATCTGATGATTATATCCTCGACGAATCTTTTGGCTCTGGCTCCATCGCAACTTGTTCGGGTTTAGCCTCAATCCATTTTGTAAATTTATCCACCATCACTAGTAGGTGAGTAAATCCACATTTTGCCGTGCGAAACGGCCCTACCATATCAAGCCCCCAGACCGCGAACGACCATGTAATAGGTATTGTTCGCAGCTGTTCAGCCGGAACATGTCCCAGATGAGCATACTTTTGGCAGCCTTTGCACGTTTTGACCAGTTTATCGGCATCTACCTTAGCTCTAAGCCATAAGAATCCGTGTCGAAAAGCTTTTGCCACTAAGGATCTGGCTACAGCCTGGTGACCACACTCGCCTTCGTGGATTTCTCTTAAGATTTCCACTCCTTCCGAAGAAATACATCTCTGAAACACGCCAGAAACACTCCGTTTATAGAGCTCACCGTTTATTATAGTGTAGGCTTTTGCTCATCGGACAATCTGCCGGCTCAAGACTTCGTCTTCGGGTAGTTTTCCGTCTATCAGGAAATCCAGATAGGGTTTTGTCCAGCTAGGTATTACAGCCAGAACTGCTATTAAAGGTGAGTCGGATTTCGTCAGATAGTCCTCATCAACTCCGACTATGGAGGGGACCCTTAAATGCTCTAAAAAACGCCATCCGGTACTTGTTTCCGCGCAGAGCCTATCCTTGATAGAGCATCTGCTTTCTCATTTTCTGCTCGAGGGATGTGTTGAATCTCAAAATCCTCGAACGATTTAGATAATTCATCCACAGCAGCTTTGTATGTCGTCATGTTCTTTTTTGCATTGAAGATATCGAATACTTGTTGAGCAACCAAATCCGAATCTCCATAACACATGAGTCTTGATATGCCAATGTTTTTGGCCATGCTTATTCCATGTAGCAGTGCTTCATACTCGGCAATATTATTGGTTTTCGTGAAGTGTATTTGCAACACATAGAACAACTTATCTCCTTGGGGTGATTTGAGCACCACGCCAGCCCCCGAGCCTCCTCGTTCTTTTGATCCATCAAAGTGAAGGGTCCAAAATTCCGAGTCTGGAGGGCCTGTGTTTTCTGCCATTTCTGTCCAATCGACAACAAAGTCGGCGAGAATTTGGGACTTGATTGTTGTTCGTGGTTTGTACTCAATGTCGAAAGCTACAAGCTATATTCCCCACTTTGCGACACGTCCCATGGCGTCGTGGTTGTTGATTATATCTCGCAGGGGAGCGGTGCTCACCACTATGATCTTGTGCTCTTGAAAGTAGTGGCGTAGCTTTCTGGATGCAAAGAACACTCCATAGGCTAGCTTTTGATGATGTGGATACCGTTGTTTTGATTCTGTCAGGACCTCACTTAGATAATAAGTTGGCCATTGCATCTTATGCTCGTGGCCTTCTTACTCGCGCTCAACTACTGTTACCACACTTATGACCTTGTTGGTCGCTCCAATGTAGAGTAACATAGGTTCCTGAGGTTCTGGCACTGCGAGAACTGGTGGGTTTGAAAGTAGATCTTTCAAACTTTGCAGGGCAGTTTCGGCTTCTTGGGTCTAGACGAATTTGTCAGTTTTCTTCAAGAGTTTGTACAAAGGTGCGGCTCTTTCGCCGAGCCGGCTAACGAACCGACTCACTGCTGCAATGCAACCAGTGAGGCACTGAACGTCCTTTAGGTGAGTCGGCCTGGTAATGTTTAAGATATCCTTGATTTTGTCCCGGTTCACCTCTATGCCTCGCTCTGAGACAATGAAACCTAACAATTTTCCGGCTGGAATTCCAAAGAAACACTTAGGATTTAGCATCATATTGAATTTTCATAAACTAGCAAATGTTTCATCGAAGTCAGAAATTAAAGTTTCCTTCTTTTTGGACATAACTGCTATGCCGTCTACGTATACATGGATGTTGCGTCCAATTTGGTCGTTGAGACAATGTTGCATGGTACATTGATATGTTGCTCCTGCGTTTTTAAGCCAAAGGGCATAGTTTTGTAGCAGAAGGTTCCGAAAGGAGTGACGAAAGACGTCTTAATTTGATCCGACTTTTTCATCAGGATTTGGTGATATCCGGAATATGCGTCGAGAAAACAGAGTAGTTCTGACCCTGCTGTTGAGTCGATAACTTGATCGATTATTGGCAATGGGAACAGATCTTTTGGGCATGCCTTGTTCAAAGCGATATAATCAACACACATCCTTAAATCAATGGTGTCGTTTTTAGGGACGAGTACAGGATTTGCCACCCAATCTGTATGGATGACCTCTGTTATGAAATCCGCTAACTCTAGGCGGGCTAATTCCTTGGCTATTGCTTTGCGCTTTTCATCACCAAACCGTCGTAAGGACTGTTTGACGGGTTTAGCGTCTGGGTACACATTTAGAGAGTGCTCAGCAAGTTCCCTAGGTACTCCAGTCATGTTATATGGCTGCCATGCGAAGATATCACTATTAGCTTCGAGGAACTCGACAAGCGCTCTTTCATATGCGTAGCCTAAGCCTACCCCTATGTTCGTCGTCTTGGAGGGATCATCTTCCTTCAGCGACGTTTTCTTCGTCTCTTCGGACGCCTTGAACTACAAACTTGGCTTTAGCACCTCGTTCTTCATGGCGGGCATCTCGGACGAATTGATGGTATTCTTGATCTCCTGGTACTCCTGGGCGTGCAACATGACTTCGAAAAAGGCAGCAGATTCTTCGCCGCACTCTCGCGCCTTCCTCGGATTTCCTTGTACGATGATTACGCCCTTTGGACCTGGAAGTTTAATCATGTTGTAGATGTAGCAAGGACAGGCCTGTTGGAGATATGGCCTAGAGGCAATAATAAATATAGTTATTATTATATCTTTGTGTTTATGATAAATGTTTACATTCATGCTATAATAGTATTAACAAGGAAACATTAATACTTGTGTGATTTGTAAACTTAATTTGAAGTCCCTAGTAAAGCCTCTATACATCACTAGCTTGTTGGTTAATAAATGATTGTGGTTTCCCTATCATGAACATTGAGATGTTATTAACAACAAGATCATATCGTTAGGAGAATGATATGATGGACATACTCCTATAGATAAGCGTAGCATAAAGATCAAGTCATTTTAATAGTTCAATTGCTATATTCTTTCTGATACATAGTAACCTAATTCCTTCGACCATGAGATCATGCATATCACCTTTACCGGATGGATGCTTTGATGACATCAAACACCACACCGTAACTGGGTGGCTATAAAGGTGGCATTGAGTGTTCGGAAAGTATTGGTTGAAACACATGGATCAAGAGTGGGATTTTTCCATCCATATGACGGATAGATATACTCTGGGCCCTCTCGGTGTAATGTCATCCAATTAGCTTGCAAGCATGTGACTAGCTCACAAGGGATCACATATCACCGGAACGAGAAAAGAGTACTTATCGGTAACGAGGTTGAACTAGGTATGCAGAGATACCGACGATCATAACCTCGGATAAGTAAACTATCGTGAGACAAAGGGAAATTGGTATCGTATGTAAGTGGTTCATTCGATCGCAAAGTAATCGTAGAAATATGTGGGAGCCATATGAATTTCCAGATTCCTCTATTGGTTATTGTTCGGAGAAGTTTCTCGATCATGTCCGCATAATTCATGAACCGTAGGGAGACACACTTAAGGATTCGACGTTGTTTGAGTAGTTATGGAATGATGAGAAAGAGACCGAATGTTGTTCAGAGTCTTGAATGGGATTCGGGATATCACGAGGAGATCCGGAATGGTCCGGAGAATAAGATTCATATAAGGAAAGTCCCGTTTCGGAGTTGGGGAATGGTTCCGGTGTTTTCATCGGGAATGTTCTAGAAGGTTCCGGAATGTCCGACACTCCGGAGGGGAAGGGTACATGAATGTGTTATATCAATCTGGTATGATTGCATCATGTACTCGGTGTCATCGCTGAACAAAATAGAGGGTTTATTGAAATCCTAGTTTGAAAAGTCAAACGCCAAGTTTGAAAGTCAAACAGCTATTTTTGGGAAGTGGAGAGGGAGGTGGAAACCGACTTGGGGGAGGAGTTCCTCCTCCCATCGCCGGCGCACCACCAAGCCGAGTTGGGGAGGGACTCCCCTCCCCTTGGACGGCCCCCTCCACCTATAAAAGGAGGGGCAGGGCTCCCCTCCTAGACACAAGTTCCTACGCCTCTAAACCCTAGCCCCAAGCCGCCGCCGCCTCCATAGCCGCCACCGGCCCTAGGGCAAACCGCCACCGCCACCTAGCTAAACCCTAGCCGCCGTCTTGCCCCCTCCTCGGCGTGTCTAAAACCTAGATCATCAAGGGACTCTCTCATACTCCACCATACTCGCTCCGGCTTAAGGCGAAGCCCTGCGAGATCTCCCCTCTACTTCCGGTACCACGCCGTTGTGCTGCCGGAATCGCGAGGAGAGTGCTACAACCTCCGCTGCCTGCTGGAATAACGGAGAGGAAGGTCTTCGTCGAGTACCGAACGTGTGACCGACTGCGGGAGCGCTGCCGGAACGCAGCGCCGGAAGGATCGTCTACACGATCTTGAGATCGGGAAGAGTACGACTACATCACCCACGAGAATCCGCTCTCGTTAAACACTTTGGAATCTTCGAGGGTGAGTTATTCCATCGACTCGTTGCTACAATCTAGTAGATAGATCTTGGCTTGTTTGTTTGTATGCAATAGAAATTTTTTGTTTTCCATGCTACGAAACCCTACAGTGGTATCAGAGCCGTGTCTATATGTAGATCTGTTGCACGAGTTGAACACAATGGTCATTGTGAGCGTTGATGCTTTTATTGTCGATTGCTTCTTGTGTACTTTGCATCTTGCGGGATGTTGGGATGAAGCGGCCCGGGCTAACCTTACATGACATCATTCATGAGACTTGCTCCACGCTTGACATGCAACTTGTATTGCATAAGTGGCTTTGCGGGTGCCTGTTTCTCCTAGCATAGTTAAGATTCAATTTACAACGGGTGATTAACAATACTAGTATCAATGTTGTGGTTCATGTTCGTAAGTTAGAACGACACTTATTGAAAGCCCCAAACCACGTAAAACATGCAAAGAAAGTAGAGGCGTCTAACTTTGTTTTGCAGGGGTGTGCTGTGATGTGATATGGCCATGATTGTGATTATATTTGATGTATGCAATGTTCCTTATTGTAAGTTGGCAACCGACAGGAGCCATATGGTTGTCTTTAATTTATGTTAAGACCCGCGTGTCTATTCAAAGTAGTTGTAATAGTTGAAGCCGGTGGACGACAACCATGGAGAAGCGTCATTGACCTTGATGCAATGCCGGTGATGATGGAGATCATGTTCGTGCTTGAAGATGGATATCGGAAGCACAAAGAAGAAAAGGCCATATCATATCACATATTATGAATTGCATGTGATGTTAATCCTTTATGCATCTTGTATTGCTTAGTAGACGATGGTAGCATTATAAGATGATCCCTCATGCACATGAATTTCAAGTCATAAAGTGTTCACCCTTAGTTAGCACCGTTGCTAAAGCTTGTTGTTTCGAAGCACCACGTGATGATCGGGTGTGTTAGATTCCGCAAGTGTATACAACGTGAGCAAGCCAGATTTGCTCATGCGGAAACTAAGGTTTGATCTTGACGAGCCTAGCATGTACAGACATGGTCTCGGAACACGGATCACCGAAAGGTAAAGCATGAATCATATAGTAGATATGATGAACATGTCGATTGTTCGCCATTGAAACTATATCAACTCTCGTGATGATCGGTGTTGATATGGTGGATTTGGTTCGTGTGATCACTAAAACAATGTGAGGGATATTGTTTTGAGTGGGAGTTCACTTAGATTAATTTTATTATTAATTTGAACTCAATTTGTCATAAACTTAGTCTAAACTATTGCAAATATGTTGTAGATCAATGGCAGCCCCTACCATCAATTTTAATGCGTTCCTAGAGAAAGAAAAGTTGAAAAACAATGGAAGCAACTTCGCGGATTGGTTCCGCAATTTGAGGATTGTCCTCACAGCTGGTAATTTGACCTATGTGTTGGATGCACCGCTGGGTGACCCACCTGCAGCTGATGCCGCCGATGAAGTAAAGAATGTTTACCTCACTCGGAAGACTCAGTACTCCACAGTTCAGTGTGCTATCTTGTATGGTTTAGAATCGGAGCTTCAGAAAAGGTTTGAGAATTTAGACCCATATGATATTGTCGAGGATCTCAAATTGATCTTTGAGACTCATGCGGCAATTGAAAGCTATGAGGCTTCTGAAAAGTTCTTTAACTGCAAGATGGAAGAGGGCAGCTCCGTCAGTGAGCATGTGCTTAAGATGTCTGGGCACGCAAACAAACTTCAAAGCTTAAGTATAGTGATTCCTAATGCTTTGGGGATTTACCGCGTCCTCCAATCACTACCACCAAGTTACAAGAACTTTGTGATAAACTACAACATGCAAAACATGAACAAGACGTTGCCAGAACTCTTTTCCATGTTGAAATCTGCAGAAGTGGAGATCAAGAAAGAGCACCAAGTGTTGTTGGTCAATAAGACCACCAAATTCAAGAAAGTCAAGTCTAAGCAGAAGGGACACTTCAAGAAGGGTGGTAAGAAAGTTACCACGCCAACGAAGAAGACCAAGGCTGGACCTAAGCCTGATACTGAGTGCTTTTACTGCAAGGGAGAAGGTCACTGGAAGCGGAATTGCCCAAAGTACTTGGCGGATTTGAAGAACGGCAACATCAAGAAGAAAGGTATATCCGATATACATGTTATTGATGTGTATCTCACTAGTACTCGTAGTAGTGCCTGGGTATTTGATACTAGTTTGGTTGCTCATATTTGTAACTCGAAACAGGTGCTGCAGAATAAACGGAAGCTAGCGAAGAACGAGGTGACGATGCGCGTGGGAAACGGATCAAAGGTTGATGTGATCGCGGTCGGCACGCTACCCCTTCATCTACCATCGGGCTTAGTTTTATACTTAAATAATTGTTATTTGGTGCCTGCGTTAAGCATGAACATTATATCGGGATCTTGTTTATTGCGAGACGGTTACTTGTTTAAGTCCGAGAATAATAGTTGTTCGATTTATATGAGTAATATGTTTTATGCACATGCACCTTTGATAGATGGTCTATTCTTATTGAATCTCGATAGTGGAAATACACATATTAATAAAATTGAGGCTAAACGTTTGAAATCAAGCGATAACTCGACCTATATGTGGCACTGTCGTCTTGGTCACATTGGAGTGAAGCGTATGAAGAAACTCCATTCCGATGGACTTCTTGAATCACTTGATTTCGAATCACTTGAAAGATGCGAAGCATGTCTGATGGGTAAAATGACTAAGACTCCATTCTCTGGTATGATGGAGCGAGCTACAGATTTATTGGAAATCATACATACCGATGTGTGTGGTCCAATGAGTGTAGCATCGCGCGGTGGTTATCGTTATGTTCTTACCTTCACGGATGACTTGATTAGATA
This sequence comes from Avena sativa, assembly GCA_916181665.1. Taxonomy (NCBI): domain Eukaryota; kingdom Viridiplantae; phylum Streptophyta; class Magnoliopsida; order Poales; family Poaceae; genus Avena; species Avena sativa. The sequence goes on along the minus strand of OV702285.1, from coordinate 34,310,284 downwards.
TGGGTATATCTATTTCATGAAACATGAGTCCGAAACTTTCGAGAAGTTTAAGGAATTTCAAAGTGAGGTAGAGAATCAACGTAACAAGAAGATTAAATTTCTACGTTCTGATCGTGGAGGTGAATATCTAAGTTACGAGTTTGGCGAGCATTTGAAGAAATGCGGGATACTTTCACAATTGACACCGCCGGGAACACCACAGCGTAATGGTGTGTCCGAACGTCGTAATCAAACTCTCTTAGATATGGTTCGTTCTATGATGTCACTTACAGATTTACCGCTATCATTTTGGGGTTATGCATTAGAAACAGCCGCATTCACTTTAAATAGAGCACCATCTAAATCCGTTGAAACGACACCGTATGAATTATGGTTTGGGAAGAAACCTAGATTGTCGTTCCTTAAAGTTTGGGGTTGCGAAGCCTATGTAAAGAAGTTACAGCCGGACAAGCTTGAACCCAAAGCGGAAAAATGCGTCTTCATTGGATACCCGAAGGAAACTATTGGGTATACCTTCTATCATAGATCCGAAGGCAAAATCTCCGTTGCCAAGAATGGATCCTTTCTAGAGAAGGAATTTCTCTCGAAAGAAGTGACTGGAAGGAAAGTAGAACTCGACGAGGTTGTCGAACCTTCTCTCGAAATTGCGAGTAGCGCAGCACCGGAAGAAGTTCCTGTGGTGCCTGCACCAGTTAGAGAGGAAGCTAATGATGATGATCATGAAACTTCGGTGGAAGTTGCTACAGAGCCTCGCAGGTCAACGAGTGTAGGGGTCCCAACCTAATAAGGTAGAGTCCTCCTGTGTTTTACAATGCTAGTCCCTGGATCAATAGCTAGCATCCACAGTTAAGATGTAATATCAAGAAACAAAGGTCATAATATAACTTTATAACCAGGAATAACATAAGTTTATTACATCAAACATAGCTCATATGGCTATTACATTACATTGCAGCGGAATAACTATAAGCATGGGGTCCTTCATCTTCAAAGTGCCACAGGCAGATGTTGGTTGTAGACTTTGTAATCCTAAACAATCAATCCTCACTAAAAACAATCAAACCTGCAACATACAAGTTACAGCCACAAAGGGTCAATACATTTGAATTGTATTGGCAAGTGATACTATGATATTATAGTGGAGTCTATCATCTATATGCATTTGGCTAAGTGGAGTTGAGGCTTGCATTGCTCAAAATAGATTTTTCCTTAACATTTGAAAATACTAAGTTTTTGTTTGATAAATTCATTTTTCCTCAATCAAAGATTTCAAGATCCTTGTACCAAGCCATCTCTCCATCAATGATTGAAGAATTCAAACAACCCTTGTTCAATCCACAAGATTTTAATTTAGAAATTGGAACGATGAGATTCTTGATTGCTTCCATGTCTTGATGCTCAAATTGTCCTTTACCAGGGACATGGCTAAGTACTTAGATTTTACACTCTGCAGAGGTGGTGCACTTTCCCCACAAGACTTGGTTTCCCAAGACAAATCTTTCAGAAGCCTTCCCTTAGACCAATATGGACGCGTTCCAACCTATCAAACACTACCACCCACTGTCCATTTGGCTAAGTTCTTGCAACCTATATGATCATGGCAGAGCCCATATTGCCAAGTGGTTGCACTTGAAGCTTCTCAACATTTGACATCTCAAATCTCTTTGATTCCTGGGTGGCATACCACAAGTGAGATACACAACCCAAGTCCATGGCCTTGTGTAACCACTCAACATATCCCAATCTTTCCATTCCACCCAGGAGGTTCATTAACTTAGTTGTTTTATTAAACAAAATCACAAGTCCTTAGACTTAGAATATTTTTCCATAGTGTGAATATATATTCCACCCATGTTTTCTATTAGCTAGGCTAAGCTTGGTAGTAATAGGAATCTCTAACTTAGGAAAATCCTACTAAGGATTCATTACTATGTTTTCCTATAGCAAGATCTATACTTAGCAAAATCCATGCAAGTTTTACTTAGCAAAATCACTAATGCATAGAGAAAGTAATAGGATAGAAAGTATGAATCATCACTTGCCTTTTTGGTAGAGTATAGGTTCACTTCTTTATCTTTGCAACAATCACACTCTTCAAGTCACTACAAATCAATCAAGCAGGGCACAAACTCAATCTACCAATCAAGCAAAACAACACACATAAATAACAAAGTCAAAGAAATGCATGTAAGCATGCCAAGCTTTGTTTTGTTTGAAAAAGTGGTTCCTAGTGGGTCATAGACATTTGGGGTACATCTAATGGTCATTTCCTAAAGTGGCCAAGTCATTTGCAAAAGATTTCACTTTAAAAACCATTTTCAAAACAAAGTGTTATTTTATGTGGTGTAGAAATATTTTTATTAAGGCATTAGCCTATAGGGTTCACCAAATGAGTTGCTATTGCAAAACTTGGTATTTTGGGTCAGTAGGTTTGATCAAACCATTTCTCAAAGTTTTATTTCCATAAACATTTTTATAACAAAAACCATTCCTTTTTATTTGGCTAGAAAATGACTAAGTCAAGTAATCCAACCTAAATCTTACAAAAATCATTTTTAATACCAAGGGTTGGTTCCTAGGGTCAGTAAGGTTACAACAAACCATTTTGCAAAGGTTTTAATCCAAAAACCATTTTTAAACAATTTTTATACTCTAAACAAGATCACAAAAGTTTCTGCAAATTCAAACAAGCTAACAGATACTATTTGTCAAACTAAGGGCATGGTTGGCTAGGGCTTGTTCTCCTGATTTCATTGATATAAAATTTGCCAAATTTGGACGTGTGGATCAAAAGTTATAAAGGTTTGAAATTCCTATCTAAATCAGATTTCAAATCTGTTTTTAAACCAAATAGGTGACACGCGGCGGCTTCTTATTTGTCGGTACCGTTTCGGTTGGATCGCGACTGTGGTGCGTTGGATTAAGTTAGATCGCACGGTACCGGGTGCGTACCCATTCGCGTTTAAGTGGTTCTGTCGTATCCGCCCGATCTAGATCGAACGGCTGCGATCACTCAGACCATCAACTGGCGGCGCTGCGGTGGCTAACGGCGACGGAGCGGTCGGTCGACGACGGAGGCGACGCTACAGGGGGTGAGGTAGAAGGAGGAGTAGCTCACCGGGCTCAGGGGGTTACGGCGAAGCTCAACGTGCGGTTGACGAGGCAAGGGGCGCTCGGGGTCAGGTGGAATCTCTCGCCGGAGTTCGTGGCGGCGTCGGGTGCGTCAGGTGGTCATCGTGGGCGGCGCTACGGATCACCCCAAGGCATAACAAGGACGTTGTTAGATGCGCAGGACCAAGGCAAGGTTGTGTGCGTGAACGAGAAAAAGAGGGGCGACCGGAATCTACCTGTGGGGCTCGCCAGAGTTGAAGACAGTCGCGGTGCTGCAGGTCGTCGTCGAAGGCGAGGTTTCAGGGCACCCGCGGTTGAATGGAAGGCACTGACAGAAGCGCCAGGGAGTGGAGAAGCTGCTAGGGTGCTCGGGGAGGCAAGGCAGTGGCTGGGCTCGCCGGAATTGAGGAGGGAGCTCGTCGGTGACGGCGGTGGTGCAGAGGAAATTGGCGACAGCCTAGGGGCAGAGAGGAAGAGTGGTCTGGGGGGAAATGACGAGGAGGGAGAGACGATTTATCCTGCGTGGTCGTGGGGCTGATTCAACGCGTGTTTAAGGCGTATTACGCCGGAGTTAATCCGTCTGCAACGGCCACGCGAGGGGTGGGCGTGGTCTGCGGGTGGGGAAGAAGAACAGGGGAGAGGGGGTCTACCTGTCAGCGATAGAAAAGGAAAGGGGGTTGGGTCCACCAGTCATACTCTGTGTGGGTTAATTAATTGGGGCGAATCGTTTTTCTGAGGGAAAAGAGAGGTGGGCTGGAGTTGGGCCTATTGGGCTGGCCGGCTGGGCTGGTATGTTTCCTCTATTTTTTTCTTTCTATTTGTTTTATTCTTTTCTAATTCTTTTTCTGTTTTGAAATTCAAACAACCAAACACATTCAAAAGATTCAAACAATCATCAATCTTTTCAAATATGAATTTGGTTCTGCTTAACATCATAATTCACATTCCAAAATAAAATATTATTTTAAATCTTTTTAGGTTCCATTTATTAATTAAATAAATGGATCATTAGTTAAATAAAATAGGGTTTGTTTTATTTAATAAAATCTTCATTTAAAATCCAAAATGTTTTCAAAACCCAAACAGTAGGTTTTATTTGAAAATAAAGAATATTTGGAAAACTTGTTTAAAATAAAATAATCCTTTTACTTTAGGGTCCATTAATAATTAAATAAAATGGAACTTAGTTATTAAATCAAAAATAGGGTTTGATTTTATTAATAAAACCTTTATTTGAACCTAAATATTTTCAAAATCAAATTAGTAGGTTTAATTTGGAAATATTAAATACTTGGAAACTTGTTTAAAATTAAATATCATTTTATTTTGGAGTCCATTATTAAATAAATACAAATAGACCTTCTTATTAAAATAGAATTTGTTTTATTGAGTTATTTATTTTTGAAATCTAAAATAAAGTCAAAACACTTTAGTAGGTTTTATTAGAGAATATAAATTACTTGGGAAACCTATTTAAAATAATTTATTAAGTTTTGATGTTTTAATTAAAATGGTGAAACCTTTTATTTAAATAAAGTTGGACAGTAAATTCTTATTAACTTATTGGAATCAACTTTTGCTATTTTTATTCAAAACTAAATGTTTTAAATCCAAAGCTTGTCCAAGGTTTAATTTGGCTTTATAAAATAATCCTTATTTATGAATCCACCCTTTTCTTTTGAAAACCAAATCTTTTTATTCAAAGATTCAAAATAAAATTAAATATTTTTATTTTCCTTTAATAAAAGTTTATCTTTTTAAATCTCTTTAGGATTCATTTGATTCAAATGGGTTTGAGGTTCCATTTAAATTCAAAAAGTTTCTTCTGGCCTTGAAAATCAAACAAAGTTTTGTTTTATTCAATTTATTTTCACATTACAAGATTTGGAAAATCTTGGGATGTGACAGGCTACCACCCTTAAAATAAATCTCGTCCCGAGATTTGGGAAGGCTGGGGTGACAAGCAAGTTCAAAAACAACTAGGGTACTACCACCCTTAAAAATTTTCAAACAAAAATTACATATTGTCCTTCTTGGATCCTGGGTAAAACTTCTCTAAGCAAAGTTTGCATTGTATCCTTGGTTTTCATTCTTGATTCATGGGCCAAGGTTGAGATCCTTCATAGACTTGTTTAACTTGTTCTTCATCTTTTCTGGACAGTTGCTTGCATAATGTCCTGGATTCTTGCAGTTGAAACAAATCACTTGGCTGATATCTTTCTTTTCCTTTGGTATCATTGCTTTTTGTTTGTTTCTTTGGTTCTTCTTCTTTTCTGGGCATCCATTGGCATAGTGTCCCATCTCTTTGCAATTGAGACATTGCACTTGGCTTATGTCCTTTTTCTTCTTTTTGGGTCTCTCCAAAGCTAGGAGTTCTTCTAGTTCATGTTCTTCATAGGTGGGAGATCTTTCTCTCTTCTTGGGACATTGATCTTCATGTTCCTTGTCTCTAAAATTATTGCTATCTTGGGTTCCTTCTAGAATAACATCTTTGTCATCCTTGTTGTCATTAGCTCTTTGGGAAAAGTTTTCTCCCATGTTGATCATTTGAGTAACCAATCCTTGCAACATTTGGGACTGAAGTTTCAAAATCCTTTGTATAGCTGGGTCTAGTTCATTGTTGTTGGCTAAAAGCTGAGTTGTCTCTTGGCTCAACTTGTTTTGGGTTGCTATAAGTTCTTTCATGCTGTCCTATTGGTTGTGGTTGTCATCAACCTTGATGTTGGAGTCCTTTGGAGTAGTCATCTGTTTGGGTTGAAGGGAGTTTAGAATAGGCAACATTTTTCTAAGGAATTATTTCTAATTACACACATTACAATTCACACAAGCAATGTTCAAGCAATCACAAACAAACATTTCACTCAATCAACAAAGTTCAAGCACATACTTGGGCAACAAAACATTTTTGTTACACCACATAAGTTGGTGTGTTTTTGACTTAACTATAAATGGTGGTCCATCTACATGGTTCACTTGTGATCTTTCCTTCCTTCATGATTCTTCTTACTTGAGATCTTGGTTTCCTTGAGAAAACTCTTGGTCACAATACTTCAAAGTTGTTGATGGCTCCTTCTTATTTTGCATTCCCTTAGTCTCTAATTCTTGAGCAAGATTTCCTTGTTTTACTTGTAGTCCTTAGGGGTTTCCAAGTTGGATGTCCTTGGGGAATATGCTGAAGATGTTGAAGTCATTAGAGTTGAAGAAGTTTGAAGAAGTCCTTTGCATATGATGAAGTCTTTGGTCATGGGTAGGTTTTTCCATCAAGTTGAAGTAGAGAAGAAGTAGAGTTGAAACCAAAATGGTTGAGGAAAGAGTTTACAAGATTGTTTGTAAATAAGTTTTGGAACAAATACAACTCTTATTTTTCTAAGGGTTTTTGTCCAATCCCAGGGTTTACAAATCCTACAGGCAACACAATGCTCTGATACCATCTGTAGGGTCCCAACCTAATAAGGTAGAGTCCTCCTGTGTTTTACAATGCTAGTCCCTGGATCAATAGCTAGCATCCACAGTTAAGATGTAATATCAAGAAACAAAGGTCATAATATAACTTTATAACCAGGAATAACATAAGTTTATTACATCAAACATAGCTCATATGGCTATTACATTACATTGCAGCGGAATAACTATAAGCATGGGGTCCTTCATCTTCAAAGTGCCATAGGCAGATGTTGGTTGTAGACTTTGTAATCCTAAACAATCAATCCTCACTAAAAACAATCAAACCTGCAACATACAAGTTACAGCCACAAAGGGTCAATACATTTGAATTGTATTGGCAAGTGATACTATGATATTATAGTGGAGTCTATCATCTATATGCATTTGGCTAAGTGGAGTTGAGGCTTGCATTGCTCAAAATAGATTTTTCCTTAACATTTTAAAATACTAAGTTTTTGTTTGATAAATTCATTTTTCCTCAATCAAAGATTTCAAGATCCTTGTACCAAGCCATCTCTCCATCAATGATTGAAGAATTCAAACAACCCTTGTTCAATCCACAAGATTTTAATTTAGAAATTGGAACGATGAGATTCTTGATTGCTTCCATGTCTTGATGCTCAAATTGTCCTTTACCAGGGACATGGCTAAGTACTTAGATTTTACACTCTGCAGAGGTGGTGCACTTTCCCCACAAGACTTGGTTTCCCAAGACAAAATCTTTCAGAAGCCTTCCCTTAGACCAATATGGACGCGTTCCAACCTATCAAACACTACCACCCACTGTCCATTTGGCTAAGTTCTTGCAACCTATATGATCATGGCAGAGCCCATATTGCCAAGTGGTTGCACTTGAAGCTTCTCAACATTTGACATCTCAAATCTCTTTGATTCCTGGGTGGCATACCACAAGTGAGATACACAACCCAAGTCCATGGCCTTGTGTAACCACTCAACATATCCCAATCTTTCCATTCCACCCAGGAGGTTCATTAACTTAGTTGTTTTATTAAACAAAATCACAAGTCCTTAGACTTAGAATATTTTTCCATAGTGTGAATATATATTCCACCCATGTTTTCTATTAGCTAGGCTAAGCTTGGTAGTAATAGGAATCTCTAACTTAGGAAAATCCTACTAAGGATTCATTACTATGTTTTCCTATAGCAAGATCTATACTTAGCAAAATCCATGCAAGTTTTACTTAGCAAAATCACTAATGCATAGAGAAAGTAATGGGATAGAAAGTATGAAGCATCACTTGCCGTTTTGGTAGAGTATAGGTTCACTTCTTGATCTTTGCAACAATCACACTCTTCAAGTCACTACAAATCAATCAAGCAGGGCACAAACTCAATCTACCAATCAAGCAAAACAACACACATAAATAACAAAGTCAAAGAAATGCATGTAAGCATGCCAAGCTTTGTTTTGTTTGAAAAAGTGGTTCCTAGTGGGTCATAGACATTTGGGGTACATCTAATGGTCATTTCCTAAAGTGGCCAAGTCATTTGCAAAAGATTTCACTTTAAAAACTATTTTCAAAACAAAGTGTTATTTTATGTGGTGTAGAAATATTTTTATTAAGGCATTAGCCTATAGGGTTCACCAAATGAGTTGCTATTGCAAAACTTGGTGTTTTGGGTCAGTAGGTTTGATCAAACCATTTCTCAAAGTTTTATTTCCATAAACATTTTTATAACAAAAACCATTCCTTTTTATTTGGCTAGAAAATGACTAAGTCAAGTAATCCAACCTAAATCTTACAAAAATCATTTTTAATACCAAGGGTTGGTTCCTAGGGTCAGTAAGGTCACAACAAACCATTTTGCAAAGGTTTTAATCCAAAAACCATTTTTAAACAATTTTTATACTCTAAACAAGCTCACAAAAGTTTCTGCAAATTCAAACAAGCTAACAGATACTATTTGTAAAACTAAGGGCATGGTTGGCTAGGGCTTGTTCTCCTGATTTCATTGATATAAAATTTGCCAAATTTGGACGTGTGGATCAAAAGTTATAAAGGTTTGAAATTCCTATCTAAATCAGATTTCAAATCTGTTTTTAAACCAAATAGGTGACACGCGGCGGCTTCTTATTTGTCGGTACCGTTTCGGTTGGATCGCGACTGTGGTGCGTTGGATTAAGTTAGATCGCACGGTACCGGGTGCGTACCCATTCGCGTTTAAGTGGTTCTGTCGTATCTGCCCGATCTAGATCGAACGGCTGCGATCACTCAGACCATCAACTGGCGGCGCTGCGGTGGCTAACGGCGGCGGAGCGGTCGGTCGACGACGGAGGCGACGCTACAGGGGGTGAGGGAGAAGGAGGAGTAGCTCACCGGGCTCAGGGGGTTACGACGAAGCTCAACGTGCGGTTGACGAGGCAAGGGGCGCTCGGGGTCAGGTGGAATCTCTCGCCGGAGTTCGTGGCGGCGTCGGGTGCGTCAGGTGGTCATCGTGGGCGGCGCTACGGATCACCCCAAGGCATAACAAGGACGTTGTTAGATGCGCAGGACCAAGGCAAGGTTGTGTGCGTGAACGAGAAAAAGAGGGGCGACCGGAATCTACCTGTGGGGCTCGCCGGAGTTGAAGACAGTCGCGGTGCTGCAGGTCGTCGTCGAAGGCGAGGTTTTAGGGCACCCGCGGTTGAATGGAAGGCACTGACAGAAGCGCCAGGGAGTGGAGAAGCTGCTAGGGTGCTCGGGGAGGCAAGGCAGTGGCTGGGCTCGCCGGAATTGAGGAGGGAGCTCGTCGGTGACGGCGGTGGTGCAGAGGAAATTGGCGACAGCCTAGGGGCAGAGAGGAAGAGTGGTCTGGGGAGAAATGACGAGGAGGGAGAGGCGATTTATCCTGCGTGGTCGCGGGGCTGATTCAACGCGTGTTTAAGGCGTATTACGCCGGAGTTAATCCGTCTGCAACGGCCACGCGAGGGGTGGGCGTGGTCTGCGGGTGGGGAAGAAGAACAGGGGAGAGGGGGTCTACCTGTCAGCGATAGAAAAGGAAAGGGGGTTGGGTCCACCAGTCATACTCTGTGTGGGTTAATTAATTGGGGCGAATCGTTTTTCTGAGGGAAAAGAGAGGTGGGCTGGAGTTGGGCCTATTGGGCTGGCCGGCTGGGCTGGTCTGTTTCCTCTATTTTTTTCTGTCTATTTGTTTTATTCTTTTCTAATTCTTTTTCTGTTTTGAAATTCAAACAACCAAACACATTCAAAAGATTCAAACAATCATCAATCTTTTCAAATATGAATTTGGTTCTGCTTAACATCATAATTCACATTCCAAAATAAAATATTATTTTAAATCTTTTTAGGTTCCATTTATTAATTAAATAAATGGATCATTAGTTAAATAAAATAGGGTTTGTTTTATTTAATAAAATCTTCATTTAAAATCCAAAATGTTTTCAAAACCCAAACAGTAGGTTTTATTTGAAAATAAAGAATATTTGGAAAACTTGTTTAAAATAAAATAATCCTTTTACTTTAGGGTCCATTAATAATTAAATAAAATGGAACTTAGTTATTAAATCAAAAATAGGGTTTGATTTTATTAATAAAACCTTTATTTGAACCTAAATATTTTCAAAATCAAATTAGTAGGTTTAATTTGGAAATATTAAATACTTGGAAACTTGTTTAAAATTAAATATCATTTTATTTTGGAGTCCATTATTAAATAAATACAATAGACCTTCTTATTAAAATAGAATTTGTTTTATTGAGTTATTTATTTTTGAAATCTAAAATAAAGTCAAAACACTTTAGTAGGTTTTATTAGAGAATATAAATTACTTGGGAAACCTATTTAAAATAATTTATTAAGTTTTGATGTTTTAATTAAAATGGTGAAACCTTTTATTTAAATAAAGTTGGATAGTAAATTCTTATTAATTTATTGGAATCAACTTTTGCTATTTTTATTCAAAACTAAATGTTTTAAATCCAAAGCTTGTCCAAGGTTTAATTTGGCTTTATAAAATAATCCTTATTTATGAATCCACCCTTTTCTTTTGAAAACCAAATCTTTTTATTCAAAGATTCAAAATAAAATTAAATATTTTTATTTTCCTTTAATAAAAGTTTATCTTTTTAAATCTCTTTAGGATTCATTTGATTCAAATGGGTTTGAGGTTCCATTTAAATTCAAAAAGTTTCTTCTGGCCTTGAAAATCAAACAAAGTTTTATTTTATTCAATTTATTTTCACATTACAAGATTTGGAAAATCTTGGGATGTGACAACGAGAACTCGTACCACTCCAGATTGGTATGATCCCGTTATGAGTGTCATGTTGGTGGAAAACACCGATGACCCTGAGACATATGAGGAAGCAATGATGAACCCAGATTCCAATAAATGGCAAGAAGCCATGAAATCCGAGATTGGATCCATGTACGAAAACCAAGTATGGACTTTGGTGGTCTTACCGGATGGCCGGAAGGCTGTCGAGAACAAATGGATTTTCAAGAAGAAAACAGATGCTGATGGTAATGTTACTGTCTATAAAGCTCGACTTGTCGCAAAGGGGTTTCGACAAATTCAAGGAGTTGACTACGATGAGACTTTCTCACCGGTAGCGAAGCTAAAGTCTGTGAGGATTATGTTAGCAATCGCTGCATATTATGATTATGAGATATGGCAGATGGATGTCAAAACAGCATTCCTCAATGGAGACATTGATGAAGAGTTGTATATGATGCAACCCAAAGGTTTTGTCGATCCTAAAGATGCTAACAAGGTATGTAAACTTCAACGGTCCATCTATGGATTGAAGCAAGCATCCCGAAGTTGGAATCAACGTTTTGATAAGGTGATCAAAAGTTTTGGTTTTATACAAACTTATGGAGAAGCTTGTATTTACAAGAAAGTGAGTGGGAGCTCTGTAGCATTCTTAATACTATATGTAGATGACATATTGTTGATTGGGAATGATGTAGACCTTCTTAATAGTGTCAAGGAATATTTTAATAATAGTTTTTCAATGAAGGATCTTGGCGAAGCAGCTTACATATTAGGCATAAAGATTTATAGAGATAGATCGAGACACCAAATATCATTGTCACAAAGTACATATTTGGACAAAGTTCTAAAGAGGTTTGGAATGGAAGATAGCAAGAAAGGGTTCTTGCCCATGTTGCCCAATACGACCTTGAGTAAAACTCAAAGTCCAACATCGGCAGAAGATAGAGAAAGGATGAGTAAGACTCCCTATGCCTCAGCCATATGATCTCTAATGTATGCCATGCTATGTACTAGACCCGACATTGCATATGTTGTTAGTTTAACTAGCAGATATCAAAGTGATCCAGGAGTGGATCATTGGACAGCGGTCAAAAACATCCTTAAGTACTTAAGAAGAACTAAGGATATGGTTCTTTCTTATTGAGGTGATGAACAGCTCGTTGTAAATGGTTACACCGATGCTAGTTGGAACACCGATCCGGATGATTCTAAATCACAATCTGGATACGTATTTATTTTGAATGGTGTAGCAGTTAGCTGGAGGAGTGCAAAGAAAAGCGTTGTGGCGAGATCTTCAACTGAATCGGAATACATGGCTGCTTTGGAGGCTTCACAAGAAGCGATATGGATGAAAGAGTTCATTACAGAGCTGGGTGTGGTTCCTAGTGCGCTGGACCCAATGTCTATCTACTGTGATAACATGGGCGCCATAGCCAATGCGCAAGAACCAAGGTCACACAAGAAGCTGAAGCACATCAAGCTACGTTTTCACGCTATTCGAGAACATATCCAAGATGGGGATATAAAGATTTGATCTACGTTCTCCCGAGGGCAAAACATGACCAGCACCAAACTGCCATGGGTGTTCGGTATATTACCATGTAATCTAGATTAGATGACTCTAGCGCAAGTGGGAGACTGTTGGAGATATGCCCTAGAGGCAATAATAAATATAGTTATTATTATATCTTTGTGTTTATGATAAATGTTTACATTCATGCTATAATAGTATTAACAAGGAAACATTAATACTTGTGTGATTTGTAAACTTAATTTGATGTCCCTAGTAAAGCCTCTATACATCACTAGCTTGTTGGTTAATACATGATTGTGGTTTCCCTATCATGAACATTGAGATGTTATTAACAACAAGATCATATCGTTAGGAGAATGATATGATGGACATACTCCTATAGATAAGCGTAACATAAAGATCAAGTCATTTTAATAGTTCAATTGCTATATGCTTTCTGATACATAGTAACCTAATTCCTTCGACCATGAGATCATGCATATCACCTTTACCGGATGGATGCTTTGATGACATCAAACACCACACCGTAACTGGGTGGCTATAAAGGTGGCATTGAGTGTTCGGAAAGTATTGGTTGAAACACATGGATCAAGAGTGGGATTTGTCCATCCATATGACGGATAGATATACTCTGGGCCCTCTCGGTGTAATGTCATCCAATTAGATTGCAAGCATGTGACTAGCTCACAAGGGATCACATATCACGGGAACGAGAAAAGAGTACTTATCGGTAACGAGGTTGAACTAGGTATGCAGAGATACCGACGATCATAACCTCGGATAAGTAAACTATCGTGAGACAAAGGGAAATTGGTATCGTATGTAAGTGGTTCATTTGATCGCAAAGTAATCGTAGAAATATGTGGGAGCCATATGAATTTCCAGATTCCTCTATTGGTTATTGTTCGGAGAAGTGTCTCGATCATGTCCGCATAATTCACGAACCGTAGGGAGACACACTTAAGGATTCGACGTTGTTTGAGTAGTTATGGAATGATGAGAAAGAGACCGAATGTTGTTCAGAGTCTCGAATGGGATTCGGGGTATCACGAGGAGATCCGGAATGGTCCGGAGAATAAGATTCATATAAGGAAAGTCCCGTTTCGGAGTTGGGGAATGGTTCCGGTGTTTTCATCGGGAATGTTCTAGAAGGTTCCGGAATGTCCGGCACTCCGGAGGGGAAGGGTACATGAATGTGTTATATCAAGTTGGTATGATTGCATCATGTACTCGGTGTCATCACTGAACAAAATAGAGGGTTTATTGAAATCCTAGTTTGAAAAGTCAAACGCCAAGTTTGAAAGTCAAACGGCTATTTTTGGGAAGTGGAGAGGGAGGTGGAAACCGACTTGGGGGAGGAGTTCCTCCTCCCACCGCCGGCGCACCACCAAGCCGAGTTGTGGAGGGACTCCCCTCCCCTTGGCCGGCCCCCTCCACCTATAAAAGGAGGGGCAGGGCTCCCCTCCTAGACACAAGTTCCTACACCTCTAAACCCTAGCCCCAAGCCGCCGCCGCCTAGCTAAACCCTAGCCGCCGGCTTGGCCCCTCCTCGGCGTGTCTAAAACCTAGATCGTCGAGGGACTCTCTCATACTCCACCATACTCGCTCCGGCTTAAGGCGAAGCCCTGTGAGATCTCCCCTCTACTTCCGGTACCACGCCGTTGTGCTGCCGGAATCGCGAGGAGAGTGCTACAACCTCTGCTGCCTGCTGGAACAAGGGAGAGGAAGGTCTTCGTCGAGTACCGAACGTGTGACCGACTGCAGGAGCGCTGCCGGAACGCAGCGCCGGAAGGATCGTCTACGCGATCTTGAGATCGGGAAGAGTTTGACTACATCACCCACGAGAATCCACTCTCGTTAAACACTTTGGAATCTTCGAGGGTGAATTATTCCATCGACTCGTTGCTACAATCTAATAGATAGATCTTGGCTTGTTTGTTTGTATGCGATAGAAATTTTTTGTTTTCCATGCTACGAAACCCTACAGGGCCATGAACGCCCTTTAAGCCGGTTGTCTAAAGATGGTGTGGTAAGCACTTTTGAGCGGTACCACCTCGAAAGAGAGTGGCTCGGTCCGGTAATTGTCTTGGGTTCCGAATGTCACGTCCAGAGTAATCTCACACAAAGAATCTGCCTATCTCCCTGGTACAATGCCATGGAAAGTTACACTATTGTAACTCAGTTGGCTCTCGTGTAGCTTCATGCGGTGGAGCTCTCAATGTAGAGGATGTTAATGTTTCTCCCACCATCCATGAGTGTTTCCCGATGATGTGTTTTCCTCGGGTGATCTGAACGATCAAAGGTGATGGTTACCTCTGACCAGTCCAGGAACTATGGGACAGCCGGAACCGTGGCGTTGAGCTCACGAAGAACCGCCTTTTTGTCCTTAGCTGTTTGGGATCCAAGGAAGCACAAGAATGCGTCTTTCTTAGTCGGAAAAGTTTTCTTTCCATCCGACTTGGGCTCTGCGGCGGCTTCCGCCTCTTCCATGTTGGAATCTTCCTTGGGCTCCTTTACTTTTTCAGAATTTTTCTTTCCTTTTCGTCGCTTGGCTCTATAGCCAGCGGATTCGTCTTTCTTTATGTCATCATTGAAACGACACTTGGCATTTGTGTGGGTAGATCCTCCGTTACTATCCAAGTGGTGGACACAGGGATTATTGGCAATGTCGGCCCAGATATAAGTTCTTCTGGGTTGCTGGTCTCCTCTGCCCTGGATTCAGGAAGTTCCTCGTCCTCTACCCCGGCCGCCTCCATGCCCTCCTCGTCCTACGGATCTGAACGTTGCGTTGACAGCTGCGTTCTCCGGAGCCGACTTTTCGTCCGAGGTGTTCTTGCGCTTCTGAGCTTGTTTTGGCTGTTTGGCCGCATTGGGATTGGCCAGAATGTCTAGTAGCCCTTCTGAATCATCGTCGGCATCAGCATATTTGCTTGACGTCTCTATCATTTCTCCCAAATCTGCGACGTGTTCACGCTTCAGCCTATGACGTAAAAGTCCGACTGGAAGTCCTGCAATAAAAGATTCTATCGCAGTTTGCTCGTTTACTCCTTTGCAGGAGTTCTTCGTGTCAATCCAGCGTCCGAGGTAATACTGGCAGGTTTCTCCGGTCTTTGGGTTCAATGCTGCAAGTCTCCGACTATGCAATGCCTCCTGTATGTCCCCTCGAAGTTTGAAAAGAACGCACTTTGCATATCATATCAGTTATGAATTGAATTCTCTAGAAGTTCATTGAGCCATGATCGATCCGTCTTCCTTAGCATGAGTGGGAGATATCGGATAGCAACCAGGTTGTTTCCTCCTTTGGCGATGCAGCAAGCCTGGAAAAAATCCTGGAGCCAAGTGTCTGGCCGAGCTATACCGTCGTAGGGCTGAATATGTTTGGCAATACCAAAGTCAACCGGAAATCTGGTTTGACGTATGCGTGGTCTGAAGCACTTGGGTCCCACATACACATCTTCTTCCTCATACCGCCGCGCTTCTATGTTTGATTCAATGCGATGGCGAGCATCGTTTGGCGAAAGAGATCTGCGTCTTGGAGGCTTGCGGCTTCTGCGCGGTGGAGTTAGATTTCTGCTTCTCCTCTCACCATTGCCGCCTCCGCCCTGCGGATCCCATGGCTATGACGTGATCCTTCATGGTCGCTGCTAGGAGGCGATGGTGGCCCTAGTGGATTATTTCCTGCTGAGTTATGTGGTGGTGGCGGTGGAGCCTCATTATGATGAATCTGATGCCTATTTCTTCGGGCACCGTCCCTACTTGATTCAGGACGATCCGGATCATCTCTTCATCCAGCGTTGCCAGCCAGACGACTCGGTGGTGGCATCCTTAGCCGATCTTGCTCCTCTCGCTGGCGGCGTGTTTCCGGGTCTTCTCTATGGCGGTTGTTTTGCCGACGATGGTCCTGATGAGGAACCATTGCTCTGATGGCATCTTTGGACGCAGCCGGAATAACTCTTGCCTAGTCACGTGCTGGCCTGCGAGAGTGGCCATTTGAGCCGGTTTTTGAATTCTCTTCTTTTCCATGGGGATGATAGCGTTGAGTCGTATCCCCGCGAGGCCTTACGTCAGCGCTTTGGTCAGCGCTAGTGTGGCAAAACTCGGATTTTGAGGCCAGCTTGCCACTAAATGACACAACCATTTTTTGCTGCTTTAATCCTTTGTCCAGCAACACGACGCACTATTGGACCTGCTGCGGAGACGGATTGTTAGCGAGGATGGCTCGAGCTGCAGCAGCGTTTTCCAACGGCATGCTATAGACTCGGATCTTCTCTCCATCTTTTCCATCGAATAGGATTTTGTGGATATCCGAATTCTTGTTAGCAAGAAACGAACCTCCTCTTGTCTTGTTTGGATATCACTTAAAATCTGATTGATATCTGGCAGGATCACTGTCTAACTGATGTCTCATCTCGATGAGGCACGCGGCCTCTTCAAGTAGGAACAAGCGGTGATTTTCTAGGTCCTCAGCCCTTTTCTCCAGCGCTTCCGGAGTAAGATCCGAAGCCGTTGGGATTGGAATTGTGAGAGCATCTCCGTATATTTCACGTGCACCCTTGGTGACAATGTGTCCATCCACAGTAGGGTTGATCGGGGAGGTATTAATCGGATCTCCATCCTGATTCTCCATCTCAATCTCTTCATCAACTTTTTCTTCGTTGGTTTCATCGACGCCCGGCTCTGCTGGTGTCAGATTCTTGTTCTTCTTCTTCTTCTTTGACCGCCCAATAGCCTTAACGTGCGTACCGGTGGCAAAGACGGCTTTTGGTCCGGTACCAGGGGATAAACTTCCGTTGGTACTTTCCGTCATGGTTGGCTTGTGGACCTCGGAGGAATCTCCGGTGTCCATGCCATCCTGCGAGGTGTAGCTTTCATCCATGCTATCATATGGACTAGGAGGAGTTTCCGGCTCACCATGAGTTTGCTTGGAGATGTGCTCTTGTTCATACTCCTCCACCTCTTTGTCGAAGTCTCGAAGTTCCTGCGACGTGATTGACTCCTGAGGGGAGCCAGGTGAGTGAGCGTTTTCTTCAATTGCATCTAGAACCGAATCGCTACCAGCTCCAGCCTCAACATAGTCAGATCCACTTCTTATGTGGTACACGAAATAGTGCTTCTTCTTGTTCATTTTCTTGAGGTATTTGTATAACTTGGTTTCCGCTTCGACGTCAACATAGCTGGATTTGTAGTGGATGTACTCCTCATCTGTGTATCCGATGTCACCAGAGATATTGGATCTGGATTCTTCTTCCACCTCTTCTTCCACTACAGGAGTGGGCTGGGTGGGTTTGATTTTCTCTGGGATTCTAAACTCTTCCGCCTCTGCGGACAAAGTAGATCCGGATTTTTCTTCCACCATGATCATCACCTCAAGGGAGGGTTGGGCGGGCTCAGCGAAACCAAGGTAGATATCGATCTTGCCGATGGACATGATCGTGTAGGTCGTCACTAATGCGTGCACCCAGTGTTGACGTGGGACACTTCATTGGAACCCCAAGAGCAAGGTGTGATAAGCACAACAGCAAGTTTCCCTCAGTAGAGACCGAGGTTATCGAACCTGAAGGAGGAAGGAAACATCCCAAAGGTGTTGCAAGCAACGTGGAAACCTGCACAACACAAACTCAAGACTTTGTCCCAATGAATCAGTGAGGTTGTCAAGCTCACCGGTTTGCTGTAACAAAATATTAAACATATGGTGTGGAAGGTAATGGTTTGCAGCAAGTAATCAAGTAACACTGGAAGATGTATCAATGGTAAAGATTGGACCGGGGTCCATAGTTCACTATAGGTGCTCTCCTTAGATAAACAACACGTCATGAAGGGTAAACAAATTACATCATGGCAATTGACAGGAACCGAGCAAGGCATAACAATGCAATTACTAGTCAGAAAGATCCTATGAGATTAGATTGGGCAATACAACAAGATACATAGACCGCCATCCAACTGCATCTATGACTAGAAGTCCAGCTTCAGGTTATCATCCGAACCCCCTCCAGTATTAAGTTGCAAGCAACGGACAACTTCTTTAAGCAAAGTGTGTAAGGTAAACATTCCACATGTTCCATGAACAAGAGACCGTTGTTTTCTCCCTAGTAGCAACAACACATCTACAACCGAAGAGATTATTGTCACTTCCCTTGGAAACTAGAGGCATGAACCCACTCTCGAGCATAAATACCCCCTCTTGGAGTCACTAGCAACTACTTGGACAAGATAGCCACTAGCAACGGAGAGCATGCAAGATCACAAACAACACAAACATCATAGAATCATAAAGATAAAACCATTAATCAAACCAACATAATAATCTCAATATCCATCGGATCCCCGCAAACACAACATGCATGATTACAAATAGATTAGATCTTGATCATGAACGGAGCTCATGAGATCTATACATGAAAGCACAAAGGAGGAGATACAACCATCTAGCTACTACATGGACCCATAGTCCAAGGTGGAACTACTCACGCATCATACCGGAGAGAAGGCCTCCGGGATGATCTCCCCTCTGACAGGGTTCGAGGAAGAACTTCAGATCCCCCCGATCTAGGGACGATGGTGGCGGCTACAGACGGTTTCATGGAGATTTGATCGGGTTCTTAGGGTTTCGGAATCGGGGGCTTCTTATAGGCGAAGGGGGAGGCCGAGGAGGCGACCAGGGGGGGGTCAAACTCTACCCAAGTGCAGGCCCACCCCTGGCCGCGCCTAGGGGGAGTTTGGCCGCCCTGGCATGTTTCCTCGTCTCCCCTTTGGACTTCTTGTTCCCCACGAAAAGTAATTGACTTTGGCTTTTGTCTCGTCCAATTCCAAGAATATTTTGTTACTAACTTTTCTGAAACCAAAAACAGCAAAAAACAGGCATCTGGCACTTTGGCAACTTGTTAATAGGTTTATACCATAAAACATGTAAAAAGCACCTCAAAGTGTAGACAAGCAAAGCAAAGTAGATACTAAACAAGCATGGAGCATCAAAAATTATAGATACATTTTCGACGTATCAGTCACGGGTTTCGAAGCCAGGATCCAAGTCTCATCGAGAAGGATGAGAGGGACATCACTGGCGTAGACCACGCGACCCATGGCGATTGTTTTGTTGATTCCTGCACGCGCAGATTCCGCCTGGAATGATGCTCCAAAGGTCACCTGCCCCATGGTGGGCACCAACTGTCATCGGATTGTCGACAAGTACGCCATAGGGGGTCCTAGTGGCGTTGGAAGGATGGGGTGTGAGACGTCGGATGTTCCAGGAGCGGTGAGCACAAGTTTACCTAGGTTCACATCCGACTGCGGTGATCAGATCCTACTCCTGCTAGCAACCGAATAATATATCGGCGTAAGCCGGATGTTACAATGGATTACAAGAGAGGTTCACTTGTGCGAGTTGGTTGTGGTTGTGTGTATTGATTTGTGCCCTAAAGGCTCCCATAGGGCCGGTTTATATAGTCACTAGGACCTAGGGTTACAGGAGAGACCTATCTGGATACGTTATAGAGTCGGTAACTATGTACAACTTGGACTACAAGTAATACTATAGGCCTAAGTCGGTAACTCTTCTGGGCCTTGTCGTAGCCGGAACTGTCTCCTCCTCTTTCTCTGACTGGGCCGCCCGTGAAGCAAATCTCTAACCCGTTGGTGGGCCACCCTGGTCAGCGAGTCCTTTGGGTATACCCGGAAAGTATATCCCCAACAGAGATGACTTCATTACCTGATTTAAGAAAGAGACTGCCCACGAGTCTTGTAGTGAACATCTTATTATAGAGCTCTCTCGACACATATCATGATGAAAGAAATAGATTATCCTAATCAGGAGTTATTATCATATGCTTGTGGTGTATCCTAAATCCTCGATAACATTTTATTCTTATTGAGTTCCAACACCATTTCCCAACGCTTTTGTTCTTGTTTACTTTACTGGCTTTTATTACTTTCTTGCACACAACAACAAAACCTTTCAAACACCCTTTACTTGAAACCAAAGGCAGCTTACAAGTATCCCTTGGTAGATAGTGAAGAGGGGCATAAAGACCCTAACCAAATAGCTCTCTGTGGGTACGATACTCTTATTTCAAAACTAGATACAATTGATCTATGCTCTTGCAGTCATTAGCCTCCGGGCCCCTCTCATGAGGTCCAAGCACTCCACATCATCTCTCTTTGCGAAATATTGACTTTGCCAGAATCTTAGCTCCATTTGACTTTGTTAGGTCCATGAAAGATAAAAAATACACAACCAAGGTTTTCTTATCCTACACAGTTATAACCAAAATAAAGGGATCACTGGTAAATCCTCAAAAATCAATATAAAACATGGATATAACATTATATAAGTTGCAAATATGTGGGGATATGCATCAATAAACTAAAAAGTTCATGTATGCATTTTACATGCATCAACATCCACAGGCTTAACCTATGCTCGTCCTCGAGCATGAAGGTGATAAAACTAAACATGGACTTTGGAGTTTGATGCTATGTTTCATGGCATACATTATAGTCGTTGTCACACAAAGTTTACAAGGTTCAATCTTTAAAGAATAACAATAGGCAAATGAGCTATAAAGTGATATCTCTTATACACTACAAACATGCTTAGCAATAAGTTATTTTGTATTGAAACAAATGACTGTACCATAAACAATTAAGCATGCTTGGATGAACCTATAGAATTATGGAAGACTATTTTGTTTCTTTTGATCTTTTGATAGTTTGGTAACAGAAAGTAAGCAGGAAACACACATGATAGTCCTTCAATAAAACTTATGTAAGAGCATAAAATAAAGTTTTGAGATATGTAGCTCAAGTCAATGGTAATCATAAGAATGAGGTTCCAGGCATATTTTGTTGACAAAAGTAGGTATGGTTAATGCATTTGAACCTTTACAAGTTGAAGGTCTCATACCCCTTGTCCATAAGTACCCACACCTCATGGTACTCATCTTAGGATCAATTTAGCGGTTTTGTCGTTGTAGGCATATAGTTTCAAACAAGAGCGTCAGATGAGGTACCTCTTTCCCCTTTGTACAGGAGTCCCTTTGTGGGGGTCTATCCATACTTATATGATAAGACAAATAGACAAATGAACCTCTCAACACTTTATTTAATTTACTATTTTCATAGCCTTTTATTGAAAATTCTTCATAGAATATTCATGATGTAAACTTCCACCATGAAGCATAGCATGGCTTAGGTTGGTGGCCCAGGCGACCCTCTAATTATATGCAAACTCCAGAAAGATTTATTGAGTGTTCCAATTTATTTCACATCGATGAGCATCCACAGCCAAAATAACATGATATCAACAAAAAGTAGTGCAATATTAAAATCTTTCCCCATGATAGCATGGTTTGGATAACAAATAACTTTTAATCTTTTAAACACATAATTTACATAATTCCAATTACCATGGGTCAATTTTTTTTGACATTATGTTTTATTTCAAACGGTAGCGCTCTAGTGGTTTTCACCCCACATCTTACTTTCTAATGAGCTTTAAACTACACAAAAGAGATTATTTGAAGTACTTGAAGGCATAGCACATATATTATACTTGGACTAGCATGTGCCACATAGGTAGTTATGGTGTATGTTGTTGGAGTTTAAGGTATTTGGATATACAAGTCTTAGCTTGTTTGATAATTTTGGGCTAACAAAAATAGATCTACAAGCATGCCAAAGTGTCCATAGTGCTAATCATTTATTATCAAACAAAGATCCCTAAAAATAACCATCTATGTATATGAACAAACAGTAGCACCAAATAAGGCACTTGCAAATTATAATTCATCAAATTACTTGAAATAAGTAACACTTAGCATAACTAGATAACACTCCAAGTTTCTATGATCATCTTATGTTGCTTAAGAAACAAAGTTTAGAGGTTTGCAAACTGAGAGTTTGATAAGTCCAGTGGGGTTCCTTGGGTATCCCCAAGATTATGATTTTCACCATTCTTGGATAGCTCTTAGTGTGATGTTTCTCCATTTCCTGTAAAAAACTTCAACACAACACTTTCTCACATTTCTTTTCTATGGGGTGACATTAGAGGTACAATGTTATGTTGCTAGCTGCCATATAATCCTTAAACAATTTTTTAATAGGTTTCAGCAAGTATATCATGTTGTATACATACTTAGCATATCAAAAGACTCATGGTAAATCATTTGAGACAAGAAAGAATGGCTTAAACAATACAAGGCGGAATCTGTCTAGATTTTTAGCAGTAGCAAAATGTATTTTGACCACTTAAACATGTCCGGAATTTTAGCCAAGCTTTGTTCATATAGAGGATGAAAAGTTGTAACTTAAGTTTAAATATGAGCGCGATCAGAGTTACATAAAAAATCAGAGGAATTTTCTATGCTCGAGTTCTACCTCTGTTTGGATCTAATCTAGACGGGCTGCGGAAGCGCTGCCGGATCTTCATCGACATGTTCCCGCTTCGACCATGTGTTCTTGATAACACCTCGATGCGGTACCGCTGATCTTGTAAATGTGGATACCGGTGGAGGCGCGACACTTGGATCACTTGATCGTGCAGATCTTCGCAAGGAGAAATCATCTCGCGGCTAATCGACTAGCTGCAGGAATCGACGTTCTGACTACTTCTACAATGATGTCTTCATTGGTGCATGTTCATGGGAGACGTCCGTGGGATAACACATCTCCTCGTGACTCGCTAAGGCTTGTTGCGAGGTGGACGCACGACCAACCTCCTCATCAAAAAAGTTCCACTAGCTCGATCTTTGAGGGTATGATCTGTTGCCTCTCCCCTTGCATATGATCTTGGATATGCGCTAGATTTTTTTGTTTTGTCTAATGCGTTCCCCAACAATATGTCCATGTCTAACACATGTAGCTTCTCTATATTGAATCCTCTTGGATCC
Organism: Avena sativa; assembly: GCA_916181665.1. Lineage (NCBI taxonomy): Eukaryota > Viridiplantae > Streptophyta > Magnoliopsida > Poales > Poaceae > Avena > Avena sativa. The sequence continues at coordinate 34,287,067 of OV702285.1, read as the reverse complement.
TTTTATCCATGATTGTCCATGGCACCTACACACAAGTCAAAGACAAGGACAAAGTAATAAAATCCTACTAAAACTACTAGTTGTGAAAAGTGCAGATGAAAATGAATGAGAACTATTAATCATGCATAATGGGCATAGTTGTAGATAGATATAGCATGTGATGAGCGACAATATGAATAATTTATATGATTAACTATGCATCATATTTGCACTCATCAATGCCCATATTTCTTCGATAGACTCTGGTCGCTTGTATGTGGCATGAAAATTATGGACAAATTTGCGTACCAGGCCATCCCAAGTGTTGATCGACTCTACCACGCGCGCCCGGAGCCTTTCAGCTGTAGCTGCAAGGTAGCAATCTTGGAACCACTTTGGCATCATATCGCCATCAGGTGGTCCTCTAGCCAGGTTTCCGGCTCCTGGAGGGCCTAATATTTGGGATGATTAGATGACAACTTGAAGCCTTCCATCATCTGAAGGGAATATGCCCGAGAGGCAATAATAAAGTGGTTATTATCGTATTCCTTATTTATGATAAATGTTTATTTTGCATTCTATAATTGTATTAATACGAAAGCGTTAATACATGTGTGTTTAATGAACAAAAGAAAGTTCCTAGTTATGCCTCTCTTATAAACTAGCTCGTTGATTAACAAGATGATCAAAGGTTTCCTGATCATGGACATTGGATGTTGTTAATAACGAGGTCACAACATTATTGGAATGATGTGGTGAATATTCATCCAAAGTATAGAATTACGATCAAGGTCATTCTATTTATATTGCTATAACATCATACGAAGTAATCTTAGTCCTTAGACCATGAGATCATGTCAATCACTAACACCTTAAGAGTATCTTGGTAACATCAAACGTCATACCGTAACAGGGTGACTATAAATATGGGTTCAGTGCTACGAAGGTGTTATGTTGAGGCTCATGGATCAAGAGTGGAATTTGTCCATCCCGGTGACGGAGAGATATACTCTGGGACCTCTCGGTGATATCACATTAGTTAGCTTGCAAGCAAGTGATTTGATCACTAGAATGTTATATCACGAGAACGAGAAAAGAGTACATGTCGATAACGATATCAAACTAGGTATGGAGATACCGATGATCGAATCTCGGACATGTAATATATCGCAAGACAAAGGGATTGAGTTACATGTGTATAAGGTTCACACGATCACAAAAGTCATCGTTGAATATGTGGGAGTCAGTATAGATCTCCAGGTCCCGCTGCTGATTATTGATCGGAGAGGGGTCTCGATCATGTCTACATTATTCGCGAACCGTAGGATGACACACTTAAGGGATACCAACACCATTTGGAGCAAATAATATGCCAGAGAAAGAAAAAGAAAAGCGCATGAATTTATTTCACTAGACACCGGAACTATTTCGGTTGAAATTGCTGAAACTGGTTCTGCATGTGAAATTGAATACTAGCAAGGGGTTTTATGTGAATCTTTGTTAATTAAAGTAATTAACAAAATTCTGAATAAATAAATAAAAGAGTCTTATTTAAATGAGAGCTTGCATTAAATTTGGTGGAAATTTAATGCATGTGAGTGGATTTTTGAGTGGAGGCTCTTTTATGGGAGTGGAGGCTTTTCATTTTGAGTGGGAGATCCACCCACATGAATGTGGAAGAGGTGGGGGCAGCCCACCATGGCTGGGCGCATAGCCCCTTGGGTGCCCCCCTCTTCCTATAAAAGGCCCCCTCTCCTCCTCTCACAACACACCTCCTCGCGAAGGATCTCTCTCCCCCTTTAGAATTTCCCCATGGTCTCGGATCAGCGAGATACATGTTCCTGGTGGCTTTTTCTGGAAGGATTTGTTGCTTCTGCTGCTTCGCTGGAGCGAGGGCGCGAAGGTTTTCGGGGTACCCGAATGTGTGTGTGATCACGGATGCACCACTGCTTTGAGGTGCTAGACTTGATGGTGCTGGACCGGCTGGACCAGATGGAATTCATCACGATCTTGAGATCGGCAAGCATTCGTCTACATCATCCATGAGTACAACCTTGTTAACGCTATTCAGTCTTCAAGGGTATGTATTCTATGGATGTATATCCACCCGTTGCTTGTATCTAGTAGATAGATCTTGGTACTTAGTTGTTCCCATCGTAGGAATTTTTTTATTTTCTATGCTGTGAACCCTACATCATCTTGTTCTGTCTAGTACACGGGCGATGATGATCATTTTATTGCTTCTTAGTTTTACTTTGTATATTGGTGGCATATTGGGATGAAGCGGCCAGGACAAACTTTACATATCCTCGCACATGAGACCCGTTCCACGCTTGACATGCAACTAGTTTTGCATAAGTGGCTAGCGGGCGTCTGTCTCTCCTACTATAGTCAATATCTAATTTGCAACGAGTTGTCAATAATTTGGTTATCCTCGTTGTGGTTCATATTCGTAGGTAAGAACAGTTCTATCTTCGAAAGCCCTAAGCCACATAAAACTTGCAATTGATAAATTAGAGGCGTCTAGTTTAGATTGTTGTTGGGCTAGTGTCATGATATGGTGATGTTGTAAGTGAAAGTATAAGTCAATACTCTTACAACACACATAACGTGTAAGTTCCATAGACCTTGGACTTACACATAGAGGAATGATAACGATCATACCATGATGCACATGATGGAGATCAAGTGCAAGAACCATATCATTTCACTTTTCACATATGATGTTTGTTGCATCTTATATTTCTTGTTTGGCATTATACTAGCATAATAAGATGATCCTCATTTAGATATCAATATAAAAATGTGTTCTTCCTTAAGTATGCACCGACAATGTTTCGTCGCTTCAAGACATCACGTGATGATCGGGTGTACTTGAATCCACGAGCATATCTCGGGTGTAAGACAGTTTTACACACGCTAATACTAAGGTTCTTACTTGGCGAGCCTAGCATGTACAGACATGGCCTGGGAACACGGACCGAAAGGTTAAGCGTGAGTCATATGTTTTGATATGATGACCATATGGATGCTCGCCTTTGAAGATATACCGACTCACGTGATGATCGGACTTGGTGTAGTGGATTTGATTCATGTAATCACTAAAAAGACACGAGGGATGTCGTTTTTTAGTTTGAGTTCATTTCTAATTTGGATTAGTAGAACTCAATTTATCATAAATGAAATCAAAGTAAATTTGCATAATTTGTTGTAGTCATTGGCATTCGTTCACCACCTTTTGATTAGTTGTAATTGAGATAATAGAAATATAAAATTCTGGATATTTACTTTACGATCTGGTATCGTATTATGTTGAGTGTCAATCTAAAGTTTAAAGTCCTATTGCAAACTTTCAACAAACTTTGTTTACTCTGTGAAATTTAATAATTGGTATTAAATCGAGAGTAACAATTCCAGTGTTAGAATATTTAGTATCATGTTTGCCTCCATGATTCTTGATTGTTTTAATATCAAGTTTATCTAGGAGCTGAAAGAATTGTTTCAGAAACCATAATGTGTGGCAGATATAAAGATATCTGAAACAATGTTTTGGTTGCAATATGATAGAGTATAATGTATGTTCTCATATTGGATGAGGATTTGTGAAGGTTGGAGATGCTAGACATCCTAATCATCCAAAAGGGTTTTGGAAACTAATGTTATACTCATGATTCGCCTTTATAAGCTACATTAGCTTGATCATGAAAGTCATCATGATAAGGATGAATATAAGATGTATGTAAAGTGTTTACTACACTAAAAGATTACTAAAGAATGGATTAATCATTTGATGATGGTGATCTACTTCAAAGTGTAATTCCAAAGGTATTATTATTTGAATATACACGCTTTGGACTATGTGTCATGTATATGGCCCCACTGTTGATGTTGATAGATTCTTTTAAAAAGGAAAAGGAAATGCTGAAAGAAAATCTATAAAATATATTTGGCAGAAAAGAAAAGGTAAACACTATCTATCGCATGCCGATGGGAAGAAAACCATCGGACCAATTTGACGTCGTTCAATTCTATCCCATCGCATGGTTTGAGTGGCTTTGGTTCTCTCAACATTTTACCTGTTAATCCCGCACGTTACCTCCTCTATCCCCACAATTCCCGGATGGTTGCGCATTATGCTCCATGCCACAACACGAATCGATCTGGTGCTCGCCGCTTCGGCTCTTCCCACCACGTCGCCACGCCATCCAGGCTGCGCCGCCACCTCCTATACCGGCGGCGACCTGCGCCTCCACCAGGATCGAGTCATGCATCGACACCCTGCTGTTACGCCTTGGGGAATCATGGTCGGGATGTCCCTTATTGCCGGCGGTCAGCACGGTAGGTTGGGAAGGAGCTTGGATGAGCAACACATTGGAGACTGCTTCCACTGGTTCATGTGCCGTCTCGATCTCTTCAACGAGATTAATGGCAAGCTCTGAGCGTGAAAGGTAACCATATAATTTTCATGTTTCCTTGATTTCTCGTGCATGCTTCCATTGTCTGTCACAACTCACAAATCCTTCTTTTTCTCATTTTTCTTTGGAAACGACGAGGTCCTGATGTACTTGCAGATTGTGTCTTGTTTACACATGTCATAAGTCTTCATAGAGTGCAAGCGATATAAGACAATTCTAATAACCAGGCATGCACCTTGAGGCAATGTCCACATCTGCGAGCATCACGTGTTAGCTATGCTACTGCAACCATCTTGCATTGTCGTCAGGCCCTGCTGTTGTCTGCACGATCATATGTTGCTACCTGTGGATGCTCATTCCGTAGAAGTATTAGTTTATTTGATGGAAATACATTGTGATTGCCCTAGAAGCAAATTCTTGTATAGATGGAAACATATTGTTATGCATTCAAAAAGAGGCATATTATTTTAAAAGAATAAAAAATTGTACTCAAAGCATATTGTATAACTGAGAAACAAAATTTTCCATGGGTTAAAAAATTATGCCAATACACTAAAACAAAATAGTGTTTGAACGAAGCAAATTTTAGTACCATTGGAAACCTTAAGAAAACACGAATGAAAGACTTATCTGTTTGCTAAAAAGAATTTAGCATATAGGAGGAAAATTCTCTTTTGATTGGAAGCACAATTTTGCAACCTTGGCGTGCTTCTCATCTACCTTGCTCATGCTTCAACGACCATCAAATTGTCCTTCCAATACTGCATACATGCTTCAAAGTTAAACATATGTAAGAAAATTTCCACGGACAAATATTTTATTCACATGGAAGCACAATGCAATATAATTAAACAAAAACAAAATTGTAAGGAAGCATACATAGAAATTTATTCAGCTAAAATAATTAGTTCCCTATAATCAAGCACTCCAGATTTAAACTGGATTAGTAATGGCCAATTAGCAACAGAACCAGATCTAGCATTTACTACAGTAATTAGGAAACAGATCCTGGAGAGCACGGACCACGTGAGCCTGTTTTGAAGGGAAATCATAGGCATTGGATACGACTGATCCTACGGTGATACAGTAGTCCGGTCGGAAGCAAATATCGGCTTCCGATTCGTAGCAGTGCCCAAGAGAATATGTGATGATGATCATCGAAACAAACAAGCCGTTGTTCGTATTTCTCGTTGACATCAATGCTTGCCTTCAAGATTTGTTTTAATAATAGCTATTTAAATCAGGTATTATGAGAACAAAGATTGTTCAAATAATTACCATATTCCATATAAGATGGATGATTTACAAATCTAGTTGGAGAAATCATATCCATAAAACTAATGCTAAAATGTCGCAAGACAAATGATTGGAAGATCACTTACGAAGTGACATCGCCGTTTAAATTATATTGGAAATAAAACATGAAAAAATTCCATTTTCATGGATTTTTGGAGTCTTTGATTTGATAAAATGACGCTTGTTAGACTTTCCTCGGGATAATTAAAACTTCGTTCAAAAGACAAAGAAGTACGAACGACTAAAATATTTGAATTTATAAATATCGATGTATGTAGTCCATTATGTGTAGTTGTAAGCGATGGATATCAACTTCATATGTTTTCTCCAGAAATTTGAGTGAATATTCACTTAATGAGAAAGAAGTATGAAATATTTGAAAATGTTCAAACACTTTCAAGGTGAAGTGGAAAATCATTGTAACAAGAAAATAAATGATTTATGATTTTATCATAAAGGGATTTATTTGAGTTGAAAGTTTAGCAAAACACCTAAATTTACATCTCCCGAAACACCATAGGAATATGGAATGTTTGAGCTTTGTAATGAAACTTGTTTGATATGGTTGGATCAAAGGTGTTATTTATAAAACTGCCATTATGTTTTAAAAGATTAAAAGCTTTAGAGACTACCGCTTTTACACTGAAAAGAGCTCCATCTTGATCTGTTGAAATGACACCATGTAAGTTATGGTTTGGGGTAATACCCAAATGTCATTTCTTAAATTTTGGTATGCTAAGCATAAGTTAGATGTTTACAATCAAAGTCGGATGATCATGTCCTTGTAGGTTGTTTCGAATAACCATTGGTTAAGGGTTTGTCGCTTGAAACGTGAAGTTTCTTGAAAAATAAAATTTTCACAAAAAGTTAAGTGGGAGGACAATAGAACTTTGATAAGGTTAACGAACCATAGCTATATGTGCTGAGTTGCGCAGCACCGGAAAACATTCCGGAGGCAGCCAGAATGCTCATGGATCACGTGCCTCAAAGGTTGTGGTCACGGAGGTCTAAGTTCCTATTGAACCAAGTAGGTCGGATAAAACAATCAAATGCTAAGATTTGAGAGTAAATCATTGTTGTTTGACAATGATGAACCGACTACATGCAAAGAAGCGGTGATGGGCCCTGAATCCGTCAAATGGCTTGAAGCCATAAAATCCGTGATAGTTCTATACACGAGAAATCAAGTTTTGAACTTGGAAGACCCTCCGGAAAGGTGTAAAACCTATCGGTCGTATTTAGATCTATAAAGAAACAGACATGGATGTTTCACATCTATAAAATAGTCGACATGTCGTAAAGTTTTTTACGACAATGTTCCAGGAGTTGACTATGACAAGATTTGATCTTTCAGAGCGATATTTAGTCTAGACAGATTAAAGTAGCAACCAATACATATAATTTGGTATATGGTAGATGAATAAACAAAACAAAGTTCTTCTAAAAGAATGGTTACCTAGGACGTGTGCATGACACGATCGAAAGGGTTTTTGTTAATTCAAAGGATGCTAAAAAGGGCATGCAAACTTTAATGGTTGAAGTAAGTGATAGGGCAAAGGTGTCCAATCTTTCGATGAGATGATAATGGTCGATTTGGTGGAGTTCGGGCTTGATGATCCGACTACACGTGCGGGCACGAGCACCAATGCAATCGCTAGGCCAATCTCCTGGAGGTTACTGATCCTGCGGAAACATGATCAGCCTGACCAGTGAGGGTCTTAATTCCTACCTGAAATCGAGAACAAGTAAGAACTAATATTACAATAAAGATATTGCGGATTAAGATGAAAGCTTTATTGATAAGGTGGGATCCTGTATAGGTGCGAAGTACAAGAGGCCTCTGCGACGCTCAAGCCTTGGCGAAGTTACTATGATGGCTAACTTAATGTCTAAACAAAATTCGAGTCTATGGTGACGGCTAAGGGGAGTATTTAAGGAGGAAAAGGTAGGGTTTCGGCCATCCATAGAAGTGGTGGCCGAATCCAACCCTAGAAGTCCCTTTCTCCTCAAATATGGACTCTAAAAAGTGGCTATTTAAAATCCTACGAAAATTACATGGGCCTGGCCAAAAATAAAGGTGTCGCAGCACCACATTAAGCTGTGGACGAATTTGTGAAGTATTAATCTTGAATATTTCGTCCAAGCCTTCTTTCTTTATTATGGTGCCTCAAAGTTCTGAAATCTCCATCTGAGGCCTTCTCTTGAATCATCACATGCTTGCTGCCATCTCCATGCATGACCATGCTCCAATGCTTGTCCCTCTCATCCATGCTTGGTCCATCATTCCTAAGAGTAAGAAATACATCTGATTTAGGCAGCATCATATTCTCATGTATGTGAGGAATAGTTCCAAGAAACGAAAGTACCTGATGGTTAAGTTGTTTGGCACGAGATCGAGTGATAGGTCCTTGTATGTGTGTAGCTGTAGGTACAACGGTTGTATCAATAGATGAGATGTCCACATCATGCTCCCCTTCTTGAATTGAAGTCTTCCTCGACGCAATCTCATCTTCCTCACCAAAGTAAGGCTTCAAATCTGCAATGTTAAACGTAGGACTAACCGTACTAAAGTCTGCAGGCAACTCAAGTTTATATGCATTATCGTTTATTTTCTCTAACACCTTAAAAGGACCAGCAGCACGTGGCATTAACTTAGACTTGCGTAAATCAGGAAAATGATCTTTACGCAAATGTAACCAAACAAGATCTCCAACATCAAACACAACATGCTTTCTCCCTTTATCCCCAGCAAGTTTATACTTAGCATTCATGTGTTTTATGTTATCTTTAGTAGTCTTATGCAAGTTTAATATCATTTCAGCGCGTTGAGTATCATCCAAATTATTTTGCACCGAAGAAGGTAAAGGCAATAAATCAATAGGTGCACGAGGAACAAAACCATACACGATCTCAAACAGACACATCTTTGTGGTAGAATGCAGCGAACGATTATAAGCAAATTCTATATGAGGTAAACACTCTTCCCACAATTTTAAGTTCTTCTTTAAAACAGCCCGCAACATAGTAGACAAAGTTCTATTTACTACTTCAGTTTGTCCATCAGTTTGGGGATGACATGTAGTACTAAACAGCAATTTAGTCCTCAACTTAGCCCATAAACATCTCCAAAAGTGGCTAAGATATTTAGTATCACGATTAGAAACAATAGTATTTGGCACACCATGTAAACGAACAATTTCACGAAAGAACAAATCAGCAATATGCGCAGCATCATCCGTTTTATGACAAGGAATAAAGTGTGCCATCTTTGAAAACCGATCCACAACAACAAAAATACTATCCCTCCCCTTCTATGTACGTGGCAATCCCAAAACAAAGTCCATAGAAATATCCTCCCAAGGAACACTAGGAACAGGAAGAGGCATATATAAACCATATGTATTAAGGCGAGACTTAGCTTTTTGACAAGTAGTGCAGCGTGCCACAAATCTCTCAACATCTCGACGCATATGTGGCCAAAAGAAGTGTGCAGCAAGAACATCCTTCGTTTTCTTGACACCAAAGTGTCCCATCAATCCTCATCCATGCGCCTCCTGTAACAGCAAAAGACGAACAGAACTATATGGAATGCATAGTTTGTTAGCACAGAAAACAAATCCATCATTAAAGACGAACTTGTTCTATGTTCTACCATCTCTGCAATTCTGCAACACATCTTTAAATTCAGCATCATGCACATGTTGTTCCTTAATAGTTTCCAATCTAAATATTTTGAAGTCAAGTTGAGATAACAAAGTATAACGGCGTGACAAAGCATCAACAATAATATTATCTTTACCCTTTTGTGTTTGATAACATAAGGAAAAGACTCAATAAATTCAACCCACTTTGCATGACGATGATTCAACTTAGCTTGACTACGAATATGCTTCAGATTCATGATCAGAATGTATAACAAATTCTTTAGGTCATAGATAATGTTGCTAAGTTTCTAATGTCCGAACCAACGCATATAATTCTTTATCATAAGTAGAATAGTTTAGACTAGCCCCACTCAATTTCTCACTAAAATATGCAACAGGTTTTCCCTCTTGTAATAACACACCTCCCAAACCAATTCCACTAGCATCACATTCAAGCTCAAAAGTCTTATTAAAATCAGGAAGTTGGAGTAAGAGAGCATGTGTTAGCTTATCTTTCAATATCACGAAGGCCTGTTGTTGTGCATCGCCCCAAACAAAGGGCACATCCTTCTTGGTAAGTTCATTCAGCGGCGTGGCAATTGATCCAAAGTCTTTAACAAAGCGCCTATAAAAACCAGCGAGGCCAAGAAAACTCCTCACTTGTGTGACCGTCTTGGGCTGCGGCCAATTCTCAATAGCTTCAATCTTGGATGGATCCACTTCAATACCCTGTGATGTAACAACATATCCAAGAAACGCAACTCGATTAGTGCAAAAGGTGCACTTCTCAAGATTACCAAACAAACGTGCATCACGTAAAGCATTGAAAACATCACGTAAATGGTCCAAATGATCATCTAAAGATTTGCTATAAATCAGAATATCATCAAAGTAGACTACCAAAAAACGTCCAATGAAAGCACGTAAAACTTCGTTCATTAATCTGATGAAAGTGTTGGGTGCATTAGTTAAACCAAACGGCATCACTAACCACTCATATAAACCGAACTTAGTTTTAAATACTGTTTTCCATTCATCTCCCAATTTCATACGAATCTGGTGGTAACCACTATGCAAATCAACTTTAGAAAACATGGTAGAGCCACTCAATTCATCAAGCATGTCATCCAAATGTGGAATAGGATGACGATATCGAATAGTAATATTATTGATAGCTCTACAATCTGTACACATGTGCGAAGAACCATCTTTCTTAGGTACCAAAATAATAGAAACAACACAGGGACTAAGGGACTCACGAATATGATCTCTGTCGAGTAGTTCCTGAATTTGGCGTTGTATCTCCTTTGCCTCCTCTGGATTAGTTCTATATGGCGTGCGGTTGGGCAACGTAGCACCAGGAATTAAATCAATTTGGTGCTCAATTCCTCTAATAGGAGGTAGTCCTGGTGGCATCTCAACGGAAAAACGTCCTCATATTCCTGCAAAAGGTTAGCAATAGCGGGTGGCAAAGAAGGAGGCATATCCTCAAATAAAAACAAAACCTCTTTGCAGATAATTGCATAACATTGAGTATTGTTTACATCTAGTTCAACAATATCAATTTTATTTGCAAGCATACATGGACTCTTCAAACGAATTTCAGTAGCATGTTTAGAATCAGATTTAGTGTTCTTTCGTGGTACAAAATCTGTAGCAACAATCTGATTCTCACTTTTATTTTTCTCCTCAGTTTTAGCTCTACTAGCTCTAGCAAGATCATCTTTTAAAATCTGTTTGGAAGTCATAGGTTTTAGACCAATTTTCTTTCCATCATGCATAAGAGAATAGTGATTAGTTTTGCCATTATGAACAGATTCTCTATCAAGTTGCCATGGTCTACCAAGTAACAAAGAACAAGCTTGCATAGGTACAACATCACAATCAACAAAATCAGAATATGTACCAATAGTAAAATGCATGTGTACCGTTATTGTTACCTTGATCTTGCAAGAACTCTCAAACCATTGGATGTAATATAAATGTGTGTGTTGTCTTGTTGGAAGTGCAAGCTTTTCTACCATGTTAACACTAGCCAGATTATTACAACTCCCTCCATCAATGATGATCCTTATAGCTCTTTCCTTGACAACACCACGTGTTTGGAACAGGTTGTGGCGTTGATCATGCTCAGATTTTCTCAATTGCAGACTCAACACACGTTGTGTAATTAAGCTCTTGTATTGATCAGCAGTTTCAGCTCCCATTACCTCTATCTCTTCATCAAAATCATAATTGTATCCATCTCGAGCAGAAATAAGAGCTAATGTATCTTCATCAAAGTCACTCGCTGAATCATATTGACCATCATTACGCACAATCATAACACGTTGTGTTGTGCACTATCTCTCAATATGACCAAAACCCCAACACTTGCGGCATTGTATATCCTTTGTTTTACCCGTGGAAGCCGTAGAAGAGGCACTACGAGCAGGAGCATTGGATGACGGTGGAGGAGCAGCTGATGGAAATCTTGTGGTGGCCTTGGATGTGGTAGTAGCTGGTGGACAATCACGAGAAGAAGGCGCTGATTGTCGGGATGTCCAAGTGGATGTGCGACCTGCAGAATTATTAGTCCTCCTCCATGGTGTTTGGCGATCCTGCACTTCACGTTCAGCTTTGCAAGCAAGATGAAACAAACGAGTGATGGAATTATATTCCTTATAGTCTAATATGTGTTAAATGTCCTTGTTTAATCCACCAAAGAAACGTGCAAGCATTTGTTCAGTAGATTCAACAAGACCACACCGAACCATCCCCGTTTGCAATTCCTGATAATACTCTTCTACAGAATTTTTCCCTTGTTCCAAACGTGTCAGATTTTTTAGTAAATCACGTTGATAAGTGGGAGGCACAAAACGAACACGCATAGAAGTTTTTAAAGCAGTCCAAGTACGAGTAATATTAGTAGGATTTAAACTACAATACTCAGACCACCAAAGGGAAGCAAATTTAGTAAATTCACATGTAGCAGCACTAACACGCATATTCTTAGGATATTTTAAACATGCAAAACGTTGTTCTACTTCCATCTCCCATGTAAGATATGCATCAGGATTATATTTACCCTCAAAAGATGGAATATTTAATTTAAGCTTTGCAACATGATCATCATCACGTACCGGTGGTCGAGCGTTGTGGTGGTAATGTCGGGGTCGGCCAGCAGGGTGTGGAGATTGTTCAACCTCCTCGTCAAACAGATCGTCGTCGTCGAGGTCGTAGTACTACCCGTCGTCTGCCCCCAATGTAGCAGCAGTAGCCGTGGTGGAAGTCTGAGGTGCCTCAGCTGCAGCGGTAGCCGCCTGAGGTGCGGTGGCAGCTGAACCAGTAGTACGACCCGTGATCGGAATGCGCCGTGCGCCATGCCGAGGTGCCAATGGAGCGGGTGCGGGTGTCGGCAATCTGTCCAAAACCTCCTTGAACCGAGCGTCAAGTTTGTCGTTGAAGGATTTCTCGAGTCCATCGATCTTGTCCATGGCGTTGGTGAGCTTGGTGTCAAACTCCTCTAATCGTGCATCCACATCTTCAACGCGACCGACCAATAGCTCGGAGAAGTGGGCATGTAGTTCTTGGTTCATCATTGTGGCAGGGTTACGCGAAGTATCTGCCATGGTTAGTCCTTTAAAAAGCACAGGTATATATGCCTATAACTATGGAAATATGGTGGAAGGCACGCGTAATCCGTCAAGCAATATACGAAGCTCTTACACCTTCTTACCAAACAACAGGAAAATGCGATGTACAACCGCGAGGAGCAGTGGGTCCAGAGATTGAACCGAGCGATTACCAGGAGTCGAGACACCGCACGTGGAGAAATCCGTGGAGCTCTGGGAAGGCTTAGCAAAGGGGTTAGCAATTATCAAAACAGCAATGCAAATGTTGAAAGAATGCTCAACGACGGTACTGTGCTGGTCCTAGGCTAGACCGTACTAGAGACGCGAGCCTAGATCACCAACGATGTCATGAAGCAACACAACAAGCAATGTATGATGATATGGCACCCTGAAAAGCGAACCGAGATGTCGAAAATCACTATGATGGCGAGAGTCTAGAACTGATCGACGGGGTCTAGAAACAGGTTAGCCCAAAAAAAATTGTCGAAATTTTGTATTATGCTCCGGAAAGCGCGCAGGCGCCAAAAAAATATCGCTATAACGGCCGATGGAGAAAAGTGATCCCCGGAGCCGAAAATCAGTATAGCCAGAATTTTTTTTTGGAGGCGGTTCCAGACACGGACTGAACTTTTAGCTCTCCTGAACTTACGACTGGACTTTTAGCTCGACACGGACTTTAGCTCAACACGGAAACAACAAGGAAGGAGAGTAAAAATAAATAACTAGGAAATAATAACTCAATTCGGACTCGTGCCGCGGCAGGAAAGGTGATCGGATCCGTGTCGCGGTAGGAAGGCGGTGGCGGAGTTTTAGGGTTATGGTTGGGTGTATGGCGGCGGAATATGGTGGCGGTGATCTGCGAATGTGGCGGTGACTACTGTGATCAGAACTCGAAACTCTAAGGGACGAGACACTAAGACCAGCAACTCGACGCGACGATGCAGACATAAATTCAACAATGCAAAACTGAAAAGATAATGCAAGGCGTACATTGGTGATGGGATGGATCTAAACTCTAACTGTGTATTTTGGCTTTTTCGTGGGTTATAGGTAAAACAGATCTAATCTACGAAAACAGTAAAATCTCACCGAGCAACCTAGAATCTGATACCACTTGATTTGGCAAAGGTGTCCAATCTTTCGATGATATGATAATGGTCGATTTGGTGGAGTTGGTGGATTTGGTGGAGTTCGGGCTTGACGATCCGACTACACGTGCGGGCACGAGCGCCAATGCAATCGCTAGGCCAATCTCCTAAAGGTTACTGATCCTGCAGAAACACGATCAGCCTAACCAGCGAGGGTCTTAATTCCTACCTGAAATCGAGAACAAGTAAGAACTAATATTGCAATCAAGATATTGCGGATTAAGATGAAAGCTTTATTGATAAGGTGGGATCCTGTATTGGTGCAAAGTACAAGAGGCCTCTACGACGCTTGAGCCTTGGCGAAGTTGCTATGATGGCTAACTTAATGTCTAAACAAAATCCGAGTCTATGGTGACAGCTAAGGGGAGTATTTAAGGAGGAAAATGTAGGCTTTCGGCCAGCCATAGAAGTGGTGGCCGAATCCAACCCTAGAAGTCCTTTTCTCCTCAAATACGGACTCTAAAAAGTTGCTATTTAAAATCCTACGAAAATTACATGGGCCTGGCCCAAAATAAAGGTGTCGCGGCACCACATTAAGCTATGGACGAATTTGTGAAGTATTAATCTTGAATATTTCGTCCAAGCCTTCTTTCTTTATTATGGTGGCCTCAAAGTTCTGAAATCTCCATCCGTGGCCTTCTCTTGAATCATCACATGCTTGCTGCCATCTATATGCATAACCATTCTCCAATGCTTTTCCCTCTCATCCATGCTTGGTCCATCATTCCTAAGAGTAAGAAATACATCTGATTTAGGCAGCATCATATTCTCATGTATGTGAGGAATAGTTCCAAGAAACGAAAGTACCTGATAGTTAAGTTGTTTGGCACGAGATCGAGTGATAGGTCCTTGTATGTGTGTAGCTGTAGGTACAACGGTTGTATCAATAGATGGGATGTCCACATCAGTAAGCATCGCGGAGTTGGAATCTTCACCGTGATGAAAGTGTTAAAGGAGTTTAATTTTATCAGGAGACGATGAAGATGCTTGCATTTGTAAGAAATTAAGTGGGAGCGCTAAAACATATTTCTAATTCATTATGTGGAGGACATCTTGTTGATTGGAAATTATGTATATTTTATTGAAAAAGGTTAAGAATTTCATTTCGATGAAAGACTTGGGCAAAACCCAAATATTTAGCATGAATGTCTACATGGATAGACCGTGACGCTAATATGGTTATGCCAAACATACATATATGAGATATTGAAGGGGTTCAATATAGAAACAATGAGAAAGTGATATTGTCGCATGAAAAAAAACTGAATCAAGATTCAAGTGTATCGACACTTGATAAGTGAAACAAGATTCAGGTGCTTTGACACTTGATGAGTGCAATCACAAGAATGTTTTGATCAATCATACCATGATATGTACACATCCAGATATGTCCTATGCTCTAAACGTTATGAGCATATACCAGAATAAATCATAAAATGATCATTGGACGATAGTAAGGATACTCTTATGATCTTTTGGAAGAACTAAGAATATATTTGTGTAGAGGTGACAAGCAATTACAAATAGTTCATTGTAAAGCGTTACATTGATACTAGTTTTGTCACAAGATTCAAAATTAAGTTTATCTCAATTTAAACTATGGGTGGCACAATGTAATGGAAAGGAGTTTCCATGATGGATTTGGATGAATTCCAAAGTTAAGATATTGTGACGGATACTACAACAAAAGGCTAAGTATATGACTTCTATAGTAGCAGCAAAGGAGGGAATTTGTGTCAAGTAGTTTGTTATCAAACTAAGATGTGGTTCGCAACGGGCTAACACTAAATGTATATTGTATGATAATAGTATCGACATGATTTAACCCCAAGGAACTAAAGGTCTCACCAAAATACCAAATTTATACAATGCCATCTCATTGGAGAATGAGTGATGCGTGAAGACGCAAAGACATGCAAATACACACGGACCTGAAAGCGTCAGATCCGTAGATTATGTTAACCACTTGAAATTGTGTATATGGAACACCAGAAAGCCATAGGTGTTCAATTTGCAAAGTTTCTAAACTATATTATTGTCTCTAGTGCAAGTGGGAGACTAAAGGGAATATTCCCGAGAGGCAATAATAAAGTGGTTATTATCATATTCCTTATTTATGATAAATGTTTATTTTGCATGCTATAATTGTATTAATACGGAAACGTTAATACATGTGTGTTTAATGAACAAAATAAAGTTCCTAGTTATGCCTCCCTTATAAACTAGCTCGTTGATTAACAAGATGATCAAAGTTTTCCTGATCATGGACATTAGATGTTGTTAATAACGAGGTCACAACATTGTTGGAATGATGTGATGAACATTCATCCGAAGTATAGCATTACGATCAAGGTCATTGTGTTTATATTCCTATAACATCATATGAAGTAATCTTAGTCCTTAGACCATGAGATCATGTCAATCACTAACACTGGAAGAGTATCTTGATAACATCAAACGTCACACCGTAACAGGGTGACTATAAATATGGGTTCAGTGCTACGAAGGTGTTATGTTGAGGCTCATGGATCAAGAGTGAAATTTGTCCATCCCTATGATGGAGAGATATACTCTGGGCCCTCTCGGTGATATCACATTAGTTAGCTTGCAAGCAAGTGATTTGATCACAAGAATGTTATATCACAGGAACAAGAAAAGAGTACATGTCGGTAACGAGATCAAACTAGGTATGGAGATACCGATGATCGAATCTCGGACATGTAATAAATCGCGGGACAAATGGATTGATTTACATGCGTATAAGGTTCACACGATCACAGAAGTCATCGTTGAATATGTGGGAGTCAATATGGATCTCCAGGTCCCCCTGCTGATTATTGATCGGAGAGGGGTCTCGATCATGTCTACATTATTCGTGAACCATAGGGTGACACACTTAAGGGATACCAACACCATTTGGAGCAAATAATATGCCAGAGAAAGAAAAAGGAAAGCATAGGAATTTATTTCACTAGACACCAGAACTGTTTCAGTTGAAATTGCTGAAACTGGTTTTGCATGTGAAATTGAATACTAGCAAGGGGTTTTATGTGAATGTTTGTTAATTAAAGTAATTAAAAAAATTCTAAATAAATAAATAAAATAGTTTTATTTAAATGAGAGCTTGCATTAAATTTTGTGGAAATTTAATGCATATGAGTGGATTTTTGAGTGGAGGCTCTTTTATGGGAGTGGAGGCTTTTTATTTTGAGTGGGAGCTCCACCCACATGAATGTGGAAGAGGTGGGGGCAGCCCACCATGACTGGGCGCATAGCCCCTTGGGTGCCCCCCTCTCCTCCTCTCACAACACACCTCCTCGCGAAGGATCTCTCTCCCCCCTTTAGAATTTCCCCATGGTCTCAGATCAGCGAGATACATCTTCCCGGTGGATTTTTCTGGAAGGATTTGTTGCTTCCGCTGCTTCGCTGGAGCGAGGGCGCGGAGGTTGTCGGGGTACCCGGACGTGTGTGCGATCACGGATGCACCACTGCTTTGAGGTGCTGGACCGGCTGGACCAGATGGACTTCATCACGATATTGAGATCGGCAAGCATTCGTCTACATCATCCACGTGTACAACCTCGTTAATGCTATTCGGTCTTCGAGGGTATGTATTCTATGGATGTATATCCATCCGTTGCTTATATCTAGTAGATATATCTTGGTACTTAGTTGTTCCCATCATAGGAATTTTTTTGTTTTCTATGATGCGAACCCTACATCATCTTTTTCTGATGGATGCGGTAGCTAAAACATCTTGCACCACACGGCTTAGCGTCATCACTGGAGTCAAAGGAGTCGAGGCTAGTGCGCTCCACATAGGAACAGTCGACCTTGCACCGCGTGATGTCATTGCGAGCATCGTGGTCTCATGATCCTAGTGTCCGCGGCTCGTACCATGGGTTGTTGCATCGCCATGGCGACCTACTACCTCGTGGAGGCTCGTACCGTGAAGCCTTTTCAGCACTTTGCATCTCATCCGACGTGAGCGCGGATCCGATCAGGCCCAGACCAACGATGGTGGACCGGTGGAGCACTGCCCAGGAGTCGCTTGACGGAGGTTGATTGGCTAACAGATACGTCCTGACGGTGATTATGGCACCTTACGCTGTCTTGGCCACCATGTTTCCTGCAGTGTCTACCATCATGAAGGACTTCTCGAGGTTTCTCAAGCGCCCTGGCCTGTTAATGCATGTAAAATGCATACATGAATTTTGTAGTTTATTGACACATATTCCCACATATCTACAACATTTATAATGTAATAACCATGTTTTATATTGATTTTTGGTGATTTACCAATGATCCCCTTTATTTTGGTTATAACTCTGTAGGACAGGAAAACCCTATTCTGTGTATTTTGATCTTCCAGGGACCTAAACAAAGTCCAATGGAGCTAAGATTCTAGGAAAGCTAATATTTCAGGAAGACGATGATCTGGAGTGCTTGGACCTCAAGAGGGAGGCCCGAAGTCCCAAAATAGGGTGATGGCATGGCCTGCCCTACTTCATGCGCCACCACACCTTTTTCGGCCCTCAGCCATCCGCTTCGCTTCAATCTTTCGCCCACTGAATTGGTTTGACCTAAAAACTTCTATAAAAGGGTCCCCCAATGCATCTTTAGGGAGAGCGCCCGAGAAACACAAAAACACCAAAAAGGAGTCAGAACCAACAAAGGTTGGACGGGGAAACTCCACCGGAGCTGCTGCCGGAGGGATCTCTACCTTCTCCAACATATCCAACTTCATCACCATGATAAAGAGGGAGTAGTCCACCTATGGACTATGGGTTTGCGGAAGTAGCTTGATCTCTCTCTTGTACTTCATAGATCTAGTACCATATGAGCTTTCCTACATGATTATGGTCATATATGTAATTCCTATATTGTGGATCTTTATTCTATGATTTGATATATGATATTGGAATCTATCTATGTGTAACATGTATTGATAGATGCATATGACGTACCGCGTTCTTAATTGCTTGTTTTGATCCAACTTAAATCCAAGAACATGTGTGGGGGAAAGTGTGTATTAGATGGAGTAACATGGTGGTGGTGATTGAATAGTGACAACAAATTCAAGATCTACTATGGTTTTTACCTTTTCTTTTGTTACCTCACTAGGGATTAAGTGAATTCATCTGCTATAATTATCCTGTGATATCTTGATAATCTTGTTTGGTCAAGGTAGCATATTTGTTATTCAAACATCATGTAAAAGTACTTAAGGATGTGCTCTTTAATTCTTAATTCTAGATTGCTTGGAGTTTTCCCTTTCTATAGGAGTATTAGAGAGATGTGTTGCATCATATCTATGTTAGGACGTGATGCCCATATGCATGTTTATCAAAACACATAGTAATGTTCTACCAATATTATATTGATGATGAATTGTTTTATGTCCACTACAACTTAAAAGAGAGTAGACAATTGAATCAATGAACCCCGGTCCAACTTTTATTATAAGAAATAACCTTCAAACATTACTACTATCATTTACGTTTGCTGCAATTTGTTATCTTAAAAACACAAAATACTTTCTTTCTTGCAAACACAAACAAAACATAAAAGACCTTTCATTACTGCATTTACTGTATTTACTTTACTGTTTTACTTTACTTTGTTTTATTATTATTTCATATTACTAATACGAAACCTTGTGCTTGACAACCACACGGTGGAGTTGGGGACACAAGGCAAAAACTATTTTTGTAGGTTGCTTGAGAAGAGAAGAAAAAGATACTCTTTGCTAATTCCCCGAGAGTTTGATATAAACCCTCGAGTCACCCTTGTGGGAAAAAAAGCTAGCTACAATACTCTGCACTTGGAGTCCCAACGAGTTGGTACACATAGAGTTGTTTCCATCACCTGTCTCCCTCGGGTACATGTTGCAGTCGAGAACTCCGCTTGTGCGACTCACCCGTAGTGTTGTGCCTTGACGATGAAGATCAGAGGGATGAGAGTTGTAGCCGCTGCTCGCTCAATGCGTCAGTGAGTCTCCTGCGTCTACGAGATCCTCCTTAGCCGCAACTAGGCGCGTGTGTTGTTGGTGGATGAGTTTTTGATAGGCCATCAGTTCCTTTCACGCCGCGTCTGGTCCCAGGGGATTTGCACCTACCGGGGCTTCCCTTGCTTATTCTAGGCAGATGTAGAGATGTTGATGGTGGGTCGGGTGGTCACCCCTCCAATAGTAGGGTTCCCGTTGTTGCCTCCCTTAGCGGAGTTTCCGACGTCGGGTCCATTGGTCATGTCGGGCCGATTGGTTTCGTTGTTGGGCTCGAGGACGACCGCACATTGGATGTTTGTCGGGTGTGCGACTTTGCTGTGGCTCTTGTTTCTGACGAAGCCATTATCGCGGTGCCCGACAAGATCGGTTGGACCCGCGATATGGTAGACATCGCAGTCGACGCATAAGATCGATGTCGGGGTCGACTCCGATTCGTCGGTGGAGCCGACAGATGATGCAGGTGTAGTTGATGGAGATGTCAACTTTGACGAAACTGAGCGGATCAGATCCGGTAGGCGAAGGGTTGCCACCGTGTTAAAGTGGAACTGCAGTCCTCCAAGCGCCAAATCCATCCCTCATGGAAGGAGCTAAAGGTAGAGCTCGAGGCTTGCGAGTGTGGAGTGAACTCTAGGGAGTTGAGGAAGATTTGCTCCCCGAAGACTGACGAGTCACAGATCGCTGAAGATGGAGCCGCTGAAACCGTGACTCCTACACACGAAATTCCCACATACGGCGCCAATTGATGTGGGGTCTCCACGGCAATACCCATGATTAATGGGCTTGGGTTTAGAGAAAAAAAGGGGTGCACTGGTCGGCTAACAAACAATAAGAGGGGCACGATTTACCCAGTTCCAAGCCCCAAAGGGAAGACCGTACTTCTGCTTGTCTGTTCTTGATTGATGTTGATGATTACATTGTTGTCGTGATGACTATGGTGTAGATTGGATCTTACCTAGGAAAGATTGCAATGAGTTTGAGACCGAGCCTCCTCTACAGCCCCTCCCAACCTTTATATGAGAGGTTGGGTCTCGAGTAGGTTACAACTAAGTGCGAACCCTAGATTTTTCTAAGTTTGGGCTTGTTCTTTCTCTACACGCCGGGATCCTAGGCCTTCAAGGTTCCTTGGTCACCAGCTCATCTTGGGCTTCGCCGTCCTTAACCCACCATTGCGTTGGGTTGGACCTGATATACTAACAATGGGTACACCGAAGGGTATACCGAGGGCCACAGCCGAGCAAAGATAGGAGCCACGCAGACTAATTCTTAAAAAAATTATCAGCTAAAGTGTATGCGGGTTCGGCAAGGATGTGTTTAGATGATAAAAAGAGCGTCCAATAATCATTTTTGCCTCTCTTAGATGGACATGACCCATATCCCCATATCTTTTGAGTATTTTTGGAAAGGGTATTTGAGGGGATTTGAGAATATTGGGTGAAAATCAAATTTCCGATAAAAATATCGGAGAAGTAAACAATCCCTTAGGTGGACATGACCCGTTGGCCCGAAAGTACCTGCTAGTGCAAGGGGTGCCGTCGCCGAGGTACCCGAAAGCTATGAGATTTTGATTCTCGCTCGTCACATGCTATGCTACACGATACGTGGTAATCTGGCAAGACAGCATAGCTTTCCGATCGCTGGAACATAAGCATGTGGCTAGCTGATTAATAAGCCGACGGGGAAAGCGCTCCATCCGGTATAAATCGGGCAACTCCATCCTGGGGCACAATACAGTCCAGCACGCGCGGAACCGCTGCGATGAAGAAGAACAAAGTAGTTCTGCTCTCGGTCGTGCTGTTTCTGGCGATCTCTTGCGCTTCCGGGGGAGATGTTCCTCCTTTCCTCCGCAAGGACAACCATCATACGCCGCACCCCGGTACGTATACACGGTTCAACCAGCACACATTTGCATGGTCGATCTCTTATCACTCGCTTAACGTCATCGATTTGTTCTGTAAGTGTTCGCCTCTTTGTTAAGTAGTAGGGCAAAAGGACGGCTTTGCCGAATCGAAGGGAATCATCAACGTGGGGCCAACATTCCGTCCTCCTTTTCATCCACCTTGCGCTTCCAAGGCCGTGCGTGCCCTCGGGGACACCCTGAGACTGAGAGGGAGGCTTTGTTAGGGTGTCGGACAAGTCGAAATAACATCTTCGGCTCTCATCTCAGGTCGCCTGTAACAGCGTGGAAAATCACCTGATTCTGGAATAAAGGCAAACATCGTTCATGGATCTTGATCAAGTTAATCATTCACAAGTGATGATTTTGACAACACTGATAGCGGGTTATTGTTGGGCAGCTAAAAATATGGGAGCATGCAATTATTCCCTTCTATCTTAAATTGTCATGCAGTCAATCGAACACCGTTTCCTTGCTCCTTGGTGCAATGCTTCCATCTTCTATTACAAGAAGCACGAGATGAAGCAAAACCCTACAACCTCACCCCCACAAGATCCAAAAACAAAAGAAAGACAGGTAAAGCTAAGAAAGCAAAACCAAAACTGATAATTTTGCTAGGTGGTTGGGCACATAATTTCTTACCGACATTTGTATCTTCTGGTTACAGAACTGTTTTAAAGGTTCAGAATTTGGAATTGCACTATTTCCAGGTATGGGGATTTAGCAAAGAACGAACAGAAACAATATAAAATAGTACTCCCTCCGTCCAAGAATAGATGTCTTGGATTTTTCAAATTTTGGATGAATCTATATACTAAACAGTGTCTAGATTCATCCAAATTTTGACAAATTTGAGACATCTATTTTAGGACAGAGGGAGTAATATAAATCCAACTAGCTGAATCAACTGCAATATTTAAGAAATTATGGATAAATCAGTTGCACTCTTTAGGAAGATGTCTGATCAATTTAGCCTCAAGTCTTGTTACTTCTGTAGCTCTCAATATATCATGTGGCAAGTTATAGTTCAAATCATGAGTTACAATATCGATAAGGAATTTGGACTGGATATGTTCACCAAGACATTGTACAACTCTTACCAGACAGCAAAACGTCTACTGTACAACTTATTGGATATCAGCCACGTACTTCTTAAGTCTGGAGACATGTTCATCCCATGTATGACAAGAAAGCAAGAACAGTTTGCATAATACTGCATAAAACTATGAAAGCAGAAGCTATCGCAGCAAAACCTACCCACGGATTACTGAAATGATTGTGCCACAGCCATGCCATCCACCTATTAATACGACTTTGATAGTGTGCTTCCATCTCACAGCAAATAGATTTCAGATAGTGTTCGCCATCAAAATCAAAAGCAACATACTCAAAAAGCTTGGTGAAGAGAGTTGACACATCCTCATCGCTTTCCATCTGGTGCACTATAATGCCTTTCTGAGCAAGAAGAGTAACATCAGCAGACGTACTAATAAGCTGGGACATGAGCACAGCATAAGCGGTGATGTCATCCCCAACCTGGGGACATGTTTGCTCAAAAGCTACAAGGTTTCTGAAAAGCAAAGAAGATTTATCATCAATTGGCAAACATGGAATTTGCATGGTGCCATTTCTGAATCTAATGTCTAGCAGAGAATGAGGATTGCATTCATCAAACTCCCTTTTCATAAATTGCATCCCTGCTTCATGATAGTCCACTGCTCTACGCCACCGATTAACCAGCTGCACTGAATCTAACCGATTTAGCTCATGGAACATGTTTTGCTGCCGTCCAAAAGTGAAGATCTTGCGGCTAATATCAATTATGACGTGGAAGCAAAGAGGCTTTGCAGCAAGTCGTGGATCGGCATCCTCCTGCGTTTGACTAGGTTTCAGGTACTTATGACACAGGTGTAGCAGATGGTAAAAATCTTCAGGCCTATTTGCCTGTGATATTACTCTGGGGAAATGGTAAAGAATGCCTTCAATGAATTCAGAGATGCTGTTGGTAAGTAACGAAGTAGTAACTAAATTTCGTGAGAAGAACTGATAAATTGTCTTGACAATGAAGAAGGGAATTTGGTTCTCCAGCAAAAGTAGGTCATAGACAGCAGAACTGTTATACCATTGTACAGTATCGCTATAATTCCCCTGGTTATAGCTTTCCTCGATCTCCTTACCAGTTTGTTTTGGTTCAGTGTCCATTGCTTCCCTCTTCCCTTCGTATAACATGTTTTCCTTCGATTGTTCACCACTAACAGAAGCTCCTTGTATGTGAATACCACCAAGGTACACAAGAATAAAGCAGCTATCTAGCAGAAGCATCTGCAGGAACTCTCTACTATCCATGTTTATCTCATCGGTGTAATAGCCTCTTGTTCCTTTCTCCAGTCCAGAAATCAAGTTCAGGTACTCCCGCAAACTAACTTCGCAGTTCAATTTAAGAATATAATCTAGACATATCCACTTCTCTGTTTCCATGGCCAGAAGTGGTAATTTTGAATGATGATAAGGACCAATCGAAAGAACACTCGGCTCATATGCATCCTTATCAGTTTGGCGAATACGGTACACTATTTTACATATCAGGCAACACTTAATTCCGTATTCGCAATTCTCAGCCCGTGACATGCAGCCATTTAGATCAGTCCGCATGGAAATGGCTAACTCGTCAATGTCAACATCAGAGCAACTGTCGTATTCTTCTGTCGCCATATCTGTTAAAAGACAATCAATACGACTAAGGAGAATATGTTACCTTATTCCTAACAACAAAAAGGAGTGAAATAAAAGTAGGCAATGCAACAATAGTAAAAGGAAATTATAGCTATGCTCTCAATGCATTAACATAGTATCAGAGAGTTTACTTTGATTTTGTCGTCAGTATATGTCATTGCACGATTTGTGGCCTGCAGATATACCTGCTGCAGTTATCCACCAGGTCGGGTTTTTGGCCAGTTAACATTGTAATATAATCATAATTTTGTAAGTACAAAATTAGCTCACTCCCAAGGAAAGAGATGCCCAGGGGCCAGCGTAAGCTGCAAAATGACGGGCTATGTTCATATCAAATATGAACTTGAAATCGTCCGAAACGCATATCAATCGATTAATTAGCTTGGACATTACCTACCTGTTTGTTGGAATTGTACCTAGACACCAGTTGTATATTTATATAGATTATCAAGACTATATCTCATATAACTATCCTTACAACAATTCATGGCCAGGCATTTCTATTAGGTCAAAACATTACAGAAATTTATCAAAAAATGATCCATCCCCAAGAACATGAATTCTTCATTCTAACAATTCACCGTCAGGCGTGCCTATCAGGTAAGAATCACACAATGAAGAAAGAATCGAAAAGAAATATACACGGTAAACCTAAGTGCATGCATTCTGTAGGGGAATCAGCCAAACTTACTCGCCGTCAGATTTGGTCCAAGATTTATCAGCCTGTCGCATCGACTTGAGATTCACCGAGGTCTGTTGTCGAAGAGGCGCAGATCAAATTATCCCCGTGCATCTTTGCAGGTACGGCAGATCATCAGGCTAAAATCAAGAGAAGGCCAAGAAATTATAAAAATACGAGCAAAAGAACGTACCCATCACCGAGCGGATCCACTGTGGCGGATCCTGTCTTCGGCCCAGATCTGGGCCCGTCTGGGCCTGATCCGGGCTGGGCAGGCCCTGCTGCCAACATGGTTTCGGGGCTCCCGGTAAGCTTGGAGCCCAACCCTCGGCCAGGTTGAGGTGCTTGATCCGGGCCAAGCCAGCGTCAAGTGCTGCGGATTTTGTTCCGTGCTGTTTGAGGAACGACTGTTTGGCCCGACCTTCCACACCAGTTTGGTTGGTCTTGTCGTGATCTTGGATGGGTGTGAGATCTTGGATGTTGGGGGCGACAGCCTGGAAGGTGGATTGCGGGGTGGTGGTCTTGAAAGGTGGACTGTGCGGGCATTTCTCCGGCGGGCGACGTGGTGGTGGTGATGGCTTCCTCTTCGGACATGTGGGTGGCGAGGAGCGGGTGACGGGGGGTTTCCTGATGTTGGAGCGCTTAGGCAATGACAGCTCCCAGATAAGGCTAGACTCGAGGGTAGCTGGCGGTTCAAGATACCGAGAGTGGTACGAAGGTTTTTCCAGATGAAAGCTCATCTTTCAGCGCCAGCGGAGACAATGCATGTGAGTGTCGTGACCTTTTTGAAGGCGTCGTTGTGGGTACCTTCTCCACCTCATGATCTAGGTGAAAACCCTTAATCGTCTCGGTCTTGACGACGGCGGCGTAGTGCGTCATCACCCTCTTGGGGGCGTTGTCGTGGAGCTTCGGCCCCGCTCGGCCTCGCTTCAATGTCTTCGGTGGCAAGTTTAGTGCTCATGTACTTTTTTAATCTTTGATCTATTTTGTAAAGAGAATCCCTCATCACGTTGTATCAATTATGCCGTGTGGCTTTATTTATAAGGCAGGAAAAAAGCCGGAGGATAAGTAGAGGGGCCCAAGATCTAGCTTCCGATTTTAGGCAATAGATGAACGGCAATGGCCGAGGTATGCTTGGAAGCGAGGCAACCAGCGGGAATCATCATCCATCATACATTGTGACATTCTCTAGTCCCTCTTGGAGACTGCCAGTCTACAAGAAGCTGACAGAGCTTTAGCCACTGGACCACATCCATCCATCCTTCTACCTAAACAGTGATGCATTTTTTGTTCGTTCTTCGAATTACGCTAGTGGAGACTAATTCCTTCTGGCTACTACCCCAGTCTTCCCATTCATTCTCGGTGGATCATTCTTATCCCTTTTCATCGAACGAACCAAGTTCACCTATACGAGAGTGAGGAATAGAAATCCTACAATCAACTTCCCACTTTTGATGTCTCGTTTAACGATTCTACTGCATATTTAGAAAAAGAAAAAGGAGGACACGGGTCGCTAGTAAGAAAAGCTATAACTACCAATTCAAATTCTAAATGAATCAAGAGGGTACTCAGATCAATTGCAAGTAAGAGATGGGGCAAAATATGAAGGAAAATGCTTCCGCGCGATCGGCGCACCTTCTCCTTCCATCTCATCCCGATGCTCGCCCCTAAGGCCTCCTCATTGCTACCTCATGCTCCGCCCGGCTAACACGTGTCTGCTGCTCCACCACCTCTCTACTTCCTTCTTCTCTACGGGTAGGCAGGGTAGCCCCTAATAAATCTATTGGAACTGGTGTCTAGGTAGCTCTTTGTTTTTTCTTTCAAACTTCAAGTTTTGAATCTAAGGTTTTCAAAAAAAATGGGAGAAAAATACGGAGATGTAGCCAACCATGTATTTTATCGGTGTGTAATTTTCAGCTTAATGACAAAAATGACAAAATCACACAAAATAAAAAAAAATCTTTGCTCTAGTCTACTGTACAACATTGTTCCTTTCTGCCTATATTCGACTCCATACCAACAAGTCGATTTCTCTTCTTACTAAGTGCATCTGCTGCATGCAGCTCAAAAGAAACACATTGGATATCGAGATCTTTTTTGAATAGCTCATCGATTGATTTCTTATCATGCTTCACCTTAGTATTGCATTTGTTGACAATGAAAACTTCCTCTTCCCAACAAGAAAAAAATCATGCATCGATCTTTAGAATGCAATGAATCATCAACTACATTCTGATAGACTATGTCATTTAGACATCTCGTGAACTCGAGTAAAGGTGGCGCCCGGACAAAAGCTCAATTTTTTATTTTCGCTGAGTGTAAAATATGTCACATTTAGACTCCTAAAAAGGGAAGGAAAAAGAGCATACAGAAGGCCTTTTCCAACTTCGTCTAGAATAAGGTAAGCACAAGGTTGAGCGGGTTCATAAACAATCTAAGAAATGATAACATGACCCCGTGCAGCAAGAATGAATATGGGAACCTAGAGAACGAATATAGGACTTTAGAGAAAAATACAAAGTATTTTGAGCTCAAATTACACACATATAGAACACATAGTTGGCTACACCCAATATTTATTTTTATATCTTTTGGAAAAATTTAATTCAAGATTTTGGTGTTTCAAAAAAGGGATCCATACCTGAGAGCCACACGCTGCTCTCAAGTAGCCCTCACGGGTCAACCTCAACAAAGGCCAACGCTATGGAAACTTCAAAATTGAATATCTCCTATTGTCCGAATTTAGAAAGACAAAGAATCATTGGGAACATGTCGATGGGTTCCGGCGAGCAGGATTCATGGTCATGACGCCGAATTGGCTAGATCTGGTCCGCCATGGATATAGCCAACTTTTTGGTGATTTTTTTGATGTTGTATATGGTCATTAATTTTGTAATAAATTCCGAGTTCTGTAATGAAAGCACAAAGAAGATGTTGAAAGGTTTTTCTAGGGGTTTGTTGCAATGTTATGTTTTCTCATACTTTTGATGTTGCATACATGCTTTCAAATTGTAACAAATCACATATACATTTTGTTGCAGAATCAAAACACAAGATGTTACATGATTGTTGGTTTGTGCTACAATTTTTCCAATGATGTTTACATGTTTTCCAAAATGCTACAAATGCATGGTTTTATGTTGTAATAGTTTATAATGTTTGTTGAAACAGTTTGTAGTTTTGTTGCAAATAAATCTGTAGCAAATTATGTTGCTTAACCATTTTCTTATTGTTGTAGACACACATTTTTTTGTTGCACCCGTCTTTGAATTTTGTTGATATTGTGGGGTGATTTCGTTGCAAATCAATCTTGTAGTGTGCTATACTTAGAAAAAACTGGATCCTTCGGATCTCGTCATGCGTCGGCCCTACGCACCATATGATACGTCCAAAACGTATCTACTTTCTCGAACACTTTGCTATTGTTTCTTCTCTAAATTTGTGTGATTTGGATACAACTAACACGGACTGACTTGTTTTCAGCAGAATTACCTTGGTGTCCTGTTTTTGTGCAGAAAATAAACTATCAGGAAAAATTCTGGAAAATATGCCAAAAATTATATTTCACCAGAAGATCCACGAAGCCAGAAGAAGAGACGGATGGGAGGCCCGGGGGGCCTAGACCCACCCCAGGCGCGGGCCCACCTGACCCCATGCCTGGAGGGGGTGCAGCCTCCCCAGGAACCTCCTCGGCCTCCCTCTGCGTCTATAAGTTGCCTTTCGACCTAAAAACTGAAGGGGGTTCGATAGTTTTCCAGAAAGAGTTCCGCTCCGCCGCTGCCACCAGAAACCAAGGTTTGGATCCAGAAACTCCGTTCTGGCACCCTGCTGGGACGGGGAATTTGGAGAGGATCATCGCCATCGTCATCACCAACGCATCTCCATCAACCACCGATGTTTCCCTCATCCATGAGTGAGTAATTCCCCACTGTAGACTTGGGGATGGTAGGGATTGGATGAGTTCTATCATGTAATCGAATAAGATCTGTTAGGGCATAGTGCCTAGTATCTCTATTAGTGCTATTTGACTTTGTTGCAACTTGTTGTGCTTAATGCTTGTCACTAGGGCCCGAGTGCCATGATCTCAGATCTGAACTTATTGTTGAATCATTATGATAGTATTGTTTGTGATCTTATCTGCAAGTTGTGTACACATATCATTGTCCGGATCCAAAGGCCCCAAAGTGACAATAATTGGGACAACCGGAGGGGATGGATGTGGTGTGAGGATCACATGTGTTCATGGAGTGTTAATGCTTTGCTCTAGTGCTCTATTAAAAGGAGCACCTTAATTGCCAGTAGTTCCCTAGAGGCCCCGCTGCCACGGGCTGGCTGGACAGAAGATGTTGTGCAAGTTCTCATTGCGAGCATGTATGACTATATTTGGAGCACATGCCTAGGATTGTTTAGTACTTGGATGCCTGTTATTATTTATCTGCAATGCCCTAGATCTTGAAGTTACATGTTTAGACTCGTCCATGCAACGCCCGTCCATCCATCCCTATGCCTACCACACTCGAATTCTACTATTACCGTTACTGTTACTATTGCTCCTGTTTCACTGTTGTTGTTGCTTTACTATTGCTACTACCAAACTATTACTACTGATAAACTTCTGTGAGCAAGAACTATTTCCAGGTGCAGCTGAACTGACAACTCAGTTGTTAAGGCTTGCAAGTACTCTTTGGCTCTCCTTGTGTCGAATCAATAAATTGAGTAATACTACCCGCGAAGACTATTGCGATCCCTATACTTGTGGGTCACCAAGACTATTTTCTGGCACCGTTGCCTAGGAGCATAGCTTTATTTGTAAGTTCACTTGGATCTATTATTGTTCACTGCTACTCCTTTCATCATGGGAAAGTCTCGTGATGGAAAGTTCCCTATTTTACCATCCACTACAAGAAGAGGTACAGTCCTAAACACCTCTGCTGCTCTTTATTCACCGTCTGTTATAAGTAAGCTTGTCACACCACCACCACGTACACATGCTACACACACTGTTACTACTGCTGAGTCTGAAACTGCTTTTAATACTCATGATGTTACTTCTACTGTGCTTGGTGCGAGTGGTTCATTAGGTCCTTTTCTAGATGCTACTATTGCTAGTCTAGGAAATATCGAAACTCCTAGTGAAGACATTGTTACACCTGTTAGCTCGCCTGAGGCTAGTGAGAGTTATGATATTAATGATGGTTACATTGAGTTCACTGATGATTTTGTTAAAGAGTGCCGAAACACACATGGTACTAGTGCTATTAAGAGGATCCTTGCTAGACGTACTATTATTCCTAAGTTGTCCTCTGATCCTAAGTTTGCCACTTATCCCATAGATATTAAAGATGGAGATTATGATTTCTCTCTTGATTTATCTTATTTAGATATTGTTGAGACAGAACCTTTTTGTGGGACTGAAAATGAGAGTGATGTGGCTCATATGAATGAGCTTTCTACTATGAGTGCTTTGTTCTCTGATGATTTTAAGATGCGCAAATACTTTGTTGCTAAGATCTTCCCCTTTTCACTAAAAGGAGAAGCTAGGGCTTGGTTTAATAGATTACCTTCTGGTTCCATTGATAGCCCTGATTGCTTGATTGCTTCTTTCTTCCAGAAATATTTTTCTCCCAGTGCTAGACATGCTGCTTTGCAGAGACTTTTTGATTTTAAATAGGGAGAAGGAGAGAAATTGCCTGAGTCATGGACAAGGTTATGTGCCTTGATTCATGCACATCCTAGATGTCCATTGCCTAAGAATGAGCTTCTTGATATTTATTATAATGGACTAACTGATGATTCTAGGACCTACCTAGATAGCTTTGCTGATTGTGTTTTCAGGAAAAGGACTCCTACAGATGCTGAAGAATTAATGACTAAAATAAGCAAGAATTATGATGATTGGACTTCAACTGAGATAAATACACCTAAGCCTATTACTCCTGAACCAGTTCCAACACCAACACCGAAGAAGAGGGGAGTTATTGCATTAAATGATGAAGTGATGAAAGAAGCTAAGAAATGTCTAAAGGAGAAAGGTATTAGAGTTGAATATGTGAAGAATCTACCTCCTATAGAAGAATTATGTAAGCCAATTCCGACTCATCCACTATTGAGGTACAATCTCTCCAACACTTTGATGAAGGTGATATTCCTTATGGTAAGCCTCATGATCAATGCTTAGAGGAACTTGACATTTTTATTGTTAAACAAGGTAATTTTAATAGACAAGTTCAGAATCATTTATTGGAAAACTCTAGAGCTATCCATGAGTTGAAATATATTGTGGAAAGAACTTCTAATGATATTAAAATGCTTTGTAAACACTTTAAAATGGTTCAAACCCAACTTGATCAACTTGCTAAGGTGCAAAAGGATATGCTA
Source organism: Avena sativa (assembly GCA_916181665.1). NCBI lineage: Eukaryota > Viridiplantae > Streptophyta > Magnoliopsida > Poales > Poaceae > Avena > Avena sativa. Next base: position 34,255,280 of record OV702285.1, on the reverse strand, counting down.
GTTAATGCTTCAGGAGATAAACATGCTTATGGAATTAGAACTAGGAGTGGTATAGCTACTCAAGATCCTTTATATCCTGAAGGACACCCTAAAAGAATTGAGCAGGATTCTCAACAAGGTGAAGATAGTGGTAGTCCCCGTAAAAGAAAGAAAAAAGAAACATAAGATAGTTGAGGAACCACTTGAACCTGCTGTAGATCCTAATAGTATATTTGTCTCTAATGCTGAAACTGAGAGTGGCAATGATAAAAATGAGTCTCCTGATAAGGAGGAAGGTGAAGAAGAACCTGAGAAGCACACTAAGAACACTAGATACACAAAGGAAGATTTTATTGCCAATAAACATGGTAAAGAGAGAGAATCTTGGGTGCAGAAATCTATGCCTTTTCTAGGTAAGAAACACAAGTCAAAGGAGGAGGAACACTACAACAAGTTTTGTGAGTGGATGAAACCTTTATTCTTGCAAATTCCTTTGACTGATGCTATTAAGTTGCCTCCTTATTCAAAGTATATTAAGGATATTGTCTGTAATAAAAGGAAGATTCCTAATGAGGAGATTTCTACTCTACATGCTAATTATTCCTTCAATGGTAAGGTTCCAAAGAAACTTGGTGATCCAGGTATACCAACTATTCCTTGATCCATTAAGAATAATTATGTTAGAACTGCTTTATGTGATTTGGGAGCTGGAGTTAGTGTTATGCCTTTTTCTCTCTATAAGAGACTCGAGCTAGAAAAGTTGATACCAACTGATATTTCTTTGCAAATGGCTGATAAGTCAACTACTATTCCTATTGGTATATGTGAGGATGTTCCTGTTCAAGTTGCTCATAATTGCATGGTCTTAACTGGTTTTGTTGTGCTTGAAATGCCTGAAGATGATAATATGTCTATTATTCTTGGGAGACCTTTTCTTAATACTGCAGGTGCTGTCATCAATTGCAATCAAGGAAAAGTAACATTCAATATTAATGATAAAGAGCACACTGTCTATTTCCCCAAGAAGGTTGTTAAGAGTTATTGCCTTAATTCCATTCAAAATATTGAGAGCATCAAGGTTGGAGAAATATATTGTCCCATTCCACAAGAAAATTTTGAAACTATTATGATTGGGACCATTGCTATCAAGTATGAGGTAACATAATCACCTTGTGGAATGCAAAATTTTGTTTCATTTAAGATTGTTTTGGTAACAAGACTTGATCAACCTTGTTAACAAAAGGATTTTAATGAACAAAATAATGTTTCCACTGTGGTTATACTTGCTTTCTTTTTCCTTTCTCCTTCCTAGTCTTTGCTTTAGCTTTAGTTTTGCTAGTTGTTTGCTTATTTGAGTTTCTTAGAGCTCCTGTAGTTTGGCTTTTGGTTTGCTTTTGCTTCTTCTGAAAAAACTATTTCTGCGAGAAAATCAATTTTCATACCCTGAAAATTGGCCAAAAACAAAGTTTCCCGAAAAATCCCAGAAAATTCAAATAATTTTTTCCTCAAAATCTGCCCCTGAGGTGACCCAGGGGGCCACCCCAGGCCACCAGACCCCTGGTAGGCGCGGCCTACCAGGTGGCGACGCCTGGGGGGTCTGGCCCACCTAGGCCCCTTCAGGTTGCCTCCTCAAAGCCATCATCTTTCTCTCTCCCGAAAAACACCGGAAAACTTGCTCAAGCTTGAGTTCTTGTTGTTCTTGCTCGCGATTTTTGATGTCCTTGTTCAGCCCATCTCAAGTGCTATTTTTTGGAGGGATTGCTCCTTGGTATCTGCCTCCTCCACTTGTCCAATTAGATTTGTGATTGGTAGATTGTATCTTGAGTATTTTGCTATTATAGGTGACAGGTTGTTTGAGCTTGCATGCTTGTTTTATGCTTAGAAACTTTGTTTTGATGCATGTGTAGTCCTCTAGCAAGTTCCTATAGTAGTTTCTCATCATTTATCAACTTAGAAATCACTTGGTTTGATGGCTGTTTAAAATTTCAGAATAGGGAAGTCATGGACCACCACACCTTTGGTGACATATTTGAGAGTGATGCACCTAGAAGGGCAAGGCTTCCAAGGTCCTCTACCAGTACTAGACCCTCATACAATGAGGATCTCATCACTCCGCGATTTGGTGACGAGGGATATGAAGGGGATGCGCATCCCTCCACCTTTCCTTGCCAAGCCTTCTTGCAAGCTGCTGGGATTCTTAATGATTTTATGACTTTGGTGCAGAGAGCTGGACTACCAAGTTACATGCAGGATGAGAGTGCACAATATGCTTTTCTTACTAAAACACTTGTGGAGAGTTTCTCCTTTACTAATAGTATGTTTAAGCCTTCTGTGTCTTTCAAAATTTATGGCAGGGCTCATTCTATGACTTTGAAGAAATTTTGCAAGGCCCTGGGACTTGGTACAACTGGGTCATCAAAGAAGATTCAAGCTCTACCAGCTGATTTGTGGGAGCTTTACCGAGGAATAACCAATGATGATGACCGTAGAGCTCAGCGTGGGAAGATAAATAACATTCAACTTCCAGCCATCAGGTATTTTGCCTACTATCTTGCCACCAGTGTTCTTGGTAGGGAGAACACTAGTAATATTTCCAACTATCAATTGGCCTTCTTAGCTGCTGCGCTCAACAATGAGGATAAGTATAATCTTGGTTCTCTCATTGCTCGCCGCTTGGCTGCTAAGGGACCCATTTATGGGGGAATTATTGCTACTCGTATTGCTGCTGCCTTGGACATTATTATTGATCCACATGATACAGTTTTGGCTCCTCAGAGGCTTGATCTTGCTGCCATGAAGGCACGCCACTTTGTCACCACTAGCTCTACTCTTGAGAACTTGGTTTATAGAATGTTGTTTGCAGACGGGGAAGAGAGAGAGATCCCTCTACCCCAAACCATTTTGTTCAGTATTTCTCAGGGACCTTGGTCACGCTCGAAGGCGGATATGGACGACAACCTGCATTCTCTTAACTTCCATGGGCACTATCAGGAGGAAGCACCATCATACGATCCCCCTGTGTATTACACCGGGGAGGCCTCGAGCTCGTACCAGGATGAGGGAGCTTCCTCGACATACTACGGAGGTGCATCTACTTGGGCACCATGAGATTGAGCCCCACTTAGGCCAAAAGCATAAGCTTGGGGGGAGGTATACCGACATCACGCTCATCTATATATCATGTTCGGTTGGTTCTTTGTATATCCATTGTTTTTGCTTTCTTTTTGGTTTTTGTTGCTTCTTTCTAAAACCCAAAAATACCAAAAATATTTTCATTGTTTCTCTTGGTTTGTTTCTTTGTTTCTTTGATTTGGCTTGCCTTAAAAGAAAAAATCCAAAAATATTTTGCTTTGTTTGGTTTGGTTTGTTTTTGTTTGGTTCTTCTTTGTTTGCTTGTTTCTAAAAATCGAAAACACCAAAAATATTTGTTGTTCTTCTTTGGTTTTGTGAGTTCTTTGCAGGGTTCAGCCGTCATCAGTGGATTTTGGTTTCATGTTAATTATTCAAGTCACACAAGTGAAGGTCAATAATGAAGATTAAGACAACTCGAGGTGTGGTAAGAGGCTGGTAACAAACTCTATTTGTTTCATTTTTATACATATACTAATCATGCTTAGCCTGTTTGTGTAAGGTGTATGTCATTATGGATGCTTAGTAGTTCTTGCTTGTCTATGATTAGCTCCATCTTGCTAATAGTTTGTAGCATGTCATATGAATGTTTTCTTGCATTGTTTTATTCATACTTTGGTATGATATTGTGGTATCCTCCTTTGACTGTTCATGTGAATCGACTTGGCACATGCTCACGCATACATATGACTAATCAATAGTCAGTAAGCCTCGATGATTTATTTTGCCTCAGAGTTCTTGTATCACTTTCATGCCATAATTAGTCCTGCTTTGTTGCAAGCATGATTATGACAGCGATTGCTCTCTTGTTTGTCGCTCTCTCTCTATTGCTAGCCTTCACTTGCACTGAGTATGTGCTCCACCTGTGCTTCCAACTCCCCAAAACCAATATTGCCAGCTGTGTCCACCATACCTACCTATTAGCATCATTTGCTATTTCAGTGCATATTCTATATGCTGTGTTTTCTTCCAAAATAAAATGTTTGTCTGTTTTGAGAAAGTTAATTAGTAAAGTTCTCACGAACTTGATGGAACACTTTATTCCTTGCGCTTAATAATTCTGAACCATTGTGACTAGTCCATGAAATTTATATGCTTGCTAATTATATGCTGGGAGTCAGCAGAACCGTGCTATCACGGGGAACACTTTCAACACTTTTTGGATATCTCATCCAGTGGATTCCTTGCTCTTTTGTTTACGGATGTCGACGATGTGAAATAAAAGGGGAGGTTGTGAGTTCATGGAGTTTATACATTGTGTTAGAGAAACGCCTGGGCCGCTAGCCTAAGCCAAGCCTAATCATGGTGGAAACTTGCAACAACACCATAATGAGCATCTATGAAGCATCCTCACTAAAAAGCTATGCATATGGTAAATAAAAAGATTGCTAAGATGCTCATTGTCTGCTTGCCTTGTCATTTTGGTTATGGGAAAGCTCCTATACCATGTGCAAGTGGTACCCCGTTGGCGTTTCTCGATGATACGCATGTATTTACAATGACAAGAACTTTAGGTGACCAAAGTTGAGTAGAATGCAGAGCGACCCTCGTACTCAAGGGACTTGGGATTTCCAGTCTATGGTCTGTCAAGCATATGATTCAGAGTGGACCTCACTTTCACCTTAACCACATGAACATGCCTATGATAGGGGCAATGAGAGCTCAAATCTAAGGAGTACCTTCCTTTCAGCATTGGGAAGCCTTTCAAACCTTCACAAAACCATTTTCACAACCTTGTTGAGTCACCACTTATTCTATGAGCACCTTCTTGAGAGCATAGTTGTCATTCTTGTGTTTGTTCCAAAACTTGGTTAATTATGTCATGACTTTGATGCTTGTATCTCTGATATATTTACTTCTAGTCTTCATGTGAACTTCAGAGGTGACTTGGCATTTATATTGTGCTCTTCAAACAAAGGCAAACGAGATACCACTCTACCATACCTTATTATGAGCATTGCAATGTTGCTTATGTTTATGTTTCATGCTACTTATTATTATTGAGTTGGTTTCTCTTCATAGCTTGCAATGACTATTGAGTAGACTTAGTTGCATACTCCTTATTATGAATTGTCTAAGCATCTACTCCTGTGCTGAGAATATTTACATCATATGAAGCAAAGTGTTCGTGAAAGTTCTTTTATCACACTCAGTTTTTAACTGAATTGCTTGAGGACAAGTAATAAGCTAAGCTTGGGGGGAGTTGATACGTCCAAAACGTATCTACTTTCTCGAACACTTTGCTATTGTTTCTTCTCTAAACTTGTGTGATTTGGATACAACTAATACGGACTGACGTTGTTGATGGCTGCTACAGACGTAGCACTTCGTTGGAAACCCCAAGAGCAAGGTATGAAGCAGCAAGCAGCAAGTCTGCGGTGACCCAGCATACCACTGCATGTGTAGTATACTATAGTCGTGGACATGACATCCACAGAACACCGTTCCGTAAATATCACATCCCTCAGAGTGGTACAACAGAAACATTGCGGGTCCATATTACAAAACTACATACATTATTATTATTACAATATCGAAAGTTCAAGACTTCCAAAATATCCAACTTACAAACCAAAATATAAGATGTTCAACGGAATTTAAAAGTAACAACTCCGACTAGGAGTGGGGCTCAACAGCTTATTCTATAGGGTTCATGCTTCTTGGCTCCGTTAGTTACTAACTAGACCCTTAAGTGGACTCGTTCTCATCGACACCGTAGCGGATCTCGTAGTCCACGCCTTCAACTCCTCCGGATAGATCAGGTTCCTCGTAGAACACGTCTTCTTGGCATTCAGCTGCATACATTGGCACGTCTTCGGAATCCTCAGAGTCTAAGCAAGGGATCAAAGGAAAGGATGAGTAACAGCGTTACCCAACAAGTTCATTATATGCAAGGTGGGAAGTTTGATGCTCTAACTACCACCTAGGATTATAAATCCTTGGCACTATGCAATTTTTGTAAATCTTTCTTCAAAGATTGATTTTATTCTGAAAAACTATGACCATCAGCCTTCATAGGTTTACTAGAACTTTCATGGAGTTCCTTTCCTGCCGCGTTCGTAGCTCCTTCCCGGAACAGGGAGTAACAAGTTACAATTCTTACACTCTGCAGAGGTGCATTACTTTACCCATGAGAGATCAACTCCTTGTTGCACAACCGGACGTACTTTCCCGTCCACAATTCCATGATGTGGGGCCCAGTAGTTGGTCCAAGCCAATCACTGGCCCCTTCGCGACCCCGCATGCCTCCTTGGTGTACACCATGCCCACATAATGAATTACGGCAATGGCTTGTATAAACCGTTAGATGCCAGAACTATCGTGGGACGTTGAGGGTTCCCACCCATATGCTGTATATCCTCTACGAATTACCAATTAATATGCACGCTACGAGGATAACAGCCACGACCTGCACATCCGGCTTCATGCGAGAGGAAGAAGATACAACTGACTTCTCTGTCCCATTCCAAATCTCATGGCTAACGCGTAATATACGGCGCTAGAATCACTGATGTCAGGGGTTGTTAAGTCCCTATTTGATCATCATTGTTGCAATTAGAACTCTAAGTTCTATTGCTCCATTATATCACCACTTAGGATGATATCTATAATTTCTTTATTTGTGAAAATAATATTTTCTTTCTTTATAGCATATATGATAACACACAATTTGCAAATACTTTGATAAAGACTCTTCAAAGGACATGAGCAAGTGATGAACTTGCCTTGTGATGGCAAGGTAGTGAAGTCTGATGCTTGCACTGGACCTTGAGCTTCTAGTTCTACAAAAACATCATTATTGCCTGGTAAGGACAATATTTAAAGAAGCAAAATGATTATGCAAGTAATGTCATGCATTATTTAGTTTTTATATGCATTTACCCCCAAAAAGTCCCTTTTTAGTAATAAAGGATTTATAAATATTATTTTTTTAATATTTTATAACATATATTGAATTATTTTATTTTATTTCCCTTTTATTTGATTTTTATTGATTTAATAATCCTTTTAGGAATTATCAATTATACATTAAAAATGGTGATTAAATATTTATTTAGTATTTTTCTAAAATACTGCCATATTAATACATAATGAAAGTGAATTTTAATTAATTTTATCACCTTTCAATAATTTTGTAAAATTCCATAAGGAATATATAATTTACAAAATTCCTAATAAAATTTAAATGTCTAAAATTTTATACTTTTAATTTATTTGGGTAGTTTGGATTTTTGTGAATCCAAAAATATTTTATTTATAATTTTTGGATTTTTATTTTATTTTCTAGAATTTTATTAAGTCCAGGGGTATTTTGGTCTTTTTATTTTTATTAAAATAGGCCTGAAATTATTTCTCGGCTGGTTATTCTTATTGGGCCCTATTGGCCCACTAGTACTAGACAAAAGAGCCACCCCGAAGGGTCTGGCCCAGCTCGACCCACTCCTCACTACCTCTCTCTCTCGAGTTCATCTTCTCCTCCTCTGACATCGACCCTATGGCCAGCGATGCCGCCACCGGCGATTCCTGCAGCCATTGGCCGTTCTGGTCGCCGCCGTGGTGTAGTAGGGGGTTGTCGACGACGCCCGTTTGTTCTATCCAATTGGATTCGATCCTAAGGCTCTCCTGCGATGGATCGATGCCGTCCCGAACCCTAGAGTTTGGGGATTGGCATGGATTCAAGTGCGATTGTGGTCGTCGTGCATTGAGGTGATGCTCTGCCCCTCCAGGCATGATCAGGGTCATTGCCGTGGCGCCGTGCGGGTTTCAGCGCCCCCTCTGGGGTGCTCCCCGTGCCGCCATGGCCGTCGGTCCCCCTGCTTCCTCTTCTATCCTTCAGCGAGGACCTACAGTGAGTTTGATTCCTCTCTTCTGGTGCTCTTTGTGTTTGCTGATTCGATACTAGATGTTAGCAGTGTCCTCTCTAGTTACTGTCTGATTCAGATTAGGATGATTATCCCTTTTGGGTTCCTGTGATGTTCTTGTTCATGTACTGGATGAATTGATTCATGTTTAGATGATCTGTACACATGCTAAATGCTTATTGGCCCGAGGTATGTTGCTTAAAATGATATATGATGTTTCTGGTGGCTTACTAGATGATTTGATGCTTGGATTGCATCTGATTCAGATGATATGGTTATATGGGAAACATGCTTGGTAAAGCCAATGATTTGATATCTTTCTACTGTTTATTGGATTCATGGTCCTGATTATGGTAGGATACAACTACTGTCCTAGTGCTGTTAGTTTGGGAATTAACATGTGGTCTGAGATCATCATGATCTCAAACAGTGAAGTGTAACATAAAATATCCTAGTTATGAATCCTGTGTTAACAGGAAAATGATTAGTTAGTTGATTGTCTGAATCTATGATGATTTACTGTCTTTCCTGATTCATAATGGATTGTTCTTGTGACACCATCATGTATGGAACACAAGTTTGATTCTAAACCATGGATTTGGTTAGTTTGTGTTTAAAATAATCTTGGCTTTGAAACATAAATATAGATGCTCTTATCTGAATTCCCTATGACCAATGATGTTGGTCTAAGGCTTAGGGATTCAAATATTATCTAATTGGTTCATCTAGATAGTCCTGGTAGTGGTACCAGCTATTCTTTATTGAATCATAGCTTGGAAAAATGATAGTGATCTTGATCAATCTATGGATCCCAAAGATTTGTTTCTAAGGTGCTACCCTTCTTTTAGGGATGTGCCTAGAAATAGATCATAGGTATATGTATGATTGAATTGTAGAATATTGTTTGACAACCAGAGCAAGGATGTTGCTCTAAGCTCTGGTTGGATTCTGGTGCTTTGCTGTTTGCCTTTAGATTTTCAGAAACCCCTATGATGGATTCACCCCACTTGGGTGTCTTCTGAGGGTTTGTTTTGTAAAACAACACATGCCTTTCTCTAAATAAGATGATTAGATCATGTGAAGGTTTTATGAAACTCACCACAAAAGCTGATATTTGTGGAGTAAGTTGGTGATGATCTTGATCTGGTTTTGCTGGACTCTTGTGCTTGATCTGGAGCTAGCCTGCTCCTCATAGCTCCTAGGCTTGACCTTGCTGTCCACCTGGTTCATCCCCCTCCTTATGTCACCATCCTGGTGATGTTTGGGTTAATCTGGTGGTTGGTTTGGCTGCTGTTCTTGGTTTACTTGCTGTTCACCCTGGCTGTGATGTGGTGTGGTGTTGCACTGAGGTGCTTCCCCACGGCTGTGCTCTGGTTTTGTTTGATCTGGCTGTACTTGTGAAGTCGACATCACACCCTTTGCATGCTTGTGTGTGTGCAGCATGTGTGCCTGCTCTCCACATATGGATAGGTTCAGAAATTTTTAACTTACTATTACCAATCTACTTTTACCTTGGCTGGTGAATTGGTCCCTTTTTGGCTGTCATTTGTATTCTGGCTGGGAATTTATGAAAGATGAAATCTTTCATATTGGTGAAACTTGCCCCTCCTTAACATTTCTCAATGATGAGATTGTCAAGTGCACCTCACTGACATATCTGAGAGAAATATCTACTTACACTAATCTTGTTTTTATTTTTGTTTAATCTTTGTTTTGCATGTTCAAAGATAAAGATGAAGATGTAGTTTAGGTTTTAGATATAGAATAGTTAGTAGATGTAATTTTTATTAGTCCTTTGTAATTTTTCTTTTCTAGTTCTTGTAATCTTTATTTTAGTCAATTGTAATAAAGATTATATTATTATTAATAAAGAATATCCTTATTATTTATTCTGTTATAATTTGTTTATGTCTTTATAATATGAAAATGAATTTCATAATTTCTATTGTTTTGAGATTTAAGTTATACTACCTATATCTTAATTAATTTAAGATTCAAATCTTATATCTAAATCTTTTAAATTATTATTCAAACACTTAAGTTTTTTGAATTCAAACCCATTTCAAAACACACATACTTCTTTTAAGATCACATCAAAGTTTATAACAATCCTCCTTTAAGTCTAAATCTAATCTTAAAGTAAGAAAGAAACATTGATCACTTCAAGTTTTATTTGGCGAAAATTTTACCCACCTTTTCACAAATAGATGCATGCAACAATACATAATCCTAAATCTACCCTTTGTTAGGCCTAAATCTACCCTTTGTTAGGTTCCTAAATGCTGGGATGTTACAAAGTCTTCCCTCAGTTGAGACCTACGTTATCGAACCAGAAGGAGGAAGGAAACGTCGCACAGGTGTTGTGAGCAACACGGAGACCTACACAACACAAACTCAAGACTTTGCCCCAACGAATTAGTGAGGTTGTCAAGCTCACCGGTTTGCTGTAACAAAGGATTAAACATATGGTGTGGAAGGTAATGGTTTGCAGCAAGTAAACAGGTAACAGTGGAAGATGTATCAATGGTAAAGATTGGACCGGGGTCCATAGTTCACTAGAGGTGCTCTCCTTAGATAAACAACATGGCATGAAGGGTAAACAAATTATAGCGAGGCAATTGAAAGGAAGTGAGCAAGGCATAACAATGCAATTACTAGCCAGAAATATCCTATGAAGTTGATTGGGCAATACAACAATATACATAGACCGTCATCCAACTACAACTATGACTAGAAGTCCACCTTCAGGTTATCATACGAACCCCCTCTAGTATTAAGTTACAAGCAACAAACAACTGCTTTAAGCAAAGTGTGTAAGGTAAACAGTCCACATGTTCCATGAACAAGAGACCGTTGTTTTCTCCCTAGTAGCAACAACAGATCTACAACCAAAGAGATTATTGTCACTTCCCTTGGAAACTAGAGGCATGAACCCACTATCGAGCATAAATACCCCCTCTTGGAGTCTCTAGCAACTACTTGGCCAAGATAACCACTAGCAATAGAGAGCATGCAAGATCACAAACAACACATACATGATAGAATCATAAAGATAAAACCATTAATCAAACCAACATAATAATCTCAATATCCATCGAATCCCCACAAACACAACATGCATGATTACAAATATATTAGATCTTGATCATGAACGAAGCTCACAAGATCTATACATGAAAGCACAAAGGAGGAGATACAACCATCTAGCTACTACATGGACCCATAGTCCAAGGTGGAACTACTCACAAATCATGCCGAGAGAAGGTGTAACATCCCAAAAATATTAAACTAGAATCATCAAACTCTAATCACCAAAATTAGGTTTAACAAAAACTTTTCTAAATAAAAATATGAAAGCATGCATGTGTGTATGCATCCCATTTTGAATTCTTTTCAATTGCCTTGTTTATGTGTTTCTTTGCTTGTAAAAGGATTCTTAGGTGAAATAAACATCATCTAAACAATCCCCACACTTTTCCCAAAGACAAATAAATCAAAACAAACAAAATAAGGGAATGGTCATTTTGGCACTCCCATGCCTACTTTGGCTGTCTCTAACTTTCAGAACTTAACAGAAACTTGTTTGGATATTTGCACCCCTTGATAGTACTCATAACAAAGTATCAAGGCCCACTTTGTGATCATCCAAAAACATTTGAATGCATAGTTTAAAGGATAGTTCAAAATTGAATCTTTAGCATATGGGAAGATCCCACTTTTTCAAAAACCACTCAAACAAGCTCAACTTTCAAAACCCAAGCATCCACAGACTCGCCAGCACATGCCTAGCACACCCACCAAAAATCTTTTCAAAATTCAAAACTTGAGTTCTTGCGGCCATTTCATCAAACACTTGGAGGCAACAAATCAATCTGGCCAAACTTCACTGTTTTGAGCAGTAATTTGGCTAAGCAATGTTCACCATTGATCACCCTTGTCTCCCTCAGTGCCAACCAGTGCTTGGACAAACCCTAGCCCCTACCCTTTGCCCCATGCCATGCCAACCCGAGCACCCCCTTGCCAGCCGACCATGGCTAGCTAGCCAGAGCAAGCACCAAGCCTAAACAACATGTCTAGGACACAGCCCACCATCCACCGCCACCCCCTGTCCAGCACTCGAACCCTGCCAGCCACTGGACCACACGCCCAAACCATGCCAAGCTTCTCTGAGCGCATGCCGAGAGCGCGCTAGAGCGCCACCCTCTACACACGCCCACAGACCGCGCGCCGCCCTCGCCGCGTGCATACACGATCACCACCGTCTCAGGAGACCGCCAGACATCCCCGTTCGCCGCCCCATGCCTCACATCCACCGCTCGCCATCGAAGAAGCCTCCTCTACCGTGCAGAGCATCGCATGTTCCAGACCGTTTACCACCGCCCCTACACGCGCATTAAAGCCATAGAGCATCGCCAGGAGACCATCGATCGATCGCCACCGCCGGCCATGCCTCTAGCAGCCCGTAGCCATGTCGCCACCATCGCCTGCCCACCCTGTTCGGTCTCGTCGTCGAGACTATAAATAGAGGCCTCCCCCGCTCAAACTCTTCACACCATCTCACTCCCCTCTCCTCACTGATCGTTCCACCCTGTTCCAGGAGCAAGGCGAGCAGCGCATCGCCGGAATTGCGCCGGAGCAGGCCGCCTCTAGAGAAGAAGGGCGCCGTCGATTTCGTCCACCCCAGGAGAAGCTGCCGGTACCAGGAGGTTCGCCATCGTCGACTTCGTCGTTCGCCCGCATCGCCGACCCTCGCATGAGCCCCGGTGAGCCTCCCACGACCCCCACTGCGCCACTAGGGTTCGATCTCACCGGTGACTAGTTCATCATCGACGATGACCCTCAGCCGTTGATCTTACTTCTAATCCAACGCACCACGTTGCCCCGTACCGCTTTGCACCCCCCTATCTCACTGACGCGTGGGGATAGCAACTTAACCAGCCCGCGTAAGCGCTGTGCTTAGCAGGTCGGCCCAGTATCGTTTCCCGCGCAGCCCAGTCATTTGAATTTAACTTTTTCTATTTTAATTCAAACACAGTTCTGTACGTAGTTTCAAAAATCAACCCAGCTCGATTCAGAGAACCAAATTGAATGAAACCAATTTTGTTAGAAAGGTTTTGAAATGCTTAATCCAAGCCCGTTGGATTCAAATCATTTGGATCTGTAGATCACCCTTGGTAAAAATAACAAGGCAGACGCTTTTCTGCATTCAAACATTTTTCAAATTTAAACCATAATAGCTTTTGAGTTGATTCCAACTCTCAAAATCACATTTAACCATACCTTTCAGAATATATAAAAATATATGGGTTTACTTACAGAAATGATGTTCAAGTAATAAAAGAATGCCACATAGGCATTTCTAATCACTTTATTTAATTAAAATAAAAGGTTAAACCTTATTAAATTGTGACACCACTTTAAATCACATTCCCATCTACTGAAATGTGTGGTGATGACATGTGTCAACATGATCCCATGTTTGGTTTGGTGAATATTAAATCTTAAGTAGTTTTTCAATGAGTAGAAATTACTTTTCTAAAAATAAAATAAATAAGACAATTGCCTTATTCTTGTGATGTTAGTGATGATGCTAGATCATCTATAGAACCCTTGTGTGCGATGATTGAAAGTAGTTAAGTATTGTTTGGTGATTGTGTACCTCATATTTATTTATAGACGCTAGTAGCGACCAAGGATATGAGGAAGAAGAAGGATACTACGAAGAAGAAGCCGAGGAGAACTTCAACCACTGCTCTGCACAAGGCAAGCTAACACTTGCAATTTAGCAAGCTTATACGGATAATGATGCAAGCCAATACTTGCAAGCTATTAACTTAGCAAGCCTAATACTATTAGTTGATTGAGCAAGCTAACACTTGCAATTATGAGAGTTAAATAACCTATGCAAGGCACTAAGCATGCTTGGTTAGACACATCTGATGATACCCAATCCTAGTTTTATTTGCAGGCTTCTACTTTATTTCTTTATCAAAGCTATTACTTAGAGTTTACTTAAGTGAATTGTAGATTCTAGAAAGATAATTGAAGGTTGCATAAAGAGCATAAAATTTGCCCTAAGCTAGATAATCTTTATGTCATCCTAAGGCATGAGATTGAACTTAGTTAAACTCCACTAGTTTACCACCCCTCATTAGTACTTACCCCCATTTGTAGATGCTAGTTCTAAGCATAAAACTTGATCAACTTTAGATGGGAATACTTGGTGAAAATGGTTATGAAAACCTTGGAATGATGGATCATTCTATTGAGATGTTTTTACATGTGTTCTCGAACACTAGATGATTTTGACGATGAAAATGTTGAGGCACGAGCCTTAGCCCTTTATAAAACTGATGGTTGTCTGGATGCGATACCATTCAAATTTTACCGTAAAACCACAATACCCGAGAATTGGGTAAGGCTTGACTAGAAACTTATATTCCTTAGTATTGGTTCCCTCACGGCCAAGGTCTGAGCTGAGGCTACCTTGTGAAGATTGTCCACCTGTGCAGTACCCAAGATGACAGTTGGTCATGGTTGGGAGGCCAAACTCACAGGAGAGGTGCCTATACTAGGGCATGCAATCGAAAGGTTAGGATTGATTATCCGCATACTGAGTATGGTGAATTCAGGATTTGTTCCTGACGAATGTATCGAATGTTGTGGTGAAAGTGTACAATCTCTGCAGAGTGTCAAACTATTCGAATAGCCGCGTCCGCGGTTATGGATAGTTGGAGTGGTCATACTGTTCCCCCGTCAGATGTTTTCAAAATGACTTATGAAATGAATTGAGACTTTGACTTGACCACAACAGAGTTGTGATATGAAATACAAGTTCCCACTTAGGTGTTATAAAACTTCAACTAGCTTTCTTCGTTTCTAAACTTAGTAGAGGTAAATCTGGCTTTTTGCAAAACAACCCTAGAGCCTAGTGTCCTATTACAAAAAAACCCTTCACTTGTTAGTATTAGTTTGCGAGTACTTAAAGAGTACTCATGGCTTTGTCCCTGGCTATTCCCATGGCCAGACTATGAAGAGGAGTACCAGGAGGATGGACCCCAGGAAGGTTACGACAACTAGGATCATCTCCCATCGTCAGCATTGCCTGTGACCCCGAAGATGGAGCTTCGCCTACGCTACCGTTATTATTACGTATTCCGCTGCTTGAGTTGTATTAAGAACAGGATCATGAGATCCTTATTTGTGTAAGACCTTATGTATGGTTTGAAATGGATGATGTACTGTGGTATCCAAATCTGTTATGTCTTGCAAAAATGGTAATCCTGAGATTGTGATGTATGGCATAACAGGCATCTGGGATTAAAAATCCGGGTGTTAACAATTTGGTATCAGAGCCATCCTGACCATAGGAGACCCTAGTTAGACTGGACGTTTGAATCAAAAACTTAGTTTCAAAACCAAAGGAAGCAAATATTTACAAAAAATTATTCCCATTCTTATCCCTTTGATTCTTTCATGAAAATTCAGGTTCCTCAAAAACTCTTGCAAAATACATAAAATTTGACACACTTGATCACTCTACTAACTTACTCATCCTATATTCTTATAGATAGACGTGAAGTACATCAAGTTTTACCAGTTGGGGAATGGAGGAGACCTTATCTTCGAGAGGGATTTGGACCAGCTTTCGGAACTTCTGGAGCGTCCGCACACCGAGTTCTTCGGAGCTCAGCTCAATGATCAAGGAGGAGAAGATCTGCAGTGGCTAATTGTTGCAAGTCTCCGAGGAAAGATTGAACCTCCCACTGCCGAGGGAATTCAGTTTACCTTAAGAGAGAACAACTGGCTCGATGGACTTGCCAGGGCCATGCAGGAAGCTCTTGCCCGTCTGTGTGGGCAGAGTATCAACCAGATCAAGGGTACTTGCTTTGAGTTTTGCCCAAGGCGTGATGCTAATGGACAGCCACTGGAAGCCCCATACCACCACGAGCTGAAGACTCAGTTGGACCACCTCAGCTTCATGATGTACGATCGTCAGCAGGAGTTGGATAATTGCCGTGACTACTCCAACCACAAGTCCGCCATCATCAAGACAAAGGATCAGACCATCGCCATGCTAGCAAAGGATCACAAGTCTCGCTGCCATCAGCTCGATAAGAAGGAGCGCATCATTGCCCGTCTTTGCCACCGTATCTCGTTTTTGGAGGAGACCATCCACGAGAGAGACATGCAGTTGGAGGAAAGGGAGAATGCCAGAGAGGATCTTCGTGGAGACCCCTACTCCTATCTCAGCGATGATGATGATTTTCTAGAGGATCAGGCTATGGACTTCTTCACCGATGAGGATGATTTCGCCTTCATCGATGATGATGAGGATGATGAGGATGACGACTACACCGACTCCAAGGAGTAGTAGCACTTGAGCACTAGCGTAGTGAGTAGTATTCGGTCCCACTATATCGTAGTTTCCAGAATGGTTCTTAAAACCATCTGTTTTTCTTGTTTTGTGGTGTGTGTTTGTATCGTGTGCTATGAATGAATGAATGAAAAGCAAGTTGCTAGAAAATCCGAGTCAAACTTTAAAAACTTTTCAAAGCCCAAAACCTTAGAAATTTCCCTCTTTTCTCATGATCTATATCAATCTTCAGATGCCACGCGGAGGAAGTGGTTCATCCCCGGACCCGATGTTGCAGATCCTGCAAATGTTGGTTTCTGACCGCGAAGCTGAAAGATCTGAACATCAAGCCAACTTAGCCACCCTTCAACAGATAGCCCAGCTAGCCCACAACAACCAAGTCCAAGGAAATCAGGACAACCATGGATCTAAGCTCAAGAATTTCCAGAACACCAACCCGCATGTTTTCACTAAGTCGGAAGAACCCCTAGATGCCGACGATTGGCTGCAAACCATGGAAAATAACCTAGAAGTCGCCGGAGTGGAAGCCAATGAGAAAGTTCTGTTCGCCACCCATTATATCGCCGGAGATGCCAGAGCATGGTGGAACAGTGTTCGTGCCATGACCGGAGGACAGATGATGACCTGGGAGGAATTCAAGGTCAAGTTCAGCAGAACCCATGTGCCACCAGGTTTGATCAAGAGGATGAGATATGAGTTCAGAGGACTGAAGCAAGGAAGGATGACCGTAGTGGAATACCGTGACAAATTATTGTCATTAGCTAGGTATGCCCCGGATGAGATCGACACCGAAGCCAAGAATAAGGAGAGGTTCTTGAATGGTCTGCACGATGAGATGCAGACGGTGTTAGTCAATATCCCTTTTGCTGATATTGAAGCCCTTGTCGACTCGGCTATCCAGATGGAAGGAAAGATCAACCAAGCCAACGAGAACCGCAAGCGTCGCATGATGCATCAACCAGGAACCCATCAGACCCCAAAGTATCGCCCTAAACCATCTCCAGGATTTGCCCCGAGAACCAACAGACCCCCGATGAACCGTCCGACTATCCCAACCGTGGAAACCCTAGGCCCGGAGGAAATCACAACAACCCCGGCAACTCTAGCAACTTCAACCGTGCCCCACCCAAGTTCAACAACAATGCTATCACCAACACCAACACTTCCCCGAGGACTGGAAGCAATGATGTGCCTGTTGCAGCAAAGGACAAGTCGCAAGTGACTTGTTATGACTGTGGAAATAAGGGTCACTACTCCAACGAGTGCCCCAACAAGAAGAATACCGCAGCCCCCAATACCAATGCCCCAACGCAACAGCAGCGTCGTGTTCAGCCCGGAAGAAGATTTGCCCCAGGGAATTCGCTCAACCGCAACGGCCTTATTTTTCTCATGCATGCTGAAGAAGCTCAGGAAGCACCAGACGTCGTACTGCGTATGTTTTCTGTTAATTCAGTACTTGCTTGATTGTTGTTTGATTCTGGTGCATCGCACTCATTTGTCACCGAAGAATTTGCATGCAGTAGTAAAATTCAACCAACGAAATTGAAGCATGTTATGATCGTTCAAATTCCCGGTCCAACCACCAAAGCTAGGCAAATTTGCAAAGTCGTCCCTATCCGAATCCGTGGCATAGATTTTTATGCTAATCTGATAGTACTCGGAACTAAAGGTTTGGAAGAAGTACTAGGAATGGATTGGATGTCCAAACATAAAGGATTGATTGACTGTGCCAAGAAATCCATAACCATGACCAGTACAGCCGGAATATCAGTCGAGCATATATCTGAAACCTTACCTCGTCAATTAAAGTGCAACAAGAGTATAGCCCAACCTACCATTGACCAAGTCCAGATAGTCTGTGAATACCCCGATGTATTTCCAGATGTTTTGCCCGGTATGCCCCCAGATCGGGATATCGAGTTTATCATCGAACTAATCCCCGGAACAGGACCCATAGCCCAAAGACCATATAGTATGAACCCGTCTGAACTAGAAGAACTGAAGAAGCAACTGGATGCCATGCTGGAAATTGGATTGATTCAACCAAGTGCGTCACCATGGAGATCACCTGTTTTGTTTGTGGACAAGAAAGATGGAGGTAACCGTTTGTGTACGGATTATCGGAAGTTGAATGATGTCACCATCAAAACAAGTACCCGTTGCCCAAGATAGAAGATTTGTTCGATCAGTTGACCGGTGCCAAAGTGTTTTCTAAGATTGATCTTAGAACAGGCTATCATCAACTCAAGATTCGCGCAGAGGATATTCCCAAGACTGCCTTTACCACCAGATATGGATTATACGAGTATACTGTCATGTCTTTTGGATTAACCAATGCCCCCGCTTATTTCATGAATCTCATGAATAAGATTTTTATGGACTTCCTGGATAAGTTTGTCGTTGTTTTCATCGACGACATTCTGATTTATTCCAAATCGGAAGAAGAACATGAGCTACACCTAAGGACCATTCTTGGAACACTTAGAGAGCATCAGTTGTATGCTAAGTTTAGCAAATGTGAATTCTGGTTATAGGAGGTAGGATTCCTCAGTCACATTGTATCAGCCAGAGGAATTACCGTTGATCCTGCAAAAGTGAAAGATGTCGAAGATTGGCAAGCCCCAACCACTCAAACCCAAGTTCGTGCATTTCTCGGATTGGAGGGATATTACCGCAAGTTCGTAGAAGGATTCTCGAGTATCGCCAAACCCATGACCCAATTGCTGAAGAAGCACAAGAAGTTTGAATGGACCGACAAATGTGAAGCGAGTTTTCAAGAACTCAAGAGGAGATTGATTTCAGCCCCAATCCTAATCATGCCGGATATCACGAAGCCCTTCGACGTGTATTGTGATTCATCCAAGATCGGTCTCGGATGTGTGCTAATGCAAGAAGGCAAAGTTATATCTTATCTATCTCGACAACTGAAACAACATGAGCAAAATTACCCAACCCATGACCTCGAACTCGCAGCCGTAGTTCTAGCCCTAAAGACATGCATGCATTACCTCATGGGAAACCGTTGTGAGATTTATTCGGATCACAAGAGCTTGAAGTATATATTCACTCAGAAAGAGTTGAATATGAGGCAGAGAAGATGGATTGAGATAATCAAGGATTACGATCTGGACATTCACTATCACCCTGGTAAAGCCAATGTAGTAGCCGATGCCCTTAGCAGATTGCCATGCCGCTTGAACTCCATGATTTTGAAGGAGCAACCAAGTTTGCACAAAGAGATGGAAGATTTTTGAATAGAATTAGTAAGTGAAGGATTTTTAGATAGCATAGAACTTCAACCCACTTTGATCAGCCAGATCAAAGAGGCGCAGAAAGGAAATGCTAGTATCGACGAAATCAAGCATCGTATCGGTACAGGCAAGGTACCCGGATTCACCGAAGACGAAGAGGGAGTTCTGTGGTACACAGGACGCCTTTGTGTACCAGCAGATTCTGAGTTGAAAGAAGTTATTCTCAAGGAAGCTCATGATACTCTTTATTCTATCCACCCCGGAGGAACTAAGATGTATCAAGATTTGAAAGAGCAATTTTGGTGGCATAAGATGAAGAGAGAAATCAGAAGCTATATCGCCAAGTGTGACATATGTCAGCGAGTCAAGGCAGGACATCAAAGACCTGCTGGATTATTGCAACCCTTGCAGATTCCGGAATGGAAATGGGATTCCGTTGGAATGGACTTTATCACCGGATTGCCTACTTCTAGTAGGGGAAATAACTCTATCTGGGTCATAGTGGACAGATTGTCCAAAGTCGCCCATTTCTTACCCGTCAAAACCACATATCAGAGTTCGAAGCTAGCGGAGTTATACATCGCTAGAATCGTTAGTTTGCATGGAGTCCCCAAGAACATCGTATCAGATCGAGGAACTCAGTTTACCTCGAGATTCTAGAAGAAAGTGCAAGAAGGTTTAGGAACCCGACTAGATTTCAGTACCGCTTATCACCCTCAGACCGACGGACAAACATAGCGAGTAAATGAAATACTCAAAGACATGTTGAGAGCATGTGTGTTAGAGTATGGATCTAAGTGGGAAGACTGTTTGCCGTTCGCAGAATTTTCGTACAACAACAGTTATCAAGCTAGTTTGCAAATGGGCCCATTTGAATTCATGTACGGAAGGAAGTGTCGCACCCCTTTGAACTGGTCGGAAGTAGGAGAGAGTCAGATTTTTAGACCCGATATACTACGAGAAGCAGAAGAGAAGGTTCACAAGATTCGTGAGCACCTCAAGACAGCCCAGTCAAGACAGAAGAGTTACGCCAACAAGAGACGTCGAGACCTCGCCTTCAACATAGGAGATTTTGTGTATCTGAAAGTGTCGCCATTGAAAGGAATGCAACGTTTCCAACTCAAAGGAAAGTTAGCCCCCAGATATATCGGCCCCTTCAAGATTCTAAACCGTCGAGGAGAAGTGTCGTATCAATTGGAACTACCCGAAGAGATGTCAGCCGTGCACAATGTGTTCCATATCTCATTACTTCGCAAGTGTCTCGAAGTTTCGGAGAAGACGGAAGTGTTCGAGAATATCGATCACCGGACCATAGAGATCAACGATGACCTGACCTATCCCGAAGTGCCCATCCGTATTTTGGAAGAAGCCTTCAGAACTACCCGAACCCGAAGCATCAAGTTTCTCAAGATTCAGTGGAGCAACCACACGGAAGAGGAAGCTACCTGGGAGCGTGAAGATCACATCAGGACGGAGTTTCCCGATCTCTTCAAATCCTAGGTAATCTTTTTGTCCTTTTTCAAATCTCGGGATTTTGTTTAAGGGGGAAGGTTTGTAACATCCCAAAAATATTAAACTAGAATCATCAAACTCTAATCACCAAAATTAGGATTAACAAAAACTTTTCTAAATAAAAATATGAAAGCATGCATGTGTGTATGCATCCCATTTTGAATTCTTTTGAATTGCCTTGTTTATGTGTTTATTTGCTTGTAAAAGGATTCTTAGGTGAAATAAACATCATCTAAACAATCCCCACACTTTCCCCAAAGACAAATAAATCAAAACAAACAAAATAAGGGAATGGTCATTTTGGCCAATTTAACTCCCATGCCTACTTTGGCTGTCTCTAACTTTCAGAACTAAACAGAAACTTGTTTGGATCTTTGCACCCCTTGATAGTACTCATAACAAAGTATCAAGGCCCACTTTGTGATCATCCAAAAACATTTGAATGCATAGTTTAAAGGACAGTTCAAAATTGAATCTTTAGCATATGGGAAGATCCCACTTTTTCAAAAACCACTCAAACAAGCTCAACTTTCAAAACCCAAGCATCCACAGACTCACCAGCACATGCCTAGCACACCCACCAAAAAAATTCAAAATTCAAAACTTGAGTTCTTGCGGCCATTTCATCAAACACTTGGAGGCAACAAATCAATCTGGCCAAACTTCACTGTTTTGAGCAGTAATTTGGCTAAGCAATGTTCACCATTGATCACCCTTGTCTCCCTCAGTTCCAACCAGTGCTTGGACAAACCCTAGCCCCTACCCTTTGCCCCATGCCATGCCAACCCGAGCACCCCCTTGCCAGCCGACCAAGGCTAGCTATCCAGAGCAAGCACCAAGCCTAAACAGCATGTCTAGGACACAGCCCACCGTCCATCGCCACCCCCTGTCCAGCGCTCGAACCCTGCCAGCCACTGGACCACACGCCCAAACCATGCCAAGCTTCTCTGAGCGCATGCCGAGCGTGCTCTAGAGCGCCACCCTCGACACACGACCACAGACCGCGCGCCGCCCTCGCCGCGTGCATACGCGATCACCACCATCCCAGGAGACCGCCAGACATCCCCGTTCGCCGCCCCATGCCTCACAGCCACTGCTCGACGTCGAAGACGCCGCCTCTGCCGTGCAGAGCATCGCATGTTCCAGACCGTTTGCCACCTCCCCTACACGCGCATTAAAGCCATAGAGCATCGTCAGGAGACCACCGATCGATCGCCACCGCCGGCCATGCCTCTAGCAGCCCATAGCCATGTCGCCACCGTCGCCTGCCCATCCCGTTCGGTCTCGTCGTCGAGACTATAAATAGAAGCCTCCCGCTCAAACTCTTCACACCATCTCACTCCCCTCTCCTCACTGATCGTTCCACCCCGTTCCAGGAGCAAGGCGAGCAGCGCATCGCCGGAATTGCGCCGGAGCAGGCCGCCTCTAGAGAAGAAGGACGCCGTCGATTTCGTCCACCCCAGGAGAAGCTGCCGGTACCAGGAGGTTCGCCATCGTCGACTTCGTCGTTCGCCCGCATCGCCGACCCTCGCATGAGCCCTGGTGAGCCTCCCACGACCCCCACTGCGCCACTAGGGTTCGATCTCACCGGTGACTAGTTCATCATCGACGATGACCCTCAGTCGTTGATCTTACTTCTAATCCAACGCACCACGTTGCCCCGTACCGCTTTGCACCCTCCTGTCTCACTGACGCGTGGGGATAGCAACTTAACCAGCCCGCGTAAGCGCTGTGCTTAGCAGGTCGGCCCAGTATCGTTTCCCGCGCAGCCCAGTCATCTGAATTTAACTTTTTCTATTTTAATTCAAACACAGTTCTGTACCTAGTTTCAAAAATCAACCCAGCTCGATTCAGAGAACCAAATTGAATGAAACCAATTTTGTTAGAAAGGTTTTGAAATGCTTAATCCAAGCCCGTTGGATTCAAATCATTTGGATCTGTAGATCACCCTTGGTAAAAATAACAAGGCAGACGCTTTTCTGCATTCAAACATTTTTCAAATTTAAACCATAATAGCTTTTGAGTTGATTCCAACTCTCAAAATCACATTTAACCATACCTTTCAGAATATATAAAAATATATGGGTTTACTTACAGAAATGATGTTCAAGTAATAAAAGAATGCCACATAGGCATTTCTAATCACTTTATTTAATTAAAATAAAAGGTTAAACCTTATTAAATTGTGACACCACTTTAAATCACATTCCCATCTACTGAAATGTGTGGTGATGACATGTGTCAACATGATCCCATGTTTGGTTTGGAGAATATTAAATCTTAAGTAGTTTTTCAATGAGTAGAAATTACTTTTCTAAAAATAAAATAAATAAGACAATTGCCTTATTCTTGTGATGTTAGTGATGATGCTATATCATCTATAGAACCCTTGTGTGCGATGATTGAAAGTAGTTAAGTATTGTTTGGTGATTGTGTACCTCATATTTATTTATAGACGCTAGTAGCGACCAAGGATATGAGGAAGAAGAAGGATACTACGAAGAAGAAGCCGAGGAGAACTTCAACCACTGCTCTGCACAAGGCAAGCTAACACTTGCAATTTAGCAAGCTTATACGGATAATGATGCAAGCCAATACTTGCAAGCTATTAACTTAGCAAGCCTAATACTACTAGTTGATTGAGCAAGCTAACACTTGCAATTATGAGAGTTAAATAACCTATGCAAGGCACTAAGCATGCTTGGTTAGACACATCTGATGATACCCAATCCTAGTTTTATTTGCAAGCTTCTACTTTATTTCTTTATCAAAGCTATTACTTAGAGTTTACTTAAGTGAATTTTAGATTCTAGAAAGATAATTGAAGGTTGCATAAAGAGCATTAAATTTGCCCTAAGCTAGATAATATTTATGTCATCCTAAGGCATGAGATTA
Organism: Avena sativa; assembly: GCA_916181665.1. Taxonomy (NCBI): domain Eukaryota; kingdom Viridiplantae; phylum Streptophyta; class Magnoliopsida; order Poales; family Poaceae; genus Avena; species Avena sativa. The sequence goes on along the minus strand of OV702285.1, from coordinate 34,231,275 downwards.
AACTTAGTTAAACTCCACTAGTTTACCACCCCTCATTAGTACTTACCCCCATTTGTAGATGCTAGTGCTAAGCATAAAACTTGATCAACTTTAGATGGGAATACTTGGTGAAAATGGTTATGAAAACCTTGGAATGATGGATCATTCTATTGAGATGTTTTGACATGTGTTCTCGAACACTAGATGATTTTGACGATGAAAATGTTGAGGCACGAGCCTTAGCCCTTTATGAAACTGATGGTTGTCTGGATGCGATACCATTCCAATTTTACCATAAAACCACAATACCCGAGAATTGGGTAAGGCTTGACTAGAAACTTATATACCTTAGTATTGGTTCCCTCACGGCCAAGGTCTGAGCTGAGGCTACCTTGTGAAGATTGTCCACCTGTGCAGTACCCAAGATGACAGTTGGTCATGGTTGGGAGGCCAAACTCACAGGAGAGGTGCCTATACTAGGGCATGCAATCGAAAGGTTAGGATTGATTATCCGCATACTGAGTATGGTGAATTCAGGATTTGTTCCTGACGAATGTATCGAATGTTGTGGTGAAAGTGTACAATCTCTGCAGAGTGTCAAACTATTCGAATAGCCGCGTCCGCGGTTATGGACAGTTGGAGTGGTCATACTGTTCCCCCGTCAGATGTTTTCAAAATGACTTATGAAATGAATTGAGACTTTGACTTGACCACAACAGAGTTGTGATATGAAATACAAGTTCCCACTTAGGTGTTATAAAACTTCAACTAGCTTTCTTCGTTTCTAAACTTAGTAGAGGTAAATCTGGCTTTTTGCAAAACAACCCTAGAGCCTAGTGTCCTATTACAAAAAAAACCCTTCACTTGTTAGTATTAGTTTGTGAGTACTTAAAGAGTACTCATGGCTTTGTCCCTGGCTATTCCCATGGACAGACTATGAAGAGGAGTACCAGGAGGATGGACCCCAGGAAGGTTACGACAACTAGGATCATCTCCCATCGTCAGCATTGCCTGTGACCCCGAAGATGGAGCTTTGCCTACGCTACCGTTATTATTACGTATTCCGCTGCTTGAGTTGTATTAAGAACTGGATCATGAGATCCTTATTTGTGTAAGACCTTATGTATGGTTTGTAATGGATGATGTACTGTGGTATCCAAATCTGTTATGTCTCGCAAAAATGGTAATCCTGGGATTGCGATGTATGACATAACAGGCATCTGGGATTAAAAATCCGGGTGTTGGCAGAAGGCCTCCGGAATGATCTCCCCTCCGGCAGGGTGCCGGAAAGAGCTTCAGATCCCCCGATCTAGGGACGATGGTGACAGCGGATACAGACGGTTTCGTGGATTTTTGATCGGGTTCTCAGGGTTTCTGCATCGGGGGCTTCTTATAGGCGAAGTGGCGAGACCGGGAGGCGGCCAGGGCCACCAAACCCTAGCCAGGCACGGGCCCACCTACCCCCGCGCCTGGGGTCGGTCTGGCCCCCCTGGACGGCTCCTCCGGCTCTCCTCTGGACTTCTTGTTCCCCATGGAAAGTAATTGACTTTGACGTTTGTCCTGTCCAATTTCGAGAATATTTCTTTGCTAACTTTTTTGAAGCCAAAAACAGCAGAAAACAGGCATCTGGCACTGTTGCAACATGTTAATAGGTTAGTACCAGAAAACATGTAAAAAGCACCTCAAAGTGTGGACAAGTAAAGCAAAGTAGATACTAAACAAACATGGAACATAAAAAATTATAGATACGTTTCCAACGTATCAGCTGTTTTCAGCAGAATTACCTTGGTGTCTTGTTTTGTGCAGAAAATGAACTATAAGGAAAAATCCCGAAAAACATGCCAAAAATTATATTTCACCAGAAGATCCACGGAGCCAGAAGATGAGACAGAGGGGAGGCCTGGGGGCCCCAAACCCACCCCAGGCACGGGCCCACCTGACCCCGCGCCTGGAGGGGGTGCAGCCTTCCTAGGCACCTCCTCGGCCTCCCTCTGCGCCTATAAGTTGCCTTTCGACCTAAAAACCGAGGGGGTTCGATAGTTTTCTAGAAAGACTTCCGCTCCGCCACCGCCACCAGAAACCAAGATTCGGATCCAGAAACTCCGTTCTGGCACCCTGCCGGGACGGGGAATTCGGAGAGGATCATCACCATCGTCATCACCAACACATCTCCATCAACCACCGATGTTTCCCTCATCCATGAGTGAGTAATCCCCCGCTGTAGGCTTGGGGATGGTAGGGATTGGATGAGTTCTATCATGTAATCGAATAAGATCTGTTAGGGCATAGTGCCTAGTATCTCTATTATTTCTATTTGACTTTGTTGCAACTTGTTGTGCTTAATGTTGGAGATATGCCCTAGAGGCAATAATAAATGTAGTTATTATTATATCTTTGTGTTTATGATAAATGTTTACATTCATGCTATAATAGTATTAACCAGGAAACATTAATACTTGTGTGATTTGTAAACTAAATTAGAGTCCCTAGTAAAGCCTCTTCATAATACTAGCTTGTTGGTTAATAGATGATTGTGGTTTCCCTATCATGAACATTGAGATGTTGTTAACAACAAGATCATATCATTGGGAGAATGGTATGATGGACATACTCCTATAGATAAGCGTAGCATAAAGATCAAGTCATTTTAATAGTTTAATTGCTATAAGCTTTCTGATACATAGTAACCTAATTCCTTCGACCATGAGATCATGCTAATCACCATCACCGGAAGGATGCTTTGATGACATCAAACACCACACCGTAACTGGGTGGCTATAAAGGTGGCATTGATTATTCGGAAAGTATGGGTTGAGGCACATGGATCAAGAGTGAGATTTGTCCATCCATATGACAGATAGATATACTCTGCGCCCTCTCGGTGAAATGTCATCCAGTTATGTTGCAAGCATGTGACCGGCTCACAAGGGATCACATATCACGGGAACGAGAAAAGAGTACTTATTAGTAACGAGGTTGAACTGGGTATGCAGAGATACCGACGATCAAAACCTCGGATAAGTAAACTATCGTGAGACAAAGGGAAATTGGTATCGTATGTAAGTGGTTCATTCAATCGCAAAGTAATCATAGAAATATGTGGGAGCCATATGAATTTCCATATTCCTCTATTGGTTATTTATCGGAGAAGTGTCTCGATCATGTCCGCATAATTCACGAACCATAGGGAGACACACTTAAGGATTCGATGTTGTTGAGTAGTTATGGAATGATGAGTAAGAGACCGAATGTTGTTCGGAGTCTCGGATGGGATCCGGGATATCACGAGGAGATCCGGAATGGTCCGGAGAATAAGATTCATATAAGGAAAGTCCTGTTTCGGAGTTGGGGAATGATTTCGGTGTTTTCACCGGGAATGTTCTAGAAGGGTCCGGAAGGTCCGACACTCCGGAGGGGAAGGGTACATGAATGTGTCATGACAATGTGGAATGGTTGCATCATGTACTAGGTATCATGGATGGGCAAAATAAAGGGAGAAATCAAATCCTAGTTTGAAATTCAAACGCCAATTTGAAAAAGTCAAACGACAAGTTTGCTTGGTGGAGGGAGAGTAGGAAACCTACTTGGGGAGGAAGTCCTCCTCCCTCCACCCGCCGGCCAAGGAGGCTGACTTGGGGGAGGACTCCCTCCTCCCAAGCCGCGCCCTCCCACCTATATAAGGAGGGGCAGGGCTGCCCCTCTTCCCTACACCCAACACACCCCAAACCCTAACCCTAGCCGCCGGCCTCCTCCAAGTCGCCGCTGCCCCTAGGGTTTCTCCTAGCCGCCGACTTGGTGGCTTCACAAGCCCTAGGCGCCGGCCAAGCTCCGCCCCTTGGTGACTTCTAAACCCTAGATCGCCAAGGCCTCTCTCATAGTCCACCATACTCGCTCCGGATTAAGGCGAAGCCCTGCGAGATCTCCCCTCTACTTCCGGTACCACGCCGTCGTGCTGCCGGAATCGCGAGGAGAGTGCTACAACCTCCGCTGCCTGCTGGAACAAGGGAGAGGAAGGTCTTCATCGAGTACCGAACGTGTGACCGACTTCGGAAGCGCTGCCGGAACGCAGCGCCGGAAGGATCGTCTACACGATCTTGAGATCGGCAAGAGTACGAATACATCACCCACGAGAATCTGCTCTCGTTAACCGCTTTGGAATCTTCGAGGTTGAGTTCCTCTATCGACTCGTTGCTACAATATAGTAGATAGATCTTGGCTTGTTTGTTTGTATGCGGTAGAAATTTTTTGTTTTCCATGCTACGAAACCCTACAGTGGTATCAGAGCCGTGTCTATATGTAGATCTGTTGCACGAGTAGAACACAATGGTCATTGTGGGCGGTGGTGCTTTTATTATCAATTGCTTTTTGTGTACTTTGCATCTTGCGGTATGATGGGATGAAGCGGCCCGGGCTAACCTTACATGACATCGTTCATGAGACTTGCTCCACGCTCAACATGCAAATTGTATTGCATAAGTGGCTTTGCGGGTGTCTGTCTCTCCCATTATAGTATAGATCCAATTTACAACGGGCACTTGATAGTTCAAACATCAATGTTGTGGTTCTTGTTAGTAAGTTAGATCGACACTTATTGAAAGCCCCAAACCATGTAAAATATGCAAAGAAAATTAGAGGCGTCTAACTTTGTTTTGCAGGGGTGTGTCATGATGTGATATGGCCATGATTGTGATTATATTTGATGTATGCAATGATCCTTATTGTAAGTTGGCAACCGGCAGGAGCCATATGGTTGTCTTTAAATTTCGTTAAGACCCGCGTGTCTATTCAAAATAGTTGTAATACTTGAAGCTGGTGGACGACAACCATGAAACGACGCCATTGACCTTGACGCTAAACCGGTGATGATGGAGATCATGTTCGTGCTTGAAGATGGAGATTGGAAGCACAAGAAGAAAGGCCATATCATATCACATATTATGAATTGCATGTGATGTTAATCCTTTATGCATCTTGTATTGCTTAGTTAACGATGGTAGCATTATAAGATGATCCCTCATGCACACAAATTTCAAGTTCCAAAGTGTTCATCCTTAGTAAGAACCGTTGCTAAAGCTCGTTGTTTCGAAGCACCACGTGATGATCGGGTGTGTTAGATTCTGCGAGTGTATACAACGTGAGCAAGCCATATTTTCTCATGCGGAAGCTAAGGTTTGATCTTGAAGAGCCTAGCATGTACAGACATGGTCTCGAAACACGGATCACCGAAAGGTAAAGCATGAGTCATATAGTAGATATGATGAACATGTTGATTGTTCGCCATTGAAGCTACATCAACTCTCGTGATGATCGGTTTTGATGTGGTGGATATGGTTCGTGTGATCACTAAAACAATGTGAGGGATATTGTTTTGAGTGGGAGTTCACCTAGATTAATTTAACTATTAATTAGAACTCAGTTTGTCATAAACTTAGTCTGAACTATTGCAAATATGTTGTAGATCAATGGCGGCCCCTACCATCAATTTTAATGCGTTCCTAGAGAAAGAAAAGTTGAAAAACAATGGAAGCAACTTCGCGGATTGGTTCCGCAATTTGAGGATTGTCCTCAATGCTGGTAATTTGACCTATGTGTTGGATGCACCGCTGGGTGAACCACCTGCAGCTACTGCTACCGATGAAGTAAAGAATGTTTACCTCACTCGGAAGAATCAGTACTCCACAGTTTAGTGTGTTATCTTGTATGGTTTGGAATCGGAGCTTCAGAAAAGGTTTGAGAACCAAGACCCATATGATATTGTTCGTGAACTCAAAATTATTTTTGAGACTCACGCGGCAGTTGAGAGTTATGAGGCTTCTGAAAAGTTCTTTAACTGCAATATGGAAGAGGGCAGCTCTGTCAGTGAGCATGTGCTTAAGATGTCTGGGCACGCAAACTAACTCCAAAGTTTGGGTATAGTGATTCCTAATGCTTTGGGGATTTACCGTGTCCTCCAATCACTGCCACCAAGTTACAAGAACTTTGTGATGAACTACAATATGCAAAACATGAACAAGACGTTGCCAGAACTCTTATCCATGTTGAAATTTACAGAAGTGGAGATCAAGAAAGAGCATCAAGTGTTGTTGGTCAATAAGACCACCAAATTCAAGAAAGTCAAGTCTAAGAAAAAGGGAAACTTCAAGAAGGGTGGTAAGAAAGTTACCGCACCGACGAAGAAGACCAAGGCTGGGACAAAGCCTGATACTGAGTGCTTTTACTGGAAGGGAGAAGGTCACTGGAAGCAGAATTGCCCAAAGTACTTGGCGGATTTGAAGAACGACAACATCAAGAAGAAAGGTATATCCGATATACATGTTATTGATGTGTATCTCACTAGTACTCGTATTAGTGCCTGGGTATTTGATACTGGTTCGGTTGCTCATATTTGTAACTCGAAATAGGTACTGCGGAATAAACGGAAGCTAGCGAAGAATGAGGTGACAATGCACGTTGGAAATGGATCAAAGGTTGATGTGATCGCGGTCGGCACGCTACCTCTTCATCTACCATCGGGATTAGTTTTATACTTAAATAATTGTTATTTTGTGCCTGCGTTGAGCATGAACATTAAATCTGGATCATGTTTGTTGCGAGACGGTTACTTGTTTAAGTCCGAGAATAATGGTTGTTCGATTTATATGAGTAATATGTTTTATGCACATGCACCTTTGATAGATGGTCTATTCTTATTGAATCTCGATAGTGGAAATACACATATTAATAACATTGAAGCTAAACGTTTGAAACTGAGCGATAACTCGACCTATATGTGGCACTGTCGTCTTGGTCATATTGGAGTGAAGCGTATGAAGAAACTCCATTCCGATGGACTTCTTGAATCACTTGATTTTGAATCACTTGAAAGATGCGAAGCATGTTTGATGGGTAAAATGACTAAGACTCCATTTTCTGGGATGATGGAGTGAGCTACAGACTTATTGGAAATCATACATGCCGATGTGTGTGGACCAATGAGTGTAGCATCGCGCGGTGGTTATCTTTATGTTCTTACCTTCACGGATGACTTGAGTAGATATGGGTATATCTATTTCATGAAACATAAGTCCGAAACTTTCGAGAAGTTTAAGGAATTTCAAAGTGAGGTAGAGAATCAACAAAACAAGAAGATTAAATTTCTACGTTCTGATCGTGGAGGTGAATATCTAAGTTACGAGTTTGGCGAGCATTTAAAGAAATGTGGAATACTTTCACAATTGACACCGCCGGGAACACCACAGCGTAATGGTGTGTCCGAACATCGTAATCGAACTCTCTTAGATATGGTTCGTTCTGATGTCACTTACAGATTTACCGCTATCGTTTTGGGGTTTTGCATTAGAAACAACTGCATTCACTTTAAATAGGGCACCATCTAAATCCGTTGAAACGACACCGTATGAATTATGTTTTGGGAAGAAACCTAAATTGTCGTTCCTTAAAGTTTGGGGTTGCGAAGCCTATGTAAAGAAGTTACAGCCGGACAAGCTTGAACCCAAAGCGGAAAAATGCGTCTTCAAAGGATACCCAAAGGAAACTATTGGGTATACCTTATATCATAGATCCGAAGGCAAAATCTTCGTTGCTAAGAATGGATCTTTTCTAGAGAAGGAATTTCTCTCGAAAGAAGTGACTGGAAGGAAAGTAGAACTCGACGAGGTTGTTGAACCTTCTCTCGAACTTGCGAGTAGCGCAACACCGGAAGTAGTTCCTGTGGCGCCTACACCAATAAGAGAGGAAGCTAATGATGATGATCATGAAACTTCGGTTGAAGTTGCTACAGAGCCTCGCAGGTCAATGAGAACTCGTACCACTCCTGATTGGCATGATCCCGTTATGAGTGTCATGTTGGTGGACAACACCGATGACCCTGCGACATATGAGGAAACGATGATGAGCCCAGATTCCAATAAATGGCAAGATGCCATGAAATCCGAGATTGGATCCATGTACGAAAACCAAGTATGGACTTTGGTGGACTTACCAGATGGCTGGAAGGCTGTCGAGAACAAATGGATTTTCAATAAGAAAACAGACGCTAATGGTAATGTTACTGTCTATAAAGCTCGACTTGTCACAAAAGGGTTTCAACAAATTCAAGGAATTGACTACGATGAGACTTTCTCACCAGTAGCAAAGATAAAGTCTGTGAGGATTATGTTAGCAATCGCTGCATATTACGATTATGAGATATGGCAGATGGATGTCAAAACGGCGTTCCTCAATGGAGACATTGATGAAGAGTTGTATATGATGCAACCCAAATGTTTTGTCGATCCTAAAGATGCTAACAAGGTATGCAAACTTCAACGGTCCATATATGGATTGAAGCAAGCATCCCAAAGTTGGAATCAACGTTTTGATAAGTAATCAAAATTTTTGGTTTTGTACAAACTTACGGAGAAGCTTGTATTTACAAGAAAGTGAGTGGGAGCTCTGTAGCATTCTTAATACTATATGTAGATGACATATTGTTGATTGGGAATGATGTAGACCTTCTTAATAGTGTCAAAGAATATTTGAATAATAGTTTTTCAATGAAAGATCTTGGCGAAGCAGCTTACATATTAGGCATAAAGATTTATAGAGATAGATCGAGACGCCTAATATCATTATCACAAAGTACATATTTGGACAAAGTTCTAAAGAGGTTTGGAATGGAAGATAGCAAGAAAGGGTTCTTACCCATGTTGCCCAATACGACCTTGAGTAAAACTCAAAGTCCAGCAACGACAGAAGATAGAGAAAGGATGAGTAAAATTCCCTATGCCTCAGCCATAGGATCTCTAATGTATGCCATGCTATGTACTAGACCCGACATTGCATATGTTGTTAGTTTGACTAGCAGATATCAAAGTGATCCAAGAGTGGATCATTGGACAGCGGTCAAAAACATCCTTAAGTACTTGAGAAGAACTAAGGATATGGTTCTTTCTTATGGAGGTGATGAACAACTCGTTGTTAATGGTTACACCGATATTAGTTGGAACACCGATCCGGATGATTCTAAATATCAATCTGGATACGTATTTACTTTGAATGGTGCAGCAGTTAGCTGGAGGAGTGCAAAGCAAAGCGTTGTGGCGAGATCTTCAACTGAATCAGAATACATAGCTGCTTCGGAGGCTTCACAAGAAGCGATATGGATGAAGGAGTTCATTATAGAGCTCGGCGTGGTTCCAAGTGCGCTGGACCCAATGTCTATCTACTGTGATAACATGGGCGCCATAGCCAATGCGCAAGAACCAAGGTCACACAAGAAGTTGAAGCACATCAAGCTACGTTTTTACGCTATTCGAGAACATGTCCAAGATGGTGACATAAAGATTTGCAAAGTACACACAGATCTGAATGTGGCGGATTCGTTGACCAAACCTCTCCCGAGGGCAAAACATGACCAGCACCAAACCGCCATGGGTGTTCGGTATATTACCATGTAATCTAGATTAGTTGACTCTAGTGCAAGTGGGAGACTATTGGAGATATGCCCTAGAGGCAATAATAAATGTAGTTATTATTATATATTTGTGTTTATGATAAATGTTTACATTCATGCTATAATAGTATTAACCAGGAAACATTAATACTTGTGTGATTTGTAAACTAAATTAGAGTCCCTAGTAAAGCCTCTTCATAATACTAACTTGTTGGTTAATAGATGATTGTGGTTTCCCTATCATGAACATTGAGATGTTGTTAACAACAAGATCATATCATTGGGAGAATGGTATGATGGACATACTCCTATAGATAAGCGTAGCATAAAGATCAAGTCATTTTAATAGTTTAATTGCTATAAACTTTCTGATACATAGTTACCTAATTCCTCCGACAATGAGATCATGCTAATCACCATCACCGGAAGGATGCTTTTATGACATCAAACACCACACCATAACTGGGTGGCTATAAAGGTGGCATTGAGTATTCGGAAAGTATGGGTTGAGGCACATGGATCAAGAGTGGGATTTGTCCATCCATATGACAGATAGATATACTCTGGGCCCTCTCGGTGGAATGTCATCCAATTAGCTTGCAAGCATGTGACTGGCTCACAAGGGATCACATATCACGGGAACGAGAAAAGAGTACTTATTAGTAACGAGGTTGAACTGGGTATGCAGAGATACCGACGATCAAAACCTCGGATAAGTAAACTATCGTGAGACAAAGGGAAATTGGTATCGTATGTAAGTGGTTCATTCAATCGCAAAGTAATCGTAGAAATATGTGGGAGCCATATGAATTTCCAGATTCCTCTATTGGTTATTGATCGGAGAAGTGTCTCGATCATGTCCGCATAATTCACGAACCGTAGGGAGACACACTTAAGGATTCGATGTTGTTGAGTAGTTATGGAATGATGAGTAAGAGACCTAATGTTGTTCGGAGTCTCGGATGAGATCTGGGATATCACGAGAAGATCCGGAATGGTCCGGAGAATAAGATTCATATAAGGAAAGTCCTGTTTCGGAGTTGGGGAATGATTCCGGTGTTTTCACCGGGAATGTTCTAGAAGGGTCCGGAAGGTCCGGCACTCCGGAGGGGAAGGGTACATGAATGTGTCATGACAATGTGGAATGGTTGCATCATGTACTAGGTATCATGGCTGGGCAAAATAAAGGGAGAAATCAAATCCTAGTTTGAAAGTCAAACGCCAATTTGAAAAAGTCAAACTACAAGTTTGCTTGGTGGAGGGAGAGTAGGAAACCTACTTGGGGAGGAAGTCCTCCTCCCTCCACCCGCCGGCCAAGGAGGCCGACTTGGGGGAGGACTCCCTCCTCCCAAGCCGCGCCCTCCCACCTATATAAGGAGGGGCAGGGCTGCCCCTCTTCCCTACACCCAACACACCCCAAACCCTAACCCTAGCCGCCGGCCTCCTCCAAGTCACCGCCGCCCCTAGGGTTTCTCCTAGCCGCCGACTTGGTGGCTTCCCAAGCCCTAGCCGCCGGACAAGCTCCTCCCCTTGGTGCCTTCTAAACCCTAGATCGCCAAGGCCTCTCTCATAGTCCACCATACTCGCTCCGGCTTAAGGCGGAGCCCTGCGAGATCTCCCCTCTACTTCCGGTACCACGCCGTCGTGCTGCCGAAATCGCGAGGAGAGTGCTACAACCTCCGCTGCCTGCTGGAACAAGGGAGAGGAAGGTCTTCATCGAGTACCGAACGTGTGACCGACTGCGGAAGCGCTGCCGGAACGCAGCGTCGGAAGGATCGTCTACACGATCTTGAGATCGGCAAGAGTACGACTACATCACCCACGAGAATCTTCTCTCGTTAACCGCTTTGGAATCTTTGAGGGTGAGTTCCTCTATCGACTCGTTGCTATAATCTAGTAGATATATCTTGGCTTGTTTGTTTGTATGCGGTAGAAATTTTTTGTTTTCCATGCTACGAAACCCTACATTTAATGCTTATCACTAGGGCCCGAGTGCCATGATCTCAGATCTGAACTTATTATTGAATCATTATGATTGTATTATTTATGATCTTATCTGCAAGTTATGTACACATATCATTGTTCGGATCCAAAGGCCCCAAAGTGACAATAATTGGGACAATCGAAGGGGATGGCCGTGGTGTGAGGATCACATGTGTTCGCAGAGTGTTAATGCTTTGCTTCGGTCCTCTATTAAAAGGAGCACCTTAATTGCCAGTAGTTCCCTAGAGGCCCCGCTGCCACGGGCAGACTGGACAGAAGATGTTGTGCAAGTTCTCATTGCGAGCACGTATGACTATATTTGGAGCACATGCCTAGAATTTTTTAGTACTTGGATGCTTGTTATTATTTATCTACAATGCCCTAGATCTTGAAGTTACATGTTTAGACTCGTCCATGCAATGTATGTCCATCCATCTCTATGCCTACCACACTCGAATCCTACTATTACCGTTACTGTTACTATTGCTCCTGTTTTACTATTGTTGTTGCTTTACTGTTGCTACTACTAAACTGTTACTACTGATAAACTTCTGTGAGCAAGAACTATTTCCAGATGCAGCTGAACTGACAACTCAGTTGTTAAGCCTTGCAAGTATTCTTTGACTCCCCTTGTGTCGAATCAATAAATTGGGTAATACTACCCGCGAAGACTGTTGCGATCGCCTATACTTGTGGGTCATCACCATACTACATTAGTTCAGTACAGCTAGGGTATATTTTCCATGTCATCTTCTCACATTTTCCCCTTTGTTCTTGAATTCTCACAAATATTTTCTTCCTAATATTTTATTTCATAGAAATAATAATATAAAACCTTTCATCAATAATTGCATAGTTAAAAGACTCGTAGAGGTTATTGTCAGTTGATTCACAGTTTGATCCAACAAGGAAAAAGATCTTGCCAAATGGACAACTCTGTATTCATAATCTACATAGCCCCTTTAGGTGTCTCTTGTTAATATCAAGATATTTGGTAAGCATCCATACAAACCACTTCCAAGTTAGATTGGTTTCTTGCTGAAAATCCTCCCAACCAAGTGGATATATCTAGTTGTTGGCATCTTTGTCTATGCCACACAATAATTATTCTTTGAGTGCTCCTTTGAAAAAAAACCACCAAGCCCTATTGAAAGGACATTTACTGTTTTAATCATTTTTGGTGTTCGTTAACAACTCGTAGATCATTTTACAGTATGCTAATGGCTACAGGTTGATATAATGCAAAGTGAAAAGAATCCTTGACTTGCGGAATTATCCCTGCAACATATGCAAGCTTCTGGGAATTCCAGACCGGAGTCTCCGGTCTGACTAGACCGGAGTCTTCGTGCGGCTTTGGGTCTTCCTCTCTCGTTCCCTTGCAATCTCTTATAGGTTGTTTGGTTGTGCTTATTTATGCCTTTTTGCTTTTTTGCTTTTGGCTTATAAGCCACAAAAGCACATAAATAGGTGCTTTTAATTTTGTCTTTTGGCTTATACCATCATACTACTATGTCCAGTTAAAAGCCAAAGCCAAAAGCACCTATTTTGGTGCTTTTATGACTTATAAGCCAAACTCCAAAAGCTAGATTTAAGCCCAACCAAACATGCCTTCGGTCCATCCTCTAGGCCTCGCGATGGTGTTCTCAGTGAGATGGCGATGGTGGCGTCAGGACCGTCGTGGCGCATGTTGGTGGGAGACTTTGCTAGGTGGCAAACTTCGAAGAGTTCGGGGTAGTGGTTTTTTCGGGGCCAGGAGAAATCCTTGTTGGTATTCCGACACCGACGGGGTGATGCCTATGAGTGTCATCTTTCCTTCTTGGAGGTCGTCGGTTGTACCCCTTTCATGTTTACCTCCGCGTACGGGGAAAACCCTAGGACATGTCCAGGCAGCAGCGTCGTCCTCGTCACTTTCCTTCTTAAAAGTGTTGTTTGATACACAATGTTTAGAGTTCTTAGCGCATGGTGGGACTTCTTTGGAGGACGCATCGGTTGCGAGCTATCTTCATTTAGTCGATATGCTGTTGTTGGCATTATTTTCTCTTTTATTTCTCTCCGTTTTTGCTAAGACTTGACTATGCTGAGCCCAACGGATGTATCGTTGTATCGCGTGATTGCTATGTATGGAAAAGCCTATTTCAATATAAGAAAAGATATTTTTCTCTTTGTTATTTTTCTCTTCGAGACTAATGAAAAATCCAACATATGAGAAAGCTGACTTTATCCAATTGTACATGCCCTCTCCGCCGCAATTTTATCGGCACAACCTGGATGGGGTCGGTGTCGTGATCAGAGACCACAATGGTGTGTGCTTGACTGCTTGCAGCGAGTACCAGGAAGAGGTCACGTCACCGGAGATTGCTGAAGCACTAGCCTTGAGGCGTGCAATCACCCTTGCTAAGGACGAAAGTTTCACCAAGATCATTATCAATTCTGATTGCTTATCTGTGGTGAATCGAGTGAATGCAGTGGAGGATGATCGATCCCTATGTGACCTTGTTATTCATGATGTTAGGAAGCTGATGGCCTCCTTTACTTCATGCTCCATCAATCATGTGTCCGTGGTTTAAACATTGTTGTTCATACTATAGCAAAGTTGAGTGTATCTTTAGACTGTGTTGTGTGGCGGGGTGTTTCTCCGGATTGTATCCGTGAGATCCTTTATAATGACATTATGATTATGTGATCAATAAAGTTTAATGTTCTCTTAAAAAAAACCTGGATTGAGTGGGTATTGAAATGCGGCACAAAGGGCAATGTTGTCCCCACACAATCCTCAAGTATTTTTTGAGTCTCCTTGGTCCTCTCGCCGACGATTTCCAACAGTTTGGCGGCAAAACTCCGTCGCTCTTGATCCTTCCTCCTCGTCCAGCCCTCTCTGCTTCGGCTGTGTCCGCCACTCCTCCCCTAATCCAAAACAACTCACCCATACCCCCGGCCCCGACTTCCATTCGCCCCACCCCTAATCCCTACCCTAAGTATCCCGCAGGCCGCAATTGATTTCCCCCCAGGACTTCCCGTCCCAGTGCCCACGGGCCGCGATTCCCCACATCAAGTTTCTAGTCGCACATCGACGACAACCTCATTTCCGGCTGTCGCCGACGGAACTCGTGTCTCGAAGGTACGGTGTTCTCTACTACCTATCACTTTTTCCGGCGATCTCATTATCATGATGCCCTAGGATGTATTGGCACTCTAAAATGATTTCGTTCACAACTGGCAGTAATTGTTCAGAATACTGTTGTTTCGTCGCCGGCAGCCTTTTTTCCATTAGGATTTTCGCATTGTGAGTGGCTTAAAAGTGCATCAACGCCTATATATATCAGGGAAGTACCTTTTCAAAGTTGTATCCTGCACAGTGCCATCTTCGGCAGTGCTATATATCAGTACAATGCTCTCTAAATGTTAGGTACTAGCTCCGTTCCTAAATATAAGAAGTTATGGTAGGCTACTTCTTTTATTATATGGAACAGATGTAATATATGATAAATGCAATTTGCAATTACAAAGTAGCACATCCAAACCTTCCTGAGCTTGTTTAATTGCAAACATATTAACTTGCCAAATACTCCCAATTCGTACAAAATGGTATGACCTGTGTATGTTTTGTTTATGTGCAAATTTGACATTGCCAATGTTTTTGGTAATGACCAAAATTTCGGTCCTTTGTTTGTATGGTTGTCAATATTTTGGCATGCCCTTGCTACTCTGCCCACTCTAATTGATTTTTCTTGCTATCATTGCTATAACATGAGCAAGGGAACCATGGCCTAAATTTTAACTAGCCTAACTTTTGGTGAGTTAGACTTGGGCTAATACCAAGCACACCTTCATGCCCTGAGATGTTCAATGAATGATAATAGGAGATTTGAGAAGTGGCACTATAAAGGGATAAATAGACGGTTAATTTTGCACTGTAGGTGTTTTTATCAATTTGTACTGTGGTGGTGGGGTTTAAGTTTAATTTTCAGGCTGCCAGGAAAGGGTTTTCGTTAGAGCCTTGTAGCTTATTAGGTGGAATAGCAACATGAAAAACTATGTAACACATGACACGTCACTGTTGATTTTACTCATTATGCTGTTCAGTGTCTTTTTTCCTCCACATTACCGTAATTGGTATTCTTCTTGTTTGCATGTGTCCTATGTGGTTGACTTAGTGGAAGTCGAGATAAAAAATGACCGAAGTGGAAGACATTATGTCTGATATTGAGATAGAGGAGCTGAGTAATTTGATGAAGGGTGAACTGAGAAACTGCTTTTCTCCAGATGTTGTTTATGACAATGGATCTAAATTCTGCTTGATTCCAAGATTACACGAGCACATCCGTGCAATGGATCTTATGAACCAATAATGTTGTCAATTGGTCCCTATCACAATGGATCTCCAGCACTCTCTTCAATGGAGAGGCAAAAGTGGAATTGCTTGGACTATATCCTTAAGCTAAACTGTGAGAAGAGTCTGAAAGATTACTTGACAGTCATAAAGAGACTCGAAAAACGAGCAAGGCTATGCTATTCTGGAGATATTAAAATGAATAAAAGGAAGTTCTTGCAGAATCTCTTACTTGATGGATGTTATGTGCTTGTTTCTCTAGGGGGGTATAACGAGTTTATAAGTGCTGGACCCCAAAGAGGCAAGGCCAGTCAACCCCAGGCCGAAATACTTGAGGATTCGACTTCTTTGCATCCAAAAGTAACAGTGACCAAGGAGACTCAACAAATAAACTCGAAGGAGCATAGTGCAATGAAGAATACTGTTGTGGAACAAGACATTATAAATTGCAAGCATTCTAGAGAAGAAACATCAGTGCTCGAGATTGAGTTATGCTTAGAAACTAGTGGTCATCAGAAAGGGCAGTGCCAATATGAGGACAACACTGATCAGCAGATTGGACGGTGGTATGACTTCTTTGTTTCACATGACCTTCTCCTGCTGGAGAATCAAATTCCCTTTTTCGTAGTTGAGGGAATATATGAGGTAGTAACTTCGAATAAGATTGCACCAGCCACAGTGTGCACGAGTATTGCTCAATATATAGAAATGTGTGTGCCATTCTATCCAACAGCGATACGAGAGTCCAGTCGCCCAAAAGATTTTGACCATTTGCTACACTTGTGTCATATGTACTTCAAACCCAGTCCTAACCAGGTTGAGCACCACGAACACTCGGTTCAACGCTACATTCATCGCTTACTTGAGGCAGCTAATTTTAGTTCATCACAAGATGGCCATTTCCCAAACCGATGGCGCCGGGCAACACAGTATCATGAAGCTGGGATCGAATTTAGGATGAGAACATATTGTGAGCGCAATCCTCATTCTCTCCTAGATATAAAGCTTAGAGACGGTGTCCTGGAAATCCCGTTCCTGCCTGTGGATGAAAAAGTCGGTGTTCTTTTTAGGAACTTCATAGCTCTAGAACAGACATGTCCGCAAGTCGGAAATGATTTCACTGCTTACATTATTTTCATGGCCAAGCTGATGAGCATGCCCGATGATGTAGCGCTGCTGGCTCGAAAGGGGGTCATCGCACACCATATGCGCACTGACAGAGATGTATCGCAGATCCTTACCAGGCTGACGAAAGGTGTTGTCTTCGATTTCTACGGGAACTATTACCTCAATAACCTGTGTTTAGCCCTGGAGGCATATTATCAGAACCGTCTGCACAGGTGGGTTGCCTGGCTGAGGCACAACCATTTGAGCAACCCATGGCTGGTGTTATTGTGCTTTTTTGCACTATTGCACAGACCGTCCTTACTGTTGAGTCTTATGTTAATCCTTAGTAAGCACCTTGTGGCAAATTCACTGGGGGATTCAGACTTATTGATATAACAGATTATGTTTTTTTACTCTTAATGTATCATGCTGTGGTGTCGTATGTTCACTTCCCCGATTACATAGAAATTTTTAATTTATCTTTACGTTGGGTTAATATGAGCTCCTGTTAGTATATTGTATATATGAGTAAGCATGATCAGTGCTCTCCGCTGTTGTACGGAATGGAAGGCTAGAAGGTATCACGCTATGTAAATATAATGGTCGCCCCTTCTAGAAAATTTAGACTTGCTACTTTCTGAAAGAAATGGAAGTTCATCATAATTCATGTTGCCATGATTTTTAACTTTCTCACAAGCATCTGTTGTGTATTGCACATTGCCATGATTTTTTCCTTTCTCAGAAGAATCTGTTGTGTATTGCACTTATCATCTTACAACCGATGTAGGTCTTTACAATGTTATTTGCGACACAATTTTCCCCATTCCTGCATATTATTTGTTACAAATTATGGGGCTATAGAGTGGCAGTCTGGAACACTGTAGGCCTCATCCATGTTTCTCCATTTTTCTATACATTTGAGTTTCAGAATAGATGCTGCTACTAATTACTTTTTGAAGTCTTAGCATGTGCCGCCGACCAATTATATTTGTGTTGCACACTATGGAATTTGAGGTCATAGTTAGTTTATTGAAGTTCTAAACATTGCCATCATATTTTCTTGTTTAGTTTTTTCTGCATGAAGAAACTTAGTTTTGCACATTTTCCTGAAGATGTGCGAAATTTGTTTTAGTTTCTTTCCAGCTTATCCAAGTTCTCACAGTTATGTGCGTGTCCTGAACTTCTGAAGAATATGCCAAAGATAACGAGTGCTAGACAAGCATTTTACCGCTCCACAATCCTATGTAAATGGGACCTCGCCAAAGGTTTCGTATATAACTTTCTCCTGCAGTTATTCATGGCAGAAACAATGTAACATAATCTGAAGCAGAATTACCAATTTATGTTCTGAACGTGTTTTTTTTTCTGTTCGTGTCATTTTTTTTACGTACCGTAGGGGGAAGTCCATACGGTGTAATTCGTGTCATGTTATCTCGGAGGCATCCCGTGAATTTTGAACAACACTAACAATGTTACAAGCAAATGCGTGTCTGGAATGTGTTTGTTATAGATTAGGAGGCTGGTACGCTATGTTGTGCGGTATAAAACACCATGGTGTTGTAGACAAGCGCCTTTGGTCCATTGGATATATATATTGTGGTTCATCTTTGTCAGATAAAATATATATCGTGGTTGTTGAATTGCCAACTATTCTGGAAAATTTGGGTGCCAGAAAGATCGTCGGCTGTTTGGATGGTTATTCGTTCAGGATCGAATTCCTTCAGCGATGTCCTTGATCAAAAGAAAATCCAAAACGTGTCCAAGGATATTTACAGAGAACTCTCCTAGAAAAAGAAGATACAAGAAACCCCCGAGGTTCACTGCAACTTTCGTCGCCGCATCATTTCATCCCTGTATGTGAGGAAGCGCCGTTGTCCGAAGGGGCTTTGACACACGTTGCAGATGCCTGCTATTGCACACTGGCGGAGCTAATGTGGTTGTGGCGCATCGACTGGGATTATCCCCGTCATCTTGAAATCGCCACTTGTTTTCGACACCGCCAAGGCAAATCACTAAAATCGCTACCCATGTATCACAAAAAAAAAGTGTAGCTAAGCTGTCAACTTAATTGTTAGACTAAACTACAGAAAATAGCCATGAAAGCAGAAAAGAATTAATACCCCCTTTTTTTTTCAAGAGCACGGCAAAGACGTGTGTCTTGTCTTTATAGAAGAAAGCAAACTTAAAATTACAAGAAACTGAAAAACCGGCTGCGAACAGTCGGATTGGTTGAACACATACACACGCTCCAAGCCCTAAGCAGAAAGGAATTACTCACCTGAATAGACAAAGTTGGATTATTGTAACCCATCTTAATGTCGTTTCTCATCAATACTACTCGCTAAAGTCATTTCTCGAAAAAAGATCACATATTCTACAACAAGGATTTAGGTAACAACACTCGAACTTTTTTTAAGCGTATTAACAGAACTGAAAAATCCTGAATTTCACTTGCTACAAACCTTTTCTTTTTGCGGAAACACTTGCTACAAACCTAGTGCAAGAGCACATTAAAACATATGCCAACTTCTTATACTAGTACTACCGAATTTCATTACCACGATTTAACCGAATTTGTTGGATAGAAAAACCCAAAAAACAAACAAATATATTCCTTTGTTGCTAATTCTCTCAACTTGAACTAGAATGTTTGACCGCTTTACAATTCCAGCCTCGAGCACCCACCATTTCCTCAGAAAAAGTACTAGATCAGGGGAAATAAATTAACCACACAACACGCACGGCTTTAACGCACAAGACAGGAGGCGGCGGGCACCCACCAACCACGGCGACGGCGGCAGCGGCCACGGAGGAGGGCGGCGGATCAGCGGCGCCGGCGATGGCGTCCGTGGCGGCGGTGGAGGGCGCGGCGGCGGCTCTCCGGTCGGTGCTGTCGCGCGCGCACCAGGCGGCGGCGCGGGCGGGGCGCGCGCCGGAGTCCGTGCGCGTGGTGGCGGTGAGCAAGACGAAGCCCGTGGGCGTCATCCGCGGCGTGTACGACGCCGGCCACCGCTGCTTCGGCGAGAACTACGTCCAGGAGCTCATCGACAAGGCCCCCCAGGTTAACGAAAGATGCTCGGAACTTCTCTTCCCCTTTCTCCTGCGTGAATGAACTGCAGATTGGAACAAGAATGGAAAACAAGTTACTAATGGAATTCGTCCCGGAGTTACAGTACAGTCACCTGTATAATATATGTCATTAACACTGCACTTAGGGGATCATAGTTGCTCATTCTCAGTGTGTGCCTGTGCATCTCAAACGAATCTTGTGCATTTTACACTGCGCAGTGGTAATTGGCTAATGATATGCATTCAAGGAGTTTTCCCCCACTGCCACTTGTAGCTTACACCCAAGTTTGGAAACGCTAGCTGTAAATGCTGATAATTCTGTTGGTAGGGGGGCCACGTCGCATCAGAATGCATATGAATTATGCTATGTGTTATGTGTACATCTCATCTGTAGAGCCGTCTGAATGTCCATGCTCGTTTATTTGCTCCTGCTTCAGATTAATGCTGGAATAGCATAGTGCAATTTTCTTATGTTTGAACAATCCACTATGAACTGTTCTCTTCACGGCACATGGGAAACTTTTTTTTTAAAGCATGGGAAACCTTGTTCATACCAAATATTCCGTGTAAAGGTGACTGGGCGCATATGGAACATCCTGTCTTTGGTTACCTTCTTTTCTACGATTAATCAAGATCCAATTGACCATTTACTTTAGTAACCATCGGCAGTTGACCACTCTTGACTATTTTAGAAATTTGCCAAACAAATTTGTTACTATTTCTATATACTTGCATGGTGTGGGAGTTGCGTACTGGATGTGCTTCGTATTTCATATAACTTAGTTGTCTAAGCAAGTGTTCTTCTTGTTGCAGCTCCCTGAGGATATTGAGTGGCATTTCATTGGGAACCTGCAAAGTAACAAAGC
Source organism: Avena sativa (assembly GCA_916181665.1). Taxonomy (NCBI): domain Eukaryota; kingdom Viridiplantae; phylum Streptophyta; class Magnoliopsida; order Poales; family Poaceae; genus Avena; species Avena sativa. Next base: position 34,210,508 of record OV702285.1, on the reverse strand, counting down.
CAAAGCTCTCCTAGGTTAGTGTACGTATTCTTGTTGGCTATTCTGCTGGAGAGAAGTGCTACCAACTCTCAAATATCGACCACCAGTTTCTTAGGTTTTTCTATTAAGCTAACCTTTTCTTCTCTTCTTAACCTGCAGCTGGTGTACCAAATCTTTACATGGTTGAGAGTGTAGATGATGAGAAGGTATATGATCAATTTAATATTCTTCTTGTGGTTTACTCTGCAATCTTCCTAGTTCCTAGTTTCACGAAATAATAACATTTAAGGCACTTAATCATGAGTAGTTGCATCATTTTGGTTGCCTTCTCATATCGGTATCCTTTGCTTGGTCAAGTCAAAATTACTTCAATAGCCTCATAGAACTTATTATTTCTCAGAGGTTATCCTTTCATGTTGTACAATCAAGAACAACCATGTGTATACTTTTATCATATTTCACAGAACAATATTTTATTGCCTGCCTTAGGAGCTATGCTTTAGGAAAGAAAGCTGCACTGTTACTGCATTTGCCTTGTTGCCAGATCAGATTCTCGATCTTGCATCGGTAACAAGGTTGAAGGTAATATTTGTTCTTTCAGATTGCCAGTCGTCTTGATCGGGTGGTTGCTGATTTGGGGAGGAAACCTCTTAAGGTCTTGGTCCAAGTCAACACAAGTGGAGAAGAATGTGGGTACTCTAGTTCTCTTTTCAATATAGTTGGGAATACTTCAGGCTTGGTATGCGGTTTCTCGGTGTGAGAGCCTGTGGTCCTTAGGTTTGAACATTGTTATTTGTAGCTACTGTTAAGTTTAGCTACTTCTTAAGTGTCCATAAGTGACCAATTTTTCTGCATGACAGAATATGGTTCTTGTCTGAGCATTGAGCATTGCAGAGTGAAGACCTGTATTTCTCACACTGTTGCTATTTTGCAGCCAAATTTGGAGTAGATCCCTCTGGATGTGTAGGATTAGCAAAGCATGTCAAATTAAGCTGCCCAAATCTTGTATTTTCTGGTTTGATGACAATAGGGATGCTTGATTATTCCTCAACTCCGGAGAATTTCAAGGTTATAATCTGAGACACAAACTTAGTTGGACTTCTGCTTCGTAGGGCTAATGTATGCTATTTTGTTGAATGCTTAGGCACTCACTGGTTGTCGGAAGGAGGTTTGCGGCGAGCTTGGAATACCAGAAGAGCAATGCGAGCTGTCAATGGGCATGTCTGCTGATTTTGAGCAAGCGGTAAGGAACATATTACAAGGAAAGAGCTAGGAGATGTGAAAGCTGAATTACTAATGTATAATAACGTATTTGTGTTTGTGCAGATTGAAATGGGCAGCACAAATGTCAGAGTTGGATCAACCATATTTGGTGCAAGAGAGTACCCAAAGAAGAACTAGGATAACTATATATTCAGGTTTTGTTGCGAGACTGTTTTCATAGAATATGTACGACTCCCATTTACAACTGAAATACTGGTGATAAATATGTATCCAAATCCTTAGCATTTTCGCTTTGATGTTTTTCACCAGGCGCCATTAATAAAAATACTGTTTTGTCATGTTGCTTCCCAGGAGACACTTAAGCTCTTCATATACCTAAAGGCCATAATCAATCTTGTAGCAGTTATTGATAACTCAAGGCCGCAATCACAAAGAGAACTATAAGAAAGAAAAGCGATGAACAACAACAGTTCTCTGCTTGGCAAATGGCAATGTTTAATCTTTCATCAACTGTTTATTATCTTGCTCTAGTGAAGCAATTCATCTACCGTTCGTCATTTAAGAAATCATTCTCATTAGTAAATGAATCATCATTTTTGTATGTTCTGTGGATTGTTCAGTGTTAAGTCTCAATCTGTGTCAAAACTCCCGTGCTACACTTGTTTTGCTCTCGTTAGTTCGGTTTCTAACAATTTTTTGTTAGTGAAGCATCCAAAGCTTATGCGATGCACGTCAAGGTGCCAAAAGAAATTTCACAAACTAAGATGCCAGTGATGCCAACATGGGAGAGAAGCTTTTGGGCGTGATTGGTACCCTGGACCGATTTTGCAAGGCCACCTACCACTGTAGGAAACCTGAGCCCAAATTCGCATCCTGACTGGTCAGCCTCTTGCGCTACCAATCACGCCCCTGCTGTGACCAATTCATTACGAAGATTGTAAGTTGCACAGCTCTTCGTTGTTGAGTAAAAGAGCAAATTACCAAGCGAATTGCTTATAATAAACGCTAGATAAAATATGATTAGAATAATTTTGAAAGTATACTAATCATATGAAAAAGCGAATACATATTAAGGCAGATAATCAAACAGATTGTAAGTCGTAGAATTTGAGATGCAATTAGAACAAGGTTGAGAAAGAAAATATACACGACAACAGCAGCAGAGGAACCGTCGGCGTTCGCGTTGGCACCATCGTTAGCCATGTCGTCGAGGAAGAGGGTGCTTGTTAAAAATATAAGCAAATTACCATAATATTTAATCCGAAATAAGTAATAATAAATCATGACTATAAGTGCTGGAATTAATCTAATCATGTATACTAGCAATAGACGAACAAATCATATTCAACCAGAATAAGCAGATCACATCTATTCCAAGAGCTAGTACAAGAAACTGCAACAGAAACTGAACTAGATAGGAACAGATTACGTACGGTGCTGGAGGAGGAATCGGGTTCGCGTTCAGGTTGGGGTTGAGGTTCGCGTTGACACCAGTGTCGTCAGCCATGGCGTCGATGTAGAGGTTGCTGATGTCCGGGAAGAAGTCCTCGTCGGGGAAGGAGTGGTCGGTCGACGTGATGCCGTCAGTAATCGCGCAGACGTGCTCCCCAAAAACCTGATCGCCCCTCACCCGTACAGGTTCACGAGAGGCGGTGGTTCCGGAGGCCTACTGTCCCGTCGTCCGGTGCACGCCGGAAGAGGGGATGGAGAAGGTGTAGCGGCGGCGCAAGGTTCTGGAGGCAGAGAGATGTGTATTTTCTCGTATTAGGGTTTTCGCCTAAGGCCGTTTATATATAGGCGCCGGTCGGGTAAGACGTGGGGCGTAGCCCACGTCCGAGTAGTAACAGCCCACGTTTCCGGAAAGACCGGAAACGACTGATAGAAAAATAACTCACACAATAATTTTCCCGAGCAGCAAAAAGATAAGATCGGCACCGAGGCACAATTCCGCAAACCGCGGCGCGCGCGCGTCGTGACGAGGCGAGGCGAGGCGTGGCGAGGCGGGCGGCGGAGGAGGAGGAGCGCGCGTGTATGCCACTCCTCTTCACTCTCTTTAGGAGGTAGTAAAACACTCCACTATATATATTGGTCCAACTCCCTCTAAACTAGCACAGTGGGACTAAACTTTGGTGCTACCCCTTGCTAGGCATGAATGGGCCAAGAGAATTTCAGAATTTGTATTAGGCTATGGGCCAAGGCCCACACCCAAATTCCAACAATCCCCCACAAATTCTCATAGGCACATATCATCACATCACATCAATCAGTTCCAGAGCATTGTTTATATACCGGTGCGAGGTGGAGACTGTTAAGTTGAACTTCCACTTAGAACTTCATGCTACACTAGATTGCAACTTGAATAGTGGACTATGCCTTGAACTACAAGTTTGGTGCGCACTAGTTTCACATAAGGTCTAGACCGATACAGGGCTGCCGCGAAGCTTCTCCGCGGTTTGAAGCTTATGCGTCATACTCCATGGCCTTTCATGAGTTTATTAGAGAGCACCCAACTCTCACGGACTGCAACGTTTGACAGTCAGACTCATATAGGTGTGTTCTTCAAAAGATGTTCTGCAGGACAACATCTTTGCTTAAACAAGCCACTCAGAACACGTTAAGGTAAATACAAACCTGCCATGCAGAATAGGAGAGTATTGCATCTATACGGAGTGGTAGTATGCTGTAAGGATACTCTCCTCCCAGTTGACCAACAGCTTGTCTCCCAACTCTACTTCACGGGATCTCCGATCACATAGAGCGGGTTACCACTATGAGCAACTCAAAAAGTGGGTCTCAAACCCATCTCCCTCGATGCATTATCTATCACATTACGTGATAGACCCTTTGTGAAGGGATCTGCCAGATTTTTAGATGTTTGGATATAGTCCAATGCAATAACTCCGGAGTTTCTCATTTTCCTGACAGATTTCAATCTCCTCTTCACATGTCTTGATGACTTCATATTGTCCTTAGAACTGTTTATTTTTATGATCACAGTTTGATTATCACAGTTCATAAGGATTGCGGGTATTGGTTTTTCAACCACAGGTAAGTTCATCAAGAGTTCACGAAGCCACTCTGCTTCAACAGTGGCTGTGTCTAATGCTGTGAGTTCTGCTTCCATAGTTGACCTTGGTAAGATGGTCTGCTTGCAAGACTTCCAAGAAACAGCGCCACCACCAAGTGTAAACACATAACTACTCGTGGCCTTAGTCTCATCAGCATCAGAAATCCAATTTGAGTCACTATACCCTTCAAGTACCCTTGGATACCCGGAGTAGTGAATCCCATAGCTCGCAGTGCCTTTCAAATAACGCAAAACCCTTTCAAGGGCCTGCCAATGAACATCTCCAGGATTTGAGACAAATCGACTTAACTTGCTTACAGCAAAGGAGATGTCAGGCCTCGTAGCGCTGGCTAAATACATAAGCGAGCCAATAATCTGAGAATATCTCAGCTGATCTTTAGATGTTTGGATATAATCCAATGCAATAACTCCGGAGTTTCTCATTTTCCTGACAAATTCCAGTCTCCTCTTCACATGTCTTGATGACTTCATATTATCCTTAGAACTATTTACCTTGAAAATCACAGTTTGATTATCGCAGCTCATAAGGATTGCGGGTATTGGTTTTTCAACCACAGGTAAGTTCATCAAGAGTTCACGAAGCCACTCTGCTTCAATAGTGGTTTTGTCTAATGCTGTGAGTTCTGATTCCATAGTTGACCTTGTTAAGATGGTCTGCTTGCAAGACTTTCTAAGAAACAGCGCCACCAGCAAGTGTGAATACATATCCACTCGTGGCCTTTATCTCGTCAGCATCAGATATCCAATGTGAATCAGTATAACCTTCTAGTACCCTCGGATACCATGTATAGTGAATGCCATAGCTCGCAGTGCCTTTTAGATAGCGCATAACTCTCTCAAGAGCATGCCAGTGATCATCTCCAGGATTTGAAACAAATCGACTGAGTTTTCTTACAGCAAAGGCGATGTCAGGCCTCGTGGAACTAGCTAAATACATAAGCGAGCCAATAATTTGAGAGTATCTCAGTTGGTCTCTAGAATTTCCTGGATTCTTTCAAAGGAACACACTAGGATCATACGGTGTAGGAGAAGACTTGAATTCGCTATACCCGAAACAACTCAAGACCTTTTCCACATAGTGTGACTGAAGCAATGTAATCTCACCGTCATCATCTCTCAATAGCTTGATGTTCAGGATGACATCAGCTACTCCCAGATCCTTCATCTCAAAGGAACGAGATAGGAAATCTTTGACCTCCTTAATTGCATTAAAGTTGGTTCCGAAAATTAGTATGTCATCAACATACAAACAAAGGATGACTCCCTCACCCCCACCATGGCGATGGTACACACATTTATCAGCTTCATTTACAACAAAGTCTGTAGCAGTTAAAGTTCTTTCGAACTTCTCATGCCACTGCTTAGGGGATTGTTTTAGGCCATATAAAGACTTCAACAACTTGCACACATTTCCTTCTTGACCATTTACCACAAAGCCATCTGGCTAATCCATGTAAATTTCCTCATCCAACTCTTCATTAAGGAAAGTTGTCTTAACGTCCATTTGATGAACGAGAAGACCATGAGAGGTAGCCAATGAGAGTAATACTCGAATGGTGGTCAATATGGCAACAGGTGAGTAAGTGTCAAAAAAGTCTTCACCTTCTTTTTGAGTATATCCCTTGGCCACAAGTCATGCCTTGTACTTCTCAATAGTACCATCAGGTCTAAGCTTTTTCTTAAACACCCACTTGCATCCTATAGGTTTGCACCCATAAGGGTGATCAATGATCTCCCATGTTTCCATTAGCTAAGATGGAATTCATCTCACTATGGACGGCTTCCTTTCAGTAGTCAGCATCAGGAGATGCATATGCTTCTGAAACGAAAGTGGGAGTGTCATCCACAAGGTACACAATGAAATCATCACCAAAGGACTTTGCAGTCCTTTGTCTCTTGCTCCTTTTAGAAATTTCATTATCCTCCTCCTTAGGACTTTCAGAGTGTTCAATTGGAATGGTAGGTTCAGAAAATGTAGCAAATTCCTGATTAGATGAACTAGGTATCTCCGGATTTGATGAGTTAGGTTTATCCTTCATAGGAAAGATATCCTCAAAGAAAGTCGCATCAGTCGACTCCATGATTGTACCGACATGAATGTCAGGTACTTCAGATTTTACTATCAAGAATCTATAACCAATGCTATGAAAAGCATAGCCTAGAAAAACACAATTAATGGTTTTTGGTCCAAGCTTGCGCTTCTTGGGGATTGGTACATTAACCTTTGTCAAACAACCCCAAGTACGTAAGTAAGAGAGTTTTAACCTTTTCTTCTCCCATTCTTTGAATAGAGTAATTTATTTGTTCTTTGTGGGAACTCGGTTTAGGACATGACACGCAGTCAATAGTGCCTCCGCCCACCATTCCTTGGAGAGACCCGATGTGTCTAACATGGCGTTAACCAAATCTGTTAGAGTACATTTTTTTCTTTCGGCTACTCCATTTGACTGGGGTGAGTAGGGAGGCGTCCTCTCATGAATTATGCCATGTTCCGCACAAAAGAAATCAAACTCGTTGGAAAAATACTCTCCACCACGATCAGACCTAAGCCTCTTAATCTTTCGATCAAGTTGATTTTCTGCCTCAGCTTTATAGATTTTGAAGAAACTTAAAGCCTCATCTTTTGATTCTAGAAGATACACATGACAATATCTCGTACAGTCATTGATCAAAGTCATGAAATATTTCTTTCCATCTTTTGTCAACACACCATTCATCTCACAAAGATCAGAATGTATGAGCTCTAGTGGTGTTAAATTTCTCACTTCTATAGTCATATGTGACTTGCGAGGTTGTTTAGCTTGCACGCATACTTGGCACTTAGATCCCTTAACAGTTGTGAAATCAGGGATTAAATTCATTTTGGCTAGCCGCATCATACAACCAAAGTTAATATGACAAAGACGAGAGTGCTAGACATTTGATTCAAAATTCGTGTAAATATGATTAACAACTTTATTACAAATGTCTGTCAGAGATAAGAGGAACAAGCCTCCGCACTCATAGCCTTTACCAACAAAGGTTCCATACTTAGAAATTACAAATTTATTGGACTCAAATACAATCTTGTAGCCATCTCGACAAAGAAGAGATCCGCTAACAAGATTTTTATTTATTGAGGGAACATGATGCACGTTCTTCAGGCGCACGGTCTTTCCCGAAGTGAATTTCATATCGACCGTACCAACACCATGAACAGAAGCATGCGAGCTGTTCCCCATCAGCACGATTTGAGTCCCTCTAACCTGATATGAAGAAAACATGGAAATATCAGAACAAACATGTACATTAGCGCCCGTGTCAATCCACCAATTAGGAGAATGCCATAATAAAAGAACAATAGGGGATATACCATACCCAACATATTTCATCTCAACGTCTCCCATGACAACATTAGCAGTCTTGCCGCCCTTCCCATGCTGGCGCTTGTCAAAGCGATTGGGACAAGCAGGAGCAAAATGATCAGGATCACCGCACACATGATAAGCACCTTTCTTCTTATCAGTCTTCTTCTTAAAGCTGGTAGACTGTGAGGCCTTATTCTTTCCATCTAACTTTCCTTTGTCGTCAAACTTGCCTTTGTTCTTAAACTTGTGAGGCTGGAAGTTCCTTTTCTGTACCAGATTGGCATTAGAACCTCCCTCGGTACCTCGAGAACGTGTGTCTTTTGCTCTCGCCTTCTCTTTCACATCAAGAGTCCCAATGAGATCCGTCATGGAGAACTCTTGTCTCTTGTGCTTCAGAGAAGTAGCAAAATTCCTCCATGACTGGGGAATTTTGGCAATAATGCCTCCGGCAACAAACTTGTCCGGTAATACACAAGTGAAGTGCTCAAGCTCCCTGGAAAGTGACTGTATCTCATGAGCCTGCTCCACAATGGGGCGGTCATCAACCATCTTATAGTCATAGAATTGTTCCATGACATACAATTCACTGCTAGCATCAGAGACTCCAAATTTTCTCTCGAGCGCATCCCACATATCCTTGCCATTGCTAAATGACAGATATGAATCGACAATATTGTCGCCAAGAATGTTGATCAAGGCAGCCTTGAAAGTGGTATTAAGTTTTTGGAACGCCTCTTCCTGAGCGGGATTAAGATCTCCCTCATGTGCGCCATAGATGGCGTTATAGCAGTTGATGGTCTAAAACCAGAGCACTGCTCTCGCACGCCATCGTTTGTAATTGACACCTTCAAACACAGGTGGCTTCATAGAAGCAACAAAGTGATACGTCGGAAATGTATCTATAATTTTTGATGTTCCATGCTTGTTTAGTATCTACTTTGCTTTGCTTTATCTACACTTTGAGGTGTTTTTATATGTTGTCTGGTACTAACCTATTAACAAGATGCCACAGTGCCAGTTGCCTGTTTTTTTCTGTTTTTGGTTCCAGAAAGGCAGAAAATCAATATTCTCGAAATTGGACGGGACAAAAGCCAAAGTCAATATTTTACCGTGGGGAACACGGAGCCAGAAGACGATACGGAGGAGGGCCTTGAGGGGGCCACACCCCCTGGCCGTCGCGGGTGGGCCCACCCCGCGCCTGGGGGGGGGGGGGGTGCAGCCGCCTCGGCACCCCCTCGGCCTTCCTCTTCGCCTATAAGAAGCCCCCGATGCCTAAACCCTAAGTACCCGATCAATATTCCACGGAACCGTCTGTAGCCGCCGCCACCATTGTCCCTAGATTGGGGGGAATCTGAAGCTCTTCCCGGCACCCTGCCAAAGCAGAGATCATCCCGGGGGCCTTTGATGGCTTAGTTGATGTGGAGCCTGTTGGGAACCCCAAGAGCAAGCTGTGAAGCAGCACAACAGCAAGTCTTACCTCAGTAAGAAACCGAGATTATCGAACTAGCAGGAGGGAGGAAACATCACATAGGTGTTGCAAGAAACGCGGAAACCTGCACAACACAAACTCAAGACTTTGCCCCAACTAACAGTGAGGTTGTTAATCTCACCGGTTGTTGTAACAAAGGATTAAACGTATGGTGTGGAAGGTAATGGTTTGCAGCAAGTAAACAGGTAACAGTGGAGGATGTATCAATGGTAAAGATTGGACCGGGGTCCATAGTTCACTAGAGGTGCTCTCCTTAGATAAACAACATGGCATGAAGGGTAAACAAATTATAACAGGGCAATTGACAGGAACTGAGCAAGGCATAACAATGCAATACTAGACAAAAAGATCCTATGAGATTCGATTGGGCAATACAACAATATACATAGATCGCCATCCAACTGCATCTATGACTAGAAGTGCACCTTTGGGTTATCATCCGAACCCCCTCCAGTATTAAGTTGCAAGCAATAGACAACTGCTTTAAGCAAAGTGTGTAAGGTAAACAATACACTTGTTCTATGAACAAGAGACCGTTGTTTTCTCCCTAGTAGCAACATCACATCTACAACCGAAGAGATTTATGTCACTTCCCTTGGAAACTAGAGGCATGAACCCACTATCGAGTACAAATACCGTCTCTTGGAGTCACTAGCAACTACTTGGCCAAGATAGCTACTAACAACGGAGAGCATGCAAGATCACAAACAACACAGACATGATAGTATCAAATAGACAAAACCATTAATCAATCTGACATAGTAATCTCAATATCCATCAGATCCCCGCAAATACAACATGCATGATTACAAATAGATTAGATGTTGATCATGAATGGAGCTCACAAGATCTATACATGAAAGAACAAGGAGGAGATACAACCATCTAGCTACTACATGGACCCGTAGTCCAATGTGGAACTACTCACGCTTCATACCGGAGGCTATGCTTCATATTGATATTATCATGGCTATGGTTGTTAATGGGAAAGCTTCTTTAGATCCAAATAATGTTCCCTTAGCCTCTTTGGTTTCTCAAGAATAACAAGTTGGTGTGAACTTCATTAGGAGTAATAATTTTGGCAACAATACTTATGATAATAATTATAGGCCTTATCCTCCTAATAATGGCAATACCTATGGAAACTTCTACAACAATACTAAAAGTGCCCCCTCTGAACTTGAAGTCATTCTCAGAGACTTTATTAGTAAACAAACCACTTTCAACAAGACCGTGGAGGAAAAGCTTTTGAATGTAGAGAAAAATATTTCCTCTTTGTCTGAAGCATAGTCCTCTTTGATTAATAAAATGACTGCTAAACCTGAAACCATGGAAAGTACCTTTGCTGCTACTCATGTCATACAAGTTACTATTGATGAAAATGTTAGACCGTTTGCCCAACTTCATGCTAAGTGGGAAAGGGAAGCTGAAATTGCTAGAAACAATAGAGTGTGCACTTTCACCACCACCAATATGGATGCCACTAAACCAAAAAAGTCCATGTTCCTCCTCCTACAATGCCTAAGCCCAATGAGTCTACTACTAGTGATGCTAATTTTGATTTTGATTTTGATGGTTGCAATATTTCTGAAGTGATTATGTTCCTACAAAATCTTGCTAGAAGTCCTGATGCTAGTGATATGCATGTAGCTTTCACCAAACACATTACATATGCTCTTGTTAAAATTAAGTCAGAGAAGTTAAAACACAAAGCTTCTATTCCTAGGAAAGTAGAAGATAGTTTGGGACACCATTATTAATATGCAAGTGAATGACTTTGATCTCAAAGCTTCATGTGATCTTGGTTCTAGTGTCTCTATGCTGCCTAGGAAGATTTATGAAATGCTTGATTTGCCACCTTTGGAAGATTGTTATTTGTATGTCCCACTTAATGATAATGCTAAGAAGAAACTCATGGGAAGTATTAACGATGTTCTTATTATGGTTAACAATGCTTATGTCCCTGTTGATTTCTATGTTTTGGATGTTGAATACAATGCTTCTTGTCCTATTACTTTGGGAACACCTTTCTTACTCCCTCCGATCCATATTAATTGTCATTGGATTGGATGTATCTAGCACTAAAACATGTCTAGATACATCTATTTCTGCGACAAGTAATATGAATCGAAGGGAGTAGAACTGTTGGTGCCATCATTGATATAAAAGAAGGCACCATTAAATATCAATTTCCATTCAAGAAAGGTATTGAACACCTCCCTATGAGGAGAGAGACGTTGCTTTTTGCTCCTCCTTTGAAAGCGATGTTAATGCTTCTTCATTTGAAAACACTTGATTCTTGCTTCTTGTGTCTAACTTAAAGGTGTTAAAGAAATGTACTTGTTGTGAGATAACCCATTAGTTTTCTTGAGTCTTGGAAGTTATTACTTCAGTAATGACCTCTCCTTATCCTTTTTGTTTGCTTTTTGTGCCAAGAATGACCTCTAATGAGAGGGAAGTAAGATTTGGGGAGTTGCTTTCCCGAAACAGATTTTTGTGCTCCACCATAAAAATTCGTGAGGAATCTCTGTAAGTCGGATTGAGCTGATATTTTACAAATAAATCCCCCAGTATGTTAGATAACTTTATTTAGTTCGACACGTTTTGATTTGAGTAACAGAAGGTCTTTGAAAAAATTAGTTTCTACCTGCTGGTCTGTTTTGACAGATTTCTGCCATTATTTGCATTTGCTTCTTATTGATTCCTTTTTGGGTTATTTTTAGGAAATTGAACTTTTTGAGGGAGTTGCTATAGTAACTAGTATTTTTAGTGAAAGTTTTGCTGTTATAAAGCTAAACCCAAGGATCTATTATCTTTTGAATGCACTAATGTTTCTAATGAAGATTGTGAGAAGTTTTGTATGAAGGAAAAATTTTAGGTGTACAGAGAGAATGATGTAATGAGATGAAGAATGGACAAAATCTCAAGCTTGGGGATGCCACCTAGTATCACGCCAAGAAATATTCAAGAGGTACAAGCGTCAAAGCTTGGAGATTCCCAAGGCATCCCCTTCTTCATCAATAAAAATCTCAGGTCTTTCTAAACACTTCGTTTTTATTGTTATGCACTGTTGTGTTGTTCTTGGAGCGTCTTAGTTTTCGTTTGGTTTGATTAGTTTGCTTGAATAAATTAGTTTGGATACCCATTATCGCTGTGTTGTTTCAAATAAGTTGATTGGTGTTGGAAAGGAGTAGAAAGTTCTTGCTTGAAATAGTGCAAGAGGAGCTTGCTTTTACTGTGACTTAGACTTTAGCATGTCATGCTAGGTGTTTTTTTAACCCTATGCTTAGTGATTATTGATGTAGTATGACTTGTTCTAAGCAATTGGGATTGCTTAGTGTGCCTTGAAATAATCATGCGTTGTTTTAGCATGCAAAATCATAGTATTGTGGTATTCTCCTTTGATGCTTTGTTTGGGTTGACTTGGCACATGCTCACACCATGTTATGACTATGAACAAGTCACCATAGCCTCTATGATTATTTATTCTTTGACTTGTAATATCACTCTATGCTTTGATTAGTAATGTTTTGTCGCTCTGTATGATTATGACCATTATTGCTCTCTTAGTTGGTTGCTCCCAGTCTTTTGCTAGCCTTCACTTGTATGAGTAAGCTCTACTCATGCTTCCAACTCCCAAGAAACCAAGTTATTCCAAAGTGTCCACTATAAATTTCTATGCATGGTGTAATACACCATTCCAAGTATATTTTTGTTTTCATCTATCTTCCAATTAAACAGTATTTTTATGTGAAAACTTAGTGATTAAAGCTCTCACGAACTTGATGGCACACTTTATATTTTTTTCCCCTAATAAACTTGAACCATTGGGTCATCTATGTTGTATATGCTTGCACTTATACGTTGGAATTAGCAAAACCGTGCTATCACGAGGAACGCTTTCAACATTGCACTTGTACTTTGTACACAGTTGATATCATGCTCTTTTGTCTGTGGATGTCGTTGGTGTGAAATAAAAGGGGAGCTTGTAAGTCCATGGAGTTATGTATGTGTGTTAGAAAAACGCCTAGGCCGCTAGCCTAAGCGATGCCTAATCATGGTGGAAACTTGCAGCATCACCATAGTGACATCTATGAATCATTCTTCTTATAAAAAAAAAGAGAGACATTTTGAAAAGAGGAAAGAGAGAAAAAAAGCACCATATTCCCATGGTAAATAAGAAGATTGATGAGATGCTTATTGTCTGCTTGCCTTGTCATGTTGGTTATGGGATAGCTCATGTACCATGTGCAAGGGGTACCCCGTTGGCGGTTCTCTATGATACACATGTACTTACTAAGACAAGAACTTACAAGTGACTAAAGTTGAGTAGCATGAGGAGCGGCCCTCGTATTCAAGGGACATGAGATTGCCAAATTATACTTTTTCAAGCATATACTCCATAGTTTGTTCACTTTAACCTTAATCACTTCAAGATGCTTATGATAGGGGTAACGAGATCTGAAAGCTAACAAGTACCATAATTTTTGGAAGCTCTTTTTGAGACTTGAAATCTCTGCGTTCCTATATGAAGGGCCTTTCTTCCACCATTATATTGAGTCTCCACCTTCTACCTTTAGGCACCAGTTAAGAGAGCATAGTTGCCATTCTTAGTTCTATGTGCATTATCCTAAAACTTATTGATTGATGCGTATTATTGATATTACTTGTTCTTGTGCTATTTGTATCTAGTCACTCTTATGAACTTTAAAGGTGTCCTATGCATCTATTTGCTACTCTATGAGGGGCAACCTGAATGCCACTATGCCATATTTTCTGTATGTGAAACAAACAAACGTTTTTAATGCATGTTATTCATGGTCTTTGTTTGTAGCCTTTCATGTTGCATGTATAGTTACTTTGTCTTACTGTTAGAACTCCATCTTTCATGCTCATGTTTAGAGTTCTTTGATCCCATCTTTCAATGCTTTCAAATGGTTTGGTCTTGGTTTTGATGGTGCATGTCACCCTAAAAATTATTCTTTTATCACTTACCTACTCGAGGTCGAGCAGGGGTTAAGCTTGGGGATGCTTGATACGTCGGAAACGTATCTATAATTTTTTATGTTCCATGCTTGTTTAGTATCTACTTTGCTTTGCTTTGTCTATACTTTGAGGTGTTTTCATATGTTTTCTCGTACTAACGTATTAACAAGATGCCATAGTGCCAGTTGCCTGTTTTCTTCTGTTTTTGGTTCCAGAAAGGCAGAAAATCAATATTCTCAGAATTGGACGAGACAAAAGTCAAAGTCAATATTTTACCGTGGGGAACACGGAGCCAGAAGACGAGACGGAGGAGGGCCTCGAGGGGGCCACACCCCCTGGCCGCGCGGGTGGGCCCACCCCATGCCTAGGGGGTGCAGCCGCCTCGGGCACCCCCTCGGCCTCCCTCTTCACCTATAAGAATCCCCTGATGTCTAAACCCTAAGTACCCGATCAATATTCCACGAAACCGTCTGTAGCCGCTGCCACCATTGTCCCTATACCGGGGGGGTCTGAAGCTCTTCCGGCACCCTGCCGGAGGGGAGATCATCCCGGAGGCCTTCTTCTTCATCATGCCAGCCTCCGGTATGAAGCGTGAGTAGTTCCAACTTGGACTACGGGTCCATGTAGTAGCTAGATGGTTGTATCTCCTCCTTTGTGCTTTCATGTCTAGATCTTGTGAGCTCCGTTCATGATCAAGATCGCATCTATTTGTAATCATGCATGTTGTGTTTGCGGGGATCCGATGGATATTGAGATTACTATGTCAGATTGATTAATGGTTTTGTCTTATTGATTCTATCATGTCTGTGTTGTTTGTGATCTTGCATGCTTTCTGTTGTTAGTAGCTATCTTGGCCAAGTAGTTGATTTAGTCCGGGATTTTGGGATGGAGTGAGCTCTCTTCTTATTGTTGGGTTGTGAGCGCATGAACGTCCAGAACGTGGGCTGAGTACTGGGCTGGCCAAGTGGATGCCAACGAGGGGGTATTGCTCGATAGTGGGTTCATGCCTCTATTTAATCTAAGGGGAGCGACAGAAATCTCTAAGGTTGTAGATGTGTTGTTGCCACTAGGGAGAAAACAACGGCCCCTTGTTCATGGAACAAGTGGATTGTTTACCTTACACACTTTGCTTAAAGCAGTTGTCTGTTGCTTGCAAAATAATACTGGAGGGGGTTCGGATGATAACCCAAAGGTGGACTTCTAGTCATAGATCTTGTGAGCTCCGTTCATGATCAAGATCTCATCTATTTGTAATCATGCATGTTGTGTTTGCGGGGATCTGATGGATATTGAGATTATTATGTTGGTTTGATTAATGGTTTTGTCTTTATGACTCTATCATGAATAGGTTGTTTGTGATCTTGCATGCTCTCCGTTGTTAGTAGCTATCTTGGCCAAGTAGTTATTAGTGACTCCAAGTGGGGGTATTTATGCTCGATAGTGGGTTCATGCCTCTAGTTTCCAAGGGAAGTGACATAAATCTCTTCGGTTGTAGATGTTCTGTTACTACTAGGGATAAAACAATGGTCTCTTGTTCATGGAACATGTGGACTGTTTACCTTACACACTTTGCTTAAAGCAGTTGTTTATTGCTTGCAACTTAATACTGGAGGGGTTCGGATGATAACCTGAAGGTGGACTTCTAGTCCATTGTTACTGTTTACTTGCTGCAAACCATCATCACCTTCCACACCATATAGTTAATCCTTTGTTACAGGAACCGGTGAGATTGACAACCTCACTGTTCGTTGGGGCAAAGTCTTGAGTTTGTGTTGTGTAGGTCTCCAAGTTGCTAGCAACACCTTTGAGACGTTTCCTTCCTCCCACTGGTTCGATAACCTCGGTTTCTTACTGAGGGAAAACTTGCTGTTGTGCTCATCACACCTTGCTCTTGGGGTTCCCAACGAAGCGCTACCACGTGCCATCACAAATCCACTTGGGGCAAATTGCCTGAAATAAGGTTTATGGATTGTTGAGTAAAAGAGCAAATTACCAAGCGAATTGCCCATAATAAACGCTAGATAAAACATGATTAGAATAATACTAATCATGTGAAAATGCGAATATATTTTAAGGCAGATAACCAAACAGATTGCAAGAAGTAGAATTTGAGATGCAATCAGAACAAGGTTGAGAAAGAAATTATACACGACAACAGCAGCAGAGGAACTGTCGGCCTTCGCGTTGGCACCGTTGTTAGCCATGTCGTCGATGAAGAGGGTGCTGATGTCGGGGAAGAAGTCCTCGTTGGGAAAGACGTCGGCGCAATCGCTATCCGTGATGAAACCAGTAGTTGCGCCAATAGCGCTCCCCAAAAACCTTATCGCCCTTCTCCCGTACATGACTCGAAGTAGAGGCGTCTTAGAGGCCTACTGTCCCGACTCGCGGTACACGCTACAAGACGGGATGGGGAAGACTAGGTAGCGCAGTGCTCTGGAACTGGAGGCGCCAAGGATGTGTGGCAGTGTGTCTGAGAGGAGGCACGACCTCTTTCTTATAGGCACAGAGGGGAAGGCAGACAGGCTACACAAGAGATGAAACGAATGGACGGAAGTTGATTAAAACAGGCGGCAGCCCACCGGACAGCCACCACTCAGTTCATATTCATTTAGCTCGTATTAAAAGTCCACTCGAGCAAAACGTTTCAGCTTATGTACAACTGTTCATATACCTTCATGCGTGGCAAAATAAAGCTTGGTTCGGCGAGATTCCCGCAAACCCGCAACCTGCGGGGCGCGTATCGTGACGAGGCGAGGCGTGGCGAGAAGGAGGAGCACGCGTGTATATGTCTTCTCTTCTCAAGCTCGTACAAGTGGTGGAAGAGCTCTCCTTATAAGCTGGTCCAACTTTCACTCAACTAGCAATGTAAGACTAAGGGCGTGTTCGGCAACTCGCTAGCTTCCAGCTTCCCAGAAATTTGTAGTGGAGCAGCGCCGAACACCCTAACTCCGTGGAGCCAGATTCGAGAAGCTGGCCTAGTTTCCTTCACAAATAGCGGAGCACCTCTTTTGCAATTCCACGGATCGACAAATACTGGAGCAGTGCCAATTTACGAAAGAAATGCCACCGCCAAGTCAAAATGACCGCTTTGGTAGACAACCCGACCCCAACCGCCCCTCGCCTCGACTCACCGGCCCCTCACTCGACGCCGCTCACGCCACCGCTCCGGACTCCCTCTCCACCAGCAACCACATGGCGCCATGGCCCTGTGCCCTACTCCTCCTAGCCTCCCACCACCACGACCTCCTCCACCCCGGACTCCTCCGCCCCCGGCCTCCCACTGCCGTGACCTCCTCCGTCCCCGGCCTCCCACCGTCGTGACCAACTCCTCCCCGACCTCCTCTACCCCTGGACTCCGACCACCGCGACCTCCTCCACCCTAGCCTCCTACCGCCACGTGCTCCTTCGCCCCGACCTCCTACGCCTCGGCCACCCCCGTCCTGACCTCCTACGTGGAGAGATCTCACCGCTGCGACCTCCTCTGTCCCGACCTCCTCCGCCTTCTCCCGCCCCGACCTCCTCTGTCGCGAGATCCCACCGCCACAAGCTCCTCCAGCCCGACCTCCCCCTGACGCAAGCTCCCCTGCCCAGACCAAAATCGTCAAATTTGAGGATTAGAACTTGGGGAAGATGGCCCTGACGAGCGGGGTCCAATCGTCAGAGGCTCAGGGAAAAGAGAGGAGCTGGCCGAACGTTTTGAGCTTCTAAGAGAAGTTTAGAGCTGGATTTCAGAGCCGGATTTGAGGATCTGGAGAATCTGGGCAATTGCCGAACACGCCCTAAACATTTGCCCCAGCTCTTGCCTTACATGAATGGGCCAAATAGGCCTCTAGGATTTCAAGAATTTATTAGCATATAATAAATGGGCTGGACCTGTTTAGACAAAAATTCCAATTCGTTATGAAGATTGTAACCCATTGCGACCAATCATTGAAGAAGCAGGAAGAACAAAAAAAATACGAATTTTATGGAACGTTTATAGGCCGGACATGTTCATTTTTTTGTTAAGATGTTAAAGTAAGAAAATATGCACATATGCTCACATTTGCAATGTCAATATAAACAAGGCTTAGCATTCCATAATGTTTTATTGACATATCTCGGTGGAGGCCAGCTGTACTTATCTACTATCTATATAGGCATAATCTTTGATAAACTTGGGGCAACACCAAATAGATTATCGATGCAGATGCCAGAAGCCACTCTCCGTGCTGTCCAACATCCGCACAAGCCTATCTAGCCTTTGTAATCGTCTAACATAAATCCATTTTTTCAAACGACTCAAGAATCTCAAATCAACAACTCAAGTCACTACTGGAATGGCGCTGTGTGCCGACGGCCAAAGGTAGCATCGGGCCAGGCCAGCCCAGCTTCCGAGCCCTCGGCGGCGCAGCCGTCGGCGTAGCGGCAGGTATGCCGAGGGTGACCGTCGGCGTACCGTAGCCCTCAGCGTACGAGGGTGGCCACGTGGCACTAGACAGGCCAGGACGGGACAGGCCCTAACGACGTCAGCAGTACGCCGAGAGCTGCCGTCGCCTCGACGGATGGGCGTCAGATCACACCGCTTTATGGCAATGGTCCATCTCCTGGCCATTCTGCAGGTGGTTCTCCCGAGCTTCACACTTCTCCTACTCCCTCGCCAGGTGGCTCTTCTGCTGCTTCTACTGGACGCAACCCTCGCCAGAGGTCGTCACTTTTCACTAGAGGAGATCTCGGGTACACCCCGTCTCCTCCAGAGTTATAGGCATGTGTGATGATGTATGAACGATGTATGAACAATGTATGAACGATGTATGAACAATGTATGAACAATGTGTGATATGAGCATGTGTGATATGAACAATGTGTGATATGAGCATGTGTGATATGAGCATGTGTGAACAATGTTTGATATGAGCATGTGTGAAATAAAGGTGAGCATTGTTGTGAGCTGAAACAAAAAAAAACTGGGCTGGCATAGAAGGTACGTGTGACCAAATGGTCACGGCTACGCCGAGGGCAAGGCCGTCGGCGTAGGACCAGCCCACTTTTTTTTGCTAGGGTACGCCGAGGGTGAGGCCGTCGGCGTAGCGTCTGCGCCAGGCCGCCCCGCTGCCTCCACGTGGCGAAAATACGCCGAGGGTGTGGCCGTCGGCATAGAACCTAGGATACGCCGAGGGCGAGGCCGTCGGCGTAGCAGCTGCGCCAGGCCGCCCCGCTGCCTCCACGTGGCGAACGTACGCCGAGGGTGAGGCCGTCGGCGTATCAGACACGTCGTTAGCTGACCGTGTGACGGCGCTGTCGACGTTCGTTGATGGTCCCTACACCGACGGGCACCGTCATGCCGTCGGCATTGATCTACGCCGAAGGTCTTTTTCTATGCCGACGGCCGCGGCTGCTCCGCCGAGGGAGTGCTCCACCGAGGACGGTACACCGAGGACAGCCGTCGGCGTAGCGTACGCCGAGGGTTTTCCTGGCTACACCGACGGCAATAAGCCCTCGGCATACCAGGCATTTCCTGTAGTGAGTATAAAGTGAATTTTAAAACAGAATGCACGATTGAAAATACTCCATACAGTGAAGCTCATCAAATCATGAAGAAAACAACTAGAAATTTGCACAACTACATGCGCACTTAACTTAAGGGCCGGACCTCGAAAATTGGTCCAGTCGTATTCCCAGAACCCCGGTTTCGTCTGGATTTGGGCAACTTTGGTCCGGATTTCTTAGGTCATTCCCAGGATCTCGGAAACGCCGAACGGAGCGAATTCGACGAAAACAAAGCCTGCGAGTGGACCCGCCCAATCAGCCTATATTCGCCCAAAGTTTGCCCAAAGTGCCATATTAGCCCAAAATTCGCCCAAAACCACTTATATCCGTCAAAAGTTCGTCCATATTCACCCAAAATCGGCTATATTCCCATCGTTAGAAAAGAAGTATGTACCTAAAGACTCGTACGTGGACTCCATGCAATCGCCTATGACAGCCCCGAGTAGTCCAACCGGTTTGGGTCCGACCGATTGCTTTTTTAATCGGTTTGGCCCTAATTGATTAGAGTAATCGGCTTCCTTCTAATCGATTGCGTGTTGGCGGCCCGTCAATAGGCCAATTGAGCGCAGACTAGATATTGAAATTCTTAATTTTGTACCATACTTTTCGAATTGATTAAAAATGTATATTATTAAAAAAAATCGCCCAGGGAAGCTACAACAGAGATATAAACTGGGTTGTCTAAACACCATGCGGAACCACCATCGACCACCGTCTGCATCTCAGCCGTTGGCTTGGCTGGAGCTATGCCGAAGGCCACCTTCGGCGCCCCGCCCCCCGGGTCGGCTTAGCTAGCTACCACATGACGTTGGTGAACCTCCCGCTAACGGTCGCTGACGCTCTGACCGTGACCGTCGGTACACCTCCTGTGACCTATGCCGGCGGCTTGCCGTTGGCACACCTCAATAAACCTTTGCCATCAGCATTTCATTTTTTCTTTTTATTCCCATTTATGCTTTGTTTTATACTCATGCGACGGTTGTTAATCTAGTAGTGCCAACAAGGAGTTGATGCGATGGTTGTCGTCAGCATATCCTGTATTTTTCCGACGACCAGTCCGTCGGTGTACCTTTAGCGCCTAGCTGATGCGAGCTTCCCAGTCGCCTCCACGCATCTACCTATGCCGATGCCCTGGCCGTCGGCATAGATCTTGATGGATGCCGATGGCCAGACCTGTGGCACATCTACTCCCCAGCGGTCCTCCGGTTCGTGCCACGCGCCCCCTATGACGATGGCCTAAACCAACAACCAGACTGTTGTCATTGTCCCTAGACGCCGTCAGACGACCGTTCTATCAATATTCGCATTGACAGCCATATCGAACCGTCGGCATATGGCCACTATGCCAACGACCAGCTAGCTACGTCGATGCCTGGTTTGCCGACGACATATGCCGAGGGTGGCCGTCGGCATAGATCTACACCAACGGTTGATGGCCCTTGGCTGTCGGCATATGTATAGCTTCCTATTGTGAAAAACATTGTTCGAGGTAAAAAGGGAAGAAGTCAAAGCTAAGCTTCAATGCAGGCATAATATCATGATCGCCGGTTCCTCATTCGAGTTGTCTACTTTCAAGAACTCCCGTCCAACCGTTAATTTTTTTTCTTTTCCCTAATTTTAAGCAAGTTTTTATCAATATAATGCCAATTAGAGGGCGCAGGAGGTCGCGAGGCAAGGTTGATCCCGTAGTTAGGCAGCGGGCAGGTGGTAACCCTAGGACGCAGGTGTGCTTGGGAGAGGAGAGACCGATGAGGACAGAGTGTGCGGTCGTGGTATTTGTGAGGCCAGTAAAGACGCACATCACTATAGGAAACGCTAACTACGCTGAGGGCTGCAAGCCGTCGGCACAGCCAGACAATGCCGTCGACACAGGCTGTGCCGACGGTAACCGTCGGCGTATCCCCCTCGGTGCAAATCCTGGTCGACACAGGACCATGGCCATCAGCAGAGATACTCACCCTTGGCGTAGCATCCTCCCAGCGGGCCTCGCGTGTCAGCCGACGCCGTCGACGGTAACGGACGCGCGAACAGATACGTCGACGGCCTGGCCGTTGGCACAGCTCCAGCCCAGGCGTCACCCTGGTCCGCCACGTGCCAGGCTACGCCGAGGGCCGAGCCGTCGGCACAGTCTCACCCATGCGTCACCCCTAGTCCGCCACGTGCCAGGATACGCCGACAACAATGCCGTCGGCACAGCCTTGCCATATGGCACACACACTGTGCCGCATCAGGCTGTGCTGACGGCAATGCCGTCGGCATAGCTACTGCCAGTCTTTTTTCTGTTTCCATTTCTAATTCAATTTTAGCATCCAAAATATCAGCAAAATAATTTCAAACAAAGTATCAAACCAATAACCATGACATTGCAATATCCATCGTCATCCAAAAAACAACATGATCATCCACAAAACATATTCGTTATCCATACAAATTCATCACAAGTGCATACACATAGAAGATATGACAAGTGCATACACATAGAAGATATGACAAGTGCATACACAAGCTTTAACTCTACCTCTAACCATGTTCTGAAGGGAATATGCCCTGAGAGGCAATAATAAAGTGTTTATTATGTGTATTCCAAGTATATGATAGATGTTTATTTTGCATGCTATAATTGTATTAATACGAAAATATTAATACACGTGTGTTTAATAAATAAACAGAAAGTTCCTAGTTATGCCTCTCTCATAAACTAGTTCGTTGATTAACAAGATGATCACAGTTTCCTGATCATAGACATTGGATGTTGTTAATAACGAGATCACAACATTAGTGTAATGATGTGATGAATATTCATCCAAAGTATAGCATTACGATCAAAGTCATTGAGTTTATATTGCTATAAACAACTTACGTAGTGATCCTAATCCTTAGACCATGAGATCATGCTAATCACTAACACCGGAAGAGTTTCTTGTTGACATCAAACGTCACTTAACTGGGTGATTATAAAGATGGCTTCAAAGCTACCAAAGTGTTATGTTGAGAATCATGGATCAAGAGTGGAATTTGTTCATCCCGATGACGGATAGATATACCCTGGGCCCTCTCGGTGATATCACATTGGTTAGCTTGCAAGCAAGTGATTTAATCACTAGAATGTTATATCACGGGAACGAGAAAAGAGTGCATGTCAGTAACGAGATCAAACTAGTTATGGAGATACCGATGATCGAATCTCGGATATGTAATATATAGTGAAATAAAGGGATTAAGATACAAGCGTAAAAGGTTCCGACGATCACAGGAAAGTCATCGTTGAATGTGTGGGAGTCAGTATGGATCTCCAGGTCCCGCTACTGATTATTGATCGGAGAAGGGTCTCGATCATGTCTGCACTATTCGGGAACCGTAGGGTGACACACTTAAGGGACACTGACATCCAGTTGGAGCAAATTTTTCATGCCGGAAAGAATAACAAGCGCAGGAATTTATTTCACTAGATACCGAAACAGGTTTTCGGGTGAAATTGCAGAAAGTGGTTTTGCATGTGAAATATAATTCTAGCAAGGGGTTATATGTGAATGTTTGTCATTAAAGTAATTGAAAAAATTCTGAATAAATAAAAGAGTTTTATTTAATGAGAGTTTGCATTAAATTTGGTGGAAAATTAATAGCAAGTTTGAGTGGGATTTTGAGTGGAGGGATTTGAAGAGGATTTTGTGAGTGGAGTGTCCACCCACATGAATGAGGGGAGGGCAAGGGGCAGCCCCCATGCGCCGGACACCCCCTTGGGGTCCCCCTCTCCTATAAAAGGCACCCCTCTCCTCACTTCTCACTCACACCTCCTCGTGAAGGATCTCTCTCCCCCTCTAGAATTTATTCTCCATGGTCTCGGACTAGTGAGATACATGTTCCCAGTGGCTATTCGGCAAGAAAGGGTTGTGCTTCCGCTGCATCGCTGGAGCGAGGAGGCGGTGGTTGCTCGGTGTCTTGTACGTGTGTGCAATCACGGATGCACTGCTGCTTTGCGGCGCTAGGACTTCCTCTCGATCTTGAGATCGGCAAGAGATCGTCTACATCAACCACGAGTTCAACTCGTTAAGCTTTGTCGGTCTTCGAGGGTATGTTCTCTACGGATATACATCCGCCCGTTGTTTGTATCTAGTAGATAGATCTTGGTACTTAGTTCCCACCGTAGGAAATTTTTTGTTTTCTATGTTGCGAACCCAACAGTGGTATTAGAGCCGGATCTATGCGTAGATGCTTTACACGGGTAGTACACATATGAGTATGTGGGCGATGATAATCATGTTGTTGCTTCTTAGTTGTAATTTTGGATATTGGTGGCATAGTGGGATGAAGCGGCCCGGACAAACTTTACATGTCCTCGCACATGAGACCTATTCCACGCTTAACATGCAACTAGTTTGCATAAGTGGCTAGCGGGTGTCTGTCTCTCCTACTATAGTCAATATATATTTTGCAACGAGTTGTCAACAATTTGGTTATCGTCGTTGTGGTTCATGTTCGTAGGTAAGAACGGTTCTATCTTTGAAATCCCTAAGCCACGTAAAACTTCCAATGGATAAATTAGAGGCGTCTAGTTTAGATTGTTGCTGGGCTAGTGTTATGATATGGTGATGTTGTAAGTAGAAATATAAGATGATACTATTACAACACACATAGCGTGTAAGTTCTATAGACCTTGGACGTACACATAAAGTTATGATAGTGATCATACCACGGTGCACATGATAGAGATCATATGCGGGAACCATATCATTTGACTAATAAACATGTGATGTTTGATAGCATCTTATATTGCTTGTTTAGCGCTTTATTAGCATAATAATATGACTCCTCATTTAAATATCAAGATAAGAATGTGTTCTTCCCTTAGTATGCACCGATTATGTTTTCGTCGCTCCAAGACATCACGTGATGATCGGGTGTTCTTGGATCCACGACCATATATCGGGTGTAAGACAGTTACACACGCGAATACTAAGGTTCTAACTTGGCGAGCCTAGCATGTACAGACATGGCCTCGGAACACAGACCAAAAGGTCAAGCATGAGTCATATAGTAGATATGATGCCCATTTGATGCTCGCATTTGAATCTACACCGACTCACGTGATGATCAGACTTGGTGTAGTGGATTTGGTTCATGTAATCACCAAAAAAGCACGAGGGATGTCGTTTTTGAGTGGGAGTTCATTCGTAATGTGGATTAGTTGAACTCAATCTATCATAAAATTAGTCTAAACTTTACAAATTCTGTTGTAGATGGCACCACCTGCTTTTAATTTCAATGTGTTCATGGAGAAATAGAAACTTGCAAAGAACGGTAGCAACTTTACCGAATGGGCCATGAATTTGAGGATTCTCCTCTCTGCTGCACAAAAGCAATATGTGCTAGAAGCCCCACTAGGCCCCCACCTTTTGATGATGCCCCTGACGAGGATAAGAATGTTTATCAGACTTGTTAGGAGGACCACAACTTACTTCATTGCGGCATATTGTATGGGCTAGAGTCGGAACTTCGAAAGCGTTTCGAAAACGGCAATGCATTTGATACAATGGGTGAGTTGAAAATGATTTTCGACACACATGCTGCTGTAGACAGCTACAATGCTTCAGAAAAGTTCTTTAGATGCAAGAGCACAGATCCGTTAGTGAGCATGTACTCAAGATGTCCGGTTACGCCGATAAGCTTGTATCCTTGGGAATATCGATTCCCATTGACTTAGGCATCCATCGTGTTTTGCAGTCTCTGCCACCTAGCTATAAGATCTTCGTGATGACCTATAATATGCAAGGCATGGAGAATTCTCTCCCCGAGCTTCTGTCAATGCTTAAAACTTCAGAAGTGGAGATCAAAAAGGAACATCAAGTGTTGATGATCAATAAGAACACTGGTTTCAAGAAAGACAAGAAGGGAAAACTGAAGGGAAGTAAGGGAGGCAAGCCGGTTGCCATGCCTGAAAAGAAACCCCGAGTTGGACCTAAGTCTGATACCGAGTGCTACTATTGTAAGGGGACTGGCCACTGGAAGCGCAACTGCCCCAAGTATTTGGCAGATAAGAAGGTCGGCAAGGAAAACAAAGGTATATATGATATACATGTTATTGATGTGTACTTGACTAGTGCTCGCAGTAGCACCTGTGTATTTGATACCGGTTCAGTTGCTAATATTTGTAACTCGAATCAGGGGCTGCGGAACAAGCGATCGCTAGCAACGGGTGAGGTTAAGATGCGTGTCGGCAATGGATCAAGCGTTGATGTGATCGCCGTCGGAACGCCGCCTCTCCATTTGCCGTCGGGATTAGTAATAAACTTGATGAATTGTTATCTGGTGCCAGCACTAAGCATGAACATTGTATCTGGATCGTGTTTGATGCGAAGTGGTTATTCATTTAAATCCGAGAACAATGGTTGTTCTATTTATATGAATGAAATCTTTTATGGTCATGCACCGATGATGAATGGTTTATTTCTTTTGGATCTCGATAATAATGTTACACATATTCATAATATTGATGCTAAAAGAATTAAACTAAATGATGATATATCTGCATATATGTGGCACTGTCGTCTAGGTCATATTGGCATTAAACGCATGAAGAATCTCCATTCAGATGGACTTTTGGAATCACTTGATTTTGAATCAGTTGATACATGTGAGCCATGCCTTATGGGCAAGATGACTAGAACGCCGTTTTCCGGTTCAATGGAACGGGCGACAGATTTATTGGAAATCATACATTCTGATGTATGTGGTCCAATGAGTGTGTCGGCGCGAGGTGGATATCGTTATTTTGTTACTTTCACGGATGATTTGAGTAGATACGGTTATATCTACTTGATGAAACACAAGTCTGAAACATTTGAAAAGTTCAAGGAATTTCAGAATGAAGTGGAAAATCATCGTAATAGAAAGATCAAATTTCTACGGTCCGACCATGGAGGTGAGTATCTAAGTTACGAGTTTAGCACTCACATGAAAGAGTGTGGAATTGTTTCACAACTCACACCTGCCGCAACACCATAGCGAAATGGTGTGTCGGAACATCGTAATTATACTTTATTGGATATGGTTCGATCTATGATGTCTCTGACAGACTTGCCATTGTCATTTTGGGGTTATGCACTAGAAACTGCTGCATTCACTTTAAATTGGGCACCATCTAAATCCGTTGAAAAGACATCGTATGAATTATGGTCTGGAAACAAACCTAAGCTGTCATTTCTTAAAGTTTGGAGATGCGATGTTTATGTGAAGAAACTCCAACCGAATAAACTCGAACCCAAAGTGGAAAAATGTGTCTTCATAGGATACCCTAAGGAAACAATTAGGTATTCCTTGTATCACAGATCCAAGGGAAAGGTTTTTGTTGCCAAGAATGGATCCTTTCTAGAGAAATAGTTTCTCGCGAAAGGTGTGAGTAGTCGGAAGGTAGAACTCGAAGAGGTTATTGAACCTTTTCTTCAAAGTATGGCGAGTAGCGCAGCGCCGGAAGTTGTTCCAGAGTTGGCTTCACCAGTTGAAGAAGGAACAAATGATAATGATCATGAAACTCCGAAAGAGAGTACTACCGAACCTCGCAGGTCTAGCAGGACGCGTGCAGCTCCTGAGCTGTACGGAAATCCTGTCATGAATTTCATGGTTGATGAAAATGATGACCCTGCGACGTATGAAGAAGCGATGATGAGCCCGGATTCCAACAAATGGTTAGAAGCCATGAAATCCGAGATGGAATCCATGTATGAAAAACAAGTTTGGAACTTGGTGGACTTACCTCACGATCGAAAGGCCGTGGAGAACAAATGGATTTTCAAAAGTAAAACTAATGCTGATGGTAATGTAACCATCTATAAAGCTCGACTTGTCGCATAGGGGTTTCGACAAATTCAAGGAGTTGACTACGATGAGACATTCTCTCCCATAGTGATGCTAAAATTAGTTAGGATTATGTTAGCAATTGCTGCATATTTCGATTATGAGATTGTGGCATCCCGCAAAACCACTACTAGAAAATCGCATTATTTTTGTGCATTGCATCGCCATCATCTTGCATTGTTTGTCTGAACTATTTCGAAAAAACCTAGTTTTGCTTTGTACAAATGCCCCTCTTTATTTCAAAGGCAAAACCCCGATCGTATCGGATATTTTATTTCCCTTAAAAACTATTTGCAAAGTGGCCTTGTTTTAAAATAAACAAAACCAAACAAACACATAATTATAAAACCTAAACTCTAAATCCTATATCTACCTAGTCCTAATCTACCCACCACTCACAGCTCGCCACCTCACCCTCTCCCCCAATTCCTACCCACCCCGCCACCTCATCAATCCTAGACTTCCCCCCCTCTCTCTCTTTCTCACCCAGCCCCCTCCTACCCCTCTCCCTTACAGGCTGGCCCCACCCCGCAGTCCTTCCTCTCTTTCCCCTGGTCAACTCTCTCTTCCCCCTAGCCCTCGCGTCAGCCACACCCCCCACCCTCTTGGACCCGGTCCACCCCACCTGCCGCTGTCCCCTGGGCCCCACCGCGCCCCACCTCTCCCCTGGGTCCCACCCCCCACCACACGCGCCTCCCCCGCGGCTCTCTCCCCCACCTTCTCCCTTCCTCCTCTCGCCAGACCCCCCCTTTCCCGCGACCGACGCGGCCCCTCCGTTCCCCCCGCCTCCGCGTTTCCTCGCCGGAGTCCCCTCTGCGGCCGCCGTCCGCCGCCCGCGGCCGCTCCCCCCCTCTCCCCTCCTCCAGCGCCCGCCACCGCTCGCCTCCCCTCCTCCCCGGCTCCTCCTCCGGCGCCGCCCGAGACCCGGCCCCGCTAGAACCCCGTCTCCGGCGCCTGCCTCCCACCTCGCCCGTCGCTCCGCTCCCTCCTCTCTCCCCGTCGCTCGTCTCCCACCCCGCCGGCCTTCCTCCTCGCGCCGCCTCGCCAGCGAGCTCCTCCGCCCGAGCCCCGCAGCGCCCCGTCGCCCTCCTCTCCGGCCGCCTCCGGCTCCTCCGCCCTGCAAGCCGAGCGCCGCCCCCCGCAGCTCCCCGCCGGCCGCGGCCTCTCCTCCCCGTCGGCCTCCTAGCTGGGCCGAGCGCGGCCACCGCACCGTCGCCGCCAACTCCCCCGTGGCCTCCTCCACCCGACCGCGTCGCCGCCATCTCCGGCCGCCAACCGCCGTGCGTCGCCGGCCTCGCCTCGCCTCACCGGCCCCGCACCTCCGTCGCCGTCGCCAGGAACCCCGACGCCCCGCCTCTGTCCGCCTCCTCGGCGCAGCAGCGCGCCCGCGGCCGCTTCTCCTCCCCTGGCCGCCGACGACCTCCGGCAGCAGTCCCCGCGGCCGCGCGCCGCCAAGGTGGCCCCACCGGCGTCGAGTCTGCCTCGGACGCCTCGCGTGTGTGTGCTCCTGTGTTGCTGATGGGAGATGTTAGGGGCAGACCAAGTACAAGATGATCTGAGGCTGAAATGAAGACGATGATTCCAATTGTGGGAAGCTAGCGCGGCCATTTTTGATGCTATGTGAAAAACCGCAACCTCGACGACAAGATCTCCATCGCGGACAATCGAAACAAGATCGGCCACATGGTACCCCGCCAAGATCTTCTTTGAACCCGAGAACTCCGCCGCGGTACCCGGGGATCTCCTACGTGGAACCTCGGGCCACATAAGACCATCGGCGCCACACCCGGATCCGAAGACCGAACCCGATAACCGCCAAGGCCGCCGACACGGATACGACAAGTACTCCCTCGAGGACGCCGAGTACTTCACCCCGGAACCGAAGACCACCGGTGCGACAAGTTCTCCTTCCCGGACGCCGAGCTCGCCGAGAACCCGGATGCGACAAGATCTAACCATTGATCGAGAATGTTTCTGCCGAGACCGGTCCCGTCGAACCCTGAACCCTGTAGAACCCCGAACCCCGGAACCAAGATCGTCGAACCCTAATGTGTGAACCTTTTCCCGAGCCCCTATTTTATAAATGCTATATCTAAACTTGTTGCATATTAAATTGTCATATCTGCATGCATATCATGTGGTTGGGGGCCTTATGCGGATTCACCTTATAATTAAATATGGGGCCCATATGCGGGCAAATCTAGTCTCATATTGGCCTCATTTAAATTGGTATAGCGAACCGGTGCTATATTTTGCCTTGTTCAAACAACATTTAATTTGCGGGGGTTCTAAATAACTTGAACCGTTTAATTAAATGTCGGGACCCCGGTTCCGCTTAATATGGCCTAATTGCATCGCACCTTTGCCATGCCATGCATCATATCATAAGCATGCCGATCTTGTGCTGTAGTATTAAATATTGCATCCGGTGTTTATTCTAGTGTTTTGCTTCTTCGCGGATAAGGCCGTTGAGTTGATGTGAGCTCCGCCCCGATCTTCGGATGAACCTTCGGCAATGTTTTCAGGCGAGCATCTCCCCCTTTCTACCTATCTTACTTTTATAGTATTTATTCCCTCCTGTTGATCTATTGCTATCTGTGTTGCGATGCTCTAGTTTTCGTACCCGTGATATCCCTTGCAGCCTTATATTGCCTTGGACACCTCCTATTACCTGTTGTTTGGTAGATAGTTGGACTTGCGCGCCGTAGTCGCTTGCTCAAGTGTTGTTGCGTGTCGTCAAGTGCCACAGTTGTTGGTGTATTGCCGCATGTTTGATGTTGGAGATGATCATGGCTTTAATTATTGTTCACTCTAATTACTGTTTAACAACTAAAATTGAAGTAGGTAAGCAGAGGCACAGGTGGGCAATAGATGTTATTTGGTTGTTAACCGTCCACTTGTGTCCCGTAGGACCCTGAGTTCTTGACACCTGTTCCGAGATCGAGCGCGCTAACCACATGTGGGGAGATATGGGCCCCCCATCGATTTATTACCTGATTTCAAAGTACTGTACTGGGGGCCAGATGTAGTTTGGGGCTTTATTTACTATCCTGTACCTATGCCATGCTTTACTGCTTTATTTACGATTGTGTGAGGAGCACGCTGTACTGTTTTGGAAGCGGAGTGTTTTTGCGGTATCGACAGTCCCAGTTTTGGGATTTGCTGTCGTTTACAGCCACTGTCGCAAACCCTGAGTCCGTCTCGGAGACCGGCCGACTTCGTTGTGGGTGTACTTAGTGGGGTGGCCCCCCGTGCTTGCTTTGGGTCTGGGAAATGTCATGACTTAGGCCCCGCCGACATACCGATGGGTGTATGTTAATTGATCTGGCAAAAAGGGTCGAAGTGCGTGTGGATACTTTGGTGCACCCCTGCAGGGTTAAATCTTTTCGAGAAGCCGTGTCCGCGGTTATGGACGACTTGGAGCACAGTGCTTGATCATAGACAACCATAACTAAAGTTTACTGTTATAAATTGACTTGTATCTGATATGATTAGTAATCAGCTTCACTGCAACGGAATGGCTAAATAAAAGTACCAACAACTGCTGGGTTTTGGGGATATCTCATGCTAATTGTACTTGACTAGTAAGTGTTTCAACTACAACGGAATGGTTAACTAAAATTGCCCACTGCTTATTATATCAGGACGTCTATCTATATTTGACTAGTAATTGCTGCAACGATAACCGAATGAATAAAACTGCCAACTGTGTGAGTTCCTCGGTGGACTTCCTCGATTGGTCTCGAGGGGGAAATACCAGGATGGGATTGTTTGGTGTAAGCTTCAGGTTGGATCCGAATAGCTCTTCCTTACCCCTCTCTGTTAGCCGCCTGTTGCATCGAGTCTCTATAGGTTGTTTAGTGCATGCTGCCGCTGCCGCTTCAGTCCACCATACCTATGTAGGCGAGGACCGCCGAATTCTAGTCTCGCCGTGTACTGGCCTCAGTACTGACGCTCCTTCTTTTTCCTTTGCCCTTTGTCGGCACCCCTTTTGTTTAAGCAGGTTTTGAGATCGACGTCGTTAGCAGGGTTACCCTTCCGGCTTGGCCTGGGCAGGGTTATGGACGCCATTGGTTATTCTTCAGGGCTCTTAGCCCCATTTGCACCTTGTCCGTAGTCGGACGCTCTATCATTTTCGAGGTGATTTGGATCTTTGTATATAATATCTGTATTCTTGACTCTTTGAGTCGCTGTTATATATATCTGTTCTGTGGGTCCCATCGAGGATTGTTGTGTAATGTTATTACTTCGTTTTCCACCTGCACGAAAGTGCCTTGTGGGCACCTTTGAATCGTTTCTATGCGGGTTTGGCGGGTTTCGCTAAAACTTGCATAGGGTCGATTCTGAGGGTGTTACAGAGTGGTATCAGAGCTCAGCAGTTGCGATACCCCACAAGTCCAGCCTGTAGGATAACCTAGCTAACGGCCGAAGTAGAGTGTCAAAACTATTTTCGCAAAATCGGTTGGATAGTTCTGATTAGGTCTGATTTTACTCCTTACCCCTCTGCTGCTCTCCTCTCACCTTTGCGTGTTTTGAATCCGCTCTCTTCTCTCCCTTCGAGTCCAGGATTTCTCGTGGTTGGGTTCCGTCGTACCTTCAGGGTTTCGCTTCCTCCTTTGGTAACGGTGTTGCTACATCTGGTTTTCATGATATCCGAGGATCTCCTCCGTTTGGTGGACTTCTCTTTGTTCCTTCTTGTGCCTTCCGGTGTTTTCCGACGCGACGACATCATCTACGCCAGACCCGATGCAGAGTCTGCATCACTCATTTGTTTTCCGAACCTCGATTGTCGAGATCTTCAGTCTGATTCCGAGAATGGTTGCACCCTTTTTCCACTGATTGTGCAGAGTAATAGTTTGGGTGCGTGATGGATTGGTCCCCATGCCGACTACTCACTCTATTCGCTTGTGTACATTGAAGTGGATGAGAATGCATCGGTTCTCTCTTCTATCGAAGTTAGAGGTGGCCTTAACTTTGATACCTCTACCTTCGTCCTTTGTTCCCGGAGTGTTCTATTGACGATCACG
This sequence comes from Avena sativa, assembly GCA_916181665.1. NCBI lineage: Eukaryota > Viridiplantae > Streptophyta > Magnoliopsida > Poales > Poaceae > Avena > Avena sativa. Next base: position 34,177,988 of record OV702285.1, on the reverse strand, counting down.
GACAACGACCGCTTGTTAGTGGTGTCGCGAGGATCTACACGAAGCGAGAAGACGCAGATCGCCGACCTTCCTTCCGGTACCATGAGGCGGATCTCGAGGGCGAGATCCATTGTTAGTGGTGTCGAATTGTGGCATCCCGCAAAACCACTACTAGAAAATCGCGTTGTTTTTGTGCATTGCATCGCCATCATCTTGCATTGTTTGTCTGAACTATTTCGAAAAAACCTAGTTTTGCTTTGTACAAATGCCCCTCTTTATTTCAAAGGCAAAACCCCGATCGTATCGGATATTTTATTTCCCTAAAAACTATTTGCAAAGTGGCCTTGTTTTAAAATAAACAAAACCAAACAAACACATAATTATAAAACCTAAACTCTAAATCCTATATCTACCTAGTCCTAATCTACCCACCACTCACAGCTCGCCACCTCACCCTCTCCCCCAATTCCTACCCACCCCGCCACCTCATCAATCCTAGACTTTTTCCCCCCTCACTCTCTTTCTCACCCAGCCCCCTCCTACCCCTCTCCCTTACAGGATGGCCCCACCCCGCAGTCCTTCCTCTCTTTCCCCTGGTCAACTCTCTCTTCCCCCTGGCCCTCGCGTCAGCCACACCTCCACCCTCTTGGACCCGGTCCACCCCACCTGCCGCTGTCCCCTGGGCCCCACCGCGCCCCACCTCTCCCCTGGGTCCCACCCCCACCACACGCGCCTCCCACGCGGCTCTCTCTCCCCCACCTTCTCCCTTCCTCCTCTCGCCAGACCCCCCCTTTCCCGCGACCGATGCGGCCCCTCCGTTCCCCCCGCCTCCGCGTTTCCTCGCCGGAGTCCCCTCTGCGGCCGCCGTCCGCCGCCCGCGGCCGCTCCCCCCTCGACCTCTCCCCTCCTCTAGCGCCCTCCACCGCTCGCCTCCCCTCCTCCCTGGCTCCTCCTCCGGCGCTGCCCGAGACCCGGCCCCGCCAGAACCCCGTCTCCGGCGCCTGCCTCCCACCTCGCCCGTCGCTCCGCTCCCTCCTCTCTCCCCGTCGCTCGTCTCCCACCCCGCCGGCCTTCCTCCTCGCGCCGCCTCGCCAGCGAGCTCCTCCGCCCGAGCCCCGCAGCGCCCCGTCGCCCTCCTCTCCGGCCGCCTCTGGCTCCTCCGCCCTGCAAGCCGAGCGCCGCCCCCCGCAGCTCCCCGCCGGCCGCGGCCTCTCCTTCCCGTCGGCCTCCTAGCTGGGCCGAGCGCGGCCACCGCACCGTCGCTGCCAACTCCCCCGTGGCCTCCTCCACCCGATCGCGCCGTCGCCATCTCCGGCCGCCAACCGCCGTGCGTCGCCGGCCTCGCCTCGCCTCGCCTCCGGCCTCCCTCCCCCGCCTCGCCGGCCCCGCACCTCCGTCGCCGTCGCTAGGAACCCCGACGCCCCGCCTCTGTCCGCCTCCTCGGCGCAGCAGCGCGCCCGCGGCCGCTTCTCCTCCCCTCGCCACCGACGACCTCCGGCAGCAGTCCCCGCGGCCGCGCGCCGCCAAGGTGGCCCCACCGGCGTCGAGTCTGCCTCGGACGCCTCGCGTGTGTGTGCTCCTGTGTTGCTGATGGGAGATGTTAGGGGCAGACCAAGTACAAGATGATCTGAGGCTAAAATGAAGACGATGATTCCAATTGTGGGAAGCTAGCGCGGCCATTTTTGATGCTATGTGAAAAACCGCAACCTCGACGACAAGATCTCCATCGCGGACAATCGAAACAAGATCGGCCACATGGTACCCCGCCAAGATCTTCTTTGAACCCGAGAACTCCGCCGCGGTACCCGGGGATCTCCTACGTGGAACCTCGGGCCACATAAGACCATCGGCGCCACACCCGGATCCGAAGACCGAACCCGATAACCGCCAAGGCCGCCGACACGGATACGACAAGTACTCCCTCGAGGACGCCGAGTACTTCACCCCGGAACCGAAGACCACCGGTGCGACAAGTTCTCCTTCCCGGACGCCGAGCTCGCTGAGAACCCGGATGCGACAAGATCTAACCATTGATCGAGAATGTTTCTGCCGAGACCGGTCCCGTCGAACCCTGAACCCTGTCGAACCCCGAACCCCGGAACCAAGATCGTCGAACCCTAATGTGTGAACCTTTTCCCGAGCCCCTATTTTATAAATGCTATATCTAAACTTGTTGCATATTAAATTGTCATATCTGCATGCATATCATGTGGTTGGGGGCCTTATGCCGATTCACCTTATAATTAAATATGGGGCCCATATGCGGGCAAATCTAGTCTCATATTGGCCTCATTTAAATTGGTATAGCGAACCGGTGCTATATTTTGCCTTGTTCAAACAACATTTAATTTGCGGGGGTTCTAAATAACTTGAACCGTTTAATTAAATGTCGGGACCCCGGTTCCGCTTAATATGGCCTAATTGCATCGCACCTTTGCCATGCCATGCATCATATCATAAGCATGCCGATCTTGTGCCGTAGTATTAAATATTGCATCCGGTGTTTATTCTAGTGTTTTGCTTCTTCGCGGATAAGGCCGCTGAGTTGATGTGAGCTCCGCCCCGATCTTCGGATGAACCTTCGGCAATGTTTTCAGGCGAGCATCTCCCCCTTTCTACCTATCTTACTTTTATAGTATTTATTCCCTCCTGTTGATCTATTGCTATCTGTGTTGCGATGCTCTAGTTTTCGTACCCGTGATATCCCTTGCAGCCTTATATTGCCTTGGACACCTCCTATTACCTGTTGTTTGGTAGATAGTTGGACTTGCGCGCCGTAGTCGCTTGCTCAAGTGTTGTTGCGTGTCGTCAAGTGCCACAGTTGTTGGTGTATTGCCGCATGTTTGATGTTGGAGATGATCATGGCTTTAATTATTGTTCACTCTAATTACTGTTTAACAACTAAAATTGAAGTAGGTAAGCAGAGGCACAGGTGGGCAATAGATGTTATTTGGTTGTTAACCGTCCACTTGTGTCCCGTAGGACCCCGAGTTCTTGACACCTGTTCCGAGATCGAGCGCGCTAACCACATGTGGGGAGATATGGGCCCCCCATCGATTTATTACCTGATTTCAAAGTACTGTACTGGGGGCCACATGTAGTTTGGGGCTTTATTTACTATCCTGTACCTATGCCATGCTTTACTGCTTTATTTACGATTGTGTGAGGAGCACGCTGTACTGTTTTGGAAGCGGAGTGTTTTTGCGGTATCGACAGTCCCAGTTTTGGGATTTGCTGTCGTTTACAGCCACTGTCGCAAACCCTGAGTCCGTCTCGGAGACCGGCCGACTTCGTTGTGGGTGTACTTAGTGGGGTGGCCCCCCGTGCTTGCTTTGGGTCTGGGAAATGTCATGACTTAGGCCCCACCGACATACCGATGGGTGTATGTTAATTGATCTGGCAAAAAGGGTCGAAGTGCGTGTGGATACTTTGGTGCACCCCTGCAGGGTTAAATCTTTTCGAGAAGCCGTGTCCGCGGTTATGGACGACTTGGAGCACAGTGCTTGATCATAGACAACCATAACTAAAGTTTACTGTTATAAATTGACTTGTATCTGATATGATTAGTAATCAGCTTCACTGCAACGGAATGGCTAAATAAAAGTACCAACAACTGCTGGGTTTTGGGGATATCTCATGCTAATTGTACTTGACTAGTAAGTGTTGCAACTACAACAGAATGGTTAACTAAAATTGCCCACTGCTTATTATATCAGGACGTCTATCTATATTTGACTAGTAATTGCTGCAACGATAACCGAATGAATAAAACTGCCAACTGTGTGAGTTCCTCGGTGGACTTCCTCGATTGGTCTCGAGGGGGAAATACCAGGATGGGATTGTTTGGTGTAAGCTTCAGGTTGGATCCGAATAGCTCTTCCTTACCCCTCTCTGTTAGCCGCCTGTTGCATCGAGTCTCTATAGGTTGTTTAGTGCATGCTGCCGCTGCCGCTTCAGTCCACCATACCTATGTAGGCGAGGACCGCCGAATTCTAGTCTCGCCGTGTACTGGCCTCAGTACTGACGCTCCTTCTTTTTCCTTTGCCCTTTGTCGGCACCCCTTTTGTTTAAGCAGGTTTTGAGATCGACGTCGTTAGCAGGGTTACCCTTCCGGCTTGGCCTGGGCAGGGTTATGGACGCCATTGGTTATTCTTCAGGGCTCTTAGCCCCATTTGCACCTTGTCCGTAGTCGGACGCTCTATCATTTTCGAGGTGATTTGGATCTTTGTATATAATATCTGTATTCTTGACTCTTTGAGTCGCTGTTATATATATCTGTTCTGTGGGTCCCATCGAGGATTGTTGTGTAATGTTATTACTTCGTTTTCCACCTGCACGAAAGTGCCTTGTGGGCACCTTTGAATCGTTTCTATGCGGGTTTGGCGGGTTTCGCTAAAACTTGCATAGGGTCGATTCTGAGGGTGTTACAGAGTGGTATCAGAGCTCAGCAGTTGCGATACCCCACAAGTCCAGCCTGTAGGATAACCTAGCTAACGGCCGAAGTAGAGTGTCAAAACTATTTTCGCAAAATCGGTTGGATAGTTCTGATTAGGTCTGATTTTACTCCTTACCCCTCTGCTGCTCTCCTCTCACCTTTGCGTGTTTTGAATCCGCTCTCTTCTCTCCCTTCGAGTCCAGGATTTCTCGTGGTTGGGTTCCGTCGTACCTTCAGGGTTTCGCTTCCTCCTTTGGTAACGGTGTTGCTACATCTGGTTTTCATGATATCCGAGGATCTCCTCCGTTTGGTGGACTTCTCTTTGTTCCTTCTTGTGCCTTCCGGTGTTTTCCGACGCGACGACATCATCTACGCCAGACCCGATGCAGAGTCTGCATCACTCCTTTGTTTTCCGAACCTCGATTGTCGAGATCTTCAGTCTGATTCCGAGAATGGTTGCACCCTTTTTCCACTGATTGTGCAGAGTAATAGTTTGGGTGCATGATGGATTGGTCCCCATGCCGACTACTCACTCTATTCGCTTGTGTAAATTGAAGTGGATGAGAATGCATCGGTTCTCTCTTCTATCGAAGTTAGAGGTGGCCTTAACTTTGATACCTCTACCTTCGTCCTTTGTTCCCGGAGTGTTCTATTGACGATCACGGACAACGACCGCTTGTTAGTGGTGTTGCGAGGATCTACACGAAGCGAGAAGACGCAGATCGCCGACCTTCCTTCCGGTACCATGAGGCGGATCTCGAGGGCGAGATCCATTGTTAGTGGTGTCGAATTGTGGCATCCCGCAAAACCACTACTAGAAAATCGCGTTGTTTTTGTGCATTGCATCGCCATCATCTTGCATTGTTTGTCTGAACTATTTCGAAAAAACCTAGTTTTGCTTTGTACAAATGCCCCTCTTTATTTCAAAGGCAAAACCCCGATCGTATCGGATATTTTATTTCCCTAAAAACTATTTGCAAAGTGGCCTTGTTTTAAAATAAACAAAACCAAACAAACACATAATTATAAAACCTAAACTCTAAATCCTATATCTACCTAGTCCTAATCTACCCACCACTCACAGCTCGCCACCTCACCCTCTCCCCCAATTCCTACCCACCCCGCCACCTCATCAATCCTAGACTTTTTCCCCCCTCACTCTCTTTCTCACCCAGCCCCCTCCTACCCCTCTCCCTTACAGGATGGCCCCACCCCGCAGTCCTTCCTCTCTTTCCCCTGGTCAACTCTCTCTTCCCCCTGGCCCTCGCGTCAGCCACACCCCCACCCTCTTGGACCCGGTCCACCCCACCTGCCGCTGTCCCCTGGGCCCCACCGCGCCCCACCTCTCCCCTGGGTCCCACCCCCCACCACACGCGCCTCCCACGCGGCTCTCTCTCCCCCACCTTCTCCCTTCCTCCTCTCGCCAGACCCCCCCTTTCCCGCGACCGACGCGGCCCCTCCGTTCCCCCCGCCTCCGCGTTTCCTCGCCGGAGTCCCCTCTGCGGCCGCCGTCCGCCGCCCGCGGCCGCTCCCCCCTCGACCTCTCCCCTCCTCTAGCGCCCGCCACCGCTCGCCTCCCCTCCTCCCCGGCTCCTCCTCCGGCGCTGCCCGAGACCCGGCCCCGCCAGAACCCCGTCTCCGGCGCCTGCCTCCCACCTCGCCCGTCGCTCCGCTCCCTCCTCTCTCCCCGTCGCTCGTCTCCCACCCCGCCGGCCTTCCTCCTCGCGCCGCCTCGCCAGCGAGCTCCTCCGCCCGAGCCCCGCAGCGCCCCGTCGCCCTCCTCTCCGGCCGCCTCTGGCTCCTCCGCCCTGCAAGCCGAGCGCCGCCCCCCGCAGCTCCCCGCCGGCCGCGGCCTCTCCTTCCCGTCGGCCTCCTAGCTGGGCCGAGCGCGGCCACCGCACCGTCGCTGCCAACTCCCCCGTGGCCTCCTCCACCCGATCGTGCCGTCGCCATCTCCGGCCGCCAACCGCCGTGCGTCGCCGGCCTCGCCTCGCCTCGCCTCCGGCCTCCCTCCCCCGCCTCGCCGGCCCCGCACCTCCGTCGCCGTCGCTAGGAACCCCGACGCCCCGCCTCTGTCCGCCTCCTCGGCGCAGCAGCGCGCCCGCGGCCGCTTCTCCTCCCCTGGCCGCCGACGACCTCCGGCAGCAGTCCCCGCGGCCGCGCGCCGCCAAGGTGGCCCCACCGGCGTCGAGTCTGCCTCGGACGCCTCGCGTGTGTGTGCTCCTGTGTTGCTGATGGGAGATGTTAGGGGCAGACCAAGTACAAGATGATCTGAGGCTAAAATGAAGACGATGATTCCAATTGTGGGAAGCTAGCGCGGCCATTTTTGATGCTATGTGAAAAACCGCAACCTCGACGACAAGATCTCCATCGCGGACAATCGAAACAAGATCGGCCACATGGTACCCCGCCAAGATCTTCTTTGAACCCGAGAACTCCGCCACGGTACCCGGGGATCTCCTACGTGGAACCTCGGGCCACATAAGACCATCGGCGCCACACCCGGATCCGAAGACCGAACCCGATAACCGCCAAGGCCGCCGACACGGATACGACAAGTACTCCCTCGAGGACGCCGAGTACTTCACCCCGGAACCGAAGACCACCGGTGCGACAAGTTCTCCTTCCCGGACGCCGAGCTCGCCGAGAACCCGGATGCGACAAGATCTAACCATTGATCGAGAATGTTTCTGCCGAGACCGGTCCCGTCGAACCCTGAACCCTGTCGAACCCCGAACCCCGGAACCAAGATCGTCGAACCCTAATGTGTGAACCTTTTCCCGAGCCCCTATTTTATAAATGCTATATCTAAACTTGTTGCATATTAAATTGTCATATCTGCATGCATATCATGTGGTTGGGGGCCTTATGCCGATTCACCTTATAATTAAATATGGGGCCCATATGCGGGCAAATCTAGTCTCATATTGGCCTCATTTAAATTGGTATAGCGAACCGGTGCTATATTTTGCCTTGTTCAAACAACATTTAATTTGCGGGGGTTCTAAATAACTTGAACCGTTTAATTAAATGTCGGGACCCCGGTTCCGCTTAATATGGCCTAATTGCATCGCACCTTTGCCATGCCATGCATCATATCATAAGCATGCCGATCTTGTGCCGTAGTATTAAATATTGCATCCGGTGTTTATTCTAGTGTTTTGCTTCTTCGCGGATAAGGCCGCTGAGTTGATGTGAGCTCCGCCCCGATCTTCGGATGAACCTTCGGCAATGTTTTCAGGCGAGCATCTCCCCCTTTCTACCTATCTTACTTTTATAGTATTTATTCCCTCCTGTTGATCTATTGCTATCTGTGTTGCGATGCTCTAGTTTTCGTACCCGTGATATCCCTTGCAGTCTTATATTGCCTTGGACACCTCCTATTACCTGTTGTTTGGTAGATAGTTGGACTTGTGCGCCGTAGTCGCTTGCTCAAGTGTTGTTGCGTGTCGTCAAGTGCCACAGTTGTTGGTGTATTGCCGCATGTTTGATGTTGGAGATGATCATGGCTTTAATTATTGTTCACTCTAATTACTGTTTAACAACTAAAATTGAAGTAGGTAAGCAGAGGCACAGGTGGGCAATAGATGTTATTTGGTTGTTAACCGTCCACTTGTGTCCCGTAGGACCCCGAGTTCTTGACACCTGTTCCGAGATCGAGCGCGCTAACCACATGTGGGGAGATATGGGCCCCCCATCGATTTATTACCTGATTTCAAAGTACTGTACTGGGGGCCACAAGTAGTTTGGGGATTTATTTACTATCCTGTACCTATGCCATGCTTTACTGCTTTATTTACGATTGTGTGAGGAGCACGCTGTACTGTTTTGGAAGCGGAGTGTTTTCGCGGTATCGATAGTCCCAGTTTTGGGATTTGCTGTCGTTTACAGCCACTGTCGCAAACCCTGAGTCCGTCTCGGAGACCGGCCGACTTTGTTGCGGGTGTACTTAGTGGGGTGGCCCCCCGTGCTTGCTTTGGGTCTGGGAAACGTCATGACTTAGGCCCCGCCGACATACCGATGGGTGTATGTTAATTGATCTGGCAAAAAGGGTCGAAGTGCGTGTGGATACTTTGGTGCACCCCTGCAGGGTTAAATCTTTTCGAGAAGCCGTGTCCGCGGTTATGGACGACTTGGAGCACAGTGCTTGATCATAGACAACCATAACTAAAGTTTACTGTTATAAATTGACTTGTATCTGATATGATTAGTAATCAGCTTCACTGCAACGGAATGGCTAAATAAAAGTACCAACAACTGCTGGGTTTTGGGGATATCTCATGCTAATTGTACTTGACTAGTAAGTGTTGCAACTACAACGGAATGGTTAACTAAAATTGCCCACTGCTTATTATATCAGGACGTCTATCTATATTTGACTAGTAATTGCTGCAACGATAACCGAATGAATAAAACTGCCAACTGTGTGAGTTCCTCGGTGGACTTCCTCGATTGGTCTCGAGGGGGAAATACCAGGATGGGATTGTTTGGTGTAAGCTTCAGGTTGGATCCGAATAGCTCTTCCTTACCCCTCTCTGTTAGCCGCCTGTTGCATCGAGTCTCTATAGGTTGTTTAGTGCATGCTGCCGCTGCCGCTTCAGTCCACCATACCTATGTAGGCGAGGACCGCCGAATTCTAGTCTCGCCGTGTACTGGCCTCAGTACTGACGCTCCTTCTTTTTCCTTTGCCCTTTGTCGGCACCCCTTTTGTTTAAGCAGGTTTTGAGATCGACGTCGTTAGCAGGGTTACCCTTCCGGCTTGGCCTGGGCAGGGTTATGGACGCCATTGGTTATTCTTCAGGGCTCTTAGCCCCATTTGCACCTTGTCCGTAGTCGGACGCTCTATCATTTTCAAGGTGATTTGGATCTTTGTATATAATATCTGTATTCTTGACTCTTTGAGTCGCTGTTATATATATCTGTTCTGTGGGTCCCATCGAGGACTGTTGTGTAATGTTATTACTTCGTTTTCCACCCGCACGAAAGTGCCTGGTGGGGACCTTTGAATCGTTTCTATGCGGGTTTGGCGGGTTTCGCTAAAACTTGCATAGGGTCGATTCTGAGGGTGTTACAGAGATATGGCAGATGGATGTCAAAACCGCGTTTCTCAATGGTAATATTGAAGAAGAGTTGTATATGATACAACCAAAGGGTATTGTCGATCCTAAGGATGCTAACAAGGTGTGCAAGCTTCAGCGATCCATCTATGGATTGAAGCAAGCATCACGAAGTTGGAATCTCCGCTTTGATGAGGTGATCAAAGAGTTTGGATTTGTCCAAACTTATGGAGAAGCTTGTATTTACAAGAAAGTGAGTGGGAGCAATGTGGCATTTCTGATACTATATGTGGATGACATATTATTGATCGGAAATGATATAGATCTTTTAAACAGTGTTAAAAGTTATCTAAACAGCAATTTTTCAATGAAGGACCTAGGTGAAGCGTCATACATATTAGGCATAAAGATCTATAGAGATAGATCTAGGCGCCTAATAGGGCTATCGCAAAGTACATACCTTGATAAGATTTTAAAGAAGTTTAAAATGGAAGATAGTAAGAAGGGGTTCTTACCTATGACACAAGGCACGACATTGAGTAAGACTCAAAGTCCGGCTACGGCGGAAGAAAGAGAGAAAATGGACAAAGTCCCCTATGCTTCAGCCATAGGCTCTATAATGTACGCCATGCTATGTACAAGACCGGATGTGGCACATGCTATTAGTTTGACTAATAGGTACGAATCGGATCCAGGTTCAGAACACTGGAAAGCGGTCAAGAATATCCTTAAGTACTTGCGAAGAACTAAGAGATATGTTTCTTGTATACGGAGGTGAAGAAGAGCTCGTCGCTAAGTGTTATGTCGACGCTAGCTTTGACACCGATCCAGATGACTCCAAGTCTCAATCCGGATACGTATTTCTCATGAATGGCGGAGCGGTTAGTTGGAGGAGCTCCAAACAACCTATGGTGGCAGGATCAACGACGGAGGCCGAATATGTTACTGCTTCGGAAGCGGCTCAGGAAGCAGTTTGGATGAAGGAGTTCATATCCGAACTAGGTATGGTTGCAAATGTGTAGGACCTAATGGTGATCTATTGTGACAATAATGGTGCCATTGCCAATGCCAAAGAACCAAGGTCTCACAAGCATTCCAAGCATATTAAGCGCCGGTTTCACTCCATCCGCGAGCATGTCAAGGATGGATATATAAAGATTTGTAAAGTACATACGGATCTCAATGTAGCAGATCCGTTGACTAAAACTCTCCCTAGAGCAAAACATGATCTACACCAGAACTCCATGGGTGTTAGATACATCACTATGTAACTAGATTATTGTCTCTAGTGCAAGTGGGAGACTGAAGGGAATATGCCCTGAGAGGCAATAATAAAGTGTTTATTATGTGTATTCCAAGTATATGGTAGATGTTTATTTTAGATGCTATAACTATATTAATACGGAAACATTAATACATGTGTGTTTAATAAACAAATAGAAAGTTCCTAGTTATGCCTCTCTCATAAACTAGTTCGTTGATTAACAAGATAATCACAGTTTCCTGATCATAGACATTGGATGTTGTTAATAACGAGATCACAACATTAGTGTAATGATGTGATGAACATTCATCCGAAGTATAGCATTACGATCAAAGTCATTGAGTTTATATTGCTATAAATAACTTATGAAGTGATCCTAATCCTTAGACCATGAGATCATGCCAATCACTAACACCGGAAGAGTTTCTTGTTGACATCAAATGTCACACCGTACCTGGGTGATTATAAAGATGGCTTCAAAGATACCAAAGTGTTATGTTGAGAATCATGGATCAAGAGTGGGATTTGTTCATCCCGATGACAGATAGATATACTCTGGGCCCTCTCGGTGATATCACATTGGTTAGCTTGCAAGCAAGTGATTTGATCACTAGAATGTTATATCATGGGAACGAGAAAAGAGTGCATGTCAGTAACAAGATCAAACTAGGTATGGAGATACCGATGATCGAATCTCGGACATGTAATATATCATGAAACAAAGGGATTAAGATACAAGCGTAAAAGGTTCCGACGATCACAGGAAAGTCATCGTTGAATGTGTGGGAGTCAGTATGGATCTCCAGGTCCCGCTGCTGATTATTGATCGGAGAAGGGTCTCGATCATGTCCGGATTATTCGCGAACCGTAGGGTGACACACTTAAGGGACACTGACATCCAGTTGGAGCAAATGTTTCATGCCGAAAAGAATAACAAGTGCAGGAATTTATTTCACTAGATACCGAAACAGGTTTTCGGGTGAAATTGTAGAAAGTGGTTTTGCATGTGAAATAGAATTCTAGCAAGGGGTTATATGTTAATTTTTGTAATTAAAGTAATTGACAAAATTCTGAATAAATTAAAGAGTTTTATTTAATGAGATTTTGCATTAAATTTGGTGGAAATTTAATAGCAAGTTTGAGTGGGATTTTGAGTGGAGGGATTTGAAGAGCATTTTGTGAGTGGAGTGTCCACCCACATGAATGAGGGGAGGGCAAGGGGGCAGCCCACATGCGCCGGACACCCCCTTGGGGTTCCCCCCCTCTCCTATAAAAGGCACCCCTCTCCTCACTTCTCACTCACACCTCCTCGTGAAGGATCTCTCTCCCCCTCTAGAATTTATTCCCCATGGTCTGGGACTAGCAAGATACATGTTCCCAGTGGCTATTTGGCAAGAAAGGGTTATGCTTCCGCTGCATCACTGGAGCGAGGAGGCGGAGGTTGCTCGGTGTCTTGTACGTGTGTGCGAGCACGGATGCGCTGCTGCTTTGCGGCGCTAGGACTTCCTATCGATCTTGAGATTGGCAAGAGATCGTGTACATAAACCACGAGTTCAACTCGTTAAGCTTTGTCGGTCTTCAAGGGTATGTTCTCTACGGATATACATCCGCCCGTTGTTTGTATCTAGTAGATAGATCTTGGTACTTAGTTCCCACCGTAGGAAATTTTTTGTTTTCTATGATGCAAACCCAACATGTCCATGCTCATGGTCCGAAACTCGGTGTATGTGTCGGTGTGTTAAGGAGCCCGAGGCTTCCTGTTCCAAGCTCAGGAGACGCTCGCAGTTGTCGGGCCATCGGGGAAGTAGAACCACTAGCGGAACCACCATCGGGCGCCATGATACGAAGTTGTGCATCAACACGCGATGGACTAGGCGAGGCCGAGACACGACCAAAGGGTCCAACATTCCTGGAGCATCATGTGCCCTACATGTTTGAGAAAAAACTTAGCAACTTGCGAGGCATATGAAAGCGGTAACAAGTGGTTTGGCAAAGAACTTACCGGGGTCCTTCCGTAGTATGTGGCAGCGAAATCTTCCATCGATATGAAGCGAGGCGGCATCCCAGGATCAGGTGGCTGGTCACCTTCCACCGGAACCCGCTGTCCAGTGATAAAGTAGTGATTCATCGCCTACAGGATAGTTATATGTCAGTCATTGTAGGAACAAAGGTTCAAACTAGAGGAAGTGGGACTTATCATCATTTGCAAAAGTAAAGTTTGAAACTTACAACCGTCACTTTCCTAATGTATGCATCGCACTCTGCCCTCAGCGCAATCCATGCATCATACTCCTTGTTATAATATGCCTGAAGGGCCTTGTAGGCATCATCAAATTCAAGCTACAATTGCAAAAATAATGAATCTCGTCATCTTAGCCATTTAGGATCAAATTGCGGAAAGAAGATGGAAATGAGAAACACTCACATCGGCGGTGAAGGCAGCGGGCTGAGGACGAGGCGCGATAGAGGGGTGATCGGGGGTGAGGGTAGCCTTGACTCGTGTGAGGGTCATGATAGGCTGGACCACCCCATCAAGAATGTTTGAAACGTCCATGTGGCTTGCCGTGGCTCGCCATGATCAAGGAAGTCTCATCGACCTCATGTGCATGGGCTCATCCACCTCCGGATGCAAACCATTGAGCTTCTCGTAGTAGATGTTGAGCTTCTCCTTGGCGTTACCGAAGTACTGGGGAAGCTAAGGCTGAGGCTGCTCTAGGTCGGGCTTCTTCGTCTTCATATTCTCCCACATGACCAGGTCGGTAATAGGGCTATTAACCTCCCCCTCCATCTCCTCCTTCATCGGCAAAGAAATGTTAATTATGTGTGTCAACTAATAACATTATGGGAAATAAATGCATGTTGTTCCATGTATATATATACCAAGTGCTTCTTGAAGAGACCATGGTTGCGGCTTCCCGCGCTGTGTGTTCCCATGTTGCCGCGGTTTTTCTTGTTCCGCTTGCTCACGGCCTCGAAGTCAGGATCTTCCCCGATCCACCTACTAGCCAGCACCTCAAAAGTGTCTTCTTTGTGTTCACACCACATTGGCATAACCTGAAACCACAATACCCATTTCACTAACAGATAATGCAATACCAACTTAGCATCTATGGACCTTCTCATTGACAATTTACTTACCGTCATGAAATCAGCCACCGACATCTTTGGCTTGTGACCCCTAGCAATCTCATCCTTCCGTATCTTAAGTCCATGCTCAGCTTGAAAGTGATTGATCAACGTATTCTTGGTGTTGTACCATTGCTGTGTTGTCAACTTCCAACAAGCCTCAAGCAAAGTCGCATTCGCCGCCTCCTGATGCTCCATCTCACCTGATAGAAGACCTTCAATCATGCAAAAAATTATGGGAGTCATGAGATAGCATGATGGTGAGCAAAAAAAATTATGGGAGTCATGAGTTAGCACGATAGTGAGCAAAAGTATGCCTTACCCAAAAGCTGCTAATCACAGCATCAGCAGCACTCTAGAAGCTCGGGCAATCGGTGGAGGCCTCATAGTCCGCCCAAAACTAGGCTAGCTTCCTCTGGCCATTGGGGACTGTAATGTACAATCCCTACCAATACTTCCTAATCAAAGATCCAAGCACGCTATTAGGGTGGCGAACCCCCGCCGATTTTAACCAATTGCTGCACAATAAACAAACATTAGTACATGCCAAATTGTTATGACCAAAAACATGAGTTAGTCACTTACTATTTGCCGTAGGGCTCAATCGTAGGTCTCTCTTCCGGGCGAGGCTCCTTCTTAGGGACACGAGCCTCCCCACGAATCGAAAACTTCGGCGGCGCCTCAACCTCCGCCTCCCCATCTGACATCCCCCCAACTCCTTGTCCGACTCTGACTGTGAAGCCACGGTGCCAGAAGCGAAGGGTAAGTCAAACAAACGGGCAACACGCCACGGGGGAGACGAGTCTGGATCCTCTGAATCGAGTTCTGCACCTACATTGATAAAGAGTAAACAATTTAGCATGAAGACATAAAAATATAAACGTAATTCATAAACAACGGGGGAGATGAGTATGTACCCGAGGCTGCACCTCCTCGTCCTCGTGCTGCACCTGGTTGTCCTCGTGATGCATCTGGTCGTCCTTGTGGTGCACCTCCTCATCCTCGTCCTCCTGCCACCGGAAGTTCTCCCTGCGAGGGAGATGGGTCCTCCAATCCCCTTCCTCGAGCTCCATCGTAGCGCGAGTTGGGACGAGGTACTCTTCTCCTTTGGGTAATCTTCTCTTGGCTCATCATCTTGAGAAGGGAGGCCGTTGATTCCTTGCTCCCCCGAGGCATTGGTCAATCACCTGCATTATAGACATGTTGAAATTAATAAGCATAAAGACATAATGCAATTAAGAAGCATGTTAAGAAATAAATACTAAGCATAAAGACATAATGAAATTAAGAAGCATGTTAAGAAATAAATATTAAGTATAAAGACATAATGCAATTAATAAGCATCTTTAAGAAATAAATACTAAGCATAAAAATATAAAAGACCCTCACCTCTAGTCATCACTATCATAAAGTACTTGGTTGTGGTGCATCGCGTTCTTATTTTGACTATCACTATCACTATCACATGAGTAGTAAGGCTCGTCGCATGGTGGAGGCTCATCATTGTTGAAATTCGCCTCATGAAACTTGTTGAGCATATTAACGTCCTTTAAATCCACCACTGTCTCACCACAAGTTTGTGCATCGTTCTCGAGGTCCTTATGACCCACTTGTATGTCAAAACCCCCAAAGTTCTCTTCCTCTTGATAGAAAATTCCCTCGTATGTCACAGGGTCAATGTTGAGGCAACCGTTGGCGTTGGGCCTAGGTAGCTTACCATGTGGCGATACCTGGAAGACGACTTCCCAACCCAAAGTTCCTATTTATTGCATGGGTAGGGCAAATAATAAACTTGCTTGGCTTGCTGAGCCACTATATAGACATCGGCTCCGCAATAGGTGGTTGAAGGCCTAACTTCAACTAACCCAATGGAAGGGGTACTTCTCTGTCCATCGATGGGGTCGAACCAGCGGCATTTGAACACAACGAGCTTGAGTTTTATGTTCATCTCAAACGTCAGCTCGTATACGTCCTCTAATATCCCGTAGTAATCAACTCCATCGGTTCCTCCGGTGAAGACCCCCGTATTTATAGTTTTTGCATTAGACCGATTGTTCTGGTGAAACTCTGTATGGAAGAGGTACCCCATTAACATCGTACTTCTGATACCTCATGACTCTATGGATACAACCCTGTGAAACACATCGAATCTCATTCGTCATCTCAATGTTGCGATCAGCTCCCTACAAGTCACAGATTGCAAGGTAAGAGGGATATGTGTAATAATAGGGACAAGTCACGGATTGCAAGGAAAGATGGATAGGTTAGAAATTACTTTGGCCCTGAACCAAGCCACAAAATTTTTCTTTCCGAGGGCACCATCTTTTAGAAGAGTGTCCAGCTCCGCGACACTGGGATCCCTCGTTTCCGACCACTGTTCATCCTTGAATTGGCTAAAAGGAGAAAACACGTATTAGACCAGAACCGAGTTACTAGTTGCAATAGGTAATTTATTCATCAGTTTACCTCATGAAACCGATAAGTTCATCCTTCATGTTCATGAGCACATAGAACATTATGCCCTTCTTTTCTTCCAGCTTCAATATGTACTCTTTTCCAGCACCGGACATGCCACCGGGAGATTGAAAGAGTGCGATCTTGGGGTCTTCCTCCAGCTCGTCGACATTGTACCGAGTGATCGGATTATGCAGAGTAGGAACATCATTGGCATAGTACTTTGTCGTGACGTATGCTATCTCCCCGATCAGAGTTGCCTCAGCTATGCATGCTTCAATCTTACTTTTGTTTCCACATTTCATTCGAATATACTTAAACTCTCTCTCAATGCAGAACTGCCAACAAAACTGCACTGGTCCACCCAAAAGTACCTCGTTCGCGAGGTACACAATGAGATGTGCCATTGGAGTAAAAAAGCCTGGCGGAAAGATCGTCTCCAACTTGCATAGCAACTCTGGCACTAGTTCCTGCAGCCTCTCAATCAGCTCGGGAGATACCTACTTAGCACACAGAGTGCGAAAGAAATGGCTCAACTCCGCGAGCACTCTCCATACATGATCGGGTAGATACCCTCGAACCATCACTGGCATCAGCCGCTCAATCCATATATGATAGTCATGACTCTTTAGGCCGGTGACTTTTCCCGGGGACTAGGTTTTGCATGTTTCAACATAGCACCACACTTCCATGCATGTGCTAGGGCCACATGCAAGTCCTTGAGGTATTCTGACGCCCCGGAGCGTGGTCTGCTGCGGAACCCTGATCTGTGGGCATCGGATTGTCTACCCCCTAGACGTTCCTCTGACAGGGGTATCCCGACATAGCACTCTCTTGTTTTGTGTTTGTTTAGGTCATATGATGATGTAAAACCATGTTGGTTCACAAGGGGAGGGCACCATCCTACCCGGTTTCATCGGAACGGGGAGTTTCCCCCTTATATAAGTCCAAAACCTTAGCTTTAGGTTACGTCGCACGCATGTAAAGGGGGACACATGCACCCGGGGACTAGGTTTTGCATGTTTCAACATAGAACCACACTTCCATGCATGTGCTAGGGACACATGCAAGTCCTTGAGGTATTCCGATGCTCCGGAGCATGGTCTGCTGCGGAACCCTGATCTGTGGGCATCGGATCGTCTACCCCCTAGACGTTCCTATGACAGGGGTAGCCCGATATAGCACTATCTTGTTTTGTGTTTTTTTAGGTCATATGATGATTTAAAACCATGTTGGTTCACAAGGGGAGGGCACCATCCTACCCGGTTTCACCGGAACAGGGAGTTTCCCCCTTATATAAGTCTAGAACCTTAGCTTTAGGTTATGGCACACGCATGCAAAGGGGGACACATGCACCCGGGGACTAGGTTTTGTATGTTTCAACATAGCACCACACTTCCATGCATGTGCTAGGGCCACATGCAAGTCCTTGAGGTATTCCGACGCCTCCGAGCATATGGTCTACTGCGAAACCCTGATCTGTGGGCATCAGATCGTCTACCCCCTAGACGTTCCTCTGACAGAGGTAGCCCGGCGTAGCACTCTCTTGTTTTGTGTTTGTTTATGTCATATGATGATGTAAAACCATGTTGGTTCACAAGGGGAGGGCACCATCCTACCCGGTTTCACCGGAACGGGGAGTTTCCCCCTTATATAAGTCCAAAACCTAAGCTTTAGGTTACGGCGCACGCATGCAAAGGGGGACACATGCACCCGAGCAAAGAGAATCGCGATGATGGAGACTGCTATCCGAACATTACAAACGGCTACAATCGGAGTACAAAATATATTTACATTAAATTAGCGGGAGTAATTAATAAATTAGTATAAAATATATGGCTAAAATTAAATAGAAAAAATAATCTAAAGGGATAAGCCCAACCAAACCCGTTAGCATGCAAATAATATGAAAATCAGGAAAAAAAATTCTGAAGGGCTACGCCGACGGCTAAGCCTTCGGCACAACCCACCCAGTACACGCATGTGGAGGAGGACGTGGCGCATAGGGTCTACGCCGACGGCCCAACCGTCGGCACAGCGTAGCCAGCAAACAGCGTTTGCGGCGCTGTGTCCGAGCCGGGGATACGCCGACGGCCAGGTTTCCGCCGAGGGTCACCGTCGGCGCAACACTATCCACTACGCCGACGGCTGCTCTGTGCCGAGGGCCAGCGTTACTATGCCAACGGCCTGGTGTCGGGGCTGGCCTGTCGACATTTGGCCGTCGGCGTAGCGTACTGGCCGTCAGCGTCTTCAAGATTTCATGTAGTGCATGAAATTAGCTACCCCTCCGATTCATATTAGTTGTCACTAGATTGGATGCAGGTAGCACTAAAACATGTCTAAATGCATTTATTTCTGTGACAGGTAATATAGATCTGAGGGAGTATAAACAACGAGAAGAAGACGAATAGGCCCGCACACAGCGTCAGCACGCGCGGCAAGTGCTCTCAAAGAGCTGCATGTAAGGCTTAAGCGAAAAACAAACCCGACACATGGTTTGACGTCTCGGGCTTATCCCCACCGTCGTGCAAGCCCTTCAGCACATTCCACAAAACACCCTAAGCTATGTCTGTTTCGTGACATTAAGTCCCTACCCTTTTGCATATCATATCTCCCCTCATTCGTTTCATACTACCGAAATTTAGGTTTATTGTTATGATATGATCAAACATTTGTATGAATAAATCAGAAAACAGAAAAGTGGATGATCAAGAGATCCGGATCCAGATCAGGAAGTGGTGCGGCGCTCCTTCCACACATGGTCGCCGTCGCCTACTTCCTCAAACATCCGAGCCATGGCACCTAAGCGGAGATATTGAACCCCTATGCTGTTGACAGTGCCGGCCGGCCCATGTGGTGGGTTGGGCGAGCCGGGAACCCCGCCTTGCTAAACCGGCGGTGGTCGGACAAGGGCCTCGTCGTCTTGACGGGAGGGACTCAGAAGTCCAATGTATGATAGCGAGGCTCGTAGAGAGAGTTCATAGAAACTCTGAACGATAACATGTATCTAGGCGCACACATTTGCAGTGTTGATAAACTACTGAACCTGCTAGCTAATTCAAATGAGGCCTGGCTATCACGGGATGGAAGGCGTGATCCACGCCGGCGGCCGGTAGAATCTTGGCGCCGCCTCGATCTTGTTCAACGTGCCATCCTTTAGACTGTACACCCCGACAGCCCGTAGATCACAGGCATAGATGCCCAGCTCCGCGAGCCCGAGCTTATCGTCGGTATAGTAGATGCAGCCGGCCTTGATCTGCGGGCGCCCTCTCGTCGGCACGCACAGCGAGGTGTTCACCCCGACGAACAGCGCCAGGTCGCCGATGTCGCTCGTCTCCTTCCACTGCCCGTCGTCGCCGAGGACATGGACCTTGAAGGAACACGACCACTCATCGCGGCTGATCCGGTCCTTGGGCTCCTTGGTGTACTTTATCACCACCATAAGCCGACCGCCCGGCGCCGTCGCGAGGTACTTGCGGCACGGCGGCTCTCGGTCTTCTTCTTTGTGTTCTTCAACGGCCAGCCTTGGCGCGACGGCCGTGCTAGTGTACGCGCCGGACTCGGCGTCGCGCTGCCACGCCTCCACGACGCCTGTGTAGGAGACGGAGTAGAACCGGCCGTCGTGGTGGATGGCGTCCTCGACGCCGTCACGCGAAGGGGCCAGCCTCCACACAGGGTCCTCAGCCGTGGCGAAGGCCAGGGCGCGGTTCCTCCACTCCGTGATGAGCATAGCGGCGTAGTTGCCGGGGCGCGCCGGGGACGACGAGAGGACCACCTTCCGGTAGAACCACATGCGCATCTGGTGGGCAGCGTACGAACACGTCCTCGCGTGCGGCCGCTGCCAATGTTCGGTGAAGGGTGGCCCGTGGCCGTACCGGATGGTCAGGTAGTCATCGTTAATGAGGCTGAAGTGGCTGTATCCCGTTGAGGGCAGGAAGACGCCCATGGTGGACAGGTGCGGGAGCTCGCGCTGCTCGCCGGTGGCCGGGTTGATGAGGTAGATCTGGCCCCGCACGTCCGCCGTGGCGAGCCATCCGCGGGAGGAGCCGACGACGACGTGGCCGCGCAGCGCGGGTGCCGGGGCGGGCACGGTGGCGCCGCGCCGATCGGCGATGGAGAAGAGCTGGACGGTCTCGGCCGGATCGTTGCCGGGGAAGACTAGCCAGGGCGCGTGAGGCTGGAACAGGTCGTCGTCGTCGCAGGACGAGGCGAAGACGGCGGCGAAGGCGACACGGTCGAGGAAGCCCAGGCGGTCGTGGATGCTCGCCAGAAGGTCAGGCGAGAGGCTGCGGCATGGGCTGGGGGCCTCCTCGTCCTCGCGGGGCTCGGCTATCGTGAGGGTGTTGGTTTTCCTGGTGGCGGCAGCCTTCCTGCGCCTGGCGGCGGCGCCCTTGCTTCTCCCCATTGGCACATCCTATTGCTACACGTGCTACGGAAAGATCGGTCGGATGGCCTCTTTTCTACTAGTGGTTTTCTACTAGTGGTGGTGGCTAAACCTAGCTGGCTCGGGCTGTTTGTCGCGACAGAAGCGCCTGGGGCCCTGGGCCGCCTCGCGACATTTTAAGACCTCGGGATTGATCTGGATATACGTTGGGTTGGATCATGACACAATTATTTCGGTTATTATCATGCAAGGCAGGATCTGCTATCGCTGAATAAAAGCTCTCTGAATTGCCCACATATCTAGATTCGAGCATTTCATCCATCGATGTCAACACCAGTAATATCTTCAATATTGTACGCATATGCTTTGCATGGCTGAACAATGTTGCAGAATGTTGGAGCAGTCCCTTAAATCATTTCAAATTTTTGCCGACAAACGTTTTACATGATTCTCTCTTCCCAACAACTAGATCATGATAGCGCTCGTTGCAATCATTATTGTAGCGTTCGGTCCTACTCCCTTCGTTCGCAAATAAGTGTACATCTAAGAAATACTAGACAAATTAGTTCTCTCTCTTCTTTTATAAGGCTTTATCAGTTATCAAGAAAAGAAAAGAATAAGAATTGGTGGATGATATGGAGGAGAAGAATATAGATTGGAGGATGAGATGGGGAGTGATTACGAGGATCTAATTGTATTTATTTAGTGCATTGGTATTGTAGATGTACAATCTTTTTGGAACAAATTTTGAGTGTTAGATGTACACTTATTTGCGAACGGAGAGAGTACCTTTCAGGATGAAAACCCAGGGTCTGATTTTAATTGGTTGCTGCCAATGGCCTTGTTGAAGGCATTGTTTTGAGAACCTAAAATAGATGATGGTGTTTGTGCATTGTTTTCTTCTTGAAGGCGTCATTTTTGGAAAAACTGGACTTCTGGTGCTGTCTTGGTGGTGGTAGTACTGTAATGAATGGGTCACTGTAGCGAGACTTTTCTTTTTTAATTCTTCTTTCTTTTTTGGCTGGGTGCATCCATATGGCCGCTCAGACAATGCGTAGTTGCAGATGTTGAGTGTAATTGGTATCTTCTTTCAAAAAAAATGTACATTGCTGACTGCTTATGTGGGACCCTTAAATAGTTGGTTACCATGTGTAGCAAGCACCGGACTCTTCTCGGTCTAATTTGATGGCTATATATGCCCAAGTGTCCAACGCTTAGGTTTCCGTCGACGCTACAAAAACTCTTAGGAACTGCACAAAACAGCTGGAGTTAGATCCCTAGTGCCTTAAGCTCCTGCACTGTACGTGCCCTAATGTCTCTATCTCTTTCCATGTCCTAGTCTTTTTCTCTCCATGTAACATACGATGTAATGGCCACATCAGAGGCTTTACCGATACTATAAATATGCAACTGATACCTCTACCAAGGGTACGACACGTCAACATGAGCATACTCTTCCATCGATGTCTAGCCAAATTCAATTCCCAGGTCCCAGGATCGAAACCTGGCTCTGATACCAATTTGTAACACCCCCGGTCACTCCGGACCAATGGCTGTCACTTATGGCAGCTCAATAGGATCTCTAGACTAACCCCATAGACCAACACTAGTCTTTTCTGCGCACTTTGTCCTCACTCATGCGCACCCGGTTACCCACTTCCCGGTCGGTCACCCATCCTAGAATTGCTCTAGGCCAAGCACGCTTAACCTTAGAGTTCTTTTTGAATGAGCTTCCGGAAAAGAAGTTGCAACTTGTTGGTATGGGTTTCCTATCAATCCTATTGAGCCATGCGCCAGGGTCTCACATTCACCCACCCTTAGAAGATCGACGTCCTCGTCGATCAACCACAAGCCAGGAACGTCCCCTCTTGGCACACGTCTGTGCGTCCAGTGCCGGCACATGTGCCATGCCGTGTCCACTCCGGGCCACACGCGCCATGCACCACATGTCCGCCACTGACCCGCACATGCCCGTTTAACCGCGAGGGTCGGCTCTGATACCACTCTGTAACACCCTCAGAATCGGCCCTATGCAAGTTTCAGCGCTTCCCGCCAAACCCGCATAGAAACGATTCAAAGGTGCCCACCAGGCACTTGCGTGCGGGTGGAAAACGAAGTAATAACATTACACAACAATCCTCGATGGGACCCACAGAACAGATATATATACAACACGACTCCATGAGTCAAGAATACAGATATACAGAACAAAGATCCAAATCACCTTGAAAACGATAGAGCTACCAGCTACGGACAAGATGCAAATGGGGCTAAGAGCCCTGAAGAATAACCAATGGCGTCCATAACCCTGCCCAGGCCAAGCCGGAAGGGTAACCCTGCTAACGACGTCGATCTCAAAACCTGCTTAAACAAAAGGGGTGCCGACAAAGGGCAAAGGGAAAAGAGAGAGCGGTCAGTACTGAGGCCAGTACACAGCGAGGCTAGAATTCGGCGGTCCTCGCCTACATAGGTATGGTGGACTGCAGCGGCAGCGCGGCATGCACTAAACAACCTATAGAGACTCGATATAACTGTCGGCTATCAGAGAGGGATAAGAAAGACCTATTCGGAACCAACCTGATACTACTACCAAACATACCCATCCTGGTATTCCCCCTCGAGACCAAACGAGGAAGTCAACCGAGGAACTCACACCGTTGGCAGTTTTATTTATTCAGTTATCGTTGCAGCAATTACTAGTCAGGTATAGATAGTCGTCCTGATATAATAAGCAGTGGGCACTTTTAGTTAACCATTCCGTTGTAGTTGCAACACTTACTAGTCAGATATAATTAGCATGAGATATCCCAAAACCCAGCAGTTGTTGGTACTTTTATTTAGTCATTTCGTTGTAGTTGCAATACTTACTAGTCAGATACAATGGTAGCAAGCGACAACCCAAACAAGCAATTGTTGGCAGTTTTATTTAGCCATTCCATTATAGTGAAGCTGATTACTAGTCATTATAAAGTCAAATTTATAGCACTACTTTAGTTATAGTTGTCTATGATCGAGATACTGTGCTCCAAGTCGTCCATAACCGCGGACACGGCTTTCAGAAAGTTTTACCCTGCAGGGGTGCACAAATAGCAACACACACTCGATCAACCTCGGAAAAACCAAATCAAAACCCAACGAGGCATTCACGACAAAGCAATCACAAGATTCAGAAATATTTCAGGGGGCCACCCCATTAAGCTACCCGCAACGAAGTTAGCTGACTCCGAGACGGACTCAAGGTTTGGGTGGACGGCTGTAAACGACTGGGAACCCGAAAGTGTGACTGGGCTTGTCGATACCGCGAAAACGTGTCCCGATCCTAAACAGTACAGTGTGCAGTACCTCGCACAATATAAATAAAGCAGTAAAGCATGGCATAAGTACAGGATAGTAAATAAAACCTCAAACTAGTCTGTGGCCCCAAGAAATAAGAATGAATCAAGCTTTGGCTCAGGGGGGTCCCATAAGCCTCCCGGATGTGGATAGCGCGAATATTCAAGGAACAGGAATCAAGTACTCGGGGTCCTACGGGACACAAGTGAGCATGAAAAACCAAATAGCAGATATTGCTCACCGGTGCCACTTTCATTAGTTATCCCATTACTACTCAGGTTAAGTTGTTTAGGTACCTCGTTATCCATCAGACACTCACATACCCTACACATGCTGTTCTACGACTCGCATGGCTCAAACAACTCCTGTAGTAATGGCTCATGGGATGGAGGAACAAGCTTCAGTGGGGTTTAAAAGTAAAGGCTATGCAGTACTTGAGATTCAGTTTAATGCAATCGCGACTTGATGATGCAAGAATAAGATAGAGGCAATAGGTACTGTATGTATGCAAGCATGTGGTAGTGCTTGCCTGGCAGCTCAGTTGAAGCGAGAGAAGGATCTGGGTAGTGCTCCTGGGTTTCTTGATATATCCCCTGCTCAGCGTCTATTCGAAGAATAACCAAACAAACAAGGGCCAACATAAATACAGTGCACAAGCATATGAATAAAATGCGACAAGCAAACATTCATGCCATGATGAATGATGCACAAGTTGCATGGCAATAATGTAGCATGGCATGGGTGAGGTGTAGGATACAAGAAATAAACATTTTATTGAGTTTTGGCCACATTTTATCCTCATATTAGTTGCTGTTTACATTATATTTATATGATGCATGCTTCAAAACAGAACATGGAATGCATAAACAGAAAGGTCTCGTCGAGCTAATCATTTTAGACATATCATTTGTCAAATTTGGAGTTATAAATCAAAAGTTATTAATTAATTAAGAAAAGGGCATTTTATTGTAATTTTTGTCAACTTGAAAATTAAAGTGTCCAAAATATATTTTGGGTGGCATATTTGAAATCCTCACATTTTTCTGATTTGAAAACATATATTATTTGTATTATTTGGATTTATGAATTTAAATTTATTTTTAAGTCAAAATTAGTCAACTGGGGTCAAAGTCAAAGGTTTGACTATTTAAATACTTCGAATTTGAATTCAAACTCTATATGAAATATGTTTTGTTTTTGAATGTTAATTCAAATCTTTAGTCACCCCCCCCCCCCCCCCCCAATTATTCTAGAAATTTGATTGTCGATTACGACCTTCGATATCCCACAAAATATCGCCATCCCTCCCCGTGGCGCCCTCCTCTACTGCTTTGTCCATGGCGGTTGCTCTTGGGGCTCCTCCCTCTGAAAAACTCTCTAGGGAGAATTATCTCCTACTAGTAGTGTTGCACGTGCAACACACGATATTACCAATGCACTTTTTTTGTCCGTTTTAGAATGTTCTAAACACAGTTCATCCGTAACCCTTAAAAAGAACTAATGCATATAAATAATTTGTAAGCAAAATTTTCATGCATTTACAAAAATAAATCTGGAAGGCACGATTGTCGAGTGACTTTCCGAACTATATCATGCATATTGTTGAACAACATTATTCCCTTATTTGTAACTTC
The DNA here is from genome assembly GCA_916181665.1 of Avena sativa. Classification (NCBI taxonomy): domain Eukaryota; kingdom Viridiplantae; phylum Streptophyta; class Magnoliopsida; order Poales; family Poaceae; genus Avena; species Avena sativa. The sequence continues at coordinate 34,152,322 of OV702285.1, read as the reverse complement.
CAAGTAAATAGTTGATATATTTGTAAGTTAATATCTGAAGTTTCAAACAAAAGTAGTATGCCAGAGGTGCTGAACATGCACTACACGATGCAGCCAAACAGACTATACTACATCATTACCCTAGTTAGTTGATAATGAACCGGCTGCAAGTCCAAAAAGAACATGTTTGGCTCCATTGCAAGAGGGACTTGTCATGCACCCCTTTGTGGCCATACCTTGCTCCTGGCCCGAGTCATATTGTCGTCGTTGTCGTTCTACCACTTTTTAAAACCAGTGCACAACTAATCCTTCTGTTCATTTGTGAAAGCAAATCCTTGTCCAAAAACACTACTATACCAACTATTAATCCCAGTGTAAAATATTGGTACAACACTCAGAACACTATACCTCTAAATATCGCAGATAGTCATAAGTATTAAACATTTCACAAGCCATGGAAACTTTAAATAACTGAGATCAGATAAACCTCGGCATGAAGGATTCTTATTTTGTACCAACTTAGGTTATTCAAAGCATTTAAATTAAACTCGTATAAAATTATTTGGAGCGATTTCCAAAATGAAGAAAGAATCACATGATTTGGATAAAATATAAAAGTTCTTATATTGTAAATCAAGAAAATTGAAAGAGGAAACAATAATGGGCCTCACTCGAATTCAACTAAAAGAATCACATGTTATCATATTGCTAACGTATCACCAACCGTCTTCCTTGGTGACCAGGTGGTGTGGAGGTATATGAGGGCTCCTTCTTTTTTTCTTTTCCTGTCAAACTACAAGATAAGATCAAGCAAGTAAGTGTGCATCTCTTGACTACAACTGCTAGAAACTGAAAAATGTTCCTGGTCCGTTATGTATAACAAAAGAACTGAGGGTCATATTTATCACCATAGATGCATTATCAAAATTCAAATTCAGATTAGCTTGCCTCAGATAGTGTGTGGTGCAGAATACCAGAAAATGGAACAACCTAAATGCAATGATATACAAAAATCCCTAATGCCACACATGAGCGAGAGTTACTATTGACTCTTCCTAGCATATGTTTGCTCCTTTGATCACCTGGTCATGATATATATGCTTTAGCAGAAAGAGCATGCCTCTCTTCGATATGATACCATAAATATTTCGCCCAGTCGTTACCAAATTATCTCACCGGGTATAGGGATTTTAGAATCAAATTCAGTTGAAAAGCTTGATTGTATCCCTAACAAAGCAGTGCTGAATTGGATTCTTCTCTCCACTTGTAGGCTCACTTGCTCTCTTCAATTGGAATTGGCTTCGTCTCTCCACTGGCATAGGGCATGATTATAGAAGCCTGCTTGAAAAGTTGAACTCAATTGTGATGTCAAAAAATTAAAATAACAACATCAGCAGCGACCAGTAGCATCCATCCATGTTCTTCCCTGAATTAGAACCCTCTTGCGGTTTCTCAGCTGCAACATTCGCTCGGAGTGGGCGACCATTCAACTCCTACAGTTCTGATAACAATTGATTAAAATCATTGTGAAGAAAACTATTTTGCTTCTTTAGATTACAAACATAAAAACGCTCTGGTAGCAAGAAGAGTGTGGTCATTTACTTATTCTTAGCGATAGACAACCACACATTAAAAAATAAAAAAAGGCATTACGAAATATTAGGAATGAAGCTAAAAAATAACATCCCTCGTGGCATCTGAAGCAGCACACCGACAATCATAGTGAATGAACATACACACAAACAATCATCACATATATATAGGTATTGATTCGAGAAAAGATACACACAAATTCATATTTTCCTATGTAACTCCATGAACATTGAGAAAATTGGATATATCTATGCTTCAGAATCGGTAACCCAACAATGCACCAACTACTCGATATCTATATAAGTACCTGAGAAATGGAGGATCACACCTCATTTTCTTGGTGTATGCATGCTCAATGTAAACTTTTAAAATACTCTACAGAGAGAGATACATACTACATATATTATACAATTATTAGTCACTGTTGATCAAATGAGCCAACTTGTCTCCTTGTAAAAAATTAACTTTCACCCATGGCGACATACAAATGCCTGTTGTAAAGTTGCGACTTGTCTTAATTCGATCCCATGCTCCTTTATGACAACAGATATCCTATCATTCATCTAAACTAACATACTTCTCTCTCATCTTAAACCATTCTCGCAGATAGATAGTATGTAAAAACAGAGAAGTAAGTAGCATTGTATCTAATTTGAGAGTCATAAATTAGTAATATTATAACTTCTACAAACGTGTATACATGTTCGAAGAATAGAGACCAGCTTAAAGTAGTAATATTATATAGCTAGATAGTAATTACAGGATATCCACTTCCAATGCATCTTCAGACGCTTGCCAATCATCTATCTAATGTGACACTATTTTTAAAACATGTGATGACTTGCACAGAAAGTGAATGCATCCCATACAAAAATATTGTCGCTCCAGTGTCAAGTTAGAGCTGATTGCTCAATCACAGACTCATATTGTGCACGCAAGGCATGAGACATACAAATTATTTTGCTCGTACATATCAAACATGGCAGTGTCTTATGCAGATAACACAATGGAATGTCCAAATTCAGCTACCTCACTAAACGAACTCTCTTACCATCTCTATGATTGTGTGGACATGATACGCCAATCATGGCCTCAGTGCCGGTGCTGGCCGATTCATATTGAATTTACTGCTGCACGTGGACCATCTGAAATCCACAAGACAACCAGCTACATTACAATTGCAAAATTCAAAAGTGAAACATATATAATCTGTATGCATAACGATACTTGGGGTGGATGGCTGGGCGAACGTGTGTCGGCTGAACGCTATCACCAAACCCCAGGGGAAAGAGGAGGAGCAAGATTTATTCAAGATACTGGGAATGGCGGCGGCCGGAGGTTACGAAGTGGCGGAGCCAGATCTTCCGCCAGAAGAGTAGGGAAGCAGCGGCGACGCCTTGATCGATTCATCCACGAGCTGTACATGGAGGCGGCAACCTGTGGGCAGCGAGCGCATCGGAGGAGAGTAGCGCACCAGTGCAGGGGGCGGGGCGAGCCATGGGGCGCACCATAGGGAGGGGCGATGAGCACGGCGGAGCAATCTGGTGGCGGCTGCCTGGACAGGCACGATTCACGCGATTAGGGTGGGATTTTGTGTTAGTTTTCTTTTCCCATGTTTTTTTTCCAAAGGGCCGTGGAGCATGGACGTAGGGGCTGAACTTTTCCTCTGCGGGTGGAGGGCCGTGTTAAATGCTAAATGCACATTAGATAAGAATTAGTTTAATCCTAGCGGTTAGATTTAGTTTAGTAGGCTGATCCGGTGGTATTGATTCGTCTGTGTACGTTGGACCGGGTGTGCTTAGGAAAGAATAGGTTTGCTCTTTTATTAGTAAATAATAGTAGTAGAGATGAAAAGCTCAAGTCCTTCCAACCCTGCGAGGTGCTGAAGTCATGGTGCTGCTAGACGGCACCCGCCATAGTTCTGGGAGGTGCCCCAATCCTGCCTATGTCGATTGGGTTGAGAAGTATCAACATGTTCTACACTATTTGCTAAACTCCATGAAGCCCGAGGTGCTTGCCCAAGTACTTGGGCTCCAAACTGCTGTGGATGTATGGACGGCTCTCGAGGCTATGTATGCATCACATTCCAAGGCTCGCGTCTCTATGCTTCAAGGTACCCTTGTCAACACGAATAAACACAACATGCCTGCTGCATAATTCATCGCCAAGATGAAGTGGTTTTTGAAGGGGTTCGTGGCAGAAAATAAAAAATTCCTAGCTAGCACAACATGACTGCTAAGATCTATCTATGAGTTAATGCAATAATGGGAAGAAGGTTTCGGCGACATACCCTTTAGACCGAAAGCGTTTATGTTCGCGCGAACGTTTATGATGTAGTCGTACTCGTAGCCGACCTCAAGGTTGCATTGCTCCTCGCACGTCATCTCTTGGCTCTTGCATGATAGCCCGATGCCACAAGTGGCAGCATCTCCACGGTTTTGCACACGTCTAATGTCCGACAATGACTCCCGTTCTCCTGATCTATTCGGGATGCGAAAGTAGACCTTCTGAAACTAGGATCCAGCAGCCCGACGACGTGTCGGGGTGGTGTCGTCTCTCACACATGCAATTCTTCTTGAAACCACGTACAAGATTCAACACAGAGAGCGAGAAAAAAATCCCTAAGGAAAATGCCTTAGGATTCCGAATTTATTTCTTGTATTTTTCTCTCTCATATTACTCTCTTTATATAGGAGAAAAGGAGGTACCCCATATTGCCAGCTGGCAATGTGGGACTAAAGGAGGAGGAGGGTGCACGCGACCATAGGAGGCAACGCGGGTCGGCCGGGTGGGCCCCACCCGCCTCGCGTGTGCGGCCTAAGGAGGTCGGCTGTTTCTGTCCATGGTGGCCCCACCTACCTCGCTGGCCCACCCCGCGCGGCGGCGCAAGGCTGGCCAGAAGGTTCCCTAGGCGACGACGGCGGCTGCCCATGGGCGGCTCCCTCTTGGGCCTTTTCCCTTCGGGGATTTGGCCCATTAGAGAAGTTGCCCAATTAAAATTAATTTTAAATATTAGTTTTATTATTAATTCTATTAATTAATATTAGAAACATATTGAATCATTTCGATCAAAAACTCCTTTTGATCACTCCAAACGTCTTCGGACTTTACCCGAAACACTTCCGGTTTTCTCTCTTCTTTCCGACTCCAAGCGTCATAAGACCCTTAAGTATGTTAGCCTACGGTTAGGGAATGTCATAGACATGACCATATCAACGATTATCAGCGAGACTAGGATGCCCATAATGACCCCCATGCATTCCACGATGTTTTATCGTTTAAACCGCAAACTTCGAGTCCAATTCATTTTATTTCTATGTTACATAACTTTTCTGAGATTTGATCATTGTCATCAACATACCGATTTCGTTACCGACAAGCTTACTTAACTTGTTACCGTGATATCAGATCCTCATGACTTAGTCATTCGCTGGAGCTTATTGGATGCAATGTCAGCGAGTGGGCCTAGTGTATGTTCCCGTGTCACTCGGGAGAACAAATCCTAATCTTGATGCATACACCTCAATGTGTTCCTATGGAATACCCAACATACACCTTTATTATCACCCTATTACAATGTAACCGTTGATGCAGTTTAAGCAGCCTCGGGTGATAGTGATTAAGCATGATCTCACGGTCTAAGGAGAAGGTCTCTTAGTTTCTAAATATTGCAACGGTAAAACTTGTGACTTGATCACACTATAATACTTATACGAGTAATTTCCATCATGCCATTCTCCAATGTGATGACCTCATTGTCAACTGGCATAAATACACCATGATTAGGAAATCTTGATCATCGCTTGCTCAATGAACTAGTATATATAGAGGCTACTATAGGGACTTGGTTTGTTTACATACCACACTTGTATCAATATATCTGCTTGATACAGTTATAACATTGTATGAAACGATCATGAACTAATTGAAATATGATAGTAAAACCATTTATTATTTGCCTCTAGAGCATATCTCATTTAGTTTTCTTCTGAACTTGTTGCTGCTGGTTGGATCATTGAGGATGTAGGGACGAATCCATCATAGGACAAGGGTGTACATATATGTACACCTAAAATTTTCTACAAGAAAATACATATAGTGTATCGGTTGGACAAATGTATCATTTGTGGTATTTTCTAGACTATATACTTAGAATTTCTCATCCAAAACGAGCTTAAATATCGAATTAGCAAATAGTAGGGCTGATAAAACACCCATTTTTTAGATTTTCACATTTATGTTTTATTTTGGGTTAAAACTTGTACACCCAAAACTAAAGTTCTGGATCCGTCCATGTCAGGATGAAGAGCTCAAGGGGTATATTCTCAATGGACTTGATGGGGAATATAAGGCTCTTGTTGCTTCCATTAACACTGTTACAACTACCACTCTTTCTGATCTATGTGCTCAACTCACGGCATATCATTACTGAAAGATCACGGATGCCGCCTATAGGGGGTGAATAGGCGGTTTAAAACTTTTACAAGATGGGCTTAACAAAGGCGAAATAAAACTAGCGTTTTATTTTGTCAAGCACAAATCCTATATATACTATGGTTCACCTATGTGCACCAACAAATTATGCTAAGCATGACAAGCAAAAAAGTGATAGCAAGATAGATTACTTCAAGAACGGAGGATATCACAATGTAAAGTGCATAAGTAAAGGGCCCGGGGTAGAGATATAACCGAGACACGCAGAGATGGCGATGTTTTACCAAGTTCCTCCCTACAACAGAGTACGTCTCGTCGAAGGGGTGGGCGGTACTAAGACCACCAACGCCACAAGAGGCCTTGTCGTCAAATTGTCAATAAGTAAGCCATAGGGGTTCCTGAAGGCGTTAAGAAGATGGGGTGTGAGATCGTACAGTGTTCCGGGAGCGGTGAGCACAAGTTTAACCAGGTTCAGATCTGACTGCGATGATCGTATCCTACTCCTACTAGCAATCCAGTAGTATGTCGGCGAGAGTCGGATATTATAGCGGATTACAAGATAGGTTAGCTTGTGCGAGTAGGTTGTGGTTGATCTATGATCTGGTGCCCTAAAGGATCCCATAGGGATGGTTCATATAGTCACCGGGACCTAGGATTATAGGAAAGACCTATCCGACTACGTTACAGAGTCGGTAACTAGATACAGCTTGGACTACAAGTAATACTACAGGCCTAAGTGGGTAACTCTTCTGGGCCTTGTCGTAGCCGGAAGTGACTCCTCCTCTTTCTCTGACTGGGCCGTCCGTCAAGTAAATCTCTAACCCTTTGGTGGACCACCCTGGTCAGTGATTCCTGTGGGTATACCCGGAAAGTATATCCCCAACAGTAGTCCCCGGAAGTCTCCAAGATCCAAAGTCGGATAAATCGTCTAGCTTGATGGTTTCTTCGTCTTTAGAATCTTGACGGGTTCCCGAAAACTTCATCCAATAGTGTAGGATTCCGAGTCTTATTTGAATCGGATATGTCTTCTTGACTTCAGTCATTTTCCTGCTCGTATCAAAACATGAGTCGGATTTAAACAGTGCTATGCTGACTAACAAATTTTTCAGGCTAGGTGTTGTCACTAACAAACATCCCGCCAGCATGACCGTTGGTGGGTCCGTCCTTTACGGAACAGAACACCGATTCAATGCTCGCGCGAGAATCGAGGGGGCGGAGGAGTCGCGAGGAAGCCTCCTCTCTATCTCCTATACGTGTGGCGCAAATCGCGTGGATTAGCGTGAATCTTGGCGTGGAGGTTAATAAAATAAGAATCCATTTATCCTAGATTCATTCACCGCTCTTCATTGCCTCCTCATACTCCTTGAGCGCTCCACATATACTCCCATCTACACACCAAAAAACCCTTAGTGCCTCCAGTTTCTAACCTACTCCGGTGAGATGGAAACGCCATCCAGCTCCGGAGCGGCAACAGTGACAGGCACGACGGCGGTGGATAAGAGGAAGCTGTGGGGCCTTTGGGTCCCAAGCGCCATGGACAACGCCGAGCTCCAAGTCATGGAGGATGAGGGTTACCTCGTTGCCGACGCGTGGTGGAGCGGTGCTAGAGATGTCGTTCCTGCACCACGCGACGGCGAGCGAGTCCTCTTTGCTACACACGTCGACCGCGGCCTCAGTCTTCCACCGTTGGAGTTCTTCACCGAAGTTCTCCAATATTACGGTGTGCAACTTCACAATCTCCCTCCCAACTCGCTGCTTGAGATTAGTGCTCACGCAGCTCTTAGCGAGGGGTTTCTTGGCATTAAGCTGAGTCTCACCCTTTTCCGGTACTACTATGGTACCCAGAACAACTCCATCAGTGCCGGTGTTCCTTACACCACTAGCACTCTTAGCTTAGTACTTAGGAGAAACCGAGTCTATCCTTGGATTAACGCTAGTGAATCAGTAAAAAGATGAGCCAGAACCTTCTTTTATCATATGGATATTCTGGCTCCAGACAAGGCGGAAGGTCTTCTGGCCTTCGTCGATGGTGCCGCTTCCCACCATGAATCATGGGACACAGAAGCGCTGGAATTGTCTAAAGACTTTCCTCGCCAAAAGGCAGATCGAGTTTTTGATGAAGAACAAGGGGCTCCGTGGATCTGACTTGATCCACTGCTGGTTGGATCGCTGGATTCAACCATTGCAGTATCACGGAGACCGATTGATGCATACGGTCACCAGAGACCGAAAAGGCCGCCTGAGGGTTAGTCCAACTCGCATCTCTGCGAAGGACTACAAGACCTGGATGCAGTTTTTGATTAAGGAGCGGGTGGAGAAAAAGATCCCCGAAGTCTCCATGAAAATGTTCACTACCGACCATCCTCTGACTCCGGTAAATATTTTGACTTTGTTTTAAGATTTTTCGCTCTTTTCCGCCTTGTCGTCCGACTCTATTTTTACTGATGTTCTTAATACTTATCAGCTTGAGAAACTCCCCGAGTCCGAGCTTGCCCCTATTGAGGGTTATCTCTCTGACGACTCGGAAGCGACGGAGGACGACGAGGTGAAAGAAGTTCTTGCCTCTGCTTCCAAGAAGCGTAAGGCCAAGGAAACTGTTGTTACTGTTGGCACACAAGTGTTGCCAGTGGTTAAAAGGTAACCTCCTTGTAGTTTTTAGTATTTTGTACATTGTTTCTTTCCGAAGCACATCTAACATTTTTTCTTGTGTGTTTCAGAGCTAAGTCTGTTTTGAAGAGTAAACTGACATTCATTCTTGTGTATTTTGTACATTGTTCTTTCCGAAGTCTGTTTTGTCTCTCTTAGTGCCAGTTCTGTCATCTCTGACGCTGCCACGACCTTACAAGCCCTGGTTACCATTGGTAGCCAGACAACTGACAAGGGTGAACCCGTCAACGGTAATGATCCCATGGTAATGTCGCCAGGGAAGATCGATACAATGGCCGGCTCTGCTGCCTCCAGCTTAAAGCGGAAGAAGGAGGAGATTCTCAAGCTAGCGCAATCTAGCCTTGAGAAGAAAGTCCTTACTCTAGAGGTAGTGAGCCAGGAGATGGAGGATGTCAAGCTGGTGAATCTCCTGGACCAAATTTTGGTCTAGGATAAAAAGATTGAGTCTGACGAGCTTCCAGCGACAAACGTTTCTCCCATCTTCCTTGTCGATAAAGTGTTCCATAACAAGAAACTTGGATTTGAAAAGCTGCACTTGGAGCACATTGTAAGTTTTCCGATTCTCGTTTGTAGTAGTTTATTATCATATCCTATAGCCCCCAAGCATAAACTCGGATAAATATCGTAGCATAAGATCCGATTTGATGCTTATAGGATGCAAAAGAACGATATAGTGTAGCCCCAAGGCTCGTGCTGGATTTTGACTTTGTTAAAGTTGCATCCCGAGTCTTAGTAGCCGTCTGACGGTACTCCGTCTTTAACTTATAGAAAGTTGCATCTTACAACCAGGATTTGCTCAAGAACATTTGCAATAAGGACAAGGATATTAGAGCCTTGTGTCTTGAGAATTCCAAGTTGCAGGTTGAGAAGGATGAGGCGGAAGGTAATCTTTTCCGACATTAACCTTAGTGATTGTCATAGTCGAACTGTTTAGTTGAATGATAATTTTTCCTTTGCAGAATTGCTGAGTGAATCCAGAAAGATGGTGGAGGAGGCCAAAAACTTCAAGATCTTACAAATGGAGAATGTTGAACTCTAGGATGAGCTTAAGAAGCTAAAAAATGAATCGGAGAAATTCGTGAATGCCATCCTAGAGTCAAGCAATATGGAGACCGAGAGGATTGAGAAGCTGTTGGCCCTATGTGATAAACAACTTGATGATCTGAGGAAGGATTTCGATAGCTAGAAGGATCTAGCCCAGGCCACAGAAGCAGAACTAAAGAGTCTCCGAGAGGAGCATTCTTAGTGGAACCACTGTGTGCTAGGTAAGATTTCCGACTTTACTCTTCCTTTGATTTTCGACTATCTTTGAGTCCGTTTTTTGATCTTTGGTTCTTTCCCAGATCCTATGCATATTTCCGACTCCTCTTCCTCTAAACCCCGTCTCGAGCACATAAAGCTTGTCGGCGATATTCTTTTCGACTTTCGCCAGACTCTTGAAGAGGCTGGCGACTCGGTTAGACTTTCCGGCCTAAGCAATTTGCCAGTGCTCGAGGTGAGGGAAGAGTGAAGGAGTGTAAGATCCCTCCTTTGTAAAGGAAAGGATCCCTGTGATTGCAATGCTAGTCCCTGGATCAATGCTAGCATCCACAGTTTAAGATGAAGTACACAAAAACAAAGGTCATTATTACATATCATTCTAGAGACAAACATAGTCTTTTACAACTCCATGGCCACAGGCCTAATACAAGAGTTCAAATATATAATAAGATAAATAAGTATTCATATTCATGTGCCATAGGCAAGCATGTTGAGTGTAGACTCATGACTCCTAATCATCATCAGAATATCCTGCAACATCACAAGTTACAGCCACAGTGGGTCAATACATTGGAATAGTATTGGCAAGTGATACCTTAGTAGAATATTGGTGGACTAAATACTATATGTATTTTGGCTAAGTGTAGCTTGGGCTTGCTTTGCTCAAAATAGGTTTTGCCTATCAGTTGAAAACACTAAGTTTTTCTTTGTCAAAACTTTTCCCAAGGAACCACCAATAGACATTGGGGTCCTTCACCCTTGTTCAACCACAAGTTTTTTACTTAGAAATTGGGATGCGGAGATTCTTGAAAGCTTCCATGTCTTGATGCTCAAATTGTCCTTTACCAGGGACATGGCTAAGTACTTAGATTCTTCCATCTGCAGAGGTTGTGCACTTTCCCCACAAGACTTGATTTTCACCAAGACAAGACCTTTCAGAAGCCTTCCCTTAGACCAAATGGACGCGTTCGAACCTATCATCCCACTACCACCAACTGTCCAAATGGCTAAGTTATTGCAACCTATGTGATCCAGGCAGAGCCCATATTTCCAAGTGGATGCACTAGAAGCTTCTTAACATTTGGCCTCTCAAATCCCTTTGTTCCTGGGTGGCTTTCCACAAGTGAGATACACAAGGTAAACCATAGAAATGGGCCTTGTGGAACCACTCAACATAAACCATTCCTTCCATTCCACCTAGGTGTTTCATTCACTTAGTTGTTTTATTAAGAAAAAACATAGTCCAAAGACTTAGAAATATTTATTCATAGCATGAATATAACCACCCTTGGTTGCTACTAGCTAGGCTAAGCATGGCATTGATAAGACTTAGAAATAATTCTAGCAATTCTACAACTACTAGGATTCCCAAGCATAGCATATAGATCAAAATATCCATGCAAGACTAGCAAAATATTTCTAATGCATATTTGAAAACATAGGAATAAATCATGAAGCACCACTTGCCTTGGTAGTTTGGAGAGTAGCTACAATCCTCACAATCACAATCACTATTTGCACCAAAATCTACACATAAAATGATAGCACCAAATCACATACAAAATAAATACAAGCAAAAATATATGGATGCATGCAAAATGATATGTGATGATTTTCTATACTCAACAAGACAAGTGCACAGTACTGATTCATAAACAAGTTCAAAACTTGCCAAACAAACTTTATTTGAACATTAAATCATTTCTCAAATAATTATTATATCCAAATTATGCCTACACATGTTTCTGCAAAACACCCATTTTAACATAAGCAAAACATTAAACACATTGCATAAATGGAAAGGTATTTCTCTCCTGATTCCATTGATATAACGTGGCATTCAAAAGTTATGATTAAAACAAATCAAACAACTAATAGATCTAATTTCAAATTTTAAAACGAAACCTGTGCCACGCGGCGGCTTCTAACTGGCTGGTACCGCTTCGCTCCGGATCACGCTTCTGAGCCGTTGGATCTAACTTAATCGCGCGGCTCTAATTGAAACATACCGCTTCGCCTATGATCTATCGTGACCACTAGATCTAAATATAACGGTGCTCAGCACTTGACCAACATGTTGCGGCGCTGGCGGCGGCGACAGGTGGCGGTGCGCTCTGATAGTGGCGGAGCCGACGAACTAGGTTGCCCGGGGAGGTGGGAGGATGCTCACCAGATTCGCCGCGACGTGGAGATGCTCAACGCGTGCTCGGTTGGCGAAGGGGCGTGCTGCAGTGGCCGTGGGAGCTCGTCGGAGTAGAGGACAACATCGGGCTTGGGTGGACGGCGACGTTGGCGACGTTCTGATCCTCCCTAACACAAACGGAGCGCATCAGCGGGTGCGCATCGATCAGGCGAACAGGATAGTGTCAAAGGGAAGGCACGGGGCGGTCGATTCTCACCGAATTTTCTTGCCGGAGTTGGAGACGGCGTCGGGAACTTGCGGTGCTCGTTGGAGTCGATGACCTGGGGAAGTACAGGATGAACTAAAGATGTCAGAAGGAGCGCAAGAAGGTTGCGAAGCAGTTCGCGTGAACAGAGAGGAAGGCACGCACGGAGCTCACCGGGATTGGTCGCCGGAGGTCGTCGGTACTGCGGCGATGCGAGGGCAAATACTGGCAGCCTGGTGGCGCTCCTGGCTAGCTTGGTTGGGAGAAATGGTCGCGAGGGGAAGGGGTTTAAGTAGCCAGAGCAGGGGCGAGAATCTCGCATGCATTCATCGCCAATTAAAGGATTTCAATTCACGGCAGAGGCGGGGAAGAAACGGGCGGCGACGTGTTCCTCGCGCGGGATTTGGGGAAGACGATGACGACATGGCGATGGGGCCACTGATCAGTGAGCGCGGGGTCGAGTGGGTGCGCGTGAGAGAGAGAGGGGAAAACCCCGGGTGGGCTTAGTGGGCTGGTTTCTCTGTTGGGCCAAATGACTGGCGCTGGCCTTTTCCTATTTTTTATTCCTTTTCTATTTCTGTTTGCATTTTCAGAAAACATTTTCAAATGATTACAAAAGCTATTTGAATTCAAACCTTTTCAGGATTTTTGTAGAGTGCAACATTCATATTTCTGGGCATAAAAACATGTGGTCTCTCTGTACAAGCTTGGTTCTTTTGATCAAATAAAATAAACAGTGACATTGCACTTGGTTTGATCAAGTTTTGAATTTGGTTTAAAAATCCATATTTGTTTTGTAAATTTTGGTTTATGCTCTAGCAATCAAGCAAAACAATCTGAGGGTAACAAGGTTTGATTCATGAACAACAATCTCTCAATGGAGAGTAGCATTTGATTTAATGCTGATCACATAAAATAATGAGCTCATATGCTCCTGTTTTTGAATTGATTTTTGAAATGAACCCTACATGATCATGGATGCATGGATGATATGCATGAGTTTTGAAACATGATTTTAGGGATGTTACAAATCTAACCCCCTTAAGGTGAATCTCGCCCTCGAGATTCGGATTGGCTAGCAAATAGGTGAGGGTGGTCTTTCCGAAGATCATCTTCTCTTTCCCATGTTGCTTCTTCTTCGGAATGATGGTTCCACTGAACTTTGCAGAATTTGATAGTCTTAGTCCGAGTAACTCTTTCTGCAGTCTCAAGAATCTTGATAGGTTTCTCTTCATAAGTGAGATCACTTTCCAATTGGACTTCCTCCAATGGTATAGTATCCTTCAAAGAAGTCTCTTCCATCTCTAGATGGCATTTCTTTAGTTGACTCACATGGAACACATTATGAACAGCTGACAAAGACTCTGGCAATTCAATCTCATAAGCTACTTCTCCTTTACGACTCAGAATCTTGAATGGTCCAACATACCTTGGGGCCAATTTACCTTTGACACCAAACCTTTTCACTCCACGGAGTGGTGACACTCTAAGATATGCTCTATCACCTACTTCATAGGTGACTTCTCTACGCTTAGGATATGCGTAGCTCTTCTGTCGGGACTGTGCTATCTTCAATCTGTCCTTAACCAGCTTGACTTTCTCTTCAGCCTCTTTGATTAGTTCTGATCCGAACAAACTTCTTTCTCCCACACCATTCCATAGCAATGGGGTGGTACACTTTCTCCCATAGAGAAACTCAAATGGTGCCATCTCAATAATGGCTTGATAGCTGTTATTGTAAGAAAATTCTGCGTAAGGCAGACTTTCATCCCAACTGGCTCCATAGTCTAGAGCACATGCTCTCAACATATCTTCAAGAATCTGATTAGTCCTTTCTGTCTGTCCATCAGTCTGAGGATGAAATGCAGTACTGAATTCCAACCTCGTTCCCAATGACTCATGTAGTTGCCTCCAAAAATGAGAAGTGAATTGAGTTCCCCTATCAGACACAATACTCTTGGGTACTCCATGTAGACATACAATTCTGCTCATATAGATCTTGGCTAACTTAGCACTTGTATAAGTTGTCTTCACGGGTATAAAATGAGCCACTTTAATTAGGCGATCCACTACTACCCAAATAGAATCATATCCTAACCTAGTCCTTGGTAATCCGGTAATGAAATCCATACCAATCTTGTCCCACTTCCAATCAGGAATAGGTAGTGGTTGAAGCAATCCTGCTGGTTTCTGGTGTTCCGCCTTCACTCTGCTACATACATCACATAAAGCAATATGTTCGGCGATGTCCTTCTTGAGATTATTCCACCAAAATCTTCCCTTCATATCCATGTACATTTTTGTGTTACCCGGATGAATAGAATATGGTGAGTTGTGTGCTTCTTGTAAAATCAGTTTCCGAAGCTCCGGATCTTGTGGAACACAGATACGTTTTCCATGCCATAAAGTACCATGTTCGTCTTCATGGAATCCTTTGGCTTTTCCCTTGCCAATCTTTTCCTTAATCTCTTCAATTTCCTTATCTGCCTTTTGGGCTTCTTTGATCTTGTCCAACAAAGTGGGTTGAACATCCAAAGACATGAGATGTCCCTCAGGCACAATCTCTAATCTGAGATTTCTAAATTGGGCACACAGATCATCTGGCAATTCTCCCTTAGTAAGGCCATTCACAAAAACCTTACGGCTTAGAGAATCCTCTACAACATTTGCTTTACCGGGGTGGTATTGCAAACTCAAGTCATAGTCCTTGATGAGTTCTAGACATCTTCTTTGTCTCATGTTAATTTCCTTCTGGGTGAAGATATACTTCAAACTCTTGTGATCTGTGAACACTTCACAACGCTTTCCCAAAAGATAATGTCTCCATGTTTTGAGTGCATGGACAACAGAGGCTAACTCTAAATCATGAGTAGGGTAGTTCACTTCATGAGTTTTGAGTTGTCTCGAGGCATAAGCCACAACTTTCCCTTCTTGCATAAGTACGACACCTAATCCATGATGAGATGCATCACAATACACTTGGAAATCTTTCTCCAAATCTGGCAAACATAAGACTGGTGCTGTCACTAGTCTCTTCTTTAATTCTTGAAAGCTGAGTTCACAACCTTCAGACCAAGCAAACTTCTTGTCTTTCTTTAGCAATTATGTCATAGGTTTAGCTACCTTGGAGAAATTCTCAATAAATATTCTGTAGTATCCTGCCAAGCCAAGGAAACTACGAACCTCCTTTACTGACTTAGGAGATTCACATTCAGTTACAGCTGAAACTTTAGCAGGATCAACTGCTACACCATCTCCTGACACAACGTGTCCAAGAAATCAAACTTCATTTAACCAAAATTCACACTTGCTGAATTTGGCATACAGTTTATGCTCTCTAAGCTTCTCAAGAATCAATCGTAAATGTCCATCATGCTCTTCCTTGCTCTTGGAGTAGATTAAAATGTCATCGATGAATACGACAACAAACTTGTCAAGGAACTCCATGAACACTTTGTTCATCATATTCATGAAGTATGCTGGTGCATTGGTCAAACCAAATGGCATCACGGTATACTCATACAACCCATACCTTGTGGTGAAAGCTGTCTTAGGTATGTTTTGTTCCCTTATCTTGAGCTAGAAATAACCTGACCAGAGATCAATCTTTGAGAATACACAAGCTCCTTCTAACTGATCAAACAAGTCATTGATTCTAGGCAAAGGGTATTTGTTCTTGATAGTCACCTCATTGAGTGAACGGTAATCTATGCATAACCTTTGACTTCTATCTTTCTTTTCCACAAACAAAACTGGTGCTCCCCAAGATGAGGAACTTGGTTGGATAAAACCTTTCTGCAACTGTTCTCCAAGTTGCTTCTTGAGTTCTTTCAAC